>CM057380.1:56889166-59865833 GCA_030015415.1 Cynopterus sphinx | reverse complement strand
CTTTTCAGGGTATCTTGTACACATCACCTGACCAAGCTCAGTGAACTCAATGCAGGTGCACACTGCACATAGAAACAGTGGGAGTTACATTGTCATTATTATTAGAGGTAGTCTTTAACATTTCTATGGCACTTTATTCTTGAGAATTTCTGTTTAGTTTGTTTTTCAAATGAAGATTCACAAGTGTGTTGAAATACATGACATTTATATATTGGTATATTTATATGGTTGGCAAGTTTACAGGGAAAAACTATAGCTGGTTACTGTGATTGAATAGATAAGGTAGTATATTTGTTACCTAATTAAACCTGCTCAGCAAAGCAGAGCATCCCCACTTTTCATCACAACCTCTAAGGACTGAGCATCCTATCATTCTAATCAGAGATCAAATGGGGTACTCAATGGATCAATCAGTGAGAAAATATTAATTGATGACAAACTTCAATGCATTAAGAATTGCTTTTAATGTTAGGTAAAATCTATTTGCTGTTTGCTTTAATTTATATTTCATAATAAGCAGCCTTCTGTGTAGATGCTTTAATATTAGGCATTCATTTGGATACTGTCAGTATTTTCCCTGTTCGAAACTCTGCTCACTGCTAACCATGCAGACTCTTGAAAATGTTCATCTATAAATAAACAAGTGTCTGAGTAAGACTCTTTCTCATATTGTATCAGCTTCTCTTTGGCTACAAGAGATCCAACCAATGCTGTGTCAAGCACCGATTCTTCACTCTTATCCAAGGACAGACATCTTATTGACGTTTTAGTAAAAATAAGCAAAAGGCTTCATCTATAAAGGGCAAACAGGTATTCAGAATGAGTTTAGAATCCAAGTTTCACTTTGCTATTGCTGCATTATTATTTGTGCATGCATATCAATAGTATTTGATTAAACTAAATGCATGAACTGGAACAAATGCCTCATTGCAAAAACTTCCATCAACCCAATAAGCTACAGTCAGTAATGAAAATCCCACAATTAAACAACAACAATATCCTCAAAATCATATGCCATCATTAAAGAAAACATACACAGTGATCATCTCAAGCACTGCATATCTCTGCTGGGAATAATTGAATTCCGACTTGGAAACAGCCTGGCTTTACATAGACCATTGAAAACAGTGTCTCTCCAAACACTCAGCTCTGAATTATCAGGGTGCTGAATTGGGGGAGTTTAAAATAACAGACCTTTACAATTAAGAAAAATCCTTAAGAGAGATACAATCAGCCTCCATACAAACCCCAGAAATAGTAACAGCTTTTTTATTTTTCATCTTTTAATTCTGACTTGATAATGCTTTTGGAGCTCACGATTATCTATTTTTTTTTGGAGGGGGGTAGTGAACAGATTTTTACTTTCCCCCAAATAAAAAAAAAGTGAAAAGTCTCCTCAGGGTTTCAGGTTTTAAATTAGAGAAGACACAGAGTTTTAATGTATATTCTTAGAGAAGCACAGAACCCCAAACCGATTTAATAAACTTCCAGGAAAACACTGTATTAAAGTAAAAAATGAAATGAAAAATTACTTACCTTGAAATTTTCTTCTGATTTCTGGACGATGTGAAGTTTAGCACCTCAGCTCCTGTAGCCATTTACTGACAGCAGACATGCCCAAGCAAAGCAAACTTTGCCTCTGCTGAGACACAGAAACTGGAAATGAACAGAAAGAATATCACCCATTTTTGCCTCTAAGGTGAAATCACTTGTGTGCTGCTCTTCCAGCTTCTCTATGAGACCTCACTGCATGTTTCATAGCTGCTTTCGAAAGCATCCGTTATCTCTAGCGGATTTGGGAGGGAACCTAAACGGAACGCTTCTTGGGGCAGACCTTTAGAGGCTCTGTCCTTGGTACTGAAGAAGAGGTGCAGTAGGCAGATGAAAGATTCGTTTTCTGCCTTGCTCTACTCTTCTCTCTGAGGCTTTATTTGCTCTGTGCTATGCTTTTCAGCATATGTGTATTTTCATCTCAGTGCTCTTTTTATTCCCACTTTCTTACTGTTTTTACTTCTATGCTTTAATTTCTTCATCTTCCTCAGTTTAATTGCCATCCCAGCTTTTGGTGGGTGTAAAGATGATTGGTTCAGCAGAAGGAACAGATGAACAAATTGATATCAAAGTGGTTGATAGAAATCAGTACAATTTAAAACACAATTGACAGAATAATTGAACTTGGAGGTGTAAGCCAGTGTGGGAAAAGAAAGTTAAAGAAAATATATTACAGTGGAAGCAAAACTGAGGCGTGGAGTATATCTGGTGATAAAGATGAAATAAGCTTATTACTGTAAGAAATATTAAATGTTAATTTATTAGCATTCTTGCTTTCAGAAAACTTTACAATAATATTTGCAATTCATACTGCTGCTCTGAGGTATATGTGAGTAATTTTTATTAGCTTAACTTTAGAATTGGCTGAAGTGAGGTGCAATTAATGGCAATATCAGTGAAAGTCAGTTTCTGAAGCAGCACTAGAACTTAGACAAACTTAATTCATGGTCAATCACCTGTTCACATGATATTTTACCACGGAATCTTATTTTCTGTTCTCTTGTTTTGATTTCTCCTCCTTCCTTCAGATAGCATGATAATTCTTTCACTACTTTCTCTGACAACAGTTGATGCCTTTGGCAGCTGCAGTGCAGACTGTCATGGTGAAGCCAGTCTAAGTTTGACTATGATAGAGACGTCTGCTGGTTGAGAAAGAGGTAGTAGCAGCAGCAAGATCTAAATACTGCTATTAATAACAACCATCATTTACTGAGCACGTACTATTAGTCCGTCATTTTAATATCTTCCCTCTTTTAATAATTTCAACAATATTAAAAGTTAGGTGCTATTTTTACATTCCTAATTTATAGGTGGGAAAATTGAGGCTTAGAGAGGTTAAAATAATTTTTGAAGGTCACACAGCTAACAAGTAGTGCAGCCAAGATTCGAATCTAGACATGTTAACTCTGGAGCATGTTCTCTTAATCACTATGCAGTAATTCTTCAAAAGGTGGGAGATTTATATTTCTTAAGAGACTGAGAATATGTCATAGAGAATAATAATTTTTAATGACAAAAATGGTGGTATGATACAATATTTGTATGATGACATAATTTATAAAGCATTTTCTTATTCATGTTTTTGTCTGCATCTTACATAAATCCTCATGATGCTCACTTTCCAGAGGCTGTTATGGGTTGAATTCTTATCCCCCATTCATATACTGAAAGCTTAACTTCAGAAAGTGACTGGAGGTAAGGTCTTTAAAGAGGTGATTAAGATAAAATGAGGCCATTACAATGTGTCCTCATTTTATCTGACTGGTGTCCTTATAAGAAGGGAAAGAGATACCAGGGAAATACATACAGGGAAAAGATTATATGGGCACATAGCAAGAAGCCATTTATAAGCCAAAAAGGGAGGCCTCAGGATAAACCAAATCTGTTGATATATTGATCTTGAACTTTTGGCTTCCAGAACTGTAGAAAATTAATTTATATTGTTTAAGTCATCCAATTTGTGGTATTTTGTTATGTCAGCCCTAGCAAACAAATATAGAGGCATAGAGAGATTACGTGCTATATCAAAGGCTGCCCATGATTTATAGGGCATAAATGTATTGTTATATGGCATAACTATATTGAATATGCCCTAAGACTGGAACTCCCCTCTTGAATGTGAACCCCTAGTCTCTTCTTCCATTTTTTAGGCAACCAAGAGAATATACACTGTCAAGGGTTGGCATGCCTAATATCTAAAAACTGAGACTGTGTGAGTAGAATGAAGCAGAGAAATATTTTGGAGTTCAGTATATTAATTGCTCACTCTCAGCATCATGGTTCCACCTTTGAGTATCTTATGTTGATTTTCTTTAACATTTGAAGATTTTGAGGATATTATGTGTAATGATAATGCTGCCCTGGTAATGCATGAATGTATTAGAAAGGCTGTATTTCTAAACAATCTGTGTTGAGGTCACATGGTATATCTCACAGGGAAACTATAAATGTTACTGGCAGAATTTTCTTTAGCATTTTTGTAATGTTTTTAGTTGACAAGGTCCAAAGGAAGATAAAGAGAGATTAAAACTCTTATTCTAAGTCTATAGAAGCAACAGATAGAGAGAAATTAACTGACATGCCCAACATCACACATCTAAGCAGTCAACACAGTCTAGACTCAGCTGTCTCCAGTAGACTCCTCAACGGCCATGGAAAATGGAAAGGGATTGGTGTGAGGAAAGGAAGGTGAGTGGTGAGTGAAGTGGACCTTTCTTTCAGGACATCAGTTTAGGTAAAATCAACAACTGCTCCTCCTAATCTGGCACATTTTATTCATATTAATAATACTGAATAAGTTTTGTTCTTTTAGGTAAATGGAACTCTTATTCATGATTGGCATTGAAGATTTTGAGATCTCCCGCCGGTGTCCAGCTCCGGCGAGACCAGAGTCCCGGAGGGAGGTACAGGTGCGGCGAAAGAGTGATGAGCATTCAGACGAGATGGTGGGTGGAATGCTACAATCTTTATTTTGCAAAGCCGTTATATAGTGCAAAAACAATTTATCACCCAGGGCAAGTTGTCAACAATAATAATTACAATGGTTGTCTTATGGGTTTAACTGATCATATCTCTGTCGTTTGCTGTTCTTAAGAATAGACAATGACTTCTGTCCCTAAGCATGTCTTGGGTAGCCACATCACTAAGTGTTATTATTTTCCCTGTTCTTTTCCTCGTTCTTGTTAAAGATTACCTTCTACCCTTTTTCATTCTGTCTAAACACAAAGATCGATTTTCTTCTATTCACTACCTGTCAACCCCTGGGCCAGGGGTGCAAGTGGAGGAATGCTTATAATTACTAGTCTATATTTCCATGACGGTAGCCAAGCAATAATTTTCAGCTTATACACAAGTGATTGTTTCTTATGCTATGTAGGTAAGCAGAGTCACTCAGGCAGTTAGCGTCTGAGCTCATTGTTACAAGTTTCATGATTAACAGAATGTGGTAAATTCCTGTAAGATTTCTAAGTAATTTCTACTAATGTTTCTCTTTCCCAGTCCCCTATTTCATCGTTATAAAAATTCCTTTTCCTTCACTATTCCTATTAATGCTATTAATAGCAAGTTACAAAACATGCAAGGAGAGAGGAAAGCCAGCCCACATATCTCGCTGCTCTGCAGCGAGACTATCTGATGACTCTGTCATGCCGCAGGGGTGTTTTGGCTCCCGACATCTCCCCCTTTCTGTTTTAGAAAAGGTGGGCCTTAACGAGTGAGGGAGTAGTGGCCTGATTCCTCCCGTGAGCCGTCATTGGCCCACTAGTTATGGCTCTTGGTATCTTTTGGGAGGAGAGGCAGAGCCGTTTTAAAGCAGTAATTTTTGGATACCAACCTCTATGCAAATCAGGCATACTCACAGGGGAAATCTAGAGGAGGTCATATAGGACCTTCCCTTACGATCTCTGCTCGCACTCAGCTTCAGTACCCATACCCTTCTCCTCCTTTTGGGAGGTGGTAGGCACATGCCTCTAGTTATCATGCACCGTCCCGTGAGGGAGGGAGCTAGGCTCAGTGGATATTATTTTCTCTCTGGTAGTCCACAGGGACCTACCATCCTACCTATTATCCTGCTGTCCTGAAGTCTTACTAGTTTCTGAATTAGCAACTGATTTCTAATAATTGTTTAAAAAGGGCACACAAGCTGGCTTCTATTCATGCTACATTCTATCTCCTGCTGTAGTAATTCAACTACACTGGCCTTCTTGATACCCTCAGGACACCTAAACATCAAAAATGGATTCTCTCCCTTTTCTATTTTTTAAACGCAGCATATGCAGATCAAGCCGTATTTGGTGTAAGCTTCTTTTCATTAGGCGGAAGAGGACTGGTAAAAGGAACAAAGCAAGAACAATAATTACTACTATTATTCCAAAGTTAATTAAAAATGGAAACATAGTTTTACTGTCATGGCCTTTGTTTTAATATAAGCCCCTTGTTTCTGAATAGTCAGGTCTATTTCTGATATTCATGATGTATAATATTTTATAATAACTGAAATTATAACTGATATTATACAAGAACATATGAATAGCAAAGATATTAACAAATTTCTAAGAACTTGATACAATATCTTAAACACTTGTATTAATAACATATATTTATAAGATATAACCTAAAGAAGGTCAAGCAATATTTATTACTTGATAATGTTTTTTATATAATTTAATATATCAAATAGACCGAATTACTTAATATTTATTTTGTACAAAGTGACAAAACTAAGCCTTTGAGAATTTCAGGGGCCCTCTGGGAAGTCTCAAAGTTATTTTGAGATAAAACAAAAATCCTAGTTCGATTTTGTTGGAAAATTTGTCACAATGTTATAAGGTTTGATCACCCGATTAAATAGGATTACAGGTTATTATAAAACAATGCTCAGTTATCTATTTAACCAATGTAATAATAAAAGATTTCAAAGGTAAATATGACTATAAAAAACTTTAGCACTCTCAATGCTAAGAAGACTCAGTTTTCAAGTAATTAAAGACATAATAAAGATTATAAAGCACAATAAATTGTTTTGATAAGATGTAGAATCTTTGTTTCTTAGGTGGTATTGCTCAACAAGTAAAGAAAATCTTTTATAATCTCTTATTAGGAACAGACTAATAATCCAAACTCTAGTCTTGTGCCAATACACTCTTGATATTAAAATTCTTGAAACCTTATAATACATACATTTGATTTTAGTTAACTTGACCATATAAAACAAGATTCTTTTTCTCTTTTCTTAAAAATACATCCTTGATATTTCAGAACACATTTTATTTCCCTTGCATACTTTGTATACAGTCATTCTTCAGACCTAAATCTCTAACACAATGCATATTCTTTGCATTGTTTTAAAAGAAACCTATGATTATTACAGATGATATCTCGTAGCTCAAAGGCTGTTTGTAGGTCGAGTGGCCCCTCTGATGGTTACTCTGTTCCAAACGACATTAGGCTAATTTAGCTGGCAGAACCTTTGAAGGTTGAAGGGATTGATGCTCTAACCCGTGAAGCTTGGGCTTGTTTCCTGAAATCCTTAAAATGGTTAAAAGTATTGAGGGGAGGACATAGGACGATTTGGGAAGAAGCCTGACCCATGTTAGTGAAAACAGGTGAAAGAAGAAAATCCCACAAGAACTAACTAAGCCAGGGCTAGGATTAGACTTTCACCTGGCATCCAGTCGAGCGGGGCCACGGAGGCCAGACCTAAGGAAGGAATCAAAATAAGTATAGGAGGGTAACAGTACATTCAGCCCAGCCCAAACAGACAGACACAAGACAGACAAGACAAACTACAGATAACACAAAAAACGCTAGCGCATCAGAAACCAGAACCAGAACATGTACAGGGTCAGAGTCTGACGTCTCAGACCGACCGAACTAGGGAAGTATTGCTGCGTCCAGCCTGCTAGTCAACAAGGGCCCAATCAGACAGGGACAGAACTGAGCATCTAGACAGATGCTAACGCAGTCTTATTCACCGGTGAGGCTGCTTTAGGTGGCTCGTACCCAATTACAGTTAAAGTGAAACTTCTTTTCCTTCTGCCCTCCTGAGCAAGGCTGCTTGGCGTCTGGGGCTGAGAAACATCTCTTAGCAGCCGCCCCCTGGACGAAGCAAGTCCTTACTCAAGGTGGCTGGGGTTTCAGGTTTCAGGAGATCCGGAACAGAAGTTAAAAGAGAACAGAAGTTAATCTTTTACAAAGCTAGCAGAAACTGGTCATTACAAAGATAAATGTAGCCAGGAATTTGCTAGTTTTAAACATGGCCTTACAGATGTTCTTATCTGTGCCCTGGAATGTTGCGCTCTTAGCATATGAGAGAGCTCTTTGTCTCAAGTTTTATAGCAGACACTAAGCAGTCAAAAGTTCTAGGAACGAGGCATTCTTGTCCCAATTAAAAATTGCTAAGGTAAAGATTTCTTTTGTTTAGTTTTGGGACTTTTAATTAACTTTTACCTTTTCCACATTTTAGTAGGCTGTCACATTCCCATTGGTTTTTAGGCACATATCAAATCTTGGATGTCCTATAAATTGGGCAACTGAGATACCCTATTACTTGGTAGAAAATACTATTAATTTAACAGCCTGGACTCTCTGTTAATATACTTTATAAAGCAATTTACTATACATGGCCTAAATAGCAGTCCATTAAAAGCCAATATTAAAGGTCTTTGTTTTACTAAAACAGACTATCTCGAATTATGTCAGAGTGGTTGGTATAAAACATGATCTTTACTTAAGTTATACAATCAAAGTAAGATCTATGCTTTATAAACACATTAGTCTTATATACAAGTGAAAAACAAATTTCTCAATAACAGTGAGTTATGGTAAAATTCCTTTATCTAATAGTTGTTACAAAATCTTTAAAAGCCTAAGCACACAAACCACAATTTCTTTTGATAGTAGGCAGGTGCATTGTGCTCTTAAAATTGTAGGGGAGGGTCTGTAGGGACTGGCGGGGCCCCTGCAATGTCTATAACGACTGAGGGAGACTTAGAGGGAATTTTATCAGAGGAAGAAGAAACCACCGAGGCCGCTTTCGAGACAGGGGATGGAGACAAAAGCTGTTGTTTATCGGGTCATCAGATGCTGCCTCTACAATGTCTTGATAAGCCCCAATAAGAAAATATTTGTAAGGACACTATCAGGGCCTTCCGATTTTAGTTTATTATTTAAGTCTCTACCGACCTTTTTGCCATTTTTTCCTGTATTTTATTTACAATAAACCAAGGACAGACATTATCGACAAACACAAAAGAATTTTATCAGGTCTTTCTTTTGACTCTAACCCCTCTTCCCTGAGGGATGTCTTGAGGTCCTTAATAAAGCGCCTCCTTAGAGAGCCCGCTGCCCATTTTTATCTTTCAATGAGAAACTAATGGTTGGGGTTGGCAACGTTTGGATTTTCCCTTTTAAAGTTCTTGTTTAAGCAAGTACAAGGAAGATACCTCCAAGAAATATTAGGGTGCTAAATAGCAGAATGAATCTAAATTTCAAGGTCTCAGTCAGAGCCAACACAAAACAAAGACAGAACTAGAAGGAAGATGAATGCCACAGTCAGGAGGATGGTGAAAGGAGACTATCCGACAATACATCCTAGGGTATGTTTCTTTTACTACTCAAACTCTTCTTTTTTTTTTTTTTTCCTCTAACTTCCAATTTTGGGGGTCTCTCCAAAGACCGAAAACTTCACCTTCCCAGTTTCTAAATTTACAGTCCCTTCTTCCGGAACCAAGGGCAACAGTCTTGCACAAAACACATAAACTTAGTTATCTGTGCCCCTGACACTTTCACGCCTTTAGCCCTTAACATAGTTTAGAATATCAACGAAGAGTCGTCTCTCTTTTGACTCTAGCCCATTATAGATGTCTTTAGTTCTGACTACCTGCCTCCTTCTCTTTCTTACCTGGCCTTCTCCCTTCTACCAGGGGTCTGCAGCACCCTATAGGCAGGGTCCGACCTGTCCGAAGAAAAGCTTACCCTTCCGGTCCCTGTTGGGCGCCACTCTGCCGGTCCAGCTCCGGCAGGACCAGAGTCGGAGGGAGGTACAGGTGCTGTGAAAAAGTGATGAGCATTCAGGCGAGATGGTGGGTGGAATGCTACAATCTTTATTTTGCAAAGCCGTTATATAGTGCAAAAACAATTTATCACCCAGGGCAAGTTGTCAAACATAATAATTACAATGGTTGACTTATGGGTTTACTTGATCATATCTCTTTCGTTTGCTGTTCTTAAGAATAGACAATGACTTCTGTCCCTAAGCATGTGCGGGTAGCCACAGAACTAAGGTATTATTTTTTCCTGTTATTGTCCTCGTTCTTGTTAAAGATTACCTTCTACCCTTTTTTCATTCTGTCTAAACACAAAGATCGATTTTTCTTCTATTCACTACCTGTCAACCCATTGCCCGGGGTGCAAGTGGAGGAATGCTTATAATTACTAGTCTATATTTCCATGACGGTAGCCAAGCAATAATTTTCAGCTTATACACAAGTGATTGTTTCTTATGCTATGTAGGTAAGCAGAGTCACTCAGGCAGTTAGCGTCTGAGCTCATTGTTACAAGTTTCATGATTAACAGAATGTGGTAAATTCCTGTAAGATTTCTAAGTAATTTCTACTAATGTTTCTCTTTCCCAGTCCCCTATTTCATCGTTATAAAAATTCCTTTCCTTCACTATTCCCTATTAATGCTATTAATAGCAAAGTTACAAAACATGCAAGGAGAGAGAGGAAAGCCAGCCCACATATCTCGCTGCTCTGCAGCCGAGACTGTCCCCCGGTGACTCTGTCATGCCGCAGGGGTGTTTTGGCTCCCGACAATCTCCCTTCTGGAATGGAACTCTAGGACACCTATAGAACAGACATACTTGGGCAGAGATAAAGAAGAACACAGATCATTTTTCTCTTCTTCCTTCCAGGAACCCATTTCCGTAACATGTACATTCTCATGTACCAGCCAGTAGTGACTCATCAGGGAAGTCTTTATCTTTTGAACCTGAAGTTGAAGGTTTAGAGCTAGAGTTTAGAGGTGGTGGGTGTCTGATACATAGACATACTCAGTGGTTTTGTTTGAAAGGGAATTGGCATAAAGTTTGTCTTTGAAATGCTTCTAGTCTTTGAAATGCTGCTCCACTGTAGCAATTCTTTGGTTTCATCACAGGAACCTTGCCTTCAGTGGCAAACATCAACTTTGACATGACTTACTCACACCACTTTAAATCTCCCCAGCACTCACACTCAGTAGGACAGTGTGGAGACCAAATGAGGAAGTGTGGAGAGCAATTAGCAGGGCCCTGTATAACAGGAGCATTTTGTTTCTATATTTTACCATTACTAGCATTTCTCTACTGGTAGATTAAGATTGATGATCTTAAATTGCATAGATATCTAGCTAGTCTAAAAAATAGCCCCTAGGTATATTTTTCACTGAAATCAGACCTTAAGTTGTAGAGTGTAAATGTAAGTTGGCAAAGGCAATAAGTGGGCCAGGCAACACAGTTGCTTCTTCACAACCCCAACTTTCATTTCTTTCCAATGATCCTATGGTTTTGCCATAGATGAGAACTGTCTGAGAGATCCTTGGGTTTAATTTTTGAATTCACTCTGCTATTGTAAAAAATTTTTTGAAAGAAAAGAATAGCTAAATTCAGTTATTATCATCCAGTACTAGGGTCCAATCTTGCTTCCTTTCTACCAGGGAACATCAGCAAACAACAGAGGAGGCTTCCCAACAGTTTGGGAACCTGCTCAGTTTGGTACCTGCTCCACTCTTTTACAGAGAGCATAATAAGAATAGGGAAAGACGTAAATAAATGATATTTGTCTTCATATTTACATCTACTTTTCAGTGTGCTTGTGTCTTCCTTTTTATACTTTTTTCTTTACTTTTCTACCTATTTTCTTTCTACTTTATCAGATGATCTTATATTCTTCTACCTTCCTCTCAATTGCTTCCAATCTAGAATATATTTTTGCTTCTTTCCCATAATGAATATCAATAGGAATGAGAATGGGCTATAATTAGAAAAGGTTGTATCTTAATTAATTTACCATTTGTTAAAAAACATTGAGGTTTATGAGTATAGCAGATTGTATTTTTCAAAGATGACCACAATTATATCTCCCATACTTCATGCTCTTCTGGAAACTTGCCACTCTATCTTCATGAGCTAGAGTCTTATATCTCTCTTATTGAACCTGGTAGGCCGTTATAACTGTCTCAGCTAGCACGGTATGACAGAAATGATGTTCTGTGATTTTTGAGTCCAGGAAAAAATGCCTTATGCTTACTTCCATTTTGTTTTCTTGAGACACTTGCTCGTGTAACTCAGTCACCATGCTATGAGAAAGCTTAAGCAGCAACTAGAGGGGCCCTGATGGAGAATAATTAAGCTGATTGTATCACAGCCCTGGTTCAGCTTCTAGCTGAAAGCCAGCATCAACTTGGCAGCCACAGAATGAGTCATTTCGAAAGGGAATCCTCTAGTCTCCAACTGAGCACCCCAGTTGATGCTGGGTAGGACAGAGACAAGCTATCTCTATAAAGCTCTGTCCAAATTTCAGATTCATGATCAAAATAGATATGTGTATTGTTTTAAGACAATAATTTTATTGTTTAGCAATAGATGACAGATATACTGAGACCCAATCTTTCTTGAACTTGTTATATTTAGTGTTCAGAAGAACAATTTCAAATTCTATCAAATCCCATCACATTTTGAAGCAATTGCTGTTTAATTATTTACCGTGTTTTGTTTGATTCTCAGATGCTGTTTACCTTACAAATTTTATAAAATCTCGTTAGTCAAAGTGTGGGTCATGAATCAGGACTGGAAGCACCAGTTTCTATGTTGTTAGAAATGGAGACTCTTGGACCACAACCCAGAGTTACTGACTTCAGAATCTGCATTTTAACAAGATGCTCAGGTTATTTATTTGAGTTTGAGAAACACTGGTATAACAAAGAAGCCTGTAAAATAGATGCAGCAATAGACACTAGAGAAAGAATTTATTATTTGTTTTTAATTAGCTTTTATTGCTGCTCCACTGACCCCAGAAATCAGGAGGCTATATGTGTGGGGATTGGAGACTGAGAGAGATGGAGAGGAAGTGTTATAACAGAAGTAGAAATGGCAGGGAAAGTGAGGATCCAGGAGCCAAAAAGGGGCCTAGAGATTGTAGACTGGATAAAGTAAATTTCATCTGTTTTACTCTAGTGGGCTAGGGACATTTTGGGGACTAAGATGGAGGAGTAATAGAGGTCTTTAAACCTTTTCAGAGTTGACAACATTCTATCATAGCATAGGCTGTGCTTTTTTCTTTGAAATTGCGTATATATATATATATATATATATATATATATATATATATATATATGTATGTATGTATGTATGTTTATTTTGTGAAAAGTAGTGTCAAAGCCCTTTAAGATTTTCCAGGAGAAAATATTCTCTAAGGTTAAAAATAGACTATTATTATTGTTGCCATTAGTTGGGATTGAGTGTTCACATACCAGGCCTCTCTTTTGTAAGTGCCTCTATAATGATTTGATCACTGCCCTAGAGCATAAAGATGTTCCTTTATCTTCATATCTGATCTGATTTTTCAAGATACTCAGCATGTGTAAAGAGTTATCTGTAGTTCATCCTCTATGGGTCACATTTTCTAATCCTCAAAAGTTCAGTTCTCCCCAGCAGACAGGACTTGTAGAACTTTGTATGTTAATGACAGTTATCTTGCATTCAGTGGTAGCTCTTGTTTCCTCCACAGCCTCACTGTAAACTTGTCATTGTTGTCCAGATAGCCTACTGTACTGCCATGATTAAAATATGGTCACTTACAGAGTAAAAAAAAAATGACAAGCTATTACAAAATAGTGGTTTGAAAAAGAACAAGTACAGACATCCAAACAATGGCATTTTATGTCACTAGAACTCTTGGGGTGGGGATTAAAAACTCAGATTTATTGGGATGACATCCTTATTCCTTAAAATGCCTATTTCTTCCCCTTTCTTATTTTTTCTTAAGAGAGGATTTCTCTTTCAAACTAGTTTCAACTCTTATGTTTTAAAGATGTCACAGAAAAGTGCTGATAGTCATCAGGTTGTGGTCATCTTAGAGTACATAGTAGAACCACAACTGGTAGCTCAGGCAATTGGATTATGCTTATATCCACCCTGACCATACCCCTGGAATGAGACACTAGATAACTTCAATGTAGTCATATTATCTACGCCTTAAGGAAGATGAAAGAAGAAAATATGAATGTGTACTCCTTTCTGCATAAAGATATTTGAGTGTGCTTTCCAAAATACAAAGAAGAGAATTAAATTTGTTATTTTGGCTGGGGCTTTGGCAAATGACAGAACGTGCCCTTCAAAACTGACTTAAATGATAAAGAGCTGATTATCTCACATAAATCCAAAGATTATCTTCACACTGATTCATTAGGAATCGTTTCTATCTTTCTGATCTGCCAATCTCAGCATGTAGGTCTTCTCCTTAGGTTGCTTGCCTTGTGGTCAGAAGATGACTACAGCACCCCTGGGACTACAAATTGTCACAGCAATAGCCAGAGGTGGGGAAAGAAACCTACTTTTAAGATTGAGGAAACCCTTTCCAAGTAGTCCCCTAAAAAATTCTCTTTACATTTTATTTGCCAAATTTACATCATATTTTTATGCTTGAACCAATCACTAGCAAAGGACATGGGAACACTGCTATTGACAGATTTATCAGGGCACAAGGGAAAAGCCTGGATAATTGCATAAAATACAGGTGTTGCCAGCAAGGAAGAGGGTAGAAAATGGCAAACAGTGAGCCCTGAGGTTAAAATTAATGCCCATGTTACAGAGAATCATTTAAAATGCTATAAAAATACTGCCACAACACAAAAATAATTTTAAAAAGAGTAACAACAATCATGCCACTCAAATTAATTTCACTTTATACATTTCGCTATAGTCTTTGTCCACATGTTTATACTCTTTTACAGAGTTGAACTCTTAATTTTGTAGTCTATGCTTACCATGAAAAAAATTGTGAATAATATTTGTATATATTTTATGTTATTGTTATTATCTTTATTAATTAAATTCTCTTATTGAGCTGACGTAACATTTTAATCCATCTTCTATTATTTGAACCTTTTACTGTTATTAATATCATTACAATAAACTTTAAAGGGGATATTTATATTAAACAAACATGAAGCTTAAGGTTATTACTGACATACAAAAATGATGGCAAGTAGCTAAAAGATCATTAGATTTGGAGTTGGAGACCAAAGTTTTGTTAACTCTGCCACATGCTTGTTGTTCACACTTGACTGGTTTATTAATCTTTTGGGCCTCAGTTTCTTTATTTGAAAAAGATAAAGTTGAAATAAATAAGTTCTAAGATCTCTTCCAGCTGTAATTGTCCATGATTTTATGAATTTTAAGATCATCTGAACAGCGCAAGAGCTTGGGCCTCCAGTGAGGATACCACTTAGTGGAGGCATCGAGATTAAAACTGTTGGTAGAAAACATGGGTTCAGCCAGCACATTTGAATGTAAAGCGAAACCAAACACTTTTTTTTGTTAGAGCATGCACAGTTTTTCCCACTTTCTGTTGTTTTGTACTTTCATGGTACCTATTTTGCTCCTGAAGGGCTTTGAGTGTACATCACCTGGAAGGAAGTAAGATTGTGGCAATGAAATAAATCACCCACCTGAACTCAACACCCAGGTTTCCATGGAAGTCTTTTTTCTGAGTATTGCGAAAGGCAGCCTTATTTGTTCGCAAGAGCTAGTGTTGGTTTTCATGTTATGCACATAAACACCTTGTCAGGCACCAGAGACAGGTTGGAGAGGATGATTGATGGGAGTGGGCTTGTGAAATCACACCTGCTGTCATGGCAGATGGGGAAAAAAGTCGGAGTAACCTGTGGAATTGCTGATCCTTTTTGAATATTCACTCCTGAAAACATTATTATTTTTTTAAAACATACTTTAGAAAGAGCCAGTATCATAAACTAGACTCTAGAGGAGTTTTCAGGAGTATAATTTTAATAGAACAACAAGAAGCCTTCACCAGGTGAACTGGTGTTTAAGCTCTGGAGTGGTGAAACAACTCTTTCTTTGCCAAGCAAACAAAATGTCATTCAAGCTGCAATTCCTGGCTGGCTGCCCACTGGGCATATAAGCCTGTCTTCAGTGAATGTTATCCCAATCTATGCAAAACAAAGCATTGCCTTTGCAGCACAGAATGCATCCTAGAGAGAAAAAAAGAGATGAAATGGACTTCGTACAGAGCAAACCAATGAATGGGCAATGGGAAACATGGACCACTTACAGCAGAAGGAAATTCATGAGGCAGTGCTCTGAGGTCTCGGTTTTGACCGTATTGCACTGTGGACTCTATTCTGCACAACTTTTATGTTACCCTCATTTTCCCTGATACATTTAAAAATGTATTCAGCAACTAGTTATTGAGTTTCACTACATTTACTGCACGGTTTTATGGAAGGTACAAAGAACTGTGTGTGGGTGGGTAAAACGTGCACGGTGCTAAGCTAAGAAGCAAGGGAGGAGTTTAACAGGACTAGGCAGCAGGCTTCAAAAGAATAACCTCAAAGACAGATGATCAAATCCAAATGAAACCTTCAGACAGAACTGTGTATGAGAAAGAGGGAAAGGCATATTGTCTGGAATAAGAAGGCTTTCCAGAGAAACTAGAAGTTGATTTGGGCCTTACAGTGTGTAGGTTTAAACGAGAGTAGGTTTAGGGAGAATGCTTTTACCTACCAGAGTCCAAAGACTCAGGCAATTCAATTATTCATTCATTTCTTCAACAAATAGTGAGCGTTGATTCTGTGCCAGGCTTGTTTTAGGCCTAGGATGCAATGGATAATCATGGAAGACAGATCACTGCTATGAGAGAGAATTAAACCGACTACTAAAGAAAAGTCTCAGGTAGTGATAAACATTATGCAGAGAGGTAGGACTGAATGATGTATCAGTGATTGGGTGAGGTGCTTTCTTTGCTTCCCTGAAGAGGTGATGGCTAAGCACGTATCTGTATGACAAAAAGCAGCCAGCCATGCAAAGTTCAGGGGAAGAGCATTTCCAGCATAGGGAACAGCTGGTGCAGAGTCGCTGAGATGAGAACATATTTGGCACATTTGAGAAGGCCAGTGTCACTGGAATGTACTGGGTGACATGAGGGGTAGGACAGGGTGAGGCAGGGGAGGCAATATGCCAGATGGTACAGAATTTGGAATTTTATTTTAAGTGGGATGGAAGCCATTTGAAGACTTAAGAAAAGAAATGATACATTTGACATGCAGATCTCTCTGGCTGCTGTAAAAAGATGTCTCACAGCAAGAGCAAGTGTGGTGACCAATGAAAGGGTCATTGTGGCAATTCAGAATGTGATGTGGTTCCTTGGACTCCAGTAGTGGTCCTGGAAATGGGGGACAAGTGGATACATTGGGTTACATTTTAGGTATACAGTTGACAGGTCTTATGGATGGACTGGATGTGGTATGAAGAAAATGGATTTGCAAAATAGTGACTGAATAGGACCCAGTTATTAAGATTGAAATGCTTATGGAAGCTCTAACAGAGCATTGAGCTCACTAAACAAAAGTAAGTGCAATGTGGAAATAAACAAAGAGCAACCAAATGAGAAAGCCAAAGGCTATTTATTCACAGCTCCTATAGCAAAGGAGTGAGCCTCCTTCCTTGTTTTGGCAAAGACTCAAAAGCAGGCAGCCTTACGGTGGCGAAAAAGGGAAGTCTTCAGATATGCCCTGATTGGAGGCCCTTGGCATGGGAAGCTGTAGGTGGGCTAGCTAGAAGTGGGGCATCATATGTGATTGGTTAAAAATACGTATCTGGCTTTTTTGATTGGTACTAAGTTGGAAGTAAGGACAAAAATTAAGGAAGCTGTCAGTTATTAATCAAGTCCTGGTCATTTTGGGCTGATTGTTACATAAGTTATTTTTTAGGTCCCTGATTGTCACTAGAAATAGCAATCTCCGTTTCTGCAAATCTGACTTAGAGGAAACTGGCTTCCTAGATAGATAAGGGATAAGTTTTCTGGGCAGGTTACTGCAGATTGTAAGGCAAAATTCTATTTTTATATATTGTCTGGCCTGGCCATTGTCTGATTGTATGTTGTCTCTCAATGTCTTAATAATAATTGTTTTTATTTCCAAAACAGGTCACAAATCAGTACATATTTCTTCAAGCTCCTACGCATCTGTTTCTCTTTACCTCTTCATTGTTCCCTGTATCTATCTGTGCATCCACCTCAGTTTTTCATTAGAGCTTAGACTTTCCTTTAATGACTCATACAGCTGTCACCTCTCCTAGGTGACTATTTTATGACAGATACTAGTTGAGCTTCCAATCCTAAGGTCCAGGGATGCCTAATGACATTTTATGTCTGACTATTCCAATCATCAAAAAAACATTCTCTAGAGTTTGAACTGTGGTTTCCCAAGTGGTTCTGGTAAGCAAACTTTGTTTCTGGTCTGCAACTACATAAATACGAAAACTGGCAATGAGCATTCAGAAATGCTTTTTAGCAATTGGGTAAAATAATTTTATACCTGTTGAACCAAATATTTAAATTTTAAGCTAATATTCTCCCCACCCCCTTTTTATCAGTCCAATGTATGGATTGTAAAAAAAAAAAAGCCTGGACTTTCAAAACTGTTTGAGAATTCTTAGTGTGGTCAGCACTAGAACAGCTGGAATGAGAAGAGGAATGAAGAGGATAGCAAATTCTTTTTGCTTACAAGTGGGGTCAGAAACAGTGTATAACCTGTCTGAAGGAGGGTTGCTTTTCCAGCCTGGAGAGCTCCTTTTCCGTACCTCTTGGAGGCTTTCCTGAGTCCACAGGGGCTGCACTGGACTTCTGCTTCACAAGCTCTGCCAACACAGAGCATCCCTACTACACACGGAAAACCGCTTATGGCTTGGTGGGATTGGGTGGGGAATGAGTACCTGAAGAATACACCTTCTTTGTATCTTAACTGGAATGTTTTTCAGACCTCTCAAACCTCCCCTTTTTGGGGTTTGCATGTTGCTAAACCTTGGATTCCTTCATATATTAAAGACAGAGAGGGATTCAATATCAAACTCTAGAAAAGAAAATCTTAAAATAAGTGTCTTAAATTTCATTTATTCAGTTTTCTGGGTATAACTGAACTCACACACATAGTTTGAATGTGTCAACCAGTTTCAGTTAGCTTTTGTGAGTTCTTCGCATAGATACAAATTAGGTTATCTTATTGTCCTATTCCTTTGCCAACTATACATTCTGAGAGTCTCATGGTCAGTTCTAATTTAAAATCTTCTGTCCTATCAGTAAATTCATATCTGCCAGAGCATGTGTCCTGATCTTTGATTCATAAAATATGGGCAAGGTGTCAACCAGTACCTATTGCTCTTCACTTCAGTGACTGAGATAACATGCTCTAATGATATTCCAAAATGACATAGCCAACGTGACTTTTATTCTTTTTCAGGTCAGTGTTTTGACTCAGTTTCCTTGTTCTATTTCCATCTTTCTGTTTAGTATTGTTTCAGAAGGCACATTCTGGCAGGTCCCCTCTGAATCCTGAAGCCATTGTACTTTCTGTCCTCCACATCTCTAAAGACATGCTGAGAATGCTAGTGTTTCTGATTTTACAAAACTGTGGTGCATCCTGTTGTCAGTTTTCCATGTGATGTGCTTGGACTTACTACCTGCTTTTCTCTGTTCCTTTGAAAGTAAACTGACCTGTCTCACAAAGTCATTTCCTACCTTGCCTTCCATAGAAAAGGCTGACATAGTCATGGATTATATTGCAAAGATTTTTTTCTTTTGAAATCACTCAAGTAAAACAAAGTCCCCTCTTCCTTTTGAGTCATTTGAAAATAAACTTCAGAGCAAAATATGCTTCTCATAGTGTTCTATAGTGAAGGAGAAACAATGATCCTAAGACATGGGGGAAGCTTGTCTGCTCTCAATTCTTAGGAAATTTCCCCAGGCAAGTATCTCCAATCAGCTCTAATCTACTCATCAGTGATTTTCTTTCAAAAAGAACCACTTGAGGCTGAGCTGGAGACTTGTCAAGTGCTTTTGGTCTTGTGGGGAACAGGGAGGAAGGGAAGCAGGGAGTGAAGAAGGGGGGCGATGGGGAAAGTTATGAATCTGCTTCTAAATATTAATAAAATATTTACTGGAGGAAAACTCCCTGAATTCTAAGGGAAGAGTGTTATTTCACTTAAGATACCTTTGTTTTATTTTTTTATTTGCAGTAACTGGAAGATACTTTCAGAATTCTGTAAAATAAAGACCAAGTATGTGTAGTCCTAATCTAGTTAAGACTGTCAAACTGACATTGTGCTGGCCCCCCACGCATGCCCAAGGATGATGGCTCACCTTAGCAAAAGTGTGAATATTGAAATGAGGTCATGTTAAATGTCTGCAATCATGTAGTCAATAAAATGTAGTACAACATTATGAAAATATTTCATTTATTCACAAGTTAACTAAGCAAAGTAACTAAGTTTCATAGCAATATTTATTATGTGTATAGTAACAGGGACTGGCAAAGAGAGACAATTGAGATAGGAAGTAACTTAAAAGTTTTGGCCTTATGATTAAAAATCTAGATAGGTTAACTTTCTAATTTTGAAGTTAATGCAATGTGGGGAGGGATAGCTAGTACACAGTAATGTTGGCAAGTGCATTTATAATACTATGAAACAGTTTAAAATGATAAAATATCTTTGTTGCATATGAAATACCAATTTATTTAAGTAGAGGATAGGGAGATGTGACGACAATATGTGTGAGACTAAGACTTTGGGGAAATTGTTGATTGGATCATAAGATTAAAACTATTTAGCAGTCTGATTAAAATAAAGAAACCATTAGCAAAACTTCAAAACTGTGCAACTTTAGGCTGCATTAATAAAAATTTATAAAACTGGGGGCAGGAGTTGTGGAGAAAGTGGGTAGGATGGGTGGGGCAGGGATATTCCCTTTGTACTACAGACAGTCCTTTGGAATGCTGTTGTATACAAGAGCACATTTCGAGCAGGATGGCCATTTTGGTTGTAGGATTGGTATCCACTGTATAGGACTAATCCAGCGTCTCTCCTGCAAACTATGTTTCATAATCACCCTAGAATTTTTTTAAATTAGAATATAATGGACAAACTTCACATATAGGCATAATTCAAACATATCGTGGGTTTAAAAATATCATGAGTTCAGTTCCACACCACTTCAGTAAAATGAGTATCAAAAAAAGTGAGTTGTAATCGTTTTGCTGGTGGAGTATGTTTCTGGACTCTCTTGTTCCATTGATCTATTTGTTTATCTCCCCACCCCCCACACCCCAGCTTTACTTAAATATAATAGATAATTTGTTGTTCATATTTACATTGTACAATTCAATAAGTTTTTTTCAACTATAGCTAGCATACAATAGTATATTATTTCATTTGTATAGCATAGTGATTAGAGCTCAAGTGATCATCCCACTAAATTTAGCATCCCTCTTCCCCATTAAATACTTACTACAACATTGTTAACCATTTTACCTTATGTTACATTTTACATCCCCATGTCTATTATTTAACTATCATGTGTATTTCTGGGTCCGCACGTTGTGAGAGAGAAGGGCTTAACAGAGGAGCAATGGACACCGCCATTGCTCTTTTTTGCCCTTTTTCACCATTTCCCCAAAACACCTGTAGTCCAGCAGCCCCCAAAATATTCTCTGTAGCTATGAATTTGTTTCATTCAGCATAATACCCTATAGGTCCATTAAGGCAATATCTTTTTCCATCCCCTTCCTTCTAGTCTGTGTGTGTCTTTTCATCTGAAATGAGTTTCTCATAGGGAGCATATGTAGGAGTCTTGTTTTCTTATCCATTCAGCCACTCTATCTTTTGGTTGGACACTTCTTTTCCATTTGAAGCACTTGTTTGTTGATAGGAATGTAGTTGTTACCATTCTTTATTCCTGTTTTTAATACATGTTTTTTCTTCTTAAAGAAGTCCCTTCAACATTTCCTGTGATAGTAACTTGGTGTTGATGAATTCCTTTAGCTTATTTTTATCTGGGAAGCTCTTTACCTGTCCTTTGACTCCAATGGTAGTTTCGCTGGCTAAAGAATTCTTGATTGTAGATTCTAGGAAATCAGCTGTCAATCTTATGGGTGCTCCCTTGTAGGTAACTAACTGCATTTCCCTTGCTGCTTTTAAGATTCTTTGTATTTAACCTTTGGCATTTTAATGATGATGTGTCTTGGTGTGGGTCTCTTTGGGTTCCTGGTATTTGAGATCCTCTGAGCTTCCTGGGGTTCTATGTCTATTTCCTTCAGCAGATGAGGGAATTTTTCCATCATTATTTCTTCAACTAGCTCTTCAACGTCTTGTTCTCATTCAGGTACCCCTATGACCCAGGTGTTTTTACCCTTAATCTTGTCCCGCAGGTTCCTTATATTATTATTATATTCTCAGCTTCCTTTTTCTTGCTGTTTGTTGTTCTGATTGAGTGTCCTCGGTTTCCCCATCCTCTATATCTGTCATTTGGTTCTCTTCCTTATCCACTCTGTTGATTCCCTCTAATATGCTCTTCATCTCAGATAATGTGTTCTTCATTTCTGACTGGTTCCCTCTTAGAAATTTCCATTTTATTTTTTTCTTATCTTTTTGTTAAAGTTCTTGGTGAGTTCGTCTACCCTTTCCCTAAGTTCATTGAGCATCTTTATAACTAGTGTTTTGATCTCTGAACCTGTGAGATTGCTGGACTCCATTATTTCTGGGTCTCTGTTCTGTTCTCTCACATGGTTTCTGCTTCTTTGTCTTCCGATTTTGCCTGTCTTTCTGTGTCTGTTTCTATGTATTAAGCAAAGATTCTAAGTCTCCTGGTCTTATTATTTTTGTATTAGGTGTCCAGTGGCATAGGGCTAAGAGAGGTTCAGCTGCAGGCCAGGTTTAGCCCCAGCCTGTGCCCTTCTGGGGCCACCTGTTAAGATTCAGCAAGCAATCCACAGAAGCTGTGCTTATAATTGCCTCAAGAAACCAAGCTGGAAGGTGAGATCAGCTGCCACCAGTGTGGGTCTAGGAGCTGCTTAGTATGTGGTACAGAACTCACCAAGGACACAATTGGATGTGGCTTAGGTGGGGCTGTGAGTTGGGTGAGGCAGATTTTCAGGGAATCTCAGGGCATAGCCACCTCTGTTATCCAGTTTGATGATGTCTCAGCTATGATTGAGCTGGGTCTGCACATTGTGAGAGGGAAGGGCTTAACAGAGGAGCAACTGATACCGCCAGCACATTACTGGGGAGAAAATCTCAACTCTGGCCCTTGCTCTGACAAATCAGTGTCTCTCTATAAGTCCCTGATGCCACTCCCACCCAGCAGCTGACTGAGTTTTGGTACTCAGAAATAGGCCATCACTGAGAAAGTCCAGTTGCTGTCCCGGTCCCTTTAAGAGGCATCTACAGCTGCCGGCTGCTGCTGTTGTAGCCTCTGTCCCACTCAGCCACTAGGCACCAGGCAGCCTTATGTCCTCACCGCGTCCTACCACCTCCAGTTGCAGGGTGGTTTTTTATTTCTCTCTTTAGTTGTAGGGCTTGGTCATCTAGGCCCGAGGTGACTCTGCTTACTAGCGTTTGCTCCATGTTTCTGACACAACTTTGATGTGGTCATAAGAGCAGACGAACAAAGCTCTATCATCTACACTTCTTCTGTTTGTCTCTATGTTTATCTTGACACCAATACCACACAGTCTTGATTACTATAGCTATATGCATCTTAAAATCCACTAGTGTCAGACCTCTCTGACTTTGATCTTTTTCGAAGTTGTTTGGCTATTCTTGGTCCTTTGCATTTCCAGAAGAATTTTAAGATCAACTTGTTGCTGTCTATCCAAAAAGTCTTCAGAGATTTTGGTTGGGATTGCATTTATTTTATAGGTAAATTTAGGGTCTTCCTTATAAATCAATATTGAATCTTTCAACACAGAGATAAAAGTATACCTCTTAACTTATTTAGGTCTTCATTAGTTTATCTCAGGATTATTTGGTAGATTTTAGTATACAGGTCTTTCACTTTTGTCAGATATACCTCCAAGTATTTCATATTCTTAATGCTATTATAAATGATATTCTTCTATAATTTTAGTTTCACATTATTTGCTGCTAGTATATAGAAATTCAATTGCTTTTTATATATTGATCTAGCATACTGCAACCTTGTATTTATTAGTTCTACTATTTATTTGCACATATTAATTCTAGTAGCTTTTTTTTTAAAAAAGATACTTTTGGATTTTATACATAGATGATCATGTCATTTGAAAATAATGACAGTTTTTTTCTTTCCAATCTGGCTGACTTTTATTTTTTTTCTCTCTGTCTCTTATATTTAAAAATTCTTACTGTGTTTCATTTTTGATAGTTTCTGTTTTTATGCCAAGTTCACTAATTTTTTCTTCTGTAATGTCTAACCTGCCATTAATCCTATCCAACAAATATTTCATCTCCCACACTGTAGTTTTCATGTCTAGAAATTCAATTTTTTTTGCATGCCTCTACTTGACTTTTTGAATATTAAAAATGCAATTTTACTAATGGTTTTAATGTCCTTATCTGCCAGATTAACTCTCCTCGTCAATTCTGGGTTATTTTTGATTGATCCCACCCCCTCCCCCATTATGGAGAATTAATAACTATTGAAACTAATCTCTGAATGAGATTGAACAATTTCCTAGTTTAACAACTGATTATCAGGCCCAAAATTAAACAGTCCAAATTATAATATAAAGTCAGAAGATCCATGAAAAAGTCTTTGAATAGAGGCATATATATTATGAATTGATCATTAAAAACTTAGAGGTACAAAGTATGCTATTAATGAGAAGGTAAAAAATATCTCTATGAATGAAATGTTACAACAGCAGCAGAAACAACAAAGAAATACAATTAGAAATTCAGAGAAAACTAAGTGCATATGAGAAAGTCATGTTTTAAAAATGAAGTAAATTACACTGTATGATTTGAGCAATTGATGGAAATGAAAAAGCAGCACTTTCTGAAATAGTGAAACAAAATTTCAGATATTTCGGGAAGATGAAGAGGAGCAACCAATGTTTTGTATTCATGTGTGGTTTCTTTGGGCTTGTCATAATTATTAGATTTAATCATATTCCTGTGATGTATCTAGTTTTTCCCTCTTGAAACTAATTTATCTTTTTCATAGGCTATTTTTCTTTTCAGAGCAGCTTGTTCTTATTAATTTCCTCCAAAGTTTCAAAAATTTTTTTAGTCTTTATTGAAATATAATAGGCAATTAGTTGCTTGTATTTACATTGTACAATTAAATGAGTTTTTTTTTCACTTATAGTTGGCATACAATAATATACCAGTGTCAGTTGTATAGCATAGTGATCAGAGATCCACATAACTTGCAAAGTGATCATCCTGCTAAATCTAGTACCCCTCTTCAACTTTATATATTTATTACAACATTATTAACCATCTTCCCCATGCCACACTCTACATCTCCACATCTATTCTGCAACTATCCATTTGTAACTCTTAATATCTTTGGGGTTTTTTTGTTGTCTCCCCAACCCTTCTCCCATCTAGTATCCCTCTAAATACTCTCTGTATCTATGAGTTTATTTCAGCTTTTGTTTTTGTTTATTTTGTTCTTTATATACCACATGTATGTAAAATTATGCAATATTTGTCTTTCTCTGTCTGACCTGTTTCATTCAGCACAAACCCTCTAGGTCCATCAAGGCAATATCTTTTTCCATCCCCTTCCTTTTAGTCTGTGTGTGTCTTTTAATCTGAAGTGAGTCTCTTGTAGGCAGCATATTAAGGGTCTTGTTTTATCATCCATTCAGCCACCTTATCTTTTGGTTGGAACACTTAATTCTTTTCTATTTGAGGTACTTGTTGATAGGAATGTAATTACCATTCTTTATTCCTGTTTTTGATACATGTTTTTTCTTCTTAAAGAAGTCCCTCCAACATTTCCTGTAATACTGGCTTGGTGATGATAAATTCCTTAGCTTATTTTTATCTGAGAAGCTCTATATCTGTCCTTCAACTCTAAATGATAGCTTTGCTGGCTAAAGAAGGCTTGGTTGTAGATTTTGGGTTTTCATCACATTGAATATTTTGTGCCAAGCCCTACTGTCCTGCATAGGTTCTTTTGAGAAATCAGCTGCCAGTCTTATGGGTGCTCCCTTGTAGTAACTAACTGCATTTCCCTTGCTGCTTTTAAGATTCTCTCTTTGTATTTAACCTTTGGCATTTTAATGATGATGTGTCTTGGTGTGGGCCTCTTTGGGTTTCTGGTTTGGGGGATTCTCTGAGCTTCTTGGGGTTGTATGTCTATTTCCTTTACCAGGTGTGGGAAGTTTTCCATCATTATTTCTTCAAATATATATTTAACTTCTTGGTCTCCCTCTTCAGGTACCCCTATGACATGAATATTTTTATCTTTAATAGTGTCCCATAGGATCCTTAAATTATTATTATAGTTGTGACTGCTGCTGCTGCTCCTCCTCTTCTTCCTCCTCTTCCTCTTCCTCCTCCTCCTCCTCCTCCTCCTCCTCCTTCTTCTTTCTTCTTCTTTCTTCTTCTTCTTCTGCCGCCATTCTGATTGAGTGTCCTTGGCTTTCCCATATCCTATATAGGTCATTTGATCCCCTTCTTTATTCACTTTATTCCATTTAATATACTTCTCATCTTAGGTAATGTGTTCTTTATTTCTGACTGGTTCCTTTTTATATTTTCTATTCTATTTGATGCATTTTAAAAAATCTCTTTGTTAAAGCCCTCACTGAATTCATCTACACTTTTTATAAGTTCATTGAGCATCTTTATAACCATTGTTTTGAACTCTGCATCTGCTGGACTGCTTAACTCCATTATTTCTGGATCTCTGTTCTGTTCTCTCACTTGGTTTATGCTTCTTTGTCTTCCCATTTTAGCTGCCTTTCTGTGTCTGTTTCTATGTACTAAACATAGCTTTTAAGTCTTATTAGTGTGGATTTGTGTAGTAAGTATCCAATGGCACAGTTCTGAGAGGACTTCAGATGCGTGGCCAATTAGCCCCAGCCTGTGACCCTCTGAGGCTACCTGTCAGGATTCAACAAGCAACCCACAGATGCTGTGCTTATAGTTGCCTCAAAAGGCCACACCAGAAACTGAGGCCAGATGCCTCTAGAGTGAGTCTTGGCACTGCTCTGCAAGGAGCACTTGACTTGCTGAGGCTACACCTAGATGTGGCTTTCGTGGGAATGGAAGTTGGGGCGGTAGAGTTTTAAGGAATCCTCTGGGCAGAGCAACCTGTTATCCAGTTTGATGATGTCAAGGCTATGGTGGCACTGCATCCGCACACTGGAAGGAGAGAAGGCTCAACAGAGGAACAATGGATACCACTAGCACTTCTGTACATAACGAGTCTTGCCTTGGCCCTCACTCCAACAACTCAGTGTCCCCCTGTGCAGCCTAACTGGTGCTGGTGCTCAGAGGAAGCAGGTCTGTCACTGTGAAATTCCGCTTGTGGACACAATCCCTTTAAGAGGAGTCTGCCGCTGCCACTGCTGCAGCCTCTGTAGCACTCAGAAGCTCGGGACCTTGCCTCGTCCTACCTTCTGCCATTGCAGGATAATTTCTTAGATTTCTCCCTAGTTGTATGGCTTGTTCATCTAGATCCCAGGTGATTTTTCCTTGTTGTTTGTTCCTTGTTTCTGTCACAGCTTTGATTTGGTCTCCAGAGGGATGAACAGATCCTCTATCATCTATGTCATTTTTTCCTTTTCCCTCCTAATACAGCCCCAACTATTTTATTTAATTAGAAACATTTTGATTCTTGCTGTTTAGACTTAATGGTACCATCAGATATTTAAGAATGGTTGATGAAGTATTATTTCTTGGTGACTTAAACTGATGCTTATTAAGAAACACTGAAAAACTCTCACAAAACTACTTAACCCCCTTGATGTTTTTCTTAATTTTACCTCAGAGAAAAATTTTATTTCACCTCAAAGAAAAATTTTGGGATAAAATATTTCTTGTTTTGAAAAAGTTATTTTCTGAAGTTCAGTGATGCTACGGCTCTTTTTTGTTTGTTTTTCCTGTCATATTCAAATAAAATGACATTTCATAGCCTTTATTAAAAAATAAATGTATATTGATAGCCTCTGTGTTGGATAAAAAATTTTATTCATTGACTTCTTTCCTATTATCTGTTCCAAGTCCTTGATTTTATTAATAAAGTCAGAGATTTTATATTCAGATTACTTTTATTATTACCATTTAGATTATTCATCATCTCTCTGACTAAAAAATAACATTTAGCATTATTATTATTATTTTGTTTAAAAACGGTGAATAGATATTATTTTTTTATTACAAGGTATTATCGATAGTTTTCCCTGGGAAGCAGAAATGGAGACACATCACAGTTCAACGTGTCCCTCTGTCCACTCTTGCTTTCCAGGACCCTTATTGTCCTTAGGTAGAATTTCCTAGACCTGCCATCTTATACGTTTCCCCTCAAAATGCCACATCGTTCCTATTTTACCTATTTTCAGTGTTTTCAGTTTTGCAGTATTCAATCTACTATTTCTTTATTTTATAACTATTTTCAAAGATAACAATAATGATTCTTTTCCCTCTTTAATCTCCTCCCCCATCTTTCACCCCTGACCTACGGATGTTGCCGTTTCCCCTTAAGAACTGGATCTCTGAAGGTGGGGCGTCTCCTCCCACATGTTTACTATGTGCACCGGGGGCCAGGCACACCCAGAGCCTGGTGCACCCAGGGTATGGTTCATGGCTCCACCTGGAGGATGAACCCAGGACCTTCTGCATGTAAAGCAGATGTGTTAATCACTTCACCATGGAGCCAATTCCTGATTTGCTTGTTTTATTCTCCATAAAATCTTTCCCTTTTTATATTGTTTCCTGTATTTATTATTGGTTTGTTTCATAGATAAAATGTTCTTTCTTGTTAATTATAAAAGAAATGAGAGCATTGTGGAGAAATTTCTCCTTCAAAGAACACAGATTTTTTCTGTTAGAGCAAGTCTTTTCTTTAGGATTATTTATATATTTTAAAAATTACATCTTATTTTATTTATTGGCTTTTTAGCTATACCTATTTTATTGGTTGCTATATGGTTTATAATGTACATCTGTGACTTTTCATTGTCTACTTAGAGTTAATATTGTCTCATTTACATGAATATAGAAATCTTTCAACCATCAGGCTCCATTATTCCCACCTCTATCTTTTATGCTAAAGTTGTTATATGTTTTTATCTGCATACATTGTAAACTCTAACAAGATAATGTTATTGTTTTTGCTTTAAACACTTTATGTTTTAAAGGAAATTAAAGGAATACATAGTTCTATATATTTAGCACTCATTAACCATTTCTGACACTCTTCATTCCTTGCTGAAGATTTTATTTCCATTTGGTTTCATTTTCTTTAGCGTGAAGAACTTTCTTTATACTTTTTGATATTGTATATCTGCTGGTAATGAATCTTTTAATTTTTGTTTTTTTCCTTCTTTTTGTTGAATATAAAATCCTGGATTGACTATTTTTCTTTCAGGACTTTAAAGTAATTATCTTTTTACCTTTGATATTCATAGATCTGACTATGATGCTGCCACACATGGTTTTCTCTGCATTTATTTTACCGAGATTTGAATCTGCCTAAACTTGAGTCTGAAAATTTATATTTTTACCCCAAATGGGAAAATTTTAACTATTAGTTTTTCAAATATTTGTATGTCTCCATTTCACATGTTTCTCCTTCAGAGGCTATAATTATATGCATGTTAAACTTTTTGATATTATCCCATTGGTCTCTGACAGCTCTGATCATTTATTTTTCTTCTAATTCGTTTTTCTCATGCTTCAGATTGGATAATTTATATTGATGTATCTTTAGTTAATTGATTCTTTCCTTTGTAATCTTCATTTCATTGTTATGTCCATGCAGTGATTTTCCCAACAATGTCGTCTGGTTCTTCTGACTAGGTAGGTTCTAATTCCATTGGAGTTTAGTTGCTCTGAGGAGCTAATGACTGTAGCCTGTCTTCAAGCTAAACACCACTAAAAGAAAAAGGGAAACTCTCCAAGTGCTTATTCATTTTCACAAGTTCCAACACTTGTCTAGAATCTACTTTTTTTTGTTTATTCTCCAGTAACTTCAGATAGTTTACTTTCTGTATTTGTGCAAAGTTTATAACTTATCTGCAGGAGAATCACTTTAGTTGGACCTCACTTTGCCATACTAAAATTTAAACCAAATTCCTTTCTTTTGAATCCGATAACCTTTATAAAGATTCAGTAATTTTCCTCTGCTTATTCATCTTTAGGAAGTAAACTTATGCTTGACAATTATTAGCCCACTGTAAAACAAGAGTTGGAATGGTTTTTTTTTAAGACATAGAGATGGTTAGTTTTTTAACCCCTAAGTCAAAAGTCAAGGAAAAATTGTAAAGTAGAAGTTTACTTAATTTATAAGTCTGTGTTACTAGTGTACAGATACTGAAGGCTTAAGGGAGTACAGAAGTAGCTGGAGCCAGGAATAAACTCTGTAGGGAATTTTGTCTCTGTGCCTCAAGGTTTCTTTTCTGTATTTCATGTGGAATAGTCTTGGCAATGTCTCTAATTTTTGCCTGGCAGGGCAAACCATTCCAGAAGTAATGTTGGAACTAAGCCTCACCTATACTCAGCTCAGTATATGAAACAACCTTCTAACAATTAGGGCTTGTCAATACTGAGTTTGATCCCTCATAAATACCTATCACTAGACTCATTCACATGGAAGCTTGATGATCATCCATACTTTATTATTTTTATTACTTCTACTCTTATTATGGTGGGTAGTGGAAGGATATGTTACTGTTTCCTCCTCGGTGCATAGTAGGCAGTAATAACTAAAGGTTGACTAAACAAATGTTTATTGAAATTATTGCATAAATACTTAAAAGAGAGTTTTCTCTGTGGTATAAGAGGTATCTTTTGCATTCTGAAGAGTGGGAATCAAAGAATTAGGATAACTATTGTCTAATGTCTTTCTTGTTCTTTTTTCCCAGCTTTATTGAAATACAAGAGACAATTAGTTGCTTGTATTTATGTTGTACAAGTCAATGCATTTTTTCAATTGTAGTTGGCATACAATAATATATTTCAGTTGTACAGCATTGAGATCTATATAACTTACAAAGTGATCACCCCACTAAATCAAGAACCCCTCTTCCCCCTGCATATTTATTACAACATTATTAACTAGTTTCCTTATGCTATACTTTATTTCTCCATGTCTATTTTTTAACTATCCTTTTGTACCTCTTAATCCCTTTGCCCTTTTTTACTGTTCCCCAACCCCTCTTCCATTTAGTGGCCCTAAAATATTCCCTGTATCTATGCAGAGTTTGTTCCTGTTTTGTTGTTGTTGTTGTTTGTTTTGTTCTTTAGATTCTACATGTACGTGAAATCATGTAATATTTGTCTTTCTCTATATGACTAACTTCATTCAGCGCAATACCCTCTAGGTTCATCAAAGTAATATTTTTTCCATCCCCTTCCTTCTAGTCTGTGTGTGTCTTTTCATCTGAAGAGAGTCTCTTATAGGCAACATATATAGAGGTCTTGTTTTCTTATCCATTCAGCCACTCTATCTTTTGGTTGGAACACTTAATTCTTTTCCATTTGAAGTACTTGTTGATAGGAATGTAGTTGTTACCATTCTTTATTCCTGTTTTTAATACAATCTTTTTCTTCTTAAAGAAGTCCCTTCAACATTTCCTGTGATAGTAACTTGGTGTTGATGAATTCCTTTAGCTCATTTTTGTCTGGGAAGCTCTTTATCTGTCCTTTGACTCCAAATAATAACTTTGCTGGCTAAAGAATTCTTGATTGTAGATTCTAGGAAATCAGCTGCCAGTCTTATGGGTGCTCCCTTGTAGGTAACTAAGTGCATTTCCCTTGCTGCTTTTAAGATTCTTTGTATTTAACCTTTGGCATTTTAGTGATGATGTGTCTTGGTGTGGGTCTCTTTGGGTTCCTGGTATTTGAGATCCTCTGAGCTTCTTGGGGTTCTATGTCTATTTCCTTCAGCAGATGAGGGAAGTTTTCCATCATTATTTCTTCAACTAGCTCTTCAACTTCTTGTTCTCATTCAGGTAGCCCTAAGACCCAGGTGTTTTTACCCTTAATCTTGTCCCGCAGGTTCCTTATATTGTTATTATATTCTCAGCTTCCTTTTTCTTGCTGTTTGTTGTTCTGATTGAGTGTCCTCGGTTTCCCCATCCTCTATATCTGTCATTTGGTTCTCTTCCTTATCCACTCTAATATGCTCTTCATCTCAGATAATGTGTTCTTCATTTCTGATTGGTTCCCTCTTAGAAATTTCCATTTTTTTTCTTATCTTTTTGTTAAAGTTCTTGGTGAGTTCGTCTACCCTTTCCCTAAGTTCATTGAGCATCTTTATAACTAGTGTTTTGATCTCTGAACCTGTGAGATTGCTGGACTCCATTATTTCTGGATCTCTGTTCTGTTCTCTCACATGGTTTCTGCTTCTTTGTCTTCTGATTTTGCCTGTCTTTCTGTGTCTGTTTCTATGTATTAAGCCAAAATTCTAAGTCTCCTGGTCTTATTATTTTTGTATTAGGTGTCCAGTGCTAAGCACAGTGCTAGGAGAGGTTCAGCTGCAGGCCAGGTTTAGCCCCAGCCTGTGCCCTTCTGGGGCCACATATTAAGCAAACAATTCACAGCAAACAATTTACAGATACTATGGTTATAGTTGCCCCAAGGGCCACAACAAAACTGAGGCCAGCTGCCACCAGTGTGGGTCTTGGGGTTGACTCAGTAAGGAGCACTAAACTACAGAGGATACAACTGAATGTGGTTTGGGTGGGGCGGCGAGTTGGGGGAGGTGGAGTTTCAGGAAATCCTTTGGGCAGAGTGACCTCTGTATCCAATTTTATGATGTCTCAGCTATGATGGTGCTGTGTCTGCACCTGGGAAGGGACGGGCTCAATAGAGAAACTATAGATACTATCAGCACTTCTGCCAGGGAGAAAGCCTCACTTCCAGCCCTCACTACAACAAGTCAGTGTCCCCCTGTAAGTCCCTGGTACCCTGGAACAGCTACCCCAGTACTGGTACTCAGAGCAAGCAAGTCTGTCATTGTGCCAAAGTCCGGTTGTGGACATGGCCCCTTTAAGAGGCATCTGCAGCTGCTGGCTGTTGCAGCTGTAGCCTCTGTCCTACTCAGCAGTTGGGGACTGGGCAGCCTCATGTCTTTGCCCTCTCCTATCTTCTACCGTTGCAGGTTGGATAATTACTTCTCTCCCTAGTTGTAAGGTTTATGTTCATCTAGATCCCAGCTTGCTGTTTGCTCCGTGTTTCTATCCCAACTTTGATGTGGTTGCAAGAGGGATGAACAAAGCTCCTATTCTCTGAGTCACTCACTTTGGTGTATGAGGCATAAATAGGGTATTAGAATATTTTAAAAGAGAAGCCATTATTTTTTTTCCAATTAGTTATATAGAACAGTATATGTAACTGACCACTATAATACCTGTTTTATAATAATTTGAAATTATACTATAGGAGAAATTGGAACCTGGATGGGATAGTTCATGGCATGCTCCTAGAACATTGAAGGGTTCAGTGCTGCATCTTTCTCTTGCTATTTCTTTATTTTCTCAAAAGAAGAGCTGTCTGTTGGAGTGTTACACAACTTGAACACTCAAACAGTGTTTCTTTGCCTTCTTGTCCAGCTATCAAATAATCATCATAAACAGTATCAAAATGAGTCTTATTTCCTTCTAAAGAGGGTTAGATCTGACATGGTCTCCATAATTAGTCATACTCAGGAAGCAGTGTGCTCTATTTAAAATGCTGGCACAGTCACATTGACTTTTCAAAAACACCTGTAACATAGATGATCTGCACAGTAGAAGCTACCTGGAAGATTTAAATTGCTCTAGGAATTTTATCTAATTCTTAAAGTGACTTCTTTCATGACTATTATCCAATTTATACCTCCCCTCCCCACTCCCTACCCCTTTCCTACCAGTCCTCAAGTGAATGAAGCAAGATTGTAAGATAAGGTACAGAGAATACCATTCACATAGCAAGTGTCCATTAAATATTTGAATGGAGAAATGCATGGTTCATTTTATTCATCAGCTACCTAGAAAGTTAAATAATTATTCTCTCACTTAAAGTTCCACAGACAGATGTTTATAAGCCTCAGTAGGAAAGTAATAGTGCTCTATAATAATATTAGCTGCCATTTACTGCAACTTTGACTTTGATATGTGTCAAGCTCTTTTCTAAATTAGTTATATGTAATATTTAATTTATACTTCAAAATACTTTATGAGGTAGGTATTATCATTATAATTTTACCGAGGAAGAAACTGAAGCATTAGAGAGATTGAGTAACCAGCTCATGATCACTCTCTCAAGAAGCTACAGAGCTGGGATTTAAAACCCGGGACACTTGTCTTCAAGCCTGCTCCCTTAACCACTGGTCTAGATTGCCATAGGAAAGTAACCATTACAGAAACACAGCTGAGCAACTTTAGAACACTTCGTGAAATCACTTCAAATCCTGAAAGGTACAGAGGTAAAAAGAGGATAATCTAACAAAGGCAAATTTACATTCGTGTAAGTTTAATCAGACCATAAGCACATGTCTTTCCAAAAACTATCATAGGGAATAGAGTAATCTCCCTTTATTCTTTCTCAGACTGTTAGAGCTAAAGATTTATGGAAAATATGGTGCTCCCAAAATGGCAACCAAGGAAGCAGTTGTTTACAGAAGCGTATTTGATCCCGACTCCCTGCTCCACAACCTCTTCCATGTCTGGCAGGACCACAGTCCATGGCATTCAAAACTATTGTCTGCACGATCTCTGCCGATAGTTAAGTATTTAATTTTGCAATTTTTGAGCAGCTACTATGCTATACTATATTCATTATCTTTGAAAATTTGTGGTTGAATATATATAACATAAAATGTCATTTTAACTATTTTAAGTATATAGTTCAATAGCATTAATTACATTCATAATTGTGTGCAGCCATTTCTTATATCTGTTTCCAAAACCCTTCATCATCCCAAACAGAAACTTTGTACCTCTTGAGCAATAACTCCTCATTCCTCTCTTCCCCCAATCCCTGGTAACATCTAATTCTACTCTATGAATTTGATAATTCTAGATATTTCATATAAGTGGAATCACACAATGTTTGACCTTTTGTGTCTGGATCACTTCACTTATGACATTTCCAAGGTTCCTTCATATTATAGCATGTTTCAGAACCTTGTTCTTTTTTAATAGCTGAATAATATTCCATTGTATGTCTATGTATGTATAAGAAGGAGATTGTATGTAAATCACAACTCATTTATCTATTCATGTCTTGATGAACAATTTGATTATTTTTACCTTTGGCTATTGTGAATAATGCTGTTATGAACAAATATTTGTTTGAGTCCCTGTTTTCAATTCTTTTGGATGTATATCTAGGACTAGTATTGATGGGTTATATGGTAAGTCTATGTTTCACATTTTGAGAAACAGTAAAATTCTTTCCCACAGCCTCTGTACCATTTAAATTCTCACCAAAAATGTACAAAAGTTCCAGTTTCTCCATATCTTTACCACTTATTTCTTTTTTTTTCTTAAACAATAGCCATCTTAGTATGTCTGAAACGATATCTCATTTTGGTTTTGATTTGAATTTCTCTAATGACTAATGATGCCAAGCATCTTTGTAAGTTTGTTTTTGGCCACTTTTATATCTTCTTTGCATAAATGCTGATTCAAGTGCTTTGCCCATTTTTAAATTGAGTTGTTTTGTTTTGAGCTGTAGGAGTTATTATCTTCCATCTTCATTACAACCCTGAAATGAGGCCTTATTATCCTGACTTCACAGAGGAGAAAATCAAGGCTGAGAGAGGTTGGATTACTTCCCTGAGGTTCTACAATAAGTGATAGAGCCAGAATTTGAACCCATGTGTGGTAGGCAGTCTCTAAGTTGGTTCCCCATGATACTCCTCTCCTGGTATTCATACCCTCGTATAATCCCTCTCTTGAGTATGAACTGATGTTAGTGACTCATTTGTAGGGAATAAAATATAGCAAAAGTGTTGGGATGGCACTAGTGAGGTTAGGTTGTAAAAACATGTGACTTCTATCTTGCTTTCTTTCTTTCATTCTCTTGCTTATTTCTCTGTGGGAAGCTAGTTGCCATGTTGTGACCTATATAGTTGTGAGACTCATGTGGCAAGGAGCAGAAGGAGGCCTCTGACCAGCAGCCATGGGGGGGAAGTAAGGCCTTCAGTCCAGAAGACTGTGAGGAACTAACTTCTGCCAACAACTATGTGAGGAGCTTAGAAGTGGATTCTTCCTCAGTCAAGGTTTTAGATGAGACTACAGTCCTAGCCAGCACCTCAATTATAGCCTTGTGAGAGATCTTGAGATACAGACTGCTGGGTAAGCTGTGGACCTGTTTTGGCATGGCAGCCTGGGCCAGCCTGAAAGAATAGCTAACTTGGGGAGTAGGGATAATCATACTCTCTGTGGTTGTAAATAGTAAAATGAAAATATATTTGTGTATCAACATTTGGATGATTCAGCTTCAGCCTACACTCTAGTCTCCACTAGGAGAATAAAAGCTATTTTCTGGGATATCTTAGCCTATTTCTCTGGCTTCTCTTTGTTCTACCATTGGGCAGAAAGATACCGGGAAAAAGGATAAATAGGTGGTGATTTTTCTCTACTTTAGAACATGTTGAACAGCCACAAGGTTTATTTACCAGAGTTGTTCAGGCTTTGGGAAGACTAACTCATACAAGGAAGCCAATCCATTCATCATCATCACCACCATCATTATCATCAACATTAGTAAAAACTATGGGTGGTACCTATTATTATGAACCTCTAGTTCTTGAATGGACTATAGAGGATTCAAAGGGGCCTTGAGATTTTAAACATGATGGCTTGTGTTTGTACAGACTTATATTTTTCTGCAGAGAGGGGCTGTAAATTTCATGAATTCTTAAAGAGACCTCAAAGCAGTTAAGAACTAGTGCTTGGGTTTCTTATCAGCATGCCTGACTACAACTTTATCCCTGTCTTGAATCTTAGATTACGGATGGACATTTAATGCTGTCTAGAGCCTCTTATTGTTGTTTTTCAGATCATCAGACTGGACCCTTGGGATACTGACATAAGCTCCCTTTTAGGCCCAAGGAAGCCACAGCCTCTCTACATACTGTGCCTGAGATGGCCAGATTCTCTTCTAATGGAACCACTGATCTAGCCGGCAGTCTAAATCCCTCTCCTTGATGGCCCATTGTGAGTCTCCTCTGTGTTGCTGCTTCTCTCTCTCAGGGCAATTTTAACATACCCAGTAAATCCAAGAAGCTACTCTGGCAAATTCTAATGTCATAGTGATAAACAATTAGCATTAAATGTAGAAAACCAACATCCATTTTATGTTATCATTCTTTATCAGAGTCTCCTTGAAACTCTCCAGTGTTGAGGAATTTCCATCATCATTAGAAAGAGCCTATTCCATTGTTGGACAACTTTAGTTAGAAATATCTTTTTTACTTTTAGGTTCTCTTGTTTTCTGTGACTTCCATCCATTGGTCTTCGTTCTCTCCCTAGGACAATCCTCAGGTTGTTCTCTTTCTTCTTCCACATTGACAGCCATTCCATTAATTGAAGACAGCTCTCAACTCAAGTTAAAGAGATATTCTTGTCAGGTTTTTGACTCCCCTCATCTCATCCAATCTGAGAGCATCTGATTATCTATAGTTAAAGAGTTTTTTTCTCCTCACCTCACATGCTTCTTGAAATGAGTTGCATCAATGAAGTATACCTTTCTCCCTTAGTTTATACTGCAATTTATGGGTGGGGCCTCTAGATGCTGGGGAGATGTTGCTAAGGTTATGTTTATATGTGCGTGTGTGTATTTATATATTTCTGTCTGTCTGTCTGTCTGTCTCTCTCTCTCTAACCATCATCTATCTATCATCTTATTACCAACAAGTATTAACATCCAATATTTCCATCCTGTAAAGAGAAGCCAGTGCTATAGCAAAGTCCGACTCTATCATCCACACTATAGGAGAGGTGGCAGAGAGTAAAAAATTTGGATTTTCCGGTGTCACAGTACATGATTAATTTGAAGGTGACAATAGCGATGTCTTAGAGTTGATCAGGCTACACCAAAACTGGTTGAAAGGAACTTCTTGCCTCTCAGTGGATACTTGGAATAGAATTTAAGATTAAAGAAATAAGGAGATATAACATTATTGCACACTTGAATACTGTGGAGTAAAATTCATATCACTACTTATGATTATTTAGTTATATCTTATTTATAGAGATTTCAAAGATTGTCCAATGGGAGTTTTAACACTATACCAAGGAGCTTATCAATTTCAAGCATGTGACTAAACAGTGATGATTTTTTTTAAGCGATGACCTCTATTTTTGTAGTTCTTCCAAGTTCATGAAATATTATTTTTTGTTTCCTCCAGTGATCTTATAGGATAGGCTGGAATCCTTACCCTACATTTATAGATAAAGAAACAGAGCCTCAGAGAGATCAAGGAACTTTCTAAAAGTCACAAGCTTGGTGAGTGACAAGTGGGGCTTCAGATTCAGGCTAAGTCTTGAGTGTGACCTACTGTTGCACACAATGGGGCATAGAAACCAGGAATGGAACTTTCTCAGCTGGTACAGAAAGGTAGGTTGGAGGTGAGGGCTGCCAGAATTGCCCTCCTGTGGCCTAGGAGAAATAGAGTAGCTTTTTAATAATGTAAGTATAATTTATATACAGTGAGATGCACAGACAGGACGTGTACAGTTTGATCAGTTTTGACAAATGCAGACATTCACATAACCCATGTATGATCAAGATGTAGAACATTTCCATTACTCCAGAAATATTTTCTTCACAGCATGTCCCTTTTCAATCAATCTATCACATTCTTTTGCCAAATAATATTAGTTCTGATTTCTGTTCCATAGATTTGGAAAACTGGTTTAAGATGGTTCTATTTTGGTCACCTATAGAAAGAGCTGGCCTGGCAGCAATGACCATGTCATCTCTTTTGGTTTCCATGATCAACCTGGAACCAGGCTATATGTAAACCATTCGATAGGTCTGCCAGCTTATGTTACTAAACAGAGGCAGTGTGTCTGTGGCAACAGCTCCCTTCTGTATTCACTAGACAGTGAGTGACATTTAAGCAGCTTTGAGCCCGTGCCTGAGGCTCTTGTTGGCTTCCATATAACATACCACTGGAATTAAGTTAATGTTGAGACAAAATAAAACGTCAGCTCTATCCTATTCCACCTCTGGGGAGAGTGAGTTATAAGCTGATAGACATTTCCTCTGGGTTTCCATCAAGTTACAGACTCTGTCCCACACGTAGGGCTGGGAAGACTGAGTCACACCCTAAAGCCCATTAGCCAACGGCATCATCTTCAATGGCAACCACCATTATTCCCATGTATTAGTGGTGACTCTGTCTGAGTGACCTGCATGTGGGAACCACTCCCTCTTTGGGAGGAAAATGGATTTGGGAAATCAGACTAAAACCAGAAGGTGGCGGGTAAGTGACTGGACTCCGACTCTGGAGATGTTTCTAATCAGAGAGTCCTGGCTGCCCAGTACTGTTTCCTGAGACCCATTTCTATGCCAGGAAAGCTCTTTTTAGGGGTGGGGCCAGCCAAGATGAGCCCCCTTCCACCCCCACAAGTGATAGTCAATTTTTCTCAGTTGTTTCTCTATTGCCCCCATCTTATTGAAAACTGAACAAATTCAAATAAACCCACCTCATCCAGACAAAACACATAAAAAGAAAAGACAGTCAATCAAGATTCTGCTTGATTAATGTCTTAGGAGAAAGCTAACATGAGTCTTCAGAGATAAAAATAAATGGCTTGGAGCCTGGGCTGTGGTCATAAGACCTTGTCACTGCCTAAGAGAGGAAGGAAATGGAGGGAATTCGAGCTTTCACCCCAGTGTGATTAAGTTGTACCCTTAACAGGACATGGAGGTGGGGTTTTTTTGGCATTTACTTATGTTTGCTGTACATGCATGCATACACTCACATACTCACACAGGCAGAGCTTGAATTGAAATCATCTCAAGTGAGAATTCTTGTGATGCATTTAAGGAGCCTGCATTTGACAGGTTGCTACCTAGTTATGGACTAAAATCTCACCAGGCACCCCCATAGCTTATCGCCTGTCATTTCAAAACAAAGACATCCTGCTTACCCTTTCTATGTCACATCTCATCGACTCGTTTTCAGCAGAATCTTACTTTCATTACAAGCTCGATGTCACCTCTCTGACTTTCATCAGATGAGAGCTTAGAAAAAAAAAGAAAAAAAAATTTCATTCCATGTTTTGACTCTAACTCTAGGTGTTATTCTCTCAGTCCAGCCTGATAGGAAGAAAGCCCACCCCGTGAGGGGGCAGGCCTGCTTTCCTGTCTTCTGCCACCACACAGTCTCTGAAGTGTGTGAAGAAGAGAGGAAGAGACAATTAACACTCGGCACCAATCTGCATTTCCTTTTTAGCTGCCATTTACACGCTGCTCAGGTTTTGAAAACCAGCATTTCATGCTACTCCCTAGAGAGCCAGCACCAGCTTCAGCAGGATCCATCTGCACAGCAGTCACATTGCTGAAATCTTCAGCCAGCTCAGAATTCATTTATTTATTTTTTGAAAAATGGGAGTGAGAAAGTGCAAGTGAGTGAGTCAGTGAACTGGGTGAAAAGAATAGATTAGACTGTAGTAATATTTAAAAGCACATGATTGACCAATCCCTGTGCTGGTCTAGACAGGGGTGAGTCGAGTTTTTCTTTGATCATCTTTTAGATTAGTGTGAGTGGTGAGTGACAATGGGATGACAGGCTGTGAGGTTCGAGGCAGGAAGGACTCACTCAATAACTTTCTGTGCTGCTCATCAGCCTGTGCGTCAGCATGCTCTTGCTGATGGGGAACAGCAGGGAGAAAAGCAGTACTTGGAAGTCACTTCTGGTGTGGGACATGTTACAAGATGCTTTTGGAGAAGGGGAGAGTGTATCTTCAACTCCTCAGGTCTGGCCAACTTGCTTTATTTTCTCCATCCCCCAAAGGGTTGATAATTGAAGTATAATATCTTCTACAATCTTAATTATTTTATCATTATTATGTTTTAAACTGAATTTACTACCACAGGAGGTCACTGAGTCAATGGTCACAGCTGGCTTTTAAAAAGGGGTTGAGTCATTTTGTGATTGGTAAAACAGAGACTCAGCCTGAGAAGATCAAATTTCCTGCTTCAAGGCATCAGTAGACCCCTACAGGGGTCAGAAAGAAGTGTTATTCTCATGTAAGTCCTGGCTTGAATATCTAGGTGAATGGAAAAAAAAATTTTTTAATTTTTTTTTTAAAAATAGAGAGCAGGGCTCAAAGCCCATCCTCACTTCAACAGACTAATGAGGGTTCTGATTCCATCCAGCTCAGATGGTGATTGATTATAGTGTTACGGACATATTCCCCAACTAAGCAGGGCAAGATGGCATTGTCTGCATGGGCACAAATTTATGCATGAGTGGGTGCAGGTGTGTGCTCAGATGGGGACACTACCACAGGGAAGAGGTAGGAGGTGAGGTGAGCACATGGCCATTGGAATAGAAATTGGTGAGTTAAAAAATAAGGCTCACATGAAACCCATTGTGACCTGTGAATGCAGTTACGTGTCAGGTCAAACCACATGTTCTCAGGATACAAGGGTGTTTGCCTCTCTCAGAGTAGCACAGATGTGTAACTTGAGTTTCCCAGCCCACTAGAGATGGAGCAAAAACAAGGTTATGATAAACAATTTTTGTTTTTCTGCCTCTGACCTTATAAGGTGGGACTTCCAATCCTTCAAATTCTCAAGTGGTTCTTGGAGTCCCCAGTGACAAGGATGTCTCTCTCGTCTAGTGTTCTGACCCAAGGCCACTGCATAGGTTCAAATCTTAGATTTATTCATCCAAAGTACAGTTAAAAGGTGTACCTGCTATGAATACAACACTATTGAGGAAAGAGCAGTTCAAGCTCTCATGTGATTTAGATTCTACCGAAGGGAGATAAATATAAATAAATAGAAACTACATTTAGAGATAAATGTTATGAGAAAAATAAATTGGGGGGGGGGTTAGGGAGGAGGGGTGGTGAAGGTTACAGTGATTCAGGGCTCACTTCTGAGGTAACAGTTATAGTGGAGACTAAAAGGAACAAACTATCTGGGGGGAAGAATTAAAGAAGAGAACAGCAGGCACAAGGCCACAGGGGCAAGAGTGTGTCCTAGAAACAGTGAGGAGAACAGTTGAAAATTCGAATCTGGGTGTCAAAGGAGAGGTCTAGGCTGACTATCACCTAAGGAATGACTGTAACTAGAAGAGAAAAGATCTGTAGAATGAAACTCTCGGAGATTCCAATATCTAAATGTTGAGGGAGGTGAGAAAGAACAAACAAAGGAGACTGAGATGATCAACTGGTGAAAGAGTGGTGTCCTGAAAGAGAAGAGAAGAAAACATTTTAAGAAGGAAGGAATGAATACCTGAGTCACTACTGGTAGTTTTTCCAATTCACCCACAACAGAAAGGAAGGTAAAGAACATGGACATAAACGCAGAAAGATGGGTAGAAACTTGCTCAGATTCTTTTTGTGATTGTTCCTATTTTCTCAGTCAAGTGGGAAGTGAAGTTATCAGCTGAGGGTTCCTGAAGGGAAAGAGAAGGCATTGGAGGTTTGAAGAGAGAGAAGAACAGGTGACACGGTCCTAGGAAAGTGCAAGGACTAGGAAAATTAACTGTAGACTACCAGGCAGCACTGGGGGACTGCGTGAGGTTTGTGATAATGACTGAAATGAGTCCAGTCAGCACGGCTGTTTTCTTCAGTCTTAGCTGCTCAGGGGCAGGCATGGAGTCAGGGGAGTATTGGTTTGGACAAGGCTTAGGGTTTTGTCAGCTGAGTACAATGAAGGGAGAGTGGGTTGAGACCATTGAAGGTATATGCAAGGAGTAACACAATGATGGCCTATAGAATCTATATTGGATAAGGAAGGCAGGAGGCAATGAAGGGGTGACGGACAGTTAAAAGTTTCCAGAAACAATGACTTGCAGGTCCTGTCTGTCTTGGAGATAGCCCAAGAATTGCTGGAGCTGGAAGACTGGAAAAGATGCACTGGAAAGAGAAGAGGCATGGTCAGATAGGGAGACCTTGAAATTGCCCGGCTGCAGCTGGAGGTATTGTTGACATCTAGGCAGGGGCAAGGACACAATGTGGCAAGCTGAGGGAGGGTAGGACAAAATCCTTGGAGGAGAATAGGTGGAACAGCTAGGGGCCAGTGCTATGGGAGGAGTGACCCCTCCTGGGCCACCCTTATAGTGGTAGTAGGCATGGGTGGTGATCTCAGAGCCCCACTCAGTGAAGTCTAGTCGGATGTTGAAAGAACCAAAAATTGTGATAAAAATAGCTTTGGAAAGAATTTAACAAAACTGAAATCTTCAAGGAATAAGTGGGAAGGACACAGAGGTCCGAATAAGAAGGCGGGAAGGATAATATGGTGGAAGCCTGGCTTGCCCTAAGCCCAGAGGTTTGAGAGGAATTGGAAGCGAAGACAGGCTCCATTTGGGTGGCTGTAGGTTCTCCATTTGTTAGTTTTGTGACTCTGGGAGAATTATTTAACCTCCTTGTGCCTGAGTTTTCCTAAATGTAAAATGCAGGTAGTAATTGTACATCCCTTGTAGGGTCTTTCTGGAGGATTCGCTATGTATGTGGTGTGTTTATCACAGTACCTGGCCCAGCATAGTTTTGTTGTTGTTGTTTGTTTGTTTTTAACTGAAGCAGTTTTATGGGCTTATCTGGGTTACCAGAGCCCAGGTAATTTTGAAAGGACACAGTGAGCCCTTGGCAGGTGCTGAGTTGCTTCTCAAAGAGGGTGAGGTACAGGGCTGAGACCAGATAAAGATGCTGATTTAGCCATGAGAGGTGCAGTTCAGAGAGGAGGGTGAGGAATATAGGCCCACAGCGAAGATAGAGCAATGAAATACTAGAGGACTGAGTGGCTTGATGGAAGAAATGAAAGTAAAACATGTTTCTAATCAGAACCATGTTGAGGGCTGCCTGGAGGCTCTATTGGTAATTGATGTGCCTCTGACAATAATTAGAAAGTTTCTGAGGACTTATAGGATAGAGTCACCTCATAATATTATTTACCACAGAGAGTGGTCTCTGGAGTGAAAAGGGATGTTATTGTTTCCTTAGAACACATTAGAAGGTGACTTCATGGTGAATAGATTTTTCAAGATATTTGCCATTCCCTGACTTTCTATTTAACTCCTCTTAGTCACAGAGGCTATTACCATAATGACAATACCTGGATTTATCTCTGTTAATGGCAGAAGCCACGTGAGAGATAAATCCTCCCTGTGTGGGCCCCTAACTCAGGAATTTAGCTGCTTTGCCTCCTTGAGCAGCTGAGATGCCTGAGAGATTCTGGGAGTGCAGCAGGCCGAGTACAGCTTCAGTCCAAGAGTGACTCACCCACAGGCTGAGGGACTGGATTAGCATGAATGGCATTACATTTTTCTAGTGTGAGCTTTATTTTATGTCACTTGGGATTAAGTGAGATAATGTATATAAAGTGCTTAGCTAAGGGCCTGGCACTCAGAAAGTGTTGATCATTATTATTTTCTTGGGTTCTTCTGATAAGACTTAGGGGCTATTTACGTTTGGTACACCCCAAGCTCTAGGGGCGAGAGTAGAGTTGGGAGACAATCAGTGCCATTATTGGGCCGTGAAGCTATTAGGTTATATTCCCCTTGGAAGACACAAGTTTCAGTGGAAAGAGTTTTTCCTTGAATTGGCTTTTCTTTGGGCATAAACCTGTAGGCAGGATGCCAAATGGCAGTTCACCAGTAAGGGGACTATGTAGGGGTTCGAAGTCAAAGCTTTATAGATGAGATAATACGCATTTGCCTTCTGCCCCCTCTGTGCTGGCAGCTAAGTGAGTACTGATGTGGTGCCCAAGGAAGCGGGCATGGAGTGGGACATCTATAATTGTAACCCAGACTCCACACTAAAGGGGCCAAAGAAGTCTTGACAGCTCACCCCATGTTCCAGCCCAGTTCACCAGGATGAGAAATAATATTAACAACTTGTTTGGTCTAAGCCCTACAGATAAATTTCAAAAAGAGTGTTATTGGCATTTTTGAAGGGACAATTCTTCACTGGGTGGGGCTGTCCCAAGTGATGCAGGATATCTGTGGCCCATGCCCACTAAGTGTCAGTAGAGCCTCTGATCACACAGGCACTACAGTGACCAAAAAGACCCCACACACTTTTTAACCACCTCAGGCTGGGAACCACAGTGTGAGAGACAACATGCTTGGAATGTCCTCCCTGTAGATATGCCTGCCCACCAGCTAGCTGGCTAACCTCCTGGCCTTGCAGGGTCACTTCTCAATGCCAGTTCTCAAATGGGGGAGACTGGTAGAGCAAGCTCTTATTCTTGAATACATGTTTAAAGACTGTGCAGATCCTGACTGTCTCCTTTTTGGGGATGTGGTCTCTCTGAAGGAACTGAATTAGTCACACTACCCCAGCCATGTGTAAATGTCCCACTTTATCACATGCCATCAGCAAAGGGGGATTGACTCTAAGACTAATGAAGCCAAAGATTTGGAGCCTCTTCCAAGGCTCATTCATATAGGAAAGAAACTTGATAAAATTTCCAAATTTGAAAAAAATCCTAAAATTTTATATGGCACTACTAGTGTGCCAGATACCGTGTACTGGTTGCTTTCAACAGTTCTGAGTTAATTTTTTTCATTATGCCCATTTTATAATTGAGGAAATTGAAGTGCAGAGAGGTTAAATGCCTCGCCTAAGATCACACAGCCAACAGGGTTGAGTCAGGATTCAAATGCCCAAGTTCCTGATTCTAAAGCCCTCAAGCTTGGCATTTGGCTACACTGCTTCTCAGTGAGGGAGAAAAATTAATACAAGCAGGTGAAGGTCAAGTAAGGGTGTTTGTATTGATCTAAAGAGATTGTGTCCTGGCCTTGGCTGATAGAAGAGGGTCCCTGAGGAGATAGGCATTGGGCTGGTAAGGCAGCGAGCAGCAGCTAGCTAAGAGGAACGATGCGGGGTGGATAGTGGCAGTCAGGAGGGAACTTGAAGAGTTTGACCAGGCCTAACTCAACCAGAAAGTTACTATTTTTGAAAAAAAAAAAAAAAACAGTGACATTGCCCTCCTTTTGCTGACTAGCATTCATGGAGCCCTCAGATTTACCAGCTCTGGAGCAGAAAGGCAGGCCTGGCAAATGGAAAAATGAGTAGAAAGCATTTCACTGAGAATACTGGAGGGAGCAGCCATTTGAGGAGAGTTACTAGTAAGATTTGTATTTGAGGTACAATTTGAGCTGGCAAAGGTGTAGATAATGTACATTTTCAGAAAATAGTAAAGTTACATATTACAAGAAAGATACACTCAATTTTGGACTCACATGAATCAATAGCAGTGAAGGTATTCCTCCAATTTCTGAGGGAGGAAGAGTTTGAAACATACATGAGAAACCATTTCTATCACTCGTTCAGTGTTACATACAATTATGCTTAAATAAGCTAAGTGTGATTTTCATTATATAATGTAGTTCATTATCAACAACCCCTTCTTGCCATCATCAAGTAAAAAGATAAAGATCCATTGGGTAATTTGGTATTTTGGAAAATAAAAAAAAAGGATATGCTCTATGAGTCATTGGAATGTATCTTACAGAACTATTCGAAGAGTATATAAAGATATAAGGACAAAGATATTTACTGTAGAACTGGTTGAACAAATTATGGTTCAGCAGACAGTGGATAACAAATCATTTTAAAGGGTTTGAATAGATGTTATATTAAGTGAAAGAACAATGTACAAAAATAATCTTATTGTGTAATGTGCAGCCATTATTTAAAAACATATGTACATATATATATATATACATGTATATACATATATACACATGTACACACACACATACATATATCTATACACATTTGTGTAAATGTTAAAGGAAAAAAGTCTGAAAGACAGTGGATAGTTATGAGGGTTGAAGTTGGATATAAGAAGGGATTTTCAGTTTTTCCTTTATACCCTGCCCCCAAAGGTAGAAGTAATGATTGTGGGTGATTTTTATTTTCCTTTTTGTGCCTTTCTATATTTTACCAAATTTCCCACAACGAACCCATGTTGCTTTTATGATCAAGCTTCATTTCTGCCTGAGAAGCAGTGGAGTGTAGTAGCTAAGCATATGAGTTTGGAGTTGGAATGCCTGGGTTCACATCCCAGCTCTGTAGTGGATGCTGACTGTAGGTAGATGACTTCACCTCTCTGTGCTACAGTTTCCTCACTGGTAACACAGATAATAACAGTATGCATTCCACGAGATGCTGGGAGGATTAAGAGACCTTATATGTAAAGGGTGTGGTCAGGATTTAGGCTTTGTCTATAACTGTCAAGTGTGGACCTCCTTACAGCAAAGGTCAAGCTCAGGGGCACAGGTAGATAGGCTGATGTTGAGCAAAGGACTATGCTTTGCTATCTTCATTTGATAAGAAAGGGACAGGACTCAACTGGAGGCAGAAACATGCCGATGGGATAAGAATAGCGGCAGGACCTCACTCAAAGTGCTTTTCCTCTGTTAGTAGAACCACAGGGAAAAGTTCCAGAACAACCTTTTGGTTGGGTTTCCTGCACACCTTTCTTTGGTCCAGCAAAAATTTTCCTCCCTTTGGTAGGCATGCTCCTGCCTGATTTTCTGGGAATGAAGTCTGAACGTTTTGGTAGGGAGCCTGCCCTACCCCTACTCCACTGAGAGGAAGGGACAGAGAAAGCCCCCACTTTTCCCCAAGATGTGCAATCTCTTTGCAAATCTGGTCAGGTGGGACTGTCAGAGTCTCCTCAACTTTCTTCAGTCTGAAGCTTAAACAAATGATCAGACACCAGGAGCTGAGTTCTGTCCACAGTAGAAAATAGTTTCTCAGAATTTACCATTGGGCTCTAAAGATGTGGTTGCTGAAAATAACTCATAGCCCCATTTATAATTCCTTTTCATATAAATCATAAGCCAGACAAGTCCAGTATGTTCAGCTCTTTGACTGGACTGGTTAATGTAATAGAAAGACCTCCGAGGAACTGAAAATGCTCACCTGCAGGCTGTACAAGGACAACTGCATATAAAAAAAACAACCGAGCATGTGAGAGCGCCATGCCTCTTGCTAGGTTAGACTGCAGCTCTGCCAGTAGCCTCTTGAGATCCCTTACAGCTCTGAGAGTACAGGGGAAAGCACATAAGGCCAAGAGGCCTCACAGTCTGGCTCGTCATTACAGACAGCCCCACCTCCTACCAGTTTTCCTTCTCATCCCTGCTGTCTGCCCCCTAAGCTATCTATCATGACAGATTTGCTCATCTCTGATGCCCAAGACATGTTTCCCTCTCCAAACCAGCTCACACTCTTCCATCCACAGTGTTTTTGTGCCACATCTCTAAGAGCCTACTATGCAGGATGGATTGTCTCTACCTTGGTCCTTCCTAACATTTTGTTTATACTTACCTCTTTTATTTTACTAATATTTAATTATTATTTAATTTTATTATTTATACTCATTTCTCCTATTGTGGTATGTTGTATAGATAATCAGTAGTCCTCAAACTTCAGTGTGCAAAAGAATTTAAAAGCAGCAGCAGCAAAAACAATCTATTGAACATCTATTATGTGCAAGCCTACAATTTGAAAAATAGTAGACTACCAAATAGATGGGGTCCAAGCATATGTATTGTTATTGAGTCCTCTCTTCCAGGTGGAGACTGGGAATCTGCATGTATTAATTAAGTACAACTCCAGGTGCTTCTGATTCAAGTGGTTGGAGACATACTCTTTGAGTAACAGTGTAGTAGACTTTTAGCTTATTCAGTGGTCCCCAGCTTTTTTGGCACCAGACACTGGGGTTCCTATGAGAATCTAATGCTTTATGATCTGAGGTGGAGCTGATGCTAGCACTGGGGAGCAGTTGCAAATAGAAATGAAGCTTCGCACACTCACCCACTGCTCACCTCTTGCTGTGCGGCCCAGTTCCTAACAGGTCAGGGAACCCTGGCTTATATGAATGTAACAAAAATCATATATAATACTGTTATAGTAAAAATCTGAATCCAACTGCTTTGGGCCCAGCGTGTGAGGACAAGTCATTTAGTGAAAGAAGCTAATTAGCCATCTAGGACACTCATCTTAATGACAGTTTATGGTTCTCTTCTAGTCTTTGAATAAACGGTGTAGCAGTTCCTAAACAAGTATACTGGGGAACTTGATTTTGCAATACATGGGAAAAAGTGCTAGGTGCTATGATTGCAGAATAAATAAAGTACTATTGGGCAACAGAAGAGGAGAAATTAATTTTGACTGGGATAATTAATTTATAGCTAGCAGTTGAATGAAATGCCAAAAGCAAACAAACACACACAGGTGTTGTTTTTCTGACAGCATTTGCTATTCATTTGTGTGTTGCTTGCTATGAGTAGGATCATGAGTGTAACAGGAGATCTGTGAATGCCAATCTTTAAGACAAGAAGCTGCCAAGAAAGGCTGTGATATAGTCAAAGAATTTCATTCTTCATTTCAGAAATCTCATTACAATTATACTTTGATAGATAATATTGAGATATATTCAGTTCCGAGGCCAATAAAATCATAACATGGGGAAAGCCTTTGCAGACGTTATACAATAATTTACCTTTGTAGAATTTTGACATTTCCCATTGGAAGTGTGAAATTATGCAATATTTATATGATTGGTCAATTCCAGAATCATCTATTTGTCCAAGCAGTGGACTTTTGGCAATTCTTTCTCTCTTTGTAGCAGTGTTTTGTTGATCAGCTGAGGATTTAGTCAGAGGAGCTAAGAAAGAACCCTGGGATTTAGCACGAAACACCATATTTACATTAGACATTTATGTATTCATTAACAAATTCTAGAACTATTTGTTGAGTACTTTCTATATGCCAAGCATAGTGTTAAGCAGTAGGAGTCAACATTCCATAAAATAGGTTCACTCTGACTTCACTCTGATATAGATAGTCTAATGGGAGTTATGGAAAAGTAAACAAGTATAATACAACGAATACTGAAGTGCAGCATAGAGTGCTATGGGATGTATAAGAGGTATCTATTTACATCTGAAGTGATTGACAGAAGTAGCTTAAGTCTTTGTTTCATATCCTAAAATGTAGAGGTAATGAGCTCTTTGGGAGAGCCCATAAACTGACTTATGGGACAAAGAGGAAGTGCAAAGTCAGTAAACAGGACTAGCCAAAAAGGCAATTAGAGAATTTAAGGTGATGATTCCTGGGAATGATTCTTTAGTCTGGCGTCCTTACAGGCTGGCTATGGGTTTGCAGTGTGGTATGGTATCTTAAGGGTGCTGCCCAGGGACTAATTCTCACAGAGGAGAAATGGCCTGGGCCTGGAACAAGGACTCTAGGTAGACTGAACAAGTCTATGCCTAGTGTACCAGAGCTTATCATTCACTCTTTGAGCCTTATATTGGTGGATTCAGGTTCATACAACAGAAACCACTTTAATGAATTTAAGCAGAAATACTACTAGATATGAAGTAGTTACAAAATTATTTGACAGCTAGAAGAGCTTGCTCTAAGATGAGCTTCCAAGAACACTCTCAGGCCCCAAAGTCACACAAACCTCTGCTATGAGACCCACTTTCAGGCCCAGTCTGATCCGGATCCCGAGCCAATTGTGGCAGAGGTAGGTGAAAGAACTCCAGCCTTATTATTCAAGAAGATTCAAAATGAAAACTGACTTGGAACGTGGGTCACACTGGATTCATTCCATTACTCACTCATTTAACCATACCTCCTGATATGCAGCAGGCACATAGTGATATAATGGCAAGAAGTCTGAAAGATGAGTCAGACTCCCCTAGATGTAAATGTGAAGAGCATATCAGGCAAGAGGAAGAGATGTGCATGAGTCCTCTGGCTGTAGTAGAAGTAATGAGAGGCACTGTGGCTGGAGGGATGGGTAAGGCCTGGACAAGCAGGGCAGTGCTCGATCCATTCGGGACTTTCACCTTCTCCTAAGGGCAAAGGAAAGCCACTGGAAAAGCTTTTACATGAGAGAATAAACATGATCAGATCAGTGTTTAAAAGTTGCTTTGCAATTTAAAAAATACCCCACGTGTTCTCTCTTTCTTAAAGGATTGCTATGATAGGAAGGGGCAAGAGTAGAAATAGGGAGATCAGGTAGGAAGCTTTTGCAGTAGTAGTGGAGGTAAGAAATAATAAGTCAGGTGGGTTGGGGATGGTGGTAAAGAAGAGAAAGGGGCAGAGCAGAGATATTTTTGAGGAAAAAGACAATCTGAGAAAGAAGAGCAATTGTTTTTATTCTCTTGTCAATTTAAACTCAATTTTTACTTTTAAATTTGTTTTTTTCCTCCCATATTATCTTTTCAACTTATATCTGAGTATTAGAAAATCGAAAGGAAGAGATTTTTTTTTTAAAAGGAAAAGTTGTATCACAATATGGGTATGCTTAGATATACTCATGCCAAAGATTCTGAAGTGGTATAAAATCTGTATTATACAGTGTTATAAGAGCATGAATTTTGCTCTGTGGCCCCAGATGAGCTATTTCACCTTTCTAAGCTTTTATAAAATAAGGATAAAAACAGTACTTAACTGGGTGGGTTGCTCTGAGAATTAAATGACATCATCCATAAAAGCCACTAGCATAGAGCTGGGAATAATGAAAATGTTCAATGAATGCTAACAAGTACTATTATTCCTAGCATTTAGCTGACCATCCTTTACACAGTTGATTGATGCTCACGAGGGCCTTCAGAGCCAGCACTGAGCACTCTACAAGCAGTTATTGCATGATAGACTTGTGCACAGATTGCAAGTACTCTGAAAAGGTGGCTCAACATATTGGATTTAATTCTGCCTTTTTCTCCCAAAGCCAGGTTCTGCCTCTGGGGCTGTGCAGAAGCTGTTGGAGAAGCACTGCATGGTAAAGACAATGTGGAGGAGAGAAGACAACTGATGAAGGGAAGACTACAAAGTGGAACACAGGATTTCTGCTCCTGTTGTGTAATTTTGGTAGTAGTTTTAGTGTGGCTCATTTTGTTGTAGTGCTCTGTTTTGTTCTCTTTTTCTTCATTTATTTATTGAACATTTACCACGTGCCAAGAACTGTTACAAGTATTGGGGATACAGACATGAACAAAGTCCAGGCTTCTGTGGAGCTTAAATTTTGGCAGGGTTATCTCTCTTGTCAGCAAATTTTATTCTCCTGGAAGTTTTAATTGGCCCTAATTTCTTCCTTCATGACAAGAATAAAAGGAACCAATGGAGCACATTGTGTGTTCTAGAGCCACATTGAAAAGAAAGTCCTATTGTTTGGAGTTTGGTGCTTACTCCTTTGGGGGGATTCAGTTTGTATTCTGTAATGGAGGGAAATAACAGAGAAGTTAATAACCCCAATAACAATTCCTCCTATTAGTCCTCAAAATATCCATATGAGTACTATATTATTGTCATACAAGAAGAAACTTATGCTAAGAGGCTAAGTGATTTCCCCAAATGGAGGTGGGACTCAAACTTTTGACTTGACATCCCACACTTTCTTGGGAGTTTTTGTTCAGCTGCAAACACATAATTTAGTGGCATTAGGCCAGTTGTCAGTTGATTTGATGTTGGTGGTTGGAACTCCTGGTTCGATTTTATAGTGAGTATGCTTTCTGATGAACTAGTCTTCATGGCATGTGACGTAGCTTAGTGGTTCCCAAATGCTAGTCCATAGACCAATGCTGGTATATAAAAGTTGTCACCAACTTCAGCAATATGTGAAATAAACTTAAGCTGAAGGCTGCTTCTCTCATAATTTGTCTAACTTTCTACTATGGAATGATGGTGTTAAAAGGAGATAGCTAGGGTTTTGTTTGTTTTTAAATGTTGTTTACACAATACAAAGTTGGAAAGCCTCGGTCTTGTAATTCTTTTTTGTTGTTGTTGTTGTTAAAATGAACTGTTTTATAAATTCAAAAGGCTGAGGAAACCTGATATAGCTAACTAAATGAAAACTAGAATTTCTGGTATAGAATAGTGGATATTAAAAAAAAAAAAGTCCTTCTGTTACAAAGCACCTAAAAATAATGTAAAATTGAAGAAATTATATATTTAAAAAATGCATAGTATATTGGCAAAAAAGGGAAATTCCTAGAGGTCAAAAATGACAAGGAAGTACAAATCAGAGAAAACTACATTTGGGAGCAAGGTAGGAAACAGGATCAAAGATTCTTTCTTAATGCTACTACTCCCCAAAAGTGACATCCTTTGTGAAAAGAGAAAATAAGAGGAAAAAGTGCCCTTTAAAGGAAGCCCAGTAAATACAACTGCCTGTCCTAGCCTTAGGACGTTAAGAAGAATAGAGTTCTCCTGATAAATTCATAACCATGAGTCATTCTCATTGAGAATTCAAAATTGTCTGAGTAGGGTAGTGCCTCCAGGTGCCTGATAGGAGCACAAATAAATTTCTTTTGAAGGCATGCACCTTGATTTCAGGTCTCAAAGATTTTCTACAGATATAATTCCAATTAACATTCGCTCATAATTAAAAATCACAAAATAAATGAGGAAATAAGATGCCATGAGAAGAAATCAAAAGAAACACCAAGAAGCAGAATGAGAACTTTATAAACTTTAGATACTAGAAATATTGAATACTATATATATATACATACATACATATATATATAAAAAAGTATTGACAGTATAGGAAATTACCGAAAATATATTTTTTCAAAAAAGAAACAATGAGAACTTGTATAAATGAAAAACACAACCAGAGGTATTTAAAAGTTTAAGTTGCATGGGTGAAAAGAGAAATAATAAACTTGAAGATAGATATGAAATAATTACTCTCAAAGCAGGGAGGAACAAAGAGATTGAAAATATGGGAGGTAAAAGAAAGGGAAAATATAGTAAAAAGGTACAATAAACATCTAACTGGAATTACAGAAAGTAATAATAGAGATAATGGGGGAAATCTGTATCCAAAGTTATAATAAATAAAAAATTTCCAGAACTGGTGAAACACAGAAATCCTTAAATTCAGAAATCCTTATGAATATCAAGCATGATAATTTAGTAAGCCACATCTAGAAACACCATATTGAAATGACTGAAATTTTAAAATATCAAAAGATAAATAGATCTTTAACGAAGCTACAAAAGAAGGAAAAAAAGAAAAGTAACCTATAAAGAAATAATAAGCTGATAGCCGACTTCTTAACAGCATCAATGGAAATTTAAGGAGGCAAAGTTCTTCACTGAAAATAGTTAACAAGCCAAATGTAATACATACAGAATTACATCTCCAAAAGGCCTAGATTTTGTTAGCCTTAAGAAAACACCTTTTCATCTGTAACTGAAATGAATTGTGCCACAAACTTGGAGTTTAAATATGGACATTTCCCCCCATTTTTCCAATTAGCCATTTGATGGCTCACATGTCCCACATTATCAAGAAGTTCAGCATCTTCCAAGAGTTCCAATGTCCCTTAAATCAAATGGTCTAAGAACATTTTTTCCAAAACCTGCTTAGCCTACACTTATATGACCCAGGAAACTACTCAAAGACTCTCACAAAAAAACTTTAAGGTGATATTTTCTCCTTTGCTATAGACTGTGTCTCTCCAAAATTCACACACTGAACACTTATCCCCAGTGTAATGGTATTTGGAGGTGAGGTCTTTGGGAGCTGACTAGGTCATAGAACAGAGCCCTAATGAATGAGATGAATACCCTTATAAAAGAGACCCCAGAGAGCTCCATTGTCCCTTCCACCACATAAATACCCAGTGAGAAGATGGTCACCTATAAACCACTCAATCTGCTAGTGCTTTGATCTTGAGCTTTCTAGCCTCCAGAACTGTGAGAAATAAATTTCTGTTATAAGCCTCTCAGTCAATAGTATCTGTTATAGTATTCTGAGCTTAGACATTCTCCTAAGCCAGTAAAGTCTTCTCTTTCACAGTTCACTTTCAGAAACTGACCCCAAGTGGGCGGAGTTTACTTATATCACAACACAGTTACCAACTTCTCTAACAAAAAAAGAACAAAACACAAAATCAATCTCTTGTGGGGTAACTCTATTGGGCAAATTACTACAAATGAAATACCAAAACAGGATTTTACCTGTGGTTTACAGGTTTGCTTGTGTGAAAATCCCACTCCTTGTTTATTTCCAAATAGGGAACATACTTTTGATGGTACAGGATTCCCAATGAAATAATGCTAGCAAATATTCACATATGTTGTGGGGAGAACAGAGGCAAATGCTAAGGTATAGTAAGTGGATGTCCAACTTATTTTCTTTACTTGAAAATAGGTCTGATTGCTTGGCATGAATATTATGTTGGAAAAAAGCAGCTAAGCTTCTCTTTCTTCAGAACACTAACATATATCATGAAGTCTGAAAGTTACATCCACTCTAACCAAACTATATGCATTCAGCAGCACACTTTAGAAATCAGCTGTGCCCAGCAAATGTGTGTATGTGTACACACAATACATTGACATTAACAGCAATCAAAGCCCTTTCCTTGTGATCAGCTCCAAGGAAATAAAAACCTGACACCTGATACCACTTGCAAAAAGGCATTTATGTTACTAGAATTTTAAAGGAAATACATGTTCATTGAGGAGTGTCTATACTGAACTCTCATTTTTTTACACGTATTTATGTTACATATGTTGACTCATTTTAAAACTACCTTATTATTTATTAAGTGTGGCTAAAAATCTTGTAAAATTCATGCTTTACAGGAAGTAATAGGAGTCACTTTTATTCCAAGGTAACATTTTTTTTATTAAAATGTTTAAAACATTTATTGCAAAAATAATATATGCTCTTTATTTTAAAAAGTGCAAACGATACTGAAGTGTATAAAATAAACATTGTTAAGTTCCCTACACCCTGGTTCATCCCATTCCCTGTAGAGGGCCATTATTAAGTGCTCTGTTCATTCTTCCAGATCTAGATTTCCTGTAATTTGCTCTTCTACCTAACACTATATCTGAGAGATATTTTAACATGTGCATACAGAGATAACTGTTTCATAGTTTTTCATAAAACAGATGTTAACATAATTTATTTCTTTATTGATAGACATTTAGATTGTTTTCAGTGTTTCATACAGAAGAACAAAATTGAAGCGATTATTTTTATACATGTACCTCTGCACATTTGTGAGAATATTTTTCTAAGCTAGATTTCTAGAAACAGAATTAACATGTCAAATATAAAAAAGGTTTTACATTCTAATACAGTGTTCATTTTTTAAAATTTAAATTTTTTCTTGAAAGTTTTCCATTAGTTTAGATTAGCTATATTTTAGTTTGTTTTAGCTCTAGTTTATCCTCTAAGCAACTTCTGATATGGTGTGAAAAAGTCCCTGTACAGGGGACTAAAGAAGCTGAAAAGCCACAGAGGAAAGATTTAAAGATCACCTGGAAAAGCCACACAGCTACACAATCATCCCCATGTCCCTGAGAAAACAAAGCAAAACGAACAAGCATATCGAAGTCAATAAAACAATGACGGCTGGCTACTCACAATCACATGAAAAAAGAGATTTAAAAAAATTGGTCTTTCAGTCTTAAATGATGCAGTAAAACATGCCCATCCACATGTGAATCCTTCTCTCCTTAAATCTAAAACAATTTCATGTGGCAGTATTGTTAATAATCTAATTTCTTACAAATTTCAGTATTTTGTGACTTAATCCTGCATATTTCTCACAAAAACTTATGCTCCTCAAGACTACAGACAATGTTTTGGAACAAAGAGTGTTTCAACAAATCTTTAGTTGCCCTCACCTGTCCAACTCTGCAGTCACTAGATTGGATACATACATGTGAGATTATATATATATCTCAAGTATGACATATAAAAAGACAAGGCCCTTTTACCTTTCAGATGTCCCCAAATAGAGAAACATATTCAAATTTTCATAAGCTTGGCTTTCAGAGAAGTGTGAAAGAAGCTGTGCGTGCATTTCTTTTTTTCTCTTGTACCACACTCTCTTCCTTATTCTTTTTACAATATTCCTGAGATGGCTTAGTGACATAACCTATGGAGAAAGCTGTGGCTGAAGTTTCTTCTAAGTGCACAATAACCCAGAGGTCTCTCTCCTGGACGAATTCTCAGATGCCAAATAAGACATTTCCCATGGCCAAAGGATTTTTCTTGGTAGTATATTCAAAAGGTCTTTTCCCAGTATAAGTTCTCTGATGTTAACTGAGGTAGACTCATGTGCAAAAGGCCTTGCCTCCTATCTTAAACTCACAGTTTCTCTCCAGCATTAACTAACTCTCCAATGCCGGCGGGGGATAAGCAGCAGTTGAAGGCTCTCCGAAGTCTACTGTCTTCAGAGTGCTTCTCTCCAGTACAATTCCTCAAGTATCAAGGGGGAGGAAAGCCACCACAAAAAGGCTTTCTCACATTATTTGCTCTCAAAGGTTTTTTCTCTAGTGTGGATCTGACTATGCAGGACCAAAGCAGAGTAGTAGGCGAAGGTCTTTCCACATTCACTGCATTCACAGGGCTTCTCTCCAGTGTGACTCCATGTGTGTCAAGTGAGGGAATGAATAGCTGTAGCAAAAACTTTTCCCACATTTCTTACACTCATAGGGCTTTCGTACGGCATAGGTCATACTATGTCGGATAAACACAGAGTGGTAGGTAAAGTCTTTCCACATTCACTACACCTGTAGGGCTTCTCTCCAGTGTGAACCTTCATGTGTCAAGTTAAGGAAGAGTTTTAGTGAAAGGCTTTTCCACATTCTTCACTCCAAAGGGTTTTTCTCCAGTGTGGGTCATATGATGCAGGACAAAAACAGAGTGGTAGTTAAAGCTCTTTCCATATTCATTGCACTCATAGGGCTTCTCACCAGAGTGAATCTGCTGGTGGCACCTGAGGTGTGATTTGCGGCTGAAGATCTTCCCACACTCCATGCACTTATAGGGCTTCTCCCCAGTGTGAATCCTCGTGTGCCGAACAAAGTCTATCTTTTCACGAAAGGCTTTTCCACACTCCTGGCATTCGTAAGGCCTCACTCCGGTGTGAATCCACTGATGTCGAACAAGGAGGCAATTCTTATCAAACACTTTCCCGCATTCTTTGCATCTGTGGAGGGCCTTCCTTGAATGAACCAAGGTGTCTCTATTTGTTCCCTGCGAATCACGTTCAGGGAATGCATCTCCTGCAGAATCTTGCTTCTGTAAAACCCTTTGGCAGACTATCATCTCTACCACAGCCACTGTGTTCAAAACTCATCTCCCTAAGGAGTGTCTCCTCGTGGGGGACTGTAACTGGCCTCACATGCACTTCCTGCATTTCCAACAGCCAGGAGGACATTCTGGCTCTCTGAGTCAGTCTTCTCTGTAGCAAAGCTCCCTAAGACAAAGCTGGCTGGTCTCGGGTTTCACTTGTCAGTTGGACAGGTGCTGGGTATTAAAATCAGTCTAGTCCATGTGTGGAGTGTTGGAGAAGGTATGGAAATTAAGGATCTCCTTCACATTGCTGATGTTTCTGTCATCAGTGAAACCGTCTTGAAAAAGTTTGGCCTTGCCTCGTAAAAGTCTTTTCCAAAAAGAAGATTTTCCACATGGGTCTCAGCAGACATATGCAAGAATGTTCACAATAGTAAACACCTAGAGAGAGTCCAGGAAAGAGGATGGACAAATTGCTTCTTCACGGAATGGAACATTGTTCAGCAGCCCAAGGGTGTTCTAGTCCACTGCTGCAATGGAGCAATTGGAAGTATCACAATTTATATAGCAGAATCTTCAAAAATTGAGGACCCAGCAGTGACAAGTTCCTCTAGAACTGGTGAGGAGGGAAGGCCATCATGTGAAGGGGGATGGTGACAGTGATTTGAGCACAACCCCGATCCACTGCCCAAGCCGGAGTTGATTATTAAAGTGAAGGGAGGATCTTGGAACTAGAGAAGGAGAGCAAATTTGAAGGTTCTGGGAAGCAGTGGAAAGAAGAGGATTGATGGTCATTGACACCGAGTGGTGGGATCTCCATCCATCTTTGATCTTCTTGTCAGCTGTTTGGAATGTTCTTTTTTGAAAATCTCACCAGCTCAAGAGGAGACACCTAAAGATGCTGATATTGTTGATTTCCAAGTGAAAAGGCCTGGCAGGTTGCCTTTTAGTGAAAACATAAACTTTGGTTTTTTTTTACGTCTTCTGTAGTGGCCAGACCTCCATCTACAGTGAAGAGAAGGGTGACAGTTGATACTCTTTTTGTTTTCCTGATGTAAAAAATTCTTCTATTATTTAATAATTGAGAATATGTTTAGTATGAATTTTTGTTGCTATCACCTGCTTGATCATGATTGTGTGTGTGTGTGTGTGTGTGTGTGAGAGAGAGAGAGAGAGAGAGAGAGAGAGAGAGAGAGAAATGAAAGCCTGGGCAGGCACACCACCTGGGAAAATCCAATAGTTTTCTCACCCAAAGTTTTCACTGGCAGTCAGTCTAGTCAGTATTCTCAACAAAGCAGGGATCTCAGCTGTGTTTTCAGGACAGCAGGACTCTCTTTAGTATGGGAAGCAGTGGTGGATGGCCATGACTTAGGCAGCTGTGTAGAAGCCAGTCTGAATAGGTGCTGAATTTTCTTGTTTGGGACAGTCTCAAGATGCTAAACATTTGAGACAAAGTTCTCTCCAGAAGTGGTTCTCTAAATGTAGTTCTTGGTCTCAGTAATATCCACTTTTAAGAGTTCAAGGAAGTCCAATTACTATATACCAAGATCATAACCATGATAATGTGAGCACTCACATAATGAACTAGCTTTGCTTCTTGGAAAAGTCTAATTTTTTCTTTAATGAATTTGTCTTTCAACATATGGTCTTAAGAATAGATACGTGTGTGTAAATATATGTATGTGCGCGCGCGCACACACACACACACACACACACACACGTCATTTCCAAAATGATTAACACTTTCAGTCATTTGAGCTATCAGTAGCAATACTTTTAAGTAACCTGAATAGCTCAGCAGGAAGTTGGTACAAATGAGATCACATCAATAGCTATTCTATACTCAGAGTATGATCTGGGAGTTCTGGGGCGTTTCTCACAAGGGCTCCTGTGTTTGCCTGGGCTATTGCAGGTGACTTAAACATTGTGAGTATAAGCTGTCACCTGCAATTTTCAGTCCTTGGACACACTCATGGGCAGAGTGTCCACCACCATTCCTCTTCCTCCCTTTGGCACTATAGTACAAACATGAACACAGGCTTTTGCTCTAATATAAGACCAGGTTGTAAGTTTAACAAGACTTTGCTGATAGCTGGAGATTACCTAGGAACTTCCACACAGAATAACTTACAACTGGATATGAGCTATGGCTGTTCTTAGAGCCCTCAGTTTCTATTATGTCCTCCTGGAACCTCCATAGGACTTCCTTTTTTTCCAGAGCCCATTCTTCCCCCTTAAGGAAGAGAGCAGATATCCTCTACCATGCAGAAATACCTCAAACATGCCTCAATTCCTCAGAGTTTAGGCTCAAGTTAAGACAGGAAGAAGTTTTATTCTCAACTCTATCTCAGACCTGTCTACCCCATTTTCTGTTCTCATCTTTTACCCTTAAGGATGACTGATTGGTGTAGTATCTACTTTCTTTAGTGGAGATTCCACACCATTGGCCTTACCTTATGTCTCTACTAGTATATCCTTTTATTATATAATAGAGCAACATTTTTATAACATATACATATTTACTGTTATGAGTTGATTTACACCCTCCCCAAAGATGTTGATGTTCTAACCTTCAATACCTGTAAATATGACTATATTTGGAAACAATGTTTTTGCAGATGATCAAGTTAAAATGAGGTTGTTAAGGTGGGTCCTAGTCTAATAAGACTGTGCCAGAAAAAGTTTCAGAAAGAAGAGAAAGCTTCTTTCATTAAAAAGAATGATTATGCTGGAAAGCATGATATTTTCAACAAATGGTGCTGGGATAACTGAATCCACACGCAAAAGGAAGAACTTCTGATCCTTATCTCAGAGTAGACACAAAAATTAACTCAAAATGGATCATAGACCCAAATGTAAGAACTAAATATAAAACTCTTGGAAGAAAACATAGGAGTAAATTCCTATGATATTGGGTTAGGCAATGGTTTCTTAGACATGGCACTAGAAGCATGAGCAACAAAATAAAAAATAGATAAATTTGGCTTCATTAAAATTAAAAACTATTGTGCTTCAAAAGACACCACTGATAAGTGAAATGGCAGCCTTCAGAACAGGAGTAAATATTTGCAAATTATACATTTGAAAAGAGATTTGTATCCAGAATACACAAATAAATCTTGCAACTCAATAATCAAAAGACAAGAAGCCCAATTAAAATAGGCAAAGGATTTGAATATATATTTCTCCATAAAGAATACACAAATGGCCAATGGCACATGAAAAGATGCCCAATGTTACTAGCCATTAGGGAAGTGAAAATCAAAATCACAGTGAGATACCACTTCACACCTACTGGGATGAGTAAAATTAAAAAGACAATAGCAAGTACTGCTGAGAATGTGAAGAAAACTCACACACCACTGGTGGGAATGTAAAATGATGAAACCATTTGGAAAGCAGTCTGGTGGTTCCTCAAAAATTTAAACATGGAGCTACTATAAGGCCCAGAAATTTTACTCCTAGATAGATACCCAAAAGAAATTTAAAATTATGTCCACACAAAGACCTGTACATGATTGTTTATAACAGCCCGATTCATAATAGCAAAAAATGTAGAAACAATCTAAATGTCTAACAACTGATCAATGGATAAGCAAAATGTGGTCTATCCATACAGAGGAATGTTATTCAGCCACAAGGAGTGAGGTATTGATATTTGCTATGACATGAATGAACTTTAAAAACATGCTACGTGAAAGAAGCTAGACACATAAGAACACATAATGTATAATTTCATCTATGTTAATTGCCTAGAACACGTAAACGTGTAGAGACAGAAAGTAGGGTGGGGGCATAGGAAGGGATGCTGATTGAATGCTAATGGATATGGGGTTTCTTTTGGGGCGAAGAACAGGTTCTAAAATTAGATTGTAGTGATAGCCAACTCTAAATATACTAAAAACCATTGAATTGTACACTTTAAACGAGTGAATTGCTATATGAAACTATACCTCAAAAATTCTTTTTAAATAACGATATTAAAATGTTCTAAAAATATTGCATTTCAGGCATATAGACAATAATAGAGTGACCACCCATATACTTACCATACAGCTTAATAAAGAAAATTCTACTGATGTATAGAAACCTCTTGTGTATGCCTTCTTGATTCAATTAACCTTATACCACTTCTAGAAGTATCTAGGTTGTTTACTAGAGGTGAACTTGATATTTATCATTTCTTGAATGCTTTATACTTTTGCTACATTTGTATTTATATATGCATATACATGAAAACTTGTTTATTCACAAATGTGATATAATGTGGATATTCATACATTTCCCCTTTTATTTTTAACTTTTCTAAAGGCTAGTTTGTTTAGTTTTAAATAATGCTTTGTATGAGATATGCACAGTATAATCCAGGCCGTGTTTCCATAAGCCCTGTGGGGATCTTCTTCCAGAAACCCCGAGAGAAGTGGAGTTCATTCTACCTACTAGCCACAGGATCACACAAGAAATTTAGCTTCTTGGAACCATAGCTACGCTATCACCTCTACTTCTCTGTGGTCTCCACTTCTTTTAGGAAAGGTTTCAATATGGTTAACTTTCTGCTGGTGAGATCTGTGTTTCACCTGTTCTAGAAAAGTGAGTTTTATTTTCTAGATCTGTTCTGTTGCCAGTTAGCAAAAATAGAATACTTTCATCAGCATGTCTTAGAATCTGGTTCCTAAGTCCACCTACAGCAGGGTAGGATCCCAGTTCTGTCACTGAGAAGACCTGGAGTGGATCACTTCTACCTGGTAGGTCCCCTAACATGGCAGGGTGCCTTTGAACTTCTTTTCCACTCAGTGCTAGGTCCTTCATGGGTTCATCTGTGCTGATGCACGTAGAGACTTCTCTAAATTTACCCTCTGCAAACACTCAGGTTAGAGAGATGTCCCCTCACCACGGGGGATCTGTCTACCATAAATGTATGGAGGAGGAGGAGAAGAGTATGGAGGAGGAGAAGAGTAACTTTAGTGTGAGCACATCTAGGGCTCTATCATGGAGCCGTGCCCTTCCTGCCCCTTTTCACTGGTGATGGTTGAGAGGAGGGGAGTAGAGGAGTCAGGCACAGGACTGAAAAATGAAGGAGAATTAGGTGGCAGCTAGCCCTGCTCAGATACTCTTCTCCTGCTGCTGCCAACCTCCACGCCCAACTGCCACTTCTGCCTTTAGTCACATCCCACAGATATATTGGAGGAAGCAGAAATTCTACTCTTCCCACTGCAGCAAGCCTGTGAAGCCGGTCCTTTAAATGCTTTGTAAGGAAACAGAGGAAAAAAGCCCAAAAAAGTGGATGGGCTCTGGGCTCTTAGCAACGGGGTCCCATGACATGCAGGCAGAAAACTGAAAATCAAAATAGTGACTTTTAAAGAGACTGACATGGGTGACATATTTCAATGCTGGCACATTTTCAGCCTTCTTAAAAAAAATAAAAATAAAACAGCAAGTCCAAAAGAAAGTAATGGTCTTGAAATTGTTTTAGAGGTGAATTCAAACAGTTTTAAGTGCTGGTGGCCTTTTGATTGCCCCCTACCCCATCTTCCCCCCACTGTCACCCATCCGAGGCTTCTTGGGCAGAGGAGCCCAATAAGAACTTAAGACCGTGTTTAAAACAAAAGGAAACAAAGAAAACACTAAATCTCCCCAGGCGCTTTGGTCATCATCCAGATTCTAGAAATTTATTAACTCAGTTTCTTTCTTTCTCCTGTGGAACTACCTTCTTGCAGTACTCAGCTTTTCCAGACTCACGAGTGCATGCCTGTTTTCACCTCTCTGCCTGCTCCTTGCTCCTGCCTGGAACATTCTGGTCCTTTTCCAAATATCCAAGGCCCAAGTAAAATGTCCTTTCCTCTAAAAATGCAGGTTCTTCTTGACTGTCTATGTTAGGAATAAACTCTCCTTTGTATTTTCCTAGTCTTTCAACCTTTATCTCATATCATCACCTTTCACCTACTGCCTCATGTGGCTAATGGTGTATGTAGCCTGACTCTCTCCCCAGACCACAAGCTGCTGTTGAATTCATCTTCATATCTCCCAGAGTGAGAAACACTATGTCTTGCATGTGGTTCATGAGTGAATATGTATTATCTAATTTGATTTTTCTTGTGCCCTTCTGACCTACTAAAGGAAGTGTGGACCAAAGATGAGAATGACCTGCCCATGTAGAACTCTTTCACCACAGTTTACAGCTTCAAACAATATAAAGCCTTCGAACAAATGAACAAACAAACAAGCAAACAAAACACCAACCCAGTCTAGTGTATCCATTGGTTAATTGTTTTGGCAGCTGTTTCTTTCTTGTGGGACAGCTCTGTTTCAGCCTCATGAGGGAGCCTTTCACTTCCAGTGCCGAAGCCAATCAGTACCTCTGCCAGTTATTGGACCAGCTCCTCCTCCTTTCTGCATGTGGGAGTTTCCTTTGTGCCTTGGAGCTGCTATGATCAGCTCCACACTTGTCTCTTGGGTGCCCAGTGGACTCTGAAGGTCCTCCACATGGTGTTTGTTGCAGGGAGGATGAGTTTCTTTTTTTCTCAGAAAATATTCTTTCTGACTGGAGGTTTCCCATGTGCTCTTTGTCTGTTCTATTTGCCTACCATTTACTGACAGATTGCTAGACTCCTCAATTATTCATATATAAATAAATAAATGTTTATTTCTTGGCATGTTTCCTATTACAGGGCCAACAGCAAATCCTTCAGAGGTTGTTAGATGTCAAAGTCTCACTCTGTAATATCCCACTGAAAAGATTCACGAATTGGAAACAGAAACCTTCACTGTTTCATGGTCTAGGAGTATTTGGTAATTCAAAATGAGGAGGCCTACAATTTGAGATAGGACTGACTTGTTGGATTATTGTGGAAAATTCACTTTTCTCTTCAGCTTCTTCACCTGTAAAATCAGGAATTAGATCAGATTATCCAGATCTATGAATTTCCCCCATACTACTTTTAGGCTATCTTGGTCTGCAGTGAGACTACAGGATATAGATTATATAAGTCCAAGTGTGAAAAATTAATAAATCTCAGGATAGGAATGGAATAATAGAGAATGCTGTCAGAAGCAGAACTCATAAATTGATAGAACCATAATTACATTTATAGCTCCTACTTGGGATTTAAAAGGCAAATATCAGATGGACCACTGTGTTCCATTTTAATTCAATACATCTTAGAATTCCCAACTTTGAAATTCTCAAAGTCTTTTGCCAAAAAGTCTGGTCCAGTCTTGGCAGTCTTTAAGTGCCTGAATGTGGATGATCATGCCATCTCTAAGGACTCATTAACTAAAGGCTCACATTTCCATTCTTGACATCCAATCATTTCCAGCAATAGGATATGGGCTAAGGTGAGGAAGGAGGAATCCTAAATATGTCCATACTAAAGTCTAAGTGGGGGATCTCCCTAACCATGCCTTCCCATTCCAGGCTTTCCTAGTCCTTGCCCATAGTTTCTTTTTGCTTTCTTGTTCAATTAAATGTTGCTCCACACTGTCGCCCAAGCTGCCAACTCAAAGACTCTTTTAGTAGTGTCTGAACAGGTGTGGCTATTACTATATGAGAACTTCAGCTGTCCCTATGAAGACGTATTGGCTTTCTGTCATTGAGGGGGAGTTAACAAAGCTCATCTGGGGGTATTCCAGGGTTTTTTTGACCTACGGTAGAGGAAGGACTGATTACTATGATGCTACTCTCTGCTTAGCCTTATTAGCTAGCTAGCCTAGTTGCTAAATATTTCTCAAGAAGTCCCTTTGATTTATACATTAAAGCTTAATTGATGGACTTGGTTCTGGCCAAGACAGAATAGTTGCATTTCTCTGTAGTCCTCACTCTTACAACTAAAAAAAATTCTACACACAATATAACAAACACAGGAAGACTCTGAAAGGTAGAAGGAAAAAGACATACTTCCTTGAACCTCTGAAGGGTCCTGGAGAAGCTTTTAAATTAGAATGCCTAACATGCAAAGTCACCCCCCTCCAAAAAAAAAAAAAAAGTTCCCACCTCCAATTCTTTTCCCTCTAGCCAAAAGATCAGGAAAAGAGTAACCTAAATAGAACAGTAAATCTTTTTGATGATACCTGGCTTACTCCAGCCAAATACCAAAGGAAAAATAAAAATAATGATCAATTTGTGGTGACAAATGTATAAAGTATAAGAGTGAATGAAAAGAGATGACTAAAGATGTTGAGAGGGCCTATGTTTGGAGGATCTTGTGTGCCAGATGAAACACTTGTTAAAAATCTTTGGACTTTATTTTGTAGACTTAGGGGAACTACAGATAAGACTTAAAGGAATAACAACAGGTTCAAATTTAAGTTTTAGGTGGACCATTCCAAGAGTTTATGAGAGGCAGCTGTAGTATTCCAAGTGAGAGATGATGAAAGCTTCCATTTGGGCAGGGACATTGAGATGTAGAAGTAGGGAAAGTTTCCCAAAGTTTAAGGACTTGGTATATAGATGTTGGAAGTGGCAGTGAAGAAAAAGTAGGTATTAAGAATAACTTCAAGATTCCTAACTTGAATGACAGCATAGATAGGGTGCCACCAACGGAGATAAAAATCACAAAGGGATGAGAAGGTTTGGTGGTAGAAATGAGGAATTCAACTTTGAACATGGTGAGTTCAGTGTCTTTGGTCAGGGAGAGTTTTCCCCACACCATTAGTTGTACAGGCCTGAAGGGAGTTGTCAGGGTGGAAGCAGTAGATTAGTACCCAGTTAGCATGTCACTGACAACCTGGGACTCCTAGTCCTACGCAAATGAGTCTAGGGATGCATGGTCAGCACTCACCCAAAATGACTCACCTATGCAAATGAATCTGGGGTGCATGGTCATAACTAGAGCAGAGTTATTGGGTTCAAACAAGACCTTTCCGTCATTTTCTTTCCATGGTACTATACATCTAAGAAAGAGCCCAGGATCTTTTTTTTTTTTTTTAAGACCTGTGTAGCCAGACAGTTAATTTTTTAAAGTAAACTCTCAGGGAGCTCCTGTTTTAACTTGAGTCCTTTGATCAGAGATAAGGATTTTTTTAAGACCATCTAAATGAGAGCAACCCTGACACCTCCCCGTTCCCCAATACTTCTCTGATATCTGCCAGGAAAGGGAAAGAATGAGTCACTGCTGTAACACCAGACCTCTTAAAATGAGAGCTGGGAAGAACACTATTTTTAGTTTTAGTTGAGTTCAGGGAAGAAAAGAACTTTTACCTATGAAAGAAAAGTGATAACACTCAACATGTGCTCACTTCCTAGGCACTGCTATCACCATCAAGGATGGCCAGAAACACTTGACATTGTGTCTCTGAAGACCCAGACAATCGTGAATCAGCTTGGATTGCCTGGTAGCCAGCAGTATCCAAATCTACAGATTTGCAGACGTCAAATTAACAGCCGTCTTCCTAAATCTTGCAGAAGCTCTTTTGTGTGCAGGGGCAAGGAAAGTGTGATTCCTACTCACAAACCCAGATAGTAAAAGGCAGTTACTGGGAGCGGATACAACCTCAGTCCCATAGTCCCACAGAGGTGATAGTGAAACTTAATCATTCATTAGTACTATGCCTTACTCTAGAAAAGAAATAAGGTGATTTGTTATGAATTTAAGAGATGACTCATGATGAGAAAGAATAAGATAAAGAGATTTTAAAATTAAGTTGGTTATTAATGATTTATTAATCCCCAGTGGTTTGCTAAGCTCTGCAGTGGTGCATTAGGAAATATGAAGATGCAAAAGACACTGTCCCTACATTCAAAAGGTCTACAATGTGGTGAGGAGGTATGTGCATAGGCGGAGATGAAGTCTAGAACTTGCTGTTAAAATCGTTCTGTGCCCTTTGAAGTTACAAAGGAGATATTCAGAGACATGGGATACTTAGAATACTTAATTTATGTAGTGATTCCATTCATTTTAAGTCATTTAGAAAATCTGATTCTTAAAATAGCCCTTTGAGGTGGTGTAACTCACAATTTAGAGATGAAGAAACTTAATTTAGACAACTCCTAGTGCACGAGCTTACAAGTGGCAGAGTCTGTGTAAGAATTCAGAGCTCTGTGGCTTGCCCCATGGAAGGAGCTTGATGGTAACACTCAAGGAAATACCACTGGGCCAGAAGAGACCATGCCCCCAAGGGATGGAAAAGGGGAGCAAAGCAAGGAGTAGGAGTAAAAGATGAATTTTCTCTTCTTGCTTGATTTTTCCAGGTCTCCTCTATAGAAACAAATGGGTGCTAATTAAATTAATTATACACACCCAACTATTGGTGTAGGCTTCCTGCCCCTAAAACATCTTCTCCTAGTTATTTATTAGAATTCCCACGGCGTTCACCTGGCTTCTTCATGCCAGTAAAAACAGCATCACACACGATACTGTGAAACACCTTTTCCACAGAAAAGGGGAAGAAAACCCCCTTTTTTAGTGATACGATCAGTTACAAGGAGGTATTAAAGTAGAGAGAGGAATAGATCTTTCAGTTTTTATTTAAAGCCTTGTCTCTCATCAGGACCCAAGATCCAGAATGTCTCTAGGGGCTGAGAAGTAGGATGAATCCAGCTGACATGTGTCATTCAGGATCTGACAGGAATAGAGATTCTGAGAAGCAAGGCTTTATTTCTCAGTCAGACTATCAGTGCCGTGTGCTGTCTTCTTTTAGGGATACGTCCTTCCTGAGTTTTCAGTTTCTCCAGCAAATAGGTTTCTGGCAGGCCTGCCCCATGTAGTGTAGACATGCCCAATTTCTAATTTTTACAATAAAAAGAAGAAGCCAAGATGGGAGAAGAGCAAGTGGCATGCGAGATACAAAATAGTAGCTCTCTGGTGCAGGAGTGAGAGGTTTGAGCCCAATGAAACAACTCAGAAAGGAAAACAAAGGAGATCATGATGAAGAGGTGGGGGTGAGATGGAGACTACGGGAAGTCAGGACTTCCTATGATCAGACACAGAAGCCAAGTTAGTGAAGAAGGACTCATAGATCCTAGTGTTTGGACCACTAGGAAAGAACCTGAAAGATTAATGAGGTCAGATGGCAGATCAGGGCCTGAGCCACCTCCCCAAGTCTTCAAGAAACAGAGAGGAACCCAGAGAATTGAAAGTAACTATAGTGCTTATCTAGCTCTTTTCATCAGGATAAAGATAAAAATTCGTGGATAATATGGCTGAATTGTCAACAACTGTGGCAGTTTAAAAAATGGCTGGAAATTCTTTGAGACACTTTCTATTGAGAGATGGGGGTCTATATTACCTCTCCCTGAGTATGAGCAGATTTGTGATTGCTTTGACCAGTAGATCATGACAGAGGTGATGACATGTGACTTTCGAGGCTAGGTGTTAAAAGGTCGTGCTCAGCTCTCTTGTGAGCACCAGCCACCATGTAAAATATCTGATTACCCCAAAACAGCCTGGATGGAGAGGCCATGTGAAGGCTTTCCAGTCAACAGGCACAGCTGAGCTCAGCCATCCAGACATTCTCACTGAAGGACCGAACATGTGATTGAAGCCATTTTGAACCCTCCAGACCAACCCATCTGCCACTGAGTCCCACTGAGTTTTATCAGTGAATGCACAGGAGCAAACAACAACAGCAGCAGCAACAACAACAACAACAACAACAACAACAACAACAACCAAACTCACAGTTACAGCTTGAATTATGTCCCCTCAAAATTCATATGTTGAAATTATAACTCCTCCCGCATACCACAGAATGTGACCTGGTGAGAGATAGGGCCTTTAAAAAGGCAATCAAGGTAAAATGAGGCCCTAATTCAGTATGAATGTTGTCCTTACACAAAGAGGAGATTAGGGCATAGTAGACACCTGCAGAAGGAAGGCCATGTGAGCACATATGGAGAAGATATACAGGCCAAGGAGGGAGGCCTGTTAAAAGGAAGTTTTCCACAGGCAAGGTACTGATCTAAGTAGGCTTTGTTTTAGTGATTCATGAATCAGGCAGCATCTAATCTAGCAGATAGAAAGGGATGCCAAAGCGTGTACAAAGCAAGAGGGATTTTAAAGACCAGAGTGAGCAGGAAAAAAGAGTTGCACTGGGCAGATTGGTTAAAGCAAGGTTATTTCGCTTATGTGGGGAAAAGGGAGGTTTTAGAGCTGGGTTGGGGAACTTGGGCTGAGCAGGCAAGCACTACTTGGTTGACCTAGGTCTTCCTCTCCTGGGAGAGCATAGAAACTTAATTTTGGTTTGCCCATGTGGGGCTTAGCATCAGCGGCTTCATCTTGGGTCAAATCTGGTCACTTTAGCAGGCCTCAAAAGAAATCACCCCTCCCTGCCAAAATCTTGGTCTTAGACTTCTAGCTTCTGGAACTATGAGAAAATAGATTTCTGCTGTTGAAAGCACCCAGTCTGTGGTCCTTTGTTATGGCAGCCTTAACAAACTAAATACTCACCCAACCAAAAATTTGCCACCCACAAAAACTGTGAAAGATAAACAAATGGCTGCTGTTTTAAGTCACTAAATTTTGGGGTAGTTCGTTCCACAGCCATGAGAATAGGAACAACCTCGGACTTCTAGAGTTCCCTTTTCTCCAGGGATACTTAATTTTCTATCTGCATTGTTAGTCTATGCCACCATAGACTAACTGTATTGAGTAACCTCAAAAAATTGATACCACTGGAGAGAGGATGAAGGGAAAAGCCAGATCTCAGCCTTAGGGCTGCTATGGCACTTGAGAGCCAGGAACTTTTATAAAGACGTTTAAAAATATTTTCTCATTAGTCTGGATAAAACTGTGTATATAATGCAGCTTTATACAGCTATTTAATGGCTATAACACTTGGTCAGGTGGGATTCCTTGGAAGAGAGAATTACAGTACCAGATTGCAGGCCAAGGGCCCCATCTGACCTAGATTCTGATTTTTTAGAAGAGTGATTATAACTCTGGAGGCAGGGGTTAGGTCTCATGGCCTCCACCAGGAAGCACTTTCTTAGCCGTGGAGGATATTACATTACGGCTAATTACAGGCTGCCTGCTAAGGTTTTCTAATTACCTCATTTACATTAGTGTTGCTTTCCTAAGGAGCCTGTAAGCTTTCAGAAAGCATCTTGAGGACAGGGGCACACTTCTCCGGATCTTCTGCGCCACACAGAGCCCACCTTGGTGACAGTCACCCAGAAGACACTGCATAATAGAGGTTGGCAGGAGAATGTGAGTTACGGTAAGCATGGGCTCTGGGGTCAGCCTGGTTGGATTTAAATGCAAATTTTACTTCTTATTAGCTACATGACCTTGGGTAGGTTGTCTAACCTCTCCAAACCTGTTTTTTCATCTTTAAAACGGCAATACTAATTATACTTACCTCATAAAAAAGTTGGAACTATGCTTGGTACCTAGTAAATGCTCCATCAACATTAGTAATATTCACATTCATAAGCGCTTTTTACTTTTATTTAGCTCTAAGACTTCTAGAGCTCCTACCTACTTGCCACTGTCAGGTTTGGGGTTTGCATGTGGGGAAGGGAGTGGGGAGGCAGGAGCTACTAAAGTTAAGGAGTGTGGGTTTTGCAGAAATGTAAATCTCAGTGCCTCTTTGTATAGGCTGGTTAATTGGCAGAAGCCTACGTCTTTGACATAGGGCCAGGTAGTAGGGAATTCCAAGGCATAACTGTCGCTGCTTCTCTTTCTCCCCACTCTTGCCCGCAAGTGGCATATCTCAGGTGACTATCTGGCTCCTATATCGGACCTGGAGGCCCCCACCGAAGCCAGAAGGACTGAAGACCTACCTCAGCCTTAGCAGGGCTTTGAGAAATTAAAAGAGATCAAGTTAATTAGAAAATGTTTAATTAGGTAACCAGTTCCCTAGAAGAAAGAGAACTAACTGAAAAATAGACATTAATCGAAAAGCTTTGAGCACAAAAATCCAGTGTCAGAGCTGGCCTGTACTGGCTTGTTCGAGATAATCGTGCACTGCACATCCAGTGACATCATGCTGGTAACTTAAAACCACCACAGTGGGAGCATTTACACAACTGATATTGACGAAGGCTACAACCCTGGCACCTTCTTTCCCCCCCTGAGATCTGTTGTTAATCATTTACAATCACACAACTGCAAAAATCTAACTTGTACCTCTAGTCAGAGCGTCTATATGTCTCTGGGTCCAGAAACTTATACTGGAAGCATGGTCCTGGCAATATCTTGATTTTTTCAAAATGGAAGTCTCCAAAGTAATTTGAAAAGGATGAGTTACTGGGGTGCATAAAGAAAACCTCACATTTGTTATTTCAGTATTTTACCTACTCATTAATATTTTCTAGTGTTTTTGTTTTATGATATATAAAATATATAACTACAGGCATATGCATACATACTTTCTATGAGTATAAACATTTGGGAGGTCATTGCTTAAATTCTTTTTAAGTGATGGTGTATGAAATAAAAAGAAAAGAAATGTGATCTTTTTTTCAGGGTAAAAGAAAATAGAATTATTTCTAAGAAATTCAGACATGATGATTTAGGAATAGTGTGTGTGTGTGTGTGTGTGTGTGTGTGTGTGTGTGTGTTAGTAGGGTGACATTGGAAGTTAGAAGTAAGAATAAAAGGTAGAAAAGTTGGCCTTATTGCTGTTTTAGAGTGGGATATTTGAATTAATATACAAGAAGGGACATGAGCCACTGCATTGATCAAGGCAGTAAGATAAGCTTCTTGAAGACCTAAATAGAGAGTTCTTGCAGATGGACTTTAGCATCTGTTCAACCACCTGGAGGGCTTCTTACAATGCAGACTACACCCCCCCCCCCCCAGAGAGTCAGATTCAGTGGGTCTAGGATAGAGCCCAGGAATTTCTTCCAAGTTTTTAAGCAATGTGATGCTGCTGGATCGGGCTCACACTTTGAAAAACAGCGATTTAAAGAAGACTTTGAAGATAAAAGGGATATTACTGATGACATTCCATTAGACTCAAGGGGCAGAATGGGAGAGTTTGGAGTCAGGAAGGCAAGAAGGGTGGGAAAGTGGGTCAGTGTGGAGAGGTAAAGGAAGAGGAATCCAGGTGACCAGCATTTATCTTGGAAGACTGGACTTCTGATACTAACAAACATAAGAGGAAGAGAAGCCAATGCTGGCTTAGTCCTGCACAAAATCTCATTAGCAGTGGTCTTTACCGCAGACTATAAAATTGAGGTAGGAGGTGGTCTGGTTTGGTGGAAGGGGAACGGGCAAGCTCTTCCTGAAAACCAGATGAGCTCTGGAGGCCACACCTTAATTCTGACACTTCTTTTTTCTCCTGGCAGAATTCTATGCACTCTTGGTTGTTTAGGCCTCAGATCATGTCTCACCTCTCTTTTGAAGTCTTTATTCACTCTGTAAGGGTAGCTTCTATTCTGTAAGGCAAAGAGAACCTGTCTGTGAGTTGAGCCAGAATGACTATGGGGCACAGTCTGACTCTTCCACTTGCCCTGCAGCCCCACAGGAGGCACAGTGTCCCGAGCTGTTTTTAGAAGAGCATCGAGCATTTGCATTGACCACTTGATCTGCTTGACCATGGGAGCAGGCAGTGCGCATCAACCCCTGTGAGACAGGCAGGACTTGGGATTCAATAAACCCCTCTTAACTGAGACTTTGTTCATTTTGTCCCCTTGAGCCACAATGCCATCCACAATCATAATATGTTTTGGTTCTCATACTACATGTTTGTAAACATTCAGTCTAAGCAGGCCTGAGTTTTCCATCCTATTTTTTGAGGTGCAGCAGCACGTGAATGGGGATGCGGGCTGACACTGTCCTCACGACTCTGTCCAGGCATCGGCTGCATGCTGAAGGTTGTTACTGCTTCCACATTGACTTTAATATTTCAGGTGCATCTCCTTGCTCTGAAATTAGACATCCTTGCTTCACTCACACAGCGACCTCTTTCACCTGTTACCTGATACAAATGGCTATCTTTTAAATTTACCTTTTGCTCATCCGTACAGTAACTTATAGCCTATATTATATTTTACATGATTTTGTTTGGTCGTAAATCATCCTAATTAGATAGTAAACTCTTGGAGTAAACTTTTTTTCTTTATATCAACCATGCCTCGCATAGCAGTTTTGCGAAGTAAGGGCTCAATATTTGTTGATTAATCGACATGGAGAAATGTGTTAGGGTTGTTAGATTTGTTATAACAGAGAATTAAGCAGCCTTAGCTCAGACTAGGAACTGTCTATTCAATATGAGGAATTTGGCGAGGTACTGAAAAGCTCTTTTATTCATCATGACATTTTAAATTAATTATATATTTCCAACTGTATTCTTCAGTTGTGCGCCTAATTATTAGTACACTAAACAGTATTTATATATAAATGTTTAGTAGGTCATGTAAGTGACTGAAATTAGTAATGTTTTATAGCTAAACCAAATTCATTTTTAACTGTTCCCTTCTAGCAGCCTTGCTATTGGCAATTCCTCTGATGCAATGTGCATTTTCATTTAAATTACCCTAATTTAATTGCCAGTTTGGTGGAAGAGAATTGGTATCACAAAGTAATTTTACTGTATATACTCCCTCTTTACCGATGTGGTAAAAGATGGAGGCACTGAGGTCAATTCTGCAACAGACAGGGGTCTCCTTTAAAGAGTCTCCCCTCTGGGTTCTTTGTCTTCTTTCTCCTCCATCCTGCCCGAGCATCCTGCCTGGTGTCCTCCTTCTTCCAGATGCACTCGAATGTTTCCTTTCTTTCAATTTTGACATTTTACTATGGATTTTGAGTTTATAGAGAAGTAGAAAGATAATTAATACCCATCGCCTAAATTTACCAATCAACATTTTGCCACCTTTAGTTGATTATTTTTTAAGGATTTAAAGATTATAGACATTATGACATTTTACACTTCAAAACTTCAGTAGAAATCACTAAAAAAATTTTTCTGTGTAACCATGATATTGGTATTATACTGTATTAGTTTATTAGGGCTTCCATAACAAAATAGGGGGTCTGAAACAACCGAAATTTATTGTCTCACGGTTCCAGAGGCTAGAAGTCTGAAATCGAGGTGTCAACAGGTTTGGTTTCTTCTGAGGCTTCTCTCTCTCCTTGGCTTGCAGATGACTACCTTCTCACTGTCTCCTCACTTGTTGTTCCTTTGTCCATATGTCAATCTCTTCATGTCCAAATTTCCATTTTTATAAGGACAACAGTCATATTGGATTAGGGCCCACCCTAACAACCTCATTTTAACTTAATCACCTCTTTAGAGGCCTTATCTCCAAATATAATTACATTCTAAAGTAGCACGAATTGGGACTTCAACATATGAATTTGGGGAGGCAGGGTACACCATTCAGGTCATAGCACACACTTGATAAAACTAACAGTAGCTGAATGATATAATTAATGTCCAATCTGCATTTGATTTCTTATACCTGTCCCAAAAATGTCTTTGTTCAAACCAAGGGTCAATCAAGGACTTGAACTGCATTTGGCTGTTTTATTCCCTAAATTTATTTTAATCTAAGCTAGTCTTCCTCCTCTGTTGTTTTCCCCCAGGATTTTGTCTTGCTGAAGCTACTGCCTCACATTTTGCATTTTTTCCCCTGTTTTTTAGTGGAGTAATTTAACTTGTTTACCTGTGTGCTGTGTTGGATTTCCTATAAATTAAAAGTTAGGCCTAAAGGCCTGATTAGATTCAGATTAAACACTTTAAGCATTTTAGACAAGATTTCATAGGTAATACTGTACACTTCATATTGGGTCCCATTAGATGGCATATGTACATCTGGTTGTTCAAATTGAAGCAATGTTTAGATTCAGCCACTGGGGTAAAGTAGGGACAGCTTGATCCCTCCCATGAACAGTGACACTTCCCCCCTGTGACTGGCAAGCTGTCTATGGAGGCTGCTTTAGCACCTCAGAACATCCACTTTGTCATCACATTTTACCTAATGGTTTCAGTTTTCATTGATGATTCTCAGCTAAATCAACTATTTTGTTAGAATTTAACAAATTTATTCTATATTTATTACCTGGAATTATTCTGCAAAGAAGCAGTCTCCCTCATCAACTGAGGCTATTTAATTATCCTTAAATATAGTTCCAAATGGAAAGACAGGATAAATGCTTTTAATTTTAATCACCAATTTTTAGAACAAGGAGTTGGTGTAATAACTATCTCCAGTAGTGACAAATGAGGGTTTTTTTTTTTTTTGTTTCCTGTTTTAGGAGTGTCACTTATAGATTTACGGCCTTTAATATATTCTTATAGCCATTTTTATTTTTCACACTTTAAATGCCCCATTCTGGCCCACTTGGGGCCCCTGCAAAATGGTCTGGTATTTCTGACACGATTCCATTAATCTCTGAAAGATCCTTTTTTCCCTATGAGAATGAGCTGCTCCATGCTTGCCTTACACATTCCTTGCCTCAAACCTGGAATCAGCCATTTCTTTCAGAAGCTGTTTCTTCAAATGCAGAATGGCTTTAGAAACCATAGTCTAGTTCCTGGGATACTTGCTACTGAAGTATTGTTGATTTTTGGCTCTTTCAATGGGCTGTGCTAGACAATATGTATATTCCTTTAAATCATGGCTTTGTATTGATAGTTCAAATGCAAATTTAATGTTATAGGGTTTTACTTAATTATTTAAATTTATGCTTTTCATCTATTTTTTCTTACGCTGGAAAGTGGTTTCTAACACCTTTAATATAATTACTTATTTATTGTATTGGTATTTCAAAATAACCATGAATGAATAGAATATATTTTATATCCTAAAATATATTCCACAAAGGGAATAAAAGGACTAAGTTTTAAACTCAGTTGGAATGATTATTTTTCTTGTGTAATTACATTATTAATTTTATATGCAATTAGATTAATTTGTTTATGTGTTAAATTGTATATGTATTTAAAGTGTACATGTACTTTTTGAATATGTAAAACAGTTAGGTCTTAGAAGTTAAAAGCTATACCCAAGGAAGTTTGTCTTTCATCTCAGCCTCTTCCTCCCACCCACTCACCCTTCACCTAATGGTAACCAATTTTAAAAATTAATTTCTGATTAATTATTGTAGTGTTTCTTACAAATATAGGCAAATTTGTACTTGTATACTTACTCCCTTTTATCCCTTTCACAAATGTAGCATACTATACACACTTTTTGGCACCTTGCCTTTTTATTCTACAAATGTCTCTGGAAATCATTCCATACTCTGATACGCTTTCATTCTTCTTATGGTTGCCTAGTTCTCTATTATGTGGAGGTACCATAGTTTATTCAGTAAGGGACTGGATATTATAGTTTATTCACAATATTGATGAAGAATTTCAGTTGTTTCATGTTTCTTTTTTTTTCTTTTTGCTAGTATATATAATACCTCAGTGAATAACTTTGTGCATATGCCATTTCATATTTGGGCAGTTATGTCCTTAGAATAGATTTCGAGAAGTGGTATCTCTGGGTTAAAGAGTAACCGCAGCTGTGATCTCGATAGATATTGACAAATTCTCCTCTGAAAGACTTGTACAATTCATACTCTCAACAGCAATATGTGAATGACAGCATTTGCTTCTCTTTAGCTTCACCAGTGAGTAAAATGTTAAAATTTTGATATTGGCCAGTTTGGTGGAAGAGAATTGGTATCACAAAGTAATTTTACTGCATATACTCCCTCTTTATGACTGGGTTGAGGAACTTTCTGTACGTCGAAGGAACATTCATATTTCCTTTTCTCTATGAACTGTTAGTTCATGTATTTTGACCTGTTCAGTGTTCTTGGTTTCTTCCTTCTTGATTTCTAGGAACTCTTTATGTTAAGGTGATGAATTATTGGGTTGTGAAATTAAGTCCCAAATGTTTTTCGTAGCTTATCATTTGTCTTTTGACTTTCATGGTTGTTTTAAATGTGAAAGCTTTTTTTATCTTTTAAATGATATAGTCATATTCCTTGCCAAATTGTATTTATGATTCTAGATTTTGAGTCATAGTGAAAAATGTTTTCTTTTATTATTTGTATGGTTTCATTTAAAAATATATTTGGATAGCTGATTTATTGGAGTAAAGGTTTTGTTCATATGGCTTTTGCACATTTCTTGTCAAATTTATTCTGAAGTATTTTATCTTTTTTTTTTGCTGCCATCATAAATGGGGATTCCCTTCTAAAATATCTTCTAACTGCTTAATGATTATATGATTATATATGGAAAGACTATTTGTTTATTTTTATTAATTTTATATCCTGAAAATTTTTTAGAATTTTATTTTTTTTTGCTGTATTTTTAAATTAATCCTTTTCGGGTTTTCATTTATATTAGTATCAATAACTAGAAATAACTTTTAATCTTTATTTCTAATTCTTATGCCTTTAATGGCTGCTCTTATTTAATTGAATTGGCTAATACTTCTGAAAAGTTAACTAGTTGTAGCAATAATGAGAATTCTTGTCCTATTTGATTTTTGTGGGAACTCTAGAGTTTTCCTATCAAAAGAGACTTTTGCTTTGGGGCTGGTGTATGCGTGTGTGTAATTGTGTTATGACAGAATTTATCCGTTTTTATTTTACTGAGTGTTTTTTATTTAATCAGTCATGAGATTGAATTTTCTTTTCAGCATCAAAGGAAATATCCATATAATTTTCTTATGTAGACCTAATATTTAATATGAATAGATTTTCTAGTATTGAATCATCCTGGCAATACTGGAATAAATTCTACTTTGTTCTTATGTATTTTGCTTAATATGTTATAGGTGTCTATGTATCAGTATTTTACTTAGAATTTTTTTTAATATTTGCAAGTGAGATTAAAATCTGGTCTTTCAATCTTAGTAATTTTTATATAATTTTGAAATTCATGTCATAAAACTACTTTGGAAGTTTTCATTTATGTCCTATGTCTGTATATTTTAACTAACATTAGAGTTATCTGCTCTTTAAAGGTTTGTTAGAGTCCTCCCGTGAAGCCATCTAGGCCTGGCCTTCTTGGTGAAGGGAGAGCACCTGATGATTGAGCGGTTCTGTGAATGAAAGACGTTCAGTTGTACTTCTATTTCAATCCTAGTTGTCCTGGATGTTGAGGGCTCCAGGGAGTAGGAAGTAGGAACGAAATTTCCGGCGGCAGACGATACCTCTCCTAAGGCAGATGGGACCAGGGAGGGTGAATTGACAATATAATCACAACCAAGGATGTCAGAGGGTGGGAGGGCTTTAAAGAGAGGCTGCAGGAAAGGCCTAAGGTGAGAGGTCAGCTGCTTCCTCCCAAAGACTTTCCTTCTGACTCTGCATTCTAACCTCTCCTGGGGCTGGGGGGAGGGGGAGTCATTATTCTATTTTCACAGCTGGGAAAGCAAATTTCCCATAGCCCCCCAAAGTCTTTGACAGCCTTTGTCAGGGAGGTTCTCACAAGTCACCTCTCCCTAGGGAACTTGGAATAACAGTCAGCAATCTCACCCCCACATTCACCCCACTCGCATTTACTATGAGCCAGGTTTAACCAATAAACCCGTGGCTCAAAGACTTATTAAAATGCTTCAGGCGACAGACATTTTTTTCATGGTTAGTCTGATTTTTCTGAGGTGGCTCTCTTCTTGTGGTGTCTTGGGCAGCTGTGCTCTCTCCTCTTGCCCACTTCCTGTCTCTACTCCTACCACCTCTGTGGGACCTGCATGCACTAAGGGCCTTCTCGCTCCTTCCCTCACAAGACAGCCTACACCAGGAGGCGCTGGGCTTTGAGACAGAGGGTGAGAGCCCTTGGCTGAGGACGTCACCAACCCTGCAGCTGCAGAACGTTGCACTTGATTAGAGGCAAGGAAAGGAGGAAGAGAAAGTTGTGATGCGCCTGAAGCTTCTCCACCATGTCTGAGCCAGAGGCAAGACTCTGGGGAGGCTGAAGTTCAAAGACACTGCTGAGAGATCGGTAAGTGTCCTGGGAGAACTCGGGGTAGTGTTTCCTGCGTACAAGTCACAGGCCTTGTGCAAAGTGTGACCACCCTCAGCTGGGCTTGCGCAGTGCTGTGGTCCCTACTTGGCCACAGATTTCCAAGTGTAGCCGGTGGAACGGGGAACCAGCTGTGGGTCCATGCTGGCCGGGCTCGCAGGGCTGAGGGGAAGATTGTGCTGTGAACGTTCTTGAGGGCCCCGGGAATGGTTTACATTCCAGAACTTCTTTGCCCTTCACATGCAAGTAGAGGCCCTTCCCTAGCACCTATACCCATCCAGCTGCATCAAGGCCAACGAGACCTGGTCATCCTGCAACCCCAAAAGTGTGGGGCGGGAAAACTTCGGGGGCTCCTTTTAAAACTTTTAAATGGAGTGAGTCAGCATCTGGCTCACCTCACAGGTTTATGCTGTCCACAGGGGTTGCCTACTGGCCCCAAGGGCTCAGCGCACACCTCTCAGTGCACACCTGCTTCTCAGAGCCGTGTTGCTTAGCTCTGACTGCAGCCACTGCTGAGTGGGCGGCTCCAAGAGGGACTTCTGGAAGGTTCCCTGGAAGACCCTTCTGTCATTTCACCTTCATCCAAAGCCTCTTTAGGGTCAGGCTGGTACAGTGGCTTCTTTTCTGCAGGAACATTTTATCTATATCTATATATCTATATCTATATCTATATATATATATATATATATATATATATATATATATATACATTTTTTATATCAGGTGCTTATGACAGAGCAAAAAGTTTGTCTCGAATCCTAGCTTTAGAGTTTAGAGACCAGAGTTTTACTCCTGGCAAAATATATCACATAGATTGAGAGAGTTATTCTCTACTGACTTTCTTTTTAATTCTTAATTAATATTATTATCATATCTTTGATGTATTGAATACTTCCTGTGTTCCAGGCACTGTGCTAAACACCTTACCAAATGTTAATTCACCAAATTCTCACAATGACCTTATGCTGGAGGTGGGAGGAGATACTATTATTCTCATTGCAGTTGAGGGAACTGAATCTTAAGGAGGTTGAGTAATTTCCCCAAAGTCACCAAGCCAGGATGAATTTAGACCCAGATATTCTTCCTCTGTAGTCTGCTAATTGCCATCCTCAAACGTCTTTGGGAGCATCATTCATCAAAATGAACGTGACTGTGTTCTTTGGACTGATTGCTCAGAAATAGATCAATACTTTAACTACTTTGGATTTCTTGTTATATAAGACAGGCCCTGCCTCTATGGTTTCCACCCACCCCTGCTTCGGAAACACAGGTTGTAAATTTTTTATAGTGCAGACCCCAGCGTCCACCTCTCTCTGTGTTCTGGTCCCACTAGCTGCTCTTGGCTGTCCCACTCCTGCCTCCTTTGTCTTGACAACAAGTTTTGGAAACATGGCACCAATTTAGCCTCAGTGCCTTCCCTCAGACACTAGGTGTTATTGCTGTTTTAGCTGAAGGGACTGTGATTGTTGGAAAGGGTAGTGTTGTACGTGTTGTATATTGATGTAAGCCTTGAAGGACAGGTGGAATTTGGGAAAGGCAGAGAGAAGCTGGTGAGGCATATATTGTCTAAGGGGCTGGAGGTGGGCTGTGAGGGGTTGGTCCATGGGTCATGGTGTAGAGTTGGGAATAGGCTGGACCCAGGGAGGGGAGGAAATTGGTTTGAGATGGAACATCTTGAAGTGGAGAAGTAAGACAGGAGCCTGGAGAGTGTAGAATGCTCAGGATGCATGCCTGGAATTGTGGGTGCAGCTCCAGGCTCCAGATGCTTCTCCTGTTGGAACTGTAGGTTTTCAGGTTACGCACCGTGGAACACGCCCAAGGGAGCAGCGGTGAGCCCTGGAAGCAGGTGAATGTGGACCCCCCTGCAGCGTGTGGCTTCACCAGAGAGCAAGCTTTGACGATGAACTGAGGGAAGGGCTATGATGATTCACCTCTGTATCTCCAGAGCCTGGTGCTGAGACTGGTGCTTTGTAAGCACTCAGCGACTTTCAAATGAATGAAAGCAGGCAGGAAGGAGGGAGAATGAGTCAACGGTAGGATTTGATTATGAGCTGGGATCTCCAGGCAAGGATGAACTAATCCAGGGGTCCCCAACCCCTGGGCTACAGACCAGTACTGGGTCGCACAGCAGTTGGTGAGAAGCAGGTGAGCGAGTGAAGCTTCATCTGTATTTGCAGCCATTACCCAGTGTTAGCATCACCTCCTCAGCTCCACCTCAGATTATGAGGCATTAGATTCTCATAAGAGTACTGGTCCCTGGTGCCAAAAAGTTTGGGGACTGCTGACTTAATCCCTTTCTAGGGTTAGGCAACTGGGGCTCGCCCTTCTTGGAATTCCTAGTTTTTATGGAGTCACCATGCACAAGAAAACTCACTCTTCTGGTCTCTTGTGATGATAGTGGGTCAGAGAGACTAAGCCAGAACTCAGCAAAGTCTCAGTCAAGACAAATGAGGCGGAAGGTATAAGATTTAAAGAGCGGACCCCATTCAAGGAAAAGTTGCTGTGTTTGTCCAAGACTCTTGTCCCACCGATGTCTTGTTGCCCAAGCAAATGCCTCTTGCTCATTGGCTCATTAGAATTCGAGAGCAGTTCCTAGCCAATAAGTGAGCAGACTTAAGTTTCTCTTTGCACATTCTTCAGTAGAATGAAGTCAGGGAGAGCAAGTGAACTCCATAGGTAACAGATTCTACAGAATCTTGGCATGACACAGATGCGCTGAGCTCATTAATAATGGCTGATTTTTTTTTCTTTTTTTAAGAAGTGCAGTAAGAGAATTTAAACTAATATATTGACTAATGTAATCCAAAGACTATGCAGTATACTTCTAACCACATTTTTGCTTATTTTTTAATGTGTTTCCTTCATGGTCTTTCTTGTGGCCAGCCCTATGCAGTTTGTGTACTTGTTGAGAGATTTATCTGCCTTTGTTTTTGCTGAACTCAGTTTTTCCGAGACCCTCTTTCCTCACAGGCTCAGTTTCACCTTGCCATCTGCAGTTGCCCTGTTTCAGTGGCAGAAGAGGCCACATGTGCTTTCTGTAGGCCCCCTGGGCAGAAGCATGCAGTGGTGTCTCCTCCTGATCTGGGCCCAGGGGCTGAGGCAGGCTCCCCTCCTTGCCTCAGGTAAGGAATGAAAATCTAGCCTGGAACCTAAGGAAGAGGAAGACCAGGGAAGAGGAATGGGGGTTGGGGGATGGGGTTAGTGGGGAAGGCTGAGAGTGAATGCTATATCTGTCTGTGGGAAGGAAACCACAGTTTTCTGAGTCCTGTGTCCCACTTCTCTTCTCTGAGAAGGAAGCACATTTCTGTTTTGGAGGCAGATAAAGGATTTGGGATTGGGGGTGTATGACAGGCCAAGACAAGAAAGGAAGCATTATAGATTGAATGTATGTGAAATCTATTTCCTTATGTATTAAGAGTGAACACAAATATTTAAAAACTGTAGTGTAAATTAGTTTTCATGTTGCTTTCTGAACCAGCTGAGGGTGGAGCTGTGTCCGAGGGTGCTGGGAGTGGTAAGAGCTGAATCGGTGGTTTTACCATGGAGAAACAGTCTCTCCCCAGTGCTCCTTCCCTTTTTTATTTCATGACTTTTCTGATGGGTTTTCCAGACACCCCCCAGGGCAATCAACCAAATGGCCAGATTTTATTTTAAAAGATAATGTGTCCAGCACAGAACTAAGCCTCTGGAAGACTCAACAAAACAGAAACAGGCTGACAGCGTTTATTTTCTAGGTAGGGAGACAAAATAAGCATATGAAAATAATGAGCTGGTTGTGAAACTATATTACAGCAGAATATCCTTAGAAGTTGAAGGGCTATGTTATGTGGCAATTGTAGTCTAGGTCAGGGAGTGACAAAATGAATTGGGGAGATTATTATTCAAAAACCAATTCTAGCCTCAAAGCCCCTTGAATTTTTACAGGAAAGTTGGGATCAGCTGTTGACCCAGCACTCATACGTGCTTTCGCTCTTTCTCTAGGAGCTGTGACAGGCAGAATAGAAACTGCGGGGAACATTTCTGCAGAGGAAGGTGGCTCTGTCACCTTACAATGTCACCTCTCCTTCACCTCCGCCACAGTGACTCAGGTCAACTGGGAGCAGCAGGACAAACTTTTGGCCATTTATCATGCTAATTTGGGGTGGCACACCTCCCCAGCCTTCAGGGAGCGAGTGGCCCCTGGCCCTGACCTGAGCCTCACCCTCCAGTCGCTGACTGTGAATGACACAGGGGAGTACTTCTGCATCTATTACACCTTCCCTGACGGGATGTACAAAGGGAGACTCTTCCTGGAGGTCCTACTAAACTCAGGTATGCCCTCTGGAGCAGAGCGGTTGATGACCCTCATCCTCTAGGATAGAAAATGCGTTCCTGCCAAAACCTACAGAGCAGGCCCTCTCAACTCTGGCTCATATTCACGTCACCTGGGAGCTTGTAAATGATGCTGATGGCAGTGCCCCATCCCAGACCAATTCAATCGGATTCTCTAGGGGCAAAGCCAGGATGGGATAGGCTCAGGAGTGTCATCGGTGACTCGAATGTGCAGCCAGGATTGTGAACCACACTTTTAGGTATAAGAAGGATATCTATGTGTATTTACTAGGAAGACAAGTTGGTAAGGTCATCTGGGTTCTCATTTATTAGTTTAACATCCATCATGGAGATTGGTTTATAAAGGATTATACCTGGTTAAAAAACAAAGCTGCATGCCAGGTAGAAATGTGAACTAATTTACATTTGTGCATACTTCATGGTTATCAAAATGCTCTCGTATTCGTTATCCACCTGGACACTTAATCAGTTCTCTGGAAGGTTGGAAAGGGTTTTTATCCTAACTGAGAAACAGGATAGCAAAGTGGCTGCAAGCTCAGACTGATGCCAGACAACCTAGGTTTCAATCCTGGTTCAGCTGCTGGCCTCCGACAAGCTTCCTTAGCTCCTCTGTTCATGGGTTTTCTCAGTGAGGCAGATGTAAGACTTTCTGAAACGCTAATGTAGGATTGGATTACTTATTACAAGAAAATGCCCATAGAACAGAAAGTGCCCTGGAACATGGTAAGCCCTAACTAACAGCGATGAATATGATTCCTGTCTGACTGATGGAAGTGGAAGTGCAGACCTGGGGTTGCTCAGAGCGTTCGAGCTGATTTTGACACAGGTGTTCTGGGTTCACAAAACTTCACTCTCAGAACTTCTGTTTGCTGCTGTCAGTTGTGTTGGAGATTAAATTTTCTGAGTTAGCAAAACATGCGAAACTGAGAAGATAAAAGGTTACCTTGAAGTTTCTTTTCAAAGGCTACTTCTTGGCTGGCTCTGACATAGACCAATGCAGCATGCGGGGAAGAGCCTACATCCTTTTCTGTACACAGCCCTCTGCAGTCCCTCGGGACACCCCAAATATACTCTCTATGGCCGCTTTGCTCCCCATCTGCCCTATTTTCCGCCTGTAGCCAGACAGGGGACTGAGTCCCCAGGGCAGGAGGAACACATTCTAGGGGATTTGGGCTTCCTCCCATCCTCTGCTTGGTACCACGTGGGAACTGTGGGCACTGCACTTGTCCTAAGGGATTGCATTCCTTAGCCACCTTTCTGGCAACCTAAGCCCTTAGTTCAAAGGAAGTGAACCTGGCCTTTCCTACACACTTCTCTTTCCAAGACTTCTCTGTACACCTGGGAAGGAGGTGGAGATGGGAAGAAGCAGCCTGGAAACCCTTCCACCTACAACAGCACACATCCAGACAGTTGTCTGATTTCTCTCACACTCTCTTGGATCAAGTATCACTCATTTCTTCAAAACTCCCTCCCTTCTTCTTTTTCCTTCCAGTTACGCTTTATATCTTAATAGAAGTTCTCTTGTTCATGTTTTAATTCATACCACAAATATTTATTAAGCACCTGCTTTGTGTCAAGTGCTGAGAAACAGCAAAGATAAAGAAAGCCCCAGAACCTCACTCCCTCTGGGGTCTCAGCCTAGGTGGTTAAGTGTTACAGGCTTAAGGTGAAAGGTTGTATGGTTTCTTTACTTTTTTGTACTTTAATTCTAATTTTTAATTAAATAAAATAATTTTACTAGTATGATTATAAATAAAAGAAATCACTCATTTTCCATTTTTTTTTTTTTTTTGGTGGATGGCGTTTCATTTCACGATTATTAGTAATGGAGATTTTGCCACACAGAGGAAGGGAGTGTTAAAAATTGTCTGCTCTGGTGTCACATGTGTGAGGTCCAGCACTGCTCAAGGGATCAGTGTTTCACGATGGGCCTGGCAGATACTCTGCTTTCCCAAAAGTTGGGCTTAGAGACTTCAGTGCCTTGTATGGGTGGAGAAAGGCCTGACCAATACCCACCTCTGTGCCCTGATGCTGCACCTTCCCCTTGCTTCTGGCCTCAGCTCACTCCCTTTATTTTGTCCTCTCTAGAGGCTGAGCACAGCTCAAGGTTCCTGACCCTACTGCTTGGAGCCACAGCGCTAGGCATTATCTGCACAGCGGTCATCGCGGCGGTTGCATTGGCCAGACAGGTAATGACTCAGGCTGCACAGCACAGTCACGGGCACCTCACCCCCGGAACTCTGATCCTTCCACACCCTCTTTCTGTCCAGAGAGAGACCTAGGTGTGATCTCCCCCAATGCTTTTTGTGACTTTTACATGGTCCTTGTTCTGCCTTTTAGAAAAGTTGTTTATACTCTTCTGTCCTTTCCCTTGTCTGGGAACCCCTGAAAGGTTGGACCTGCCTCCTCCCCATCTTGCTGTCACCCCTGGGAGTGGTCTGGTGCATCTTGGGCATCATCCTGTACTAGGGCTTTTGGTACATTAGCTTATTTAATGTTAACAATCCTTTAGTAGTGCTGGGCTATCCAGCACTTCTGCAGGGTGAGAAACAAAGGAGGATGACACATTCCACTTTTCTTATCAAGACCCTGGTATAGGAGACTTACCCAGGCTTAGAATCCAGCCTTCTGTGAAATTCTGTCTTTCTAACCAGCAGGTCCTGTGTCTGGTCTTCACCACTGAAGAGGAGTAACTTCTTTAAATGCTGCTGAGAGGACCTTTGACTCTCACACTTTGCTTTCAGTTGCTGGTAGATCTGTCATTTTCTCTCTTCAGTGCACCAGAGGATTTAGCAAAAGCCACCCAATCCCACAGTCCCAATAGTCATTACTTCCCCATACTTCTCATGTGTCAGAGCTGTTACACTAGCTCATAATCCCCTTCCATCTGTGTCCCATCCCCTTCTACCACCAGTGGTAGGGCCTGTATTCCCATTCAGCTGGTGAGGGATCTCCTTCCACATCCCACCTGGGGCCATTCTCAGAAGCAGCTGTTTTAAGATCTGGTTGCTGGAAATAGAGCCTGACATATGAATTCTGGTAACAGTGATTTATTGAGATAGCCTCTTAGATGAAAGGTATTGAAGGAAGCAGGATAGGCCTAAGACAGCTGTCCCCAACCTTTTTGGCAGCCGCTCCTATGTGAATCTAATGTCTCATTATCTGAGGTGTTGCTCATGGTGACGCTAGCGCTGGGGAGCGGCTGCAAATACAGATGAAGCTTTGCTTGCTTGTTGGCTGCTCACCTTCTGCTGTGTGGCCTAGTTCTTAAGAGGCCACAGACCAGTTGGGGACTGCTGGGCTAAGGGAAGAAAGATCAGCATGACATGGTCTCAGCTGGAGACTTGGTTGAAGCAAGAATTGTATGCAGAGTTGGTTGCACCTTGAGCTGGCTTCCTGAAAACTACCTCAGTTAGTTAGGGACTGCTGGCTCCTCACCAGGGAAAGCCTGAAAACAATTCTTCATTGAAGAGTCAGCTGCGAGGCACTCACACCCTATACTTCCAGGTCTGGGGCATGGGTGCACTGGCCAGGTGGAGAAGATCTGAGAGCCAGTAGGGTGCAACATTTAGGAACATGGCCTTTGAATTCAGGCAGACATAAGTTTAGATTCTGGCTCTACCACTTGAGTAGCTGTGTAGCCTGACCTTGCTGAGCTTCAGCTTTCTCATCTGTAAATTAAGCATAATTATGGTGCTGCCTTCATGATGTTGTGGAAAAACTTAAGTCGCATAATTCAAGCAAACCACGTGGCATTTTTCCTGGCCTGTATTAATAACAGTTATTCTTATAAATGCATGTTCCTATAATTATGTTCTTAGAATTATTATAAATTTCATTTATTATGGCACCTCATAATACCTGATGCTCATTAAATATTTATATTGCGTGGGTTGATTATGACTCAATGAATGGATATTATTTGCTAGGAAGCTATTGGCAAAAATGCCCTCAGGGAACCTTCTGTGAGGTAAAGGAGAGATGGGTGTGTCCAGTTCCAGGATAATGGCCACTAACCCCGCTGTCCATTCTCCTCAGATGCTTCAAGAGGGCAATGTTTGTCCTGGCAGTGCAGTGGTCCTAGACTTGTTTTTTAACACTGATTGCAATTACAAAGTTCCTCATGCAAGATGGAATGCAAACGGAACAGCTGAGAGACCAAGCTCAGGCATATTTACATTTCCCAGGGGACTTTTGGAAGCTATGAGAGTCTTAAGATTCAAAAGCGAGGGTGACAAGTCTGAGAATGGGAACGAGGACACCCCAGCACAAAAGGTCACAGCAGTTCTCTGAGAATGAATTGACTGTACATACGATAAAAATGAATTGGGTTGTGTTCGGGAATATAGAACTTCTTTTAAGCTTAGCGTCAGCATGACCTATGAAAAGTACCCTTTTTCTTTATACTTTTGGTAGATAAAGTGCAACTACTTCTACTGAAAAAGAACGAATGAGACAACACGTGGGGAGAGGTTGCCTGCATTGTGTGTGTGGTTCTGAGGCTGTGGCATCTCTCCAGGCCCAGCACCTCAGGGCCTGCAGTTGTGGCATCATCTCAATTTTTCGTATTTGTTCATGGTGCCCATCCATGCGGCCCCACCCACCCTCCGTCTCAGCTCCTTGCACATGTTTGTGCAGAGCGTGATGCTAGCCAGTAATGGTGCCGGTGTTTCCTCTCTTGGAAGCGGTGGGGGGAAAGCAGAATGAAATTGGGTTTGCTATTGTTTTCCAAGCTTGTATGTGGCTCTTTGTGATTCTGTCGTTCAGACATACAGTGGGGGTGAGCAACCTGTTTTAGCGCAGTATCCAGTAAGGCGGAGAAGTTGTCATCTTTGCACTGGGTGTCATTAAGCATTTCTTCTGCCATCCTGTTTTGCCTGCTGTTTTCTGATTTCCTTGCCTTTGCAGAGTCCTCACCTATGATGCTCTCATATGGATGTGATGGCTGACTTCATTCACATCCTTGATTTTCCTCAACAGATTTCACTGTTCTGGCCTGTTGTCCCACGAATGCAATTGTAGTTGTCTGACCATGAGTCCCTACTTTGATTTGGAAAAGCCAGTTCTTTTAGGTATGGGGCAGTAGAAGTGTGTGTGTGTGTGTGCGCGCGTGTGTGTGTGCGCGTGCGTGCATGTGTGCACGTGCATTTCAGTTCTAAGATTGAACATCTGTTATGAGCTCTGAGGTTTCAAAGTGGAACACAGCACAGACCCTTCCATCAGGGAGCTCACAATTTGGGGCCCGGAGAAGACAGAAGGTAAACAGGTTAAGTTCCAGATAGCACTCAGTGTTACAGCAGAGAACATCCATATTCTAGCACATGGGGAAAGTGTAGCTCTCCTGGGAAGGTCAGAGAAGGCTTCTTGGACAATGTGCTGTGGAGCTGAGTGTGGAAGACTGAGTAGACAACTTTTTTCAGGGAACTACAGGGAATGGACAATAGGTGCAACATATACAAGACTGGAGAGGCAGGAAACAGTGCCTGGCATTCTAGGAGCTGTAAGATGAGAGGCAGCTTGCCAAGGACAAAGAGCATGTCCCAGAGTCAGACGAACCTAGGTCAGAACTGGATTTGTCCTTGGGCAAGTGACTGTACCTGCCTGTGCCAATTAGCTCACTCAAAAGTAGAAACTTCAGAAGAGGTGTTGCTGAGATCACATGAGAAGCTAGTTCAGTCCATGCTCATAGCACATTCTTGAGAAATGGTATCCCTCTGGCATCAGGCCCTATGCCACAAGGGCATTGGTTAAAGAAGCACTGCAGGACCTGAAGCTGGAAAGATGTGGGTAGCCAAGTCACAAAGGGCATTTTGGGGGGGCATCACTCACAATCTTGAGTGGTGAATGCAGTTAAATTATAGACTTTCTTCCCAAAAGAATGCACCCTCACATAATGGTTTTTATACCACTTAAGTGGTTTTACAAATTCGTTGTGGTCCTCCTGTGACTCCTATAGACAACAGGAGCCAATGAAGAAATTTAAGCAGAAGCATGGCCTGATCCAACTTTCATTTTTAAAAGATCACTGGGCTGGTGGCTGTGTGGAAATTGGGCTAGAGATAAGAGGCGCTCTAGAGGCAGGTGAGTATGGAGGTACAGATGAGAGATAAGACATGGAAGTAGGGATGAGAAAGAGCTAATAGATTTCAGAGCTACTTGGAGTAAAACAGGATGGGATTTTATGACTCATTAGAGTTTAAGATTAGCCTCCAGGTTTCTGGTCAGCTGGTGCCATAAACCAGGATGGAGGCTGTGGGAGTAGAAACGATTTGTGGAGGAGGGAACTGATGCATTCCTTTGAGAAAGGTTGAGTCCGAGCTTGCTGTAGGTCATTAGGTGGCCATGTCCAGTTGGCAGGGGGACATCTGGGTCTGGAGCGCAGGGGAGAAGCCAGGAGAGATCTGGGAATCTCCTATGAGGGTGGTTGTAAATGTACATTTAGATGAGGTGGCTAGGAAGGAGTGCTGAATGTGAGAAAACAGAGGACAGAACCCCGGGAAACCCCTTTATTTGGGGAGCTTATGTGTAGGCAGTGAAAAAAGAGCAGGGCTGACTGAAGAGGAAGGTGGGGGTTCACAGGAAGGGGGGAGGAGAGCTGGGAGAGAGCGACACCATGGAAGCCACAGGAGAACATTTTTTAAAAAAAGAAGAGGTTTGCAATGTCAGGTTCAGTAAAGAGTAAGAGAGAAGTGGAACTGAAAGCCGCCTCATTAAGCTGAGAGAATAGGAAGAAATGGGGTGCAAGGCACATTGCATGTATAGCACGTGTCGTTTCCGTGCAGTGATCAGTGCTGAAATCTCGATGTGACAAGGCTGAGAAATTAAGGGTTAAAGAATTGGTGTTGGTAAGAACATAATTTTGCCTCTGTGTGTGTGTGTGTGTGTAAGGAAGGAAGAGAGGGATCATAATCATGTATCATGTTGGGGAATAACTTTTGAATAACGTCCCTACATACTCACTTTGTAGTTTGTTTGTTTTTAGAAGAAATTTCTCAGAACCCATTCGGTAGAAAGTGGCCTCAGGAGACCAGCATCTGAACAGGAGGAGTGGGGCCCCAGTATGCTGTCACCCCATGGAAGCTGTGTTCAGGTGGAAGTTGTGCCCGCCAGCCTCCACAGAGAGCAGAGGGAAGATGACTATGTCGAGCAGCATGACTACTTCAACGTCCTGAGTTATAGAAGCCTCGGGAGCCTCAGCTTCCCAGCAGAGACGGGTTAGCCACCAGAGGCATCTTCTGGGAAACGCAGACTTGTCTTTGCTATTGCAGATGGATGTATAAGCATCTTCACTCCCCACCGGTGCTGTGTGTGTGTGCGTGTGTGTTCACTTGAGTGACTGAATGTCATCCTCTCTCTGTCTGCATCTCCTGTACCTTTTCCTTCCATTCCATTATGGTAGACCTGGGGTGAGCAACTTGAACTTTGATTATAAATGCAATGTTAAAAAGAAAAAAAAAAGACCTGGTTTTGAATTGGGCAGTTTGAGCCCAATCTGTGGTTCTGAGCCATGTATTCCTCTTACTGACACGGGGAAGTGGTTTAGGCTGCAGGGTTTTGTGGTGGGTGATGATGGTGTATGACTGCAGAGCCACACTCATCTCTTTTCTCAGTGTCAGTTTCACCAACATTCACACCTTCAAGTGGCCTGTGAAGAAGGCATTGGTACTAGCTTCTGTGGGGAGAGTCAAGGATGACTAAACCATAGTCTTAAGTCTCGGCCCTTTGGGAACTTCAGTTACGTGGAGAAACGACATTTACATGGAGAGGTAGTAAGGAGATAAGGATAGGAGACAGGTTTGGGAAAAGGTGTCAGTTTGGTGTGAGGTGGTCGAATAGGCTCCTCTGTAGTGAAGTGGCCTCTGAGAGTGCAGGGAGCAGTGAGGCTGGTCTGGTGAGAACAGGAGTTTTGTCCAGGGAACTAGTAGAAACTAAATTTGGGAGTGAAAGCCCTACAAGGAAGAAGCTGGTACCACCAAGGAAACCAAAAGGACTTCAGATTTTATTGTTTGGGCAGGTGACTAAAGTCTCCTTTTGTTGGATGTACTCAGCATCCAGTGATGGCCTGATGTGGAAGACTAGGAGCTCCTCCCACGGTGAACTGGGAAGCCACGTCCTTGTGGGGCCTTCATCTTAGCCGTGACCCACCTTTTCTGTCAATCCACCATTGTGCTTTTGAATACAGAATCTGTTTCTCAGGACAAGGAAAACCTAGATTTTTAAAACCGGGACTCTTCCTAGGAAAAAATAAAAAGAGAGTGATAGAGGATTTAAAAAATGTACACCCTCAAACTAGCTTCTCTGACCTCATAAATTCAGCCCTGACCACTTTGTGCTCTGGTTGGGGTGGCATCCGAGCTGTTCATTTCTGTTTAAGTGGCTTTAGGCTTTTATCCTCATACCATCGCTCTTAGAGGAATAAGGAGGGAAGTTGGTTTATAGGTGACTGATTTTCTTTCATGACACAGGACCTGAGAGAAAATGGGAAGAAAGGCTGTCTCTTGCCAACTGTTAAATTTTAATTGCCCTGCTCCATAAGAATTGGGTTGGTTGAACAAGAAGACAATTCAACTTCTACTCCTCCTTGAATTTTTATTTTGATGTTTCTCCCTTTTCTACCAAACAGGTATGAAGTTAGGAGCAATGAGCTGAAATCTGTCCAGAGTGCCAAGTTTTTTGGAAGAAAGATATATGCAAAATGCTGTTATTTGCCTTGGCAGTTCTCAACATTTTTCTCGCAAACGAGTGAAAACTGGGAGTAGAACACAGTTCACGAACTGGAAATGCACTAAGATGTAATGACAAAAAGGGAGTGGTATTTTGATTTGATGGAGACACATAGTGACCTGAGGTAGATTGCGAGTGAGGTGTTATTTGACATGATGATGGTAACTGGGAAACATTTACAAATACCATTTGGATGGTGATAGAAACAAAAGAATCCATAGATGTTGTAAGTGGGTCAGGTTACTAAAATGAGATTGACTTTAACAGAAAATCAATTTTAAAATGGAATTCAATGGACTAGATTTTCCTTGGAGAACCAGATTCCTGGGGACATGCACAGTCCGGTTCACTCTGTCTGTAGTTATGGAGCATGTGAGATGTGGTTAGTTTGAATTGGGTTGTGCTGTGCTGTAGGTTTAAAATATACATCAGATTTTGAAGACCCAATATGAATGATAAGAATGTCAATTACCACATTAGTAACTTAAAAATATTGATTACATGTCAAAATGATAATATTTTAGATAGATTGGGTTAAATAAAATATCACAACTAAATGCACCTGTTTCTTTTTTCTCCCTTAATGTGACTACTGGAAAAATCTCAAATTACATATGTGGCTCCCATCATATTTTTATTGGACTTTGTAGCTCTATACTCTAAATCCAAGCCATGCCGGTAGTTGGGGAGGGTGCCCATTTCTGACTGGTGGTCTCTCCCTCTCATTTAAAACAGGCTCTGAGGAGACATTTTGCTTTTATTATGTCTTTTGAGAAAAACATAGGGAAGAATCACAGGGGAGCTTGAGGTAGGGGACCACTAAGTACAGTCAGGAAGAGACCCTAAGCTCTCTTGGATTCCCCTGTTGGATTTTCTGACAAGAGGAGAATAAATGAATTATTGAATAAGAGTTCAGGAAGAAATAAATTTATTGATTCCCTACCTTTTATCACTCCACCTTCTAAGCCTGGGCATATAGAGTGTGATCTATAATCCAAAAGATTATGCTAAACAAATATGATAAATTTTGAGTCATGGAGCTTTGAGGTCGATAATCTGTGGGAGTGGACAGGGCCTTCCCCTGCAATTTTATTTCATGACCTGTCCCTTCTTACCCAGAGAACCCCTGGAAATGAATCCTCACACACTCAGGGTCATATATTCCATCAGTTTCGAGCTGGACAGGCAGGGCAGCTGTGTGTGTTACAAAGAGTGGCAGTATTCTGGCGGGCATACTGTACCCTACATAGAGGAAGAAATCAGCAGCAGGTCGTTGTTGCCAGCTGTAGGGGGTGAGTTTTGTTCAGTCTTTTGGTTCTACATAGTCCTGCTTCAGGGCTGTGACTAGTAATCCCCACCTCCACTCCAAAGCACACCTGTCAAGAGGCCCAGGAGAGCCTTATGTGTGCAAGAGCCTGAGCTCCTTCAGAGTCAGAACTATATACTTTGATGTGTCCGAGAATTTATTATAGTATCTAGGACTTACACTACCCAACAGAACTTGCCATGATGTTGGAAATTGTTCTATATCTGTGCCATCCAATATGGCAGCTACGAGTCACATGGGGTTATTGAGCATTTGAAAAGTGATTAATGTGACTAAAGAACTGAACTTTATTTACTTCTGATTAACTTCAACTTAAAATGTAAATAGTGACATGTGACTGGTGGTTAATATCTTAGACATCACAGTTCTAGTAATGGCCTTGCATATGAGGAAAACACAGGGAGGCAGGTTTATAGGCCAGCCATGTTTCATCCTGGTGGAATCCCTTTCCAATGCATAATACCCGTAGAGATGACCTTCTTAGAACAGAGTACTGCCATTGTCTGCAGTCTCCATGTTTGTGTTTATAAATAAGCTGGTTTCAAGACATGGAGGCTTAATTCATAAATGATTCATTTGTTCCAGGCGGGCAAAGCAGTGGAAGATTTTGCAGTAGTTGAAGTACTAGAAAAGTGGTGGGAGAATTGTCTGCACTTTGCACACCGCAGAGTAGGGGTGCTGCACTCAGGACACATGCCCACATAGGAAATATACCGTGTGTGTGTGTGTGTGTGTGTGTGTGTGTGTGTGTGTGTGTTTTAGTGACTTAGATTCAGCCAAGCATCATCCAATATATTAATGTTGTTGTTATAACCTATTATAGTTTACTTGTATTTACTTTTTACTTGTATTTTAAAATATTTTAAAATTTACTTTTTATTTGAGTTTTATAATTCTTTGAGAGTTATAACCATCATAGGTTTACCTGGTTTTCTGTTTGAGATTTAAGAAAGATTATAATAAAATAATTATATCTTATATTATTAGTTTATTTCTAAACATTATAATAAAAATAATCACAGACGCCTCATATGGGGGGAGGTCTTGAGAGGTAATTTTTTCTTCCTTTGTAAGGATATATATCAAGTTTGGGTGTGGTATATATATCACTGATGCGGTATATATATCATTGGATTTCAGAAAACTCCAAGCACTAGTTTATAAATCATTTTGTATTGGAAAAACATGTTTTTGAACCTCCGTTTCTATAATAATTACTTCATAATGTTTCGCAGAATAATTGTGAGGACGGATGAAGTAAATGAAGACCTTCGTAAACTGCTAAGTACTGTATGAATAGCCTATGTGCCACTTGTAGCCTGTATAGAAACCACATCACGATATTTCAACAGGCAGAGAAGAGGCATCAACAGTTTGGGGGTGCTGCAGAGAGATCAAAGGCTCTGGGTGAAGTTAGCTGGCATCATTAAGATTTTACCAAGGTTTGTAGAAATCAAATAGGGACAATCATGCATCATGAAAATATTTCCTTTCTCTTTATTTTCTACTTCCTAGAATATCAGGTGAACTTAGGGGGTTAGTGATTGAGTTGCAAGAGTCAATATTTAAATTCACAAAGGTCACCTTTCAACCCTGATTTCTCAAGACCCTTTCGATCCCAAGCTCATACCTGGGTATCTCTGGTTTCTTCACACTGGTGGAAATGTCTGTCTGCGCTCACCTCCTGCAGCCCAAAGCCTGCATGTCTTTGGGAGTCAACAAACTAGACTGCTTACTTCTTGAACATTTTCTTGACTTACCTTGCTCATACATGTTTCTTAGTTTATAAACTCTCATGCCATTGAGAGTTCGACTGGTACAATCTAGCTCTAGATTTTCTACAAATCTTTATTTCTAGTTGTTAGATCTTTAAGGCTTACCAGGGCTGAATTAATTTGATTCTATTTTCTTCACACACTGCACAATATCGAGTGAAATATAGATGCTTACTGAAGACTTAGCAAATCTAATTCAGTTGGGTTGACTTCACTAGGGACAAATGAGGTATATAAGTCTTCATCACACTAGCAGTTTCTATGAGAATGATGAAGTTAGCCTTTGTGGGTAGAGCTGCACATGAGAAATGGTCTATGTAGAAAACAGGAGTCCCGTAGAGGTCTCCGAAGTCATCGAATGGGGACATATTTTGAGCTATGAACTTACCTTGGATACAAGAATAGGTGGGCATAGTGTTATATGGGATTGGTTATTTCCACAAGAAGCAGGTAGATACTGATTTGCATGTGAGAGAAAATAAAAGGTGAATGATTCAGAGAGCAGTAAATGAGCCATGGGATCATTTGTGGGGTTTGGATAGGAGATGGAAAATGCCCAAATTTACCTTATATTTCCCTAAAGTGACCTCAACCTCATTAATCCTGGAATTCTTACCTCTTGAACTAAGGGGACTGGTATAGTGAGAATTTTTCTTGTCTTTTAGGTATAATCCTCATTTTGGATAATCTCAAACTAGACCTAAACTACAACATATGAAAGAATAGAGAGAACTGCCTAAAACAGGAAAAGTTGCACAGTATAAAGTAGACAAAATAGGAAACGAAAAGGTTTTTTTTTTTTTTTAATTATTCCTTCATATTCAAACTTCACAAACAGTGTGAACTTGTACAATACCTCAGAAAGTGAAACTTACAAAAAAAGTGCTGGTAACATTTAAAAAAAAAACAACAAAAACCCCAAAAAACAAACATCATTCTTAGCAACATCAATTACTCTTCCACACAAAACAGAAACCTTGTAAAATTTATTTTCGTATTTTTAAGGCGTAATACTTCCGTATAAAGTATATGCAAGAGATAAAACTTCACAGTATTCCAAAATGTCACAATAATAATAATAATATAATAGTATAATGAAGCGCTACAGTTAATTTTTCTTTTTTTGAATGTTTTTTTTTCCTGTTTAAATAACAAATACAAGTCACAGGTAAATATACGTGAGAAAAATACGAGGCTAATATTAAATGGCAGGTAAGGATACTGTCACTGTAAGAAAAAACTGGCAGGATGTGTGTATTTAGTCTATATTTTAAAGCACTTGATAGAAAAGGCGTATGCAAGGTTTTTCGAAAACAATTTTTTGTTTGTTTGATAACTGACAACAATTTAAGAGTATAATGAGGGGAAAAAAAAAGGAACAAACTCCCTCTCAAAACTATTGACCTGCTCATCCCAAACCATGTATATACTGATGAATGAATGAATGTGTGTGTGTGTGTGTGTGTGTGTGTGTGTGTACATGGGTTTATACCATACACAGACCGACATGAGCAGTGTTCCATGCCCACCTGAAAAGATTGGAGGGTATTGTGTCTGCAGTCATTGAGCCCAGGTTCCTCTTGGGAATTTATTCTTTCAATTTAAAGCTCTCTTTTTCCTTCCCTCTCCCTCTTTCCAAATTCTTGTTCAGTTCCTAGGTCTTCAGTCTGAAAATACAATCTGGTTAGAAAAGTTGCCCTCCTTTCAAAATTCACTGGGATATAGAAACTGCATAAATAGTGACACCCACACAGACATTGAAAATACCACTTGGATATGAATGAGTGAGTGTGTGTGTGTGTTTGAGTGTGTGTGTGTGTGTGTGTGTGTGTGTGTGTGTATACAGTAGCAATTGCAAAAAAGAGACCATGTTCCTTTCCATACTAAAATACAATGTGATAAGAAACATTTCTGTGCAGGAAATAGGGTTTCTCTGAATCTTATCACAAATCTGTGGTGGAAAAATCAGGACATGGTTCACCTTTCAGCAGTCACCACAGTAAACTTTAGCGAGAACATACACGCCCGGACATCCAGTCTGTTCATGTGGGTGTTAACAGCTAGCCATTCAGCCAACATGGAACATAAAGACAGCAGATAGCAAAATACATCAATAAGGTGCTCAAAGAAAAAAAGTGGCACCTACTCCTCAAGTAGATGGCCACATTAAGGTGCTTCAAAAAGATTTTTTTTCTTTTCAGTTTTTATTTTAAACATTAAGAGAGTACTGATTTGTACATGATAGTTCTGAGCCAGGCCAAGGGTTTTGAGATTTCTGACATCTTCCATCGAAAAGAGCTTTCACTGTAGTTGTTTTATTCAGTTTGTTGTGGGTCCCTTGAGTTTAAAAAATTTACTCAATAGCCAAAAACTGAAATCAAATCAATATGACTAAAAGAAATAACAGATGAAATGGTATAGTATAGAACATTACTGCATTCCCATTGGATCAAGACGGTTTCGCCCATTTTTCCTTTCACTAACACTGTTCCTTTTTTTTCTTTGTTACAATCCATTCCTTATGAACACACAGAAATGACCAAAGTCACTGCAAGTAGCTGTTTTTATTTTTTGTGATCTGTTGCAAGAGTCCAACCTTGTTTCCTCTGCTGCGGTTTGTGTAGCAACTGGTTTTGTAATGAGCATCTGGATTTGTAATGAGCATCTGATTTTGTTGTGTGCATGTGTGTACGTATGCACAGATACACACCTATACATGTATAATATATACACTATATATATGGATATATATAGGAAGTGTGTATACATTTATACATAATATAGTGTATATTATTTCAACTGGAGATAAACTGAACTGGGTTCAGACACTAGCACGTTTATCTTTCCCCTGCTCCCTCTGTCCATTTTAAACAGTCTGGAGCTTTTATTTATTTTTTAAAGTGCATTTTCAATGCAGAATAACTGTAATCCACTGATTCCTTGGAAAACATTTTGATGAGAACATCTGACAGTTCTCAGCCCCAAGCAAGAGAAACCTGAGTTTGATCGTGCCAGGGGCTGACATGGCAGTGCCAGGCTTGTGCCTGAGTGATTACTGGGCATTCTGGACTCCGGGCACCTTAGCAGCAGCAGCAGCAGCAGCACCTTTAGGAGAAGGTGGAGATAGAAGAGGAAGAAGGAAGAAAGGAAAGCTCAGATGAGGGAGAATGAGTTTGGGGTGTGTTTACAGGTCTGAATTGTTAACTTTGTATGGATTTGCACAGTTCCTGCTTGGCTTCAGCTAAGAGATGCCATCTACTCCCCTCCCCACCAACTGACACCAACCTCCCCACGTCCCCGCATGCTCAAGCATCACCCAAGCCGAGGCTGACTGCCGTGTCATTTCCCTGGGGGTACATGAGTGCCAGCATCAAGTAGGAATAAGGCACCAGAGAAATCAAAATGTTACAAAAAGATGCAAAACTCCATTTCAAAGAGCCTCTTCCATTGCTCCATTAAAATATTGCATGTGATACCATTCATTTGTGTGTAAAGTGTGTCAAATGCAGTCTCTGAAAGGAACTTGAGGTCCTTCAGCACCAGAGATCTGTAGAAATGCACCCTTTGTCTAAACACACCCACTCCCCCCACCCCCATGCCCACCCACGCCACACGCAAAAAGCACCAAATCAGGAGAACAAGGCTGCTTACCATTGCTCACCTCATTTTTGATAAAAATCAAAGAAATCTATGAAATAGAATTTTCAAGAATTACTCTAAGATCAGATGGGTTTAGGCTGTCATGTATCTGGTTACCTGATGCTCTAAATGTCCCAAGAGCATCATGAAGGGGTTGAAATGTTTGTTTTCAATGTTTAGGGGGAATGTGCTAAACAAAAGTTACTTCTCAAATGATGCCCAAGTCCACTAACACTTCAACCTCCCCAATTTTTTTAAGCACTGTAAAAAGGAAGAGGTTCATATAACTATAAAAGGAAAGAAATGAAGGCACATGATTTTATTCGGTCCCACAATCCTTAAGAAAAATGGCATTTTGCAAGTGTGTGTGTGTGTGTGTGTGTGTGTATGTGTTCACATGCATGCGCACATGTGCACATACACACGAAATGGGAGTCCAAGGGCCACTGGGGCAGTAGTTCGAGGGAAGTTGGAAAAAGAGAACAGGAAATTTTGAGACAGAGAGAAAGAAAGGAGAAAGGAGGAAATGGAGGCGTCTCTTCAGCTTTCTGTCATTGACAGTCTCAAGATTTGGCTGCTTTAGGGTCCAGAACGGAATTCATTTGTCTTGGTCTAGAAAGTGCCCCCAGTTAAATATCTCCAGTTAATCATGTTACAGCTTTTGGTGTTTCCCTTTTCCCTTCCCTCCAGCCAAATGATTTTTTTTTAAATCACAGTTTTTAAAAACTATTTTTTCAATGTTGAAAAAATATGGAAAAAGCTATTGAACAGCCTTAGGGCACTCTGCCTCTCCATCTTCACAGTGAGCAGATGGATGGACAATCCACAGAATCAAGGAAGAGGCGGGCAAGATTCCTTGTGCTAGACAGTCCCTTGCCCTACCTTCCCCAGGGCCGGGTTGCCTTCATAGCACCCACAGCATTTCTCTCAGCTGGGTCCCTCCCCCTGCCTCACCTCATTCATGGAATGTGAGCTGCTGAGAAAGGCAAAGCCATCCTGGAGAGCAAGAGTAACAGAAGGGTCTTAGAAGCGAGGGTGGAGGCAACTGGAGGCCTTCTCCTCAGGCAGCTTAAGCAGCATGCTCTAAGTAGCTGTGCCCCAGGACAGGGCATCTTGGTTGCCCACTGAGAGGTTGAAGTCCCACTCACATTTACTTCGTGAGACCTCAACTCTCAGGCACACCACCTCTCGGCCTCACTTTGCATTAGAGTTGGCCCCAGTCTTATAGAAGGCAATGGTCCAAGACGGAGAGGCAGAGAGTTAGCTGGCTGTGTCATATAAAAAAGGACTACGGACGGTGGGATTTCAGAAACAAATTTAACTTTGGTTTTACAACTTTTTCAAACCATAAAAATTAAAGCAGGGCTTCAGTGGCTTCGATCATCTGACTGCTGCTATATGTTTTTTTCTCATTTGGCAAGGCTAAGGCATGGGGGAAGAGAAAAGGGGTTCCCATAATTGGTTGAAGACACAGGGTGTTAAAATGCTTCCACACTTAAACTCACAGTCCAGTGTTTTTGACATTTCATAAATAGCTTTTTTTTTTCTCTAAAAAAAGAATAAAACAAGAACAATCCCTTTACTTACTCATCTGAAACAAAATAAACAGCAGTGGGTACAAACTTCTTCTTGTAACAATTACAAAAAACAACAATATAATCCCAACTTTTAACACGCATCTTGAATCAGTTATTTTTTTTAACCTCAAAACTGCAGCATATCCTTAAGGGCAAACTTTTCAATTAGTTTTTTTCTTTTTTTTTTTAAATAATGTCTTCACCAAAAAAACAGTCTTGTACCAATAAAATGCATTCAAAAATAGAAAATATTACACAACAAAAATATGTATCCTTCCTTTCCAAAAAAGATTCTTCACAAAAAAATGTAGAAAAAATTCCAACAATTTTTTTTCCTCTCCTAAACGTTAACTTTCAGTCTAGGGCACAATTATTTATTGATTTAAATGTCTGTTTTTGCATAAAACATGGAAGATGCAAAACAATTACTGTATTCGGTTTGTAAAGTTACATCCACTCCCACCCCTACTCTAAAACAAAACAAAACCAGAAAAACCCAGCAAATATTAAACAAATGATATAGCCGGTTGGCTAGGAAAACTATCTGTCTTTCCATTCACTGTGCATTTGTATGGGTTAACTGGCTCTGTTGGTATCTGGGAATGCTGAAGAAATGAGAGTGCGTCGGAGTGAAGAGGTTGTTTAGCAATTGCTGATGTTCTGAGTCATTTGTCTCCCATGTTGCTGGCCTCCCTATTGCAGAACCTCACAGAAAAAAGAATCATGTGAAGTAGTACACGGGCAGAAGACTAAACTGTGTCCAGGTGTACTGTACACATACTTCTACACAAGCCCCTTTCCCAACCATAGCACTTTTTTTTTCTTTCTCAAAATGGAACACAAGGTCATGGACAGCTCTGGTGGTATGAGGAAAGCTGAGGTGGCTTTCTCCACCATTGCCTCTCCCACATTTAACCTATTTGGGCATTAACTGGAACAATGACAAGATCTCAGATCTCAAAAGAATGGCCTATTTTCCTCTTCCCCATTGAACCCAGGTTGCTTTTTATTTTTTCAGCATTGTAGCTTAAATGATATATTTTTCTGATTCGATGGAGCTTCTCTTTTGTATGGGATGTATTCTATATGTGTATTCAGTACAGATTGATTTCTTTCATAGCTTTTTTCGCTGTTGCTCATTGGGTTGCTGGTTTTTTCTTTGTGGTTTTTGTTTTGTTTTGTTTTGATTTTTTAAACAGTGAAATATGTCCAATTTTATTTCCAGTGCATTAAACAAATTTTAAATTAAAAGAAATAAAACTCCCCCCCCCATCCTTCTAAAGGAAATGACTGATAAAAGTACAATATAATAAACTCAGGCATTACCAAAAGTAGCATGATGTGCAACCTCAATTACATAAAAGAAAAACAAACAGACAAACAAGAATTATAGAACATAAGAATGAAGGAGCCAAGACTATATAATCCCATGGTATGATGGTACGATTGGCAAGCACTGGTTAAAAAACAGGTAAGGCTACTCTTAGATTTCTAACTCAACATAGTTAACCACTGCTCTCCTGTCTTTTCCTTCAACTTGTAATCTTTAACTCACTAGTTCTTTATATCTTTGAAAGGAACAAATTCAGTTTTATATTTTTGGTCTACAGTAGAATTACATATTAATAATATAAAAGATATTTCACGAACAGGTTGGTACTGCATCCATATGGGGAAAATGAAAAAAAAAAAGGACTCAAATAGACATAGCAAATGGACTCTACTCTTATAAAAATAACCACAAATGTAACAGAAATTATAATCAGGGCAACAGATTATACTGAAAACAAGTGTAGAAAGATATATTTTGGATAATAGAAACTCCTGACAAGCTATGCCCTAGAACTGTAACCTCCAAACCTTTCCCAAAATTTCCACCTTCCCATAGGATCACTCAAAATTCAAATAGAAATGGAAACAAAATGAAAATAAAGTGGACAGGTGGTTGAGCCAGCTAAAGCTTCCAAGTTATCTTAGTTAACTGGTCAAGACCAGGTGGATAGCATTTGAGAAACTGGCAGGACATAGGGGAGCTGCTGATGGTATGTTTTTAATTTTGGAGGAGTTCCTAGCATATTGATAAAGAGAGAAACCAAGGAACCAAATAATTCTTCTGGTAACATATTAAATATGAGATGAAATATAATTCCAATAGTGAGGACCTGGTGGTGAGGTGGGAAAGAGAAGAGAGAGTTGAAATAGGCAAACTTTGGGTACCACCTCCCTTTGTTTTCTTCAACATGTTGTTTTCTTTCTCTTTATGGGCATCTTTTAGGACTAGCTAGCTACAGGCCCCAACATCCTCTGAGCAAATATGTGTCAGCTCAGCTCTCAGTATGATATCTATGTTTATTGGCCTTCCCATGGGCTGGGTGGCTCTGAAGGATCCCAGCTTCCAATGTCCCATGCCTTTGATGAGGCAGAGAGGGCTGCAAGGTTGCAAAGTTTACATTAACCATTTCTACCTGATGGTTAATTCATATTGATGGTTCCATGTGGTAAAAAGAACATACAGAAAAAGAACTGGTAAGAGTTGAGTTTGGTAATCAACAAGTATAAAGTTTTTCTTCCACAAAAAAAAAAAAAAAAAAAAGGAAGAAAGAAGAAAAAGAAATGGCATCAAGTCAGAAAATACTGCTTTTGGTTTCTTTTAACTTCAAACCATCCTTGGTTTTTCTCTCATTCACTTGCTCCAGTTTAAAGTAGGGTTTAGAATCTAGTGCAAATATCAAATCACAGCATTCCAGGAGCAATATCCTATCCCTTCATCCTAAGTGAAGACTATCCCTTCAGACCTCCTTGGAAGACTGGGGGCAATGTTCCGGAAAAGCATAACTGAACAAATCATTAATCTAGTACTCACTACAACAAGAAAGGCACTATCACAGCAGGTCAGCCTCTTTATTTTCTTTGCTATGGGCATGGACATTTTAACCACTCCAGCAACCAAAATGAAATGCAGATTGTGGCTTTTTCAATACTTCAATTCATTAGCCAGTTATCTGACTCCCCTAACGGCTGCTGCTCTTGGCTCTGGCCAGGCAGAGCACTAATCTGCTCTGTGTCCATGTGGCCCCATGTTTCACCAGTGACCCTTGTTTGGTTCTAAATGATTTAGCTCACTCTCTTCCATGGAAGTTTCTTTCTCTCCATCAGTCTCTAGGTCATGACTCTATTAAAGACTAGTTTACAGTGTCAAGAACTGTTGTTTATTATTTTCCTATTGTTTTTAAACTTCTGTCCAAATCCTTGGTCAGAAAGATAGTTCAGTAGCTCCTCTGATAACAAGTCTCCTGCAAATATCACTGTGTAGAGAATGAAAATCAAAGTGTCATCCCTTGACCACCAAAGCATATTTCTTGGGCCCATTGTATTACTTTTGTCTGAGAGAGAGGAGGTTGGGCTCTAGAAATTAAAATCTTTGGTGAGAAAACTGCATGCAAGAAAGTTGTTTCTGAAAGCCTCCAGACAAGTATCGTAGGGCAGTCGATGTGAACACATTTTAAAGTCAGTTGTTTCTTTCTATAACTTTGGTTTGCTGCAGTTAATATCCTCTTGGTGCCTACCCAGTGCACATCTGTAAGTACCTATTAAGAGCTCTAAATTTTGAGTTTCTTATTTAAAATAGAGATAATGCTTTGAGTGCTTAAGGGATTTCTTATGTTAGTTCTGAAAGCTCTAAATGGAGTTTTTATGACTAGCAAGGCTTACAGCTTCCTTAAAATTTATTTAAAAAAATTTTTTTTCCTTGGAATAGTAGACTTAGATGGACGCTAAGGAGAAGAGAAAAAGAGATAGGTATCGAAGTTGTAATCTTAGGAAAGAGGCCTCCACTGAGAGTATTCCAAATTGATGCCCCCACATATGACAGTGTTCAGAGAAATTCAACATTTATATGGTTGTGACCCTTTCTTACTGAACCAAAATCTTCAAACTTTTACCTTGGATTCTGTAAGAATCCTTCAGGATCTTCATTCTTGTGTTATTATTCCCTATATAACCCATTGCTTTTCCTGTGGTGTAAGATTATTTTATTAACAGATGCTACAGAGCTGTCTGACTCTAATTACTTCTAAGATTAAACAAGGCAATAAAAATAAATCTAATAAAGAAAAATTGAAAAAACCCAACAACTTCAAAACGAACTTTTAGGCACTGTCAAGGTCTTCTACTTAATAAAGGATAGTCTACGACAGAGCAGCTAGTAAATAGGTTCTGACTGATCCTCTAATCCTTCCTCCATTTTCAAAGTTAGCCTAGCTTGTTTCAAAATAAACCTTTCACCTCACTGGTTTTCAGTGTTTATTGCACTGTTCCCTTACTGTCGTCTTAAAGGATTTTACCACATGCATGGCCTTCCTCTTTGGTTAGCCTGATCTAGGTTTCACCCAGGGATGGAAAAGCATGCTCAGGCTGAAAGAATATCTCTAACATGGACAAGGTTATGTCTTTCTGAAAGGAGGACATCACCACAACCCTCTGGCACACTGAAGTGTTGATGAGCAAGGGCTTTGTGGGGTGGCCCAAGGGAAGATTTTCACATAACCTTGCCTGGCTTCCTCACCTTCACAACTTTACCAAAAACTGAGCTGGAGACAACATGGGCCAAACTTCTCTTTAAATACCTTAGACTTACTATTCTAACCCAGCTTCTTTATAATAAGAAAATAGATCCTATTAGCATGGTGGTTTTTAGGCCTGATGGAGAGTTGGCAGATTCACAGATTCTCACCAGCCCTGCTAAGGACCAAAAGCATGATGGAAATAACACTATTTTTTGCAATGCTTCTAGTTTCATAACTTGTCTCTTTCCCATACCTCACACACTCTCTCCCAGCACAAGTAAATACATTTCAGTAGTGCAATGCAGTGCAGTTATATTTAGTGCAAAAAAAAAAAAAAATAAAAAAAATAAAAAAAAAAGGAAGCCCTATTACCAACCCAAGCTCAGCCTTCAACAGCTCGTTCTAAAGGTTACTAGCGCCACGAAAGTGGGAAATTCAGTTTTTACCTCACACTTCTGTGAGTCATCTCTTTTGATGTCCGTTAGTTTCAACTCAAGGGAGAGAAACAGCTAGCACGCACCTCTCTATTATTCTTTAAAATGCTAAGCCAATAGACAGAAAATAAAGGGAAGTAGTCGAATTGAAAGCAAGGGTAGTATTTAGAAGAGGAAAATAACTATTTAATGCCAAGGTCAGTAGTGGTTTTTACTGAATGGTAACATCATGTCAAATGGCTCTGATGCTAAAGGGAATGGGTACAGGAATAGATAAAGCTTTCCTGTTTCTAAAAACACAGTCCTAAATTTAACAGTGCTGGGCTCTTATTTTTGAATAGTGCAATCAGCTATTCCTCAAGGGCTTTGGGCATCAGCCACCTTACCTAACATAGATAGGGACACTAGGAATACTTGCTTCTTTACACTGACCACAATCTCCCTCAACTCATTCCTTTCCTATTCAATTATATTTCTCAATATACTTAAATAGAGATCTAAATACACACACACAAAAATTCTCAAGGCCACTCTCAGGATGATGGGTTGAAAACTGGTACAAATATCTCTGTGACACACTCACACAAAAAGTATAGTCACAAAATATCAAAGAATAATTACACCAAAATTAAGAGTCTGCATTGTACCTCTTCTTGTATTATTCTGTAAGAAAAAAAGTTCATAGTAGGATATTTTATGGAGCTTCTCGCTTAACATTAATCTGGAATTAGTTTGGGATATGGCAGTACTGAATGATTATGGAGAATGTTTTGCATTTGATAGTCCTCAAGAATCAGTCTTTTCGGTTGTCTGGGTCTCCGCACTCCATATGCTTGAAATAAATCTGTTGTCTGCTCATACCCACATGTACATGCTGGAAGTCTCAAGGGAATCAATGTGTAGTTTCGAATAGATTATAGAAACAGGCATTTGGCATAGTGTGGTCAGTACACTCAAATTACTTTACAGTATAAAGTTACTATATATTTTCTCTATACATATTCTATCAAATGCTTGCCTTTGCCATGATAAGGATTATTAAGAGACTCTGCTTCAACTGACTCTGAAAACCACAATTTTTTCAACAATAGTGCAAAAAACAAATTAAATATTAAGATGTACAAGAGTTACCCTTAACTTATATTGCAATAGGCCCCTCAGGAAAACTGAGGTTCAAATCAATGAGACTAACGAAGGTGTTTAATGCTAACAATGCCTTTGATAATTTTCTCTTATGAATTTACTTACAGATTGTTCCAAATCAAAGTTTGTCCAAAGGAGAGCAGGAACAGAGTAATTAGCCTTATTTTTCAAAGAATCCCCTGACATTGAACATACACAGAGAACTTTAGTCACTGTCTAAATCTTATATCAAATTTGAACCATTATTTTACTTTCAGTTATGTCTCTGTATATGCCCTAGAAAGCAGGTTAGATATAGGAGCAATAAAAGGTTTCTACAGTTTCTCTAAGGGGTTGATAGCATTAAGAGATGTTTAAATCACAAAGAAGTGAGGTTATCTTACTAATTTTTGGAACCATAATATTGAGGGATGGGCAGAATGGCAAAGGTTGAGTGGCGTTAACTTTGTCTGGCAACCCTGAGAATCGGCCTTAGGAATCCAGAACTATATCAGATTTAGTCCTATCACATTGTTCTGTTTCTCTTCTCTGCTTTTCCTTTGTTCACTTAATTGAAATTGCAGTCATTTAAAAGACTGAACTAAGAATATAAATTATGGTACAAAAGATAGGTTTTAAAAAGGTTGTCATGCTATCTGTAAGTTGAGTTGAGTTGAGTTGAAGGCAGTATGCTTTCAAACGAAGCACTACACTTCCCTGTTAAAAACGTTTCTAATTTGTTTTCTCCATTTGTGGTGGTAGGGGTATGGATGGGTAAAGTACCTGCAATGCAGTGCCAATCTCCCTTGGCGACTATCACCTCAAGCGCTAGGTAGAGGAGATGAGAAGCAATGGAGAAGTGGATGTTTCTCTATCGAAGACCTCAGAAAAACACACAGTCTTGAAAACAGAAAAGGAAGCTGAACAATTATAAAAATCCATAGCTGAGTCATTTTGGCATTTTAGGAGCACCCTTTTTTTTTTCTTTTCTGGGTATTCTGCACTAGATATTAATAAGAAACAGCCAAGAGGATTTTCATTAAATTAATTTATTTCCAGTTTTGTTTGTAAAATTTGAGGAACTAATAAGGATTTTTAGTGTAAAATGCATGACCTTCACCTGCAGTCAATTCCTATTCTCTGGCCCCAGATCTGTTAGTTTAGGTAAATGGGGTACCTTTCTCAAGGAATAGGTTTTTATTTTAACTATTCCACCCTCAAAGTGCAGAGAGAATTTCTCTCCTCAAAGCTCTCAAGTGCTACTATAAAGGTAGATAAGATTTTCATGGAGAAAAGACTCCTTAATGCTAGGATGGAAGGCTTTTCTTTAGAGGAGGGAAAGGGAAAGGAGTATGATAAAGGCCTGCAGTTATGTGACTGATGCCTACCTATGGTCATGGACATTATCAAATAAAAAAAAAATCAAAATCTTTTATTACCCTGAAAAGAGAGAGATAAAGGCAAACAAATTAACAAACAAACTTTACTAAAATACACATTCCTCCAGTTTCAGGTTTCTAAAAAGTAATAATTATGCTTAAATCAAGGTTTATAGATAGCAAACAACTGTTTTAATGTGTAAAAGTATTATCTCTTTGCTTTGTTAGTTTCACTTTCTTGGAAGGAGTTGCATTTGTGCACACTTGTCCTAAAGTCCAGTGCAGAAAATAAACTGGCTTGCTACCAGCCTCAATCTCAGAACATTTCCTAAGCTATATTTGTAAATACTAAAACTACACATCTGTAAAATGAGATGCAGACTTTCTGAAATGCATTGTGGCGGGGTTGGGGGAGGAAGCAAAGTTTTTATGGGAGAAAAAAAAGAAATCCCTTCCTATCTTCCCGAATACACACTATAAAGTTTCTGACCATTAGTTTGCTGCATTAGTTATTGTTAGGGCTGTAGGTACCCCTGACAGATGTCAGCTTGGAAAAGCAGGAGGCTCATAAGTGATAAGAAATTCATACCCTGGAGTATCTAGAATATTAAACAGGATTTAGACATTAATCTAGACTAATGAAGAGCTCGTAATGAGAAGACCTGGGTGTCAGGGTTAGAATTCTTCTTTGGAGACTAGAAGTAATAATGTCAGCATGGCATCCTGGAGAAATTCTTCTGATTAACTGGACCAAGTAGGATCTATCAGAACCAGATCATCTCCTACTTCACATTATACTTCAAATGACAACATGTGGAATTTAAAAGAGTCTTTTTCTTCTTTCAGAAGCCAAAGCCTGAGAAGAGTACTTTAGATGAAGAGTACTTTAAAAAAAGATATAGGGAGTCAGAATGCACAGAAGAGGAAAAGGATATAGGGCTGATGGGAGAACATACAAAGTGATGATCAGAGTCTTTACATAAATTCTGGCTTTAAGAAATGTTGGTTTCCTACTAGATACATGACTCAGGAAAGAATTTGAATATTCTTTTTATTGTGTTGCTCTCTATGGTGTGAGTTGATGTTATAGACTGGTTCGATTAAGATAAAAGCTGGGTCAAGCCTCAAGTCCGATTAAGAATACATTTCCTGTCTTTGTTTGCCATATTATATGTTGATTCTGTTTGTCTATGGGAAAAGCAAGGAATGAAAGCAAGCTCCTGTGCACTCAAAATCAGGTAGTACTCTAAATGTCACAGAATTTGTCTTCATCAGAACCAATAGGCAAAGAATGTTGGACTGGGAGTCAGGAAAGACTGTGTTAGAGTCGTTATTAAGATCACATGATAAACATCCTGTAATGGGATAGATCTAGAACAGTACCAGTCTTTTGGGCAATGTTCTGGTGACCAGACAGTTGTAACTCACTCAAATGAGATCCAGCACAGTGATCAAACTATGTGGTACTTAGGAACTACAGAGTATATATTACATGGCCCTTCAAGTATCTACTCAGCCTTATTATTTTATTCAAACACATATTAGTTATGCTTTAAAAATATCTGATTACAAAGTAGATACTTTAGGAACTTTGCAGATCTTTTCATCTTAGTAAATTACTGCATAAAGTTCTCAACCAATCAATAATTATTTGTTTTGTAAAAAGATGATAAATGAAAAATTCTTCCTAATTGTCTCCTATGATGTGTTTTGGTGGAAGTGGCTTTACTTGTCTCAGAAGAACTATGGCTTGAGCAATTATCAAAGTCATTTTGAAATGTTAACCCTTGTGTTAGATTAACCCTAGTATCCAGCAGTATGTCTTTTGGCTAAATATAAGCAGTTGTTGAAATAGTTAACATTGATGATTTTATTTTTCTCCCTCGGAAATGGTCTATTCATATCAAGAATTTGAACACTGCGGTATTTAAAAAATACCAGAAAATATTTTCCTCTTTATCTTTTGGCCAGATGTGAAGGTGAAAGGAATTAATGACCTCAGCTAGTACAGTTGACATTTAAAACTCTGACTCAGGTCCTCCCACTCTCAAAAGAATATTGATACGTTTTAAAAATTTAAGGTACAATGAAGAAGTGCTTCACTCCAACGACAAGTCTCAGGTTGGTGAACGCACATCAATGCTTTTTTAACTACATAAAGCTTAAAGGATATTCACAATGGGGTATGAGAAAGAAAAGGAAAGGAGCATGGAGGGGTCATAATTATCAGAGTTTTGGGGGGTAGTAATGAGAAGAGGTCATTTAACTAAGTCTTAAAGAGAAACAAGAAATAAAGAGAAAGGGTTAGGAAAAAGAAAGGGGAATAATGAAGTTGATGCAATTTGGGTATTATGTGATCACTGGAAAAGAAACAGCTGCCAACTCTCAATTCACAATTATGTTAGTCTGGTAGAAATATTTTTAGTTGAAAACACTGGAGAAACAGATTGATAATTTTGCTATTGGACTCAATATTACCCTTTCAAAGTAGATCAGAATAGGTAGTTCCTTAATGAGTACCAGGCTTCATAAGCCAAATGCATGGAGGAAAGCCTAAATAAAGGGGGCGGGGAAGAATCTGTTGGAGGGGCACATTCGAACTGGATGGGATTTGAAAACAAATATTTATTAGGAAAGATGAAAGGAAGAAGTTGGCATTATTCTCACTGAGAAGCCGTAATGTTGGTCCAGAGTGCAAAGGGTTTTCACTCTGAGTATTATGAACAGCTGTTTTCATTTTGTCTTGAATGCAGAACTGAGAGAATGAGACTGGTTTCAGACACCCAGGATGGATGTAAAGTTTAATCAACTGTGGAGAGTTTCCCTGGTATTGGGTCAGGTAGCTGAGGGAAGCTGAAGAAGCTCTTTATCTGAAAATACTATTTGAAAATATTTCTTGCTAGGAAGACAAGGTACCTGATTTCTGAAGTTAAAGAAGAAAGGTGCCAAATCCTCACTATAACAGAAAGATGGAAATACTGAAGGCCAGATAGCCAAGAGCCACCATTTGTATTGATTCTGCAGACAAAATGATATACATATACATCTGCGTGTGTGTGTGTTTGTGTGTGTGGTATATTTCTGAGTTCTGTTTCTATTAGCATCTGTCATAAAAAAAGTTCCTCAAACTCCTTCTTTTTTTAAAAAATCTTCTAGGAAAATGAATATTATATTGCCAAGCTGCTTCCAGGGAAGCATTGAAGACTAGTTAAAATAATTGTAAGCATACTGAAAACAGGAAGCAGTCAGTAAAGAACCAATCTTAAAACCAATGTTTGAAAATAAAGTTGGAAAAACTAGGCATTTCACTGCCTTATGCTTTTTGGATGAGCAGCCCTTTGAAATGCAGCCTATAATTGTTGGTCAGATTGTATGGAGGTTAAGCATCCTCTTGGTCATATCTTAAAAAGCAAATATAGACAGTGACAGTCCTGGAGGGGAAAATCACGTATACATTCATATGCACTTCTTTTGTTCTTCAGATATTGAGAGGGTCAGCTCAACAAGATCACTTTGAATATGAACCCCTTTGTATCAGCCACACCAAAAACAAAAAGTTTTTTTACAAAAAGTTTTCACTTTCCTACATTTGCTAAGTCTGAGCTTAAAAAAAATCTAAAATCCTGTGAAGACAATAGTGAAGCTGATAATATAAAAAGCAAACTAGAGCACTAATGATTATTATTAAATGTACCAGATTAACTGCAATAGGTTGGTGATGGGTGATAAATGTAAAGAAATAATAGTTCAATCAACTCATCATCATAGGCAGATTCAAAAGGTAAAATGAATATAATGTAATGTATTTCAATACAGTTATTATATATAATGTGTATGTTCTATCCTTTAGAAATACTGTAATGTAGTGTACTGTACTTAAGTAAGCATACCTTAATAGTAACTGATATTCTTCCACAAGGTCACTAGTACTGTTAATTAAAACAAACAAACAAACAAACAAACAAACAACTCATTTTTTTTCCAGTAAAAAGAAATACCTATGGTTACAGTCACAGACTTCTTTTGGATATAGAAAGATGATATACATTAAAAAAAATAACAATAAGGAAAAGATTGCAACTGAAGTAGCCTTACTTAATGGGAGAGGGGAAAAGTCAGCAAAATAGAAGAGGAGAGAAAATGTCCTCTGAATTCTGGAAAACAGCAGAAATAATCTACATGTCATAAAAAATAATACACCACTAGTGAAAGAAGGGCATGGGTGAAAACGGAATCAGATTGTTTCCAGGTCACCTTTCAAGGTCAGCTACGAGAGCCAGGTCCATTCATTGAGAATAGTACTTGCTTTAACATTTGAGACGGACATGAGCCATCAACTCTTAGAGATTACCAAAAACATTCCCCCGAGAGTCTATTGGTTTGCTAGACATGGTAAACAACTCACTCCTGGAAAGACTTCAGCAAAGGCCACAATGGTTTCAGGAGACACAGTTTATGATGCAGGCAGGTTTAGGAAGCTTAAGTTTGGGAGTAAAATTTACAAGGGGATGGGTGTTCGTGTGCACACACTGGGTTGCATAGAGGGAGGGAACAGAGGCCTTCAAGCCATGGTTCGGGCCAAAGTTTACATGGGCCTTGCTGCATGGCCTCCATGCCCCTTCCTCCTCAGGAGACCTAGTAAGGTCTCTTGGACTTCTGCTTCCTCTTGTCTGCTCACTAGTTGGATATTTTTCTCTTTTATTTTTTTTCTGGAAGAAAACAGCTCATCACTATGGGTTTGCTATGGATCCAACAAGCTGCGTTTGTTTCTCTCAAATCTGAAACGCTACAAAAAGCTGCAGAGTGGGCAGGGCACTGCTTCCTGGCAAGGAAGTCACAAGTCCTGAGCGCAATGGTGGGAAGAAGCAACTGTATCGTTGCACCAGGACCTACGCCTGTATGTGCTTCGTTTGAAGACACACACACTCTCCCAGACTGCAAGTAACGTGCACAAAAACACAAATACATCCACAAACACATCACTAAATCCAATAGAAGAGTAGAGTTTGTTCAGTGCACTCTATTCCTCACAAGCATGTTCAAGTTTCTCATGAAAAGGGCACACAGAAATTACTGATGGTTGGGCTCCTTCAGAATGCCCTAAAGCCTCATCACACATAGCGGACAGCACTGATACACCCAAATAAGGTAACAGAGCAGGAGCAATTACGTGAGATATGTGAGACCTTTGATGAGAAGTTCTAAAATCTGTCTTGTTGTTGCTGGGGAATATGGACGTGGAACAGTTCTGTACTGCGAGCACCTCTCACTGGATGTGTACATGGGTGATGTATACTCATTTACAAACATTTTGGATAGCAGCTGTGATATACTGGATGGGTTAAGCCCCTTTCATTACTAGAATATAGATATAAATTGCAGTAATTTTGCTGAGCGATAACAAACTTCTGTTTGTAACAGAAGATGTCTATTATGTGGTTAGTTTTTTTTTTCTTCTTTTTCCCTATCTTGGGTGTATCAGAATCTCATTGAGGCATTTCGAACCAAGGAAATCTCTGAATTTGAAAGGGGGCTAGGAGGGATGTTTTATAACCTAATTAGGTATTTGAAAACTCAGGACTCCCATTACTCTGGCTAGATTTTCCTTATGATCTGAAGATTAGCCTACTTCATTGAAGACTTGAAAGCTGTGAGTCTTCATTTAAACAAAGAACCACCAGGTAAACCCGATACTCACTAAAACTGAGGGAAAAAATGTTTAGACATACAAACTGTATAAAAAAGCTTTTTGTTGAGATTGTTCTCCTTGTTAGGAAATGATTAAAACTGGCATCACAGGCACCTGTGATCATGTCTTATGGGATTCACAATTTAGCTAATGTGATGTCTTTTTACATCCAGCCCAGATCTGTGTCACTGAAATAGGGTAGGAAATAGCCACTTCCTGAGAGCGGCCAGTTCCAACAAGTTTGGTGCTCACTGTTTCTACAGTCTTAACTCATGAATAGGGCTAATCTTTTTGTGTGTGTGTGTGGTAATGCAACCATTAGAAAGCAAGAAATATCCATGTCTCCACAGCCTTCCAATTTCTCTATCTTTTGTCCTCTTCCCTGGGCTTTCTGATTTAAGGCAATAATTCTTACTCCAAGTGGCATCTTGAGAAAATACTTTAACTGAGGTCACTTTAGATTAGATTTTAGTCTGAAAATATTCAGGTTATGGAGCAAAAGCCTGGGCCCGAAGAACCACTAGAATCCAGGTGTTTTGGTCAGTGGTGTGAAAAGATGATGTTCCTTGTTCCAACCCATGGCATTTTTATCCCTTGTTCAGTGAAATACATAGTTCTGAAGAAGAACCTATGCTATGAGGCCCCTTTCTTCTACCTCTTTGCCCTCAAAGGAATTGAAACAAAACCTAGTCTTCCACTCTATTTTCTGAGATCTGTTAATGTATACCACTGACCACTGTGGATGCACTGGCTAAGGGAAAAAGAAAGATAATCAGAGATTTAGAAAAATCTTTGGAGTTATTTTGCTCAGGCTAATCATCTTAATATCTCATTCTAGAAACAATGCTTTGGGTTATTAATTTCCACAGTCTGTGATTACACGAACACTGAGTCACCACAGATTCTCCTCTTGTGGAGGCTTAAGCCATATCAAAAATGGTTGACAGCTCTACACAGACAGCTCTTGGGAGTAGAACATACTCTTTCTCTAGAGCAAAGGCTCTTCTGTGCCTCCTTTCTGCCTCCACATGTAGCCTGAACACCAGGGTAGAGACAGCTTTCGAAAGTTTGCCCCATGCAATTTCCTGGGCTCCTCAGAAAACAGCCTTCACGAAAAGAGAGAGACAGAAAGTGGCTGCTGCCATCCCACTGGGGAAGTCATGTCCAGCCTTAGAAGCCCAGTGGCCTGGTTAGCTCAAGCACTCTTTTCACAGCACTGCATACAGTGAGGCCTTGGGTTGTGCTGTTGTTTCTTTTTCTGTGGAATTAGGGAGTCTTTTGAAATTCTAGTGCTCCCTTCCTTTTGTTTGTCACTGAGCCACATGGTTCTGCCTTTAGTGTCCTATTTTTTTTTTTGATTTTCTTTTTCTGGGGGACAAAATTAGCCATTTAAATAAAGTTCTTTTCTAGTGAGTAAAGAGGTTTCTCAGAGCCAGAAATCACTCAAAAGAAAGTCTGTCGACCCTACCCACCATGAAAAAGCCTAGAGATTTCTCCAAATATCTCTTGCCAAACTTTCTAGCGTGATTGGATGTTTTTGGTTTCACATTATTGGGTACTGAATACATTTTGCAATCCTTTTGTTCTCTTCCCCAGGGCTTCCATTACCTGGACTTCCACTCATTCCTAGATTAAAGAATTCTTTCAGAAGATTTCTTTTAAGAGTCAGGTCACAACAGAAAGGGCCCGCTTCCGTTCTCCTAAATCTCAAGGAAATCTCAGGTTGTGTCTGCTTTTATGTTGCACCTTCGCTTTTTTTTTCTTTTCCCTACAGTAGCACACTGGCTATAGCAGAGGCAGATGGGTTATTTGAGATCTTTGCTGCATGTCCTCCACTCCTATCCCAACTAATTAAATAACATCTATAACAACAGAGGAAGGCTCCAAAGCGGGCATGTCTAATGTGAATTCTGGCCAGATCTATCTCACTGCCCATTTCCTAAGGGCAACAGGAAGCAACATGAACATTTATTATGTTCTCTTGGGGGACCTGAAGGATTTATAAGGGGCACACCTCATTTTGAACTTCTGTGCTGAAGGAAAACACTGATTTGTGGCCTGGGCTGGCCATATACTGTTGGTGTGCTTGTGTGATGGAAGTACATGTAGGTCAAGCCATTAGGACTTACATGAAATAAACACAGCCAGACTATTGAGATAATACAAAAGAAAACTCCTACTGACTTCTAAAGAAAGCAAAAACAAGCCATTCTTTTTAAGGCCAGGAGCTACTGTGACCACCAAGATGCCTAGGAAGAAGGACGAACTGTAGCTGGAACATAAGCAGGAGATTATTCACCAGAGTCACTCATGGCACAAATGGATTCAGAGCATTAGGAATCTAGGGAGGAAAAAGTCTATGAAACTCTTATTAGGAGCTAAAGTTTACAACTCATTTAAAATATATAGTAAAAAATTTCAATATACTTTTATTTCAGATTTTTTTTTTTTGGACCTGGCTTGTTTTTCATTCTTTCTCCATATGCAGATTTATATCAGATCCACGTGTTCTAATTCCTTCCTTTTTAGGGCTATATTTTACACATCTGGGTTTTTTTTTTTTTTTTGGTACAGATATTGGCATTTAATAGGGGGGAAATTGTCCATTATGCTGAGATGCTACCAAATTTTTAGTGCTAGGAAATTTTATTTTTCATAAACTGTATCTACGTGACTTAAGATACATATTCTTCTTTGACATTTTCCCTTACCCTTCTTCAGCCAATCAAGTTTTAAAATCATAAATTGCTTTAAAAATGTTCTTTTCCACACCAGATCTGGTATGCATCCCATTCTCATCCTAAAAGATATTAAATCTGGAACATCTGCTTTCATTTCATCTATTTTCCCTTGGCTACTGAAAAAAAAAAAAACTTTCTTAGCACTCAAAGCATCCTAGTATGAAGTTCTAAATGCAAGAAGATTGTTGGACTTGAAACAAAAACAACACACACACACACAGGATTCACGCTCATCTTCTATTCTTGAAGCAAGATATATGTTTCCTTATTGCCTACGTTTGTAATTATTTAATGTAAAAGTTAAAATTGACAATCTAAAAGCATCTCTTTCTCTTTGAAATATGTATGATGATTTATTTTCTAAAATGTAGGTCAATTTGGAAAGCAGCCATTTCAGAGGCCAGAACATGTGGTAATGGCCCCACAGCAAGTTAGCTGCTCGTCTAGATTAGATCTTCCACTCCAATCTAGCTGCTTCTTCTCTCCAGAGAACAATCTGTCAACTACATTAGGCTGTGGGATGTTTGGGAAGAACACACATACACGTAGACATGTAGAAAAAGTTTACAGCTATGCAAACCTGGATGGTCTGTGTTGTCATAAGGAAAACATAACCTCACCAAAAAAATTTTTAGGGATCCTCTGACATTTTAAAATAAGAGATAATTCCTTTAGAGGGAAAGGATAAATATAAGGCTTTCAAGCCCAATTGGAATTCCCCCTGCCACCCCGCAACATATTCTGTAACAAAAGGTGGATTTTAACCCAATTGCTTAGCTTTTTTACAGGGCAAATCAGCATCAAGATAAATGGGTCTCCCTCAGATTTGAAAAGCAGATAGCTAAATGTGGCCCATAATGGCATTCAAGATCAACTTTTTCAGAGGTACCATGAATTCTGTCTACTTTGCTTTTTAAATAAGGACATTATTTTAAATCAGTTGTCAAATGATTAAAATATTTTAAAATGGCTTTTGGCCTTTTTTCTCTGTAACACATGCTAAGCAATATCATGTCATTTTCCTCTATATTAAAATTTTTTTTCTTAATGTCAATATTTTCTTTATTTCATGGGGTGAATGACTTGTTTTCATATCAAAACAATTCCACAACAGAGTTAATTAACTAATGCTCCCTCTGTTGGTAGTAAGTGGAAATATCAGAATCTCTCAACATTGCTGTTTCATATAGCAAAATTAGCAGGGGAAAAATGGACTTTTTCTTACTTCTGAAGTTGCTTTCTCCTAACTCTCTAAACAGGTCAATTTTAGACATCCAGTTCTTGCAGGACTCCTCTAAGAAATCAAGATGGGCGATACTCAACAGTCAATTCACCATCCAAGTCTACAACAAAACATCTAGCAACATGTTTACTGAATTAAGGACCACAGGACGAAATCAAACTCACACATACTGATCCTACTGAACATCACAAAGAACTTATGGAAAAGGTCCAAGTTATCTAAAAGTCTAAAATACAAAATAGATGGGTAAAACCAATTTAGTCACTACAGACTTGCTTCCCTTGGAAGACTTCTCGTTTGCTACACAGTTTTAGAAAGAAAGTTGCCGAAAGGAAAATTAATTAAAATGAAAAGTAACTTTGAAATTGAAATACTTTTTCTTTTTTAAAATGCAGTTTGGTGTTTCTGTTTTGTCTAAAGTTTTACTTTTCTCCTTAAGTGAGTTAAAATATGCCCAGCAAGGTCATCGCCTTTGATGTTTTTGTCAGGTTTAAGCATTCTCACATTTGCATTGGAATCCCTTCAGGACACTGTCTAAAAATGAAGAAGTCTCTATTATAATACCTTGATCAGGACCGAGGAGAGAAATCCCAACTAGGAAGAGAGAGTGGCATCTAGGATGATACAATGGATTGGTGGCCTTTGAATGACGGATGTTGGCATCTGGACAATTGTTACTTTCTTTAAAACCTTTTCAAAAAGTAAGAGTTAATAAATCATCTAAAGAACGATCATCATATTTCTCCCTTTCAACCATGGTGGAGATAGCCAGAAGGTAATATTTGAAAGGAAGAAAGTCATTTTGGCATCAAGGCATCCTGCTCTGTAACAGGCTTCTGATAATGCTGCTCTCTGTGGTTGTGAAGGTTGAGGAGCAATGGCAGAGTTTTGTGAACTCCTCCTCCAGGCTGACTACAAAAGGAAAGAACCCATTTGTCAAGACTTCTAAACTCCTAGTGTTTCATCAAAGAAAAAAAGTAAAGTCAATAGAAATTCTAGAATCTTAAGATCTCAATGAACTTTTAGAGAACCAAGAAATCTGTTTCTGAAAGATAAAGTCCCTCCCATGAAAAAGAACAGAATTCTAAATGGATCAGTTGGAAAAAAATTCAGTGGAGCAACCTAAGCTTGCTAAAAGTCAAAGAAGTACATATCAAAATACAAAGCAGCAGTTCAAATTACAGCAGGGATGGGCTGGCCACAGAGGCCCTCAACCCAGGCAATACTTAAAATAATAAAAATTAAGAAAAATTAAAAAAAATATGAAGAAAATATCCTTCCTCTCTTTCAAATATAACTTTAATTGCCTTTTATTCTTTCTATCTGGAAGCAGTATCGCTAACCTTAACAGTCTTGACTTACCGAAAAATATATATATATATGTGTGTGTGAAATAAAATAAAAGAGAAGGGATTGGTGGCAGTGTATGCAAAACCAAAATGGAAAAAAATTACTTTTAACAATCTCACTTTTTTTTTGTTTTTTTTTTTACACAAATACTGTTGTAAATATATTAAAAAAATCAGCATTCTATCTGGTAAACGTCACTTTTGCCCCTCTATAAAATTTTCAATTAAAAAAGCCTCAAGAACTTTTGATTATTCCCCCCACCCTCCATTTCTTTCTCTTTCTCTTCCACAAGAATATATCCTGACACTTTTTTTTGTTTTTTGTTTTTTTGCAAAGATTGTTGGAAATAATCCCTCTCTTGTACCTAGAAACGTAGGTGCAAACCTCTGATATCTTTGTTTTATCTGCATTCCTGCCTTTCATGAAAGTCCCTCTTGATTGTGCTGAGGCTATGGCTCAGCGAAGACACTGAATAAATACGATAGCCACTGTTGCTTGATGCTTGTCCAAATCTTCCTGGCTTCTGCTGACAGGGGGGGCACGGAGGAGGTGGGCCAGGGTGTGTGGACCCAAGCAGATCTGGGGGAGAAGCCTGCCATTTGCCTTTGCCACACCACCAAACCCACTGCCCCTTCCCACCCCCACAGCCCTTTTATGAAATCAGACAATATGGTAGGTGGAAAACAGCAGGGCCTTTCCTCTGGTTTTTCAACCAGAATGATATTCCACAGTTTTAACTGGTTACTGTGAAGTCCAAGCGGCCAGAATTGTGAAAATGTCCACTGAAACACTGCAAGCGGTGTACTTAAAGACAGTAGGCCTTTTAGATTTTGTTATATATTTTTGTGTAGTGCTCTTCACAAGTGAAAAGAAAAAGTTTTTTTTTTTTACTTTTTTTTTAAAGATTTTTTTTTTTTTGTAAAGAAGGGTTGTATTTAGAGGCCAGTAGCTAGAGATCCAACCAGTGGACCTCCTGAAGCACTACCAGGCCTTAAGGCCACCATCCGAGGGAGGCTGGGAAAACTACTATTCACCCAGGCCTCCGGAAATGTAATGTACCAGCAGGCAAAAAACAGTTCTTCATGTAGTACAAAATGAAACTAAACAAAAACAAAAACAGAAATTAAAAACGAAACCAAAACATTTTTTTAAATTCTAGTGCCATAGCTTTTTTGTTTGTTTCTTTTTTTGTTGTTGTTTTGTTCATAAGAAAGAGAGAAAGATACTACTTATCCGTCAGACACATGCATCCTCATGTGGTCGTTGAACTGCTCAATTTGGTCAAACTTTGCTGGACAGACGGAGCAGACGTAAGTGGTCCCCTCCGTGCAGGCCACCACTCCTGGGGGGCCAGCTCGGGCTCCTGGGGGTGTCCCCGCGGGAGGGGTCCCATTGCTGGCACTGTGTAGGGCCACGTGTCGCTCCAGGAGGGTCTTGTGGGAGAACTTCTTTTTGCAGATGTAGCACTCGTAGGACTTCTCCCCCCGGTGGAGGCGCATGTGCACGTTGAGAGAGCTCTTCTGAGTGAAGCGCTTGTTGCAGATACTACACTGGTACGCCCTCACTCCTGTGTGTGTCACCATGTGCTTGATAAGGTAATCCTTTAAGGAGAAGGAGCGCCAACAGATGCTGCATTGGTGGGGCTTCTCACCTGTTGATGTGGGAAGAGACAGCAGGCAGGACAGAGCGAGACATAGCGAGGGAGGAAGAATGAGAGACAAAAAAAACAAGACGACAAAAAACAAAAACAAAGACATTAAAAAAAAATAAAGTCTGATTCGTTAATGGGTCTCTCTTGATTGGAAAGATCCAGTCCTTCCTGGCCTCTCATGTTCTGAGAAACCTTGCTTTAAGATGATGCCTGGACAGATTAGAGTTTTCTGCTGCCCTGTGTCAGAAAATGGCTCTCTTGGAAAGCTATAAGATATTCCCCACTAACAGTCTTCAAGGGTCATCCTGTGGAGAAAAGGGAGGGCTGCTTTAAGGGGGTCATTTTCAGTGTCATTATTAGGGGATTACATTATGTGTTTCCCATTAACTTCATCAAACAAACAGAAGCAATAAGAGAGGGGAAAGATCCTCAGCGACACGGAGTCCTCTAGAATCTTTGGGGACTAAGGACAGTCATCACATAGCTTGGCTCTTTGGAGACACTCTCCATCTCCAGTATTCTATCTAGTAACTACCCTCATGCCTTGATTTAGGTCTGGAAAATATTGGCCAACATGGGAATAAGTCATTCTGAAGAGCTACACTTTCAATTTTATCTGTTTTAGAGAAATCTTTCTAAAATGCAATTTTAAGAGTTAATCAGTTATTCTGTTGACTGCACTGAGCTGCAGATCGGCCTTGTCTGGCATGGAGGGTGAGTAGGTGGTGGACAACATGACGACCAGAGTCAAATGGTCATGTTCAAACCCAGGCTCCAACACACAGCTCTGACAACTCTCCAATGCCTCTGAGGTATACAGTGCTACATACCTCACCATGCTGATGTTGACATAAAAAAAAAAAACCCATATGAAATCACTTTGCAGATCACCAAGAGTGGTGTGGGAATACTTGCATGGTATTCTTATTATAGCATTATCCTCCCTCTTACTCCTGCCCATTAAATGGTTCCATACGCTTTTTTGAACTTTTGGGTCAATTAAAAAAAATTCTCCTTCTTTGCTCTCAGTCTGTTGGCTGAAACTCTTCTTTCTCCTCAGTTTATGGCTTTGGTTTTCTGTTGACTTAGAAACCAAATGACTAAGCTTGTTAAAAATAGTAAGGTAAATATAAATATTGTCACTGACTGACCCCATGAGGTGTTCTATAAGTAACATCCACAGGCCTGTGACATTTCTTTGGAAAAACAGACTTTTTTGTTGGTGGTAGTGGTGCTGTCTGTTCTCAGCTCTGGGCATGACAAGTGAAATGAACGAACTGCCTTAAGGTGTTTCCATTTTGCCCACCTCACTTCTGATCGCCTGACAGAAGGTACTTCTTTGTCCTTATCCATAACGCGGCCTGAAGCTCAAAGCCTTTGAAGCTATCTAGGGGAATGTTTCCACATTTGGACTATGTTTCTTGAATTTGAGTTAACTTCCAATTAAGATATGTGCCTGGACTGTATTTTCATTATGAAACAAAAGAGATGTATCAGGGTAATAATGGTGATGAAAACACCACATATTGAGAGCTGCTTATATGCCAGGCTCAGTGTTAGTGCTTTACGTTTGTGACCTGTTTTATGAAACTTTATCTCATCACAAAGCTTTTTCATTGTGCTCATAAACATAAAAGGATATGTTCTGAGAGCATGATTGTAAAAAATGGCTGTTTTGTTCAGGAATTCCTCTACCTATTTCTTAATTTCACTGATCTTTGACCTCTTTTACCTTTAGTTATTCGCAAAATTCTGGCCTGTCTCATGCTCCTCTCAACTCCTGTGATTTCCTTTCCCCTATTCTCACTGATGGGACAGTATGATGTATAGGGTCACAGGATTAGAAGAGAAGCATTTCACTTTTAGACTCAAATGAGGGAATTTCGGGAAGCCTCATTCCTAAATGAAGAGTTCAGCTTATGCATGGTGTGTGCCTAGGTACATTTTTTAAGAAGAGAGATTCCCTAGGACAGCCACACATCTTATTTTTAGTTGAAACATTTCTGTCATCTGTAAACACATTTGGAACTTAAGCTGGTCTTTGCCATCCCTGTGCCTTTAGTACATTTTCTGGAGGCTATGGTAGGCCGGCCAACTATCAACTATCTTTTAAAACATGTCCACCTGTCACCTTTAACGGGAAGTGTGCCTTCGTAAGTACCAGATGGTATTTTGGCTGCTAGAAGTTGAAACTTTGTTTATGTTAAAATGCTCTTGCTGTTGGAGACTTTCACCTTCCTTTAGTGTGTTTCCTCTAGGCAAGGTCACTAATGAAGGCTTTTTACTTTCACACCCTTCTAATCTGACAATAAATTGATTCTTCACAGTTGTCATCTTTCCCTCCATACCATAGATCTGTATTGTTTTTACGCATGTAGTGTTAGTTTGGCAGTTAATGATCTGTGTGACCCTGGGCTTTCTAACTGTTTTTGTGTCTCTGGGTTTGTTTCCCCTTCTGTAAGTGAGAAGCCGGACCAAGCACTTGTTGTGGTCCTTTGCACATGTAGGGGCCTTCTGTCCCCCACAGCCTCTACCCCCTGAGGGTTCTAATCCAGTTTGTCAGTGCATGACCTGAGGGCAACCTGCTTAAATGACTCAACGGAACAGCAGACCCACATTTTAAATAGGGCAAAGTATCCTGTTCCCTTCCCTGCCGCAGAGAAACTGTATGATAGCTAATGAGAAAAAGTGTTTGCAAGGCACTTGAGAGGTCCTTAAAGGACTGCTCTCCAGAATTATTAAGGTGCTGTGTTGGTAGAACATAGGCATTTCAGGAACTGTCTTACTAAATGGGGCATATTTTCAGAGCAGTCAGGTGTCCACAACTTTCATTTCTATATGTTTGGATTTTAAACAATATCACTCAGTAGAAATGTTAATCATTTTTTCTTTCCAGTTATTTTCCTGCATATTACTTATAGTGATCCCAAAAGGGCGTTCAGCATTACGCGTGGAACCGATGTGGTTTGAGGACCGCTGTTCTCAGTGTGGAGAAATGTAAAGTTAAGATGAATGGTAGTGGATGGATTTTCAGGTCTGAGCCTATGGCCACAAATGGCAAGTCCGATTCATTAGACTCCAAGTACAAAACACAAAGTACAAATCAGACACTAGAATGATAATTGCGGGAGAAGCTCATATAAGCTCCTTTGCTTTAAAATGATCCATTCGGGGCCTATCCAGATGCAGGAGTCAGATATGAATTCCATTTCCATGGCTGAGTGACTTGGGCATGTTACTTAATCTCTCTAAGCCTCAGTTTCCTTATCTGTAACTTGAGAATAATACAGTTAAGTACCTGTCTTGTGAGGGTATTTTGAAAATTAAAGACATAAAGCACATAGCATAGAGTATGTGACCATTTTAAGAAAAATTCAACTGTTCCCTTTGGCAGAAAGAAACTGATGATACATGAAACCAACTGAGATATAACTTGCATGGCCAGCTCAGGATTTAAAAAAAACTGTTTCAGATAATCAATAAAGCAACTGATTATATTGCAGCTATGTAATTCACAGTTAAGGGTATAGTGTACTCTCAGTTACACATGCTAATGGAAAGAAGTGGTACCATGAATAGAACGCCAGCAAACGGCATAAACAGAAGATTTCTTAGCAAGCAACGACTGAGGGGGGAGGCAGTGTCCTTTACTATTCCAAGGGTGGGAGACTGGTGAGGGCACATACTTTTCTCCATTTTTTGATGTGTGCTCGCTAAAGATCTGCTTTTCAACTCCTCATGGACCAGCACTGACACTCTACCATGACTGACAAGTGGGAAAAAAAGAGAGAGAGAGAGAGTGAGAAAGATAGTGGTAGGTTAACAAATGTAGAGTCTGGCCAAAGTTTAAGTAAAAGATATCCTAATAGGCTAAGCCATCCCAATTCTGAAGAGTGATCGCTGTATTCAGGGCTCAGCAAGAACCCATTTATCCTTTCTCATTCTAACCAGGCTTCTTCTGGGCTTCAGAAAAGACAGTGACTGATGTTACCAGGAGGTGTTTCTGAAGTACTGTTCCCACGTTTTTCCCATTCCTCTCCACCATCTGCCCTAGCACAACACCCTGTGCAGGTGAGCCCAGTGAGGGGTCAGAAACCAAGACTGAGTGTGTGGTGAGAGCAGGTGGCAGAAGGAAGACAGGGGTATGGTCTGGGGAAGGTGGCTGCTGGCAAGGGAAGCAGAAAGGGTCCTTGAACTTACAGGTCCTCTAAATGGGGAAAACCAAGACAGGAACAGAAAATGGGAAAGATTCGGTGACAACAATGGGAGAGTGCTCAGATGAAATCATATGGAGCTTTCACTGGCTGCAGAGTTTGCTCTCCATCAGAGAATTCTAGTTGGAGAAGGGCCTGCACACCTGAGATACAGGTGGTGGAACCACCTGCCAGCCTTCCTCTCCAGTTCCACGGTGTGGTCCTGGTGCCAGCTTGGACTATGAGGCTGTCTAGGGGGGTACTGCTTATTGGGACACATTGCATTCACAAATATCTGTGGTTGCAGTGACAACTAAAATATTTTGCGGTTAAGCAGAATTCTGAAGATCTCAGGGAAGTTTATCCACATTACTTTCCTTACAACATTGTGAGTGGGGTAGATGTTAACAACCCCAGAAGACAGTCTCTCCATTAGAGAAGAGTGGTAATATCTTGAAGGTCACTCAGTAAGTCGACGCTAGCTGAGAATATGACTCCAGCCCTGACAGATTATTTCCTCTTTCCCCTGTAAACAATTTCTTGCTCTCTGGATTATGCTGCAAATGTGATGCTGCTGTAACACGTAACATATATGTTCCTAAATGGTTCAATAATTTTAGAGCATTTTTGGTTAAGCACTTTTATATAAATTATATTTTCTTGGTTCTCAGAGCAACTATGTAAAATATTATTAAGATTTATATCTCTCATGTGGCAAAAATCTGAGGCTTAGATTGATTATAGAATTTACCTAAGATCATTCAGTTAGAAAGTGGTAAAACAAGGCTTTCTTACTTCAAAACTTATTCATTACTCCACTGGCTCGATATAATTAATAACATAACCTCTATCTGAGAATTATCATATTATCTCGGTCTCACTATTATTACTCTATTGATGACACTGTTATGTCACTATTATTGCTTTACCTATTTATATCGGATTCATGGCTAAAATAGCTGAGCTTCTCAAAGTAACAAACAAAATTATCATATGTGCAGTGGACACTAATGAGCTAAAGACTACTGAATGAGCCATTGATAACATGATTCAGAAAAAGGCCCAAACATCTACCATTTGTTGGTGAAGAAAACACAAGTGAGAACCTAGATACAATATATTCTCTAGCAAGTAAAAAAAGAAAATGAATGAAAGAAAAAGAAATTCAATTCTTGCTGAGAAAATAATGCATTTATGCATAAGTCCCTTGAATTAAATTCTCCTGGAAAGCATGCCCACATTTTTGAACATTCATTCACTTACTCGCTCAACAAATATTTTTTAAGCAACTACATATGGTAACCTATATTCATCTACAGATTTTAAAGCAAAAAGTCCTAAGATTTGGTCCTAAAAGAAAATTCAACCTAGAGAACATTGCTAGATAAAATAGATGACACCCAGTGAAATCTTAATTTCTGATAACTAATGAATAATTTTTTTAGTATATCACAAATAATGCAAGAGACAAACTAAAAAATACTTATTGTTTATCTAAAATGCAAATTTAACTGGGCATCCTTTGGTTTTGTTTGCTAGGTTTGAAAGCCCTATGCCTGGCGGTAAATAAATACCCCAAATGCCATTCTAGTCAGTCTTATTATTATGTGTGTGATTTTATTATATAGATTATAGAGCAAGGTGAGGAAGAAACAGCATGTAGTATCTGAAACATGTTAACATCCTTGGAGAAAGTACTTAATATATAAATGTGCAAAGCATTTCTGCATTATTTCTATGGAGCTACAGCATATAGTAAATAAACCACTCTGGAAACAGACCACTTTTCTTTTTGGAAGTGATTAGATGTCATTAGAGAAGGATTTAATTCTTTCATTAATTAATATTTGTTGAATGTGTATTATGTGTAAGGTATTATGCTGGGTATATTTGGAGCATAAGATATATATTTAGGTATATTTAATATATATATATATATGTATGTATATATATGTGTGTGTGTGTGTGTGTGTGTGTGTGTGTGTGTGTTAAATATAATTGTGTAAAAACCTGTTTCTGTTCTCACAGCTTACATTCTAATGGGAAGGTATAAAGACATCCACATAATGATAATATAAGTCAGTCCTGTTAAGTGCCAGAAGGGGTACATTTGCCATGGTACCTGTGCAGTTTGAGACACTTAGCTCAATTCTCATAATATAGTTTATCTGCTAAAAAAAATCCACCTGTTTTACATAACTCTGGTTCACTTTCCCCAAACACATAGATTCTTATGAGTGGAATTTTAGAAAACAATGTTTTGTAACAAAAGCACCTCATGCCGTCCTCCTCCTAATCACCTAGGCCATCTAGGGTCATGATTCCCGACCTAGTGTGAATCAGGGCTTATTAAAACCTGGGTCCCTGGGTTCCATCCCCAGAGTCTCTGACTCAGAGACTGGGCTGGGCCTGAGAATTTGCCTGCTGCTGGCATGGGGACCACACTTCCAGAAGCACTGCTCCAAGGTTATCTTTGAATGTCCCCCATTGCATATCTTTCACATCTACACTGTCACCAAAGCTCATCCTTACATGTCCCCTGTCTTCCCTTTCCACTCCCATCCTCTTGACTCTTGTTTTTTTTTATCTTGGGAGGTGGAATAGAGAAGTCCTGCTTTGCTGTGACAGGATATTTTGTGTTATTTTTGTTTCTTCTCTAATTCTCTTATATTCAAGTATGTCCTTAACTGGTGGTATCATTCCTCACAACTTTTATATAACTACAGTATAGTGAGTTTGAGAAGCTCCTAGAAGAGATGAAATCTTACTGTGGTTTGGCAGGAGAAAGAGTGGTTAGGTGAGAGATTTTCTTTTACAAGAAAAATCCTTAAGGAATGGGAAAAAAAATGTTCATGTTATGAAGGACGTTCAAGGGAAACCCAAGGAGTTTTTGAATTCCATAGAGGAAGGAAACATGTCGAGAGCTTATTATTCAGAGATTGGGTATAGAGAAAAGAAACTCAATGTCTCCCGGGAGAAGGGGTCTAAAGTAACAATGACAACTTTTTTTTAAACATTAAATAGTACTTTACCTTTTATGAAAAGCTCTCATATACATCAAAACTTTACAGCTACTCAAAAGGCAGGCAAATTATTATTTCCATTTTAAACTCAAAGAAACTGAGCATTATGAGATTAAGTGACTTGCTTTAGGCCACAATTAGAGGAAGCAAACTCAACCCAAATAATCTAGTTACAGTATAATCATCTTTCACGTATGTCCCACTCTAACTTTTAGTGTTATAGTAATCAAGGAATATGCTTTATAACCAGGGCTTTCTTGGTTCTCTAAGGTAGAGCTTAGCTCCAAAATCAATACAATGAACTGCTTATTTGTCACAAATGCTTCCTTTCAATGACTATGTGGATCATTAACATAAAGCTACACAGAATTCTACTTGGAATCCAGTCTTAGAACTGATTTTCTGCAGTTGCTGAAAGTAAGTACCATTGACATTAAACCATTGAGCTACAGAAATGCAAAGCCAGTTACCCTATATAGTAGCTGTGAAGCCAAGAACCCAAATTTCTTTCCTTTTAGTTCTGTCTATACTATTTATTGGCAGGATTCTTTTTGGTTAGACTATAGATGAGAATATTGAATACATCCCCACTCTTCCTAGTATACCCAGTACTTTCTGGAATTCCTTTTAGACCAAATTTGGACTTTTGCTTTGTATTTTTATAATTTCCTTTACTGGGCTCCTGTAAACTTGAGAGGACTCAATTTTTGGTGTTTTCTGAGGAAACTGGAAAGAACTTTTTTTTCAAAATGTGGCCACAGTGAATCTAGGTCCTTTATTACTTCCAAATAATCAGATTGTATTGCTTCTGAGAATCTAGACCAGTTGTTCTTGCATATTGTTAGGTTACAGACTCCTTCAGTCAGACAAAAGTCTTGATAGATGGCCCTTCCAAACTGACACTGCCAAATAATTCTGGGGTGAAAGGGAAGAGTATTGCTTCTTTAAAATGAGGTGCTGGAGTGATAGATGTACATTATTAATTGTTCTCAGATGTGGCCATGTTATAGTCACCAATACAAAGCTCTTTACAATTTATTGAGGACCCTGACAGTTTACTAGATATCTGAAGGGTACACATTAAGAGTAACTTATATTATAAAATGACTTTATTTGTACCTTTTGTATTTATGATTCATAAATGTGAAAATTAATTGCTGGTTTTCTTGTGGGCAAATCTAGTTATTTGGGTTAACCATAGAATCCTTTGGTGAATCCACTGGATAAATGTGTGTATTCACCAAGACGGTAATTTTTACTAATACAAATTTTATGTTGCAAATTTAAAGCCTTATTATAATATCTGCTAGGTCTACTGAAGAGATTCACAGAAGGAGAAAGCAGAAACATTTATGGATCTAAGACCAGCAAAGTCAGCTTTGGCTAAGAAGATGGTTCCACAAATGGTCTCTTTTTCCCCCTTAATTCTTAATTTGATGGTTTATAAGACAGCTATTTGGAGGAGGAAAGAACATACGCTATGTGAGGGCACTCTGTAAACCATAAATTGCCACATGAATTAAAAAAAAATTCTTATTTGATGGATTTACCAAACAATGATGATACCCACATAGCATGGACAATTTCTGTGACTGAGCTCAGGTTATTAGTGCATTCATATTTACTCCAAGTAAACACAGTGACTCACCACTACCTGATTTTCTTCTTAAGTTCACTATGTTTTTTTGGAGGTATGAAATCTCATCTTTAAGAACAACCAATTTGCATAAGGGACATACATGGATTTATATAATGTCCTGACTTAAGCTGAACTGCAAAGAAGGAAATGTTCATCTTAAGTAATGTTCTAGTGAAGCTGTCCACTTCCATGTTGGGTACCTTGTTTCAGTGTCTGTTCCCTTATAGTCCCCAGTTTAAATTTATCTGTTTTATATCCTATCCCTTGGCTATTCCTGCTAGCTGATTTGAGAAACAAGGTTGCTTTGAAGAACTATTTTGTTTTCATGTCTTGTAATTCGAGTATGTAACTTTCTCCTGGCAACTTATCTGTCATTTAACCAGAAGAGTTTACAAGAAGAGTAGCTCTCATTATAGGAATTTCAAATATGATGAACATCATTGGGGTAGGTATTTGCAGGTACAAGAGATCTATGTGAAATCATATAAGTGGTCCCCTATACGGAAGAGCATCCATGGAGTTCTCACATCTATGTCAGTCCCATTAAGGAGCTAGGAAAGAGCATTGGGTTGTAAGGTCAGATTTTTAGCTCTAGAATCATAGAATCCAGGGATGAAACACCATCTCACTTGATGATTGAATCCCTTCTACAACATCCCTAGGAAATGATCATCCATTCTCTCCTTGAGCACCTCTAATTACAGGAACTCACTTCCTTTGGAGTCTGTCAGTCCCATCTTAGAGCATCTCTGACTGCCAACAAACATTTTGCTTTAATTTAGTTGAAAGAATCTCCTTATAGCTTCCACTTATTGCTCTAGTTCTATCTTTTGGACCCAAACAAAACAAGCTTAATGTCTCTTTCCTCGCAACCATTTAAATAATATTAATACTACTAATGATAGCTACCATTTGCATAATGCTTATTAATGTGCCAGGGATTGTTTTAAAAAAACTTTACATATTTTCATTTAATCTTCAAAACAGCGCTATAAGAAAGATCTAACACTATTATCCCCACTGTATAGACAAAAAACTGAAGTATAGAAAGGTTAAGTAAATTTCCCATGCTGACAAAGTTCAGAAGCCACTAAGTCTAAATTCAAACCCAGGCAATCTTGTTCCAAAGCACCAATTTAACTACAACATTTTGCTGTCCCTGAAGCTCAAATACTTGGGTATGGCTTATCTGATGTCCCAGATCTTCTTTTCTGCAGTCTGAAGATCCTAGGACATTCAACCAGGATTCACACACCCCGCTTTGCATCCTTCATCATCCTATTCATACTCCTCTAAATGTGCCCCAATCAATTTGCTGTCCTTTTAAAAGGTTAGTACCCAGAACAGACTGTGGTCTCTAGATGTTGAAAATAGGGAATAAGCAATAGAAAATAAGAGTGAGTCTATCGCTCCTCCTCATTTCAGGGACCACAAATTCAGCTTACGCTTACATCAGCCTTGTTGTGGCTTTTTCGAACTGATGGCTCATATATAGAACTTAATACAGACTAAAATACTCATCCCTGCTCTGATGACTATGGTCTGTAAAATGAGGTGATTGGAGTATATAAACTCCAAAGACTTTTTCAGTTCTAAACATCTAGGATGAAAGAAAGTATTACAAAGTTCAGTGTATTTAAGTGACGTTGTGCCTGCAAATTCTTTATAAGGCTTTTTTCCCATTTGGCCCTTCTGCATAAAAGGCTCCCACAATTTTGTCTTTTGGCGGCAGGGTGCTTTATTCCTATGATGGGGGCACAGCTGGGGCTTCTAAACGATGGCTTATAGAGGGTCTCCTTAAAATCTGACCAGTGACTCCAAACCTTCCCTTCCACCTACTATCCCACCCCTCCATTCCCACAGCCCCCTAAGACCCACTTGTGCCGCCAGGCCACCAGGGGGCCTGTACTCACCTGTGTGTACAAACATGTGCTTGACGTAGTTCTGTTTGGCGGTGAAAGTCTTGTTGCAGAGAGTGCACTCATAAGGCTTTTTTTCACCCTGCCCACTGGCTGTGCTGTGGCCTGCAGATGGGGCCAGGGGCTGTGGCGCTGGCAGCTGTGCAGTAAATGTGGACAGGCCGGGCTGGGACACTGTCACGAACTGGGTCTGCTGGCCTGCCAGGGGCTGTGGTAGGCTGAAGAGGAAAGGCTTGGGGCCGCTGCCCGCGGGCTGGGTAGTGAAGAGGGCCGGCAGGTAGGTGTTGCCGGCTGTGCCAATGACCTGTGTGTTGCTGGTCAAGGTCAGAGGCATCCTCAAGTTGCTGGTGAGGGTTTCTGTCTGGCGTAAGTAGAGCTGGGTACTTGGCAATGGCTGCCCGATGGACGTGTTGACCGAAGACTGCTGCAGGACGCTCTTATCGGAGCTGTTGCTGACAGTGATGACCGTGCTGTCCATCTCCACCTCGTTGCTTCTTTCCGGGGAGGAGGCACCTGTCTCTAACTGCTGCGGTTGTGGGCCGCCCTCTGAAGGGGCTTCCATGGCCTGCTCAGGCTGGGAGGGTTCGGCCTGGCCATCCCGCGCCGCCCCGGGCCCAAACTGCTGCTCCACGGAGTCGGGCTCGGTGCCTATGGAGGAGCTGACGCCCGAGTCAAAGCTTTCGCCCTTGGGCTCACTCTCGGTGCCCTCGGCCTGGTCGGTGTCTTCCGTGCACTCCTCGGACTCATTGCGCTCCAGGATCTGCACCCTCTGCTGCCCGTAGTAGTCGTAATCGTCCTCCATCTCCTGCTTGATGTGGATGTTGCCCACCAGGGTCTGGATGCGCACAGGCCGGGGCTGCTTGCGGCAGTGCGTGGTCTCGGGGGTGGTGGACAGGTAGCGCTCCATCTGCTGCGAGCGCTCGTGGATGCGCGTGATCCAGCTGGGGTCTTCCATGTGGTGGTCGCGGGGCAGGCCGAGCGCAGTCTCGTGGTGGCTGACCACCGCACCGCTGTAGAAGGAGCGCTCGCCGCTGCCGTTCTGCATGGAGCACGCGTAGAGCGCCGAGTAGATCCTGTCCACGCTGTGCTGCGGGTGGCTCTGCAGGTACCCCGACTCGGTGTCACTGCTCTGGCCCGACGTGCCTGACTCGGGAGTGCCCCGCGGCGTGTCCTGGCCCGAGTCCTGGATCCCCGGGAACACGTCGCCCACGTTCTGTGACACGATGCGTGTGCACTCATCGATGACCGTTTTGATCTGAAGGATGCTGGCGGCTGTGAGGATCTGCAGGGCTTCCGACTGCGAGACGCGCAGCACGCCGCTGTACATGAAGTCTATGAGCTTTTGCACTGACTGCACCGACACCACGGACGGGATCTCGATGTCGCTGTAGCCCAGCAGCAGCTTGTCCTGGAAGAAGGGGCTGCCGGCGGCCAGCACACAGCGGTGTGCGCGCAGCATGCTCCCGTGGATGCGCACCGTCACGTCACAGAAGTGGCCACGGTTGCGCTGCTCGTTGAGGGTCTCGAGCACGGAATTGCTGAAATTGTGAAGGTTGATGCTGTGAATGCGCTCGGTCATCCCCTTGCAACTGATGTCACCTACGTGCCAAGATAGATACAGAACAGGGCGTGGGTCAGAGCTCGCTGATGGCATTCCAAACCCCTGGGTCTCAGGTGGGTCATGTTCCCAGCTCCTAGAAGCAGCCCCCTTGCAGGCACAAGTGGACTCGGGGGAGAGGTGGACAGGCTTGCACAAGGGTTAAGCTGTAGGGATGACGTCCTACGGGGACAAGGCCTTGAATTTTGTCCCAATGGTGCCACAGCTATTTTGGGATATTGAGTCCACCATATTAATAACCTAGAGCCTTCAGCCAGAGTTGTCTAGAAGTAGAGCAGCCTACTAAACAGATGGGCCATCTGCCTGCCATTCTTACAACTTAAGCGAGTAAGAACTGAAAGGCAAGTAGAAGACTTGTTCTCATGCAACTCTACCTCTACTTGAGACCTGAGCCCAGGACTTTTGGGAAAGCTGACATTTCCCCCAACTTGTCGAATTTCTTATTTATAGACTGAAACTATATTCATCAACCCACCCGAAGATGTTCACCAAACAGCTGCTACCATGTTTTCCAGTTGAGGGACAGGTTATAGAATACAATCTGTATTCTGCCTGCTGCTTTCTGTATCTACAGGAACATTCTACAGGGGACATTGTTCTCATCATCTTCAACAGTGTCTGTACTTTCTAGGGTGGTTGTATGTGATATGGTAGTTTCCTGAGTTTTCTGAGGCTTAATGAAGAAGGAATGTTAAAAAGATGAGAGATGGTAGCGCTGACCTAGGAGACTGGAGTATATTAGGTGATCATATTTACCATAAATTCAGACTGGATAACTTTGAGAGTGAAAGGGAGTATTGTTAATAGTTAGGTTAGGATAGCAGGAATAAACAAGTGGGATGTATGAGCACCCTAGGTAAGTAGGTACTCTATGGACTTGCTAGAGGGAAGTATCAAACAGCTCCCAGTAGAAAGGTAATAGTCAGCTATGTGGAGGCTGTGAATACCCTGACCCCATTGCCAACCTTATGCCCTAGGCTGTGAAGACAAAGGATAATGTCAGTGACATTTTGGTCACAGATTGAGAAAGAAAACAGGGGGCTTAACAATAAGTCTTAGGGATTTTTTTTTCTTTCTACCTAACCTCTCAAAAGGAATCCCTCTAAGGAATCCCTTTCTCCAAATCACTCTTCAATCAGATTCCCCATTTTTGCCTTCATGACTGAATAATCAGCTTGAGAGAGGTCAGGTAAGTGGGCTTTCAAAACCAGGTGGCCCATGCACTGATTGTTGGCTTGTGACCCAGATCCCTATTTCCTCTTAGAAGAGGTCCCAGAGGTAATGGCCTGCAGACAGGAAGAATGCCTATCTTCCTCAGGTTTTGTCTTCTCTGCCTTGGTACGGAGGACCTGCTCAGGTAGATCTGAGATGAATTAGAATTTCTACCTTGCTTCACTCAATCTCCTCATGCTGTCTGAGCTCAGTTGGTGTGACCACATCCCTTTATATACTCATTCATTTCCTTTGTTCTCATCTTTATATTTATCAGCCTCATGTATATCCACTTAAATTAATAAATGCCTACAGCCTCTTTGTTCCCTTTCAGTGACATGATTTACACAAACTTTATATAAGAGAATTCTTTCTTGTTCCAACTTCCATTGGGTCTGTTCCATGCCTAAAACAGTTCATTAGGCTTTTGTTTCTATTTTTTTTTTACTCATGTAAAACAAATTGTCTTTGCTAAAGAATAATGGTGAATCCTTTGTAACTGTACTAATACAAAATATAGCTCCAGAAAAAGGTCCCAATAACCCAGAAAAGAATATTCAGGAAATAAGTCAGCAGACCAAATTCCACGTTCTTGCTGAGTCCCCTATGTGTTTGCACCAAGATAATAATAAGAACAAACTTTCTTTCTTTCTTCTTTATTTTTTTAGAGAGTACCATGTGTCAGGTTCTAACTTGACCAGTACCTAGAGCTGTTCTCATGACTTCGTTTATAATATTTCATTTAATCCTAACAATAACCCTATAATGTAGGTAGTATTATTATCCTCAGTTTTCTGGTGAGGAAACTGAGGACAGAAAAATTTGCTCAAGGCTATGTCAGCAGTTAGTGGTAGAGTTGGCATTCTAGAACTAGGCAGTCTGGTTCTAGAGTTCGCACTCTTATCTACTTCACTTTATTAGCTGCTTTGGCCCTGAAGGAAGTCTGGTCCATAGGTGTCCATGGGTCTGCAGTAAAGCTGTGTGGAAAGGTTTGTCTAGCATGGCCTCCAGCTACTTCGATACCTATCCATTTATTAACATCATGTTCATATTTCTTGGGACTTCAGCATAGCCTCAGTCATCTAATAAAGGACATACATTTTTAAGTTTATAAACTGAATGATGCAAGAGATAAAACAACTTGTCCTGGCACTAAAACGTCATTTTCTATATACAATTTTACTATCACCAAGGTTTCTTTCATTTAAGTAAAACAGTAACCATTGAAACTGGTGGAGTCTCTGATAAAATCACCATCTCTGAGTAGGATGGATTTGTTAAAAATATTTTTTACCCACACTTTAAACACACACTTGCCCCTAGTGCCAGTTGCAACTAGAGATGTCATATATGATGAATTGTCATCTTTCTGATAATTCTGGAAAGCTCTATCACAATTATCATAATAATTAATATCCATGTAGTGTTTTACACAGAAGAAAACTCATGTGTAGCATCTCATTTACTCCTAACAATAATCTATATGCTTTTAGGACAGGTACTATTATTACTATTTGATGTGAGAGGAGGTCAGGTCTCTCAAAGTATCTAAATGAGTTGCCTAAAGTTTTATACAGCTAGTTAGTGGCAGGGTTGGGATTAGGACCCATATGCCTTGATGTTCTTTTTGTGGCAGAACACTTGAGGAATGAAACCTGGATTGCCCAAAGATCTAGGGACATCCTAGTTCTCAGGACATAAAGGAGAAGATAGACACTAAGAGTGATGAAAGAGGTTGCTTTAGAGACGGAAAGGGTCAACAGCAAAAGCTGTCATTATATCACACACAAGCACACATGAAAAAAATCCAAACCACTGTTCATACTGGTTGAGTCTATCTAAACAATCAGGTAACCCTACAGAGGTAATCACACACAAAAATTTCTGTTAATAGTTTGAGTTATGATTATTGCAGTAATGATGTCACCATCTTCATTTAAAAGCACAGAGACAAACTGAAACCTGCACACATATACAACCTGACATAACAAGGGTTTTTATAGACACACTTTGAAAATATCTCCTTGAGTACACTGCATTGCAGTGAGCCCCCATGAAAGGCTGAATCATTTTTGCTGATACGCGTACAGATGTGATGGGGGACCCTGCTTCTCCATTCAAGTGTGCCTCGCTCCTTCAGTACACAATGCTGAAGCAATTCTTTTCCCAGGCTTTCTTTTATTTTTTTAACACTAATACAGTGGGAAAAAGTTTCTGCCACCACAAGGCAATGTCCAGGCTTTTGTGAAACATGTCCTTTTCATCCAATGGGCATTAATGTATAGATTCCAACAGAATAAATCTGAAATACTCTACTGTAGAAGATTTGTCCCCCATTGAAAACAAATCTTGATTAGATTGTTATTCAGGGACTGTATAGGAAGGAATGGTGTGAAAATGCTGACTGCATTCTTTCCTAGATTGGCTCTGAATAGGCATTGGGCTATTCAAAAAAACAAAAAACAAAAAACAAAAAAAACAAAAAAAACACCCCCAAAACCCAAAAACAAAACCAAAAAAAAAAAAAAATCTTCTCAAACTTTCTCTCTCTACAAAACTATACAACTTTACAAAGATTATGTGTACTTGGGAATGCCACCTCACCTAAAAAATGCCCACAGTGATAGATACACAGACATGATGGCAAAGTAAAAAAAAGTGATAAAAATAGTTTTCTGTGTGTTTTAAAATAATCATCTATCTCCTTTCCACTAGAGTAAAAGCACAGTCAGACTGGGATGGCATGCACTAGAAACACGCAAGGAATTCTACCACTGAAAGTGATCATGTATTCCAAGTGACCGTTCTGTCAGGGGGCACAATGTGGATTGGGCTAAGGCAGAAGTGGGTACCAAAGGGAAAATCTGCTTGTGGTGACTTAGGTGAGAGAGGGTCCGGCTCTCTGTTTTGTAGGAACCCAGCTCCTGCCTGTTCCTTAAGCTGCGGGTGTCGGGGATAGGACTTAGCGTGAGAATAAAAAGCCGTCTGTGCACAAGAGAAAATGAACAAGAAAGGAAACAGCAGGCAATACAATCTCTTTTAATTAAGTGTGAAATCCAGTCCTTCCTCAGTCCAGATATATAAAGTGAGACTAGTACAAGTGTGAGATGGGAATTTCAAGTGTCTTGTGACTTGGAAGGAAACACGAACTCTAAAATTAAAACCAATATGAATTTCGGTCAAGCCAACAGGTCTAAGTCAAATGGCAGGGCCGAAAGTCCTTGAGCTTTCAATCTGGGCCACTGAGCTCACGTGAGGTAAGTGGGTCAGTACAAGAAATAGGGCTAGAATGGCCAGGACGCCATGACCCGGTCTCTAATGTCACAACTTTTTCACATGGGACCTTGATATCTTTAGTATGCTGAGGTTGCTCTTTCATATATTAGCTGATTAGTGATGATCTTAAGCTGTCACATGTTGGTGCTACTTACTAGGATGTCACACTAGGAAAGAGCCATTCCTCCCTGGAAAAAGTAGGGATGCATGTGGTAACTCAGGTCCCTTACTCCCCAAATCTGCATCTGTTGTCCTGCCAGGGGCAAGACGTTAGAGTCTACTTCACCTAAATGCTGAGAGGGGACTTGCTGAGCCTCTCTGCACAATAGCTGGATAGAGGTTATTTGCTCACAGGTTTCACCACCTAGAGCAGATGGCCCTCTCTGTCTCTGGCATCTTCACAATCTTTGGAGGGTGACTGGGGACACTGGGAAAATCACTAATGTGAGTGGAGGGTGGCAGGCAGAAGGAGACGTCTTTCTCCTACCCTGGCTCCATATGCCTAACATATCCCAGGTGTCACTGTCCCTGCTGGTGAACCATGAAGGTGTCAGCAACCTATGGGAAGGAGAGCTGCCCTTTTTCACTTACCCATTTCTGAGTAATGGGATACTCTGGGCCAGCTGCCAGTGACACTTCTATCTTCCCGATTCTCTAGGGTCAGAGTATTGGAACTATTAGCGATTTCATCTTTTTTTTTAAAGATTAGCTACAGGATTCTTCTCATAAAACATAAATAAGTTGTTCAAATTTCAAACATATTCTCAGAAATACACCACTTATTAAAGTTAGGAATAGCCTGTATGTACCTTTGTGGGTATGGCTTCTTACTTTAGCTGGACAGAGAGATGAAAATGACTAACTTGTTTAAAGTGCATACAACTCCATTGTAATTATTATGACCACAATACTGTAATTGAGTGCATCTTTCGCATTACTTAAATTTCATTCATACATGTAACATTTCTGGAGCATATTTTGAGTATTGATAGGTCCTTAGGAAGTACACATGGCTTTAGGGGGTACCTACGTTTTTTTTTTCATGAATGGACATGTTTCTACTTTCAAAGGAATAATGTCAGTGGCTTTTATTAGCATCTCAAAGAGGTCTGTGTTTCCCCCAAGTTAAGACCCATGGATTGAGATTCAAGTATCTCTCTTTAAGCTACTCTTAATCAAAGCTTCTGAAATTGATGCACCCTTCATGGTTACTGCTGCATTTGGCCTGTTAAGCCGATGCTTCACATTTATTTAAGTTGAGCTGATATTATTTGACATGATAAACTCAACAATCTCAGCCAAAAGTGACAGAAATTAACTTTCAGAAGAGAATGATTTAAAAATAGAAATAGGATTGAAAGGGAAGAGAGAAAAAAAGGGATATATCGATAATAAAATACAATGCTAGATGAAATCTGGAGGAATATAATGTATAGTTTTACAATCAAAGAAGACAACTATTATTTAGAAAATTTGGTTCGACATTTTTATCGGAGTGGGTGATCCCCTTTGACAGTTAACACAAATAATCCATAGATGAACTAGGAAACAATCGTTAATGTTTGACTTAAAAATTAGATACTGTGGTATAAGGTGAATAAAAAATAAATGCAAACTGAATACACAGCTCTAATCCAGCCAACCAGGTAGAGTTCACCTAAAAGCTCTACAGTACTTTTTACTGTTTTTATCCTTTCCTTTCCTTTTCCTCTCTCCCTTCTTTCCTGCCTTCCTTCCTTCCTTGTTCCCTGCCTTTCTCCCTCCGTCCCTCCCTGTCTCCATTCCTTTCCTCTTTCCTTCTATTAATTGTATCATTAACTTTTACTAAACTTTAAGTATGGGAAACAAAGGGGCAAAATTGTGATCCAGGGAAACATTTGCCCCATGATCTTCAGGCCCATCCCCAACTCTGGACTGCTCCTGCATTCCTGACCTTTGTTCCTTCTTTTCACTCCACCAAAAAGTAAGAGCTTTGCATTTTGTCTGAAGGGTAGGAATAGATTGATATGCCAAATGAGATTTTCAAGTCCAAAGGAAGGAGTAACTCAAGGGAAGCCTTTTCACTTGGTTCTGGGGCCTCCCTAGTGTCCCTCAGCACAGGTCTTTGGTTTGCTTGATTTCAAATTAAGTCCATCGTTATCTCCAAGAAGGGACTAGAAATGCCTCACCATATGTCTAACATTGTAAATACATCTCATTGATGAAAGAATACAATTGTTTTTGGGGTCACCTGAATTCTTACCAATTCACTAGTGAAACACTTACTGAGAACACCTCAGTGTAAATGGGTCCATAATGCCAGAGACGATGTGAATTCTAAAACACTGGAAGAAGTTCACCCTTAAAATCTTGTGGTATTTGAAATCTACATTAATCAACTTCTAGACCTCAGTGTCCAGGAAAAGCTGGTTATACTTTTGCTTTTTTGGATCCTATGAATATAACTGGAGCTCAGAATCAAAATTTAGACATTTTAGCAAAAATATATAGGACCTTGTGGTGTGAGTTTCTATGTAAAATTTAACACCAGCCTCTTTCTAGTGTCAACTGCTTATTCTACTTCTACTCTGATTTTTTTTTTATAGTTATATATAAATATAACTATATTTTCCTACATATTTACTAACGTATTTAAAATTCTTTTAAGCTAACTTAAATCCCTTTAGTTATGAAGTGAGGATATTGTCAAATAATTAACCAGGATGTAGTAAATGAACATCAACTTTATGACCAAGTCTAAGCATACATTAAAACTTCAGTTTTGGGTATTATCATGCTACATGCTATAATGAATTTTTATAATTTGAGCATCTGATTTCAGAGGAATAAAACATTGGAAGTTCAAACACATTCTTTACTCTCTTATAGTACAGCTTGTAAAAGCCAAGTTTTAACTCTGTGAACAAAGGCATTGCATAGCTATAATTGTAGAAAACACTCTGAGAGACACCTATGCCTTTATTCCAAAACTGAAATGAAATGGCTTCTTCTTGAGGAGGGAAGACCTGCTGGGACTAAGAAGAAAAGTCAATGAAATCTGAGGTTGATGCCTTTAAATCCTCTTATATCACAAACCTTTTGAGACACCTTTTAGGAGTTTGATTTTTTTTTTTCTCCTAAAGCTCTTTCCTTACAAATTTAGCTGCTGCCCTATTGTAACCTTTTCCTTTGTTCGCTAAATCTGGGGAACAAAAACACGGAGATGCTGCATCTGTGGGTGGGATACAAAAATGAACAAAAGGATCTACTTAACTCACAGTTAAAAGTATTCAGCTTGAACTTGGTTTTGGATTGGCCTTAAAGAAGGGTCCATATATTGAAATGTACAGTTAATAAGTTCCACCCTTTATTTTGCTTGAAAAGAAATTGTAAATTTAAGAAGTGTTTATATAAAAACCATCATCATCTTGTTACTTACTAATCTGTTTTTTTTATCTTTATGTCATTATATACTTATTTTAAAGGAAAAATAAGTTTTTAATTCTATTGAGTTCAAATATCAAGCATAAGTCCCAGAAGTGGCACTTTTTATTTTTTGAAATATCATCAATTGGTGATGTAGTTAGTTAAGAAATTAATTTTTAGACTTTGGGTAAACTTTAATTGAACTTCAATGAGCGAGAAAACAAAACTTTAATTGAACTTCAATGAGTGTCATTAAAAAAAAGCTTTTATAATAATCACAGAGCTTCCCAATTCATAAAACTTCCTTTTGTCTTCTATTATTGCGCTATTCTGAAACTGCTTTTGACACAAATCTTCAGATTCATACTCATATGTTCTCTTTCCTTGTGTTCCTAAAAGAAGTAAATTGCTTCTGATTTGACAACTGGTTTTTAAGCATAGCTCCGTGTTGATAGGAGGGGGCTATTGTATTTCTCTATGGGAGGTGTGGACTAGAGCCACACCAGGTTTTACTGAGGAACAGAAAGTTTTCTATCTCAAAGCAACAAGGAAAAGCCAAGGAAAAAGATAACTTTGTTTTGTTGGAAGACTAGTTAAGAGGAAAGCACAGTGGTGATTTGACGTGGCCCAGTTTAGGAAAGTAGCTGAGAGGACATTTCACCGCCCCACATAGGGTGATCCATTACAGAACAGGGCACAAGATTTCCTTAAGAAAAATAAGATTAAGTTCCTTTTTGGCTCATGTTGAGATGAGGAAGATCCTAAATCAGTGTTGTCAGAACTTAAAACCTTGGGAGGCACTGGCAAGTAAGAGAAGGAGAAGGTATACTTGGTAATTATGCCAATAAGGAGTAAGGTATTTTATTTTTTTATTTTTATATTTTTATATATTTTATTATATTATTTACATATTATAGGAAAAAAGATATTAAGCTCTAAGTCTTCTATAGCTACAGCGTATTTTATTACTTCATCTCACTTCACCGATTTGATTTGACCTAATTTTCTCGTTTATGCCCACATAAAATCTCTGTGCTAATCCAAGAATCTGGACATTTTGCCATCCTTTGCATGCATCACATCTGTTCTTCATTCTTTTCTGCCACATTTGTCCTATGTTCTGTAATTACTGTGCTTTCTCTACTTACCAAATCTTACGTACCCTTCACCCGCCCACCCCACTCAAAGTTCTTCCTTCTCTGTGCAGACTTCCTTGATTACTAGAGTCCATCCTGAGTTCTCTTTTTCTAGTTCCATTGTTTGATGAGGTAATCAACTGAGACATTAATTTCCGTTCCCCCCCCCCCCCCACTGAATTAGGAAACTTTCATAATAATAAGGCAATTAAGAAAGGCCAACTCTTGTATGTAGTTCTGGGCTCCCTTACCTCAGGGAGTTGTGGCTTTAGAGCCCAAATCAGAAGTTAAGCCCTAAAAACAAAGCCTCAAGACAAAGAGCTTTGTTTTTGGAATCTAAATTCTCAAAGGGGTATTATGCTGCGCCCTTTGCTTGGTGAGAAGGGGAAGACTGACACTTTGGAGTTCCACTGAAGTGGCCCGATGGGAGGAAAATAATCAACTTCTCTTAAATGAGGAAGGTGCCAAGGTTTGAGGTCTCTGCTTGCTCACAGCTCCAGTTGGGGTAGATAATTGCTTATCACACTTCTAGAGGCTGAACATGAAAAGGCACTGTCTTCAGCTTAACTGTGATGATCTAGGGGCTGAGCCCATACTCAAGGACCACTGTGAAGAGCATCTGTAAACCCAGCTAATGCAGTAGTGTCAGGCAGTCAGATGGACCAGGCTCAATGGCGTCTTTGTCAGGTGGACAAGCAACCTCAAGGATAGAGACCACCACGGACTAAGGATCTGACCCCACTGTAGATATCATTTGTCTTGTACAAGTTAAGGGAGGGGAAGGGGGCCTGAAACTTCACTGAATTTCTTGCTGACTTAGTGAAAAGGACCTTGGGTTTAACTTGCTTTAGAAAAATAAGGTAATGTTTCTTGCACCTGAATTTTGAAGACTGAATTTGAATTTTTTCCCAGATACAGCACACTTAAGCCCTTGCCAGTATATTATTGATTATTGTTTCTTCATTTTTTGGCATTTGTGCCTGTTTTATCTCTATAAGAAGACCCCAAGCTTCCAGAAGGCTAGTGCCTTGCATTGTTATAACTACAACTATAACTACAAATATCTGGATCTCTCACATTGCTCAACACTTTTACTTACATTGAGAAATTACTATCTGAGTATTTGGTCAACTCTCCAGTGCATTTTTACAAACAGGCTGACAATAAGTAGCAAGTTCAGGGTGCACCCTTTTTCTGAGGTATGTCTATATGTTGTAGTCCTATGGGGTCTTTCCATCTCTGAAATTCTGTGTAATTCTTTTCTCCCTGTCCTTTATTACTTACTCCCTCTCATCAGAAAATAGCCACAGTTCTATTTTCAGTATCACTTTAAGGTCTAAGGCATTTTTTTAAAAATGTGTTCACTTAGTTTCCCTCACACTGAGTTCGTTCATTTATGCTTTTTGACACATGCAACACTGTCCCCATCTCCCTGACTCCATTTCCCCAAAGAGACAGCTCTCTGGGTCCTTCTGTCAGCTGAGGATTCAGTGGAACTCAAAGCTGTGCCCTATCTTGTAATTCAATGAGAGAAGACATGACCAATTTGTGATGTGATATAAAAATGATGAGGCTAAACTCCCACCACTGTTGCCTACCTTAGGGAAGCTAAACCGCTTGGTGACAGATGTTACAGAGATAACTATCAATCATCAGCTTTGATAATGGGTATTTATATTTGCATAAACAATGTCAGGGATTGTTTAGAATATTTTCACTCGATGGCCACTGGGTGTCCTCATTTCCAAAGTAAATAGGCAACATTTAGTGTAAGTCACCAGAGACAATAAAATACACTAATTTTCTTTTTGGCCTTTCACATACTGAGTATAAATTTATTGCTGAACTCACAACCAGGTCACATATTGGTACTGCTTAAAAACCTTCAGGTCAAACTGTTGAAGTTTATAACCAAAAGTAACTTCTGCAGGTTCCAGACATGAATTTACAAGCCTGTTTCCTCAATAGAGGGGACTGTGATCCAGCTATTAGAATGAGCCCTTATTCATTTGAAAATTGGCATGGGATTTTGGCTATCTGTAGAGAGAGCCAGGAGAGAGGAACAGAGGAGTTCTTAATTTATTCTTGAAAGAAAAGAGAACACCAAATAGCTCTATGGGATATTTGTTAGATTCTGTTTTTATCTCAACTTTTCTGAAAACCAATTAAAAATAATAATGAGAAAGATAAAAATGTCCTTTACTTGGGAAACCTGAAATGATGTGAAAAAATAGTAGATGAGCTGGGTCATATAATGAGTATCGATCATTTCATATTTAAAGACAAAGAATTAAATTATTCTTTTGTGGACCAGTTATCCCACCTGTAAAATGAAGATGCTTGTGCTTCATGGGGATGTTGTAGGACAAGTAAAACAGAAAAAGGAGGTACACGGGGTTCCTAGGAAGAGAAACCATAGACGAGATAGATTTAAGATGTTATTAATATTCTAATTGTGGTTGAATCACAGTTATGTGGCTTGTCCCTGATGGCAGACAGGAGTCAAGAACAGAGCTCATGGAGCTAACAAATAGTTATTGATTCGACCACTCCAAGACACCAAGTGTGACCCACTGCCAGGCAATCGCTTTGTGCTCCCTAAAGTTATTTTTGCATGCCTAGGATTGTCAATGCCTTTGAATTTGTATTACATACATTTTCGAAGAGATCCTTTTCTTGAACAGCCAGAAGAATTCCCACCTCCTCACCTTGTAAATTTCTCAAACTTGAGATACAGAACCACTACTGAGTGTGTAATAATACTTGCCTTCAAATGTCATGCTTAACCAAGTAGCTAACCTTTTTTCAAAAGCCGAGTTAACTTTACCACAACCATTTTTTCACTAGTGTATATCCCCAGCTTAATTAGCATTCTCTGGCATGTCATTTCAGTATATAAATTATTAATATGATTCTGTGCCACAGCTAACAATTTATACAGATATTATCAAGGAAACTATAGGAAGCTCTATAAGGTATTCACTACCTTGCAGAGATTTTCTCTGGTCTTGCTGGCTTTGCTTAATGGCTTTTTCTGTTTTTAAAGGACCACACACTCATGCCTCTAGTACAGCTGCCTATAACTCTAAATCAACTGTTTAAATCCGCAGTAATGCACAATAGCCAGGTCACTTTCACCCTGAGATTCTACTAAAGGATCACAATATACTCAGACTGTATGGAGAGGTGTCTCATTTCTTCTAAAGATCCTTAAATTCCTGGGATTTATAGCATTTTCCGACTCTTTAATTAGTAGGTTCATTTTTGAACTACTGTAATCCTGAAGACATATCTGCAGAGCCCTCCTGATTGTTTTCCCCTAAGCTTTTTCCCCTTTCAGCTTCCTCAGTGTGCTCCTTTAATTTCACTTTTAGAATTTCTCGAGGCTCAGTGGCTGAACACCGCACAGCACAGGTTTTATCTGATGTGCCGGCGCCTGGTGTGGTCTAAGACACACTGGTGTTTTTGTTCTTGAAGCACAGGACTGATGTTCTGAAACCTAAACTCCAACACAAAGGCGATCATTAGCTCGTTTAAGTGTTTCTTTTCTTCCCTCTCGGCCTTCTCCCACCCACCCCAGTACTTCCTTAGTCCTATGCACTGGCAGCAGATGGCAACCATATTCTAAAGCTGAGTATATACAAAATCGTGCCATGGAGAACAGAGTTAGCTTTAAAGTTAGCTTTCTATTCAAGTAGGATGGCAGAGACTTCTGGAGGAGTGAACTCATCTCTCATTCATTTAATCCTCTATTCATTCAGCCAGGGATTTGTTTTCCTACACATCCTTCTACTGTCCAGCCAGTTGAAGGAGGGTGGGCGTCAAGAACTCTCTTGAGACCCCTTCCAGCAGGAGGGCACTAAGATTCTATGCCAACCTCTGTTTCCCTGGGCCAGCTCTGCCTGCTGCTGGTCAAATCATGCCATCCCTATGAGAGCAGTTTCAGAGCACCGTGTGGGGGGTGGATTTTTCAAGAACTGTCTCCTTGCTAGACTGACAGTCATCCACTGTATTCTCTCGACAAAAATTAGACCTGGGAAAAGGGTGAAACAAGGAGGAGGGTGTGAGGTTGCAGGATTGTACAGTAATGGGAGGTGGGAGTGGGAAAACCTTTCCTTTTTGTTGTTTCAAAGGTTTGCGGGAGCTTTCAACTAATCATCTGTTTGAGCATCTTGAAAATAAGTATCTATTTTCATGATATCTATCAAAAACAGGCACCAGATTATACTACAAAGTTGACCTTAACCCTGCCATATTGCTACTAGAATCAAAACATGTAGCAGCCTACATCCAACAGAAAATGATTTTGTTTTCGCAGGATAAAAACCAGAGGGTATCTGGGATGCACTTCGTTTTGTAGGTCTGTCTAATGAAAAACAAATCATGTAAAAAAATAAATCAGTGCCTATACTTTTACAAATGGGTGAAATGCTCACAAATGTATTATGCTCTTACTTCGGCTCAGTTCTCTCCCACTTCATTCATTCATTCATTCAACAAAGTTTTGCTGAGCACCTGCTATGACTAAGCACTATGCTAGATGCTCAGGATCCAGCAGTGAACAGGATAGACAGGATTTCTGCTCTCACAAATTCTCCTACCTGGCCAAAATAAGTGTTTAATAATTTAACCACTAGAATGTTATTTGAGGAACAAGAATAATTCATCTTACCTAGCATTTCTTCTGAATCTTTCTCAAACATATTTCTTGAAGGTCCAAACTCCTTTAACCAAGAAATTCTGCCTAAAATCTCTCTTTCTATTATTATATTCATTCCTTTCTTGGCTACAGTATTGACAGTTCAGATTGCAACTGCTACATTTTTTTTTTCCTGTTGGGACTGTAATTCTGAGGATTGAGGATCTTTGCTTTTCAAGCTACATATATTTTTTCTCTGTAAATATTGTACCATCTAATTTGTGTCTTTGGATTCTGCTGATTAGCCATCAACACATGATTTAAGGAATACTGCATATGAGATGCAGAAATCATGACTCTGTGAGTTATTATTTTAAAGCTCTGACTTGGGATTTATACAGACTTGCACGCGATCTAGTTTAGCATTTGATCTGCAACTATTACTAAGAGGCTCATAGCTCAGGTTTCATACCCATGTGTCTCTGGAATTTTATACTCAATGGCAAAAGTGCTCCAGAGTTTAATAGAAGCAAATGTCTGAAATTATCTCCATGCATTACCGAAAACTAGTGGGTACTGTGGGACAGGAAAGGGTACAGTGAATCAACAAATCCTACTGAATTTCTTAAGATTACATGTATTTTTTCAACTATTACAAACTGCTTCAGAATGGAAGGAGGTAAGTGAGCTGAGTGATTAGGAGCAATCCTCCTGTGCAGTGAAACACATTTACTCTCCTAACTTTACCTCTATTTTGAATTATTTCAAATACTCTGAAGCCATCAGGCAGATTGTCTTTTAAAAAGATGAAAGATGCATTTCTTTAGTTATACGTACATCTCTTCGAAAAGGGCTCTCTGATGTAGCACAGACGTTCGCCCATTCTAAAGACCTGATGTTTTGGCCTCTTCAGGTATTAGGGCTGAATGGTGACTACAATGAAAGGTCACCTAAGGGTGCACAGTAAGAGCATGTACAGTTTCTACAATGTATTCCAAGGTAAAATAGACAGAAATCCATTCCATATAATTTGAAAATCTCTTATTGATTAGGAAGCACTTGAGTACAAAAGGAACTTAATAAGTTAATACTGATAATATAAATAGTACTCTATACCTTCCCTATACCAAGAAGAAAACATTCAGAAAGTTTTTTATTAACTTTTCTGAGCCACAGTTTCCTTATCTGCAAAGTGCGGTGTTTTGTAAGAATGCTATAATTTAAATGTATTCGATACAGTGACTATTAGCCCTCTTCTAAATTCAGAAAAACAAATGGAATAAAAGAAGGCAAAAGAGTGAAAGGGAGGCTTCTCCGTCTACCCAGGCCTGACTCCAAGGGGGGACAAAAAAGGGGTGCTGGCTTCGTCCTGGAGTAAGGGTGGTGACTGTTCCCCATGTACTTTCCCCCTACAGACCCCAGGCATTTGCCTCAGTCATTCTCAGGGGCAAGGATGGGGCATTTGCCAGAACCTTCACTGATGTTGCATCAATTTTAGAACATATTTACTTAATGATTTAAAACACTTAAACTAGAGCTAATGTTCAAATTCACTGAATGCTGTCTGTCTTTCTGGTGCTGTTTTGGGGGCTTTACATCTAGCATTTCATCTAATTCTTATAATAACCCAATGACATAGATACTATTTTCATTCTCATATGCATTTGAGGAAATGGAAACATAGGGAGGTTAGGTAAAGACATGTAAATACATTCATAGGCTGAAATGCACATTAAAGAACAAATAACTAGACCATGGGGGTGAGAAAACATTTCCTGAGCAACCTGTGGTCCAAATTAGTCCATTATCAATATGTTCCAGAAATAGCTTTGGAAGTCTGTTATCATACCTGTCTTTGCCCCACAAGCATACTGAAGGGACCCGAAATTACTTCAGGAATCAGTCTGCCTTTGGATGTTCGCGACAGACTTTTCCTCCTTGCTTCTTAGTTGACTTGTGGGGGCCAGGTTTGAAGATGCAGATTCTGACTGGGATATGTCCTAGAGAAGTGGCCCTTTCATTCTTTCAGTTTCCTGATCCCAATCTAATGAAAGCATACATGTAGGCATGCATGTATGTGGGCATAGCTTCTTAGGAAGTTCATAGGCTCTTAGAGGGAGGCAGTCATACCAGTGGAGATTAAGGCCTCCAGGTCAATAATTCTTCCTCTAGAGTGATGGGATACCCTCTGCCTGAGCCTCTGCCTGTATCACTGCCCAAGGACACCACATCTGCTTTTAAGTACCTCAGCATGATACCCTGGGATTTTGAGACCACTTCAGGAGCCAGGATCCAATCGCCCCTCTGGGAACTTTAGGTCAGGAATAAAATGGAAAAGGCTAGATTTCTGGGGCTTTTGTTAAAATTGGAAAAAAGCACCCAGGTCTGCCTGGAGAGACCTATAGTATTTTCTTGAGGAAAGGAAATGCATCGTTTTCCCTAGGGTTAACTTGTAATAGCTAAAGTTCAGAATTTGCATGTGTATTTTCCATGAGACTCAGAATTATGCTCCATAGCTCAATTTATAGACACCTTTCTTCTATTATCTCTTTTATATCCAAGCACCTGGTTGAGATATGAGGCAAAGAGACAATAAGTGATTACACAGGAAGGGAAATGATTATAGCAAAAAACTAAACGACAAAGTTAATTTAGTTACCACTTCTTGAAATTCTTCATGTGCTCTACCTGCCACAGCAAGCTTTTCTAAAAGTTATGCATGGCCTGGATTAATATAGCATGAAATCTTGGAATAAAACCGGTAACATAAATCTACCTAAAACTACTGAGGATAAATGATAAATCTGTTTTGGAGCTGTAGAGGAGAGAAAAACTCCTCAAGGTCTATTTTGACATCAACTCTGAATTTATTCTTCCTTGCAAAACTATAAGACTTGTATTCAAAATTCTTCTATGAACTTGTTTATATAACTTACAGTAGTGATAAAATTTTTTCCTATTCGTTTTACAGGTAATCTAATATCAGAGTAAAGTAATATTTGGTTTCAGAGCACCATCCTGAAGTAGAAGTAATTGCAGATATTGTGTGTCCAGGTGACCTTAGAAATGTCTTTAACCAATGAAGAGAGCAATTCAGTCTAAGTAAATAAGTTTTTTAAAAGTCCCACAAATAATGAACTTGAAGATGTCTTGTGATCTTGTGGCAGTACGTGAGAACAACACGTAGGTTTGTTATTAGTAACTACAGAGCTACTTGGATTGGATCTGTTATAAAAGTTCACAGAATGTGGCATTTAAAAATGATTATGCTTTGAGATAACTTGTTTGAAAAATTTTTATAAAATGTAAATGTTCAAAGTATATGATATCTGTCCTCTGTCTAATGGTCAGAAACGACTGAGGGTGACTGCATATTTGTGAAGGCATCTGAAGAAGACATGTAACGATTTTTTCAAAACATTAGTTCTTGATGGCTTTCAGTCAAGATGGCAGAGTAAGTTAATGCTGTGCTTGGCTCCTGTTATGACCACCTCAAAATTCCAACTAAACTACTGAACATACCATCATTGAGAATCGCCTAAAGACTAGCTGAACAGAATAAGCCATGTGAAGGCTGGTGCAGGGGCACAGATGTGAAACAGGCTAGTCAATCAAGAGGGCTATCTCAGCTACAGAGGTCCCTTCCGAGGAGTGAGGGGTTCTGATCTCACACCAGGCTCCCCAGCCTAGGGGTCCAGTGCTGGGAAGAGAAGTCCCCACAACTCCTGGCTGTAAAAACCAGCAGAGATTGTGGCTCAGTGAGACAGAGAGCTGCTGGAGTCCCAGGCACTCCTCTTAACGGCCCACCATGACTTACTCACTGACAGATTCTTTCATGGGGGCAGCAGCTTGAAAGGTGCCAGGGACATACAGGGAGGAACCGGATCATCTGGCTTCTGGGCAAAAGCTGGAGGGGCAGCTTTATCAGACAAAAGTGCTGCCAGAAGCCACTGTTCCTTTGTTGAGTCCTCCCACCACTCAGAATGCAGATGCAGGCATGTGTCACATCTGATCCCCTCATCAACCTGGTTAACACTGTCGGTCCTGCCCTGAAGATTCCCTGAGACCCTGCCCTACGCAGTTTGCAGGCCCACCCAAGCTGCTTCTAGTGACTTTTCCATACAGCCTGTTTTAGCTCATGCTGCAAACTTTCCTAAAACCTCTCAAAGGTTCACAAACCCCAAACAAGCAGCATCTGGTCGTCGTGTGTACTGTACCTCTTGCTAAGCAGCCCCAAACCTGGCACTAGGGGCAGCCAGCCTCGGTCTGCAGCTTAGCCATTCCCAGGCACCTCCAAGCACAGAACAAAAGGCAACAATCTGCACATCAGTTTGTAGCTCATACGAAGTGGCCCTGGGCAGGACACAGGCAGTGGCTGACCTTGGCTCCATTAGAGCACTTCCTAAGAGGCCCCGGAACCAACGCACCTGGTGGCCAGCTTCAGACCACACCAGAGAACCGCCCTATCACCTCCACAAATGCCACACCCAAAGGGCAGACTGGGCAGGCACCAGTCCTGCTAAAGCAAACCCTGCTCCATAGGGTCAGCCCCTGCACAACAGGTCCTCCATGTAGCCATAACTCGTCCTCACAACTAATCAGCCTAAGGGTCAGTCTCTTCCACTGACATGCAAATAGCAACCAAGGCTCAAATACAATAAGAGGGCACATACAATCTTGGCTCAGGTGACCAGGGAGACTGTGAGACTGTGCCACTGAGCTCCCCAGGACACCTACTACAAGACATAGATATACCTAATACACAGAAACAAACACAGGGAGGCAGTCAAAATGAGGAGACAGACTTGTCTCAAATGAAAGATCAGAACGGAGCTCTAGCAAAAAAAAAAAAAAAAAAAAAAAAAATCCTAAACAAAATGGAAGCAAGCAATTGACCAGATGCAGAGTTCAAAATCCTGGTTATAAGGATGCTCAATAATCTAGGTAAGAACTTCAGCGAAGAGTAGGACACATAAAAATAGAGTTAGAAAACATAAAAAAAAAGGGTCAGAAATGAAGAATAAACGACAAATAAAGAATATATTAGAGGGAATCAACAGCATATTAGATGAAACAGAGGATCAAATCAGTAATTTGGAAGATAAAATGGCAGAACACACCCAATCAGAAGGGAAAAAGGAAAAAGAATCTAAAAAAAAAATAGTTTACGGGGCCTCTGGAACAACATCAAGTGTATCAATATTCACATCATAGCGGTGCCAGAAGGAGAAGAAAAAGAGCAAGGAATTGAAAACCTATTTGAAGAAATAATGACAGAAAAATTCCCTAACCTGGTAAAGGAAATAGACATACAAGCTTAGGAAGCTCAGAGAGTCCCAAACAAGATGCACCCAAAGAGGCCCACACCAAGACACATCATAATCAAAATGCCAAAGGTTAAAGGCAAAGAGAGAATCTGAAAAGCAGCAAGTAAAAGTCAGCTAGTTACCTACAATGGAGCTCCATAAGACTGTCAGCTGATTTCTCAACAGAAACTTTGTAGCCAGGATGGATTGACTCAAAATAATTCAAAGCGATGAAAAGTTAGGACCTACTACCCAAGATCACTCTACTCAGAAAAGCAATCATTTAGAACTGAAGGACAGACAAAGAGCCTCCCAGACAAAAAAAAAAAAAAAAAAAAAAAAAGAAAGAAAGCTAAAGTAGTTCATCATCACGAAACTACTATGATAAGAAATGTTAAAGAGACAAGAAGAAGAAAAAAAAGAGAGGGAGGAGAAGAGGGAAGGAGATAGGGAACAAGGAGAGGGAAAAGAAAAAGAGGGAGAAGGAGAAGGGAGAGAGAGGAGGAGGAAGAGAAGAAGAAAAAGAATATGAATAATAAAATGGCAATAACTACATATCTAACAACAGTGACTTTAAATGTAAATGGATTAAGTGACTCTCATTTTAGTCAGAAAATGTAAGTTCTCTTAGAAGCAGACTCACTAACAGGCAGCATAGTGTAGTGAAGGAGAAACAGGGTTCTTCTTTGGTCTTCCTTTTGGTATGACACTTGCCCTCTTTGGGCCTTGGCTTCTGCATCTGAATACCCTTACAACAATGGGTTTAGACCAGTTGACCTTTACTCCCTTTCAGTGCTGATAAAAAACTGGTACATAATCCCTAGAGAGAACAATGAATGTAGAGGCAGGAAAAACACAAAAAGGAAAGCAAAAAGTGTTTATTCAGCTGATGAGGTAATAAGGAGTTTAACCATGATACCTCGTGTGAGGTGACTGGTGAAAGGATATAACTTAAAATTTCCTTAAAGCAAGGAATTCCTAGAATCTTCATGCAGGCTCTCAATTGATCCTAAATGATCCATGTCCAAGGACAGGGGAACATGTGATTTTTTTTTTTTTTTTTAAGTTAGGATGTGAGAAGTCCTGACAGGGAAAAACACTAATTTTACATAATGAAATGTGCCATGAGCGCAGGGAGCACATATGAAACTGTCACTAGCAGCTGCAGATAAGAAGGATATACTCCAGCAAGATATGATCTGGTAAGATGAAGAATAGAGCCCTGAAAACCAGTAGTCAGTCTTAACAATTATATATGGACAATCATAAGCACATTCATGCACTATTTGGGAGGGCAATGCGGCATGGTGTAACTCAAGGCAGTGGGCCACAAGACCAGATTTGTCAAGACCAGGGAGGATTTCATAAAAGGACAGATTGCTAGAGTCTGGGGAGACTACGAGTCAATGACAGAAGTCAAATATGACACTGATACGTGACTCTATGGCTCCCAAAATGAACCTTTCTCAAAAAAACTATTTGGAAATCTGTTTCTTAATAAATTATTTCTAGGTCTCTCCTACATGTGCTGACTACATGGAAGAAGGGCACTTTTGCCTATTGGAAAATAAGTGGGTGTCTTGCTTCATTATTTAGGAAGCAAATGTCTCTAAAAGGTACATACAATTCACCCCAGCTCAATGTTAATGACAGGCAATGTTACCTAAATACAAACTGTCCCATGATTAAAATGAGGCACAAGAAGGTCTGAGTACTGTAACTGATCTGCTCTGTTTTCTGAGGACACAATTCTTTTTTTGTGGCTCTGGGCTTTGCTTCTGTTCCTTTAGCCTGGAATGCCATTCCCTCCCTGTTCTACTTGACATACACCTATTCCTTTATAACCCAGGTCTAATGTCACGTCCCCTGTGAAGCCCTTCCCACTGCTTTAGCTTCCTCCCTCAGAGCTGGGTAGCATTTTGTGCTCTGTTGAACACTTTAATAATGCATTTCTACATCCCCCTATACAGGATAACAGGTTTAACAAAGTGTTCAGTAATACGGGGACTTCCTAAAGTGAGGGATGACATCTTGTTCGTATTTTCACCCCTGGTCTGAGCTGAGGATTTGGCACAGATGCAGGAGTTCCACATTCGATGAATGACTAAATGAAGGAATGAACGAATGAATGAGGAAAGACTGATGAACAGAAATTACTGCATTAAGTGACCATGGAAGACATCCACTTAAAGTAATGTTGTAGGGAGGGGGTAAGTTTTATAAAAAGAGGGACAATTTTATAAAAAGAGGCAGACTGTGACATAAAACTTCAATAAATATGATTTTTTAAAATTAATGAGTCCCTAGATATACTAAGGAAACTCTAAGAAATTAGAGAAAAATTTAAAAAATTACTGAAATGTATATGGGCTGGACTAAGCACTGAAACCTCTAAATAAGAGGTTATCAAAGGTAATAAAAATAACACAAAAGGAATTATTATCAATTAACGCAGAGGCAGAGAGATGACTTTTTAAAAAGGGAAAGACCAGCTTTAAAGAAATGAATTCATGCTTAACAGGCAAGAGGTTTACTTGGTAATCAAATAGCAGAAAAATAGTTTAAACTGTTAGCAATGAAAAAGTAAGTAGATAATTCTCTACAGAAAGAATAAAGAGGAATGCAGGACGTTTGGGGGAACACTGGTAACACTCTATTAAACGAAAGATGCTCAATGTACTGTTTAACTGATATGGAATCAATCAGAAATTTATAGCAAGCCATAGGACAATAACTATCTGTGGCTGCTTATCCCATCCCATTTTGGATATCTTTCTTCTGCAAATTAGTGTGACCCCAAAATGTTTTCAGGATTGTCCAATTTGTCCTAAATTCCATAAATACACACTCCTTCAGAGGACGCTGTTTTTTTGCCATGTCTCTATTACAGTTCTTCACAGATGGACCATTTTTGTCCTTCCAACATCTAAGAATAACTCTTTCGGTTATCAAGACATACCCAAATCCAGTTCAGCTGCTCCTGTGGGATTCCAGTTAGTTTAGACACATCTGCTGAGATACATGCATTTGAATCCAAATGAAGCTTTTGTTTGATTATACATTTTGAACATTTATGGAGGTTTTTTTGGGGGGGCCAAAATGTTTTTCATTTTTTGGCACTCCAACAGAGATCTTCAGTTACAAACACTGCCTTCTGAGCACCTCCAGCAAAAATCCGATCTTTTCATGTGAACAGGTGCCTCAGGAAGTTTTTGGAAGGTTTTACACTGAATCAGCTTTCTGATTGGAAACTTTCTGAACACGCAGTCAAATTTGCCAGAGACCTTCAAACTTGCTTGAGCAGTTTTCACTCATTCAGACATACATTCACACATACAGACAGCCCAAGTGAAAGCAAATCAGAGCCCTGTAAATCTAAAGTGTCTTTCTCAAAGGTTAAATACCATACTCAACCAAACTGAATGAAGAGAAATAAATGGCAGGAGAGATAATGAATAAACAGCAAGAAAAGAGGTTCAGATTCATGAGCATGTTCCCCTTAAAGCTTTATCTGAGAGTTTAAGCTACACATCCTTTCAGTAAAAAAATTCTATCCCACCCAGTTTCGAATAAACGCTCAAGCATTTGCGTTTTAAAACATCGCACCTTAGAGCACTGCTACCAATTCCTTTTACTCACAAACTTGTTCAAATATGGTTATTTTAAAATACTTCCTTCTCCAACACAAACAGGTCAACTGGATTCCAATCTAAATGAAGGAAAAAACGCTACTCTCTAAATCAAGGGTTCTTTGGCAAAACGTACATCTTACTTGATTCCCTACAATTTTTCTTTTCCAGTTTGAACGTAAACTGAAAAGTTGTTGCAGAGTAAAACAACTTTTTCAGCCTTAAGCCTGCAAAGTTATTACAGAGTAAGATCACTCCCCCTTTGGGCATGCCCAGAATTCATGGGGAAATCTGCTTTCACGTTGTTCGTAAGGCCCTGGACCAGATGCTGTAAGGTGGCCAGGAACCTTTGTCTACACCCACTTAGCAGATTTCTGGCTCTTTATCAGGAACTAAGAGGTTTATTTGCAGAAATGAATCATTTCCTTCAAAATATCCTTTACCCTATTTACATGCTTGCATATTCCTTCCATTTTGTTTTCCCCCTACAGCTTTACTAAGGGAATTAATTATCTAGAAGAACAGGAACATACAGTAAGTACATCTGAGATACAGGATGAGACACAGTATGTCATCTATTAGGCCTGGCTAAGACCAGCAGCTGATGCTAAATGGGAAGGAACATGCACCAAATGTTTTTTAATCACAAAGTTAGTAATTAATTGCTCTTTAAAATACATTTTATGCTTCTTTCTGTCTGTGTACATGAAATGCACATTTATTACATGCCAAAAATTATAACATTATGGTTTAAATGTGACTGGCACGGAAGTCCGGAAATCAGAGTTAATGTTCCCACAGCAACTTTAATTCTGTCCGTGTGCACACGCAGAGCTGTAGCAGCTTTCCATTCCAGGATCATACATATAGATGGTTTGGGGAGGGAAGCTAACGACCCATATCCTCAACTGTAGTTACAGGAAGAAAACAAAGGATATAAGCTGTGCTCCTTTCCACATACGTGGATACAAACAATGTCCCCATGCCCGTGTTGTGTAATCAGGGAACGAAAGAATCTGCTGTGATGCCGGCACTTAAGGGGACAGTTTCTGTTGCTGTGGGAACCCGAACTTTGCATTTCCTGACTCTGGGGTAATTAAAATGTCAGCCTTAATGTGGCATTAATGGAGTCTGCCATAAAAAAAAAATCCTCTTTGTTTTGTTCTCTAAAAAAACTGCTTAGAAGTTCAAACTGAACGAAGCGTACTAAAAATTTTAATCTCGGGGACTTGGATGGGTGAAACGAAGGGTTGAGAGGGGGAAAGCCAGTGAAGGTGGAGGGAGAGGAGGAACAGTCCCCAAGTCTCCTGGACAGTGTTCAGCCCCAACAGTCCTGCTACCTAAAGAGCTAAAGTTAAACCCACCCACACAACAGTTTGGTAATGTGTAAAGGTTAAATTAAAAATAAATAAAAACTGTTAATGCGTAAGCACATCTTGGCAAGGACAGATAAAAAAAATGAGACAGTCTGATGAGACAGAGGAAAACATGAGAAAGTAAGTAACTATGGATGTCAGCTTTCAGCAAATTCAGACATCAGAATAGGTGAATCCACAGCCCAAAGTAGGAGGACTAAGTAAGAGTCAAGAGTCACTTCTTCTCTCCCTTAATAGAAAAGGCTTATTTTGGGGAAACTGAAATAGAAGAAATAATGCAAGTAAAAGTTCTGGTTGTCTCTAACACACGTATATGACTGTGATGTGCTACAGTTTAGTAGTTGTCAATACAGGTTTGCATATGGAGAGCCCCTGCCTGCTCTACTGACTTGGTTTAGTTCTGTTTCAGCATTTAAAGGGAGAGCTTGGCTCAGCTCATCCTCAGCCTGTTCAGTGGGTAACTGTTCTGTGAAACACCTATGAGTTTGGTGCCCTTGGTATTCCCAAACTCATCTTAATGCCTTCTGTTATCGTCATCTGATTTTTTTTTTTAGTGTTAGATTTTTAGAGATGATAAAGAGGTGACAATCTAGGAGGTAAAGGGGGAATATTGCTAAAGGGAAATCATTAGTGGGTGCACTACAAAGCAGCACACTTTTCAGTAGCAATATTAACCTCATCACTTCACAAGGGAAAGTACTTCTCAACCATATTCTTTCTTGTTCTGAATATTACTGGGATCTCTGGCCAAATCTGAAGTGGCTCAGCAGGTTAAATAGTCAACTGAAAACCTACAGGGCCAGACTCATCCTATTTGCTCTAAAATTTGGCCTGTGTCCTTCAGATGCAACAACACTGGGTTACCCACCCCTACCAGTTCATATTTGGAGCTGCCTTTTCTTTTGTGGGGACGTTCATACATCATGTTTTATAACCCATTCCCCAATATGAGTACTTGCACATTTTCAAGGTGTCTATTTAGAGCCAGGAATGCCATCTCTGGGCCTGGAACAGAGAATTCAGACTGCTCAGAGCAACAGCAAAGCCATAAACATCCTTCAGTATCTGAATGAGTTAACTATCGTGCAAGTCATTTAACTTCTGGGTATCAATTTTCTCAGTTTTCTCATCTGTAAACTGGGAAGAATTATAATGATTGGCAGAAAATGGGCATTAAGGCATGACTAAGAATAATTTTACTAAACACATGACAAATAAAAAGATGCCATAAAAATTCAGGCACTTGTGAAAGCTTGGAACACTACACACTGGTGGAATGTTTCTGAAGTTAAATAGACTAACAAGTCAAGGGCACTATTTTTAAATGCCCCAAATCTGTTAGTTCTAAGTAGGAACTGAATATTTTACCTTAAAGAAGTTGGGCTTTTAAATTAAACTATGGCAAGAATGACACTTAAAAGTAAGAAAGAAAGAAAAAGAAAGAAAGAAAGGAAAGAAGAAAGAAAGGAGAAAGAAAGAAAGAAAGAAAGAAAGAAAGAAAGAAAGAAAGAAAGAAAGAAAGATCCTCTTGAATGCAAGAAGAGCATCCAAAAACTTTAACAGCTTAAAATAAACCTCTTTCCTGTGCTCTCTTAAGCAATCTCCAAATGAACAGATTTCTGTGAATCTTTCCTAAAAACAATTTTCTTGTAAGTGTAAGCTCAAATCAGGACAAACTACAATCCGAATATATTTGAAGAAAAGTACAATCAATTTAAACAACAGGTTGGAGCAGAGAAGACTTTCACATCTTAATGGCAAAATCAAAATGACTTTTAAACAGCTGGAGATTAGATTCCTCCTCCCTATTTGTTTTCCTTCCAACTGCATTCAGATACCTTACTGAGCTCAGATCCATGGGCTTTCTCACACCCGAGGAGGTGGCACCACGCTTGTACAGTGCCTTGTACGCATTCCATGCTAATGCCAAGGCCTGGTCAGAGGATGCTCGTAGTAAAGTACGATAAATGAAGCCTAGTGCTGCTTCGTCAGAAAAACATTCGCTTTGCTGCGACGGGATTTCTGGGCTAAGGCCACGCTATGTAATCTTCCCCATAAGGTGTGGCAGGAAGCCAGGAGACGAAGGTCTGCATGCAGGAGCTCCAGGCCCTTCTCCACAGGAACAGGCTACCTTCCTGCTAGGTAGGGACAGTGTGCACATGTCTATGGGCACCGCGCCATGCGATTTTCCCATTCTTCCTGTAATTACTATTAGGCTGGAGACTGCCAGGCAAGAAGGGCCAAGGATGTCACTATTACGACGGTCCACAGAACAGAGTCCCTGCTTCTGACCTCCGGGTTTGTCCGTAGAAGTGGCAACTTCGTACAAATCACACAGGCTGTAGAGATTTGGGTCTCGTTACTCCTCGTTTCATTTTCTAGTGACGGATGGAGTGTGGTCTTAGCCCAGCCATGAAGAGAACAATCTCTCTTCACCCCAATCCCAACCCCTGGGTCTTGTCCCTTTACCTGGAGACTATTATGAGAGAACAGGTAGGGAACGGAATCTTCCAGTCTCATTCGCCTTTTGCCCACTTTGCAGAGTTTTACATTTGTTCTGTCAAAATAATCACACTAGCAAATTTGGAATCTCATTTCCTCATTATTAATTTTTCTTTCTGTGGACAGGATAAACAGAGTCCTTTTTTGAAAAAAAAAAACTTTTCTTGATCATTCCAAAGAAGAATATACCAGCCCTTTGCCTGTTACCAGATTCCTTTATGGAGACCAGTTCAGAATAGTTGTTGGGTATCTCCAGACTAAAAGGAATGTTCTTTCAGATTGCACCCCAAAGTTTTTCCATTCTTTTCTTTTGTCAACATATGTATTTCTTTCTCCCTGAAGTGTTGGGTTACATTTCATAAAGAGAGAAAAAAATCTCTTAAATGTGATTTATCAACTTTCTTAAAATAGAAATTAAAGAAGTGACTCCCAGTTTAGTGGGAAGACTGCAAAAATAAACAGCAGTGGGGTGATTTCAATAGTGATGCTCTCATTAAGCTGCCCATTTCCAAATTTAGCCCATAAGCATTTTTTTTTTAAATTAAAAAAATGTTTTTAACCTGAATTCTTATTGGCTACTTAAAGTCAGAGTGGCTTTTGAATTCTTGGAAGCCATTCTCTTTTCTTCTGTGAATTTATGCTATCCTTTAACCGCTTCAAAATAAATTAAAAACTGGAAAGACAGAAATTCAGCCAAGCTACATGAGACTCCAGTAACTAATGCAAAGCTGATTTGTGTTATGTAATTTCAAAATGGACGTTTCTTTGTGTCTAACTGGCTTTCTGTGGTCCTTATTTGGCTGTTCAATTAAGTCACGATGTAAGTACTGTTATTCACATCATGGGGACAAAAGAATAATTAGAAAGCACAACTTCGCAACTTTTTTTTTTTTGAGTTAATGTTATGAAAGAAGATGTGGTTTATGTAAACAATCAGCCTTTTGAGGTTAAATGGCTGGTCACCTGGTTTTAACACTGTAGCTTTGAAAATACAGATGTTGGCTGAGTCAAAATGGTGGCAAGTTACTTTTGGCTACTTTAGAAGACCAACTGGAAACAGGTTTGCCAAAAAACCAGAACCCAGGGGACAAGCATGCTCCAAGCACCACGAAGACACCATCACCTTACTGGTGTACTCACAATCAGATGACCCGGTGTGAGCGTGAGAGTTTGTCAGTGAATGTGTTGAGTGGATGAGGGCTGGGTCTGGAGACAAAACAGCTTCAAAGTTCAGGCAGGGAAGGCCCGGCTTGGCGCTGGATCCACCCGGCTGAGTAATCTCATTCTCCTCAGATGCCTTCTGGTTTTCAGCTGTCTTGGGTTTCTTCCTGAAAATAAACAAAGGGCCCTTTGAAGGAACTGACTGCATATTTGGGAAAAGGCATTTTTAGAATCTGTTAAAGATAACTAGATTTTTTTTTTCTGAGGGGGGATGGGAGGGAGTCCAGTATGTCCCTTGTTTTAAAACAAGCTGATTCTTGTTTTTTTTTCCCTCCAGTAATGGCCTAAATGGGAACACATGAAAGCATATGGGCCAAGCAAACAGCACCACATTTGGACTCTGTTGGCTGCATAAAAAGACCCTGTCCCAGAACTTTAGACAGCTTGAGCTACGTATGGCTGACATTACCCAAGCAAGCATCCTTTTTTCCCCCTTAAGAGTTTTAACATGGTCTGGAAAAATACTAGTGGAGGTTTACCGTTCTAGCATTTGTCAGGAAGCTTAGAGACAGGACCCGTGGAGTAATGGGAGGAGCACTGGACTGGGAGTCAGGAGACTTGAGCTATGGTACTAGCTGTGCCTCTAACTTGCTGTGTGGCCTTGGGCACCTCACTTCACCTCTCTGGGCTTCAGTTTCCTCATCTGTAAAATAAAGGGCTTGGATTAGAAGGCCTTAAAGGTTCCTTCTAGCTTTAAGTTTCTATTCATGGAACACATTATGGAACATTCAACTTTCTTGCAGTTTTATTCAATTTTATTTTAGATCGATACATAATTTCAAATCACAATCTAAAATCTCAGGCTGTACAGATGAGAGGGTAGTGACGGAGGTTTCTGTTAAGATAGCAAATGAAAAGTGAAAAGAAGAGCTTAGATTTCATTAGGTAGAGAGAAAGTGTCACACAGATGCTCTAGTCTAATTCTTTAGTCATCTGAAGTATATGATTCCCTTTGGGATTTTCTTTTTTTCCTTTTGTGTATGACTCTGGACTATATAGGAGTAGGACTGCGTGTTTCAGACGTGAGGAAGAGCGGCTAAAGGAAAATAAAAAGTAATTGTTAATAATTGTTATTTGGGGTCAGGAATAGGAAGTAAAAGATCTCAGCTACTGGTCAGCTCTGGTCTTCTTGCCCCAGGAGAATACAACTGACATAGAACTGATATAAATGAATAAATGTTTAGCTTAGACTGCATGTACCCTAGGCCTCAGACAGAGTTATTAATCACACTCTGAAAAATTTCCCCAATTTCCTTGGCTCTGTGCCTTTCTCTATAATTATGTATATGGTACCAGAGAAAGTATTTTATTTTTTGATAGAAGAGTATGTGCGGTACCAAATTTGTTGTAAGTAGGTTTGTTTCCATGTTTTTCTTGTTGCAATAAGCATGGCGATAGACTTGTTATACAGAATATTTTGCACTGAAATTTGTTATACCGGGTAGTTAAATCTGCCCTCGCAGAATATGGTGCTATGATTAGCATGCTGTGTTTCTGGTGCAATAGGTTGTGAAATAAAATCTGCTTTTTCAGAGGGCAGGAGGCAGACATGGCGTGGTAAAGATGAAAATAGAGAGGAAGATTTCAGACATATTTTTCAGTAGGGAGAGGGCCAACGTAAGAGAATAAACAAACCGCAATGCTTTACCAACTGTTTGTCGAATGGGTGGGTGACTGTGGAACTAACCTCCAAATTCTGAGCATCTACGTGGATGTCCAAGGAGCTGGTGTCTGGTTTTCAGTTTAAGGAGGTATCCAAGATGACAGTCTCCAAAGCCCAACTCCTTTTTACTATGAAAACCAATGCCTCCCTATTTCTATCACTGTTGTCTGCCACAGGTTGGAAACCTCAGTGTCATATACCTCCCTGTTCTTTAAAATCCATTCATCAGGTCCTGACAGTTCTGCTTCTTTTATATTTTCACCTCTGTGTTTCCTTTCCATTTTTATTGCAATCACCCAAACACTTTTTATTTAGACCGTTGCTCACTTTCTGGCTCTCCATCCTCCTTGACAACTTCTAGTCCCACTTCTCTGCATTCACTAAATTTGAGGTGGCCACGTTAGCCTACCACTCATGCTGAGTTCCATATCTGCTCTAGCTTAGCTCACAGGCTATACATATTGGGCATACTAGACTCTCAAATTTCCTGAACAATCCCGGCACATCCTGGGGAATCCACATCCTTGGCACTACATCTTTGCTCAAGTTATTTATTTCTCTTGCTCTGAATACCATTTTTTCAACTCTAACTATTGAAATCATACTTATCCTTATTAGATGTCGTCTCCATCTTATAATTGTCTTGATTCCCTTCTACCAGATAGGACTTCTCTCTCTGAAGTTCTCCTCCCTTCCATCTTTCTCCGAAAGCCTCACTTTTTACTTTTAAAAATTTTACTCACTAAATTTTGTTTCAACAGTGGTTATTTATATGCTTATCCCTCACCTATGACAAACTCTCTGAGGGTAAGGAAATGTCCTAGTTATTTTTTTTATCCCTGTGTTCATTCATACTTCCCTTCTTCCTTCCCTCCCACCATTCATTTATTCATGATTCATCTTAAAAATATTTATTACGTACCTATGATGTGCTATCATGGGTTAAGGAATAAAACAAGCCTGGTTTCTGCCCTCCCAGAGTTTGCTGTCTAATGTATACTATTGAGCCAAGTAGCTTAGACAAAGCTTGTCATTCAATATATGTTTGTTGATAGAATAAAATGGAGCTGAAATTAAGGTATATTTAAAAAAAATAGTCAACTGAATCTCAGTTGTGTTTGCTACTCTTTATGCAGTAGTAAAATCTACCTTGAGTGGCTGCTTTTCCTTTGAATCTATGCAAGGCATTTAGTAAGAGTAGGGCCATTTCGCTCACTAAAGCTGGGCTGATTCCTCAAGATTCATTTAAGTATAGGAATGAAACACTAATGACAGATGTCATTTAAAAGAAAAAAAAAATCTGCTGCTCTCAGACCTGGCTTAGGCTAGTTTCAGATGTGTGTTTTAGGAAATTAAGGAAGCCTTCTTTCAAACATGAGTACATGGCCAACATTACGGTTTTATTTTTTAAGATTGCACAAGTTGTATTGTTCTTTATATAAATGCCCTGGCTTCCTTCCCTGGATTTGATCCTGCTTCCTACCTGACATCTTGTAACACACCCTCCTGTTTGTTGTCTCAAGGATCACCTTTGGGGAACACTCAAACAGAAGCATTGCAGTCACCTCTATGAACAGAAAATATTGAAAACTCAAAAACTCAACCTTGATTGACTGATACCTTCATTTGCTTAATATCACTTCACCTGTCTTCATACCCCTGGCCTGTTTCCCAACTGCGCAGATAACAGAGAACCACTCACTGCCCGGAGAAGCAATTCATTCCCCATCTCAGGCTTTCTAATAGCCCTTTTGGACTCCGTTTTCCAGAGTTGAGAAACACTGTCACATAACAGCAGTCTCTAGAAATGCACAGGTGCGGTTATTTTGATCTTAGTTTTGTAGTTCATAGTTTATTAAGGAGGAAAGAGCAAGTCTTGTAGGAATTAATTGAAAATACCTTCTGCGGTTGGGTAAAGAGAATTATATAAACATGGCACATCTGAGGACAAGCCTCTCCCAGCCCGTGGGGCTGCGCATTTCCCCTGGAGCCTGCAGAGGGCAGCCGCAGACTGGTTGACTCCAGGCAGCATGTCAGAGAAGCAAACTCCGGACCAGACCAGAACCTTCCTCCTGGTCACCATGCCAGAGGTTGGTTTGCCAGGCTCTGGCCGTTCAGTTCAGCCTCTTTCATTCTTTTCGGCTCTTTCTCTTTCTCTCTTTTTCTCTCTCTCTCCTCCCTTCCCTCCCTTCCTCCCTCCCTCCCTCAATGTTAAAATTATACACTCTGATGAAGTCGCCCCTCAACCGGAAAATGAAAGCTCCAGTGAAAAGTTAGACAAGCCAACAACAACAAAGAAAGAAACTGAGAGAAAGGGGAAAGGGGGCTGGTGCGGGGGAAGGATTTAGGAACAAGAAAAGGGCAGATGTTTCGTAAATATATGCAAAGCAAAACTGGGTGTACCCTGAACACTTGCACAGAAAAACAGACCAATCATTGTGCACTTCCTCCCGCCACACTGGTGGAGCTCTGCATTCAAAAAAAAAAAAAAAAAAAAAAAAAAAAAAAAAAAAAAAGAAAGAAAGAAAGAAAGAAAGAGAAAAAAGGAAAAAGAAATGTGGCCGCAGGCACCTGCCTTTCAACGGTCAGTTCCGACATTCTGCCTGAATCTCTCCCAACTGCCCAAAGAGCACAAAAACATTTTCATGTCCCCACTACAAACACTTCTGTTATGAGAAAAAGGCTGCTTCAAGAACTGGGAGGGCATTTTAAGGTGACTTGCGGCTGGGTTAGCCAGCAGGGCCTTCTGGTTTTTAACTCTCATCGTGCTGGTCCTGGCAACAAGCTTTGGGCTGAAATATAGCAGTAAGTAAGGCTGTGGATGATGCTGGCTCTTTCCTCACTAGACCATATTGTATGTGGAAAGAAATATGCATTAAAACATATTGATGAGATGGTAGGTATCAAGCATGTTAAATACATGGAAATTAACCAGATCGGTGGCATTTGATGTATATATTTCACACTTCTTTGCACATATTGCACACATACAGTGATGGCAATGCTTTCTGCAACATATGGAAAATAAATATTTTATCTGTGTGAGTGCTTATCAGTCTCCAGAGTCTGTTGAGAAGAAGAGTGCTCTCTTCTTTCTCCCTCTCCCAATTTTCTCTCCTCGCTGGGCTCCCGCCCTCTCCTGTACACTAACATGCTTTCCATTTACCACCTTGGTTCAATAGGAAAGAATGAGTAAAAACCTCTTTTTGATGAATAATTTCTTAGTCATTGGATCATAAGAATTCAGACCAATAATATCCCACTGTCATCTATTTGGAGAGGTAACCGTTTCCTTACTCTCCTTCCCAGCATATTGTTGGGAAAGGCTTAGTAGAGTGTTTGGGGATGGGGGCAAAGGGCAGGTGGTAACAAACCACCCTAGTAGGGGTTGGCAGAACTGAGTTTACCATCTAGTAGCTGTGCACTCTAGAAAGATTAGTTTGCTTCTCTGCGCCTCAGTTTCCTTATCTGTAAAGTAGAAGTAATAACACCTATCTTCTAGGGCTGACGTGAGAATTAAATAAGATAATTCATGTCAAGTAACTGGCATGGCGCTGGCACAAGGTCAGTGCCCAATGATGGCAGCTCTCTTCACGGAGAGTGTCGGTTCTGTGGTTTTTGTCATTGAAGCTGTAACAGGGCACTTCCTTCATCTTAGTAATCTTTTTTAAAATCAAGATTCAGGCAGGGCAAATGGATTACAATTGTAGCAAAGGTGGAAAGAATGACAGGATAAGCAACCTGTTCTTCAACACTTTGATCTTACCATATTACCCTTCTGACACCTCCTTTCTGTTCACGTGTTTGTCTTGCTGCTGCTATACCAAGAGCTCTTCTTGACACTGAGGGTCAAGCAAGCTACACTTGGCTTACAGAAGCCCATCAAACCTGAGCACGATGGTCTATTCATTAAAACCAACCTCTGGCACTCTCTCTTATCACGTGTTCTTATAATTCAGTCTTTCACTACTGGTCTAATGTTCTCAGATCAATTTAAGATATTTTCATGATTAAAACATTTTATTCTCTCAATTTTTTTTAACCTCCTTGGCAAGGCTGATTTATAATGTTTCTTTTTTTTTCAGTGTATTTCTCCCTCACTGTAGCAGTCAGGATCCTGGCAAGAAACAGATGGCATATTCAAAGGTTTTAACTGAAGAGAGTTTAATAAAAGAACTGTATACTGAGATACAGATGAGGTTAAGGGACCCTCAAGGGATGGTGAAGCATCAGGGACTAGCAGTGGCGGGAAGCTGTTAAAGCTCCACTTTAATCTGTTAAACTGAAGGAGTAAGGGAAGGCATGGTGTTCTCTAAGTCCGGTCAGATCTGAAGTTGGGGAGGGGGCCTGGATTAATAAATACCAGACCTCACTTTCCTCCCACTCTCACTTGTCTCGTTGATGTCTTCTTTAGGCCAGAGGCGAAGACAGCCTAGGTAATACTGTCCAGACAGGTCAGGCTCCTGGGCCACAAATCAGGGCAGAGAATGGTTCTGGTGTGTGTGTGTGTGCGTGTGTGTGTCAGAGGTAGCAGGAGACTAGTTAAAATATCTACTCTTTCTTTCTCTATTCCTTTACCCTTTTCCTCTCAATTTTACTTTCCAAAAGAAGAGACACAGCAAAATAAAATGAAATCAGTTCTCTTTTGCCATCCATGTACCTATTTTGTCTATTTGCCATTTATGAGAGAAGAAAACCAAATGTAAGCTCCATAAGGGCAGGTATTTTTGTTTGCTTGCTGCCATAGCTCAAGTACTTAGAATTGTGACTGGTACACAGTAAACATCCAGTAAATTTTAGTTGACTGAACTCACCTCTGCTCTGCCAGACATTGTATATGCATTCTCTCATGTAACTTCCACAAAAATCCAGGTAATAGGCAGGGCCACTGAGCATGGTTGTCCAGGTTGTGTGGGAGTGGGTAGGTTTTAAACTCGAATGCCCCTTTTGTAGCCACCCCTAAGCCTTGAGTCCTGGCCCAGGCATTAGCGACCCATTTGAGGGAACACGTTTTTGCAATCAGCCCAAATTTTTATACCTAATTCACTTTACTGTTTTTGCACCTAGCAATTTCTGTACGTTTTATTATGATTTCTCTTTTAGGCATGAGGGAGCTGAGTTTCTGAAAAGCAGAGACTGCAAGGATTAGTGCCAATCCATCAATTCTCTAGGACCTGTGAAATGGGAAAGCAGGCATTGGCATTCTGCACAGGTGAAATACTTCCGATGGCAGAAACAGACACTCACTTGTGGGCTGCTGTCTGGTCTTGAGGAAACCATGGGTCCTGATTTCTGGGTCTGGGTTCTCTGCAGCCCAGGAAGGTAAGAGTGCTCAAGACTCTTTTCTCTCGCAAAGGATACAGAAACTGTGAAACCTGTCTGCATCCTAGTACAGCTGTGCTACTTGGACCAGCCCATTTACTCTGTGATGAAGAAAAGCCCAGAAAACTATTCAGATGTAGAAATTTCTAAGGCACACCTTGCACTTGAACTTAAGGATGAGTGAAGGGTGTTTATACAAGTAAGTTCTTGCATGGGTATGAAATGAAATGTTTGATCTTACATTATGTCTTTAGTCCCCAATCACTTGAACCCACTGGTACTGCACAGCACTCTGATGGCCCCCCTCTCCATTCTGGCCAGGTGTCTGGGTGGGCCTGCCCACCACCTATACATCTGCTACATTAACTACAATTCAGACAATGTAAAGCATTAAAGGTAAAAGGCAACACAACACTAAACAAAAACTCTGGCTTTCTCTCTTTGGGTTTACTTTTTGCCAGAGTAGCTAAAGATGTAGAAAATATAAATGTGAAAATCTTACTTGAGCCTAAGAGGGATGTTAGCCTCGCAGGTTTAGCATTTTCCAGTAACAGAGACATCTATAAAATACTATCCTACTACCTGGCTCATACCATATAGGAAAACTTGTAAATACAACCAGAATGAGTTTTTGTTTTAAAATGTGTAATTATTTTGCATGTATACCCTCTAAATAAATTTCTGGTTTTCCAGTAAAAAAAAAAAACATTTTCCATTTGTTAATTTTAGCAATGATTAATGAATACTGATATCAAAGTTTCATCAGTATCTTCCTTTGGCATCCTATCTCCTCCCTTAACTTATTTCTGCACCTTGCTTTGCAAGGGCTGTACTTCTACATAAACACCTGTCATGAAAGGAACTTAACCCAGTACACAGAGCCATGAATCCAGAGGGCAAAACTGAGCTGGATACAGTGGCTTAGAGATGAGGCTGAAGGAGCTCCGAGCTTCAAGGCACAAGCCTTGGCCCTGTAGAATAGCAAGGAAGTAACATCCCAGGCACTGAGATAAAGCTGAGACAAAAGGCAGACATGAGCAAGGAAAGCTGGCTCCTGGACTTGGCTAGGGTGGCATGAAATGATAAGCTGCAGTGAGACTGAACAGAGTGGCAGTGGGGTGATGAGAGGCAAACAGGTTGGTCAGGAGCTGCCACTGCTTCAGGTAGAGGCGCAGATGGCCAGGCAGAACAGCACCAGCGCATGCAAGGTGTGCTCAGATCCAGCTCAGCAAAGCCACCTGGAAGGGAAGGCGTAATGTTGCACAGGGCATGCAGTGTAGGCTGGAAGCTGAGAATGCTGCGGGTACCTCAGGACTGAGTCTGCTTACCTTGCTGCATCAAGAGATGAAGCCATCTAAAATTTCATCTGCTTTACAATTGTGTGTGTGTGTGTTTTAATTAGACAAAGTGAACTAAGAGGCCTTTCATTGGAGGCATAATGTACTCACAGTAGTTTCCAAATAAATGGTGTCACTCTTCAGGTAAGTCACTCCAAAGCTTGGGCCTAGTGCAGACGTTCATTGGGACAGGGAACAGAGAGTGACTGCATCTGGATCAGATGAGAAACAAACAAACAAAAATCAGGCTGTTAAATGAATAGGAGATGGTGATCGTTCATTTTCATAGAAACAGAACAGTTAGACTTGGTTGCGAGGCTGGTCCTGCACCTTTGCACCAGAGAATAGCAAGTCAGGGATGGGGAGTGGAGAGAACAGCATCCAGGCTATTCTATACTCAGTGTTTTCACCTGACCGCCTGTACGGTCCGAGAATATCAACAGCACCCTGTCACTGCACATGGAACTGATTTTGTGGCTCTAAGTTGGAAGCTGAGGTGGAGGGTGAGAGTGCTGTGGCAGTGTCCTTCAGTCTCGTCCAGCTGACTCTTCTTCCATTGTGCTCAGTTCCACTGCAGTCTCTCCCTCTTGAGTGCTCAGTTCTTACCTATCCTCAAAACACTCACTGACTTGGCCACATTTCTGAGTGCTTACCTTTTCTTCGTCCTTCACTACAAAGTTCCCACTGCTCCCAGTTCCTCTAATGGGTGTAGTTAGCTTTTTGGGCTATTGAATTGACTACCATTTATCTCAGAGCCTCACACCCAGAGGTCTTTTCCCAGGCTTTGCCCCTTTGGCCACATTGGGCCCCAAAGACCACTTGATTCCTGAAACTCTTTTCTCATCAGGATGCTGCATTATCCTGACTTTCCTCCTATTTTCACTTCTCTCCTCTGCCTCCTTCACTGGCTGATCTACTTTCTCCTCTTCCTCAAAGGTAGATATTCCTCAAGATGCTCTCCTTAGGCTTTGCCTACACTCACTCTCCATGACCTCAATAGTCACTTCTCAGTAGAGAACAACCACACTGCTATCCTTAGTGCCTGCATGTCTACAGAGCTTCAGACCCACATTCTAAATAACTACTGGTCATTGGTTCATTAATTTGTTCATTCATTCATTCATTCATTCACTCATTCATTCATTGTTTATATAGCATCTACTAGGCATCTGGAAAAGATGAATAAATGGAGCTTCTAACTTTGAGAGGCTCACATCTCCATCAAATACTGCACAGACAGTTCTAATTCAGAAAGTTTAAAAAAGAATTCACTACCTTTCCCTCAAATTTGTTTCTTCTCCAGCCTTCTCATTTCCTGTCGTCAGTACCATCATCATCTAGTTACTTGGGCCTACAACTGAGGAGTCATCTTTAAAGCCTCTTTTTCTTTTACTTCCCATATCCAATCAGCTGCCAAGTCCTGTGGTTTTAACTCAGACTCTGTTTCATGAATCGATAACTGCTTTCTATCTCAACACTGATTTATCCTTTTATCACCTGCTGCCAGGACTTCTGTGAGAGCCTCCTAACTGGCTTCACTTCCTCTAGATTCTCTTTACCTCTAGTCCATCCTTCATACCAACACTATATTATTTTTTCTAAAGTATCGTTCTCAACACATCACTCCTTTGCTCTTTGCTTACTGGATTAAATTCAAACTTAGTTTGGCATTCAAGGCCCCTGCCAATATAGGCCTAATCTAATTTCCTACTCTTGTCTTTACAGTTCATTCTCCACTGCTACAAAGTCCCACCTTTTTCTACCACTTGCCTTGTGTTTCCTTCCTTTCCTACATATTGCTTCTTTAAGGGCCATCCAAAGTCCACTTTATTTATGAAGCATTTCCCTAAAGGCAAGTGCCTTTCTTGAATCCTTAAGCACTTTTGCACTACTCCCTTTGCACATTCTATGGATGCTAGTAATTATTAATGTAATTTATCTCCACCTTCTATAAACTCCTTGAAGACTGACAATTTTTACATTGTATACCCTGTAATGTGTAATGCCTTGCACACAGTTTTGCATTCAGCTGATATCTGCCAAACCAAATCTAAAAAGAATAGACTAGTGGTTACCAGAGGGGGAGGGGGTAGGGAGGAGGGGATAAAGGGGATCAAATATATGGTGACAGAAAGAAACAGACTATGAGAGGTGAATACACAATGTAAATTTTTTATATATATATAATGCCTTACTGTTAAAGTGTATAGATGAAACTTATTAGATTTCGTTAACCAATGCCATCATAAAAAAAAAATAATTAATTAAAAAAAAAGACGATTAGAGATTCCTGCTTAGTCATGGAACAGAGACTGAATTGGAGACTGAACCTTAAAGCCCATCTACTCCACCTTCCTCTTTTTTCAGATGAGGAGATTAAGGGAAATGACTTGCCCAAGCCCACATTGTTATTAGTGGCTGAGCATATGATAACTAATATAGAAGGTCAGGAGTCTCTAAATACCTGTCAGTGCTTTCTCAACACCAACAGGCCCAGCAGACCACCAGCAGTGACTAGGTCAGAGAGAATGAAGGGTCGGGGCGCACTGTCTGCATGGGCATACTGGGTTCCAAAAAGAAAAAAAATTTTGTTTCACTTACTTCCATAAACTTAACAAATAAATATCTTTTTATAGCTAAAAGATGCTTAAAACATGAGAGTGGATTTAAAGAACAAGGAAGCAAACCTTTTTAACGTGACCAGCAGAATCAATTATGACAATATAGCAAATACCACTGGGGTGGTACACTCAAGGGGAAAGCCAGAATGAAGACACTTCTCAAGCTTTGAAAAAGCAGTGGGTTCAGCTGAAATTCCTTGTGAGAACATGCTGCAGCAATACTATGGTTAAATTCATTACCCTATAGAAACACAGGCTACTGGCAATGTTGCTATTATGCCACATCAACACTTCTTTCTGACCTAGCTTTCCTCAGTGTGCATCCTATAAGTTTAAGTTTTTATTTATTTTTCTCTCATTATATCACATACTTACTTATGGAAATACATAGATGACTCCTCCCAAGTCTGTTGTAATTTTCTTTCCCTATTCTCCTCTTGGTAGTAGAAGAAACATTAATTGTTTAATCTCTTTTCTATCCTCATCCTCAAACAGAATCATTTTCTCTCACCAAAAGATGAAAAGCCAAACCAAATATGCTGTGGGGATAACAGTGTTTACCTAGGTTAGGAAAACAGACTTTTCCAGGGGATCTAAGAAGTTTTTACTTGGCCACAAAATATCTTAAATGTCAGCTTATAGCACTACAAGGATTCCTTTGACTCTCCCAGGTGAGTACTTTACTCATTGTTACTCTCCAGAGGAAAAACTTGGTACTATTAATCATATTCTTTTCAGCCAGTATGGTGGAGCCATGCTATGCACAGAAATGTCCATTAAATATCAATACCCCAGTAGCCACATAAAAGCAAATTGGGCTCAAGAGCTCTTCAGAGTTCTTACTAAACCATCACATGGCTGGACAGGTTAGCAACACTTCACCAGACAGAGCTTCCTAGTCTTTTCTACCCCCTGGCAACTACATTAAAATGATAAAGGAATTCACTGATCGATACACACAGCACATTGCAGTGAAAAATCACCTGGAAACATAAAAATCCATTGTGTAATTAGATGAGCGTACATTTTAAATATGCCTAACATTTGATTTAAATTGTGCATTTTTATAATTAAATGGGGGCATAATCTTTCTGTCTTTAAATCAAACTCCTTTTTCTCAGTCCCACATCCTGCTGTTATAATCTTCCTTCTATTTTTTGGCAACTTCTCACCCATTTCCTTCTTATTTCTGAGGGTCTGTTAATCAGAACTACTACATGGTGTGTCATGTTTTATTGCTTCAAGGGTGGATATCCACTAAAAAAGACTCAGTGAAGATGACTTCATGAAGTTTCATATTTATTCTTTTTCAATGACTTCCATATCCAATATAGTCAATTTTTAAGTCAAAAGGTAATTTTGAGAGGCCAGGGCCACACAGTCTTTCCAGAATCTGGATATACAGCTATCCTCTCTGTCTCTTACATCATCACTTTAATAAAGAATCGGCTCTTGGAACCCAGCTGGCAAGGTTCTTGATGGTGTCAGAGGCAGAGGAGACAGTGGGTCATTTCCATTCCTGCCTGTTTTATTGTTGACATCTCTGCAGATCTGTCTTGGAGGCCCTTAGAGAGCAGAGCTGTTATATAACACAGTGCCACATATCACTTTCTGCACAGGTCCTATTTTAATATGGCCCTTCCCAGTATTTAGAAATCACACCAAATCATTCTAAAATGACAGATGGGGCCTTCGTGACTAAATCATAAAAAAGACAATAGTAACAATAATAGCTACCATTTTTAGATCTTCAATTTTTTCAGGGATTGCATCAGGCCTTTTATATGTAAATACATTCTCATTTAATCTCCACACAATGCCATCCTGCCTTTAGTACACCCATTTTGTAGATGAGGAAAAGTGAGGCTCAGAGAGCTCAGAGTAACCACTCCAAGATCAGAAAGCTGTGGGTGAGGTCAGAATTCAACCCAGATGTCTCTGACTGTGAACCTGTGCCTCCCCTCCACCCCCTGCCCCACCACTATACAGCAACTGCTCCAACACAGCAGTTTCTATGTTGGACACATTTGTAGTTCCTACTGTGATTTCAGCACAAGAATGATACTTATGCTATTTCCATGATGGTTGAGAGTCACTGAAAGAACTGGCAGCACAGACCTCAGGTGAAGGAACTCCTCCAGAAACTATCAATAAGTACAGGTTCTTCTTAGCTCCTTTCTATTCGAAGACGAGAACAGGCTTCTATATCTCATATCTGTCTTCCCAAACTCTAATGAACAAATGAGTCACCCGGGATTTCTGATTCAGCGTGTCTGGGATGGAGTCTGTGATTCTGCATTTCTAACAAGCTCCCAGGTGATGCTGATGACACTGGTCTGGGTACTACAGGTCTTACGTCTGACACTCGCTTTCCCCACCAAGGGCTGTTTTTGAAGGAGCAGTTCAAGCTGAACAACTTGGCTAATAGCTCACAGGGCTCTACTGGCTTCTGATTCTGGGCCAGTTGGTCAGGTCATCAAGCATTAGACAGAACTCAAGGAGTTTCTGGCATAGAGCATATTATAAAAAAAAAAATCATTTCTAGATCCCTCAGGGCTTTCCTTCCCCCCAATGGAAATTAAAATGATAATGTCTATGACATGTAAAGTTCCTATTTTTTACATTATTGTTATTTTTAACAATAATTATCTGGTAGTAATTCAAATAACACCTTTCCTCTGAGAAATTCAATAAGCTTTACTAACCTTAATTGTCTAACAGCAATTCCCTGGTGTAGATAAAGCTGTCTCAAAGATCACAGCAAATTTAAAATTGCTCCACTTCCCTCCTTTCTTTGTCCCAAATGTGGTGATGAATTAGCGGTGAGGGGTTGCTAATTGGCAAAGACCCACTGTCTCATAATTTGAGGCACAGGAAATTTCGTAAAGCAAGGGTGAATCTAAGAAATGAGCAGAGAGGTAGTTAAGGGGGTACAGAATGTTGGTGAGAGGGAAAAAAAGGAGAGTTAAAAGGAGTTAGGAGTAGAACAGAGAAAGTAAAATTATAGAATTAGCTGGATGACCTAGGATGAGTCATTTCAACTCTAGGTGGCTCAGCTTTTCCATCTGTAAGAAAAGGTGGTGGATTTTATGATTTTTAAGGTCCCTTAAAACTCTAATAGTCCCCTGAGAAGAAAGATGTGGGAATAGCAGCTCATCAAACTGTTAAACTATTAAACCCGTTAAAGTAATCTATTTGACTTTTAACTTTTTAACTAATTACCTAAAACAAATTCCCAAGTCTATATTATTAATCCCACCTCTCTGGAAACTAGTGAGAAAACCATTTAGTGAATAAGGCATCACAGGCCTCATGGTCAGACAAACTAATCAGGACCCCAGCTTCAGCTTTCTGATGCTATACTAAATATTTTACATAAAAAAACTTTTAGCTTCTTAATTAACCACTAGTTGATACCCATGTCCAGAAGAAATATCTCTGATGGCTTGAAGGCCCTGAGATGGCCCTACCAATAGAAGGTCCTACTGTTTGTCACATTAAATATATGTTAATTTTCTCCATAGAGACCTCTTGATTCCTCTTTGACGGTTCATGAACTCTGTTAATGAGACTTGCTCATTCCAGGAGCCATAGCATTATCAGGTATAGAGGATTCTTTTTTTTTTAAGTAAGAAATCTTTGGGATCAGGTGATATATTTATATATCTCAATATATACATACACACATATGGACATACACATACATACACACATACATATATGCATATGACGATGATTTTTCTGGTTTTAATAAAATACTCGATGATGGGAACTACTTCTCTAAGTCATTGACACTGGAATCTTCCTGCCCAGAAAGCCTGCCACAGGTCTTGAGTATAAGGTCACTTTAAATTCTGTAATAAAGATTCCGACATGAGTGCAATTTAGGAGGCAACACATTAGTGGTGATGTATCGAAGGTGTCTATACCTTGTCCCTTTGCATTGAGTATAATTCCTGGACTAATCATTACAATTTGTGGCGAAAGGTACCAAGAAGCATCAAAATGGCATTACACTGAAGAATACACTGTCACTGTCTCCAAAATGAACATAGCTACCATTTTCCTGCCTCCGTCATACTAACTTGGCTGTCGTTAACAAAATGCTTATTGTGTGGCAGGTATTGTGCTTGGCACTTTTCATGCATTATTTAACTTTATTTCTTACAATCACCCTTTGAGGGTAAGAATTATATTCTAATTTTATAGATGAGGAAACCGATGTTTAGGGAAGGTAAAGTTATTTGCCATAGACGATGAAGCCAGAGAACAGCAAAGCAGGCCTTAACGGCCATGTTTTAATCATAATGTTCTATGTCTTAATCTATACCTAGCTTGCTATTGCTAAACCACTAATCTTCTGCCTTCACTTTACACCTATTCCTTTGAGGTCCTCTCCGTAAGCTTATACCAGATTCTTCATCTTGGTCCTCTAAGGCTTTCTTGAATCTGTTTTAATCCTTCTCCAAAACCTTCTACACTTTATTTATGTTTTCCCTCTCTACTTTGATCAATACTTCAATCCAAAAACACATTGCTATTTCTTTAACAGACATTTACCACCATCTTCTCTAGCTACTTTTTACCTTTCATTCTCATTCCAACTTATTCTTTCAAGACCTCACATTTGACCTCAAGTATTGCAACCAAGCTTGAGAGCTCCCCTTCCTTAACATCTAAGGAATCTACTCTTTTCACCTCGTCCATTAGTAGGCCCCCAGTGGCTTTGCTAGATGTCTTTGTACAGTCTGACCTTACCCTGTAAATGACTATTTCAACATTATTCTCAATAACCCCCAGATTTCCTTGCTCCCTAACCTCCTATACATAGTACCTCTTCTTATGTTCTTCAACCATGAATCCATATCAAAACTTTCCATTAACTCCCACTCTTAGCATGGAACACTACACACACATGCCAAATGAACCCTCGCTCCTGATCAGTGTTGTTTCCAAGTACAAGTCAACAGTACTTTTTCTTACTATGTCCTATTTTACTAAATTCCATTCTCCATTCTTTTCCAGTTGCTGACCTTCCCTCCTATACCAGTAAGAAGATCTTTACCATCTAGTGTGGTGAGCTTATTTGCTCTCATCTTTTTCTCCAATATCTCTAAATTTTTATCATTTTGTTTTCTCAAGATATATCTACACCTCTTTCTATATTCTCTTCCTATTTTGGAGGTTGTCCTCTCTTATTATGATCTTTATCCTTCCCTTTGGTTCCATTAGAGATATTTTCTTCTCTTTAGCTGATGACACATCCATGCATAATAGTGGCTGATTAATCACCACAATACACTGTTGTGCCCTGCCTTCAACTCCTGACCTTCAAAATCTTATAGGTGGCATATCTCAAAATGAGTTTTATGGAACACTAGAACTTCAAGATGCAGCTCAAAAATAAGTTGTTTAGTCAAAGAAATATAGGAGAGACTGCATTGTATATGTCCCTATTGCAAACTCATAATGCACATAAGGATATTAAAGGTGCTATAAGACCCCAGTGTTGCTCACTCTTATTGGATTATAGACACCTCCCCACCCCGAACACTGCCAATCCCTGCCCTTCTTAATGGAACACTTACTAACCTTAGAATATACTTAGAGAAAAGAGGCTTTAGTGAATTTCCCTTGGTTCTAAACTCTTTAGCTTGGGTACGTAAATTCACTAAATCTATATCAAATAAGCCCTTTCAGATTTCCTTTCCATCAATACTCCATTTGGTCTAAACCATTAATTTATAGAGCATATTTGTGTCTCTGAGCCCCAGAGCATACCATTTTGGCTGCTTGGACTACCTTTATCACTTTTTTTCTCTTCTAGGCTTTTCCACTTCCTTCAAGGCCTGTATTAAATCATATATCCCTTACAGAACTTTTCCTTGTGAAAACTGCTTCTGCTCATATTAACCTCTGCCACTCATTCGGCACTTAGGTAAATGGCTATAGTTTAAAGTCTATTTTCTACATCATTGAAGAGAATGTAAATTCTCTAGGGCATGGAACTCGTTTTATAAATTACAGATCATCTAGCACCTAGTGTAGCCCTCGTGCCTAGTACAAGGTTATAGCCGTGTTAATGGTTGCCATAGACAGAAATAGATGACACTGGAGCCTGGTAGATCAGAACTTGATTTCTGTAGCTACTGGGGAAGTTTTGTATGCTACAGGGCCAGGTGGAATGTACCACTCCCTTGTTGGGAAGAAACACCACCCTCCATCACTGTCGTCACTTTTGCAAATGATAACGTGTGTTTGGGGAGATGAAGGATAGATCTAGAAGAGCAAAGGCAGCAATTTTCTTAGGTGAAAATAAGAATTTGCGTTAGTTGACATTAAATGCAGAGAAGGGTAAAATAATCGAGGAGCATCAAAAGACCCATGAAAGGAACCACTGGAATAAACACCCTTCTACCAATGATGAGGTTAGCATTCATGATCATGAAATCATGGTAACCTGATGAAAAAGAAAAGGCTATTTTCTTACATGAGGAAGTTAGGGGCAGTCTTGTGGGAGGATCCACTGCTTATCACTGTGCCTAGTATACAGCGTATGCAGCAACAATTTGCAGAATGTTCTCCTGCCTTCCAGTCATATTTCAACCTCTATCTCTCAGTCTGGAGAAACATTACATTGGAAAAATGCAGTTCAGTTTGGCTGCAACTTTATAATATGAGCACAAAAGGAACTCCATCTTCCCATAAAGATCTTTGACTGCCACATCACATAAGAGCACAGAGCAGGTGTATGTCTCAGGGAAGTTTGCAATATTCAGATATTAAGGTGCTTTGAGTTTTTCAGATTATATGTTATCTGAAGTTAGGATTTAATGGGTTTCCTAAAATGAATGTGTAGTGAGGCTAGAACTAGAAATCTGGTCTCTTGATGCCTAGTCAGGGAGTTTTATTAGTGAGAGAACAGAGTAACAGAATATAGCTTTCTTCCTTAAAACTGAAGCAACGAATGATTTTCACATTTTAGCAGAAGAAAAAAATACATTTCATTAAGGTACAGCCTGTGAAATATTCTGCCACCTTCCTGGATAAAGAGTGGTAGCCAAACAAAAGATTTAATTAAAGACTATTTATAAATGAGAACGTTTACATACATTTAGTTTAAAATAGGTATAGACTATATTATGTAATGTGTAAAAATAGTAGGATAATGGTATAAATCTGTAACAGAAAATTCTGTGTTGGTTCTCAGTTAAAATTCATAATAATGTAGTAAACTATTTATTATTAATTAGTAGTAACCCCCAAATAAATATTTTTTCAGACTGAAATTTTATTGTGGGGGGTTATTGGGCAGGTGAAGCTAAGTGGCTGAACTATTTTCCCATCATGTCCCTGTTTAGCACAGCCTTTCAGGACAATTTACATATTTAGGAGTGAAAATGAAGGGTGGCCTACCTTTTGGATGTGTTATGGGCACTCACTGGGTCAAGGCTGCTGTTATCCAAGAGCCATGTGCAATTTCTGCAGTAAAGTATCTTAGTTTCTTTTCTTTCTTTTTTTTTTTCCTTTTTTCTTTTTTGTAGTAAAAAATAGTTTCCTTTTATGTTCTGGGTGAATTCTGGGATCTCTGCATCTCTATTCTGCATGTCACCCATAGTGGAGACAGTGGGATACTACTGGCAATGCTTTAGACTGATTTAGACACCTGTGAAGGTTGTGTGAGTTACGCAAAAGAGAAGACTGAGGTGGGGAAGGGAAGTTTAAGTTGCCAGGTAGTAAAGCATAATCTTAAAACCAAAGTTTTCAGCAGAAAGTTTACCCTCCCCTGCCCTGCCCACAAAATACATGGCAGCCAATAAGCCTTGTAGCAAATATGAGAAACAGAGCACTAGACGGAGAATCACGAGATCTGCCTTGTCTTCCTGTCTTGCATTCTGATAAAACTAGCTGTGACCAATGTCAAGTTACTAACTTTCTGAACATTATAAAATCATGGGCCATGAGTCAATGAATGAAATATTTACCTTCCAGCTTCCTAACCTCTCACCTGTCAAATGGTATTGTTTAATAATGTGTGCTATGCACATCTTATAAAGTTGTGAGGCTAAAATAAGCTGATGCACATGGAAGTTCTTTGCATTCTGTAAAGTGCTGAATCAATGTAGTCTCAAGAATAACTACTACAGGAATGAGAAAAGAGTCTCCTGTGTGTGTGTGGGAGTTGACAGCCAGTCCACTCCCATTCAGGTTTTTGGAGAAGCTATAATAAAGCACTGGCACCAGCTCAAATCCCATTCCATCCTCTCCTCTTCTAGCAATGTTGCAGAGCGTCACTCGAGCAAAGTTAGTCGAGTGGGTGAGCCAAAGACTCAAGTTCCAGCCTTTCTGCATAGACGCTACAGAGCATATTGAGCCACAGAGTGGGTGACCAATACTGTTCCTCTAGGTGTATTTAAAACACTGGTGAGACCAGGGGAGGGAGGTCACTGCTCCTGCGGCCTGGTTTTCTCCTGCACACAGCTCCAGCCCACATGATTTCACCTGGCAGCCCCAGGAGACAGAAAAGACCCAGAATGAGCAAGAGCCTCCTCTCCTGATAACCTAAGTGCTCTGATTGAAAGGCAGAATGGCTGTACCGAGCCGGCATTGATTTCTCCAGCCTTTGTCTGTGTCTGGTTTCTGTCTCGTTTGGAGGTGGTTACTGTTACTACAAGCAGCATGAATCATGTCTCTGTTAAAAAACAGAGCTTCAATTGTCTTACATAACCCCTGGTAACTGAACGTCTAATAATAGCAAGCCATTTACAGGTAGGGAGTCTGTCTTCCTCCCAGACACACACACACACACACACACACACACACACACACACATACACACACACACACACACACACACACACACGCACTCTATTCCCAATGCCTCTCAGTAAAGTAAGACAGACAGGGAAGAGGCAGAGGGAAAAAAGGGCCAAAGCAATTGATTTTTATTTGGTTTTTAAAATATATTGAATAATCATGAATCACAGCACCTGATGTTTAACCAGCATGTTTAACTGAGCTAGTTTAATAAACTGTAGGGCATAAGCATTCTTCTTCAAAGTATTTGAAACAGCAAGGAACCCTGAACACAACAGAAAGGTACCCTCTCTAATATTCTATTGCTATATAAAAACCCCAAAGATGGAAGTGGGTTGTAGGGAGTTGGAGGGGAGGGAGGGAGTGGTAGAAGTTTTGCTAGACTGGCTGTTAGCCTGCACCAACTAGGATTAATATCTGAAGGACTTTTTCTTTTGTCCTTTTTGTTTAACTAGAGAGAACTATTGCAAAGGTTTTTGGCTAGAGTCATTGCATAAAATTCCAGAGAGTGAAAAGCAACTGAAAACATGACTGTAATGTCCTAGTTTGCAGTCTACACAGCATTAGGCACTATTATGTGAGCCACCTTCTTTGGTAGAGAGAACCCTGTATCTGGAGACTCGTATTTTTCCCATGAGCATAATCTCTGCTTTGTAAGACACGATGAGGTCTTTTCAAACATAATTCCGACTCAGTCACCCATTAAGGTGATTACCAAAAAGCAAAAAATAGAATGGGCCAAAAAAATGACTTAGAAAATTACGAAGGTAAGTTTTCCTTTGAACCACTAATTTGGGTGAGGAAAAATATAGGTTCTGGATAGCACATTAAAAAGTATATGAAGAAAAAAACAATATAAATTTATAAAATCTCTATTTCTTCACTACTTCATCATAGCCATCCTAAGAACTATCACTGCAGGCTATTACTCTTTGAGTGTGCACTCCCAGGAGCCCAGTAGCTCTGGATATCATGTAAATTGGACCAGGATAGGACTTTATGGAAAATTCCAGGTAGAGCCTACATCCTGCCACTCATTTGGGCTAGGACCACAGAAGGAAAACTTTCTTCTCTGTTTTGACTGTTCAATAACATGAAACAGTGAAGCGAGTTCATCAAAGAATGTCCTAAGACACACTCACTTTGAAGACCAGCACCAGGGCTGTTCTGCATGCTCTTCAGTTGTTTAGGAATATAAAAAGGCATATGGGTAGTTATATATCAAGACAGTTGTATGTTCCCTCGAAATAGAATTTACTCTGCATATTTCCTTTTGGAATATTCTCCAAATCCATAAGCAGAAGAGTTTTGAATAGGAGAAGGAAAGAAGAGAAAGAAAAGGAATCAAAAAGAGAAGAGAGAGGAAGAGGAAGGGAACTTACTAATGTTCCATTATCCCCACCTGCAGACCTGGCTGGAGTTGATAACAAAACCTCTACAACTGCTCTCTGGTAGTCTTTACTACGTGCCATACAGACGTAGTTCCTGGAGGAAATGAGTTCTAGGTTTTTCTCGCAAATATCCAAATGCAGAACAGTAGGGACCTTGACCACTAAATCACTCCACATAACAACAGAACCACAGTGGTGGGCTGTGGCTGATGGGGCTAGACTCTTCTGCTTATTTCATTCACTTTGTGAATTAAATAGTTCTTAGGTTTGGTATGCTGGTGGACTAAATGTTTTGATAAAAACAGCCATGAGACATAGCTTTCTTCACAAAAGGCTTTTCTCTCTGACTACTGTGAATATATTGACAAATGGCTCCCGCTTCTGCAACAGCAGGACTTTTGCCTCTTCTCCTTCTCTTGGTTTCAAAAACCAGGCCCTTCTATGCATCTGTGAGGCGATTACACTTACCTGAAATTTCAAGGCACTATGTTAGCCAGTTTCCACAGTAGTGTGTTTGGCACCTGAGTGGGAACTTGGTAGACCAGACACATTTAAAATGTAAAAGTGGATTATTATATTGCACTGCAACAATAAGAGTATTTCTGGATTGCTGTTGACAAGAAGATCATAATAACCATATGTGGTACAACAAACCACATGACATTGTATCAGAAGCTCAGAGTTCATTTTCAAGCGAACCAGAGACTTTTTTGAAAAAGAGAAAGTGTAGATGCTTTCTCCCCCTTTCCATAAGCATTTCTTGAATGCCTGTTGTCAGTGGTAGATGCTCCATTCAGAGAAGGGAGCTGGGCTATGCCAGACTCTCACCATGTTCTTTCTTCTCTCTCAAACGCAGAACAAATATCATTAAAACACCAAGCACAGCTGTTTTTGAACCACATAGGGGATCAGTATGTAGTCACTGGCCATGTTGATGACAGTAGGAACTGGTGGTACTGAGGGCAGAGGTAATGACTTCCTTACAAAAGCACAGCAGTTTAAGACCATCTCAGGGACAATTCAGACTGGGTAAATGAACAGTTCCCGTGTGACCTATTTATGCATTCCAACAAATGTCTGGAACTGCAGAAACTTTGAAAAACCTAATAGGAATGCCATTTTTATAGAAATATTAGGATTCTTATGAAAAAGAGGCACATATGTTTATCTAGTGAGCTTCTCTGTATTTGTATAATACTAATAACATTTCTGAGAACCCATCTTAATTTTTGGAATCATTTATAAGAATCTGACAATTTATTATTATAAAGTAAACTTTAATTCAAAGCAATTAATTGAGAAGCTTGTTGACAATTAAGATACACAAAGCAATGCTGGTGGGATAAAGCAAAGTTAGAATTCTCTAAAATAATTACAGGGAGACTAAAGAAATGACAGAGTGGTCTGGCTGGAAGACATCTGACTGTAAATCAGAAGATCTGGGTTCCCCGCCCTGTTGGTCCACTGTTGCATGGTGTTGCAAGGCATCAAACTTCTCCTGAGTCTCACTTTTCTCATACGTAAAATGGGAATGTTGGACTAGATTGCCTTTAAGCGTCTTTCCAGTTATAACATTTGATGATTTTAAAGTAAGAAAAGACAGCGTAAACCCCTCCCCCCGCCGCTGCCACCCCCTACCCTCCTCTCGTTTTGGTAAAACACATTGCTTTCTCCTGATCTGTTTATGTGGTTTGCATTGGGCTTTAGGTTTCTGCGTAAATAGAAATCCCACAGCAAACAGCCAAGTCATTTTTCCATATATACATGGGAAAACAATAGGGGAATAATTCTCCCTTTCTTTCTGTATCAGTGTCTCTTCTCAAATCAGACTTACATGCCTGAGACAAAAACATGATCATTCTGGCACTGACAAATATTCTTCTTCATCTTTGTCACAGGCGCTTACTCATGCTAACACAAGCTTATCTGATTGGGTTATTTCTGTATTTACATCCTGGCTATTTTTTCTCTTCCAATTTATTTGTGAAATAAGCATAAAGCTACAAAAACAAAACAAACAAATAAAATAAAACAGCTCTGTTTGAATAATTTACTTCAGTTAAGGCAATGTAAAAGACATCTTAACACAGGGAAAATAATGCTTTAAAAATATTCCTGTATCTTACAAAAGACTAAATAAAATGTTACATCACGATAAGTTAGTACGTTGTTATTGTCTTTCATTTTCTATGAGAATGATACATATTGAGCTTATAGTCTGGTGTGGTTATTTCTCCCAATATTTCTCAGGCCACTGCATCCTTGAAGCCAAGAAGGCCAGGAGCTTGCTGAGCTAGATTTATGTAGACAAGGGAGTCACACAGAAAACCCAGTATCTGGAGGTTATATGATATTCTGACTGGGCACTTCAGCTACTCATGACTCGCTCTTTTCCACCTCTGTCCTGTCCCTTTGCTGGTTTAATTCCCTTACACTATCAAGCCCTTATTAACCTCCCTTTGCCGCTTCAAATTCCCCTTGTCTTTCAAGACCCACCTAGCTCCCTATTTCCAAGAAGCAACTTATATTGACCCAACTTGGGACCTAGTAATAATTTTTTGTGGGTAGCAAGCGATAACTAGCCCTTGTGATAACTGGAGTCACCGAGAAAACTTATCTAGAAAGTACACAGAGAACACCAGAGAAAAAGACTGTTAAGAGTTTCAAGGACCCCATAAAAGGATAAACACGCCTGCTCCAAAAATAGGCCCAAAATAGCAGCTGTGGTATATATGACAAGAGTTGTAGCCACTGTAAAGTTGTAGTCTTGTATGAAAGGGAATGTTTAGGAATGGCTGGATTTTTTTTTTTCGTTTTCTTATTTTCTCTCTCTCTCTCTCTCCCTCTAATAATGGAAAAAAGACATTATTTCCAAAAGGAGTTTAAAATCTTGGATATAGCAACATAAAGTATCATGAAGTTTGATTATCTTAATTATAAGGCTACAATGTCAAGATCAGAATAGGGAGAATGTGGGACACGGCTAAAATAAGCAAAAACAGAAGTATGTATATAGAATCTGGATTTCAACCCCCAGACCCCCTTTGTCTGATGGCTACGTTACACATTACAGTAAACTCTGACCATGCCTAGCTGGGCTTAAGTGACAGACCATGATCTATTCTGATAGTAAAAGATAGAATGACGCTCAGAAATGCTGGATGCTGTAATATATGTATAGGATTTTATTTATGTGTATACTTTTACATCCATATATACAAACATATATATTTGTATGATGTTTGGCAACCTCATTCATGGTATTCCTGTGAAGTAGGCATGTGGCAAACATAATTAGCCCATTAAACAGATGGTAGGGCTCTGGCATATCTCACCATATTCTAAAATGGTGAGCTGTGAGCAGAGACTGAAGAGAGAGTGCAGTTTGATATACGGGTAACTGCAAATCTCCGAGAATTGCTACTTTCCTAAAGACAATCTGGGTAGGCTGCATTTGGCTGAGAACTGGAGATGGTTTGGGAAGCTTTAAAAATATACAAGGGGACAACTTTTCACATTCATTCAGATATAGTATCTTCATTTTTATTTACTAGAGGCATTCTTTCAAAAAAACAGCTTTTTATCTTAACTCATCTGTGTTCCAGCAAATTTCCAAATTGCTGAGCACATTAAAAACAAACAAACAAACAAACAGCAACAACAACAAAACACCTTCATGCCAAGTAGAAACACTGGGTAAATGTCTGTTTTAAAAAAAATTGTTTTAAAGTGCATTATTGAAAAGGGTAAAGTTGAAAAGAAGTTTGGTACTGTGAACATAAACTCAGAGCCGTCACTGTAGTACAGTGACCAGATATCCGCAGAAGCACATGTGATGAACACTTATTTGGCTGAATTATGTGGCCATGGCAGTGCCACTCCATGGTACAGCTGGCTTCAGAAAGCCTATAATTAAATATTCTACCCCAGTTCTTTGCCAATTGAAATAGTGGCTAGCAGAAGTGAAAGGGTTACTAAAAGTTAAGACTTGAATTCACAAATGTATTTGAACTGGCTTCAAGAAGACATAAAACATCAATACATCTGGAGAATAGAACTTGCAATTGACTGTTCTTTACCATCTGGCCTCAAGAACATTTTCTGCTTGGAAGTTGCATAAGCAATGAAAAAACACACAAACAACTTCCTGTACCATGCTTTTGGTCACTTATAATGACGCATTACAAAGTAAACCAGCTAAATATGAGCAACTGTGCCTTACTCCAGATTACAACAAATATTATATAACTAGTAATCATGATAGACAACGTCTTTATTTCAGAGATCTGGGCTTGAAAAATATTCAAGAATAAAAATCTTCCCTCTAAGGTGTTTGCCTTGAGTAGTTTTGGCTAGATTTTTTTTTTTTTTTAATGTCACTACAAAGCCATCTGTAGTTTTTTACATATTACAAGTAGAATAACAAAAAAGTTATACTGGGGAATAAAATGTTTAATATATATATGTATATATAAATATACATATACACATATACATGTGTATATATATAAAATTACATAAATATCTCTTTAAGCAATAATATATATTTTATACTCTTTTAATAGAAAACTTATACATAGATCTGTTTTCTTACATGAAGTATCCTGATATTATTTACACTTTTTTCTTATGATACAGGGATATCCTTAAGATTACTTATTGCTCCTATTTCTCAGTAGTACACTTTCATTTCTCTCGAGAATTGGCCCCATCCCTCACCACTCTGTCCAATGGCCACAGGCGCAGCTCACTATCCACTGCATAGCTCCCTGGTGTCACTGTCCCAGTTTTTGTGAGCCATCTCTTTCCAACCTTCCATGCTAAATGTATTGTCTAGTCTACTTTGGATTGGAAAATCAGATAAATGAGTGCTATAGAGACAATACTGCTTGAAAGCAGAGTTTGGTCAGAGACTTTGGGACACACATTTGGATGTTCGAAGGTCTTCATTTACTTCTTTGTTCTGGGTTAAGTCAGAAGTCTGAACTGCCAGAAAACAGACTTTGAGGTATTATTGTGTAATAATAATAAAAAAACAAAGTCAAATGTCTCACAGAGTGAGACATTTATGCTCCTAGATTGCAAGGGTTCTTATTTTCAAAGGGGTTGCTCAGAAATCTATTGTTGATTATTTTATTTGTAGGTCTGTGATCCATTCCATTTCACACTTTTAATTTCTGCAGGCAATGTAACTAACATGATAATGGTGAGAAGTAAAGAAATACTACATTTTTTAGGGTAAAATGAGAGTCTTGGTAACTGACTTCATCATAGGGAGGGAAGAAAAGTATATAGTCAAGTTAGAAAAGTTCTCTGGATTTTCATTTTTTTTCTCTAGATTCTCAGCAGGACTCTGGAGTTACTGGACATTAGAAAAACATTTTTTTTTTAAAAAGTGAATCTATTTATATTAATTTAAATGTTCAGAAAAGTAACACCTGATTATCTTTTCTCTCTTTCCCCAAAAGGAGAAATCAGCATAATTCACGGTCTGTGTTAGTTGGGATAAGGATTGTGTTGAAATTTACCTCTGAGAGAAAATAGGATTGCTAAGCAAAGCACTAGTGTTAAGATTTTGGGGGTGGGGACAGAGAAGGAGAACCATGCTTAACCCACACGAGGGTAATTTTTTCATATATACTTTTAAAATACACACATCTGATAAGCTGCTGACAATTCTTATCTATTTATTTATAAGTCGGTGCTCGAGAAACTTAACACTTTAGACTCTCAGTTCTTGTCAGACTGGTAATATTTTCCAAAATAAAATGTCTTTAGCTTCCTCGAGTTATATTTTTACCTGTCTGATTTATTGGTTAATTTTTGTAATGTGCTTATATGATAAAAAAAAAATACCATGTAAGAGCTAGGTCTACCTGTTATAGATTAGTTTTGGATAGAGTTTGCAAGAAACTGTCAATTTTAAAGCAGCCAAGGTTATGTATACTAAAGCAGGCATAAACTGGTCTTCTACCAGTTTTCCACAATAGCATCTGAGGACAAGGTTAAGGAGTTCTGAAATTCATTCACAACACTGCTAATCTTTTAGGAGTCTCATAACCTTGCCTGACCTTTCCATAATCATGAAAGAAAAACCTTGAGAAAATTCAAACCAGCCGTCATATCCGCCCTTCCTTTCTTCTAGTTATTTACTTCCTTTTTTCTTTTTTCGTAATTTTTGGAACAATCAAAAGACTCCATGTTTTTGAATTCCGTGGAAGACTAACGATTGAATAATTTTCTCACATCTCTGTTTGCACTTTCGCAGTCTGGTCGCATTGATTTGTGTCTCATAAGTAGACACTTCCTTTGTTGGTTACAAATCAATGCTATAGAACAAACCTGCCTGCACATTCCCACTTCCCCACCCACCCTGTCCTTGCAGTTTAAAAAACAAAGCAGAATTGTCTCCTTAAAAATTAATTTCATTTGTTGGTAATATACTAAAAGAAGAGAAAGCACGGGTGTTACAAACACACAAATCTGTGGGAAAAGGAGCCCTCCCCAGGCTGGTCCCTGCCTCGTTCACAAGGCCTAAAGCAGAGAATTGCCTAGCAGGGGAGCAGTGCTCCGTGGGCTTCCATCCGCTCCTGGTGTGTTCTCTTAACCCAATTAAGGTCCTCGCCTTCACGCAGCACAAGGCTGCCCACACAGCAACACACTGTGATGTCACAGTTAGCTATGATTTCATGGCAGGAAAAAAACAAAAAAGGCAGAAAAGGTTGAATGTATTCTGCTTTTATTCAAATCTTCTAAGAGGGGGCAAAAGGGAAGATCTTTCTTTATTTTTCCCCTAAGAGAAAAAGAGCACACACTTTCTCATATGAATGTGAAAACTCAGCTCTGACTGAACTCAGCGCTTTTACCCCAAGTGGATAAGCATGAATAAAGAAGCTCAAAGGTGTACTATCCTCAATCCGAATGCTCTTGCCTATGCTTAGCTAGCTACAGGTGGAAAGCAAGCAGGCATGATTTCATTTACCTAGATTAAAAGAGCAATTTTCTTTCCTCTTTTTTCCCTTTTAAAAATAGCAATCGATTTTGGCCTAGCTATTGCTGACTGTACCAAGTCCATTTTCATACAACGCTGATTAAATGGTATGTTCATGGCTGAAGGTCCTGGAGCAGGAACAAGCAGAAGCTGCTGAAGGAATGGGGATGGGAGGTGAAAGGCTACAGCTCCAGAAAGCTTACAGCCTTACACTGTATTCTGTACTCCATGAAAGCCACAGCCACCAGGACTTCGCCAGTGGACTGTCAATAGCACATTTTGGACTCGAACTAGCTGAAATATAATTGTGGGAGTTTGAAATCTGGAATTCATTTAGTATTTTAATTCTGGCCTTAAGAATTAAAAAAAAAATCAAAGTCTTTAGATTTTTTTTTTAATGTGAATGGGGGAAATATTGAGTTCTAAATTGCAATGGCATCTGACACGAAGATGGGAACCAGACCATTTCACTGTATTATGAGAAAGTTAAATTTTCATAAGTTACAGTGTTAGGGTCATTTACCAAAAAGGGATCTAGTTGTTTAGAGACAGTGGTTGGTGAAACTGCATGAAAAAGAAACACAGAAAGAATATAAAACTTTTATGTAGGATGACTATACATTGGCATTCATCCGTCAGTGCTCAGTAAAGTGAGCTCTCTGCTGGTTCTGGGAGATAACCATCTAGATTATTGCAAGAAAGTACGACTTTAACTAAAGTCTATGTGGCTGCAAAATTAGCCTGTCAGGAGGTGCAGGGGAGAGGAACTCTCTCAGGCCACTCTTGGAGAGATCCAACATTCACAGGTTTTTCTTCAGAAAAAGGCCAGGTCCATCTGACAGGTGATGCTTTAGTTCGACAGTGGATCTGAGGACCCAGGAATTGGGTCTGGGAATTAGCGAAAACCACTTTTCAAAAGTAATCCTACTTTGTTCTTTTTTCTCTTTCGCCTACTGCTTCCTCTCTCCCCTCTCTCTCCTTTTTTCTCTCCCATTACTGTTTACTTAATTTGAATCCTGGCCGTAATGGGGACGGAACTGTATCCAGAGGTACTATTAAGATAAGAAATTTCAGGAAGAAAGATTTAATGAGGGGCTTAGGAGTTTTGGGAGGAGGAATAGAAAATTATTTAGAGAGAAAGAAGGGAAAAACTAAGAAATATCAGAATCGGCACCAAGGCTGTAGACTAGCTTCTGAAAGACACAGATGGTCTGCATTCTCCAGAACAAAAACAAACAGGAAGTAACAGGGCCAGAGTCCCCTCTCCCCTCCCTTCCTCCCTCCCATGTAAATTGGAGAAAACTGAAATGTGTTCAGATCAAAAGTTTTCCTTCAAACACTGGAAAGTGACCAAAATAAAAGTAACAAGAGAGAGCTGGTTTGAGCAGGTAAAATGCCAAAGGGAAATCGCATTTTGGGGGTGGAAGAGAAATAAGGGATTAAATATGCACGGTTTGGAGAAAAGTCAGGCTCTACAGCTAACTGTCAACGCAGCAGACAGGTGGCAAATCTGAAGTCTGGAGGAGAGGAGGGGCTTCACTTTGGGCAGTCCGTCTTCGGGAGGAGGAGTGGGGTGGTGCTGGGACAAATGACTACTGGGGTTCAAAGGGAGACAGGTGGTTTAAAGGAGGGCAAGGGAGGGAATAAATTAGGGAGTCATCTGAGGGAACACTGAGTCAGTTAAGGTTTCATTGGGGCTCACAACAGTTCTCAGCTTTGACTCATAAAAAACATCGCTGGACTAGATGGCTACTTACACAGTAAGAACTCTTTCATTCTCAAAGGTGAATGCCGAAGTACCGCCTAGAGCAGCAAGCATGTACACAGAAACATGAAAAATCCACAAAATGGGGGTTCAGGGCCAGAGAAGAGGTGCCTGAAATGAGCCGGTTACCTCGTTCCCCACACCCACGAGCAGCCCAGAGCTCTGGCGGAGTAATCTCCAGTAAAACCGAAGACTTACAAACCGCCCCCCCCCACCCCACGCAGACAAACCACCCCAGGTTTCCCTATGACTCCAGGCAGCAACGAGGGCAGTTTCATGTTCCAAAACTAATTGGATAGTAAGGAGTGTCCTGTAAGAATAAAAGGGGGTGGGAGTGGAAGATGGAAATAAAAGGGAAAAAAGTGTCCTTGTTGAAAGTTTTAAATTACAGGCTCAGTCAAAAACTGGCATTCCACCACATCCGGTCTAGTTACCAAATGGAAAAATAGGGTCATTAACATGTTTATTTGAATTACATTAGTCCTTCTCTTTCATATTTAATTTATTCTGTTAGGAAAAAAAACACAGTGCTCTACATGCTGGTGAAAGGCAGGAGTGTAATGGATCAGGGAGCTGAAATGAGATGATCTCTACCCATTATCTACCCTGCTAAGGCTTTTCAGAATTTACTGGGATCATTCAGGGATTGAAGCCCCTCAGGGGGAAGGGAAGGGTACAGAAAGATGTAAGGTACAGATGCTGCTGAGTTATTAAAATAATATTGACGCACATTTAAATTAAGGAGAGGGAGTGGGATTTTAATGTGGAAAGGAAGTTCAGGAAAAGCAGAAAAGGTTGAGATGAACAACCTCTTCTCTGGATTGAATGTCCGGACACGAAGCCAGTGCTGGACACACGGGGACATCCTCTATTCTCTATTCTTATGACATGGATGTAGTAGAACACAGGGAAATCTCTGTGTCATTGGTATTCTGGGACTCAAAAGGCCACATTTTCAGGATGATCTCATGAAAACAGTTGTCCAAAACTTGTTGTCTGAAACAGTTCAGATCGATAAGTATAAGTGAGTATAATGCAGAACATTTAGGGGAAAATTAATGCTTATTTTTAGGAGGCTGTCTGGAGATCAGGTTATTACTGTGGTGGTGACATGGGAAGGACATAGGGCTTAGTGCCATGAAACCAGTCCTTGCTCTACAATGTGCTAGCTCCACCTGCGCACGTAATTGAATTTAGTCAGTTGTTCTCTTTCTAAAAATGAGACTATGAACAGTTACTGTAGAGTTCTGAGGATTAAGTGAGATAATCTATATAAAAGCATTCTCTAAAGCGCTACAAAAAATGCAAAACATTATTTCCCAAAGACCGTGGTTTCAAGTACAAGCCGAATGATATGCCGAATATCCTTGGAAACTGGACAGTAGACAAAGCAAGAAATGCTCTGACAAAGCTGAGGAGGACACAGCTCTCCCATCTCAGTGCCGACTGGCTGTACCACTCACTACCTGCATGGGTTTCTCACGGGATGTTGACCTTGGGTTCACAGATTGCCTTCACAGCAGGCTGCCACCCACTCATGATAAGTCATATAAAGTTCAAATCTTATTTCGTGCTAGCAATGCTAATAGAGAGGTAAGCAGTTTTAGGCTCTTTAGTCACAGGTTTCTGCTGGCATTGTCAAAATGGTAGCCCCTGCCTCTCAGTGCAACACAGGCCAGCCGCCCAGCCTAGACTTGGTTCTGGACCCACTAGTGCTCCAAGGCCAAGTTCCAGTTCAAATGGAACAGACTGGCTAGGTAAGCATTGCCTTGTAGCTCTTCTTAAGGATCTCCAGAATGAGTAAAAATTTCAGCCTCTACCTTTTCCTTAAGGCAAGTTTCTCACCTTGCTACCGACAATCACATTTTCTGTTATATTTTTTCCTTTTTGAACCTATTTGTTGAACATTTTGCCAGCTGCCCCTATGCTAAATCTTGACTCAACTAAAGTTGCATTCACATCAAGATCATTCTAGTTTGAGCCCAGAACATACTTAGGATATAATTTTCACAAAGAAAGGGAGGAGTTAAATCATGACAACTTTAAAGATAATTGCAGCACATGTATGGGACACTGTTTCTACATGAAATACTTCCACAAAGAAAGGAAGAAAGGAAGGGAAAAAAGGAAGGAAAAAGGAAGGAAGGAAGGAAGGAAGGAAGGAAGGAAGGAAGGAAGGAAGGAAGACAGGAGAAAGCTCAGACTCAATTAAAATAACCATGACATAAGATAAAGATTTCCATTTATAAAGATCAAATCCAAGAAGGGATAAAGTAAATGTCTATAAAGAAATGAAAGTTCTGGGTAAAGTGAATATGGAATTGTTTTATCAGATTCTAGTATATGTAAATTAGAAGTCATCTTATTAGTCCTTAAAAGGAATAATTTAAGACAAAGTAAAAAACTACTTTACACAGTAGGCAGTAAACCTATAAAATTCATTAAAGGTTGATGACAGAAATAGTATCACAAAGGCTTAACTAAGCTCATGGATGATAAGTCTATAATGGTTTATTCAGGGAAACTAGGAGGTCTGGAGGAAAGTAACTCTAATTCTTGAAATTAGCAACAGGGACAATTATGTCTTACATAACAATTTCCCAGTCCTGTGACCAGAAGGTGAATGCTGAGCGAAGGGTCCATGGGCCTGACCTAGTGAGACTTTTCTTATACCACATTCTCATAAGAAACTAAGGGCCAACTATAGTGCCGATATTAAACACAGTGGGGCCAGAAGTGCCACAGATTCTTGACCCTACAGCCAGGTACATGTGTCACACAGCCTAAGTCATGTCATGCCATTCCTTCCCTGCAGCATTTGTTATTATCTCCACGTTACAGATGAGAGAAGTAAGGATTGGAGAAGTTGAGAGAGAAAAAGGAACAATGAAAATCACATGGCTGATAAGTGGCAGAACTCAGAATTATCTGCTTTCAAAGCTATGCTACCTCACTGCTGCTGTTTTCTGCCCAGTAGCATGGTATAATAACAGCTTAAGATGACCAGAGCAACCTGTTAAAACTACATACAGTTTTTTTCTTCATTTCCTTCACATCTAAGCTGTGTGTGCAGTAGCTCCTTGTTATGAAACCACATGAACAGCTATAGCTTGACGTTAAGGTGTCTCCAGCCTTTCATTAAGATGGAACAAAAGCAGCAAGAAGATGATGAGAAGGTAAAGACATATGGCTGGCAATATATGCAGCTATGGACTACTACTCAGAGTACTCAGACTACAGTGCAATTCTTTCTATTGACTCATCTAAATATTCGTTCTTTGTTTTTCTAATCTAAACTCATATTTCAATAAAAGTAACACCTACGAAGTATAGGAATATCGTGGACTCCAATGACCTTGCTGCCTTACTAAAGCTGATGTTGGATTGTCAGAATGGAAGATGAGAGATATCTGGGTGGTGAGGAGGAGAAGAAAAATTAGAGAAAAATCCAGAGTTTACTTTCCCAGACTCTGGGTGATTCTTTCCTTATTTTGAAGAGTTTAAAAACAGTTGCAGAAGATCTTGTGATGCAAGAGGACTGCTAACTAACATAAATGCTGCAATAACATATTTTAGGAGCTTTCTGCCCCTCCTAACAAAAATATTTTCAAAAATATACATGCCTTTGAATATGCTGATAGATACTTGTATTTTAATTTCTGTCCTTGTAAAATGGGGCCAGTTATGTTTTTATATGTTCAGAATTATTATATGTGTCTACAAGTGAACAGGAGCCATTACCATGTATTGTTAAAAATTCAGGTACAAGTAAAGTCAACTACACTCTTTTTTTCCAGGGTGCCCTTCCCTTTCTTTTTCTACTTTTCTGCTCCTTTCCTTTTCTTCTCTCTGAGCTGCCCCCCACCTCCCCGCCCAGGCTTTTAGCCATAGGTATAATGGGTTTCGGTAAGACTGATTGGCAACTCATGCTTTCACAAATATTCCCTTGAAGATGGACTGCCCAAATAGTGACTGCCGCTGGCCCTTGAAAAATCAGCGTGGTTTGAAATCATTTAGAAAGGATTGAAATAATTCTCTGAGCAGAAATTATTTTATTGGTTAAGGACTTCCTACCTAAAGGCTTACTCTCTTCTCAACACCAATTTGATAATCTCACTGTGAAAAAGGACTGGGGATGTGGCATCACACTGAACCTGGCAAGTCTCTATCATGATGTCATTGCTTAACTGAATTAGAGAGACTGAGAAGTATCAAGAAGAAAGAGAATGTGAGGAAAATGTCAGGGGTCATTATCTAAATCCAGAGAAAAAGATGTCATATGTGTTAAAAGATTCACGAGATCATGAATTGTCTGGACTCTCTTTTCCTCCTATGCAGCAGTCTTGCCTATAATACTTCATTTTCATAGCCTCTTACTATTGATAAAACTCCCATGAAGACTGGTCAGCTTGGCCAGTCTTTTAGTCCTGATAATGCTAGGCTGCTGGGGTTGACCTCTGCTTAGTTCATGCTCTTTGACTCAGGGGAGGAGGGGCATATAATGGACAGAACATTAGAGTGATAACCGCAGCTCTGAGCTCTGGTTCTTGAAACTAATTAGAAGTGCTGAGTTGGGCAAAATGACTGAACTGTTTAGGCCTACGTGCCCTCGTGGGTAAAGTGAAGGACTCCTTTCAAATCTAAAGCTCTCATTTTGGGAGTCTTGTCTGGCTGGTTTTCTTGGTTAGAACATGGGTTTAATGAGGTTAACATCATAAATTCAGTTTCATACAAAATAAGATGGCCCTGTATAGTGCTTCACACCTAGTACTTGCTCAACAAATATTTGTTCAATGAATAAATGTTTGGTATAGAGAAAAACTCTATTTCATAGTCAAAGATTTTAATTTAGGTCGCAATGGAGAGCTTCCAAGAGAGACCACAGGACTTAGTACCAATGCATCTGAGTCCTTGGGCAAAATAATCCAAAACATGGGTCTCGCTAACATTGAGTCAGTGGTGTTACTATAGCGAGTTGTGGTATAAGAACAAGGTCACCATTTGTTACTCCTCAAATCAGCAGAGAGTGTTCTTCCTAAAACCCTTGTCCAAAAAGACATTAATCCTAAGAGAATTGGCCTAATTTAAGATTAACAAATAGCTCGTCAAATTCTCACAACAACATTCAACTGAGGTATGAAATATACAGATACTTTTCTCACCATTTTTCATGTTGGGGAGGCCTGCTTCCATGGCAGACCACCCCAGTTACTACAGTTGTAGAAAGCAAGTTCACCAGTATTAAAACTTGAGCCACTACCTCTTCAGAAAATATTTGAGTGTTAACTTGCCCGTGTGCAGGTAGCAATCACATGCCATAATTTCGCCTCAGCTAATGAGAATCATGTCACAAAAGGACACGTAAAGTTATAAATGAAGTGAGACAATAACATCAACCACCTGATCAGGGGTCGGGTATACTATAATTTGAATTCTTTAGCAATACTTTAAAAACTAACCAAAAAGAGGGATTAGAATCTGGGAGATGAAGGATCAAACATTAGAACAAACAAACTCAGGTCATAAATGTTCTCTAACATCTTCAATTTGCTTCCAACACCTAGGGTTTTGTTTTGTTTTCTTTTGTTTTTGGTCCATGAGTGTTTGTGTTCCCCTTTTCCTCTCCTTCTAGAATCTGGCCAAGTACAGATGTACAGGGTGAAACCCACTCACAGAGTGCTGACAGAGCTCCCCTTATGGCCCACAGAACAGATCTACTGAGTCTCATATCTCCTGTTCATCAGTGACAAGTAAACACTGGTTTTATTTTAGTAGCTCCGTTGTCATTCCACGGGCAGCTGTCCTTACTGCACACAAGCAGTCCCTCTTTTCAGGGGATTATAACTCAACCATCAAAATACCAAAATATGCTCTGGTTTGAGACTTGGTGTACAGAGCCCCAAGCCCCAGGATGACTGTGGTTTACTTCCAAATTTAAGAAAATATTGAGTTTTGTAGGTTATTTATTTACTGTTTTCAAATATGTTTTGAGAGTCTTTTAAACTTTCCATAGGAAAATGTGCTAAAAAAGACATGCCATTTTAGTACCTTTAGTAATGCATTCTGAATTTCAGCACACCACTGAAAGGACCCAATGGTGGAGAAGAAAGAGTTTATTTGTTTTATCTATCTATCTATCTATCTATCTATCTATCAATCATCTATCTATCTATCTAAACAAATACAGATGTTTTGACCACTTGGGTCCTCATCAGTGTTCGAAATATTGATGTGTTGTAACATAATCAAATAAAGGTGTTATCTTCTGTTTTGTCCATCTAGTGATGTGCAGAATGGATTAATGGGTTTTTGCTTTTGGCCTTTGTATAACTCAAAATCTCATTTCAACTTAAATAAATTAAGTAATTAGTTTGTAATATGGCCTAATCACCTCTGGTATTTTGAAACAAACAAAAACACAAAAATGGCTGTTGCACATTTGCACTTAATTACTTCCATATAAAATACCTATGTGGATTTTACTACAGGTGACATACATTTCCAATTTAAGCTTTGTTTGTGATAGAAAACCTGGGCAGTGATATTGTGTAGATTCTGTACTCTTACCTACTATTTTCCTCAAGAAAGGCAGTCTATAAAACCACATACTTGCTCTTTTAATTGGCAAAGGAAAGCACTTTTCAAAAACTCTGGAGAATAAGTTACTGCCTACAGAGGCTCAAAGGATGTTAATAAAAAAAAGTATCATTTCTAGAATTTCTTCAGTGTTCAATTTTTGCTGTTGGAGTCTGAACAATTCTTGTTTGCATACATGTCTATCTGGAGATTGCTCCTGGTGATTAGGACAGCCTTATAGAAATCCTTCCACATGAATATACTCAACAGAGCAAAAAATCTTGCTACATCTCTAATGTAAAGGGGGGAAAGACTTTAACAACTGTGTAATTGTGAGTTCTAGTCTTAAAGGAACTTTCTTGGCTTCAATTTCCTCCACCCTCCCCCTTAGATACTTAATAATCAAAGTATATGCCAAGAAACTAATGATGCAAACCAGAGTATTACACATGAACTTGGAGCACTTTCCCACTGTGTGGTGTGTGTAGTGTGACCAAGATTGGACCCAGAAAGTCAATGATGGAAAACAGACAATGCAACATAATGTATAGCAAGGTGCCACTACCCTGGGGAGACCCATTTTCTATCCTTTATATATGGGTACATAAAGCCCCAGTATAGGTTCTGATGTTTCTTGGCAAAGCTGACAACCAGCTGCAAAAGGAAGAAGGATCAGGATTGAACCTTCACTAGTAAGTGTCCAGGTCATTTGCTTGGCACGAACCCACTGCCATGTTAGCTGTACACCTCACCGTTCTCTTCACAATAGCTGATATTATTATGCATTTGCAATACCTCTTGAGTTCTGATACAGAAACCTAAGCACAAATAAAAATTTTCCCTCATGGATATCACTTACTTTAGCACCTAGACACACTTTTCTTCAGATGTTAGACCTGAGAGATCGTCTCCTTTAGGTTTCTGACTCGTGTGAATCCATCTAACTTAGTGCTGCAACCCTTGTCAGTTGTGGCCATTCATTTACTTAGTGCTGCCTTGTACGTAGTAGGTGCTCAATAAACATTTGCTTTCCAGAATGGAACTAACCTGACTACAAGGGAAAAGGGAATATACAACATAGTTCTAAGTAAACTTGAAGGAGGACTAATAGATCTTGAGTATATTAAAAAAAAAAAAATCAAGCAGTAAAAACAGTTGGGTTTTGATACAGCTTCCCAAGGGAAGTAGGGGAAGTTTCATTACTCAGGGCATTTTAAACTAGAATAGACAAAACACTAGTGGGGTATGTTGAAATAAAATATGCGTAGTCCGTCTGTGAATTAATGTTTACTTTCAATATAATTATAAGTGAAGCAACACTGTAATGGGAATTTTTCATACACATGAAAGCTATGGCTACTATGTTTCCACATCGACCATATGTTGCACATATTGGTTGGTGTGGATGTGTATCCCTACTGCCCTCTAGTGGATGAAATGTAGGACCTACCTGATCAGACAGATTTAACAAGCTACTACGGCTTGTGGGTATATCAATCCTTAATCATTTAGGGTAGAAAGAAAATAGCTGTGTTGATGCATTTTCCATCAAATTATAAAATTGAAGGGCATTAAAAACAACAGAGTCAAACTCTGTAATTAAGACTGCCATTTAATGTTTGTTCGCACACGGTATTCATTTCTGTGTATCCCTGCCAAAGATCCATTGTGTAATGTTGTCCTCACATGACATTAAAAACACCAGTTCCCTGGAAAATGTAAAAAAGAAACCGTGCTGCCTTGAAATACATGGAGTACTTTTGGAAACAGAAAATTAATACAGATGCAGTAAGATAATTTGGAACACAAATAATGGCTAGAAGAAACTTGAAAATCAGGGCTGCTCCTTAAATCTGAGCAAGCATATTAGCAATCTATGGGTGGGCTGGCTGATTCTCAGATGAGGGCAGGCAAAATGGGCTTTGGAAGAGGGAAGCTGATTTGAAAAGGACTGACTAAACACACTTTTACCTATAGTAACAGGGCAGGGAAATAAGTCTAACCAAACATTTGGTACTGTGGATATATATTTATTTCTGTCATATTGAGGCTGCTTTTCAGGTGTAGAATACAGATGCTCTGCTCCACTAAAGAAAGACATGAATCTGTACACTTCTTTAGCATTTTGTCATTAAGACATGGGATAAATTGAATAATATTTATTATTTTAAAGGATTTAGACTTCAATCATTAAATTTAGTCTCAAAGTCAGCATGTAAAATAATTCTCCTGGAATACTGAGAGAAAGCAATTATACAATCTGAGTTGCAAAACAACTGATATACTGGGTAGAATAAATGAAATCTGAATGAAGAGAAATGTCTCCTATAAAAGCTGGGTGCAGCAGGCCAATGGCCATCACTACAAATATGGAGAAAGAAATGAACCAATTCTTTAAATGTCATAAATTGTTAGATGCTGGTGACGTGGGGCTAGATGAATATTTGAGGAGAGGAAGATCTGGATGGGTATGGAGCCAGGTTGCTCCCTTTGAGTGAATGACAATTTTCACAGTACATCATTTGTTAAAGATGTGATGGTTTAACAATCAAAGATAGATTCAAGAGAACTTCTTGTGAACTTTAAAAAAAAAAAAAAAAGCAAGAGATCTAACTAGATAAATGTGAAAAAATAACATGAAATCTCTCATTACCTGAATGAGCTAGAAGAAAATCTGACCCAATAAATATCCTGGAAGCTAGGTGTTCATCTCAACCAGATTTACTGCACAGCAATTAGCACCTCTTTAGACAGATGACTGGAAGCCCCAGGAGAGCTGAGGGTAAGCCGTATGGGCCACAGGGAAGAAATACAGCCAATTTCCTACTTAGCACCACGGACAGAGCTGTCAGCAGAAAGAAACATCCTTGGAGTTATCCTTGGAGTTAAGAGAAACACTAATAAATCAATGCTGCATTTTAAAGATGCTTCTTATCTCCAGTATGACTGCCTTGTGGGATTGTGTTGGAATTGCATCCCGCTCCCTCCCCACAGTGCAGCCACTGGAGCTGAATAGGACTAGCTTGAAATAAAAAGATACCCTTCCTGCCCACCTGCGCACATGGAGGAAGGCAAGGTTGACATGATACAGGAAAACACTGTCTCCTTGACCTTTCTCTGTCACTTTCTGGTTTGAAAAAAATCATAGTCCTCTGAGGAATAATACTTAGGTTTTCCCATGAAAAGATAAGTCCATATATATTTCAATCTTAGAACCTCTAGGGCGCGGAGCTTGTTATGGGGCAGAACTAAGGGAAGAGAATAAATAAAGACAAATTTAGAAGGAAGTCAAGAACCTCTATTCCCTCTCTTGTCATAGCAGATCACAAATGAGACCCTCTCTTTCCTCTCAGTTCCAGCCTTTACAGGGTAAAAGGCACTGTTCAATTTTGTAACTGAATAACAGAATCTAAGAAATTAATGCTGCCCTGCACATACCTGAGCAATGAGTGGGTTTTTCGGCCCTTGAAGCTTGATGCAGACACCTAGTTTTATAAAAGAAAGTATCCTGGCATAAATTATCTGGCATTAAATCTTATTGTCACTTGCTGAAAATTTAGAGTCTAAGCTTTTTCTATTTGATTGTTAACAAGAAATTTAACATTTCTAAAAGAACCTGATTGCAGGGCACTTCTGGGTGGCAGTTTTAATCATTTTTTAGGATTTTCTTTTATATCTTTTGTTTCTTAGACCTTTATGCCCACAAGGCACTTTAGGAAGGTTATAAGAGGAGTTGGAACCTAAAATTTCTGTTGGCTCACTGCTCATGTTCACTGAATGACAAAGTCCTCACTTTAAACCCCAGCAAGACAAGATAAGCTCTGTTTGCCCAGCAGCCTTTCAAAGGCATTAAGGGTAAGAGAGAAGGTAAGTAATTCACCATGCGTCCCCATTTCTATAATGGGGAAGGACGTCTTGATACATTTACAGTACTCCTCTGGGGATATTTCATCAGTTATACCTAAACTCTAATGGACAATAATTGATTTGAACTTTCCACTTAGCACAGAGCTGTAAACAGCTTCACTGTAGACAGCAGCAATGAGCCGATGTTTAGTAAAGTGGAGAGAGATTCAGAAAACTTTTGTACTGGGTCAGGCTGTAGCCTAACAGCTTTTGTATCCAGGGAAGAAACAGTTTGTCCTCCTGGTTTTAATAGCTGGGCTAATCGAGTTTCAAGCCTGCAGTAGGTATAGGTTACCTTCTGAAGGCGTTTCATTTTAACCCCTCACTATTATGATGCGTTTATAACCCAGCCATAAAAAGGCACTGCTGATTTAGACATACATCAGGACACACTCAAAACCTAACTTTCAGAATTCTAACTTCCTGTTGAAGGGAAAAGTAAGACGTGAGAGTCGTTTAAAGACTATAGCTGCTATTTATTTATTTATTTTGCATTCTCTGCGGCTGGGAACCGCTCAGGAAAAACATTCCCCCTCCTGCAATGTGCCTCAGCTGGGCCACATGACTCTGTCTCCCAGCCCTTTCCACACACCTCACTTAGTTTCTGGCCAACCCTACTGCAGTCTCACAGAATGACTCCGAAGGCTGCTTGCTCTTCCACAAGGCATGGGCTGAGGATGAGGGCATCTCAATTCCACAGCTTCTTTTGCAGCCCCCTCTTTAGCCCTGTTGAACTCAGAAGTAGATGAAATTTGGAGAACTCCTTATTCCATTTAAATAGGCTTTTCTCCGTGCGCCCCCCTGCCACCACCCCAAGGCATGATAGCAGGGTCAAAAATGAAAATAAATAAATAAATAAATAAACAAAAAATTAAAAAAAAAAATGAAAGACTAATTACATTTTGCTTAGACCACTGCATCTTCTGCTCAAACTGTGGCTTTCCTGCCTCGTCCCAGGGATTTCTCACAGTGGGATTCAAAGTGCACCTGGCAGCCACTCTAAGATGACAAAGGGCAGAGGCCCTTTTGGTTTGCTGCTGCCTCTTCTCTGGTGTCAAAGATCTGAAAACCTCTTGGCAGTGAAGAAGGACCTTACATAATCACCACTGAGAGCTTTGTAAAAGTCATTTTAGTCTGATGTGTGAGAAACACACAGCAAAAAGGTACATTTTGTAACTCTGTCGCTACCTGTCATTACTCATCTTATGTTGAGTTTGACACAGAATATAAATTTTCTGGTAATTCGGCTGATGAGATTGTAAGAGAAAAGACGTTTTATTGTCAGAAAATAGATTTACTTTCCACCCCCAATTGTGGCTTTCTTCCTAGAAATCTACAGGAAAAACAGGACACAATCAGACATCTTGTGAGATGCTGTCCAGAATCTGAAATGGATTAAAATAAAACTAAACTTAACTTGCTCCACTTGGCCGATTCCAGACATAAAGCCTAGTTCTGGTTTTGATTTTACCACTGATAAGGTATGTAACACTAAGCAAGGTACTTAACCTGACAAAGCCTTAGCTTTCCAGTTTCCCATCTGAGGAGAATGATAACCTGTGCACTTATATTCATTCACATCCACAGTCATTCATATTCACTTATATTCATTTACTGATGAGATGGATGAAACGATATGATACGAGACTGGACAGAGTATGTTATATGTGCTTATGAAGGTGAGTCATGTTTAGAGTGGCATGACCGATGACTGATGAGTCAAAATTCACGGCATTTTGGCCCCTCTTGGGTAGCATGTGACATGGAAATGGCATTTTTTATTAATTGGCCATAAGGATCTAGTCCTACCTGTGTTCTTCTCCAGGTAAACCTTTTTCTTCCAGGGCCAAAGGGCAATACTTTAATATATGGTCTTTGAATCAAGTTTGGCCTCTTGAAATTTGTTTTTACCAATGTTTAAAATTCATTGAGCTTTCAGTTATGTCATCAAGACTGTCTTTCATCATCAAGCTTCCATGGGACACTCTTTAACCACAGCATTTTATACAGCGGCACTTAATGACTTCATATTATTTTCTCAATGATCAACAGTGTAATCATTATTAGTCCGTGAGGTGTTTATATTGCAGATCACCACTGTATCGGGTTCAGTTCTCATAAATTTTACTAAGCATAAAATGTGCTTTAAAAAGAAAATGATGACAAAAGTTAACAAAGAAGCAGATAACTTAAATTCACCCCATGTTTTACATCAACCTTGGGATTCAAAGTTCCATAATTAATGGAAATGAGAAAAGCTTAGAGAGGGTTCAGGGCAAAGGTCAAAGAACTTTCCCTCCTTCCTGGTCCAAAATATTTTAAGAGGTGATTTTGATAATGGTTATCAGTAAGATGATGTGTTAATAGATGTTCTTTGTCTATAATTCATATTAAACATTTAAAAAGAGGGCTTAAGAAGATCAGGGATTTGGTTTCGTTATAAAATTCTGACATATTTCAAGAGATGTTAAGTCCTCATATGAAACACTGTGATGTCCTTTTGTAAGTTTTATGAAATACATTTGGTCTCCAAATGTCTAACAATTTAGGTAAAGTATTGCTGGAAGGCAGGGCAGATGAACCAAATGAGTTCTAGACTTTGGTTTTTTATAAAGTTAAAATTGAGTTGTATAGCTTATCTGGAAATACTCTTTAACAAAAAGCCTCTGTATGATACAATGACTTAAACACCCTACATGCCAAGTTGACTATGGTCATAGGGAACCAGTCTCACGAACTGTTTGATCCCATTATTGATCTGTCCTTATAAATGCTTGGCAGAAGTCAAGGAGGAAAAGCTAACACCTGTAGAACAAATAAGAGATTTCCCTGCTTGCTTTTAAAAATGACATTTACTGATTTTTTTCCTTTATAGTATTCAGCTGGATGCAGCCATATTATAATTGTCATATAATAACTTTAATTCAGGAACACATCTTTTAAAACAATGTATTATTCAGCAACTTAAGGTAAGCATGCAATTTAGGAGTGGAAAAGATATACACAGAGACAAGTAATCATAGATACAAAGCATGGTGAATTTCTGTGCCATGCACTTCACACCCCAACTCATCTCGCAGGGAAACTAGAGAAGGGGCAGAACCATTTCTATTATGATAATTCACAAAGGGAGGCCATATAGATATGCATGCGAAGTCTCTCCCCACCTCTCCATTTACATGCCAGGATTTCAACTCTGCGACACTGAGTCCCTTCATTTAGCCAATTAGTCTTTCCAGCTTCATGTAGTGCACGCCAAGAAGAAGGAGAAATAGAAGTGCTGACGTTCACTGCTTTGAAAGTTGCTATTCTAATGCCAAAGCTGCCTCTTGAGCAATTTCCAGAATGTATTAACATGGGAGCAAAGCTCTATTCCTAAAGACATGCAGGGATCACATTATGCAGGGGAGCCCCCCTTCGACATGTCACAATTGCACAGAATCTCCTCCATCTCACAAGGCCTTAACAGTTGTAGTTAGCATGGGCTCAAGCTTATGGTCCTTACTCAGGCAAAACCTAGGAGGTCTTCCTGAAGAAAAGGGGCCAATTTAAAAATATTTAGCAAGCAAGGCACGGCATGTTTTCTGGACTATAGCTTTGGCCAAGTCTTTGCGTGGCTGGACTGAAGAAAATCAGTCAAGTTCCAAAGCAAATCTGTCTTTCAGTTTAGGTTACAAGCCTAGGTTCAGTTTAATTATTTTAATTTGACATGCAACCCCTAGCATTTTCCCTCAGTATTAAAGACCAAGATGAAAGGAGTTGATATTTAAATGAAATACAAATATGCTTCTACCCTTGCAAAATTGGGTAGCCGTATTTCTCTAAGTGCCCTCGTACACATGTGATTCTGATATTTAGCAGGCAGTAAGAAGTTACCATGAAATGTTCAAAACTATTCGTTTCCCTTTTTGTGTTGACCATCCTGGCCACAGGTCAGTGGTGGAGATTTTAATACCACCCTCCCCCTTTCTCTCATCAAAGGATTTATACAAGTCAGCTTGTGTCAGCCTGGCTACTGGAAATTCGAGCTTTCTTTGCTTAACTCATGACATTTGCAAGAGGTGATCAGATTAAGTGCTTCACTGAGGCAGCATAGCACAATGGAAGAAACACTTGACCATGATCACAGACCCCTATGCCCAAGTACTGGTTCTTCTACAAGTCATCTCTGCTTCCTAGGACCACTTTCTTCTTCTTGGCCCCCTTTTCTCTGTACACAGAATTTGGATATTGGCTGAGATGATCCTGCAAGGTTCCTTCAAGCTCGTTGCTATTGTTTCTGTAAAAAAAAACCCTCTCAAAATGGCTCCTTTCTCTGTCTTTGGCTTCTGCAGTTTAAAATCTTGGCTCAACTTTATCCCTTCAATTATTCCCTCAACATTGCTGTTCTATCTCCTAAATATTCTGTCCTTCAAAAGGCACTATTTTAAGGCTCATAGTTTTTTTCTTTCTATATCCATGCATTTGCGGGGGGGGGGGGGATGTGCTCATCTATCTTTCCCTATAACCTACCTCTCTTACTTAGGGTTAATTAAGTTAACATAATTAACACTTCCTCTTTAGAATATCACTGATTAGATGTTCTGCTAGCACCTCAAATTCCATATAAAGAATTCTCTATTTTATTTGAAATTATTCTGCTCTCTAAATTCCATATAAACACAACCTATGGCACCATCCAATGCTCCAAAATTCTGGTAAATTCTCACATTGTAAAATATTTTGTGTCTTATATATAGCCAATTATCAAATCTAGAAAATTTCTTATAATGATCTTAACTCAAATAAATATTTTTTTTACTATTATTTGGCCATCTCCTGGTCACACTTTACCTAAGATTTGAAAATTGTCTCCTTATGCCAAACATATTCTCAGTGGTTTAACTGTCATGATTCCCTCTTCAGTCTTCCAGTGAATTTCTATCATCCTACTTCAGATCAATTGTGAATTCCAAACTCCCAGCACTGAAAGCCCTCTGTAGATTTGCTCATCTGATCTGTCAGAAAATGATGCCACTAAGGCCCACCTATATCCATCTGCTAAGCCCTTCTCCTTTGCCTTCTGGTTTCATCTCATTGAAAGTCTTCCCTTGAAGTGGGAAAAGTCTACTTCTGAACCTTTCCCTCATATGCCTGAATCTGTGGAATAATCCTTCATGTAGTAAAGAACACCTTTCCTTCCTTCAAAATATAACTTAGACCCTGCCTGCTCTGTCAGAGAGATTTCCAAGACCACCATCAGCCAATTGCTAACCCTCTAAAGGTAAAAAACCACTCCATCTGTTTAACCATATGTTAAAAAATTTACTGCATTTTAAATGTATATGGTAGTTGCTTATAAATTCCACTGATGGTAGAAAAAATATAGTGGGTGCTCAACCAATACAGTTTGATTAATTTGTTGCCTTGCAACTTTAGGTCTGGATTTCACATAGCTATATTAAAAAAAAAAAAAAAGAACTGTATTGTTTTGTTACCTTAAGACATATAAAACCATTTAGGTTTTCTGATTTTTGAGAACCATCAATTGCTATGCATGTGGTAGGTATCAGTAAACACTTGTTGAATAGGATTAAGGAGGAATCATCTTAAATAGTTTACTCATGGAGGAGGGAGTAATCAGAAGAAGACTATTAACATAAATATTCCATAACAGTGCTGAAGTGTAATAAAAAATAATACCCAAATGAGAGTTTCTCAAATTTCTCACATCCTCTTGATTATTTAATATTATATTGATAAAAATATACTTTTAAAAATAGCTTTGATTTTAAAACACTACATTTACACACAAAGTATTAGACACTGGCAAAATCTCATAGTCTGATTTATTTCTCTATAATATATCTGTCTTGAGAACATAAGCAGGAATACACCAAAGAAATATGTCCCTCACGGGATCAACTATATAAAAAGACAGAACACATCATCAGCACAAAAATCATTATCCATCTAATTTCTCCCATTCTAGATGGCTCCGGTGAGCCCCTCCATCATTACTGACTAGGGTTAAGATAGACTTTAATGGATTAATTAAACCAAAGCAGGGCTGCACTACAGACCAAAGAGAAGATCCTGACACAGACAAGGCAATAATCCTGTTCTTTCATTCAAATGTGCAAGATTTGGCAACCCCCAAGTGCTGTACATTTACACTGCAAAGTAGTCTCTAAAAATAAATTTTGGTGTCTGTTGTCTGGGTCTTTCCCTTAGCACTCATCAAAATCTAATACTTGGGTGCTTATCAAAATTTGTCATGTAAGAAATGAAATGTTAACACTTCTTTTTTCTTCAGGAATGTGGGGAGCATCCAGAAGAAAGGTGAAGCAATAGAGGCAGCCTGGCTATTTTGGTAACCAAGAAGCACTAACTCGGGGAGAGGTTATTGTTTGAAATGTGACTCTGACAGAGGGTCAAGACACAGAATATTCACAAAGACCTCAAAAGAAGAAGTGCCCACAGCCAGAAAGTCACCAGGGACACGCCCAAAGGCAGCCCTCCCAATGGAAACCTGAATTGTTCATTTAAAGAGGATTTTGAAATTGAAATACACACAAAGATGATAATCCAAAGGGCACAATTTTGGGTCTTTTTCTTGTAAATGGAAGGAAAAAACAAAAAGGAGAGGAAAAAACCAAAAACCACAACCCAGAAGTACTATACCATATGGGCAGTTTATTCCCTCTTTCATAAAACAGATCAACATATTAATGACATAAAAACCTACTTTTTTGATGGGGACAGTCAAGCTCTATCACCATGACATTAAATATGCAGGTATTAAAAGAACAAAAAACCCCACCAGAAACACCTCATTCTGGAAATGGTGAGGCTGACAGAGGCAGACTGCGTCATTCACACCAAGCACACTCCAAGAGTCTGGAGAGGCATATACAAAGCTAGACTGGAACTAGCAGGACTCATTTACACCAAAGAGAAAGTGCCCTAACGGATTCCAGAAGAGGGGATCTGGGTAGCTTTCAGTCTCTTTTTTGGAATGACAGAAGCAGGGCAGGTTCCTCTGGGGGTCAGGTTGGCACCAGCATGCTGAGGCCCAGTGTCTCAATGATAAGTAATTGAAATAAAAAGGCACCTGTTTCAACGGTTGCCCTGAATTTTAAAAGCAAATACAAGTTCATAGCCCCCTAGTAGAGATCATTTGTGATTCCTGCATTAGTGATTCCTTGCATTAAGTTAAAACAATAGCATACCTCTTAAAAACACAAGTCATCTCTCATGGGAGAGAAACAAATAGGGAGTTGGAAGGCTTTTCCACCTTAGTGATTATTTAATCAAATCATTTTGTAAATGAGGAAACTGAGGACTTGCCAATCAATGGTCACAGAGTTAATTATGAAGCTGGCAATTTTATCAGTAATGAGTCCACAGATGGATTCAGGACTATCAGTGATGCAATAGAACTGGGTCCTTAAGCCCTTTTATTTGAACAATAAATATGCACACAGAGAGGGAGAGACCTATGGTATAGACATGTATATATAAAATGTATTGCTGGGCAGTAAAAATAGGACCCTGTGTTGTAGCATTGTCACTGTCATGGTCAAGAAGCCACTGGCTAGATTCATTTGTTCATCTAACATATTTATTGAATTTTAACTATGTACAAGTATTATGAAAGTAAAAAGCATATCATCAGACATACTTGTGCTGTTTCAAAGACTTTACTATATAGTTGTTTCATATCTGCAACACATACCACCTAAAATAATCGAGTAGCCAAACTCATTCTCCTTGGATGAATATAAAACGTAATTGTTACTTAATTTTAAATCAGGAGAAAAGGCATAAACTCTTTTTGTATTTAAGTCAGAGATGACTGAAAGTAATTTGGAATGTTTCTAGTACCCCAAATCTAAAGGTTGAGCCATTGATTTCAGCAGTTCTATGCATCTGAACGTTTTTGCCTTCAGAATCTACCCCAAATTCACTGGGCTCTCTGGGCTGTGCTTCTCTGCTTCTGCTCCGTCTCTGAGAGGGTATTTAGGACCCTGGAGCTGGGGAAAAGCAAAGAACCTGGATGAGCTGTGCAATCTATCAACTCCAAGACACTACCTAATCCCCAAGTCATTTCACTTACAGTTATATTTTAGTGTATGGCAGAGAGAGTATAGTCATTTCCTTTGAAATGAACAAAAAATTAGTGGCTAAAACCTAATTGATCTGATCGGTTCAAGTAATCTGGTTATGGAGAAAAAAAAATCACTAATATTAAGCTTAAGACAGAAGAAGTGATCATGTCACCATGGCATTTCTCTTAAAAGGAAGGGAGAAGTAACATTTGAGTGCCTACCATGCCTCAGGTACTGTGACAGGGGATTTACACATATCACCTCATTTAATTCTTATAAAAACCTTCTAGAGTAAAATTATCATCCCCATTTCTTACAGTAAAGAAACTGAGGCTCAGTAAGATTGTGGTTTGATCAGACTCACAAAGTAGAAAGTAATTTATGGCACTCATACATGAATCCAAGTTTGTCCATCTACAAAGCCTGTGTTTTTTGCCAAAGTTTGCTAAGAGGGAAATTCAAAGATAAAACAACTATGAATGTCATTGGGAATATTTTTAGTGAGTGTCTGCTATATGGTGCTAAATTGTGTGCAGAAGTTTATACAATATAAACACACATTTTCTGCCACCTTGACATTTAAATATGCTAGCATGAACAAACTGACACTGGACCCACCACAAAGAATTAATAATGTAGTAAATTCAAATGACTCATGTGTAAAAGGCTATTTTTTTTTCAGTTACAGAAGACAGTCGACAGGATATTGCAAAGCTTTTGTACAACTAATGCTTAAAAACATAAACAAACAAGCAAAGAACCCCCAAACATTTTCAATACCAAAAAAAAGAAAACCAACAAAAAGAAAAAAAAAATCGTGCAGAATTCAAACAGAGATCTAGCATAGTCGATTCTCCATTAATTGCTAAAAGATAGGGATTTATTCTCAAAAATATTTAAGGTGAGCACAGTTTGTGCATTAAGGATTTCTTTTCAATCCAGGGTCGACATTATCACTGTCTCTGCTTACCTTGTCTTCTATAAAGTGTGGAAAGGGAAAAGGTTTGAGTTTTTCTTCCACATGTGCAGGCTTAGCTGTGGGGAAAGGTTGTTTAAATAAAAACACTGCGTTTCTTTCCTAGTGGTAGGCTCGAGCATCAGGTGATCCCCCTACTCTCTGCACGCCACTACACACACACACACACACCCCAGTTCAAGCATCCTGATTAGTTTCGATTAGTTTCATGCGGAGTAGAAAAAGAGGCAAGAAAAAAGAAAGTGGGAAAGGGTGTAGAAGAGGAAGAAAGAGGAAGAGGTAGGAAGAGTGTCTGAGGAAGCAGTGTCACTCTCCACAGTGCCTAGAAAGTGAAAGTGTGCAGAGCAGCTCTAGAGCAGGGCGCCTCCCAGCTCCCCAGGGCTGGCTCTCTCCATCAGTTCCAGAACTAAAGCCCTCTGTGGCCAGGAGGGAGGTGGGAAGACGAAAAAGCGGGACAAGCATTGGAGAGTGATACTACAGAGCTTTCCAGGCCCTTCGATAACACATATAAAGAGAGCTATTCTAGAAATAGTGTAAGTTTCCAGAATATGTTCAAACGTAAGGAAAAGGTGCATTCGAAGGTTACATGTGATGTAAGAATTATTTATTATTTTTCATGGTGTCACAATTATTTATTATCTATCTATGACCCTGCAATCTTTCATTGCCATGTGATAATCAAGAGTTGACAACATGTCACTTTAATTGCTTTGTTAAAGAAAGAAAAAAGAGTGTCTGAGGTAGATAGGAATTGTATTGCAGTAATAAGGACAAGTGACTGACATCCCAAAAGCAACGGCAAAAATGTCAATAGCAAGTTTCTAAAATCATGTGTGTCTGTCTGATTTTTCCACAATCAGAACCGAAGGTGAAATTTAGGTTGTAATAGGCCCAATAGATAATGTTGATGGCTGCTGCAGTTTGATTTTCTGAATAAAATTCATGGTTGGGATTCCAAAGATTCATCCATGCTGGAAACAGCATTCACGTTAGCTTTGTGGGCGAAGCCACACGAGGGAGGGAAAAAAGGAAACATTAGCACCCAAGATCTCCAGTTATCTTCTACCACCTTGACACGGGTGAGCTGAAGGCCACGGAGAATAACGGATGTGCAATCGTCTCTTTCTTATACAGACAGCAGAGGGGGCGGAAACCACACACTTGTATTTTGCTAATGTGAAAGTCCCAGTGGAAACATTAGCACTCAAAGACATTAATGTGGATTTGGGACACTCCCTGAAGGATTTTGATTCCATTAGAAAAAAAAAAAAAAAAAGACAGTGACAGATATAATTCTGCTTTGATATGTTTAATGCCATTTAAAGAGAAACTGCACTCATTTACCTCAGGCCGGGACACCAAGAGTTCAAAAAGTGAAATATCATTTCCCAGTGCAAAGAAAAAGCTTGGAGAATATTATGTGAAAATTAATTTGGCATGCTTCTTTGAAATTTTAGATTTCTGGGATGAGCAAATGGGTACAGTTTTCTTTTAACTGTTTTTGAACACCATGTGTTGAGAAGAAAACAACAGAATGGCAATTGCTCATCCAAAATGCTAACTTGTGGCATGGCACAGTCAAGATGGCCTGCCACAGCCAAAAAGCAGGTGTATGCTATGCCTCTCACTTCAGTAGCACACGCACCACATGTCCCTGCATTCAGCAACCCCTTGCATTTGCTTTTGGAACCTTTCTGAGGGGGGACAGTAAACATGACTCAACAGAATGTCTAGCCTAGAAGGGACTGGCTCCTTCGGCTTTCTGCGAGACAGACTCTCTGATAAAGAACCAACAAAAAACTGGAATAACGTATCTATTTTAGAATTCTTTGCTAATTCACGTCCTGTGACCTAGCACATAAGTGACTGGCTTCAGATCATTTTGTGTGGATGAAATTTAGCATCTAATCAGGTTGGAGAGTAACGGTGAAGCTTTTGTGTGGCTGGAGAGCATCTATTAAATCAGCTGTCTCATTTGAGCTGAGGACACAGTTAATGCATTCAGTTAATGGTATAGATCGTATGCACCTAACCTGAAAGCTTAGAGTAACGAACCCCTCAGCCCTCAGGTCCGCAGATAAGCACAAAATATAGGATGCACAAAATGATTGGGTGTGCTGGGACGCTGGAGCTCCCCCAACCTGACATTATAGGTTTGATATTATGTTCGTTCCAGGAATTAAAAGATTTTTATATAGATATAGGTGTCATTCAACTACATAATAGTCCCATGAGGAAGACAAGGAGACAGAAAAAAAGAAAGATTGTCTTTCTGTCCTGTAAGAGGCCAGATAAAGATGCCAAATTAAAAGTCATGACCACTTCTAAGCCAGATTCTACAGGGAATGAAATCCCAGGATAGCTATGTTGCAGGGGTTGACCAGGGCTGAATATAAAGATCTAGATGGGGAATAGAATGACTATTTTAATATAAAAAATGCAAAATCACTGTTTTATTCTATGGTTTTTGTTAATAAATCGGTAACCATTTATTGAAAACCTACTATGTGCAAATCCTGTGAACCAGAATTAGGGAAGAATAAAGCCTATAAATATTAAACTTGGAAAAAGAATCCTTAAGTTTTACAGATATAATAATGTTCTCTGTAGGCTATCTTCTTAGGTATAGAAGGGGATACAAATTGTGTATAAATATAATTTCTGCATTTATGAAGCTTACTGTGCAGTGGTAGGAGGAATGAGACACATAGAAATATACTCTAGTCTAAGACAGTATGTAATCAGTGCTACATATTAAAAAAATATGTTTTAACAGTTAAGAAGAAGCAAGACCTCCTGCCTATGGAACAACCCTTCCATAGACTTACTAAAGGGCTCAATACACAAAAAGGAAGGAGCATGAACCAAGCTTTAAGTCAACTAGCCATGAGTGTGCACAGAGGTTCAACTAGTCTGAGGGGAGAGATGTACACTCTGTATCCACAACAACTCTCAGACAGAGTTGTCTTGTAATTGATATTTACCAAGAGCATGCATGGATGAAAGAGGAGTCGATATGAATGATGGACTAGGTCAGTGGGTCTGCATCAGCCTGAGATAGTAAGATGATTACCCCGTAAGAAGGCGGCATTATAACAAAATCGTTTTCTCCCCAGGCTAGTGTGAAAAGTTTGGTCTTTTATCCACTCCAGGGTGAAAGAAGGCACAGTTCAGGGCTTCATCCTTCCAAAAGAGGGAAATACTTGGCCCACATAGGTTGCCCCTGGTATGGGTATTACAGTGTCTTTAAAAACAGAAACAAATAACCCTTAAGAAGGGTGAGTCAGAATCCATGCTTCCTAGAAATAATGGATTTTGGGTACAGTGGATATACTGGGATCCATATAAGAAGGAAGGTTCCCAAGCAGTGGGAAGTAGAATTGGATGTTCTGGCTTCTAGGTCTGGGTTCTATCTATAGAATTACCTTCTTTTTCAATTTTTTATTTCTCTTGGACACTCTAGCCCTTTACATCATGAATAGTCAGTCGTCTTCCGTAGTTGGTGCATGAGTGTATGACTGTCAGTGAGTGAGTGAGTGAGTGAGTGTGAGTGTGTGTGTGTGTGTGTGTCTTTTAAAGAGGGAGGATGGCATTACTGGTGTGCTTTTGTAAAGGATTCAAGGCTGTCTGGATCCTCAAAGAATGCAATTGAAAAAAATACTTTTTCTTTGATTCAATGGTGCTTACATTTGGGCAGAGTTTTCTTTTTCTATCTTCAAATACAGCATTTGAGACAATCTATTTGCCCATAATGGAAAGTTTTTAGAGCTTCAAAAGTGTAGGTGAACTAAATCAGAACTAATCTCTGAAAATGGAGACTCAGGCACATGGAAAAAGTTTAGAAAAAATCCAGAGAGGAGGCTACCCCAGAAAACAATGTCTGACATCTCTCCTACAAAGTTAGCTGGAGTAGGACAAGTGAGGAAGGTTTACAGAGTTCTAGACACCATATGCTCCACTGTCTCACCTCTGCCTGTATAACTTGGTCTGGGTCACCAGGGGGTCCAGTTGATTTAGTTAAAATGTGCCATGTGAACATGGTATCACTTATATGTGGGATATAAACCTAAAGGCAACAAATGAGCAGGACAAACAGAGACTCATGGATATGGACTATAGGCTGGTGGTTACCAGAGGACTATATAATAGTGGTTACTAGTAAGGTCGGGGAGTTGGGGGAGGGGAGAGGTAGACGGGTTAAAGGGATCAAATATAAGGTTTAGGGGGAGGGTGAAGTGGGTAAAGGGGATCAAATATATGGTAGCTGAAGGAAACTGGAATATAAAGATGTCGAATGATAATGTACACCTGAAAATCATATAATTGTATTAACCAATGTTACCCCAGTAAACTTAATTAAAAAAAAAAAGTGTCCTGTGATCTAAGGACTACGTGAACCCAGAGGAGGCTAATAAAGGGAAATCTAGGTTAACTGGTGCTAAGGTGAAGTAGCCAATAGATAATCATTCAAAAACGACTGATCAGATTAGTCTGCAGGGTATTCATAGTTTGTTTCCTTTCATCATCAGATTAAAGCTAAGCATTTTACTGGAAACAGTAATTAACTCTTAAAAAAAAAAAACTTGGCGAACTATAGACAGAAAGAGGGTAAAAAAAAAAAAAAATGACAGTGATCACCTTTGAACACTTGGTGCAAGCCCGGCAGTTTTTCTTAACATGTGGATTTCTTTACATGTGTTATCTCATTTGGTCCTTGGGTCAACTATGAAAGACTGATACTTCACTCATTTTTTATACAGGGCGCCTAAGGTTCAGAGAGGTTAGGTGACTATTCTCTGGTCACACAGCTAGTAGAGGCTAAACTGGGATTCAAATCTGAGCAGGAGGACACAAAGCTTGGTCTCTTTACCATGCCTTGTGCTTTTCATGGCACGAAATCAGCGTTGGGGGAACTCTGCCCAGCATCTCTGGTGAGCAGAGTGAATTGCTTTTATCATTTGCCAACATGTCACAGAAAAAAACCAAAACAACAAAAAATTAAAACTCCTGGCTCTCTGAGATTTCCTATCAACCACCTGAAGTTTGGCTTTATTATATATTATTTAAATATCTGATAATTATATAAAAAGTCTAATAAGAATAAAATATTTTCATTAATGCTGGCTCCTGCATTAGTTAAAAACCTCCTATTCCTATATAACGATGTGCCTGGGGAACTCTCTCACTGCTAGAAACTCATCTGAAAATGCTGAAAAGTCAGAATTTGGGGCCTATATACTGACTAACGTTACCAGCTGTGAGTCGGCTTGAACATCAGTAATACGATATTTCCTGCTACAATTTGATTTGGTTAAAATGTGTTTGAAGTTCACCCTTTTATTAACTAGAATTACCACCTCCTGTAACTGGAGGGCCCCTGAGAGCAGGCTGCTAGTGCAATCCAGCCTCCCGCCCACCATCGGTGCATTTCCTGGCAACAAATACTATTAAATTGATAACTCAGAAATAGGTCAAAATGCCTTTTCAATAGTTGCTAATGTTCCCTTAATGTTCCTTTGCCTCCCTTTGATTCTCGTGCTAACATTTTCTCTCACATTGCAGGAGCAACAATGAGTATAAAGAGGAAAGACTGGAAGATGGAAAAGCAGGCTTCGGTGGGTGGAGGTGCTCTTATGAGCTCCCCTAACTATCAGGTATAAGTTACGCTTCCCTAGGGGCCCTAAAATCAGCTCTGCAGGTGACTGGGTGACCAGGAAAAAATGTCCTGTCCCTTCTGAGTTTTAACACTCTTCTCTATAAAAAGAGGAAATGAAATGACTGATTATTCAAATTTGCAAAATGCTCAGAAGTTCACAGGAGGTAGGAGCCTTAACTTACTGCAAAGCTGCTGGATTTTAAACTTTTTAACACTATTTTCATAACTATACCCATTAAGGTCTTGGCAATTCGAGACAGAAACTTATTTTCATCCCCCACACCCCCAGATACGGCAGCATATTTTTATGAGAGACCCTCTGCAATCACCCATGTAAATCTACATTTTTTTCTTCTCTCTCTCTCTCTCTCTCTCTCAGTCTGGGGAAGAAAGTTTGCTTTTCTGAGTTCACATCACATACGTGACCAAAGATAAAAAAGGGGGGCTGGTGGGTACAACTGCATCAGGACATAGCTGATTCTAAGCAGACCTGCTTGGCTCAGAAGGAACAGCCACCCACAGTTGGCAAGGTGCATAAGAAGCCCCCCTGTTAACCAGGTACATTTCAATTTCCAACACTTCTTCTGAAGTGTGAACATTCCAGAGGGGGGTTAAGGCATTCATACCTTGGTGCTCTAATCAGTTCAACCCTAAGAGGGTTGGTTACCTTAGTGTAAAGTGGTTTTGAGTTGGAGCCCCCTTAGGAGAGAGAGGGATAATTTAGGAACAAGAAAGGTTGGGAGGGAGTCAGGTTAACAGGGACTCTGGGCCCTGGAGGCAAAAGAGAGGAAGGATGGGAGTGGCCCTGACTGAAAAGGACTCAATCTCCTTTGCAGTTTTTGCCCTGGGCCTTGTCTGCAGCTGGGGAACCACTGACAAATCCCTTGGGGCATGAGTAATGCTTTGACCCTTAGGCTGTGTCATGGTTGTGCTGTTGGGGACTGGAGGTCAGCACTGGCTTAAAAACTTGCAAACTTCAACCTACTTGGTTTAGGCAAGCACAGGTTATTCTGATCTACAATTTAAATTCACAAAGACTGCACAGTCTGACGCCTCTCTATCAGATTCTTCTGGCTTTCCTCCCTTTCACAGAGGAAGAATAGATGTGTGGAAGAGTCTAAAGGAGGAGAAGCTAACTCTTCCTGAGTTTCTGCAGTGAGGCTTTCTCTTAGGTGAGTATCTCTTTGAATCCTTCCAGTAATCCTGGAGACATTATTACTGGTAGGAAATATTTTATAGGTTCAGAGAGGCTAACTACCCAGCTTAAGGTGGCCAATCAGGTTCTTTCTCCGAACTCCGAATTCCTCTAGCATATTTCCTCCTCCTCCTGGGTGCTTAAGAACTGGCTAATGGGCCAGTCACATGGAATGCATCTTTTAAGAATGCTGAGGATACCCTGAGTCATTAAAAGTGCATCTGCTTGGGAGACTGGAGGCCTGGATTCTTCTGGTTAAGGCTTGGTCCTTACAAATTCTTGTAATGAACAGGCCCATGAACCTCTGTGGGATCTAATTCAGACTTCATGATTCTGTCATTCACACTCATCAGGGTGGTGGTGGGGATAGTGTGTTTGTACAGTACAAAACTGAGCAAGAGTTATTCTCATTAGACGCCATATGTAGACTACAGAGGGGAACTTATTTCTTTTAATGCCAATTTTGAGTAAGTAGGATGGAAGGACTGATATGAGCTGAAGGCAGAAGGGAGGAAAATGAGGACACAGAACACACAGCTGTTAGCAGCAAAGGTGGGAGTCTAAGAGGGACAGAAGCCCAGGGCCAGGGCTGTGAGATCAACTTGTTTTTAGAATACACTGATGTGTTTGATAATGGTTTGGAAGTCTTAAATAATATGAATATTAGATGTTCTTTTTAAAAATCTCAATTTAATGGTTGAAGACTATTTTAACTCGCCAATAAAGGGCAAAGACTTCATACTATACTATTTCTCCTAACTATTAACCTCTATCAAGAAATACTTTGCTCAGACTACAGAGTTTTTGATTATAAATCAAACCATCTTGATTACAATCATCTCAAGGTGTTTGAGGAAAAAGGAGAGATGGGTTCTTCTTAACCACACTGGAGGGACAGAAATCTTCAGAGTTTAAACAGGAATTAGCTTCTAGGAATCAAAAAAGAAGATAATTTTCAGTAGGAAAAGAAATGTGATTGGTACCTTTAGCTGGCATGCTGGGGAAAGATAAATTCCAGGCAGGACCAGCTGAATAATTTGCGGGGCTCATGGCAAAATGAAAACATCGAGTCCCTGTTAAAAAATCATTAAAAATTTCAAGATAGCAACAGTGAACATCAAGCTAAGCAAAAGGCCCTCGTAAGTGCAGGGTCCTGTGCAACTACACAGGTCGTACACCCAGGAAGGTGGTCCTGGACTCTAGTTATTGTTTTTACCAAGGCGTTCTAGTCCCACAGTTACCAAGACCCAAATTAAGAGAGATGTTCTGCTGTTCTCAGTTAACTCTGTCTTCCTAGGGTAAGGACGCCACTGAAATCTGCAGCAAGAATCAGAAAAATCTGGGGTCTGCCAACATGTTTGATAGATTGCAATTGCACTGGCTTCTGCTACATTTGTCACAGCCACTAATCCCTACTTCTGTCACAACCTAAAGATGTCCAGGATATCAATGTCTGGGAATTGAAACATATTTTCTAAAAACACAAATTTCCCTGAAAAAAAAAATTAAAAAACCACCAAAACAAAACAAGCAGACGTTACTAAAATGAAGCTGAGTTTCCTGAATGTAGGTCCTGTCCCTGATTTCTTTCTGGCCTTAACCTTGAGCAGGTCCTGGGCATGTGCACACAGGATCAGAAGCATAGGTGAATTACCGCAATAACTCTTTTCAATTTGGGAAGAAAATAGAAGAAATAGAGGAACCTGGTTGTAGCCCAGTAGAAACCCGTTTCACCAACGCTATGATTGTTCCCTCTCTCTCCTCTTATCATGCTAAGTTGGAGCTATGACTTCACTCTCCGTGGAAGCTCAGTTTCTCTTTCATGGATGCTTGGAGTGGAGCAGAGAAAAGCTATTAGAGGGTAACAGTCATGTCTAAATAATCACATTTATTTATCTTCACCTGCCCTCTTCATGTCATTATCATTCCACTGAGGTCTGGATATAGAAAGCAGAGATTAAATCGCCAAGATGAATATCAAAAGAATAACAGCAGCACAAAATAGATAAATGTGGCTTCTTTTCCAATGATCTTAGGGGTTTTATATACATTGAGCCTGATTTACGTGGGGACCGACCAGTAGCCTTGGCAGATACTGTGGATGTTTGTGTAGGCTGAAGCTTACCCCCTCCTTATATTTTTGTCTTATTTTCTAAAATATATTTGTCTAATACCCGTTCATTCCTACAGCCAGAATTATACTTTGACACTAGACATTGATTTAGAAAATTTTTTTAGATATCTCTTGGTAAAGCAAATCTTTTATTTTGCTTAATAAGTTCATACTCCCTTGAATAAGGCCACTGGGGTCTATAAGTAGATGAAAATGTATTTGAATCTCTATAATCATGCTTAGATTTGAAAAATTCTTCCATTTCACAGAGGTGATATAGGCTCAGTCATTATTTTCAAGTGTTTAACAATTAGTAATTAGCAGAGGAGGTTTTAAATTTAAAAAAAGAATGTGACTGACCTTCACAACAGATGCATATATAAAGCCTGATTCATTTATTTTTAAGTCGCTCTCCCCTCCTGTAAATAGATAGCTATAATATATACATTTATATATGTGTGCACAATCAGCTTTAGCAATACCGCTGTGAAGGAGATGAGGACAGATGGTTTTCTATTTATTTGACAAATACGCTATTACATAGACAGGTTAAGTGATGTGTTTTGTAAGGAAGGGTGGAGTTGGGGAAAAAAGTGCCACATCTGCCTCCATGTTATATCACTCTGGAAGTGGGTAGCCATTATTGTTTTTGAGTGACCTGATTTAAACGTTGGGCAAGGCAATTTCCTGAAAAAAGATTTTATTCTTTCTCTCTCCCTCGTACTTTTTCTCTTCCTTTCTCTCCCTCCCCTCTGAGATTATATAAACTATTGATAAATGTTGCTGTTCTAACTTTATACTTCACTCCTCATGGGCTCTGATGGGTTTTAGCTCTTAAGAGAGCATAAGAAAAAAAAATCATCTCTGAAATGCAATAATGATAAATAATGCTGTGATGGTTAAGTTGGAATTAATGTCACTGCAAAAGTTGATATTGGTACATGTGAAGTCTTGGACTCCCCTTTCAGTCCATTGGCTCTGAAGTGATAAAACATGAAGCAAAGGCTTCTGTGAGGCAGGACTCACTCATCAACACCCTGCTGTTCTCCTGGGATCACAGACAAGGCCTGGGGCTTTCTGCCACACTCTTCTGTGAACTGCTTCAACCGGAAACTGTTCTGCACTGTACATTAGGGCCACAGCCTCTAAGTTCTTGACCTTTGATAATCTCTCTATTTTGGTGCATATTGTATGTCACTTACAGTGCTGTATTTGATTAAAAATGGGCTCCCTGTTATTTGGCCAGGGAAAACTATTTTGGTATTATTTTAACTATTATTTATTTTGTTGATTATTTGTGTGAATAGAAAAAAAAATCCTAGATTTCTTGCCTTTTGTCATGCTTCTGCTTAATGTTTCCCAATGTTATCTGATAAAAGCGTAGGAAACACAATTTTATTTTAATAATCCTAAACAAAATATAATTGTGAAAGAGAGCCAGTAGAGAAAAACATACAATGAATTTTGAACCTAAATGGAAGTTACTTTATCCTGAAATATCTGCCACTCTTACTCGTTGATATCAGAATGTAACGCTGCTAAAAAATTAGTTGTCCATACTTAATTCTTTTTAAATGAAGGGACAAAATCGCCAAGTTTCTTTTCCACTGATCAGAACTGTAATCCTTGCAACATAATATTTCCTGCAACATATTTCCTGCCAGGCGAAACTGGCTTCAGTGATTTCTCTGAAGGGGACATCTCCTTCTCTGAAGGGGATAGACTGTACTATCAATACATTCAAGAAAGCTGCTTCTGTTTCAGAGTCAGACTCCACAAGGACCGTCCTGGCTCACGCATCAGGTGCCGGGTCTGCAGTTGCCACTCGGACATGTAGAGTGTGTCTGGGGATGACACAGAGTGGAATAGGACAGGATACAGAGCTCTGCCGTACCAGTACATTTATTGTAAGAAACTAGCTATGCTGCAACTGCTTTGCTCTTTTATATTCTAGGCAACACACCGGTGAATATAATTCATAATGAACATATTCAACATTTTTGCATCAGTTCAATACATTATTCATAAATATTAGAGATGGAAAAGACCTAGTAGATTACTGAGTCCAAACCTCCTTTCTGCACTTCTCTTTACCCCAACTGTTGATGATAGCTTAAAAAAACAGAAACAAAAACAAAATCACACTAGGAGAGCAACAAATTCACAAGTTTTACAAGTAAAAAAGAGAGCTCCAAAGAAGCCTGCACTGAGGGTGGGGAAGTCTTCGGCCTTTCCTTGCCGCTGGTAGAGCTCACCGAGCACTAGGAGTACGGTACGGCTGGCTCTTTGCTAGGAAGACTGGCCAAGAGAGGGAAATGCTGATTTCTCCCTTTATGATTCGTAATTCAAGGTAAAGCCCAAGAGGGAATACTGAGTCCATGGCCAAGTGATTACTATTTGTCTCTACAACCTGGAGTGGACTTGGGCACTCTTCTCCAGTTAGAATTTGAGATACTGACAATAATGATAAAAAAGAAAATGTGTAAGTGAGTAAGAGAGTTAAAACTACTAGAGAATGCTCCCTGGGATTATCTGTACTATCAAGATAGGAAAACTTTGCAGATGCTACCGTCTCTCTAGAGGAATAAATGCTTGCATTTTAATATTCTCAGCAGCTGGTTCCTGTTGAATGCCATCAGGATGATTCAGCCACCCACCAGGAACACCAGTCACGGCAAGTGCACACACAGAAATCTGCAGAACTTTCTTCTCTTGATGCCAACACCACTACTCTGGCAAAGTTTCTCTTTTGAATTACCAGTTTCACTAAATATGACCTCGTTCTCCTCACAAATACTAGCTCACTCTCAAATAAATTCAACTTCTGGCTAAGATGCAACATTCTTCCTAACTCGAGCACACCTGCTGTCATTGGCCATGGCCACACGATCTGCCCATTTTTAATTCTCTCACTAGTCACTGTAACCTCAGAGGACTAGCAGGATCCACACACATCCCAAGTTCATTTGTATGTCACCATACCTACAGCTGAACCTATGCATTTAATGCCATATCTTTACCCCGACATTCTTATTTTGTCGTTTTCATTTTTTAGAAGTTTCCCATTTCCACAGAATGTGGTTGCATGACAGGAAAGACAAAACCATGTAGGTGGATTGCACTGACCAAAAACCTCATTAATACAGTTAGATACAAATTCTCTACTCACCTCCTTCTTCAAAACAGACCAGATGAAGCACTAAAGGGAAGAAATGCCAAAGATGACAGCTAGCTATCAAAAATGTCTCACTGCCTCATTTTCAGGTCCCCAAAGTAAAATCTAAGGACATTCAACACAGATTCAGGTGCTCTCAACAGCCATGAAAATATATGGCTGAAGAGGGAATCTATAAATGTAATGAATACACAATTGGCTTATAACAGATGCAGCTAAAATTAAATTCCATATCTTGACCTGCTCTCCAAAGTGAAAGTTTCTAGTTCAGGCTACAGAGAGAGGTATAACAAGCTCATTAATCACATGAACCAGAACGACAAGCTGACACTTCTGGAGATGCTGCAAAGAGCAATCCTGAGTGGTTAGTGGGTCTGTGGGGGACCTGGAAGAACGGTGGCAATGACAGTCTACAGTGAGCAATATTGGTATCTTTTATGGTATACGTAGATTGGCACTGGCCACGACCATCCACTATTCCAAACTTCCAGGGAAGAATTTAAGGACTTCTGTGAGGAAGTACTAGGCCATTTGGACTTCCATAGAAGACTCAATATATTTTTCTTCAGTTGCAAGTACGTAAAAGTCATCACAGTTGTTGCTGGACGAGACACTGAACTCAATAAGATCAATCTATGACCTCGAGAAGAATAGTGCTGGGAAAGAACTAGAGGCAAAGGAATATTAATAGTAGTAGTAGTAGTAGCAACAACAATGATATTGAGTGGTGACCCTGTGCTAGTCATTGTGCTAAGCACTTTATATAAGCCTTTTCATGGAATTCTTATAATATTCCAGCGAGGTAGTTATTATTTTCTTATATAGAAATATGGAAAGTGAGACCCAGTCAAATTAAGGGCATTGCCTAAAATTATATAGACAAATTCCTTACATTACAAATAAATGCAAATAGCTGATCTGTATGACAGAACATGACGAGAGCTATGTGGTACAGTAGCTAGAAAACATGAGTTGTAGCACAATTTGCCTTTCACATCTTGAGAGAGTTTTGTCACTTCGCAGCTTAAATTTTCTTATTTGCTAATTTCTTGTTGGTACCATGAATGGTTTCAGCCCAAAAAGCATTTCTTAATCTGTTAAATCCTCTGCCCCATGTGGATTAAAATAAAACATTGTGCTTTTCTGTAAATTCTGCTACTCTTCTCTATTTAGAACACTTGGTTCATAGAATCCAATGTATAGTACTACTAGTCAAGAAGAGTTTGTGGAGTTGACTTTCTCTATTTTCTTAATTTGTGTTTTCCAAATATGTCACTATAAATACACACACACACACACACACACACACACACACACACTTTTTTTTCCAAATTCTACATGATCCTACACCAGTATTCCAATTTACCTTTCTGGAGAGTTTGCTAACTCACTCACCCATATTGTGATATCTAAGACTCCTTTCAAGGTCTAAGATGAAATGATTATGATTCTATAATGCTGACATTTGCTTTGTTGACACTTGAAGCAGAGCTTTTCAACATCAAATAATAGCATAACAAGTTCCTATAACAATTTCACTTATATGAATCTTTAAGCAGATGTGCATAACAGCTTTTTACAATTATTATCACACTGGACAGTCAAAGCTTAGGGGTTGTTCTAAGTCTCTGCAAAACTGAATTCTACAGTTGATTATATCCTATAGGGAAAAGTATTGCTTATCTATCTACTTGGATAATTGATTGACTCTTCTTTTGGGTATCTGTTAATTTTGCAGTCAGCCACAGCTTTAAACATCTCCAATAACTTTTATCATTAGCCTCCTCTCTGTCACGGCTCCTGTGTCTCACCATTCTGACCCTGCCCACTGAGTTCACTCTTACTGATGGAACCACACATGCTTTTTTGTAGTTACACCGTTACAGTGCTTATTAGAATTATCATCATTTCTACTGCACCTTAGGTCAACCACATTAAATATGCTTATGCAATCTGTTGTCATTTTAATTTTTCAGCTAGGATTTCTTCATCTAGAAGGACAATTTTATTTTTATCTGATCAATAAATAACTAGCCTGTCAAATGACTCTGGAAAAACCAGTAGAAAATCATTCATTGGGGCTAAATTTTAAGTCTAGAGAGGTTTTTGTAAACCTGGATGATGGCATTTCACTGACCTTGAATCTAGTTTCAAAATTTATTAGTGTCAACTTAATCTTTCACTCTGTTGCAGAATAAGCATAAAATATGCATGATTTATATTTATGTGTGTATTGAACTTAATAAATTAGTCAAAAGTCAAAGTATTTTTGAAGAAATATTCAGTCTATTCCACATTGACTAATTCACTGACTTTCAGCTATAGCCCAAAACATGCTTTTTGTTTGTAGCTCAAATGATTTTTTTTTAAAAAATGGAGTACATAGATTGTGAAGTGACAATGTAGTTCACGGTGACATTCTATTTATTTCTTAACTTTTGCTCTTTCTATGGTCAGGGTATGTACAAATAAGTAAACCCACATTATTTTAAATCTGGAAATTTCTGTTTGGCTAAGCTCTGAAAACAGCTTAAATAGAGTGGGAAGCTTGGCATCTTGTTATTGCTTTATATGATAAAGCTTATAATGCCACCTTATAAAAGATATATTCGTTTATATTCACTTTCAATCAAAAGTGTAGGGTTTCAGGTCTGGGAATGGAATAGATTGTTCTCTCCTGGTTATTTTTGGCTGTAAGTATATTGATCATTTTATCATTTTCTTGTTTTAAACTGCTTTAAACACAGCACAAATGTTATTCTCATCATGCCAGAAATGGGTTTGGAATTGATTTTGAGTTTCCATCAATTTTACTCTTTGCTCTCTGTGAGAAGTTTTTCACTCAGTTAAATTCAAAAAGATAGTTTTGTTTAAAAGGTGTCAGAATACAACTTTTAGAGATCCTTAGCTGGACAAGAAAATACACATTTTCTGCCTTACACAAGAATAAAAATCATTAAACTTATTATCATGGACTTTATTGAAATTACTGAAGAATCATTCATGTGAATGCAATTTCAAGGGCTTCCTCCCTCTTTCTCTTCATGTAAGTGTTTGACAAAAGCATGTATCTTCTGAGAAGCTGGCCTGATTGGTCCAGGTTGGCACTGTTTCAGTGTTTGGCCTACGGCGGCTGCTTAGGAATAATTTTGTCTCATCCTCTCTATTTTCCTGTACTGTATTGGACTCAGACACGTGGTATGCAAAGGAAATCCAAGTCCTTTAAAAATGCTATTTCTTTGGGTACTAAAGCCAAGCCCAGTTCTACTTTGGCCAAATGATCTTATCAAGATTTAACAAGAGTTATTCAGTAACATCTCCAATCTATAAGAAGACATTCCACTAAGGAAGATAATTTATTACATACAGTATACATATATTTTCCCTACTGGTACCAGGGAGGGATGTAATCAAACTTATTTTCTTTGTACTAAGAATAATATAACACTGACATGAATTTTATGGCAATTATTCATTTTAATTACTTACAAATATAAACAAGTAGTTCTTTTCATATTAAAAGAGATACTAGAAATCTATTTTCAGTTATTGCTGAAAATATTTTGGCTTCCTTAAAGGCACCTTACTAACACAGCTGCTTTGCCCTCCTCTGCACTGTCACAATTCAGAATTTGTAACATTTCAGCCAGGTTCTCTAGACTAATTGGATGAAACAATTGCATTACAGTATTAAGATTCCTTTGCAGAATCAAATGAGGTGAGATCTGTACAGTTCACATAGCCTGAAAAAATTGCAACAAATATAGCTAAAGTACTATAAGTTCCATACATTTTTCTCTATTTCAAGTAATAATCACTTGTACAGTAAGTACTAGGATTTAACTTTATACTTAAGAATATCAACAAACAGGGAGAAATTTTGATACATAAACTTCATTTCCCACCCCATCTTTACATCTCCTCTGCATTATGTTTTGTGTTTTAGAACAAATGCTTCCACCCTTTTCCAGCTGTCTAGGCCCTTGATTTTACATGTGTAGTAGGACACACCTTAAAACAGGGAGCCCCACGAACTAGAATGGGACGTTAATTTAAATACAGACGTAGGGGGAAGAGCTCCATCTACTGAATCAGTTAGATCATCGTTTGCACCCTATAGTTATCCCATTCATTACTTTCAATCTCTTAGAGGCTAGGGAAAATAGAAAAGCTACAGACTAGGGGGAAACAAACAAACAAACAAACAAAAAACCCCCCAAAACGGCTTTGAGTCTGATGCTACTTTGAATATTTCCCAGATACCCTGAGCCCCTTTCCTTTGGCCCTTTCCAATCTCCAAGCTTTCCACATTGTAATATAAAGGAAGAATGGATGCTTTGCTATGTACACTATCCCTGGAATGAGGTAGAAAGCCACTGGTTTTTGAAGGCAAAGCACCAGATAGCTGAAGGGAAAGGGACAGAAAGAAAATCACTGTACCTGGCCAGTTGATCAACCCAGGTAAGAAGCATAAAAAGAAGAGTAGTGCCCTTAACTCTTCCTGCCTTGTATCATTGTCGGGGAAGTCTGTAGCCACCCAGGATCAGCTCTTCTGGGCTCTCCCCAGCTGCACAGTGTTGTTGTGGCATTGGGAATTTGCTGTGGCTTCGTAAGATTATGGGGATATGCTTCAGCAAGCCAAAAAAAAAAAAAAGTCACAAACAAAATTCAGGAGAGAAAAAAAAGTATGAAAACAGCTGATCTTACTGGAGAAGCTCTTGGCATTTTCCTTCGTATGCCACAAATTTCTTTGGAATTTCCTGGTTCTGTGATCAGAAAAATTATCATATCATGTTTATTATTGTTGTTTTTTCAGGGCTGCTGGTGATGAGGGGTGGTACAGTAAGTGAGAACAGATAGGCAGACCAGGGAGTAGCAAGGTAAAAATACTTCTCCCACTTGTTTGCAAGCTTTCCAGGAGATTACAAGGTTAAAAAGTTTCTTCTTCAGAATACTGAAGACATATAGAAATCACAGATAGGAAAAAGTGATCATAGATTGAGAAAGTAAAAAACTTAATACAGTAACAATATGAAACAAGGCAATCCCATCTGAATAAATTTGAACATTATAGCTGTGTAATATTCAGGAGTGTGTAAGACTTATAAAAATCCTTCATAAATTAATATGTTTAGAATAAAAATAAATATTAATAAGTATATACATATATTAATCAGATGGAGGCAACAGTTAATTAAATTTTTTAAATTACAGAGAAATAAAATATATAATAAATTAATAAAAGTAGGTATTAATGCTTATCTTTTATGTAAAAATAGAATAAATATAAATGAAAGTGGAGTTGTTTCTCTGTGTGTGTGTGTGTATATATATATACATATATATATATGAATGTATGTATCTGCACAAAGTATTAATGAATGACTTTGAAAGGTGAAATGTTGCATAGAAATAAAAACTTTGAATTATTTTAAATTGGGCATTTAAAATATCAGCAGTAACCCGGCAGGTTTCTTTCTTTTTCAAAAAAATACATTTAATTTTCAGGTTCTGTTTTAAAGCATGAGAAAAACAAATTTGAAAAGCATTGCATATCAATATATATATTATAAAAATCATTTGCATTTATTAAAATAGTTAGTTCTCAAAAAAATGGCTAACTGGATTTTCTTCAAGCCTTTGCAAGACAAGTTCAGTTCTGAGTCAAGAATAACTATGTAAAATTTCACCTCAAAATTAAAAAAAATTCTGGATAGTTATCAAGGCCTGAAAAACAAGATTATCTCCACCATAACCATACCAGACAGCTAATGAATGAATATATTCCGACAAGAATCGATAAGAATTGCAAAGCCTGAGAGAGTCATCACAGACTTGATAAAGGTAACCAAATGAGGAAATATCAAACGGAGTTAATGGAGATAAAGCATTTTGAAAAATGGAAAGTGTTAATAATCACTGACAAGAAAGAAAATACTACAACAACGATGACAACAAAACAAAACAACTGGAAATCTATATCTCCAGAAGCAAAGTATGACTACTTTGCTTAAACAAGTGAGAACCTATTTCTTTGTCATTCCCTTTGGAAGCCTGGCTTAAAAAGAAAAAAAAAAAAAGGTTGCACAAAAAGATACATGTGTTCCTTTTCTGGTATTATTACAGGCCCACCTAGATTTAGCTTTCAATTCTAGATGAGACCAGGCATGTTCAGACTAGCACATCTTTGCTCTGTAAGCACAGAGCTGTTATCATTTCACTGGTAAATTCTCATATCCCCAAATTTATGCACAATAGACACCCTTAAAAATCTGCAAGTTTTTTACTTCAATCACATACCTCATTGAGTTAAATTTTTTTTTTTTTTAATTTGCTCTGCTAGTATTAAGCTGAAAAGTTAAGGCAGGCAACTCCTATAAGAAAGGAAAGTTGAATAGTACTTACCCTAAGTATAATGTGCAAGCCTTAATGGGGAATCTACTCTTGCTCTATGATTTTTAGAAGTGAGTCCAGGTCTACACTCAGCTCTCGCCCTTTTCCCTTCTGGAAAACTGAGAAGACTCACTGAAGGTGGCTCTGAGAAAGATCATACAAATCAACAGCCTTACCTGTGGCCATTCAGAAGACTGCACTTTGGTGTGTGTTTAAAACTATGAATAAAGTCGGATACAGCGCATGCTCAGCAGGCAATTTAAAAATATTTATAACATTGTTGTTTCAAAAACAAATTTCCTCAAACAAAGCAAAACTCACATTTCTTATTCATGCCAAGTTTAACGTTCTGAGACAAAGCTGTTTTGGAGTTTTCTGCTGGAGGAAAAAAGCCTTCTAAAATTTTTTGTTGAACGAAAAATAGTTCTCTCTTCCCTTTCGGGTACTCTTTAAGGAGTGGAATAGATTTTCCCTCAAGTTTCAACAAAATTCACCTGTGGCTAAGATAAGGCATTAGAAATTCAAGGTCTGAAAAAAAAATTTTAGAGAAACTAATAAGAAACTAAAAACTAAGGGTTTAAAGAATGCAATGGTCATCCGAACCTTCAAGGCAGTCTTGCGTTTTACTGTACAAAATACAAATCTCGATACAAACAGGATATATTATGTACATATGGAAAAGTTATATAGTGATGAGAATAATGTATAGATAAGCATCTGGAGACCAAGAAAAGTTATGTTTTTCTTTTGCTAACTAAAATCTGAACTCTTCAAAACTGAAAAGGAAATACATCAAAAATTTAGGAGAAACCCAGTAATAATGTCAGTGTAATTCCTCTGTTTTACATAGCAAGCATGGAGAGAAAGGCAATCACATAGCATCTGGTTAAATTTCATGTTAAAAAAAAAAGATGAAATATGGTTTTTAATGTATTAAGTGCAGCAGAAATGCCTGTTGTTACTCCTAGCTAGGTATTTCTTTCTCCTCCTTAAGTTCTCCTAAGTATTCCATTTTACCATGTATCGCCAAACCTGCACGGCCCACAGATCTCACAGATCTTATTTAAATCTCTCACTTAAGTCTCTGGATGTCTTTCAGCCCCTGCTCTACTTTCCATGGGTGCTCAGCTAGCTTCACAAACGCTCCACAGAAACATCTCTCAGTATCTATGATGCTTTCAAACTCAGCAGAGGGTGCCAAAAAAAAAAAAAAAATCAACGATTAAAAAAAGTTTATTAAAGTGAAACTAGAAGTGCAGATTTGAAGAAGTTGCTTCTACTTTTGTTTCCCTCTCCATGCAGCACAGGTGTTTCCTAACTCATACCACTGTGCATGCTGATGAGGGGGAGGGTTAAATTAAGGTGAGGGAGTGGGCCCAGGGCCGACCAGTACGCATTTAGGATCTCCAGCATCATGTGTTAATGGATGTGTTTAAAAAGCGACCCCCCAAAAAACCTAGAATGAGGTTTCTTTTTGGCAAATGATTAAACCAGTATACTGAAATAATTAAAGCTTTGTCCTTAAATAAAGCATCAGATCAACAGAACAAAAACAAAGATAAAAATTGCACACACATATGTATGTGCGCATTCACTCTCACACACACAGATACACAAAACTGGAGGGTGAGAGGAGAAGGAAATTAAATAAAAGAAAACAAACAGAGTCCTAACAGGCCATTCTCCGAAAAGGAATCTAAATAAAAAGTCATATGATATCTGATAGTGCAGGACACGTCGCCAAGAACTGGAGCGGATTGCCTACAGGAAGAAAGGGCCAGTGTATTCCAGCTCAAAGAGCTTTTCTTTCCTCCTCCTCTATTTTTTTTTTTCCTTTTCTCCTCGACTGTGAATGTGTTACTCTCAGGTCAGATTTACGAAGAATCCCAGAATGACAGCTATCACCTTTCACTGCACTCTTGGAAGCACAACTAGCTGATAGCTGCTTGAGTTGGGATCAAGAGGGGCTAGTACAGGTTTCAGCAACAGCCTTTGCCATAACCCCTCTGCCCCTTTCATAGACCCCCTTGGTCACATCAAAAAAAGACTCCCTGCATAAAAAAAGCAAAAGCAAAAAACAAAACAAAACCCGAAAATGTAAGCATAACAGCCACAGCAACAAAAGAGTTCAGGGGGAAAAAAATCAGAAACAAACCAAAAGGGGAAAAAAAGCTCTTGCCTTCAATATAAAACTTTTTAAAGACCGAGTTTCTTTTCTCTGATTGAATGACTGTCTTTTCAAAGATTTTCTCCTTCGGCACTATTAAAAGCTTTCAAAATTTCTACAAAAGTATAGAAAAGTCTAAAGCAATACAAGAATTTCCCTGAAGAAAACACAAGTAAGAAGTGAGCTACCCTAGAAAATTTTGGAGTTGCCAAAAGTTCCCCTAATTCTGATGTCTTTCAGCGAGTTCAAGTGCAGACACTGGCCACCTAGCTGTTGTTTTTTCTCTGAGGGTCATTACTAAGGCAACACATACACAGTAAGTCCCCCCCACTCCTCCCAAAAGACTCCTTGTTATCAAGTTACTTCAAATGTAAGGCACTCACACCTAGCAGGAAGGGTTTACTGACTAGACATCACACTTTGCTCTGAAATGTATTAACAACCTTAAGAAGCAGTTATCTAAATGCTTTCTAAAAATATGAAAAACATATAAATCTATATTTTTCTCTACAGGAAAAAAACATTATATTTTCAGTGAATGAAAAAAAAAGTTTCTGAATCTTGAAACCACGGTTCTAGTTAGTTTCCACTAAGTAAAATAGTTATCTGTAGTTAGGAACTACACATAATATGGAAGAATTTTTGAGGTGCCTATAAATTTTCCCCTTGTTCAATTTTGTGTTTATTAGGTACCTTAAAAGATTTCCAAATGACAATCAAAATATAAATGCATTAGAAGAACTTTGAGAAAGAAAACATTTTCTTGGTCTTATAAATTGAGAATATTAGGATAAAGATATAAATGTACAGCATATATAAAAGATGGAATTGTTTACCACATTTTGCACTAACAGTTCAAATGATGATTTTCTTTTGTTAGAGCATTAATTTGAAAATGATAAGCACTCTGGAATGTTTGCTACAAACACAAAATCACAGTAAAAATACACATGCACAGGCAAAAAAATCAAATGAAGAACACAAAGCTACATGGCAATCGGAATCACTGAAAAATTTCGGTCTGCACTACATTTCCCTTGAACTAACATATCACGGATGGGGACAAGAAATCTCTCTGGGGGTTTTGTCATTTACATAATTAGACAGAAACAAAAATAAAATACAAATATCTACTCCCTTTGTACCTTTCTTAATAAATGACAAGTGATACAACCTTTTAAACAGACAGACGCAAAAACTTGTGAGACGAATGAACTAATGTACCCCCTTGGTATTTTGGGAACCCAAATTCCATAATTAACTTTTTACCTAAGTGGCAAAAGTAGAAGATAGTCTTGACTCTAATTTGATTTTTTTGGTGGACTCGTTCTCTCCTCCGCAGGACTCTGGGGACCCAGAAAGGGTAAAGAGATGATCAGAGAAGATGCATCCCGAACAACTTTTATTGTGAGTGAAAAAAAAAAAAAATAGCACACAGTGAGCATAAGAACAGTTGGATTTAGAAGATTAAAGGAAGAGAAAAGAGCAACATACCCAACTTAATTAGTCTTTTTCCTCTTTATTTTTTATGTATATATATTGGGGTGATGGGGGAAAAGATAACTGGATTTCTTTTGAATGTCTTTGTGTTTTTATAGAGTGAATGTTCTGTTCCTGTCTCTTTCTTTTTAGGTGAATAACTAATAAAAATAGAAAAACATATATCAGACATTAAGCTGACTCCCCCCACCCCCCTTCCCTTTGTAAAGAACTCTTTGTTCTCTAGTGAAAATGCTGAAAAATCCCCGGGCAGCTACTCCCTGAAACAAGTGCAAAACACTTAGAGGCTTTTGGGCTGGCTGGGAGCCAGGAACCCTCCCGCTGTCTGGTTAGAGAGGAAAAAAAGAAGAGAGAGGGAGAGAGGGGAAGAGAGATTGGGGGGGGGGAGAAGTAGGGGGGGAGTGAGAGAGGGAGATAGGGTGAGAGAGAGAGAGAGAGAGAGAGAGAGAGAGAGAGAGAGAGAGAGAGAAATTGGAGCTTCCTTTAATAGACATAGGAAGCAGCGTTTTTTCTTTTTCTTTTTTTCAAAACTGGCGGTCAAGCGTTAAGTAACTCCCGTCTAAATCCACCTGCTAGAAATGAACTTGGGTAACCCCCCAGGGGTGCACAAAGACAGGGAAGACAGTAACATACTCCATACTCTTTCCCACCCCCGTTGCACTGCTTCCATTCTTTCTGCTCCCATACACAAATGCCCACAGATCTCACGCCACCCTCCTTACCCCCCAACAACAAACACAGCGAAATACATGCTCCCTCAGTCTCCTAAAAAAAAAAAAAAAAAAAAAAAAAAGGCTTTTTCATCTCCGTTGCGACACAGTGATAAGGGGTAGCGAACATCTCATACCTGGTGTGAATGCTAATCAGTCAGGAGTTCTCCTTTTCCCAAGACAGGGAACTGTTTCCTTCCAAATTTATTAGAACCTCCTCCACTGCCTCTTTGAAAAACCTTCTTTGTCACCCTCTCCCAAGTCCCGATACTTCTTTAAAAAAAAAATGGCTTCGGAGCTCCTTCTATTCTTGATATTGATTCTCTCTCTCTCCCCCCACCCCTCCTCCTCTCTCCTGTCTGTGTCTCTTCTGAGTGGTCTATTGATAAGTCCCTGGAGGCACTGGGTCAGCCTGCCCGTAGGAAACCAGACACAATGCACAAATCTCCGAGTGCCATTCTGCCATCAGCAAGCAGACCACGTTTAGGAGAGAGAGAGGGAAAAAAAAAGCAGTAGAGCAAGAGACAGAGGGAGAGAGAGACACCAATCGAGGGAGGGAGAGAGAGATGGTGTGGGGGGAGAGAGAGAGGGAGGGAGAAAGGGAGAGGGGGGGGAGAGAGAGAGAGAGAGAGAGAGAGAGAGAGAGAGAGAGAGAGAGAGAGAGAGAGAGAGAGACGGAAGGAGAGAGAGTGTGAGAAAAAGACCGATTGGAACAGGAGGGAGGGAGAGAGAGAAAGGGAGAGGGAGAGCGACACTGCCAGTCAGGTTAATCATCCCTACTTTAATTAGCTGTTCGGCTTAGACATAAAACAATTGAATTTGAATGATCTGTCAGCAGGCTCGGCTGAACCAAAGGGGAAAAGCGAATATTACAAAAAGACTGTTGGTGTGTTCTGATAAGCAATACTGCTCGTACTGACAAATCCTCAAAGGGGGAACTATTAAAACTTACAACTAAACAAAAAGTGCAAATACAAATGGCACTAGATAGAGGTCTTTTTAAAATATGAAGTCCCCCCCCCCCGCCGAGTTTTATGAACGGTAGATATTTATGTGCATGAGCCAACATATTAGGGTCTGCGTGTAATGTGTGAAAGTTTATTAACGATGGTCTGGGAGTGTAGCAGACAGATGCTGCAGAGAACAAGACAGGTACAGTCGGATGCTGAGTCTAGATCTTAGAGGGAGATGGATGCTGAAGAGGAGGCACCGTGGCAAGAGATCAGCACAGACCAAGTCAGTGGGCAGAGAGGCAGACAGATTTTAGGCACGGCACAACCTTGTCTAAAAAGGCAAAAGTTCTGATGCAATAATAGGTGCAAAACAATCCATCTATCCGCCTCCTCTCCCGGGAGCACTCCAAGGTACAGTTAAAATGGATTAATCTTTGTGACAAACAGAGCTGGCAAGGCAGACTATGGCAGACACTGAAGGCGATTCATAGACCCAGAGGGTACCAGAGCCCGGAAAAGCCACCGATATCAATCTCTCCAATTCCCTAATTCAGCAGGTGAGGAAACTGAGGCCCAGAGACTCAGGCTAATAAATCAAAAGGTAAGAGCAATGTTGACGACAGACACTGGAACCCAGGGCTCCAGCAGCCCCAGGCCAGTGCTTTTTAAATCATATTAGCTAACCTCCAGCTTTCTTTAAAGATCCTTTCTGGCCCAACAGGTATGAAAACCATCCTTGTCTCCAGCATGTTAAGATTCGTCCATCTACACAGCTAGTGTACAAACCTCCAATTTCAAAAAAGTCTGAGTAGCACTATTTTTTTGTCCATTTTGGATTCAGGGATAGGGATGTAGTCCTAACTTCATTCTTAGAGCAAAGCAGAAAAACAGAACATTGGCGAGGCCCCATCTCAGCAAAGTATAGCTGCTGCCACATTCTACGCCCGAGAAGGCCAGTGCATCATTCGACAAAGACCTCTCCCAGAGTTTGCAATACTCTCTATGAATGTTGTATGCTATATATCACCAGGTAAAAAGATGTGGTTCTCTCATACGACTCATTTTTAAAATACAGGCACACTGTGGGTGAAAGATTTTGTCTTTCGGCTTACAATGTCGTTTAAATCACGGGTGAGATTTTCTACCTGAAAGATTAGGTATGGGCAATGTTTCCTATATATTTCAATTGAGATGATCACTAAAAGAGAAAGGGGACACTGTATTATCTGCCCATGTGTTGACAGTATCTTTTTTGGGACACATATGACCATATTCAGTAAGGATTTCCCTACTGACAATGGATAATTGAAGATAATTTTTTTTAAGGGTGAAAGAGGTGCTTATGAAGAAAACAGTGCCATCAGATGTTACTGGAGAGATTAAGTCTCTTGTCCTAAAACAAGAATCATGGTGTACATAAAAGCAAAAACTATCTTTCAGTCATGCTTCAGCAAGGACATTGCTACTTAGAGTGAAAGAAGAAAACTGAAAAATATCAGACACCTGGGAGCCCACTCCAAGGCAAGTAATCTGAAAGAAGTCATAGCCAGAGCAATTTACTTTATTTGCACACCAACCTCTTTAACAGGCTGCTGTGACAGGTCTAAAACACAGAGTCCACAGTTAATCCATTTAGAGGAAGGAGGGGTTGGTGATTTTGATATTGGAAGGTCCTCCTGCAGGTTTCAAAGGACCTGATAATCAAGAGCCCAGAGCAGAGCGGTGAAGTGCTTGTAAACGCACGCTGTCAAACAGACCTTCATAATATTGTCTAGGGCACAGCCTCTCCCAGAAACTCAGTTTCCCTGACCGGAAAAGATGATAAAATTGATTCTATAGGATTGTTTTCAGGATGACATGAGCTAACACATATAAAGTCCATGACTGGTCATTATATGGTAATTATTATTGAGGAAGGCATAGAATGAGGGTGTAAATAAACAAAACCACGTACTATGAATGTGCCAATGTGTTATATTCAAAGCAGACAAGTACAAGACACTAATGTACATAGCAAAGCCAGTATCTAATATATAGACCCCTATTAGAAAGGGTTGGCAGTAGACATGAAGTTGAGAACCCCGCAGTCCTAGAATCTCAACTTCAAGGATCGTCTGAAGGTTGTTTGATCTCTTTGTTTTCAGACTTCAGTATATTTCCTGGCTCATCGTAATAACACTAACCAATATGTTACTGAGACCTTGATTTGTGCTAAGCACTCTGCTAAGTATTTCACATTTTTTTATTGTACTTTAGTGTCACAGCAACCCTATGAATTAGGTACTACCCATTCTCATTTCACAGAAAAGTAAATCGAGGCTTAGAAGGATTAGATAACTTGCTCACAAGCATGCAACTGGTAAGTGAGGAGCTGGAAATGAAATCCGGGCAACTGCCTTTAAAGCCTGCATCCTCAACCATGATGCTGGGCTGGCACACAGTAGGTATTCAGTAAATATGTTTTGAATAAATGAGCAAATGCATAAAATACCAATGTTTTTACTTCATTAAGTGAAAGTCAGTGCACTATCACTTGAGAGAACCTGGTGCTGGGATTATACGATCTGTTACCTCTTTTGTAGCTCACTTCAGGTGGCAGCCCTTCCTCAGAAGCTGAGGTGAGCCATGTTCCTGTGTGGCGCTAAATAAAAATGGATGAGGTGAAGGTCACTGGCTATGACCACCCAGGGCATTTAAATATCAGACGGCATTTTCAGCACTTTGAGGGTGGTGTTAGCACACGGGTTATTAATTGGCTTAATTCCAGTTCAGATAATTACATCGTGTCTCTTTAATTTTTCCCCGACCATGCCATTCTTCACTTCCTATCACAAATGTGCTCTTTAAAAAAGCATGTGAACATACAGAAACATATAGTTATATTTAATGTTTGCATAATCTATAGAGTATTCTTTTTTTCTAAACGATTAGTGTTTAGTAGCCATGTAATAAACGAATAAATAGGCAAAAGCATTAAAGTCATTGCAAAATAAAGATAACTAGTTGAAGCTAAGATTTTTGTTTGGCACTGAAATAAACAGATTTTTAAACCATTTCCTTGGTGACAGGATTCCAGTCATTTTTTTTTTTCTCATGGGCTGATATTCCAGGAGCTGATGACCTGCTCATGATAAGCTCATTTCCTTATATTATGTAGTTACAAGCATAAAAAATAGCAATGAAAACTGATATTTTAAAGTAGAAAGTGAGACTAGATCCTGAATGGTATAGTATATACTGAACTCATGGGCTTGAGAATTGTCATTAATCCAGTTATTAGACCCTGACTTACACGGCAGGCTTTTTCTTTGCCGAGCTTATTATTAGAATAGTCTTCAAATTACAGAAGAAAAGGACAAGGGATCCCAATTTAATAAGTTGAGGAAAGTTTAACGGTGATAAACAGACAGAACTCTTCTCTTTTTCTCAAATAATCCTTGGCCTTTGAATACTGATTGTGTCTACATGACACCAAAGAAAATCTCCAGGAGACATACATTTTAATTGTGAGCACTATAGTTAAATGTACCCATGGCAGAGCATGGTTTATTAGTCCTTTTCAGTGTACATTTGTATGAACAAGTCACCAAATATAGGATACAGAGAAAGTAAGAGAATAAAGGGTTAATTTATTTACTATGTATGATAGTTTTAGAGCTGTGCTTCCTCAGCTTTTAGTTCAATATTCCTTGCATACTCTGCACATAATAATAAATGCCATAATTCAATGTATGCCATAATCTGATTTACTTTCAAGCACCTTTTCTGGTTCAACTCTCAAAGCTTTCCTTCCGATAAACTTCCTCCAAATTATTCTTCATGGCCCTCTGTAAATCATTTAAAACTTGTATTTGTGGGATGACTTTACCTACTGCTGTAGAGAGATCTGTAGCAAACTAGCCCTATTTTCTTTTGAGAATCTGTGGTCAAGTTCCCTTAGAAATTAAAAAGAGAAAAGAATAAAACCCCAGGCCTTTCCCACCTCCTTTGACTCCTGTAATAATGACAGCAGTCACTCAGTTTTCACTCATACCTTCATACAGATCTTCGGGACAAGGTCTATACACTCTATTTGGCATACTCAATGTATTGTCTGGTATTACACCTGCCCATGGTGGTAGATGATATCCTCAGAAGAGGTCTGTCTTGGAGACAACTGCTAACCCTCTTAGCTCTTCGTGTGCAATTGCAATTTATTTTCTCTGTGCCTCAAGTTGCCAATATGTAATAGGGGCATATTATTACCCTAAGACTAGTGATTTGATACTTAGACTAAAGTACTATTATTGGGTAGCATATGTAAGAATTAGCTAGCAAAAAGTGGTGATTTTCATAGTCTTACCAATATTTTTACAGCAAGAAGTCCTTGGATAACACATTTCAAATTCAAAATTTAAGTGAATTTGAATTCAAAGGAAAATTGGACAAGATTTATACTGAATATTAGAGGTGCTAAGCAAGAACTTGGTTTTAAATTTTAAACAGGCTGATAGGTTTTATAGCAGCATAGAAACTTACACCTCAGAGGTATTTCAGAGATTCTCTGGTTCTTTCAGTTTACAGAGAAGAGCTGAGTGTCAGAGACATTTTATCGAACAAGCTTAAGGTCACACAACTTGGTAGAAACAAAACTAGTTCTGGAACATAGTTCTTCTATTTCCTGGTCCCATGCCTTCCTCAGTTACACTCTTAGCTTTCATAGTCTTACCCAAGCCCCTCTGCCCACTGAACATCTTTTATTAAATAAATTCTTAAATTCTTTTGTTGAGAAAGAGGTATAATATTCTTAATGTAGTCTGATAAATACACTGCCAGGGGACAGTGGTAGGCTGAATGATGACCCAGCAAAAGATATCCATATCCTAACCCCCAGAACCTATGAATGTTACCTTATATGGCAAAGGGATCTTGTGAATGTGATTAAATTAAGGATATTGAGATGGGCAGATTATCCTGGATTATCTAGGTAGGCTCTAAATGTAATCACAAGGGTTCTTAGAGAGGCAGGAGGATCAGAGCTAGTTAGTTGGAGATGTGATGACAGAAACAAGAGGTTGGAGTTATTCGCAGAAGGGGTCATGAACAAAGGAATGCAGATGGCCTTCAGAAGCTAGAAAAGGCAAAAAAATTTATCATTCACTAGAGCTCCAGAGGAATCCACCCTACCATCAGCTACCATAATCGGAACATTATCTCACAACACAACTGAAATATTTAGCTTTTTTTTTTTTTTTTTTAAAGCAGATATATTACTTTTTTGGTTCAAACTGAGCTTGTGATACAAGAACTTCTTACCAGTCTTCAGAAAAATACTGACTAGGATAGGTCAAGAATGGGCCTCTCCCTCCTGCTATATTAAGAACTACCTTCTAGGTGACATGGAGAAATCTATCTGAAGACTGTTGGTTAATGGATCAGTTGTCTCCAGATCCACATAATCATATTTGCCCATGTCCAGTCTTACTTACCGTAGCTCTTCATTAGTGGATTGGTGATCATATCTCCAAGTTAATCTACAACATAGTTTCTAGTTAGAAGCAAACTGAGGGGTCTTGCTGTCCAATTCTTGTGTTACAAGATCTAAACTAATTCTAAATAGTGAGGTGCTCTCTTGCTAGTCCCTACCTCATATTTGTTCTGATCTTTCCCAATGGAGGTCAGAAAAGAAGAAAAGAAGCAGCACGAGGAAACATCATGAAAGATAAACTTCCTTCTAATAAGACTTTCTTGCCTTAATGTATCATTGCCATTAAGTGACTGTACACAATCTGTAGGATGGGGTTCCTAGAAGAGTGATTTTTGGCAGCATCAGTATTGCCCAGAAACTTGTTAGAAAAATAAATCCATGGGTCTTACTCCAGACCCACTAAATTAGACACTTCGAGATAGATATCGGAGTGCCTATATTTTAAAAAGCCCTTTATAAAATTCTAGAGCCTGGCTAAGATCCACTGTCATAGAGAAAATCTATAAGGCCTGCCTGGCAAGTCTACCTGAAGAATATGCTGAACCATGAGTAAGATCTCCTGCTTAGCTGGGTATAATTGTGGCTTTGTCTCTATCTATGTGACCTTATATAATGTTTTAAGTCTGTTTTATCTCCTCATCTGCAAAATGGGAATGATGGTAATAACAACAACAAAAACAGTAACCCCTATCAATGCAAAGGGCTAATGTAGGACTTAATAAGATCATGTATATGAAAGCATTTTTTAATGGAGAATTATTATAGAAGACATGTTAATTTGGATTGCAAATGTCCTGAGACCAAGGTATTGGGGATGTCACCTTGATATTTCACATTAACTGAGGCTCCAATGTGATAGCAGTAAAAAATTTCAAGAGGCTCAAGATGTCAGGTCTAACTTTCCAAGCCAAAATGAAGGCTGGAAGTCTGTAGACTTTTAAAGGATGTGATATTGAATGGTGGACCTACTGACTAATATTTCTGAAACCAAGATTTTGGAACTAAGTGCTGAATTTCTTGATTTGAAATTCTACCTTTCTATTTATCTTCCTACATTTTCTATTCATCAGGTAGCAAAAATTTAGTGACAGCTTTGAATTCTATATTGCCAATGAAAGCCTGTGGCTTGTGAGATTCAGAACCACACTTCTTTGTCAATTCCCCCTGACAATCAGCTTTAGAAAAGTGGCCCATGAGCTCTAGCATTTCCATACTATATTCTTAAATAAGTAAGAAGCCACCTCAAAGACAACTGATTATATTCACAGATTTTTCTAAGGAAAAAAAAACCCATAAATTCTGGTAGGTCGGAAGGATTGTGCAGATCAGGATTGAGACTTTTTAAGATACTGAAGTCCAAGCTCTTAGGGAGCTGAAAAAAACTCTGACACAATCAGATTAATCTTAACCATGATTTCCATTGAAAATCATCAGAATTTTATCCAATCTCTGAGTAATAAAATTCATAATATTTACTAACTAATGACACTAAATAAGCGGGGAAATGACACCTTATAAAAGATAGCTAACCATCTTTTTTTCCCTCTTGCATGAAATCATAGCAGGTACACTTTTGGGCCTGAGGGCTCTTTCATCCTCTGAAGATGAGAGTCTACAGCTCACATTTTGGCAGCTCCTCCATGCCATGAAGGACAGTTGTGCTATGGCAAAGATTCTGTTTGGGTTGCTGTTTCCTCTGAGCCAGTCACAACGAGTGCATCAGGAGAAGCAGCTTCACCTTTTAAGAGCTTTGTTTTGTTAAGAACGTCACCTGTCCTTTTAAATTTCATAGATTTTTCATTTGTACAATGTGGATAATATTGGTCTTACCAATCTCACAAGTTGAGATAGCAAGTTGAGGATCAAAAGGGATGGATGATGGATCCAAAATGCTAAAGATTCCATTTGCTTGACATTATTGATATTATTTACACCTCAGCATAGGAGTAAAGGTATGTATAGAAATATTGGGTATGTTAGCCTGCATACTTTTAGATATTTAAGTTGTGTACACCTCTGTAGTTTTCCCTGAGCACACATGAATCTCTTAGTCAGGTTATAACTAAGGTGGTAAAAAAAAAAAAAAGACCAAGTCCCTATATAATCTTTGTGTTGATTATGATCAGTTATACATTAAACAGACACTGTTGCAGAATTTATTATGGTTCTGTTTTGGTCAGCTCTTCTTTAAAGATATTCTCTAACCAAAAACAAATGCAGTATTATAAAATTGAAGAAAGCATGGCAGCCAAAGCTGAGGAGTGATAATATCTTCAAAGGCCATTCCTTGGTTGCTTAATATCAAACCTCTTCTTGGAAATGTCTGTTGTTTAACAAGTATTACTAAAAAAAATTTGCAGTCAAGCTACTGAATGTTCACCATTTAAAAGGACAGAAACATGCCTCCTGCCACAACGCAAGCTATTATTGCTTGAATGGCCCACACTGTGTTTAAACAAATCTGTGAATAGAGTTCAGATGAAGATCTCATGCATCGTTGCTATTTAGGTAGCTGTTAGTATATATGGTATTAATTAATGAGTCATCAATGGAAGGTCAATTAACTGTGTGGTATATTTTAATATAAATCATTAGCATAATCGTGCAAAGCACTTGTCTGATTATCTTGAACTGTTATTTAAATCTTTGTTCCATACAAAGATTTTCTGTCAGGTATTCCTAACTAGACCATATGCTCCCTGAGGATAAACCCTGACTTATATTTCTCTGACTTTCTCATTGCCACTAGTACAGGGGTTTACACATAGCATTTGCTTCCAAAATACCTGCCGTTTAATTGGATCTACTTCTTACTGGCTTTTCTTGGGGGCAATTAAGGCACATAAAGTGCCCATAGATAAATGCATCATTATCACTGAGGTGAAGTTGTGGTTCTTAATTTTTTTTTTTTAAATTATGCATTGGGCCACTTATTTTTCCCATGTGACATTTAACCTGACTAATTATAGAAGTGAATAGAAAAACATGATTCTCTTTTAAAAGCTCACTTTACATACAAATTTTAAGGAATTCAGCTAATGTGTCAAATAGAGTCACTTTGCACAATGATGGTGATGGTGATGGTTTATGTACTGCAGCTTTGATAAAAAATATTTTAATTTAAAGCATTAAAGCAAGCTACCCATAAATTACATAAACATAAATATGCACTCTCCCACAAACACACAATTGCATATCCTTAAACTTAAATAAATGCACAAAGAAGATAGTCTTTTGCTCCGGTGGAATACAAATGATGAAGACTAATAAATGAATAAATAAAGCACTGGGTATCCAAATCAATGTCTGCTCAGTTCTGGTCAAGGAGGGAAAGTGAGTTTCCCCTACAGCCAGAGAATGTAGTGGATGAAAAGGACGTGAATAGCTGGAAGGATTTCCTGAGGCCATTGCAGACCAGCTCACACACTGTTAAGAGGCTCATTTTCATGAGACTTTGGTTGCATTTGTAACACTTGCTCCAGGACCCCTAGAGCATTAAGTGCCACATCACAGCACTACAAGAACAGGACTAAATGTGAGAAGGTACATTACAAGGTTCTTTATCTTACAGATTCAAATATCCAGGACTTTGTAGATATTTTCAAGATCATTTTTTCCCCTTGTTTTTTATTTTCTCTCACCAACCCCCGCACACACTCCTTTCAAATTGGACTATGTGGAAAGGATTTTTTAGTAAAAATCTCAATTCCTGTACTTCTAAAACAAATGACCAACTGTAAAATTCATGGATTAGTACAGTTAATTATTTCCATATATAGAACATATCTCGTTAAAAAACAAACAAAAAAATAAAAAGCCGAACCTGGGTCTGTTAAGTTTGTTCTAGATTAAGGATTTAGCCACAGTTTGGTAAGCATTTGTTCTCTCTTGGACTTGGTGCATATTAATTGGTACATATTTTAACATTTCAATAATGCATTAAATTATTAATGATTTGAAATTATTAGCTGGTACTGCCCCCGTTTTTCTGAAACAGTGCCACCTGTTTCTTCTAACTTTGGTTCAAAACAAAAAGTCTGGAATCTAATTTATCAAGAAAACAAATGTGAAGTTCAGAAAAAGGATAGAAATCACTAAAAGAATGAGATCAAATCTCGAAATGATTAAGGAGAACAAAAGTTCACTTAATCCTCAAAGCAAATATAAAAGATAAGGCCTTCTGGTTTTGTAGGTGAAGGTACCCAGGCTCAGAGAGGTTGAGTAACTTCCCAGAAATTTGTAGCGAAGAGGTGGCAGAACTGAGTGTCTGTCTGACAAAGCCTGCTCTCTTTTCTTTTTACTTTCTTCTTCTTCTTCTTTTTTTTTTTTATTAAAGTATAGTTGACATGCAATATCATATTAGTTTCAGGTGTACAACATAATGATTCCACATTTTATGTACCTTACAATGTGATCACTCCAGTAAGTCTAGTAACCATCTGTCATGGTACACAGTTATTATGATATTATTAACTATATTTCCTATGCTGTGCACTACATCCTGTAACTGGAAGTTTGTATCCCCCATTCCCTTTCATCTTTTTCAATAATTCACCTCCTTTCCTCTGGCAACTATTGGTTTGTTCCTTCTTTTACATGCTCCATCACCAGCAACTTAAGCTCTTTGGCTATTCTGGAGTTTCTCTGGGACCTGCCATCAGGTTTACAGAGTGAAATAACAATTACAACAATTACAGTAATTGTTAAATATGTGTACATACATTATTAAGTATACAGATATATACTTAATATACATATGATTATATATACTATGTGTATGATATATATATATATATATGTAGTAGCTGACATATAGTAGCATTTACAGTGTGCCAGATATTATTCGAAGTACTTTATTATCTTTAAATTAGTATTTAGTACTATTTACTTAGTTCTCATAACATCTCTATAAGGTAGAAATTATTATTATTGTCCAATTTTATGGATGAGAAAAGTAATGCATAATACTTGTAAGTGGCACAGCCCAACCTACTTTCCATTATCCTACATCTCTCATTGACCTTTTCCTATTTGCTATTCTCTTGAGAATATTCTTGACCTCTGGCCTATTCTTTTAAGACTTTAGTCCTTCTTAGGTGATAACGAGAGGATGTCAGAAAGTGGGGAAATTCAACAGTTAACCAGTCAATGGTTTACTTGCTAGGGAAGTAAAAGACACAATTCAGTAAAAAAAATCCATATTTGTTGGGAAGGAAGTCCCCAAAGCCGTAATTTATGGCCTGGAAAGTAGGGAAGACACTTTAGGGAGGAGGACTTTCTGGTCTTTTAAATCAACACATGGGCAACCATCTATAAATAAACTCAGATTAATCCAATATACATTTAATGGGCACCTACTATGAACAAAGGACTCTGCTAGGACCTAAACTCTAGAAAATAGCTACAGAGGTAAGTAAGAAGCCATAAACCTAATATTTAGAATATGGGAGAAAAACTCTACATAACTAAAATATAACGCAAAATAAATGAATGAATGCCATAAAGGGTTGCTAACAAAATTCTGTCAGTTCAGTGGCTTGGGGGAACATCATTTGATGATGGACAATGAGAAAAAGTTCCTTGAAGAAAGCAGTGTTTGAGATGGACTTTGGAATATCGGAAACGTTCCAATAGAATTTAGAGAGAGAGAGGTTTTAGGCAAGCAGCACAGAGTAAAAACGTAGAGATAGGAAAGTACAGAAAATATTTGATTAACCTCTGGAATACTCAAAAGGATAGCTAGAGTTGTTTGAGATGTGGTGGGCACATGTAAGTGGAAATGTCCAGTTGGCAGCTGGACACCCATGTCTCTAGTATCAGAGCTACGGGCCAAGTCTAGATAGTCAGATTTTCAGGGAGGGGATAGAAATTATGGTTGCAGATGTATGGGTCTATGAAACTGCCTAGATTTCAAGAATGCAGTGATGAAAGAAAGGAAGGCAAACTTACATTCTATGGACAGATGAAAGGAGAATGGATGAAGGAACAAGAAAGATCATTCAGGTGATCATGAAAACAGATGCCATGAAGCCCAAAGGTGAAGAATGCTCTAAAGAAGTAGAGCTAGATGGTCAAAACTGTCAAATCAGAAACAGTGAAGCTAGCACTGCCAGGAGAAAGAGGCATATTTAAGAGCTGGAGTCTTGATCCCTCTATTCATCTTTGAAGAACCACCTCTCATTCCTTTTTACTCTTTCCCCAAATTCATACATGCACTTAACCACACACATAACTTTTTTTGGGAGTGAGTAGTAGTTTTGAATGGCATTATTAACTCTGAAGCACCCAAATTATATATGGAAGTTTTACAAGTAAAGTCCAAATTTTATTGTTTGAGTTTTATTTAAAAGATGATGGACTTTTTGATGCATAGGTCAATTGTTCTTTGGTGTGAATGCAAATTTATTCATATTTTATGCAACCAACACTTTTGGAGCTATTCCTATCTGCCAGGCATTGTGCTAAGTTCTGGAATCAGAAGAATTTCCATAAATGCTTAGATGGCTTTTACATGTGAGCTTTGCTTCCTATGGTTGGTACAAAGTTGATGCCTTTGTGATTATGGGTTTCAATTCCAGCCCCTAAGAGTTTCTGTATTTGTATTATTAAGTAATATTTATGTGTAATTCTTCAGTTCCAAGATGCTTTTAAACAGTTTTAAATGATTTTTTGTATGAGCAAAATAGGGCTTTTAGAAGAACAAACCAACTCCAGGCCAACACAGGAATTGGTTCTCTTGCTTTTCCATTGGGGTAGTCTACTCTGTGGGCAAGTAAGAATATTTTTTCAAATATTTAAACAACAACAGAATCCTTATTCTTGACTGTATCCTCTAAAGCAGGGGTCCCCAACCCTAGGGCCACAGACTGGTCTTGGCCCTTGGCCTGTTACGGACCAGGCCACACAGCAGGAGGTGAGCAGCTGGTGAGCAAGAGTTTCTCCCCAGTGCTAGCATCACCACCTCAGCTCCATCCCAGATCATCAGGCATTAGATTCTCATAGGAGCACTGGTCCCTGGTGCCCAAAAGGTTAGGGACCGCTCCTCTAATGTATAAAGGAACAGGAAAGATAATCAGCTTTAGATAAAGAATGAAACGTAGCTTCAGGATATGTTCTAACTGTTGGGTCAAGAAAGGGATCAAGAAAGCCACATGGAAAGGGATCTATAAAAATTAATCTTGAGGCTTATTAACTTATTTATATATATATTTTTGTATGTGCATATATATCTTTCTAATACTGTCCTAATACATCACTTTAGCCTTTTCCTATATGTATAATTATTTTTTTTCCTCCTACGAAATAGGAATCTTGCTGCATACATTGTTTTGTAACATGCATTCTTTCAAGACATGTATATTTAAGCCCTGCATAGTATTTCATTCCATGGATATATCAACATATATCTAAGTGATCCCCTGTTTTTGGACATTTTTGGTTACATTTCAATTTTAGTCATTTTCAATAATGCTCTGTTGAGCACCAATGCACATAGCCTTTGCAAAGCTATTGTTTACTGTGAAGAAATTTTTGGAAGCTTTAAAACAATACCACAAGCAAAAAAAAAAAAAAGAAAGGAAGGAAGGAAGGAAGGAAGGAAGGAAGGAAGGAAGGAAGGAAGGAAGGAAGGAAGAAAAAAAAACGAAATAAAAAGAAAAGAAAAAGGAAAAGAAAAGAAAACCAATACATCTATCACAGTGAAATAAAATTCAAATGCCTGTAAGAGCCAGGTGGTAGGGGTTAAGAATGAAGTGGGTGTAGCACAAAATATGGGCAACAGAGACTTTGTCAAATGAAGAAGACATGGCTTGTCTGAAGGGAACAGCCACTACCCAGTTCCAGATATTAGTGCTATGTAAAAATGTAGGTCTGATATTGCCAGATGTTCAAATTTTCAAGAGAAACTAGAAAAATCTAGATTTTTTTTGGGAAGATCTCTTAATCTTTAAAGCTCAAACCCTCAAATTATTTTATAATACTCTTTGGACAAAAAATAAAAAATTCTATGGGCTAGCTAGATGCAGATAACAGGCTACCGTTAATCTTCAAATTAAAGAAAGGAAAGCCTGATGTTTGCAAATATATTTCTTGGTGGTGAGTTAAGCAAATAAAGTTTTGCTTCAAGTTTTTCCAGTAACAACGGACATGATGCGGAGAAAGTGAACCTCAATATGAAAATCTTGGAAGATGGGTAAATACTGCTCCCCACTTAACCACACGTGAAAGATTAATTAGATACTTAAAATCTTTCAAACTTTTCAAAGAAACATGCTTTAATTATCTAAAACTCTAACCCAGTGCTGTGTATGGCGACATCTAATGATAATTTCCCTTTGCTTTCCATCTGAACATTTCCCATTAATATCCACCTGCACTACTTCCTTTCGTACAGAGGAGGTGGTATTTGGCTATGCTCTGGTTCTGATTCATGAGAAATCAGCCCAAGCCCAACATTTCTGTTCTTAACAGATTTTGGTTTTTAAATCTGTAGAACACAATGTTTCTCTGGGCTGAGTTCTAGCATGCCAAGTTTTGGCTGGCCACAGACTTTGACATCTGAGTGAAAAATCTTTCAACAATGGCATTTAAACTGAAGAATCAACAGACCTTTAATTATAACACTGCTTGAAATCCCTCCCCCCCTTTTATCATGATGTTCAAATTGCCTCAAATCACTAACTGCACGGACAGCATGTTATTTCATTTGCCATTGGAAATATCATAATTTGGAAACTTGGTGGCTTGAGAGTGTGTATTAATTTTTGAAAAATCAGTATTACTTTATTCATCTTAAATTAAAGAGGCATATGGAACGAAGGTCAAAATTACTGATTCATTAGAAATAGAAAACAAAAAACACTCAGCATACAATTTTTCAACTTATCTAAAATGTTCAAGATTTATTTAGATAAGAGAAATATTTTTCTTGGAAATTGGGCATTAAATATATTGGAATATGGAGTCTCTTTTTTTGTGAGGTTTCACTAAGTGCCTCCGTATTTCTCCACAAAATATTGAGATCATTTTTATGGATTTTTTAATGACACAAATTACTTCATGTTTTCCTTATATAATAGCAAAAGACATTTCTATACTGCAAAGTACACTATGAATCCTTTGAAAATCTCCTTTATAGAAGTCAATGTTAAAAAAGTACTTAGTTTATAACTAACCTTTCTATCTGGATTATATATATTGGACAAATTGGGGTTAAAAATGTAAATATGAAACATGTTCTATAGTAGCTAGGTGTTTGTTTTTAAATGTAGAGCTTGGTTATATGGATAGTGGGCATGATTTCAGTCCCCTTTCACTTTGAAGAGAAACCTGGTCCTAGATATCTAAGAAATGTGTTTATTTAGACTAAACAATATGCCAACCTTTTATACATAACTTTTAATCTTCACAGGATGTCTGCGAGGCGGGTATCTTGAACTTTGGTCAAAAGATCTGAACCTCAGTTTCCCTATGAGTAACAGATTAATGTCAGGGGCTTTGGAGTCTTTTTTGTCTGTGGGTAGTGGTGGAGTTTGGATGTAACCCAGGATCTTACTTCAAAGGCTCTGCTTCCTCTTCTGGGAGAAGACAACTTTCCCCTGTGTGATGGACCTTGCTTTCACCATACAATGGGTTATCAGCGAGGTCACCTTCTTCTTTATGTTTAGCACTACCTAATGATTCTGAAATTCATTTTCATCTAGAATAAAAACTCTCATTCTAAGGATAGCTACAAAAGCCATAAGTCTCTGATTTCCTGGAATAGACCTGTTTCAAATCTTGCTTTTATTATTCCCACAAATAGGCTGTATTTATAAAACTATGTCCTGTTTTTGTTCAGAAAATACAGTTTTTATCATTATCTACTTTGTACGTAAATCGTAGCTTTAAAGGTCAGGTTCAGGACACTAGTTTTGACTATAATTTAACACTCAAGAGTTAGGTTCTCAAGGCAGAACCAGTAGCGGAAATCCAAATCAGAGTTGTTGAGGGGAGTGGAGATCAGAATTGATATTAATGATAGTAACTATATGTATTAAACTTTTAACAAAATGTTCCTGATTCTATTTACGTATCATATTTAATCCTCACAATACACCTATTATATATGAGGAAGCAGAGATGATAAGTAACTCACGTAGGTTCACATGCCTAGTAAGTGGCATATGACTTCAGGGCTTATGCTTCACTTATGTTGCTAAACTATCTCCAAGAGCCGAGGAACAAAATCTGAAGAGGTAAATGTAAAAAGCGCTTTTAATATTATAAAGAGAAGACTGAGCCAAGACTCCAGATTTGGAGTGGGAACAGATTTGGAACTAAGGTGGTGGGTCCAGCATGGTGAAGGTCAGCAGGTATTTGACGTAGAGTGTCATGTGACATTAAAAGTATAGTGACATTCAGTGCTGGGGGAGGCGGGGACCTGTGGAGGTGGAAGCTAAGAGAAATTGGGCTGCTTGGCTGATTTCCTGTGTTATTCTCTTATATAAATATAAATAAAGCTTTATGTGTTGGGAGACGGGGGGGGGGGGGCAAAGAGGATGTGTCTGAGAGCCCTGTGAGCAGCTCTTTTCATGTGTTACTAACTGAAGTGGGGATAAAAACCCAGTTGTCTAATAAGCTTCTTTTTTAAAATACAAATTTCTCCAAGAGGGTTAAATCTCATTTACACATTGGAGTAAATTACTTTAACGAGGTTACCAGACCACCTGACTGAGTGTAATTAAAGTGAAAAGGCTGCAGTCTGACTAGGGAACGGTAATGGATAACTGGATCTGAAGGGTGGGAGAGGGTGCTAGGTGGTGATAAATGAAGATGAGAGAAAAGTTTCCCTAGGAGAGTGGGAGGGTACAAAATGTAATTCTGTGAAAACACTGTAAAGAGCTATATAAATGTAGAGTAGTAGTGTGTCATGTCATTATCATCATTAGTTTTACTCTGTACTTATGTCTAGAATTTTGGTAGTGGCGGGGTACAGTCAGAATCACAATGGGTTGCTAATTTCTGATGTAAATACTGAGAAAAATGCCCCACGACAGCTCCTCAATAAATCCTTGTTGAGCAAAGGCGATGTCAAATCAGTTTGGAAGTTGGAAACCTTCAGATTTGCCAAGTACCAACCTGTTTCTCCAGTCTAGGTTAATCCAGTCTAACCTGTCAAGTTCAGCGAGCTGTTTCCAAACTGTTTCCTCAGTGGTGGGAAGGGAGAAAGGATGTAGAAAGTGAAGAAAGAACTGATACCTCAGTCTTCTCCTTCCCCCATATATGGCTCAGGACAGCACGCTCTGGATTCTGTGGGGCCTTCAGGATGTACCTATTACGAATGCTGAGGCAATGCTGTAATAATGGAGCTATGTAAAAATTAATTTATGAAATGTATGATGGAAAACAAATGAAGAGGTAAAGATGAGCCCAATAAAGAGAATGCCCATCTGTCCCAACTAGAATCTGAACAGGCTCTTTTATTCCACTCTAGACCTGTGCTAGCTAGGTTTTTGCTTTGGTCTAAATGTTTGTGGTCCTCAAAATTCACATTAGGATTCTAACACCCAATGTGATGGGGTTGGGAGGTGGGTGGGGGCTTTGCTAGGTGATTACATCATGAGGACAGAGCCCTCATGAACAGGACTGTGCTAATACAAAAGAGGCCTCACAGAGCACACTACCCCCTTCTGCTGTGCGAGGATAACAGAGAGAAGTCTGCTGCCACCTGAAAGAGGGCCATGCTGCCACCCTGATCTCAGTCTTTTCAGCCTCCAGAACGGTGAGAACCAAATTTCTGTTGTTTAAAAGTCACCTAGCCTGTGGTATTTTGTTATAGCAGCCTGAACAGACAAAGGCAGTCTGCACAGGTACTCCCGAAATGCTTTTGTATACAATCTGACAGGTACAACCAGAGACAGCACAGGACTACACGCCTCAGCAAGCACAGCTGGAGCATTAGAATCAACTGCAGAAGACAGACGTAGTGAATTATGGGTATGGGGATAGTCCCTTAGTCCCCGGATGTGGCTGGAGAAGAGCATGCTGTATGTGTGCATAGTCTTACCCTCTCCAGTTTTCATCCCCTCCCATCTTCCCCCACACAATCTTTCACATTTCATAACATCACAGGAGCCTTCTAAACGATAGTGCTTTTCAAATACACTTTTTATCTCACTCCTAACTTAAAAGGGATAGGGGGAGTTACAGATGAACTGAATTTGACAGTAGATTTGTTATTTTGGATGTTTTCTTATTTTTGAGTTGTGGCAAAAAAGCACATTTTGTCTAAATATTGACAACACTTTAGAATGTGAGAGCTAGAATGTTTAGCCCCATTGTTATGTAACAACCCAGGCGGCATATCAGAATTACCTAGGGAGTTTTTAAAAAATACAGATCCCTGAGCCTTGCCCCCACTGTCCTCTTAACAAGTGGTCCTGATACGATGTCAGTTCTGGCTGCTTGCAGTCAGTTATGGGGACCAAAGATCTTATCTTCATTAAACTGATGAGGAGTCTGTGACCCAGAGAGGTACAGTGACTTCTCTATGGTCACTTAGGAATATATTACGTGTGAAGAGTAAGACTGTGGATAATGTGAAACTGACCCCATTAGCTATTTTCCAAATTACTGCATTACTTTAGAATATATTTTGTGTCTTGGATATATGAAGCAATAATTCACTCATCTGCAAACCACTTGAGTGGCATTCCAAATATGGTTAAGAACAGTAGGTGAAAAAGACTTGTAAGCAGCCAAAACTGGCATCAAGTAGACCAGGCCTAAATCCCTGAAGTCTCTGATAAGCTTTGCCTCTTGCCTCTTTGTCCTCTTTGTCTTTGAGACAGAGATGACTCAAAATCTTCATTTCTAAGCTTGGCCTTTCTGCTGCACTGTGATCTCCTGTCTCCAGAAGCCCAGTGGACTGCTCATGGATGCCCAGTCAGCACCTTCACTCAGTGTGCTCAAAATTAAACTTGTGCTTTCTCCTCCCAAACCTGCTTCTGCTCTGTTGCCCTCTGCTTCTGTTTATGGCCCCAGTCAGGCTCAAAATCGTAGTGATGTCTTTGATGCCTTCCTCTCCCTTGCTCCCCAAATATAATGGATTAATTCTCCTTCTGCCATGTCTCATAAATCAGTTCACTGGCTCTGTTTGTTCCCTCTGCCCCTGCCCTAGTTAGGGCTCTCATTGCCTTTTGCTGGAGGACTGTGATAGTCTCCTACCTGATGTGTGTCTTCTGGTCTCTCCCTACTCCAATCCATTTTACTCACTGCTGCCAGATTAATCTTCCTGAGGCACAGCTCTGATTATGTTACTCTCTACTAAAAACTTTCAATAGCTCCCCATTGTCTACTGAATAAAGTCCAAATTTCTTGGCCTGGTAATCAAGTCCTTTCACTTTCTGGTCCCAGTCTATTTTCACCACTTTATTTCCCACTCCATGCTCTAGTTAAATTCAACTACTTCTTTACGGAGTCTTTACCCTTTGATTCTTCTGAACTTTGCTCATTGTTTCAGAAATGTTCTTCTTTCTACCTTTGCATGCACATGTGTCAGCTCTGCTGCTAGATTAAAAATATTTTGAGGGCAGAAGTTGTGTCTTGTTTATTTGTGTATCTTCTCCAATGCTGTGTGTACGATGCACTGCTCAGAAATATTTGTCAAGTGAATGAGTTCATGCATTGGCTTTATATGCAACCTAAACAATGTCAGTTGTTTTTCCTAGTCCAAAACAGATTAGAAGTAATTAGAGAAGGAATGAGGATCTTATAGGCTTGCATATCAAGAAGTAACTTGATAGCTAAAGAGGATAAATAAAAACTATATAAAGGAGACATGAGAACTAAAAATCTTATAGAAGTCTGGAGGGTAAATAAGCATAGAAGCAAATAATCTTTTCGACTAAGGACCAAATGGTTAATGCCATAACATGCTTGGAAACCACAAAACAATATTCAAATATAAAGATTATTTTTATACTTCCACATCCCCACCAGCATCAGTAGAAATATAATGCAATTGTTGTTTAAGATGATGACCCTAACTCATTTAGAAAAGTTTAAATTATGGTTGTACATTCTAAGAAAGCTGGGTATACATATAAATTTAACACACTATACGTAAAAACTTAATATTAACAAAATAAAAAAAATTGATAATTAAGAGGAGATAAACTTCTGTTAGATGGCATATTCTGTTACATAAAGTGATTTCCATAGTGAAGTCAGGTAAGTAAGCTCTCTCCTTACACATGAGTATACCTACATACTTTTCTGAATATTAGGAAAATAATTTTTGTATCAGACATAAAATATGCTCATGACATACAATTTAGGACATACAGGAAAGTAGTAAGACAAAAAATTTAAAAATCTTAGATTTCCAAGATCCACAATCTATTATTTTAAAAAAATAGCTGTGATTATATAATATGTGTAATTATGTATGCTGCCTTTAATTAATATGTGGCATGAATAGTCTAGGTTATTATCAGGTCTTCATAAACATTTTGATGGCTCAAAAATTCTATTTAGTAGATATGTCATAATACACTTAACTAGTCTCCTAGAGTTGAACATATAACTTATTTCCAGTTTTATAATATAGCTATGTCTAACAAGTTTAGCAATATGCTGGTAATTGTTAAAGCTGAGTGAGGCTTACTATGTTGTTCTCTCTACTTTTGCATATGTTTGAAATTTCTGTAATGAAAAGGTAAAAAATACATTTATCTATGATAAACACCTGTGTACAATAGTTGCTGTTTATTTATTTAGAGTTTAGTAGTAGTTGTGTGGTTCAAAGCCTGACTCCATTATTACCTAGTTCTGAAACTGTGGACAAGCTGCTGATGCCTTTTCAGCTTCACTTCCCTGATGTGAAAAATGGGTATAGTAATGATAACTTAAAAGGCTGTTGTAAGAATTAAACAAGATGATGTGCATCAAATGCCTTCCACGGTGCCTGACACACTGCCAGTGGGTAGTAAACATTACCTCAAAAAACCAAAATTCTGGTTGCATAGTTTTCATGTGTTGTGGTTATAAAAAATCATGACATATCAACTGAAAAACATGCCAGAAATAACACGCTGAAATGCTCATCATCTCCATCTCCAGGTTAGGCACTTATTGCAAAGATACTGCCAAAGCTAAAATAATTTAGAAAAATAATTATCATTATGGAGCATTTTCTATGTGGCTAATTCTGGGCTAAAAGCTTCACAAGTATTGTTATCTCATTTAATCTTCACAAGAGTTCTCTGAAGTAATTACTAATATTATTCTTACTTTATAGCTAAGAAAATTGAGGCTTAAAGATAAATTAGCTAGCCCCAAAGAACGCAAGAACAGTCAAGGCCTGCTGTCACAAAGATCTGAAGGCCTGTAATTCATCCCTGAGTCATTGGAAATGGTGTTTGGTCTTCGTTCTTTTGCGTGGACCTCAGCATTTCTCATCTTTATGCTTCAGAGGTCAGATTTGAATTTTGAACAAAAATTTGCCCCAGTTTTGGAGTTTTAACTAGACCTTTGGTTGGAACATATTTTTCTTTTACTTTTAATCAGTATTATTTATTTTTAAAAATTATTTTAGAAAATAATTTTAGAGAAGATGGATTACTCCATAAAATAAGCTGCCCTTTAAGAATGCCTATCATATGGCCCAAAAAGATTATTATCCAATGTGGTGGTTTTATTTATTTATTTTCCCCATTTCCCCTTCCCCCTCCTCTTTGGCAAGCATCAACTTGTTCTCTGTATCTATGAGTCTGTTTTTTTTTTTTTTAATTCATTTGTTTTGTTTTGTGTTAGATTCTACATATAAGTGAAATCATACAGCATTTGTCTTTCTCTGACTTATTTCAGTTAGCATAATAATACTCTCTAGGTCCATCCATGTTGTCATAAAAGACAAGATTTCACTTTTTTTGTTGCTGAGTAATATTCCACTGTGTGTGTGTGTGTGTGAGCGTGTGTGTGAGAGTGATATCTTCCTTATCCATTCATCTATGGACATTTCGGTTGCTTCCATATCTTGGCTATCTTAAGTAATGCTGCAATGGACATGGGGTACACATATCTTTTCCATCTACCTTTGTTTTAAACAATGATTTCTCATTGGTTTGTTTCTCTTATGTCCACTGTAAAATATCTCATTATCAAACACACACATGCATACTCTTTAGAAAACCTATAAAGTAGTCTATATTTACATATTTCACATTAAATATTCAATCTGTAAATGTATGTGCATATGTGTAAGACACAGATAGCAAAAGTCTGAATTTGGAAAATACTGTGAAAGTCTGAAAAAGGTGGTTTTCGACAAACATGAAAAATTAAGTCACTGAAGGGCATAATTAAAAAAAAAAATAGATGGCAAATTAAAGCTTTTATTCTGGGTCTGGGGAGGCTACTCCTGTGCAATATACTCTAGACCAGAAACACCAAAGAGGATGCTGTGCCTCAGACAGCCCCTTTATGCATCTGTATTATAAAAAATGTGCCAGCTCTAGCAAGCTCACAATACTGAGCAAAGTGCTACAGTTTCAGCTGGGAATTTGTCTTTCAGGGTTGGCTCTATTTACTGTTCCCCCTTCGCCCCCTTTTGGTCTGTTCCTCCCTGGGGGTCCACAGTGGGGTGTTTTTGTGGGATGGGGGTTTGAAAGAGGCAGTTATTGTGAGTTCTATTTTGGATTTTGGTGAATAAGAAAACAGGGAATTTGCCATCCTGTTACTCAGTTATACTGAAACATGATGCAAACTGCCTCAATTTGGAGCACAGAAGGTGCTGAAAAATTTTTCTGAGGAGGTCTTGAAATATCTAAGGCTGTCTTCAAGGAAGGACTTGTTTCTTTCAAAAACCACCCTGCAAATAATGTTATCTCTTCTCCTATCCATGGCCCCCCTAGTCAAAACCCAGAGTATTACACTCTAAAAGTAGCCAGTATGATATTTAAAAAATTACTTTGTGCCCTTTATTCCCAGGAGAATATTAAGAAGAACACGCTTGAATGTGGGCCTTCTTTATAAAGTCACTTCTACATATGTACACTGTTAGAAGCATGGGCTGCAAATGTTCGAACAAGCTGCATTTCCATATTTTCATTGTCTAGTCTGTTTTCTTTTTTCCTATTTTCCTGAATATGCCCGAACGTATATGTCCAGTATAAACGTGCAATAGCATGGACATGTCTATGTGTGTTTCCAATTCCATACTATCTTGAAAATGGTTCAGCTTTCTAGAAACATAGCCACATCATTTGTTTTGATTTAAAAGACCGCTCAGCAAATGCATGCAGGTCATAATGGCAGGTAACAGACCATTTATTGAAGTGCTGAAACAAATAGAAAACAAAGTCCAGGACACCACCACAGAGCAGTGCTTCCCTTGTGAGATCCTCTCTGCTAAAGGCTAAGTAAGGATTGAGTGAGACAATAATAAAGCAAATACCCTTAGGCTTTTCAAACAGCCATGACCAGCTCAGGGTTAGCAGCTTTGTAGACCTTGATGGCACAATGATGTCCTCAGCCTTTGCTTTCGGATACTAGATCACTGCTTAAGTAGCCTTTATCATTCTCCACCTAATTTTTGTTTGAACATGCCCTTGAAATTATATTTGTTCCTGACAAAGCATATGCATATTGTGGCATCGCTGTAAAACCTACGATTGGTTTTAGCTCTATGAAGAAAAATATTCCAACAACCTTTCATGCTGAGATTTCTCATGCTAGTTCTCAGCACAGAAGTGATTTTTTTTTTTAAAGTTGCATAAAGCCTAGCAAGGTTTAAGTTTTCTCAGCAAGGAGAAAGTGTTTTTCAGCTGTTAAATTTTTCAGATGCTTTTTTTGAATTTGGATAAAACTCAAAAACATGTTTGTTTTAAAATGTAAACCTTTTTATGTACAGAGGTTTGCATATAGAGAAATGCTATTACTATGTTTAAAGGTACTTGCTTTTGAAATAAGGAAGTCAGAGGCATTTAAATACAACAAACTGCACATTGTTTCGTGAACATCTCATTAGGCACTAGCATAAATATGGTGTTTTGGAGGACCCCTGTATGGGAGCAAAGGGTGACCAGCTTTGAACTGAAGAGCATCCTTACAACCACCTTGCACACTTTTGAAAGACCTTTTACTCCAGTTGCATGGCACTTCTTGGCCTTAAACCCGCTTGATTCCTCAGCTGTTAACTGGGCCAAAGTTGATACAACATATGGTATTTCAAGCACAAAAATGATGCGGAAACACACTGAATTCTCAGCAGAGTCAGAGATGAGGGTAAATCATCAGGCCTGCCACCTGCCATTTTTAATGGGCCTAGGCGCTCTTCATTTTTAAGCAAATTATCGATATGTTGAATGGGAGAAGATACTATCTTGATCTATCCTCCCCCTTTCTTGGGTTTTCAAACATTTTTATTCATGACTCACAGGAGTATGTTTCACTTTGTTATCTAGTAATTGTTTACACAAATACATGTAATTGTTTACATAAATACACACACACACATGCACGTGTATGTGTATTCTAGAGACAGAAATTAACTTATCTACCCAAATTTTAAATGTTAAGATTCTTCATAATTCTATTGAGTGTTGTATTATTTGAAAAGTTGAAGATCAAGGTCTAGAAATCTAGCACATTTCAAACTTCTAGTCAAGGACTTTCTAAAGTACCTGAAGAAAAGTACCTGATCTTCTGATTTAGCATTCCATTCCTTCACTTATTCATGAATAATTTACTCATTTATTTATTCTCCAAATATTTATTGATAGCCTATTATATATTTTACACTGTATACCTGCAACGCATTTCTAGGATAATTGTTTCACTGTTGCTTTAGGATTTATGGCAGGGGTGGTGAGATGGTTCTTGAAAAGGAAAATCCTCTGGAATAAAACAACTTTTTCACAGTGTTTCTTATCTAACAACCAAGGGCCCTGATAGCATCTCTTCTAACCTCTTATTATGGCTTTTGTATAAAATTGTAAGTCTATTTTTATTTTTTTCACATTTAATCTTAATTAAAAATGCTGAATGCAACTATGAGATTTTAATGTTAGAATATTACAAAATAATTTTTCCATCATAAGATTTACCTCACACCTTACATGACACATAGAGAATATTTACACAAATTTTCTGAAGCTAAGGACAGGGAGAAAACTGACCGTTACCTACTTTACAGTGATTTTTAAAATAAATGAGTTAACACATGTGAAGTTCTAAGAAGCAGAGTAAAGAAAGTACACTAGTACCACCAGAGACAGTGTCTCCTCCTCTCTTGATGAGGATAGTGTGTAAACAACAAGAAGACAGGTCCTAAATATTTATCACCAGACCTTATTTAGGTGGGCAGGTCCTTCTATTCTGGAATTTCAAATGAATTAACTTTTTATTTTGAGAATTATGATGTGGGTATCATTAAAATATTATAATTGGTTTCCAAAATATAACTATAGGCCAACTTTTCAAAAAAACATTTTTACTTATTAAATTTATTGGGATGACATTTGTTAATAAGATTATATAAGTTTTATCCTATAATATATCCTATACAATCCTATAATATATCATCTGTATAGTGCATTGTGTACTCACCACCGAAAGTCTCGGGTACAGTTATTTGTCTGCCTAAAGTGATTCCATCTTCCAAAGCTTCTTACTCTCTACACAGATGACAATTTGGAACATGCACATGGACACAAGGCAAGAAGTAACTGCTGAGGTCACATAAGGAGGAACATGGCAGGCCTCAAGCCCCGGAGGCCAAAGGCACCAGAAACATGGGAAGACAGTTCAAAATCGTCCTTTTTTATGTTTGTGCATTGTTTCTATATGGAAAATTACATTCCTCTGAGAGTGTATGTGTAAATATGCATCTGCTAGTATTTTGGCAACTCTAAGTTACCTAAATTAGTTTTGATCAACACTGTTGGATTTTTAAACCCACCAATGTAATAAAAGCAAGTTTAAAAAAACACAAACAAACCCTCCAGTACATTGTGTGCTCTGCTGTTTCAAGCCTTAGCTTCAAGACAAAAGGAGAGCGAGACTTTGTCATTCACTAGCTGTTAATAATCAAGAGAAGATCTGCCAGACAAGCTCTTCGAGGGCTCTGTCTGTCTGGACCAGGTATATACTGCAGTACACAAAGGGCTGTGCAAGGGGAGAAAAATGAGTGTTCACGGACAATGATGCAGCTTTCTTAATTAAGATTTTCATTACTGATACATACATTAAGTTCTGCAACTGCAAGAGCCAAAGCACTGTCATGTGCAGGTTAGATGTCCCTGATTCCATCTTTAGGCAGTAAAGCTAAAACATATTAAATGTGCACCCAGCAAATGTTGTGGGAGCCAAGAGAGCTCCAGAAATATTTCTGTTGGAATGCAGAGAGGCCCCATTAAGAGCAAATTTGTAATGCACTGAAGAGGCAGGGGAGAAGTCCATACCAGTATACTGTTTGTGCACGTGCACATGCATGCACGTGTGTTCTGGTGTGGGACTGCTTTGTGGTCCTAGGCTATAGTCAAAGGTAACTGTAGCTGACTTAGAAACAATCTCTATGTAAATACATCAATAACGTGGGCCTTAAAAGGAACTTTGGTCTTTAAGGTTTCCAAAGCTATTGTTGAGAAAAAAAAATAAAGGGCTGATTTTAAGTAGTTTTTGGAAGATAGTAAAGACTCAGGGCCACAGCTGGCCCTGACTCTGTCCCTCCGGGTCACTAGGTCTATTTTCCCTGGATCCTAAGGATGGTCCATAAGTCAGTGTGGTCTGCCAAGGGGTGTGCTGTTCCCATGAAATAATCTGACTTAGGTGAGGGGAAATCTTTCTTTTTAGATTGAGTTATTTTTACAAAAAAAGTTTTGCTAAGAGATGAGAAGAAACTAAAACCTTGTGCGATCCTAGAAATGGTGAATATCTAGAGTGTGTGTTTCTGATTCCATCGTAACTAAAGCCTAACTCATTTCAGGGTAGCTGATGCTATTAACACGAACATGGCTTTCCATTGTTTTTCTGGCTTCTAGTTGCATCCATTCTAGTTTCAAGGTTTGTGTTCCTTGCAGGGGGCTACGGAGAGAGCATCTGTTTTCTCTCTGAACGAGGCCTCTGCCTCTTGGTCATTACTAAAGTAAAGATGAGTGTTAGATGCCACACTTCATGAAAGATCATTTTATCACAAGTCAAGAATTATACATTCGTTTCTTACCAGGTCAAAGCATTTATCAGAAATTTAAATGTAATCTCCCATTTTCTAAGAAGGGATAAATCAGGATCCAACAGCAAAATGGCTGAAAAGGAAATCTTCAAAGTGTTTTGGCTATAGTTCTTTGCTGTTTAGGTAACAGGGAAAAATGCCAAGTAATAGTGGCCAATAAGATTTCTCTTGGATTTCTGCACCAAGATTCAGATCTCTGAAGTGTTTCTCTGGATGTTGGTGTACGTTTCTGAAACTCTTTTCCTAGGTGCTTTAGAGTGGTGAAGACCCTGTGAGGTGGCTGGCCTCCGTATCTATTCTAGGTGAATGATGTTAATAATTGGTGGTAACAAAATGATGGAGCAATTGATTGTTTTTAAGTGGTTGGATAGTGTTTAGACATCCTATCAACAGATATTTCCCGTATTTTGGGAAAAGCAAACAGTATTAAGATTCTTCCTAAACTTTATTAAAAAGTACTGTTATAAAACCGGTAGAGGAACATGCAGAACCTATTGATGAAAAACTGATGTAGTGGATGTTACTTAGGTATGGTGATGACAGAAACACATGGAGTGGGGGAAATCTCAGAAAATGACTCTAGGTGAAGTGTAGATTTCCTATTTCTTCTCTTATTCATCCTTGACTAGCTCGTAAAGGCCAGACAGATTCAAGGACATTGTCAGTGGACTTAGGTGTTCAGTGGACTTAGGTGTACCTTTTCCTCAAATTCTGTCATGAGACATATGCTTCTCTCACCCAAAATGAAGGGCTAATTTTAAATTAGCAGTGATAATTATTTATTGTGTACTAAAAAGCCTAGAAATTTAGAGAGGAACTAAAGGTGGAATCCATTTTAGTCACCAAAGTGTAAGAGGTAAGGAGGCCCATTCTAAGTAAATATCTGGGAGTAATTTTCTGGGCTAAGGTAGGAATGTAGGTCTGATTTGTCTTTAGTAACCCCATGAATTGGGAGGAATGAAAAATAACACAGAGATTAGAGAAAGAGTATGTTAAAGAAAAATCTAATGAAAGAAAGAGTCTTAATTTTATCACTGCAAAGATCTCTTATACAAAATGCTTCTGCAAGTGCCCTGGTAGAATCTTTGAATAAGTACGCTGTGATTATACATATATGTGTAATATGCACACACACACATACATATACACATATACACATATACATACACATATATGTGCAGAAAAGGGTGAGACAGGACATGAGAAACACTCATAATGCTAAGTAATAACACTCAACATTAATCATCATTACTGTGTTCCCATTTGGTCTCTGAGTATAGGCTATGCTATGGAGGCAGGTGCAAAATATGTGAAGTTTTCTAAGAGCAGCATTAAGAAAACTAGATATTTAGCACCGAGACCTGGGTCCACTAACAGCATTGTGGCCTCTAACAGCACTGTGGGCAGCACTGAAGCCTGGCACTAACCACATCCTCACATCTCCTGGGGTAGAGCTCAGGTCGAGAACACGGCATTTACTAGGCCTGGTTCCTACCATTCTCCTTAGCTTGTAATTGGCCTAAGGGGCTTCCATACAATCTTTAACATGTTTCATCTCTCTTGTGCTCCCTTTCTGGACCCTGCCTAAGGATTTAAGACACAGACACCCTTAATATATAGTTTTCCACTAAAGAGAGAGAAAGAATGTCCTTGAGTACATCTCATCCCTTATCACCTGCAAATGTACTACCGGTGCTGTGGTATGTTCCAATTAGTACTCAGAACAGTCCTGTCCCTCTGAAAGATTTGGGAACTCATCCCCAGAACACAGATGCTCTTTATCTCAAAACACAGGGAAGACGCCTTGTCACGGTTTGTATCATGGAGATAGGAACTGACACTGTCAATGCGGCATTTTTGCCTCTCTAGCTTTTTTCACTTTCACTGAAGTTGCTGGAAAATATTCCATTTCATTAAGTACATAAGTAATACACATGGGAATCAGAGAGAGAGAGAGAGAGAGGGAAAGGTGGAGGACACTGATGACATGGTCTCCAGCACTTTATTTATACAAACATCTAGAAATCTTTATCTACATCTGGTAGAAGAATAGTGTCAATTCTGCCCTATAGACAAGGCTCAGGCAATGTCACCAGTGTGTATTTCTCCTTTCCCAATAATTTTCTGATTCTTGAGTCTGATGGCAGAACTTAGATGATAATTTTTACACTCATGTGAGTGAACAATTAGCCTGTCCCTCTGGTAGATGGTGATGCCAAATAAACATAAATATATGTAACCAGGAGAAGCATTAACTGCACCTCCAACCAGAAACTCTGCATGTCTCCTGGTTGGTGCTTCGCTCCCACAACATTCCCCAGGAGGGCAGTAAGGATGGGTGTTGCTATCAGCATAGGAAAGGACACTTGAGGTGACCTCGCAGGACTTCGTGCAGCACTGCCTTTGCAGGAAAGAACGAAACCAAACAAATATGTAGGAAATATATTTCCCAAAGTGTTAATAGTGGTTAGTTATCTCTGGGTGATGAGATTTTGAATAAATTTTACCTTCTTTCTACATCATCATTGTGATGAATTCAAACAAAACTAAGTTCAAACTTTTTAGAAATAAAAATTAGAACTTTTACTTTTGGGGGCAAAAGAGCTTAGATAAACCCTACAAAAATTACTTAAAAATTCAAATATGAATTCTATAGCCATTAACAATTAGTAACTCTCTTAATAGACTGACATTGTTGCTTGACCATTTTCTTAATTACTGGCTACCTCAGTTTTTCTCCAATTCTGACAATTCAGGTGATGCACTGTAGTTCTTACCTTAAAGGACTTTAAAGCGCAAATACTGTAAATGACCCATGTATCTACATCTAGGCCAAAGTTAGTCAAATTTTGAGGGTTTTCTGTGATTGAAAATTGTTCAGACATTACAGTGGTATTTATTAAGAGTTTGCAATCATACTGAAAATTCTTTCTTATATAATATTTAGTTAAAAATAGGGAACAACCATATAGATATAATGTGTACTCAATTATTAAAATTCAGAGAAGAGATTAGAGAGTGATCGCAAAAATTGTTAGTGATAGTTTCTGTGCAGTAGGATTATGGATGTTTTCTCCTTACCCTATACTTTCTTAATATTTTACAATAAGCGTGAATTATAGAATCATGAAGGAAGTAAATATTAAAAAAAATACAGCTGTTTTGCTCAACAGCTGCCAAGTTTTACCCCAGATGTATCTGCAATTTAGTGTTGAGTTGAATTGCCCTAATGTAATTTCCTAAAGGGAATCTAACAGAATGGCATGTGCTGAAATTAAAGAAAGCCACCATTGCCATCACTTCTTTCTAAGCCACCAGTTTATGATGCTTACAATAATTCTGAGTAAGGAATTCACTTTTATTGAAAGTTGGAAACTTCCAAATTTCTCAGGTCTTCTTCACATCTTGTCTTATACTTCTAGAAGCTGGAATTTAATTAATCCTTAGTACTCTGGAATGTCTTCAGGTCTGGAAGCTGTTTTTGGAGGCTGATGGTAAAGACAACTATTAGAAATTGAGACTCATCTTTTCATTACAAATGGGAGTTCCCTTGAATAACAAAGACAATCTGTTACATAAAGTCTTTATTCTTTCTGTTCCTTCTTTCTCTTCCTCTCTTATTCTCTCCATCCCTCTTTTAAGTAAATAGCTTTTCTGCACAGTTAGATGCTAGCTCTTGAAAATTAGAGAAAATTCACACAGTACCAATACTACACTTTAAGTAGCTTATCTAATTATTCCTAACTGATCATAATTTAGCAAAATAATGATGAAGAAATCAGAGTTATCATTCACATACGTATGATCCATATTAGAGATTTGGCAGACAGTAGATATTTTCTGAGAAAGCAAGAAAATAAGTGAGTAATGATAGGATGGAAGGAAGGAGCAGGCATAAGAAAAAAAGGAATGACATGGGTCTCTGTGTCTTTTGGCAAAAGTTTTCTAAACAGCTGTTCCTGGCCTTTTGGACCAAATGGCAGCCTTCAAACTTTTCTAGACTGTGAGCTATTTGAAGTCAGAGACGGTGTCTTATTCACTTCTAACTTTTCTGTGCCAAACAGTGCCCAGTGCAATGGTGGCGCTCACCAGAGACTTGGAGAACTGAACTGCCCTTTAATTCTGGCCTCAGCTAGAACCGAAAAGAAGCAAAAGCCCCAATGTCTTTTTACACATACTAGCAAAAACCCCATCCTAATCTGAACTAAATACACACCTCCTCTGAGCTTCTACCTTGGTCACTGAACTACTGGATGCAGTTTCACAAGGCAGACAGATCATCAACATTGTCCCACTAGACACACCCAGGACTTCTGCACTGCCAAGGAGAATCCATGGTGCTTCTCTGGTCTACTCTGGAGAAGTATTTTAAACCTCTCCTACCCTCAAAGCTCCTTTCCATTTATTCTTAGCTGGACCTTGCTCTCTAGGAGCCATCCTCGGGGAAACTTCCCAACCTTTCAGCACCAAGTCTGCATGTGGCTTGCATCTCGCCTTAGCCTTTCCTTCTTCTTTCTTATAACAATAGATGGGGTCTGTTCTTTTATCCCCGCACTTATGCTCAGAATTCCATGTCTCTAGCATTACCAGGAATCTTACACTATCAGTCATCCCGTTTCTTCTCTCTCCTGTACTCTGAATCACTCCCTTCTACGGTGTCCTTCCCATGAGCATATAAAAATGCCAGTGTTTCCATTTTTTTTCTAAACCTTCTTTGGACCTCACCTTCCCCTTTTAAGTTATTACCCTAGCTCATTTTCCTTTCTTTTACAGTAAAACTTCTAGCAGTTATCCACATTTGCTGTCTCTATTTCTTCACCTCTCACTCTTTCCTTATCCCATTGTAAACAGGTGACCGCTTCTACCACTTTCAACAATAACTTCCAAATTAATATATTAAATGCATATTTTTCAGTTCTTAACTTTCTTGGCCTCTCAGTAGCACTTATCATTACTGACCATTCTCTTTGAAATGTTCTTGTCTCTTGTCTCTATGTCAATGTTTTCTGATTTCCCTACCACCTTCATAGCTGTTCCTCCTGAGGATGTTTCACAGCCTCATTTTTCTCTACAAGCTGATGAAATATTAAGAGTTCTTCAAGTCCCAATTTAGGCCTTCTTCTCAATCTAACCCTGTCCCTAGGCAATATCATCTATGCCATTAGTTTCATTTGCCTTCATTTTACTTCAGAATTCCAGTTGTATATATTCAACTCCCTCTGCTTACTTACCTTTTTCAAAAACACCTGGCACTTTGCATCTCAAAAACAGATCTTATTGTCTTCTCTCCTCCCCAATTCCCCTTTGGTGTTCCATAACCAAATGGCACCATCCTTCATATAGTTTTATAAACATAAAGCCACTGGTCATAGTTGCCACTTGTTCCTCCTTCATTTACCACATCCAATCCATAGGAAAATCCTGTATGTTTTACTTCTGAACTGTTTCTCTATTCCATTTATTTTCCTCCATCATTCCCATTGTCACTACTCTAGCTTATCCCTTGTCTGGTCTACTACAATAGCCTCTGTCCAAACCATTTACCACATGAAACTAGCTGGATCTATTTTTTTTTAAACTTTTAATTTTGAGATTATTATTTTTTTCATGTTATTTGTAAAGACAAAAAGTTGTAACAACTTAAATGGCCAATAGTCTCTTTTTCTAGATTTATTGAGAAATTATTGACAGACATCGCTGTATAAATTTAAAGCACAGAGTGAGATGGTTTGATTTACACATTTTGTGAAACGATTACCATAACAGGTTCAGCCAATAGTCTTGTATGATGTGGATAAGTATATTATTTTTTTGTAGTGTAACAGATAGTTGTAAGAGATAACACAGAGAGATTATCCTTTACCCTTTACCTAGCTCTGTCCAACAGTAACATCTTGTATAACTATAGTACAATATCACAACCAGGAAGTTGACATTGGTCTATCCATTCACCTTATTCAGATTTCACCAGTTTTACATGCTCTTGTGTGTGTGTATTTATTTCTGTGTTATTATATTGTACGTATTTATTTATGTGACCACCACCACAGAAAATACAGAACAGTCTCATCATAAGGATATAAGTATTTCTTGCTACTCTTTTGTATTTACAGTCAGTTCCATCTCTCCCCCACTCCCTAACCTCTGTCAACCACTACTCCATTCTCCATCTGTATAGTTCTGTCATTTCAAGAATGCTATATAAATGGAATAATAAAGTAATCTTGAGATTAGCTTTTTTCACTCAGCTTGATACCTTTGTGATGTATATAAGTTGCTGCATGTATCTAAAGTTATTACTTTGTAGTGCTGAGAAGTATTCCATCGTATGGACATACTAGTTTGTTTAACCGTTCACTCATAGGAGGTAATTTTGTTTGTTTCCAGTTTGGGACTATCACAAATAAAGCTGCTATGAACACTGATGTACAGGTTTTTGTGTGGATATGTTTCCTCTGTCTGGGATAATGTCTAAGAGTAGCATATCTTTTTAGAGTAGCATACAAAGTTGATCAGGCCACATTTCTTCTTAAGTTAGCTTTCCCATCACCCTGAGGAACGTCCTTAACATAGCCTACAAAGAAGCTGACATCATTGGGCCCTATATATCTCCTCAGCCTTAACCTGGGCTGCTCTCATTCTCTCTATCCAGCTATTTTCAGGGCCTTCACCCACACTATTTCCCCTTCCTGGAAACTCTGTTCACCATCTATCTAATCTCACTTCTTGTTTATCATCTTCAGCTATTAGCTCAAATATCACTTTCTCAAGGAAGTGTCTCCTGACTTCCAGACTCACTTAGATTCCCCCCTTATATATGTTCTCAGAGCAACTTGCACTTTTATTTCATAGCAGTAGCACAGTTTGTAATTATAAGTTCTTTTGTGTGATCATTTGATTAATATCTGTCTTCCATCCCTCAGACTGTAAGCTCTAGTAAGGCAGAAACCATGTCTGTTTTGCTTCAGCATTTAGTAGACACTCATTTTATGTTTAATGAAATTTGGCCAAGGCTTTTTGTTTTCCTCAGTTAGGATTTAGTCCATTATCTTCCTTTCTTGCTTATTCCCTGGGGTTCCAATTCTGGTAACTTTGAGAATCTGAATAGGGACCCTCAGTTTAGAACTTCAATAATGCTGTGACTCCTGGTTCCAACCTCAGGTATGTCCCATTAGATAAATGAGAGTCTTGTTCGACCTCTTGGCTCTGATTCCAATTTTCATCTCACTCAGTATTTCTTCCTCTTGTTCTCCAACCTGTGGATATTAGGGTTTGTAGGAATGCCTCTTCCCCACTCCTCATTTCCATGAGAAAGTTTTCTAAAAACACCTTGCCTCTTGCCTCATTCCTTACATTTCCCCAGTAAGGAAAATCACCCTATTGATGAGACAGCACTTGGTCTGTGTTTCTCAAGTGGAACAGATCTATCGAAGATTACAGGTGCAGGAAGTCAGCCTCTTTCTCCTTCCTTTCCTACTTAGATTAGTTGGAGTTGATAACCTGGAAAATCATTGGTCTTATGAGAATCCAAATTTTCCCTTGGGAGGGCTTTTCAAAGGTTTAGATTGAAGAAAAGTGAGTCAGCAAGTTCATTTTATTACTTAAATTAAGCTACATCTTTCAACCCGGCCTTTAACAAAGATTTTGGTTCCCAGGTATTACTTCTTTCATCTTATTTTTCAATGGGTTTAGGATTTGAGCAGTGCTATTTATTGGACCCTCTCAAAGATTCCAACACTTAGGATTGTGCTTTTGTTTAGAATATCTTTTTTTACTCTTCATCTTTTTTACATTCAAGCCATTTTTCAAGACCCAGCTAAATCACATTTTACATAAGGCTTTCCAGCCCTCAAGGCTCTCTTTTATGAATGAAATCCTATAGTACTTACCAGACTGTATCGTTCCTTTTGGAATTGTCATTTATTGTCTTATGTGCATATGGAACACTCAAAAGTGGAACTTCTTTTCCCAATTCTATTTTAACTTCCTTAAAAGCAAGCAACGGCAGTGACCCAGATTTATGTTTTAACTCCCTACTAATCACGATTCCTTGTATACAGTAAGTGCTTACTAATATCTTAGGAACGATTGTGCTCAAGGCTGTCTTGCTGACTGGGCTTTCATTTGAAGGCCCACGTTACAATTGACACAGTTTAGTGGCCAGATGGTTTCCTAAAGGTGTGGTGGCTGTGGCCAAATAAAAGGAAAGTTAATATGTGTGTGTCTCTAAGATGTGTATAGTGCAAGTTGAATTTACATATAGGAAATGGAGCTTCATCCTATCTTGTGCTGTGCTTTCATCTTAGCAATGTACTCCCCATTTTCCTTTATGAAAAGTATATGGACCTCATGGTCTTAGGTAGAAAGGCTAAGAGAAATGTAAGCAGAAGACGGCAATGCTCCTGGCCGTGGTAGATGGATCTGCAGAGTGTTTTGAGTCTTTGAGTTAGTTGAAAGATTGAATAAACAGCCACTACTACCACAGGAAGAAATGAGGAGGAAGGGTCCTGAAAATGGTATGTGAGCAATGAAAGGCAGTGAATATTTTAAAGATCATTGAATTTAATTTATTCAACCTAAATGCATAAAAGTACAGGTGGGAACATTATTTATGCAGGTATATGCAAATCACTTTATAAAATAGGCAAAGCCCTTCTGCTTTTTATAAGTTGCCAAGGTGGTTCCTGATATTTTAAAAGCTATGAACCTTTAATGTAATTTCCTAAGAGTTGGAATCCCTCTGTCAGAAGCACAGTCATTGTCAGAACAGGTTTATTTTTTTTTTCTCTCCTCTGGGACATTTACAAGGCTCTTATAACCATCACAAAAAGAGTGGTTTCCACAGAGATGTGACTGGAAAAATCCCTTGGAAATTGCTGAGGAGCAAGTCACAATGTTCAAAGCAGAGAACATAGGCTTTGAAAACATGAACCCATCTGACCTCTTGAATTTAGTACAGTGAATTCCTGAGCTCTGAAACATGGGGCCCGGCTGTGCTTGCCATATTGGTGCTATAAGACTGGCAGTCGGTTGGCTGTGGCATGGTCTATTTCAAACTCCTTCACAGTGCCCAGTGTTGCATGTTCCCAGATGACATTTGGTTGGCAGAAGCTGGGCCTCCAAAGCTGGCAGTCTGGAATGCAGCCCACTGTGTTTTGACAAACACATAATTGACCATCTGATTACCAGCCTACATTCTGCACTCAGGTCACTGAAGGGACCTGGGCTTTTAGTAGGTCCTGATTCCTTGTCTTGTTCATCTTCTCAAACCTTTCTCCAGAAAGCAATATAGAGAAGACTTAAACACACCCACGCATATACTCCCATTTGTAAAAGAGAACATGGCACATGAAACATAAGCTGTTGAAAATTTCCTTTAAATTGTCCTGGCAGCCCAAAGTGAACAGGAGAAAAAGCACACTTATGGTGAACTCTAATTCAGAAAGAAGGAATGAATATATTGAATTGTTTCAACACCCGGCTGTGCATAAGTTGGAATTCAGCTCAATGGTTTGAAACTTCTGCTTAGAAAAAGGCAGCAATGGGAAAATGATAGAAAATTGGGGCATTAATTGACTATAGGGGGATATTCTCAAGAAATTTTTTCATTTTCAGGTGAAAGAAGAGAAAAAGCAGGTCACTGAGAATGTGTCTTCCTTATCTGCCTGCTCCTCTCCTAAGTCCACTATGGAAGCAGACACACATCTCTGGAGCCAGGAGACAGCAGCTCAGAGTGAGGTCAGATTCAATTTTGAGGTCTCTGATGAAGTTCCTGTAAAGATATACTTGGGTCTGCAATTTTGCCCCACACAATACATCAGCCTTTCTTCCTAGGAGGCAGGGGTGATGCACTGGGCCAAGGCATGCTAGTACTACACACTGTCAGCATCTATGCAAATACTACCACATAGCCTCTCCTCTCCACTCCCACTCAACTGCACAGTTCAGGCCTTTCATTTTCATTTTTGACTTTGTCTTTCTTTCCTCAGTCAGCCATCTCTATCATCACCAGAGTTTTCTTTTCCTACAACACGAATCTTGTTAAGATTTGTCAAAGCCTCCTCAAGCCTGCAGCATCAAGCCCAAATTCCTTCCTGTGCACGGCATACTAGGCCCTCTGTGATTTGCCGCCTACATTTTTCAGCTTCATCTCTTGGGCTCCTCTACCAACCACCATGCTCCAGCCACACTAATTATACTGTCCTCTGGTTCTGGCTGCTGCTCAATACCTACTGACTTTGCAAATTTTTTGCTTTTTTCTTGAGTATGATTTTGCTTTACTCTCCTCCACATCCACTCAATAAACTGCAACTCATTCATTAGACTTTAAGGTCCAGCTTGGGTACCTCTTCAGATGTAGATGGGCATACCTTTCTGGTTCCCCTCACTACATCTGGTATAAACCTCCATTTTGGTGCCTATCACATAGTATAGCCTTTGCTTACTGTTTATCTCTCCTAACAGACTGTGAGATTCTTAACAACAGGGAGCACTTCTTATTTATCTTGGAGTTCCAGGAACCAAGCACAGTGAGTAGCTTTCCTTAAATGTTTGTTGACTGAAATCTGAATAAAGAGCTGTGCTTAATAATTAATCAAAACTAAGCCAAGCAGTAGTATGAGCTTCTATAGGCATGGTGGGAGCCTCTTAGAGACTTAATGAAGGCAGATGATCCCAGAAGTAGGGTACTTTCTGATGGTTATCACAGGGTGAGAGTAACAGTGAGGGATAGATGGTATAATGGAGAGATATCTTGTTAACAGACAATATCACTAAGGCAGTGAATTTTCAGCTTTTTCAACACTTCATTTTTTAAATTGAAAGGTACTGTCCTGAGAATGACTCAGAATCTGAAGTGTGGAGAGGTCTAACTTATATGAACCGGGTTTCCCAAATAGGTCAAGTCTGTGATACCTGCTCCAAAAAAGCGTCACAGGTTTTGCAGGGCTCTTCTTTGTTTCTGCTAAAGAGTAATGAAATGGGAAACTCTTGGGGGAACAGCTGGAAGCTATTCAGTTCCTATTGAAATCTGTGTCAAATCCAGATTGGGACTTTGGACAAAATGCAGTGCCAAGGAGAGAAGGTTGAATAGGCAGATTTCTGTAACTGCCTGGTGGAGGCCACTGAAGAGGCACTAGGAGCTAGAAGCAGTGGGAAGATAATGTTCTGATCTGTTCCCAAGGAACCTTTCTTTTCTCGTTGATGGACATCTGGGGCACCACCTCTAGAGCCATCAGCTGTGTCTGTAGGGCACTTGAGGACAGCAGGACTGTCACAGTCCTTGTCACCTCTGAAATAAAGGCAGCTCAGGATTCAATCCCAACAAGCATAGCCCGGGAGTGGGACAAGGTTAGTGGGTACATGAATGGGCAATCAGCTTATTACAGGTCATTTTCCCTGCCTTATCTCTGGTTAAAAACTAGGATGTCTCTAGAAGCTGCTTGATTGATGGTTGATGTAGCATAGAATCAGCTTCACATTTTCCTATGAGCCAGAGACAGCCTTCCAATTATATTTTTTATCTCAAAACCCTTGATTTCTAATCTGTGACACAGGTCTCCAGCCCCCTGTACTGCTGGTGTCTGAGGCTCGCCCTACAGTGCTGACGTCATAATAGCCGAGCCATGCGGGCAGGAGTGCACTGTGCTGACTCATCCCTGGTGATGCGAGGATTAATGCCTTGTCTAACACAAAGCTATTATGTGAACCACTGTTACACAAAGAAATGTAACAAAAATGATTTGCCAGTCAGAAGACTAGAAATGTGCAGTGCTAGGTAACTGAGGCAGGGATGCGGAGACACGGAGTTGTAACCATAAACACGCACATTGACACCCTCCAAAGCATTGACAGACTCACTCTATCAACACTGAGAAAAAGGAATAACAAGACTTGTCAGGGGCAGGGAGGACCCACTCCTGCTGTATAAATGCATTACACACAGCACCAGTCTTCGGGGACTTTAATCAATCTCCTTTTTCTGTCAAATAACTGTCACTTTAGACCTTAGCCTGGGCATCCTTTGGAGGATTCAGCTCCTCTAAATATATTTAACTAGCTTCTAAGAATATTAGTGAAAGTCATACATAAACTAAAGAGCCATGGGAACACCCTTTCTGTGCAAATGATTACAACCCAATGAATATCTCAGAATGAACAGTCAGTGAAGTAAGATATAATGCTGTGAATAAGGAACCATTTATGTTCATCAGAGTGAGAAGCAGCTGGAAGGGGTCATTTATTTAAATAAATAAAGAAAGAAATAAATGATTATTGATCATATGAGGTGACTGCCACTACCTTTGGCATCTCTTGGGTGGTGTCTCATGTAGTGATTTTGATTACTGGGTTCATTACCCTATCACCTCTTTTGAGGTATAATTTCTCCAAACCCATTCAGTGTAGCCTAGCAATTTGGGCTTTAAATAATAAATATTCTCTCTTTTTATCTAAAATCCACAGCTTCTGCCCCCAATGACTTGTATCTTTTCTGAAAAAAGAAAAAGAAAAAGAAAAAGAAAAAAAGGTATCTTTTACAAACCTCCTGGCACATGTAATCCTGGGTTTCCCCACCCCGACTCCTTCTGGTCTTTACAATTTTACATTCAACTTTAACCTAAGTGGCAGAAATCTTGTGCTTTACTGTTGTACTTCTTAGTAAAAGGATATTAGAAATTTTGTCAATAAATAAAAACTCTGATCTAGAAGAAGAAATTACAAACCACTGAATCCAGGGATGGATGTAAAACTGAAAAATAAATAATTGCCCATTGACTGGCAGTGGAGCAAAAAAAAAAAAAAAAGCCCAACTGCTGCTGGTATCTGGCTGAAGAATGTAAACTATAGCTTAGAAGGGCAGTGACTTTTGCAAACAGCAGCTGTGGCTGAGTAAAAGGCAACCTTCATATATAAAGTCCAATCAGTGGGGCCACTGGTCTTTTCAGCCCCTCACATATGGCAACAACAACTACCACAACAGCATCGGCTCTAAACGCAGAATAAGCTGGCACATACCAAAGAAGTGCTGGAAACCACAACAAAGTCAGCTAGACAACGTGCTGACAGAGACCCAAATTTCTCACATCTTATGCTTTTTTGCAAAGTAAAGGAACCACTTTTACTTACATGAAGAAGAGGAGCAGGCTTTAGTCTGATGGTCAAAGAACTGTGAAAATCAAAGAAAAAATAAGGAATTAAAAATGAACCCAATGATACTATGGGGAGAAGGAAAGCAAATCTAAGCACTGTATAGGCAGGACTGGTTGCTCCTACAGCACAAGCAGTAAGAGCCCATTTTGTCACCTGTAGCAAAAAGAAAAGGAGATCCAGCCTCATAATATTGTCCAAAGGTGTGACCTCTTGCTCTATGACCAACACAATTCTTCTCTGCACAAGGAGTGCCAACCCCTTTGTCAGGTTCATCCTAATCTGAATCAAATGAACAGTCTGTAGAGTTGTGCTGTTCACTATAGTAGCTGCCAGCCACATTTATCTATTTAAAGTTAAATTAATCAAAATTTAATAAAAAATTAAATGTTTATTGTCTCTGTCTCACTAGTGACATTTCTAGTACTCAATAGCTACCTGTGGCTATTGTCTGTCTTATTATAGGTAGAACATTTCTATTGTTGCATAAATATCTACTGACCAGAATAGGTTAAAATTTTACCATGTAGCACAGGACAAATTTTAGCTAATTTTGACAAAGATGAGGCAACCTCTAATAAAATTTGGTTCTTTAAGGGGTAAAACAGTATGTTTAATGCCCAGAAGATCCTCTGGACAAATTCAGCACCTGCAGGCATTGTCATCCCTCAGCTAGGGACTTGGGTTGGTGCTGGCTGAGTACTTGATGCGGTCTCATCGACCCTCTCTCCAGCCTACGAATGTCCCCTCTGACAAAATGATTTTAAGCTGAAACATCTATCCCCCAAAACACATCCCTAATGATGACAACTTCAGGTGTGGGAGGCTGATGTTAATAGTTTCTCATTCTATATTTCAAATCTAAGAATTTTTCTTTGTAATCTTTAACTCACAAGCCAAATAAGCTATTATGGAACTGGCCTGATCACCATCATTTTGCTAGTTTCTTTTGTAGAAGAATAAAACTGAAGTGACAGAAGACCCACAAGAAATTAATAAACCAAACAAGAATTCTGAGAAAACATAGCAGGTCTCCCCACTGCCATTTCACTCAAATACATCAAAAACTTAATATGCACTGATTGAATTCTTGTCTCTCTGACACCATAATTTTAACCACTTCACATAGGGCCTCCAGAAATATTCAAAACAAACCAGATTAAAAGAGATTAAGTAGAAGGATCTGATTAAATAAGGCTAAAACAGAAAACTGGTAATTAAAGAGACTTCACTTCTCAGCAAGTTTGCTAGACAAATGCATCCTCATAGAGTTTCTTTTAAAGAACAAGTTTCCCCTTTATGGCCAAGGTGAAACCCTGTCCATGCACATGCAAGTGTAAAGGATGGTGTTCTTGGACAAAAGAGTTGAGGTGAAAACCTGATCACTAAGTATGCTAACACAAGAGAGGTTGGAGGTCTCCAATGCTTTCAAATTGTTTCACAAAATTGATGAATTTAATGAAAACTTTAAGCAAGATGATTAGATTATGTATGATTCATTGAAAACACACATAAACCTGAAATGTATATAATATGTGACTGACTAGTCTTCAAAGACTTTAGAGCTCTAAGTTTTGCTACATTCTACTCTCTTTTGCAAGCCAGGCTCCTAGACCATTGTACTGGTACACTTCTTAGAATACTTTTCTTTCCTCACCTCCCTCCCTTCCATCATTCCTTCTTTCCCTTTAGCCTTCATATTTGTTATCCCTCTTCCCCAACTCCTTTTGAGCTTATTTTCTTTCCTGACCTTTGAGGAAAAGAAGAAAAATATGTTTGATGGTTATCTTTTAAATATCCTCACTTATCACTTATCCTGTTGCATGTTATAAACTCAATAATTCTCAATAATATATTATACTTTTTGAAAACCATACTTAGTACTTATATTCTTAAATCTAAGAAAATAACTTTCCATTCTAAATTTCAAGAAGTTTTTTTTTCATAAAAGTTAGTCAAAAGTAAATTTTTGATGTGATCAGAAGAGATCAATGTAAATTGTACCGAGATCGACTAACACATCCAAGTCCTGAAATAAAAAAACTATCTTTCTGGATGTCAAATGACACACAGGTGTCAATTACAGAAATCCGAGGTAGAGAGAAAAATCAGTGTGTATGTCAGAGTTTAAGACAAATTAAAGCCAAATCAAATTGAAGATTATTTTGGATATAATTGTTGTCTTTACACATTAAGGAAAAACAATAATACCTATCCCAAATTTAATATTAAGGCTAAATACTTAAACTCAGAGTTGTAAAACAATTCATAAATGTTCATAAACGTCAAAAGGCCCTAACTTCCTGAATGAATTACAATTTGCTAGGCAATTTTAAGAACACGTATTAAACTATATAGGTTTATCTTTGTTCAGTTCAAATTGTTATTTTATTGATATGCATTCTTTCTGCTTAAGTGATATCCACCTTATATGTCTGTAAGTTTTTTGATCTGAAATGCAAATAATTATCTATAATAGCTTTGCATAAGATTAAACACATTTGCATTAGGTATACTAGGTTAAAAGTACATATTTCTAGCAAGGAATATGTTACTGCACAGCCCAAAAGAATTGAGACATGAAAACATGGATGGGGAGGCAAGAGTAGACAGAGGGAGAAGGGGTGACTTGCGGAAGTCTAATCTTAGTTTTGTAGTTTTTGAGTGGAAATTATTATATACTATCATCTCCAAGGAATTAAAAATATTATTAGCTGTAACTTAAAGATTAGTCAATTCTGATTTCAATTTATGTAATGTTCTAGGGCAAGAGTGATATAGAATCTTTCCTCCCAGAAACTCCCTCTAAGCCCTAGTTTCAGGTAGCTCCCAGACTCCATGCAGGTCATCCAGGAATTCCAGGTTAGTAACCCTTGGCTTAAGGAGATGGGGAGAAAAAGCTCTTGCAATCCCACCGCTCACCACCTCTAGGAAGTTCTAACAAGTTGCTATAAGTTGAAACCAAGAGTAACTAAAATGTATAGAAAAGTCCTGGGTGAGTGTGTGTGGCTAGAGACACAAAGACTCCTTTAAAGGCTTCCTGGATGCTGACCTTCCTAGTCCTTTATAACTTCTTTTTTAAAAAAGCCATAGAGCCTTAGGAACAATGAGGTAGAGAAGTAGTGAGCAGAGAGATGATAGAGTTACTATTAATTGAGTATCTTCTGCGGTTTCAGGCATCCTGCTAAGTAAATGCTTCTCAAATTTGAATATGGGTATACCCAGGGTGGTGAAGAAGTGTAATGGGACTACACAGAGCCACAAAATAAATAATAGAGACATTGCTGTCTCTTTGGAAAGTCAATTGTCCTTGTGGTTAAGTAATTTAAACTCTTATTTGTACATGTATTCATTTATTCAACAAGTATTTCTTGGATGTTATAGAAGAAATACAACAGATACTGTTCTTGGCTTTGTGGAACTTTCAGTTTAGCGAAACAAACAAGAATATATTGAGGAGTAGAATGCAAAATCGGTATGTATTTTTAGGGTGAAACCTGAGACCTCACTGACAAGTCTCATTTGTGACCATCTGCTTCAGGCAATGTCCCCAGAACCCTGAGTATTGGATCACTAGCTCTAACTTGAGGATCACCTATGTGACAGAGTTTGAAAAGCAGCATTAACTGTCTAACATTTAATCCTGACTACATGAGTAAACACCTTTACTTCCAATATACTGGAGAAATAAGAGAGATTTGAGAAATTGGGAAACTTACCCCAAATCACACAACTGCTGGAATCTGAATAAGTCTGTACCAGTCCAAAGTCTGCATATTTTAACCACTACCTCTAGGTGTTCCCCACTTTATGTTTCCCCTTGAAATCTGGGTTTATTCAAGATTTTGTAGGCTAGTTTAAGCCTCTTCTTTGGAAGGAGACAGGTTTGGCTTGATTTGCATTCTAAATATTTCACAGTGGTAAGGGAAAGCTATTATTATACCCATTTTATGGTGCAGAAGCTGAGCCACTTGCCAGCTGAGGTATCTGGCTGGGTTGCAAACAGAATAAGGGTTGTCAGTCTCTCATTCCTCCGAACTCCAAGCTTAAGCACTGGTACTGTCCAAGGGCTTTTCTACACACAGAATTAACACTGGCTGATGAAGAATGAGACAAACTTTGCTCAGAGAAAATAACAGTGCAATAGAAAAATGGAAAATAAGTAATCATAACATTCAAAAAAATTGGTTACTTTTAGCATTGTGAAAAGAAAAGGGAGAGCTTATTCATCTCAAATGAATCAGAAAATTAGAATGTGTCACTGCACTGATGACAACTGAGGAATTCAGATGAATTAAGTTCAATACTTATCCTTCTATCTGAAGAGGGTAAATGGAGTGACAAAAGTACAGAAATGACCTCTTAGACAGACCTTAAATCTTTCCAATCTTTTTTTGTCAACTATTCTCTCTAGAAGTTAGGTGAGTTTATATCTTTGTTTTCTATGGCTAGAGATAACATTTTAACATCCTTTTAATGTTCTAAAAGTATTGCATTAATTAATTCTTATGTGGGAGTCATTCCAAATAGTAGGATGAAGATTTTTACCTTATTGATTTTCCTAATACCTTCCTGGATCCCAGTGTTTTCAAAATGCGAGGCACTATTGGATTTTTAGATACATATGCTCCTCAGAATAAGCACCAGCTTCATAGGTTCCTGTCAATTGATATTCCATCTTCACTCTGGATACATGATTTCCTTTATCTGACAGATTCAAGAAATTTTATGCTAGATTTAGTGGCATTTCATGCACCCTGAATTTGGAGGCTTTTAATTCTCTATTTTCTATCTGGAAAAGCTTTACAAGTTAAAGTCAGATGGAAGGATTATTCAGATGTGCATACAAAGCATGTGCAATCTCCCACTAGGTACTCTGGGGTCTCCAGCAGACATGTTTCCTGAAGTATTTTCATTCCTTTTTGTCAGTCTTAAGAAGACTACAAATGTCACAGATGGTCATTTATATCTTGGAATCTACTTTTCAAGACCATCCACTTTTTGGATCCATCTTGAGAAGAATAGTAAGGAAATCACAGTGATGCCTTACCTTTCCTTAATATGCTATGTTAACTCTAAATAATGTCTACCTTCTGAAATTTAGATGATAAAATAATGACCAATATAATAAGAGAGAATTTCAAAAACTGAAGTTCAGTAATTAGGTCTGGTACTGTTCCCAAGCCTAAGACATTGCTGAGATACAACTTGCTATGCCATCTCACCTCATACAAATCTTTATGAGCCTTCCTGATTCTTGTAGGTATCGGGCTTGAGGGAGTAGGAGGAAGTAAAAGCATTAGAGCTGGGAGAAGTGGCAGGGCAGGGTAGGAGGTAGTGTTGGGGACTAAATTTGCTTATTGTATTTAGTATGATTTCTTACAGCTCCTAAAACAGACGTAACTCTATGGTGTGATGACCTTCAGGAGCTCTCTACAACCTGATCCCAAATATTTTCATCTATATCTCATACTCCTAAAGTTGTGGCTTTATGGATTCTAAATGGATTGGTGTACCAGGACATTTTACCACAGCATATTGATGTTTTTTAGTGGATGGTGAAAAGGTCTGGCCTTATTATCATGTGGACTCATCACTTAGAAACATTCAGTCAGAATACTGCTCACAACCTACCTACCATAATGCCATTTGGTTCAAAAAGAGTTGTGCCTATTATAGGGTGAAGTCATCCTGAGACTCTTCAGTGTATAAACACAGAAAGTAACATGTTAGTGGTATAGAGAGCATGGGAATAAATATGGGCACAGCAGCAGAAAGAAACCTCCAGAACACTGAGAACAGAAGGCTCTCTTTACTCAGATGGTTTACTCAAATGGTTTTCTTTTTTTTTTTTTTAATACAAAGGGAAAAATTGTGACACAAAATTTATATCAAAAGAAAAATTAAGCAGGTACTTATACCTGATGGTCTGTTAGATACTAAACCAAGAAGACAATATAGGCACAGTCTATATTCTAAAGCCTCGGAAAGACCTCTCCATAACATAGACTGAAAAAATTTTTACTTTTGTCCTTATTACCATCAACTATTTTCTTAAGAGCATCCAAGATCTTTCACAATCTGGCCCAAATCCACCTCTCTCTTTCTCTTGCTCGCCCACTTGCTCTTTTTTGGTTGTTTGTTTCTTTTTTTTTCAGCACTGTTTCCTTACATTCTGAGACAGGCTCTATGTCCCTCCCTGAATATACCTAGGGTATCTTTGACTTAGAGCCTCTGCTCACAGTTCACACTTAAATCTACCAAGCCTAGCACAGTATCCTAAACACGGCACGACACTTCATTTGTTAGATAAATGCTGTCCATCTATTTTAGGAGACAAAGATGAGAGAACAAAGTTGCTAAATCAGTAAATAAATAGCACCAGAGAGAGGTCAAAGAAAAGTTAATTTTAGTGTGTTTTAGGAGTGGGGGCAAGATGAGCTTTAAGATTAGGAAAACTGATGCTCTTTATTCTTGGGTCTAGCCAATGCTATGAGTCAGTTACTTTTTTGGGAACGAGTTTCAACCTCAAGGTTAAATGAACACAAATGCTCTGTCCATCAGCATATAATGAAAAAGCTGTGGCTATTTCCACATTGGCACAATAAAATTAAAATATGCGGTGCCCTTTTCAGAGGCATCACATATGACAGAACTTTTTAAAATAATCCCTTTTGCATTCTGGTATAGAAAGGGCTATAAAAACGGAAGTAAATGCTTAAAAACTAGGATAATATCACTTCAGAAAGAAAGAACTGAGGTGTATCTTCTTAGTTTTCTGATTATAAGAAGAGTTGTTGTAAAGAAGATAATGATCAGCATTTTTGTCCTAGGCAAAATAGTATTAAACTGTTCGGTAAAGAATTTAAGTTAAGACTAAAAGATGAACATCCTAAACGTGCAAGTGGTAAATAACCAAATAGATTGCTAAGAGTGGTTAAGAAATTCCTATCTTCATGTCTATTTTAAAATAGGAAAAATCCTCATCTATTTTGGTTGGAATAAATGCAGTGCTGCCTTCAGTCAGGAGGATGAATTCAATAACTTCTTTCATCTTGTTAAGCTCTATGTGATAACAAAATCCTGTAACATGATGATCCTAAAAATTGTACAGATTCATAACATAGTTGAATAAGATACATTTTACAGGTCGAAGAGTATTAGGCAATACAGAAAATCTATAAGTTACTAAACTGAAAAAAAAGTATATATAGTGCTTACATTTCAATTTCGAAATTATGATTCAATTTGCCAAGTGTATATGACACAAATAGAATTGAGAAAAAATGCGCCTGAATTTACTATAGTTTTACCATAATAATTAGCTAAAGTAAAAACATTCTAACAATTAATTCTTTCATGTCTAAGAAATTTAGCTGCATATTTCATAAACCTGGTATGAATATGCATATACACTCGCTCTCCGATTTAAAAAATGTAAAAAAGAAACCCAGAAAATAATATAAGAACTCACTATTATTCCCAGGGCTATCTTCAAAGACATCAGTAGAACCAGTGAACGAGTCCTTTTAAGTGACCAAAATGAGTCTTAAGTGATTAAGAATGTAAATCAAATAACAGGCTCAGGAAAAGCTCTAACGGGGTGGCAAGTTACTGCCTTTTTTGTCTATTTACCTGGCAACTTTGGAGCTCAGCAGAAGTGTCCATTACATACAGCACACAGGGTAAGATGAACAGTTCCAATGACCTTGTCTGAACTAAATTCATTTAAAAGCAGTTTGCCACATTTCTTAAATAGAAGATGAGCCCATTCTATCTGTGGCACAGATTTGGACTGGGTCACTGAACTATTGCCCAACTTTTATAAGCAAAGCACTAACATGTACCAATCAACAGACAGCCCATAGCAGAGGCATGAGGAAGGTCAAAACACACACACACACACACACACACACGCACGCACACACGCACGCACAAGAAATTGGCAGTACATTATAGAAGAAAGCTATTTCTAAAGATGGACTTTGGCTATTAAAACCTTTAAGTGTTATTCAACCTTTGTTAGGAAAAAAAAAAAATCAGTCCCAACATAACCTGTAAAGATCCAGTTAAAAAGAGATTGAGAGAAAGAAATGTAGTTTTATTTTGCAACCCATTATTTTCATATAAGCACAAATAAAAATGATAAACTATGCCAATTTCTTCATAGCTGACTTGTTATAGGATATTGTTCTAGTCTTCACTAATGACTTCTTGAGGTTGGTTATTACAATGATCAGAAGTTGGGAGGATTGAGGTCTGAAACCTTTCAAAAGAAACATTTTGTTCAGTATCACCACCAAAGATAAAGTCAACATTAAGCTAACTGACAGCCTAACTAGGGCAATGTTTGGTACATGTAGCCATTGCTTTTGCTGTTTCAAATGTTAGGAATGAACTGAACAGCAAGGTGTCAAGCTAACCAGAAACTTGAATTTTGAAAAGCTACAGTACAATAAACTGATAAAATAGGTTGTGAGAGTTCATAAAACTTACTCTTGGCTTCCCTCTCTCCATTCCTTCTTATTTCCACAACCATCAGGCAGTTGAAGAAAAAGAAACAAATGCAACTAAGACTGTCTTTTTGGGGACACTATCAGTTAGCTCTTTATCCTCCCCAACTCCCAAATGGTCTCAGTTATCTGAAAATTTATGAATTAAATTGCTTTAATACTTCCTCTTAGGGGAATTTGCATTTCCTTAGCTATGCTTACAAGATCCAAATTCAGGTTTTTCTACATGTGATGAGGGATGAGGGAGGTATCTGGTGATGATATGTCTGTGTGTGGAGTGAATTTTGCTCTGGACTTTAAAATCTTTCATTTTTACTGTAAAGAGGGTCATCTGCTTCTCCATCTCTGGAAGCTAATGTTGCTTAGAGTTTAACTGAAAATAAAGATATATGCATATACATGCAAACATCATATATATTTTCCTCTCAAAAGTTGCAGGCATTTTGGGACTTTCTGTCCACATACTCTATGAAATGTTGTTTATACTCATGTCAGAGTAATTTAGGTAGAAACAAGAAAACATAAATGGTTTACATTGAAACTTTACTAACATATTCTTCATTAATGATTTCCTCATGGCTCATCTCCATTGCTTCCTGGCCCCTTGTTAGCATATGCTTTCTTACAGTATCTTTCTGCACTAGAAAACCCTGTCTGTGAATTTTCCTCATAAATACCTGAATTCTCGTATCCATCTATTAATGATCTAGGAATTGAGGATGTTTTCTGTCTGCTCTTTCACCTCCCACTTCATGAAAGGATTAGATTGTAAACAATCTAGCACAAATCCTTCAGGGCAAACCATGCATGGCTGAGCTGATCTCAGCAGGTAGGGAACCTGTAGCAGTCTACAAATACAATTATGAAAATGCAAAGAATTCACCCTTACTTTCAGGAAGAAATTGTGTTATTTCCAAAATGAGATCTAGCAAATAAGGCACATTAAAAGAAACTGAGCAAGGTATGATTTTAAAAAGAGTCAGCAGAGGTAAATTAAAAAAAAAAAAAAAACACGTCAGATTTGCCTCGCTTTCTTAAACTGCAGATTCGTTTTCAGTATCTGACAGTGGCCAACACCAGACACTTCAAGGGAAGTCCATTTAACTCTGACCAATGAAGCCCAAGTGCTCATTGTACAAAGGGGCTTCTTTCTTATCTCTAAAGGCAATCAATTTGTGCCCCAGAGTCTGAGGGTTCACAGATTTTGGTTTTTTAATTTTATAAGTTTGCGCATGCTTGCTTCTTCTGCATGATTTGGTCCTGAAGAAGTGACACACCCACAATTCCACAGAGTTAATTAACCCCATACCGGGCATTTTTTTTCCCTCATTTCACACATCCACTTGATGCTTTAAATGCCCCAGCAGTAGCATGATCAAATAGGTTTTTTTCCCTCTCTTCTCAGTGAGGAAAGCGTGGTCATGGTAGACCTGGAACATATCTGCTCTAATTCTGAAACATTACCAAATAACATTTTATCAGAGGGTACAGAAATGCTCACAAATGTTTGAATTAAACCCTTTCATGTGGTTCACCTAACTTATTGACAATTTTAAATAATAATAATAATATATAGTAAATACTGGGGTAGAGAAGTATGACCTATATCCAGAAAAAAATTTTTAATCCTATTTTACTGGAAAAAAAATTAAAAAGACTCCACAGCCTCTTTCCTTATCTTTAACAGTTTCAAGAGAAAGGCCAATGAGAAGAATGATATAACTCATCTTTTTTCCATTTCAAGGAATAGGCTCATGATTTCCAGATTTATTTTCGCCAAAGTGAATGTCTTGAAAACTCTAAGATGATCACTGTTTTCTAACTTTTCGAGAAAGAAAAAAAGTGAACATGATGATGGTGGGTGATTTAATGCGATCAGCTTGTCAACGTGATGAAACTGAAAAAGCTTTTATAGAACATGTCCACATGCTAAAATAAAAAATCTTTAACATAATGTATATAGTGTAGAGTGGTTTTTGTCATAGCAAAAGAAAGGAATATCATTAATTTAGACAGTAAGTGTAAGGTTCTGCTAAAAACCTCCATGGACAAATCACAGAAATACATTCTGGCCAGACAAATGAAGCCAGACAATTTCTAGTTCTTTTAGAAGCTATCGAAAGAGCCATCAGATTTTAAGTCTGTCATCTCCGTTACATGATAAAAAAAATTCTGGGCTAGTATTCTCAGCTATACTTGTACATGGCTTCAGAGTTTTAAAGATTTATACATAAATAGACAAGAAAATGACCTCTCCTAAATGTCCCACCTTAGGCAAACTACCAGATTTCTCTCATTTTCAAAAGTATGTGTGGCAAACTGGCCCATTTTGGTGGGACTTGGTCATAGAGCATATAAGTCTTGTGTGAACTTTCAACCTCATTTTTACCTGAAAAGTGATTTTTTTTGCACACAATATTAAATCTCATGAATTCTATTATTCTTAGCATAGGAGATAGTCAGCACAAGGGGAAACCTAATATTGCAAATTCTTGTTTGAAATGTCTTAAATCTTATGCTTTGGAACCAAAGACGTTATGAAGTTCTAAAACACATTCATTATTGCCAATTTTCTCAAAGTCATTACTGCTAACTAAGAGTCTTAGGAGGGCAAAACTGGTCCAATAGGCAAAAAAAAAAAAAAAAAAAAAAGGGTCCAGTGAGGCACAGTTTATTTTTATTTACACTGGTCAGATTTCATATTTGACATACAGCCTAATTCAAGCTTGTATATCTGTGCCCCCAGCCTTTGGCTGGAACCACCTCATCAGGTCATCTTGCAACAGGTTGTTAAGATTTCAAAGACTCCTTCCCATCAGGCTTTTTAATGCTCCCTGATGCCTTTACCATGGTCTATGGGGTCCAATTCCTCATTGCCTCTCTAACCTGATTTCCCATCACTTTTACATAAAATTAATCCAACTGGTGATAGAATGTGGTTACCTAGGGGGGTGAACAGGAATAGGGATGTGAATTGGGATTAAAAGGAATAAATCAATAAGAATTAATGAGTTTATGTCCTTGTTAAAATTCAACTCTCTCATTAGAGAGATACCTGTACTTATAACTGAGCTAACAATGTTTCTGTACTTTCTTTGAGAATTAGTTTAGATAAGAAAGAACATGCAAAGCATTGCACAGATGGAGGCATATATTCATTCATGAACTTAACAGTTTTTTTCATTGTTTATTATTAATTACCATGCTAATTAGGCTTCACTCTTGCTATCAAAGGTCTTTCACTCTAGTGTAAGTTCTAGAAAGTTTTCATGTCTCCATGATCACTCACACCCTGCCCATAACAACCTCTCTTCTGATTCCTTATTCATTCTTTTCAATTGTACTGTGACAACCACTAAGTCCTTGTGAATGATCTGACCCTTTGTGGCCTATACCATCAACTCAGCTAATTTTTATTTAGATAAAAAACCCCTTTCCCACTTCCAACTACCCTTTCTTCCTCAAACAGCCAAGAAAATATTATAAAAGTCTTCCCAAAACTATCAAAGTATTTGAAATGGGTCCTTACAATGTTATTTGACACAAACACCAATTTGCTCTTTCTTTTTGGAAAGAGGGACAATTAATAGAGTCTTAGCTTCTGGGAAGCATGTCTTGAGCTATACAGGCAAATTATGAGTCAATGGTCTCCCAGACACAGCACTCATTACCCTTCGAGACAGCACAATTCAGCACCCAACATGAGATCAGAATCTTACCAAAGTCATCTCAGTCTCAGAGAAGAATTAATGAAACACATGTTCTTGGTTCTTGAACTCCTTAGGAGGTACCCTTCCATTATATTTTTGTCTTTTCTGAATCTAGCTATCTTAGGTCAATGTCAGTTAACATGGTATAAACACCTCTCAACTTATTAAACATTTTCTTCCTCCTCATATTTTTCTTCTTCTTTCCATTTAAACAAAAATGGAAGAATTTAATGGTGGTACAGAGCAGCAAATGTTCTCTCCCTGTTTCTTTTCAAATATTTCCTTCTTATATAAACAGTAGTGATGGAATTATAAACATCATTTTTCTACCTCCATGTTAATATTCTTATTATCTTGCATAAATAGAAGTGAATAAATACATACACGACACTAATGAATCCCTTTTTAAAAAATGCAGTTTTCATCTTTCCAAACAGTGGGGGAAGAATTAATTAATTCAACATGTAGTTTACCTGTTTATATTTTGAATGTTAATAAAGTAAAATCAAATTATGGCTTAGTTCTTTTCAGACTTATATTAGCCATTGCCACTTTTGAGGGAAGGTGGGACTAATGACACTGGGTTCAAGTCGTCGGGGTCAGTGGGTAAGGGGCTTGGCAGGCTGAAAAGGAAGTTAAGCTGCTAGGGTAGGGGGTTTTGACTTGCTGGGGAGGTAGAGATATTTGCTGGCAGTGAAAGGAATATTTTTTTTGTAGAAAAAAATGGCTAGGAAACGGTTACCTGGGGGCATTAGGTGAGAGAAATATCAAGATCAAACATAAACAGGCTCTGAGGAGACTGGGGAGGAAGATATATCACTATTTTTTCCATCTTTTTATTTGTTTCTCATCATCACTTCATACTCTTTCTCTCTTCATCCTTCAAGATTCTTTTTTCTGCCTCTTTATAACAAAGAAGCATTTAGGAACAATTTTAGGGGACAGTGAGACTCCTACAAAAGAAATTTTAAAAAGACTTATGATAACATATTGCACATTTATATATACAAGAAAACATAACCTATACATGAATGACCAAGAACTAGAAACTGGAACTTTTGAGATTTAAAAAATTGATGGTATGTCTGATCATATTAACCTCCAGACCAGCTGGTTTTTAGCATTGCTGGAAAGGGGTATAAGAGAATCATGAGTAGGGAAAAAAGGTGGGGAATAGAATTATATAAAAATTTATATTTAAAAGGAAAAAGGGACTTAAGTCATCTATTGAAATTCCCCCAAATTATTTTGGAATTTATATATAAGTACTATCAAGAGAAGAAGCTTAATTTAAAGATTCTCATGGGGTTTATGAAATTACTAAACCTGTGAATTATGTTCATCACAGTCACTCAAGCAAGTAACGGGTAACTAAAGCATGGTATCTCACACTGAATAACAGGTTGGTCACTCTGCCAGTCTGACATATGGAGGCAGGGCCCACAGGAGCAGCGGTCTGCTTATGAATACCACAGAGAGACATCCAGGTTCATGTCAATGCACAGGGCCTGAAGAATTAGTCATATAGTGTAGTCTGGAAGGTACATATTCTCAAGTATTCTCTAACATCAACTTTTTAGCCATGTCTTCTTGGGAAAAAAAAAAATTCTAGTACAAAACTTCTGGAAGTTCTTTATTTGGTCATTGGGTGAGGGGAGGTTGCTGAAACATATGACAATATGCGATGCCTAAAAACAGGAGGAAGCAAGGATAGAAAGAAATACAGAAATAAGGGTGCCAGCTCCAGAGATGCTCTAACAGGAAAAATAGAGAATCTTAAAATAGAGAAATAAAAGAGCATGCTTTGAGGGACACATCAGAACACTTTAGGAATCTGAGGTAAAAATTAAAAACATTTGCTTCTTGTCAATTATTACCATTGCCCCATGGGAGGTTCCTATTTATTCTACTTTTACATACACGAGTACATTCTTTTCTTAAGAACCAGCCTTCTGTGATAAGAGTGATGATGATGGCAGTCTCAGTTATTGGCAAAGTTGAGAATGAAATCCTGATGTCCAGGCTGTTCCCGACATCAGGATTTTGGGACACTCCTCAAAGTGTTCAGTCTGCCATCAGTGGTGTCCCTGAGACTGGTGGCAAATGATACGTGTGGTAGCAGCAGGGATATTGCGATATACATGGCTCCAGAAAACAAGTACTCTACCTTCTTACCATGACTTTTTGACTTTCATTTTTTTCCTCTTTCCTCCCAGACTATTAATCTCCCACTGCTTTTACACCAGCCAAGGCCCTCTTGGGCTGTTAACTATAAAGACATCTACCAACTCCATCTATGGTTCTAGCTATACCTAGGTAGTTCTCAAGTCCAGATGAACCTGTCCACATGTATTCTCCTCAGTTTTCAGGTTGCTGGGCAATGCAGGAGAAAACTGACAAAACTGTACAGCCTGGTGCCTCTCCAGAGTCTTGGTTTTCAACTTGAGCTAGAGTTTCAGAACTACTTTATAATTCTTTTATTTGTTCCTAGGCAGTTTTCTTTTTCATTTCCCAGTTTTCATTTGTCACTTTATTCAACTCTTCCCTCCTTATAACTTACTCCTACCCTTCATTCCCAGCTCTTAACCTTGCCCCCGCCCACTCTCTTTTTTCCCAGAGAAGCCGGAGGCCATAAACTGGCATTCTCATCACTGCACCTCTGTCAGAACCCAACTATAACATTTCAGAGACTTTTCTCTCTAGCACCGATGGCCTCCTCCAGGATCTTATTGTACCAGTTACTACATCTTTCTTCTCTATTTTTCATTTTCCTACTGACTGCCAACATGCTTCTGCAGCCCTCATATAAAACAAACAATAACCATAACAAACTAACAAATAAAAAAGAACACATTCTGTGGATCTGATTTTTCCCTCCTTTGTACCACCTTCAAGTTTCCTAAACTGATTTATTCCTCAACACAGTAAAATCTGGTTTCTCTAAGCTGTTTCTAATTAAACAGTCAAAGTCACCAGAAACCTCTAATCGCTAGTTCCCAAGGTCCATTCTTCAACCCTACCATTTTATTTGCTTCTTTTAAAACTTAGGTTCATTGAATAATTTACTTACACTAAATTCATCCTTTTTATACTCTTCTATAGTTCAGTGAGTTTTGACCCTGTGCTGGTTCCTTGATGTCTGTAAGATCCAAATGCCTTTGATTCACATACAAATACCTTCAGAATCTCAGTTTTCCCCACATAACCAATTGTCTGATCATACACCATTCAACAAAATGTGCTATGTACATTATGCTTCTTGAACTTTCTTCATGTTTCCTCTCTAGAAACACAAGCTTTTGTGTAATATAGTAAATGCTATTAATATTTCCATCTCAGTTTCCCTAGAGAATCATAAAACTTGATGTCATTTTGAGAAGTTGATGTTTTCAAAACAGAAATTAACCTTAAAATATTGCTACCTGAAGCTCTCCATTATTTTAGTGTTATGAGTTAAACTGCATCCTCCCCAAACTTATATGTTGAAGCCGTAGCCCGCGGTAACACAGAATCTCATCTTATTTGGGAACAGGATCATTGCAAATGTAATTAATAAAGATGAGGTAATCCTGAAGTAGGGTGGATCCCTAATCCAATATGACTGGTATCTTTATATAAGGGGAAATTTGGACACAGGGGGAATGCCATGTGAAGAGCAGAGAACAGGGTGATGTTTCAACAAGCCAAGAAACATCAAAGATTGCCAGCAAACCACAGAAGTTAGAAAAGAGGCATGGAACAGATACTTTTTAGAGCCCTCAGAAGGAACCAACCTTGCTGACACTGATCTGGGTATCTGACCTCTAGGAATGTGAGATAATAAATGAGTTGTTTAAGTCACCCAGTTTTGTGGCACTTTGTTATAGCAGCCCTAGTAAACAAATGCACTTAGTAAATAAACCATATTTGAGTATATCAGAATACTATTTAGCTCATTCACTCATTAAATACTTATCCGGTACCTACTACGTGCTAGGTTAGGTAGGATATTAGGATGCACGGCAAACAGGAGAAAACTTAAAATATACATGGTAAAAAAATTAATAAGAACATCATGTTACTGCATTTTTGGTGTACTAATAAGCAACTAATCTATCAATCAACATAAAATTGATTAAATGCCTACCATTCATTTGACAAATGTTCACTGAATACCTACTATGTGTCAAATGCCATTCTAGGCTCAGAGGATAAAGTTCTCCACCTTCATGGAGCTTAAATTTTGGTGAGGGAAACAGACATCAATCAAGAAAACAAGTAAATAAATTATATTACTTCACTTCGTGTCCCACACTGATAATCCTAAGCATTTATCCTATAAACCCTCTAACCCTTGAACAATGCTAAGGGCATTAGTAATACTTAAAAACATTCCTAAATACCATGCCCTGTTATTTTCCCTACATTCCTGCAATCTCTATATAAGCCTGAAATATCCCTAAGATTAATGAACTTAAGCTGTTCTAGACTTTCTCATTTAAGCACGAGAAACACGACTTTACCCATTACTTTGGCATCTACAAAATAATGATCAACACAATTAAGTGTGAGAGTGTGGGTAGGGTAATCCACAGGCAGTGCATAAGTTAAGTGTTTGGGCATGACACCCCATAAACTGGGTTTCTCAGTCAGTCAGTCAGTCAGTCAGTCATTGAAAACATATTTCTTAAGCACTTACTGTGTGCCAGCCTCTGTCCTGAAGGCAGAAGAACTGCAGACAGAGCAGGCATGGTGCTGAGCCCCACTGAGGTCACATCCTAAAGGGAAACACCCGAATAACTAATTTCACAGCCTGTTCCTTAATTATGACTGCAGTAAGGATATATGGAGTGTGCAGGAGAGCACCTGGGTCAGAAGACTCTGCCATGAGGGGTTTGTGAGAAGGTTTCCTTGAGGAAGTAATATCTGAACACTGCTGAGGCTGGAGTATGGGTATTTGTTCAAGCAGGGATCACGGAGTTCCATGTTTCTTCTTCCTCATCTCCTCTCATCCACGTGCACACATTTCAAATACTTAAAAAGTGTTCTTCAAATATACTAAGAACACCAAAACTAAACATGAGAGAAGGACTCTCCAGAGGAAAGGGGCCAAAAATAGAAGGAAAAAAAAGTCCCTAATCTCACCATTTGTTTTGAAAACATCCAAAATGATTAAAACATATTATAAATTAAAACATATGAACTAATCACTTGCCAAGTTTCATTTTTAAATCAAAGCCATTTTTGAGGTTTGTAAACTGAAAAAGAGTCTTTAAATATGAACTTGTGTTTTTCTTTCCTTGGCCCTCAGTTAGTCTGAAGCATTTGCTGTTAGGCTGTTTAGAGGAAAAAGGATCCGGCTGGTCAAACACACATGTCATACATCCACTGGAATGTAAGCTCCATGAAATCAGGACTTTGTTTAGAGCTCTATCCCTGAAACATGAAAGAGTGCCCAAAAGACAGTAGAGATTCAATAAATACCTGCTGACTGATTGACTGAATGAATATCCTGGGCCTTTGATGGAATTCTCCAACTCTCTTTACTTATCCATATCTTGCTTTAGGCTAGCTCCTAATTGGAAATTCCTGATTGGAATTTCACTTAGCTTACATAAAAATATATCCTAATTTCAGTAAAACTAGCTTGTTTAGGGACTAGTCATACATTCATAAGAAAATGGAAAGTTCTCCCCTAATTCAACTAGTTTATCCATGTCTGGTCAGGATCTGTCCAACAGTCTCATTTTAATCATCATAAGTAAGATCAATTTCAAGAATTCCATCAAAACTCAATATTGTGCCTATGGAGAGACTGGGTTTATAGCATTTCCTGTGCCCCCTTCCTTGCCCTGCATATTAAAATAGTAGTGTCCAATTCTACTTTCAATAGGGAAACTTCCATGGTGCCAGAGGAGTGCATGTGCCGATTTTCCCGCTATGATGGTTGCTCTAGTAATCTTGGTGTTGTGGCATGTGTCCCAGTTACCATAGAGACTTCATACACAAACAGTGTAGTCTTATAATTGGTGGGGAAGGCACATTTTGCAGAACCGTTTTGGAGGGATAAAGATAAGACACTAGAAAGAAAGTGAGACTGCCAATAAAGAGGCATAGATAGCAGAGAAGGTCCTGATAATCACAGATTCTGGAAATTCAGGAAAACAGAGATTACAACTACTACTATAAAACCAAAAAAATTTTAATGCAAAGGCTGCCTCTGTCAGAAAATTTTCAAGTATGAGGTGAAAGAACAGACATAAGGTATTCAAAAATAAAAAAGTAAATAAATGACCCTACCAAGGTATAGAGGTGACAAAGATAGCATGGCAATCTATGATTCGAGGCAAGGAAAAAAGAAATTAGGAGAAAAATAAAATTGAATGTTACATTTCTGTAGGATGGCTGACTTACAGGAAGCCTGGCCCTCAAGAAATAACCGAGTGCCTCTGTTTCCTTCCCTTCAAGTGGAAAGAAAAGGAATAAAGACGACTTCCCTCTCACTTTTTCACAGGGATTACCTTAAACATCCCAATGGCTTAATATCATAACAGATGAGAATAATGCACACCAGTCAAAGAAAACCTGACAAAACTCTTTGAGAATACATAGATTAGAAAACACTGTTCACAGTGCCAACAGGCTCATTTCATAGTTTCTTAAAATAATGAGAGGTTTGAGTTCACTTACAGTGTGTCCTCACATACATACTTTTTCTCTGCATATAATGTTGAGGTACACAGTTATTACAGAGATAAAAGCATGTTTGCAATGGAAAGGCTCCAGGCTCCAGGTGTTAAATCTCTGAACCTCCATACCTCTATATGAAATTACCTACTGGACAATTCCAGTTGGGTCTCCCCAAAGCTGTCACCTTCTCTTTCAAAGTTTCTCTTCCTTCTATGTTCCTTTTGTGAGCTGGCATCACCATTTACCCATCTGCTAAAGCCCCCGACATGGGAATCTCCTGTTGCTTTTCATCACCCCTCGAATAATCACCAGATTTGTAATTCTAATGTAATTTCTTTTAATAACCAAAGGCAGTTTTTATGTATAGAAAGCAATATTTATAGTTAATTACAGTTTAAACTATTACATGTGTATGTATCTATACATACATATATTATTCTACTTATTAATCTAGTAATTTCTGTATAAATTAAAAAAAAATCACTTTCAGGAAAGGTGAGGTTACCAGGTAGAAAGAATGAAAGGGTGTGATTTGGGAACATCTTCCAGAATGATTCTATCAGTCACCAATGAACATATTAGATATTTTCTTAGTAACCAGAATAATGAGGGATCCGCAGTCTAAATCTTACAAAGGAAATTTTACAACTCATGATGTCCATGTTCGAATTTCGCTCTTATCTAATTCTTTTATAGTCACTTACTGCTTTGTAGCATGATAAAGATAGACAATATTTCTTGATTCTTGTGATCTTTTACTTGTTGACATTTCTCACATTTCTAGGTCTCTCATTGCCATTGCATCACATTGGCTCAGGCCTCCATTATCTGTCACTGGTAATACTGTAACAGTCCAATGTACTAAGTTCTTTTATGTTTCTGAGTCTTTGCACATGTCACTACTTGTGTCTAAAACACCCATATTCCCTGATAAACATTTACCAAATGAAAAAAAGAAAACAACAAACATAAATGTTTCAGATGTTGCCGCTTTGGGTTCTGAACAGAAACAGTGGCCTATCTAATATTCTGGATAAGCCTACATGAAGTGCTCTTACTTTCAAAATTAATTTTGAAGAATCTGAAAATTTTGCTATGGAGAATCATGGGGCCCATGCCAAAATATTAAGTTTTGCATTTAATAGAAACACTTGCGAACTCAGGGAAAGAAATACTCATTATTTTTCTTAATTTATCCAGTAAATATTTACTGAACACCCTTTATGCACCAGGCACTGTTCTAGACACTGGGGATTTCTTAAGAGTATAAAACAGAAAACAAAAACAAAAACCAAAAAACCTAAAAACCCAAACCCTTATTATATCTGAAGGGAATAGTGTTATGAAGAAAAATGAAGAAAACTGCATTGGAGGTACAATTTTAAACATGGTGATTATGAAAGGCCTTACTTAGGAGTAAAGATTAAACAAAGACCTGAAGGTGCTGAACAAACAGGCCTTATCAGGGGAAAGCACTGCAAGCAGTGAGGAAAGCAAGTGCAAAGGCCCTGAGGTGAAATAATGTATAGGGAGTGAGGAAAGCAAGGAGGTTAATGAAACGAGAAAAGTGGGTGAGGGGTCAAGTATTAAATGAAGACATAGCAGTAATAGGGAAAACTGAACGTGTAGGGTCTTTTGGACTAATGTAAATGCTTTGGTTTTTCCTCTGAGTAAGAGGAACCATTAGAGAGTTCTGAGCAGAGCAGTGATGTGATCTGACTTAAATTACATTACACAGATTACAAAGAATCACTCTGACTACCATTTGGAGGATAAACTAAGTGGCAAGGCCAGAAGCAGGGGAGATAATTAGGAAGCTACTGCAATAATCCAGGCAAGAGATGATAATAGTTTGATTCAGAGTAGCAGCGGTACTGAGAATAAGAAATGGCTAGATTCTGAATGCATTCTGATGTAGAACTGCAGAATTTGTTGATAGGTTGGATTTGTAAGAGAGATAAAGGGCTGAGAGATAATTTTTTTTTATTTAAGCAACCCTAAGGATGGAGATGCTCTTTGCCAAAGTGGGGAAGACTGCATATTTCTTAAGTAAAATAAGAAATTTCATTTGGAGATGTTAAGTTTGTGATGCCCATTAGACTTAACAGTTGGAGATACTGGGTAGGCAACTAAATGTGTGAGCCTAGAATTCAGGGTAAAGGCCAGAACTAGAGATACAAGCTTGACTCATAAGCTTGAATGTGAATATTAAAGGAGTGAATAGATATCAAGGAGAGAAGGGGTTCAAAAATTGAGCCCTAATACTCTTTAGTGTCTATGTATTAGGGAAATAAAAATATGCCAACAAAAGAGACTGAGAAGAAATGGTCTGTGAGGTGGGACAAAACATCAGGTGAGTGTGAAGGACTTAAAGCCAAATGAAGAAAGTGTTTTAATGGATAAAGAATAATGAGCCATGTAAAATGACGCTGAGAGATCAGGAAAGACAAAGATTGCAAATTGGTTAATGGATTTAGCAACATAGAAGTCACTGGTACTCTTTGTGTGAACAGTTTTACTACATTGGAGGGTGCAAAAGATAATTAGAGAAGGATTGAGGGAGAATTATAGAATAGGACTGGAGGGAGTCTACAGTGATTACAGCCATTTCTTGAGGTTTTGTTATAATAGGGATCAAAAAAATGGGATAGCAGCTGGTGGAGAGTGCGGGGTCAGACAAGAGTATTTTTTAAGACAAGAGAAATTATAACATGTTTGTATACTGACAGGAAAGTTTTTGGTAGAAAAAAAAATTAATAAAGTTAGAGAAAGAGGGAAGCACTAGTGTCATGTAGACAGTAGAGAGTCTTAGGGCTCGATCTTTGAACCCCTTCTCTTCTTTATCTCTATTCAGGAGCATTGTTTATGAGTATGTGAGAGGGGGTGGAATCTAAAGCATGCTGAGGAGTTGGCTGAGACAGGAACATGCAGAGTTTATTCATAGTTACAGGAGAGAAAGCAGAGTATGTGGGCATGGATGTAGATGGGAGGTTAGGTGTGCTGTGAAGTACGTGTTTGTGCAAGTTCTTTTTTGATTGCTTCTTTTTCCTTAGTGAAGTATGAAGGAGGGTCATAAGTTGAAAGTTAAAAATAGGGTAGGAGACATTGGAAGTTCGAGAAAAGGAAATATATGAATTACTCTTGTAGAAATGTGGAAAAGTGAATGAGCAGAGAAGCATAACCTAACTGCAGAGCAGCACTAAGAGCCTCTTTGAGTGATCATGAGTTTAAAGTAAGAGTCATCAGTTTACTATGTTTTTCTCTAGGCACAATTAGCTGGTATGCAAGCATGGAATAGCATATGATCACTATAGTTGAGATCCTCCAGAAAGGGACAGTGAAGCAAGAGATCAAGGGAGTTCAGGGTGTATGCAAGGAAATGATTAAGCTCATTGTCCATGGACTCTAAGCTATAAATGAAAGTGAGAATATGCGGGGCGGGGGGCAGACTATGGGTAGAGTCAATGAGTTAGAGGTCCCAGTGGGCTTCAGGAATTGTTGTTATACAGGGAACAGAAGGATTGGACTGTGAAATTAGGCAGTGATTGGAGAGTGGGATGGTTAAAGTTGAAATTATAAAAAAGTTGTAATTGTTAGTAATTAAAAGGTCAAAGTATACCCATGGGAGTGAGTAGCTAGGGTGAGGTGGAGGACAGATCACAAGAGAATCAAGGAATTGCGAAGTAGGTAATGGAAGGATTATATATTTAGACATGGAAATGACAAAGAATCGTGATGAAATAGAAATAAAAAGGGCATTAGTGAATTAGTGGCTAAAACATTCAAGAAATTGGGGGGGGGCATCCAGGGGTTTAGTAGATAGCTGCCACAAAGTGGATTTAAGGGAAGAGTGAGCTTTCCGACTCCCTCTCATCTTTTCCTTTCATTTCCACCTTCTGAGTTCATACGACTGGCATTGGCGAACTTTTGATTTCCCAGGCTAAGCTACAAATCACCTGTGCCGTCCTTTTGTCCTTTCTATTCAAATTGTCTCCAAGTCCTAAGAATTTCCACTTTCAAATGTTTACACTCCTTTCTTCCTCTGTTGGGCTGTCACTAGTCTTGCCATTCACTCTCTTTACGGCACTAATCACCACCATCTGTAATTATCTCGTTCATTTATTTGTTTGCTTTTCTGTTGGAGGGAGGTTATATTTTTCCTTATTAGAATGTAAGTTTTGTAAAGGCGAAAGCCTTGCCTATTTTGTGCTCGAAACATAATATACTGTCTATAAATATTCCCAGAATGAATTAATGAATGTCTCCTGTCACATGTCACTGTATCCTCATTTTCTCAGTTTCACACACTGGCCTCACTTTACCATCCCACCTGTTTCTCCTTACTCGCCTGCTCAAACCATCCATTTCACACAGTAAGGGCATTTTATTGCTCTCCCCAAACATCCTGCTAATTTCTACCCTGATGATTTCATCATATTTCTTCCCTGTTTTTAATGTCAGTTCCCCACACACCAATTCTTCAAGACTCAGCTTGGGACTCATCTCCCAGACTGCTTTTCTATGATTACTCTCAAGGCCTGCTGATTTTCCCTTCTTAAAAATCCTGCTATGTGTAATAACGTCAGCTGCCTCATATTTTCTAATTGTTTAAGGTGTGTTAATCTTATATTTTTTACCCTGAACATACATTTGTTTTTCAATCAAGGATCTTGACTTATATCTGTGGTACATTCCACAACTTACATAATGTAGCCATAATGAACAAATGACACATGATGGATAATAGATGTTTTGAAAAAAATACCATTGACTTCTGTCTTCCTCACAATCTGAAAAACTTGACTTCTTTCCCACCTTTTATTCTGCTCTAGTCTGACTTTCTTCCTGCTATAGCTATATCATCTTCAAGACTATGCCCTCTGTCTACCGTACCCTTGTGTTGCAATTTCCATAACTAAATAATTGTTTTTGCCATTATGGTTCCTGGAGTCTCTTGGCAATTAATTGTAGTATTTCAGGACATAGCTGCCAAGATCATCTTTTTTTCTTGGTTGATTTTATTCTTTCTTTTAAAAAATCCTTGTGATTCTTTTTCAGCAAACTATGTATGCCCCTGGAATTTATTTTCTTTGGCTCCATTCTTGACCTGGTTCTTCTCCACTTTCTGTATGTTCAGTCCCTGCTTCTCATTCAATTTGCCCTTTGTCTCATTTGAGGGAATCGGCTTTCACACCTCCTTTCAAACCATCCTGTATATTTAGAATAGTTTCTGAAATAATATAAAATTTATAATATTTATGAATAAATGACACAATGCCAAGATATTCTGTCTCTTCTTTCAAATAACATCTGAAGATACACCTGCACCACTGAGTTCTACATTTAAGATATTGAATAAGTATCATTCATCCATCTGTTTTCATTCTGCCTTGCATTTTCAGGACCTGCTTATGAGCTGCATTGGTAGGTCTTTAGGGCTGGGAACTGTCTGGCATAGTTCACAAACTGGCCTTTCCTCTGTATATTCATGTTTCTTTGACAAATAATAAATAATAATAGTCCTCTGTGCATTTTCACATTCCACTCATAAGACCCTGGAAAAAAAGGTAATTTAATAACCAGGGATTATAACGGAACACAGAACCAAAACTAACCTCTTACCAGTTTTTGCTACAGTAACAGATTTCTAAAGACCTATATTCTTATAAATAATTACCTACTTAAGTCATTTGTAAATTGTTCCTTTGCCAACATTATGTATCATATCAAATGCCTATGTGGTTTACAGGACAGGGAAAAACAACTAGAATATTACAGCTATGTGGGGGATCAGAGCAAAAACAGCAAAATAAGAGGTTTACTCTGCTGGGTGCACAGTTTGTAAGAATTAGTCTCACAAGTAGAACTACTTGACAGAATATAGGCCTGCTCTCCAGTTTCCCCCTCTCTCCCCTCCCCTTTCCCTTCGCCACTCCAGATCTCTTTTCAATAATGGAAGACTTGCTTTCTTTCTTTTCTTCTTTTTTTTTAAAATTCTGGGTGGAAAGTATATCATTTTGTGTGAAAAATCTGTTTTTCCTACGAACATAACAAATGTTCTGATTGATGCTGCACTATGAAAATGGCAGTGTGTGTAATGAAGGAGGGCACCATAGCTCAATGGGTGGAGAGACTCCATATTTATCTGTGGATGAGCCACATTTAAACTTCAGGTTTCAAATGAAGATCAAAATGTTGACTGCCTTATTACTGCAGTGGCCACTAGATGGCAGGTCCAAAAATCTGATTGGAGCCTCACAGGAGGGCCATTCTTACATGGGAAGCAGACTGTTTCTGGCACTCAGTCCACCCTTGGTTTATCAATAAGTCTCTGCTGTTTGCCAAAACATTGGGTGGATAACAACATCCACATTACTTCATGGGACTACAGTGAGAAGAAAGCTCTTTGATATCCAGATTTGTGGCGCAGGAGCATTGTCACTACACACACATCCAGATACAGCTAGATCGTTAGACCTCTGTCAACAGACATTTTTAGATGTGGATTTTATACTGTTTAGCTGTATTTCATTATCTAATGGTCTTTGCAGTACCTTGCCATAATCTAAGGGGTATAAAAAGTAGTTGTCTAATCTATAGAAACACACGGGGAAGACTGTCAAACAGACTGGGGTGAGGGTATATCTAGCTGCATTCTGTATCACTTAACAATACATAGTTAGTTACCAGTACAGCTGACCCCTGAACAACATGGGTTTGAACAGCACAGGTTTACTTATACATGGATTATTTTTTCAATAAATAAAGGAAATGTATTTTCTCTTAATGATTTTCTTAATGACATTTTCTTTTCTCTAGCTTACTTTATTGTAAGAGTAGAGTATATAATACACATAACATACAAACTATATGTGACCTGACGGTGTCATCAGTAAGGATTCCAGTCAACAGCAGGCTCTCAGTACAGTTGGCCTTCCATAATCCATAGAGTCCTGACCACACAGATCGAAAATACTATGCGCGATCTGCATTTAGTTAAATTTGCATAAGAGAAACCATGGATACAAAGGAGAGACTGTAGTTAAGTTTTCAGGGAGTCAAAAGTTATACATATCTATATTTCCTGTACCAGAGATTAGTCCTATAGTCATACTGTTTTGGAAAAGAGAATGTTTACATATAAGAGACTATTATTAAATAGAAAAAGTAATTAAGGCGTGTGATTGAAATGGATATGAGTAAATTTAGAACAAATTCTTTGTTATGCCTTGTGTTATTTCCATTTTCTTGCACTGTGATGAAAGAAGGCTAGAAGTGGATCTTATGAGACTACAAAAGAAGTAATTCTTAGGCCAATTATTTAAAGATAGGTTGCATCTCTCCCTTCATAATCTTTTTTTTTTTTGGTTACTATATTATCCTAATATAAATGATTTGACTACACAAACATTGAGTACTTTATCTTAATTAAAGAACTGACCTTATGATTTTTAAAAGTAAAGGATCATAAGTTTTGAGATAATTTATCATTCTTACATAAGAAAATATGTTCTAAAGTCAAATTTATTTTTGTATGAAAGCTGTGGCATGCATTTTGATATACATTTAATCATCTGTGCCAATTAAAATTTTATGACAATGAAAGCAACACAAACTCAGTCACAGCCATACACCTCACTTATCACTCACCTTTTGATCTTTCTGTTAAAATTTGGCTAAAATTTATAATAACAGTAAACATGTTGATTTCATCTACCCTTGTCCTATAAATTTGGACTTTTTCACTTGAGAAAGGAGAAAAAGAGGACAATAGACATTATTCTATAGAATAAAACAATATTTTAGAAGGAATATGAACTACACTGATTACCACAGAAGAAATTTTATATCAGTTGACTTCCTTTAGTTTGACAGTAGAATTTAAAACGTGATGACAGAAACAATTTATGATGAAGCTCCGTGGTTATTTCTACATAATTGTGGTAAATTAAATTGAACACCCCCACCAAAAAAAAAAAAACAAAAAACCCCCCAAAAAACAAAAAAAAACATGCTAGAACTTGAACCTCCCTCACAGAAAGAGCACCTTTGGAATGGAGGCTGAAGCCTGGGTTCTATCTTGGTTTTGGCAATGCCTCCCTGGGTATGATCCAGAGGGCCTGGCCTTACCAGGGTTCTCTTCCTCACCTAGAAAATGAGGGATTTTTAAGGAGAAAGTCTGTGATCTCTTTTTAACATTCAATATCCAGTGAAGTAAGTTACTGTGCATTGCAGATATTTTCCCCTCTGAAACACACTGATTCTCTCAGATGAGAGAACAGTGCTGTTAAGGAGCTAATATTAGAAGCTAGCATGTCCCAACCAACACTGCGGACCCTACTCATAGAGAGGAAGCTGGAATTGATTCTTTTTTCAATCCCCTGCCCCCCTTTTCCATTCTGCATCACTCTTCCATGGACTTTCCCACTGTCCGAAAATCTAAATCCCACCCCACAGGTCCTCCTTGACCCCTATGTAGTCATTGGCTAGTTATTAAAAAAATCCTTTACCTTTCCTTTGGGCACATAGCTAGACTCCATCTTCCGCTCTCCCTGCAAATGGCCTTGTGACCAAATTCTGAAAAATTCCTGTGCAATTATTGCTCTCTGTCTTGACTAGTCGGGTGGCTAGATGTCATACCCAAGGTAACCTTAGAAGTTATGTGCTAAAGTTGAGAGAGCCTCTGCCAACCTAGATCCCTGACCAGTCTTTACATGAGCAAAAGGTAAATTGCTATTATATTAAGCCATTGAAATTTGGAGGTTTATGTATTATAGAAACTAGTATCACCTTAACTAACAGCCCCTGCCCCCGCTCCACTCAAACCAGAGATTGGCTCTCCTTCCGAGACACTTTATTTATGTCTTTCTGACCGTGTTTTTACCTTGTAATGAATTCTTTACTGATATGTTAGATCTTCTAGGACTGCATGTGTTTTATTCATTTTCTGCTCCTCCAAAGAATTCTAGCTAGTTAAATGAATGCTGAATAGATCACACTTAGTTTGAAAATTATAGAAGGTGGCTTTGATTTGAAAAAAAAAATTATAGCTTTTTGTCTTGTCCTATTTAGGTAGAGGGTAGAGATAATGAAGTTTTCAGTGTGTGTGTGTGTGTGTGTGTGTGTGTAACAATCATAGCTTTCAAAATATATTGTGTACTACCTTTCTGATGACCATGCTCTCAAAATAAAGTGCAAATTCAATATTTTGAAAAATTAAAATAATACCAAAGAGAGGGATAAGTGAAGAGATAAATTGAGAAATGTGAGAACCAAGGGATTTAAAAAATATATCTCAAGTTACATGGGGCTTCTACCACCACTACTCCTTATCAAATTACAGCTATAAACTATTATTTCAAACACACCACTGTACTTTTTGTACTTTACCCTCAGTGTCAGTATTGACTTCTTATGAACCAAATTCCTTAGACTTTTCTTGTTTTATTTTTAGTTGGCCTCACCACAGCCCCTCCCTGCCACGCTTTACCCTTGGTTTCCTCAATACTGGCTTGATTTTCCCATTCTCTGTCTCTGTCAGTCTCCTTCTCAATTTTTTCTTCAGCTCTTCTTTTTTTGTCCACTCCTTAAGTATTGGAATTTATGAGTATTTTGCTCTGGTTTTATCCTCACAACTTCACCTCAAGTCATCTCAACCAGTCTCATGGCTCCATCTATCACTTCTTCACAAATAACTCCTGAGTCTTTAACTCTAGCCCAGAACTCTCTTTGAAGCTTCACACCTGAATGAATTACCTATAGTCTCCTGGACACTTTATGAAAACCTACACGTCTTGCAGCTATCTCATATATACAAGTTGTCCCAAATCAAAAGCATTATTTGTTCTTTCTTGGCAAATCTCTTCTCCTTCCTCCTGTATTCCCTCTCTTGGTAGATGACATCAGGTTAGGCACATTAAATTCTTCTTATCCTTTTCCTCTGTCCCTTATCTGAATCTGCTAATTAAATTCTAAAATCCTATAGGGTTTGTACAGCCCTTTTGAAAATTTTTAGCCTAAGTTGGAGGACTAGAGTTGTGAAATCAGATTAACAATAGGACTTCTTTTAACTCAAAGTCAGAGACCTCCTACTATGAATTTCTTCACACAAACATATAAAAAAAGCAAGAAGTACAGAATGACAAAAAGAAGATTTTCATACCCTTCCATCACACCCGAGTTACACTATAAACCAGCAGAGAACCATGAGAGCTGTTCTGGGAGTGAACATTCTCACATCCTATTTCTCACAATTGGGACTGCTTTGAAACAAAATTGAATCAATGGAAAGGAAGGATTTTTTGCAGAGGTGACAGCTTTGCTCACTGCTGTTCCTTCAGTAACCTCTGCAAAAGAAAAGTTAAAAAAAGTCTCTAATGGCTAAATCTACAGAAACTCTAGGCCCGTGATTTTCATTCACTCCTGGGTATAATGGTAAGAGTTCACATTTATTTTAAGTGTTATATTTTCCATTGATATTCAAATGAGACTTCCTCCTCATCTAATCATTTGCCTTGGCTTCTTGGCCCTAAAACACATTCTTCAATGTTTTCCACTATTCTTCAACATTAGTAATAACTTCCTATAGCAATTGTGGTCCTTTTTCTTTCCCTGGTGATGTATTTGTCATCTATTACATAAACTTCCTCTTTGCTTCTTCCCTTTGCATCACCAACTCTAACATCTTAAATTTTCATTTGACATACTGCTTACCTAAATTATTTTGCGTGTGTTCCCACCCATGGAAATTCATTTTTGTGTGACATAAATCCCTATCCTATTCTATTTCACTGTAATAAAACTTTATACTGAATTGCCAAAGAGATAGGTAACCAACCACGCAGTTTAAATTAAGTGCAAGATACACATGTTTGAATATTCTGCTCTCTGTCTGAGATATGTAGAGACAGGTCCTGTTTTTGTCTGAATATTCTGTCATCTTACTCAGACTGTTGGAGTTTAATCATGTAAGAACAGTTTTCTCACTTAGATTCAAAAGTAACTTCTGCTATGCAAAAAAAAGCACAGTAATGAAATAATATGTGCATTTAAAATAATCTCTTATAAATAATGATTACAGTCAGGTTTCAGTCTATGAAAGAAGCAGTTCCATGACTTGAGCACATGCCAATGAGATTAAAAATCATCCAGGGCTGGCATTCTTATTGATTGTTGTCCCTCAGTACCTTCAATGGCTTCCAGTCTTTGTTCATGCTAACCTTTGCTAGTTGTTGTAGCCATGGTAAATATCCTGTTTATTGGATTTTATTAGCATTTTAAATTTTGACATTTGAAAAAGCACAATCCTCCTCTTTTTCATCCTGTCATTTTTAATGTATAAGTGTCCTAGCTGTTTCCAATTTTAAGTTTCTCTTAGCTTCAGAAGATTATAATTTCGAAAAGTCACAATTATTTTGCTACTATGTGGCCAGAACATATCAATTACATATAACAAAACTTTAGTCATAGGCACCATTCATACAAGTTAAGCATCAAAGTTTATTTCTGCCATAATTATTTGGCTTTTTTTTGTAAAATTAGTTTTGGTCTGATTTGCCCATTTATTTATGCTGGTTCTGAATCATTTTTGGTGATATGATAGTTACAATGCTAGATATTTGCATAGCACTAGGTTTCAAAGCACTGCCAATATACAGTTTTTATGTTATTTTCAATGTACTTTGTGGCATAACCTTCAGATATTACACTCATTATACAGATAAGGAAACAGAGGAACAAAGTATTGCTCTGGATCACACGTGGGAAGCAATAAGGCTAGAACAAATTCCTAGTCCAGTGTTCTTTCCACAACATCTCCTCTGCACTGCTGTCATATTCTATTTGCTGTCTTTACTAGCTGGTACTCACCCTTCCCATTCCCCACGGTCCCCACTGGACTGTGAGCTATTCCAGGACAATGTTTCATCCATGTTAGCATCTCTCACCCCTGGTAAGTTCCTTCACTGCATGTGCTGAGTAAATCATGCTATAAATGTTCATCTTCTCTTAGTTGTAAACTGTCTTCAACCCACGATTTTTAAGAATATGTGATAAATGTTAGTTTAGCACTATCTAAATGGAAGGCATTTTATCTATGTCACAAGTAGGAGAATGGAAAAATCAAGAGAGTGAATGGTTTATCTGGTGAGTCAGTGATAGAGATATGGAGAAAAAAAAAAGAGAACAACCCAGGCTCTTCATGCTCAGGCTATGTCTGTACCACCATAGTCAAACGTACTGGGACCAAACAGACTGTGGGAGGCTGTATAACCAGCATGCACAGTTATTCCCACATCGCTTGTGCAGGCTACAATGGTTTAAAATAACAGTGGCAAGCTGGACATTTTGTTCCCTTCTAATTTATCTATGTTCCTGTAGCCATGCCTCCACTTCTGAACACTAATCACTTCTCTAGGTGAGCTTAAGTACCTAATTATTAAGAGCCCTCCAAATTTCTAGTGCCATCTTCAATATAGTTAGTGCCCTTTCTGTCCCATTTGCCCCCTGTGCTTGGTACTGAATCAGTATCGCAAATATCCCTAATGAAGAATCATGACACAGGGTTAAATTTACAAATTAAGCAACTCCTTTCATTTTTACGTTGATTTTTTTTTTTATCTTTGAATCCCCACCCTTCATTTGATTAAAATAAATCCCACTGTGAAACTCAAAAAACAATGCTACTATGACAATTCTAAGAGAAATGCTGAAATCTCAGCCATTTTCCAGAAGTTCTTGTTACCTGTAAGCTCTTGCATATAGTATCAGATAACCTAGGCTTCCAGGGAATGGCAGGACAATATATTAGCAGATTTTAATATTAATCTCTAGAATCCCAGATTTATTTCTCATCCAGGTTAAATGCTCTTTTGATTATTACGGTAAAAAATAATACAAAAAATTGATTATAACCATTAATGGAGGCTTAAAATATTAACTTCCATAGCTTTAACCCAATATCTATAATTAAATGCAAAAAAGCTAAGTTAATGCAATGTTAAGGTTCAGCTTCTAATTGTACAAAAGTCATGACATTTATAATGAAGATTTCTAGTGCCATTCTTTGTCAGTTCTATAACATTCCTCACCTGATTTCTACAATATTTGTTTAATCTGAATGTATTTGAGATAGAGTTCCTAGGGAAGGATATAAAGCACAATAGATTAAGGTTCAACTTGTAGATGTCTGCTTAGAGTTTTACATAATCAACAATACTAAAAACAAATACTATAAAAGCACAATTATTTTTAAATTACAATGCCCCATTTGAGTGATTACTATACTCCTTTTCAGGAATTTGTCCATTTCCCTGTAAGTCCCTCTATTTCTGATTACAAACTAGCCATCTTCTGGAGAAGGAAAGAGAATTTATATAAAAATAAGCAAACGAAACAAACAACCTGTTATAGTACATGTGTTCTTTTAACATGAGAAAATGTGTTCCTCTGGGACTACTACTTAATAGAGTAACTCAGAATATTTAGGTTTATGGGTATATCTAGTAGAACAAGGAAGTTCTAGAGATGAGTAGACTGGGATTCAAATCCTTTTAATGCTACTACTTATTAACCAAGGTGACTTTGGGTAAATGTCTTACCCTCTCTGACTCTTATTATTGGAGTAATAATACCTATTTCATAGGTTCATTATGAAGTAATATATGTAATACAGGTTTTACAAAGCTCTCTGCGTTTATAGCATCATATAACTATTACCATTAAAAAACGAATAATCATAATTTAACCATCACTTAGCTGTCCAAAGGTATTTCTGAAACACAAAACGATGATGATTTATATTTATTTTATTGAAAGATACATAGACTCCCTCCCCAAACCATAATAGTTTCCTTAGGTTGGATACTTATCTATGGCTTATTACTGAAAACCCAGATATGTTCAATACATGAGGCATCAAGATATATCAGCTAACTCTGAAGGCAGGTGAGTGAAATGAATTCTTAGATATTGGGCTGCCACGTCCAATATTTTTCTTCAAATTTTATGAAACATTTGTATCTAAATAGAGAATATGCTTGACAAATTCTAGTCTAACATGCAATTTAGAGAGAAAGTTACAAGCCATAAATCTAAAGGCTTAAAGCTAAAGTGCTACCTCAACCATAACAATAATAAAAACTCCTAAATGCATTCTGGCAGGGACAAATAAAAGCAGCAAAGCCTATTGTGGACGGTGCAGAGTCCAGGAAGGTAACCAAGTAAGTAAACAGCTAAGGCAGGATTATCCTCATTTGGGAGGAATCTATTCCAAACAGGAATTAAAGGAGAGAGGGGAAGTGGGGGAGAATGGAAGTAGGGGATGGAGATGGGGGGAAGGGCTTTTGCATCTGAAAGCAGCTAAGTTACCTTGTAGAAAGAAAAGGAAATTTGTTTTTCTCAGTCAACAGTAATCTCATTTGAGGTCTAGCAGACTGGGACACAAAAGATACTTCTGTTCCAGAACTTGGTTTTTCTCCTCTGGCAATTAAGTACATGGGAAGGGTTCAGGCGAATCAGACCCATTCAGAATAACATAGCCAAATTCCTTTCCAAAGGTATAAACACCTATTTGTCAATATCTTTCTTCAACAGACTGATAACTTATTGCATAGTTCCTGGCCCATTCACAGCTAGGGTTTGCTCCTGGGAGTACAACAATGAAACAAATGGGTTTAAATGAAAGGTGGAGAGATCTATACTGAAACCATGAATCAAGACTAATAATAATAATTATGGAAACCAAAAAATCTCACAAACATATCCTACCCAGAAAAACATAAATAACCAATAATATTTGAGTCCTACTGGTTCTTCCTAGTTAAATCAATTATGTAGATCAGGTTTCAAACAGAGGGGAGAGGGATGAATGAGTACAGCACCACTTATCACCTCTAACTTCTGAGATGTGGACCAAGTTGCCCACTTCTTAATAGCTCATTTTCTTAACAACAATTAATAAAACGACTATAATACCTTTAGCTAATATAAATTCTATTAGAAAATGGGTGTTTTCCAGAATAAGCCAAGAATCTTACCTGTCTACACCCAATGACTTATATTTCCCAAGCTTTTAATAACATCAGCATATTTTTATAATAGTTTACACTTTTAAGTCCTAGAAAAAAGTTAAGGCTTCAATGGCCATAAAAACAAAAATGAAAGCAATCAATATTTTATGAGACAGAGAAGAATTCTCTACATAACAGCTTCACTCAAAAACTTTAAAGTTTTTTTCTTTAAAGATTTTCATTCAAAAATTAGCCTTTGAGAGTAAGCATGAAAAATCTCAAGAAATAGGTAAATGTTATTTTAAATATTTCCCTCTCCACTCCAGGACACCTCACAAAACTAAATGACAAACAAATTAGAGCTAATTCATGCATTAATTCATTCAGCCACTATTTATTGAGTATCTACTGAGCAAAGCAGTGAATTGGGCAAAGCAGTAAACAAGAGGGTCCAGGTTTCTGTTCTCACAGATAATGCTCAAGTCTATCTCCTATTAACATTAAGTAAAGACTAGCCATAGTTGGGCTTAGTGGATTTGGTCACAGAGTTCAAAATACTGATCATTTAAGCTTCATTTCATTAAAGAACTTTTGAAATAATAGTCTATTTATATCATGTATTTGTTTACAAATTATTTTCTTGCTAAAATGCTGAGAATTGCTAACTATAACCATTTTTTTAATAGCATTTTTTAATTCATATGTGGGTAGAGTTGGGGGAACCAATTATAGCCATTTTTGAATAACAAAAATGAATCAATAAAAAAACAACATTTTGGGGTAAGAAGTCTATTTCATAAAAAGGCACATAACCTAAGGCCAATAAAATTATGTGAAGTGTTCTTAAAAAACAGATTTTCAAAAATGTAGAGTATCTCCTATGTCAAAAACTGACTGTGACTCATTCATACAGTCTGTATTTACTTCGTGTCTAGAACATGGAAGATAGTATCCTTAGGAGCTAATTTTACTCCATCAATTAATTTGGAAGAATGCCTATGTATTTCATGCAGTTATCATGAAGAAACCATGTCAGAAAACTGAAATGAAATGGCTCATGAAGTCGACGCAAATATTAAAATATAAGAATTCTGCCCACTCCTCTACTTTCTCCTTGGGATGGCGTTATCCATCAGAGCTCCCCTATACAAAGGAGGAAAAACCTGTTATCAATATTTACGCTCCTAGCTAGCCTACTCAAAAAGAAATATGAACTTTGTTGTTACCGGATGCTTCTGGATGCCACAGAAGGACAACTTATGGCCTTTTGTATATAACCAAAAGGGCTGCTAGAATCTTTAGACTGTTCTGAATTAAAATGATTTATTCTCTTTTAAGGATAATCTGGAAATTGTCCTTCTCAGGACTTTCTGTCTCCCACATAAACTACCATCTGTATACCTCTTTATAGTTTTCAAAAACGCTTTTCATGTGCTTTGTGTCATTTAGTTAGAAGGCAGCAGTGATGAGGATTAAGAGCACTGGCTTTGGCACCAGAGAAATCTGGGTGTTTACCAAAGCCACTTACTAGTTATATACCATTGTGTGCGAGCTGCTTAATCACTTTAAACTCAATTTTCTTATTTGTGAATTGGGGATAACAATTCCTACCATTGCAGGAAGGCAGAGGTTAGCTACAAAGCAGTTAAAAAGGTAATCACTGAGAATCCATAATGAAAACACCAAGGGCTTCTCGATAGTCTCCTTATCCATCTGGAGGAAGGGGGTTTTCACGATTACTTAAGACTACATAATCCAAGCTTCTAGTCAAAGTAATGATCTCTTCAAATCTTAGATCTGAACCATCTTCAGTAAAATGGTTGTTTAATTCATGGCCACAGGAGGCCTTTCCATATACTCTCAAGAGACAGTCTTTTTTGGGAGCAAGATATAAAATTTAATTCTAGGTCTTCTTTAACCCTGAAACTATGTGCCCTGAAGCAAACCATGTGGTGCCATTAGATTTTATTAGGTGGGCTAAAATTGAGTCAGAAGGAAGTTTTCTTACATAATAATAGCTGTCTCTATGGGACTTTCAGAGAGTCAGTTAATATCTTCTAGTGAAGAATTTTCGAGATCCATAGTACAGGAAAAATCTTGATGGCCTCTCTCCCTGACTGATTCATTGATAATTCTCAGACATTGGGCTGGCACAACTAGAGTAAAACAGTACATTTTGCACAGTGTGGAGTGGTGGGTGTGGATGTTTTTGGAGCCAGTCAGTCTCTGGCAGCAGACTGAGTCACACTTGTGCTTTGTTGCCCACTTACATCTTCAGAGAGCAGCCTGGGTGGGGATGCTCATCAGATGTGTTCATTTAAGGACAAACCCATTTGAATATTATGACAACATTTGGCAAACTTCCTCTACCGAATGGCAAGCCTGGCCCACTGCCTCTGAGAACTATTGCTTGTCCAGGAAACACAGGTCTTTTGATGTTCTTCACATGGTTGACTACATTCAAGGCCTTCCAACTAAATACCCTGTATAAGAGTTCTGAGTGCTTTACCTTTCTTCAAACATTTTCAAGCTTTTGGCATGGACCTGTAGGTTTTGAATGTGCAGTGAGTCCTTTTACAACATACAATTTTTTTTAAATCCTAAATGGAGAATCCAAATGTTTCATTGAGATATAGTGGTCACATGCTTCATTAAGAAGTCAGCAAACATTTCCTGAAGAAGTTCTATGTGGAGAATTCTGTACCATACTTAAGGAAATGCTCTCTACTGCCATAAGATGTTTATAATCTTGCTTAGAATGAAGGGACAACAAAAAGTATACAGGCAAAACTGCTTAACATATACAGCTCAACACAAACTGAGTACACAGAAGATATAAAGACAGTAGTGTAACAAATAAAATTTAAAGAAAAGAATATGGAAGGGAGTGATGGATATACATTTCCCAAAGTGAAAGAGAAGAGCATAAACTAGGATAAAAGTGCATAAAAGTGCATAAAAGTAGAGCATAAAAGTGGAGAGAGAGCATAAACTAGGGCATGGAGGTGGGAAAGAGCAAGTCAACAGACTTGGCCGAGGTAGAAAAAGCAGGGCGATCAAGGGCAGGGGGGTCACTGCAGGTACATAAAACCCTATAAAGAACCAACTCACCTGGCTCATAAAGTTTGCCAAGCTACTAAGTGAAAACCTTGTTGATTCTACTTTAGGGGAAAAAGAACTTAATGGAGACCTTGGAGTTGGGGAACAAAAAGAGGCCAAGAAGAATAATTGGTAGTAGAGGAGCGTTAGGACAAGATGAGGAATCTAAATTTTAATCTACAGATAAAAAAGAAGCAGTGTAGAATACTATGCCAAGAGACAAGATGAGGAAAATGATGGATAGGAATAATTATTTCAGATGCTTAAAAAGATTGTTTTATAAAAACAGCCTGAAGGAAGAATAGCCTATTTCTAGTGGTTCAGACAGTGGATAAGGGTCATCCTTTCCAAAACCCACTGTGAGATTCTGAAAATAAAGAGAAGAAAGGGGCCAAATGAAGGATATTTTTGGGGGAGAATTGGCAGAATTTAGTGAATGACTGAATAGAAGTGAAGGGCAAAAGAAGAGACTTTAAAATTATCTTAGTGATGGGGCCTGAGGAAAGAATCCCATGGATGATGAATGGGAAAAAAAAATGGATGAAGTAGGCAGAGATGGGACATCCAAATGATTAGGTGTGTGTGTGTGTGTGTGTGTGTGTGTGTGTGTGTGTGTACATATGCACACAAACTATAAACATGCAGATTTAGGAGGAGTGTCTCCTTTTTCCTAATGTTATATAAGAGCTCACAACTTCCATCCAATTACCCAATTCTTTATTAAATAGGTATTCATTAAGTGCCTATTATATGTAAGGTTTACAAGTAGAATGTGTATAGCTTACAATAAGGAGACAGAAAAGTCTAAAAATCTACTTTGGAGAAAACTAGTCACTGATGGAAAATGGTTTAAATCACATTACAGAATTATCTAAAGGGTGCATTTTCATTTTTTATATTAATTTTTTATTGTTTGTAATTCTCAGACTACTGACATAGCGGTGCTTTCATTGGGGATAGAAGTGCCATCTCAATACAATTTCTAATCAAGTAATTTTTCTTAGTGTTCTTGGATATCTTCTTTTTTCTCAAATAGTATTTATTCATTTAAAAGAAGCCAGCGAATAAGATGCCTTTGGGTTACACCAGTTTTTAATTTCCATTAAGATCAGTCCTGATCGAAAACCATGTGGTTCTCTGGAAGGGATAAATATATATATGCATATTCTATGCTTCACTCAGATTTTGGCCTTGTGGCCATGGTCTTGAAACTACCATAATTATATTGTGGATTCTGATGGTTTGGGAGAGAGAAGAAAAAGGGAAATTTACACTTATTTTGCACAAAGCACTATGCACAAATCTAATGGCTATTCATCCTCAATTTAGATATGATGGAAATCTGTGGAGAGTTGACTTACAGTACTGATCTCTTACATCATCTCGCTTCTCTCATGCAACAACTGATATCTAAGGAACTGAAGAGGCTCAGAAGCTCAGTAAGTCTCAGAAAGGAAATCAAGTTTTAAACACATGGCTAAATTATTTCTTAAACATTAATATAAAGCAAAAGGAGTACAAAAAATGGATGTAGAAATCTTGTTTCTTCATAAGTATTAAGACCTAAAAACCTACTTTGAAGAAAACTAGTATGGATAAGAAAATAACTTCTTCCTAGTGGTTAAAGTAAAAAGTACCCAAAGAAATAAACAAACATATGAAAGTCTCTTAATATACCAAGGCATTGCTATATTTATTTCTGACCTTTTGCTACTGAGAAAATATGAAGGATGATAATTCTATAGCTATTCTATATAATGGCAGATGTTCCTCTTATTGAAGAAAACATTCTTTTATGCAATATCACCAAATATCTGTCCAACTAAAGAGCATTTTATGTGTTCATTTTAGACAGTCTTGTTCACCAGTCCTTATAACTATAAAAGAGACCTTTTCTTAAATAGGTTACCTTGTGTGCTGATGTGTTAAATATTTTCTTTAAGATGATTCAGTGTTCATTTTGTAGTACATTTACTTAGTAGAGACAATTATATACAACAATTATTTTCAGTTCTTATAGTTCTACTTCTTTTACCAACATTTTGTTAAATTAATGGCAAAATCCTGTTAAATGTTCAATGTATATCTTCCCTGTTAATTTTTTTTTCACCATGGTACTATTGCTGGTACCACAATGGCTTCTCATGTCTTAACTCTATTCAGCACAAGCCATTCTCTACTATAGCATCATTTTCTTTTTGCAGAAATTTGGCTTTCACATAGCAATTTCCACCAAGCTATAAAAGTGCTAATGATGCTCAATTTAGGACATAAACAATTTACTACTGTCCTCCTTTGAGCCTTTCTCTGTTTTCATTTCTCTAATCATCATCCTAAGAATATTCTTTCCTAGAAAGCAGTGGACAGGGTTGATTTTATAATGAGTTACAAGTTGATATTTTTTAAACTGATGATGATATTAGACTTTTGGTGAACCTTTCAGTTAAGAAGTATACCCTGTGTCTGACATTTTTCTTGCATGAGTAACTGACCTCAATTACCCCATATCTACTCTTTTGCTTTTATCACTATGTTTCCTCAATTTTCCTTCCATAAAATATTTGTTTCTACTTTTATATAACTATAGTTTCTTCATTACGTTTCCCCCCACTTACCGCGTTTTATCCTATTTTTCTTATGCAATTAAAATATTTCCAGAGTACATTTTGGTTCAGTGGTTAGTTGTATTTACATTATTTATTCCATAGTTTGGTTGATGACTTGCATCTACATTTATCAAAATGGTTCACATTCACTGTGAATGACTGAAGTTCAAATTTCAAATTGATTTGTCCACAGCTTTCTGTAAGCATGAAGCCAGATAAGACTTTAATTCCTCAACACTATATCCTCTTTAATTATGAAGGAAGCTCTGAAGACAATAGGTGTGTTGTTTAGCTTTCTAATTTTTTATATTTTGTTGTCTTCAAAGACATTCATCCAACCTTTAGGAAGAAAATTAGAGCTTCTAATTTTCAGGTCTCATTTTTTTTATCCCTTTATTTTCTTCCAGTTGTATGTTTGTTCTCTTTTTTAAAAGTCACATTTTATGAGTTATCTTTTGAACATACAGAGTCTAAGATAAATTGTTTTAAAGAGGATTTGGAGTAGAAGATGCTTGAGTATATGAAACAAAGGGAGCTTGTAGATTCCCAAGGATTAAAAATTCTTTTCATTTATTGTATTTTTAATTTTGAATATTAGACCTTCTCTTAGTATGGAAATTTCTCAAAAAAAATTCCTGTTTACAGTGAAAGAGATTCAAGTTATAATATTTATTGAGAATCTACCATATTTAAGACATATTTTACACTGAGAAAATTTCTTTCACTTAAAGAATTTACACCTAGCAGATGGATTAGACAAAGTATAGATGATGATGCAAATTAAGCACCAAGTTTCACAAAAGAAGCACCAAGAAATTTGTTGGAGTAGGAGGTTTATAGAAGAAATCAATGACTCTTGCCGCACAAGAGAGGTAGAGAGCAACAGGCAAGAAAGGCTTCATAAAGGTACTGGTATTTGAGGTAGGCCTTTAGATAGATAAAATTTGATGGAAATTCAGATAAGGGTATATACAAGCAGCAAATAAAGAAAACAGCATTAGATCAAAATGGTTTGTTTCCAAACACCCCCAAATTAATGGGGAAATGGTTAAAGTCAAAAGAGCTTTTATTTCTGACATGGATTTCTAAACAATATAATTATGGTTGACTCCATGTTTATGAACTTTAGGAGCTCCCACAAAAAGGCCTTTGCTGAAGATGTAGCCACTGGCTGCTATACCAGGCACTTTGATCCATGTTTGTTGTTTACACACACACACACACACACTCTCTCTCTCTCTCTCTCTCTCTCTCTTCTTGTATTTGGTAGAGTAAGATAAAGTTCTACACAAAGGCTAGGTAGTCCAATATTGTTTCTCTCTGCTTGGTCATAATCAAGGTGAAAGCTTAGAAGCTTAATGCATGTAAAGATAGTGCCTATTTCTTTGTGTTCCATTTTTTGCCCTCACAGTTGCTGTTTTCAACATTTTTTTTTTATGAACATAAAAAATTAGTCCAAGCTGGACTACTGATGTTGGGTCACTCCAAGAAGTCTCTTCAACGTAGCTTCAAAAATTTACCCTCTTCTCTCTAAACCTAGGTTTATTTCATGAAACAGTTACATGGTGTTTTAGTCAAAAGAGCAACTAGAAGTAATATCTCATGTTTAATTGGGCAGTTAGACTTGAGAGGCTATCCAGTCCACGACTTTATCATAACATTGCCAAAGCAACTAGAAATTAGTGACATATGTAAGACTTTGAGAACTCTACAATTTTTGGCCCTGAGCAGGGCATAGGCTGCAGCTGAAATTGGCCTGTGATGGGGCCCCTCCCAGGAGACCCCTACCTGGCATGTCTGGTGGCCTGATTCAGAAGGAGCTACACATCCAAAGGGCAGACTGGGCAAGCACAAGAGTCCTGCTGAAGCAAATCCTGCTCCACGGGGTCAGTCCCTGTACAAAAACTCTTCCACTGTAGTCACAGCCAGTCCTCACAACCAATCAGCCTAAGGGTCAACCCATCTCACTGATGCACAAATAGCAACCAAGGCTCAATTATAACAGGTGGACAACACAGACAAGAAGCACACTTGAAGCACCCAGCTCAGGTGACCAAGGAAGACTATGCCAGTGGGCTCCAAAGGACACCTAATACCTAAGGCCACTCTATTAAGACTAGGAGACATAGCAGCTATAAAAAAAATACACAGAAACAAATACAACGAGGCAGCCAAAATGAGACAAAGAAATGTGTCCCAATTTAAAGAACAGAACAAAGCTTCAGAAAAAAACTAAACAAAACGGAGACAAGCAATCTACCAGATGCAGAGTTCAAAACACTGAACTTAGTGAACTCAGGGAAGAGTAGATAAATTCAGTGAGAACTTTAATAAAGAGATAGAAAACATAAAAGTGAAGAGAGAAAACATAAAATCAGTCAGAAATGAAGAATAACTGAAATGAAGAATACCTTAGGAGGAATTAACAGCAGATTAGATGAAATAGAAGATTGAATCACTGATTTAGAAGATAAGGTAGTGAAAAGCAACAAGAAAAAAGAATTCAAAGAAATGAGGAGAGTTTAAGGGGCCTTTGGGACAACATCAAGTGTATTAACATTTGCATCATAGGGATACCAGAAGGAGAAGAAAGAGAGCAAGGAATTGAAAGCCTATTTCAAGAAATAATGACTGAAAACTTCTCTAACTTGGTGAAGTAAATAGACAAACAAGCCCAGGAAAAATAGTGAGTCCCAAATAAGATGAACCCAAAAAGGTCCATACCAAGACATGTCATAATTAAAATACCAAAAGTTAAAAACAGAGAATCTTATACAGAATAAGAGAAAAGCATTAGTTACTGTACTGACAAGGTTGCTCCATAAGACTGTCAGTTGATTTCTAACTTTGCAGGCCTGACAGGATTGGCATGAAATATTCAAAGTGATGAAAAGCAAGGACCTCCAACCAAGATTACTCTACCAAGAAAAGCTATCATTTAGAATTGAAGAACAAATGAAGAACTTCCCAGAGAAGAAAAAGCTAAAGGAGTTTATCACCACCAAATATTACAAGAAATGTTAGAGGGACTTCTTTACAAAGAAGAAGAAAATGATAAAAAATAGAAATAATAAAATGGCAATGACTACATATCTATCAATAATTACTTTAAATGTAAATAGATTAAATGCTCCAATCAAAAGATAGGGTGGCTGAATAGGTAAGAAAACAAGACTTTTATGCAGACTGTCTGCAAAAGACTCACTTTAGATCAAAAGACACGCAGACTGAAAGTAAAGGAATGGAAAAGATATTTCATGAAAATGGAAACAAACAAACAAAGAAAAGCTGGGGTAGCAATCTTACACCAGATAAAACAAACTTTAAAACAAAGTCTTTAACAATGACAAAAAAGGACACAGTAACCCACTTCTGGGTATGTATCTGAAGAAACCCAAAACACTACTTTGAAGAGAATGGGAATCCATGTGCTCATTGCAGCATTATTTACAGTAGCCAAGACATGGAGGCAACCTAGGTATCCATCAATGGATGAATGGATAAATAAGTCCAAGCTGGACTACTTGTGTTGGGTCACTCCAAGAGGTATCCTTAATGTAGCTTCAAAAGTTTACCCTCTTTTCTCCAAACCTAGGTTAAGTTAATAAACAGTTATATGGCGTTTTGCTGAGAGAGCAACTAGAAATAATATCTGAGTTTCTCTCTACTCATGCTATTAGAGATAGATTATAGCTTTCCTAACCCAAACTTAGTATTAGGCTGGTCAAATTTATTAGTTGAAATGAAAACCATAAATTCACAGTATAATCTTATACATTCCTTCTACTTATAGTTTGGAAAATATACTGTTCAGGACTGAAACAAGTCAAATATAATCAGATTTTACTCCTAGAGAAGCAAAATCTACACTTCTGTATAAACCCATCAGCAATTAACTTTGCCCTAATGGAATTAACACAATGTACAAGTTCAGGATTTGGTACATGAGAAGAGGAAAGGAGAATAAAACTCATTCATTCACTCTCTTGCTAGGTTCTGCAAAATAGCTTCCTTATTCCCACATGTAACATTTCTCTTCCTTATTTTTAGCATGGTTAAAATCAGTAGCCCTAAAAATCTTCTACACAGAAGTTTGTATCTTTCCCCCTAAAAACATACACGTGACCCTGTGGTAAAAAGATGATGTCTCCTGCTAAATTATAGTATCAGATAGATTATTTACTAAGCAAAATTTTGAAGAGGTCATCATAGCTTCATACAACCTTTCTATGTTTGTGTGATTCACATATTCAAGGATGGTGGGTGGGGGGGTGGTCACAGCTAGTTTCTCTCTCCTGGTTGGAAAGCCTTTGCAGAGGAGGCCGTCACTCTCATTACTCTGTTTCTTCCTCTCTCACTAGAGTGTCTTTCTAAAGGCAACTAAGGACCTCTTTAATGAAATATTGAAGGCAGGGGATGCCTGGAATGATTAAAAGAAACAAAGCTTTCCCATAGCACTTGTCCTTTCCTCTGTAAGGAGATGAGATAATATATAATCTTCTTTCTATATTACTACCACAAGGGCAATTTGCGGGAGGAAGAGATGGATTTCTGGGAGTGAAATACTATTGAGTAGCCAGGGCTATTTTCAGAAGGGCTTATCTTCAATATCCTCATTTCAGAATTGGTCTCTTTCCTCAGAGCAATACCTTGGACAACACCAAGAACACTATCTTCAAGCTAAGAATAAAAGTTTATCTCCTTGTTATTGGAATATATGATGAGGAAAAAGAAAGATGAAAAAATAAAGAGATTCTGCTAATAAAAGAGGATGCATCTGAATAAATGTCAAATCCCCTGCTATTGTGTGGTTTGTATGTAACTCTTCTATTTGATCTTTTGCTCTGTAGTTTCTTCCACTGGATGACCCACACGTGTAATCTGAATAGACAGCTAGTTTGCTCATATATAAATAAAACAGGCTCTAGTGCCAGTAGCCCTCTGTTATCTTTTTAATACCTCAATAACTTCTTCCAGTAAGAACAGCTACGGAAAACCTTACCGTAGGACATGGAATTCGCACTTGCCAAAGAAATCACTGCACGTGTAAATTAGAAACTAATCATCACCTCCTCCTCTTTGGATACAGTGGCAGCTTTGTCTAAGAGTTTATATTGAAATATACATTTTAATGAAATATTTCTCACTGTAGTCAGCATCAATTTAGGAGTATCAAACATTGATTCCCAGTTTCAGCACATCAGAAAACCAGAGAGAAGGAAGAGCTAAGAAGGAGAACTGACAAAGGCCTGGACTTTTCTTACACTTTAAGAAACTACTTGCATTTGTAAATTCCTGGTTAAAAACCTGACAATTGTCAGTAACAGTTGTCACTGCCAGGCTGTTCCTGGGTTTCTTCATCATATATTTTCCCCTAAAGTCTCTCAAAGAACTGAAGGGCTTCCAAAGATGAAAATCAACTTGACAATCATATTGTAACTCAAATAGATCCTGATTCTTTTCGTCACTTTTTAATTCATTGCAGATGGTGTAAATAGGATGTTTACTGGCTGGCAGGTAATGAGTCTTGTTGTAGATAATAGTGATCGACGGAATTTCATGCCTGTTGACAGCCCAGCATCTCAGCAGCTGTATATGGCTATCACTCGTTGCTTTGCAGCACATACACTATCGTGACAGAACGCAAAGTCTCAAGTCTGTTTCCACCAACAGAAATGATTGTTACACCTGAATCTCACTAGTTCACATATGCCCTGATTTCATTCTCACTGACCACATGGGTAGACAGTCTAAGATGTGATCTAATGTCTACTGCTCTAAAAGGAAAATGTAATCTGTTTAAACATCCAAACACTCCTCTTCCCAGGTACTGCCATTCATCACAACTGTCAGTGCTTCTGTGGAAGAGTAATGACCCTCAGGCATGGGATAATGCTCCATAGGGGCCTTATGAATGCCACTGCCAAGCACAGAAATTGATCGGTTTTCAGTGGGGCTGGTATGTGGATCATGAAAGACCTGCACTTACTAAATTACAAGTGGCTGTTTACCCCTTCTACAACAAAGGCTGGGTTAGGGAGCCACAGATCCTGCTGACTTTAATTGTCCCAAACATGTGAGCACTAGATTTGGACCCATCAGTGAGATGGATTTAAGCAGCTTGAAACTGAAAGTTGATGAGAGTCATTCAAAATACATTGGGAGATAACATAAATACTGTGGCTTTCCACTCCTTTTCCTTTTTCTTTTTATCCTCTCTATCAATGGAAGGTAACAATATCCCACTATCCAATATAAACTTGATAAAAAACAAAAACAAAAACAAAAAAAAGCAGAATAAGCATTCCAGTGAAATGTTAACTGTTTCCTTCCTGTGGACTTCTTTTCTGAATTTGTTCATGCATTGTTTATATGATCTAGGATAGAGATGAACAGTAGTACATAGTATGAACTCATCGTTTTCTAAATATCTCCCTACAGGTCTATTTCCTCATCTAACCTATATTGACCTTTTCCTTTAAATCCTCCCTACTCCCCCAATCTCATCTGCGTTTATTAGTAAATCTCTTTGGGAAACAGGATAACTCACACTCTATAGACTATTCATACCTTTGTAAATGTTCCATTGCTATGAAAATTTAATCCAAAATATATCTCTCCCTCAGCTGTCAGACATCTTTTTTAAAGCTGAATATTCTCTTGTGATCTCTTTTGATTCTATCTCCCTTAGTTCTAGCAGCAATGCTATGTCTTCAGGGCTTTTAGATTTTAGAAAGGGTATAATATTTTCATATTTCTGTGATGTTATTTCCTAGAGTACCTTTAATTTTTAATTTCTGTCCAACCTTTTTTTTTGTCAATAACCTTGATAGCATTAGTCATTTAATGACTATAATTTATTTTTTAGTAAATAAGATTTGAGAATTGTTATTTTATTAGATCATAATATTTTTTATGCTTTAAAAAAATAAAGTAGAAATAGCTAAAACTGAAAATAAAGTAAAAGATAACTGTCAGGATGCAGCATCTATATTAAGTCACAAAATACAATTTAGTCTTGCCTCCGAAACTGTTTTACAACCTGTATGAGCTGAATGGTTCAAAACAAATAAATGAAGAAAACCAAATCTTTTACTCACATCGACTCAATCTATTTTTAGAGAATTTACTAAGTATGACTGACCCTTATGAAATCATTATTCTTATGAGAGCTCTTTCTTCTTGAGATTTCTCTTTTCCCTTGGCAGTTCAGGGTTATGTCCAACTTAACTATACTTTTTGTGTTTCCAATATTCTGATTATTAATATCTTTAGTGATGAGATACTTTCCTGGGAAGAGAACTTACAATTAGAGAGATCTTAATAATTAATGAAATACACCAAAGAGATAATGAAATTGGAAGCTCTCAGTATACTGCTAGAGATGAAGAAATCTTTTTGAGAATTAGGAATATACCAGAAGACAATAAAAAAGAGCAGAGATCAAATTGAGGAAAATGACCTTTGATGTAAAGTGTCAGGTAGAAATGTCAATCCAATTCAGGACTGGATTCAAAGGGACATTGTGTGACTGAGTAGAGAGGTATTAAGTTACCTGATTATCTTTTCTGGAAGAATGCATTATAGTTTAGACATTTTTGTTACCTGAAAGATGTAGACAAATCAGGGAAGATTAACAACCAGTTTTATTAGGAGATAGCAGATGAGCTGGTGTGAATAGTACTGGTTGTTAAGAGTTCTATATTCTCTTCTCAGCTCTGATATACTCTCATGTGGAAATAGTCACTATTGAAATTTAGATAGGATAATTTATATTCTGTTCCCCAGAGAAAGGGTAGTTTGGGAACTGAAGGGAAGTAAGGGTTTAAAACAGCATAAAGACTGAGGTGGCAGAAGGGCAGGTAATTCTATTACAGAAATTTTCATCTTTATGTAAAATAACAACAACAATAATAATAACCAGTTGTTAAGCCTTCATTTAAATACCCTCCGTTATCTGTAGTATTTGCAACATGTCTTTCATATATAATACCTAATTGTTTTTAGTCCATGGAAAAGGCTATTCTATACTACTATACTATTATTCTCATGTTTCTCTGGAAATATATTTTGCAAGGTCGAGGTTCTAGGAACTCTGACTATAAAAATCACTTCCTGTTAGTTACCCTTAACTCTAATGCAGTTTTCTCATATCCTCACACTTACCCTGAAGCTATAATCTATAGTCTCATAGGGTGCCCCTTTAGAAAAGGCTCTTGTTCCTTGACTTCTAAATTATTTTCTAGAAGTATTTTTAAGTATAATTGCATAATTTATTAATTTATATTATTTATAAATATTATTGAGAAATAATTAATTAATTTTGTTTATTAGTGAAAATAAGTTGTCTAAGCTAACAGTAAATCACTATTTTTATACAGGCCATAATTCCTGGGTGTGTTTATTATGCATTGCCAACCACTAAAGAATTTCAGTTGGTTGACAAAGTATAATAAAACTAAACTTTTGAGCAATGCTGGCAATTCACTAAAGCTTCAATAATGTGCACTAATATCTACCCCTAAACTTAATCTTTTAATTCCTTTGGGAAACATCTATATATATAACAGCATTTTTTCCTTTCCTAATGTCTATTAAATTACATTTGCTCCCAATCCCTGCAGTGATCTCTGTGGACTACTTCAAGGTGTGAATGGTAGTGAAGAGGTAGGACATTTAAACCTATAATCAAAAGGAGCAGAAGAAAAATTTTAGATGATTGTGATCTTGGGCAGGTTTCAGGAAGGAGAGGAGGCCTACTTGTGATAAATGTTAGCAAAATGGACCCAAACTCTCAGGAACTTCCTTACCGACTGAGGGTCCTGTCTTCTTGTAAGTTTCCCAGTTACTTTACTAATCCTCTCCTTATCAAACAACTCTTTATTTGCAAACATCATTAGACTTTCCTTTTCCTTTTCCTTTTGGGCAGAAGATTTTTGGGTAAAACAATCTTTTAATAGACCAAAGATGTAGGAAGATGCTACATTTTGCAAATTAGTTTCTGCTTATTTGGCTACCCAACATAAAACCACTCAAATTCTCCATGAGGCAATAGATTACACAAGCATGAGATTACTTCTTATCTTTAGTTTTGGATGTTTTTGTAACTATTTGTTAGGATTACTTCTTGTTTCCCTACACTCCATTCTCAACACAGCAACTATAATGATTTCTTTAAGTGTAAAATAAGATCCAACTACATTAATCCCCAAAGGCTGCCCACTGCAACTAGAATAAAATCCAAATTTATCACCATGAAGCCTGTGTAATCTGGTTCCTGATTCCTTTTCTGATCACATCATCTCCAATATACTTCTTATTCACTGACCATCTTTCATAATTCACATGCGTAGCTCATTTTAGTTTCAGAGTCTTTGCAGTTGGTGTTCCAATCTGCCTGAAATGCTCTTCCTCCAGATCTTCATATGGGCTGGTTTCTAACATCATTGAAGTCTCAGGGAGAGGCCATCTCGTTACATGCAATCTGTATTAGGTTACACTCTTATTACTTTCTTCATGTCACTCATCACAATGTGTTAGTATGTCTACATATTTATTAGCTATCTCTTCTAACTAAAATGTTCCATGATGAAATAGGACCTTCCATGATGAAATAGTGAGTCATGCTTACTATTATATTCCCAGTGCCTAGAACAGCAGGGGTTCAATAAATATTTGCTAAATGAATGAATAAATTAATGACTAATCAATAATAGAATTAACAGTAAATAAGGACAATACCAGTGCTTTTCATCCCAGTGGTTGTTTAAATGCACTTCGAAATGCTTTAAAAACAAAAATGTACTTTCCTTTCATATTATCATCAGAAGTAGTAATTTTACTAATTAAAAGCCAAAACTTCCGTGTACATTAAAGACTGGTCCAAAATCATGTGCTAAGAAAGTATTGCACAATTCTGGTCTCCAATCATGTCAGACTAGTCACACAGTGTTTTCCTTAGAACACAATTATAATCCAGGAATAATAGGCTTTACGGAGTCTATGAATCCCTTGAAAAGGTACTGTGCTCTCTTTTGGGGAAAGGGTCTACAGGTTTCATCAGATTGTCAATGGGTGTCGTAAACCAAAAGAGGCTAAGAATCCTTTTGAGTAATACCATTTGAAAGCACTATGCTATCCCATATTCCTCTATGGTAGTCATAAGCTCTTTTGAATACAAAGATGCTAGGTAGCAAATTTTAATCACTATCTCTGTCTATTTGGGTTCTGCTCACTTTACCCAACAGCTTTCTCAGGACTTTTAAACTGTCATTTTTTGTAATAGCACATGAGACACATGCATGTATCCTCACCTCTGCTAATATACTTTTGTCCAGCTGGGATTTAATCTAATTTTTACCTGATGATGTTATTAGTCTAATTCTATACAGCTCTGACATTTATTAATTATATTATCTTTGGAAAAATTTTTTAAAAATCTAACTCCTAGAAGGTTTAAATGAGATAACATTAGGTTTGTTGAAATGTATGAAACTGTCATTTCTGTAAGTCAAAAATAGTCTAATATTGGTCAAGTGTTTAACCTGTGATATTCAAATGTTAACTGCTATTGTTGTTAGAAAGATTATTCACACTCCATAATCCTCCCTTCCTTTAAACATTTTTACTCCCACAGAATGTATTGTTGGTAAGTAGTGCTGGGGACGGGGTTGAAATTTCCCATGATTTTAATTTATAATACACAGGCTTTCTTAATTCTTACCGTAGCAGGTACCTCCAAATGACACCACGGACAAAGCCTAGAGAATGGGCCTTAGAAAATTCAATTTATAGAAGCTTGTTGTTTTCCCCATACCTAATCCACTTTTAACTGAACACCACCTAAATGGATATTAAATCCATGGAGTGGGTTCTTGGGAACTGTACTGGTTTCCTTCTGCTGCTATAACAAAGTAGCACAAACAACAGAAATTTATTACTGTTATGGAGGTCAGAAGTCCTAAAATTGAGTTTTTAGCAGAACTGCTTAGAAAGAAAGCAGATGCTAGGGGAGAATTCTTCTTGTATTCTCAGCTCCTCAAGGCTTTCTGCATTCCTTGGCTCATAGGCCCTTCCTCCATCTTGAAAGTCAGCAGTTTAGCGTCTTTGAAAAGATGCCTCTCTCTCTCTGTCTCTATCTCTGTCTCTCTCTCTCTCTGATTCTGCTTCTATTGTCATAACTCCTTCTCTAACTCTGACCCTCTCGCCTCCTTCTTTCCATTAAGAGGACTCCTGTGATTATATTAGGCCTACCCAATAATCTAGGATAATCTTCCCATCTCAAGATTCTTAATTTATACCTGCAAAGTCTCGTTTGCCATGTCAGGCAACATATTCATAGGTTCTGAGGATTAGGACACAGACATCTTGGGGGGAGGGTATCATTATTCTAACACAGATACCAAAAAAAATTCCATATACCCACGTTTCAAATAGCAAGCAAGATAGCATCTTGTTTCTTCAAAGCTCATATCATATAAGCTGCACAGAAATTTTTACATATACCTTCTTATAATTTTTAAACAGATAGTAACTTAACTATCCAGACTCAGTTTTTGGCACATGTGTATGGCAATCATAGTCTGAGTTTTGGTTTCTGGAGACTTATTTTGTCCCTTCACCTGGTTTCAGCTAATCCCTCTTATATTCCAATTTGTCCTTTTTGCAGAATTCATACTGCTATCACTAGCTGAAGAATTATTAACATGGTAGTTCTTTCAGCTGTACTTTCTACTAACTTGAGGAATGAAAGACACGGATTTTTAGCCAAGAACCAATGAGGACAGAGTTTCAGCTCTTCTCATCACACCTTTTGTGTGCCCTTTCCTCAGGCACTATAAACATCCTGTCTCAATAAGCTAACCAGCATTTGCAGGTGTTAATACAAATGACTATACCATGAGAAATTTCTTCCCTCAGCCATAAACTTAACTGTCTTCTTTCTCTCACCTAAAATATCTGCTTTCCTGACCTACATCTTCCCTGTCCATCTCCAGGGAACATTAGCCCTTAAACATTTAAGCTTCATCAGCATAGGCCCATCATGACAGCATAACATCCTTGTCCTGCTGGAAACTATTCAGCATCCAGAGGACCATCTTTATGCTGATAACACTAAAATATAAAATAATGCCAACAGCTGGTGCTACAAATGGCTTTTAAAAACGATGTTCATTCACTAAAATTCCTCTTGCTACTTTTGACATGAAACACGCAGTCTCTAATTATTCTGATCAAGACGGTAAAATACAAAAACAAACTTTAATTGTGTTTAACAGATATTTAATCAGGACTCACTGAACTACAGATTAAAGCTGAAATTCATAAACCATAATTACCCGATTGTCGCAATCTTTTGGTCCACATTCTCCTTCCGTCTGGGCGTCTGGCACCTTGCCCCGAATTTCTTTTACTGTCTTCTCAGCTTCGTTACTGTTCATGTTTTCCAGCAGAGATTTAGCACAGATTACAAAATATCTGTTCTTGGCAACTTTCTTCATTAGCTTTTTTTCCCCCTTGCAAAAAAGTTTATTTATTTTTTTTCTTACCAGAGTAGCTGCAACAGGCATACATTTAGGGTGCTTTGGTGACACAAACTAATTATATAGTTACCAGGAGATAACACATTAGCAATAACTAGAGTCACTAACAGTTATCACGTAGGTATCATGCAATTTCTCTGGTATGCCATGCGGTGTGTCCCAGTCACCATGTAATTACCTCATGTCACTAAAGCATTGTTTTATAGATAATGCTTATCTCACCCTAACAAAACCTTTTCCATCACATTTGGAAAAAAAGAAGGAAGTGGGATTCTTCGTTCTCATTTCCAGTTCTGCTCATTCCCAGTAAGATGCTGTCATGTGAATTTAAGAGAAACATCTGTCCTCTCCTGGAAATTTGCTTTTACAAGGAGCGAATGGAGCAATTCTGTTTTCTTTTGCTTCATTCCATCCAGGTAAAAGCAGTAATTACCAACAATACATATGTTTACTCTTGTTTTTTTTTATTTTAATTTAAAAAGCAAAGAAACAAAGAAACAAACAAACAAACAAAACACCAAAAAAAAAGAAACCCCGACCCCACCCTATTTACTTAGGATTCGTTTAGTCTGGCACTTCCCCCTCACTCTTCCCTTTCAAATCTCAGGCACATTTGTTTTTTCCTAGAATTATGGTGTAAATCATTCTTAACAAGCTAGCTCGAAACTTGTCTCACTCAGTAGAAACACATAACGCCACTGTAATTGAAACATGGAACTGCAAGCTTGAAACTCTTTCTATTTTTCTGGGCCACTCTTCAGAAGGACACGCCGAGTTTCCCTCACAGTGCTGTAACCCCTGTGTCACATAGTTAGGATCACATCACAGACAAGGCAAGAAGATAAAGAGAATAAACTGGCAAAAGAAGAGGTGGGTGATTCCTTTATTTTCCTCAGTTGGGCAGACAACCCTATGAAGCAAGGACTGTAGTTACTACTTATTTAGCTCAAGCTGATGGCTTGAAGTCTGACCTTGCTAAGACTGCTAGATATGACATCTCCCCTGAGAGTTCCAGTTTAAAACAGGATGGTGTGGCTTACTTTGCAGCGCAGATGAATGCTGTTTCCAATTCTGCTTGTATTAGTCACCTCCCAATCTGATAGCTGCCCATTCAATTGTACACTTAATTCAAGTTGGGGTAAAAATTACCCCCAGGTTTAGAAGGGCTGGAAAAATTACTATCCCATCCTAGAGCATTGTTCTTCAATCATACAGTTCCTCTAGACACAGCTGACAGCCTTTGAGATGCAAAATGCATCACTTTAATGTAGTAGAGGTCCCCTTCACTGCATTGCCAAATCTATTTAGCAGAATCTTCTTGGAATAATCTGTCCCTAGACCTGAGGATGCGCAGTGATTTTAAGCATTTTAAGCTAACGATAATGGTTAGTGCTGAGAACAGATGTACCTGGCTGTGATGTGATCTATTCCAGTAGGCTTTTATGAGCGTTTCATTCCTATTGACTTAGCATTTTATGTCTGTGCTTTTGCCTGGTGTGATGGTTGCATAGGGGGGTCATGTGTGTATTTTCCTGATGTGTGATGGCTGCACAGGGGGCTCTGTGTATTTTCTCAGTGCAATGGCTACACAGGGTGTTGTGTGTGTGTTTGCCTGGAGTTATAGCTGCATGTGTTATTGTGTGACTCTTCCCCTCATTTTATGCCTGCTTGCAGGGTCCTATGTGTATCTTTTTCTTAGTGTGATGGTTGCACTCGTTGCTCTGTAATGATGGACATTTCTAGCAATTATCTATCTACAGGGTCCTAGGGAAAGAAATGGAGTAAAATCAATAAACAGTGCTAGACAGGCCCTTGTAAACATGAAATGACACCCCCGCATAAATGCCTTTTCCTACCATTGCATGTTAAAATCCAAGTGTTGTTACCTTATTGGCATTGTGATAAAATTTCTATGGCCTCTGCATCTCTTTCATATATTGCAATCGTTTGGGGGAATTTGAGATTACTGCTGTTTGGAGGGCTTTTACACATGAATCTATCTAATGACACTTTACACTATACTGTCCTACACATCACCTCTTAAACTCCATACTGACTTGCCCTGGTATAAGAACTCAGATTCTGAAAGTGAATACGCCTTTCATTTATTCCTGCAGTCTCACCAAGCCCTCCCCACATGCCCCCATACATCAACACACACACACACACACACACACACACCCTCCCTTGCCTCTCTCTAGTCTCTGTACCCTTCCTGTGTGCACCAAATGGAACTGACAAAGGAAAAAACCAATGAGGTTAAAGTCTTTTGAAACCCCTGGAATACAGATGAGCTGGGAGGCATCTGGAGACAAAACCAGACACTTGAAATCAAAGAGACAAGTAAATTACTATCCTAATCTAGGAAGAATAACTAAAGGTGTCAGTGGGGTTCCATTGATAGCACTTGGCCCTGGGCCAGAATGCCAAGGGTTCAAACTCTACACCAGCTTTGGGCTCAGGCCCAAGACTTGCCGCTGCAGGGAGCAGCAGCATGTACAGCAGCGTTAAAGGTGTTGGCCTTCTGCAGAGAGGTTAAGTCCAAGTCCTTCTGCCTGTTTGTCATTATATCCCAGAGGGATGCAGAGATCACCCTAGCTTCCTCTCTAGTGCTCTTCTCAACAGGACAAGCTGGGGAGGAGCAAGAGCTCAGTAGCAGTATTTGCTAATATCAGTATTTTGTACAATTAGGGAAATGTATTTTTTCTGATGAGGCTGCTTAAAGAATTAAAGTATATGCAAGAAAATCCAACTGCCCCCTCTTACCCACCAAAAACCTGATGTCTGTCCTAAAGATTCTTCTGTCAATGCAGAGAGCTAAGTTTAGAAATCTAAAACCACGTGTCGAAATGAAAGAAAATGTTTTCATTGGAACAGCTTACATGTCTGGTACACTTGCATAAAAACTATTGCATAGCATTTTAGAGCTAAATTTGCTATAAAATGCTTAATACAGTAAGAATAATTATGAGATTTTGCACGCACAGCTGGTATACAACTAAAGTCTCAGCAACAGATTCAATGGAGCATGGGAAAACCATTTATAAAAATTCTTGGTATGCCAGTCTAACTCACCATCAACAGCCCATCAACACTTCCACCACTCTTTAGGTAGATGGGGAAGATATCTACCTACCAAATGCTTTATTTCTTCTTTCATAGATGTCATTAATATTCAATTCTAGGAATTCTTGTCATTACTTGATAGTAGATATCTATACTGTAACAGGACACAGATGACCTGAACACACGACTTCTCCATTGAATGCATGAGTTACAAATATATTAAATAATGAATCAAGACAAATTATTAAGTCTACCTGCAGTACCCTTTCTCTTTTTTACTTCTTCTTTTTTTCTATTCCTTCATCTCTTCTTACCTTCCCAAGGATTCAAATCCTCAATTTACTTCCTGGGCACTCTCAACCACCCCCAACCCGGCCATCCCCTGCCACAGCCAAGCTGCCCTTGCCTTTCCCCTGCTACACCCCAAGAGCAGGACTCTTCTTTCACTTTCTTCTCACTCGAAGTCTAACAGTTCTTTCTTCTCCATTCTTTTTAGCTCCAGATAATAATCACTTGAAAAAGAGCTAAAAAATTTTGAATGAGCTGTTAATGGTCAATAATAATTTAATGTAGATTACTTCTTGGTAAAAAAAAATGAATTTAAGAGTCAACAAAAGAATCTCTTTATTATGGCCTTTTAGGCTCTATGGAAAACACCATAAGAGGTGAAATGATTCTGATCAGATTCTGATGATTGCTGAATATTCCACTGCATTGTCTTGGTCAAAGGAAGAGAAGCTACTATAGATACATGGAAACCTCCAAGGAGACAGTCCGGGAACACAAAGGCAACATGGTATAATATCAAATGAATTGGACCAGAGTGGGGAAACTAAAGTTTCAGTATCCATAAACTTTGCCACCAAGTGATTCAGCAAGTAATTTAGTTCTTTCAGTTGAGAAATGAGGCTCGTGCATTAGAAAACCTATATGGTCCCTTCCAGCTCTGACGTGAAGTTCATATCCTGGCTCTCTCACTGAAGGTCGATTGGCTCTTCTAGTTTATCTGCTTCCTCCAGTTAAGAATTAGAGGTTCTAAATATAAATGGCTGCCATTCCGCATGGAGCCACTCAATGCCAAGGCATCAAGGCCCCAAGGTAAGTTTAAATTCTCTGCCTACTACTTGAACATACTACTTTTGAGTTGGCTCTTTTAAATGCTGTATACATATTTTCTCAGCATTTTATTTCTGCTCATTTACTTAATTCAACAAACATCTAATGAGCACTTTCTAGATATGAAACATAGAGCTACTTATTGAACACAGGGTTGAACAGGATACCATCTCTGCTTCCTAAGAAACACAAATGAATCTACTATTCTTGTTGAGTCTACCTCCCCTTCACTTCTATGCACAAACACATAGACTTCTAAAACTAAAAAATTAGCATAGAAAAAATAATAGGAATTTGACTTATTTAATCTGCACCCAATCCAAAGTACGGTTTACCTTCAACAAAAGGATATAATAATCATTTGTATTAGAAAATTATAGTCATTCAAATATGTACTTCAATAGTATAAAGAATATTTCTCAACATGTATTTTGAGGTCATTGGTTTATATGAAGGACAACAATTTGGGTGGCAAGATTATAAAAGTAAAACAATCCCTTCTGTAGGAATCCTGACAAAATGCTAGGATAAAATCTGTGACTCTTGGATATAGCCTCTGGGAAAGTGAGAACACAGAATATTTTTGTTTAGTCTTTTTTTAATGTGAGGATTTTGAATTCTTATCCCTCCACTTTCTCTTCTGCAATAACAATAACTGCCATTTATTGAATACATATTAAATTCCAGGCACTTATTGCATATCAGGAAAAGAAAGACTCTGCAGTGTAGATAATATTACCCTCACTTTATACATGTGAAAACTGAGGCTCAGAGAGGTGAAATAATTTGTCATTTATAACAAAAAATACAGACAGTGTGGAGAGTTGGGATATAAACTCAGGTCTGTCTTTGTGCCAAAGAGCTCCATAACATTTCTTGCTTTTGCCAAATTGAATTATTAAAAAAAAAAAAAAACAAGTAATCTTGCTTGAATGCTTTGTTAGCAAACAAGGAAAACGCCTTTTATAATCTTTCTTTACAGTCATTCATTGCCTTACATACAGTACAATGAAAGCAGGAGACGGTTAAAATTTTTCTTGGTTGGTGAATCTTGCTGCCTTTTAATATATATTTGGACTGAGATGAATAATTACATTTGGGGCTTTCAGTGTAAAAGAATGTGCTATTTGCTATTTGAATCAGTATTTGTTATTAATTGATCAGACATGGATAAGGTATGTTATTATAACTATATTTATAGGTATGATTTACATTGTTCTACTGTATATTACTCTGCTGTTTTTCATTTTCTTGCACTATGAACTTTTTGTTTTTATGAATTTAGTCACGGTTGTGTTTTGAACTTCGTAAAAATGTAATACTAAGAAAATTAAAAAAAGAAAAAAAATATTTTCAAAATGATGTCGAAATCAAATCTACCCCTCACTAATTTGATTTGTAGGCAATGGAGAACAAAGTATTGCAAGCAGAATGCTTTTAAATACATCCTAATTACTTCAATGTGCAAATGCATTGACTAAACTGAAGCATGCATTTTACACTTTGCACTTCAATTGTATTTACTCATCTAAGTTCTATGGATAGCAATTCCATGAAAAAACAGGAGATAAACATCACTATAGCCAGTCACTCTATAGTTATTGAGGGAAAACTATTGTTCTAAAGTTCAATCTTACTTCTCAAGTCAGCTCACTTTGGGAGTAATGCAGAAGATCATTAGTCAAAATAATACAAAATAACAATTTACTGTAGCTACTTGAGTTTTCCCAATTGACCCTGTCTTCCCTATGCTTTGCTTCTGCTTTCAGTGGAGTAGGACAAGGGGGTGGGGGCAGCTAAGCCACATAATACTGAAAGGGTAAGGCGGGGATGGGGAGGGCAGGCTGGGGTGGGTGAGGTGGGTAATGCCATGGGGCTGGAGGTGATCTTCAATGAAGGCTGAGATGAAGTCATAATGGCAAGGTTACCTAGAGCTTGGTCTTGGACCAGCTACACAAGAATCACTTGAGGAGTATGTGAAAAAGACATATTTCAGGGTCTCATCCCAGAATAGACTGAATGAGTAGCTCTTGAGGCAAACTGAAAGATCTACATTTTAAATGAGCTTCCCAAGTAACTCTAATGCTACTGAAGCTTGAAAAGCACTGGTTTATGCACTTAAGCTCCCTAATTCTATATCTACTGAGAGCACTGCTGGTATGCCTGTACCCTCTGTCCCAGTTGTCAAGATGCATGTGCAAATACAAGCAGCTTTCCTGGGAGGCATTAATTCTAGTAATAATAGCCCAAGGGCTTAGCCAGGCTTGGTGCTGTTTAATATGCAAGATCTTATCCAATCCCCACAGCAAGGACTAAAAGATAAGTATTATTACTATTCCCATCTTTCAGATGAGGAAATTGAGATTTGGAGAGATTTAGTAACTTGTGGGTGTCACACTAATCATTGCAAGAGCTCTTAAGAACTACAACACTTTAACTCTTAGCTTTGTAGGAAAATATGTTCTTGAGAGATGTTTACTCCCCAAAATGTTCATGATTTGGTGATAACACCAGTATAAAGGAACTTGCCCAAATTCTAGCAAAATTAGTTATAAAATAATGCACAGGGTGTGAGCATTTGTGTCCAAGTAACTTTTTTCCTTAGATCATTTTTATAGATACTAAAATAATCTAAACTAAACTGATTATCTTTTGTTAGTTCATTCAACAATCATGTACTTTGCCAAAACCTGAGGTAAGAAATAAGACTCAGCCTCTGCTTCCAGTGGACTTACAGTTCTGAAAAAGAGGTGACCTTGCGTACAAATGGTTCTGGGTTAACTTGTAGTCAGGGGCCTGAGCTGGATAAAGAGTGGCTCATTCTCCTGGCAGAAGAAGGAAAAGAGGGTGCGGTCTGGAAATTTTTAGTTACTCCAGTACTTTGCCATTGGCTAGCATAAGGAATTTAGACTTTTAAAGAAGATTACATTTTTACTTACAGTTTTGTTAAAAAGAGGCAGACTAAGTTACTTGTATAATTAGGCTAATAAAACTTTATCTGGTTCATTTTTCCTGGCATCCAACTGGGTTTCTTTTTTGGCTAAATTCTGGATATGGAGCCAAGTAAATTGTTATGTTTATGCATTCTTACATAGAACAGCCGAGATTCTATTCTAGAGATGGGTGCCTGATAAATTTTATCAGTAGTAGTTCGTTCCACCCAATAAAAGTGACTACAGTGACATATTGGCTGTGTCTTTTACTTCGTTTTCATTTATTTCAATTACTCAAAATTCTATTATTAGATTATGTAACTTTTATACACTGAGAAATTTAGAAGTTAAAACAATTGAAAACATAAAGAATGATCTAGATTTCTTCCCTTGTGATAATCTCATATACATGTAAATGTGGTTTGAGCATATTAATGTCAGAACCGAACTAAGAAAAATGAGATTCTAGAATGTCAAAGTACAGGCTGAAAACCTAAGGTAAATGTACAGGATAAAAAAAAGAAAAAAAAAAAAAAGAGAGAGACTCTGAGAAACACGGGGTAATAGTTATAATATATGATTCAAAAAATATACATCATATATTTAATATGATATGACTCCTAAAATCTGTATCTCAGATATTTCAGAAGCTTAATAAATAGAAAAAGCAAAACATGTGAATCCTTTTAAGAGATGACAAATAGTACACATTTTTTTCAGGTGAATTATTATCAAATTTAAAATTAATTATTTAGATTTGTTGTTTGCTCAAAATTTTTATTTTTCTCATCACTAGAATATTCTTAGAACATTTTGGAAGTTTAAGAAAAAGAAGAAATAAAATATCACTTAATTCTATCATACAGAGGTAACTATTTTTCACATTTTAATGAGTTTCCTTTGATTGTAACCAAATACTTTCATTTTTCTAACTTGGGATCATTTTAGCTATACAAGTTTCTTTTGGAGCAGACATTTTCAGTTACATTATTTTATGAGCATTTCTTAATAAAAAATTCTTTAAAATATCCTTAATACATAATTAATAATTATTATATGTAATGATGTATATAAATATTCCACAATTTGTTTAATTATTTTTTCTGATTAATATTTAAAATTGTTTTTCTCTTCTTTCACTTTTATAAATGACATTGTGATGAATATCTTAGTATATAAATCCTTGTCGGAGTTCTATTTCCTAGAGATAGATTTCTACAAGTATAACTACTAGGCCAAAGGATACATTTTAAAGAGAGTTTCTTGATATTATAATGCCATATTACTTTGCAGAATTTTATGTCTACATATACCCCCACTATCCCCATTACATGAGTGGCAGTTTTACTGTACACTTACTAGCTTTGAGAATTATTATTTTTATAAATCACGTCTTTGAGTGTTAGTTAGCTCAAATATTTCTTTCATGTGTTTACTAAACATTTGAATTTCCTCTTTCATGATTGTCCCTTTTATAACCTTTTTAGATGTTCTTTTTGAACAACTCTATATCTCAGTATCTTCTTATAATTTGCTTCTACTTCATCTCTGATGCTATCACTATACTCCAGATTTTCCTTATCTCATCCTGAACCATGACATCATGTCTAACCTGGTCTATATTCCAGATTTCTTACATTCTGATTCATCTGTAGACTGCTGTTTAAAAGTACTTTAGAAAATACTGCTTTTATCATGTTAATCCTGATCAAAAACCTACATCAGTTCCCAGTTATTTATGTATTGGCTAAATTCAACTGTCTTACTCAGGAAAAAATTAATCTAATTCGTGGATATTTCCTTATGAACTCTGTTAAATAATTTAGGTTATTGATGTATAGAATCTGTAAATAGTTAAGTTTATATATGCAGGTATTTATATATAACAGAGAGAAATACACAATGCCAAGTACTAGGCATACACACTGGAAGGGGCTTTACAGAGCATCAAGCCCAACTCTTTATATTTAAAATGAAGAAACTAACTCAGAGTTCAATAAATTATCCAACGTCATATAACAGAACTGAGACTAGAAACCAAGTCTCCTTATTCCAAGTTCAGTGCCTTTTAAATAGAGAATAATAAAAATCATTTTTACAATTTAAAGAATACAAATAGCTAGGAAGACAGTTTAATTTCAACGTATAAAAGATAGTTAAAATGCTACATAGAAGGCTTGAGTATTCTTATAAACACATATAATTTGTACTTCTTGTAAACTGATCAAATATGTTACTAAGGTTTCCATAAAATCTGCACACCAGCAAATGATATAGTTTATAGTAGTTTGACATTTCTTTTAGTTAATCTACATTGTTTTATTAATATAATTTACTATAACAGAAACATCATATTTTTATTCTGGCATGTTGCAGATCATCATTAAGTTTCTTGGGAATATCTAGTGGTATTTAATGGAAAATACAATATTCCTAGCAACTTCTAGAAATAATCTCCTTTAACTATAATTGAGAATTTTAAAAACTACCTTTAAAAATATAAAATAATAAGAACTACTTAAAAATGCCTCTATATAAAAGTAAACAACATGAACAATTCTGGAAGAACATGGGCTATTAGCAATTGAATAAAATACAACTTTTGCTATTTAATCACTCATATTCAAGAATCACATGATATTTGTCAAATAAAAACTTAACAATAGTCATGGATGTGAAGATGGGAGTTGCTAAGTATATTTATAATTGGTAGGGTAGGGTGGAAGGGGTAAATGTGGAAAGAGTTACGAACAGGACTAACTTGAAGAGGGGCTTATTGATTAATAAGGATTGATTCACAAAGCATGTTTTTGCCTAACAATAATATTGATAGAAAGAATATGTATTAAATCATATGGCTGTTCTACAGTTTACAAAATCTAAAATTTATACAAATAGATGGGTCATCCAGTAGTAAAGGAAGACTCTAAAGAGATCTCAGCTATGTTTTCTTTCTCTGTGTACATGTGTGTGCATGCAAAACAGATCCAGTCATTTCATACTCAACAATATTTACTAAGCACCTACATTGTATCAGAAGCTCTCTACCACCTAAATGATACAGTTTTTTTTGTGATTATCTTACCTATGGATATATCATAAAAATTTTGAATAATCTATATATAACATAATGTATTATGACAAAATATGAGAAACTGGGAGGGAGAGGAATGAAGCAGGATCCTAAATTTCTCATTTTGTACAGCATACAATTTCATTAATGATGATAACTAAAGAAAATATGACAAAATGTTTTTTTAAAAAACCAGAAGAAAAAAACTATGCTTTAAAACTTTCAAATCGCTAGATTGATAACAAACAAAATAGATGTATATTAAAACAGAAAAAGAGAGAGAAAACCAAGAGTGCAAAAAACATGTTAAGTAGAATTTCTGAGATAGGACCAGATATACTTTTATACAATGAATATAAGTTAATTTAATTAATTTATAAAAAATAAACACCATAAGTTTAAAAAAAGTCACAAAATCTAAACAGAGGATAGTACTTTAAGAACATAGCTTTGAGAAAACTGAGTTCAAATCTTACTTCTGCCATTTACTAGTTATAACCTCTTTCCTGAAAAAAGAATTAATTTAGCCTATTTTAGGCAATTTCCCAATTCACAAAATGGGAATAAAAATAACTGATTATGGTGAAGATTGAATAAAATAATATCTATAAAGTTCAGTACCTAGCACAACTCAACATTCAATAAAAACAGCTATCATTTATAATATATGATTGAAAATGATGTATCTAAATAACAGAAAGGTAAAAATCCAAAGGAGTGTTGTCCAAGACATATTGTTAACTGAACAAATTGATACACTACAAAATCAAAATACCAAAGATACTTAAAAAATGGATCATTTCTGCAAATAGACTAAAAGCAGCAAAGGGGCCTAAAGCCACAAACCTGCTGAAACTTGGATCCAGAAGCACATAGAGATGGTTGGGCACCTAGCTCTTTGGAATAATGGTGCCAAAACACTCCATTCGAAATGGTGGACCCAAGCCTAGCTCCCTACTTCAGCAAGAGGCTGCAAAAATTTTTTCAATTGCTGCTTAGGGCAATAGCTTATTTAGAACTATATACTGACAGTTAGAAGGATAAAACCACAGCTTCATGATCTTCTTAAAGAGGACAAACTGAAAGCTACCATTATCAGATTTGGATTGGGATCAGTTAGGAACCCAGGAATCCAGATAGAGGCCAACTTCAAAACCACTGGTCAGGAATATATGGAAAACGAGCAGGGTGGGAGAGGGTGGGAAAGGTAGTGGGGTTGGGGGAGGGAAGGGGAAGGAGAGAGATGGAACCAAGAAACAAAACAAAAAAAGCCTATGACCAACATTAACTTGAAAAACAAAATTCTAAAACAGCAAGAAATCTAAGGTTAAGAAAAACAGCTAATAAAATTGATTATTGGAACATTCAGACTAGATGAATTTGAGTTCATAAAATTGCATGACAATGACTTCAACATGAGTGTGTTTACAAAGCTCAGAGATAAATAAAAGAATTATACCTATAAAAGAACAAGAAATTATTAAATAAAACATACAACAATAAGATAAGAATAGGTGAATAAAGAACTGATCATTTTCTAAAAAATAAAAAATATGTTCACTGACATAAAAATGCAATAGGTGGTGTAACTTAAGATAGGGCAACTTCAAGGAGATGATTGAGTTAGAAAGTTAGAAAGTCATATTCACTGAGAAAAAAAATCACAGAAAATAAGATATATTTTCAGAACGTGGGAGAGCAGTTGAGATGTAGTAAATTTACTAGGAAACACCAATATATATAAGAATCCCAGTGAAGTTACTGACAAAGAAAATAATTAGGAAAAAGATAATAAAGCTGAGAATTTTCCAAAATTAGAGTCAATTAGAAACTATATCCTGATTTCATAACTGATAATTCAAAAATAAATCCACACCTAGATACATTTCAGAAAAACAATAAGTCATTAAGAATATAGAAAAACTTTTAAAAGTTACCAGAGGAAAAAGACTACTTACAAAGAGATGAAAAATAGACTGATAGCAGATTTCTCTTAAGAAATGATGATTAACAAAACAACAGTCTAAGATACAATTGAATATTATCTTCAAATGCTCACCAAAAATGCAGATAAATTATTAAGATTAAAGATAAAATAAGGATATTTTTAGACATACAAAAAGAATGTACTACCCAGGCTCCTTCCCTAAAGAATTACTGAAAGATGTAATTTGACAAGAAGAAAGGAAGTCATAGAATCCAAGAATAATGGTGGGCACAGTAATAACTAAAATATATGAGTAAATATAATGAAGCATTGACTATAAAAATGGTAACCACTTTCGTACTTGTTTAAAACAAACAGGTGAAACTAAAACTTCATTCAACAATTACATAACAAAATTAATACTTAAGAGTAGATAAAATACACTAGGCACTTTTTTTTTTTACATTAATGAGAAAGCCAGAAATACTAAAAAGTGGATTTTTTAAAAGAAAAAATGTAGCTATGTAAATATCTAAATATTTTAACATAAGCACTAAAGAAACAGACAAGCCACCTATAGATTTCAAGCTCAGCAGTAAAATCCATGTACCAGATCACAAAAATCATTTCAAAAAATATTTTTCAATTAAAACCACATGAAACACATCCTCTCAGGACAGTGCAATTAAATTCAGAATCAGTACTAGAAAGAGAGCAAATATATATTTAGAAAGTAAAATCACACACTTCTAAATAACTCAAGGGGTAAAAATTAGGCAAAACATATTATAAAATATTTAAAATTGAACAAAACTACATATCAAAACATGATATGCAGCCAATAAAAAACCTGAAGGAGAATTTAGAAACTAAAATTCATTTTAAAAAATAATAAAGAGAATGGAAATTAAATTAGTGATAATTCAGAAATTTAGAAAAAGAAAAATGGCCTAAAGTATAAGAAAGTAGAATAAAGAAAAAAGTGTTGATAAAAATGGAAAGTAATGGTACAGAATATAAAGATGCAATAAAGTAGAAAAGCAAAATCAAAAGCTAGTTTTTGAAAAATGCAAATAAAACAGAATGTCTAACAGCTAATAAAAGAAGAGAAAAGGCTCCATAAATAATATTAGGAAAAAAAGGGGGAAATACTTAAGGATAAAATGAAAAATCCTAAGACTATTATGAACAATTTTATCAAATAAATTTGAAAGTATAGAGTAACTGTTAATTGCACTTTTTTTCTAAAAAATAAAACGTCCTGAAGTTGACTTGAGACAGAACACTTGAATAAATCAATAAACATGGAAGAAATTGAATTTATAATGAAAAGTTCACCCTACAGTACCTATGCCCTACTGACAGCAAATACCATGTCCAGATGATTTTAGAGCCAAGTTTAACCAAATCTTCAGAACAGGTAATCCCTATAATATAAAAATAGTTTTGGAAATAGAAAAAGAAAAGGAGAAAGAAATGCTGTTCAACCTATTTTATGAGACTAATATTACCTTGACACCAAAACTCTGGTATAACAGAGTAAGAAAGGAAAATTAAAGACTAATATCCACATGTAAACACACTATATAAAGTATCAGTAAATTAAACTGAACAGTGGTTTAAAAAAATCACCAGGATCAAGTTTTTTTCCAGTAATGTAAGACATGTTTAATATCAGGAAATGTACTAATTGTCATGTAAAATATTAACATATTAATGGGAAACTATCATATTATTAATGCACAAATACACTAGATAAAATTCAGCTAGTATTCCTGATTAAAGATGCATAGGCAAAGTATAAATTGATGGTGGGAAATTCTTTAACAAAATAATTTTGATTTATCAAAATCCTAAGCAAATATCACATTTCTAAAACATTTCTATTGAAGAAACAGAACAGATATTCTTAATATCATTGTTTCTAGTTAACACTGTATAGAGTTCTTAGTAATGCAATATGACATGAAAAAGAAATTGAGCATTTAAAAACTGAAATTTAAGAGAAAACCTGTCATTATTTACTGATGGTATACATGTTTACGTAGAAACCTAAGAGAATTTCCAGTTTAGTCATGAGAATGAATAAGACAGTTCAGCAAAGCTTCTGAATATTCACCAATAATGACATATAAACAATGAAATAATAACAGATTTTATACATAATAGCACAAAAATCTAAGTTATATGAGAAGAAATCTAACAAAATAGGTTCAAGCAAGACCTTATGGTGAAAATTATAAAACATTATCAAAGACCATGAAGGAAGATCTGATTAAGCAGAATATATATATATACATATATATATATGTATATATATACACACGTATATATATATATACGTATATACATACATACATACATATATATATATATATATATATATATATATATATATATAGTCTGCTAACAGGCAGAAAGACAGAATGTTATAAAAGTGTCAGATTATTCTCTAAAGTTAATGCAATTACAAATAAATTCAGCAGGGCTTTTGCCAAACTTGACTAAATAACCCTAAAATTCTTACTGAATAGCAAAAGGCCAAGAGGAGTCAAGAAAAATTTAAAGAAAACAATGTAGAGAGATTTACCTTACCACATAACAAGAACATTATAAAGCTATGGCAGTTAAGGCACTACAGTATTAGTGTAAGAATAGAGAAACAGTCCACTGGATGAAATAAAGATCCTGAAAACAGATTTGATGTAGGCGAAAGATGGCATTACAAATTAGTGGTAAGGATGACTAATTTGTGAAATGGTGCTGGAGTCATAAGATTATCCATATTAAAAAAAAATAAAACAGGTTTCATGAAGGTACTGTATATGAAAACAAATACCAAGATTAGAGATCTAAAAAAATAAACTTTAAAACTGTTAGAACAAAATACAGGAAGGTTTCATTATGACTTTGTCATATGGAAGGATTTCTTAAATGATATAAAAGCACAAATCATAAAGGAAAATATCAATAAATTTAACTACAATCAAATTAGAAGATTTAAAAAAATAAATCCTAGTATAGAGACAGTTAAAAGAGAAACTACAAACTGGGAAAAGATATTTGCAATGTGTATTTCCTAAATGATGCAATCCAGAATATTAAAATAGCAATAAACACCAAAACCAAAAGCCATCCAAAATAACAACGAAAGCAAAACAACTCAATAGAAAGATAGGCAAATATACAAATAGACAACAGAAATGAGGAAATACTAATGGTTTGTAGGTGAAAAAAATATTTAAATAGGATATTTTTTAATACTCATCAGACTAACAAAAATTTAAAAAAGGCTGGCCATTGCAAATGTTGTGAAACATATGAAGAAGTTCTGAGATTGCTCCTGAGAATATAAATTGGTACTACAACTTTGGAGAGAAATTTTACAGTCCTTAGTAAAGTTAAAACTGCATTATTTCTTTCACTTTAGCAATTCCTTCTCTGTGTGTAAACATGGATAGAAGTGTTAACTGCAGTATTGGTTGTGATTAGGAAACACTGTAAATAATCTCCAACAATGAGACACTCAACAAATAAATGTTAGCAATATATACAGTAAGATGCATTTTATGTAATCCATAATATACAGTTTATGTAAAAGTAATTCATGATGATGGGATCAGAATAGTTTTGCTTGTTTTCAACCTTTTGGTAAAGCTTTGGATAATATCACCTCCAAGGGGACATGCAGGACTCTTCCTAGGTATGATAAATGTTTTGTACCTTGGACTGGATGTTGTCACATGGATATATACTTACATAAAAGCTCATCAAGCTATACATTTAATTTGTATACTTCACTGTATGTGACTTATAATAGAAAACTAAAAGATAAGAATGGGTTCAAAAACTATTTCAAATTAATTAAAATTTGTTTAACCTAGGTGCCGAATTCTTGTATGTTCACATTATTCTCTATACTTTTATATGGTTGAACTATTTTACATTAAAATAATTGATTAGACAAACACTATTGCTTTTCCTAACTAGAATTAATCAAGGTAAAAGAAAGTACTAGCGTCATCTTCTCTTCACTATCCCTGACAACAGATCCCAATATTCCAGGAATCAATAAGCACTTCATAGCCAAACATACTTACAAAGTGATCATTCTGTTGAATCAAAAACAAAACTTTCAATTCATTTCTTGACTATATGTAGGATGTAGGCTTTAAGTGAGTAGCCAGAGCATATATTGCTGATATGATACTACCAACACACAAAGAACATCCGTCCACCGATATTTTTCAGCTGATGAAGTGGGGAATGCAATGCCAAGGACTTTTCTGATGTGAATCAACAGGTGGTCTGGCAACAATATAGCTATTTGTTCATTGGCTTCACCTCTGGTTTCAGAAAAGAAAAAGAGAAGATACCTTTTCAATGCAGTATTTCAAGTCGACAATATGGAAAGCAAGGTTTTATTCCAGCCAATTCTCTTTCTCTTAAAACGTGGAGGAAAAGTGCCAGTCACTGCTACTCTTGCCACCAGCCACGGTACAGATGTTTGGAAAATGCAAAAACGGAGAAATGAAACAAAAAGAAAACCCTCAAAAATAAGTTTTGCATAAATGAAAAATAGAGCATATAATTATTATAGGTGCAAAAAGGTAAACACGTTTTTATTTATCCTGTTGTGTTCATCTAAAACTAAAAGAGCCTAAACAAACAAAAACACTGATGTTTTGACTTAACCAGTGTTGTGTTGAAATTGACATTTACAAAGACCAACTGAAACCTGGCTAAAAGTGGGAATAAAATCTGATTTCTTTTAAAAGATAAAAAATCTTTTATCTCCAAGAATGTTAGAATATGACCTATTTAAATGAACACTTATTAAATAACAGATCCATTAAAAATATATATACATTTCAGGGACCTAAATGGCAATAGTGTGTTTCTTTGAAATCTTTTCAGAGAAAAAAAAAAAAAAAAGACTGAATTTATAACAGTTCCTAACATGAATCTGATAAAACACTTAAGAAGAAATGTCTCCAAACTTTTCAAACATATACTCCTATGTTGGCATAGCCGGCACACGGCCCCAGTTCTTCGGAAAGCAAGCACGCTATTAGGTTTAAGCACATTAAATTATTCAAATAAGAAGACTATCTTAGTTTAAAAGAAAGTTTTAAAAAATTTAATGTAATTGCTGAGAGAGCACATTGCTGGATTTGAAAATTGGGCCTTGGTTCAGGCCCAGCTCTACCACAATCCTGTTGTAGATCTTTGTTCGTGTTATTAAACATCCTTGGGTCTCAATACCCACATCACTAAAGGGCAACTGTGACACAGCATCAGAACCCTGATATGACACTCCTTTCCAGCCTTAAAATTCTATGAATCTAATGAAATTACTCTAACATAAATTTTCTTTTCTTCCTTCCTTTTTTGCTTACTTAAAATAGACAAATAAGTAAATACATATTAAAGTCACATACAACATATATACTAATGAGCTATCCCTCTAAATGGGAAGAGAGAAAATTTCTTGTTGTTGCCATTATCAATTCCCTAATGTGTATTTAAGAAGAGAGTTCCCATAAAAATGATTTTTATTTTTTTCCAGAATCGAAAATAGCATATCATTTCTTTGCCATTTAAGTTCTATTAGGAATGAGAACACAAAATCATTACTGAAATCCTATTAGGAACTTTCGAAAGAAAAGAAAAGTCACTAAAAGTCCATTTAAAATTCAAATAGTTTGTTTTCATGTTTTCTTTTGCAGAAAATATAAGTGCCACCACAAACTATTTTCATTTCCTTCCCCAGGCACAATATACTCAACTGTGTAAAACACAGGACCCTCATCTCACACCCTTCCCACCTGTCACCTGAAGTAACAAAGCTGCAAAGCTGAGGTATAGATTACAAAATGAGATATTTGGGATGGGATTAAAACATTTCATCTGGGAGACAATACTGTGGTCAATGTGCCAAATATAAAAGAAGGTTAAGGCCTATCACAACTTCAGCAAGAAATTTGGGTTCTCATGGCTGAACAATGATAATCATTTTTATACAAGACTTTAAAAAATGAAAGCACCTGGGGCAACAGCCAGAAAATGTCTGAGAATGAGAGTGTTTCATGTCAATATCTAAACCAGATAAGACACTATCAATGCACCCTTAATGAAGGGTCTAAAAAGAATACAGGGCATCTGACACCTTGCTGAATAAGAGAAGCTCAGCTTTTGAAAAGGCCAAAGACTCAGGGCGAATGCCCCATTGTTCCAAGTGCTGTTATGCCTATGGCACCCACAGAGGCAAAAATACTCAAGAACAGGCAAGGCTCCTGTTACAGGCTCCAGCTTGGCTCTGTATGCTGATAAGCCTGAGACCCACCTGACTGTACACTCTGGGGACACCAAGGGTGGGTCTCCCAGGGGAGGAAGGCTCCTCAGAAAGGCAAGAGTCGAAAGTTGCACAGTGTATGAGCACTCCCTGCTGGCAGCTGAAGCTGCAGATGAATTGGTGAAGTCTTAAAGAAGGCTCTTGAAGGTTTCTGTGCGGAGGCTAATGGACATACCTCACTTTTCAGGGAATAAGAACATGGTTCTGATTAGGTTTGGATAGTTCCAGATGTTATACTGACTGAGGGAGGAGGTAGGAAGAGGACTCCAAGAACTGGCAAAAACAATGTGTATACCATTTTCATTAACTTTTTCAGCTATTAACATTTTATAAAGTATATATAGGCCTGTGGGTGGGCACATGTGTGTGAGGTAGAGGGGGTGCCAGAGGAAATGAATTTCTGTGCAGCTCCCTTTATCCCACCAAGAGGAATCCCTGGGACAGTCCAATATGTTTGAAACATTTACATTTCACTAGGAAATCCCATCCATAACCCTGCCGGAACTGTCTGGTGTGTCCACTATACCATGGCTCCTAAGTCCTACACAGGTGGTCCTTGTTTATCTGTACAGGCCTGGGGCTGCAATACTGGTATCTCCCTCATGCTCCATTCTGTTAGGGTTCTTCCGAGTAATAAGATAAAGGTCAAAATGGCAGTCTGCTAAAAGCAGCAGTATTTCAGCTGCAGGAATAACTTGCTTGTCATCAACTTGTTAATGCAATCGTCAAACATTTCTTTGACATGTACAGTATCAGCTAACTTCAGCAGATAAAGGGTCTAGAACAGGAAGATGCTGCAGATGCTTTAGCTCGGAGGAAGGCTTAGCAGAGCCAAAACGTCAGCAGGGTCTGTTTGTTCCATACTTTCCATCGAGCTCTGCAAAAGAAATGTTAGATTACTGCAATGACAAGTTTGTGACAAGCAAGTCATTTGTGCAACTGGTGCGCTCCTGTTTTTATCTGTTTACCATTCAGACTTGTGAATGCCATTTCAAGCACTTACAGGATTTCTGGCTCCCATTAAGGGGAAATGGTTCCTCCACGTTTAGAATTTTCTGCCTCAAAGAGAATTACTAAGCAATTATTTATCCCTGTGGTCACAGTGTCACACAAAAGCACTCTTAAGTTGTTTAGTTGGACTCTGAATCATGAAATGGAGTCCTAGGGACTGGATAGCTTGGAGCATCAGAAATTTCTCATCTAGTTTATTGGAATGACTACAAAGCAAGCCTGTAAGAGTCAATAAAATTGTGGCCAGCTTAAAATACCTTGCTCTTTTGCTCTGGGATCATATATCAAGGCCATATGCTTCAAGGAACATAAATTCACTTGTAATGAGTAGATCATGAGAAACCAGGACCTGACTATGGCACAGACACTGACATGTGATCTCACATATTAGAGTTTTGGTGACGAGGACTGTTTTAACCATTAAGAAGGGAATTTACACAGCCTTCTCCTTGTATTCTGTGGGTAACCAGAGGGCCAATCCAAATCCAGAACACATTTTAAATGTAAAAATTACTATTATAACATAAAATTAACATTTAGGGTCATCCTTCTAGACTGACTTTTTTATGTAAATGGAGACCCTGGTGGATTTCGAATCAAGAATTCAAGATTGTCTCATTGGATTCTACATGTGAGATCACTGAGTAACTTTGGGTGAGTCATTTTAACCTTTTGGGAAAAGGGTAGAAAATAATACCATTCCTTGTTTATGCAGTACAAATGGCCTGAGAGTCAATAATATAAAAGATGAAGAGTGCATTCAGAATTCAAGAACAAGAATAGTATTTCCTAAAAGTTATGTGTCCTACTTATGATTTAAAACTTTTGTCTGTTGTTGGTATTGAATTTAAAAATAATGCTAACTATAGTAGTGGTTTCCAGTATTTTTGGCACCAGGGACCGATGCTTCTATGAGACTCTAATGTCTGATGATCTGAGGTGGAGCTGAGGTGGTGATGCTAGCGGTGGGGAGGGGCTGCAAATACAGATGAAGCTTTGCTTGCTCAACCGCCGCTCACCTCCTGCTGTGCAGCCCAGTTCCTAAACAGGCTACAGACTGGTACCAGTCTGCAGGCCAGGGGTTAGGAACACCTGTTTTAAAGAACATGAAGGCATGAAGTTTGGAGGCAGGGAGATTGATGCTCACAATAGGTGAGGAAGCAAAGCCAAACTGCACCAGAGCTTGGTATGGGTGACAGAGAAATGTTACAGAAATGTATAATAGTCCTTGTTCAATAAAAATTTTATTGTCAATAATCATTTGCCTGACACTACATGTGTTATACAATTTACATGTGTAATAAAACCTTTACATAAGCTCTATGGTATATGTATTATCAATTTTTTTCACATGTTGGAATTAAAATATAGAAAAATTTAAATTCTTTACTATAAATCTGCACATAGCAGAGATTTAAAATTGTTTTCCCTTACTCCAAAGCCCTTGTACTCTTAAACCACTGAAGAACTAGTCATTTCTAGCCTGCAGAAGACTTTTGTCTTCTGTTTACTGAAAAACATTTTAATCTGTAAATGTAGCTATTCAAGAATTTTATATAAAAGAGCCAGTGAGAACTAGCTCTGGCTGTGTGGCCATCCTGCCTAGGCCTCTGAGCACCATCAAGATGTCTTTCCTTTTGCTCCAGTCTGACCTATTACTACTTTAATACACTGAGAAGAGGTAAAAGTGATTCTAACCTAATCACATACATTTGTGCTATGAAAGCCAGCATTCACAGATGCTGTATCTTCTTGTATCCATGTCAACTGCTTTCTCTCTCTTCATCAGTATAGCCTTTAGTTCACCCTACTCTTTGCTCCCCTGTTACCTCTAGGGATCCTCCTTTTGTCACTTGTCTGCTATTCTTTTTAGGTGGGGGAAGGGGCAGGCATCTTTCTTACCATGACAAGGATTACTGAAACAGTCTAAACTTCAAACTTTGCACAGAATGCATCCTTTGTTCAATCTTCTGCTTTGTTTCTCTTTAATGATAGCTTTGCCACAGGTCCCGTTCGTATGAAACTCAGGGCTATGAAAATCAAACTGGTACGCAAGACTTTGCAGCTACTCTATCTTAAAATGAATATGCATCCAAGAGGTGGAAACCTCTGAGTGAGGCATGTCTTCTGAACAGTGTGTGCCTAATGGTGGCTGTTTTTGTATGAGTGACAAAAAATAAGCCCGAGGAGATCTGTGTTGACATCCCCTCATCTCTTTTTAGTGTGTTTTCAGAGTAGATTGCAAGAGGTTTTTAGCTCACATAAACAGTTTTTTTTTTTCATATTTCTACCCTTTTTAAAAATTTTTTATTTTTTCTTGTAGGGGTTTCCCTAAGCATAGGAGTCTGACTGAAGCATGACTCAAAAAGACATCACCCATAATGTAGACTATTTAGATCACAGGGCAATGTGTAGAGAATCTAAATGACCTGTGGTCCGAGTCTTGATCTGGTGCCTGAGTTTGTGCGTGGTGACCATTTGGCCTATGTTGCATACCTCCAGGGCCATGGGCTCTTAGCCTCATAGGCAACCCAGTCCCGCCTTAGGACCCTTCCATCTGTACAACATGTTCTCCCTTATACTGAACCTGAACCTTTCTTTCTAAAATTCCCCCCATGGCTTCTAATTCTTTTTCACCCTATCTTTCAATCCTGAGAGCTTTGGGGGAATTAATGGCTCATTTAATGGCAACCCTGTGCATATCATATGCCAACATGTGGTTTTAAATCATCCTGCCTTGTCCCTCTCCCTTCATCCCACATGAGTTAAATTGCCACTGTACCCTTCGGACAACCCTGGGAGAAATAAAAGTCAGTTTACCTAGCTTTTCATTTCCATTTGGATGTAGATAATATGTGTGGCAAAGCATTCTTAATCTCTTTGATTTTCTGTCCTATTCTGAGAAAAATCTTGCTAGACAACCTGAGGCAGACTTGACTGCCATAGCTATTTATATGGAGACCATATAATTTATTGTTGAAACAGGGACACTTTGGAAAGTGAAAGGATCCTATGAATAATTATACTAAGACCATAGATGGAAACTAGAAATGTTCCAGGCAAATTTATACAGTATCTTGCACATACCTTTATTCTAATAGCTATCTCATTACACTGTAGTTTGCTATTTTCATGTCTTTTTCTCCCATCAGTCTATGATGAACACTTATTTACCTTTGTACCTCTAGTTCCTAGAAGAGTACTTGGCAAGTACAAAGAGCTTGGTAGATTTTTTTTTTTCAATTGAGGGGGTCTTTTTCCCGAATTCCATTCTATAGAAGCCTCCTCTTATTTTATAACAAATACCACCAACACATATTGGCTTCATATTTTTGGAGATGAATCAAAAATACTTCGTTTAGTGCCATAGGAAGAGAATAGTTTAAGTTTAATAGTTATGGGTTTGAGTTTGAATATTGACAGCAACACAGAGAGTAAAATGTAATAACTTTTCCACTAAAGTCTACTACTATACCTTTTTACAGAACACTGAACAATATAGTCTGATTTCTTTGTTCACAAGTAAATTTTTTTAGCAGTTGTACTCCCAACTCCACATCTGTAGTAAATCAATTATTATAGGAGATGATGGTAACAGTATTGTGGTTACATCTGTGTTCATATGGAACCAAAGGTAGCAAGCATACTAGGATTCCTGAGAATTCTCTACTAAAATATTGGTGGCACTTCTATTGCTTCTACTTTGGCCAAGTGCTGGTAGAGTTCAACAGTTTTTGCTTCTGAATAACAGTGGCTTTTAAAAAGAGAGAGAAGAAACTCCTGAAAAATGTGTCACCTAGAGAAAACATTCCTTCCTTTCTCTCTGACACATGTAGACCATTCCAGAAAGATGACAAATCCATAACTTCTCTTTCAGTGTTTAGAAGCCACACTGTCATGAACCTACATCAGTATCAAACCTAAAGATTTTCTATTGCTGTATAAGCATATTTCATCACTATGGGGCCTCAGTGAAGAAAAGAAAGTCTGATTTTTTTTACTTCCCATAACTTAATAACTGGTATTAATTCATTATCTCAACCTTCTTTTTCATAAGACAAAAAAATTCAATGACTAACTTTTTCTTAAAGAATTTTTTTCTCAAAATGTTAAATTTAAATTTTATTGGGTGAGGTTTTATAACTCTTTTTCTCCAAGATGTTTGTATCCATTTTTAGTTGAATTCAGAACAAGTATGACTAAGTGTCCGATCTGTGCTCAGAGGATATAGTAGAAATGTCTATATTCTGCATACTTCTTATTTATTTTACTATTACAACTACTTTTGAATTTTCGTTTTACATTTCACACTTCTGATTAACTTTCTATGCTCTATTTCTAGATACTACTTTGTCCACAGAGCTAGTCATTCTTTATTTTCAGTCCATCAATGACATTTACCAAACTATAATGTACCATGGGATAGCTGAGAATTGCAAGAAGATTTGAAAGAAACAAAGTTATACGTCTTTACTTGCATATAACAATTTACAGAGAAAGAAGACAATCTTATGTAAAGGAAGCAATGAGATATGAATATTCAGATATGTGGTATTAGTTTAGCAGCTACTAACACATGCAAGCTAATATAGCTATATGAAATTTTATAAGTAAGTGATGAAGGAATCACGAGATGAATTGCCACTAGTGACATTGGCTCTTCCTCCTGAAGAATGCTAACAACATTCTATATTTAATGTTTTACTGAGTGTTCATTTCAAATGCCTGTCTTCCCTCTGAAGTGGTGGTCATACCTATGTCTCAAATTGTTGCTACTTAGACACTGCATAAACACACCATACTTTGAAAACATGCATACCCTGTCCTCAGCATCTAAAATTGTGATTTATAATTGTTTATAATCTCCGATGTCCTGCTGTTAATATGATTTTGCATCACTCTTCCTTGACTGCTCTTTATTAAAATATAATTTTCAACTAAAATTGATTTTATTTTCAGATTTTGAAATGCTACTACCAATAATTTAGAATACACTAGGTTTGTTAATATTAGAAAACATGTTTAGATAATCAAATCAAGGTGATCAAAAACCAGATTTCAGGATGGACCCCAATGGCATACTATTTCTCCATTTCTCCTTTTTGAGTCGGGTACCCTAATAATCATTTCCTAGAAATTCTGAAGTGCTTGACACCAAATAAATTGGTTAAGATTCTCTGGGTTTTTTATTTTGGGGTCTTTTGAGACAAAATTAAAATATCTGTTAGTTAAGTAGAGTTAGATCATACCTCTAGCTTTTCCTCAGTTCACCAAAGCTCTCACTGGGCTGAAAAAGAAGACAATATATTGTGTTGTTCATCACGCTAGTGTCTGGTATCATTAAAGAATTGCCAAATCAATTTTTCTGGGGTTTTCCTGGGATATTTCATTGCATAGAGGTTAGATTGTCAAGTCTAAAACTTGCAGACAGAAGTATTAAAATGATTATATACAGGTACAGTTTCCCCAGTACTGAGTTTCATTTTGGCAGAGAAGTGGCAATGGAGGTAAATGTGAAAATATCATTATCCACAATCAGAAAGTTGAGCCACAGCACAAACAAATGCAGGCTTCCTGAGTGATCAATCATAAAGCCCCATTTATGTGTTTGAATTTCTATACTGACTTTATTTTTAAATTGCATTAAATATAGCAATGGTGTTCATAAACAGCTCATTTCTGAAATTTATAGATAATCTCCCTCTGAAATACATTAATTAGTCCAATCTATTCTTTTGACCAATCTAGTCTCTATTTTTGACCAGCCTATCATCATTGTAGAATTATTTTTTCTATAAAAATCTATATTATATATTTTCTACCAGCAGAATCTATCCTTATACCTATCCAATCTATTCTACTCCTAGCATATAATTCCAAGAGATTCACATACAGTAACTCAACATTCACTACTTCTGGACACCTAAGTCCCTGGATCCATGACTGCTAGTTAAGCAGATAGCTTCCAGGCCACTATTACATGAGTAGGACTGAAATGAATATGCCTAATAATTATTGGAGGAATAAAGGGCTTTGATTATGGAGAAGAAGACAGTTATTTTGAAAGCCCAGTTCTTCAAAAAAGAAGGCAATGCTTCTCATTTGGTGTATGTGCCTCAGAAATTCAGTGCTAACCCTTTTTATTTTTAAGTAGATCCTGAAGTAAGTACTAAAAAGCACTCCTTTAGCACCTCATACTTGGGGTCTTTTTGAGTTCAAAGTTGGCAAATGAACTTTGTAGGAAAGCAGAGGTAGTGATCATTATAAAATTGTTCAGTCCATGAACTAAAAACAAGAGTGACAATTTACTGGCCGCAAAGAGAGGGGACAGATTTCTGAATAAAGGCACCCCTGTGACTGGGACATAACATGGAACTGGAACTAGATAGACCATTTACCTCTTGTGTCTTTTGCAGTGGGGGTTGAGGATCTCTATTTGAGTGGTATCTTTCACTAAGGCATCACAGAGGCACAAGGAAGCTCATCTCCATAATAATAGTAGATTCTACTATGTTAAGATAGACCTTTTAAACAACCCCTTTGCGTGTTTTATTGATTATTAGCCATACAGTTAAGCAGTTATTTCTTTTTTGGCAGGGGTAGCCGAGCCCGAAGAGTTAATATATGTGCCTTCCTCCTGCTGAGGCGGGATCAGACATACTCCCTTTGCACTTTCATCTTGCTGTTCTCATTTTTCTCATTTCACTCTGTGATCAGTACAAAATATACACTAGAGAAGAAAGAGCTGAAGAAGCATTACTAAGGAAGAAGAACCCAAATCCTGCCGCTTTGGGCAAGAGAACATATTAGTATTAATGGTTAAAGTGCAACTTATCGAAATTTAAATATAATTCTGAAGTGTGTCTAAAGTGATCCAAAAGAAAACAATATTTCTTCTATCTTCAGCTATAAATTTTGCAGGCTGATTCTATGTTCTTATCTCATTCCTGTTTCTTCCTCTGCCCCAGACAGAATTAATGTCTAACATTAAAAAAACAGTATACAAACAAACAAACAAACAAACAGATATAATGTATACTCATAAAATTCGAATCCAGAGCCAGAGGAGGGTAAATTCTTAATCCAGATTAGTTTTACTGGCAGTAATAGAGACACATTCCTAATTCATGTGGAGAAGGTGCTGAAAATGTTCTCTATTATGTCTTGAGATAAAGTTTTGGTGGTATAAAAATCTTGTGGTTAATGTGGCATATTGTTGTTGTTGTTTTTTTCTCCTCTCTCGGACCACAAAAACAGATCTAAGTATAGACAGGCGGGACAGCATGTTTATTTCTTTGTTAGAAGCTGTACATGTTACTATATTCTATTGTAAATGAATTAGAAAAATACCAAATCTCTTGATGCAGGCCATGTATGGATTCATGTATACCTAAGCTTTCCTTATTGCTATTCTCTCAATCCCTGTACCCATTTTTCTTTTTTGAATTTGAGGCATGCCCTAATATTGCCAGATGATTTCTGGAGGTTAGCGCTCCTGTGACATTTCCTTTATCCATCCATGCTGTCTAGCTCAATATAAACTCCCAAAAGCCTTTCTCTTACTAAAGATGATGAATGATTGAACTTATAAAATGACTTCTGTATTATGACATAAAATCTGGAGGCAGCAATTATAGCTGCTCAAATAAACTTGTAGCCTTACAAATGACTCATAATTATGAGGCAAATAAATATGTGTATTTCCCTTTCTGAAGTATAACAAAAGGCTCTGGAGGTCCCGAGTTTGTCTTCAGTGTTTGTACTGAAACTGCATAAATGCTGTTCATTAGGCAGTTCTTTTCTCAGTTTCAGTATCAGCCATCTTAAGATTTCTATGACGTGTAGCAGATCCTGCCACATGAAAGCAAGTACTCAAATATTAGGGACCTGAATTGAAAATCCAGACTGGGAAGAATGTATCAGTGAGAAGAAACTTGGATGAATTCGTTAAACCAAGGAGCTATTGCTGGTCCAATGGCTCTAAGAAAGAGGCCATTAATGATTCCATCAAAGGACATTAAGAGTTCCAGGATAGTTACTTGGATATCTGGACACCTGGACTATTTCATCTGAGCATGACCTAGGGCTGAGCAAATTCGTGCATGCCTATCTTAGATTGGATGCAGATCTCCAGGATAAGACTGGTAAACCCTCATTTTCCTGTTCCGTTTTTTAAAGTTAAAGTTCCTGATATATTCTCATTACAAGATACGGTCAATGCTACATACGGATTGAGAGCGCACAGTAGTTCAGTAACTAAAACGTTGCCCTAATATCCGTTTCCCTTACAAACCTTGAAAGGGCAATTCAAGGGAAGCTGACGTAATAATGCTTTCATGATTCAAAACACAAATGGGCCATTACTCAGGCATAGTAGGGAGGACACTAAGAAATATTTGAAAAGGTAAATAGTTTCTGTTTCAGAGAATAACCTTGTGTCTTCAAACCATTAATATTTCTTTTTTAAATATAGCTAAATCTCGCTCATACTAGGCTCATACATAAACTAGCAAAACTTTACCTAGAATGTTAGAATGTTCCAACATACATATTTTTTCCCCATTAAATAGCAAAAACAGTTTTGGTCCAAGCATCATAACCTAAGCAAAAAGAAACACTTAGAATATTTTTTAAAAAAATGTATTCCCTACTTATGTAGCTATATATTATAAAACCCACCAAACCAAGATTGTACAGTAATGCTGTTTTCTTCAGTTTCATAATAGTATTTCTCGGAGATTCCTACTTTTATATAGAGAGGGTAAATGACATCATATAAATGAAGCAGATGAATAGAGAGGTAAGGAGAGTGAGTGCAAGATGCCCATATACTGCTTACAAAGTGTTGCCGGTTGTGAAAGGATCCAACATGCTAATATGCTTTTGTTTAGATTCGTTACTGAGACACTAAGAGCGATGGCTGGCAGACAGTGCATTTAAGTGCGGTTACTGAGGCCCCCAAATATTGACAGAGTGCCAGATTCCAAGACACTATTGACGTACACAGTCGGCCACAGCTCCAGACACTTCTCAGACAGAGTCTTTAAATGTCACAGATAAATGAATTTTCATGAAATGGGGAGAGTGAAATGAAGAGCAAGAAGAGAGAAAGAACACAGAATGAAAGGTAAGATAAGTAAAAAAGGAAAGAAGAAAATCACTTCCATATCACTCATGTGAAAGCATGTGGCATTTCATCCTTCAAGCACCTTATAAAGGATGTGAGATCAAGCCTTCTGAATGTATTCCATTACCAAAGCATTCAAACACCTTTAATAAATTCATTGCGTATTTAAAAAGTTCAGGGAGATACATGTTGTAGAAGAGCTTCAACGAACTATTTCTGAACAAAACATGGTTCAAGTATAAATATAATAAAGCATGGGAACCACAGGTGCAAGTAAACACGAGAAAGGCTCCTAAGCAGCTCTCCATGTACATCAGAGCTTTAAAACTCAAGGTGCCATGAAATCCACTTTTCATCAAGGCACACGTGTGTCTTCTGACAGTTTTCTTTCTGGAGTCCAACTGAAAGCAGTGACACCTAGTGGGTTTATAACAAGATATTGAAAAATGCCTTCCTCCTTCACCTCTCTCTCCCTGCCTTTCTAGAGAAAACACCTGCTAGGAAGATATATGAAGTAAAAACATTACCTGACACATGATAACGGAAATGAGCCATGGTTATAACTAGAACAACCAAGTGTTCCTTAGAAATCAAGTGTAACTCAATATATTTTAAATGTAAATGAAGCTTTTTCACATTGAAAGTCTTTCACCTGCTTAGGGCACCTTCTCTTGACCTTGATGCACTGTGTCATTAAAAGCAAGCAGATTTTCAAGATTAGAATATGGCCTGCTTGTGCATTTCCTCTTTTTGTATTAGAGTTGTGAAATCTCCACATTTCCCATAGGGCAATCATGCCAATGACCACAAACACAAAAGCACGTGGGGAAAAAAAAAATTAACCTGCAGCAAAATAGTTTGAAAAGCCTCAATTGCCTTTTTACTAGCATCACAATAAGTCTTGGTATAAATTTTTTTTTCTGCATTTGGCCCTCTCTGTTTTGGGAATCTAGGACATTAGCAGGTACTTGGAGAATAAAGTTCCAAAGCTCAGATATTCAAAAGGGATTTTGTTTTTGCACTAACTTTTCGATGATTTCCTAGTACTTTTCTTTTTTATATTAAGTGATGAAATGGAAGGATTTAGACTTCTTGCCATGGAAAAAAAATAATTATTTTCTCTGTTTTTAAAGGCTTTTATTTTGAGGACAAAATAAGTTTTAACTCAAATGGAAATTGCAGTAAAATCTCAGACACTGTAATCAGTGACTGCATTAAAACTTTCAAGAAGTATGCCAACTTCCATGTGAAGCCACAATTCAACCAGATCACAAAGAGACATTATCCACTCTGCCTGTGGCCATTCTGATATTGTATACTACAAAATTGTTAAACTGTAAAATTAAAGATCAAGTCAATCATCTCTAATATGTTACACATACATACACACATACACACATACATACATACATACATACATACATACATACATACATATATACATACGTATACACCCATACACACATTCAGTGATTTTTCTCCTGTGATCATGTAATAAGCAGAGAGTGTTCAGTTTAGGCTAAGGTCTAGCAAACACATTTTAAAAAGGGTATTGCATTTTTCTGATTATAAAAGAATAGTCACCAAATATTCAGTGACTGGTTAAACAACTATGGTACAGCTTTATAAGGAATACTGTGAAGCTGTTAAAAAAAAAAATAAGGTAGATTTATATGCTATAGGACAAGATATAAGATATATGTGGTACAATTCCTGTTGTATGAATAAAATGAGGACATATATGTATATATACTGACATATACATAAACGTTTTTTGCTGGGAGGATATATAAAACATTTGAAGGAATAAAAAAAATTTATTTATACTTCTCTATTCTGTTTGAAATCTTCAACTGTATATTTAAAACATAGTGCCAGTAAATATATCTGAGTGGCAAGAATTTTTTCTTCTTTATTTTTCTCTGTATTAAAAATGTAAAAAATTAATATAGGATATTTTAAAAGGAAACACTCCAAAATAAATTATATAAAAGTAATTCATATGAGTAATAAGAAATTTGAAAACACTAGAACAGCATAAATAAAGTTTTTAAAAAAAACAACTCGTATTTCTCTGACCCTACAATAACCATTATTGAATTTTTGGTGGGTTGTATCCAGTGTGTGAAGTCTCTTCTCAACTCTACTTTGGGAGTAGGAAAGACTATTTCTTTAGATGGAGGGACCCAAAACAGCTGTATGAGTTGTTCTGTTATATACCTTCCTGGGCAACTTTTACCACCACACTGTTTTTTGATAGCTAGGATATTGTTGGGGCAGCACAGGCTATATGTGACATTTCTTTCATTTGATATCACTTCCTGAAAAGCATGATCCCTGTATCACCTCATAATAGTACACAATATCTCATGATGAACAGAGGTGGCCTCATTATGCCCCACAATTATTATAGTGTTTGCATTGAAATAGTTTCTGGAGGACTCAGAAACGCTCTGTTCTTCTGAACATACAGGGATCTTCCTTGCAAGATACTTAGCCCTCAAGCATCTTCAAAGGCTAAGGAAGTTGAAAGAAGAACTTGGTGTTATTTCTCAGGCCAATGACCTAATGATTACAACACCTTTTAATACTTTATTTGTTGGGGATCATTTTCTGAAGAAAGCTATTAACTCTCTCTTCCATGTAAACACCTGGTATTAATATTCATCTTTTAAGTATCTTCTCTTCCTTTCAACAAATTTAAGAATTTTCCCACCTCTGTTGCTGCTGTTATTGAAAAGGAGATGATAATGATAATCATTTTTATTGTGGCTAACTTCCATTGATTGTTTTCTAGGGATTCGGTAGTTTACTTACACTTTTACATTTAATTCTCAAAATATCTCTGTTACTGTTCTTGTTATTATCATTCTGAGTTTATATAGATTAGAAAACCCAGACTCAGAAATGTAGAAAAACTTTCCAAATGTCACAAATCTAGTAAGAAGCAAGCAAAGACTCAAAATGTCAAGCTAATTCCAAACCTTCTAGGTTAGGTCTTCATGAGTTCTTACTCAGAGGTACAAGCCATTCCCAGAGCCTTGTGATTTCTTAACTTTTTACTGTGTGTGTGTGTGTGTGTGTGTGTGTGTGTGTGTGTGTGAGGGGGGGGAGGGAGGGAGGGAGGGAGAGAGAGAGAATGAATGAGTGTGAGAGCGGGGGGATGAAGAGAGAGGGAGACAGACAGACAGAGACAGACACAGGGGAGAACTCCAAATAAAATTTCTCTAGAACTCCATATGTCTCACCTCTAAAATGAATAGCACCTATCTCAGAGGTTTAGTGTAAGGACCAGAGGAGATAATATACACGAAAGCACTTAGTACACCTAAAATAAAACATTATCATTATTGCTTTACAAGTTTACCTCCTTTGCATAATGAATGTGTTCTGGAGAAGGTGATTATGAAAATGTATAGGCTTAACTTCTATTATCAAATCACTGAGCAATTACACGATAAAATCATAGAAAAAAAGATCCTTAACAAATTGAAATGAAGACTTGAAAGGCAGGGGTTCAGGTGGGAGGTTGGGTCTATGAGTACTTTACTAGGAACAGTCTGTGTGTTGGCAACATTTTCTAGATCCTCTTATCTCCCTCTCCTCAGCCTCCTTGGTTTGGTAATTCCTGAAACCACTCCAGCAGTTTCCAGAGATGAGTCCCCTTCTTTTTATTTTGTCCAATAATATTTGTATGCAACAACAATACTTCAGTGATTGGCTTATCTCTTATATGACATAGAATAGTTAGAAAATTCCTTTAATTTGAGCTGTCCAATTAGGTAAATTAATTAGTGCCCTACTTCTCTGTATGTTTGGTTATAAGTTTCGGTCATACGTATCAATAATACTTGTGTTAGCCTCATCATATTCATTACATCGAAAAGTTTCTGGGACAGAAACCATGTCTTCTACTTTCTCGGAAACCCTACGCTTACTAGTGAGTCCTATAAATAAAATAAAACTTTAAATAGTACTGACTTCACCTTCAACTCATAACTAAACCTGACTCTGGGATCGAAGTGCTATTTTCTCTCCCTAGTCTCATCAGATATGAGTGTGTCATGTTACTGAGGCCAAGCTATAGGCTCCGACAATGTTCTCCTTTCTACCAACCAGTTGCATCTTGGTACTTGCCCTTTTTTTTTTTTTTTTTGAGGTATCAGGACTTATTCTTAAATTAATGCCCTATTTTTTTTTCTTAGAACATCCTTTACTTGTGGAAAATATTCAGAAAGAATGTAATTTTAGAAATAAACCATGTGCTCCTCAGACCTTGGGGAGAGCAGCGATGTTTGAAAACATCAGTAAGCTAATCATGGGCACAAAAACATCATTGAATGTATTAGCCCTCTTATTTTAGAGTTCAGGTAAATGTTACAAATCTAGTAAAAGGCAAATGAAGACTCAAAAGGATCCAATCTCAGCATGCCAACAGGTGTCAAGTGAGAGAGGTCAGCATAATCTACACCCTTATGAGGTAGCTTGGACACATCAGCTAGGTGGATTCTTCATACATTCTAAAAAGAGATATTGCTCCAGATTATTTCATCCATAATAGCTGCCTGGGAAGCTGCCTTACAGCTTTCCCAGTTCTAGACCACTTCAAACAAGGTATGTTTATATCTTATTTAATATTTTGTAATAAGCAGACTACAGGTCTTCATAGCTAATGAGTCTTACTCCAACAGATTATCATGCTTCAACTACTGAGGTTAATCATTTCATGACTTAAACAAGAATATCACCAGCTCCTAATCACATAGGCATTGGTCCTTCATTCTCAACAACAAATTCTGTAGAGTTGCCTATAGGCTGATGGTGAGTCTGGCTCAGATGACAAAGGTGAGTATCCTAAACACACTTGGGACATCTGATAATAAGTTTGACATACACTGTCACTGGACCTTGAATAGAGCCAATACGTTCATAAATAATTATATATGTCTAGTTTCAGTTCTTCCTATAATACAGAAAGTCATTTCAGTGTATTTTTAACTCTCAGCTATCCTTACATAACTTTGAAGGCTCATTGCTAAATGTATAGGATTAACAGATTTTAGTTATCATAGAAACATCACTTTCTAAGCATGTTCTATTCTCTCTTTTTATTGCTCTCTATTGCACTTACTGATTTCTGATATGCTTGATATTTTTTGAGTGTATTTGCTTATTTTCTGCCCTTCTTTTCTAGATGTTAGCTCTTCAAAGACGAAGGTTTTTTCATATGTATCTATTTTGTTCACTGTTATAAGCCTAGCACCTGAACATATATCTGTTGAAAGACCACTTTTGAAAATGAAGGCAAAATATTGAAGAGGGTAAGCAAATATGAACTAGAGTAGAGGGAAAAAACTTTCTACATAAAGATTCCCTCCAAAAATTCATATAGCATATAATTCAAAGGTATCATCAGCTAATAACTTCATGAACAAATTTTCTATAGACTCAAAGCACTTATTTTTAAAAAATGTAATCTATTTGCTTTCTTAGTGTTATTGAAATAGTGATCTCATTCATTCCATCTTATATAGATATAAATCATGGCAAAGAGAAATGCTCTGTGGGTACAGCAGAAGGATTTAGGGTTTCGGACTCCACGGGCTAGGTACTATAAACTATTTTACATCAGTTTGTATTTCACAATTAATAAGATTTTAGTGCTAAATTGTATATGATAGTAGATTTGAACCAAAAATAATGCTATTAGCTGATGGTCTCTCATAGAAACAAACAAAAAACAAAGCACAAAAACAAACAGTAATATAGAAAAAGATGAACAGCTCAAAAGGCTTTTGGTTCTTCTTAATTATAATTTTAAAATCCAGATTGTTCTTTTTCATCAGAATTGTATTGTATCCTACTGGAAGAAACGAATGAGATTTTAGTGTACTGTGCAAATAATGATAGTAGATCTGCCTCAGCTCATCAAGCTCTGGGAATATTATGGCTTCTCTTTCCTCAGATTCTCTTTTATCCTGAAAATATCTTCTGGATATAAAATCTCATTCAATGGATCATATTTTTCTATATAAAAATCTGAATTATTAAAATATTAAAAGAAAGACTGGCAAATCCTTTTAAATCCTTGGCATGGGGAAGAACTTTTTACTTATGACTCAATGCCTAGAAGTCAAAATAGAAAAGATTGGTAAATCTGATTATATTAACAACAAACATCTCTATGGAAAAAAAAATATACATTATAAGCAAAGTAATTAAAAGAAAAAGATAAACTGGGAAAAATCTTTGCAATGCGTATAAATGAAAGGATTATCTGCTTGATGTACAAATAGCAAAAAAATCAATAAGAAAAAGAACAGGAATTTGATAGGTGAAAGAATTGAACAGTCACATAATAGAAAAATAAACACTCAAATCATTAAATATATGAAAAGATGCTTGGCATCACTTATAATCAGGAAAAGGCAAATTAAAAATACTATTAGATATCATCTTTTACCTATACAATTGGCAAAAATTCAAAGTCTAAGAAAGCACTGTTTTGTTGAGGCTGGGGGTAAAAAGGCACTTATACATATTGCCTGCGGGACCGCTCAGTAATACAACTCTTGGCAAAATTTCTCAAAATTTAAGATGCATGTAACCCTTTGATCAACAACTTTACTTCTGAGGATTTATCCTCCAGAAAACCTGCACATCTAAGAAATGATTTATGTACGAGGTTGTTCACTAGAGCATTGCTTGAAATGATAAAATCTGTTTATAAACAGGGACTGGTAGAATAAACTATGATGCATTTACATGATGGAATATTGTGCAACTGAATAAATGATTAAGGTAGCTCTCTATATAATGATTCGGAAAGATCTCTAAGACATACTAGAGAATGCAAGATTGAGAATTGCATTGAGAATCCATTGCAAAGTACAAGACTGACTATTTCACATAAAGGTGAAAAAGAAAGTGTCATAGTAATAATAAAATGGTTCCCGAGTTCCTCATCTTTTAGACACTGGTACAGCCAACATTTGGGCAAATGTGGCCAGTATCTGGCATCCTTGGGACTCCATCACTTGGACTATAAAATGCTTCAGGTTCTTCCCACCCTAGCACTCTTATGATGTTATTAAACAATGGCTCCTTTCTAAGCCCAAATGGAGTTACTAGCAAAATCTAAAATGACATTAAAATGTTGTAACTCTGAACTAGTTGGGACAAATCTTATTTAAAAGTCTATGGTGATTCCCCATATTTTCTACTTTATCCATACTTTGGGCAGAGAAGATCTGGTCATCTGCTTGTTGCTATATAAGAAGAAATCACATTTCTCTCAGAGTTTAAATGTATGGGATTGTTAAAAATAATGAGTATAATATATTCATTTATTAGATAATGTTTATCAATATTCTAAAGTACTCAGGTGATACATTCAGCATAAGATTATTAACATGATGTAGAGTACATCATTAGGCCAATGATATATGTTGAGTACTTGGGGATTCCTAAAGGAGAAGCTAATACAAACAGTGCATTATAATTAATAATAAATTTAATAGCAGCAGCCTAATTTTTGTAAGATAAGTAACATAATCTTTCACTAGGCAGAAATTATGGCATCAGTCCAGCAAACTGTTTCCCTAAAGGTTTCATTTTTACAAGTCGAGTGCTATCTGAAACAACATAGAAAACACAGAAAAGAGCAGGGATAGAAGCCCCTAAATATGATTTGTCATTTATTTTGTACCATTACTTTTTTGGTTAATATATAACCAATGAGTCATCCATTCTGTAAGAATTTCTTTCTCTGGGTTCTGCTATTTATTTTAGGCAATTAGTTTAAATCGTGGAAGTAGGCAGAGAGAGAGAGAGGATGGATGGATTGATTGATTCTCTATTAATTAAAAACCCAATACATTCTGGGTATTTACTATCATTAAAGATACAGAAATAAAAGACACAGTCTCTGCCCTCAAATATTTCAGTCTATTAGGTAGAAGGGAAAGTAAATATCCAACTAATTATAATAGGATGATACCTGCTATAAATGAGTTTAGTATAAATCGCTATGGGAGAAAAGAGGCATGGGATGCTGACTTTCAACGAGGAGTTTATACAACAAGTTTAGAGGAGATGATGCCTGAGCTGAAACTTGAAAAATGGGAGGAGCAGATCAAGCAAAGACTAGAGAGGATGGAAAGGGACACCAGGTAGAGGTAAATAACAACGACGACAACAAAATTACAGAGCAAGGCAGAGTATAGACCATTCCAGACAGAACTTTGGGTGACATTTGAGAACAGCAGAAAATGAGGTTTCAGAGGTGGGTAGGGTCCACCCAGGTTGTTATGGGAGCACCACTTTAGACAAGGTGATCAGGGAAAGCTGAGGTGAAAATGAAGAGAAAGGGTCAGTCACCAAAGCTTGGGGAGAAGAGTTTTCTCTGCAGAGCACTGCACTTAGCATACAGATAAATCTACTGGAAGGAGAGTGCAAAGACCTTGGGCACTGCTTCCTGGTTGCAGAGATGAGCAGAACTATTCCAAATACTATTCCCCTGACTATTATCTAATCTCCTTTGTTGTCTCTGGAACCATGGCTCTTTCCCATCAATGAATTCATTCAATCCCTGTAATCAGCTCTGATTAGTGTTGTTTAACATCAATCTTTTCTACTTTTTTTCAAAGAAAGATACCAATCAGTTTTGTACACCCCTGCTTGTTAAAAGCAGCACCTCTCCTGCTGACTTACCGTTCTCTCTTAATCAAAAGGGCAGGAGGAAACAGTTGGGATTCACTTTTCTTTTTTTTTCTTTCAAAGTACACAAATGTCAACTTCCTCAAGGATGTTTGGCATAGCTGAGTTCAGTCATGTAATGTACAAAGTCAGCTTGATCAAAAGGTTGCAGGCTGCCCACTGCTAAAATGGAGGGAGAAAAGGAAACCAAGGGCTTCTCTGAAGTGTGAATGAGTTCATAGGCCACTGTCACATGTGTATTTACATGGAAGACATGCTGAGCTGACAGGGAGTTTAGGAAATGCGAACCTCTACCATGACACTTCTCATCTTTGCCTTTGAAACTGGAGTGGTGCTTTCTCGCTTTTCTATTTTTACCATTGTGCCCAGCCAAGTACTTTCCATATAATTTTGCTGCAATCCCAAGCCATAGCCAATTATATGTATTTAAAAAATTATTTTCATTGACAGTCCCCACACTTTAGTTGAAAAGTTTAATTCCCCGTGCCCTCCATGGACTTGAAAGTGTTCACACCCAGAAGAGGTACCAGGTAGTTCATTCATTTATTTATTCTCTTACTCTTTTAACAAATCAGTTTCTATCATGTGGCTGTCAGTATGAAAAATCCTTGTCAACAATTTCCCTGGAAGATGCTTTTCATAGTTAGAAGCAAAAAATATACTTTCTAAAGTGTTTACCTTAGATTAAACTGTAATTCAACTTGGTTTCAGAAATAGTTAAAAGTCTGTAAATAATACTTATGGACATGTCTAAACCTGAACACACATTCCCATCAGGCATAAAAAATCGTCATATATTGTTATGATCCACAAATAAGGCTTGAGAAGATATTTAATATTTGAAACAATGTAGAGCTGGTATGGTACATAAAAAACATGTTGTGCAACCTTATCTGTGTTCTAATGTGAAAACGAAAAGTGATAAGAAGGTATAAGGTCACATAGCTCTGAGTTATGGCCAGAACTGGGACTTAAGTTCCAAATTCGTAATCTAAGCACTTTTACATTATGTGGTGACCATTTATTAAGTAGAAGTGAGGGGTGAAAAAGAGGGGAATACAAATCTTAAGAAGGGACAGAGAGATGTGAGATGCTAAAAAAAAAGAAAGAAAGAAAACCCACTGGCTCTTTTTCTCACTTGAAATGTCTCTGAATTCCTGAGAAGAGCATGGAAGAAATGTGTGTGTGTGTGTATATACATATATATGTACATACATACACACACGATCACTTTTATATGGAATAAATGAATACGTTACTCTCCCTCTTTATGTTCTAAAAACAATCTCTTAGAGCAGTTTCCCAAACTTCCCTGATCAAAACATTTAACTAGTTTTCTTGTTTCAGATACAAATGCCAAGATTGTCCCATGGGAGTTTCTGATGCTCTAGATCTGTGGTGGGATCCAGAAATGTGCATATTTCACAGATAACCCTGTTGATTCTTAGGATGAAGGATATTTGGGAAACACTGTCCTAGAGAAACCTTTGCTATAGCATCTAAAAGTCTTCATTTCTAATGAGTTGTCTCATTTCAATGTTTCTGTGGTGCCTGTTAAGCAGGTTCAGACTCTCATACCAAACTATTATCTCATATTTTCCTTTAAAATAATTTTAGATACATTTACTGAATTTTAAAGTTTTCAGCAATAGCAGAATGCCAAATGAGGTTCTTAACTAGCTCCCACAGAAGTACCAACTTATACCTCCCAAGTATCAATCCATAATTTATTAAAAACAAAAGAAGAAAAGAGCCTGTGCTAAATTGAATACAGTTTCTTTTCTCTCTTTCTTTTTCCTTCCTTCCTTCCTTCCTTCCTTCCTTCCTTCCTTCCTTCCTTCCTTCCTTCCTTCCTTCCTTTTCTTTTCTTCTTCTTCTTCTCCTCTCTCTCTCTCTTTATTTTCCTTTCCTTTCCTTTCCTTTCCTTTCCTTTCCTTTCCTTTCCTTTCCTTTCCTTTCCTTTCCTTTCCTTTCCTTTCCTTTCCTTTCCCTGTTTCTCTCTCTGTCTCTTACTCTCTGTCTCTCTCTTTTCATTTTTACTCCATTGTCTGCCAATCCAGTTGATCAAATTACTAATTTCAACCCTGGAGGAGGTGATCTTCAGAAAAATCAGTCTGCCTTAGTTACATTCCGGAGATATTAACAATGGTATGATGAAAGCATACCAAACAAAAATAAGTAGGAAAAGAAACCTCTGTATTTGAGCCCAGTTCCCTTCCTGCTCAGTGAAACATCTGTTTTATACCTTTTTTGACACACAGAATAAGCCCTTTCACAACATCTCACCTCTCTTTGATAAGTCATTTATTTCCTTCCAAATTCTGTCTGAGACAAAACTCTTCACACTTTCACCTACTTTTTAGAAAGGCACAACCAAGAAATGCTGTTTGTTTGTTAGTTTATTTATTATTTTTTAGGTGAGGACCTTGTCAGCTTACAATCCCTTATTTATTTTTATTTTTATTTATTTTTTATGCCTACAGTACCTGGTCTTCCTATATGGTCTTCCATCCAAGTACTAACCAGGCCCGACCCTACTTAGTTTCTGAGATCAGATGGGATTGAGCTTGTTCAGGGTGGCATGGCCGTAGACAGGAAACACTGTTTAATATGAGCTCACTTCCTCATGTCTTTCAGTCAGAGTTTTATTAAATTGATACCACATGCACTAACAACAACAACAAAAAATATACTGTCATTTCTTTTGCAATAATTCTACAGTATTGAGGAAAATTGAATTTTGGGGGAAAAAATGGTCCATGCCCTCTTCTAAGCAGAAGAGAGAAGGGAAATGGCTATAAAGAATGTTTGTTAATTGTACTGTAGTTATATTAAAAATTGCACAATTAATTCCCACTATCAAATTAAACTGGTAAAAGGGCCTAGATTAAAAACACAAGTTTGCTCTGCCTGTTTCCTTCAGTTATATACAAAGTAATCAAAATTCAGTTTGCCATCACTAGTATGTTTTCATTTTGGGGGGGAAAATGTTTTTTCCTCACAAGGCATACTGTATATTGAGATGATAAAGACCAAGGTCAATGATGTATATAGTTGTAGGAATATAACTGCTACAAAAATAAGCACCACGTTTAGTAGACTATTTCCTGTAGAAGGTTGAAGCACAGTAATTTTCTTCTGACTGGGAGAGAATGTGTCTCTTGAGTGGAGTAGAGGCTGAGAGATAGTGAATAGTACAGCCTACAGCAGGAAATACGCTTGACAGGCAGAATCCAGGAGGATCAGACAGCATCAGAACAATGCTAGAGACAATGCCTGGAGATAGCAGAGATGCGTGGACCCTCAAGGCATAGTTGAAAGGTTATTGACGGTAAATGGCCATAGTTTTATGTGTCCATCTCACTGACCACAACAATGGCAGTCAACATATGCAAAGCCTCTTTAATTATGTCAGTGACCAGAGCTAGCCTTCCAGATTAGGCTGGAACAAAAACTAACAATCTGCCCATAGACCCCTTCGGGACTCAGATGATAAAGCCACAGCAATCACAGAAGCAGCTGCAAGAGCATGGCTTTGACCTACAGTTCTTGCCCATCAAAGAGCTGTGCCCTGTCTGCTTCTACTGACAGGCAGATTAATACAGAGATCTGTTGGCAAGTACATATTTATGTATATCTAAAGCTCCCTTATACAGAGAATGCCTAACAGTTTCCAGTGGTGTAACATGTTCACCCTGAGACCTATTACTCACAAATGTGTGAAAAGAAGCATCAATATGCAGGTCTTAACCCCAGTTTGTGGGCAGAAACCTGTCATCCCATTGCAGGCCGATAGGTCTCCTATTCAGACAGTCCTTGTTTAATTTTTCAAACACCCTTCCTCTAAATGGTGTTATTCTACATTGTGCAGACAGACAGGTTTGACAAGGAGAGCCATCAATTTTACATTCTCTATGCCAATGGCTGAGAAAATTTAGGTCTAGTATGTACCTGGGATTGACTGGCTAGGGACACAAGTAAATTTGGGATATAGGAGGTATTTTACAAACTAGAGACTCAGATATCAGGATGGAAAACTCACCAGGGTTGTTCTTGTTCACAAGGCATACAATCAGAAGAGTCTGAAAATATGAACTGGTAGTCTTCTTTGGGGCCTATATTATACTTAACTCAGAAGGTAAAGAGAAAAGTAGTAAGGCATGGCCCTACCCAGAAGGAGCTCTGAGTAGGCAATAAAAGGCACTCACTCAAAGAGCCATAATGTAAAATGGGGCACTTGCTTTAAGATGTGTGCACACAACTCTTGGTGAGCAGGAAGTTGAATGTAAATGTGATATACTGGCCAAATTGTTACCCTTCAAGAAATGTCAAAACTGTCCAAAGAAAAGCCAGCTGGGTGTGTGATAGGTAATGACAGGTAAACTAGGCACACGGCGAAAGGCAAGTTAATGAGCACTGTTTCTCATGACCAAGTCCGAAATGCCCTTGAGATCGCTGAGACTATCTCGGGGATTTAAAGACCTTGAGATGGTCTTGAAATTTCTGCCAGCATTTCTGTCTCTCTGGAGGTTTCCGTTCAGTGCTGATCTGGTTGAACTGATGAAGGAATGAAGGAACTGGAGAGGCATTTTATCGCTATTTCAGGAGTCAGACAGTAAGAGTTAGGAACCTACAATGAATCCTGAATCCCCCTGAGCAGATAAGCACTCCATGACATGTGAGGGTTCCCCTAGAGTCCTGCATAACAAAAACTCATAAATGGGAACACAGAGGAGTCTGTGTGTCCTCTGAGTTTATATCAAAGCAGTAAGACTTTGAGAGCATATTGTACTGTTTAGGAGTAAAATATAAAGACCTCACTGGTTGGAGGCCTGAATGAGCCTGAGTGCCTACTCCCCAACCTGGCCCTATTCTCTAAGCAGGAATGGACTTCACTAAAATCAAATCAAAAAGCAAATAGGATCCCACATTAGGAGCTATTTTCCAGTTAAAGTTACAGTTAGGTGGGACTAGGGTTAGGGTGGTAGAAAAGACACATGGAGAGTACTGTTAATGCTTTTTTGAAATGTCCCTTTTTTATCTCCACAGTCATGCCTGCATTTGAGTTCTGAGTGCTCTACATCTGAGTGACTGCAGTTGTCTCCCAGCTGGCATCATCAGTCTAGTCTCAACCCCCTCAGTCTACCTGTGCACTACTTAACTCCTAAAACACTGCTTATATTATTTTTGCTTGCATCTCTAAAATGTTCAATGTTCAAACCTTCATTGAGCTCTACAACAGCTATTGTTCTCATCACCCAAAAAGAATAAATTCTGGACTCCACCTTTCCAAATCCATAACCTAATCTTCACCAACATGTCTTTCATCTCTAATTTTACACTTCCAGTATACACCAACTTTATTCTCACCACCATGCCTTCTTTCAGGCTGAAATTTTTCTTCATTCTCCTTACTTCCCTGTTTTCCAATATCACACCATCATATTCCATGTTCCCTTCTCTACAAATGACCCATTTCCCTTCTTCCTTCAATGCTCATCTTTTGTATCTATAGCTAAAGTTATCTCTCTATTATCAAGCCTTCCAGGTACCATTAAAAGCCATCCTTATGTGAATTCTAACGATAGTCACTGCCTTTCTTTACTGCTCATTTTGGTGCATAATAATAGACTAATAATTTCTACCTAATTAGTTTTAGAATTTAATTACTAATCTCTGCAATAAGATTATACAAACTATAAGCTCCTTGTAAGCAGGTAATGTCTCTGATAATCAGTAGCACCATTAACTATTGTGATATATTAAGATTAGCATCTTACTTGTTTCTAAATTTAAATTGTACCTCTTTTTCTCTTAAAAATATTTTTTCTCTCTTTCTTTATGAGAGTCAAAAAATAAAGGGAACACAATAAATATTTCAATATGCAAGGGTCAATGACCTTTACTAGCTTCAATAATGGTGTACTTTGCTATTAGTTCCTCTCCCTTTTATGTATGATATTTACTATTGGACACGTTCTGTTCTAATGCCAACATTGTCCAATTAAATTTTACAATAATTAAGCTTTGAATGTTGTTAGCATCAGCTTAGGGCAGCTGAGACTAAATTCAGGATATAAGACACATTCATCAAGAAACTAAGATGAGAACCATTGTGAGGGGCAAAACAAATAATACAACACATAGTGTGCCATGGTTGCTAAATGTTGTTTCTTGCAGATGGGGTTTGATGTCAGCCTTCACTTGCTTATTATTGATATGAACGTATTTTTCTCAAAATATAATAGCTATAGAAAGAGGAGTGCACATAACATGATAGGAAGATCAAAATCAAGGTTAGAACCAACGGTATTGAATTAAATGCAAATGAATAATGAATCACTTGTAAGATTAAAGTTCAAATTTTAAATAGGAATAAGGCATCAGCAGAGGCATAAGAAAACAGTTCTAAGGGTGGTGTCCATGGTTGTATGAAAAAAAATTGAAGCAGCTAGGAGGACAGGCCTACAATATTGACTGAATATTAGTACTGAGAGTTTTAAATCAGGCAAGAAGACAAAGATAACTAAGAAAGTTTAGACTGGAAGATTGGAAATAATAACTAGGGATTCCGAATACAGTGGCCTAGGTGGACCTGAGGTCAGCATTTAGGACATCAGATAACCAGGACTATAACCTAAGTAAAGAGGCTGGAAAAAGAAGGGCTTTCATTCATTCATTCATCCATTCATTCACTCTACATTTATTTATTGTGCTAGAACTATAAAGGTGAATCTATTAATAGATCTGGACTAGATTCTGTTTAACAGAACTTATAGCATAGGAAGGATTTATGTGGTGAGATGAGAGCAGCTAGAGTGAACAGATGAGTGAGGTCTATCAACTGAGTAATTCTGCATCAAGTAACTTGAAACCAGCGTTAAAGCTGAATTCAGTACAAAGATTGCCTCATCCAAAGCATGGATTCCTCCTGTTTTCTCTGCCTAAAAAGACATTCAAATTAACACGTTGGTTGGTAAACCTCAAGCCTATAGCTGAGGCAAGCAAGCATTCCTAGGTGGATGGTGTATATGTGTGATTGTGTATTTGTGTGTGCTTGCACGTGTCTGTGTCTGTGATGTAGGCGTACATGCAGATAAGTAGGTTTTTTTTCCCTAATAGGTAATAACCATGACATTACAGCATAGGAATAAATGATAATGAGGAGGATAACAGTGGTTGTTACAACAACAATATTTATTGTAGCTCACTATTTACCAGGTATTGATTTAAACCTTTTACATTTATTAGGTCATTTACTCCCCTATGGTAATTTTATGATGAAGATATCATTATCATCATCATCATTACGATCATCATCACCATCATCCCCATTTTATAGAATAAGAAACTGAGGTAGTGAGAAGTAAAGCTTTCCCAAGGTCACACAGCTAGTAAGTTATAGAACCCAGGCAGTCTGTACACTTAATTACTCTGCTATGCTGCCTAAATCCAGGAGAACAATGGGAGAGTTGTACTACTTCATATAGAAACTTACCTATGTCTACATAATTTCTTTTTTTTTTTTTTACATTCCCATGGATAAAAATGATTTGAGGCTACTCTTACTAGAGCAGTAGCTCTTCTCAGAAAAATGACAATGGCATATGATGCTGTTCAGGCATATAATGAAAACATTATAGTAATAGAGAGAGATTCGGCACTTTTAGATGACAATTTTTTAGTTATACTATTTAAGCAATAAAGAAATATTGTGATGGAGCCATAGAACAATAGACAAGCTAATATAGAAAGTAATAATTTTAGTCTCAGTCAGCTACTAAGTCTACACCCAGCTCTCTATCTCTCCATCCTCTATTTCTCTATAAGGTGATATAAGGGTTAATAAGGTGACCATAAAACACATTTACCATGTGAAAAGTCATAAGTTCTATTACTACTGTGATTTTCTGAACCAAGGTAATATTCTACTGGGATTTTATTTTTTTAAGATAGCAGGTGCACAGATGGCTCCCTAGCTCAGGCAAGAGAGTGAGCAAATAAAACATCAGCACCATAAAGACTGAAAAAGTTTGGACTTTAGTGTCTCATTTTGTATTGCCCATTCTTGACATAGTTGATTGTTAATGTAGGGGCACGAACATGAAATGTTCTTTAGAAACCAAGGAGAAATGTACTTAGCTTTGAGGCTTTCCTTGTGAGCTCCTGGAGTCAACACCAACGCATCATCTAACAAATACTTTCAATTTTTACTTAAAGTAATTTGAAAGCTTTGAATTTTATATAAATTTATTTTCCTTAGAGTATAAGAACTCAGGTCAATTATTATGATTTCCAATTTTCAGCTTGACTATATATCAAGGCAGAATGTCCATTGTAGATATCTAGGAAATGACTTTCACTGGGCACCATATAACCTTTATCTTACTGGATACGAGACTATCCAATACTATAATTTTCACAAGTGAGCTAGGCTGAAGTAAAGAGGGGAAAGAGTGGGACAAGGACTCACAGGCTATAAACCTGCTGTACAGGTAAGTCTAATGTTTGTTTCCACTTTTCTAGCCACAGCATGTTGGAAGATTCTTACCTCAAACCGAATAGAGAATGTCTTCAAGCAGAAAAATAAGAACATCTATACCCTAAACTTGTCAGTGGTTCCTGGCCCTTTTTAGCATTTGACCTTCAATGAATAATAGAACTGCTGTTATCCCTAGGCCTGTACCAGCTACAAAGGTGACAGATACCTATCATATTTTAGGACAGCTTATCACCTCAGCCTCTGGAGTGATTGAGTATTTATAGACACACAGAAACATAAAGCACATATGTATAGGCAGGAGTCCCCTGGAGGTGGCGATTAGGACTAGGCAGTAATTTTAGCTTGAAGTTTCTATGACTTAAATAGCCACTTGAGCTCTGCTCTTGCAGTTTACGATGTCAATAGAACCCCTAAATGAAATTACAGCCTTCTGATACACAGCAGGATATCCTTTCTTTGCCATGCAATGTACATGGCCAGGAGAAATTGCTCTGTATATGGAGTTTCACTAAAGCAGAATTTATCATAAGGCTGCTCTGCTAAAATATCATTATGCTGTTATTCACTGGATAACACATCTAATGACTCAGGGTGCACTTGATAGCCATGTTTCAGTGAACACAGACGCATGCCCTGATGTGAACTGGGCACTCCAGTGCTTCAAAGAGCTATTGATTTCAATTCTACCATAATTTACACCTGGCTTGTTTTGCCAATAGCTTGAACCCATGCTAACTCCGGAATATACACATACAAGTATTAGAGAGATTAGAAATGAACTGTACAGCAAAAAAGCATGTAGCAAGCTTTACAGGAGTCTGTTTTTATAATAATCTCTCTCTATGTAATATTCTGTATAACTTTCTTGTTATGCTTGTGCATTTCCTGTTATCCCTGTCTCCTGGTTGGTGGTGACAGTAATATAATAACCTCTTATATTGGTACAAACTTCCAGAACAGGATCTGAATACCAGTCATCTTGGTTCCACCACCACTTAGCACAATTACTGGCATATAACTGTTGCTCACAATAATCTTCTCAAAAGCTACGCTTCCTCTCTCTGTTCCATAAAAGTGGTATACCCTTTTGCTTTCTGTCAATATATTTTCCTTGAGAAAATTCCACTCCATAATTTTAACTACTACCATGATGCTGATAATACAGATGAATGCAATACTCACCTCTCTGCCTGACCTATCTCCGGCTTTCCTGACTAAATCCAACAGCCCACCAGACATCAGTTTGACTGCTCCCCCAACATCTCAAAATCCAAAGTAAATGTGTTGTCTTCCTCAGCCTACAAAACCTGCTCCTCCTCCTCAAAGCTTTCTTGCTTAGTTGTAAAAGGCAGAAATCTGGGAGCAATCAAAAATTTCTTCTTCTCTTGATTCCCAGCCCAAAGGTTATTAAATTGTGTCCATTCTGCCTCTTACCCCTTGAATACATCTCCTCCTCTATTCCCACAGTTATTGTCCTAGTTCAGGGTTTCATTGTTTCCTGTCTGAATAATTTCAGTTGCCTCCTAACTCATTTTCCTGTCTCCATTCTCCAATTTCTCCACCTTGCTGCCAGGGTGATCTTCTATTACACAATTTGATCATTAACCTTCTCAACTAAAAACCTTTGAATAGCTCCCCAAATGCCACAAGATAAAGTTAAAATTTCTTTGCATGGAAATTGAAGACCAACATGGTCATTCTCTGCCTACATCTACAGCATCATTTCTCCCCACTCCTCTACTAAACATCAGTAAAACTGGTCCCCAACTTTGCCATATTATTTTCTGTTAAAGTGCCTTTGCTCCTGCTAGTCCTTTTATGGAATGCTCTTTTTCCCTCTGACAATCTGGGAAAATCCTTCAAGGCCCAGCATGGATTTATTAGCTCTTCTGTGAAGCTTTCCTTGACCCTCTCCAAGGTACATTCAGCTAAACACTCATTGTTTTGTGCCTCTGAGGTTCCTTAAACATCTTTCAATTATGATACTTAACATTGAATATTATACAAATTCGTTTCCTTACCTGTCTCTCCCCTAGTGAGCAACTTGAGGCCATGTATCACTCTTCTTTGCATTGTAATTGACAAAGCCAAAACTTTCACAACAGCATATCAAGGCCTATGTGCCCAAACCCCCACTGCTTCCCCTACCTCATCTCCTACTGATCTCCTGCTTGCCCACTGTGATCCTGCCACAAAGACTTCCTTGTTTTCACTCAAACTTGCTAGATACTTTCTTGTCCAGGACCTTTGCACATGGTGGTTCCATGGCCAAAAATGCTCTTGCCTATTAGATATCCACAAACTTGCTTCTTCACTTTTCTCAAATGTTGTTCTTTCAATGACTCATTCCCTCATTATCCAATTTAAAATTGCAACGTTATCCCTGACACACACACACATACACACACACACACACACTCGCAATCTTTCTCTTTCCTCTTTCACTTTTCTCCATAGTACTTATCACTATCTTACATGCTATATATTTTACATGTGGACTTGTTTGTTGTCTTCCTCTCCTGCCTAAAAAGCAAGCTTTTTGAGACTAGAGACTTCAGTTTGTTTTGTTTAGGATAGTCTCCTTGGAAAAGTGTCGCGTACATAGTATGTACTGCTTAATAAATATTTGTTAGTAAATGAATCAATCTTTAGCTTCTAGAATAATACCTGACAGAGTATGGTTTTAAAAAATGTTTCTTAAAATAATAAATTAAAAAAATGAATGAATGAATGAATGTTAAATCCACGTTTAATGAATGTAATGAAGACACAGTCTTTGTAATTTGATCCTTGTAACAACACTGGTAAGTAAGTTGAATAGGTACCATTATTCTCATTAGACAAATGAAGTAGATGAGTCCCAGAAAGGTTAGGAACCTAAATTAAAGTTACATGGGTAGCTTAATGTTTGCTACTCTTTTCGATTCACTATTAAAAGGCAGAAAAGATTCTTTGCACTATGTTCATAATGTACTTGTAACATTCATTACACTAGTTTGATTCCTCTTGACTAGGAAGGCAATTAACAGGAGGTGCAAAGGGCTAATACTTTTATTATAATTTGCATCTTTCCTTATTAGGTGCTTTTCATAAAAGAGATCCTTTTCTTTCATTTTCAAAAGTGGATTAGGCACTCATACAGTTTTGCCCCTCAGAGTGGTTTGTACATGACTACCCAAGAGGACACCACTCTACAAATCCTGCCAGAGTGAACTGGAAGGTGAGTGTGGCATTTATAGCTTGAGGATGAACCACTTGTTTCGAGCCAAGTTGTGCTAATGGAGTTGTCCTCTATGTGTTAACACCCAAAGGAGAACAAATGAAACAACAAAATATTTCAGTTTTTGGCATGTCTATAGAGAGTTAACTTTCCATTGTTCAAGGGTTAATTATCCATTATGTGAGTCACTTCTCTTTTTCCCTCTGGCTGTTTACCTCTAGGAATTCAGTTTACTAGAGGATAAGTAGGGAAAATAAAAAGAGATGAAAATAAAATGAGCACATTTTATTTCTATATATTAGAAACTCTAGAAAATAATTCAATGTAGGAAACAGAATTAGATGTAGTTTGGGGATTACCAAGTTGATTGATCATTGATAACAGGTGTAATTAAAGCACACTTTACACAGTATTTTGGCTTCTTTTAATTGTTGCTTATTATGGTTGTTTTGTAGTATATGAAGTTACTCTCTGGATGTGATTCATATCAGTAGCATACAATTTAAGGTACTGGAATGTGCCACTCTCATCCAGTGTCCGCAGAGCACTGAAGGTGCCTTAGCATACTGCGGCTCAATGACTAAGGCAGCACCAAGCCATCCTACCAATTTCTCTGCTCATCCATGAGAACAATTGTACTTAGCTATTTTCAGCTATTATTTGCCTAAAACAGGGCATTTAATTAGTGCTTGTTAAGACAGTGCAAGTGATTTAGCTGATTGTCCTCTTGCCCCTCTCTTTATTGTGCTGTTTGTCTGCCCTGCCTCTTCCTTATCTAGTTCACAGGCTAGTCATAGCCAGTCTTCAAGCCTTCCCACAGCTGACATGCCTGAGCTTCCTAGACAATGAGTTTGAGAAAACTGGCTGTAAGTAAATATTGACAAGCTGGAGAGGCCTTCGGTCAATACATTATAGGTGAGACTGCTACTTTCAGACTACGTGAGCAGACCAAATGGGGTATTTGGCCACCCTCATAAGTCCTGGAAATTGAATGGAACTACTGACCTATGTCTCATCAGAAATCACCTGGGCTTTGTGGATCTTAGAGAAGCTACCTCAGCAAATGGCTGGAGATGCTATCTGCTAGTTGGAAGATTTAATATGTAAGTTTAACGGATTTAGGTATAGAAGAATCTGTGATTTATTTTCTGAATATATTTCTTCCATTATAATATGCAAAATGTATTCCCTGTCAATGTATTGATATTTAGATAGCTATTCATTTACTTACCTATTCATTGATCCTCTAGTCAGACTGAGGCAGTTTGACATTGGTTGGGAGGGGGATAAACATAAAATGCGGTACCTGGGCTCTAACCACTTGTTTTATACATTCAAAAAAAAAAAAAAGAACAAAAAAAAGAACAAAAAAAATCAAAAGTTTAACTCAAAGAAGCATATGATAAGTAAAAAAATTAAAGCTAAAGATTTTTTAAATGCTTTCAATGTCAGAAGAGGAAGTTCAATTTTAGTTTGGGTTGTTATGAAAAGCTTCAGATAAAAAAGTGTGACTTGACAAGGATATAATTTGGCTGGGCATCTTGAAAGTTATCTAAAAAATTATAGTCACTGTTGCTAATATGTAAATACAGCATTGAAGTATTTAAAGTACAACTAAATAGCCGAGAAACTAGAATAACCTGGGTCATTTTTACCTAAATTCATTCTTATAAAATAAAGTGAATTCATCAAATATATTTTAAATTTTAAGATAATAGCAATTTAATTTCTTTCTATTTAATTTTAAACTACTTTATACATATAGCAATTAATATTTTGAGGTTGTGCATAACAGAATTTAGGTATATAACCTAACATTCATATTTGATGAAGGATCATTACCAAGCTTATCGGCTAACCAAATTTCACCTTTTGTAGGTATTATTCATAAATAATTGTGTAAAATTTCTGTTATCAGTGTGATAAAATGCCAGCTACACTTCACTTATGGTCAATTTGAAAAACATTTGAATTCAAAAGCAAGTAACTGTAGGGAGTATTTGGTCATATTTTTAATAGCCTAATATAGATATTTGAGTGTTCACATCTATAGGCATATTTCTAAGATAACATACATACACAATCACCTGATACAATGAGTGAACCCCTTCTTAATTTTTTAAAACATGTATTTTTAAAGGAATCACATAAATATCAAGAAGCATTTCTATACACATAAGAAAAACTGATATCTTACTGAGTCAATCATAATTCTATTATTTAGCAACATCACTGTGTCTAATTGTGACTACCTAATTAAATGAATATGACACACTGAAAGTGCCTACAGCTAAAATGTGCGTGCAAGAAAATATACATTTTATAATATGCATTTTCTGAAATGAAACTAAAATATTCGGGATGAGCACTAGAAAATTGAATTATTAACAGTATACTGTGATGGTTTAAATATATGTATAAAAAATCAGATATGGATACAACCATTTATACAGAAAGAAATACATCATTATCTTGCCTTTCTATCAGAGGTATACTGACCGAATTAATTTTATACTCTAGATTAGCCATGGAATTCTTCCATGGCTACATGGAACTCCACGTCTTGGAAACAATAAAGTAAATTGCTCAGGCAGGTTACTTTTTAAAATTTCATCTCTTGGGATATACTCTTAGATATATGTGTTTGCCAATTCTCTGCTTAACAACACTTAAAAATTTTTATGTACACACACAGAAGATTTCAATTAAAAAAAGTGTTAGAGATCCAGCTTGCCCTGAATGTAGTCCTAACAGACATCCCTACCACAGACGAACAATCAGTTCTCCTGGGAGTCTTTGCAGCATGAGTGTTAACTGAGGAAAGGACAATCCCTTATGTATGTCTTGTTGGTAATGGACTAAATGCTAGGTACCTTTTCTTATACCGTATTTTAAAAAATTTAACACCATTTTCACATTATACTTCCTTCTTTAGAAAACAAAAGACTTAATGAAAAATCCCCAAGAAACATCATATATAACTAACATGGCCTAAATGAAATAGGCAAATTACATATTATTCCATACCATTAAACTTTTAGCATACTGGTCCTAATAAAACTGAGACTGCTTCCTATCACAATGACAGCTGAGGAACCTGATGTGCCTCATGAACTACAGAAATTGTGATAGGAAGCTGACTCTTGGTTCTAGGTCACTGACAGACCCGGATGAGGCTGTAGGAGGGGGCAGTCTCTGTAAGGAACTTTAGATATATGAACATTCATGAGTTATATGGTTAAGAATCTGAATTGTTAATGAGTAGCAAACAAAATTCCAAAGCTAAGTACCAATGTAATATGTTTAATGATTTCACCAGCTTGGACAAGAGTATACACAACAGACACACATAATACACATCTGGTTAAATATAAAATCAACTATTGCTAAAGCATTTTTAACTTTTAGAAGAAATCTACTGGCCATGTGTTAATAGCAAGGAAAACTAAAACAATAAAATAGTATCTCTTTCCAAATATTTAAGAACATCGAGTAAGTGCCCCTTAGGCTGGATTGTGGTACTTGAAAGTTTTAGCCTATGAGAACCATATTGGGGACATCAAAGGCTCCTCCCTCTTTCCAAAGAGCAATTCACTTCAGATGCTGCCACTAAGTCAAATGCTTTAATGGCCACCATGTTTTTATTTTTTCCCCCACTCAATATTTTGGAGCATGCCAGGTTCTTAAAATTGAAAACAAGACAAAAAACACAGTAAGATCAAATAACTGGAAGAACAGCAAAGTAGACACCTGATTATAAAGGACAAATACACATTCCAGCTGAAATTCCACTTCCAGGGACTGTGTGAGTTATTAATAAGGACACAGAAGGCACATATTGACTCTGAAAGCTTGTCTGTTGACTCCTCTGTTAGTCTCGTATTAGACAGGATGCAACCACCCCCATTCCATTCCTTCGACAACTTCCCAGAGCATAGTCAATCAGAGTCTTTTATATTGAGGACACTACTATATTTGGGTTTAATACTGTGAGGACAGTCATCTAGTTTTTCTATGTCAGGATGATAAATTTCCCTGGAACTAAATAAGGATTCTCATTGCATTCTTCTGTTCGATACCATGAATGCAGAAGAATAAAGGAGAGAGTGTAATAAATAATATTTTTCAAAGGTTGGGTCAAGGGAGGGTCCTTATAACATTTAAAAGTAACCAGTTTTTAGCAAAGTGATCTTTAGAAGTATAGTATTAACAATATCCTCTTGCTATGCATCCATTTTTCTTTTTTGCTTAATGAAGTACTTAAGTATTCTGACCATAATGAAAATGTTCAGAATAGAGAGATGCATGAAAAGTTGGTAGAGAGAAACTTCAAATGATGAATCCCACTTTCACTTCCCCCTCCTACCACCCCGAATACTACCTCCCTGCACCCACTCACTCACCTACCTCTCCTCCTCCCACCAGCATGTGTGCTAGGCATGTCAAGGCTGACATCCATCGGTGGCAGCATGAAGCCTATGCTTGCAGGCTCCTCCTGAGCATAGACTCAAGGCTCTGCCATTGTCCATAGAGCGCTCTCGGCTGTGCACACTAAAATCTTCACCATTCCGTTGGATAGTTTGGTAGCTTTTTAAAAAAAAAAAAATTTTTTTTTTCTTTAAAAAAACACCCGTTATTTCCTGACTGCCTCAGATACACCAAGAATAGAATCCTTGACACATCAAATTCTGGAACCTCACCACTCACCAGGACTGTGTGGTTCCTGATCCAAGGAGTGTCGACTGAGAATCAGCACTGTCTCTTGAGAGTATCCAGGCCTGGCTGCTAAGCTCCCTGCTCTGATTAGTTTGTCGAGTTCACAGTGTTCCAGAGTGCTGAAGCACAGAAATTAGGGAGGGGAGGTGGAAGGAAAATCACTGGAGCCTCTTACGATCTAACTTCCACTAACTGAGAGGAAATGTCTTATAAATAAACAACAGCAACAGAAACAAAAAAAAAAAAATCTCATCCCGTCCTGCCAGAGGAATGTACATTATTGTCTCCCGACGGAAAACTTTACACCACACCAGAATGCAGCCATGTCTCCTGAAACTACCTCCCTCAAAACAGAAAGAAAAAGGGAGTCAAGAAGAAAAAGAGAAGAAAAAAAGATTTTTTCATCCCCTTGAATTCTGTTGGTAAGTTCATGTGAGTTCCCACTAGACAAACTAAAGCAAGCAGTTTCAACAGTGTCACTGTTCCAGGATTTCTTGCGGAGGCTGCTTATTAGCAAAATTTCATTTCTGCCCAGATCATTGCTGTGCCATCCGGACATTTTCAGAAGGGAAGTTCAGGGAAGGGGGGAGGGTTTGACTGTGAAGGAGAGGAAGAAGAGAGGACAAAGGAACACTCCTGGTGAACCCGAATGCCCTAGCCACAGCCATGAGAAAGCCAGCCCCACCCTCCACCCGACTACTGCTTGTTGAGGACTTGGTGATGCGGTGTGTTTAATCTACTTACTCTTTCTGCTCGGGAGGCTGAGGTTCCTACATTTCCAGCTCATGCTGGACTGTACCGTAAGCAACAAGTGAAATGAGTTCAGTGATCTCATTCTAGTCCTTCGACTCCTGTCCACATCGCTAAGCGACTGCACAGCTTGGCACAGGCCGGGATGAGTCAGCAGTCTCTGGTCATGAGAGGCCAGGCCTGGAATAGCAGGGGGGTTTAGGTCAGGAGCAAATCGAAGCAGAAAGGCAGTCGAGATGGCAGGGCTCAGCTCTGCAGTACACGGAGATACTGCAGGTCAAAATGAAAGGGCCTCATCAGCTCTGGGGTGAAGACTGTAGGATTGCAGAAAAAGGAGCAGCAAGGGAAAGACTCAAAACAGCTGCCTACCAAACACAGCAAGATGAATTAGAGTACCACAATCAGTAAAAGAGGGCACTGGTAGAGCCCTGGAAAAGAAAAGATGCTCATTTGGATTTCTGGAATACCTTTTCTTCCATATGCTCCTGAACTGGATTTTAGAAACAGTGGTTATCTATATACTATCCTGGTTTTTTGGTATTGCTTTTCCAATTTAGTAAGTAGCCAAAAACAAAACAAAACAAAACAAATAAAAGCAAAGCACTGCACTTTAAGTACAAGAAGCCTCATGCTACGTAAAATAAGAGCCTAGTATCTCAAAGATATATATTTGGGTCAACAGTGTCCTTGTCCTTGTATAGTTTGCAAAATACCGGTCACAGAATGGTTAAAGAGAAGCATTCATTAGATCACGCTTGGGTGGGGGCAGCGAAGAACAGAGAAAAAAGAGAGATATAGATTTAATGATGAAATACTAGAGAAATATGACATGTTCGTATTTCCACTCAATGGGGTCAGTATAGACCTACAACAGGAAGTGAAACTTCCCACCACTAGGATTTTCAAACACCTCTCCCTGAGCAGTAGTTCTGTAATACAGCCAGAGGAGAGGGAAAATGAAACAGTCAAAGAGAAAAACCAGGTTTGACATAAGAAATTAGCAACAGAAATTTGGTTTTGGAGAAGGCAAATTGTCCTAAAAGCTAACTGATAAAGAAAAGTCTTAGTGTCTGAAACAAACTTAGACAAATCATATCTAGATAAGGAAACTGAGGTGGAGACTGAGAATTAGCAGCAAACAGTATTGATGGCCCAAAATAAGGAAATATACAATTTCAAGTCGGTGGTGTGTAACAAGAACAGCATGGCAAAGAGAATAATATCAAAAGATTTCTTTAAAGTTCTTTGATGAGTAATAATAAGGACTCACTGAATATTCCTAATTGTTATCTCTTAGAGATGTACGAATGTGTAAGAAAATGCAGAGTAAATTTGATTTAGTCTCATTCCAGAGAGTATTAAACCATCTCAATACATCTTTAATACATGCTTAACCTTGGGCAAATGAACTTCGTAGCCTTCAGTTTCCTTCTCTTTGAAATGGAATATTATCAGTCTTATTGAATTATTGTAAGGACTGAATTAATGTCTGGCCGATGGTTGGTCCTTATCACGGCAGTGTGTGTCACATTGCAAACACTCAATAAATTGCTATTATTTTTATTTCACTATCATATCAACCTCCTAAGTGCCCAGTGAAAGAATCATGTCCACTGTTGTTCCATCGGATTGAGTGGAGCCAATATGAAGACTAGAGTAAAATCAGTGGAGTAACACACCTCAGAGATGAGGATTTAAAGAGCTTATTTCTGTGTTAAACAAAGGATGCTAAAAATCTATTATGTTAAAATTGTGATTTTTGGGGGGTATCTATGTTGTCAAAGCAGCTTAGAGCTTAACAATGTCCAGTAACCAGAAGCCTAAAAAAGAAAAAAATGAATTTTTAGAAGCTTCTCCAAAAGCAACAGGATAAAAGTGCTATTGGCCTTGACCGCATGATGAGGGTTTTATACCAAAGGGGAAAACTTAGTCCAGTTGATCATCCCAGCCTAATTGATTAATTGTGGACCTGACCATCTGGCTGATGAATGCTGACACCCAGCAGTGATTACTGTGTAACACAAATCCGGATGTGCTCTCCCCGATGCCTCTCACAGTAATGGCAGCTCTGAGCTTAAGGTTAGTTTATTCAGGCCTCTTGGCTCAATCTCTTCATGGAACAGTGGTTGTGGCAGGGAATATTTTACTAGACCTGGTCAAGCATTATCTTCTCTTATTTCAGTTACCCCCTCCTTTCCAGCTCCACGCCTATCGGCTCCTGAGCCCTCTCTTGTATAAAATCACTTTTCATGCAAAGCTTTCCATCTGTAGTTTTCATCATGCTGTCTGATTCTCTCATTTCCGGTTGCTCTATTCTGAAAAATATTTGACTGGTCTAAAAGACCTGTATTGCTGTTTCACAGGGAATCCTATTGAGACATTTTTATAATATATTTAATATTCTTTGCTACTGGCTCACTTAAAATTACTCTGTGCTTCCAAATAAAGAAAATGATTTCACCTAACTCATGATCCTGATTAAAAGGCCCACATATGGCCCAAGTTCTCTATGGGGTTGACAGTATACAAAGGTTAATGGAAGTTAATTCTTACATCTTAAATCTACATCTGGTCCTCGGTTTGTAATGTCCCATGGAGAGACCTTCCCATGAGAACTCTGGAGCACATTTCACTGCTAGAGAAAAGAAAGTCAAGCTCATGTAAATAATAGGGATCAATAGCAATGCCACCCATAGACCAGTCTACACTGAGAGCTAACGAGTACGTGAGAGAATTCTCTCAGCAAATCCAATCTATGTGTGTGTGTGCGTGTGTGTGTGTGTATAATCAAATTATTTTATTATTTTTTTTGTGTGTGTGTAGGGGAATGCATGGGGGAATAAACAGACACAAAATATCTTGTACAAGCTTGGCCAACAAGTCTCAATAAAAGAAGATCATCTATTTCATACCCTCTTTTCCCAGACTGATTACCATCTCAAAATTCATCATTTTTCTTGCTCCTCACCTATTGCTGAATTCTGTGTTCTAGGCTGGGTTAGTGTTAATTCTCAATAGAAGATGGCAGTAGCATGCTGAACTACAGAGTTACAGACTGGGAGTTGGGAAATGTTTTTGGCCCGACTGTCAGTAAACAACTAAGAGTCTAGGGCAAGTCAAGTCCCTCAACTCCCCACGTCTCAGTTTCTTCATTGAAAAATGATAGGGTAGGACTGCAGGAACTCCACAGTCTCTGCCAACACTAAGAGTCTATGGTTCTATAGCTCATTTCCTTTTTTCTCTGGCATTAACTGCTCAACAACTCTGCTTATAGTTATCTCTCTGTTCTCAGTTCCTGATGAAGAAATATTTCGTTTACTACCCGGTATTTGGTATTTGTAACCTCTCTTCTTGTTTTTTTTTTTTTTTTTTTTTGATGCTAGATATTTTGAGTCATAAATATGATCGTGTCCAAATAGATGCTTTAAATTTGAAGGCGTTTCAGGAGAATAGCTTTCCCATGTAGAGCATTTAGAGCAGCTCTGCATGGAGGAAGCCAGCCATCCAAAAGTGGAGCAAAGGGGCCAATTCACAAATGAAAGGAAGCCTTTCATAATAAGAGTCTCCAGACTCTTCAATTTAGATAAAGCTAAATGCTACCAAATTCGAACTACTTTTCTAATCAATCCCAGACACCATCACAGACACTTAGGACTACAAATTGAGGGCCAGCACTGGCAGTGATGCAGTTCTTATTTCACCTCCACCATGTATTGCCAAGTAGGATTTAGGATGGCATAGTAATAAGAGCCAAGAGGACAATCTGTCATTTATTTTCCTCCAAACTTTTCGAAATTTCCCATTAGGGCTCTGTTTCCCAGTTTTAATTTGGTAAAAGCCATTTTTCAGCATTTCTTTTAACAGGTTACTAATAATTTCTGATATAGGATCTCATATTTCATTTCGTGCTGCTAGAAATGGCTGTTAATATTTCATCTACTTCAATTCGGCTCTGAATAAAGGCTGCTGGATTTTTGATGCACTGTTAACACTTTGGTTCTGGGGACCTGATCGCCAATGTTCGCCCAGTTTGTCCATATCTTGTTAGGCAAAAGTAATAGATTACCTGTCTCAGAAATATCTCAGGGTGTGCTATACATTCCTGGATCTTTGATGGAAACAACAAAATAATTATTCTGTTCTCCCAGGCAACTTGCTATTTGCTTCACTGGTAGCATTCTGGAAGCCAAGTGCAGTGGTTAAGAACCAGGGCTCACAGGCAGATCTAGGTTCACATTCTAGCTCTGAAAATTACTATACATAATTAGGCCAGTTCCTTAACCTTCTGAACCTGTTTTCCTGTTTGTAAAATAGGGATAATAACAATGTCTACCTCTATTGCTATGAGGATTCAACAAACCAATGAAAAGTGATGAGTACTTTCTGAGTTCTTAATAAATGATGGATATCATTATTACCCTAACATTAATAATCTACAAATTTTCATTCAAATGTTATTATACTGCAAAACTTTTCAAGGCAAACAAACTACTTTTGAGTCCAGGCTTTCATTATTTGCTTTATTCTAGTTTAAAGTTTAAAAAACTCTAGGCGAAGTCAAGTAAAATATTTAAGAATTGGTTCTTAAAATCATATGTATAGTTAAAAATAGAGTGCAGTATCATATTGTTATTTTACCTTTCAATTAGCATCAAATTCTCAAAAGTTTTTCTTCTGATAAGGCACATTGTACCAATGCTAATCCATTCCATAAAGAGATGGCTTACCATATTTATTTTCCCCTATTCCCAAAGAATATAGATTATTTTAATATTCTTTGGTTATGTATCAGTCAGGGTCCATCAGGAGAAAGAAACCACATAGCAATTTGAATATGAAAAGTTTAATATAAAGAATTATTAATTATAATAGGGGATTGGGGTAGTGAGAGAGTAGCTAATAAGAAGTAAAGAGAATTCTAAATTATATAAGAATAGGCAAATATAAGGAGCATAACTATTTGTAGGGCTGAGATAGAATACCCTAGGAAGAGTCTTTTCTGGACCAGGATCAAGACTTTGTTGGACCAGGCACAGCCACCGAATGAATGAATGGCGGAGAAATTGCAGGGAAGCTGTGTCAGCAGAACTTGCTGGAAATCTGCACTCTAGGGTGCTAGAAAAACTGTTCAAAGGGAGGTGTCTTATCTGAGGCATGCTACTACCTAACCCAGCCAAAGTGTGTATGTGTGCATGTGCATGCGTGCATGAGTGGGTGGAGGGTGCTGCCACCAGGCACTGGAGAAGCTATCTGTGCTTTAACTACTGAGTACCAAGGCAGCTGCACGTGCTGTAGGAGTCAGGTCCTGAAGAAACCATGCACACTGCAGGAGCCTATCAAAGGAGTACATAGAACCAGGAAGGAAAATCCTCTTCCTCCCATAAAGTCTCTCTGACTCCTCTACTAACAAAGCACATTCATAGAGCTGGGGGGAAAAAACGTATTTAAAGGACCCAGATATACTTTTGTAGAGTGAAGGGCACATTTGGATCTGAGAGGCAGTATATTACAACTGGTATAGCATTATTTGCTCACATACTTTATGAAATAACTCAATTTGTAGGTTATAATACAGTGTTCTCAACTTACTATATTACTGTTCACCTATACCAATAAACTGATTCTGCATAACTAAATAAATACTGACAGAATTAAGGAAATAATATTCTATTAAATAAAAGCAGTGATACTAGTATTTGTACAGCAATTTTTTCCTTCAAATGCTGCCCATACATTTTTATTGTTTATAATTGACCAATTAAGAAAAAAATGTACAGATATACTAAACTATTGACCTAAATTTATGCATCAGTGATCTCAGTCCAGAATTTCAATGAAATGGGTAATCAGAAGAGTCAATGCAAACAACCCACAGCTTTAGGAGTGGTAAAAATGGCCTCAATTATCATTTGTAATGTAAGTTTTCCTTTTCATTGACAGTAGAACCCCTATTTGCTGTTCCATGACTATGATCTATAGGTAGCTATTTTTCAGAAAAATGTATCATATATTTTGAAAGGAATTTTTCCTATGATTCCTGTCCTATATTGTTCTGCCCTCAGTATGAAACAGAGAAGCATCAGTAAATGACCAATTTGGTGCATTCTTCAAGGTATACAGTGATCATTATTAAAGCTGGTTTTACATATAGATGGGGAAGTATATGCCAAAATACTCCCTCCGCCCCCCCCCCCCCGACTTTTGCCTAATTCCTTAATTCCTTTAAGAGGACAGAAACTCTAAAACACAAATGCTTGACATTAGAAAAGGCTGTGGTGGTGAGGAGCTGAGAGCACAGAAAGCAACTGGGTGAGAAGAGGGTCCTATGGGCAGAGTCTACCAGCAGGGTAGGACCACAAATCACCCGTCTCACCCACTCCTCTGTTTCCCCACACCTGGTCATAACAGTACCATCTGTTCTCACTATCATGGAAGGGATCTACTTGTTTCCTCACAGTTGCCTTTTCTGAAAACCAGTGGTATTATCAAGCAAATCATGCCTTGTTGGGTCATCTCACAATCATATTATAGGCATGGCTGACAGCTGCTGGTGGTTGTCTTTAGGATTTTGTTTAATTCATGTTGCTTGTGAGGACTGAGGACAAACATCATGACCCTACATACATTTGATCCCCACCTCCCCAACAAACGCAGACACACTCCTCTCCCCTGCAATTCCTGAGTCCAAAGGGGGATGATGACAAAGGAGAGTCATAAGTCCACGTGAATCAGGCAGGCAAGTCCATTTTATTTCAGTTTGCCCTTCTGTTCAGCTGGCTTTTCTGCTCTGACCCACTATACTTACCCTGTCGGCTGCTCTTACTAGCAACATGCCTTTTTAATCAGCCTTCCTGGGGTCTGCATTTGATTACAGCATTTGTGTTCTATTTTGATTCTTTGGTACTGTGCCCTGTGGTGCTAGCTTGAAAGGTGTTACTTATAAAATGAAATTCTATTGTATTGCCATTTGGATTCAAAGCGGACATATAATATTAATGCGGAATGTATTTAATAATATCTTAAATCTATTAAATCAATTTCTTCTTGAGAACACAAAATGGGAGGGAGGCAATTGGGTCGGTAACCGGGTGATATGGCTTAAGAATCACCTGAACTTTCCTTCACAAGTGCTTGTGAAAGCTGGCCCAAGAACCACAGAAGGAGGCTGCCATTGCTCAGACAGACCACTGCAGCATGCGCCTATTTAAACATTCAATTGTGAAGGCCAAACATTTTCCTAGGCCTCAGATGCAATGTTTTTCACTAAGGAAATCATGAGATGAAACATAGATATGACTTTTTTACTACCTAAGAAGATTTAGGTAAAGAAGGAAATATAATCACCCGTTTCCAAGGAGCTGCTTGCAAGATCTGTAAAAAGAAATACGTTTCTTATGTTCCTCACTCCTGTCAAAAGCAAGCTTGGAAAAATTCTAGTGATAGCAGAACAGAGGCAAAATGTCAAGGGTGGCAGTGTTTAGAGAGATGTTTTCAACTAGAAGAGTGCAGGTTTCTTTACGGCTGCTGGGCTTGCAGTCAAATGTTTACGGATTACCATGATGGAGGAGGCTCCAACTTTCCTTTACTTTTAGTTGTAATGCAAACCAAAGACTAAAACATTATACTACTGTATCACAGCTTACAAATCCCACCTGTTGTTGCACACATTACATTTTCCCTCTACACTATTTTTTACTCCTGCTGATACATCTGACATCATCAATGGCTCAGCTGCTGTTTGGATAGGGAGTAAGGAAGGATGGAGTGTTGAAGGTGGTGGTTTACCAATCAGGCTCCACAGAACTTGCTGAAAGAAACTCATACATAAAGGAAGCTGGCTGTGTGGTCCTGGAGTGAGAGTTCCAAGATTTTCACCTGTGCTCACTCTCTGGCTTAATCTATAACTCAAGGAAATTTAGATGCCGGTTATCTAATCATTATATGGAGATAACTATATTTATCTTTTTTTTTTTACATGTATTGAACTTCCTTAGAGATGAATGAGATAATCAATTGTTCTGGAATGTTCTAAATTCCTTGCAATGAGGTGGGATACATTACTAAAATGAAAGTTCTGCCCCCATTTATGGTTCTCCAAATCCAATATGGGAAACATTAATGAATGAATGAATGAATGAATACCTGCCACCTTTGGAATAAATCATATACCTTCATTCATAAATGACATCCCAAACATGAGGAGCATATTTAGAAAATACACATCTCAATCCTGAATGCATAAATTAAAAGCTATTTCATGAAAAGATCACATATTCTTCCCTGTTCCATTCAGTTCTTACCATATTGGTTTGTAAGTATTCAATTAATATTTGTTGAATTGAATGGAAAAATGAGATCATACAACTTTAAAACTGAAAGTAACTAGAGAACATGTAAGTCTAGTTACCTCATTTTGCAGATGATAAAACTGATGCCCAGATAAATTGAGTTACTTATCCAAGTGTAATATTAATAATGGTACAAGTCTTTCTTTACAGGAGTTGTTAAAGAACTGCCACTGAAAATATATCACTCAACCAATTAAAACAAAATAGATGTTCTTTTGTCAAAATAAGAAGTACTCTTTAGCTCAAACAATCTGAAGTATTCTAATCTAAGCAGGGAGGGTGAAAACTAGTTACAAGGAAACTTCATTAAATGGGTATAGACCATACATGTGCTAGAAATGCTGTTACGAAGGTTGCACATTTTAATACTGTGTCTATCCCCCTTTTTTTTAAGGTAAAATTAAGGTCATATAAACCAAAGTAATGTCAAGTCCTTGAAATTATATGGGACTCATGAAGGCACACACAATTCAAAAATGAAATTACTTTTATTTATTATTTCAGTCTATTACATTGTAGACCAGAAACTGAATTTAAATTCCAGGATTCAGTAAACAAAGCAGGACAAGACACTTTATCCTTTGTTAAATAAAAAATAAGCAGACCTATAGTAAGGCAATTTCCTTCTAGTGGAAGTTACTTGTGTGGTATTTACAGAAATGAGTTTGTTTGACTCTTGACTGAGTTGTCTGGTTAAATCAGCATCACAACAATAAAAGCAAGTCGAACTATCCTTTGGACTGACTTATTTTTTTTTTTCTGGACAGCATGATTATTTTTTTAAATATTTAATCAAGACATTTAAATTCTTGATTAGAATGTAAACAATTTGTAGTCAGAATTATTTTAATAATCTAAAAACTGCAGCAGAGTGACTGGCATAAAACAAACTGAATAAATGTAAAATTTCAATTATTGTAAATCTAGGAATCTCCAATAAGCTATTTTTTATTTTTCCAAAGCTCCTTTCACATTGGAAATCTCTAAAAGTCACAGAGAACAGAACGTGGAGAAAAGTAGAGCAAGTGACAGCAACAGGCTAGATACTTTTAATAATCAGAGGGCCTGTTGGGGACTATTGTTTGTGTGTTATCAAAGTTTGATTCTGGAAACATAATCTTGGCTGTCACAGATAAAGTTCAAATTCTTGGTATTTCAGCCTCCATTTCTTGGTCAACCTTGCTTAGGCATTCCAGATTCCATTACTTCCCAACAAGTATTCTGGAAGATAGCCAGACTATATTAATGTTTCCCTTTATCCTGGCATTGCCAAGGAGTCCTAAATTTAAAAATTTCTGTTCTATTATCTCCATGATTTGTTAAATCACGTCTTGACTTCTTGGTTGGAATAGTTTGCATTTATTTACTATGATTCAATAAGCATCTAGTATGTGTAAGATGCTAGGAAAATAAATAGAAACAAGGCTACTTCCTCCTTCAAAGAATAAGGAATTCACAATGTAGTGGCTTTTTTCCATAGATGACATATAGGTTAATGCTTTTAAGTGTCTGTTCTTCCCTTAAAGTGTTCTGTCATTATTTTTTTATATATATATTTGCTTTAGTTATCTTAGTTATCTATTTAATTCAGCTTATGTTCTACCTCTACCATAAATTGTTTTCTAGGTTTTGTAACCCACATTGATATTTTCTTCCTTCCTTCCTTCCTTCCTTCCTTCCTTCCTTCCTTCCTTCCTTCCTTCCTTCCTTCCTTCCTTTCTTCCTTTGACTAGTATGGCTGGAGTAGATACTTTTGCCCACCCAATATCCATTATTCCCTCTTTTAATATGGGCATGATGCTTGGAGTTGCAGCAGTTATTTTGTGATCATAAAGCAACAAGAATGAAAAAAAAAAGGTGAACCGAATCCCAGAGACGTTGGCCCTGATTATCACATGCCAGCAACTCCCTACCACTGGACTTCTTGTTGCATGAGAAACAGAAACCTCTATTTGTTTAAGACATTCAAGTCAGAATTTCTGTTACCAAACACATTCCTAACCAAGAAATAACTTTCATAATTTGAATTATTCAACTGTTCTTCCCAACTATATGGCAAACATTGTCACATTCTTGGCATTTAGTAAATATTCATTTGCTTCATATCTTGATTATATATACTAAACAGTCAATATATGTAATGCAATTCTCACTCTAGAAGCAAGGAGGAAATTCATATTAAACTAAGAAAAGAGGATTTAACTAGAGTCTATAGTAAGTTCTACAACAAGAATTTGTTACAATTTAGTTCAGTTATTAATACAAAAAAAGCTAACTTTTAAGTTTTCCAAAATAGGTAGAAATCTATTTTAAGAAATATTAGAATACTGTCCCAAAAGGATAGATATTTTAAAGAGATGCTATAAACAAGATTTCTATTAAATATAGAGAAGCAATGCAATGCAGTTCCAGCTCTGTTTAAACTAAGTGAGGAAAAAGCACTTGTTAAATACCACTAGCAATGACATTTTCTTGTCCCCTAAAAAGAGTGACTGACTCATCCAAATGCTCCAGACTCCTTACCATGCTAATTAGCTTCCAAAATCTTTCACCTGAGGTCTGAACCTACGATTGAGAAAACTATTATAGCATTTGCTTTTGGAGAAAAGACTACGTAAGTTGAGACAGAAGCTATTTTCAAGGCTTCCAAACATTACAAGGAATGGGGAACTGCTGAGGAGAGAAATAAGGAGCTTTGGGTCATTTTAGGTTAGTGACCTTAAATATAAGGTGTGATTTAATCAGAAGCCAGAGTAATGATGGCAGGAGGTAGGGAAAAAGACTCAGAGCTGCCTGGAGTTAGAGAGGACTTTGGTGGCAGCATGCAGCCTGAGCTAAAACTGTAGGATTCTGTCAAAGGCTCCACAAACAAAGGGCTGCCTTATGTAATGCATCTTGTATTCCTTTGTGAACGACTCCACAACAAAGTTTCATTAGTTGCCCCCTAGACATTTTATTACTTCCAGCTGCAACTTGTTGTCCAGAAGGGAAACTTTCTATCTCAAATAAAAATTTAAATTGCAAGAAAACTGACACTTTTTTTCCCCAGAAACCAAATTAAATTAATATGAACTTTACACTGACTGGCAAAATATTTCCTAAGTTAGGTGGACAAAAGTAATCTCCTAGAAAGAATTTACAAATAATTCAGCAACAGTTAGCAATAATTGTCAAACTCTCCATCAACCTGTCATTTTCTGGTAGTGTTAGTCTATTAAGTGTAGAAGGTCATCTTTCAATACAACATTTTATAGGCAACATTAAAAGACAGCATATTATATTGCTGGCACATAGCAATACATTCTCATAAACAGTAACTTTTTTCAAAATAAAATTTATTTTATGCCTGTTATGAGGATCCTAAGACTACATATAACTGAATGCTATCAAATTTAGCTTTGGTGCATAAATTTTTTTTAGCAGTTTAATTCTTTGATCAATTACTAACTTAAAAAGAGCTTTTCATTATAAATATTATTTTGATCAGCTGTAAAAATAATTTAAGTGCTGAAAAGATTTTTCCCTTTCAAAATTTCAAATACTGGTTTAATGTTTGTCTCTTAGACTTACGAAAGTGACTAAGGTTTAGTGAGGAATACTGCATATGACATGTCTTTTGGTCTGAGAATGTGGGATGTGCACAAAGTTTAAATGGGAGCCCCCAACTACCAAGTGGTATAAAAAATTGGGGGGTTGACTCTCAGTAAGTGGCACTCATCCTTCGACTTGGTCCTAAATGGATGCCCCAAAACTGTGTCATCTCTTGGTAAAGCATGAAACTGAAGCTTTCAATAGAGCTCATTGTGCTAAAGAACAACTTCATGGGAACTGTGGAATCAAGGCAAGCTATACAGATTTTCATTCTGCTGGCCTTTTTTCATTCAAAACTCACCACTCTCAGACTCATGAATTATGTCTTATAAAACTGGGAAACTATATCTCCCAGTCTACCCAGGACAGTTCCAATCCCAGTTCCAATTATCCAAGCACGATTATTAATAGTGGCCACTTTCAATCTCAAAAGTGCCCCAGTCTGGTTGATAAATTATAGGATTATCCTACATGTAAACGGGTAAATAAAGTTATAACACCATTTACAGTGATAATCATTCCTTTTAGCACAAATTAGTTACTATTGGTCAACCTATGTGAAGAATAAGAGATAAACTAAAACTTTATTACTTTAATTTTAATATTTCAACCAGAGAGATCTTTCTATCTAAAAGTTTAAGATGAGAATAATTTTGGAAAATTACATTTCAATGAATTATTTAGAATTTTATGCAGTACTTAATTTTTTAAAGCCCTACTTCATATAAGAAGGCAAATCTGCCCTTAAAATTTGTTGTAATGAAAAAGTACAAGATCTGAAATGAAATTCATTGAACCTCAGATTTGAATTCTAATTCACCTATCTGGTCAGTTGGCAAATTCAAATAATCTCTGTGAATGTTATTATTAACCCCTTCTAAAATGCCTTTAAGGACATTTTAAAAACCAGACATAAAAGATCTATATATACTGTAGAAAGCTAACAATTTTAATATAGTTGCTGTTATTTCTTCTTATAATAAAGATAGCTTTTCCATTTTTAATTTCAGACACTTGTATGGATTTGGGGAAAAACTGCCTATAGTAGCAGCTGAGATTTAGCCACACATGTGAGAATGGGAGCCTTTCACTAGACTTCCCTCTGACACAGGCTCATCGCATTTCCAGTGACACATGTGCATGGACATTTATGGCCCACAAAAATCTAGGAGAAAAGATTATGTACCTTATGCAGCACTGTGGATAGGAAAATGGAAGGCTGACATTTAAAGTATACAACTTTGGTAAAAAGGTTATGTTAGTAGTTTCCTAAGTTTCTGATATCGATAATTCTGACTCAAAAAGAAACGGAAACTAGAGTAAGAGATGCTGGAGTAGAAAGACCAGTGAATGGAGCAGAAAGATTTTCTTTTTACTTGTTACATTTTTAAATGAGTCCCTGGATCCCTATAGATACACTCCTCTTTCTACTTGATATTCTCCCCTTTCTTCTCAGAAATTCTAAATTCTTCAGCCTAGAAAAAAATCTAGGTGTTCAGACTTAATAATTTTCTTAGTCTACCTGATGTCAAAATTATATGGACAGTGTTTTTAGTTTTTCATCTATATGAATGTAACCAAACAATTTTATTTTTAAAAATGTCACTGACTTCTCCCCACCAAACTCCCACTGTTTATACAGTATTTCTTTGGAGTTTTCAGTAACTGTAGAAAATGTTCTTATAAATTATCCATCATCTAAATAATCAAACAGGTAAATACAATAAATGGAGAGCTAATCCTGTAAAGTACATTTCTGTCTGTTTAAAATGACTACTCTGAGAACTAGACCTCTAGTACCCAGTTTCAGGCCTCAAGATCTTTAATTTGTACAAGGTTCTATTGAGCAACTCTCTCACTAATGATTCTCTATTTTAAATATACTTTACTTGCAACCGTGGTAGGATAAAAAGAGGTGTGAACATCAAGAGACTGCAGTGGGGAAAGGAATGCCAGCAGGGTGGTAGTTCGTATCCCTGGGCTGAGAAGGAGCACTAAAAATCCCCATCTCTTGAAGAGAAACATTCCATCTATTAGTTCATCTGTGTTTAACAAGCCTCTCTTTTAAAATGCAAATCTTCTTTATGAACCCGTAAACTTTATTCACACCTTATTGTTAATTACTTTGATGTTCTAGAATGTGACTAACGCCTGATATTGGCAATCTAGGAAAGAACAAATAGCTCAGGGTGAAAAAAGAGTAATTTTGGTGGAGTGGGGCTGGAGGCAGTAATATAAGAGTTTCCTTTGTGGGAAATAGAGCATACTGATATTTTGCAATTTTGTCTAGCACGGTGGCCATAGCTTGGGTACCACAAAATGAGCACTCTTATTGGTCGCCAGTATCTAGCTGATATCAGGACAGACCTCCAAGCCTACACACTTCAAGTTTTAAATATTTAGCCATAATAAGATAATTGGGTTTAGTCTTTGCTGGAAATCTTTCTAGCTAATTCTATTTCCACAACTCATCAGCCTTGGACTCTAAGACTCCTCTGGTTCAATCGCTCAAGGTTGAACCTCAACTGATAAATGAATTTTTTAAAAAAGAATATGGCATACTCTTTTTTTCATTGTCTCCCTAGTTCTTTACTTTTTGGAGATTATGGTATGTAATCCTAGAATATACTGTAAGAACTTTCAAAAGAATGTAAGGTGACATATTAATTCTATATCTGTTGTAGTAAGTGCCACTTAATCTGATATCAAAAGGTTGAAAAATTTGAATTAGACTTCAGTTGACTTAAGCTACAAGTCTTAACTGGGCAGAAATTCAAGGAAAAAATATTTTATGACATCTTATAACATTATTAATCACCTCTTCTTTTATATGAAAAATAAATATGCTAAAATCTTCACAGTTAAGAAAAGAGGTCATCTTTCCTGCCAAAATGGCTAATTTTAGTTTTTATGTGGTTGGATACATTCGTAAACTATTACATAAAAACATATGGTTGGAACATGCTTATTCCTTCATGAGTGTTCCTCTTTTGAGGCTGCAAAATTTTCCTCAGTTGTTCCATGTGCTATTTTGTTGTGCTGATGGCTTCTCGTTCTAAACAATTTTCCTTTTCCACTGTCAATAAAATTAATTCTAATAAGGGGAAAAAAACCCCTTCTGATGAAAATCTCTTTCTTGTAGGACTGGAAACTAGCATAGAACACAGGGGGACAGCAAACATTATGTTGCACATTCCTCAATCAATTGATCTCTTTGTGGTTTATTCACTTGAATGCATTTTGACAAGTAGTGAAGCAATTGTGAAAGAGATTATTTGTGTGGCTAATTTTCAGTTGCCTATAAAGAAAGTACTAGTCACGTTTTTCTTATTATTAAACATAAATCTACATACTTTTATTTTCCATCACATCAGTGAATCACCTTTTGAAGGTATCTTGCCCATAAGAAGGAGTGAAAGTCCCAGTGGTATTAAAATTTCACAAATCCTGACCTTGACGTTTTGGTATATGCTTCTCAGCTGATCAATGAGTGTGATAGTCAGCTATTAAATTGGCATGTTCAAAGTGCACTTCTTTGAAATAGAAGGATAATATACAACAATTGAGAATCCTTTCAACCATTTTATTTGCTTTCTCACTTTATATTGTGCCCTTACCTTTTCTTATAACACTCCTCCTTTCCCTATGCATTTTTACTTTCACACTTTCCCAATTCTGCTTGATAATGACACTCTACTGCTTTGCCACATAATAGGTTTTCTACGAAGACTTGCTGAATGCAAGACAAACCACCTGGATAAATTATAAAGTAAGCAGTAGAAAAAATTTAATTAGACAAATTAATAAATCTACAGTTTTGGGGAGAAAATCCATGATAACGACAAATAATTAAAAATTCCAAGGATATTAGGAAGGACAAAGCCTAGAAGTTTAAAAATGAGAAATTCTAGAATCAGAAAATAAAAAAATAATACATCTCAACACAATTGAAAGCACATGTAGAAAGAAACTAATACAATGTTTATTAAAAAATTAAATGGAAAGACTGAAATTAGAATGCTAGTTAGTATTATTATATCAAAAACAGAAAGTTATTTCTTTCTGCTCCAACTCTGGAGAAAACAACAAATTTTCCAATGACCCCAAGAACAGAATAGGGAAAAATGTTTGGGATTTAAGGGTTACAATGGATAAAAAGCTAGATGTTCAAGGTAAGCCAGATTGATCTGTGTGGTAACCGACTTCTGAGATGACCCCCTATGATCCCTGCCTCCTGGTATTCCCACTCTTGCATAGTCTTGCCTATATTGTATCAGAGTTGGTCTGTATGACCAAGACAAAATGGTAAAAATAATGGGGTATGAGTCTCAATGCTACACCAGCAGAGTCATCACTGCTTCTCCTTACTCTCTTTGATCACTCACTTTGGGGAAGCCAGGCCCTGTGCTGTGAGGGCATTTGAGCAGCCCTATAGGAAGGCCATGTGGAAGGGAAATGAGTCAGTCAACATGGGCTTGTGAGGCATGTAAGTGAGCCACCTTGGAAGTGGATTCTCCAGCTCTAGCCAAGCCTGATGACTGTGATTCCTGCTGACATTGTGACTGCCACATCATGAAAGATCTGAAGCCACAACTACCCCACTCAGCTGCTCCCGAATTCCTGATAATGAGAAATAATGCATGGTTATAGCTTTAAGTTATGTTTTAAGGTAATTTTTTTTTTGTATCAATAGATAGCCAATACAGTGATCCTGTAGTATTTTTTTGTTGTTGTTGTTGTTTGGGGGGTATTTCAGGTATGCAGAATTGGATTAACCATAATCCTTGGTATTTGATGCATACTTATTATTTGTTCATTCGTGCTTACGTTTATTATATAGTTATTTTTAATGTATTAATAAACACCAACAACTAAGTCCCCATAAAAAGAGCTTGGGCTTTATCATAACCTATATCTACCTATATAGTTTATCCACCTTATATTCTTGCCTCTTCCACTTCCAAGATAACCACTAACCTGATTCTTATATTTACCATTTCTTCGTTTTCCTTCTCACGTTTTATCACATCTTTAGGTATCTTTAGGTTTATGTTTGCATATATACAGACATGTATCTAAGTTAGGTATGCAGTATGTCTGTATTTTGGTTGCCTTTACCTTTATAAAATGTTATTATGCTCTATAAAATATTTTGGGGATTTAATTATTTCACTTAATATTATATTGTTAAGATTTATCCATCTTGTCACATATTACTGCAATTTGTTCATTTTGTGTCAATTATTGATGCTGCTAAGATGGTCAGAAAGAAAAAAAAATAGGACAAGTAAGACCTTATAACATATAATTGCGGGTAGGCATGATAAAACCTATTTGGGATATAATTTAAATGAATTCACTAGCTCTAGTGAATTCATTATTAATTTATAAACATAAAATTAATTTATTAATTTATAAATTAAAAAAATATTTCCCAATGGATAATGGATCTTCAATAACATATTTTAGTAAACCCTATTTATTTATTGTTAGCATAATACAGTATATTATACACACGCACACACAAACATATAGGGGCCGCACGGTTGTTTGTCGAAATGATAATATGAAGATCAAAGACCTATGAAAATATAGTAAAAGTTTCCTATATAAAAATAAAATGTTAGTATCCTAAAGAATTCATCGTGGAAGACTGCACTGGTGAATGAATATTGACGATATTCTACTCTTAAGAAGTCATATATATATTTTTACATAAATACTTATGCACAGATATTTTCTTAAACACATATACATTATCAAAGAATTCCTATATACGATTATTTAATATCTACCTCAAAGCCTTATGAATACAATCTACATAACATTACTAATAAATCTAATTAATTATATATCAAATGATGAGGATCTCTCAACCTCAACTCTTACCTTCCCAATCACCTAAAATTATATTCTTTTGTCTCGATAGCACTATCCAGAAACTAGCCTCATCTGCTAATTCCAGAAATGTTTCAACTATATTTGTTTCAGCCAGCTGTTTCCTGATATCTTTCTGACTGGCATCAGTTTACAATGGATAGTTAGTATTGTTGAATGTGAAAGTTATTTTAATATTATTATTAGTTTCCTGGCATTTCCCTGGCCCCTCCTGTACCTCAAAGAAAGATGTTAGTTATGGAGATTTAGTATGCCTCCTTAAGTTAAAGAGACTTTTAGTACAAGTAGACTTTTGCTTTGGAGCAGCCAAATTAATTTTACCCATTAAACCGGAATTTTTTTTAGCCATTTGGCTTTACCAGAAAAACACACTTTTCTCTGACATGGCATAATTACAAAGAATGTATGTGAAAACTATAAAGCAAGAAATATTTTGTTCTTAGTTCTTCACTAAACAAATGGTGCAGTTTTAAGGAACAGAAGGAAAAGAAATATGAATGAAATAGAGCCATTGACTCTGGCATAAATTCCAAAGCATGGAGCAGGTCAAAAAAGAATGCAGAGGATTAGCAGAATTCCTAAGCCCCTTTATAAAAGAACATAAACATGTTGGGAATAACTTTTTTCTCAAACTGATCAGTTTTCAAGAAACCTCTATACCAGAAAGGACTCTATGTAAAGCAGCTCAGTGGGAGGGCATTGAGAGTCTGTGGGCCAATAAGGAGGCTACCCATGACAGCCCTTGCCTGGATGCCCTCTCTCAGGAGGATTGGGGTGGATGAAAGAAGTTTGGAAAACTTTTATGGGGGTATGAGAAAAAGTGTAAGGTCTAATTTAAAGAGAATAAAAGCCATATTGTTCATCCCCTATACTAAAATTCATATGTGGAGAAAGAAGAGTTTACTTGCTCCTAATGAAAACCTCCTTCCTAATGAAAACTCCATTAGGGACATTTGCAATAGCCAAGGCACACAGTATATTAGGCAATGGCAGAGAGAAAGAGAGAACAAGTTTAAGATCTGCTTTGGAGGTTGAATTGATAGAAGGTGGTTAAAACAAGCTATATTATACAATAAGCCAAAAAATAGAATAATCTCTTTCTTCCAGTCTATTGTATGATGGAGTTAGCTGACTTTTATACTGTAAATGTAAAGAAAACAAAAGTTTCATTCATCCTTCTGTAATGATGCCAATCTAATTTGCTATTAAATTTCCATTCGAATGCTCTATTTTGTTTAGTTACAAGGGATTTGATCCCCTTAAACTTTCCCAGGCAGTTTGTATGAAAGTCAGTTGCTAAGAGTATTCCTAAGGGAATCTGCAAACCGTTGGAAGATAAATAACCTCAGTACAATATGCAGATCAAGTAGAAGGAAAGGTTTAAGAGTTACTAAGAGTTACCTTTAGAAAGGAAAAGAAAAGATTTAAAATTCTGGGCTAGATTTGCTAGTTAGTCACTGATTGGTAAGAACTTAGTCAAGGTAGTTTTACACTTCCCAAGAAGGGAAGAGTTTTACATTTTTTCCTCTATGGAAAGACATATAGAGAGACAGCTGAATAGGGATGTTCATCATCCCCCTCATTCTCCTTACAACCTTCCTTTTTTTCCTCCTCCACCTCCACAGGTCTTCCTTTGGTAACTCAGAGATAAAGGGCCTAATAAAAGAAAGTCCATAGGTGGCAGCTGAGAGGTCTCAAAGGTCTAAAGTGAGATTAAACTTAGAAAAGCTTTAGCAGTTTACTTAGGTTGAGTGAAAGAGGCAATGTGATATGTCAGAAAAAGTATGAGTTTAGGTCTGATGGTCATGAATTTGAAACCAAAATCTACTGCTCAATATTAGCATCATCTTGAGCAAGTTGGCCAACCAGTTTAAACTTCATTTTAGTCATCTCTAAAATGATGATTACCTATAGAACCTGTGTTACATATATTAAGCTGGTACTCAGTACGAACTCAGTACTTCTCTAGTATCCCTCTAAACTGGATTCGCAGTAAGCTAGTAATCATAACATTTATGTGAGGGAAGGGAAAAATGTTTGGTCCCTAGAGCACTCACTGGCGGTACAATCATTTGACAACTGACCAGATAGTATTTTGTTAACTTCTCTTCATTTGCTAATTGACAAAATGTTAGAAATGGAAATACCCTTTACTTTCTTCCATTTGAAAACAAACAAACAAACTAATGATACGACCTAAGAACAGGAAGATAATACTAGATAATTTTTAAGATTAATATTCTAGAGATCTTTCACAAGCATATGGTGTCAGTGTTCCCTCATTATGGAACATCTTCTCTACCTGTACTTTGATATAGTTGTTTATCAGAAGAGTAAAAAGAGGTAATTGAAGTATAAATTGTAACTAAATTTTGTACTGTATTTGACTAGTTGTTTTATATATAGTATTGAATTTGTTATGACATTCTTTCCATTATTATCTTAGCACATCAGTTAATAAAAATTTTACTAAGCAACTTATTAACATAACTAATATTTATTACTTATTACATATTAGACATTGTACTAATACTACTATTATTGATATTTAAATATCATTAACAACTATAAACATATTAGTATAACAACAGGAACCATTTATTGAATGCTTTTTGTGTATCATATTTTACTAAGCATTTTATAGAAATTTTTACAGTTAATACTTTCAAAGACCTAATGAGCTAAGTATCATTAGATAAATGAGGAGACATGACAATTGTTTTTTATTAAAGGAAAACTCACCATATCCAAATCTTCCAAGTACTGATAGAATAGAATAGTAATATCTTTAATTTAGAAAGTGCCATTCATAAAAGTATACTGTTAACTACTTTGCTTATTTGTGCTATATGCAATAATAATGTTATGTTACACAGAGCTGAAAGGCTGCCCCCCTAAAAACAGCATTTGATAAACTATATGCAATAATCCATTAGTCATAGCTTAAAAAAGGAAATTCCATCTGAGATACAAAGAGGATTTAGGAAAACCAAACTCTTGAGCATGACTGAAATTCATCCCATTGTATTTCAAAGTTCACAAAAAAGAAGATCATTGCCATTGTCAGGGGATTTTCATTAAATTTCAACTCAAAGGCAAAAAACTCAAGCAATGCAGATAAAGCAGTGCCTCCTAAAATAAAAGTAAAACAAATATCACAATTTATTACAGCCCCTAATCAACAGGGTCAGAAATTAAGTAATTAAGACATGAAACTAATACAACTTTAAACAGTTGACCAATATGTTACTAAATAAAAGGATCTTCATTACGTTTGAAGTATCTCACAGTTAAAAAATTTAACCTACGCTCTCGCATTTCCTATCTCCCCAAATAATACAATAACTTAACTATCCCATAGTTTAGTCAGTCAGAGTTAAAGAAGATAGGATATTCTTTCATTGTTACTTTACTTCAGGGAAAGAAATATAATATAAATTATACGAAAAACCTTACTTTTGTGTGTGTGTTTCTACTACAAGGCTTTTACTGCTAACTCTGTTGAGGACCTAATACAAAATGTTACCATTCAATCAGATGAGTTGCCACTAAGTTGGAAATACTGAAGAGAAATTCATAAAATAAAGAAGATAAACAGACGCCAGAAATTCCAATTCTTGACAAGCTGATTACACACAAAGGGCTCTTAAAAAGGAAAGGGTTAGTAGAAAATCTTCTGGATTCCTTCAAAAAGAGAAATGTGGAATTCTATGAGATTCTTTTTTAAAGAAACCACTAACAATAGATCTATAAAACCTAATAGGGTGTATAATGGATTCAAGTCTGCTTTGTGACTCATGGGTATACTTTGTCAGGATGTACTTCCTCTGTTACAGGGTCATATAGGTGAATAAGATGACAAAGTCTACAGAGACAGAAATTTCACATGTGTCATAGGGATAAAATTTATTTATTTGATCTCAAGTTCTGTATACATATGAAAACTAATTCTTATCCAAACACTAATGAATTCAGTACTGTTGTTTTTTTTTTTTTTTTGCCTCTAGAAAGTCCTTTTTTTTCTCTAGAATATGACTCAAATTACTTTAAATTTACTAGAATAAATTGTACATTTCCTAAAACTTTTATATAAAGGATAGGCTAAATGAGATAACTTCTAAAGGTGAGTTGAGATATCCTTTTAAAAGTTGTAATAATAACAATAGCAATATTAAGACAATAATAATGAATAACTGAATACACACTATGTATCAGGTACTGTGCTTAGTGTTTTATATGCATTAATAAATTAATAAAACGATCAATACTTTTCATAACCTACTTCAGACAAGGCACTATACAAAATGTGTCACACACACAAAAGATAGAAGCAATTTTAATTATGCAATAGAGTTAGAAAATATAATGGATAAGAGTATCATGGGAGATTTTTGGTAAAACTGAATAGGTCCTTTCATATTTCTCTGTTCAGATCTCTCTAAATATCTCTAATTTCAGCTTTTAAAAAGAAAAAGTATAATAATTTTGAAAAAATTATTCACAAAGAAAACTCCCACTCTTTTATATAAAGCACTGATTCTAAACTTCTTGACATACAATATTCTCTACTATTTCTGAAAAATAATTGACAAGTAGCCATAAAAACTTAAATAATAACTGAAAATAGTCTTCAGAGATCAATAGGCCAGGAAGAATTCTTAGACTATGCACTAGCCTCCACCCACATTTTTCAATGCCATGTACTTTTATCTGCCAATATTTTCTTTTGTTATTTTTTAAATTCCTAGATTAAGAAATATCAGTATTTATTTACAGAAATCTCTTGAGTGTTCCCACAAATGCATTTTCCTATGAAGATCAAGGAAACAAGAAAAAAAAAAACATGAGAATTATAGCATTCTGAGGTCCTTTTAGTTTTCTTTTTCTGCTTACTACTATTATTATTAAGCCTACTGCCTGTTTCTAACAGGCTGAATCTTTCATTAGACCTGAAATATAGTACTCTTTATTTAGGACTTGGACATAAATATCAGTTGCTTGGTTGTTATTTTCATAGTCATGTAAAGTTATTTCAACCATAAATGCTTTAATTCCCTGAATATCTAAAGTTAAGTACAAATATACTCCTACCACATTCCTCTATGCTAACCTGGTAATGCAGTTGGAATAAAGTTTCATTAAAATATATGAGAAAAATTGGTACATTATTAACATTTAGAAATTAAATAATATATACAGTAGTCATAGGATGTAAGATGTAGTCAGGCCTTCAGAACTTCTGATACATCACTTTAAAACATAATTTACCATTCTGATAAAGCTTAGGTCAAGTTTCTAAGAATGCAACTTGTTAAAAGCAGGAATAAATGAATGAGAGATGAGTCAGCTAATTTGATGGAAAGGGTATAAAAAATACCTCAAAAGTGCACCACATAACTTGGTAAATATTCAGTGTATCAAAATGTAGTTGCCATCTGGCGTTGAAAGGCTGGGCTAGAATGTGTTAAAAAAACAAGAAAGGAAATAACTCAGCCAGGTTAATGTGCTCTTGTCTACATTTCATAATTCAGGTATTAAGTGCTTTAATAAATATTCACTACAAAATAAAGGCTGCATTACAGTCAGATTTGGGCAATATTTGTTAGGAGTGGGTGGAGAGGAGTAAAATAAGATAAGACCTGAGGACGCCTGCATAAGCTAAAAACAAAAAAGTGTTTTAGGTAAAGCAGAATTCTCAATCATACGACAATTCTGCCAGAATACCAGCTTCACAGTTAAACACAGGGAAGTGGTAAGCCTACATTTAGAGAGAAACTGAAATCTTGCTTATTGTCAGCTTTGAATATTCAATTATTCTTTTCTTTGGCTATGACTTTTTAAAAGTATACAGTAAAGCAGGAAATAAACAAAACCATTGGTTGGATAGTAGAAAGAAGAAAAAATTAAAAAGCCATAACATTCTTAGTAGTTTTTAAGCTAGAGTTTGCTATTAACTTTGGAACATGTAATCAAACAAAAAGTAAATGTGAAGAATTTTATTATGCTTGCTAAAGAAGGAAGGCACATTTAGAAAATAATATCACTCACATACACATGCAAAACAACTCAAGCAGTGAAAACTTGCCCAAAGTATCAATGCCTGCCCAAGGCCATATCTAGACTTTTTATGAGAGACTTCTTTCCTTCATTCTGAAAATTCCCCGGGTTTCCAAATCCTGACACCGTATGTACCACCATATCTCTTGGAAAGAAGGCAGTAGTCAGAAAAGTTTTAACATAGCTCTGAAGGTTAATTAGGACAGGGTCCAGGGAAACTGTTCGCAAAATAGATGAAGCACTTTAGGCAAGAGTTGATTAGGGTCAAGAATACATTTTTAAAAAATTGAGGAAAAATATATGTGAAGCAAAATTTACTGATTTTAAAGTGTACAATACAAAAAGTTTTGATAAATGTACTGTTGGCCCTCTGTATCCTCAGCTTCCATACTCATGGATTAAACCAATCTTGGATTAAAACTATTCCTCCATCCTGAAAAAGAAGTTACACTGTTGATGGCATGTACTATGTAGTTTGTGTCTGTATTAAACATGTGCATACTTTTATTTTCTTGTCATCATTCCCTAAACAGTATTGTATAACAAGTATTTACATAACATTTTCATTGTGTTAGATATTATAAATAATCTAGAGATGATTTAAAATAAACAGGAAGATGTGTATAGGTTAAATGCAAATATTATACCATTTTATATAAGGAACTTGGGCATCCTAGAATTTTGGGATCTGTGAGGGGGGTCCTGGAACCAATCTCCCCTAACCCCTGGAGAACAAGGGATGACTGTATATACCTGTGTGATCGCCATCCTAACACAGATATAGAAACGTCCTTTGTTCCCCCTTCCAGGCAATTCCCACCTCTCAAAAATAACAATATTCTGATTTTTATCATCATAAATTAGTTTTTTCCTTCATATAAATGGAATCATAGAATATATAGTCTTTTGGGCCTTGTCTTCTTCTGCACAATGTTTCTAAAACTCATCCACATTGTTGTCTGTATTATAGCCCACTTTGTTTTGTTTGCTCATTAGCATTCTATTCTATTACTATAGCACATTAGGCATGTCCATTTTCTATATTTGGGTGTTTTCAGTTTAGACAATTATAAATAAAGTTACTATAAATATTCTTGTACAAATCTTTTTGAGTGCATAGTTTTCATTTCTTATTGGTAAATACCCAGGAATGCAATTACAAAATCATAGGGTAGATTTTGTTGGACTTTATAAGATACTGACCCAGTTCTAAAGTGGAACCTTCTCACTAGGAAGTGTAAGAAGACAAGTATTCTACATCCTTGCCAACACTTGAATGTGTCAGTTTTTTTATTTTACTCATTCTAATAAGCATAGACTAGGATTTTGTGGTTTTAATTTGAATTTTTCTAATGACTGATGCCAAGTACCATTTTTAATGAGCTTATCCATTCTTAGATCTTCCATTATAAAAAGTCTACTCAAGTCATTTGCCTATTTAAAATTTTCTTTGTCTACTTGTTTTTGATTTGAGGCATTCTTTACATATTCTGGACATGAGTTCTTTGTTGATCTATGTATCACAAATATTTTCAACCAGTTTGTTACTTGTTTATTTTCTTAATGTCTTTTGATAATTAGAAGTCTAGTCTTTAATCTGGATGAAGTCTCAATCATTAATTTTTTTCTTTTATGTTTAGGGCTTTCTGTGTCCTATTAAAAAATCTTTGCCTACCCCAAGGTTACAAAATTTTTTTTACTTATGTGTCATTTTAGAAGAATTATCATCTTAGTTCTTGCAGGCATGAAATACATATTAAATTAATTTTAGTATGTAGTTAGTGTATAGAGTGAGACAGAGGCCAAGGTTTAATTTTTTTCCATGTCTATCCAGGTGTTCAAGCACCATTTATTGATTTTCTTTTTCCCAATTAAATTACAAGGTTACCGTTGTTATCAATTGACCATATTTGTAGATATATTTGGACTCTATTCTGTTACAGTGGCCTGTTAGTGTTTCTTTGGGGGTGGAGGGTGGTGGGAGTTGATATAATCTGTCTTTTATTGTATATTTATTAAAATCAGATTGTGAAAATTTCCAACTTTGTTCTTTTTCTAGGTTATTTGGAATTTCATATGAATCTTAAAATCAACTTGACAATTTCTCCAAAAATTAGAAAAAAAAACCTGTCAAGATCTTGACTCTATAGATTGGTGACCCTACAGATCAATTGGGGGAGAAAGGACACTTTAGCAACATTGAATGTTCATCCATGAACAATGAATATTTTCCTAAAAACTTTTTAGTTTTGAATGTAGAAACCTTATAATTCCTTTGTTAAACTTATTCCTAAGTATTTTATGTTTTTGTGCTATTGTAGATTGACTTCAATTTTATATTTAAATTATTTGCCACAACTACATAAAAATATAGTCAATTTTTGAACAATGGTTTTGTGACTTTCCTAAATGCACTTATTAGCTCCAGTAGTTGTTCTGTATATTCCTTAAGATTTTCTAATATAAACAATCATGATATACATGGTAAAGGCAGTTTTACTTCCTTTCCTATTCTTATACCTTTGATTTATTTTTCCTGCTTTATTACTCTGGATAGAATCTTTAGAACAATGTTGAACAGAAATAGCAAGAATAGATATCCTTGTTTTGCACTAGGTCTTAGGCAGAAAGCATCCATTGTCTTTCATTAAGTATAATGATATTAATTATAGGTTTCATGGAAGCTCTTCAACAGATTAAAGAAGTTCCTATCCCAGTTTTCTCAGTTTTTATAAGTTCCTGTTATATTATTTTGATTTATTTTTTGCATCTATTGAGATCATATTTTCCTCTTTCATTTCAGTAATATGATGAATATACATTATTTTCAAATGTTAAACTAAACTTCCACTCTCAAGATAAACTTTAGGAGGTTTTACCTATTTATGGTCATGAGGTATTAACCCATTTTATGTATTTCTGGACTTTCCTAATATTTTTAAAAGATTATTATGTCTGGACCCATAAGTGATATTGACCTGTAATATTCTTATATCTTTTTCAGGTTTCGCTAGTAGGATTATGTTGGCCTCATAAAAGAAGTCAGGAAGCATTTCTCCTATATTTTCTGAGAGTTTGTGTAGAATTACATTATTTCCTCCTTAAATGTTTTTATAGAATTCTTCAGGGAAACTATATGAGCCTGGGTTTGTCTTTTTAGAAAGCTTTTGATAACAAATTCAATTTATTTCATACACATATTACATATAATAAGGGAACATATTCCATAGTATCTCAATCTTTTGAAAATGTTTGAAACTCATTTGATGACCCAGATTGTGGTCTGTCTTGATAAAAGTACCATGTGTAGTTATAAAGAATGCATATTTTACAGGTAGGAATAGTGTTCTATAAATATCAAATAGGTCAAGGTGTTTGATGGTGTTTTTAATATCTTGTATACCATTACTGATTTTCTGCCTGCTTACTCTTTCAAGTACTGGGGGAAGGGTATTAAAATCTCCAATTGTTATAGATTTCTCTATTTCTCTTTTTGTCAGTTTCTGCATACATGTTTATTACTTATGCTTTTAAGATAATTTGACATGTATCATTATAAAATATCTCTGTTTATCTACAATAATACTCCTTTTAAAGTCTACTATGTCTAATATTAATATAGCTAATAGTTTTTTTAATGCAGTTTGTATTCTATATATCTCCCCATTCTTTTACTCTCGAGATATCCATATTTTCATATTCGAAGTACATTCTTTGTAGACTATATATAGTTGGGTCTTATTCTTTTAATCCAGTTGACAGTCTCCATCTTTGATTATAGTGTTTAGACCATTTGTATTGAATAGAATTATTTCTGTGGTTGAATTTAGATTTACCATCTTATTATTTGCTTTCTACCTTTTCTTTTTTTGTTCCTCTGCTTTCTTTCCTTTTTTTTTTTTTGAATGAGTTAAATTGATTATTTATTGTTCCATTTAAAATACACTATTGGCTTTTTAGCTGTTATTTTTTTTGCATTAATTTTTAGCAGTTCTAGGGATTACAATATACCTCTTTAATTTATCACTGCCTACTTAGTGTTAAAATTGTACCACTTCATGTAAATGTATGGGTCTTACAAAAGTATAATTCTATTTACAACCACTCTGTCCTTTTTGTATTTTTTAATGTATTTTAAATCTACAAGTATTAGAGACCCATGATAAAATGTTATAGTTTATGTGTGAAATAGTTTTTTTTTAATAACGGGATAAAAATGATATTATCTTACATGTACCTAGCTGTATATAAATTTCTGAGTTAACAGTTTTTTACTGTTTCTAGCTTCCATCATTTATGATTAGAAATTAGTTGACACTTACTTAATTGTTCCTCTATATGCAATCTATTCTCTACATCTCTCTGGTTGCTTTCAAGATTTTTCTTTTTATCTTTGGCTTAAAGAAGTTTGAAAATAAAACCTACATATGATTTTTGAAGTTTTCTTTGGAGAGACTCCAAGAATGTTAGACTGTTTGATATTGTTCTACAGATCACTGACATTCTGCATATTTTTTCAATCATTTTTTCTCTCTGTTATTATATTAATAATTTCTATTGATCTGTATTCAAGTTACTGACACTTTCTTTTGCCATCTCTAATGTGCTTTTAATAATCTTAACTTTTCTTTAATACACATATTATATATAATAAGGGAACATATTCCATAGTACCATAACTTTTTGGTTCTTTTTAATAATTTCCATTTCTCTGCTTATTTTCTCATCTGTTTCCTCATTATGATCAAATTTTCCTTTAAGTACTAAATATATTTATAACTTTTGCTTTGAAGCCCTGTTTGCTAATTTAAACATATGGATAATTTAAGAATTTGTTTCAGTGGACTATGTTTTTTTTGTTTTTGTTAATTTAGGGGCCACATTTTCCTGTTTCCATGTCCAGTCACTGTTTAATTGCATTTGGACCTTGTGTATGACACATTATAGAGACTCTGGGTTCTGTTATGTTCCTCCTAAAAATGGATTTTTATTCTAGCTGGTGCTAAATTACTGTTTGATATCTTTGGTATGGTAGTGACTTGGTTTTATGCTTCCTTAAGTCCTTCAACGTTGCAGTTCTGTCCCTTTTTCTCAAATTAATTGATCATTCCTGGGTCATCATCTATATTCCTAAGTTGTGGCTCTTCTGGGTTTTAAGTTAAGCCTTAGACATTTATCAAACCCTTCTAGCTTAGTAAAACTTGAAACTCCTAATTTCAATTTACTTCATCAGACATATTTGCTCAATTTTTTCAAACTTCTCATTTTTCCTTTTCTTTAGGTCCTTATAGCCTCACTTCCACATGCACAGGTCACGAATCAACCAAGATAAAGAATTTATATGTAGATTTATAGGTGCCATCTCTCTGTGGCTCCTTCCTTTCCAAGTTTTCCTCCTTCAATTTCAGCCACTCTGCCAATTCTAAACTTCATCCCAAACCATTAAGATTGTGACTTGCTGTTTGAATTCTGTCTCACACTTAGAGAATGGCGAGTTCTTTGATAGGAATAGCTGTAATAAATGTGAATTTCACTTAGAACAGTTCACTCCAGAATCTCTCTGGTTTTGGTCATTCTCCAATACCTGCAAATAATTATTTGTTAGTTTTTAATAGTAGTTTAGTTGTTTTTCTTTTTTTAACTGTAATCAGAGTTTAGAATTTTTATCTGCAGAAATGTTTGTTCTAGAATAATACAAGCTACTACTCCTCCATTACCAAAATCAGAACCATCAAAAGTGTTATTTTATGATAGACAGTATTTAGAAATTGATTTGGCAAAACTGTATCATAATCAAAGTGTCACTAGGTTTTCCTCTCCCAACAGACTGTTAGTTCCTTATGAGAAAAGACTATTTTTTTCCTCTTAAAAAATAATCCACAATACCTAGGAAAATGGTATGTATTCCACTTACCACATATGACCAATGAATATTTGTATAACTAAATTAAACAAAATATTCTATATAAGTGAAATGAAGTAGAGTTACAAATAAGGAAAACCACCTTAAGCAATGTACTTGGGCAATGAGTGGTATGAGATATTTCCAATTACAAAAGAATCTGAACATGTGGTACAGTTAGTTGTGCAGGGAAAATGGTAACTCCATCCTCACCATTTTTAAAGCCTATTCCAAGACAGGCATTTGCTAAGTATTTTACATAGAGGAAATATTTATAAAGTAAATCACACTCCAGAGTTAAATTCCAACCATTCCCTCTTGTTGCCTATTCAGAATTGAGATCAAACTCATTCACAACATTCATCACTTGTTCTAACAATATGCATCTTCTATTAATATTTTTCCATTTTCTACATTGACAACTGTTTCCTCTGTCATGTAAACTTGCTCCCCGTCCTTCCCATACAATTCTGTTCACTTCATGGAGCAGTATTAAAACAGAGATCTCAGAATTGAAGCAGTGGCTGGACAAGAAATATCTCAGGAATCAATGAACCTGAAACAGCCTGTCCAGTTCTGTCCACCCCTCTTGTCCTTTAGAAGTCAGTTTCAAATCCATCTCTTCTAGAGAGCCTCTAATATTTAACCTGAAACTACCTACAATTCCACTTGACCAATTACCTTGGCAAATTGAGATAACAGACCAATTATTAAGTATATATTTTTATGTCTCAACAACATTCTAGGTGCTGTGTGGGAAACAAGTGAAGAACAAGACAAGGTCCTTAGTCACAAGCACAATACACTTTGGTTAGGGAGACTCTTACCCATCACATAGTCACCTACAGCATAACCTTCAACCAACTTATCAATCTCTATGTATGCATATATTTCAATATGTCACCTTTCTCTTATGTAATGATTTCCTGGAGGCTGTTCATTCTGAGAACCTAACTGACTTCCTACTGGTACCCGTCCCTTTAACCCTGAGAATTGAGGGCTAAGTGAAGCCCTGTGGCTCCTATCAGGTTCTTCTGTTAAGATTCAGTCCTTGCTGCCTTTTCCAACCTTCCTTACTGAGCTTGTAATTAACTTTTAATGTCTTTGTACACATTAGGTAATATTTGTCCTCTGTACTCCCAGGGGATTGTGGTGACTGCCCAGCAAGGAAACCCTACCCTTCATTATTCAGCAACAGCTTGAAGAGTATTCTAATTCTAACCTTCCGCCCTCTGATGGACCAGCTGCATCAAAGACTGTGTTCCCTTGTTTGTTCGTTTTTTCCTGAAGCAGAATCACTATTTCAATCAAGTCATCTATTAGAGAAGTAAAAACTCTGGATCTAAATTTTCAAAACATGTCTCTTCTGTGAACCACGGCAAATCTAAACTGGGTTATGCCTTATGCTAGAGTCAGGATTCACGTGGTCCCTTTTTCTCTGCCCCTTTGAATCCCTGCATGCTGTCTAGGGGAAGTTGCTGGCTTTTGAACTGACAGTTTGGAAATGAAGGCATTTTTCTTTTGGGGAGAATAGTCCTTCAGTGATTCCAACAACAAGCCTTGTGATCAAAATAATTCATAAAGGAAAAGATTTATGAAGTGACTTCACTAGCACACAATGCATTTTTTAAACTTTGTTTTTTAAATAAATCTGTCAGTACACAAGCCAAGACAACACATCTGAATGCAATATCAGTGGACACACCCTGAATCTCTTCTCCTTTGCTAGTCCAAGACTGTGGCAAAAAAAAAAAAAAAAAAGGAAAGAAAAAAGAAAAAAAGGAAAAAAAAAGCTTTTCTTTGTCTTTCTTAATTTAATCTTAGTGTTTTTTTAAATAAAAATGCTCGTTTCATGAAAAGACTTAAAAACTGTGCATACTATTGTTTCCTACACAAACCATGCCTTTTAAAAATGCATTTTCCATCTACCACAGTGCTTCTTTAAGAAAATAAAAAATAAAGAAGTCCAACTTATAATGAATCTCTCTGGCACAAGGAAGCCTGTTCTAATCTTCCTTTATCAGGTTTGAGTGATAGTTGTGCTCAACGAGTATTGACAGGGCGGTCCTGTTTCTCAGGCTTTCGTTTCCCTCAGTTGGAGAAGGATACAGTCAGTGCATTTTCACATTCTCAAAGTCTGCAGTTGTTTTTATATAAGAAGCAATTTGCTTGGGTCACGTCAGGTCGAATGGGATGCCTGCCCAGCTCTTGGTTTTAAAGGAAAAACATACAGAAAGACACAAAAACACAGCAGTTTCCTTCATTAAATTCCACTCTACCTGCCATGGGCTTCCAGCCACAATGGAATTTCCCACCCTGGCCTAGATGAGCCTAACTTTTATTTTTAGGGATTTTTTTCCCCTTAAATCTTATGAGTTTTCTTTCAAGTGAAACCTTGGGGTAAGAATTATTAAATGATAGAGAAATAGCTTGGCTTAAAAAAAAATCAGACATGAGAAAAAAATGCCTGGTGACCTTCCATAATATTGTTGGATAACCAACCGTGGATAACAGCCTTTAAATAAACCGATCATAATAAGCACAACAAGATAGGTAATGTAGTTCAGAATCGAAACCTAAATCGTGAAATAATGGGGGTTGGGCAGCACCTTTTCAGTAACACCCTCTATTTAACCATTACATTGAATAGACAGAATTTTAGAAGGAGGAAAAAAACAAAATAACTGAAAATAATAGAGAAATACAGAAAAAAGAAAAGAGAGATGGGGGAAAAGGAGGGAAGGATGGAAAGGTAGAGAGAGAGGGAGAGAGAGAGAGGCAGGCAGGCTGGCTTTTGGACCACTTTCTCCTGAAAGCCATTTATGCTTTTGCCCATAGCCTGGAGGCAACTGATCTAATCAGGACTGTTCGTCTGGATTATCTAAACCATGAAAAGCAACAGGGAGAACTTCCCAAGAAATCCAGACTGGGTCTGCTGCAAAATACTTGGTTTGGGGCCTGACGCTAAGGAAACTATTCACATTGTACTCAGGGTCCTATGGAAAATGGCTCAGTACCTCTATAATTCTTCATCCCTTTGATCTACCTCACCATTTGGTGTCTCTTGGCATTATGAAAGCTCTCAAAAATGACCCTGCCTAGTTAACTGATTTATAGTCTGGGACAGTAAAAAAAAAAAAAAAAAGAAAGAAAGAAAGAAAAAAAAGGAAGAAAGAAAAAAAGCAGGAAAGAAGAAAAGAAAAAAAAGAAAGAGAGAGAGAGAGAGAGAAGGAAAAGAGAAAGAGAGAGAAAAGAGAAAGAAAGAAAGAAAGAAAGAAAGAAAGAAAGAAAGAAAGAAAGAAGTAAAAAGAAAGAAAGAAAAAAGAAAAGAAAAGGAAAGGAAAAAAAAGGAAAGAAAAGAAAAGAAAAAAAGGTCTGGTAATGAGGGAGGTAAATGTACCTTCTTGCTATCTTTGCTCAGCATAAATAAAGATTGAAAGATGTGATTTTAGGGGATGTGAACCTCACTCGCTCCACATTTAGCAATAGCCTTATCAAAGCCAAAGTGAGGCTTTATCTGAACCAACTCTCTTGAAAACATATCAAATTGGTCCTCTCATTCATTATTTTCAAGCTTGTTTTTACATAATCTCCTTCAAATAATGAAGTTTACTTTTCAGGCATGTCATCTACTCTTAGCATTGTTGTTCTTTACTCATTTCAGCTTCTTATCCTCAAACTCATGATTCTTTGTTAAAGTTGTACTGACAATGCAACCATTCCTTTAGCATCACGGTACTTTTTAAAACAAAGATTAGTTCACTCTATCTGGCTTCCAACACCATTTGCTGCTTGAGACCATTTCATGAGCTTGTCTACTCATGTGAGTTTGTCTTCTCATGTGAATACACAAAAATTTGTCAATAACGTGAATTTGGAAAAGGAGAGAGCAGCTACGTGGAACAAAATCTCCAGAAGCCAAAATTACTACCACAGTGGTTCCCTTGCATGTTCTAGTTTACATTAACCTTACTGTAGAATTAGAATTTTGCTTTTTAAATAGATGCCATTTTCCTTCAGTAAAACCAAGTGGTTTACCCTGACATTAGTGATTTAGTGATTTTAGAGTTACTTCTAACTCTAACGTAAATGTTCACGAGACTCATGAACTTGTATCTAGACAATTAATCTGAGAATTTTAGCAGTTCCCTGAAACTGCATATGATTTCTCACAATCCCTTGCAAAATCTGAGAATTTGAACCACTCTCTAGTTTGTGGCTGCACTGCTGAGAATGAAGTAACATCATTACTTATGGTGACGCCCCCTCAAGCACGGTAGTGAATTGAAGTACAAACAAACCTTTACTATACTTTAGGTAGAACATTAGGACTAATGCTGAAAACCAAAGAACTAAGAACCTGTAAATATACCAACCCCAAGAAGAAGATTAAACAATATTGGGATTTGAAAACAAAAGTAGTACTATGTCAGTATGTTACTATGCAGTCAATCATTATAGCAAAACTAACCAAAGGATAGCCTCAGGACCAATGGAAATATTTTTGTGTATAATTCTTTTTTTAATTGGAGTGACATTGGTTAGTAAAATTATACAGTTTTCAGGTCTAATTCTTGAAGGAGTACTTGAATTGGATCTATAGGAAACAGTTCTCATAGATCTATTACTCACCTCTTTCCCCAACACACACACACACACACACACACACACACACACACACACACACACACACCCTAGTACTAGAATAGGCCTAGTTTTAAATTTGAGCCACTCAGCAGCTGCTTTATATACACTGTAGAAAGATGAAAGTGAGAAAACTGGCATAGCCATGGTTTTTGCGTAATACTGCAAGGAAAGAAAATAGGCTTAGAGTGAGTTTAAGGTAAATGGACAGTGGTGAACACAGAGAACAAGTGTGGATTCTTTAGAAACTGGCAATAGGACTAATCTTGCTTAATACATTTATGAATGACTTGCTAGCCCCGGCATGTTGCACAATGCTTGACATATAGTGAAGCTCGATTAATTTTTGCTAAATGAATGAATGAACAAGGAGTGTACAATCAATTATCCATGTATGTAGATGAAATTAAATTTTCTTGAGCAGGAAAAAGCTACGCTGATGGGGCATAGTATTTGTCCAGGTGTGCAGAATGGTGGCATTGTGAATGTAGACATCCAAAATCAAATACATGAAAAGGATAGCTTTAAGTTTTAACCAGGATAGGGACTTGAAGGCCACTTGAGGCCTCTTTCAGGTAAAAAAAAAAAAAAAAAAAAAAGAGCCCTGAAAATGTTAACTATTATTAAGAGAAGAATTGAAAATAACATTATACTTTTATTATATTAAATCCTCTGTGCTTATGTAAAACCTGTACTTAGAGTACCATGTTCCTATGATTTAATACTTCAGAGTCTCTTACACAGGGCAGACACTAAAGAATTCAAAGTAGATTAATATAATGTAAGCTAGTAGAGAAAAAGTTATTTTGTGATATCATAACAATTCATTGACTGGAAAAATGTAAACAAACATTGTTAATAAATGTCATTTAGCAGACGTCACATTGACATTTCTTAACTGGCTATCATAGCAGCTTCCTAATAAGTCTAATTTTCCCCAATCTCTGTGCTCTTGAATTAATGACCATGTAGCTTTGGGTGCTCACATTTACTTATCCGTTCCACAAATTTTGTTCAGTGCTTCCTCCAGCTGTACCAGTCTGGTAAGACTGGACTAAATCCTTTAGATATTGTCACTATCCTAAATGGACCCATGCTTTGTCTCTTGCATTCTCTGATTTTTATTGGGGGTTATCTATCATGACTCCACACATCCAGATACCTGATCCTAGCTCCTTTCTCACCTATTTTTCTTGATTTATTTCCTTTTACCTATGTCTATTTTCCTATGGGAACCCAAGAGGCTATATAGTCCTTAGCAATGATTATAGTGCTGTCTAGAATGGAGCTCCATCAGCCTCAAACACCTTGCCTTGTTGATGACGTATGATATCCTTCCCACAATCAAGAAATAATTTGATTTCTTTTGCCTCAGTAGAAATGTTACAAGTTAACCGTGGTTCACCTGTTATAAACTACAATAGCATTCTGCTCACCAACATCAGTTATTAAATCATATCATGCAAGAATTCTCAAATACCTGTTAGACTTTCTACAAGTTGCCTCTTTCCTCCAAATACAGTTAATTCATCTGGCAATAAAGATTAATTAGCCATTTATTTTTCTATGCAGACAGAAGGAAATATGATCTTCTTTCTTATAAAAACCTCCAGTAAGTGGTGATAGGTTTCAAAATCCTTTTCCTATTAGGCAACCATAGATCAGTTATCAGGAACTCCAAGCTAAAACTCTGAGAACAGTGATTTTACACATGCTAAGGATTGGTAAACTGCTGAAATCTTCCTAAATAAAAGAGGGGCGTGTGATTCTCTTCATCTGTAAGGAACAAGCAGGCATACTAGAAGATGTTATAGAGTATTTGGAATATATAATAAACCACTGGCTTTATTTTAAACTGTCCATGAGGTTCTCTTTTATAAATAGGACAGACAGCGATGAATGTGGCATCCTATTTCTATGGGTGGAAATCCCATCTATAACAGTGCTTTGCAAAGAGACATATTACCAATATCTTTTCCAGTGAGATGCAAATACTAAAAACATATGTAGGCTGGGCAAGGTAATTTAAAAATATAGGTAGAAAACAATAAAAGCTACTGCGACAGTCAATTACATAGGAAATATATAAAACAATAATATGAAAGTTCTCTATTTTTTAAGCTGTATCAGAATTTCCTTTGTATACTGTAATCATGCATCTTAAAATATATATCAAAAGTAACTGTTAGATTCACAAAGTATGGCCTTGGTAAGTGTAGCACTGCTGTTAAGCAAAATAATTTCTAAAAGAATGAGTCTACATATATAATTTCATGATTCCTAGAAACAGGATTTCATTAGACTTGAAGATAACCAGTAGACTGAATCAGCTTATTCTGACATTAACCCAACTTGCAGGTTGCAATAATTAAGTACATTTGAAAAGAAATGGATCTATCCTATATTTCTCAAACTTCCCACCTCTCTATTCCTCCTCTTCTTCCATAGAATTATGGCAGCCTAACCTACAGTCAACAAGTTAGAAAATTGGGTAAAACATTATTCTGGCATTATTTGAAAAAATGACATATTAAATGAGCTAAGAATGTTTTAGTGAATATTATCAGGGTATAAATGAACAACAATGGGCATTTACTTGTTGGCTAATATTGATGCTTAGAAAATTATAAGTATCAAGATGAGTTTGCAACCACAATATTCCAAATCTGGGAATTTTTTAGCGGGTTTAATGTATTTTTTAAAAAGATGCTTAGAAAGCCTTTTTTTAATGACATCTAATTAATTTATTTTCTAAATTCTTTTATTTTTTTTTTGGAAAAAAATTAATGAGAAATAAAATGATCTGACAGTTAATACAGGAGAGTTGAAATCATCTGTTGCAGGCCAGCAGTGCTCACGAGCAAAATAATATTCTCTTGATCCTCAAGTGGAAATGGGGGATTGTAAAACAATTTGAGACTCTATGGATAGAACTGAGATATTTTATGAAAATTTTGTGTTATATATTTTTAAAAAGAGTATAGTACAATTATAACATAGCTGGTTATTAAATATGTAACTGTTTCTAATCATCTCCTCTTAAATCTGAAGGGTCAACTATTTTCTTCACTTATTCATTTGGATACACATTTTATTCATAGACACTTGAAATCCAGCCTATCAGTTGGATTTTCTCTTAAAGTCTAACATATTTTAAAGGACTTTAAGAGACCATGAAGTGTGGAGTACTGACTAATTTTGAACTTGCCTCCCTATCTTACATACTGTGTGACTTAGAGCAAGCTACTGAATTTCCCAGTAGCTCAGTTTCCTCATTTGTGAGAAAGGCATAATAACAGTACCTGCCTCCTATGGTTACTATGGGGATTAATGGGTTTTATACAGTCAATGTGAAGCTGCTTCTTTGAGTATTTGAAAACAGGTTAGTTAAGCAAAGCTTTGGTTTCTTTGTTTTGCTAGAGATCTCCAAATTTCACTTCTGGCCTCCGACCTTCTAAAATCAGTGGAGTTAAGCCCTGCTTGTTTATTTGCCATCTTTCTGCCTCAAAGCCAAGAATTTAGTTTTCACTGGATCTCTCAGCTGGATGCTACTAAGGGTAAAATATCAACTATTAAACTATTTGAAGCAAGTAAATGTTAAAAGGGGAGTTTAGTTAAGTCAATAGCAATGTGCCAACTTGGTCTGTCTTTCAAAAAATCACTGTAATAAGGAAACCAATAAATAAATAAAAAGGATAAAATATACATCTATGCAGAATCTTAGAACCCTTTCTCTAACACATAAATCATTCAAGAAGAGTCTGAGGCCTGCCCATGTAATTTTATATTTAAAATAGAACCCATTATAGTTCTATGAAAGAAATTCACAGCTAAGAACTACTGACTTTCTTCAGATTAGATTTTTCTGTACTCCGTTAGAAACTATAACAAAAACAAATGAACAACAACAACAACAACAATGGTGGTTCTGGTTACATGTAATGTATACTGCTAATCCAGTGGTTCTCAACAAGGAGACAACTTTGCCCCCTCCCTCTGTCCCCCAAGGGACAACTGACAATGTCTAGAGGCAATTTTGAGGATCATAACTGAAGAGAGCTATTGTCATCAAGTGGGTAGAGTCCAGAAACACTGCTAAATGTCCTACAATGCACAGGAGAGCATTCATTAGCCCCCAACAAAGAATTAGCTGGTCCAAAATGTCAATAGTGCTGCTATTAAGAAACCTTGGACTGACTCGATATCCCCCAGAGACATAGGTCTTAAACCATCAGCTGCATCAACATTTAAACTACTCAGTCTAAGGGATAGACTAACAGTTGAAGGATATGCTAGAATTAACACCACTTCAAATATATAACCTGACAAATCTATATATATTGCTAAGGTAATAACTGGTAAAGCAAGTAGTTGTTTGGTAACTAATTATGCCAAATGTTATAAACAGATAATTTTACATGCTGAGTCAACCAGACTAATATCCTTTTGCATTCCAAAGGGTTTAAAAGTATAAAGTTATAGACTATACACCATTGTCCTGGCACAGAGATATTTTGAAATGGTTTATAAAAAGCAGTGAACACACTGGAAAAAAGATAGCATAAATGAGTTATGAAAAGTTAGGAGTCATTTTTCTAGGACAGATTATTCTTCTACACATAGGATTTTCCATATGTATCGAAGGCATTTCTTTGTGCAGATCACAGCACTATACGTCTAATGCTATTTTTCCCTAAAGATAAATTAGTCTAAAACTAAGAGTTTAAGAACCATTTCTGTTCAAGAGTCATTTTCAGCTAAGGAAGCACAACATGAGCTCTAAGGTAGGTGTGAAATTTGTTTTTTTAAATAAGCCACAACTATTCTGCAAATATTTAACTCAGCACTACACCACTGTTAAAGAATGTTGATTACATGCGAAAGAACCAACATAAATGAAATTTGAAAATGAATAAAATAAAATATGTGAAAATTACTTTTAATATGGCTAAAGTTCAAATATGTGACATTTAATTTTTTAAGGGTTTCTTTGTCAGAGGCAACACATATTTTTCTGATGAATGAGGATGCCTGAAATTGACAGTCAGGTAAGCATTTGGACACTATTATTGTGTGATGCATGGATTTATCACCTCTGTGAATACTCTCATGCTTTTGAATTTTATTTTGGTTAGTGGCACCAGGAGTTAAAACATTGAGGACCTCAAAAAAAATTGGCTTTTGTTGCTTCCCTCTTTGAACCCCAAGAAGCTGCTTCCTAGGCAGGTTTTTTTTTTTTACTGATGAGAGAAAAACAAGAGGCGAAATAACTGGCTTAGATACACAGACTGGAAACTCACAAATTTCTGAGTTGTCTGTATCTTTTTCTCTTTTTTTTTCCATTTTAATTTCTCTAGAGATAGCTCCAAATATTTGTTTTTTCTCTCTTAAGGAAAAGTTTTAGGGTCACAAGGACAATAGAAGCGAGGGTAAAGATGATTTTGGGTTTTCATAGCAGTTCAATTCAAAACTGTTAAGTACCTCTTACCAAGAGACCACTCCTAAAAATTACTTTTAGAACAAGGCAAAGGAAGAGATTTAAATAAGGAAATAGATAGGAAGGAAACAGCAATGTTCTGGCATTATAAAAGATTCAGAAAAAAATCTGATTTCGGTTTTCAAGATGCTTACAATCTTGTCCTAGAGAAAAAGATGAATCCACTTAACTGAAGAACAATAAGAAATGGTAAATAAGTATAAAAATGGGTAGAAGCAAAATGTTGCGGGGAAGTTGTGTCTCTTACATCTTTTCCAACTCAGAGAAGAGAGACAATGGGTCAAATGCAACTTACTCTAGTTTCTGATATTAGTTTCATAATATGACTATAATCCCATTCTAAAGAACTGGAAGGAACTGTTGACATTTTTTTTTGCTGCCCTGTAGTTTATTGCCTCAAGTATTGCTTTGAAATACCAGGCTTCACGCAGAGATGTCTGCTCTAATGGCATTTGTTGACCTGCATTAAATTAGGGTTAGCCTGAACAAATGGAGATGAGTGCGCTACAGGGAGCCAGTTAGTCAGATTGTTTTTTGCATTATTTTCACGGTGTTTTATTACTTTTAACCTAAAGACTAAATATTTAAAGTAGAGCATTATCCTCAAACAATCTTGTTATTATATGAAATGATAAAATTTATTGAGGATTCCTCCGTAAAGCCCAAAAAGGGATATGCAGAGGTAGATTTCCTGTGAGTTTATTGAAGCTTAAACTTTGGGGCCCTTCACTTGCATGGCCCCTTCAAAGACCCCGTAGTTAATTTGTAATCAAAATTTTGTATTCTTTTTCTTAAAAAGGATATCTCAAATAGTTTAAGCTTCTGGCAAAATCTGGTCTACCCTGGGTACAAAGTGATCTTGAAGAGATCAAACCTGACAGTCCTAAGAGGCCAGTTGTGAGAAGGATACAAAATACACTTTTACAAAAATATCACACAAATTACATCCAAATGTATCCTTCCTATTGTTGCTGCCCTCCAACCCTGCCAAAGAATACATGCCATCTCACCCCACTGCTATGACGTTACTATACCCCTTTAAATAAAATCTGTCTTTACAATGACAGTAGAATCACAGTGTCTTTTTGTTTGTTTTTAAAGATATAAATTTCAGGGGCAGAAGATAATTTCTAAGAACAAAAAAGTACATGAGAGAGACTCACTAAAACAATAATAATTTTTATTGATAGCTAAGGGATACATGCATTTGAGAAAAGGACGATGTGGAAATTCTCTCAGTACAGTTTACAGTAGTACCCACTGAAAAGAATTGTGAGTTTACGCAGAGTGTGGGAATTTTTACCATGAGTAACACCACGTGTCTGTTTTTCTGGTTTCTGAAAACCCCAAATAAATCCCACAAGCACCTCTAAACCCCACCACAAATTCTGACACTTTGGAGTAAGAACTTCAGAACAAAATAAAAGCTTTGGATGCACTATATCTGCAGTTTTTTCTATAATGCCTTGCCCCAGTTTTTGAAGAAAACTGAATAAAAATTAATTCAAGAAAAAGAAATGAATGAAATTATTCCAAATGGAATACTAAATTGAAAAATAATAGTTAAATTGTTCATAACCATTTCCTGTTATATTTTTTTCTCTCTCTCTTAGAAACGGAGTAAGAATGTTTCAAATAAAAAACGCAAAACCCATCCCATCCCATTAATGGCCCACTCACGTAAACAGGAAGCTTATTTAAAAAGTTTTTCTTGGTTTCCTGGCAAAACCCACTTTTTATTTTGGCGGCAACACTTATTAAGAAGAGGACTCTTTTTGTGGGCAGGGTGAAAAATTAAACATTGTAAATCTATTAGGCAACCTGTTAGATTAGAGTTAGCTGACTAACTTCATTGGCTGAAGGGAAAAAGGTCTCAGATCAAGAAACAGGCTTCATTAGATACAGCTCTGCCCTACAGATGATGGTCTCCCACGCATCATGGACCAGCTGGAGGTTCCAAAGTAGCCAGGTGATACCAGTCCATAACAGTGCAAAGTGTTTTACATGCACATCAAGCTATTCTCTCCTTTACATTGAAATCCCGTTTAATCTGTGTCACTGCTTTCCCTTTCTGTGGAGGAGTGTTGAGTAATGAAAAGAGTACCCATGGGGTTTGGAATTTGAAAACTTGGTTTCTAGTACCAGCCCTGCCAAATACTGTGACATGTTGCTTTCCCGAGCCATCATTTTCTGACATGTAGAATGCAGACCAACGATTCGTCCTTAATCAGCTCCTTTCTCAAAACACGGGTAAGCATCTCCTGCCTCACAATCACCTGGGGTGAACACAGATTCTATGGCTTATTCAATTAGACTCTCTATGAGCTAGAAAGGCTTGGAAGCTGCCTTTGAAACCCACTTCCCAAATGATTTTTTGTACACATTCAAGTTTTAGGATCACATCTTAACTTGTCTCAAGTCAGGATTAAATTAAACCACATAGGTGAAACTTATCTGTGAACTGTAAATCAAGACATACACGCTTAGCTGATCTCATTAGTGACATTTTCAGGGTAGCTCAAAGCACCAAAGAAAAAGCACAGGACCACTTTCCTAAAGATCTTGCTTGGAGTCATTCCTTGCCTTGCTGACAGCATTCTGCTTTATCTTCAGTTAGGCAGGGTAGGTTCAGGGAGGGTTGGGGCAAGTACAGCTGTGGGCTGTGACACAGAAGAGACTTCTGTGGAATTTCATTTATGTGACTGTACCTAGCCCACAGCGTGACATAAGGATTAATTCCTATTTGGTAATTTACTGTGTGTAAAATGCCTTGAGCCCCTTGGAGGAAAGTACTATATAAATGTAAAATAATAATTATAATAATAATAACCTTGACTATTTAACTGATCAGTGAATTAGCCAGAAGATTTAGGCTGCCAAGGGACAAGGCTAAAACTATTACAAGTAGAAACACTTTACATCATCATATCTCAAAACTGTTATCACAAAAAGGGGAAACAAAGGGTGAAAATTAAGATAAATCCATGTTCTCCACTGATTTAAATGACAGAGGATCAGTAGAAATGTTTCTTAAAAGCCAGGAAATGCAAAAATGACAGGGCATTGTAATTTTAACTCAGGCACACATCCTGAGGTTTTATATACTTGGGTCTTTCCTTTCCTTTTTTTTTTTTTTTGTATAGAAAATACCTCATCAGTGCAACATCTAAAATTAAGCATTGTTAAGGCACTTGACTATGCTTTTGCTTAGATAGAGTATGTTCATAATTCACCCCTACTGATAGGTCATGGTTTTTTAATCTGAAAAGTACTGATGTTATTCTATGAAGTTTCAGAGAATATTTGAATCAGTTGTTTATAATCAGTTTGACTCCTATGGATCTTCCTAAGAAAACTGGGGTGTATTTCTATATTTGAGTTTAGGAAACTAAAATATTCAGGCAATACATTTTTCCCCCTGGAGTATATTCTGGTGCATAAACTCACATGAGCTCAACAGCCCTCAGTCCTTACATTTTTATTTATTAGATTCATGGTGACCCTTCCACTAAAAGCTCAATGGGCTGAACCCAGAACTTTCATATCCTGAACATGAATCACTTCTCAAACCACCAAAAGCAAAAGAAAAGGCTATAGAAATCTTAATGGGCAAGCTTCAGATGGTCAAAAGCAATTGTTTAGTTACTCTACTTAGTTATGCATCGTTCAAAACACTTTCTAAATGAGGCAAGAAAGATTCTTTTGTGAACAAGCTTTGGGGCCTTAGACAAGTTTTAATTCTAGTTGTTTTATAGCTCACACACAAAGTAGTTTTGATGTGTATGTAAAGAGGTACTGTACTTTCGTGCAATAAAGTTTGCAGTTGAGAATTTTGAAAGGGAAAGAAAGCAACCAAGGAGAGGAAAGAGCACATGGTAACTTGCTATACTTTTAATTGTTAATTTGTACCTCAAAGATTTACATTTTAAAAAAATCCAGTAATGAGTAAAAACAGGTGTCAATTAAGGTGAATGAGTATGAGAAAATAAAGTTAATATCAGTATAACTCTATTATCTTGTGAATGCTGAATTAAGCTTTACTCTGTCTGAAAGGAAGGAAGGGGAAAGAAAGAGGAAGGAAAAAGAAAAGCAAAATAAAGGGAAGAAGGAGGGAGAGAGGAAGGAAGACAGGCAGACAAAAATAAAAAAGCCAGAATTCTAACTGATTTTCTTTTCATGAAGTAGTGAATATTAGAAATGCCTTTTGATTTGTAAAAAGTTATGTGATGTAAAATACTCAACATCACAAAATTTTCCAAATGTGATGTGTGTTTAAACACATACATGCACAAACACACACACACACACACACACACACACACACACAGCCAAAATATGGGTGTTCTCTTATAGTTTTTGGCTTTAAAGGGCCTCTGAAAAGAGCAGAAGAAAAAGAATATCTGATAAACTGCCTCTGCTGGGTCACTAGTAGAGGGCAAAATCAGTCAAGTGCTGCCAATAATTGTTTCTATTACAAACATTTAAAAAATCCATCTTTCCTTGACGGGTATTGTTCCTTTGGTTTAGCTAAGATGGTAGCCAATGCCCTGGTCTTCTAGTTACATTGGAATTTCTTGCCTTTGCATCACAAACCCAGCTGTACTCATCAAAGCAGAAAAACTGACAGCATTCTCTGAAAGACACAGCTTGGGATAATTGCTCCTTGTAGTTCCCCTGTCAATGAATATTATCATATTCTTCTCACGAATAAGGTTACTGTACTTTTTTTTTATTTCTATACACTAGCCACTAAGCACATTACTTACTGTTCCTTTAATGAAATGTTCTAAACGTGACACTGAGCTGTAGCTTAGCATTCCCAAGATTCCATTTTAAAGCCTCTGTGTGTATATTTTTAAGAATAAATTTGATATATCCAGAAGAAGTAGAAATGGCACTAATTTTTTATTTGATATTACTGTTTTCTTAAGAAGGCTAACTGAGAATATCAATGGACAGGCACAAAGCAAAGAAAAACACACGGGGCTAGCAAACATACTCTTACTGAATTTCTTTCACCTAAATATACAATGGAATCCTCTGACACAATGTGTCTTCTTTTCTCATCATGTTAGGCTGAAGCATAGTTCTTGGGCTGCAAGTAGAAAAACCATGCTTTAAATCTTCTAAGAATCTATACATTTGAAATATTAGTTTCTCCTTACATTTTAAATGCTAACTAATTAAGAAAAATTTCAAATTATTGCAGTCACTAATAACAGCAGCAGCAACAGTAACAATATAAACATCAGCTAATGTTAATTGAAGTCTTTGAGGTCTTAGCACCAATGTGATCACACATATCGACTCATTAAATCCTCACAACTCTACCAAGTAATACTATCATTACTCCTGGTTTATAGATGAGGCAATATAGGCACAGAGAGAGTTTAAAAACAAGCCCAAGATCCCATAGTAAGTAGAGGAGTCAGGATTCAAAACAAGGGAGTCAGACTTGGCTACATGATGACTATTTGGTCTCATGAAACTGTGATGTTTACCTCCCCTGAAGCTCTTTCCCAGCTGACCTGCTCTCAGTGTTCGCTTTCCCTTCTGAACATTTACACAATTATTTGCACAGAGACTGTTTTGAATAACATGGTATTTAAAAGATCAGGATCTGGAGTTAAAATAAGGGTTTAACCCTAGGTATCGTGACTCAGTTTCCTCCTGTGTAAAATAAGGATAATAATACCAATTTCATGAAGTTGTTGTGAGGGTTAAATGAAATAATGTGCATTAGAGCTCAGTGGGGGTCAATGCTTAATATATATTAGCTTCATTTCTACTGATTTTTGTCTCAACACGTATGACCCCTTTCTCCTCTTTTAGATTGCATATATCAGAGAAATTATCAATACGAATCCTCATTGTTTTGTGTAGGGCTTTCCAGATGTTTAATATATGTTGCTAAACTCTTAATAGCTCCAGGCATCCCTATAACAACATATATTAACTCATTAAATCTTCATGATAATTATATCAGGTAATATATTTATTTATAATATAAATAATATATTTATGCCAGTATCTAAAATTTAGTGAGTAATTACTACGCCAGAAACTCTGCCAAGTGCATTACAACATTATTTCATGTATTCTTCCCATAATGAACTAGGGATTTTCAAAGTCTTCACTTTACACAGGAGGAAACTGAGGCTCATGGAGGTCACACAGGTAAGCAAGCGTTCAAGAATATGAACTTTAACCACCACTCCATCCTACCTGTGAAAGAATTAATTTAAGGTAGATGTTCCTTAAATATTAGGTCTCGAAGACAAATCAATTGACTTCTTAATTATTTCTGTTGTCAGAAACCTTGTGCTTATAGCAAACTAATTGGCCCATCCAGTTAACTGTTAAAAAAATATCGTGTGTCAGGCACATGCCAGTTACTGGCAATAAAAAAAATACTATGAATCTGAAATTTTCTTGTCAAAAGCAATTAAAGATTTAATGTCATTTCACTTACCATCGTTTTATGTCTACTCATATAAAAATCAAACTTTTTCCTCTCTCCTTTTCTTTCCCTGCCCACTCTTTCTTATTCCTTCTTTTAAACCCAAGTTTCATAGTATTAAATTTATACAGATTTTTGTCCATAAGAAGCTTATATGCCAAGGCAAAGAACCATTTTAATTATATTTACTCTTCATTTTGAGTATATTTCTTTTTCATATCTGACAAAGACTTTTGAAGTGACTAAAGAAAGGCAAAAGAACCTGATTTAAAAAAAAAATCTTTCATGTACAATCTTTTGTCTGTAATATTCTCATAATAGCTTAGAAATTTTAAAGGAAGGTTTTAGCTGTTTTTGTTCTTTTCAAATTGGCAAAATTTGATTTTTTTCCCTTCACATGTTTAGATTGGCTTTAAAATCAACAAACAAAAAAAAATAAGAACATATTCAACTTAAAAAATACACTTTTCATTGGTGCCTTGGCATCATTAAATAATATCAGCATCACTGTGAAAACTGTGTTCTTATTCATTTTTTTAAAGAGTTGAAAAATGCACACATAGATCTCACTCAAAACCAGTCTCCTATCTTAAGGGGAGAACAAGTTTAAGTGCAACGGGAGACCATAACGATTGCTTTAACAAAATCTCCAATCAGCTAGCAGGTCTTGTCAATATCTCCTTTACCTCCACACTGGACGTATGGGTGGCATTTTGTCTGTGATTTTAAACAATATCTATTTAAGGGTTTGTAGGATAATTCTAAAGTCAGTAGTCTTCAGGTATACTTTGTATAATCATGATTTCTAATGTATAACTTTAAGTTGTATTGAGTTGATAATTTCAAAAGGAGGGATTTTCAATGAAAGCAAGCTCTCCTGAAATTCTGTCAAGAAATGGCTCAATTGTGAAGAATTATTTAAAATGTAATGCCAAAGAAGAACATTTTATATTTATCTAGAGTGTACAAGCAAGAGTGACCTTAGAAAGTTAGCATAATTTATTAATTTACTAAAGATACATTTATTGTACACCTAGTATGCTCTAAGTGATATAATAGACAATGAAAATACAAAAAGCAATCAACTTCATCTGAAAAACAGTAGTAGGGGTATTGATGGGACTAGTGAGAAAGAACAGAGATGAGATGAAGTGATTAAAACTGCCATGAGCTGAGAGCTTAATAAGTATATGAGCAATATACTAAGTGCTTTATATGAACCACTTTATGCCAAACCTGAAGGACAGGTATCAAAATCTCACAGATGAGACGAAAGGGTTGATTGATTACAAAAGACTATAATGACATACAATGAAGTTTATATTTTATTTTATGAGCAATGAGGAAACATTTTCAAGTTGAAGAATGATATAAAATTTTTATTTTAGAAAGGTAACTTTGATGTTGCATTCATTTTTTATACAGTACCACGTGTTTCCTGGCTAAAATGTCTACCACACAAAGATATAATTTTGTGGGACAGAACTGTATGATCGTCTGATTCAGAGTTTATCACTAATGGTGGCCAGTATGAGTTAAATTAAATCTGGCTTCTGAAAAACAGAGATTGGATGTCACTATTCTTTATTTTCTGAAAAAGTTACCTTCAATAATTCATTAACTGATGGGACTTCCATTTGGGAAGCCCATGATCTGGCTCCTGAAAATTGTACAGTCTGATCCCCCATTAAACTACATAATGTCCCAACATCTTGCCGGATTAGTCTTCTTACCATTCCTGAAACACACCAGATCCTATCATGGTTTCCTGTCTCAGTTCTGATGTTCCATCAGCAAAGACTGCCTTACTCCTTTCTTCTTCCCAACGAAAATTTTATTCATTCTCCAACGTCTATGTGAAAGATAGATTCCTTTCCAAAGTTTTCCTTCTCATTCGCCTTACAATCAGCTACTTTCTCTAATTTCCTGCAGCACTTTGCCTAGTCATCTATAACAGCAACTTTTCCATTCTATTTTATATCATAGCTCTTTGTTTCTAAGTCTCTCTCCTTCTAGAATCTAGATGGGATTGGCTTTAAATCTTTCACTGAAGTTTTACAAACAAAAGAGAAAAGAAGAATTGTATTGATACACTTGGTCAAGTAATGATGTCCAAATGATACATGCCATAATGTTCAATAGCTGTTAAGTGAGTTAAAGAGTCATTCCTTAAATCATTCATTCACTTTTTCATTCACTTAATAATTTCATATGCTAATATAGAAAGAAATAAAAGCTGCTTATAAAAATGTTTTATTCGATTAAAAATATTTTGCAAATCAACAGGCTAAGAAAGAGAAGTCTATTATCTGGTAATTACTGTTATTGAATCTAACAAATAATGAGTACATCTAAAGAGTATATATCATGCTAGAGTTAGGAAAACTGGTAATAAACTTGTAGAAAACTGAGAACTGTATCAGCTCACCATTTAATATCACTGCTTCTGCACAACCTATAGATATTTACTATCTCACACTGATGTGTGAGTGTCTGCAATACTCTAGCAAAAGTGTATAAATTACCTTCCCAGAGACATTAGTTGTCAAAACAAGTAAGACAATTACATAATTATACAAGGGAGAAAAGTCTAATATTTACAAAGCTATTTATTGACTAGGCAAGGCAGTAGACTCCAAAGATATATTATCTTACTTATATCCTCATAAAAACACTAAGATGGCTAGTATTTATCCATTTTAAATAAAAACATAACTGAGTGTGAGAATCTTAACTAAATTCCCAGAGGCCACATTATTAGGAGACTGGAGAGCCAGAATTTAAAAGCTCAGAGAAGTTTTCCATTTATATTACATTACTTCTTCTTAGGACTCGCCTCCAAACCAAAGAAGGTGAAACCAGTGTGGATTTATATTTTAATAGAAGAATTCATGGAAGAGTGAAACTTTAATGTAGGTATTGAAAGATAAAAAATAACAGCTAATATTTATTGAGTACTTACTACTGTTATAAACATTTTGGATGTATTTACTCATCTAATCTTTATAATAATTTTTTGGAGATGAGTGTTACTTTTATTATTGTTATCACTTTACAGTATGGAAACGGAGACAAAGAGAAGATAATAAACTTTCACGAAGTCACAAAGCTAGAAAGTGGCTGTGTAGTCAGACTTCCCTGCTGACAGCTCACAGAATTTAACTGTCATGCTATACTGCTTATTAGGCTGAACGATTATTAAACAAAATTACTTAAATAAAATTCTAAACACAGGGCATGACACAGAGTAGGCCTTTATTAAGTTCTGTTACGTTCTCTCTTTTTCTACAATTTCTAAAATTCTATAATTATAATGATAATAATACCTTTATTTTTGAAGTATATTCTGCTTTTTAAAGACTTTATAACATCTGAGTTCATAAAAATAGGATAATCAATGTAGAACATAGTAAGTCAGTATTAAAATGATGTTGAATAGTATTTAACAGAACATAATTTTACTCATAATATAAATTTAAGTGACAAAGTAGAATACAAATATTGTTCACAATGTTTTACCCAAAATAAAAAGACACAGATAAAATGACTAAAGAGGTATATTTGTACAGTTTGAAAGATTATTTCTGGATGATTGTGGGTGATTTTATTTGTCCTCTTATAGTTTATATAGAGTGTCCATATGCTTTTAATTATAACAATAAATTTAAAAAGAATAGCTAGGATAGAAACATTCCTAATTTAGATATGATAATATTAAGTCACAACATTACTAGAATTGTGTGAGGTTCCACACTTAGAGTTAGAGCTTGAAAAGAACCCAAGGAAACTCATTTCTAACCTAGCATGTTTTCTCTGACATCCTATTCTCTATTCAGTGGTTATCATTATTAAGGAATTCAAAAGTAATCTATGAAGAAGAAGACCTCTGGAGGATGGTTAGAGATACTGTGATTGCAAATACACTATCAGCACACAGACACACACAAACACACACAGACACACACACACAGTCCCTTATACTACACTGGGCTTCTTAAATTGCTTATGCAACTAAGTCAGTCACTTGTTTCTACATCCAAATGAATACTATATGTGAAAGACTGATGTTTTCCTAATTCTTCACATTGTTTCTAGAATAGAACTGCATATCCATATACTTTACCATATGACTTTACTATAATTCTCAATACAGTGTGTATTAACGTGGGGAGTGGGGTATATATCTCTGTTTCTTGGCTTTAGGTTTGGTTAAGAGACTTGTTTTGACCAATGAGAATATTACTAGACATGCTATGAGCAGAGATTTAATTTTGATTCTGTGATTTGGCTTGGCTTCTTGTGCCCCTAGAATTTGCAATAAGAGAACTTTGTCCCAAGTTTCTGGTCCCTTTATCCTGGGTCCCAGAATGAGAAACATATGGAGAAGCTACGAACCCAAACACAGCCTGAAACAAAGGGACCTAGTTGCCACACAGATCTATAAGTGAGAAAAAAATATAGTTATAAGCCAATTAAATTTGAGGGTTGTTTGTTATGCAGTATTATCATGGCAGTAACTATTAATGCTATCTGTAGTGGCATACTTTCTACCCTTTGCTGGCACAAACAGGGAAGATAGTCTGGAACAAACCAAATAAGAATGCAGATAATTCGATTAAAAATTTTATCATATTTATCTAATAGTAAAATAATTCGGATTGTAGGCAGAACAATCAAAGGAAATGGGCCCTGCAAATAAATCTAATAGCCCTCATTCTAATGGTAAATACATATTCTCAAACACATACATACACATGCCTGTAAATGACTAGTACTAGATTCCTCCTCAAAGAGTGCTAATTAGCTGACCAGTGTATTCTACATTAACGTATATACTAATAAACTTGTGACCTTGTAGAACTGTCATATGGAAAAATCTTACATATGTTATGTTCACTTTCTGTAATGTAGCTTTCTAACAGCAAACTTACCTTTGTCAGATTTCTTTTTTTTTTTTTTAATACTTCATTTACTCTTTACTGAAACCCATTAGATAGTTGTCTTAGTTGGCTCAAGCCTGCTGCAAAAGTATACTATCAACTGGGGGTGCCTTAAACAAAAGAAATTTTTCTCTTACAGTTCTGGAGGGGAAGAAGTCCAAAATCAAGGGGCCAGCATGGTTGAGTCCTATTGAGAGCCCTCCTCACTTGCAGATGGCCACCTTCTCTCTGTGTCTTCACATGGCGTAGGGAAAGGAAGCTTTGGTCTCTACCTCTTCTTATAAGGGCAGTAATCCCACCATGGGGGCTCCACCCCCATCACCTCTTCTAAACCTAATTACCTCTCAAGCTCCACCTGCTAATGCCATTACACTGGAGTTAGGGTTTCTACATATGAATTTTGGGGGGATAAAAACACTCAATCTATAACACTTATGCTTCCCAAACTTTGTCATGTCATGGCACACGTACAAAAGGATAATATTTGTCCTGCTCCCTGGGATAAACTGGGAGAGATTTGGAATATTAGAGGAGGCTCTGTTCCACCAGATGTGACTGGTCTTTGGAGCTGTAGCTGTCACTATGCCTCTCTGAGGAGGATCAACAACCACCTCACACACTTTAGAAAACTAAATACTGGACACAGCCACAAACTCTTCAAAACACAAAGCATATCAACCCTTATAATCACTGTCTCATTTTGGATCTTTCACGGTTAAGCTGATATTTTCTGGAAAATTCTAGTGTGGAAAGGTGTTTCCTAGGAAGTTGATCAATAACCACTACAGAAAGGATGAGGGTATTTAAAATTTATGCTGGAAGGTATCGTACAAATTCCAAATACATCCTCCTTAGAAAATAGCAGCTTAGATTTTTGACTTGTCTTAAAGAGAATGTTTCTAAATACTTATAATTTTACAGTTTTCAAAATATCACAACGAATGCTAAGAAAGTAAAAAAAGAAATGACCATTTCTTTTGAAAGATGATATATCTGGACAAATTCAGTAATTACCAATAGCTTATCATCTTAGAATATAAATTGAAATTTTTTTCTAAAAGTAGGGAAGAAAATCTCCCCCACTTTCCCATAAGAGGAATGTATTAACATGCAATATCAGGTCATTTTGTACTCAGTTGGGGACAAAATAAACTACTTGGAAAGGTGCCTTTTCCTGGAGCATCCTCATCTTTTACCTTCTTCAGTCCAGACTTGGACATTGGTTAAGAAAAAGGAGATTTGTGGCGCTAGGATCACTACATCATGAAAGTAACTAAAAAATCTGTGTCTTAGACATTGAGGTAAAGGAAGTTTTGAACTTTCCATCTCATTGTTAGTGTTTGGAGCTTGTTAATTACTCTCACAGAGTGCGGACTCTTCCTTGGTGCAGAGTACAGATAAAGTAGATCTTACATTTCTGCCTAGAAAACGGGCACCATCAACATTTCACCATGTCTCATTCCAGACTGGCTTCACATATTCACAGCAAAAAATATCCCAGAATGAAAGTCATTCAAAAGCCTGTTGAATTTGACAAGATACTTGAAATGTTGAATTTGACCACATACTTCAAGTATAGTCTAGTATCCATTTTCTCCAACTTAATAAAAAGCATATTAGAAAACACAAGAGTATGAGTGTGACTTTATTATAGAAATAATCTGTTTGTTTTAATTTTTTTAAAGAAGTAAATCATGTACATAGACTTCATAAATTTATTGTAAAAAATTTGTTGTAACACATCTCATGCTTAAAACACATCAGTATTTATTAGTGGCACTAAAAGACATTGATATAAATTACACATTTATTCACTCATCCAACAAACACTAACTGAACACCTACTATGTGCCAGGGCAGTGGTATATACAGGAGATCAGAGATAAATAAAATAAAATAATATCCTTTTATGACATATAATCTATTGATTCGAGCAACTGGCTTCTATCTATCTGTGGCCATGAATGGGCAATAATTCATTGGCGTAGTAGATAGTAGAGAAGAAGATGCTGAGAAGTGACTCATTATAACAAGCAAACCACCCCCAAATCTGAATACTGTCTCATTTTAGGTTCCTTCCAAAGAAAAGAGTCTGAAAAAAAAACTTTGGTACAGGTAGCAATTTTGAAGGTGACTTCAGAGGCAGGAGTGAAGGAGTGGTGAGAGTGAGTCAGAGAAGACAAAGCAATAATAAGGATGTGTCAACAAGGCCACCAGCTTGGTAAGAGAGGCTCAATTTTACCAGGATCCCTGAGACTTGTACATAATGCCTCCAGAGGTATCCATCTGAAAGAAATAGAAGCTGGGACATTTTTCTTTTTTTTTTACCAGTTCTATTCCTCCTTTGGTTGAGCATTACCCCCAGGGAATTAAGCTGCCAATCCCCCTTTCCAAACCAATGTAGATTTATTGAGCTCTCTCAACACGGGAAAAGGTCCCTGGGAAGAATAGAGAAAAAGCACACTCTTGAAGAGGAGTCTGGGCTGACAAAAAACTGCTTCAGCATAGCTGAAAACAAGAGGCGAGTTTGGAGACTATGGGTACAGTGCCCCACACATTTGCTAGGTTAGCATATAAGGACTTCTGGGGACCAGAGCATAATACACTGTGTAATCAGATCTAGCAGCCTGTGAGGTGGTCTGGTGAAAAGCTGAACTGACATCTTTTTCACTTCATTCTATTCTACATAAAGTGTCTATGATTCCTGCCAGAAGTCAAACTTTGAGCCAATAAATCCTGCCACCATCCAGCTAAAAAAGAGAAAAATCATGACTTGTGAATCAGCTTACCTGATTCTCTGGCTATGGTGTCAAAATCAGACAGTTCTTATGAAAATCTGCACACTCATTTATCAATTATCCTCTAGATGTTGATAGGTACTGATCTCCCTGTGTTTCAGAAAATCTTTGAATAGTTTCAGGGAGCTTTTCTAAAAATGGTGATGCATTTTTGCATTATTTTGACATGACTGGGCCTATTGAAAAGTGTCCTCACATTCTGGATTTATGGCAATAATATCTGCGTTTTTGTTGTAATTGGTTTATATCTTTTTTTGCATAAAAGTAAAGGACAAATAGGAAAACTTAAGGATCGTACCTAAATATATTGAGCTGGAAGGCTTTCAACATAAAAGATTTAGAGAAAGTTTTTAAGACTTTTAGCTTCTATAAACATTTTATCAATGCTGACAATATCTACTTTAGCTCATCCTGCCCAAGCAGTTTCTGCGTTGCTCTGTGGATGAAGGTGAATTTATTTTTGAAATTCACCAATCAGCATAGGAGTTTTCTAAAGAATTTTGGTTTGGGAGCCAGAGCATGAGGTTAAATAATAGACACTTTTGTGGTTACAAGAGAAGAATTGATAACTTCTTCATTCTTCTGTTATAACGTATAAAGAAAATAATTGCATCCGTAATCCCTAGAAAATGTGGTGGCAGTGGTGGTGGGTGGGTTATGGTGCCTTATATGAACATATGCGGCTTCTCTTTTATAGCGAGTGGGCAAGTCTTTAAAAAAATCTGGGAAAAAAAAAAGGGCCCCAGGGACCATTTAAGCTCCGTCAGTGAGTTTTATCCTGAGACATCAGTCCAGGTACACAGAAACCAAATGCTAATATTTACTAAGCTCTTTCCATCTTATATGCTACTTTCTTTTTCTTTGATGCTCTCTTTCCCTTTCTTTACTCCCTATCCCCTTGATTCTCTACTTCAGTCTTTACCCCGCTTGCTCTCATTTCCCCCACCCCCATCAGTCAGTCCACAATCTGTTCATCCCAAAGTAGGCTTCAGTGCTAAAAAAGAAAGAACCTCAAACAAAGCCCTCTTGCAAGACAGGAAACTACTGAGGGTGGTGGATGGTGATTGGGGCAAAGCCTGAGGAAGGAGAGTGCTTACTGCTCTGAGGCTCTTAACCCAACAAGCCATTAGGCTTCAGCAGGCTTGATAGCTGTATCAAGCCTCATGATTTCAAAGCTTTCATGGGCTGACAAGGACTTGTTAATTTCAAACTTTCTAACCAATTACAATCACAAAGAACTCAGAACAATAATCAGTGGGCAAAATGAAACTGCTGGAGTAAAGCAGCCCTCGGCAGGTTTCACTCTTGTGGCTCTGCCACACATTGTGCAGCTGGGACTCTGCTTCAATAAGTAAATAAAAATACATTATAAAATACAAACATGCACAATGGGTCCCTCTTGATGTCTTGTTCCCAGTAGTGGAGTATGTAGGAACACTGTCCTGCATTTAGCCCATTAATTTCTGATGGTGTTAATTAAAAACTTTTGATGCTGGTTTGAATGGAAAATACCTCAAACAGTGTTTCCTTTATTGAAACACCAAGTTCCAAGTCCTGGATTATTAGGTTAAGCTCTGTCAGCAGTGAAACCAACATAAATGCTTTTCATACCATCTGCTTTGACAAAATAAACAAACAAACAAATAAATAAAAAATAAAAATTAATAACAATAAATGTTAAATAAGTGAAAAGGAAGGAGAGAAATTGTTTAGGTTAAAACTTTCTTATTCCATCTATTTTTTTTAAGGACTAAATTAAAAATCTGTGTCCCTAAATGTAGAACATATGATTTTTAAAAAATCTCTTTTCAAATCTTTAGAGAACATTCAAATCACCTAATGTTCCAGGACCTGAATTTTTTATATTTTAAAAAATGGGGAAAGCTTCTTAAAATAAGTGAATCAGCTGCTACGTGATTTCTCTCTGTCTCTTCCCCTACTCTCTTTTTTGAAAGGCTGAAAAAAATTCTTAAAATGGTATGTACAATTGATATGTGCTGCTTAAGAAGCTTAAAATGATTACTGAAGACTCAGACTTTCTATTTAAAATGAGATACCTAGGACAACAGAAACTATGAGTTGTCAGTATTCATTTTTCGTGAAGTACGGGAAATGTTCTGAAAGGTTTAATCCACTGAGCAAGTAAGGGGTGCAAAGTAGTTTTCTACAGATCTCTCTGTCCTCCTGGAAAACTAAGGAAACCTGGGAAATCCAGAAAGCAATGTCAGGAGATAGTATGACAGATGCTATGCAGGAAGCAAGCAAATAAAAAAATCCATCTCTGCAATCCAACACTTTTATGAAGTACAAAGCATACAAACCAAAACATTCTGATTGGTTTCTAAGATTCTTCTCCAATTATTTTTTTTAAATTTATTTTTATTAAAGTATAGTTGATATATAATATTGTATTAGTTTCAGATGTACAATATAGTGATTCTACATTTATATACCTCATGATGTGATCACCATAAGTCCAGTAACTATCTGTCAGCATACAAAGTTATTATGACATTATTGACTATATTCCCCATTCTTTACATTATATCCTCATGACTTATTTTATAAATGAAAGTTTGTACTCTTATTTCTCATCACCTTTTTCATCCACTCCTCACCCACCTCTTCTCTGGCAACCATCAGTTTGTTTTTTGTATCTATGAGTGTGTTTTTGTTCTGTTCATTTATTTTGTTTCCCAGATGCCAAAATCATATAGTATCTGTCTTTGTCTGACTTATTTCACTTAGCTTAATATACTGTTGTTCATATACGTTGCTGAAAATGGCAAGATTTCATTTTTTATTGCTGAGTAATATTCCATTTTATATATATATATATATATATATATATATATATATATATATATATATATATATATATATCTTCTTTATCCATTCATCAATCAACAGACACCTAGGCTGCTTCCATATCTTGGCGATTGTAATAATGCTGCAATGAACATAGGGATGCATATATAGCTTTGACTTAGTATTTTTATTTTCTTGGGATAAATATCCAGAAGTAGAATTGCTGGCTTTTATGGCAGTTCTATGTTCAATTTTTTTTTTTTTTTTTGCAGAACCTCTATGCTGTTTTCCATAATAGTTGCATTCATTTACAAGTCCACCAACTACATATGAAAGTCTGCTCTTCTCCACATCCTTGCTAACACTTGCTATTTGTTGACTTTTTGATAGTACCTATTCTGACAGGTATGAGATGATATCTATTTGTGGTTTTGATTTGCACTTTCCTGATGATTAGTGATGTTGAGCATCTTTTTATATGTCTGTTGTTCATCTGTGTATCGTCTTTGGACGATGCCTAATCAGAACTTTCGCCCATTTTTTAACCCAGATTTTTCTTGTATGTTGAGAAGTATGAGTTCTTTATATATATTTTGTATGTTAACCCATTGTTCAATATGTCACTTGCAAATATCCCATTTAGTGGGTTGTCTTTTCATTTGCTGAAGGTTTTGTTCAATGTGCAAAAGAGTTTTAGTTTGATATAATCCCATTTGTTTATTTTTTCTTTTGTTGTCCTTGCCCAGAGAGATATTTTTTAAAAAATGCCTATGTTTTCTTCTAAGAATTTTAATCTATTTTGAGTTTATTTTTGTATATGGTAATAGAAAGTAGTCCAATTTCTTTTTTGCTTGTATTTGCCCAGTCTTCCCAGCACCATTAATAGAAGAGATTATTATTTCCCCATTGTATATTCTTACCTCCTTTTTGTTGATTAATAGACCACATATACATGGGTTAATTTCTGTGCTCTTTATCCTATTCCATTATCTATGTGTCTGTTTTGTGGTAGTACCTATTTTGATTATTACAGATTTGTATATCGTTGAAATCGGGAAATGTGATACTTCTTATTTTGTTCTTTTTCAGGATTGCTTGGGTTATTCAGGGTATTTTGTGGTTCCATGGAAACTTTAGGATTATTTGTTCTAGTTCTGTGAAAAATCCCATTGGTATTTTGATAGGGGTCGCTTTGAATCTGTAGATTACTTTGGATATTAACATTTTAACAATATTAATCTTTCCAATCCATTAAGATAGTATATTCTTTTATTTGTCTCATCTTCAATTTCTTTCATCAATGTTTTACTGTTTTGAAAGTACAGATCTTTTACCTCCTTGGTTAAATTTATTCCTAGGTATTTTATTCTTTTTCAAATAATTGTAAATGCAATTGTTTTCTTAATTTCTCTTTGTGATAGTTTGTTATTAGTATATAGAATCACAGCAGATTACTGCATATTAATTTTGTATCCTGCACTTTACTAAATTATTAGTTTTAATAGTTTATTGGTGGAGTCTTTAGGGTTTTCTACATGTAGTATCATGCCATATGCAAATAGTGACAATTTTACTTCTTCCTTTACAATCTGGATGCCTTTTATTTCTTTTTCTTTTGTGATTGCTGTGACTAGGACTTCCAAAATTATGTCAATAAAAGTGGTGAGAGTGGGCATCCTTGTCTTGTACCTCATCTTAGAGGAAAAGCTTTTAGCTTTTCTCCATAGAGTATGATGTTAGCCATGAGTCTGCCACATACAGCTTTCAATATGTTGAGTTATGTTCCCTCTACATCCATTTTGTTGAGAGATTTTATCTTAAATGGATGTTGAATTTTGTCAAACGCTTTGTCCGCATCTACTGAAATGATCATATGATTTTTATCCTTGGTTTTGTTAATGTGGTATATCATACTGATTGATTTGTGAATATTGCACCATCCTTGCATCTCTGGAATAAATCCCACTTGATCATGGTATATGATCCCTTTAATGTATTGTTGAATTTAGATTACTAGTATTTTGTTGAGAATTTCTGCATTTATATTTGTCAGGGATATTGGACTGTAATTTTATTTTTTAGTATTGTCTTTGTCTGGTTTTGGTATAAGGGTAATGCTGGCCTTGTGGAATGAGTCTGGAAGCATTCCTTCCTCTTCCATTTTTTTGAATAATTTGAGAAGGATAGGTATCAATTCGTCTTTAATTGTTTGGTGTAATTTACCTCTGAAACTGGCTGGTCCTGTTCTTCTGTTCTTTTGTTTCTTGGGAGGTTTTTTTTTTTTTTTTTTGATTAATGGTTCAATTTTGCTTCTAGTAATCTGTCCAGACCTTCTTAGAATGGCTCTTCAAATTTTATTTTTCATCATTCTTATCTCTTGTACAGGGGACTGAAACCTTGAAATACCTGATTTGTGAGACCATGTAAATGTTATCTCACAGACACCCTTTTCTCTTTTGCATTTTTGTATAGCTAATTTTCTCTATCTCCTGCCCTGTTCATTCATACTGTCTGCAATGTCATCTGATTCCTTGAAAGAGCACATGACTTTCCTTTTTTGCCTTGAAGGTCTTCATCACACTTAATCTTGTTTTCATTTACACATCTCAAAAGAGGCTGAAGTACCCCATAAAGGTTACCAGTTAGGCAAATCTTTCCTTCTCTCCCTAACCACAGTCTGTATTGACCTCACCCTCTTGGAACAGTCTGCAGAATGGGCCTCCCAGCCTGATGTGACAGGACAGTCATCTTTCAACAACAACAACAATGACAACAATAGCAAAAAAAAAAAACAAAAAAAACCAAAAACCCTTCACTGTAAGCATGTGAGGGAAATATATAGAGCAACAGAATTAAAACTCCAAAAGGGAAGTAGGCCTGAGCAAACCACAATATGAGTCTATTTGTTTACAAATTTATGAATTTTCCCCAGAGTAAAACAATAGGTGATATTGTCTACAACAGACTAGTAAATGTAAATTAACTAACAGATAATGTAGCAAATGAGTGAATTTAAAGATGATTTCCATCTGAAATGATTTTTTCCCCTAGAGACCAAGTTTTTGTTAAACTTAATCCTTACTCTCTTCCTGCTCCAGCAGCAGAAACATCTGGTCTGTTTTAGATTCCCCTTGGATTTCTAACTTCAAAGGGAATTACAAAGAATAACAAATTCATGTACCGGCACTAAAAAAAAAAAAAAAAAAAGAGCAGCAGGAGAGAATGGTAAAATTGTCCTTATTTGACTGCTAGTGACAGGCACCACAGGCAGAACTATGAGAAAAGACAAAGGCAAGATCACCAGTAGACAACCAGAGTTCCTGGAAGGGATAGAACTTTGGCAACATGCAAATGTGCATAGGGTCTTACCAATCAATACGAGATTTGCACTTGCTTAAATAAAAAATAATAATAAAATAAATAAGTGAAATGAGTGAGAAGGTAATTAAAAAAAAATGTAGTCACATTTACCTGTCACGTAGTAAACATCAACAGAAGTTTATTTAAAGAATGACCTGGAGAAAATCTGAAAGATTTACTTAGCCTCTGGGTATGTTATTTGATCTGCAGAAACAATGTGAGTTCTGATTCTACTTAGGGCTGGATAAGTCATCCCCGAATTAACTCAGGCTTCTAAGAATCCACTAGACCCATCCTGTTCATAAAAGATTAGATATCCAAGGATCTCAAAAGTAGTCTCTTTTTTTGCCTTGCTATGGATCCTTATTATCAAAAGATGGCCAGAAATCAGAGTCCTCTAGGAGTGGAGAAATAGGGTTTGAATGAAATATTGATATATTTAGCTGTGCCAAGATGCGCTCAACATTGCATTATAGAACTGAATTTATCTTTCTCTGTCATTTTCCTAGCAAAACAAAAACACACTTCTTAGAGTGCAGCTCTTGATGTAATCAAACATTAGAAAAAAATGAGAACAGTTAGAGAAAGTACAATTTTGCCATTGTAATTACCTCTTACAAACAGCCTTTCCTTTTTCCTGTTTTATGTACAATGCATACAGCAACAACAATAAAAATAAACAAAGACATGATTAACCAATCAACTCATTTGTGGACAAAGAGCGAGAGTTAAGGACTGAAATGCCTTTAAATAATGAATTATAAAAGTCTTTAAACTTAGTATTCAGAGGTTACAGATCCTCACACCATAAATACATGGTTGATTCACTGAGTGGCCATCAACAACCAAGAGAGAAAATTACTTTTAACCAAAATATTTCATAGAGTAGGACGGAACAAACAGAACCAATTCCCTATAAAACCTAGCATGGTTTGCTAACAGAGCAGTTTCCAAAAGAGAAGACTATATCCAGAATGTCCTTTTTATCAGAGTCTTTGCATGATCTCTTAAGAAAGGGGAAAAAAAATGAAGACTTTTCCTTTGCATTTCCAATGTAAAAGTACGGAGCTGGCTGCAAAATTGTCTCTTTAAATATTTTTGCCTGGAATGGGGTTTTCATCCTCCCCTCACCATTCCTGGTGAAACACAATCACCAAACTACCTCAGGAAGAGAATGCCAAAATTTCCATCTTTATGATAATCGTGGATGATAGTGTTAAAAGTCTAATAAAGTTTATCCAGAAAATACGCCAACTTTACGAAACATGGATCTGATGACACAAACCATTTTTTTTTTTTTTTTGCAACTATCTGTGTCTTTAGGTCTAAAATAAAAATCTTGGCTTGATGGAGATATTTACATAGGGTTCCCTGTCCTACACAAGTAGAATCATCCAACCATGATTCTGGACTTAACTAGGAAGAAAGAGGTAGAAGATATGGAATGCTACTTTATTCCAAGAAATGTTGTTTTATAGTCTGAGAATACATAAGGTCACAAATGTAATAATTTAACAAACACCAGACCTAAGACTAAGCAGAAGGAAATACCAAAAAAATATACCTAGAAGCAAACACTATCATTAATAACAGCAATAATAATAGTTATGGCTATTATCATGATGAGCCATTGATAAGTTCACTTGGGTAGAATTCATTAGCTAGAAAGAACCATGGGTAAATTTATTATTTTCTTTAAAAGGCACTTTATATTCTAGGTTTATATGACATGAGCTACATAATCCAACACTACATATTAGAAAAAAATGCAGGAAAAAGCAAAGATTTATGCTTTTATTTTAGTCATTGTGTTGTTCATATCACTCTTTAATGATGAAAAGGTTGTTTTAAAATATAGCTATTATGGGTTGTGGTAAATTATTCTTACAGCTTTAAAATAGTATAGTGGCTCATTCCTACCTATCTTTTCTTGGAATGCCTGCCTCAATGCCAAGCCATAGATTTATTTCTAATCTTTCGAGGACATTTTAATGATGGTAATACCAAGCCAGGGTAAAAGAGAAACAAAGTTGATCAGAAGACTGAAGGGAAAAAAACAAAATGGAAAAAAACGTTTGTATTGTTTATATCATCCAGTCTGGCAAATTTTACAGATGCTTTCTGTTTGCTTTGAGTAGTTTACTGGTTATGTTATTTATTTTCTTTCTTTTTTCCTTTTTTTCCCCCCATGTGCTTGTCTCTACCAACTTAGGCTGAAAATATTTTGTATGTGTCTATGCTGTAAACCCTCAAATTTTCCTAGAGATTTAGTGCGGTGAAAAAGCTCCTTTTTTTTTTTTTATTTTTTTTATTCCTTCTCCAAGGGTTAGGCACATCAATATTCTAGCTACTCACTTTCGAGGCCAATGGAAGATGTGTTCCTAAGATTAAACAGACCCAAGTAACATATAAATTCAGTTTCTACTGATGTGATATGTTAAATAGTTACTGACATCCTGAGTGTCTGATGAGTGAAATGCAGCTGTTGGAGGACACAGTGCTACTGAATAGTCACTGACGTGCAAGTCAAAAACAGAGAAGCAGGGCAAAACTCTAACTGCAGGTTCTCTATAGAGAGCCTAACTTGCACAGAGTGTTCCTCATCTGTAGAGCTCTGAGTTTAAAGGATCTAGCCTAGCCATGAAAAGCTGGCTCATAGAGTTCTTGAACCATTCTTAGAATGAGCTAGAGTAATACATACAGGCACATATGGAGGGCCCTCTGTACTAGACATACCATCTCCCTCCACTCCCACTTCCCAAACATAGTATTTAAAAAAAAAAAAAAGAAATTAGCCAGACTATTAATATATAATTCCTCCCTTTTCAGACTTCATAAGCTCTCACTTAGGAAGAAATCTTCCATTTCTGACAATAAATCTTTAAAAATTATAAACTTTTAAATACAGTGTTACATTTGGTTTAAGTAGAAGCACTGTATTTATTTAGGGGTTAGCTAAACCATAATACACTTCTAAGTAGGCAGAGGACTATGTTTTTCTTTCATGTTAGATACAGAATTATATCTAAAATGCTGCATAGATCTGGCATGCAAATTATCTTCCTAAATTTGAGTCAAGTAAAGAAAGTGTCCCCTTCTCCCAAAATAATAGTTCTTCCAAGAAATCTATACAATTAGAACTATTTATTTGAATGTTTTTAACATTAACATATAAGAGAGTGTTGATGAGCCTGAAATATTGATAAACTAAATGTTATGATATCTGGGGTTTGCTTCAAAATAACATGGCCATAGTAGAGGAGATTGATAGGTCATAAGCTAATCAGTGGGCAAGCTGGGTAATGGATACATTGGAGTTCAATGTTGTAATCTACTTAGATTAATGTATATTAGATTTTTCATAGTAAAATTTTAAAAATATATACTGATTTGAACTTTTATTCATTTACTCATTATTTATGGATTGATTCATTTACTCTTTATATGCAACATATTGTGAAAATGTAAAAAGGAAAACAAAAGATGAAACAATGCTCTTATTGGACATTTAGGTTTAAGTAAACTATTCTTCATTAGTATATAGTTATTTAAAATGGTGTTCATAAAAACTATGTAATTACATGTAGAATTCTTAGGTTAAATTTTGAAAGCAGGACACAAGATTATATAGAAAGTACGATTACAGCATGTTTTAAGAAATATGTCCTCAGGAGAAAATGAGAGTAAGGAAATATATCAAATGATTATTAATGACTGGATTTAAATTATAGAAATAATTACTTTAATTTTTCTTCATTTTACTCCTATGTGTTTTTGCAAATTATTTTTAATGAACATGTATCATTTTAAAATGAAAATAAATATTTATTCATTAACAGATAAAATGTACTCTCCTTTCCCAAGGAGCTTTTTATTTACTAAAACATAGAAACTGCAAACACACAGCATCACCCTGATACTTTAAATCTTCATACCTATAAGGGAAATATACCCACAGGAAAAAAAAAAAAAAAACATCAGTTCAGATTTTATCTTATCATAGAAACATAAAGAGCTTTCTGTGTGTTACATAGACATAGGGGAGGAACTGTCTTCTTTGCAAGCCAGAAAGAGTGTGAAATTCAGGCCATTTTGTGATGAGATTATTTTGAGATGAATGCAATGGGAGCCACAAACTAAAGGTACCAATTAAAACTGTTTCTTGAGCTCCTGACACTCAAGCAGATAGATATGAGCTTCTTTTGGGGCAGCATAACAAGTAAAGCATGGGCGTGGGAGTTGGGAGGGAGGAGGAGTTATAATCCTAAAGGCTTGTGGCCTTCACTAGCAAGATGGATATGTTCAGAGAGGCAGAGATGGATGTGCAACAGAATTAGAGACAAAAATACAGTGACAACTATGGATTAAGTGCAACGGATATGGAAAGTCCTTGTTAGGAAGCATTCTTTATTACTCCAAGAGATTATTTTCCTCATTTTATGCACATTCATATAAAGTGAAGTCAAGAGTATAACTTTTTAAAGGTTTGGATGAATATGATGTTCATGACTAAACAGGTCTGGCTGGAGCCAGGGTGACTCTTGTCAGATGCCAGGCAAGTCACCCCTTTGCTGCTCCTCCCTTTCCAGTGTACCTGCCGGTGCATTTCAATGCAGGCCAACTTCTACCAAACTCAGCTCTTTCAAGCTTTCTACCTTCTTGTTGCTCTACCAATATACCCTCAGTGCTGACCTGCACCTTCCTCCTAGCCACTGAAATCTCAAGAATTCGAGAAGGCCACAATACCAACCTTTTGAAGCTTTACAAATTCTCACTAAAAGACACACAGACCTCAAAGTTTCAAACTAGCCTCACTGCAGTCCTGGTCTTGGTCCTTTTACTTAACTGGTAAAGGAATGGGGAGGGGATTTCACATTCTTAAAGGACATATTCCCCTTCTGTTTGTAGGTACAAAAAGAGCTCTCATATTTGATTTTAAGATTGATCCAAATGAAGCAAGTGTGTTTCAAATTTGCATCACGCCACAGAATAATGAATAGGTAGTTCAAAGCAGCACAAAATACATTTGGAGAGTTCTGTGTGTGCTTAATGCTAAAGAATCTAATGTTCTACATAGGAAATATCAGTGCCCAACTTCATCATATCACCCTCTCTTGTCCACATAGGTGTCACCTTTGGAAATATTATATATATATTTAGAAATATATACACACACATATGTATATATTTATTTATATATATATATATATATATATATATATATATATATATATATATATATATATATATATATATATACACACACATGTGTGTGTGTATGTAATCTTTGGAGTGTCTTCCAAACAAATCCTTTGAATACCTCCACCCCTATGTGGCAAAAGCATTGCAAAATGTTTGTCAAAACCTGTGATAATCAGTTCTGGGATCATAGGTTCTTACCATTCTAAATGACGATATTTCAAAATGAACCAAAAGAATATGAAACACATACCCTTCACCAACATCAAAATATGTTCTGCTCGAGGTAGGTGGTAGACTCACCACGCCTTAGGTCTAATTCTTTCCAAGGTTGGGAGAAATGCACTTGACTTCTTTTCACCTTAGCATTTTAGACTGCCATTTAGAGATAATGAAAGTTACTTACCAGACAACAATGTCGTGTGAGAACTATTCAGTTAGCGATGGTGAAACATTCTGAAATAAAAAGAGTACCATAAATACTAGGTAAGTATTTAATATATATATGACAACATGGTAGTCATAGAAAATAACCCACTTACTTCTCACCTTGGGACAATGACTTGGTGATACTCTATAAAAGTAAAAGATGCTTCCCTTTGAGAATGAAAATACAACTGTGCACTGAGAAAGCAGCTTTTGTAACTGTCTACATGTTTAACTTTAAAGGGCTCTAACCAGTTGTGAATGACTTGCTGCCCATTTCTGCAATTCACTGTAACTTGTGTTGAGAAAGTTATGTTTTATGGTTAATTATCCATGGTCTGTTAAACAACAACAACAACAACAACAACAACAAACCATTGTGAACCACCAGGGTTTGCAGCTCCATTTGAACTCGCTGTACTTTTGATTAAACATTTTGTAAATAAAAACAAACTGGTTTTTCCTTGTTTTTAATTGTTTGTTACTTGTGCTCTGGATATAAAAATTGTGGTGATGGTTAGAGAGAACGAGCTATGGATTATTTATCCCTGGCTTCATGAGTTGTGAGTTACTGGCTTTATCCTCCTTCATGAGTATAAATAAATGTACAGTATTACATTCCTAGTCCCATAAGACAAATGGAATGAGTGAACTGAAACCTTTTCAAACCAAAACCTTTTATGTTAAGTCATGGAGCAAAAAAACAAACCTCAAATTAACATTTAAAGGCTTCTATTGTGGAGCAACGAAATCCCCAAATATTATATAATCCGCATTTTAAAAATTGCTTGCCTAACAAGCAGCAGTCTATCAATAATTCCAGATGCTTGTCTTCTCACTGCTTTTATAGTTTAGAAGCCATAGATCACCTCCCATCCTCAATATTACTACCAGAATGAAGCCTTAAAAATAACCAACATAGCTAACAAGTCAAAATAGATTTAGAAAGGTCAGAAATTATTGTAGGTAAAAGTAATGAAATGCTACATAAAAGAACTCCAGGTAAAATTTGTCTATAATGATCATCCTAGGACCTATACAAATAAAAGAAGTCTTGAATATAATTGTCCAGAGAAAATGAGAAAAGCAAGATTCAAAGGACCCTGTGGCAGAATGGAAGGGGAATATATCTGAGACCCAGAATCATAAGTACCTAACACATTTGCCTATGAAACTAAATGAGATCACCAAAGTAGCCTGTCAAAAATTGTTTTTTAAATGATCCAATGGTTTATGCAGCACTCAGGAGCTCTAGGAAAAATATAAAATTGCTTTGTGCAATTTGTTGCTTTTATAAAGACAGAGACAGGATAGTAAGAGTTCTCTTATAAAATGGAGTGAACTACCCATTTCTGAAGCTTCAAGATCTCTGTATCCTATTTCATCTTATCCCTTATTGCTCACATGGTTTACTGTTTACCTACATAAGCACCATGAGGGAACAAATACAGAAGTTTCCTTCACCAGTTCATCAAATTATTTAAAATATATGTGAAGCAGCTACTATGTGCCAGGCAAAATTAGAGTGATTCTGTTTGAGAAGATGAATCAGTGACTGAGATTCTTGACGCAACATTTAAAAGTATCTATTACTATTGCTAACAGGAACTAGAAACAAGGTTTAAATAGTTGTGAAAGACTTTTGAAAAATTAGGAAATATTTAAAACTCTCCCGAGCTTCTTGCAAGCCCTGGAAATACAAAGTTGAGGCCTGCCAGCCCTTCCTAAGCCTGGATCTCATACATCAAAAGAAAAACTACAAGTAGCCTATGTGGCTACAACTGAAAAAGGGCTCAAATGAATTAATTGGCATTCACTGGACATTGAATTCTGTCCTAAGTGTGGTTCAGAGAATGTAAAAATCAACCAAGATGAAAATGAAAGCTATTCTGGCAAACTGAGGCGGGAAAAGAGTTCAAAGATGTTTCACTCAAAGACATTTTCCTCTATTCTTTGATAACCAGATGCCTCCAACTATTTTTGACAACCAAGAAAATATTACTCTGTAACTGAGTTCTAAATTTTCTTTTAAATCCCGGCAACCTTAAAAATCAGAGTCCTACTCTAAATCACTTCCTGTATATAGAACTACACACCAAAATAATGCTTGGTTACAGATGATTAATCATGTTAAAATTATATTATAAAGAATATATTTTACATGGTTCAGAATTCATTTTGATAATTAGGTATATACATACAAAACTGCATACTGGAATCCAAACTTGGCTATCACCCATGCAGAGGGATACTGGGAAAATATATACTTATGAATATCATTGCCTGGTTAAAGACAAGAGTATTCTGACCAATCTTCATTACTTCTTCACAAATTTTTCTGAGCTATAGATTCTTTTAAGGAAAAAATAACAGAAATAAAATGTATTTATAAAATACTTAAAAAATATATACTAGCTTAGTCATTTTTCTTATTAAGACTATAAAATATGTCTCCGTGTCATCACAAATAGAGACACAGTAATCCCAACAATCTTGATCACTTAGTCCTTACAACAGAGAGTCACATATTCAGACAATAAAACCTGAAAAGCCAGACAAAACTCTCCTGGCTTTGATTTTTATCTTTATGCACCAGATTTTTCCATACAAAAGGAATCCTAAATTCTAACACATAAACAAAAGTTCTACTAGGAAATAGCCTGTGTTTTTAAAAAGTAAAGGAAAAGTCACCTCTTATCTTCATGAAAATCAAACCAATTTCATATGACCTTACCAACCAGAACTAAAGTATGACCTAAAAGAATGATACTGATCAGATACAAAGAGGTGAAGTGTCTCAGTAGATCCCACGCAGATCCATCCTCTCTCCTGCCCACTTTCATTCTTTCTGACTGCATGAAGAACAATGAGAACTACCACCACCACCACTCACACACCTGATCTAACTTTCTTCTGGCAGATACCTAACAATGCTGTGCTGTGTTCTCTGTATTTTGTGCCCATTTTATAAAGATTTATAGGCAGAAACTAAAAATGAAGAACAAAAATGAAAATCACTCTGATCTCCCTCATTAGACAAATGCCTGGTTCCCAGAGGGCATCAGTCAGTTAAATGAAACAAACTATTATGACAGGGAAGGAAAACTGATAAACTGCACACAAATCTCACTGTTCCATTTAAGCTAGGAAGGGAGCTAGCTACTCCAATGAAAAAGTTGGAGTGCATGGGAAAGGGGTGAGGGCTACAAAGAAAGAGAAATAAACTTTTTAAATATATTTGAGACTTGAAGGCTGTACAGTGAATCAAATGGTGTTCCAGGGAACAGTGTAACAGAAAGTACTAAATGAGAATCTAGAAAACTACAGGTTCTTAAACAGAACTGTTACATATGGGATGAACTCCATAGGAAGTTTGAATTAAGTGTCTCTGCTATAGTGTCTAGATGTTTTCTCTTTCATTATGACTTTGGGGTTTGAATATATTTTGTCATGAGGAAAAAACAAATAAAACATTGAGCTCTGTACAGCCCCCAAAGCAAAAACAAAAGAAAGACAGGGTTTATATAACTAGATTTTTACATAAATACTACATCAGGATACATTTCTAATGAAAACACACACATAGCCATCTTATCCTCTTCCTATTTTAAAATTCATTTCATACTTTAAACTTTGTTGAGTTTTTCATAAAATAAGTAAAATCCAAGCCAGCATTAAACACCTCAGAAAAATTTTAGTCTTATGTTACCCAAAAAATGCGCCACATTGAGGGTCACAGAATTCTGTTTTAAAGCCATTTAAGGCACTGACAATTATAGGATGTTTCAATGCAGCCTAGGACAACTAGAAAAGGCCATTGATGCTAACTCACTCCCTTTTCAACAGTCTGAGAAAAGGGAAAAAAAAAACTGTAAGTTTCCCCATCTGTTATTTCCTTTTTTTTTTCTTTTTGGCTGTGGAAAAGTAAAATTATGCAAGAGCTTCTGAATGTAAAGGCTGTGTGTGCTTTTTCCCTTTTTGTCTCTGTGTACTGGTTCTGTGATGTTGCGTAACTGAGTACAGAGTAGGCGGTTAGCGTTTACTATTGATTTACACTATGCCACCTAATGAATTCAGAACACTAAAAAGAAAGTGGGAGGGGAGGGAGGGAAAAAGAGAAAGAGAGGAACAGGGAGAGGAGAAAGGAGGAACAGAGGGGAGACAGAAAAAGCTCGTTTACAGGAACAAGTCTAATGCTTGAAATAGTTTCATTCTTATTTCTTATCCTTCTAGCTCTGGCGTGAGCTAGTGATCTCAATATTCCAATCTTATTCCTAATGAGGATTACTGGCAGGTGATGTCAAATTACTTGATAGCAATTCTACTAAACTGTCAGAGTTCTCCATATGCACCTATTATCATTTTCTCTGCATTTGTGAATTTGTATCTGTGATAGCCAGTGCTATGGTCCAACTAGTTTACTTGGTCACAATTATTATTTGCAAGGCACACATTGGGGCAAAAAAAAAAAAATGTTCTATTTACCCATCTTCTTTAAAGATACTTAGAGAATGCATTTAGGGATCTTTGAATAGGTCAGTATTTTACTTTGGAAGAAAAAATGCCACAGATTACTTGGCTAAACAGAACAGCCCAATGTAGGATTATGACGGGGGAAAGGGCAAAATGAGGAGAGACTCTAAAAAGATGAAGAATAGTTGTGAAAGAAATTTAAATGACTTTTTATGCCAATGGAGAACACGTAAAATTTAACTTTTGATCTGGATGATAATAGATACCCCCAGTCCTCAGAGGCTGCTCGCTGCTTCCCTTGCCATGCAATGAATTCCCAAAGCTTAGGCCAGAAAAGAAGGGTGAAGTTGATTCTTCCATTAGACACAAGGCCTTCCTGTACCTGAGTGCCCTCCTATGGCTGAGAACTATGAAGGTGAGGAAAAGAAAAAGTTCACTTTATCAGTGGCCATCTAGAGAGCAAGACATCAAGTTTGTTTCCTTCCTGGATGTTGGTTTGAAAATGGTGACTGGGAAAGATGACAGGAGGTCATCCAAAGGAAAGAACAAAAGTCCAGGGTTTCATTTATGATCATCAGACATCTCTTTTCATCCATTTTGGCTTAGAAAGTATTAAACAGTTGCCGACTCCACCCATTTGTCAGGAATGCTATATAATGACCTATGGGTCTTTATCCCTAGCACCTAGCACAGTGCTTGGCAATTTTCTATGCTCAACAAATATTCGTTAAAACAGTAAAATGAAGACAGGAGAGGCATCTCCGTAGGAAAGATAGACGAAAAAAGCCTCAGGAAAATATATTTAAGTGATTCAGAGGAAATCTAAGACTGTATTTAGGCTGCAGACACAAAATATTAATGTAGAGGAAATGTCGGTTGTTTGAGGGTCAGTTGACTTCAATTCCATTTTGTTAGAAAAACGCTTAACAAAAATTATAATACTGATAACATCGTCAAATTTTTGTGTGCATTTCCACCAGCCTTTTTGGACAATTTTTTCATTTCAGTCTTGGGCACAGAAAAGTCCGTTTTAATTTTCATGCAGAGATTCCAAAGGGCAAGTCATGGGATACCAACATAATTCATCTTGAAAAAGAATACTGAAAAGAATATAGCCATTTAGTGAACGGAGAGAATATAACTTTTTGTTGAATGGCAAGGCAGGTTGAGTTTCGATTAGGTTATGCAAATTTAAATTAATAGAAGGGCACCCAAGAATGTACTGATTTCCATTTTCTTGGTTAAACAGGAGTTCTATGAGAAAAAAATTCTGGATTAGAAAATCAGAAATGCCATCTCCCAGTTAATTGGAGAATAAGACCATTAGAGAAGAATTGCAAGTATAATCTCTCAAAGATTGCAGTTGAAGATTCGACTAAAAACAAGTCCATCAATGGTAGCCATAGTACTTTTTACAAAGTAGGGCTACCTTCTCATTAAGTCATGTAGAAATAAACAAGTACATTTCAGTCAAAATATTCAAAAAAAATTTTTTTTAACTGGTCAGAGGTATCATCTAATCAATTTCAGTAACTTCCTTTATTAAGAATCCTGACAACATGTCAAGACTGTCCCATGTGCTTTTTCATTTCTATGATTCTTAAAAGTGGATAAGAGCTTGCCTTGCTCCCTCATTTTATATATGAAGATTCTGAAGCTCAGAAGGGTAATTTTCACAAGGGCATATATATTTTGAGACAGATGGAGGACAATATTTAAAGCTCGCAATTTATTTCTCCACAAAGTTGTATGAATTGAATATTATTTTAAATATCAGAGAGGAACATTTCAAACAATTCTTTTATAAGAAATCCTTATGCTATGCAAAATGTTCACCTCAAATCTAACTTATATAAATTTTTTTTTCATCATTAGCCCGTCTCCTCTTCCTCCTCTTTTCCTTCTTCTTCTTTTTCTTTGGATCTTAGGAGAGAATCACTTTCCTTGTTTCCAGCTCATTTATGCCCATTCCTGACCTCAAGTTCTTTCTCTCGCTTTTCATCTGTCTCTCCAACATTTATTTATTACTCTTCCTCATTTATCTGCTAGCTAGAAAATGTTACAATTACAGGAGGCAGGAATTCCTTTTGGTTTCCTTATATCTCTTTCCTCAGACACCCATTCTCAGGGTGCATAGCAGATATTAATAATTTTTAAAACCCCTTATTCCTATTTTTCTAGCATTCACTATAATGGGTATAGTCTACCAGGTGTAGTATAATGCTATGCCATGGTGGCGAGGAGGGGTAAGAGGAGGAAATCACACATATAAATTAAAATTAAGAGGCCAGAAAGAGACTAGCATTTACTGAGCACATATTACATGCCACATACTTCATTAATATAACCATTTAATACTAACCCCCTGTGAAGTAAGTAACATTTTCCTAAATTTCATAGATTAGCAACCTAGTTACAAAGCCATTAGCTAACCTTTTTATGGACAAAGAGCTAATTAAAAAATTGGGCAGGTGAAGATGAGGATCATGTACTCTCAGGCCTGTATGTCTTGTAATGTACCACAAAACCAGACAGAATATGAAGCCATCTAACTAAAAAAAAAAAAAAAAAAAAAAAAAAATTCTCCATGCCAATCATGGGAGCTACCACATGTACCAAGTATAGCTAGGAAGAGTAAATGACTCCTAAAAAGAAACAAGTTCTTACTTTGTTTTTGGCTCTGACAAGTTTCTGTTTTCCAAATGCATATTTGGAAAATGTTCTTTGTCATAGGTTAAGAAATGTACAATCTCCCAGGAAACTTTAAATCAGACCAGGTGTGTAAGTGTTTATAAATATTCTTTGAAAGATTTATACTAGGCAAAAGTTTAAAAAATATAATCCACATAAAATCAGATAATTAATACAGCATTAACAGTTCAATATATGTGCATATGTGTGTCTATACGTGTGTATACATTTTTTCTCTTTTCCAAAATTTCTGGTAATTGATATAAAGTACTTGACAAAATTTAAACAGTAAACATGTTAAGTGAAAAGAGGAAACAAAGTACAACAGGAGTGTGTGTGTATTTAATGATAAAAAAGTTTTACTATGTTAATTTAGAAAATGATTATTTTTCAAAAGTCTACTTTACTGAATCTTTTATATGTAGATATATTATTTTGTAATAATCTTATAAATACTTGTTGAAGAAAACATTAGAACTCATCAGGTAAATGGCAATAGTTTCAAAGAGTCTATGGTTTGAAGTACTATACTCTTTACCAACTTTACCCATTGTTATGAAGCATTATTTCAAAATAATTTATAAGGTGGAAAGCACAGCACATTTTCTCATACAACACAATATAGTTTTCTGGGATAAATCTTTTACACTTTATTATTGTGTATATGTGTGTATGTGAGTGTTATTCTCAAGACTACTTTTTAAAATATATTTTTAAAATTACAATTTGATAAAGAACAACAATGTCCCACTAGTTAAACAAATTTGAAAGGATGAATTCACAGCTCTTTAAGCAGCTCTAATTTATCCCACAATTTTTAATGTGTCCTATTGCTTTATCCTTCTCTCCTCCTCTTCCTCAAATCTAAATTTGATTGGGAACATGAAGGGAAAAAAATAAAACAAAACATTAACTTTTGGTTTAAGAAAGCATAAAAGAGAAGAGAACTAGAATATTTTCCTGGCCTTCTTTTCTCATTCTCATAAGGAAGAGCAATAGTAAACTAAACAATAGAAAAAGCAACAACAACTTTGACAGTTTTGTGGTACAGGCAAAAGAAGGATTTGTATCTGCATAATTTCAAGGGCTTCCTTCAAATTTTAGCTTCTCTGGATGTTTTGACAACAAAGCTGAAGAGATGTGACCTGTTTAGGGAAAAAAGAGGAGTTTTGAGGTAAAAGAGGAGACACTCCTTATTTGCATAAGGTGCTTAAACACATGACCAAGATATAACTTGCAGCATTAAAAATAAAATTACAGTTAACTTGAACCTGTTAAAAGTAACTCACAACACCCTCTCCACTAAAATAAAACAAAATAAAGCAAAAACTCATGACCAATTATTTTGACTGGTGAAAACAGTGACATGAAAGTAGCAGATGGAAGCCCATTTTACTCACATAACACACACATTCAATACAATTGTAAGCATTCCCACGAAAATAACTTAACAATGGTGACTTTGGCCTTGTGCTTCAACACTTCTCCTTTGGGAGCGGTTTCCTTAAAGACTTCGGAGGGGACTTGTGAAAAATAATGTAAAATGAAACCAACTCATCTGTCCATACCTAAAAACAGGAAAGAGCTGCCAATCACAATCAGCAAATAAAAGGGATCTTGTCACCTTTGTCAAGTCCTTTCTCAGGACTGGAACAGGTGTTCTTTTCTTATGTATTATTTTTGTTGTTTGGTAGAATTTTTAGGAAAGGCGACATATATGTACTCTTAAAATCACCACACTACATAACATCTAAAAACTTTCTTTCACAAATCAAATAATTAAAAGTTATAAATCTTCCTGCTAATTGCTCCTCAAAGTTGAAAGAAAGGTTATTGTCTTACCTTACACCATGCCTCCTGATCTGACAGTGTCATTCAATCAATAATTTCAATGTCATTTACCGATTTTCAACTCTTTTATTACAGACTACAAGCAATAATGAAATGGTGCTGATCTGCTAGCTTTCACTCTATATAACGTCTATATTTATATGCTTTGCTTCTATTTGGATCTATATTTATCTGCTTTATCTGCCTACAGTGCATCTGTTTCTCATACACACAGACATATATTTATATATATACACACATACTGTATATATATATATGTTATATATAAACACACATATCCACAAAAAATGTATGAATGTATGCTAGTGTGCTTACTTTAACAAGCAGGCAGGTGCATAAATACTCAGACACATGACAAACATACAAGGGATATAAATGTACATGTAAACATAGCTGCACAGGGAAAAGCCTATCTTAACAATAGACCTGTCGACCATACTTGGCTGTTGGCCTCTGAGACTTGAGCCCTGCTGATTGACAGCCATCGACTACTCTGGGAAGGCGAAATATCTTCTGAAGGCAAAACTATGTAACTAAATAGACACTATGCCTCACAATTTACTCATTTTAAAGGTGAGAAAACTGAGACACTGGCTGGCTAAGAGCAAAGACTTTACAGTTTTCTAGCGGCAGAGCTGGAAGTAGAACCCAGGTCTCTGCTTTCTAGACAAACTCTATTTTTGCTATACTGAACTGAAATGATAAAAAGATTTTTCTCAAACTTAGTATCACCTAATTTGCACTCTTTCCTATTTCTCTCTTTCTCTCTCTCTCTCTCTTTTTTTTTTTTTTTGCTGCATGAAGTAAGCAACTAATATTCACTGAGGGTCAGGCTCAGGAACATTTCTGAATGTTTTAAATGTGCTATCTTATTTAATCGGCACAATATCTCTATAAAGTTGGTATTATTATTTATGTCCACTTTACAGATAAAAAGGATCTGAGGCTTGATGAGTTATATAGCTCACTCAAAGCTACATAGCTAGTAAAGAAAAAGAGCTGAGTTGTAAGGCCTATCTTCAACTAAAGAGAGCATGATACACTCTTTAATACATATCTGAATATCCTAAGAAATCCCACCACCACCACAGCCTAACCATCATTTAACTAATAACTGGTCTGTTTCAGGATGCACAACAAACCTAAAGCAGAGGTTCTCTTAGACCGAGAAAAAAAATAAAAGAAGTGGAACAGGTATAAGTTACATATCTCCAGTATACAGCACATACCTTGCTTATACTAGAAAATGAAAATATGTAAAATTCAGGCCAAAAATTTACCCCAAGGGTAGTCTTATGCAATTTAAAGTCTTAATAACTTCTAGTCTGAACATTTTAGATCTTTTTCCTCAAAGGATTATAGCAAACTGGTAAAACAGAATCAGACGGGAAAAAGAAGCCCAAGAAGGCAAAGGCAGGGCAGCAAAAGGAAGAAAGAACCACACCCCTATTCCTCTTCCTTTCTGGGGTAACATTTCCAAAAACAAACATCCATCAAAAACTACAAAGCTAGTACCAAAAATTGGTATTTCACTCCACAACCGCCCCCCCGCCGCATCCCCCGCCCCCAGCCTCACCAAGTGTTAAGAACAGATTCACAAAAGAAACTATGTCTACATATGGTAAGGTAATTTTATATTAATTTTCTCAGATAGTCACCAGTCATGAGCTATCCCAACTCATAAGAGTTTTACACTTTGTTCGGCATACACAGCACCCAGCACTGGGAGATGCCATGTGGATTTGTGAAACTCCCTGGGGCATACTGCATCCATAAGCCAAGGAATAGAAATTACACTGATCCATACATGCGGCTCTTCATCTGTGACATATTGATAATTACTCTTTATTTGTGAATTAAATCCAAGTTATAAAAACAATTTTCAGACGTTTGTCACAAACAGGGTACATTTTACTTAACTCTTTCAGAACACCATCTAGCTACTGTCTATAAGAAATGGGAGCCATCATAGGATAGGGCCTGATATTGTAGGGCCTTGAGAGAGAAAAACTGACTCGAGTTTGAATCCCAGGTCTTCTTCCACTTGTAAATAATATAGATTTAGGCACATCGCTTAAATGGCTCTGAATCTCAGTTTCATCACCTGTGGAACAAAGAATAAAACGACATATTTTGCAGAAACATTGTGAGGATTAGAGGTAGTACCAGTGCAATGTCCTCTTCATAAAGGGGCCCATTAAATATTAATTATTGTATGTTTAAGAAGGCCTTTTGGCTGTGACTTTCTGTTGTATAAACAGAACTCTTCTGGGAGTAAAAGAAGGTGCAAGATACTTTATAAACTAGTTTAATCAAAGGGAAACTTTTTGGTGATCAGGTATATATAAAACAATGATAGAAATAAAAGCATTTCATGGTGTAACATTTTCACTGAAATATCTTAAAGCACTTAATAATGCTCGACTTTGTGATTGCTGGTACTATCATTTAACAATTGGGCATAAACAAAGCTTAGAAATTCATCCCCCAAATGAGTAATAATTAAAAAAAAAAAAAGTCAGCAAGGGTAAGTAGAATTTCTGTCTTTAACATCTAAACCCCATAGTGTCCAGCTGAGTAATAACTGCTGCAAGGCCACAGATGCAAAAGGCCATGCTTTCCCCAAAGCTCTTTGAGATTATTCGTTGAGGCCAAAAACATTAGGTAATGCTGTGTACATCTGCTGAGATAAGAAGGGTGAGTCAGGGTTAGGTCAGCGTTTCAGGTCACAGGGGTGGGGTGAAGAGTCACTTTTAGATCAAATGATGAGAGTTTAATTTTAGCAGAGAACAAGCCATATGGTAATCAGTATCAGAGGAAAGAAAAGGGGAGACAACCACAGCCAAGGAAAGGTGGGTGGGAACATAGGCCCTGTGGGGCTCAAATGGGTAACTGTGCCTCAAAGAGGAAACGCTCCCACTTCACACAAACTGAGAAGCGAACAAAAAAGCCCACGGTGCGGCATAAATCCTGTTATCCCAATAACACACACAGATGTTCCACCATTGTTTTCTTTTATGCACATTTTAATTAAGAGATCAGAATCAAGCATTAAAATGTTATTAAATGGTTTGTTTACATTTTCACTATATGTCATTTATTATGCATTTTCTAAATGTGTGCATATCTATTCAGAAGGGCTATTTGGAATTTTTATTTCACGGTTACAATTTTCCTTCTAATTCATACCAGTTTTAGCTAACCAGGTAACTATCAGAAAGCCTTTCCAATCCAAGTAGTGGGATAGGAACTCTCACTTCTTTAATCCTCAATCAAGTAATCCCCATCCCCCAATACACCCCCCTGCAGTGCCACAAACTGCACTACAGAACTCTAACACTGTAGGAGGTCCCAAGTCCACTGCAGCCTTTCTGATTATTCATCAGAGGCCCAATTCCAAATACTGTCCCATTGTCCTCAGAAAAAAATAGTCTCTACATTCATGCCAGAACCTTCCCTAAGCATTTTTGAAAACCTCAGGAACTCAAAGCTACCACATAGAGAAAGCTGGCCTTCTACCAGTGGTATAGACTTCCTTGGAGGGAACACAATGGGAAAAGTGGATTTTTTTTCTATTTTTAATCTATTTTTTAAATAGATTTTTTTTCTCTCCTCATCCCATCACTTCTTTCTCGTCTACCGCTTATCTGTATTTGCCCCTGCCTGAATCCCTTGAGTTTTCTATATTACTCTAGAGTTGAAACAAATACCCAAATGTCTTCTTCTCCCAGATGCCACAGACATTAAGACTTCTTCACACAATCCACCTGCAAGTGTGGATCACAGGTGTTTTTGCAATTTGCCTGCACATATGGTTAAGCACTTTAATAAGAGGGCATTGTCCTAGAAGCCCATTATTCATATTATGCCTATGAATTATTGTACATGGACTTGTAGGGCCTCAAAAGGCATGACTCATATCTCATGCATGTTCAATTCAGTGCCTAGCATATTGTGAGTGCTCCATCAGTACAAATAAGAGAGGTAAGTTTCTTTTCTCCTCCCTCCCCTACACTTCCTTCCTCCTTCCACCTACTCCCTCCCACTTCCTTCTTTCCTTCCTTCCTTCCTTCCTTCCTTCCTTCCTTCCTTCCTTCCTTCCTTCCTTCCTTCCTTCCTTCCTTCTCCCTCCCTCCCTCCTTCCCTGTCTGTTTCTTATCCAGGATAAACATAATGCTTGCACAAAGCAGGCATAGATAGGAACATATTCTAACCCCAATGCTAAATTATATTCCTTAAATTGTCTCATATGCAGCATAAATAATCTACAGAAATGTTTCTGTTACTATAAGCACAACCTTGAGGTAAGAGTTAGATTGAGACAATTATAACTTGTGGACCAGATAGGACTCAAACAAAAGTAATGGCATAGCTGCAAATCAAATTTCTTTTAAAAGAAAACTTTAACATGTTACCACAGAAAGAATAAAATTGGCACAACTCTATGGAGATCATCATATCAATATGCATCAAAGACTTAAAAAGATATGAATACTATTTGAGCATAAATTTTATATCTAGGAATTTAAGGAAATAATCAAAGAGCTTCACAAAGATTTAGAAAAAAGAGTATTTATCATGGCATTGCATACAATTGTGCAAAACTGGAAACTTTGACAATAGAGGGTTGATAAAAATAAACAATAGTACATCCATATATTAGAATACTATAGTTATTAAAAATCATATTTTGAATGTTAATGATATGAAAAAATGTTTTTAGAATATTGTTAAATAAAAAGGCATGTTAACCAACACTATGCAAAGGCTGACCTATTGTTTAAGTAAATATTGATAAGTTAAATATTGTTTAAGAAATTATATACACACAGAGGAAAAAGACTGGAAAATACATATAAAAACACTAAAAGTTGTTGCTTCCAGCCAGTTTTAAATAATTTTTAAATAATTTACTTTAAACTTTTCCATAATAAAATCATATTAACATTATAGAAAAATGTTCCTTCAAATATTAACCTACACAAAGCTTCCCTTTGTAAAGGTCTACAAAGTGACTTTCCATAAGCATTTTTGTCCCTAGGAGTCTTCCTTCTCCTGTTTTCTATATATAGTATGTATTACTTTCAAAAATCTTAACTGTTTGAGACAAAATAGTTAAAATAAATACTCTGCCTCTTAAATAAAAACCTTTAATAGCCCTATGATTTTAGTTTTAAGCTTCTTCTTAGAAAAATGTTCCAATGGCCTGTGAGTTAATTATATAGAATCTTAAGAATTACAATATAGCTTCTGTATCTATTTCTTCTAAAGTCCTAAATTTTGCTTCCAATTTGGATTCCATAATGGCAATTAATATCAAATTTTATTATTTAGGCCCACAGCATAACACTTTTGTCGTTTTTTATTTCCTAACTCTTTTGTTTATTTCACCAAACCTATGTTTAAAACATGTTGATGTTCTAGACCAGGGGTCCCCAACCCCTGGACTGTGGACCAGTACCAGTCCATGGCCTGTTAGGAACTGGGCAGCACAGCAGGAGGTGAGTGGTGGGCAAATCAGCGAAGCTTCATCTGTACTTGCAGCTGCTCCCCAGAGCTAGCATCACCACCTCAGCTCCACTTCAGATCATCAGGCGTTTGAATCTCATAGGACCATAAACCCTATTGCAAACTGCACATGTGAGGGATTGCAAATTACAATGGCCTTAAAAGTTTGTTTGAGACAACTTCAAATCTCTATATGTTCGGAATATCCTGAGATTGCCACAAAAGCATGGAAAAGCTTGCTTCCACTTCCAACATCCCACCTTTGGGAAACGGGGATTTCTGCAGTGACGGCAACCAAAATGAGATTACAGAGAAGACTGGATATAGGCAACACTTTGAGTGCCAATGTCTCCCATCACTTCCAGATGGGATCACCTGGCGGCAGGAAAACAAGCTCAGAGTCTTACTGATTCTGCATTATGGTAAGTTGTATAACTATTTCATTCCATATTACAATGTAATAAAAATAGAAAAAAAGTGCACAATACATATAATGTGCTTGAATCATCCCAAAATACCCCACCCCAGCACTCTTCATGGAAAAACTGTCTTCCATGAAACCAGTCACTGGCACCTAAAAGGTTGGGGACTGCTGCTGTAGAGAACAAATGAAGTATAAAGCGTCAATCATTCAGGAAAAAAGTCATAGGTTTGGTCAAATAAGGAAGAACTTGGTTCAATGCAGTCAAATTCTCCGTGCAGTGCCTGATGTAATTACGGTACTTTCTTGTATTTATAGCTCCTTGTAAGAGATACCACCCCTTCCATATCCTTTACTCAACATACCCAGCCATAGATGACTATACAAGGAACCATAGAAATAGGAAGAAAATGGAGAAGCTATGGCAAGTCACAAGTGATCCCATTATAAAACAGGAAAACAATATATAACGTATTAGTACAAAAGAAAAAGAGAAAAAAAGAATGAGGCAGAGATGTGTAGAAAAGCCAAGCTGTGATACCTAATCTACTAACACTCCATGAACTCCTGCTGCAAAGATCCCTGGAGCAGCCCTGGGTCTGGAAAGACCTCTCCAGAATTTCTCCTTAAAATTTCTTTATTGTGCCATGGATATCTCAAAAACACATCCTCATCACCTGAGCAAGCTGAGTAAGTCTCTGCTCCTTTAAATAAAATAATAATGATAATAGTATTCGATGTCCAAATTTTGAGATTTCATTAGATTCCAAATCACAGGCTTTTTAAAAATCCGAGTTTTTTACTTCACCAAGGAAATTTCAAATAGCTCAGGTGGAGCTCCACAAGTTTACATATGCAGTTATGGGATTACTGATTTAGGTGTCTGTGATATATAACAATGTAGCAGCCGCCTACAAGGTCAGGAGTTACACTTGAAATTAACTTGCAAGCTTCAGGATTCCACTTGGATAATGATAGTAAACTAAATTTGAACTCTCCAAATATCTTCTAAAAGTATAGTAGATCGAGGAGAAAAAACAAAACTATAACATGTGCTTATAACATAACTAAAGACAAAGAAAGCTACAGCCTTCTATCTCTGTGTAAGTAAAAGAATAAACATTCTGAAACGAGAACCAGCATGGGAGCCGACACTAGACTGGTGACTGGAGACAATTCTACCTGGGAGTCCAGCAGGACCATTAACCCTAGTAAATAATCACAGCTTTGGGAAGGAGATATGTTCTGGACCAAGTTCCCTGTGAAAAATACAAATGCCAGGGCCTTTCCAAGACCTATGGAATCCAAATTCCCACAAGTGGTATACAGACATCAACATTTTCAAGCCTCAGAAATTATTCTGAAATACCCTAGAGATGAGGACCAAGGTTCTACTGGGTAAGTTCAATAGTCACAAATTTATCTCCCTTAACTTCACACAAACACAAAAATTCTGATCCTTCGGCATCAGTATCCTTGTTTTCCAACCATAGTTCACACCGAAGAGAAAGTTAATTTATGTCCTTCTATGTTTGCTCCTGACTCTCCCTATCTGAAATGCCCTGCTTGCTCTTTACTGCTTGTTTAAATCTTCCCCAATTCCAAAATTGGGTTCAAGTTTTGCCTCCCTTCTTCTAACTCATACTGATTTCTACCAACATTAATAAACTACAGAATATGTGTTTTCCCTTCTGTCTTATGTCATTATAGAAACAATAATTTATGTTTGTCTTACATCTCAGTGGGATCATAAACCATATGTGTCCTCAGGAAGTGTTCTTGAGGTTTTGCTGGCACCCCTTTGCTATATACATCCAGGACCTTCCAAAGACAGCAGAATGAATAAAAGTAGCATTTGTATATTCATCATCAAATAACATAGGGTATGCATTTTTACTCCAAAAATTGCTCAGAGTCTATATCTTGTACTCTGTAGGCTTACATTCTAAGGAAAATATACATGTAGAAATGAAAGAAAGAGAAGAGTTTGCATCTGCAGTCCTAATCCCTCCCCTGAGCTCCTGAGTCATATGTCCAAATGCCTACTCAATTTCTTCATGTGGATAAGAATCTCAAAGTCAACATGCCCTCAAATTAATCCATAGTCATCTCTGCCCCTAACCCTGCTCTTGACCCCATGTCCCCCATATCTGCCAACCCCAAGGAATTAATAGTACTGCCATTCATCCAGTTGCTCAGGCCAGATGCCTGGGACATAATCACACCTGATATCTCTCTTTATAATCTACATCACATTAAGTTCCTCAGAAATTGCCTTTATAGTACCTTCGGATTGTTTAGAATTGAACCCCGCCCCCCATCACTGCCATTTGCCCATCTCCTACTGGGCTACCACAATAACTCCTAACTGGTCTTCCTCCATCTTGATCCCTTTTGTCTGTTCTCCATGGGTTAGCCAACAGGTGTATTTTAATCTATAAATTAGATCCTATCTCCCTTTTAAAACCCTCTTATGGCTTCCTCTCAGTCTTTACCATGGCTTCTGTGACCTGGTCCCTACCCAGCAACATGATCATTCTTGCTTCACTCTGCTTGAGCCACACATTTCTTCCTATCCTTCTTGAAATATTTAAAGGTGTTCTTAACTCACTTTACAATGTCTATTTCTTTGGCCTAAAATTCTTTCCCTCTTAATCACCACATACTTAGCTCCTTCTCAGTATTTAAAACTTTGGAAAATGTCTCCTGCTTATAAGCAAGATCTTCCCTACCTACCTTATTTCAAATAGTACTTCCTCCATCATCTATCCCTATTTTCTAACCCTTTACCCTACATTACTTTCTTCCCAGACTTTGTCATTATGATATATATATATATATGTGTGTGTATGTATGTATGTATGTATGTACATACATATATATACACATATATATGTTATACATATATTGGTTTACTTAATTATTGGCTCTCTTTCCTTCTACTATAAAGTAAGTTTTATAAAGCATTTTATTTAATTTCTCATTATATCTCCAGTAATTAGAACAGTGTCTGAAACATTATAGGTGGTCAATAGATATTAAATAACTGAACAAATGAGTGGAGGAATAAAGAGTTCCAGTATTTATAAATCTCATCTCAGTCACATCAACTTTAAATAGAAGATCTTTATTCTGCATAGTGTAGTGGTTTCTTTGGATTGTCCCAGAGGCCTCTCTGTTCTTTCCATGTGACAATCTGGGAACCTAGCAACATGCTAGAGCTCAGGTCTTGGAAGTCAAGTCAAAAGATATAGTTAACTAAAAATAATGTCTCTTTTGAGTCTATAAAGAGATAAGTTCTCCCAGCCCAACTGGTCTTGGTGACTTAGATTGACATGGAATGCTAACATGGCAATCTTGTGCTGTAGGAACTTCCAATCTGGAGAGGGGGGTGAAGTATCCTTTTATATTTTTTGTTTTGTAAAAATATCAAGTATAACTCATCTTTCTATCCACAATGTTCAGAACATTGCTGAGCAGATAGTACAGCTTCAATAAATGTTTATTAAACAAATGAACAAACTGATCCATGAAAGAACCAACAACAAAATTTTAAGTGCTATTCTTTTTTGTCTAAGCTTTGTGATAGTGTTAACTAATCACAATGAATAAAGCAATAATCTCCATTAGACATATGCTATATAAAATTCATTCTTGCAGCTTTTTTTCTTTCCCTTCATAGATCAGATTGAAAAACTCATTGTTAAGGACCATGTCTTATCTATCTTGTATTCCCAGCTCTTAGCATGATGTCTGTCTGTAAAAGGAGAAAACCTCCAAAGCAAAGGATAGAAAAGTCGGAGGTTCTGGCAGGATCCAGTGAGTATTAAAGAATGCCAGTCTAACATGATTGTCAGATGTTAGGTAATGAATATCATGCCAACTAACATATGGATTCCTACCCTGTTTCTATGGACGACTTGAGCTCTAAAATTATTTCCTGAGCACAGGGATCGGAGCTGAGGCTGATTATTTACTATGAGACTGCTACTTTCCAGAATATTGCTGATTAAATTGTTAGATACTCAATGCATGAAAATCTACACCTCCTTACTCAACTCTTTCTTCTAGTTAGGCAAAATACTTTAGCAAATGTATGTTATTAAAGAAGGGTTCCTAATGGCAGTTTCTTCATTAAATATGAAAGCCTCTTCAGATATAAGATGAAATATAGAATGCAACTATTAAATCAATACGCCTTGTGAATATCCATCATGGTTAGGGTAACCAAATACTTTGAATTGCTTGAGACTGAGGATGTGGGATTTTCAGGATTAAAGTAAGTAAAATTTGGGCTAGCCAAGATGAACTAGTTGGCCACCCTAATCATAGTGTAACTTGCTAATTTAATGACCAAATATTCATATGCATTTGTTTGAGGATATATATCTTGATGTAGAATATATGCTAGATGACTAGGAATTAGCAGGCTACAAATATGAGAGGTCTAAGAACTAGTCTGGTTCTAGTATACCAAATGAAGTGAAAGTCTCTTCTTTATTTCCTCTCCATGTCCTTCCTATTTGGACCTCTTTCTTATGTTTATTATTATTATTATATTTTTTATAGTCAAAGGATATTAACTTGGGGTATTAGGGCATTTTCCTTTTCTTCAGAAGAAAGGGAAAAGTGAGAATTAGCAATGGAGACAGGTCTCGAATGAATTATGGCTCCTCTGCTTTTTTTTTTTTTTTTTTTTTTTTACAATTCTAAATGTGGTAACTAATGATGGTGATGTTATTGTGGGGAATTAAAATTTTCCTAACCTGAGATGCATGTTTTCTACATATTCCAGAACTGAACACAAGTTGATTAAGTTCCAAAATCCAAGGTGAGATCTACAAAACTGTCCTGGTATTTATTATAAGACCTGAGGTATTTATTATAAGACCAACTGGGATAGCCCCTGTGGACTCCTCCAGACCCTTACAGCTCCTTCATGTGCATCGTCTGGCTCCAAGAAAGCTCCAAAATAGTAGTTCGTCTTTGAACACTGACTAGCCTTCAGAAGCTAGATTACAGTCTAAAAGGCATCACCTTGTCTGGAATTTACAATATTAGGCTTTAAACACCAAAGGTCAATGTCTTCCTAAATATCTCTAGTCAGTCTTAGCAACTTAGACCTTCTTTTGAGGCTCCATTTCTTTTGCATCTTTTAAATTTAATGATAAAGAAGAAATATCTAAATTTACAAATACATAAAAGAGTGAAGTTAGGAAAAAAATCTATTTTACTCGAGCCCTTTGTTTTGTAAGCTCCCACACTAAAAAGATCAACAGTTACCAACATTTGTAATATTTATGCCTCCCAGACTCAGTGTAATGAGTTTCATCTCTGATCGAATTTTTATGACTGACTTTCATTTACCTGTGAAATAGAAAGCCTTGGTAGGCTCTTGCCCTACAGAATCAGATGCAAAAGTTAGTTCTATTGTGAGGAACAGAAGGAAAAAGAATTGTCACCCTAATATGCTACTACTGTATTCCTCTGCTTTTTGCAGAAAAAGAAAGTTATGGCCCCAGACGTAAATACTGAAATAAGGCAAGTACAGAAGACTGATTAACCAAAACATGAAAATCAAAATCATAGTCTTTAGCTCTTTTCCATGAAAGCCTGGTATATCCTCTTAACTTTGGCCAAGTGCCCCAGTTAAGAGAATTCTTCCACAAGATGAGCATGTCTCGTAGCAAACCCTTATCCTAATTGATGGTTTAAAAAAGCCCAACCCTACATTCTGTTCAGGACTCTGGTTTAAGTAGGTGAGCCAAAACAGAGGAGGATTGATCTCCTCCACTGAACTAGCTGGAACCCAGGTTATACCAATTCAGCCTAAATAAAAAATCTCTGCTTTTCAATCCCTTTGTTAACTTGGATGTCACAGCTCCCTGCTCTATTTGCTTCCTTTTATAGTCCTTCCTCACCAAGCATTTCAGGGGGAAAGAAATAAAAAAAAAAAAGCTAAATAAAGATCACAGCCTGTTCCATTGTGTCCCCTTCTTCTTCATCATCTTCTTTTCCATTTGTGCAATGTTGTGGCACCTATTAACTACCAATGTTTTCAGAATGACATTATACAAGGTGCAGGCTGTACCACTGTGCCCTAAAAATATCAACAACTGCATTAGTCTCACAATAATTAATGGCAGGCATTATGCAAATGACAACTTTTTCGCTGCAAAATAATGACATTTCTTCATTTTGAGCAGAGTTATGCAAAACAATGAATTTAGGATGATAAATCACACAGGAGAATTAAGAAAGCCATAACATTCCTGCCCAGGCAGGCAGAAAGATAGACAGACCAACAATTTAGAAGACATTGTTTGTTCTCACACCACTATAAAAAATCATAGCCAGTCGGCCATTAATGTGTGTGGGGTTTTTTCTTTCTCCCCTTTAGGCAACAATGCATAAGGGGATGCTAAATTCTAGCAATTGGATCATTACAAGTCACAAGCAAATTTTTCTTTATTAACCTTAATAAGTCATTCACTCAGAGACTATAGTCATCAGGCAAATAAAAAGTATCACATGCCATTCTGCTACACATTAACTAATTCCTTATGCAAACATCACAACGTATAGCAATTACTGCCGCTCCAAAAAAAGAAAAGAAAAAAACAAAGTCATTTTCAATTTATTTTATTGCTTTTATACTTGGCCATTTCCTGTAGCACATTATCGCTTCTTTCCATAACAACCCGAGGTGGAATGGAGAAGAATTTAAGTAGCAATGAGCATTTCCTCAAGCCACCTTTGTCATACCTTTTTCCCTTCCTGGGGTAGCTAAGGATGGTTAGGGGTAGTGTGTGCATGTTTTTCACAGCAAATCTCCAACAACCTCTAATCAGAAAGGCACATTTAGCCCCTAAGTAGTCTAACTGTCTCCCACATTTTCTACCACAATGCTGACAGCTTTCCTTGATTCTATAAAACAAGGTAAAAGTGCAAGTTTAGATCTGCCACTAACAGGTGAACATTAAAGTCAATATACTGATGCCCATTACGGTTAATGAGAATTATGAGGCTAGTTCGTCTTGCTTCACTCACTGCATAAGCTATCCCGTTCAAGAGTGCTAAGTGAAGAGCAATAACAAGTACTGGATGCCGATCCCCACCCCGCCCCCGCCTGCCCAACCGCCATGTTAAACAGGCCGTCTTTGTGTTTTCTATTTTATTTCATAGCATCCTTTACCCAAGGCTCCCAGGATGTGAAATAACCACTAAATAAACCTTCACTTGGCCAGTAGATTTTTTTAGCCCACTTTACAGACTGACAAATGGATTCTGATCAACTAGGGGCTTTTCACAAAGTTGGACAATGAAAGAGGTCAAATGTGACTGACTGTTCAATGTTTTAACCTCTGAGGCCCACCGCCTCTTTCTCATAATCCTGAATACGCTTTCCTGCTGGTAAACAACTATGCTGAAAACAGCCTGTACATATTTCTGATCACACAATAGGATCATCATCTTCCTCTGTTTTCCTAAATTCACAATCCGTTCCCCCCTTTTTAAGGTAGAACACTTTCAAAATACACAAGAGGAAAGTTCCTTTTTCAGTTTCTCTTCCTGAAGGTAATAACATTTTGCAGTTCTCCTTAAATAAAATCCAGCCCATGCTGGATCAATAAGAATGATGCCCATTTCCCTAATGGCAGCCGATTGCCATTTGCTATTCAAATCAGACTAGATAAATTACAGTACATGCCAGGGAACAGGCCAGTGAATTAAGACAGGCCTCCTGAGGACCAGCGATATTATTAATCTTTTAAGACACTATCATATTTCTTCTTGACAGTGTGCGTAGACTCACAGACACACTGCACCCAGATTGAAATATCAGCTGCTGGAAAAAATCAATAGTGTTAGAAACACTATAATTTTTGGTCTGCAGGGCCTACACTAAGCAACACATATGCCCCTCTGTGTCATCTCTCCTCCTACTTCCATTTCCCATTTTTTATCAGTTGCTACCTTCCCAGTTGCCACAATCTTGCTCTTCCATTTCCATTCTCTGGTTTTAAAAGTCTGTAAGTCTAAATGACAAAATATTACAAAGGAGTTTTGACTGCTAACACTAGCTAGCCATTGTGGTCAGTGTTGATTATCCATGGGCTATTTGAAACACAATTTTACTAGACTGGTAAAATGTTTTTGTGTGAGACTATTCTTCCTAAACATGCAGGCCAGATGCTTCAACCTTGGGCACTTTCTTGTACTTTATGAAGAAATGAAGATATTTAGGGAGGCAGCCATGCCTGAAAGTCCTGGGGAAAGTGGAATGGAAAGAAAAGTAATGAAAACTTGGACTAGAAATAAGAAAAAAAAAAAGAATTTACTAAAGAATAAGGGGGAAAGCAGAACAAAAAACTACAGGGGAAGTAGAGGGAAGGTTCTTTCCACTCTTTGGTGGGAAGAACCTTAGAATTACATTCTAAAACTCTGGGTTTAAGCCCTACCTCTGTTGTCTACGCACTATTAGATTTTGCTAGTTACTTAATCTTTTAGACCCTTGGTTTCTTTATTTGTTAAATAAAACAGTACAACCACCTTCCTTATAGCAGCCTTGTGAGGGTTAACTAACAAGATGTACGTGCTTTCTAAATAATAAAGTACTTCATAAATGCTTAAAAATGATATAAATTTTATTTCTACTAGAGACAGATTTCTGAAATAGTCTGTTATTTTTCCCTTCATAGAACTAGAATATGATAAATGCACTGTAGATGTTATCAATAAAAAACTAGACTGATAGTCACAGAAATGTTTTTTCAGGCTATATCATTACTAGTAGCTTTTAGAACTTGAACTAGAACCAAGATCTGTTGACTCTTAGCCAATACCTTTTACTTCTTATCAGACTGGTTTTGCCTTTTCCATATCGTTTTTTTTTAAACCCAGATTTGAGGCTTTAATTCTTGTTCATGTTAGTTTTCATCTGGGGGAGCAGATTAAACAAACAAAAAACACAAAACAAGACAAAAAAGTACCACGCAATGCAAATCTTTATGACATTCTCTTGATCCCAAGTTTCTTTCCAGTCACTTCCCATTTGTCTTCTTCCTTTCATAGCAAAATGCATTGAAAGAACTGTCTATATTAGCTATTAACATATACTCACTTTCTATTCTTTCTTCAACCTATTCCAATGAAGCTTTATCCATTCCATTCTACCATATCTACTGTTGCCAAATTCAATGGTCACATTTTCATTCTCATCCTATTCAGCTTCTTAGCAGAAATTTAACATGGTTAACAACTTCCTCCTGCTTGAAAAGTGAACTATCTTCTGGGGCACCCCTCTTTCCATTTTTTCCTACTACCTTATTGGGTACTTAACACCTATTTAAGTCTCAACAAATGTGTTACTAGTAATTCAATCTCATGTTACTTCTGATTTGGGATAAACACAGAATATTTAGCAAAACAATGGACTCTTAGAAGATGCTTGTCAGATATCCAGGTTTTGAATGTCTGAAATCAGAATAGAGCAGAAAAACTAGTTGTTGATTTGGCTTAAAGCTTTTTTGTTCTTACAGCAAAAATTAATAGTAGTAAAATTTTGGACATTTATAAATGATACTTTAACTAGAAAGTTGCCGAATGGACAGATTTCTATATATGAACGAAGCATGGTGTGTCCTCAATGGCCTGGAATTTCAGAGACCTCCATACTGAACTTGAAATTTGCATACATGCAAGACCTCAAAGTTCTACCAGATTCCCTTAATTGCTCTACCTAGTTTCTTCCAACAATTGTTCCTTGAAGTCTAAATTGCAAGAAGTCAAAATGAAACCCAGTCCCAAATAAATCAAAGTAACCTGAATATGGTTTCAGTGCTAGGTGGTAGGTACCCTTGGATCTTAGAGAAAGCATGAAGATTTCTCTCCAGAACACAAGATACACTCTAGTAATCATCGATGAAGCTTTCATTCATCTTTGTCTCAGAAGAAACAGTCTTCCTGATTTACAAATACAGTTGGAGGACAAGAGCTGAACAGAGTGACTTTTCACCCCATATCTGACTCCAAGTTTTGATTGTGTTGTAACATATAAGATCACTGACATGATAAAATATCAAAAGATAGCACAGAGCTGATCAAAGCCAAAAATTATCCAAAATATGCTATTTAGAGAAAATCTCAACAACTTATTTTGAATTTGATATTACCAGGCATAAGAATAAAGGACATTTTCTTAAGAAAAAAAGAGATTTTTCTATTATTTGCATGTCACCTGCCACCTAGAAGTAGACTCTGGCTCACCTTTCTGCTTAAATTCTCCCACAGAGTCAGCTTGCCTGGCCTATGACCAAGGTCTTTCTTTTTATCTAACCTAGAACAAATATTCATTTCAAGTCTTGAGAACACATGAGCAAAATTCCCAGAGTTAATACTTTTATTTAATTATATACATATATATTTACTTTTTTTTATGAGCTGTTCCACTAGGTTAAACTTTAACCATATTAATTCAGGAAAAATATCCTTGATTATCAACTAACAATTTTGTAAACAGTTATCTCACAAGTTAAATATTAACTTAAAAAAATTTAACTCAAAACTCCAAACAAGCAGGAGGAGCCAAAAGGCCAGTAGAAAGGAATAAAGATTTTGCTGCTTCAGGTATAGCAGGTTCCCTTGGGAAAAGTGTGACACAGTTGGACAAGATAGTATTTTGGTGATAGTTGGATCATGTATAGAAATGGGAGTGGGAGGAGCAAGAAAAAAGCCTGGGAGGCACCTGATGCTATCATCAAAAGCTCAAAACTTAGAGCAATGAGGTCAGATCTTTAGAAAAGAAAATTCATGAGAATATAAATCCACTGAAACTCAGGGATCACAAAAACTCAGGGATCATAAAAGTATGTGCTTCAAGAATATGGACACTTTAAAAAAAAAATCAGTATAGGCAATATATCCAATATAAGGTTGGCTGGCCATACTGCCAGCTTGTTACTGAACTCATGTGGAGCATTCTGGGACCAGTCTCTTACGAGAAACAATGGAACAAAGACTGATCTGCCTGTCCCAGCTTCATTTAATAGTAATAAAACAAAGCTGAAATGTCTCCCTATTGTACTTAGTGGTTAGGGACTGTGACTTCAAATTCTCATCCATCATCAAATTATCCATCAATTTACCCTCTGATTAACGGACTTATCATCTAAGAAAAAATTTGATCTAGGCAGTATACCAATGTCTGAAAGGTATTACCATAAATATTGCCTTATGGTTAGATTTTTGACTCAAAATTTTAAGAAATTCCACGTGGCCAGATAATTTGCACAATCTTTACATCTGTGGTGTAGGATAAAGTTGATTTATTTTTAATGTTTTAGAAATGGTTAGGAACTGTTAAGATTCTTTCTTTCAGTCTGTTAAAGATCAGTTCTGCTTGATAATTTTTGAAAAGAAATAATTTTTAAAAATCTTCTCACTGAAGATTTTTAAAGAAAGATTCTTATATGCTCTGTAGATGGATAGTGTGAGGCCAAATAATGTAAATTGCTCAAGGGAGGGGAGGGACTAGATGAAAAAAGGGGGAAGATACATGAATGTAGAAGGAACAACCCTTAGATACATATGTATATCTTATTTAGATTCAAGATATACGATACAGCTTATCCAATCTTACTTTTGATATTTTTAAGTATGCATTTAATATATAAATACATTGCTTATTGGAAAATATTTAGACATTGTATATTATTTCTTATACTTGAAGAGCTTTTTACAGTTTATACACTACCTTCACATAGATTATCTGCTGCTTTTCAGACAACTCTAAAGGGTGAAAAGAGCAAGTTCTATCATCTCTGTTCTACAGATGAGAGAGCATCATTCTAGCATTGATGAAGTTGGTATAGCATGAACTAGAACAGAGAAACCAGGACCCATCAGTACTGGCTATCCATATCAGCATGATGAGTGAGGGGACAGCATAAGAACTGTGGAAAGGAAAGACTTTATAAGTGAGTGATTAGGGGAAGCAGATCAAAGAGGAAGACATTTCAAATTATTCAAAAGAAAGTACAAACACTAAGAATAAAGGGCAAAATTCAGAGTGACTTGTGGGAAACAAAAATTGGGTAGAGCAAGAAAGAAACTCCAAAATTCAGACCATTTATTTATTTGGCATATATTAATTATATGGCTACTATATTTGAGTTTCTCTAGATGCTGCTGGGCAAACGATGTGTGTTGAGACTCCAACCTAAGGTACTTAATATCTAGTTATCGAGATATTATCCAAAAATAAATGCAATAAAAAACAATTCAGATATTCAGAATAGGGGTTTAGAGAAAACAATCTCTTATATCTAGGCTGACAATGGAAAGCTTCACTACAATGTAAAAATCTAGTTGAATTTGGGAAAAAAAAGGTGTATAAAATTTGGGAAGTGATAAGAAGATCCAGGTTATGTGAAAGGTATGACTAAAGGCATGGCAGTAGACAACTGAAAAATATATTTGGAGCAGCAAATAAACAAGCAAGCTGGAACTGCAATAGGAAATAATGTTGAAAAGAGAGGTTGAACAAGAACGTGAAGGGGGTCCTTGAATATTGGACAGAGTAATTCAATTTATTCTGTGGGCAAAAAGAGGTCTATTAAAGGATCCTAAGTAGGGCACTGGCATCATTACAATGGTATTTTAGGATAAGTAATTGGGAATGATGGGGCAGAATAAATTGAAACAGGGAGAGCCTAGAGGTAATAAGAGAAAGAGAAAGAGAGATTGAGAGAGAAATCCATTGTAAAAACCCATGTACTATCTGATCTCGGTAGTGTCACTAGAAATGGAAAAGAAAATATTCTAGAGGCATTGTGAATAAATTGCAATATTATAATTAATATTTATAAAGCCTCTACTATGTGCCAGGCACTGAACTATGTGCTTTACCTAGATTAACCCATTTAATCTGCATGCCAACTCCAAAGGGCAAGTAACTTTATTGTTTCTATTTTACGGATGAGGATTAAGCCACTTTCTCAAGTTTATATGGTTAATAAGTAACAAATGAGGATTCAAACCCATGTCATCTGACTCCAGAGCCTGCCTGCTTAACCTCTATTCTTTCTGTTTTTCCTAGGCTTAGGGGTTGTGGTGGTAGATCATATGTGACAGAACGTTAAACTTGATGACATTTTATATATGAGTCATAAGACCCTGAATTCTTGGGAATCTTAATTCTGAGATTTTTTAGGTGATGGCCAGAATGGTGATAGTATGAATAAAAGCAAGGAAATAAAACAGACTTGGACTTCATATGTTACATTTGTGTTTAATGGTTCAATTGCTTTTTTTATCTAAAGTATCAATATATTTAAAAAATCAGAAAAACAACAGAACCACCAAACTTAAAAGGTCTCTGAAGATAATATTAGCTGATTCTTCCTTGATAGTTTCACTAATGTAAATGTGGGCTACAGGACAGTTCTCAGTATATAGAAGCGCTACCCTAATGTGATCATTGACTAAACTGGAGGAGTATTGATCAAAAATAAGTGAGAACAAAGGAAGGGGTAGGATAGTGGAGTCAAAAGAATATACCCAGACAGATCAACCTTGGTTCAAATCTTGGTTCAGCAACTTTCCAACTACAGGATCTAGAGCAAGCTACTTTAAAGATTCTGAAGATATGGGATAATAATTCACGGGAAAGCCAGACATCTTTCTGGATTCAGTGCTTCTATGTAAAGCAGTGGATCTATAAAAACTTAGAAAGGAATGCCTCCAAAGGTCATTCTCTTTGACAGAAGAAAATGTGCAACCCTCTTCTGTTACTGAGTTGAATTTACAAAAACTATATTGAGACCTGTACAAAAAAATCTGCCAAGTAATTGCCAGTTTTAAAAGAAAAATATTTTCAGAAAAGCAAAAACTATAGAGTTTCAACTGAAAGGGGGATTTTAATTGCAGGAAAACATACCAGCTAAATGGTTTAGCTTGGACTTGTGGGATCAGTAGCAGCCAGTGGGGTATATATTAAAGAAAAACCAAGTTTAATTAGCCTTAAGATTTTATGCAGCATGCCTCTTTCCTCCCACACCTAGTCTGATTCCATCGGGTCAATCTCTTTTTCAATCACGCTCTCTCCCATCCTTTTCTCAGTTGCTGTCATGACAAGCCAATGAGAGAATGACATACAGATGAAAACAAGGTTTGAATAATTACTGTACTGCAGCTGGTTGTTGTTTGAGCATCATTTTATTTCTTCCAATCACACAGGTCCTTGGACTTCACAGCTCTGTGTTTCAGATGGGGGTGATGCTGATTATATTATGACATTACAGCAAAGACAAGCAGATCAGACAAAGTGAATTTCACTCAGTAATTAAACTGCAGTATCTTTCGTCTAAAGTCCAGGACAGCATTAATCGAAAGGTAGCTCTTTATCATCTCGATTAGTGCTGGGATCTGAAGAGTGAGGTCTGATTTGATAGCTAGCCCTGATCGGGGTGACTGGTGTCCCCCTATCTGTCTAACTTGCACAAATAATATCAGATCAAGAAACATTTGTAGGTTATACTCTTTCCTTTTATCTAGGAAAATGTAGGTAGATTTGAATATGCTGCCATTTCCGTGACTATGATTTCTATTACAAAAACGTCTATTAAAAAAAAGTCCAAACCCCACAGTATTTATAAATGGTTTCCCATACTTCCACTTAGCATCATGCTATAATGGCTTCTTATTTCTTCTCTTTTCATTATATGAGCCTCAAATCTGAATATTTAGATGGCCCAAGCAATAGCTTCTAGAGCTGCTGCTCACAGTTCCACTTTTATTTCAAAAAACTCATGGTAGAATATATGAAGAAATTCTGCTTCCTTCAATTGCTTCTTTAATGTAGATTTCCAAATTCTATATCAATTAATGAGTTGGATTACTGATTCTCAATCCTAGGTGTCTATAGAAGCATCAGTGAGGCTTTGTAAACAACCAACCATGTAGCCCCCACTCCAGATCCAATGATTCACTATCTGTAGGAGCAGACCTAGGCAAGCATCTTTATATTTTTAAAAGTCCATAGGTGATGTGAATGTGCTTCCAGGGTTGAGAATCAGTGAATCAGCTATATTTGCAAAAGATTTATCAAAATAAGCCATTGTTGAGGGAAATTAAGCCTGATGGTATTGTGGAAAATCTCTTAATAAAATGATAAAAAGCTTTTTCTAGTAACCTTTGCAAAGAGAAATATATATCAGGTCTCTTAAGGGCAATGGAAGATGAGGGAGAATATAAAACAGATAGGTTTATGTTGAAGATGTTTCCACTGATCACCTAATAACATCAAAAGTGATGGTTTATTGCTTGAGCTCATCACATGATACCACTATAGCTACCACCTATATAATTTAAGATGACTGTTGATTAACATAAAAACCTCAAAGTTTGGATACGAACTTGGAAATGGCTGTTATAACAGCTGTTATCATCACTATTCAGCTGTCTTTTTACAAAGAGAAAGGCAGGATTGAAAAGATCTGATTTCAAATTCTGACTCAGCCCTGTTTCGGAGTTTAATAACACACATTCTTGTGTCAAAATGAATCTAATTTCTAGTTGGGTGACCTTCAGCAAGGTATTAACTTCTCTAAGCCTCAATTACCACATCTTTAAAATGGGGACAAGAATACTTATCTCACAAAGCCATTGGGGGTTTATACTGATTAATTTAGATAAGAGTGCCTGGCAGACAAAAGTATGGGAACTGAATAAAAGCCTGTCAAGGCAAATCCAATAATTATTTAAGGTTGTCACTGAGCCTCTGTGTCTAAAAACCCTCAGTTTTAAGACTCAAAGATCAATTTTCTGGAAAATTTGATCTACCAGGAAAAAGAGGATGAATCTAAACAGAAATGGCTTTCAAATTTTATTGTGCATAAGTATAGCCTAGAAGTGATTGTTAAAAATGTAAATTACTGGGCTCCAATTTTGGTGATTCTGATTCAGTATGTATGGGTGGAATCAGGAACAAGCATTTAGGAACCATCCATATATGATTCTGTCTCAGTGTTGAGGATACTCACATTGATAAAATAACTATAAAGAAATAGATAAAAACATTTATCCCTAAAAAACCATATGATGTGGTCTGACATAGAAGAGAAGATACATCTGGTTCCTTAGGTCGCAATTCAGATGTATTTAAATTATATACATATAGAACATGTTCACAGAGTATGATTATGCTCACAGATTTAAAAAAAAAATCTATTTTACTTCAATTAAATATACTTCCTGCATAATTATTTAGCAACTAATATTACCTTCAGTTTTTTCATCACCACTAGGTAACATGTAACTATATCAGGCATGGGTCAAATTCATTACCAACTCATCTTTTTTTCCTACAAAATAATAAAAAAAACTTTCTGAAAATTAGTAAATTCTTAAATAAAAAGAGCGATTTCCTCCTTTAAAGGCATTATAGAACAAAGTATTTTTTGAAATGAATTACTCAAAATTAATGATAAAAGTTAATGTACAATTGTTAGTTAAATATTTTAATGCAATTGATAAATTAATGTGCTAAAATGAAGATGTTCATCCTATAAATAGAGTTTGTTTTGGATCTAAGGGGGAATTTTAACCATTTTCACTTTCAAGATTTTTCTAAAGGAAAGGCTGTGAGACAATACCAGAAATATTTTGAGTTTATAATACAATATGCCTACAAATGTACAATAACTCTCCTTATTCTATAAATTAATGTTATAAGACAAGAGAATTATAGTCTGTAATTGCAACTGAGCACGCAGTTTAGCTGGAGAGAAAAAAAGATATCAATATGAGAAAAGTTTTATCAATATTATAAGACAATATAGCTTAATGGTCAAGTGTGAGGTCAAAGGAGAACCTTCTCTTTAATACATACTCTGTGAGTTAGCATTCAGTTACTTAAGGTCTCAGAAATTTAGGATAGCACTTCTCTGAGAGGGCTGTGGTGACTATCATGGGTGCTGAATAAATGTAAGCTGTTGTTTATTTTAATAGTTCACAGTTTATTACATAAGATATGTCACAGGTAAGGCTTAAATGAATGGTACAGACATTGAGAACTAGAGAAATTAAAATAATATTGGCATGACTGGTAAGGTTTTTGCAAGAAATGGTATTTGAGCTGGATAATTCAGGATGAGTAAGCTTTGGCTAGACAGAGGGACAAAAATCATTTCAGGCTGGGAGTGGTACTGAAATGAGTGGCTGGTCAGAGGTAAAACATTTAAGAACTGTTAAATAATTTAGGATAAAACTGTAAAAGGTAACTTATGGTAAAGCTGTAGAGGGTTCTGAATTCCGAAAGCCAATTTTGTTTTCTTGATAGAAATTTTAATTGCCCAAATATTTTCTCAGTGTAATTCAACATCTCTTTAGGACAGTGGTTCTCAAATTTCAGTACTTTGTATCACAATCTCCGGGAAGCCTTGTTCAAACACAAATTGCTGTATTTTACCTCAAAGATTTTGGTTCAGAAGGTTGGGGTGAAGGCCAAAAGTTTGTGTCTATAGCATAATCCTAGGTGAGGCTAATGCTGCTGGTCACTTTGAGAACCACTGCTAAGGATACAACTGAGTTGGATGGATGAAGTTGTTCTAAAAGTAAGTAATAACTGATTAACTAAATAACCATCTTTATTTCCCGTGAAATTTCATCCACACTTTCATACCAAGTCCTAGAAGAACCTATATGGAGAATACCTATGCAAAAAGACCTTTACTCTGACCTCCTAATCTCCCTACTGGGTTCCTTAACTGTGAGAATTAGAGACCTGTGATCCAAAGAAGCCCAGGCCAAACAGTTCAGAACTTAAAGGAGACTTCATGAGAATGAAGGATACTTAGGAATTCAAAATGACAAAGCCAAGTAATTGAAAACGGTGAGCCCGTATTTTATTCCAGAGTCTCTATCAATTCATGCTGGACATTTTGTACTCGGGCTACACTTAACTGCCTGTCTCATAATCCACAAACTGTTTCCAGGCCACCTTCATTCACCTTTTATTTTTCTTCAATAGACAATCAGGAATGAGCAGAGGAACAAGACCTCTCCACTTAAGCATCTCCACTTTCTGCTTCAAAATTTTTCTCCAAAACAAACCTGTACTATGTAGGATAAGAAATATTTTAAAGAGCAGAGAGAGGAAATGAAATGCTCTGAGAGATTCTATTTTCTCATGTATGACTCCAATGGCACTATCTCACAAGTCAGTACCTTACTTCTAAAGGCAGACAAAAATATAAAATGAAACAAAACCAAAACAAACAAATAAAAAAAAACAAAAACAAAAGAACAACAAAACAGTGTTTTTATGAAAAAAAGGTCAAAAGTGGGTCTAAAATGTGAAAAATTCCAAACACCTCTCCATAAAAGAAGCTTCTTTATTTCCTAGTCACTTATCTTTTCTTAAAATAAGAAGCTATATAATTACAAAGTATAATTAATAGTAATAACAATTAACACAAGAACAACAGAAATGATGATACTAAGAACTATGAGCCCAGGTCCCCATAGTTACAAAGAATAAGAATTTGTTTCAATATTTTCAACAACAGATAGCAGCCCAATAATACAGGGAAAAAAATTTGAAAGAAAAAAAGTCTTTCCTATGCTCCCTGGAAAACACCACAGAAAAATAGACAATAAACTTTAATACCTGTTGTTAAGGATCTTTATTTTACAGATCAGTTCAGGCAATTTAAATAGACAACAATATGAGGCCTCTAATGTCTCTTAGGAAACAGCATCAACATTAATTCCTGTCTGGTCCCAATTCCATTTCTAGTTAAGTATCCCCATCCACTCATAAGAAGAAAGAAATACCACTTGTGTAGGGTTTTACAGTTTATAAAGCAGTTTCACAAACATCATAATATTTGATTGTCTTGACAATCCTATGGGATAAGTAAGTAGGGAAAGTATTAATGCTATACCCATCAGAAGGTGAGAGAATTGAAGATTAGAGAAGAAAATAAATTAATCATTATTAAATATCTACATTGGGTCAAACTCTGTGCAGGCCTTTAAAGAAGCGCAAATATAGAGTTTTATATAACATGAGCTAGGTTCAGAGAATCTCATACCTCCCCAAAGTAACAACAAATGGCAGAGCTAGGCCTCGAATGCAAATAATCCAGCTCAAGATGCCATGCTCTTTCTACCGAACCATAAATTTGACTCAGTTGTAAATGTTGTGTCATAGTAACTGGCCCTGTCAAAAGGTGACTTGTTCAGTTGCCAAATGCTACAACCACTATTAGTGTTCAGAGATTTTGTTTGTTTTTAGTTAGCCTGATCAAAAAGAAAAAAAAAAAAAGGTACACAATCCTTGAGAAGATGTGCATCTTTATATTACTCAGTCTGTCAAGAGAAAAAAAAATGTATTATTTCATTGGCTGAGAATATTGACTTCTAAAAGTCACTCACACTACCCACAGACATGAGAGACAAGGCAGGCCCTTTTCCATCAAAATACTCTTACAAGAAAGACAAACCAAAGGACTAATCAACCTCAATGACTAGATTCTGGCACACATGCAGTTTTAAACTATTAGTTTCTAAATAAGTGGCCAATACATATGCATATTAAGGTGAGGAATAAAATTAGAGGTTGTTCGAACAAAATAAATCATCCATTTATTGTTTTGAACTCAAAAGTCTGAAAGCTTTGAAACCTTTTGACCAAATTACCAGATGTCTTTTTATTTTTATTTTTTAATGCATTTATTTGTACAATTGGCATAAAAAATTAGTTTTTACAGGCATTTACTTGTATAATTTGTCTGTTTTGTTTTCTGTTTTAAGACCGTTATACTCTCCCCTCCATCTATGTGTGCACAACTTCTGACTTTAGAGCATTTAAAGGTTTGGTAAAACAATGTCTACCCACAAAAAAGAAAGAGGTTTCACCTATAAGGCATCTTGGGAATTTGGGCTGCATGGTTGTAGGAGGTCTAGTATTTAAATAAGTATAAAATTAGACTGAATTTCTGAATATTAAATGAAAACATTTATTGAAAGAAGATTGCTGTATGTGCTGAAAAACTGCTTTGCTACTGAGCATTTTCAGACAACTGAGGAATTTCAGAGTTGATGTGTACTGGGGATTTTATTTTTATTATGACAGAATGTTAAGATTAGTGGAGCTCATTAAAACTATATATTACAATCTTTTATCTAAGGCTTGAACACCCTAGAAAACATCCCTGTAAAGTGGCTGTCCATATGTAAACACCTTGGACCTAGAGAATTAATATTTGTTTATATTAGAGACTGTTATAGACTAAATATGTCTTGTTCTCCCCAGCCCCAAATTTACATGTTGAAGCCCTACCATCCAATGTGACAGTATTTGGCCTTAGGACCTTTAAAGTGGTAATTAAGGTTAAATGAAGTCATTAAGGTGAGGCTCTAACCCACCAGGACTGGTGTCCTTATGAAAAGAGGAAGAGACATCAAGAATAAACGCACACAGATAAAAGGTCATGGGAGAAGAGGCAGTAAGAGGGTTACCTCCCAGCCAAAGAGAGAAGCCTCATGAAAAAACAAGCCTGCTGTCACCTTGATCCTGGACTTCTGGTCTCCAAAAGTGAGAAATAAATTTTTGTTTAAGCCACTTAGCCTGAGATATTTTGTTATGGTAGTCTCAGCAAAGTGTTCCAGGCACTAGCATTCTCACAACTGGTGAGGTAGGAATTGATTAAGTCTACTTTTTAGGTACAGAAACAGATTATGGGAGATTCAAGAAATGTCCCAAGAAACACAGAATCAAAAGTGGCATAACCAAGATTTAACTTTCTTCCAGACAGATATTCTTTCCTGTCTGTTTTCCACCTTTGCGCAGATAAGGGTATTTAAAGTTAGTTTTTACATTGACCTGAATATTGTATTTCTGTATGTTATATTACTGGCTTCTAGTCTACCTGCTGGAGGCACAGAAAACAACATAAACTTCTTTGCAACAGTCCTTAATACAGTTCTTCAACATAGTTATCATATTCCTTCCTCATGGATTTCCAAATAATTCTAATTCCCTTAATTATTTCTTATATCATACATTTATTTCATTTCCCTAACATCCTGGTCATTTCCCCCTGAAGATGTTCCTATTTGTTTAGATTTCTTTTACTTACTTGTGAAGCCATATCTCCCTCCCCCTTATCATTCATGAGCAGTCTTTAAAAAATATAAAGAAAAAATCTTGCATTTATCCATTATAGAAATATCATCGGTCAGATGTAGCCCATCCTTTCAGTCTCTTAAGGTGTCTTTAAAACTTGATTACTTCATTCAACAACTTTTCTATGTATTTGGATTCATGTCATCTTCAACTCTGATGAACGTGCTTTCATCCAAGCCATTGGAGAAAAAAAATGGTAGCCAAGATAAGCCTTAGAGTATTCTGCAATCTGCCATAGGAATTCCTTCTACTATGACACTGAGTCATTTGTTTGCACTTAATGGTCTGGTCATTCAACCAGTTACTAACCTATCCGTACTTAGATTAGTTTCTAATCTATCTATGTGTCTAATCCAGTTAAAATCAGGTCATATATTATAGACATGCTTTCATGAAACCATTCTGGTTTCTAGCAAGCACTTCTTTCAGGGGATCATAAACCCTGACACTCTGCTTTATCATTTTAATAATACATTCTAGGCTCTTGATCAGTGCGAACATAAAGCTGTTTGCCTTGTAAACTGCCTTCTAATACTTCGTGAAAATCAGAATATTTTTCACATCTCTAGTTTAACATTTTTTTTATTTCTTTTCAGATATCAATGGCAATAATTAATGATCTCACTGACAGATCCTCTCACTAACCTATGGTTCTCTAGCCTATTTCCAGGCTCTTCTTTTCCTTTTTCCTGTTTCTTTCCAAATCATAGAGCAACTCATGTGTTAACATGAACTGCATCCAGAGATGCTGTCCTGTGGTCTCTGACTCTGCTGGCAAAGCAGAATGGGCTATGATTAGGTTAGGCTTGGCTCTCATCTCTATATATGGCTCTCATTGTCTTCTGGTTTTCATTTCTACCTGTGTACCTGGACAGGGTTATATTCTTTTTCTATTCACTCTGGATAGTCTCCTTTGCCAAAGATTCAAGACAGCTTTGCATTTTTAAGTCTTTATCTGAGAAAGGTTGTGATATATGATGCTTTTATTTTCCCATGAAGTTTTTCTCTGAGGCAGGCATGTACCCCGACCTTTACCTAATCAAGAAAAGTTGTTTGGAGGATGGGAGATAGGGAGGCAGGCTGGACTTTAAATGAACAAATCAGTTATAATAAAAACACTGAGATTCAGGTGCCTGAGGTTAGAAATACTATAGGGAATTTAATTACACTAATTAATATTTAAGAAGGGCTAGAGATCACATACTGAATATGGGAAACTAGGTCAGTCAGACATGAGCATATGGGGAGGGCAAGATCAACTGATATAAGTAACAAACAAATCATAAATACATGCTCCAACTGGAATGAAATAGAGAATATAAAATAAATGTTGCAACAGACTTCCAGAATAGGAAGTAAAGTAAACGGTCTACCAGACATAAAAGCAAAATGTTCTAACACACATAAGACATTGGTTTTATGTAAACACATATACTATAGAAAAGACTTTTTTCAAGTTAGTATGAAGTGTTACCCATTTATAAAAACAGACTTAATTTGGGTTCTGTGGATTCATAGCATACCATATTTGCTCTTGTTTCCTCAATGGCTCATCAAGCAATAGTCTCTACAAGGCTTGATTTTCATAGCAGGTACTTAGTTCCCTAATGGCTAAGCCTACCTGGATGCCCAAAACCTGATGGAAGACTGATAAGTATCAGAGTATTCTGGGTTCTATACAAGTTTTTCTAGTTCTGGCTTGATGTCATTTGGTTGATGTCATAGTTTATTCCATATTATCTCTTTGGACATGATTTCTTTTTCTCATTTGTAGCCCAGAGTCAGTTCTGATTTTCCATCACTCTTTTGTATACTTCAAAGCTTTCTACAGAAGGCACTAATGGTTATGAGAGCTACCTTGCTTCTACTACATAAATGGTTCTTTATTATTCTACACTAGCTTTCACCAACCTTTTTCACTTCTTTCCTACCTTTTAACTATCTCTCCCTCCATCTCTTTCCTATAGTTCATCAGAAATTATGTCCTTGAACCTACTGCTCTACCAATAATATTCTTTCAAAGATCCACCCTCTGAAAGCCACAAATGATTAATTCATAGTCCCATCTAGGGAATTTTAAAAACTAGAAGTCTAGAGAATTTACTGGATTGCTTTTTCTATCAACAGTATCATGCAGAAGCAGAAGTAGAAATATAGAGTAGGAGATGGGAGGAGGATGAGACTGAGATCTGGATTCTTCTTGCAAATTCTTTAGTGAACACAGATGGTAACCAAATGAATTTGTCCATGTACAAAATGTAATATTAGGCTTGTGGAAAGAGCAAAGCAAAACAAAACAAAACAAAACAAAACAAAACAAACAAACAAAAAAACAACTCACTTCAGAAGTTTAACCTCTAGTTGAAGAAATAATTTAAATGCAGTAATAGTCCCCCCTTATCTGCAAGGGGTATGTTCCAAGAGCCCCAGTGGATGCCTAAAGCCACAGATAATACCAAAACCTATATATATCTATGTACTATTTTTTTTTTCCCTATACATACATATTTTTTTCACTTAAAGGAAGCACATCCCAGGTTCTCTTTGGCGTGTCAGCATCACTACTCTTGTATTTTGGGGCTATTAATAAGTAAAATGAGGCTTACTAGAACATAAGCACTGCAATACCACAGCAGTGAATCTAATAACCAAGATGACTACTAAGTGACTGATTGGCGGGGAGCCTATACAGCGTGGAGACACTGGACAAAGGGATGATTCATATTCAGGTGGGATGATGAGAGATGATAGGGGATTTCATCATGCTACACAGAATGGCACACAATTTAAAACTTATGACTTGTTTAGTTCTGGAATTTTCTATTTACTACTTTCAGACTGCACTTGACAGCAGGTAAACAAAAAGGCAAAAAGTGAATCCATGAATAAGGGGTAACTGTTGTATATGAAAATCCACAAGACAAAGTATCCCCAAAGCGTAGAACTGTCCTTAAATAACAGAGGAACACAGAGAGAAAATAAGGGTACTTCCTAAAAATTTGAACAAAATTAGTGGTTTTCAAACTAAGCTTCATGGTCCCTAAGCTTACAGAGACACAATTGAGCAACTAAATATTTAATTAAATACAATTAAAAAAAGATCACATATATCAATTTACAATTGTGATAAAAATGACATGCAAAATTTAAATATATTATTTAAATATAAATGTTTAAAATGTACTGGAGACCAATGTGTTACTACAAATTAAATATGCACAATAAAGTTAAACAGTTTTTATGCAGGATTCAAATTAAGGCTCTGAGATTAGAAAGCAAGCTCTTTAAAAACCAAGCAACGAAGAAACAAAAACTGTTACTATATACAACTACGTACCTATGTCTCGTGATTTTCTAGATACCATACAGTACTCCATTTCTCATACAAAAATACACTGAATGCTTAAGCTAATATAATAAACTAATCCTGAGTTTCCATTTTTTTCCTATATTTGACATCATGTTCATAAATTTAATATAATTTGAATTTATAAAATGAGTTTATTTTAATAAAATACTACTAATTATTTTTGTTTTGTTTTGTTTTATGATATTACTCATTATTTTATGTGTGAATTCTCCAGTATGATTTACTTTGAAAAGAGGGTTCTGTGGTTTAAAAGAAAAATGAAAATTCTCTGCGTCAGATAATTTGAATGAACTCTCCACCTCAAGGCAGTTTGATCCTCATGCTTCCTGCTCCAGGCTGCTCAGTTTCTGAATTTATCAACTTGCTGGCTCAGGCCATTGCATACAGCAGACATATGGGCCCTAAACTGTATTTCATATACCGTCTATTATTCCTTCACAAGCTTACTTAAGAAAGATGATAATTTTACACTGAGTAGATTATCTATCATAAAATCATCACAGGACAAAAAAGGTCACCTTTTCTTAAATTCACCTAGTACATGAAATTTATCAGATATTTTCAGAATGCCAGATTATCAGAATTTTTAACATATTTAAAATTTAATTAGTAGAAACTAAGAAATAAGTCAATAGAAACCTCTTTAATTAGCTAAGAAGCATTGCTTATATTGATTATGTGATACATGGACATTTATTCATTTATTTTACATTTACTCAAAATACATTGTTAAAAGTCTCCAAAAGATTTTTTTCTAATGTTAACCAGCCATTAACTTTAGTTAGGAAAAGACAGAGCTCAAAATGACTTTTAACTACTATAGAGAATGAAACTAGCAAACCTGAGGAAAGATCCATTTTCCAAAACCTGAACTATGCTCTACCATGGAACTGTTTCGAACTTTTATAACATTGACATATAAATCAAGGAAAAAATTGACTTGAGGTCTTTCGTAGTCTCTATACAGATTAGGTAAAACAGAATTATGTATGTTATTTATTTTTTAAAGGCTGTCATGTGAAAGGTACTACAGTATAAAGGTTAAGCATGCACTTGAGTTTTTATTCTGGCTCCAGAGTCCTAGCTATGTGACCTTGGGAAAATTACTTAAACTGCCCTAAGCTTTTATTTCTGTAAAATGGAGAAGATAATAAAAATACCTATCCTCATTGATTTTTAGTGAAAAAAAAAATAAATGAATAAATGAAATAATAAAAGTTGCTCAGCCTGATGCCTAGCACATAAAAAGCTCTCAATAAGTATTGTTAACTGTAATTATTAAAATTACAGAACATATAAAAGCCAATTGTTTTCTTCTAGTTATTTTTTTCTATGACCTGATCTTACCCATAATTTCTTGACTATATATTCTTCCCTTCTGAAATAATGTTCTACTTAAATTTTTTTTATTTTTTAGAATGTTCTCTGGCTAATATCTCTTCACCTCCACCCCAATCATCATATAGGATTGCTGTGCTTCATTCTGGTAGTTCTGTATCTGAATTTTTGTCACTGCTCATGTTATTTTCTTGTTCCTACTCAGTGTTTTAAAAAGTAAACTCAAGGAAGAATTAAACATTGTAAGGAATTTATTGAGACTAATGATTATCAAAACTGGACAAAAAGGGGTATTATAAAATACAAATCACACCAAGGGAGAAAAGCTGATGACAGCAGCTGTAAAATATCTGTACATGGTGGGAATGAGTGAACCCCAAAGAAACAAAAGAAAAAAATAGAAAGCCATAAAACTTACATGATTTACAGGGGAAACCTAAGCTTGATGAACAGCCTCTCAAGACTATAGGTACCAGGAAAGTCACCTCTGAATGAATATTTGGATATGATAGTAACTCTGAAAGTACTGATCAGATGGGGACTACTTGTAAGAACAGAATGAGAAATAAGAAAAATGAACGTTTTTCCTGTATTTGATTTCTTTACTGTATAACCTGCATTGAGGAGACAATATCTTTGTGTGTAATAATATAGATGGGATGCTTAAGAATGCTTGATGATGATGGCAATGGCAATAAGGATGACACATTTTAAAAAGCCAAAGTAAAAAATTCATCGACAAGATTAATTAAAATTAGAACCTATGGTGGCAAACATTGGGACAGGGTATCTAAGACAAAAGAGTTTAAAATAGGAATCTAAGAATTTTGTTGTGTGAAAAATACTTCATGTGGACAACAAAAAAAAAACAGTTGGTTTACTGCAAGAATACATGCAGATGCATGGCTTTTTGCCTTGTGCCAGGATATGGATCTGCCTCTCAACTTCCATGAGCACTAAATTCAGTTAAAAACTAAAAACAAAGATATTGCCAAGGAAATTGAGATGGTAATACAACATCATACCTGAGTGAATAAACTATCAAGACAAGATGAACAAAACCAACTGGAATGGAACAAGCAAACGTAACACAAGTCAAGGGAGCTTTCTATAGTGTTAAAATAAAAATACTACCAATCTTGGTATTTGTGAGAAAGCAGGTGAAGAATTTTTCTCAGAATCTATGTGGATAACTTCTACGAGAGTACTACTAATATGAGGAATTTTTTTCAGAACTGCCTTTGCTTCCAAATAAAATTTTAAGACCATTCATAAAAATGAAACTTTATCAGAAATGAAACCTTTAAATTACCAAAAACAAAAGGCTAGAACACTCAAGTCTGTCACAAATATTGTACAAGTCAGATGCAGGAAGACATAATTGGAAATATTTCCATTAAAGCCCTGACAGCCTCCTTTCTTGAGAAGAAATCACCCTAATCTGCTGAAAATGTATTTCTAGTCACAAAACAGTAATCGATGTGTATTCATTTGAAATCTCCATTTAGGTAAACAAACAAACAAACAAACAACCTCTGTCCAAAAAAAACCCACATTCATTCCCATTTCAACAGGAACTACATAAGCTTCTAAAATTATCTTAAAAAGAAAAGCATCACTTTCCTTCTAATGAAGGGTGCTTGTTTTTTTACAGTAGAGGATGTTTGGAAAATAATAATATGCGAGAATATCATGTTATAGTAAATACAGCCACCAGGTCAATGTGATAATTTAATGTATGATTTTGAAGTTGAGCTTTTCTTTTATGCTACTATTCTATAAAAAGTTTCTTTATTTTGCCATGACTAAAATATCTTTTCATCAAATTTGATATAAATACACCAGATATGATAAATATATTTCTGGCTTAAAATGACAACAATGCAAATTGTATGATAAAGACCATGTCATTGTCCTATTTTTTATTTTGATAAAATCTCTTTTTAAGTGATATTTCATGTTAGGCTTTTTTGTACTACTCAATATTATAATTAATAATTCATATTTTTGTTTTTCCCCTCTCACTTTGACAACTTTTATTTTTAATCGGTGGGCATGTGCCAAATTGGTTTGTTATTTATTTATAATGCAAAATGACAAGGGAACTGAATATGTGGAATAAGAGAGATTTCTCTTTCATATGACAAAATTTTCTTAGTAATGGGGATGTTCCTTGCTTATTCTTAGAGACTCAAAGATTTTATAGAGGTTAGATCAAATGGCATTAGAACCTCATATGACAATATGTGATAAATATATTAAGTGGAACTGTTCATTTATGTTTTTAAAATTCATTTTAGTTTTGTGAAGACAGCTGGCACATGCATAAAAAGAGGACAAAAAATACCAAAATATGTAAAAGACTCCCTATTCTGATAGATCCTATAGTGCCAATTAAGTAAAAATTCTGACCAAACAGATCAATTTGTATTCTTTTCTAAATACTAAATCATGCAAATTTAGTAGAAACAAATAGAGAAAATTTCAAACATATTGAATTTCCATTGAAATAAATAAAAAGTTCTATCTATAGGGTTTTACAGAGCATTACATAACCCCTTCATATAACCAGAAACCACATAATCTGAAGACTAGAACATTGGATGGCTGTGACAGAAAATTTGGAGTGTGTTCTCAAAGACATCAACAGCCAAATCACCAGGGAAGCTGATAAGAATGAAGAATCACAGGCCTACCCAGGGATGTCTGTGGAATTAGAATCTGAGGAATATGGCCCTAGAACCTGTACTTTAAGTCATCTTGTGAGGTATAATTAAATTTGAGAACAGTTTTAGGGACTGTTCTCACCAGAGCTTCCCATTGTCAGATAAGCCCTTTCTTTTTTCTTTTTTTAAATAATATTTTTACTTTTCAGTTACAGTTGACATACAATATTATATTAGTTTCAGGTGTACAACATAGTGATTACACATTTATATAAGTTTTGAAGTGATCACATCAATAAATCCAGTACCCATCTGTCACCCTACATAGTTATTATAATATGAACTATATCCCTTATGCTATACTTTACATCCCTATAAATATTTTGTAACTATAAGAAGTATATTTTGTACTTCTTAATCTCTTACCCTTTTTTCACCCATATCCCCAAACCCCCTCCCATCTGGCGACCATCAAAATGTTCTCTGTATCTATTAGCTTGTTTTCTGCTTTGTTTGTTTATTTTGTTCTTTAGATTTCATGTATAAATAAAATCATATAGCATTTGTCTTTCTTGCTCTAGCTTGCTCCACTCAGCACAATACCCTCTAGGTCCATTCATGTTGTTATAGATGGCATGATTTCATTATTTTTTATGTCTGCATCATAGGGCTACCAGAAAGAGATGAGAGAGAGCAAGGAAGTAAAAACCTATTTGAAGAAATAATGACAGAAAACTTCTCTAACTTGGTGAAGGAAACAGACATATAAGCCCAGGAAGTACAAGTACAGAGAGTCCCAAACAAGATGAACCCAGAGGCCCACACCAAGATACATCATAATGAAAATGCCAAAGGTTAGACAAAGAGACAATTTCAAAAGCAGCAAGAGCAAAGCAGTTACTTACAAAAGAGTTCCCAGAAGACTGCCAACTATTTTTTAACAGAAACTTTGCAGGCCATAAGGGATTGGCACAAATTATTCAAAGTGATGAAAAGAAAGGATCTAAAACCAAGATTATCCAGCAAAGCTATCATTTAGAATTAAGGAAAGATAAAAAATTTCCCAGATAAGCACTTTCAATTCATCCTCTGTATTAAATAGTAGAAAATTCAGGAGACACAACATATTTGATTAAGTTACACGCTTTCTCAAAGATTGCAGTGTCTCCTATGTCTTTCATAAATTTAAAAATTATAGTCCACTGTCACTGTCCTACTTTAACCAGCCCCCTCTCTGCTCTACATCTGTTGCCAACCTGTGCAAATCTTTGATGCTTCAACATCATTCAATTAGTCTCCAACATTTGCAATAAAGAAACTTTTCCCAACAATTTGGTCCCAAGTCTCATTTAAAATTGACAAACTACATTTGCATATAATATTGACCACTTCAAAATAATTTTAAGACTTTAATTATTTTGATCACTATTAAAATGTAGGAGGTTTTAGTTTAACATTGAACCAGATGTGGGAATTAATGTACATGGAAGTTAAATGGTTTAACTATGGTTAACTCATTAAGTGGCAGAGTCTGAACCAGAGCACAGGTATTCTGACGTTATACCGCCTTGTCTTTAAACCTGCTCCTTGAGCAAACCTTTTTCCTACCTTTATGGACTATGCCTTTGTATGGGCTCCGTATTTCTAAGATATTTTATCTATACTTTGGTGTACATGGTATTTATCTTTCAAAAGTGAACTATGAAGAAACCTAATTTTATTGTGTTATGCAATCTGGGGGTGGTCCAGTTTGAAATGGCAGTAATAATGATGGAAATGCAGCCTTGTGAGGCACTAGCTAGATTTTTAAGGCTTACCATTTTGAACTTTCATAATTCATTTTAAGATTTGGTGTTAGGGTGGATGTGAGAAATATAACTGTTGCCACATTGAACGTGTATCAAAAAGTCATAGCCATGACTACTACTTGGTTAGTTCTATTTCTCTGTTTGAATGTAACAATGCAAAGTGGTGTCTAGAATCTCATGCATAATTGTCATAAAATGAAAGAAAATAGAAACTATTAGTATAAGTATAAAGTTAATGAATTGGTGACTTTTTAATGGAGTTCTATTGGATCAGATTACTTGAAAAATGTTCCCTGTGGGAACTCACACACACACACCCCACATATACAACACATGCATACATCAAAATGTTCATCATGAAGTTTTTAGGAAACAATACCAATAGATCCGTTAAGCACTTTTACTTGGCATTACAGGATCTTTCATAAATGGGAGCTTAATTAGATTTCAGCATTTTTGATTCCCAGAGGTTAGGATAGAGGGTGGGTGAAGGAAGAAAACAGTAGGTGGAAGATGTGTGTGTGTGTGTGTGTGTGTGTGTGTGTGTGTGTGTGTGTGCGCATACTTGTGTGAATTTAAGCACTCTGAATTTAATGAAGAAAAATAGCATTATTGTGCTTTTACATCTCTGTGTAAAAGATAACCAGAGTTTACGTAGGCTCTATCCTAACACCCTTTGAGAATCCCTTTAAACATCAAAATGGATTTTATGAACACCTGAATGAATGTTTCTATTGAATTTTCCAGAAGTGGGAACTGAGTACAGTTTAGAGAGCAATCTTTTTCACTATGATCAGTAGCAATACTTTCCTTCCATTGGAAGGCAAGGGATAGACATAAAAAAAGCATTAGATACATACCTAGAACAAAATATTGTAGAATCCAACTGGTGTTTGAGAGATGAAGACAAGTTGCGATAGACTCTCTGGCTTGCTTATTTTCTGAAATTTTCTGTTTCCCTATTTCCTATGGTTACCACCATGGAACATGTTAAAATCTCAGTAGGAACTCTGTTTCAACTTTTCCTTTCAAAACACAGTGAAAAAGCCTAATGGAAAAAAAATGTCCTTCCTATCTCCATGCCAGGCACAGTGTAAGATCCACAAACTTAAAAGCCAGGCAAACAATCTTTTATGTGCCCCAAAGCTCAGCAAGTGACCTAGTGCAACAAATATTCTCAAATAGGCATGTGACCTGACTAATGTGTGCTATGAGATGAGTCAAGGAAAATGGAACCATCTGTACTTTTATTGGATAGTCAAATAATTTCTCTCTGTCCGTCCAAAAACATAATTTATATAGTTTAAGGTAGATACAATGGGAGATTTTTCAAAAAGAATCTAATTTTTAAAATTGGCGATATAAAATGATCTAAAAAGTATTACCTAGTAATCACAGGCCAATGGGCTTAGAAAACTGTGACTGCCTTAAAAATCGTTAGCACTCATCTGTGTACTAAGGCTTCTTTAAGACTTATAGTAGAGATTTAGGGGAAATAAACAGAATTAACACACTGCAATAATCTTCATGAAGTGGGGTGTAGGCACCCTTCCTCCTCTGTGATGAAAGCTACCAATTATTGAACTGTTAGAGTGGGTAATGGCAGAAAAATAGCAATCAACTAAGGATCCATGTTAGTTTTTGTATATGTTTACAAAGCTTTGCCATTTGTTTCTTAAACCTATATGTCAATCATACATCATATCTCCATTACCTCAAATAAGTTTTTTATCTTAATGGGAAGGAGGAAGACAAAGTAGTAATAATTGGTACAACATGGTAACAAAGGTTGAGTCTGTCAAAGATTACACCTAACATAATATGAATATTCAGGAAATGAAAAGGGCAAGATGGAACTGAGCAATATACTGTGGATAAGGTGACAGCCAAAGGTCCATAGATAACCCTAAAATTTTTTTCCTCTATCTCATTAACTGCTCTGCTCTCTTTACAGATAAGGAAACAAAATGTGCATTATAACAATAATTGCAACTAACATGTAATAGGTCCATACCACAAGCCAGGAACCATGTCAATGTTTAAATTATACCATCTCATTTAATTCTCACAAACATCCTCCAAGGCAAATGTTACTATTGGATTTTACAAAAGAAACAACTAAAGCTGACAGAGATTAAATAACTTGTTCAAGGTTGCACAGTTGAGTGGAAGAGTCAAGATATGAACTCAAATTTGTCTGACTTAAAAATCCAGGCTCTTAACTACTAGGCCAGTAGTTCCTAACTGTCACTAAGTGTCCTCAACTCTACAGTGGCTTTTCCTCTGCCCCACCATGTACTCCTTGCCGCATTTGTTTGTCATGACAGTAGATGTGATATACATGTGGAAATTTTTACGAAGGATTTGCGCAGCAGAATAGGTCACAAGTCCACCAAAGAGACTTTATTCATATGTACCTATGGGCTATGATGAATGAACACAAAAAAGCCTCAAATTTATTACTCTTATCTCCGAAAATGAAGTATAGGCAGGCTGGCTTTAAAAGCCCTTCATACCAAGGTTTTCACTATATTTGGAATTGCCTCCTCCTCTCCTTTCACAAATCCTATAAGAGTAGCTACTAGATCCAAGGGGAAAAGTTACCCTTGGATCCAGTTACCACTCCTTTACAATACTATTTCACTCATGATCTCAAGGCTACCAAAGTCACTCAAATCATAAAAGCACTAGAAGTAAAGAAAAAAATGTGAGTAATAGAAAGACAGTAAGATTTCAGCTCAGACGTTCTAGGTTTTTCTTTACATTCTGTCACTCTGCTCTCCGTGATTAAAGCCACTCTTAGCCTCATTTCCTTTTCTGTACTTAAGCCATATCTCTCCTATTGAAGTGGTTTAAAAAGTGTCCTACCCACCAGCATTACCTGGAAATTCATCAGAAATGCAAATTATCCATCCCTGCCCTTGACTCAGAATCAGAAACTCTCAGGGTAGGGCCCAGATGATTCTGATCATCTCCAGATTATCCTGATGAATCTACTTCATTAGGGTTATCTAAGGATAAAAGGAGATTATGCATAAAACTGTTATTTTTTATTACTATCTGCTTAAGTCAGAAATCTAAAATTCTCTCACTTAAGTATTTAGAGAAATAATATTATAGCCTACCTTAGTTAGATTAATAACCTTGTTTCTGAATTTCACTTTGAATGTGTAGATGAAGCCCAAGTCAACCAGAAGTTTTGCAATTAGCTTGGAGTCAAAGAGAAAGCAAGGAGTGGAGCTGAGAAAGAAACCCCAGAGTGAACTTGATTTTAATTCATACTGTTAAGGTACCAACCATGCACTTTCATCTATAATCACAATGACACGTTTTATAAACATGTCTCTATCTTTAGGTTTAGAAAATATAATAGTAACTTTTGTATTTTAAAATGAATTAACTTCTATAATTATGGGCTACAGGTAGCTCAAGAATAAATGATAAATAAGAAGTTTTCTACAGTGAGAAGATGCAATTGCCCAAATCTCTCTATATGAGAAGTGCAGACAGTATTCCCCTTGCTCCCCTCACATTTCTGATTATTACAATGGTGGAAAACATGATAAATAAAAGTATATAAATACATAGTGCTTTCACTCTAATATATATTCTACATATATTTCTGTAATATTATATTATTTGGATACTATAAAACATAAACTGGATTTTAGGAGATGCTTTGGGATGCCCCTCTTTCTGTCAGCAGCACTCAATCTTTTTACTGTAATTTATTTGATACAGCTGCTAAGATGCTTAATACTTTTACATGCAAGGGTAGAGAAAAACAGAGAGAGAGAGGGAATGGATTGTTAATGAAATTCTCTGATTGCAAAAAGCACTTTGGAATGATCAGGTGGTAAATAATAATAATAAGAAATAACATAAAGTGCATAGATGCTACAGCAATAGTCACTATATAAATGCAGAAGAGATCAGACATGAATAGAATTTGCATTTTATGCAGCTTCTGTGTGTGTATATAGAATATACAGTTGCTAATTTTTCAATAATACTGGTAAAATATTGTTCAAAATCAATTCTTGCTATCTTATCACTTTAAAAGGCATCATATAGAAATACTCCATTGCTCCTAGTGAAATGGAGAATGCATGCAGAGTCCAGAGGGAGCCTCTTTGCACACATGAATAAAAAGAACTCAGATAAAAGGAAAGAACGAAGAGAAAATAGTAACACCATTAGAGCAGGTATGGAGTCATGTACAAAGGTGAGCTTTGAGAAACATTGGGAACAAATAACTGTTAATGTGTGACAGAGGAATTATAGTGAGGATATATGATGAGACACCAAAAACACAGATACACGCATTTTCTCTTTGTTGGGCTTTTCTAGTGGTGGTTGTTTTTAAATGGAAACAGGAAGAGGGGAGTGAGAAGTGTGTTTTTTTGTTTTTGTTTTTGTGTTTTTGTTGTTGTTACTGTTGTTTAGTTTAGCTATAACATTAACAGCAACCTTATACCAGATTCTTCCAACAGTTCCATGACCTCGACACTTATTACAAACTTGCCTTCAATTTTCTTGTTACTTTCCCTTAGTAGTTGTTCATAATCCAATGCCCATTCATCAAGTACACTAAATCCTAGTCCATGGTTACTATACTTTTGAAGAGATGGGAGGCTGTTCAGAGTTGGGGAGATTCTCTTAGTCATGGGGGAAGACTCTGATTAGGATTCTAAGAAAGCAGAGACCTTAATAAAAAGACCACCATCCAAACAGTACTGAGCTCTGAAGACTGAATCAGGCAAAATATACAATTATCTCCCGTCCTTTGTCTTCTCTTTTTGTAGAACAAAAGATTGTTTTTAGGATCTTTTCTCCCCATGGTCATTAAAAAGCAGGATTGGACTTGCACATACAACTATATTTCAAAGTATCTCGAATTTCCAATTTGGAAGAAGATGCAAACTTTCTCAGAGAAACTCAGAGAAAACAAATCTGCATATTCACAGAACTCTCACTTATTTCTAGAATAGGAAAATGGAGAGATAAATGCCAAATAAGATAGAAGTAATAATATCAGTAATAATAATATTAATATCAATACTTTGGATTCTAGAGCATGTTTTATCACAAAAATTCACCTGTGTTAACAGAGAATCCAGGGCAAGGAGGTCATGAAGTCTGTGTTTCTATCTTCAGGATTCAGCCCAAATCAGACTCTCCGGAAAGCTGTAAACACTCACAGAACAAACTTTACCAATGAGATTGGAATGAATGCTGGGGATCCTGGCATAAAAGCATCTCCCTGTCCCTTGTTCTAAAAGTTAACTATTAAACCACATGTTGTTCATCCTGATTTGGTTTGCTCAGTTCTAGAAACAAGGACGCACTGATCAGATTGCCCTGGGCAATTGAAAACCTAGTGAAGCCTTTGTGAAGACAGCTTTCTTCCCGCCCTGACCTAAAGGGCTTCTATTATCAGACTATCAATTCTGAGTCACTGGTGAAGGAGGGAAAGTATCTTCTTTTAAAGACCAAGTTCTTTTTTTTGCTGGGTTTTCTGGTTTTGGTAAACTAAACATTTTAAGTGCTTAATTTCCTCCCCCCACCCCTTAATTCCCTTCTTCTACTCTAGTTTATTCTTTTAATTATTTACAGACTTGCTTGTCTGGACACTTTGTTCTAGTAGAAGTTGGTGGACTTTTTTCAACATCTTTTAGTGGAATGCAATAATAGATGCATAGAGAAGGAATCGGTCTTAAAGGTACTTTAGGTTTCATCTGTGACAGAGATCTTTTCCTTTTGTTGATTTTTTTTTTCTGTGCACTGTCCATTCTACAGCTTGAAATGGCTACAACAGTGTTTGAAAAATTGGTTGTTAGCTACTGTTCAAACAATTTTTCAAAAACCATTCTTGCAAGCCCCATTTTACTCTGTTTTAAGGAGGGTTTTGTTAGGGTTGGTTTCGTTTTCTTTCGGTTTCTTTGTGGAGTCATGCTGGCAGAGAAACAGTCTAGAACATTGCTTTTAAATGTGGTATAATTGGGATTATAACCATATTGAATCTGTATTCAAAATTTATTAGATTGAGCCATGTGCAGCTAAAGGAAAAAAGAGGTCATAAGTCTTCAATACTTTTCATAAATATGAACACCAGGGAATGCAAATGTTAAAATTCACCAAGCATTACACGATATCCCATTGTTGGAAAATATTTTCTCAAGTCAAGATTCATGGTGTAGGGAGAAGATGGGGCATTTACATGTGAGATTTTCCTCCATATTTTTGCCAATGAGTATCTTTGAAAATGCCTTAATATTTATATAATTTACATTTGTGAAAATGATACACTATAGGTTACAAACAACATGACAGGAAATCCATTTTGAATACAACTAAGAATGAAAAACTTTCCTGGTAGAATCTTCTAGGACTGATCATTTTCACTGATATTTCATGGATTCAATAATTTGCATATATAAAAATTAAAGAAAATTGAGATTAAGAGATAGGGTGAAAACAGCTAATGGTATTCAGATTTGTAGAAAATGGTAATACTTGTTTAAAAAACAGGATTTAGCCAAGTCCTACAGTGATTATTGATAAATACACAATAAAACTTTTTAGTTCTTCAACAAGTGAGAGTGAAACATCTACCCCATTTTAAATTTAGAGTAACAAATATAATAAAGACACATATCAAAGTTGGCAATGGCCAGTCTTTAAAAGAATGTCTTGAACACTCATTGTGATCAGAGGAAGGGTGAGCAGGAGAGATGTAGACCAGGGTAAGCATTCCTGATGTGTAATAAAAAAAAAAACCCAGCATCATATAATAAAGTTTTTTTAATTCTATTTTATGAGGAAATATTTGAAAAAATATGCTTTCAGAGTTTTTGTTGTAATTTATTTCCCTCCTCCTCCTCCTCCTCCTCCTCCTCCTCCTCCTCCTCCTCCTCCTCCTCCTCCTCCTTTTCCTTAGCTAAAATTTCACTCTAAATTCTAGGTAAATTTCAGAAGCTCCTCTTAGAGCTTCCAACCCAAATTAAGTATGTGATTGTAGTAAAATAAAGTACTAAGCCAATCCACCTTGCTAATGCCCAAATCCTTGCTCAAAAGAAGGTCTTGGGGCTTCGATTGCAAACTGGAAAATTCGATGGTCCAAATGCAAAAGAACAAATTGGAAAACCAGGCCTGAGTACCACCCTGGAAAATAAAGATTCTTAATCTGAAGGGCACTCCCAGCACTGCTTTACTGTATGTAAAAATCATGGCTAAATTATATATCTCTACTTTTGGCAAGCTTGCGGAAGAGACAGTGTGTTATTTTTCTTTCTGTATATACTTTTTAAATTGTAAAATGCAAAGCACTATAAAAAAGTAAAGTTGCATTAATGCCTCATACAAGAAATACATAGGTGGCTGAATTGAAAATATATTGTATTTGCTTCATAAAAGTACTAAATACTCCTAATAATAATAATAATAACATTTTTTTCAGAAATTAGGTGAAGAATGGGTCTTCAGAATACATCTGCTGAAAATAATTTTAATTTTAGTGAAAATGACTAGGAGAAGTCACAGGAGGCTTTTAATGGGAAGTCAGAAACCCCTGGTCTATGGACAACCCATTTTAAGATCCTGTTTATTCTGAACTAGTAATAACCTGTCTCCTGAAACCAAAGGGAACAGTAAAGAAAATCACCTATATTCATGTGCTTCACCCTTCTAGAGATCTAGTAAATCCACAGCTTTGGGTTCATAGTCCTATAAAAATAATGACGCAGTGAAATCTTATCACTTTGTTTGCTTTGATGAAATTGGCTCTGCCCTCAATTAAATTTTACTACAAACTTCTTTCCCATCACCAATACCGTAAATATAGAACCAGACATAAGCATGTGGTAATGGAGGAAAAATGAGTTTTAGCCTTAGAAACTTACACTTGTATCCTATTTCCACCCTTTAACAAGTCATTTAACCTCTCTAGGTCAAAGTTTTCTCAACTATTAAGTGAAGATAATGGTACCTATCTCACATGATTGTTTTAAGAATTAAATGTAAAATGCTTGGTGCAGAGAGGTCATTTGATAAATGGCAGCCAAATCACTGCCTGCAGTAAAATCCAGATAAAACATATTTAGCCATGACTGTTGCTCTGTGAGTTAAGTCTGGTATCCACGCTTCAAAATCCATTAAGTCAAAATAATTTGGTCATTTTAGCAATACTCTTTAGAGATTTTTAAAAATGACATTTCCCAAAAGACATGCTAGCTTACGGTTATAGGGAATTCCTGTAGTTAAAAGGGAGCTTTATTCAGTTCATAATATAGTGTATCTAGTCTTGTTCCTCAAATCCAGGATCATAAAGACCTTTCATCATAAAGGATAAGAGCGACATTTAATTAACCAGATTTTTAAAAATTACAGTAAGAAGTGAATGTAGATTATCAGGATGACAGAAAGTGCACAAAGTCAAAGCAACATGGAGAAGAAATGTGCCCTGTATGAATAGCCTGCAGATGAAAAGGAATGGAAAGACACTTTAAATAGGAGAGAGAAATGGAGGAGTAAAGAACAACATCAAGACCTAGAAAACCGTAGGTTAAAAAGTGATCGAAACTGACTCTAAGGTAAGAGGTAAAAAATGATTTAAGGATAGGGAAAGGAAAGCCATGAGAACAAAATTCCTAGGAACTGAGGATTATTTAAAAAAAAAAATCCTTAAGTGGTATGATCCAAGGTGGTGCTAGCTTCAGAAAATACAAATATTGATGGGTTAAATCAGGACTGAGAAAAATATAAAGCCAAATATGGACAAATCTCAGAAAAAAAATAGGCAGCCTGGGACTCAACTGTCATCACAATTCATTTGTGTTTCACATCCCACTGTTTGTGACATTAACAGAATTTCGAATTTAGCAATAAACTATTTTTGTATTTGTGAAACTCTGCAGCCATTTTCCATATGTAGCTACCACTGCAACTAGAAACAATAGCCTTTTGATCTTTAAAATACTTGCAATTAATACTATTCAAATTTGGGGTCACTTAAGAGTTTCTTAAGTTAATTCACTTTTTCTACCATTTGAAGTGAAGTGTAATCTCTGCTCTTTATTTGCATTAAATTCAAATTATTTGTCTATTTTAGTAACATCTTTGGTAGCTTTGCTTTTACTGTCATTTTTCAAAAGATAAAGTTAGTTTTAGATTTTTGAGTTCCATTTTCATTTAACTAGAATAACGAAAGCAATTTCATGAAGGAATTTGAATAGAAAAAATTTACATATTTAATTTAATATTTAAATTTTATTAAAAATTTAAATATTAAGCAAGGCAATTTCAAATATTAGTATTTACATCTCAGTATATATCAATCATAAATATTATATGCATGCTATATATATAAAATGAGCTTATGTTCATTGTACATGAGGCTTTTATGTCTTATTTTTGCTATTGCTGTTGTTAGTGAATATCATTTATTGAGTAACTATTATGTTTCAAGAACTCTTCTAGGGACACATACTACGCAACAATGCCATTGCTCCATTTTCCATCTGATGACTCAGACACAAGAGATAGCATGTCCGTAATATAGTAATTTGTAAATATAGAGGTGATAACCAAATATATGGCTCTGCAACTAAAAAGTCTACGTTTTTTTCATTGTATAATTCTGCCTTTCACACCGGTGCAAGCCTACAATTTTAAAAAGTTAACATAATGTGCTGTCAAGATTTTACAGAATTACTTTTTTCTAATGTATTGTTATTCCATTGCATCATCATTCTCTTAAAATCATTTACACTTCTACAGAACATCTACATTGATGTTTACATGCCCTTTCTTATAAAATGTAGTTCAACTAAAATAATTATTTAAGTACCTTCTACATGGCACGGGTTAGGCTAGATATCTTTGTTCACTATCATGTTAAAATTCAGATCTTCACAATGTAGTATCCTCTCCCTCCTAAAGATATATCTTTAGGTAAAATTGTATTTCTAATCTTTTTGGTCGCTAATGGTATAAAGAACTGCAGCACCATGAGAAAAACATTAAGACTTTGGATTTAAAAGTTCCCTTTAGTAAAACAAACCTATTTAGTTACAAATCATTGAAATAAAATCTGTAACATGAAGGGCATTTAAGGCAGATTTAAACATCATTTTTACCTGGAAACAGAAGATTAGCCTGAATAATAAGAAAAAAATCATGTATCTACTGAGCTCAATTATTTAGTAATTTTCATCTATAAACCCAGATTCTTAATGTGTGTCACAAAGATAATATCTCTGATCCACCCTCAGTAGAAAATATGTTTTGAATTTGGCAGTAGCGATAATGGAGTTGCACTGGACAAACTATATTCAGCAAGTTTCCTTGATAATGAAAATAACTCTAATAGCAATAAAATAGTAATTAGCATAATAATAATAATAATAATAATAACATTTATTGAATACCTTACTATGTGCCAAGTATGGCATTTAGCTCTTTACATGCATTATCTTATTAAACTCTCAAAATATCTTATGAGGTATGTATTGTTAATAAAGATACTGAGTCACACACAGGTCAAATAACTTGCCCAAGATCAGAGACAGTGAAGCAGAACCAATGAGTCTGACTACAGTACCTACATTAGGTGGGGGTTAGAGCAGGCACTATGATGTTTGTTCGGCAAAATACTGCATTTCTGATGTTCTGTCTGTATTGACGAGGGTTATACCCAGCTGGTTTTTAAGCCCAAATCTGAAGGTCATTAGTAGGACTAAAAGCTTGAGTTGCTGCTATTCATTCTGCCTGCTAATGAAAATGCTCCCTTCCGAGAAGACAGTGTCTGGCTGGATAATCCTAGAACATAACACATGCTCAAAAAATATCTAATAAATGTTAACAGTAGTTTCTCTAAGTGCTGAGTTAACAGGTGATTTCCACTGCCCCTCTTCACACCCCCTTTTTTTTAAGGCAAGGTAACCCTTGGTTGGTTTCACAGATTGCAAGGAACTTGTCAGCTTACAACCCATGATTTTTTATTTTTTACACCTACAGCAGCAATTCTTCCTAGGTGGTCTCCCATCCAAGTACTAACCAGGCCTGACCCTGCTTAGCTTCCATGATCAGATGGGATTGGGCTTGTTTAGGGTAGCATGGCCATACACCACGCCTACTTTTTTTTTTTTTAATATATTGTCCTATTGTCTGAAATATTTTCATGGGGGCACGTGTTAGGCGATCAGCTAAAAAATTAGAACTTTAAGAAATTCTTTTTGTTTTGTTTTTCCTAATAGGTGACAGTCTCAGTTAAAACATAACTTCATCTGGAAATCTTTCGTGTTACTCTACACTCTCATCCATTCAAGGACAGTACAGTACTCCTTATTCTGTCCTCCAGAGAACCTTATCAAAGCCACATGCTGTTATTGCTAGTTGTCTTCTCTGCTTTAGTCCCTTGAATACTGCTGATCTCATAACTTACCAACCAACCTCTTAGACCCCTGGAAATCTTGGACACTAGCATTCAGTTAAACAACAACAACAAACACCCCAAACAGAACATACACATACTAGAACAAGTTTAAAAAAAAAAAAAAAAGAACGATCTTTTCACACTTTGTGTCTCCCCTTACATTATGTACAGGTCCCCAAGAAAAAGAGCTGTCCACAACAAGGAGTGCCCTGAACTGAGTAGCATATTCCCCAGAGAAGTTTATTAATATATCAAAAAATATATATTTATACACACACATACATACATACATTATAAAATAACATGAATATAATTGGAAATAATTGGGAATGCAGTAGGCGATGTCTCCAAAATAAAACTTATTATTTTTACATTTATATTTTATTACTTTACACGTTATACTTAGTAATTTTATTCCTTCTCTACCTTAATATATTATATATCCTAATATATTCATACCTAATATAGATCATAAAAGTAGAGACTATTTTATTCACCACTGTATTCCTAGTTCCTAGAAAACGGCATGCTTCTAAATACTCAATAAATATGTGGTGAAGGGAAGGGAAGAAAAAAAAATATAAAAGTTTTTATAATGTTTCTCATATTATTCTGGAAATAATAGAGGGGATGGGTGTCTCCAGTTCTTTTCCAGGAAAACATGAATCACCCATGAAATTTTGAGCTCTCATCCTGCTTCTCATGGTAGCTACCAAATTCCTTCATGCACAGTATGTTCCTTCTAGCCTGCCCAAGTTCTGGCACTGCTGAGACTTGGGAGCAGAGTATGAGGCAGAGTCCCACCTGCCAACTAGGGATGCTGCTGTCATATAGGTTCCAGTATTTCCTACAAGTCAGCTGAGCTCCCAGAAGGGCAGTGGAAAGAGACTTGCAAGTCTTCACAATGTCAGGTGCACCCACACATTTCTCTCCTCCTCTCAAAAAGGATCCTGGTAACACATCAATGATTGATGATGAGAGAAAGGAAATCAGAGGGTCCCCATGATACCTCCCATGCTAATCTTGGCAGATGCTTTCTCTCACTGAGGGATAGAAGGCGAACCCTACAAAGGGTTTCTTATGTTTTGCAACTTCCAAATTGTAGCAGGGTCTGACCATATGAAACTGCTATCAACAAATGTCTGCTTATACTGATATAATACAATGAAAATCTTGAGCTTTATTCAAGAGGAGATTACATGGCAATTCATACTCATCCTAATATGGAGACAGTAATATCCTAGTAATAATAAATTATCCTAGATTATGAGATTTTTCAGACAACAGACTTTTTCTTTTTTATCTTTGTATCTCTAGTACCCAGCCCCAACATATGTCTCAGCATATAGTAGTTTTCAATAAAAGATAGCTAAAATGATAGCTAAAAAATAATTAAAGAATGTTTTCTGCAATGCAGAGTGTTCTTCTAAGCCCAATCTTTCCAGTTTTATTAGCAGGCGATCATCACTTACATTGCACATATACATTAGCGTTTTGGTTAGTGTGAATATAAATCTGTACCAACTGTGGTATGAAAGTTCTACCATTTCATGTTCATATACTAGAAAATTTAAAGTCACATCTTGAAACAGTGGTTTTCAAACCTTAGTGTGCATAACTAACCCTGGCAGCTTCCTGAACTACAGATCCCCAGGCTCCATCCTCAGGACTTCTAATTCAGAAATTCTGGAATGGGATCAAGGAATCTTCCTTTTGACAAGACTTTAGGTAATTCTGCTACAGGTGGTCCTTAGACTACTTACTATGGGTTGGGTTACAAAAGTAGTGCAAAAGAAATCTTTATGTTTTGCCTTTTCAATATGGAGAAAAGACTAGCATATTCAATGTAACTTAAGCATGAGAATTACCTGTGATAAAGACCATACAATTTGCTAAGACTTTTGAAAATGAAACAAGGGAAGACGCCAGGGCAAGAAACACTATATTTCCAGCCAGAAAGGGCTTTTTAAAAAATTTCACAGTGCGTTTAAAGTAAAAGGAATGGCAGCAGTGCAGCAGTGTTTCGTGAACAACTTAGGGAAGCAATGTTGACTCAAGAGATTTGAGAAAAATGTGTTTTAATGGCTATTATAAAAGTAATTCCTTCTAAATCTTTGATTTACTATAAAAATGTATGTATATATTTATATTAGATAATTTTTAAAATTCCCTCTTGGACTTGCTTTTTTACATAAGATCTCTGCCTTGCCAATATCATTGCTGCCCTCCCCCTGATACTTATCCCCTGGGATTGAAAGTCTACTCCTCCATGCATGTCCCAGGGAAGGTACTGTTTCTGCTCTGCTCTGACCTTTTGGTCTCTGCAGCCTACAATTATTTTCAATGGGTGTCGTCTCAGCATTGAGTTCTCTAAAAACTCAGAGTCTGTCATTTTTTCCAGAGCTTTAGTTAATGAATGATGGAAAATATTTTATTATTCTTATGAATGTTGTAACTTGTATAACTTGTCATGGTTTTCTCTTCCACTTGGCTGCAAGAAAGTTTAAAGGCAAATGAGTAGCACTTTACTGAATGTGGTTTGTGTCCTGACCTCATTCCAGACTTCATTTTTGTATCCTTGTCCTTGTTTATTGTTTTGTTTTATTTTGTTCATCTTTCTTATCTACTTCTACTCCATATATTTTACTGTATTATATATTTCTTTTTCAACCATTTTAATTACTAGAACAAGGTGGCAGAAATAAAGGAAAACAAAAAGTGAGTGTGTATGTGTATTAGGGAATATATGTAAAACGTGTCAAAAATATAAAAAACTAACCTCCTCAAAAAATGGAGGTATCTGTAGGCTTTCAACTATTAGATTCACTTGATTACTGCAATTAAAGAGGCATAAACTTCAAACACCACTATGAGAAGATCCACATGAAATTAGATATAGGTGTTTTCATCACAGATCATTATTCTGACATCTTTCAGTTCTGAAAGCCAACTATTACTGTGTTAAAAGCTATGTTAGTCTTTAGATTACCCAAAAAAGTCCTAGGCTTAATCAGCCTAACAAAGTGTATAATTTTGAAAACAACTTTTCTTTAAAAAAAATTATGTATGCATCTGTATTATTTACATCTATGTATCTCATACATCTCTTATGTAAGAGATACATTTATGTATCTCTTACATCTATGTATACATGTATATGTATATATGTACATATACACTTTTTTACCTAGAATCTTCAAACTAAACATCTCATTCCTTTGTCTTCATTATTATTTTCCTTTTAATAAATAATTTTCATTAAGCAACAAATAGCCATAAGTAATCTCAACCTCAAAAGCTGGATTTAGTCTGGATTTAGTATTTTCTGCATTTCTTCTGAAAGTGCTCCAGCTAGTCTCAGTCTAACTCTAGTAAAACTCAGGTAGGTTAGAAGAACTCTAATTGGGCACTCGACATCTTCACAATGATACTCATCTTGACTGCCTTTATATGACCACTCTGAGCTGAAATATTATTATGTTTGGGAACTAAATACAATTTTTGTTCTAGTTTTAATTTCTGGATCTCATATCCTTTCAGATACCAAAGGAATATAGTACTACCCTAAAATAATGCAAAGTAATGCTAATCCCCCTGCCTCCCTGCCCCCAGAATGGCTAACCAATAATCTATTCTTTCTTCCATTATATCTTAGCGGATTATGGAAGTGCTTTTAGTCTGACCTCCTTGTGTCTCTTGCAACTCATTTGTAGACAGTCCAGAAGTTAGCAGCTGGACTTCATTTTCGTTCCAGCAGTCACCGTTTTATAATGTTTCTCCAAACTCACTGCTAGTTTCTCTATTGACAAGTCCTTCTCAAATTCCAAAAGGTATTTAAATTTGGTGTGTTAAATCAGAGAGCAAATATTATCTAATTTGCCATAGGTTCATGCCACTCAACTACACATTACCATTCATTCCCTATATATTAAAGGAATGTAATGCTACTATTCTACCACTGAAGACCAATGAAATACTTAGCAAAAGTAACTGGTTACAAAACACTTTTAAACATCAAAGTGCTGCATTATTTTTAAATTTTGCATAGAACTCTAGTTCAATTTTCGAGCCTTTCCAAGTCCTCATAATTCTGCGATATTCATAATAAAGCAGGCAGATGGTTTAGTCTCTGAACACGTTTTAAATGCCCCTTCTGCTATTCCAAAATAATGGATAAAATTGTGCCCTCAAATAGTCATAAGAAACTTTAAGGAGGCTGCCTCTTAAGAGCTGAGGACAAAATGTGATCCAGTGGAAATTAAAACTTTAAAAAATACATTTTCTAAACTTTTTTATGACCTGCATTCTACACAGTAAGACAAACTGTATTTTTCAAATAAAATAGAATATAGTAAGAAAGAATCTTAACCAGTATAATGCTGCATAATTCAAGAAATAGATTAGAAGGTAAAATATAAGTTTTATATACATATATTTTAAAATTCTGATTCTCTAAAGCCTTATGACAGTCTGATTTAATTTCTAGGTGATTGCCAGATTTTCCTTTTTGATTATTCCTATTATTATTACTATCATGTAGACGATTTATCATTAAAGTACTTTATGATTATTAATTGGTTAATTTATTTTAAATTATGTTTATACCTCTGTTTTAAAGCCTTATTATTCATAGTTATTACAACCCTAAAATGCTATTTCATCAGCCAATTATTCTCATTTCAAAAACAGTTTGTTGTCGATAAAAGCACTCTTTCCAGGTTTTCATAGGATATGAAATATATTCCTCAGTGGATATATGTGTTTTGATAATGCTGTTCACAAAATCTAGCTGTACTTAGGAGAGTACCTCTGCTTCTTGATGTGTACATTTTATCTACAGAATGAGACTTTATTTTCACACTTATACTTTTATGTATCAAAATTTGGTTTTGGAAAAGCCTCTAAACTAGTTTCACTTACCTCAGAATGTCCACAAAACTCAGTAGTCAGATCAACATTTCAGATAAAAAGACTACACAACTGACAATAAGGACGTTGGTTATTACAGAAGCCCAAAGTCTAAGTAACTACGTATTCCAAAACGGTAATGTCCCTTTAGAAATTCTGAAAAAGGACTAGCTTGATCCTAACATAAAACAGAGTTTACTTTAAAAAACAAATGCAATACTTGTACCCAAATGTGTTTGGGACACTATTAAAACAGTTTATAATTAACAATGTTGAGAATAATTCAAGAGCCTTAAATCAAATGATAATTTAATACATATATCAAAGTTTATATATTATATATTCTTCTGTTGATAAAGACATAAAGTAACTGAGAAAACCCTCCCTCTTATTTCTCTAACTTTCACAAAAATGCAGCACTAAAAGTAAATTCTCAGTCAACTTAGAAATACGCCACACAGTATTCCAATAAACAACAACTTGATTTTAAAAACTCACCATATTAAAAATTTCCCCCATCTTTCCCTTGCTTCCCCTTGTTCTTTCACTTTCCATACACATAATCACACTTACCTGCACAAGTCTGAAACATCAGTCTATATATATTTTTTGGAATGTACTCTGTACCGATGCATTTTTTCTGTGTTTCTTTCTAACCCTCGGGAATGTTAAGAATTTAGGAAGAGAGCCACAGCTTAAGAGAGCAATTATTTGCCAGTAAATACTCAATTTGCTTGTCCTATGATTTTTCTTCTAACTTGAATATTCAATAATCCGTCCCTGACTGCGTCACAAGCACAAAAAGTCTTTTCTCTAAAGGAGAACACTTTCGCCAATCAACCTTCAGCCACGCCAGGGCACAGCTCGTCAGGGTGATTTGTTAGCTTTAATTAATAATTCCTCACGCTGGCCATTTTAACAAACAACACAGTGAGACTGGGACGCTAGATGGCTATGATTCAGGCCGATAAAACTACAGTGGAAGGGGGTGGGAAGGGGTGTGGGGGGAATTCAGATGCCGTTTATAAACACCTCTAATCATACTCTTTCAGTTTATAATATAGAGGACATCTCAGCTGAATTATCACGTTATGTCCACCAATTTGTATTCAGATGGGAGCCATATGTTCCTCCACTTTATCTGCAAAGATCTCCTCAGTGCCAACACAGTCATCAGGCAGACAACATTTACAAAAGAGGTCTCTAGCCTCCAGATTGCAAAAGTTTACTGCAGGGTGAAGTTGAGAAATCAGACATACACGACACATCTCAGTGAGCCTGTGTAACAACAGCCTAGAAAAACAGAGGTAAAAATTATGAGTATCAGATTTATTCTAATCCTGCTGTTTGATACTGGGCATTTCATGTAGTTTCCTTTTTCTCTTAAAATAAAAAAAATCTCATACCTCATTCTCAACACAGTTAACAATAATAGCTGATTTGTTCATGTATTCCACAAACATTTCTTGAATCCCAACTATATGTCAAGCACTGTATTAAATGCTGAGATTTTTTTTAAAATAAGAGTTTTCCAGTTAACTGACACTATCCAAGTACTTTTATTTTTTTAAACACACAGATAACATACTTGAACAAAGTTACCAAACAGTACACAAATAAAGATTTATAACACTACCAGTGTGGTTCAACCAAGTAATCAGTGCTTGACAGCACACTTGAGTCTATGTGTAAAAGTGATACTCAGAGTAAAAACAAAGATACAAACAGGTAAAAAAAATTTTTTTTCAAAGTTTAGACAATTTCCCTCAAAGTGACAAGAGGAGGCAGAAACATAACAATCTGTTCATAAGCAATGTTAAAACTTCATAAGCACTTAAGGAACATGCTAATACACAGAAAATTTGATTCACATTCCTGATGAAATATGTGTGTATTTTCATGTGTGTGACTACAAGTTCATTAAGTTATTGGAAACGTGTGTTGAGTACCTACTCTATCCTAGGAAATGAATAATACTGGGTACCAAGAGGTGAATAAAGCACAGCCCTTATCTTCAAAAAGCTCACAGTTTAGTCACTAGACTCTAAAAGAGAAAATATACATCTAAATAGAAAACTAATACAATATAGCAAGAGCAATGACACAAATATGCCTAAAAGTATGAGGCAGGGCTCCTAGAAGTGATGCATAGACTGTTTCTAAAGGTAGCATTGAAATACTATTGGTAGGATATCATTGGTAGAGAGAGGCAAATCTTTGAACCCTTTCTAAAACTCTTATTAGAGTAAGATTACCACTTGGGAACTATGGTAGTTAAAGCATGATACTTCCAGATCCATAAGGGTAAACATTACAGGATTTAAAAATCGATTTCTTAAGAAAAAAATATTCCCCAAAACCATAATATCCTGACATTATCAGAAAAGTATGCAGCATCTTCAGAACTGGGACAAACAATAACAATGTATGTTTCTTGCTTTCAGTGTGTTTTAGGCAAATAGGAAACATTCATGACACATGTTGCCTTTTTGCTTTTTTACAGCCCATTTATTTTCTTTTAATATGTACATACTTGTACAGCTTCTATTTTCAATGTACCATAAGATACATTTGCATGACCATCAGGATGGGGAAAATATATATCCATTTATTGGTTACATATGTAACTCTAGCCAGAGAGTGCATGCTACATGGTACTAAGGGTGAAATGTTGAGGAAAACAAATGATACCTCTAATTCCCCCAAAAAAGGTTCTTTCAGAGTCAGTAAATGTTCCTGCAAAGGGCATAGCAGAATCACATGCTATGGCAGCCCCCTTCTCCCTTATTAAAACCACACGGACTCCTAGAAGGTCATGCAAACTATTTTACATCTTTAGAATTGGCATTAGATAGTGCTTTAAATTGTGAGGAGGAGTACTTTGAGTGAAAAAGGCGTAGGTTTGAATCCTGGCTTGGCCACTTCCTATCTGTTATATCCTTGGTCAAATTAATTAGGTTCTCTGAGGCTCAATTTTCTTATCTCTAAAATGGTTTCTTGTGAAAATTGAAGGAGAAAATGTATATAAGGTGCATAGCATAGAAACCAGCCCAGAATAGGTGTACAATATATGGTGTTTGAAGTAGTCAAAGTTAAAGCTTATCACATATAACTAAGATTAACTATTTCCAGACCAAATGACACATATATTATCTAAGCCTGACTTAGACAATAAATATAAATAAGTCTTAGCTAAAGTAAATTGCACTTGGTAGTCTGGTAGAATTTCCTTTGAGGATGTTAATAATATAGCTGAAATGGTTGTTTCAGAATACAGAGATGACAGATGAAATAGAGATAAATGACATAGGAATTTACAAGTTAATAACAGAAAAAATTCTTACTTTTCCAAGTGATTAATACAATAGTACATTTTATTTACGGTGATGGAGAAGCTTATTTGGGATGTACTGGAAATGCCACGACTCAGCATAACCATACGCTCTCCTCAGATAATCTGATGCTGCTGACTTTTAACTACCAGCTAACTACCAGCATCCTCCAACTTCAGGCATTCTGAGGCCCTCTCCACATGTTCTCTTCTTTTTTGCCCTTCATTAAGTCCAGCTATCTCCAGTTCTTGATGAAAGTATGGAACAAATACTAGTGAAACACACATTTATTGATGTTGATAAAGTTGGTTCTAGGTAAAATGGGATATTCATGGAAGAGTCTTTGGAGGGGCTTCACAAAGACACTTCTCATTTATTTGTATGTGTATGTGAAATTTCTCCTTTGGGGATTCCTTTGGCATAAGGAACTGCCTGGACCTTCCATTACTGGTATTTATCCCATGGTCTCTGGTGGGATCAGTTTTATATGGGAAAACAAGCAGATGAATTAACAAATATAGGCACTACCTGAGCCACACGAACCTAAGTGGGATATCCTGGGCAGCCAGAGCATTCTAGAATCTGATATTTCTCAACAAGGGATCCTAACTGGTAGGAGGGAAAGGACAGAAGACTACTTCATGTACTCTTTTCCCGAAGATATCTGCATTGGTAGCAACAACCTAGTAAACCGCTGACCTGGTTGAAGTTCTTTCCTATTATTAACTAATTGTCTGGGTCTCCAACATTCTATAAGAAGGTTCCTCTTCTGGTTGAAAATGATGATAAGCAAAAGTTATTATAGAACCATTTCAAAGTACATGATATCTTTAACAACTTTTTTTCCAATTAAATTCCATATACTTTGTAGTTTCCAAACTTAAGCATTTTTATATACGTATGTGAATATTTGATTCCTAAGTGTTTTACTAAGCAATAACTAGGTAATAAAGGAGGGAAAAGGTGATTTAAATCCACTTTCAAATTCTGAATTCTGTCTAAAACAAAAATTTTAGAAATCAAATATTCTGAAATGGTTAAGTGGTAATTAATACATTGGGCTACAATAGGTTGAGGTTAAAAACCTTAAATTTTCTCAAAAGTTCCTTGTTCCTTGAGGCATTACTTTCTCAGTGAAAGCCTCCAACCTTGACAACTTTGAAAACTTGAATTCCCTGAAGGAGAAAAATGTTTCTTGTCAGAAAACGAATCATGGCTAGTTCACAGAATAAAGGAGTCTAAGACCTTATCAGCTTTCCTATGACCTTGCTATATGATTTGCTACAAGTCATTTAATATTCTCTATGTCTAAATTTTCTGTTTCCTTATCTATGATACCTAAAAGACATCATCAAGATAATGTAGAGCAGGTATTTTGATATCATAGAGCATGTGCTAAAGCCCTAAATCTCAGAGCATCCAAAAGATACTATCAGTATCGAGTTAGCATAATGACATTTTAATGACACTAACAATCTTAAATAAAAAGATATTTACCACCTCAGTGTCTCTACTTTTTCAGCTATAAAATGGGTATAGTTGCGTTTACATTTTCATCAAATAGTTATTGAAATAGAGAGACTGTTGCAAAATCTATTAAAATTTTTCAACAAAAATTTCATACATTGTAAAAAAAAATTTGACCACCATAAGCCACTAAAGCTGATTTTCAAATATAGTGGCGGAACTGATTTCAAAATATCAAGGCATAAGATGAAGTAAATGTTTACAAGCATATTCAGATACTTAAGAAAAAAGATTGTTAGAAGACAGTGAGCAACACTGTTATTTCTATTGCTGGCTGAAATTTACGGTGGATCCAAAACCCCAGTAATGAAAAAGCAGAATCAGGATAAGTGATATTTAGCATAGCTGTTGCATGATACAGAAAATAAAATGTATTCACTAATAGGTTGGCAGTAATGTTACATGTGCTTTAAAACCAGAACTATTTAAGCAACTTTTCATTCTTGGCAAAATCGTGTTCCTTTGTGTCTCCTTACAACCCTCTCCCACCTCTCGTTTTTTTTGTCCTATAGTGCCAGGTGGGAGTAATGACCAAAGGGAGGAGCAAAACAAACAGAGGCGCTCCCCATGGCAGGAGTCACACCAAGGATCAAAGAGACAGTTCTTCTAAGCTTACCAAAACTGGGACCATAGAGTGGCTCATCAGCACAGTGCCCTGAGAGTCACATGGGCCTCTCCTGGCAGGTCAGCGCCTTATCTTGTTCTGGAAAATGACCTGGTAAGAACTAAATGTGCCCATTTCCTTGCCCACTCATTTGATTTCAATACAATTTTATGCTAGTATTACATTTATTAAATAACCTCAGTGTGATAGACACTATACAAATCACACTAAAGCATAATTATTTTCTACTAGAATTTCACATCTTATAGGATTCTAAGGAGGACTCTCATTTTCCTATGTCAGTGGGTAAAGTCTTGGGCAACTATTAGATAATTCAATTTCTAATATTTTTATCAAATACATTTCTTTAGTTTTTATATGTCATAAGAAAATAATATATAATACCTCAATTATCTAGCATTCTCCTAATTCGCTCATAGGCCTAATCTTTATTTAACATGTTCAAGAATCCAGAAAAAAGAAACTAAAGCCCTTGAAAAATAAAAACTTGCCCCAAAGTACAAAAGATTGCCCAAACTCATCTTTATTCATCAGTGAGACTTTAGCTGGAACCAATATATTCTTCCTTAAGACACATTAACATCAGTTACCTGGACCTTCCACTCATGTTAGATGGAAAGAGGGGATGCCTCCAGAAGAAAGCACAATAACAACTATATCATATAACCACTCTGTAACTCAGAATGAAAAGGAAAGGAACGCAGTATCTGAGACTGGGAACTACATACAGTTTGCAAATGTTTCCATAATTGAGTCCCACAGAAATCAAGGTGGTAGAAAAATCATGCTCATAATCGTTATGGGTTAAATTGCATCTTCTCAAAATTTATATGTTAAAGTTCTAACCTCCAGTGCCTAGAATATGACCTTATATAGGGCCATTGCAGGCCTAATTGGTAAGGATGAGGTCATACTTGAGTAGAGTGGTCCTCGCATCCAATATAACTGATATCTTTACAAAAAGGGGGGATTTGAGCATAGAAATGTACACAGGAAGAACACAATTTGAAGGTAAAAATGGAGGTCAGAAAGATACTTCCAAAGCCAAGAAACACCAAAGATTGCCAGCCAACCACAGAAGTTGGGAAGCAGCATAGAACAGATCCCAATTACAGCCCTCAAAAGAAATCAACCTCGCTGACACCTTAATCTTTTCCAGCCACCAGAACTCTCACACAATATCTTTTTGCTGTTTAAGATACCCAGTTTGTAGTACTTCGTTACAGCAGCCCTAGAAAAATAATACAGGAATGATGGTCAGGGAATCATCATACAAAGAGTAAATCATCTTGTTTAGAATACTGTTTAAGAAGGTCGAAAAATACAAGATTCACTGCAGGAAAAATGCCATTAATATGCTTTAAGTAAATAAACCAATTGATGTGGCATCTAGATGACTAAAATACATGGAACACACAGTTTTAATTTTTGCTAATGCAATAGGCTATTGCCACCTTTACCAAAAAGACAAAGTGATAAGCTCTCTACAGAAGACATTAAAGAGTTCCTAACCTCTAAGAAGTGTTTTAACTAGCAAAGCAGACAAATGTGAATTTATTTTTATTTGTTTGTTTAAAATAAGTAGCCCAGTGAGTGCTGACTGCTTATCAAGAGAAGTTATTAGTAGAGAAGAGGCTGCCTACTTAGACGACAACTATTAACAAATGCGATGTGAGTCTAGCTCAAAACTAAGAGGCATTCATTCTAAGATGAAAAGATACAGACAATTCTAAGTATGAGGAATACGGAGAGAAAGTAGAAAGAAGACTGAGACAAAGCAAGTGTAAGAGGAAAGGTGTGGAAACAGTAGTAGGGGGAATATGAGAAGGCTAGCTGGCATTGTGAGTAAAACAATTTGAAATGAACACAAAAAATGATAAACAGTCTGGCAGACTGTAAGACAGACAAGAGAGGGCTGCATTCTTGAGTTCTGAACAAGAATAGGGTTTAAAACATCTAGTGCAAGAATTAAGCTCTCTTTAAAACTAGTTCTCTGAATGCTTTTGTGTGAAAAAGAAAGACTGTACCTTGATTTTTCTTTAAAGGGATTCAATAGTGAAATTGGAAACTTTTTTTTTTTCCTTAAGCAAAAGCTAAGTACTTATGGCAGGTAGGTCAAGGAAGAAATACTTCATGGAAAAGAAAACCATAACTTTATACAATGTTCTCTGGAGAAGCTACCAAAAAAAAAAAAAAAGGAATAAAATAGCCCCATAAAGTCTGTTTGTTGTGTAAAATAGCTTTAAATTCTACCTCTCCTAATTGTACTTAACATTTTATTCAGCCAATTATCAAGTTAATCTGAGGGAAAGAAAAATCAACTTGACTTTTTGACAGCCAGGTCAATCCAACTGGAAAATTCAAATCCTACAAGAATAGGGCATAGGGAAAACTCTGCATAGCAACATTTTGAACTGCCAAAAAAATCCATAACAGAATCATCTTTTTCTTCCTTTCCCAAACTCATTCTCCCAAAAATATTAATGATGATATGAACATATTCTTGAATGAAATGAAAAAGTGAAGAAAGTTATTCACTCTTTATAATAGGAAGTTTTTGCTTGAGACAGTCAAAATTATAATCTTTTTCTATTCTTCACAGAATTTGGAGATGGCCCTGTCCACATCTCTAAAAATAACTCAATTATACCTCTAAATAAAAGAATTGCAGTTTAATTTCATCTAGTTCTATGTTAATTCACAACTCAATTTAATTGTTTTATTTATTAATTGGGGGAAATTTTAGCTTAGATGACAATGTTTAAGTAGGGAGCTGAAATGTCGAAAAGGAAGGTAAGGAATATTTTTTATGTGGCTATTACCTTCCACTGATTTCTAGATGATTGCTGCTATAGATATGACTGTGCAGAGCATTGCTACTTCTGATGGATTTGAAAGAATACTCTCAAGTCTGAGAGGATAGTAAAATGAATAAATTCACATCGATGGGAGGGGAAATGAGAAGTGAATGAGGAAAGGGATAATGTTACAGCATTAAAAAGAGTAATTGAACAGAAAAAGAAAAAAGGAAAGAAAGAGGAAAAATGCGAAGGAGGAAAGGAAAGAGGAAGAAATAAAGGAAACAAGCATAAAATAACAAAGCAGCCGAGCATTAAAGCAAGAAAACAAGAAGGCAAGAAAGTCTGAAAGAAGGAAAGAGAAAGCCATTTATAGAGATACTACTCCCTCATCCCCCTTTCTGCTAGCTGGTCCTCCAATCTCCCTTCTCTAACTACCCAAACCCAAACGTTTGGTACACAATTGAAATAGCTGAAAAGGGAGTGGGAGAGGAAAAGTTCTCCTTCAGTTGATGCTTATTTAGGCACCAATATCTGTAATTCAGCGGGCCCAAGTGTCCCTTTGAGAATAAATGAAAGTTATAAACATGTCCAAGGGAGAAAGGGAACATTTACAAATACATATAAAGTATATGTGTAAATATGCATATACATAAAAAGTATATTTGTATACATTTTCAAAGTGCTCATATAAACTCTAAACTGATCCCTGTACTCTCTAACCATCCACTAGCTCAATGGAAAGAATCACTAGCTCTAGAATAGTGACCAAGCCAAAATAAAGGGGTAAGAAAAGAGACATGAAAAAATGAAAGTGGGATCTAAAACCAATCAACCCACCAACAAACATCCATAAAAAAGGGTGTCCTTCGTCTCTAAGTCAACCCTGAAATTCTGACTCTTTTCAATGTTTTTAGAATTTAGAAGAATAAACTCTGTGACTTCCCTAATGAACTCTTTAATTAACAAAAATAAGTATACAGCAAGATATAAATATTATAGTGATTCTCTATATGTTAATAATTAATTTTACATTCCTGGCTGTTAATTGCCTTTGATAGCACACTGACATCTAATACTATCCTGGTTTTGAACATGAGCTCTAACATACAATAGCATTGAAAACCAACACTACTTAATATTGTGAACAGCAACTCATCAGTCATAAATGACATGGAGACTTGGTTAAAGATACAAAAATAATAATAATAATAAACTAATTTTAGCATTTTAAGTAGATTGTATATATTTGAGGATACAAACTATGCCTTATCTGTAATAATGAGAATTGTTTGTTTGTTTATTTGTTTGTTTAAAACATAACAATGTTTTTCATAGTATTTCATAATCTTTAAATGCCTTAAAGTATCTTTAGCTCATCTGATTTGAACATCAACTCTACAAAGTAAATAAAAGAAATGTATTTTACAAGTGAGGAAACTGAGGTTGTAAGTGATTACATGATTACTTAATATTACATGTCTAACAAATAGCAAAGCAAACACAAGAACTCAGGAATTTTGATAGTTACCCAATAATTTTTATGCTACCCTATACTCGCAGAAAAAATGTTCACTACACAGAACTTAATTAAGCACCCACGTTGTCCTTATTTTGGAAATGAGAATAACACTGTATACTCTCAAATGAATTCCTATCCATAATATTTGTTTCCCACATGAAATTTGTGGATAGAATATGGTGAAATGGAAAGTATATTAGCTATTTCAGAAGAGTACATAGAATATATTTAAGTGTGTACTGCATATGTTATGGATACTTTCTCTATATACATATGTGTGTGAATTAATGTGTTTACTTGTCCAATTAGAAAACAATACTGTGTTTAGTAGTGGCACATGCTGACAAGTAATTTATAAATCAAATAAATAAATACATGAACAGCATAGTAGAACATATTCTGAGAAAAAAATACAGATCTACTTCAACTATCCTTCCCATTAGTTTATAAGTGATCCCTTCAATCAAATTTATTAAATTAGAAGTAAAAACTAACTTTTTAAAAATATAATGAATATATTTTCAACCTTCTGTTGCAATTAGAGACCCAAAGTTAGCTATTGCTGAAGTTTTACAATTCATTTGCCCTTATATCTCATTTTTACTTAGGAAGTCAGCCTTTTAGATGGAAAATCCCTTAAAAAAATAAATCTGAGATATAGCAGATTAAAACAAGCTAGCTGACATAAACTAATTTCTTCTTTAAGGAACGGGTATAACAGATGTTATAATCTAGTGAATTTACCTGTATTTCTTTCTTAATATCCAAAGCAACCTTTATATCCCAGACACCAGAACCTACCTTGAGCAAAACTGTCCCAAGTTCCCTTCCTTTGTCTGTCTTTGTCCTTGTTTCTTTTTACCTTCTTAGCCCTTTCTTCGGCCTTCTCAAAAGGTCTATTTCTGGTCCCTTTTCCTTGGGGTGCTAGAACCTTTCTCTTTAATTTCTGCTATAAACTCAAGTCCTTATTCAACTTGGATTCCTACTACTGCATCCTTAGCCTGCCTTCCAACCCCTGAATCAAAATGCTGCCATCTATCTGACCAATTTCACAATGCCTTGTGTCATGCCTTCACTTATCAGATCACACTCTCTTATATACCAGTGACAGACTTGGGATTTTCCTATTTCTTGGCAAGTTATAACTGCATTTATCTAAGCCTTCCATGTAAATAATCTCTGCTAATGTTTTAGTAATTCCTTTTCCGGTTCACTTGGTCTTACTTCTCTTTTCCAATTGGGCTACCACTCTGGTTCTAGCATGATCTGTGGAGAATAAAAGGGTGTTGGGGAATAAAATATGTATGTAAGTCAGAAAAACTCAGTCTAGCTCAGGCAATACTCTAGTTGGCTTGGGTTTTCCCATGCCCTAGTTGTTCTATTTATCAATTGAAGGAAAAAAACGCTCTAAAACAAGTTCAATGAGATATGTAGGAACACATGTTCAAGTTTTTAGGAGAAAACATACAATAGATATTATAAGTATTTAAACTGAGTATGAGTATTTTCTTCTACTTCTGGAGCAAAACAAAAACAAAAACATAAAAACAAAACACCTTAGATTACTCTAGAAATATATGATGGAGCTTACCCATTATTCTGGAATTCATTTGTGGTAGGCAAAATAATTACACATCAAAAATGTCCACTCTCTAATACCCAGAATCTTCATTACATAGCAAACTGTTCCATGGGATTCTGTGGATGTAATTAGGGCTATAGACCTTATACTAGGTAGAGAATCCTAGGTTATCCAGGCGAGCCCAAACTAATTACCTCGAAGGCAGAGAATATTTTCTGGCTGGAATTTGGAAAAGAGATATAGTAGAGGGGCACTCAGAGAGATTCAAAATGTGATAATAATTCAAGGCACTCTTGCTGGTTCTGAGATATAGGACCTCACAAGCAAGAAGCTAAGGATGGCTTCCAGCTCACAGCCAGCAAAGAAATGAAAGTATTAGTCCCATAACCACAAGGACTAAGTGAGCCTGAAGGAGATTCTTCCCAGAGCCTCTAGCTGTCTGACACCTTGATTTTGGTCTTGTAAAACCTGGATCAGAGAAATTGGTTGGGCCAACATAAACTTCTGATCTACAGAATTATGTAATAATAAATTTGTGGTGTTACAAGCTGATAAGTTTGTGGTCATTTGTTATAGCAGCAATATAAAAGTAGTATACCGTTCCAGCTCAGTGGTCAATGGATACAATAGTTTAAAATGAAATAGTAAAGAGCTGAAACAGGAGCCACTACTGTGAAAACAGAAGGTTCTTGGTACTACAAACACATTTTTTTCCTTGTTTTCCTTTTTTCAGTCATTTCCACAGAGAAAGTAAAATAATACAGAGCTGAAAGACAAAGATCATGAAGAATGTGCATCCATTTACATGGAGAGTGTTCTCATCAAGTTGCCTTACAAATATGCTTTTCCCTCACAGGCTAGAATACCGTACTTAATAGTACTACATAACACATACCAACTAAATCTAACATCTTGAAAATGAAAAAGGAAAATCTGACAATAATCAAAAGAATTTTAAAGACATGATATTAATGGGCATTTAAGAAATAAAGACAAGGAGACAAACTCCAAGCAAACATATTCAAAATTCACAAGTCATATGTATATTGGGCGTGCTTTCACCACTACACAAATTGTCGTACAACCACAGACTTAAGGGAAATTATTTGCAAAACTAGAATTATGTATTTTTATATGGTATCACAAGAGCTGTCTTTCAAATATACCTTCAAAAATTAAGTTTCTTTCTTATTTACATTTTTTATACTGTCAGATCTGATCTCTACAGAACAGAAATTATTGGGAAAAAGATGATGATTCCCAGTGATCTTTTTCAGCATGGTAGATTTAGAAAACTTGACCTCTGAGGAATTACTCAAGCTCAGAATATAAAACTTTTTGAGGTATAACAACAACATGCTGTAAATAAATACTTTTGTACTCAACTGGAAATGATTCTCATAGTAAAGAGTAAATTCTCAGCAGATTATAATATCTACTTTATAATTACATCACAGTATGAAATAATACAAAAGAAAATAGGAAGAAAAGCAAATATAGTGATTAAAAGTTCTTGTAGAAGCAAGATAAATGCAGTTAATTTTTCCCCCATAGAGACAGAAAATACATTGAGGTAAAAATTACTAACACCACACACTTCACAGCTTTTCTTTTGTACTCCATGAGGCCACAAAAGGAAGCATGGTTGTAGCAGCCTGGTTAAGAGGAGTGCAAGATGGAGAAGCCCATGTGAAAAAACACCTTCCTCTTTTTTCTGAATACCACATTCTGTTTCCTAAAGGTCCCAGAAAACTTATTAAAAACTTTGGTCATTTTATAAGGAGATATCATAATCTTAAGGGGCTTTGAGGCTCATGCACAGCAAATTAATCCCCATTTTATGTCTGTCCCAATTTAATATTTCCAAAGGGGGTGGATAATAATTAATCCCACCAACTCCCTATTTTAGGGCTATTCAGATACGAAGTAAACCAAGAGCATTTTAAAATACAATCTCATAAAAATCTGCTTTGCTTAACCTCCTCTCCCTCTTTAAAAAAAGAAGAAAGGCATGATGTTCTTTTTTTGTTAATTAATTCATTTTAGACAATTCCTTAAATTTTCATTTTAATAAATTTTTGTGTGGGTGCATTAATTACTTTCAAAGATGCTTTACAACTGTTACCTATTAAAAGCCTTTGTTAGTGAATAAAAAAAAAAAAAAAAAAAAAAAAAAAACTTCCAGCATGCCCCCTCCCATCTCCATTTTGAGCAGGTCCTTGCTATCAACTGCTGGAGTATGCTCGCTGTGCACCTAGAGCTATAATTATTTTGCTTTAATTTTACAAAACCTTTTGTTCCATTCCCACGAGCCCACCTGATCCTTATATTACACTCGCTCTATTAAAACACTCATGCAGAACAAAGCGTAGCTGTACTGATTCATAAGTAACTTTTTTTTTTTCCTCAGTAAAATGCCACTGGCTAGGGTTCGAGACATAGTCCTGGGCTTTACTCTCCTCCACCAATTTTCATGTTTTAGAGCAAAAGAAAAAGTATGTTGTTTCAGAGTGTTGTATCCTTCTCCAACATCTTTTCCTTCCATTATTGTGTGTGTGTGTGTGTGTGTGTGTGTGTGTGTGTGTGTGTGTGTGTGTGTGTGTGTGTTTTAAAAAATATCTTGTTATACTTTTACTTTGCGGCAAGGCAATCTAAGTGATACGATGTTGAGGACAGTAGGTATATTAAAGGACTGTCATCATGTTGAAATGTCTTTTATTCACATGGTTAAGGTCTTTTTAAAATCACTTTTGTTTCCTTCTTTAATTTTCCTTCTCTCTCCTAACTCCACCCCGTTCCTTGAGATCCTGCAACACATGTGGGCTTTTGGCAGAAGAAAATTACAGTGACTCATCAAGAGAATTGTTTGTTTGCTCTGAGGAGCACCCTGAGGACCCTCTGGGCTGCACACGGAGGCCTTTGATCCTAGGAAATTTATTTCTTCCAGATGTTCTCCCCATAGCCACCTTTCTGCGATGTCCCTCTTCATTATGCTGCATAAGAATCAATATCCAAGACCCATGGCTTTGGAATACAGTTTTCCTGAGTGGAGTGTGATAGGAAGTTGACATGTAATTGAGCCATTGGATTCTCCTTGCCTTTGGAACAACAATGGAGAAAAGTTAACACTTAGGAAGGCAGAGTTAGATCTCTTCAAGCATGTGTCCTTAGAATTAAGATGGAAATTATGTGAACCAGGCCAAAGAAAATAGACAAATCTACACGCCCTTGTTCACGGACCTAACCTCATACAATCCTATAAAGTCTTATTGCTTGGATCTGTTACATCACTTGTCTAATTGCTCCATTTAAAGTACAAAGAGTAGATAGGAAAGTGAAGTCTATGGACAGTTATATTTTCTTGGTCTCGCTGAAGGTGCAAGTAGAAATGAAAAGGAAAGACAAGGCAGGAGATGGAGAGTAGGTACATAGGTTAAGGTGGTGTGTTAGTCTGAACAATGTTTCCCCCAAATGATTTCTATGTCCTGATCCCTGGAACCAATGAATATAACCTTTGATAGCAGGAAAGGACGTGGCAGTTGTAATTAAGTTATGGATTCTGAGATGAGGAGATTTTCCTGGAATATATAGGGGGGCCCTAAGTGCACTCACATGTATCCTTAGAAGAGGAAGATTTCACAGAGACTTAGTAGGAAAAGTCATTGTGACCATGAAAGCAGAGATTGAAGTGATGCAGCCACAAGCCAAAAAATGTTGGCAACCATTATTAGAAGCTGGAATAGGCAAGGAAACACATTCTCCCTACAGCCTCCAGAAGAAACACAGCCCAGCCAGCATCTTGATTTCGGCCCAGCAATATTGACTTTGGACTTTTGGTCTCCAGAATTGTGAGAGAATAATTTCTGATGTTTCAAGTCAACAAGTTTGTAGTAATTTGTTAAAGCAACCATGAGAAACTAATACAGACAGCAATTATTTCCAGACCCCATTGTTCAGCATATTCCTGAAATCACAAGTCCCAAGTTGGTGGAGTAGAAAGGGGTAAAAATTAAAGTACCAAGATTTGAAGACAAAGTTCCTTTTGGGGATGTTGGAGGATGAAAACAAATAGGGCAAAGAGAGTATATGAGGACATTTAACAGGTTATACAGTTTGTAAATGGAAATGTTCCAATTTTCTAAGACTAGTTTTCATATTTCACCAAGTAGGACAAAACTATCATATTTTCTCTTTAAAATAAATGTTTACATATTACTAGTCATTTTTTCCTAAGTCAATTGTCAGTATAATGAACTTCAGTGGTAATTGATTTGGCAGATATATATTTTATTTGGCAGATATATACTATGCTATAATAGTGAAGATCCTCCATCTGTACTTCTGTAACTTTCTTATAGCTATTCAAAGGACAACAGAGTTTTAAGAATTGACCCAAAGACAATTCAGCACCTAAATACATGAATTCTTAAATAGATGAATTAAAACAATAACTTAAATTTGGAAAAGTCCAATAGCAAAATGACGATGATGTGATCAAACCACCCAGTCAATCAATTTCACTGGTCATGATTAAAAATCTATAGTTGTTGCCATCATTAAAAAAGATAGAAAAAACTTCTCAGTTCCTTTGATTCTTTTCAGATATTGGGATTTTCAACAACAAAACCATTAATCTTCATGATCAACAGGAGGTCAGCAGACTTAGTCCATCAATACAGATGAAGAAATAAAGCTCTCAGGGGCCTAAAGAGATTCTGGATTAATCAGCAAATGAGAAGAACTGAGAAAAACAAGTAGAAATGTTGACTCTATGCTCTAGAACCGAAGTCTACCTTTGAAAAGCAAATGAAGATTTTTCCTTTTGAAGATAACACTCCAATGTCAGGATATGTAAAAGATGGTTATTTATTTTTTGCTACTTTCATACCATATATGAGTATTCATTTGACAGTAGGTTTGAAAACAGAAAGAACACAATACTCTATTTTTAAACAAAATAAAAAATGACAAACTAATGATCAATAGAACTATTGCACTGAAGAAATATATCCCAGGGCATTCAAATTACCGGGAGGATAAAAAAAATGTAGTTATCCCCATGCACCTACATTTAGAAAAGCAGGTATAATGAGAATCTTAAGTGCTTTGCTTTTCCACTTCCTACCACTACCAGCTGTATCCTGACCTAAGGCCATTCAAGGTCTCAGGACTTCAGAATTTCAGTATCTGGAGTGAAGAGCAGTTCATTGTAAATTCCACCTGCATATTCCAGAGTCTTGCTGTTTTATTTGCTTTAACACCTTTTACACCTTATCTTTGGAAGGACAGAGTGCATATATCTGAGTGCGGTGTAAACTTTCACAGTACCATATAATTACAGTTTTCTTTACTCATTTATTAACCCTTCCAACAACCCAGAAGGCATTGTTAACATTCCCATTTATTACCATCCCACCTGTTTCTATGAGTTCCTAGATGACAGGGAACATGTTTTTCTTTTAACTAGCTCCTTTTAGCTTTATGACACTAAGTTTTTAAGGAGTAACTCGTTGACATATAATTCAAGGTTTAGAAGAATGGATGGCCAGGATCAGTGGAAATTGGCCCATTTGGTTCTGCAAACGTTGCAAAAAAAAAATGCTGAGTACTAAAGAGTATAAAAAATATAAAAGAATTTCCAAAAATCCTAATACTAAAACACCTTAATTCCTTTAGCATTGATTACGATCCTGAAAGCTAATAATCTGGACTGTTCCATAACAAATATGCTGTACCATAACAAATATAGGGGGCTGAGTTTAGTATGATATAGTGCGCTGTGAGGGAAAAATGGTTGAGGTTAATGAGGTTTAAAAATTAAGAGTCAAGGACATTTAGGAAGATAGAATATATAGTTGGGTACTTTTTAAATAAACAAGGTCTTCTCTCTAGCATTTCAGTCATCATGTTTTTGGGACTTGAATTAGTCAAAGTCCCAGGTATTCAGTTACTTAGTATAAATTTTCCAATCAACACCCATTGATTATGCACTTAGATATTCAAGGTAGGTAGATTTATACTGCTCCTCTACACAGGCAAATTACATACACAAAAATGTAAAGTTAATATTTTTCTTTGAGACAATTTATTAAATTAAAAAAAATCTGTAATAAATAAGATCAGACTTGAAATTCCAGATAAAAATGTTCTGTCAATGACTGTCATGATGTGTGCTGGTGACAGATTACTGTACATATTTTTTCTTAATAAAATAGAATCTCCATAAAAACACAGATAATCAGTCTTCCCATAGGGACTTTAAGATGATCAAAAATGATCCCTTGTTTTACAGATGAAGAAACAATATGTATTTTAATAAAGCCTACTTTAAGAATTATATTGATAAAAAATAACTGCTAAATGAAGAGAAAAGAATAAAGAGACTTAACAGTAGAAGCTTGTTGAAAGAGAGGGGAAAAAGAAAAAGGCTTTTTTGCTGAGATACATTCTCTAATACACATCCAAGGCTTTGCTGGAGACTGGCTTAAATATTACAAAGACGTAGCATACATCTTTAAAAGAACTGCTTAGAGTTATTCACCTATAAACAATTTAGACAGATTTACTTCTGGAGAATCACATGACTCATCCTTTAATGAACAAATGTGTTCTGTATTTGGAACATGTAAATGTCCATTCATTTACATTGCATATCACCTCTAGATTCCCAAGCATATGCAAATTGAAGAAAAACATAATGGCCATTGCTAAAATCTATTTTCAAATAAAGATTGTCTAATATAAACAGAAAAAATGTGAATACTTTTTGAGTTCCAAAAAATTAAATTATAATATGGAAACTTGCTGCTGAAGAGTATATAAACTTGTTAAAATTGTAGGCTCAGATTTCCTGGGACTGAAACTTTGCTACCTACTTGACTTTGGGCAAATTTATTCCTCCCTATGCCTCAGTTTTCTTACCTGTAAAATTAGGATGACAATAGTGACTATTTAAAAGAGCTATAGTGAGAGACAGACCTGGGGCAAGAGGGTGGGTTAGGTAAATGCTGTGCTTGCCTCCTTCCCTGACCACATTAAAATTACAAATAAACTATATAGAACAATCAACCTGGGGATCCATCCAAAGATTAGTCAAACAAAACAAAAATCCTGTAACTAAAGTTATAAAGTAGAAGCCACGACCAGACTCTGAAGAGAATCAGAGATACTAAATGGGCTGGCCCTATACCTTGAGTGGCACTTGAAAACTAGGGGAAACATATCAGCTGCAGGTCCCCACAGAGGAGTGGTGTCAGCGCCACACCAGGCTTCCCAGCCTGAAGCACCAATGTCTGGAAAAGGAGTCCTCATAACACCTGGCTGTGAAAATTAGTAGGGATTCCATCCATCTGAGTGAGATGGAAGGCTGCTAGAAAAACCAGGCATCCTTATACTCTCACACAGATGCTCTTACTCTCAGGCACTCTAGGATCCTGCATAGGTACAGTGGCTTGAGAGGCACCAGAGACATATAGGGAGAAACTGAGTTGTGTGGCTTTCGGGCTGGGGAAACAGGCACCACTGTCCCTCTGTTAAGCCCCACTTCTTATGCAGCCAGTGGACATAAAGTCATCTTTCCCTCCCAGGCTAGCCTGAGTCTGCATTAGCCTGGTAATATCTGCTCGCTCCATCCTGGTAATTCACGCCCAACCCCAAACTCACACACCACTGGAGGCACTTTCAGCAGCAAACAGGCAACCTTAGCTTGCATGCCATCTGAGGCACTTTTGGTGGCCAACAGCCAGCGCCAGGATTCTCTGCGGTCTTTCTTGATCAACTGTCAGGGGTGAGCGAGCCCCAGATGGGCAGGGTGACTGGCCTCTGTGCGCTGTAAGCCTTTTGCTAAATTGCCCAGGCTCTGCACTGGTGCCAAACCTGAATCTGCATTGACTTGGTAAACACACTGGCCCCACCCTGTGGACTCCCTGGGACCCGCCTTATCCAACTCAGTTACCACACCAGGTTCTTTCAGTGGCTGAGTCTGTGGGCAGTTGGTTGGCAGTGGTGAGATGGGACATCGCTTGTAAAATTCTTAACCTTTTAGCAGGAAATGAAATGGGACATCTCTTGTAGAGTTAATTTTTTTAGTAAACCTAGTTTTCTTCCTTCCTTTCTTTGGAAAAAAGGCCCTCTCCGTCAAATCCTGGTAATTGCTCTGGTGACTCAGATCTTCTGGCTATTGATAAGGGTCATCAGCCCATTGTTAAGCAGAAATGGTGTTAAGCCAGGCAGGGCCCTTAGAATCTGAGGGGGGAGAGGACTTTAAGCCAAAGGTCCTTCTTTTTATTCTTTAAGAAATGTATTAACCAAGCCTGTTTCCCTTTATTTACTTAATAGGCAAATCAATAATAGAAATTAATAGATGTATGATTTAAATTTCTTTTCCTTGTCTAGGGACTGAGGTGGCACTTCAGCAGGAAACCCAAGACCCCACCCTGACTGAGGCAGAAAGGGAAAGAGCTCTATGAAACCTCTGCAGGCAGGGACAATAGACATTCTCAGCCAGGAGCAGATATGGAATAAGAAGGTTCATGGCTCTTAGAAAAGAGGTAGGCAGGAAAGTTAGTTAGGGAGTTTTGGGTCTACCTACAAAGACACTGAGGTCATCCTATTCTAGAAGAGGTCTGCTCTAATCTACCCACAATTAAGCAGGCCAGAAGGCATTTTTTTTTTTTTTTTTAACTCACACAAAGAAACCAGTAGTTAGAGATTTAGGTACCAGTTTAAGCCAGTCACTGGCACCTGAGCAATGAAGACCCCAACGACCATCAACTCACCTGAGTCTCATTATACCATCATTATAATATGATGCATATGCCTGGAAGTTCATTAATATCATTATAACAGACTGAATTCTGAGAACATGCACAAAAAGCAAAATGATGAATCACTGAGTCCTGTCAATCTTAATTGTCTAATCAAGGAAGCCCACTCCTCTAAGAAAAGTAACCACCCACAGCAAATAGAGATGAAAACACTGAAGGTTTTGTTACCAGGCCTTCTGAGCCATGTTTCTCGTGCTTAGGCCTGCTTCCACGTCTGAAAGTGTACTTTCCTTTCTAATAAAATTTTACTTTTCTACTGTTCTTTGGTGTCTTGATCAATTCTTTGAGACATCAAGAACCTGGACAATGCACCGGGAGAGGACTCACTCTCTGTTAACAGTGGCAGGCCTCAGGGTGTGCTTCCCCAGGCTCAGTCATGGTGGCAGCCAACCTCAGTTCACAGCTGAGACTCCCACACACTTCCTGTTCCAGTGCAGACAGCTACCAAATGCAGACCACTTTGTAGCTCCTGCCAGGGGATCCCAGGCAGGTCACAGGCAGCAGAAGACCTAGGCCTGCACAGGAACCCCTCCCAAAAGGCCACAGGGTCAATACACCTAGAGGCAATCTTCAAACCATTACAGAGCATCACTCAAGTAGCCCCACAAGTAACACATTCAAAGGGTGCTTTTGGCAGGCACCAAAGCCTGCTTAGGTGAATCCTGATCTGCTGGGTCAGCTCTTGCACTACAGATCTTATGCTGTAGGCATGGCCAATCCTCCCAGCCATTCGGCCTGAAGGTCAATCCCACCTACTGACCTGCCAATAGTAACCAAGCCTCAACTACAACAGGAAGCACATAGGGCCTATACAAGGAACACTCCTGGAGCCCTCGACTCAGGCAATCAGGGAGACTGCCACTGGGCCCTACAGGGCACCTCGTACATAAGGCCAATGTGCCAAGACAGGAAGATGTAGGAGATCCACCTAATACAGAGAAACAAACACAGAGAGATAGCCAAAATTATAAAGCAAAGAAATATGTCCTAAATATAAGGACAGGGGAAAATGCCAGAAAAAGAACTAAATGAAACGAAGGTAAGCAACCTACCAGATACACAGTTCAAAACACTTGTTGGAAGGATGCCCAAGGAACTTAATAAAAACTTCAATAATAATAAGCATAAAAAATGAAACATATCATAAAAAAGAACCAGTTAGAAATCAAGAATACAATAATTGAAATGAAGAATGAATTAGAGGGCATCGAAAACAGATTAGATAAAGCAGAAGATCAAATCAGTGATTCAGAAAACAAGGAAACAGAAAACACCCAATTGAAGTGGTGAAAAGAAAAATAAATTAAAAATTAATTAAAAAATGAAGAAAGTTTATGGTACCTCTAGGACAACATCAAGCATAACAACATTCGTATCATAGGGGTACCAGAAGAAGAGAGAAAGCTGGGCATTGAGAATCTACCTGAAAAAATAATGACTGACAATTTCCCTCACCTGGTGAAGAAAATAGACATGAGTCCAGGAAGTATAAAGAGTCCCAAACAAGATGAACCCAGAGGCCCACATTAAGACACATCAGAATCAAAATGTCAAAGGTTGAAGATAAAGAGAGAATCTCAAAAGAAGCAAGAGAAAGGCAATTAGTTATTTACAAGGGAGCTAACATTGGACTGTCAGAAGGTTTTTAACAGAATCTTTGTAGGCAAGGGGTTATCATGAAATACCTATAGTGATGAAAAGCAAGGACCTACAACCAAGACTATTGTACACAGCAAAACTATCACTTACAATCTAAGGATAGATAAAAAGCTGCCCAGATCAGACAACCAAACCAGCATTACAAGAAAAGTTAGAGAGACTACTTTGAGATAAAGAAGGGGGAGAAAAAGAACATAAATATGAATAATAACATGACAATAATCACTGTAAATGTATTAAATGCTCCAATCAAAAGACATAGGGTAGCTGAATGGATAAGAAAACAAGACCCATATATATGCCGTCTATAAGAGACTCACTTCAGATCAAAAGACACACACAGACCGAGATGGAAAAAGATAATCCTTGCTACTGGAAATTTAAAAAAAAGAAAAAAAAAAGCGACGTCAGCAATACTTATATTAGACAAAATCGACATTTAAACAAAATAAGAGACAAAGAAGCACATTATGTAACGATAAAGGGATCAATCCAACAAGAGGATCTAACCCATGTAAACATTTATGCACCCAACATAGAGGCACCTAAAGCAAATATTGACTGAGATAAAGGGAGAGATTGACAGTAATACAGTCACAGTAGGAGACTTAACACCCCACCAACACCAATGGATTGATCTTCTGGACAGAAAAGTGTCAAGGAGTAACAGCATCTTTAAATGTTACATTAGACAAGATGGATTTCATTGATATTTTTAGAGCATTTCACCTCAAAGCAGAAGACTATACATTCTTCTCAAGTGCATGTGAAACATTTTCCAAGACCACATGTTAGGCCACAAAACAAGTCTCAATAAATTTAAGAAGAATGAAATTATATGAAATGTCTTCTTCTACCACAATGGTATGAAACTAGAAATCAATTAAAAGAAAAAAACTGAAAAACACACAAATACATGGAAGCTAAATAACATGTTACTATACAATGAGTGGATTAATAAGATCAAGGAAGAAATCAAAAGATATCTTGAGACAAATGAAAATGAAAACATAACCCAAAATCTATGAAACATAGCGAAAGCAATCCTAATGGGAAATTAATAGCAATACAGGCCTACTTTAAGAAACAAGAAAAATATCAAATTAACAATCTAACTGTACATCTAAAAAAACTAGAAAGAAGGATAGTGAACAAGCCCAAGTGAGTAGAAGAAAGGAAATACTAAAAATCAGAATGAAAATAAACAAAATAAAAGTGTAAAAAAACAATACAAAGGATCAATGAAACCAAGAGCTGGTTATTTGAAAAGATAAACAATATTGATAAAACTTTAGCTATATCAACAACAACAACAAAAAAAAAGACAGGAACCAAATAAAATAAAAAATGAAAGTGGAGAAGTGACAACTGACACCATAGAAATACAAAGGATTATAAAAAAATATTACGAACAATTATATGCCAACAAACTCGACACTCTGGAAGAAATGAATAAATTCCTAGAAACATACAAATTTCTCAGACTGAATCAAAAAGAAACAAAAAATCTGAACAAAATGATTACTACTAATGAAATCAAATCAGTAATCAAAAAACCCCAAGAAACAAAAGTCCTGGAAAAGATGGCTTCACAGGTAAATTTTACCAAACATTCAAAGAAGAATTAACACCTATCTTTCTCAAACTATTGCAAAAGGTCCAAGAGTAGTAAAGGCTCTCAACTTCGTTTTATAAGGCCACCATTACCCTGATACCAAAAACTGGACAAAGACATTATGAAAGAAATATATGTACGTACACACACACACACACACACACACACACACACACCTGATGAACACCGATTTATAAAAATTCTCAACAAAATATTAACAAACTGAATTCTGCAATATATTAAAAAGATCACACATCATTACCTAGTGGGATTTAATCCAGAGATGCAAGGTTTGTTTAATAGCCACAATTCAATTAATGTGATACACACCACATAAACACAATGAAAGATAAAAATGATATAATCATATCAATAGATGTCAAGCATTTGACAAAATCCAGCATCCATTTATAATAAAACTTTCAGAAAAGTGGAAATATAGGAAACATGCCTCACTCTAATAAAGGCCATATATTACAAACTCACAGCTAACATTATATTCAACAGGAAAAACCTAAAAGGTTTTCTTTAGGATCAGGAATGAGACCAGGATGTCCACTTTGTTTATTCAACATAGTATTTGAAGTCCTAGCCACAACAATCAGACAAGAAAAAGAAATAAAAGGCATCCAAACTGGAAAGGAAGAGTAAAACTGTCATTATTTGCAGGTAACATGATACTATATTCAGAGAACCCTAACGATTCCATCAAAGAAACTATTAGAACTGATAAATAAATTTAGTAAAGTAGCAAGATAAAAAAAAATAATATTCAGAAATTGGTTGCATTTTTACACACCAAAACAAACTATCAGAAAGAAAATTAAGAAAACAATCTCATCTACAACTACAACAACAACAATGCTAACAACAACAAAAATACCTAGGAATAAATTGAACCAAGTAATTAAAAGAATTGCATTCAAAAAATTATAAGACACTGAAGAAAGAAATAGGAGGAGGAACAAATAAATAGAAGCATATACTGTGCTCATGGATAGGAAGAATTGGCATTGCTAAAATGCCTATAATACCCAAAGAAATCTATAGATTCAATGCAATCCCTATCAAAATACCAATAGCATTTTTCACAGAACTAGAACAAATAATCCTAAAATTCATGGAACTACAAGAGACCCTGAATAGCCATGGCAATCTTGAGAAAGAACAACAAAATTGGATGTACCACCCTGTCTGATATCAAGCTATATTACAAAGCTATAATAATCAAAATAGCATAGTACTGGCACAAGAACAGACACAAAGATCAGTGGAACAGAATAGAAAGCCCAGAAATAAACTCACAGCTATATGGTCATTTAATCTATGACAAAGGAGGAAAAATATACAATTGGATAAATACACTCTATTCAATAAATGGTGTTTGGAAAACTAGACAGATATATGCAAAAAAATTAACTGGACCACCTTCTTATGCCATGTACAAGAATAAACTCAAAGTGGATTAAAGACTTAAATGTAAGACTCGAAACCATAAAACTCCTTGAAAAAAACATAAGCAGTAAACTTTCTTACATTGCTCTTACTAACACTTTTTTTTCTGATATATCTTCTTGAGAAAGGAAAATAAGAAAAAAACAAACATATGAGAATAAATTAAACTAAAATGTTTTGCACAGCAAAAGAAACCATTAACAAAATGAAAAGACAGCCTACTGAATGTGAGATATTTGCCAATGATATATCCAATAAGAGGTTAATATCCAAAATTTATATATATAAAAAATTCATACAACTCAACACCAGAAAAACAATTTAATTAGAACATTGGCAGAGGACCTGAATAGACATTTCTGTAAAGAAAACATACAGAGATGGCCAATAGACATATGAAAAGATGTTCGACATCACTAATCATCAGAGAAACACAAATTAAAACTATAATGAGATATCATCTCATACTTGTCAGAATTTCTATCATCAATAAATCAATAAGTGTCAGTGAGGGTGTGGAGAAAAAGGAACCCTTGAGTATTGTTGGTGGGACTGTAAATTGGTGCAGCCACTCTGGAAAACAGTATGGAAGTTCCTCAATAAATTAAAAAATAGAACTACCCTATAAACCAGCAATTCTACTTCTGGGTATTTATCTGAAGAAATTCAAAACACTAACTTGAAAAAATATAAGCACCCCTATGTTCACTGCAGCATTATTCACAATAGCCAAGATATGAAAATGACCAAAGTGCCCATCCAATAGATGATTAGATAAAGAAGAGGTGGTACATATATACAATGGAATATTACTTGACTATAAAATAAAATCTTACCATTGTGACAAAGTGCATGGACATGATAGGTAGTATGCTAAGTGAAATAAGTCAGACAAAGATAAATACCATATGATCTCACTCATATGTGGAATCTAAAGAATAAAATAAATGAATAAACAAAACAGAAACAGACTCAGAAATAGAACAAACTGATGTTTGCCAGATGAGATGGGGTGCTGGGTGAAAAAAAGAAAGAGATTGAGAAATACAAGTTGGTAATTATAAAATACTCATGGTGATATAAAGTACAGCATAGGGAATATAGTCAATAATATTATAATAACCATGTACAGTGCCAGGTGGATATTAGACTAGTTTACGTCATGCCAGCATTTCATCTCAGTATGAATAATGAAATAGTATGAAGAAAACTCTAAGTTTGGTTTACTTAGATGTGTGTAAAATACAGATCATCATCTTTTTAAAGGAAATAAACTAAAATATGACACTCTGTTCTGCCTTAGAGCAACTGAGAGGTGACTCTTAAAAGGAAAAAAGAGAGGAAGCAGGAGCGAGAGGCTTGGCAGGATGCATGTATCTTCTGATGTAAAGGAACATTAAAGAACACTCAAAGTACGAGTGTTGACTTTTCAGTGAAGGAATTCCCCACTGATATAACCCCACAGTAACTTATGCATGTCTCAAAGTAAGTAACCATTTACAGTGTAATTATCTGTTTATATATATTTTCTCCTATTACACAATAGTGATCTACTTTAGGAGAAAAGTTGTTAGATTCATTTTTGTTCAATAGTTGTGCAGTAAAATAATCACTGAACATATGACTTAACTTGTTAATGAATAACATCTACTATAGTGGGGGAGACTAGTTAGCAGTTCCCAAAGGGATCTAAGTGTCTCACAGGCACTACTACACAATGGAAAGAAGTGTTTAGGTAGAAGTGACTGGCCATTACGGTACTGGCAATGAATCTCTGATATCTGTGCTGGGGATAAATGCTTTCAGTAAGTATAAAATATATTTAAAGTGTAAAAATTTGTAAAATTTGTATTTTTTTTACCATAACTTTTTTTTTAAGCACAAATATTTAAGAATCTACTGTGTAGCACTTTATAAGGCAGAGGAACTATTTAAAAGACTAAGTGCAATGTGGGGTACAAATATAATCAGACTGAAAAATCATGACAAAAGTCTGAAAATAAATTCAATGAAAAAGACCTACATAATATATTATGGAATATTAAAGAACAAGTAGTTACTTATAGCTCACAGAATCAAAGAAATTTTAGCAGAGGGGTAATATTTGAGGTGAACCTTGATACAAATAATTTAAACCTGTGAAGACAGAGTATTATACTATGATTTGGGAACTGACTGATGTGAAGACGTAAGTGGAAGTATCTGTCAATGGGTGACATAAATATCAAAGGCCTTCCCAACTCACAGTATAGGTATATTTGAAAAGCTGACTATTAGTTGATGAACTGTCCCTGTAATGGCAATCAAACCAGTAATAAAGAAACAAACAAACAAACAAATAAATAAATAAATCCCCTTAGAAAACCCTATCAATGCATGAACATTCATTCATTCATTCATTTTTTTCAATCTAATACGAGGACCTACTATGTATTCTGAACTGTGCTAAGTACACTGGATATCAGAGTGATCAAGACAGAATACGCTCTCTGCCCAAGAAAAAAAATTTAGATAATTAATTTAATAATTACAGTGTGATGCATTCTATGTTAAGTGAAGTAGTAGCTGTTATGGAAACATATACCTATAAGCTATCTATACTTTAAATCATTCCACAAATATGGCAGAACTATATTTGGACAATATAAAGTATCAGCGGCTTTTATTAAACTTGAATTTCTTTTGATTTGGTCTTGTTTATCTACAGCATAGATTGCCACATGTGGATCTTAGGTATACTGTTTGCTATTTAAAATCTTGCCTTTTGAACTACCTATCTAATTATGGATATAGCAAGTACAAATATATTTATTTCCTTAATTTCTTTAAGAACAGACATGGCAGCATTTTTCCTACCTTAGTGTTTCTTTTTCTATAAAAGTCTATTTTTTTATTATAAATGACTGCAACCTCAGGAAGAGGATGGTGATGATGTATGAAACAGAAAAAAAAGTGTGCTTTCTTTTGTGAGCTTATATCTAAAAGGCTGAAAAAAGTAAAATCTTGTTTGGATCAGTAAATTGAACAAACACAACATACAAGTTACAGAGGAAGTAATTATGGGCAACACCAATTCTGATTCTAATAAGGTTTCAGTTGGTCTTTTTGTTATGGTTCTTCTTCAAACCCAAACAATAGATTATACCCTACAACAAATATTTCCCTCAAAATTTTAAACTGCACAGTGGGTCTTCCTTTGAAACCAAAATTCTAGATTTATTAAAGCAGAAAGCATGCTATCCTCCCTCATTTCAACCCTCAGGATCTTCTTTCCTTCTTTTCATGAAAAAGTGTGCTTAACTAGAGCTGCCACAGGCAAGAAGACTAACAGGCTAAGATACTAAATGATCCAATACAAAAGACATTTATCTCACCAGATTTCATCTAATTCACCATCATGGCTTTGTAGTCTATACAGTAGATGAAGAGTATCAATAAACTGCAAATAACATTTTATGTGAATTGCCTGAAAAACAATGAACAGAAATGTAACACTTCTTCATTGCACAGAATACAATTATGTATAATTATTTAAAAACAACAACAACAAAAACCCCTAGCAGCTGACTCTGCTCCATCACTGAAAGAAATGTGATAAGTTCAAGTAATGTTAAATTTGGTGAAAATGTCCTCAGGACATGCAGGATGAGAGAACAAAAAGGTTTCATTCTCAGCTGTGGGACTCATGGCAGGTGTGCTATGTAGCTGTCATTTAAGTGCTCTGTGTTTAAGTTTTTCCATCAGTACTATAAATTATGTGTGCATATTGCTATTTTAGAAGTACATCACTTTTTGGATTAACTCATGAGCTATCTTAAAGCAGGATGAACAAATTATGCCACAAAAAGAAGAATGAGAATAAATGCCAATTCTTTCCCAAACCTGAGATGAGATACCTTCATTCCTCGTCTAAGAAAATAAGAGATAGGATCAGATGTGAATTAATCCCTTCTCTTTAGGATATCTTACTAATTAAACATATTGACATTCATTATAACAATAATAATTATTGAGCACTAACTATATGTAAGGCACTGTGTAATCATTTCATGTACATATTATGTCACTTCATGCCCATGCCAAAACTATATTACAGGTAAGAAAACAGAGTCAAAGAGAAATTAAGAAAATTGCTCAAAGTCAACAAACTAAAGGTAGGTAGGATTCAACCAGACACAACAAAGCCCATACAATATTAGAATATTGTATTTTGCAAAAAGATGAGAGATCTAACCAATATCTTGGGAAAATCATCAGTTTTTCTGAACTTTAGGTCCCTCAACTAGAACAGAGATCAGCAAACTTTTTCTATCAAGAAGCACATCATAAACATTTTAGGCTCTGTAGGTCGAGAGGCAAAAATCAGGAATGTTATACAGGTGCTTATATAACAGAGAAAACAAATCACATCATGCTTTTGAAAATAAAATTATTTAATTTAAAGTTTTTAATTTTAAATAAATGTATTTAAATCACATTGTTTACTATTAACAAAATTTTTAAATGATAATAATTAAGCATACCTTTTTTGCAATATAGGTCTATTAGCAAAAACAGAATTCTTTTTAGAGGATAACATTTTGCTTGATTGGGGTTCAAAACAGTGTTCCTATCATGAAATGAATTGCAAATGTTCATCTGTAAAAAAACCTTCTTACCTCATAGGTCACACAAAAAACCCCCAGCAAGCTAGATTTGGCACACGGTTTACTAACCTCTGATGTAGAAAACAAAGTCACAGGTCTAGGTGATTTCTAAGAATTCTTCCATCTTCAAGATTTTATGGTATTATCTTACTTTATAAGCATAATAATTTTGATTTTTCAATGCCTTCAGAACATATAGATAAAAGGTAAATCTTTAAACCCAATACTCTATATGTTCTAATAATTAAATGAATAGATGAATGTTAATATTTATAATTATATTTGTCTAGCAGATTATTGTTATCTTAATTTTCTTAGGACAGTTTAGATTTTATTGCATTTTCACAGACCCCTTTGAATGTCATCACTGAGGAACAAGCTTTCTCCTGACTAGACATTTAAGTGGGTTGTTAGAAGCTGGGAGAAATCAGCATAACATTACAGTGAAACAAGAGAAGAGTAAAAGCAACAGCCAGGTAGCTTCCCTTCTGAAGGGTATCTATATGATTTAATTCTGTATTTCTATGCTAATATTTAGTACGTTAAACTAATAGTCTAAGTTGACACTTCATGTAAATTTTTGATGAATTTTTATATTTTTATACTGCTTTGTTGTTGTTTGTTGAGGTTGTTGTTGTTACTGAAACTCTTATAGTCATGGGAATTTCTTAAGAAGCTTCCAGACTCACTGACAGTTTTCATAGTAAAAATAAATGGCCTCTAGTGTACACAGAATTTTTTCAACACACACAGAAAGTAGAGCTTTTTTTACTCTTACAGAAAGCAAAAATATCAAGAACTTACGGACACACATTCATTTAAACTGCCTTTAAAAAAAATTAAAAAGTTAATTTATGCATTTGAGGTCGAATGTCACTTCATCAATTAAAGGTATAATTGAATAGTTATGTAATTATCAAAGCAATAGAAAATTAACAACTCTGATCACTTTATGGAAAAACATACAAACTACTTAATGGTTCTAAATAAGGTTGGCCCTTGTAAAATTGTTAAGTCTTTAAGAAGCTCCACTTTCCCCAAATTCTATTTTATATTTTGTCAGTACACTACACCTAACTTTTCAAAGTAAGCACAAATCAACAACCCAATTCATGCTATTTTATAAACAGTTCCTATTGGTTCTTCCAAGGAAATATCTTCAAATTTAACAAGGGCTTTTTTTAACTTACAAATTTTTTAAATTAAAAAATATTGATAATTTTCCCTCCTCTCGCAAATATACACAAACTAAAGTAATAAAAAAAGTTGAAAACAATCCCACCACTTTATAACAAATTTTAACAGAAAGTTAAAGAACCTTCCTCATCCTTATAATTTTCCTCAGTCATCCCCTAAGATAACCACTTTGGAGTGTATCCTTCCCATTTTTTGAGACAGTATTTCACTCTGTATCTCACTGGATTTCATCTAGTGTAAGATAAGAGAATAACCTATAATCTAGCATGCTTTGAAATTTTTACTAATATGAATAAAGCTGCAATGAAAATTATTATAATATATGTGAAAGTACTTCTTATGAAAAGATTATTAGAAGCCAATTACTGGATCTTAAGATATATTCTCTTACATTTTTTTTTGAAGACTTCTTTAAACATATAAAGCATCAAGTAATTTTGTTCATAAAATAAGTACTATTACTTAGCACCTAATAGTCTAGGTAGCATGGTATGCCCTTTAAATACATTAATACATTTCAATGTACAAAGGTTACTATACATAGAAATTGTGTTGGTCCAATTCTGAAAGAGCTTAATTGTCACACCTTGGAGTAGGATTGTGCTCCTAAGAACCATGAGGAGTCATTGAAAGTTTTTGAGTAGGGTAATGGCCCATCTTCATTCAAAATAAATCATTTCTAGGAAGGGAAGAGAGGAAAGACTATTTCAGCTGCAGGGAACATATTAAATGGTATCTCGAAGGCTTGGAACCAGAGGATAGAGGGCAATACTTGCAAAGAACTAACAAATACTAGGAAGGCTTAACACAGAGCCTACTTCCATCCAGAAAACTGAGGCAAAGCAGCAGCCTTAGCAGGAGATAAGCCTCTCCCTTTAAGCATTATCTGTCAGAAAGACAATGGCAACCAGCTCAGAGCAAGAGCAGACTGTGGTATGCTTTCTCATATTGCCTATTGTTTTCAGTGTTCTCCTGATACTATTAAATTGTAGAAGGTAGGGATGGGAACAACATGGGGCCAATTAAAAAATAAACATAGTTTTCAGGCTTAAAAATACCTACTTTATAATTTTTGCTGTGGTTACTCACACACGGAAATGACCCGAAACAAACAAACTAGAAACCAACTAAGTTTTTGAGTAAACAGTATTGCAAGGATGTGACAATAAAAAAAAAGAGAAGAGATGGAGCACAAGTAGAGCAGGCTTCTTCCAGCAGAATGGTCCTATTCACAGAGATGGTTGGAGAATCAAGGCCTCTTAATAAATTTAAGATGCCTAGTGGACATCCAATGGAGACAGCAAGAAAATGGTTATGTTTTTAAGTGCGGAGCCCAGGTGATAGCTTGAGGTTGGGCTTGAGATAAAAATCTTGGAGTCATCAGCATATAAATGGTATTTAAAACTACTGGATTGAATGAACTCATCTAGAGTGTATAATGAAGTAGAGAAGGGGGAGCTAACAAAATGACTGAAAGTCAGCAAGGTAGGAGGAAAATCAGGAAAGCATGAGGTCATAGAAAGAATGACATTATCACACAGATGAAAAAGAATTAGATTATATTTTAAAATTCTTCTGAGAAGTTGAGTAGAATGAGAACAGGTCTCTATCGCAGGGTACTAACAAAGTCCTATGACAAGGAAGAATAATAAATAGATTGTTAACCATATTATGTTATGATGTAAAGTCAAATATTTGTTGAAAATTATAAAAATGTTCCCCTTCTTGCCTTCAATGGAAGCTAAATGTAAATGCTGGAAAGACATATACAAATTTAAATTTTCAAGTTGGAAGACAGTTTAGAGATCATTTAGACCAATTTTCTAATTTAATGGACAAGGAAACAAATTTAAAGAGATGAAATAACTTGCTGGAGTTCCAAAGCTACAAAATGGCAGATGTGGGGTTGTGATACTGGTTTTCCAACTCCTAGGACATGGCTCTTTTCTTTAAAAGAAAATGGACATTTATTGACATATATTTGTTTTCATTTTTCCAAAATGTTAGTTCAGAGACCAAAACCCATTCAACACCTGATATGCTGATCTCAACAAATTTTATTTCAACAACCATATTCTCAACATAATTTGTCTCAACCTTAGAAATGCAAATAGAAATATAGTTTTATTTTTCAGATTGCTCTTTCCTGTTGTATCATATATTTTTAACCTCACAGTCCAAGATACAGCAAGCGGTCAACAATATGTATTAAATGAAAACGTTATATTCTTATACCTATCATTTAGCATTCATCTAGGTATATACACTATTTTAAGCTACATTAGAATTTAGATATAGATGTGTGTTTTTTAGATCTTCAAGAAATAAGTTTATGAAAAATTAAATGAAAACACTATCAAAGGGAAAAACAGCATTTCTGAGTAGGGTAGGAAAAAAGTAACAGTATCCGAAATATAAAAATAAACCATATATTTTTCTTGTGGAAAAAAGCACATATGAATAGAATATTTGTAAAAATAGGAGTCAGAAAATATTGTGGCCCCAAAATCACATCATTCATTGTCTATAGCTTTTAAAAATGTAGTTAAAAGAAAGAATATTTCCACTACTTACCTATTATAGTTCCTAAAGTAAGAAAAAATGAATTACTGCCATTTGTAACAATATGGATAAATCTTGAGAGTATCATGCTAAGGAAAATAAGTCACACGAAAAAGGACAAGAATTCTATGATTTCACTTATATGTAGGATATAAAACAAAAAGCAACAAATAAGCAGATGAAACAAACTCGTAGATACAGACAACAAACAATATGGTGGTTACTAGAGAGGAAAAAGTGTGGGGAGAAGATGAAGAAGGTAAAGGGGCCAAATATACCATGACAGAAGGAGACTAGACTTTGTGTGAGAAACAATGTAATACATAGATGATGTATTATAGAACTGTACACTTGAAACATAGTGTATTAAGCAATGCCTCATCAATAAATTTAATTAAAAAATATTGACAATACCAAGTGTTGATAAGGATGTGGAGCAACTAGAACTCATATATTTCTGTTGGAAATATAAAATAATATAGCCACTTAGTAAAACAGTTTGGCAGTCTCTTACAAAATTAAACATATATACAGTATCTCCCCCAGCAATCCAACTCCTGGATGTTTACCTTAGAGAATGAAAACTTATATTCACACAAATGTTTACATCCATTCTATTCATAATTGACCCAAACTGGAAAACACAAAAACAATTAAAACAAAATTAAATGTCTTTCAATGGGTGAATGGATAAACAGCCTGTGGTATATCCATACAAAGGAGTGCTACTCAGCAATAAAAAGAAACAAGCCTTTGATACATGCAACAATTTGGATGAGTCTTAAATGCATTATGCTGAGTAAAAGAAGCCAGCCTCCAAAGGTTACATATTATATAACTTCACTTACATGACAATTCTCAGAAAGACAAAGATATAGTGATAAAGAAGAGATCAGCATTTATCAGGGTTGGTGGTTGGGGGAGAGATAAAAATATAGTACAAAGTTCTTTGGGATAATTGAACTGTTCTGAATCCTAATAGTGGTGGTGGACATCACACAAATCTACGTATGTGTTAAAATTCATAGAACTGTAAACAAACAAAAAATTATGAAAGTCAATAAAAATGTTCAAAATTTTCAGGACAAAAAGGGAAGCAACAGGCTTACATATTGAATATTAAAAAAATGGATTCACAGAAAATCATGGCTTTTCCTACCAAGAAGATAATTTAGTAAGAGGTCATGTTATTGGTGAAAAAGAAATCTGCAGTTCTGCTTCTGCCATCGATTGACCAAAATGTGAATATTAACATAGCAATGAGCATTTAAAAATAATCCTCCTTATTCAAAATTTGGTCTCTGTAATTCATTACAGTCATTGCTGCTTTTGAATCAAGAATTATACTAGTGCTTGAATTTTATAAGTATGACAAGCATTATCAACAAAGTAAAGACTATTACTTAAATGAATAAACTATTATAGTTGATAAAGCCCTAATGATGCTGGAAATAGAGTACTCAATTCAATTGTGTCTCTAAACCCTGTAACTATAATCAATTTTCACTGAAATTTCTTAGAAGTTTTCAAATGTATATTCCTTTATTATTGTGGTAAATATACATAAACATAAAATTTTCCATTTCAACCATTTTTAGGTGTAGAGTTCAGTGGCATTAAGTACTTTCATACTGTTGTGCAACAGTTACCACCATCTCCCCCCACAACTGTTTAAGCTTCCCAAAATGAAACTCAAACAATTAACTCCCATTCTTCCCTCCTCCCAGCCCCTGGTAACCTCTATTCTACTTTCTGTCTGGGCTGTTACCACCTTTTGACTATCAATTGTACACCCCTTTGACAATGCTGTCAGTCATTATTTTTTCCCCATAAATCAGACTAAAGGCATATTCTGAAACTTTTTAGCAATGCAGGACCTTTCATTAACAATAGTAGAATTTAAAGAGGACTTTTAAATTTGGTCATTTATGCTTAGTTTCTAATTGATTACTGTGGTAATAACAATTTTATGTTTATCAAATATTTGTTCCAGTTTGGTCATTAGTTTAAGGTGTGTGTGTGTGTGTGTGTGTGTGTGTGTGTGTCTGTGTGTGATGTGTATGTCTGTATGATGATATACAGACAGAGCTGTATTCTGCATAATGTTAAAGCTTTATTATTGTCTGGTTAGAAAGGTCGTCATTATCCAAAAAAAAATGATTTTCCAGTGTGAAGCAGCATCTTAAACTTAACTGAATTAAAATGTTAAGATGAAATATAAGTTTGGTTCCTATGAGAAAGCATGTAGCTAAATTCTACTCCTGACAATTTAAAGCAGAATATCTGGGGTGGGGCCAAAGGCACTGATATTTATTTTTTTAAACTTTATAGGTGATTTTAACATTCAGCTAGGATTTGGAACCTCTGGGCTAGAGGAAGATATCCTGAATTAGGGGGAGGTAGGGTAAACAAGTGAAAGTAAATGGAAAAGGCGGTTAGGGCATGGAGCATACAAAGATACAGGGAAGAGAAATTTATCATTATAAATGGCATAAGAACCAAACAAGCTGAGAGAAATGAAGTAGCCTTATAGTTAAAAGCAGAAGAGCAGAAGAGGTGTCAGTTACCGGCATGCCTTGTTTTACTGTGCTTTGCTTTATTTCATTTACAGATGTTGCACGTTTTATGAACTGAAGGCAAGACACTCTATCAGTAATAAGGCTACAACTTTATTGCAGTGGTCTGGAACCTGCAATATCTCCAAGTTATAACTGTATAGGGTTAACTGACATCTAGATTCTAAGGAGCTGCAAGACCTGAATTAGATCATGAGCCATAAAAATGGCTTGAAGAAGTCATAAGGTGAGAATAAGGTAAATAGGTAAATATTTAGAAGGACAGATTATAGTTTTGGAAATACCATTTCTTTATTGTATATAATTTTTGTTACATTTAAATGTTTATACTAATTGAGCTTTATAAGTAGAATGTGAATTTATCATCTAAGTAAACCCTTATTTTCATATACAAAATCATAGTTTGAGTATATCCATTGATCTACCTGTTTCTCTGGGCTATTCATACTGATATGACAAGAGCTCTGTTTGAGCTTTGAGCTATATTAATCCATCACCAGTAATTAAAAATGAAACATCTACTTCACAATCTGAGTCTCTCAATCATTCCACCAGAACTGAAGGGCTGCTTGAGCATTAAAAATGACCAGGACATTACACCATAGTAGCAGACTATAAAGAAAAAAAAAATTCTCAGCAAGAATATCATATCATTCAAATTTAAGGTAAAATCTCTTCATTATGAGATATACCATGATTAAAATTAATTCATTGATCAAAAACAAACAAAAGGAAGGTTATCCCAAGAGCACCTTTCCTTTCTTTTCTCTTTCCTTTGTAAAAAGAATTGAAATGAACCATAACCACCCAGAAATAAACGCTTAATATTTTATATTCAGATCTTGCTTTTTCTGTTAACATTTTTGTGTCACTAAAATCTCTTCATGAATATTATTTGTTTTTCTAACTACCCCTTTATTATTTCACAACTTTCTAGCTAGAGCTACTCTTCTCCTCAGATTAGACGGGCACTGGTACGAGTCACATAATAAAAACAAGAATTCACATTCTTTTTCTGCATAAATCTCTTAAACTTAAGGCACAGGGAAGAGAGGGGGACCTACATGTTTGGGTGAGCTTGCCATGATCAGCTGCTTATTATCTTCTTCATAATTGTGAGCATGTTTTAAAGAGAGTTTTCGACAATGGTAAGTGGTTCACTTTGAGTCAACATTCTCTAAATGGAAGAGGACAGCTGACTGGCTGAAAGGGCCAAGCAGACCAAGTCTACCAGGGGAGGACTCATGAGGGACCAAGAAAGACTTGTGCAAATGTAAAAAAAAAAAAAAAAAAAAAAAAAGAGACTGAGGTGTCAAATACAATTTTTTTCTTTATGCTTCCTATACCCCTAACCAAAAACCTTTTACCACTCATTCCCCTTTTTGATTTAAGAGGAGAAATTTCCTCTCTTTGTCTGTCTCTCTCTCATCTTTTTCTCTTAAAGACTCTCTCATAACTAACTATAACATGAAGTATATATGTTCATCATTAGTTGGGGTTATCATACTACAACTTTCATGTGTTTTAAATTTATTTTGCAGTGTCTCTGTCCTCCATCCATAAGGGCCAGCTCATTGCCAGGACTATACTGTCAAGGGATCTAGAATGCAATATCTTTGAGAAATGCAGCACCTCACACTGTATGGTCCTTACTAGCCTATTTCCAATTTGGATGCTCTGCCCATGTCATTGGCTCAAGTCTATTCAAGTAGATTATAGAGGGACCATTAATAGTTTTATCCTAGGGATTCTGGTCTGCCCTTTCAATTATTTAAACTCCTTTGAGTTCTCTGTTGGGAATATAGTCCTGAAACCTTATCCTGCAGGGTTTTTTTCTTTCCAACCTCAGAAAGTGAGAGAAATAGAAGCCAGAATGTCTAGTGAGATTTACAACAAATGTATAAGAATAGGAGATCCCAAGGAGTTTAAAGTGAGCAGAAAAATTAAGTGACCTGGACCAAGGAGGGTTAGTGAGAGCTCACAAAGGGCAGAATGAGAAAAAGGTAGGAGAAACACTGAGGTTAGCAAAAATGGGGATATTGTGTATATGAGAGAGATGGCAAAATGAAAAAAAATTCATAAGAAGGTTTTTGTACATTTGTAGGTTATATATTCTGAGAAACTACAGGAAAGGATCAAAACACTTTTAATAATTTTTGCCTGCTCAACTATGAGCTTTTTCTATGTGCTTCCATGTATGAACCTGCATGAGACAGCTGCGTACACATGCACTCACACATGCACACATAATACTTGTTAACAAGAACTAATACCATCATAGAGCTCAGAAAATATTTATTGAATAAACAAATCAATCTATTTAGAGTATATACTTTATAATAAAAGTTGAGGCAATACAACAAAATTAAAACTTCTGTTTGATGATTTTTTCTCAGGCTGCTTTTCCAAGAAATAAAAGGTAGTGATTTAAAAAATAATTTTATATATTCATTTTACACTTATTTTCATAATAGATATCTATTATAACTAGCAAAACAATAAAAAATGTTTTTAAAATTAATCATCCCTGAGTCCTTTTTTGTTCTTAACCCTGTAAGACACCCATTGTGGAGAATATGGTACATATTCTTCTATAGCTTTTTTCATGTTCATACAGACACGTAAATACATTTATTAACAAATATGCATTACCCTGAAGATTTTCTCTTTTCACTTAATAAATTATGGTCATCTTTTCAGGTCAATAGCAGTAAATATTATTTATTCTTTTCCTAGTGTCTGTATAATCTTCAAAAATATCTATCTATACCACATGGTAGGCATGTAGTCAAATTAATGATTTTAGTATTTTTTTTTAAATCATTAAAATTTTATTAATTTTCTACACAGGATACTTAACAAACACTAAATACTTGTCTGGCACCAGTTTCAGTGACTAGGAAAATTAGTTAATTACTTATGGTTCTTTCACGGAAGAAATTAACTAATATAGGTGATAAAACAGTTATTTTTTTTTTTAATTTGAGAGAATCTGCTCAGAGAACTTATAATAAAGAATACTTTTAAAATAAATCTTTAAAAGAAGTTTATCAATGGCAATTCATTCTTAGTCATTGTTTCCAGTGTATGAACAACACTTAGCAGCAACAGAGTACTGCCCTATAAGGCAACTAAAAAAGAAAACACATTTTATACACTAAGACTTTAGATAAAGCCCCTTATTCCTGAGACCTCAAACTGATTTATAATTCTGTTAATACTGTATTTTTAAGGTAATAGTAATAAATGATATTTATGAATGTTCTTAATTCCATTGGAGTCTTAGAACTCTAAATACTTACTCTATGTCATTTGACTTCTTTGTATACCATCTGTAAGAGAGAGAAGAGTCCTCTACAGATAAGGAAATGATAGAAAGACAAAATTGTTTGCCAATGCCTGAATTAAGTCTCAAGTCTCAAGATAGTCAGTCCCATGCTCTTTCCTTTCAGTTACACTTGCTGCCTCCTTAGTAGTAACCGCAGTGATGATATAGATAATATTATATTATTAACTAGACTCTCATAAACCATGATAACGTCAGTTCTTATTAAAAAATAAGAGCAAACTATTTCACTATCTGATACAAGGCCTTACAAACAAAACTTCACTTATAAGTTTTCTAGGAAAGGTGAGTCTAAGTTAACTCACTGAGCAGCCAGTATAGTCCAGACCTTCCACTTTCCAGAATAAAACAGGTGTAGTATTAAGTGAGTAACCCAGGTTCACAGTTGTTCCTGCCAGCCCTAACCAGACAGAACAGAATTCTAACAGTAACAACAATGGGACTGATAAAAATGTTAGACATATATTGATTATTGAATGAAGCTTTACAATATTTAAATAAGGTGAGCGAAGCGCAGTACAACTATAGCAAAAGTTAGGCAAATTTCATACGGTCAAGTTAGTGCAACTGCAAACAAGTAAACAACTGCTAAAAATCTACATCTTCTAATATTTAGTAACTATTACATGAGCGAATTTATTTTACTACATCTTGAAGATATTTTATCATCAGAGGTTTATAACTCTGAGAATCTGATCCTAGCCAGAAGACTGACTTCATTCTATATTTAATTTCTCATGACTTCCTGAAAGAATGGCAGTTCAGCATGGCCTCCTCTTTTTTCTAGTTGACTCAAAGAACGGTGCCTCCAAAATCATTTGGGATACATGAAGGGGTGCATTTAGAGCCAAATGTGCTGCAACCTGGAGTGTAACACTATTGTTCTTGAGAAACATGTACCTAATTCCCTGAAAATTTACTTTTTCAAAGAGTCACAAGTCTGATTGCTTCTCATCAGTCTTGAAGAGATTAGATAGGCTTCTCCCCTCTTAGAAAAGCTCTTTTCTTCATTTGAAATTCCTTTGAGAATAAAACATTGAACCAGAATTGGATTTTTAACAAAATATTATGAGTTTTGAAAAACATTTTTTTTTTCTTTACTGAGGAGACCTAGAAATTCGAAGAATATAACACACTTTCTGATTTAGGACTTCTAGCAACATATTGCACAGAGCAAAGCTGAGCCAAAGAACAAAGTCCCTTCTGCGTAGCAGGAAAAATGTTTTTCACTGAATTATTTTAGAAGACTTGAGTGGACTGCTAAGAGTTTTCACACAGAAAGATTTGAGGTCAACTTCAAGTAGAGGGGAAAAACAACACCAGAACCATAACATGCAGGCATTGCTTCTAATTACTGTAAATGTGTTATGTATACTGTTGCTATTCTGCAGTGATAGTTGGCTTTAGAATAATTGTTTAAATGCATCAGTATAGAAAATAACCACCTCAGAAATGGAGGTGTATACATACAGCACTGCTAAAGTTGATACATGGAAGAAAATTCAGGATCATATTTGCAGTGGGTCCTACCATCAACAAATATTTCAAACCTCTCTCCTCTCTCTCTCCCGCCCCCTCCACCCCCCATTACAACTCTCCAGTTTTCACCAAGGAGTTCACTTCTAATTTAGTCCTCAGTAGTCATTAGCAAACAATACTAATAATTCTTGAGTATGTTTGGACTTTCATTTGGCATTTTTTAGTAGCAGTAATGATGAGCACTTTTGTTGACCTATATCACTGATCAAGTTTATAAGGTTTCAAATAAGGTAGCCTTGAGAAGGAAAACTGTAAGCCTTATTACCACTTATCAGTCTAATGAATACAATGACTTTACTTCTTTCACTATCAAAGGTGTTTTCAAGTATTATCTAGGTTAATGCACTACTATCAAATGTAACTGGGGTCTTGGACACAGATACACAGTCAAGATGAAAGGATAATGCATAGATCTAACTAATTTTCCCAGCTTCTCATTTCTCAAAGAAGGAAACATATAGAGATCATGGTATTTATTTCTACACTAGATGATATAACTTAATTATAAAAGTACCCTCTCAACAAATGCTTTCTTCTTTGGAAGTCTGCGAGAGCACACATTACAATTCCATGCCAGGTAAGGAGCAGAGGTGTGCAGACCACAGAAGACTAGCATCCAGGAGAAGAGGAGACTGGGAGATAGGTGGAAAAATGAGAAGAACACTTGAGGTCAGAGAGATCTGTGTTTGAATCCTGGGTCAGGCTTTTATTAAAATGTGTGGGGCAATTTAATTTCACTGAGCCTGTTTCCTAAATGATAAGCTAAGAATTATAACATCTATCTTGAGTCACTGTTGTGAGAATTAAATGTAAAAGGCTTGATGCAGAGAGGGCAAAATGTAACTTTTTCCTATCTTCCTAATTTGTTTCAAAGTTTTTCAGACATTAGAACTATTAGGGAACTAATGACCTCTGTGACCATATGAGCTAAGGCAATAACAAAATGCACTAGATAAAAAAACTAATAGATAGTACAGAGTTTGAATCAGTTAGGTCTGGCATCAATATAAACTCACTTACTGGCTTTGCAATCTTGGATGTTGTGAGTAATATATATTGCTTCGATTTTTATTAATTAAAGTTTGTCGACTCATCTCCTGTAGTAAATACTGCTTTTTGTACCAAAGACCTTGGAAGGGTTATGGCAGGGGCCTTGATCACAGCTTAGCTGGTTGAGCTGTGTTAATCTAGTTCCTAAAAGTTGGGGTTGCAATTCCAGCACTAAGATTTAAATGTATGACTTTAATAGGAAGTCTAGGCCTGAATTTTGTTCATTTCCAAGATGAGTAGCCTAGAATAAATAATTCCTAAGGTTCTCTGTAGCTATAATATTTTATGATTCTAGCATCTTTTCACTGAGTTACAGCAGATAAATCCTCATCTCTTTAGAGCTTAACCTACTTCTCTATGGCTTAATTTTCAGATTCTCTTTAATCTATTTCTTCTTTAATTGCAAAAGGAGATAATTTCCATCACTTTGCAAACAAACCAATATCCCTATTTTGACCTAGTGGCATTTCAGGAGATTAATGCATCACACTTTAAAACAGTCTGGATTGTTTTTAATCCAGAAATTCAGTAATATTGTAGGTAGTAATGAGAATAATGATGATTCATTTTCAAGGCTTTCTATGCCTCCAGGCGCTTGGTCATTACATGTAATAAAATACACCAAATTTAAAAACAAGATTAAGGTTTAACATTTAAAAATACATTCTAGGAGTAAAACACATTTTTGGCATTCATTCCTATATCACACAATGGACATTTAAAAATAAACAAAAATAAAAGATCCATTAGCCAAGAACAGAATTTTAATAATTATTAACTAGAAAGGAAATAAAATTAACTTGACCTTATCTTAGAAGGCTGTCAGAGATCTACTTTGGTTATGCAGATAGGAAATATGTTGTGAATTATTAGACCTCAGTTTTAGAAGTCCAAACCATCCTCAAAATGAGAACTAAACCTTCAGCGAGAATTCAAAATAATGTATAGATGCTATGAATTGTATGTACTAGTTACCTCTGAATTATTTTGATCTTGTTCTATGCTTGAGCCATCCTTCAACATACATATTTTTATTCTTTCCCCTACCCCCAACATCTCCTATGTGCTTTTCTAGTATGTTCAGAATACCATCTAAAGTCCTTGTTCTGGCTGCTTCTCTGACCTCACCTCCTGTCACTTTCCTCCTCTGCTCACTTTGCTCTAGCCATTATTACATGCTTTTATTGCCTTAAATGCACAATTTTGTCCTTGCCTCAGGGTTTTGTCCATGCTGTTTCTGTCTGGGGCTTTCTCTCCCTCACATGCTTCTATCCCCACCCCAAATTTTCACCTGGCTGATTCTTCCTTGTCCTTCAACTCTCAAATTAAATGACACTTCCTCTGGGAATTCTTTCCTGAGCATCCAGTGGGCAGTATAATAGATTTCCCTCATTGTCATCTAGCATAACTATTAGCTCTTCTCATGAACTATAATTTGTAATTTGTAATTGTTTGTTTATGTAGTTAAAGTCTGATTCCCTTAGGAGACTATAAATTCTATGAGAGTTTTAAAGGATCACTTCGATATTACTAATATTAAGCATAATAACGAATTAATGATTCTATTATGATAGACTGTAGAATTTAGAGATGTAAATTAAACATGGAGTCTACATCTAAAGAATTTACTTTCTATTAAAAGGCTAAGGCATGCACAGAAATATTGTTTAAAAACAAAGAAGGTAATTCATGTATCAGAAAACAGTGTAGATGTGTACTGTATTAGTTTCTTAGGCTGCAATAATAAATTACTACAAACTTGTTGACTTAAAACAATAAAAACTTATTATTTCCCAGGTTTGAAGGCTAGAAGTCCAAAATCAAATTGTTGGCAGGGCCACTGTGGTGCTAAGTAAGCTTGGTGAGTACAGGAGAGTAGATTATTTATGACCAGGCCAAGGAGAGAAGGTTTCATGGAATTAATAGAAACAAAACTAATGAAAGCGAGGGAGGAAATTTGGCCTGAATGTACAACATATTACACCATAAGATTAAGTAAAAAATGGGGTTAGAATTACAATGGGGTTAGTTTTACAATGTCATAAATACTGGTTAGGAATTATTTGGTAATTAATATAGAATCACTAAAGTTTTTTCTGAACAAAAGTGACATGATATTGGGGCTCCTGCTTCAGAAAACCTAATGGGGCAACAGTGTTTAGGATGGTCCCCCTTCCTCTGTCTCTTTCAACTAGAATACTATTTCAGGCAATATAAGATGCAAGCTTGACTAAGGCAGAGATAACAAAGAGAGAGAATTAATAAGACTTGGACATTTATTAGACACCTGGTAGGAAAGGAGAGGTGGGAGAGGCAAAAAATGATCTGTTTTGAGTTAAAAGACCTGAAGAATTGAGGTGAAGAAAATTAGGATAGTCAACAACATGATGATTTTTAATTGAGAGGATAAATTCAGTGTTGATATACTGACTCTGAGAAACGAATGTGATATCTAATTGAAGGTTTAAATAAAGACATTGTAAATATAGAACTGGAGTTTGGGAGAGATATCAAAACTTTAAGACATAGACATGTGAGTAATCGATAGTGAAATAACTGAAGTCATGCAACCTCGGGAAGTAGTGTCATATCATCTGAAGAATATGAATGTAGAGCTTAAAAGACATATGCATATCTCTACGATTTACTTGTAAGACCTGGGACAAATCGCTTAATTTTTCCATTTTCTCATATATAAAAGGGGGGAAATAATATTATCCTTCGTCAGGATTACATGAGTTGACTAATTAAAATATCTATCATCTTTAGATTTGCTTTCATATTCTGGTGGCATGAATTCCAGTAAGAAGTACTATATTTATTTTGCAATCCATTATCTTAAAAATATGTAACATACTCTTTCTATAAGCTATTTTTCTTTTGATTCTATTGCATTAAAAGCACATTGACTCTGATGCTCTAAACTAATTTCATTACCTACAAATGGGCTGTAACTCCTACTTTGGAAAACTGGCCTCATCTGGCATCTTATACTCAGATCACACCATTTCAACTCACTGTTCCCTCAACTTTCATTTTTATTATCCGCTCTGCTTGGGCTGCTTGTTAATGTATTATTCCTTGATGGTCCAGAAGAAATAATGACCATTTACTTCCTCTATTCTATCCAGGTAATATTTTGTCTATAAAAAATACTTATCTATTGCCCAGATCATGAACTTCCTGATGATAGGAAACAGGTTTTATTTATCTATGTACACCGGTGAAATGACCTGTTCTTAAGAGGAATAGAATAAAATTTAATTCATTATTAGAGAGAAAAGAGAGATGATAACCTTACTGAGTTCTTACTTCCAAGGCCCTGCTCTGGGATTCACACACTTTTCTGTATGTCAATGAGTCCATGGAATTTTTAAGGCAGAACATATCTCTTTGCTTGGGACACAAAGACTTAGGCCACTAAGGCCACTAACTTTTTGTATACAGTGACTTGAAGTTCTTCATGGTGGGGGCTGGAAGGTCTGAAGGAGATAAATTAATATGAGGAAGAAACTAAGATGTATCTAGGACTTAGCTCTGGGTAAAATAATAGAAAGGTTCCTAGACTGGTCTCTGCGGATTGCTAAATGACAGAACCCAATAAAGAAAACCTGAAATAAAATAACAGGGCAAGTATTTAATTTGAAATTACCAAAGTTTATTTCATTTTTTTCAAGCCCTAAAAACTTTCACTAACTGAAATGAGCCCTGGCAACAGTGACATTCTGACACCATGGGTGATGTACACTCTTGCGAAGTCTGAATTCCATGTCACAATGGCTCTGTTCATATTACTAGTTTCATCATGTCTCTAAGCCCAATTAAACTACTGAAGTTTCTAATGGTCTTCTGTCTACTTTATAAATCATCATAAAGAATTTGAAGTCAACCAAATAAATTTGCTTCTATGTGACTTATTGTATAACCAAAGGCACGATATCAAAATGTACAGGAAAAATGAAAAAAACCTTTTCTAATAACAATAAATGTTTTCAGAATACCCCTTTACATATGAATTCTGGATTACTTGGTGGAGGAAAATACAATTCAACCAGTTTCATAAAATGAGCCAAAAGCGATACATTCCTCAGTCCTTGAGTGTAAAGGAAACAAAATCCAGAGTCCAAATTCAAGTCTATTTTCAGGCCTAGATGGCCAAGAATGATCTGCATTGGTGGTCAGCATGGCTGGGTAACTTGCATGTCATACAAGGGGTTTCAATTTACCTTTTTCAAAATGAGATGATAGAACTTTTATTTCTTATATCCTTTCTACTTAAAATGTTGGAAGATGCTTTGCCCTTAAATACCTTTCATCTCAATATTTTAATCTCAAAAGTTGTAAATATGTTTATAAAGTTCTTTTATTTCCTTAAATGACATTCAACATGATAAGAGTACTACTATCCACTAAACCTAAATTTTATCATTTTAGTTTTGCCTCACAGGCTAAGTTTTATGAGAGCCTTAATTTGCATCACCAGAAGCTGATTTAATAAAAAATAAAGGAACCACTCTTGGAAACAATTTAAAATTTGTGGGTGAAGGCAGAGAACCTTACGTGGAAAAAAAGGAAGCTAAATTTAGAAGGGTTCAAATGGTTCTGAGTTTTAAAGAATGCTGTGGCCTTATTAGTGCTGAGAACAACAGTCCGGGCATTTTATGCACTGAAAGGAGAAGTTTCTAATGGTGACTTCCCAAATCCCTGGCCCCTTGACCCAATAGCTATTGTACCATTTCCCTCATTCCTTGAAGCACAATCTACTGCATGACAATTAAACAAACAGTTGCAGAGCATCATCTATCCTGGAGTCAAGAAAATTTATCTTTGGCGATAACTCCAGTATATGGGATGGAAGAAAGAACTTAAATAGAAAACTACTGTAGACCATTTTACAGGCAGAAGAAAAATGGTATGAATGGGCATGTCTCATTTTGGTCCGGAGAAAGAAGTGTAAATTCAGAGGGGAAACACTGGGAAACTAATACCTAATGTTATATGATAAATGGTAGGTTTGCCTCTGAGAAATTCCTTTATAATTATCTTCCCGACTGTCAAAAACTTTATTCGACCCCTCTTCATAATAAATATTTTCTGACAGAATGAATCCACAAGTCCTGACTTTTAACAAATTTTGTAACTGTACTAATAACAGCAGCTATTTCTTGATTACTATTATTATGCCAAACACAGAAAATTATAAAAATGAATAAGAAATAGACCCTGCCTTTAGGGACCTTACCATCTATGGGTTTAAACTGTCATAGTTATGACAAAAATAATAAAAACCATCATTCATTCATTCATTCATTCATACCAGCTAGGCACTGAGCTCAGCAGGCAACATGCATAAGCTGCCAAAGTTCTCTCTGGATAACATGACAATGTGAACAGTGAGGTGATCTTGATCTTGCTCTGTTCATGCAACATCTCTCAAAAAATAAAAGAAAGAAAGAAGGAAAGAAGGAAATAAAGAAAGAAAGAAAGAAAGAAAGAAAGAAAGAAAGAAAGAAAGAACAGAAAGAAAGAAAGAGAAGAAAAGAAAAAAAGAGAAAAAAGGACCTAAACAGAAATTCAAACAATAGATGGAGACATTTCAGGACTGTCTATAGTCAACACACAGGAATTACAGTCAATAATGAAAGAGTGCAGCAAACCAAAGAGAAAATAAAATAAATCATCTGAATCACCTTTAGTATATACCCTGTTCGACAGGCACTGTGACTTTGAAATCCACGATGAAGTATACCCTATATCTGGCATTCCAACAATAACTCAGTGAGACGAATGTTATTTAAGTGTTTTAAGACTTTTTAGTGAAATACCCTGTAATATATTAAACTGGAAAACTTAGGAAGCCATCATACCCTTCTGGATTTCATTACCAAAATGTACATTCTGATCTCAAATTAAAAAATAAAAAAACAGATTGACTTTCCCTGTACTATTTCACAACCTTTGAGTGCGGCATTAAAATGCTTTTCTTTTCTCCCCCACCAACTATAAGCTTCTGTTTTCTTACCCTGGCGTCTGAATCTTTTATATGCTCGGGTTCTATTCACTGCCTGTTATTCAGACATTGAAATCCCAAATGTTAATTGTTCTTCCAAGTACATTGACAAAACAGCAGCTAAATAAGGGTAGACCAGACTGTGGTAGACTCTGACATGCATTTATGGAACAATGGGGCTCTGAGAGACAGCCTTGTAGCTCAGGGAAGACATAAGATGTGCTATTTTGACTGCTTCATAGCAGAATGGGGAACACACGCACACAAGGGAATTATGCATTTTACTTAGTTTTGCCCAAAGTCCTCAAGGCAACAGAATTTCGTGATGTCATCATGAACTTTCTCTCCATTTCCATTGACACAAAGGCTAAAAATTTGTAATGACATCACAAAGGAAAAAGGAATTTACTTTGATTCCATAAGAAATCTGTTACCTTCTATGAGACTTGTACAATGCAAGAATCCTTCTTGACAGGGTGTGTGTCACTGGGCTGATGCACAGTGGGTGACACCCTCCCTAATGCAATTCAAACCAGCCAAAAGAAAGGAGTCACAATTTAGGGTGGATAAAAAAGACATATTGAATATCGAGCCCAACAAATTTTCTTTTTTTTTAAAGAAGGAAATTATTTAAACAAATATTTCTTCAAAATTTTATTCAAATTTTTACTCATGTCTGGTTACTATGTTATCAATATTTTTGTCCTTTATTGAGTTGGTCACAAAAACACGGAGGAAAGTACACGAAGCTTTCACTTACAGAAATGCAGTGCAGCCCAATCTTTTGTTTTTAAGGTGCAGTGATTTCCGTCTCTAAATGTAACTTCAGGCAGTCTGAAAAGAAACAGGTTAAAATCTCTTTCAGTTATAATTGGTATTTCAGATTTAATTAAAAATTAAACTTTCATAATGTTTCGCCATCCAAAGCAATGCATTATCAGTCAAGCGTGGCTTTTTTTTTTTTTCTGTTAAGAAAAAAAGAACTCTTTCCAGAGTAGTTTTTTAATGAAAAGAAAAGGATCTAAAGAGGAAAAAAAAGCAATCTTAAAAACAAAATATGCCTCCATGCTAAGGACTTCATAATGATATGACTAGAAGCTCAGTGCCTCCGAATTTTAGCAATATTCTATCTGATTTAAAAAAAAAAACTGCTAAACAAGAATTTCACCGACTAAAGATTACATAAAATGTTAATTTCAGAAAATAAAGATGAAAATCTATGATCTAAAACTAAAAACACTGTTAAAAGAAAATCATGACTTCGAATAGAATTGGGGGGAAAAGTTATATCCACTACTTTCAAATGACTGAATTGGTGATGGGGTAGATGCGAAAGCAGAGATGAATGGACATATATGGCAAAACTAAATGCCCACTGCAATGTACTGTGGGTTTAGTGTGCCCCATACCACATCATATTGTACATTTCACATGCAGCCTCGGCTGTGTGAAGAAGCATGAAAAGACCATGAGGGTTTGAACCAGACCTCCTTGTTTAAATAACTGTCATCACATTTTAAAAATATATACTTTTAATCTTTAAATTAAGAGTCCAAGCATTAAAATCTACATGTCATAAATATTTGCATTTTAAACAGCATATTATTTTGATCAGTCCTTTCTTGATACAATACCATCTATAAGAAGATAATGGTTTAAAAAAAAAACAGACTGTATTAAGTCATCCCTATTTTTAGCTTCGAATAACTGACATGACAGGATTTAGAAATATATCATTTTTTTAAATGTAAAATGGAGATAATACAATTATCTTTTACTTTCAACATGGCTGTGAATTTTTAAAATATATATTTGTAGAACTAAAGTCGTGTGTTTATTCCACCTTCACATTAGTGCAGGGTAATATTTTAATATCTCCACAGATGAGAGCATGATCATAAATCACCCCTGAAATTGCATCTATTATTAAAAAATGCATCTAGTTCTCACTTGTAAATTCTGTTTTCTTTTTCCCTTGAAACATATGAAGGAATATTTTGAATGAGTATAGTGTCTATTTGATGTATATAGATTTTAAATGCAAACTGGTTTAGATTCACTAAATCAATCCATGAATGGATCCAAAAAATCACTGACATTGACTAAACTTTTCCCCTGCTTCTCACATGCCTGAATTAGACTAAAAATGCACCAGTGTAAAGACAGAAATTATGGAGGCGTCACCAGGGACAACTGAATGAGAGGAGGGGAGTGTGCATATTTCCTTATAAGGCAACAAAACATGAATAAAAGAAACTGTCAAAAATAACTCATGCTCAGAAATTCTATAGAATAATAATAATCCCCAATAACTGATTCAGAAATATAAATACTGTCCACTTCAGAAAATCTGAATCACCATTTGGTATTGTTCTACTCACCATTCAAATATGGTTAGTGAAACTGATTCACTGTCTAGTTCAGACAAGAAAAGGTGATGAAAACTAGGCTGCATATTTATATATAAATGATTTAACTGACAACTAGCAGTTCAATTTAATCAGTCAGATTTCCTTTTCTTTAATTCACCAGATGTTGAATGAATTGAACTATCAGTTCAAAATAATAAAGCCATTTCTATGAATAGACAATTTAAATTATATTCTCCTCTCCTCATGGCATTCTACCTTCTCCTCTTTGACCTTTCTCTTCACATCTGTTTCTTCCTTACTTTTACTTTCTTCCTTTTTTATTTTTCCCTCTCTTTTTTCACCCCCTTGGTGAGGGTAATGAAGCTCAAAAATAACATCTTGTATCCTGTTGAGGGAAACTTGGTCACAACTATCCTTCCAGATGACAAACTCATTCTTAAATGTCTGTTTCCCAATCCAAAGAAAATAGAGCAAATTGAGAAAATAGAGATGTAACATCACTTACCAACACCACCACTTTTAATTCCCATGCTACATTCATCACAAGGAGGACTGAAGTTTATTTACTTTATTCCCTAACCTCAAATAGGACCACAAATAAGACTAATAACAGGACCATTCTGTGGCACTCAGGCAAACGGCTGGGCAAAACAGATGGATCTTACTTTGCGCCAGGACTCAAAAAATACAGTCGCCAACTCACTGTTGGCGACTACATATCTTGGCCCAAAGATGGACCTGGAAGTGAGACCAGTTGTCTCTGAATACTGTTCCTATTCATATCTGCCTCATGAGAAAATCATTAACTCTGTCATTGTATTGTGGGGTTAAGTGTTGGGTAGAAACTGGAAGAATGGTCATTAAGGAGGTGAAATATTCTGAAGGCATGTCAGATCAGATTAAGAAGCAGAAAATTAGGAGTAGGATCTTACTTTTGGCACTACTACTTACTTTTCAACTCCTGCTTTTTTTTTGTATTGTATTGTTTTGTTTTTTAATTTCAATACTGTACACAGAATCTACCTTTAAAGTAGTATGTGTCTTCGGGAGAATGTGTCTTCAGTAAGAATAACTTGATACTGACATTTTGGGTTCCAAAATCTGTTAAAATTTTTTCAAGTCACCCAGGTCAATCTCAGTTATCATTACAATTGACCACTATTGTCACTTTCTTTAATAAGGACCAAACTATGTAAAGCTTTATAGATTACACTCAACACCAGTGATTCAATGGATAGGGCTCAGTAATCAACGCAAATTACAAGCCCAGAAGAATGCTTCCCTGGGCGGAGATCCTTTAGCAAAAGAGCTGTATATTTTGCAGTAGTTAAAGATTCCGAATGACTTCCCAGAAAAGCAGCAAATGCATCATATTACAATAACCTGTCCTATAAGTCACAAGGCCAAAAAACAAAGTTTCCAGACTATAAAAACAAACAAAACAAACAGCAAAAGAAAACTGAAAGTGGGTGAGGAACTACAGATCTTAACATTTACCAGGAACAAAAGGCTGCTCTGACCACACTCTACTTTTTAAAATCCTCACACAAATAGAAGTTTTAGATATCACCAGGTCACAGAATTTCAAGGAAAGAAAAACAAAGCACTCCAGTTTAGGAGGCCTATACTAATTCAGGTCTCTTAATGCTCTCCCACCTATTAACCAGTGATTGTATCTTGCTCAGATTGTTTTTGAGAGATCATTCACCTTTCTATGACTTATTCATTCTGACACTGTTCAGATTAGAGTTTAGAGATAAGCCATGTCTGTGGTCAGCAGAAGAACAAATTTTAATATTTTAATTATTTTTCTTTTTCCTTTTCACTTAAAAATATTTTATTGTGAAAAATCTCAAACATATGCAATAGAGAGCATAGTAAAATGAACTCCCATGTACTCGTTACCCACAGTCAATGTTTTTTACATATATACACATTCACTTTTTATTCCATTAGATCATTTTATGATAATCCCAGATATCATTTCATCCCATCCATGAATATATTAGTATGTAGTACCAAAAAATGACTTTTAAAACTTATGACACATATTATTATCTCACATCCCAGATAATGGTAATTCTTTAATGTTATTAAATATCCTGTCCATGTCAAATATTTAACTTTTAATGTCTTTTGTCCTTTTAGGATCTAAACAAGGTCCACACATTACATTTGAATCATAATTCTCCTTTAACCTATAAATCACCCGTTTTTTTCTAATATTAAATATTTTAAAACATTAAATTTATTGGGATGAATTGGTTAATAACATTATATTGTTTCAAGTGTATAATTCTGTAACACATCATTTATATATTGCATTGTGTGCTCACCACCCAAAGACTAGTCTCCCTCTGTGTCCATATATTTGATCCTCTTTATCCTTTTCATCCTCCTCCCACTTCCTTTCCCGTTTAGTAACCACATTTGGGCTGTTGGTATCTATGAGCTTTTGTTTTGTTTGTTCCTTTGTTGCTTTCTGGTTTATATCCCACATGCGAGTGAGATTTTATGATTCTTGTCATTTCTGTTTGACTTATTTCACTTAGCATGATACTCTCAAGACCCATCTATGTTGTTGCAAATGGCAGTATGTCATCCTTTCTTATGGCTGAGTAATACTCCATTGTATATCTATATATCACACCTTCTTCATCCACTCATCTATTGAAGGACACTTAGATTGTTTTTATGCCTTGGCTACCATGTACAATGCTGTAATAAACATAGAGGTAAACATAACTTTGTGAATGAATGTTTTCAAATTTGGGGAATAGAAAAGAGATTTCTGGGTCATATGGTAGCTCTATTCTTAATTGTTTGAAGAATCTCCATATTGTTTTCCATAGTGACTGTACCAATTTACATTCCCACCAGCAGTGTATGAAGTTTCCTTTTCATTCATATCCTCTCCAACACTTGTTATTTCTTGTCTTATTGATAATAGCCATTCTAACAGGTATGATGAGACAGTATCTCATTATGGTTCTGATTTGCATTTCCCATATAGCTAGTGAAAGTGAGCATCTTTACATAGATCTGTTGGCCAGTTGTATATTTTCTTTTGAAAAATGTCTATTCAGGTCCTCTACCCATTTTTCAATAGGCTTGTTTTTTGTTGTTGAGTTGTATGATTTCTTTATATATTTTCTATATTACAGGTATGTTTGAAAATATCTTGCATTCAGTTGATCTTTTGTTTTGTCGATGGTTTCTTTTTCTGTGCAGAAGCAAATTGATCAATGTGATACACCATTTAATGAAGAATAAAGTCATCTCAATAGAGCAGAAAAAACATTTGACAAGATAGAACATCCATTTATGATTGAAACACTCAATAAAATGGTTATAGAAGGAAAGTACCCGAACATAATAAAGGCCATAAGTAACAAACCTTCAGTTATATATCATGCTCAATGATGAAAAACTAAAAGCTTTTTCTCTAAGATCAGAGATGCCCACTCTCACCACTGTTATTCAAAATAATACTGGAAGCCCTGGCCAGAGCAATCAGGCAAGAGAAAAAAGAACATCCAAATTGGGAATAAATAAATAAAATTGTCACTTTTTGCAGATGATGTAATTCTATATACAGAAAGACCTAAAGACTCCACCAAAAGAACCATCAGAAACAACAAACGAATACAGTAAAGTTGCAGTATACAAAATCGACATAAAAGAAATCTGTTGCATTCCTATAATCTAACAATAAAATATAAAAAAAATTTAAGAAAACAATTCCATTTGCAATTTCAACAAAGAATATAAAGGACCTACACACTAAAAAATACAACACGTTGTTGAAATTAAAGACGACACAAAGAAATGGAAAAATAGAATCCACATAGTTAAAATGGCTGTATTACCTAAAGCAATATACAGATTTAATGCAATCCCAATCAAAATATCAATGGCATTTTTCAAAGAAATAAAACAAAAAAAAATCTTCAAATTTGTATGTAACCACAAAAGATCCTGAACAGAAGAGCAATTCTGAGAACAAAGGACAAAGCTACAAGTATCAGATTCCTTGACTTCAAATTATACTACAAAGCTACAATAATCAAAACAGTATGGCACTGGCAGAAAAATAGACATGCAGATCAATGGAACTGAATTGAGAGCCCAGAAATAAACCAACATATAGGGCAACTATGTTTTGACAAAGGCGTCAGAAACCCACAAAGGAGAAAAGAAAACTTCAATGTTGGGAAAACTGGAAAGCCACATGTAAAAGAATCAAACTAGATTGCTATTTGACACCATATACAAAATTAACTAAAAATGGATTAAAGACTTGAATATAAGACCTGAAACAATAGAATACATAGAAGAAAATATAGGTACTAAACTTATTGACCTTGGTCTCAGAGAATATTTTATGAACTTATCTCCAAGGCAAGGGAAGTAAAAGTAAAAATAAATTAATGGGACTTTATCACACTAAAACTTATAACTTTTTCATTTGAAACAATTACACATTTATGGAAAAGTTGCAAAGACAGTACAGAGAATTGCCTTATTTCCTTCACTATTATGTCACCAATTTTTCCACCAATATTTTTTTCTGTCCCAACAATCTAATCCAGGATACAATACATTTAGTTGCCATTTCTCCTAAACTACTCTGATCTGTGACAGTGTCTCAGTCTTTCCTTGCTTTTCATGACCTTGAAAGTTTTGATATAGAATAGTGGTCAGATGTTTTGTGGACTATTCTTTAATTTGAATTTGTCTTATGTTTTTTCATAATTAGATTGGGATTATAGTTTTAGAGAAGAATGCTAAAGCATGAAGTGTTCTTTTATAACATCATATTGGGGTATATAATATCAATATGACATCACTGGAGATGCTAATCATTTGGTTAAGGTAATGTGTGCCAAGTTTCTCTTTTCTTAATTTTGATAAGCATAGTTAATAATTTATTGTTTACAGTTTATTGAGGTATAATTTACATAATATAAAATTCACCCTTGCAAGTGTACAACTTAATGTTTTTTAAGTAAAGTTGAATAATCATCACCACAATTCAGTTTTAGAACATTTCTGTCACTACACCCCAAAGATTTTTCATATCCTTAGGCAGTCAATCCCTATTCTCAGCTCCCAGCCCCAGACAGCAACTAATCTGCTTTCTGTCTCAAAACATTTACTTTTTGGATATTTCATAAAGTAGAATCATAAAATATGTGGTCTCTTGCCTGTGGCTTTTTAACTTATCATAATGTTTTTCAGATTTGTCTGTATTGTGGTATATAGCAATAGTCTGTTCCCTTTTATTGATGAATAGTATTTCATCGTATGGATACACCACATTTGTTTATCCATTAATCAGCTGATGGACATGTGGATTATTTATGGTTTTTGACTATTATGAATAATATTGCTCTGAATAGCTCTATGTATGCAAGTCTCTGTATAGACATATGTTTTCATTTCTCTGATGTAGATACCTAGAAGCGGAATTGCTGGGTCATAAATGTAAGTTTATTTTAACTTTTATAATCTGCCAAGTTATTTTCTAAAGCGGCTACACCATTTTAAATTCTCACCAGCAATATATGGAGAGTCCCAATTTTACTGCATCTTCACCAACACATGTTACTGCCTGTCTTTTTTCTTATAGCCACTCTAATTAGTGTAAAGTAGTAAATCACTATTATTTTGTTTCCTAAGTATTAACTATGTTGAGTATGTTTTCATGGACTTATTAGCCATTCTTATACCTTCTTTGGTGAAATATCTAGTCAAACATTTTGCCCAATTTTTAATTGGGTTCTCTTTTTATTATTAAATTAAAAATTCTTTGTATATTATGAAGATAAATATCCTTTATCAGATATATTTTTGCAAATCATAAATTTGCCAACATTTTCTCCCAGTCTTTTCATTTTTTACTGGTGTCTCTTGAAGTGTAAAAGTTTTAAATTTTTTTGAAATCCACATTACCAACTTTCTATTTTTTGTATCTCACTTTGCATGTCATCCAAAAACCCTGTCTAACTCAATGTCATGAAAATTTTCTGTTTTCTTACATAAGTCTTATCATTTTAGCTCTTACATTTAGGTCCATTTCAATCCATTTTGAGTTAATCTTTGTGTATGGTGTAAAGTTAGGCTCTAAACCCTTTTTTCCCCCCATATAGTACTGGCACTATAGATATTCATTTATATTTTATACAGTCCTAGCACCAACTGTCCTAGTACTATTTATTGAAAAAAACTATTTCTTTCTCTATCAAATTGCCTCAGCACCTCTGTCAAAGCCAATTGATCAAAAATGTATATGTTAGATTTCCTGAACTTACAATTATATTGCACTGATTTATATGCCAGTGATATACTTTCTTCCTTGCTACAATTTTTATAGTAAGTCTTAAAACCAGGAAGTATGAGTCATCTAACTGTCTCCTTTGCAAAATTATTTATACTGTCCTGGGTCCTTATCATTTTCATATAAATTTTTAAATCAGTTTGTCCAGTTCAACAAAAATGCCTTTATTCTTTTTGATGCTATTGTGAATAGAACTGTCTCCTTAATTTTATTGTTTGTTGCTAGTATATATAAATACAATTAATTTTTGTATAATGCTCTGGTATCTAGTGAACTTGCTGAACTCATTTATTAGTTTGCATATGTGTGTATGCGTATGTGAATATTCCTTAAAATTTTCCACATTTATTTTAAAATATGAAGGACTACTATTTTCTTCTGTTCTAAATTTTTCCCCTTTCCTTTCTTTTTCTTTTTTCTTATCTTTTTGGAGAGGAACTCCATTACAGTGTCAAATAGAAGAGATATATCTGAGAACCTTGCCTGTTTCCAGTCTTAGGATTAAACTAATCACTCATCATAAGTATGATGTTTTCAAAGTCTTGAGTTTTTCATAGATGCCCTTTATCGGGTTACAGAAGTTCTCCTCTATTCCTAGTTTATTGAAAGTTTCTGTCAGAAACAGACACTAGATTTTCTCAAATGTTTTTTTTTGTGTGTGCATCTATTGAGATAGTCATGTGGTTCTCTCATTTATTCTAATCTAGTACATTACTTTAATTGATTACTTGATGTAAAACCAATCTTGCATTCCTGGGCTAAATGCTACTTGGTTAGGGTGCACAACATTTACAGACTGCTATATGTAGGCTGTAAATATTTTGTTGAGGATTTCAGTGTCTGTATTTATAACAGATACTGGTTGATTTTCTTATGATGACTTTGACTGGCTTTGAACTCAGGGAAATATTGTTTTCATAGAATGAATTGAAAAATGTCCCTTCTTCCTCTATTTTCTGGAAATGTTTATGAAAGATTATTATTATTTTTTCCTTAAATATTGGATACGGTGCCGTAAAGCCATCTGCATCCATATTTTTCTTTGTAGGATAACTTAATAATTCTACTTTACTGTTATTGGTCTATTCAGATTTTCCATTTCTTCTCGAATCAGTTTTGCTAATTTGTGCATCTCTAGAAATTAGACCATTTTATTTAAGTTGTCAAATTTCTTGGAATATATTTGTTCATAGTATTACCTTTAAAGTTTTAAAAAGCTTTTTCTAAGGGGTTGGTAGCAATGTGCCCTCTTTCATTCCTAATTTTGGTAATCTGTTATCATCTTTCATTTTCCTCTGGTCAGTCTAGCTAAAGGTCTATCAATTTTCTTGATCTTTTCAAAATCAAATTTCTTGATTTTCTGTTATGTTCTATTGCATTGATTTCTACTCTCATATGTATTACTTCCTTCTTAAATTGAGTCTTGTTACATATTTTTACCATATCTATATTGACCTATATAATTGTATTATCAGTACTATTTATTTCTTTTCGTGGATTTTAGTTACCATTTGTTGCCATTTACTTTTAACCCAAAAGATCTGCTTCATTATTTTTTGTAAGGCAGATCTGCTAACAACAAATGCTTCAGTCTTTGTTTATTTTGGATTATTTTTAGTTTGTTTTCAGTTTTGAAGAACAATTTTGCTGGATACAAAATTCTTAATTGTCATCTTTTTTCCTTCAGCACTTTGACTATGCTATCCTGTTCCCTTCCTAGTCTAAATGTTTTTGATTAGAAATCAGTTGTTAATCATAGTGTTGTCAGTGTGTCCCCTGTATTAAATGCGTCTTTTTATCTCTACTGCTTTCAAGAATTTCTCTTTATCTTTGGCTTTTGAAGTTTGATGATACTATGTCAATGTATATATCCTTTTGTGTTGATCACACTTGCCGTTTCTTGAGTTTCTCAAATATGTATATTAATTTTATCATATTTGGCAAGTATTTTGGCCATTATTATTTCAAATATCTTTTTCTTTCCTTTCTTTCTCTCTTTCCCTTTTCCTCTCTCATTACGCATATGTTAGTGTTCTTGATGGTGTCTCACAGATGCTGAAGATCTGTACATTTTATTCAAAATTTTATTTTGTGTTCTTCAGAAAACTGGATAATTTCTACTGATTTATCAAATTTACTGATTCTTCTTCTGATATTTGAAATTTGGTCTTGAGTCCTTCTAGAACACTTTGTAATTATTGTACTTTTCAACTCCAGAATTTTTTTTCTTTTAAAAATAATTTCTATTGTTACATTAATACTCTTAATTTGATGAGTAATTACAGTAATATTTTATTTAATTATTTAACATGGTTCCCTTTAGTTATCTGAACATACTTTTTAATAGCTGCTTTCAAGTGTTTGTCTGCTAAACTCAATATCTGCTCTCCCCACTTGCAACCCAGAGATAGCTTCTCTTGACTCCTTTTTTGTTTAACTGGGTTTGGGTCAAAAGCCTGTTTCTGTATATATCTCATAATTTTTTATTAAAAAACTGATATTTTGTACAAGGTATTACAGTAATTCTGGCTTCTGATTTTTTCCTCCAAGGAGTTGTTGCTGTTATTACTATTTGTTTACTGACTTGCCACTCTAATTCTATAAAGCCTATCTTCCTCATGCCGTGCAGCCGCTGATGTCTCTGGTCAGTTTTTACAAATACTATTTGCATTTTTTAGGTAGACTTGTCCCTATGTCAGCACAATTTGCAGTTACGTATAGTTATTGGTCAGAAGTTGTACTCAAGCATCTTGGGCAAATAAGCCAACATGCTTTGCAGATAGATATGTGTATGGGTTGGGGAATACATCCCAAGTTCAGGCAATTTACAAGTCTTCCTTGGCTCTTACTTTCCACTGGGCTCTTTTTTATCTCTTTACACAATGCCTTAAGATCAGCCTGGAGGTATGTGTATATCTTGGACCCTCTCTAGTGTTTCCTATATGTGCAGACTTCCAAATCACCAGGGATATGAGTTAGCTTTGACTGGTCCACTATGGCAGTTCCTTATATTACTCTCCTTGTTAAATTTCTCACTAATATGCCAGTCTATTGCCTGCCACAACCTGAATTGCAATCTGAGGCTAGCTATGATGTTTACACTCTTTGTGTCTTTACCACTGAGATTGATACTGTTTCTGAAAAGCATGTGGTTTTTCATGTTCTACTCTATCAAGTCAGCCCTTTTAACAGTGAAATTTTGGGTTTTCATGGCTTGTCCTGCTCTGGTAGAACCACTGTAACAATTCAGTTTGGGGAGGGGAAAGGGGTGCAGGTTATCCATTTACAACACCACATCTCACTTAATGCCTATTATCTAATCATAATCTTTAATGTGGCTCCTTTTATTACTAAAAGTAACCAGTATGAGTAATATAATTTGCAATCTCCTTCTATATAGTGAACCTAAATAATTTCCGGTATACCTTCAGCAAAAAACAATTGCCTAATTCTTTTCCTTGTAATGCTTGAATCAGAGGCCCGGCTGTGAATATGTGCTGGGGGAAATTGGAGAGGGTGAGAAAATCCAAATGCCACTGAATAAAAGTTTCCATGATGGTTACATATATGTACAAAATTCTCAAATGCCTGTTCCTCTACGTCTCTAGAAAGTCTAAAATTTGGGGAAATTAGGAATGTCTGTCAATCCTGAAAATCTTTTGTTAGGCTGGTCCATGAAGATTGGGAGGTGGATGGAAAATGAAGATGAGGGTGTCACATTTCTCCCATGGGAAATAAAGAATTTTGCCTTACTTTATAGAGCCGAGAGGAATCATGCAATGAGAAGAGCTAACATTACATGGTTCATAAAGCATTACTAGGAAATTTGGAGCTGAACTGAGCTAGAATAAACCAATTTCAAGCAATTGTGGAGAACATGTCATCTAGAATTAATCTCATACAAAATAGTAGCGTACCGACCTTTTCAAGAGATCTGAAGCTTCCTTGGAGCAGGTTAGTTTTTACCAACTTATTCCTTCAGTTTCCTGTCCTGCACAAGTTATAGCTCTTTAGGAACATACTAGGAGAATATGCTCCTCTGGGAGTTTAAATAATTCTTATAAATCAGAAAGTTCCTATATAGAAACTGGGAGTAATATGTACTTTAAACATGATGCTTTACGTGATAACCCACAATAAAATTCCCCTAATAATAGATTCTCCTAGAGTATTTAAATTACGAATAGACTTAAAAAAATCAATCCTATCACATAAATGAGATATATATGTAGTATCTGCTTCTAGAAATTATCAAAACTTTTTTGTTTCAAAGAGACTAATATGAATGGGAAAATTAGCAAACTCTGTGCAGTATAAATTCAGAATATTTGATGCATTAACTTTGAATACTTTACTGATGTTTTTGGAACAATATTAATGCTTCACATTTGCAAAGTGTCAAAGAAATCAAAATTTTCATTAAACTTCATCTCACTAAAATATCATAATAATTCACTTTTAACCAAGGAAACAGTAACAGTAAATATGAATAGTTCTATTAAAAAAAAAAACAAGAACAGGAAATCTAATCCATAAAACAAAGCACAGAAATACCACATAAATTGCTTAAGGACACAATTAATTCTGGTGATGAAGCATGTGATGAAATTGCATTACCCTGTAGTATGAGATTGTCAATTAGTCAATATCCAAGCTATGACAAAGAAGAAATTTGGAGCTTCAATCTCTCATATGTCTGTATATTAGAGCAAAATCAAAATAAATGTTTAAATAAATTCTTTGATACTATGAAATGATACTTCTCCTGCTAAAATCACAGGTAAGGTGGGTGGACACTTTTTGTCTGTGTTTCTGTTGGGCATTGCAATTTCTATAAGAAACTCAACCCCTAAATTGATTACCATTTTTGCTACTGATTAACAAAGAATAGCTGTATTCCAAGTGTTTTCCAGTAATACAGTCAAGAAGTCACCGTCATCCAATAACAAAGGCATAACTTAAACAAACAGTATATATAAAAAATTGTCTGAAGAATGTACAGTCCTTTCATTGGAGTTTAGGATCTAGATATATCTAAGTTGTTCCTGGGAATTATACCATAATGGAATGCTGCCCACCTGGGTTATAAGACTGAGAAAACCAAAGTGTACATTACTAAGATGTTATCAATCTATATTAAGGGCTACAACAGAAGCATGCCTGTAAAATATTCTTTATTTCTCATAAAAGTGAATTTTGATCTTAACATTCATGATATAATACAGTAATCCTTTTATATACTGAAGGATATCATAGAAAGATATTTCTTTCTAGTCTTGGTATTAGCAATGTATTTCTTCAAAATGTGGTAGAAACCCAATTTATAAATGTAAATAAGATTTTATACAGTATTATATATATATATATATATATATATATATATATATATATATATATATATAATGTCTAATTCTTCCCCTTTCTCATGTTTTTCTCTTGACCTATTTCAGTTTACATTTACTTCATATATATGTATATATACAGACATATATATATATACATATACATATATACACTTCATTTATATTTTATTTACTTCAACTTATACTATATATTTCTATGATACATCTATGTATCTCTTTAAACTATCTTTATTTCTCTTTGAAACAAAGAGATGTCCATCTGTTTCTGTCTTTTTATCTATCTTTACATATATTAAATCATCTAAATTCATTCCAGGAGATCTCAAAATCTTAGATGCAATTTAAAAATGTTAACTTAGATCTGCTAGGAGCTGGACTTGATAAACTCATCTATGCTTTTTTTTTTTAGTGACTTTATTTCATTTTCTTCTACCCTCAATGATATTCAAATCAGATGTCTGAAGCAAAATAATAGACTTGTATCAGAAGGGTCCAAGACTAACTTAAAGCTTAAATAAGCTTTTTTTTTTTTTTTTTTGCTAAGTCACGTGAAGGTTATTCTTGGCTTTCTGTGCAAGAATAGAACAATTTGGAACCTATGGAGCAAAAGCAGCTATTTTCATATCATTAATAAAGCCTATACCATAGGGCAGTCATAAGTGATTGTGCAGGGGGCACCCAGTGCAGAGGTGTGCTCCATTCTAGAAGTCATGCTCCTTGGTCCAAGCTGCATTAGCTGGAGGAAAAGATTTTTTATAATAATTTCCACAAAGTTGCCCAAAGAGGTAACTTTTTAAATTGTACTAAACCTCTACATAAGTAACAGAGGCCCTTTATAACATGTTTCTATAGTATGTCAAATAAAATTTAATTAACTGCATTGGTATTTAGCTGGCTCTTTAGCTATTACATGTTACATAAACATTCGAGTAAGCTTCCTAGTAATGACCTCATCTCTTGAGGTTGAGTCTCCATGACTTGGACTAAACAATGTTTTAAAAAGATAATGTTAGTTATATATGTTCTCCTCAGGAAGATTGACTTTGAAAGAGAATAGGAGGAAAAAAATGTTCCTAATAATGTCTTTCTCCAGAGATGATAACACACCGTATATCAGATCATATTCTTAACATGCTAAAAGGCTTTCCTTCTTAAGCAGAGTCAAGAAGTGGATGCACAGCATAATGTTATTCATGTTATTATTATTTCCATGATTAAGTTGTCTCAAGTTTGAAATTTTAAAGCAATAAGAAAGGTGATGGCAAAACTTTAATAAGTTCTGAGACAATAAATTATTTGTATAATATAATACATTATACTTAAATTTAGCCCATGGCTTCCAATCTTCCTGGGAGGTTTTATACAGTTAATTCTCAATGAATTATCTACAAATGGTCTATGCATAATACATTTTTACATTAACTTTTCCTAATTACAAAATTAACACATGCCAATTGCAACCCCCCCAAAAAACTGATCAAACAAACAAACAAAAAAACTGGCAATTACAAAAAGTATAAGAAAACACTGCAAACACCAAAAGTCTGACCACACAGAGACAATATACCACTACTGGCAGTTCAGGCATTTCATTCAAACATGAGAAATTTTAATCCCAGTTTGTCTTCCTCTTTATCTCCTGCACATCACTCAGCTGCCTCCTATTCTGAATATCTGGTATGTACTCAAGCAATAGTAATTATTTTCTACAAATTAAGTTAGTAGTTAACAAAATACTATTGTATTTCATAGTTCTGCTATTGATTATTACTTATTATTTTTGTTCATTATTATTGTTCATTATTACACAAATTAAGTTTTATCTGATCATGCCCTATGAAGATTATCTATTATATATAATACAAAGTACTATGACATTATGCAAGGACTACACCATTTCTGTTTCATAATATGGAGGTTAGAAATAGCTTCGTAAAACATGGAAAGCAAAAATAAGACAGTAAATTTGATGCTACATCAGATATTGTATACCAAGGCCAAAGACAAATTACTTCAGATAACACTCTTGTTTATTTTTATTTTAACTATCTTTATCACAACACTACAATGTTAGTATGAAAAAGTGAGAGTTAGCTATGGCGATAGTGGTAAAGAACCATAAAAGTCCCAATGCATCTCTCTCAAGAAATTATTCCAAAAAGAGGAGTGATCCTCTTTCTGTGAACTCTGTCATGTAGAATTACATCATCCCCCATGGCTCATATTATCTTCAATTCATAAAATTCTTTAACAAAAATTGATATGAAGTGTGTTTGCTATATATATTCATGTAACATCCTCCTCACTTCGGTTTAGCACGGAAATACACAATATATCAATATGTATTTCATTAAGATAGCTGTTTCGATACAGTAACAAGCTGGGCAAATAGAGGAAGTTGAGTATAATTTATTTACATTTTAATAAGACCTAAAATGAGTGATTACCACACAGGAAGCTCATAGAGAGGTCAGGGAGAAATGGTGGCTAACAAATGCCTTGAAGTTTGGAAGCTGTTAAATATTACTTAATCAATAGTATTGCTTCTGAATTAAGAAAAGATAACAGTTCCACAGGGATAGGTATTGTGGTCCATGACAAACATTATTCAATGCAGGCATTAAAAATTGAGGGGGGCTATAAATTTTCCAAAAATTTTAAGGTTATAACTTAGAACATTTATTGAATTTTAAAATTTAAAATGATGGCCTTATGATACAAAAATCTCATCTAAGCCCAAAGGATGAGACTCTTCCTTCTTAATATACCAAAGCTTAATGCTAAAATTCCCTTTCAGTAGAAATGCTAACTTCATCTAAGCATTTGGATTTCTCCTACTTTGCATGTTAATTCTTTTGTGAATGATTCCATAAATCAGGGCAAGTTCTTTAATGAAATAAGAAATTCAGAAAGCAATGATTTTTCAGTCTATAATTATAGTGGCCTACACTATTCCTATTTCCAAACTGAGCAGGGTCACCTTGGTGTGAGACAAATTATCACTGGTAATATTTCAGAGATTAATGTGCATGACAATCATCTATCCAGTGTTGTTCAAAATGGAATTTTAAAAATCTTGCAAAAGTAAATACAACTTTAAGTAGCAAGTGAGGAAATAATGGCAAAGATATAATAATGATAGGAAAACATGAAGAGGCCAGGATGAGGTCAATATACAAAAGGTATGTTGTGAGTTCTATTACATTTACTTAAAATATAGAACAAGAATATGACTGTATTTATGTTAGCCACTATAAAGAATAAACATTTCATTGAAATTTATTGTTTTTGTATTTTTCTATATCTGTATCTTATCTACTAGCTAGAAAATAAATTCCTTCGAAGTGTGTGATTTATGCTTTTCTGTACTGTAATTGATAATAGCTAACATAATGCTGAGTATAAAACTGATTCTCAATCAATATTTGTTGATTTAATTTGTGTGAAATATAAAAAAAAATCTCATCAAAGGGGTATAGTTTAAAAACATCAGCTGTTCATTCATGCATATTATATAAAAGAATAAAATAAAGATTCTGAAAAATAATAAAAGTATAATACTAGATGGGGAAAACAGAATAGATTATGCTAAACTACAACAAAGCAATAACATTAATACAAAAAAACCCTTCAAATGAAAATAAATCAATGTATATGCATAATTAAATCCTACAGATAATTCAGAAGAATCTCAGAGAAATGAAAATACAATCATGGCATTATAAAAGTGATTTGCCCCAATATCAAATATCATTTCTATCACGCTATATAAGATAAAGCATGATTAGAAATTTCAATTTCTTTATCATATAGAATATAAACATTTTATATTATAGAGGTCTATGAAGTTTCTGAGACATTATCAAGTTTCTTGATTATAATCTGAACATGATTACTTCAGATGTAAAAGCTCATAATTTCAATTGTAAGTCATAATTTTACATTTAGCAATTTTTAAGATTCACATTTTGACACGGTTTTCAATTGGGTAGCCTTCGAAGTGTTCTTAACAAAATCCTGTGACTTCTTCTAGTAATACAGGTGCAATTTAATAATGGAAAATCAATTACTATAAGTTCCTTGTTGAATTATCATGTTCCAAAATGTCTTATAATGTTTTCAAGAGAACAGGCTATGCATCTGAATTTGAATGCCTAGTGAATAAATTCTGATGCATAGTAAGTGCTGAATAAATATTTGTTTGGGTTGATTTGAATTGAAAAAGACATCACAAGAAAAGTCTGTGTCCATTAATAAGAGCTTGACAACATTTACCCAAGGAGCATATAATATACTTCAACACATCCTTAATAAACAAAAAAAGGTTAGAAAATAGTATTCTAATTTGCCTTATCAACATAAAAAAATATCTTTCTTGACAACTAATATCCACCTTAACTATGAGAAAAAACTAGAGAATTATATAGTCAAAAGCCTGAATGCCTACTATCACCACGGTTACTTAACTGTAATTCTAGTCAATGAAATAGGACATTAAACAGAAATAAGAGGAAAAAAATATATAAAGTCATCATTGTTCGCAGGTAATTTATGACCTTGAAAACTCAAGAGAACTTATAAGAAATTATTAAAATTATCAGGAAAGTTCAACTAGTTAGGCAATAAATACTATAAAGGAGAAAATGTGGCTTTTTCTACTGAACAATTAGAAAGTGGAATGTAAGCATTTAAGAACAATAACAAGAACACAGCCTGCCTACACTTAAATACATTAAGGAATCCTGGAACCTGTATGAATAGAAAGACACTATTTATTTATGTATGAAACATTACATAAATAGAAACATACAATGCTTCTGAATGTAAAGACTAAATATTGCAAAGATACCAATAATACTTTATAGGTTTAACAAAATTCCAATGGGACATTTTTATGAATTTAATTACATAAATTAATCTAAAAAAATAAGCAGGTGACAAAAGCCAAATTATTTTTGAAAAATAAAATGTAAGGAAATTTCACTCATGAATGTATAAACTTAATGTGAAGCTCTATTGGAAATAGTATGGATCTTGTGACAGAACTGAAATTGACTGGTAGTCCAAAATTAGATTTTAATGTTGATAAAAATGAATACAGTATAAAGATAGCACCGAAAGCAGTGGAGAAATGATGCTGGGACAATTGATTAACTATTGGGAACAAAATTAAGATGCTCATCTCATACCTTAGGCTGAAGTAAATCCTGGAAGGAATTGAGAGTTAAAAATACAAAATAAAAACATGACGATACAAGAAAAATGGTGAATATTTTTATCAGACTTCAGGCTCTTAAAAAGAAGATAAAAGCTAAGGCCACAATCATGGAATAAAAAAATACAACAGAATTAACCATATCAATATTTAAAAAATTCTCACATCAACAAGAGCAAAAAACAATTTAATGGCCCATGAAAATAGAAAAAGAAACATTTTTACAACATGTTTGACAAAATTGGTGACTTCAATATTTTTAAAAAATCTCACAAATTATCAAGACAACATGAATAAAGGACGTAAAGAAGAAAACAATGGCAAATAAACATAAAAATATTCCAGCTTTATATAAATCAAATCAATGCCAATTTAAACAAAATAAACCAACTTTTTAATCTACCAAGTTGGAAATATTTGTAAAATGATACTATTCAAATCAGGTAAGAGTATAGTTAAAAAAGTACTTTCATATTCAATTTGGGAGAAATTATCAAAAGAACTTTGAGAAGTTTAAATCCTCTAAACCAGGAATCAGCCTTCTAAAAATACATCTTGAAAACATAATCTAAGACGCAATAAAAATTTATACATAAGAATGGTCTTCAGAGAAGCAGGGATAATAGTGAAAACTAAATATCAAATGCAAGATTAAAAATTTTTGGTACATAAATAAGGTAAAATATTATGTGGCAATTAAAAATGGGTCTTTTATGACTCTGAGAATTGATAAAGTAATTAATTTCAATTGACGAAATAATATAGATTATATGACCCAAATTTTTATTTAAAATTATACATATATACATGCATAAAAACACATATACACTTATAAATGTACACAAAATTGGAAGGAAGCAGAGCAAAATGATAGAATTGCTCATCTCTGATTTAAATTTTACTAGTTATATATGTTTTTATATTTCTATAATACTCAATGTGTAGACTTCACCTTTTAATCTGAACAAAATTTATTTTAAACCTAAAATGCATTTATATGTGTTCTACTCAAGAGAAACAAAATCAAAGATCAATAAAAATTGCTTTTCTTATACATGTGGAATTACTATGCTCATTCACCTGTGAACCTCCATAATTTTGCGTATATATAAAGAACATCTATTAATATTTGATTTTCTTATTTTTATTTCTGAAGCATATAATACTTTTCCTGAATTACAAACCAAAAAAAAAAAAAAAGTCACTCTTAAGTACCATATTTGACCACAGAGTTCGTCCAGTTCTCTGATGACCCTTCTACCACTTCTAGATAAAGTTGACCTACTTTGTTGATGACTGTTTTGATACTATATTCAGTAATACTAAGTCTGAAAATGTTTATTTGGCCCATTTAGTCAACAACAAAGAAGTCACTTTCAACCAACTATAACCAATATAGTAGTGAATAGCGCATTTGATTTTCATATTTCTTTTGTTTGAAACACCAACCATACTGAGTATTCTGAGATTAACAATAGATGGGACTTGATTTTTTTTTTTACCAGTGCTGAAAAAATAGCTTCCAAAGTCAAGACATAGAATAACCTTCTAAGTAAGTTTGCTGGCTCCATATTGTGTTTGAAGGCACACCCACTCCAAATGTCTGCACTCACCATCTGCTACTCAACCGCAGAATAATGCGCTCAAGTCTGGTGTTGCTTGGCATATGCAAAGATAGTCAATGTCCAACTCCATTCAGACATGTGCACCATATCAGGAACCTTATGACACAGTCCTCAACATCAATGAAGCACTTTCAAGCCCCACTACACATCAATCAAGTATGTATGACAGTCAAGCTGATAGACAAAATCTAAGCCAACCCTAAACACCTACTGTGCATGGATCTCTCCAGTTTGCCTGCAGCTCACCTTCTATTAAGATGATAGCTTTGGACTAGTCTTCCATGCCAAAACAAGTCCATGGAGTCACTCTGGCAAGAAGAAGGGTCTATATCAATGTCAACAAACAATTTCTTTGCTGCCGTCCCTACCATCTGTCCTCTTGCTTCCTACCTACCTTACTTTATGTGGACCTTGATGAATGGGATTCTAATAGTCCAAGATTCTAGTTTAGCCAGCCTTTGCAGATGGGGTTAACATGACTGCCCTCTGGACAAACATGCAAGGTAACGTAGCTGAAGGGTTCCCTGGAGAGTGCCTTTTTGCAAATTTGATTTTAGAAATAAGGCACATGAAGAAGTTCCTACCAGTTTTTGAGTTTTGGATTTGTGGAAAAAAAAATGTGTTCAGTGCTTAAAGATGATTTCTTTTTAAATTATTTGAAAATGTTAAAAATGCTAAGAATAAATTCCATTCCAATACTTTTGGTAAGGAAAATAAAATAAATAAATAAAAGTAAAACTAAGGTTGTTTTAAAGTATTTACAAAATAGTATTGAAAGACTTTAAAAAACTTTAGCAATATATAGAAATAAGACTTTATAGTACAATATTAATGTAAAAATAGAACATTTTAATCTGCATTAGATGGAACAATATTAGAAAATACTGAACATGCTAAATGGAAAATAGTAGCTCTCAAACCTATAATCCAGAAGTTGTGTAGCATTTAGGACTTCATGGTAGAACAGTAGAATTTGATATAATCTTAAATATGAGTAGTCCCTGGAGAAATAAAATTTTTCATCTTAAAAAAAAGACTATATAAAATACAATAAATAAATGTTACCTTAAAAGTAGTAAATATAAATTTTTTGTGTGAACATGTTGACAAACTTTGTAATTAGCTCATGAAAAATACACTTTTTACTGGACCTAATGGCATACAAAACAAATAGAAATTTTAGAAAATGTCACTGGTTCCAACCAAAATCTACTTATGTATAACATGATGATGATACAAGAGTGTGACTTTAATTTTTGTTCAAAGGATACTAAATGTATTTCTAGAATAGTCACTGGACTCACTCAAAACAAAACCAATTCAAAATATAAATTCATCTGAAATGCTAGGCAATTTAAATAACTGATAATTATAAGGGGGATCTTTACCATCCAAATGAGATAATGAATGTGAAAATATATTATACACTATAAAACACCATACATAGAATTATTCAGAGCATCTATCACAGTGCTTTGTACATAGTAAGTACTTACTAAATGTAGAATTGATTAGAATTTAATTGAAAAGAGAAGTATAATGAGACTACTATAAGTAGAATTCAGATCCTTTCAAGATCATGGGAAAAAGCTCAATCAAATTATATTACTAGGTACATCAGTTGTCTTTGATGCTATGAATCAGGATGAACTCCTATTGTATCTAAAGAAAATTTTTGTAGGATTCTCCTTGGAGAAATTACAGTAGAAAAAAAACATGATTATTTTTAATTTCTAAATATCTCCAAATTTTCTAGCTTTCTTCAGTCAAGTAAGATAATGTTATAGAAATCCTACATAAAATGCGAACTTAAAATGTCCTGGCCTAATCATCTGGATAATCTCTTTGAGTTTTCCTAAAATATGCTCCCATCCCATTTTCTATGGGAATTCTCCCACTGATTAACACAGAGAATGAGAATTTGGCCTGTGCTCTATAGACACCATTGAAATGTGGCCACCTGAGGCATGTAGGGAGGGCATCCAGCTGGCACACCACATGTTGCCCTGGAGTAGTGTTCAATGAGAGGAATATTTTGGCTAAGACTACCTGGACAATCCTTACAAAGGCCCTGATTGTGAAAAGGACTTCAGTATCATCATTGTCTCCTGAGTGTAATATGAGCCAGGGAAACTTCTGTTTCTAAGTTCATATATTTTACGAAAAAAAGCACCTAAAGAAAAATCAAAGAAAGCTGGGCCATTATTAGCAGAAATTGAATACTATTTATGCCACTGGGAGAGAATTTTTTGAGAAGCCCAGACATTTTAAAATTGATGCGAAGGGCACATTGTAGAATTGACCATAAACTAAAACAGTAAACTATTAAACAAAGAATAAAAACACTGAATGAAAATTTATGTCTGTACTGCATTGCTGTATATTATAAAACTAAGTCCATATACTATTCATTTAAGAAGTACATGAAAATTTTACTTTTATTTTACGCAACTTGTGAGAAAGAAAAGCTATACCTTTGAACTGCAATGCCAACGAAACAATCTTGTCAATTTTGAATTTACTTTTTCAAAACACCATACGTGATTAGAACACATAATGCACTTGTATTTTTGCCAATTTTTGTATAAAAACCAAAGCTGTTTCTGTATTACAGAAGCACAAAAATCAGAAATTCAAAGCCAACAATCATATTTAGGGTGAATTTTAAAATAAGTCCACTTGGTTCTTTGTTAAATCAACTTTGAATGCCAGGAACATTTTTGTAAAATTCCACTGGGGTAAATAGGGCAGCTAGGAAATGCTCCTCAGAGTGAGAAAGAAACATACCCATTATTTTCAAGTTTTGTTGAGAGTTTTCATTTTCCTACTGAATGGTTCTGGTGATATTTATAACACTGTATGAATATAAAACTTAAGAGATTTATGATGTCACCAAATGCTGAGAAACAATTATAACTGAGATTTACATTTGTGTTTATATGTTCTTTTACCTATAGATTCTAAAAACCAGTGAGGAGAAACTGATGCAAAACACATCCTGTAACTGAAAGACAGATTTCATCTATCAGTATAACAAGTTGATAGTATTTTGAAGATGGAGTTTGACAGTAAGTGAAACAAACAAGCATAATGGTTTAAATATGCCACTTTAGCCACTAGAATTGTCATTCAAGAGGCATTTTTGGCATCATTAATTCATTGCCACACAAATAGGGATTCATACTTTTCAATAAATTTTGGTGACAACTTGTTTACACAAAGGAGACCAATATTTATAGGGTAACTTTTTAATTTGTCATCATATATGTCTGCTTAGACTTACTTAAAATATAATAATTGTGGGCTTAATTTATACTGTTTTCCTAAAAGCTCAAGAAAATCTCAATGATCACAGTGTTTTTAAGACTGAGTCCTATGTCAGAGAAAAGAGAAGCTCAAAGATAGGGTATTGGTAAAGATCATACTGCAAGTCCAGCAATATACTCAAAGCAGTCACTTGGAATCCTAATAAAACCATAAAAATTACCATTTTGCATTTTTAATTAAGATGTCATTTTATTTAATTCAAAATATTATGCAGATAAGTTTCATTGCTGACTTATGTAACAGAAAATTTTTATTAATTTAATTACTTTTTTTTCACTTGTTAGCAATAAGGTTTGGCTTATATCTTGCCTTTTTCTTCAAGAATGTAGGGTCTTCACAATTTTAATACCCTGATGGCTATTTAATTCCAAAGAAGCAAGGAAATACTGAGATTGCAGCTGGCCCCAATTCCATCTTTACTGAAAGAAATCCTGAGTGCCAAAGCAAGCACTGCTGGTTACCGATCATCATATCTAAATATTGATTCCTCTAAAAGTTGTATGTTGATACTTTCTTCATTTTAGAATTACAGGTAGAAAGTCACTTCTCTTTGATATAAACTGCATGCAATAAAAAAAGGAGGCAGTCTTACACAATAAATACGTAGGGAATGGTTTTCCACCTCTGCATGCTGTAGAAAATCCCACTGAGTTAAGTAGGGTTCTACCAAGGCCACTTAAACATATTAGCCTATTATGCTCCACATTTCTTTATTGTTCTCAAAAAGCTAATGAAGTGTTCCAGTGTAATGTTTATGCTGGAGTACTTTTAAAGGCATTTTAGAAGTGATGTTTCTCTCATAACTCCAGAAGGGGGTTCCACTTCCTAGAAGTATTTAGTAGACCATGCAGAGACCATGCAGTCTCATTACTCAGACTGTTTAGTTGCATAGCTGGAGAAGAAAATTCTTAAATATAATCATTTAAGAGTTTCAGTGTGGGCTTTAACATCATTGTAAAATGACAAGAATTACAAAACTGGTAGGCATACATGGCATTCTGTACTACTGAATGAACAGGTTTAAGATACTGTGTATTATCTATTCATAAATAACATTGATTTATATTATCGATCTATTGGATAAGAGTATCAGTGTAAAATTAAAGATTCAATTGATTCTTCAGATTCAACTGTTTTTAGGAAAATGAGGAAATATGATATTCTACCGCTGAAATTCAGTCAATATGTAGAATGAAACTTAACCACTTATACTCCCTGTTGGGGTGTCAGTTTCTTCATCTGTAAGATGAAGAAATCAAACCTGTTGACATCTATGATCAGCTCTAGTTCTAATATTTGCTGGATTATTATTCTAAATAACAATACTGTGTGTGGAGGAATAGCAAATGGGCAAAGAACAAGAAACAGAATTTCATTAAATTACTAACTTTCTAGAAAAGTTGAAGTTATATAATTGTGCCTTGAATTGCCATATACAACTACCTCACCTACTAAACATCATCAATAATATGAGAGAATTGTTGAATATTAAGGTCACCTGTGGCAATATTAAGGTCAAAGCTATGACTAAGAATATAATAAAAAAAATGAGAAATGAAATATAAACTTCTACTGAACTAGTAGTATGCGATATGTCTTTACAAATGGCAATTTCTTACACAATCGTCCTCATCTAAAAACAACTTAAAGAGACCTTGGAGATTTTTTGGCAAGAAATCAGAGCATAACCCCAAAAAAGTATTTAATATAGTTCATAGCTTTGACCTCTACTGGATAATCCTAAGAATGTTACATGCTTATTTTAAAATTAGACATTAACCTTCAGTATTGATACTGCTCTTAATTAATGCCAACAATCTTTTACATACTTTATCAGCATTCATTCATGTAATCCTTCCATCAACACTAGGATGTAAATACTGTTAGAACACAGTGGGGTGGTTATCACTAATGCTTGAATATCAAATTGACTTATGGGTCTTCCCCACACTTTTTTCAGTGTACAAAGGTAACACTGTGCGGCACAGTGTTTCAAGAATAAATGACTCATATCAAATGATTATGTTTTTGTATTCTTCCTAATAGCAACCTGCAAGAGTAATTTATTCTACCGTACTTGAAAGAAGGATAGAAAAGAAGGATAGATAAAATTGGAAGGCAAAAACTTTCTTCTCACTATAAGCGTGAAGATGTATTTATAAATTATTAGAGACATAAAAACCAATAACCAATGAGAATGACACTGACAGTACATTGCAAGCTTTTTAATAAACAGATTATTGCAGCATAATGAACACTGGCATTGGCACAAGGAACCTATATCATAATTCTGAAGATACCATTATCCAATTGTATTTTCTTGGGCAAATTATTTAACATTTAGGTTATTTTTTTTTCTAAAATGAAGATATGTAGATATCAAAGGTTCCTTCCAATAATAGCATTCTAGAACAAGCTACCTATAAAATAGAGTAATGATTTACTTTGTTTCACCTATTATGTAACAGTTACTAATCTAAATGAGTGGCACTACACTCACAGCTTTAACTAATTTACAGCAAAGATCAGGCCTGCTTTGTAATCATCTCTCTAACTGCAGCTCTGATAATAAGATGCTATCTTGAACATTGTGGAATATGTCATTTTCTTTTCTGCCCAAGATTTAAGTAAAAATATATCTTTGTAGTAATTAAATACAAAAACTTGGAAGTATGTAAATACTAGGACTTAATTTATTTACCGTTCCTATCATTTTTGACCTCTACTTAAAATATCAGCCTGCTACCCTTGACCTCTATATATTGCCAAGGACTAAAAAAGTCCCTTAATGTAATGAACGTGAGCAGAGTGAGAGGCATGAGAAAGGTGGAAGGAGGGGCAGGAGTATTATAATTCAATAACACATTTCTCCTGCTTCTCACTAGTTTTTTAGATATATTAGTTCCAGGAACTATTTTAACACATGACTATAGTAGAAGTCTTGTATGGCAGGTTGGTGTTACAAAGAATCATGATGGAATATCAAGTCCTAGCATGTAAGCATTTCTAACACTAGAAAAACTTGACAAGCATACTGCCTTCCATGTCATCTGGAAATTGTTTGAAGATAAAGCTAGATACTAAAAATTCCAGCTTCTATTTTTTGGCCAACCAAAGGTCATTTGAAAGGAAGAGCCGAGGTCAAGAGTAAGCCCCTTAGGCCTACTCCAGAAATTTCACTAGAGGGTGCTCTTGGGCTTTTGTGAGTTGTCAATTCTCCAATAAGAAAACCAAATATTGCTTAGAACATATATTCTGCTTTAGCATAAGGTGGACTCCATCAGGGAACCCATAGCCCATAGTACATCAATATAAATGTAAGGATAACTCAAGAGGACCTGGAGTCTTCTTATTTTCCTTTGTAATTGGCTTGTTTCTACTGGTAGTCACTTGTAGTCTTCATAAACGTAAGACCCACAAGAGATTACATAGGTCTCCAAAAGTCTACATTCTAATAGGTAACTACAGAATTTTCCAGACATATCAAAGTAAGATGAAATGAGTTCAACTGATGAAGGTATTTTTGCAAATATATTTTTGCAAATATATTTTAACCTTATAATAAATAGGTTCATAATTTATATATCTACCAAAAAGGTCTTCATTGTTCTATAGGAATTGTAGAGATAATCTTATTGCCAAACAGAATCAATCTCAAGCAATTATTTATATATTTATTATTCATATTTTAATGACAACAAATATTGAGCACTGAATAAGTATTCAATTATTTCTAGATTCTTTACTGCATAGAGAAATTTCTGTACTATGTTTTTGTTTCTGATAAAATGACATATAATTAAATCTTAGTCTCACCTCCATATGACAGAATTATTTTTGCTATCGCTATAATTTTCTCTTTCTGGAATTTATATTAAATGACTTATTTTAATTATTCCAGATATTAGCTCCTTCCTATATGCCTAGTTTTTGCTACATTCTTAAGAGAAAATGGGACATGGAAATTGTTTTGTTATGTAATTAACTTTTAATGTTTTTTTTTCATTATTTATTAGGAAAACTGAGCAGGTTTTTTATTTGTCTACATGTTAAATATTGGCAATGGTATAGACCCATATATAGCAATGTTCTTAAGAATCAAAATAAAAGACTAAGTAAAATTCTTCTTCAACTTCAGAATATAAAGAGTCTTCTGAACCACTGATGGATAGCCACTGGCCACTATGCCCAGTGTCATGGTGACCTTTTCTTCACAGATGCTTGCAAACTTGATGGCTTTAGCATCTTTAGAGTTGACAGAATAATTCTGAAAATGATGTGGAATACTAAGGCTTTGTCTGCATTTTCAATTTGGTTAAATTTAAAGTTTCATTATTCCTTAATTAAATTAAGTTTAATAGTTTCTCTCAAAAATCAGCTTGAAGCTTCTGACAATAAGAAATTTGGGCTGAATTGTAGCCCTTTATAATACATGAATCTGCATAAAAATGTTTTTAAATTATCATTTGATAAAAGATAAGCCAGTGTCGTTTATGAATGCTGGCTCCTTTCAGTATCCTGCATGGATTGCAACCAACATGAAAAGTTGGGAAAATCTGAAGTGGATTCAAGCTCTTGTAAAGTAGTCAACTGAGCATTTAAGGGGCCCATCTTTGAAAAGCACCAAATATTTTAAGCATGTACAGCTAATGCACGTTATTCTGCCATTCACCTTGCAGAGGAGAGTCACCAGCATATATTCAAAGTGTACTTCATCCAAGTTGGTTATAAATGAGCTTAAAGCACTTTATAAAAAAATTGGCAAAATTCCCACAAAGACTGTGAAAATAAAGGGTATCGATGAAAAGATATAATTATTTTAGCCCTAGATATAAGAATTTGTGAGTAAGGTCATCTTCTCTCAAATATGTTCAAGTTGCTCCAAACATAAGTGCATGTTTGCCAGCTGATGGGAGAAAAGACCTATTTGGTTTCAGTTTGCCCACATGCATATTTATTTCTATATCATGGTAAAATAAAATGTCTTATAAATTTTCACATCTGCAAAAGAGGGTTCAAGCTAAAGCACAGTGACAAGTATTATTGATTGGGAGTAAGAAAACCTCTTAACTATTTATAAGTGTCTTTTCTTTGATTCTTGTTCTATTCTTTCTATGGGAAAAAAGAAACAAAATAGTTTCACTTTGTTTTATGAATCAAATACACTAAAAATGTTTAGCTTAGAGTTACATAAAAGATCTAAGTCTAATCTGAGTATTTTACAATTAGGACACTAAGGAAACACTAGTGGCATTCTATCTCATGTCATGTAGTTAGTACATGGCAGGTCTTATTCAGAGTTCCTAACCCAGTGTTCTTTCTATTGCACAACTTTCCAATGCTGTTTTTCCTGAAGGATCTTTGTATCATGTCATAATTTCATGTTGACTTCCATTGAAATTTCAGAGAAAGAAAAAGGGATTTAAGGAAATTTATTCTTAAGTATTAACTCTTACACTCAGGCAATATTCCTATGTGCAATGGTCTTACAGTCGACTGACCTACATAAGCTTGCATGCTCATAAAAGTGTATGCATCACAAAGTACAATTGATGTTCACACTGACTGAAGTGCCCTTGTATATTTCAGCAGTTACCCAGCCTGTGCCATCCTGAATCCAAGAGGCACCCTGTATTTCCCTGAAAGTCAGCCCAGCATGAAAATACTGCCTACCTTGTGGGAATAAGAGTGCAGGTGTACTCTTGGCTTTAAGAAGACTCAATAAGCCAACAAATTGTGAACTTACCAAACAGATAAATTAGAGAGTGATTATTCACATTATTAAAGGATTCACCACAGGATACTTTAAAATCATAAACTGCTCTACTGCATTTTAAATAAGTTCATTTACAAAGCTTTTCTTTATAAGCGCTTTTTACAACCCAGAGTCCATGGTCCCTGATCTTGAAAGATTGGTGGACATAAAATCCCACCACTTATTACCTACTAAGCCAAGCTTCCTTTTTAACAGGAATGAGTAATTAGCACTATAGTTTATTTTTAAAAAATTAATGAATCTCTCACTCCTGAGAAAATGTATACCTTCTGAGTACTTACTATGTACCTGGCACAGTGCTAGGCATTTTACATAATGATCTTAGTCATTCCTCCTCACCATAACTCTAGGAGATTTATATAATTTTCTAGCTACTTATATAGATTTTATTCTTTCTTCAAATTGGTTCTTCTGGAGCACTGAGAACTTATCCATGTCATTTTAAAGAAGGTATATAATTAACGAACGCTCGAAAGACTACATAGCATAATGGAACCCAGATTGCCTGGGTTCAAATCCAAGTTTTTACCACTTAATGGATAGGCTTCCTTGGTGGATTTACTTAATCTCTTGTGCTTCAGTTTCCTCCTTCAGTTATGAAATGAAGACAGCAACAGTACCTACTTCATAAGGCTCTTAGGAAGATTTAAAAGAGAGACTATAAGTAAAACAATTAAGGTTCTGCCTACCAAGTTGTAAGTGCTATAAGTGTTTGCCATTTTTATTGATGATACAGGAGTAGGTGAATACTTAACTGCCTAAAAAAATATGACCAAGAGACCTGCTTTTAGTCTCAGCTCTTCCACATGTCCCAATTTACAGACCTTGAACTAGTCATTTTTACCTGCCTCGTCTGTTACACAAAGGAACAGATCTATACTTATACATCTAAAATGATATGATTTTATACCAAGATTTTATGATCTTGGTTAAATTTCATTACTAATTATATTTGAAGACTATCATGAAAACACTAAAATTTTATCTGAATATTTATATTAATCTGTTGAGATTTCAAGCAGCTTAACTGCATTATTTCCATGAAGGAGAATAAGCCGCTTAGATTCTATAGATGGTCTCCTGGAAAATGAAAGATGTTATAATTGCACAGAAAGGAATTCAGTGTGACTTCTGAGGTGATAACCCAAAGCCTTACTCTGCCAGGTCAGAATCCTGCCCTCTTTCTGCACCACTTGGCCCAGTCCATTCTCAGTCACCTTGCTGAATCTCAGAGCAGCCATTTGGATGAAAACAAATTTTAGGGTTAGATAGAATGACAAGTTGATACAACAATCATGAAGTGTTCTTTTCTGCAAAAGGGCATCCAGGTTGGACAACCTTCCCTACCAAAATTCGCCTCATTCTATGATATACATATATAATATTCAGCAGATTTTATTATGGCTGAATGTGCCAGTGCTACTCATATGCCTTATTGTTCATCTCTAGATCTAATAATGATATGGTGACTGGAGTCAATATCAAAGCAATTGTCTTCAAAGAGTGTGACAATACATTCTAAGAAGGGGCAAAGGGACAACCACCTTAAATTCACTAATGACAAAACCTTTGACATTTTATGACTAAGCATAATGATTTCTTCTGTAGATGAAAATGACATCATTATATTCCTAAAAGCTATGAAATGTTATATTTTATATTTCTAAAACTTTCTGTGTTCAAAGTCAACATCTAAATTTAATTAAGTGTTCTTAATTGTATGGACACTTACAATGTTTCAGATCTTAGATACTACATCTATGCTTTGAATAAACCTCCCCTCTTTCACTTAGAGGTGAACATTCCTGTTTCTACATAAAAATAGATAAATATTTTAGGTCAATGTTCTGTTTTTGATAATTGACTTATAGTATCTGCTGGAGCAGGTGAGAGGGTGACAATTTACTTCAGAATAGCTACAACTTCGTTAAACTAATATGACCTTTAAATATTTCTGCTTAATAATATTTAAGTCTCATTCTATCCATTGCCCTTGAATTGCGAAGAGAAGCTTAACACTAAAGTAAAGATCTGAGTAAAACATACAGGAGCTTTATATTTTGGAAGATACAAACCTTAGGAAAAATCAAAGAAATAAAGTTAGAAATTTTGGAATTTCTTGTTTTATTTCTTCCTATACATAGGAAAATAGTCTGGCTCATCCACTGACATATTGAAAACTCATTTCAATATTACTCAGATTATCTGATACTAACATTACTATACCAGCTTTGTTTTGATTAATGTTTGCATGATAACTCTGGTTGTGTTACAGTCAGACACAGCAGAAACAGTCATTTTTACATATATTGCATTACATATGCACAAAGTCATTTCTTAATATGCAACACTTGCTTTGAGAAACAGAATTTATATAGTAGTCATTAAAAGGATTAAATCAACATTTTCATAGCGCTTTAAGCTTCCTTAATAACTTAATATTTCACCAAATGGTAAGAGAACCTTATGGATAGATATTGTTAACCGTATTTTACAAATAAAAATAATAAGGCACAAAAAGGTTAAAATGAGTTGCATAAGGTCAACAACTAGCAAGTGGAATGAAGCCAGAATTTGAACTTAGACCTTTTGTGTTGGAATCTCAGTGCTTTTTCTATTATTCCCAAAGCAACTTTGCTAACATACATATTGGACTGCACAGAATTACTAAGGGTAAAGGAATCCTGCTTTCTCTGTATATGCTATTGCTCCTTGAAAAGAAAAAAAAGCTACTAAAAACACCACTCCATCAGAGTTGGGTATCACTTACTGAACATTTAAAACCTCAGCCACATTGTAAAGTATTTTAAATTTTGAAAAGTGAAAGAGGAACAGCACCAAATTTGTGTCCTGCCAAATTTGTTAGTCCTTCGAAATTTAAAATGAATTTCTATTTTCTACAACCCTCAAGAAGAAAACGTATAACAAAACCAGAAACAAGCCTTTCTAACAGTGTCTCTGACGCCATGGATATATAAATACGCTCCATTTACAGTACACAAAGAAGACTGGAATTCAGCTGTTATCAAAGATATAATAATAAACTTCTTGCTGGTGAGTCAGTATCTTAGCCTCAGATTTACATTCCCACTGTCAGCAAGAGTTTTTAAGTTAAACATTTTTTAAGAGCAAAAATTCAATAAACAACATTTACAGTACTAACAGAATGTTTTCATTGCATTGGTGCGAAATTATCTGAATCTTTTAGATTTGCTCTCTTCTTTCTCTGTTTTGTTTATCTCAGTTACTTCTCTCCAACTCCTGCCCCTTCTCCACACTTGTTCTCTCTCTGAGGCTTCAGGAAAGAGGACTGCAAACCTCCTGAATGTCTGGACCTTCACACTTTGAGACTAAACCCAGAGCCACCCATGGCATGGATCTTGTTCTTTGTCTGACGCCAGTTTCTGATTGAATCAGATATGGAGTTATTATCAAATTGAAGGGGAAGCCTGGATTTTTACTATTGCTATAAAAATGTATGATATTTGTATAATTGTATAAAAATGTCTACCTAATAAACTCTCCCCCCACCCCCAAATGGACTCATTATATTTTCACCTTATTTTCTCATTCCACTCTTAAGGCCACAGTGAAAGGAAAATTGTCATGGTCATGCCAAAATACTCTTTCCACTTGCAGTTAAGGTCTGGTTTGGACAAAGCTAAGCAATAGTTTTTAGTCTGCATTTAAGAATGCTAGCTGCCGTGGACTTATAGATATCACTTGGACTAACTGAGGACCCTTGGAGTGATACCTAAAGCTTACCACTTCATTGGCATTATGTTGTAGCTATAGGAATATTTTCGTGAAGCTAATTTTCTCTCAATACCATTTTATCCCCACAGGGAGTAAGCAAGGTAGAAGGGTTCTTTTTCCTGAAAATAAGGATAATAGCATTGACCAGGGCATTTAAATGTTTCTGTACAATTCTTAACTTGATCTCCCAAGCACAGCTTTTATAGATTTAGATTTTTTTTTCATAAAGTATTCTATTTATTTCTCAGCAGCTGGTGTCAAAAAAGTTGTTGTGTTTTTTTTTAAATATTCCTTTTAAATAAATAAAATCTGTTTTCATATTGTGTAAAATTAGTTTTGCCTGCTGTGAGTTTGTGGCATTATGAAGTGATCATTTCTTCCCATGAATTATTTAAAGTGAGGATATCAAAATCTGATGGAACAATACAATGCACTATATAATACCATTTAATTTTATAATATATCGGCTCTACTAGTATCTCCCAATGCACAGCAGTTACAATACATTGGCTCAGAATTAGCCAATCAAGTCTATGGCCCTCAGTTTCATATTTTAGGATCTGAGAGTCAATTCTAAATTTTCCAATGGGCTAGAGACTCACTCCATATTTGGCAGCACATAGATATCTAAAGATATTTGTGCTAACTAACTACTCATGCAGGGCACTGCTGTTCAACTAGCCTAGATGATATTCACTTTAAAAAAATTATTTAAGACATTGATTTTGACAGTTGTTCACCCTCTCATTATTAAATCCCATTGGCATTAAGCATTTTCTCCAGAATTTTCTCATCACTTTGTCTTATGGAACAAATGCATCTATGTAATCATAATTACTCTCACTATTTATCCTCACTACAGAGCTTGCTGAGGTAGGGAAACAACGATTCACTCAAATTCCCCACGGTACTCATAGGATTTATAGCAGAGCTGCTACAAATTTTAAGGTGAGTGGGGTGTCATGAATAAATTACTAATGAATATAGAAAGGCATGATTAGAAGATATAACAAAGTCTGAATCAAGGAGAGAGCAAAGGTTCTCTTATATTTGATATTTATGTTATAATAAATGATAACCAAAATACTACACTGATTTTTTTCCCTCAGTAGATTTTGTAGCACTCTATAAGAAAAATTATGTCTGATTAACTCACTATATTGAAAGGATGTAGTCATTGTATGCTATTTAAGCATTCGAATAGTCTCTGAGGAAATTCCACCACAAAGATTGAAAAAAAAAACAAACAAAACTCACAAGGAAACAAGATACTGTGGGATGTTAGAGGTGGTTTTCCAGAGCATAAAACCACCTCAAAGCATAGAATAGAGATTACTGGGTACCTCTCTTGATATTTCTACATACTACAGACTAAAACAACATACCCAGATTCCATAGCACCCATGTTGCCACCTTAACCTCCAGTCAAGCGGCACTTCATCCATCTCAGTGAAAGGTGCCACCATCCACTCAGTTGATCCCACCAAACATTAGGAGCCCCAGGATTCTTTGTGTCATACCCAACACACCAAATACATCAATTATTCCCTTTACCTCAACCTTAAAAGTACATTTCAAACCCAACCATTTCTTACCATCTCTGCTATCACCAACCTAAATCACGATTATCTTATTGACATTTGTGCTTCCATTCTTGCCTCTTACAATTATTTTTCTCAACAGAAACCAGAGTGGTCTTGAAACACAAGAGCAATCACATCAATCCCTAGTATAAAAATATATATACATATGTTGCAATAATAATGAAATTCAAATTCAAAACCATTACCAATAAACCCTTCCATTCATTATCTTTTCCTGCTCACCTCTCATTTCCTACCACTTTTCCCTTGTTCACCATGATTCTGCCTCTGTGGCCCATTCCATCCTTCAAACAAGCCAAGCCTATTACTACTATCCTTAGTCTGGCTATTCCCTTCTGCTTGTATAGTCCTACCCTTACATATTCACAAAACTGGTTCTTTCTTATTATTCTCGAAGTCTTAAACATTACCTTCATGGAGAGTTCTTTCTTTCCCTGATCATGGTATCCAAAACATCCCCAATTTACTCTATCTTGCTTTACTTTCCTCTTAGAATTAACTACTAGTATCTTCTTCGTTTATATTGTATGTGTGTATGTTTATGTTTGTATTCTCTATCAGGAGGTAAGTTCCATGAGAATAAAGTTCTTAACTGTATTGCTATATTAGTTACCAATTACTGTATAACAACTTATTTCCAAACTTAGTAGTTTAAAAAAAACAAAAACAAATATTTATCATTTAAAAGTTTCTGTGGGTCAGGAATCTGCATATAACATAAGTAGGTGCATCTGTAAAAGTCCCTTATGAGGTTGCAATCGAACTATCAGGCAGGGCTGCAGTTTCATCTGAAGTTTCAACTATAATAAAGGATCCACTTCCAAATTCATTCTCATGATTGCTGGCAGGCCTTGATCTCTTACCAAATGAATTTTTCCACAAGGCTGCCTCATGAGAAGGTATTTGGATTTCCCCAGAGAGAGCAATCAAAGAGCAAGTGAGATGGGCATCCAAGATGAAAGCCACAGTCTTTTGGAAGTGACAGCCCATCAATTTTTCCCCTTTTTAGACATAGGTCACTAGGTCCAGTAAATAGTAAAGGAGAGGAGATTACACAAGAGGTGGGATGTAGGGTATGGAGATCATTGGCGGCCAACTTAGAAGCTCCCAATTACAAGTGCTTACCATTGTACTCTTGGTGTGTAGAATAATGCCTGGAATTTGGTGAACAAATGAATAAAAAATGAACCTCCCATGGATTAGTACGAAAATTTGTCCTAACTCAACATTTTGCCAATGATCAAAAAGAGAAAGCAGTGAATAAAATCTCACATAAAGTAGTGACATTCAAATCATTCAAACCAAAGAGATAACCAGTAGAAAGATTAGGTTATGTGAGTAAGCAAAACATGATGGAACAGCCTCAGTTTCTTCATTTGTAAAATACAGAAAGTAGTTGGAGCATGTAACTAGAGATTTAATGAGATAACTCACATAAAATGTTTAATACAGGATCTCACAAATCAAAGGCACTGAATAAATGCTAGATATTATTCTTAATGAGGATAAATGCAAAAAAAACACTTTTGGAGAAAACAACACAAATTATATTTTTTAAGATGATGGTATTTGAGATATCAGATACAAACCCCCCAAATCTATGAATCACTTTGAACTATTTACTAATGATATTAGTTAATATGAATCTGCAGTCAAAAAGACTAATAAAATGTTGGGACTCATCAAGTGTACTAAAAATAAGCCAGAAAAGTTTTCCTATTTTTATGTAAAATTATGACATCTATGAATGTGTGTAATGATGTATTTCTATTGCGTACAATCCATGTAAGCGTAAATAAAGAGGGGCTGTACAGCTCTAGAACTGGAAGATCCACAGTATGCTTCAGGGTTAAAGTTTCTGAAGAATTAAAGGAAGGGCAGTGAACTCTGATCTATAACATAATGGTGTTATGGAAATTATGGAGAGGGTAAATAGAGAGTTATTCATAAAATCCTTGAATACTAATTCTAGAGGACAAACTTCAGGTTTATAAAAGTACAAAGAAGATCAGAGAATGAAACAGTATTCTGTGTTTTAAAGAATGCCTATCTTGAAAGGTAGTAAAGATTAAGAGATTAAGTCACTGGAGAAATTCATAGAAGATATACCAAAGTAGACTATGGTGGTATATGGACTTAAGGATGGCATCAGGGATGATAACCAGAAGTCTTTCTACTAATTTAATTGAAGTCTTCATTTGCAACCAAATAGGCAGGATGGGTTACAGCCTTTGGAGTGAAGCCACTCCAAAAGCATGAGCAGCATCCCCATGAGGTCTTATCCTTCTTGTCCTATTAGTGACAGAGTGACACTCACTGTTCTACTGCTGGTCCTGATAGAGAATCCACATTAAACAGTCATTCGCAAATCTGACACACACACACACACACACATACACACACACACACACACACACACTCACACTTTAGCTTTTTGCACTTAGTTTTTTTTTCTTTTAATTTTTAAAAATTATTGGGGTGACATTGGTTAATGTCAATTCAAGTATACAATTCAATAATACACCTTATGTATACTGGATTGTGTATTAACCACCCAAAGTTAAATTTCCTTCTGTCACCAAATAAAGCTTTTTGCACTTCAACTACTAAATATGCCAACAATATATCTAGTGTTTGGGGAGCAAGAGTTCCTACAGTACCCAGTGTAGTGGTTTGAATGGTGGCCCCCTGAAAGATATGCCCACATCTTAATTCCCAGAATCTGTGAATGTGAACTTATTTGGTAAAAAACGGTCTTTGAAGATATAACTATCCAGAACTAACATATGAAAATACCCAGACAAATAATTATTTTACAGAGAGGTAATGAAATGGAGTAGAAAGAGCATTTAAGTATGACAGATTCAGTTTCAAACCTGGGCCTTCTCTATACAAACTGTATAATACAAAAAGATGTTACTTTATATCTTTGATCTTCAGATTCCTCATTAGTAAAATGATGGTAAGTTCTCATTGTAGGATCACTGTGGGATATGGAAATGAGTAAAGTATCTCACTCATGTAAATATTCCAACAGCAGGATATTATTCTGCTCAATATTTAATACTCGATTAACCTGTTAATAATAAATTTAAAGGTGTGGCACATATCTATAAAGTTAAAAACTGTTGTTTTCCTTGAGAAGCAACATTTTAGAAAGGCATTAATTAGAGCATAAGGGATTGATTAACAAGGAAACTGGTTGTGTGATACCACATGTTTCAACAAACCTTAATTTCAGACTGACTATTCATGCCATTTTAACAACCTCTTCGAATGTCACTGGAACTGTAGTCAGACCAGATTCCTATATAGTCTCATCTTTAATATGCTCCTTAGTTTCTTATAAATAAATAATGGAAAAGCAATGGCAGAGGATTACTAAAAAATATTTGCATCTCACTTGGACTTAAGACAGCCAGGTATAAGGTCAAAGACTGTGGCAATAGAATTTTTCTAATTGTTAGTCTAAGAAAATGGACAACAGCATTAATAATCTCTAAGACAAAGTTATCAAATTAATACCAATCATGGACAACTTTGGTTATCCCTGATGTGAAGGGGAAAAAAAAATAATAAAAGGATCTCTGACAATAATTTTTCTAGAGGAAAAGTACAGAAACCATGGAGTTCAGATATTTCATATTTTGGAATAACTCCTTAATACCAGAAAACTGAGACCCTAGTAAGAGCTATTCAAAATACAACAGAAGTAAAATAAATTTTCAAGAGTTGCTGGTTTTTACTCATCTAAGGACAAACTGGGCAAATAGTACCCCCTGAAAAAAAGGTAAAAAATGAATTATATTAGTTATAATATTATTTGTGGTTAATATTTATTTATTTTTCATTCACTCAACAAATATTTAAAATGCCTAGTCAATACCAGGCATTGAGTTAGGTACTAGAAATTGAGCCTTGAATGAGATATACCATTTTCTATCTTAAAGTAGATTTAGGTAAAACAATTAATACAAATAAGACACACAATGCATGAGTACAATATAAGGCAATTCTAATCAGTCAGGGAATCAGAAAAGGCATCTGGAGAAAATGAGTTTTAAGTTGAGACTTGGTAAGTTATTTCAGTGCATCTGAGCAGAAGGGGGAAGAAGGGAGAAATATATTCCAAAGAGAACATGCGCAAAGACCAGAAATGAGAGTGAGTGTGGTACAATGAAGGCACAAAAAGTTCAGTATGATTGGAGCACCAGATACCAGGGGAAAAGTGATATCAGTTAGGCCAGAAGAGGACACAGGAGCCAGACTTGTAAGATTAATATTAAGGAGAACAAGAGAATGTTGTAATAATTTAGGTGAGACAAGATGGTACTGTACACTAGAGTAGTAGCCTTGATGTAGAGAGGAGTGAATAGGTTTAAATACACTCAGGAGGAAGATCAAAAGCACTAGGAGACTGAATGAATGTATGACAGTAGGGAATATGAGTAAGGCAAGGACAATGCAAAGTTTCTAATGTAGGCAATTATGTGGTAAAATGAGAGGTGAGTGTATGTTTAGGGGAAAGATTATGGGTTTAGTTTGGGACATATTGAATTTGGAATGTTTATGGTTCATTCAAGAAGTCCAGAAGGCTGTTCTCAGCGGTGCCTGAGCTGAAGAAAGATGGGGAAACCCATACGAAGGCTCTAATCAAAGCTATTGGGGTAGTTGAGACTGACCAGGAAGATGGTTCAAAGTGAAGAGAGAGCCAAGAGAGATTCTGAGATCAACTTTTAATACTGCAAAGGAAAAAAAGACTGCCTTTACAGGACTTTGCTACTCTCTTCATAACAAACCCTTACATTTCTACTGCAGTTCGAAACTTACTCTTACATCCATTTGTCTCTCAAACAAGATTATAGGAAAAGCAGTGTGGGAGGTATCACTCTACACATCAGAATCCAAGTTCCAAAAGGTTATCCCTGTGGTCACTGCATATCAATGCTAAGACTAGAACTCAGGCCTCTTGATTTCTAGCTCAGTTTCTTTCCGTATACTACCCTAGTCTCATGGATTGGCTGCTGACAGTTTCTTCCTTAGTGTCAGCCTGGGCAACAGCCTAAGGTGTCATTCTCTAAAGGTCATACGTTTTGTGCACATATTGTATCAAAGGCATCTAGAACTGCTACAAGGAAATAAGGGCTAACTTGAGACAAAACTATGAAGTAGGAGAACTTAGAGCTCAGAGCTTCTCATCTTTTCCATCTCTATTGTCTCTTCCTCTCTAAAACTTTTGTTCATTTACTCAATATGAGTTATTAAGCTGGATACTTTTTTGACTGTAGAAGTTAATAAGTTACACCCAGTTTTGAGTTTTGAAAGTTTTTTATATTTTTTGGATATAAGTCATTCATCATATATATTCTTTCCAAATATTTTCTTACAGTCTGTGCCTCATCTTTTCATCCTCTTAATAATGATTTCAAAGAGAAGAAGTTTTTAATTTTGATGAAGTCTGATATATTATTTAATATTATTCTTTTAAGGGTCATGCATAAATGGATTCTGTACTTACCATCTCCTAATGTACTTCATTATTCAATTATATTTTTCACTGATGGATCCCAAGTGTCTAGGGTGGTACCTGACACAGAGTAGGTATTCAACAAACATCTGATGAATAAAAATTTCATGTTGCGAAATGCAAAATTTTGAAACAATTTATAGGCAACATGGAAAATAGTCTTAAATGTGAAGGCATGTTCACTTTAGTTACCTGATCTAATATAAAATGTTATTGATATAAAGACCCAAATGTATTAAATTCTCAGTTAAAGAACCTGTTCTATTTTCCTGGAGATATTGCTTTCTCTTCAAAATATGAATATGAAATTCTATAGAACATAAATGTAAAACAGTAAGTCCTCTACCCATCTCCATTCCTCACCTCCCCAATAACTTGAATCCTATAAGAGTCTCTGTAAATAAATCAAAGCTGATGAATTCTCGAAAACTCTAATTGTGCCAATTATAAATAAGCCTCAGGATGGATTGCAACCAGCAGCATCCCCAAAACCATTATCTGCAACTATAATCCATTATTTTTTCTTTCATAATTAATTTTTCTAAGTAGGTCAGTACTATTCGTTTTATTTAAGTGCTGTTCCAGCAATCTCATTTTCCCAAAAAACAAAGTTAGCTGTAACTATATATATATATTTTCTATTAAAGACACCAAAAATATTTTTATATTCTGCAAAACACTAAATTAAGCAGTGAAAGCTTTTTCTAACAAATAATAAGGTAACATATACTATACTGGTCCTTAATTACACATGTCTTGCTTGACCATACGAAGTCTGGGACTATCTTATAACCACCTTGGAATTCCAGATATGTGGGTGTTTAAGTAGGTGCTCCCCACCCACCCCCCAAAAAAGCTTATTTTCATAGATTTTGGCATCTAAGTCACTGGAAACAATTGCAAGAGATGTAGATAGGTGGATAAACACACAGTATTACAGATATACATATCATATAGCATGTGTTGTATGAATTACTACATAGACCTACATTGTGTGTGTGTGTGTGTGTGTGTGTGTGTGTGTGTGTGTGTGTGAGAGAGAGAGAGAGAGAGAGAGAGAGAGAGAGAGAGAGAGAGAGAGAGAGAGAGAGAGAGAAATCAAAACTGAACTCATAAGAATACAGGAGATAAAGTGATAAAGCAACCAAAAGAATTCACCACATTGATGAATATTACTTTTAAGAGAGTTCCTTGAAGCCCACATATTCTCCATTTATATACAATTCTAAATTCTTTGAGTATCTGCTTCCCCATCCACAACAGATTAAATGTTGATAATTCAAGAGTGTAGGTGAATTTTTGGCTGATACTGACTGCAAGTAGCCTGATGTAGGGAGAAATGAGAGCTCTGATAAGCCTATCTAAGCACCTTCCTAGTAGACCCTAGTAGAGCTCCGAGGCTAGTTAGGAGGAGACCTAGTGGACATGGGCAAAATTTCTTGGATGAAGGGTAATCTGAGTCTAGTCCTTCAGATGAAACCTTTGAGAGTTCAGTAACAAGAGAATATGGAATCATTGTTTTGTTATATAATGCTAGCTGCTTTTTTTTTTCTTAATAACTAAGAGACTAGATTCATCATTTAAACTAATGAGCTTTAAAATTATAACATATGGTGTTATTTGCTACTTTATTTTATTATTGAATTTATTGGGGTGACATTGGTTAATAAAATTATATAGGTTTCAAGGGTACAATTCAATAATACGTCATATGTATATCGCATTGTGTGTTCACACAGTTAAATTTCCTTCTGTCAATATATACTTGACCCCCTTTAACCTTATCTATCTTCTACCCTCTACCCCTTCCTCTGGTAACCACTAAACTGTTGTCCACGTCCATAAGTCTCTGTTTGTCTTTTCTGTTCATTGCTTTCAGTTTTATAGCTTATATTTGAGTAAAATCCTAAATGGTCCTAAATTTTTTCTGACTAATAATTATCATTTAGCATGATAATCTCAAGATCCACCCATGTTGTCACAAGTGATATTATTTCATCTTTTCTTATGGCTGAGTAATATTCCATTGTATATAGGTACCACCGTTTCTTTACCTAATCATTGATTGAAGGGCGCTTCGGTTGTTTCTATATCTTGGCCACCATGAGTAATATACCTATGAACGTCAGAGTGCATATATCTTTACAGATAAATGTTTCCAAACTTTTGGGGTCAATACCCAGAAGAGGGATTGTTGGGTCATATAGCAATTCTTTTCTTATTTTTTTGAGGAATTTCCAAACTGTTTCACTTTATAAATGATGGTTTCCCTATGAATTTTTACCATCATGTATTTGTAAACCATTCTGAATAAACTCAACATTGTCAATTTTTTTTTATTAGTTTCAGGTATACAGTACTTCTGATAGACTGTTTTGCATAATTTATGAAGTGATCTCTCTGATTATTCTATTACCCATCTGGCTCTACACATAGTCATAACATTGCTATATCCCTATGTTGTATTCTACATCCCTGTGACTACTGTGTAACTACTAGTTTGTAATTCTTCATCTTTAACCATTTTTTCCCAGTTCCCAAATTCCCCTCTCCTCTGGCAGTCACCAGATTATCTTCTGTATCTGTGAGTCTGCTTTTGTTTAGTTTGTTCCTTTTGTTCCTTATATTCTGAATACGAGTGGAAATATATGGTATTTATCTTTGTCTGACTTACTTCATGCAGCATAATAACCTCCAGGTCCATCTGTGTCTTTGCAAATAGTAGAATTTCATTTTTATGGCTGAGTAATATTCCATTGTATGTATCAACTGTAACTTTTTTATAAAATCATCTGTTGATGAGTATTTAGGTTGCTTTCATATCTTAGCTATTGTGAATACTGGTTCTGTGAACACAGGGATGCATAGATCTTCATCAATCAGTGTTTCAGTTTTCCTTGGATAAATACCTAGAAGTGCAATTGCTAGGTCAAAAGGTAGTTCTATTTTTAAATTCTGGAGGAACTTAAGACTGCTTTCTATAGTAGCTGTATCATTTTGTAATCCAACCAACAGTGTATGAAGGTTTCCTTTTCTCCACATCCTCACCAACATGTGATGTTTTTTGATTTATTAATAATAGCTGTTCTGACAAGTATAAGGTGAATACTGTCAAAAAGTTTTATACCACTTTTACTTTGTATATTTGCCAAATCTTTCTTTAAAAGATAATAAAAAGAGAGGGCCTTGCAAATCTCATAAAAGGAAAATAACACCACCACAAGCATACCCATTATACACTATTAGGCATGAATTTGGGAAAAATTAGTTCGAATATGGGATTACAATACTAACTTTCTGTGACACCTCCAGGAATATTCAACATATTCAGTGATCTGAGATGAAAGAAGTTTCATTTCATTCAAGCAAATGGTTTTGGTATTCCAGCAAAAAGATACCTTCTTCATGTGGGAGCCATTGTTATAAAGAAATGTGACTAAAATTTCTAAACAAATGTATAATAACCATAGACCTCTAATGAGGGCCACTTTCCGTAGTAGCCATCCTGGTAGAAACTTATTCCAGGGATACTGTAGTTACTTGAAAGTCGAGGCATTGCCTTTAGAATTAGTTCATGAGTTTCACTTTCTTGTACCCTTCCCCTACACCGCACACCCCTGACTACCTTATTCTGAATGTGCCTCATTCACACTGATTAGTTAAAAGCCTCATCCTAGGCATGGGGATCATGGCCTATTTATTGTGGGCTTTGCTGGGGGGTGGGAATAGAGAGGGTTCATTGGAATTAAGAGAGTCTATTTTTGACCACTGCACATGTGAGACAAACCAAACTCCTTTGGATAAAAGAGCAATACCAAACTGAGATTACTCAGGTCCCTTTCCCGGGACTAGTGCATGAGAAAAATGCTCTGTGACCAAATGAAGGTCGTTTAGGAATCATTTTCTACTGAAGTTTAAGTGTGTGTTTTTTGAGCTTGTCTCTTAATTGAACTGCTCTTCCGGTATCTACAGCAGTCGATTGGTACCTAGAATCTAAGGGAAAACTCCAACGTCAGTCTGGCAGTAATATAGTAAATAAAGAACAATGAGTTAAATCTAAGATCCTAGTCTAGAGTTCTATGTACATTGTGGGCCTTCAGTAAGTATTCATTGATTGATCAAATATCTAACACTATCAATGTGAATGAACCACATATATCTTACCATTGAAACCAAACAACACAAATACTTTCAAACTTCCCAGGAGTAAAGTTGCGAATTGGCAGAACCACTCTTATCCTCCCTAATCCCCACTTGCTCCAAACCAATTCAAAGGAAGAGAAAGAATATGAAGAGAAAATGAACATAAGAGAAACAATTAGCCAAGGCACTCTGCAAAGTCTGTAACATTATCTAGAATGACAGCATAGCCGTTGTTTGGGCTGCCAGAGCCCTGTATGTTTGCTAGCTCACAGAGGTCCTACGAGAATAATAAACGCAGCAGATTAGATGTAGACTGATGCCTCCACGCCGCCACCACCTTACACAACACGCACACTGTTCTGAGTGTCTGAACACATGCAGGCAGGTAAACCCAGAGAATGGGCACTCCGTGTTGGCGGGAGGGGAAGAGGCTGCCAACAAACAGGGCCTGTTTATTATTTAACAGTTGGTACTGCTAGAGGCCTGGCACTGCTATAGAGCACTCTCTGTTTCAGTGCAAGTCAGCCTGATTATGAGAGCATGTGAGCCAAATCGTGTTTACCGTAGTCTGTGAGAACCTCAGTGCCCCCAACAGGCATGGAAATTCTTACAATAGCTCTCATCCAAACAGAGAAAATCATTCCTGAGATGGAGGTAAAGGACTCCATGTGCTTAAATTTTGTCTGATTATCTGCTCAGTGTCTAAATGTTCTACTTACTTTCCCCCTGCTCAAGACCAGTCATTTCTCTCTAGTGATACAGTTTCCACTCCTCTGCTTTTGGTTACTTTAATTTGGGACCTAAATCAACCAAATGATGTGTGAATCACCCATCTACTAATACTGATCATGCTGTCCTGCACGCATTGCCTTTCCAGAAAAAGAATCTGCTGTCCAGGATGGTGACCTCCTACTTCCCAGGATCGCCTCTGCAGTAAGTCCCTTCTCTGCCAATGTGGGCCACAGGTGGATGCCTTCCTACAAATCCAATCAGCAGGAAAATGTGCCACTATCACAAGAGTGGACTTTAATGACAGAGTCCTGCATAGATGGTCACCCCATTAACTTTGATTTGATTATTCTGCTCTAACAGAACACTTGGCTTCCCAACCACAGACGGCACTGGCCCAACGTAAAACCTGTACAGAAAGTGGTCATGCTAGGTTCATACATTTTCAAAATATTAAATTTGATATAAAAAATATAAAATCAAGATAGTATCAAGAGAGTCTGTGGCTTTTTAGAAAAGCACTGTTTAAAAAAAATGAACTAAGGTCAGAGCTCATGAGATAACTGTGATAACTAGGATACATAGATAATCTAATCATTTCCTTTTAAATTTAATATAAATCAACATTTCCCTTAAGTGTAAGAATCTTGGCTTTTATCTTACATATACAACCAAGGCAACCTTTGACATTTTATGTGACTATTCTATACAACTGTTTATAAATTAGAGAGAAAACTGGCTCTATATAAGCTAGTTCAATATTTTGAAACTTAAATGCATCTCGTTTACACTTTATAACCACAAATAACAAAAATAGTTCTGACCAATGAGGATAAAGGCATAGCAAACTATATGCTTTACCTGAAACTATGTATATTAATTTTTGTATTTTTGTTTTCTAATTGACATCTGATATTTATATACCAAAAAACAATGTGCTGTTTGTTTTTCTTTAATAATTTCCCAACTTTAAGTGCTAACGAAAATATATGTTAAACATAGATAAATAAAATTGTAATTTCATATTTTTTCATTTTAACGTGCTTTTCAAAGACGTTAGGTCATAGCTCATATGTAAATATATGTAATAAACAAAACTATAAAAACATAAAAACAAAGCATATAAAATAATTTCCTATTCAGGATGAAGTTAATTCCCAGTTTAGTTTAATCACTTCCTCAGAGATGCTTAATAAACAGCCCGAAATTAAGGAAGTTAATCCTAAAATCAAGAGACTTCTCCCAAAGCATTCTGCATTTATAAAGACACTTGTAACTACTAGTTAATAGTAGAGCAACGGATCCAATCATAGGATCACAAGGAGAAAGATGCTATTAAAGCCATGACCAAAATATGAACGAAGATTTTTCACAATGAGTGGATTAAAGACAAGTGGCGTGTGTTTATCTCTGTGCTAAGGTACTTCTAGTAAGAGACATTAATAATAGTTCACACTTTGGAGAGCTCTCTATGTGCTAGGCACTCTTCTAAGAGCTTTATACGTATGTATTCATTTAATCCTCATAACAACCCTATAAAGTGGGTATTATTATTTTCTCCATTTTATAGATGAGGAAACTGAGGCACAGAGGGGTGAAGTAACTTTACTGAGGCAGAATCTAATAATAATCACTGTGTTCTACTTTTCACAATAATGATTATTCTGTCTGACGTTTGTGTTTAATTGAAGGCTATGTGGTTCCTGAAGCTGTAAAATGTTAGAACTGAAGCAATTTAAAATTATATAGTGTTTGGCTCTAGAATTCAGATGGGGGAGAAGGTTTGGGAAGACGATGAAGTTTTGTGGATAGGTACACTTTTCCAGGAAAAGAATACGAACCATGACTCTAGTTCAAATCTCTCAGCTGAGAGATTTAAAAAATATAGTGATACTTGTAAATGTTACATATTGTAAAACAAGTGGCAGAGGAACCAAATTTAGAAACCAGAGTCCTTTCGTTAACCTCTCAGACATTACCTCTTCAGGTGGCTGCCAGCCTACAAAGGCAGTAGAAACCTAAGTGAAGGACACAGAACTATCTGCACGTCTACATGGCTCCCAACTGAGTAAAGCAAAGCAAAAAGACAGGATGCCTAGTGGTATAAAAAAAATAGAAACTTTAGTGGAGTCTGTTCCTGACTACTTAGAGATCATGGGGAAAATTTGGGGTCACATTTAAGAGATAAGAATAAATTGTCTCTTTACAAAGTTGACCAATTCATTTATTTAGCAAATACGCACATAATTTTATTTATTTATAGGTAACCCTAGAACTTTCTAAATGTCTTTCTATTTCTCTTGGCTCTCTTATGGTAATTTACATTTACCTAGAAATCATTCATGCGTTCAAATTTGTCAAATTTATATGTATTTATTATAATTATTTTCATTTTTTAATTCTATGGTTTCTTCCCCATTTGTATTTCTAATTTTGTGTATTTAGTAATTTAGTAATTGAATCATGTGATCTTGATTTATTTATTGTTTTGTTATTCTCTTTCAAAAACCTTTTTGATTTATTAGTGTTTCTTTTATTTCTAATGCATTACTTTCTGAATTTTATTTTTACCAATTCTTTCTGCTTTGCAGATTTTTTATTTGCAACTTCCTAAGATGAATGCTAATTTGTTTATAATTATTATTTTCCTGTAATATTAATATTTAAAACTATAGATCTTCCCCTGACTGCCATTTTATCTATATCCATATGTGCTTATTTTCTGTTAAGTAATCTCTCTTTAATTCAAATTTAGATTTTAAAAGTTTAAAATTTACAGACAGATATCATTTTAACTTGTTATTTCCAATATTAATCTCCAACTTATTACGCTGTGATAGAATACAGTCTGAATTTTCTCAAATGCACTTTGGGCATCATTTTTTTTTTCTTTTCATTTATTAACATGGCTAATCATATTAATAGTCTTTCTAATAATAAACCATTTTTTAATAGACGAGATTAGCCTTATACTTGTTAAAAAATACATGCCTGATCTTAATTCTCTATCTTATTTGTTATTTAAAAATCTGCTTCCTTTCTTTTCTAATGATTTGCTTTATTTGTTGCTATGAGTTTTTCTAATAGTTTAAAAGTTTTTACATTGATTTTCATTCTTCTATTGCAGTATTTCTCAAACCTAGGGGATTTGTTAAAAATAAAGATTTCAAGTCTTATCCCTCTGTACCAAAAGATTTAGTAGGTATGGGTTTTGATACAGGGTACGAATTTTTAAAAAAGGCTTTTATAGTACTCATCTGGTGATCTGATAACCACAGAGTTCTCTGTTCTGATGTTTAACTTTATAAATTTTAATAAGGGAATTAAAGTCCCACTTTTTGATTTAATGATTTTAGAATACACCTTTCAATTCTCTAAAGAATTACTCAAAAAAAATAAAAATAACTATCTCACACTTCTTTTTGCTTTCCACACTCTCTTTCCTCTTCATCACTGGACTTCGGTTAAAATTGCAACTTTTAATTTTTCGTGTGTTCATAGCTTAAAATAACACATCTACATCTCTGTTACTTAGTTTGTCAGCTGGAGACAGAATTGATCCTTTGTTCTCCACTATTAAATCAATCCACTCTTCCTCCTCTTACCTTCTCTTTAACTTTCAAACTTCTCGGGTTTTGCCATATCATTTCTCTATCACCAAGGTTTACACCATTTACATTCTATTCTGAAACATACTTCTCACTCCACCCCACCCCCATTATTTAGTCATAAGTCTGTTTTTAGGTTGATTTGAGATTCACTAACAATTATTTATATGGCTTCTTCAATCTTTTGATAGGTAGATTCATTGTTAAGCATTATGTTTTGGTTTGCTTTGTTTGTTTACTAGATGAGTTCATGCTGTTATACTCTCTGAGTTCTTGCATTTTAAATTTGAAGGCAAATCCAGCCTCTCCCTTTTTGATATTTTTTCCAGTAAGTCTTCCAAGTTTCTCTTTTAAATTTAGAAGTTCTGTAACTTCACGAAGACAGGTCTCGGTGCTTGTTGCTCAGCACCATGATTTTCCTGTGATATATGGTATCTTTTTCTTTCTTTTTTTTTTCAATCACAGCTGACATTCAATATTGTTTTATATTAGTTTCAGGTGTACAGCATAGTGGTTAGACATTTATATAATTTATGAAGTGATTCCCTCAATTAGTCTAGTACTCACTGGCACTATACACAGTTATTACAATATTATTGACTATATTCCCTTTGCTATACTTTACATACCCTTGACTATTTCTATGCTGACTTTTTCAATATAAAGATTCAGGACTATCTTTATTCCAGAAAGATCTTATTCTATTACATGTTTTCCATTTGTTCTGCTCTTTTTTCCTTCACAGATATCAATTGTTTCTGCATTTTCTTTGCCTTCTAAAGGTATAATATAAAATTTTATTTATTCAATTTTAATACATAATATACTTACATAATTCCAAAATATAAAGTATGAAATGGTATAAAGTAAAAAGTCTCTTTCATCCAGTTTTCCATCCACTTAGTTTTTATACTATCCTCTGACAGGTAACCATTGTTATTACTGTGTTTGCTTTTTAAAAAAAAAACATGCCAATAAAAACAAAAATATATTCTGTGTGTGTATATTTTTATATTATACACACTGCTCCACATCTTGCAGCTCTCAATTAAAATATATATAATGACCGCTATCCAATAGCTAATTAATCTAATCCCTCATTGGCAAGCATTTAGAGTGTTTTCAATATTGCTAACAACAAACAATGCTGTAGTGAATAATCTTGTGCACATATTATTTTACTTAAAACCAGAATAGATGTGTCGAAGAGTATGTGTATTTGTTATTTTGTTAGATATTATAAAATTTATCTTCATTTAAAGTTATTTTTGGCATTTTGATGAATGAAAAGGCATCTTGGTGGACTTCAAATTTGCATTTCTTTTATCATGCATATTTTAATCGTTATTTCTCTTATGTATGTGTTGAATATCTATTAATGTGTTTAAGAGCCGTTTGAATGTTTGGTGCCAATTTTACTATTGAGTTATTGGTCTTCTAAAGATTTTCAGGGGTCCTCATTTATTAGGAAGATAATATATTTATCTGATATATAGATCATAATGATTATTGCCAATCATAAAGATTATTTTCTCATGTCATTTTAAAACTATTTAAAAACATTTTTTTTGTTTGATTTTTCTCATCCACAATTCTGGTGGTAGTGTTAGCAGTTCTTTCCTTCTGTTACTTTCTGTAACTAATGTGGCTTTTAGTTCTACAATAGTTTTATTTTTCTCTTCCATTTTATCCCTATTCTCTCACAGCTCATTTTATTTCTCTTTTTGTTGTCTTATCTCTTTGACCCTGTATATATAAAATGACCTCTTATTTTAGGGAGTGTACAAGTTCTATATCCTCACTACTAGAAAAAAAACATATATTATTTTCTGATATATATATATAGAGAGAGAGAGATAGAAAGAAATCTTTTCCATATGTTACTTTTGTTTTATAATTAGGTAAGCATGGGTCCAATGCTGGTGTTTTATTCTTATTTTTCAATGAATTAACTTTATCAGCTGTTTGCTGAATAGAAGAGGGGCTGGGGGAGCAAATTGGGACAGGAGGAAACTTCATTTTGGTGCTATATTTGCTGGTACATTATAACTTTTATCATCAATTCCTCTGTGCACATAGCTCAAGGGATGTGCCTCTTCTTATTGATTTCCCTGCTTGGGTTATAAGGAGTCCCAAGGCACTTGCATTAAGCCCCGTATGTTACACATAGTATGGATCATGATCTAATGTTTCTTTCTCTTCTCCTGAATATGATTAAATTGGCAAAAGTTGATGTAGTTCATTATCTTCACCTTGCCACCCTCACATCCTGGTTCTAGTATGATGACTATTTCTACGGTGCCCTTTTCAATATAAAGATTCAAGATTGTCTTTATTCCAGGAAAGTCTTATTCTATTACACACTTATACGACTCCAAAATATAAAGTATGAAATGATATACGGTAAAAAGTCTGATGTTATTCTGCATTTACTGCCAGCTCCTCTGTTAACTTCGATTGTAAATAGGGCCAGGGATGCTTCTATTGGACCACTCATTACCTGTAGGTAACTTTTAGAGGTTCTGCCTACTGCATATGTTTAACATACTTTCAACATCCGCTTTGACTTGGCCCAAGTTTCATAGTATTTCATGGTTAGCGATTTGAGATGTGGTTACCTTCTAAAGAAAGAGGGTTTTCATGTGTCTCATTTTTGCTAGGTTGTTTGGTTTTCCTATAAGAAATTATAAAGCATTTACTTTTCATCTGTCTTCTTAATTGGCAGAAACAGAGCTTCACTTACTAGCTCCTCTCAAACCCTTCCCTCAATTAAGTGCTTGGCTATCCCTGTTCTCAAAACTGGACTAATACATGTTAGGTGTCAACTAAGTATTTACATTAGTAGACTGTTCTATGTGTCCTTTCTTAAGGATATTTGCATTTAAACAGAAGACTTTAAACCTTAGACTAAGCCTTACAGTTCCAGATAAAGCTATGAAATAAAGCTAGGGTTGTAAAATGACAAGTAATGTGGTAGATGTAGGAAAGAAGTCAGAGGACCCAACTAGTACCTGCAAATTACCTCACATGGGTGAGTTATAAAGTTATTTCTGAGTTGCCCTAATCTCAGGAATTTGCCACAGCAATGCCTCATGTTTTTCTGTAACAGGAGAATATGAGAAAGTAAGAAAATTTTCTAGTTAACTGTTTAAAATATTTTCTTTTAAATGTTAAAGTGGAAATCTTTATAATTACAGTTTATCTTCTAAAACAAAGAAATGACTTGATATAGTGAAAGTACACTGGAGTGAGAAGTTAGGGATACTTAAGTTCTATCTGCCACTTATTATTAAAAAAATTTAGTAAATCATTTAACCTACCCAAGCCTCCGTTCTCTCATCAGTATAATGGGAATAGCAATACTTCTCTTCTTACTATATAGGCTTTTTATGAGTTACAAATAAAGTAACATAAATATCAAATGTTTTGTAAAACTAATAATAAAACAGAAATGTATAAGTATCTAATGATAAAAAATGATCCAGATAAAAATAAGGTATTACGATACTGTCAAAGACAATATACCTATATGGGGCACTTTATCCTGCACAATTTGACATGCTTTTGTGATCCTTTTGTATGCTTTTCCTAATTGTTCAGCTAAACTCCAAACTTCTCATTTCACTTCTCGCTGCTTTTAGTGATTCTTGCCTCCAGGAAAAACATTTTCTCTCTTCTTGCTTTCTCTTCTCCCATACATTTTTGTTCTTGTTTATGTTTTTTTATTGCCTTATATCTGCTGTGAAAGGTAGTAGAGAGGAATAAAAAGAGAAAGAAGCTTTGGAGTCAGACCTGGTTTGAATGCTGGTTCTCTGTCCTTGTGCTCATCATTTAACTTCCCTAAATTTGTTTCCTGATCCATAAAAGGAATGTTACAAGTACTGTTATGAGAAAAAGAAATAAGATCCTACCTATACAAGGTCTGGTACATAGTATGAGCTCAATAAATGGATTTCAAATTCAAAAATACCCCGAAGGGCTATATAATATGTAAAGTTCTTGGATTTTATAAAATTTCATTTGCCTTCTAGAAAGCCTATTTTGCTTAGTTCCATGTTCTTAATTGGGATTTTGACACTTGACAACTGATATATTGTTGTACTTTGATCAATAGCTTTTTTATTCATGAACCATTTCACTTTTTTCTAAATGTCACCACAGAATCTACTTCTCCTTAAAATCTACTTTTTGCTGCTGTCCATGACTAATTTTATAGTTCCAACAGTTTCTCTGTTTTAAGTTTTTTCTCAATTAACTTATTATTTCTCTTGTAAAACAGTATATCTTAATCTTAAACCTTCAGGATAGAGACCATATCACCTCTGTTCATAATGCACTGAGTATTCTGTAAAAACTATACCACTATTAAGTAATGATTATGCATGTGAACATTATGGATTCCACAGAATGTATCCACTCTGAGCTCATTTGTAGCTGATCACAGAATGTTATATAAAATTTATATAATCCTTTATCATTTTGCAAACATTTCATAATCATTTAATGGAAGTCTTTAAAAGACTAGTTAGATCGATCTTGTTATTACTGTTGGCAAGAAGAGAAAACAAAGATGGAATGATGAAAACTTGTCAGATATCACATCCCATGCCACTAGGAAAAACGGGATTAGCAACTCTGATCTGCTGATAATTGGTTGAGCTAGAGTTATCTTAGCATTGGAGTAAGAAACATATCTATTCATTTCCAAGTGCTATTATTTGGGAAAGGCCTGTTTGATATTAAAGAGGTTTTCTTTATATTCAAAATAAAATGCAAAACCCAGTGATTCCTAAAACTTGGGGGTGGAAAGGTGGGTAAGAAAACTTCAGACTAGGTCCAGAGAGGAGGAAATAGGTTTAGGAGATAAAAATGGTAGTGAGTTAATTTTCATCTGTACATGGGAGAAGTACTTACAAACCCAGCCACAGCCATCCTTTACTGAGGCTCCCTCCAGAACCCAGTGGGGGAAGAAGACAAACTGCTGAGTCTTCACCTGAGGGGCAGCAGGACAGGGCAGTACCTCCTTAGCCAACAAACCCCTTCCTGACAGCTGCAGGGGTATGTGTGCCACCAACACCCTTAGAAAATTATTCCTAAGAATCACTTATGTTTAATCAGTCAAAACAAAACAAAAAAACAAAAACAAGAAAACCAACCCAGCAGTAAAGAGAAAACAATGTACCAAACTTGGGGTGACCTCCCAAGCATTTTTGTAGGGAGGTTTAGGGTAGAGAGTGGAAAATACCCTGAGTTGGGATACAGGAGTCCTGATTTTAATTTCAGCAGTTTCATTATCGAGCTGTGTAGCCTTAGACAAGTGGCTTAACCCCTCTGGACCACTGGTCCTTCATATCTAATATGAAGAGACTGGTTACTAAGTAATGTCTAAAAACTCTTTTGGAAATAAAAATTTTCCAATTTATGACAGTGATAATTAACCTTAGATGGTGTTTTACCATCTACAAATGGTTTCCACATACATTATCTAATTTGATCCTCACGCCCATTCTGAGGTAATATTATTGTGAATATGCCCATTTTTAGAGGAGACTTTTAGAAACCACAAAATGGCAGAGTTGGCACTGAACAGATGTTCCCAAGAGGAAAATACCCCTTCAGTAAAAGAAGCAGCTGATGCTAACAAGGATAAGTAACAGCAGACAATTTAGGCTGGGAGCTTGTTCAGGGGTACAACAAAATTTCTGGATGCTGCACTGGGGTAATGCTCATCCACCATGTGGAATGTTATCTGATGATGTATTTATCAAAAAAAAAAAAACTAATAAAAAGAAAATTAAAAAAAGATACAATAATTGTTACTGCACTACACCCTAATGAATTATTGTGTTCAAGGTTCCTACAAAAAAAAAAGTAATATTATACTCGGCTTATGTTTTAATTGATTTATTAATATTTTATCACAGGAATGTAATTTAAGCTCCTCATGATTTAGATCTCATAAACCTTTAGCATTTTGCAAATTCAAATTCCAATTTAAAGCCAGGGCGAGCAATTAACTTTTCTATCATCTTGTCAGGGGAGAAGGTTCGTGTTTAATTTGAGACAAAGTGACAGAAATATATATACACTGTATGTATTACTCCAATTTAATTTATGAGTCAGCACCATCCACCTTCAAAATGTAGATTTAATAGAAGGGGAGGAAGAAAAGGCCGTGCTGTCATGATAGGGCTGTGATATCTGCCCTGAATTTCTTATAAAAAAAAAAAAGTCTCTGGTTTGTAGAGATACCAGGCTAGATTGATTGCAGGCCTATTTCCAATTCTTTTGTTTTAAATCCATTTACTAATTGCTCATGTGGCACACCATCTCATGGATGTCACAGTGAGCTCCTACCCCCTACATCCACCTCTACTCCTACCCCCTCCTCCATTCTCAGTTTTATGTAGAGAACTGCCTGCCACTCCAGATTTATCCTAAATCTAAACAAGTGAGATACACTTTGGAAAATATTGCCTTCAGGTCATTTCTTCATTCCCTTTCTCATTTTCCAAAGCGATCTTTTAAATGCCCCCTACCTAAAACAAACAGGCAAGCAAAAAACCGCCCTAGAACTTGATATTTTAATTTACAGGACACACAAGGCAAGTTAAAACAGTGGCACTTTCCAGTGATCCTTTACAAAATATTTAAGTGCAGGATCAGAAGAAATGAGCACAAACCACACACGGGAGTCAGGTAAAGTGAAGCAAAGTACCTTCCCTTTAGTGGTTATTAAACACGGGAACAGCGCTGCAGAGAGAGGTTAAGGAATTCTTCCTAGCTCCGTTATACTATAATTCACCAAAGGCGCACAATGCTCTATGCTGATGAGATGAGTTACATGACATCTCTTCCCTGGTTCAATCAAAGGGAAGCAATTTACATCTCAAACCAGTTCTCTCATCAGTGGGACATAAAAACTGCAGAACAGAGACACAGCAAATGTGCTTATTTATACAGCATCAACTCAGTTGCTACTGTTCTTTATTATTTTCCTTCACTCTCTCCTCCCCTGTAAGGTGGCCATTTTGAAAAGAATGCTTTAAATTCTGAAGTGAGAAAAACACAGGACTAAGAACAATTCAGGAACAAAAATAACTAAAGATTTCTTGTGATTCTGACAATCACTGGCCTTGTGGTGCTAGGCCAATCTCTTTGTTCCAGTTTAAAATAAAACCAGATTCCCATTGCAGACCATGAGAAGGGAATTAGAAGACAGTTAATGGAAACCTCTGGAAGGTAGCCTGACAAATGTTTATTCACGTTCCAGGCATACAATGCTGTGCTACATAAGTGAATGCAGCGCGTTTTTTAAAGAAAGGCTATGTTGAATGAGTGTTAAGGTCTTCATTCATAAAACAAGCTTATTTTACTAATAGTCTCTATTAATGTCAGCTTAATTATGTCAGATGTTTTGTACTTGCACACCACAGTGAAAAATCCCCCAAAATGCATTTACTGCACCTGCTTAAATGCAGTCATATCTCTGAAAACTATTGCAGAGAAGAAGGGGGGAAAGCTCCCACAGACATGCCTTTTAGGCAGAATATGGGATTATGGCAGAGGGGTTTAAATACATGAGGTAAAAATGGTAATCATATTCATCAAGTACACAAAGAAGTAAAAACAAGAAGCTCTAGATAATTCTTTTTAGTGGACTCACTAAAATAACAATAACAGCTTGATGAAGAGAACATGATTGTCGAAAGCTTGTCCATTTTACATTTTCTCTTTACATAGTGCAATAAAAAGGGACCACCTGCAGTTTCTACTTGTGGGTTTTTTTTCCTCTCCTTCTTCTGATGTTAAAAGAAATCATAGGACACCGTATTTGCTTCAGGAGCTACTAGTCTAATCTCAAGTATATACCCTCTACCAGAAAGTTCCATTTGAGCCCTCTAACAATACCTGTGCAGAGCAGAAAGGTTCTGTAGTTTGCAAAGTACGGTCTTTGTTTCACATCCTTTTTCAGCCCATTAACACTTCGGACATTCAGCTAAAACAGATTTCTCTGTCATGAATTGTTTTAGAGAAATTACACCAAAAAAATCATGTAATTTTGTTACTTGATGGCATCTGCTTTACCACAGACACCAGCCACTGTAGCATTACTTGTGTTGTCCTAATACTTACCTAAAAAAATACTATCAACTATACATCATGGATATTTGAAGTGCATAAGGAAGCCATAAACTTAATTACTTTGGAAGGCTGGTATAATCTCACATGAAATTTGAGCTATCATATTAAAAACAGAAATTGCATGTATTTAATTCTTCTTACAGTAAACCAGTCGATTTTAAACTTTCCAGGTTGTATAATGAAACAAAACAGTATTTTCTTATAAAACAGAAAATGTCTGAAGAATTTAATAGAAGCATTTTACATGTCAAAAGAAGCATTTTCCTTCCATTTTTACTTTCCTTCGTTCCCCCTCTTTCTTTTCCTCTGTCTCTCCCTTCCCTTCCCCTTTTGTTTAATTTGGGGAAGAAGGTGGTAAACTTTTAGAAAGAAAATGATATTTTAGTTTCAGAATCCACATGTTTCTAGAGGGAAATTGGGGTGGCGTCTTAGAACTTTTTTTTTTCTTTAGAGTCTGTAGATATCCTTCAGGGATCATGCTACTTCCAAATATTTCTATCATGGCTTCCAATACCACACACAGCAGTTTGCGATACGTCCTAAGCAAAGGCAGTCTTTTATAAAAAGACTGCAACAGCTATGAAGAACTATTTTTTTCAATTACTTTTGTAACGGCATAGCAAAATGACAGGAGAGTATGTGAATAAATAAATCAAAGTTTCAAACTGCATTTTACGATTACAATGTCACTTACAGACATCACCTCCCTCACCACCGCCCCCCTCCCAGCCCTGGCCCCTGCTGTTCTACATAGAGTCAAGTTTGAGGCTTAAAAGAATCTTTTATTGGCAAAACACGGTAAGGGCCTAACTCATATTTCATGTTTTAATACCAAAGGTGGTACTGAAGAAAAATCTGTTTCAACAAGTGTCTATCACTATGAACACCCAATATACAAAATTCTGAAATAAGATCTGATTATGTGTTTTGCAAAATGATTTGGCATAGGGCTCCTTTGAGCAACACCAAGTATGTTAAAAATTGGGGTTTAATTTTTTTAACCTTTGTAACACTTAATACAAGACACGTCAGTATTTTCAGAACAATCGAAGATTTCCAGAGGAAGAACATCATTACGGATCACAGGACTACAACAGATAACCCTTCTATTTATGCACCAAACAAGATCAGTTAAATCAGTGGGTAGGAGGTGCCTAGAGGACACTGTGGGGGCAGATGCTTTCTCAGTGGAGGAAGGCTGGAAATAAAGTTGCACCTACAGTGCTAGGCTTTCATCTTTCTTGCACTCCCAGTCACCCTGTATCTCTCACTGGTGTGCTTTAACTGTCCTATGGCATTTGTTTCCGAAGCATTTTTGGAGTAAACTTCAGGTCTTAACTGAATAAATTTAGTCTTGTGCCACGTATTGGAAGGCAGTTGGCCCTTTTATGGTTTGATAAAATCAAAGTATAATGAAGACATTTTAAAATCTCAGACTGGAAATCACATTTTAAGGATGCCTTAATGTCCTTCAGCCTACAGGTTATACAAGCAAATAATTGTATGATATATGGTCCAATCTCTATGTGGTTCTTCATGAGTTTAACAATGATCAAAGTTCATAAAGTATTCCTTCTTTCCTGGGACATACCAAACTAAGTTCCAGCTCAGGGTGTGAGGACTTCTTTCAACCCACGCCTGGAATATTCTTCCTCCAGAGTTTGGCATGTTCAATTTCTCTTTACTCTGGTCCTTATTCAAATATCACCTTTTCAGAAGACCAACACTGACGATCATATCTAAAATAGCTTGCTACCTCCGCCTTACCCCACCCCTGCTTTGTTTTTTTCATTTAATCTTTTCTGAAATTATATATTTATTTGCTTATTATTTGTCTTCTCTACTAAAATTTAAGCATTGTGAGCCAAAGATTTTGTCTTATTCCTCATGGTATCTCTAGTACCCAGAACTGTGCTTAATATGTGGTAGGTGTTCATTTTATATTTGTCAAATAAGTAAAACTTAGGGCCAAGATACTCTCTCTTAAATTTTACAGTTTAAACACTCCAACTTCTGCTGATAAGAGGAAGTATCACATACAACAATATATGTACTTGACAATATACGAAATCAGCATGGAAGAATGCACCATTCTAGGAAGAGTATGTTTGAATCACAGCCTGTTGCTGTGAAGTATATATTGTCTGCAACTTAAGCTAGACCACTGAGTGGATAGAGTTAACCAAAGTGATGACAACACACACACACATACACACACACACACGCACGCACGCACGCACACACACACCCTCCTTATTCTTAGAATTGGAGTACATTGCTATTTACTTCAAGGTGAAAGGAAGAGTCAAGAAGAAAGGAAGAGATTTGATTTACTTCAAGCCAACAACAGCTAAAGAAGAAAGGCAAAAATCAGAAGACCTTTAGAAGCTATTTTACTGGAGCTGCCACCTGTCACTTACGTAAGAAGAGGCAAACATCCATCTGTCCAGACTGGTGAACCATAGGTCTTAAATGCCACATACTTATGCCAAACTAGTTATTACTTAGAAATTTTTTATCACATAATAATGAAATGACATTATCTTTATTTGTTTTTCTTTTCCTTACACTTTGAACATTTTCTTTAAGGTGGCATACAACTTTTAAAATACAAACATCAATTAACTGAAGTATTTTTTGGTAGGGAAGAAAATGCCTATCATAATTTTAGTGGCAATAATGGTTCGGTACATTTCTCTTCGCAATTTTAACCTCAGATTTCTAAGTACTATGCAAACATTAATTTACTAGGTTCTGCTGTGTTCTCCGTGTGAATTAGAATATTATCATATCTTCATTATTTTCAGGTGAGACTCACATAGAAGGGTCATGAGATGCCAAGACCACACAGCAAGAAAATTAAAAAAAGAGAGAGGGAACAAGATCCTTCCTTTTTGAAAGTGGGTGCTCAGTGAAAATTAAAGAAATAAGATAAGAATCTATCTAAAACAGTACCTGGTTTTTCATACCTAGTGTTTTCATTCAAATTTGTATTGGGAAGTAAATTAGCTGACAACTCAGTATAGATGTTAAGGGCTCTGAATAAAACATACCTGAAAATAGTAGGGTCAATATTTAAGCATAGTAGTTAGCAACTACTGAGCATTCACTATGTGACAGGGACTGTTCTAAGAGCTAGCAGGAAGGAGGACTTTGTGTCTTATTCATCACTATATCCTCAGAGCCTAGAACTGTCCCAGAATGAAGGTTGGATCAGTACGTGTCATAATAAATGTATGAATGAGAGAAGCATTCTTGGTTCTAAATGAATAAACTGTCTAAATTTTTCAACACAACCTGTTTGTTAGTTGGGAACAGCCTATATAAAGGCTTGCTCTGGAAAGTAGAGGAGAAGGGAAGAGATTTGATTTAAACCGGTGTGTAACTAAATCTAGGGTACCAGAGAGCCACTTTACAATAGAATTCATTTATGTAACAAATATTTATTGAAAACACACTGCATGTCGGGTATTGTAAGAAGTTCTAGGAACAAAGACAAAGTCCTTGTTGGTGCAGAGCTTAAATTATTATGTGTCTGACTGTTGGAGGGTATATTTTTATATAATGTAATTATGAGGCAAGAGTTTCCTATAAACCTTTGATTCTTGTTTGTTTGTTTTTCCCCTTTTACCATTTTAACTTGCTAATGCTTTGACAAGTCAGTCTTTTTCTGGGTGTCCATGAGGAAACTATAGTGAAATGCAGGTGTACTGATTGACTTCAACATATATCCATAAAGTAGAGTGATAATTACTTAGTGCATGTATGAAAATTAATTTAGGCATCATGGTGAGTTCTGAAAGGTCTGAGTTATCTATTTTAGTTATCCATATTATTAACTCTCAACTTTGTCTTTAAAAACATACTCTAGAGCTTCATTTGGGCTGCCAAATTGGAATCTAGATGTAGTTATTAATGGATACGTTCAAGGATAATGTCATTTAAATGAAAAGAAATAGAGAAATGCACAAAATATTAGAACACAAGTAAGGTATTACAAATCCTCTACTGTATATGGGTTAATTAGACAAATTACTGCTATGATGGCTGGTGATCTCATCTGTGGCCACCCTATGGGACTACAACATGCACTACCTCACTGTGTCTATTACACAAATTCTTTCAAAGCATAAGTGACCAAAGTAGAGGTTGCTGAGGAGCATGCACAATTGAATTTATTTCATTCTGATAATCCACTTGAGAAGTTTTGTTTTTTGAAAATAATCTCAGGTCTTTTGGCTACATGTTTGAACATGAAATCAAGCTTTCGTAAATATTTTTGCTTGTAAACTGATTCATCAAGTATGGTATAGAAGCTTAGTCCTATAAGAAAACCAAGGAGGCCAAAGCAATCTAAGTCTGATGTTTAACCATTGCTAGAATCCCACTTGAGGTTTATTCCTCCTCTAAAAATTAAGCTGAAATATATCTTTTAGCTGGGAGTTCAGCAATGCTGAGAAAACATTCTAAACACTTGTTGGCAAAGGAAGAAAAGAAAAATATGACATGTATTTGATTTTCAGGATATTAAAATCAAGAACTAGACACAGGTGACAGATTTGCTTTAACCTGCTGGCTCTGTGCATTTGTAAAACTAAAATTTCCTACCTTAGATCACTATTATATTTAGAATTTTTCAACATTCCTTTTCTGTTTATTCACAGTCCTGGCAATGATACAGCAGCCCCAAGTGTTCCACCAGCAATCTCCTTGTACATGTCCATTGACATTGTCTCTACCACATTCAACCCAATAAAATTAAATGGAGTTAAATAAAAGTCTTTGTGAATCTCAGTATTTTTCATCTCTTATTGTATAGTACTTCTTATCATTTCTTATTTATTTAGCCAAGGCAAAAATGTTTCCAGACTCAATTATGTTTTCCCTCTTGATCTCCTATTTAAGTATTTTTTTCTTTGAAAAAATTTTGTTCATGTCATTTGACAAAATAAAAGTCTTGTAATTCTATGAAAATAAAAAGGGTATAATAAAATACCTGCTATCATATAGCAGGGAGAACATTTCCAACTGATGTTTATCATAAAATTTTCATCTGATTCCAGTAGTTTTCACACAATAATATTCATTACTATTGCCTATTTTGAGAAGATTCCAAATTGCAGCAGGCAGATGAGTGGTAGGTAACTCAAGGAAAAACTTGATAAAGAAGGCAGGTTTCTAGCTATGGCTTCAGGAGTTAGAATTTTAAAAGGGGTTAAGATGTATACAAAAGTGTTCAGGACAATATACAAATGGCTTTAGATTTCTCCCACTACGGGTGAGAGGACAACCTTACATTTCTCCCTTTCATTTACACTCTCCCTTCAACCTGCATATAAATTTTAAGTTTCCTCTTTAAGGCTGCCCTTAATATTAATTTTAAACTGATTGCATGTGTATGTAAACATTTTGAGTGAAAGGGGAGTAAAACACAATATGATTTTCTCTGAAGTTCAATTTTCATAAGCAATGGCCAGATGACAGTGGGCCTCTCATTAATCCCCTGAAAAAAAAAATCAGAGGGTTTCCTATGCCCTTCATAAGGATTGCCATTTATTATAAATCGTGCTGAAAGACCCCACACACTGCAAACTGAAGCATGTGGCATTTAATCCATCACACAGAGGAGAAAGGATTGAGTCAACAGTTCTAGAGTTTCTACCCCCCAACCAAGCATTTCCATGGTGCCCACTTCCATGGCATTTAGACTTTCAAACAAACACATTTGTCTAAAAACAAATACATATGTAGGAAAAAAGTTTCCAAGGCTCATGCCTTTTCAACTACTTTTGGTTGACAGATGAGAAGTCAGACGTTCGACATTTTGCATCTTCTCATCTTATATACTGGAGGAAATATTTGGTTCCAGGTAGTAAATCTTAAATGGGCAGTGTCACAAAAGTTACCCTGGCATTTTCATCCGGTAATGGACTTGTCTTTGGTTTCCTTCTACCTCCTCCTATACATTGGTTTCAACTTCATTTTGAGGATACATACAATTATTCTGAATGAGAAACATCATTTTTGCTCTCTCCCAAAAAATGTTTACTAAGAAATTTGTTTCAAAAGAAAGCTATCAGTAGTATTAAGAATTTGTCACTATGTTTTCAATACTTCTCTAGATTTCATAAATCTTAACTATCCCAGTACCAACAGGCATAATTTAAAGAAAACTGAAGAAATCTCTCCTCTACTGCCTTCCTATGCTTGAAATTTTGTCTCTTAAAATTCGTAGATGAAGACAATATCCCTAGAAATCCTGTGATTCAATTAGTCTGGAAAGCGTACTATTTATTCCTATTAGTGATGAGGAAACTAATGCACAGAGAAATGAAATGACTTGCCTAAAGTCTTTCAGTAAGTGAAAGAGTCAGGATTTGAATCCATGGAGTCTCATACCAGAGCTTTAACCATAATATTATAGGCTGTCCTGTAAGGTAGACATTAACATAGAGTCAGGCAGCATAAATTCAAACCCTAATTTCACACTTACTAGCTGTATGACCTTGAGCAAGAATCTTAACCTCTATGAATCTTTATTTCCTGTGTGTATAAAAAAAAGTAGCTAGCCTTCATTAAGTATTAAGCTATATTCCAGTTATCCAAGTTGTACTTTACACATATTATTTAATTCTCATAATAACTCACCAAGGTATGTAGTACCATCATTCCCAATTTAGAGATGAAGAAACTGAGATTAAGTAACTTTTCTATTGTTATACAGTAAGTGGTAGAGATAGGATTTGAATAGGGCAAACTCATTGCAGAAACCATAGGCTTAATCATTAAATTTGGTGATAATAATCAATATTATCTGCCTCATAAAGTTTTTGGCTATGTTTTGGTCAGAATTAAATTAAGTAAAGCATATATGATGGTTACTTTTATGTGTCAGCTTGACAGGGCCACAAGGTACCCAGATATTTGGTCAAACATTATTCTAGATGTGTCTGTGATGTTTCTGGATGAAATAACATTTGAATCAAGAGACTTAAGTAAAGCAGACTGACCTCCCTAATGTGGGTAGGCCCTGTCCAGTCAGTTGAAGGCCTGCATAGAACAGGCTGACTCTATTGGGAGTTAATAGGGAATTCCTCCAGACTGATTGCCTTCGAGCCAGGACATCAGTTTTTATTCTTGCCTTTGGACTAAAACTCTGGCTCTTCTGAGTATATAGATCCTGGTAGTTCTGTTTCCTGGAGAAGCCTAATATAGTATATAAAATGCATAGTATTTGATATACAGAAACAGTCAAAACAAACAAACAAAAAAATCCAACGGAAAGAAATACCAAGATGGCAAAGCCTTCTTCAATAATGAGAACAAAGATAGGTAGGTTCAAAGCAGGAGAAGAATTAATAATTTGTGGGCACTGGGCTCTTAATAGAGGAGGCGGCAAATTTTAAAACATGATCTATAGCTGGCTCAGATGGTTAGCTTCCTTATGTAAAATAGAAAAGGGTAGAAAAACTAGTTTGATCTAGATATCAAGAGTAAAAGCTACCTCCCATCCTGCCTTACACAGACCTGGAAAAATTTTTGGTTCTTGATGGCAAACCCAATGAGAATACAGATGTGACCTTCCCCTTTCAGAGGTAAGAAATTACAGGGAAAGTGAAAGAATTAACCGAAAAAGGTCAGGTTCTTTTAAACACCTAATTTACAGTGCATAATCCAACCAATCCAATCCCCACAAGTGCATTTTCTTCCCAGCCACAAACTATGAGGAATGAAAAGATTTCACTAGGAAACAGGTTAGGTCCCCAAGTCTTTCAGCTAAAAACACCAGGTAGATGGCAAATTTAAGTTTCTTAATGCATGTGATTTATATTGATATCCCTGAAATACTGATTTTATTACCCTCAACCATTGTGCTTACCACCAACAAAAAAAAACCCTCCCTAAAAAATCAGTTTCTGAATATCATTATTCAGTTAGGGTTACTCAGTATCTTGACTTCAGGGTGTTCACATAGGAGGAAAATAAGTGAGCTTTCTTCTGGTCTCAGTGAACATGTATTTTTCTCATCATCTAAACTAAAACCCAAAAAAACTGAAACAGCTGGGAAATTAAAAAATGGCAAATTGTTTCTTAAATAAAATAAAAAATAAAAGCAATTCATCCAATTCCAATGTGTGGCATCTATGCTGATTTTTCTCAAGGAAAAGTGTTTATTGTCACCCAAATACCCAGAATAGCCACAGCTGACACACTTCTCAGCATTAGAGCACTTGGCAACTGGAAATAAGGCCTGTTTCTTTCACAAGCAGATGAAAAGCCAGGCGCCCCCTAAACAAAACCAAGGCAGCTTTTCTTCAGCTCCCTTCAAGTTTCCAGAGTACAGCATTTTGACCAATGCAATAGGAAGCCCATGGAGCAGACCTATGTCAACCAAAACCTCAAAACCAATACAACTAATTTTTATATTCTGGCTACAATGACTGAAGAACCTATCCTCTAGGCAAACTCAAATGCGACCACTGCTGATTTGCAGATTATAACTGTACAAAGTCCTGAGGAGTTCTATTGACAAGTAGAAAAATAAGTACTGCTAAAGAATACCTAACCATGTAAAGTAATGTAAATATAAGTCCTCTACCAGACACATGATCTTTGTTTATACCAGTTGCACATAATCAATGGAAGAAGATATTCAAAACACTTTTTAATAAACTGTCATCTTGCATTAGCTTATACCAACAGAATTCTTCCAAGTATCTTTTTCTTAATAAAATGTGTATAGACTGGTTTGATTCTTTTTAACTCTTATCAAAGAAAAAAATTCATCTGACTTAAGATGTTTCCTCTTATGTAAAAGCAGGAAGCCAATTTCAAAGGCTACCATTTTAATAACAAATGCCTCATTTATATTTTTATTAAAAAAAACAAATTTATTTTCTAATTTACGTTCTACGAAAGTCTTCCCACCTTCCTCACAATAAGCTACATGCGTGAAATTCCACTGGTATTATTACCAATATTTACAGTCCTGATGGCCACAGCTTTTCTGATCTTTGTATACCCATGTATTTAATGTTACATAATCCAGTGGAATTTAAAAAAAAAAAAAAACAGTAAAATAAATGTAGATTTATAAAATTACATTCTTTTTTTAATGCCAAAAATAAAAAATGTTTCCAGAATGGACATTAGGTAATGTATAAAATACACCTTATAAAAAATGTGTTATTTATGTCAGGAAGTCTTGACACAGCCTGGAAATCCCAGTGCTGTAGTGGCACCAAGTTCCCAAGCTTATTCATATATGTCAGTGGTGGCTAGTCAATCTTACAAAGAAGAATTTCATGACTCAACAGTTACTCTGGTTGACCTTTAATTCCTAAATAACAACATTGACTAATGGTGTTTATTGGCTAATGTTAACTTGCTAACATTTCATATAGGAATCTTGATTGACTATTTAACCCTCTGAAGATTATTCTGAAACTGTAATTTTTGAAAAGCAGAGTTCCCTCCTCTAAACCTAGGTATAAATTTGCTGTAGTTAAGTAGAAATTGCTTTGCTGATCTGACTCCTAGCAAATAAAAAGAATAAATTAAGATCAGCATGTTGATGACATGCCCGAGAAATTAGGCCTTCTTCAGGAGACTGCTGTCTAATATGAATCATACATTCTGGTTGGCTATCAACTCCCAACTTCTACATTTTCATGGAGTTAAACTTAACATCAAGAACAACTTATCATCATAAATCATAGATGAAGTCAACAGATTATTGATATGAAACACTGGATCAATTCTAAATTTCACTTTTTCACTGTGTTGTGTTGGTAACAGTGGTGGGAATGTAGGAACCAAACTGTATCCCAATGATCTAAAGATATAACAGCCAAGACATAAAAAACATACAAAAATATTTAATTTTTGTTCAGTTTCTTGAGAAAATACCAAAAAAGAGGGAGAGAGAATCTCTTTTGTCTGTCTTGGACAAATTGAATATAGACAGCAATGATTCTCAAAATCTCTCTCTAATCTTACTCTTACCTCCCAGCCAAAACATGTCTCCATTCCATCAATCCCTCATAAGCATTTTCTCCCCTCCCTGTTCCTTTTTTATTCCCATCTCTATATTTTCCCTCTTAACTCTAGTAAAATTCTGGTACTTTATGTTGAGTCCTCTACGCTTACTCCAGCCATTGTCACATTTCCAGTTCTGTTTCCCATTCCTCTGATTCTATACTAAGTGCTGATACCTAGCTGAGCTCTTAGAAGGAAAGAAAGGACGGAAAACTGAAGAATCCTCCTTTGTGGTAGGAGGAAGAGGAGGGTTATGAACACTTACATGAAAATACTTTTATACCAACCACACGCATACAGATATTAAAGCTTTGCAAACCACTGGCCAGCGTCCTCTTATGATCTTCGCTGCACCTCCCCTCCCAGCTCATATTTTAGTTATTAATCTTAGGAGTTAACTTTCAACATTCAGGTAAAGAAATCAGAATATTCCATAATCTCTTTTTTCTTCAGGCCTATGTCCATCTCCCAAATGCAAAGCTCTGCTAGATTCTTCTTTCAGTTATCTCAGACCTTTTAGATAGTCTGAGCCATAATCTTACTTTTACTTTTAGAAGTCCTTTTCACCTTCTTCGAGTCAGAAAATATTGTTCTTATTTATCTTCCTTTTCCTACCAAACATCTTATCACTGGCCAAAGCTAAATGTGTTATTGGTATGATATTCATCTTCCTCATTGAAAAAGACCAATCTTCTTCAACTTCAGGGATCCAAAGTAACAAAGTAAAAGTCCTCTTTAATTATAATCAATAAAAGCCCATTTAAACTCATAGAAGCTTAACTGAGAGGTAGAAAGTGATATTAAAAAGAAGATTAACTGAATTGTTTAAGGTCATAAAGCAAGTGTGGAGTAGAGCCTGGATTCAGAATAGGACCTTTTCTCTGACGTGATCCTTCACTGTCCTTTTTCCTGTATTCTCTGGTTGCTAAAGCTTACCATTATGTTCTTCATAAAAAAGCTAATGTCCATATTCTTGCAACACAAGGTTCTTTTTACCACAAATATACACTTAATTATAAGCTATGATTATTCGCTAAAGACTCTAAACATCTCTTAGGCCCTTTATAATATGCTGCCAATCCACTTTCCAATCTTCCTTTGTGTCACCTAATCAATTCTCTGCCTTCCAGCTACAAATCAACCATTTGTACACATGAGTTCTTACCTCCACCTAGAATTCATTTTCCCTTTCCTTTTTTCCACAAGGGAAGATTTATTTTAAGCACTGTTTTTTAAAGGCTAAACTCAAATGATTTTCCAGGAAGACTTCCCAATATCTGCTCTGTGAAGCTTTCAACATCTTCACTTCCACAACACTTTCTCCACTAGTTGGTAATAAATATGTGCTAGTGCTTGAAACTTCTTCTCCTTGCTAGACTGTGGGATTGTGTGGAGCAAATGCTAAATACTAGGACTAGAGGGTTTAGAGACACTATCCTTGCCTTCAAGAAGTTTCCTGTATAGTCAGGAAGCCAAAAATATAAAACTATAGTCCAGTTCTGAGACAGACAGCATATTTCTTTCTATATAATTGGCTTGAAATATAGTTGTACACATTTTTTGTTGCTATAATCAAGGCTATGTTACATATCATGAAAATAAGTAGCCAAAAATTGGCTCAGAATAAGCAGGGAAATGGTCAAAACACACAAATAAGAAATAATCTATAAAACTGTAATAGGAGAAAAAATATTGAGTTAATTGAAGTACGAGCTTAAATGAAAGAAAAAGCAGCTTGGGGAGAAGTTGAATTAGTTCAAGATATTTCTGGTAGTGAGAAAGGCTACAGCTGCCAAAAATGAAAAAGGGACTGACAGCAGATCAAAGCTATGCTCCAGTGTGCCAATGGGCATTGACTTTGGTGGTTTATATAGTTTATTTCAACTAATACTTATAACCACCCTGTGTGGTAGGAACAGTGAGGAAAGAAGCTCAAATCAGCTCTGGCTTGCTTAGCCAGTAACTGAAGAGTCAGTATTGAAACTCAGGACTGATTCTAAGGTCCACCCTTTATAGATCCAACATTGGCCTAAATCCAAGAAAGTCATGTTCCCCAAATTGGTCAAGAATTATTTTACTTCCTCAAAGATCAAAGTCTAAGAGAGTCTTTGTATAATCCTCAGGCTCTTCGCATGTAATAAAGAGTAAACTCATTTTATAGCATAATCTGCTCATAAACTCTAGCACAGCATTCTTGAGATGGAGATTCCTTAGAAACCACCTAGTCAAACTTCTTTTGCAAATATTAAAGATTCTCACGCCAGCTAACTGAATCAAACAGATAGATTACTGAGGAGAGAAGTCTGCTGAGAAATAGTGTACAAAATTGTTGTTCCTAAGGATAGAGATCATGAAAAAAATATCATCTCATCTTGTGTAGGTGAGTTCCATAATGTCAGGCATCTTGCTTCTTTTTAGCCAACTATATCTCCATTATCCAGGACAGCAAATGGTACTGTTATTAGAACATGGTACATATTTTACAAAATAAGGTGCCCAAATGTTTGTTTCATGAAGAGATGAGTGGGTCTGTGTATGGGAATTGTGTGGTGTGGGTGTAAGAGTATAATTAATTAATCAAAGGATTGGCCATATTAGTTAGGCATTACTAAATTAAATTTTGCCATTTGTATAGCATAATTTTCTCCTTGAAACCTTCCAGTGACATTTTAAATGCCTCACCTAGTAAGCTCTTTGGTTTAAAATGCCTTCATTCGCAATCAAAAGTTTAGTGTACCATCAACGAATGAAATTTGCAAGATGTCCTGTAGGTAGAATCCTTAAGAAGAAAATGTAAATTTATTAAGAAATAACCCCCGAAATTTTGATTAGTAAAGTGATAATATGAACATTTCATACTTATCTTAGTCTCGAGGGGTGGGAAACACAGAAGTAATGTTTTTTATTTCTAAAACCATGTTCCTGTGAAGCTGAGCAAGACCGCTTATAACAACAGAATTTCCCAGCCAAATTCTCAAAGTGCTCCCAACAGGCTTTCTCAGTTTGTGGGCGCTGTCTTCTAATAATCTATTCCTTACCAGACTCTCCTTGGAAACCTAAGATTATGTCATTCTCTTCATATTTTAAAATGAAATTGGTCCTGTTTAGAATAAAACTGAAAACTGAAAGCCTGTTTTTATGCCAAATACTGATGTTGCCTGGACAAATACCTCATTCATCTGTCCTGTTCCATAGATAGCACCTATGAATTTGTAGCATTCTTATCATTATTTAGACATTTTCAGAAATCAAGCTCACTAAAGGCATTTGTGAAGATGAGTTGTGCCTAGAGATAGGCCTAAAAAGTGATGGTAAGTGAACACTCTGTCAGGTTATAAAGGGAAAAGCAGGCCCTCCTTTTTATAAATGACTTATAAATCTCCTGCTCAAATTCCAGGTTAAAGCAAAAGTTACATGGACTGAAAACATATTTTCTTAAATGATTATTCACATACAGTAATCCTGAAATGCCTTCTGCTCTTTGAATACATTCTAACAAGTAGGTCTCGCAGCATTTCGTTGATAGCTTATCAAATCACAGAATAGAAAAGGAGGACTGAATAAAAAGGGCTTTCCTAGGGGAGTGCTACAGCCATTGTTCTATAAAAACATATGAACATATTACTATAAACTCATCTTCACAGAAAGTAACCCAGCTTAATAAACACAGACCTGCAAGTTAATATTAAAATTCACTTTTATTTCAGCAGCAACAACACTGATCCAACTAGGAGCTATTACATGAAACCCTTATTGTCATGTTCGTCATCATCACCACTCTAGTCAGAGACCACTGCCTGCTCTAAGAAGCCCTCAGTTCACCTCAGGATATCTGCTACGCACACGACCAACCCAATAACAATGCAGTGGTGAGATGGCCCTGTTTATTTTATCGGAATGGCACTCTCTTAATTTTTCAATTCTTTCTATTGATGTCCTCTTTCATGTATAGGTCTATTAGATTCTACTTCCTCTACTGTCCTCCCAGGAATTGGTGCTTGCCAACTACAATAAGTTGTTTTGACAACTTGTCTAGCTATACAATACTCTGTTTCTTTCCCTCTGCAGTCTTTCTGGCTTCAAATGAGTGCCTTCAAAATATAGCAGAGACTATCCAACCAAACCATGCAACAGGGAGGAAAACAGCTTTCTATGCATAAGCACTGTCCTGCCAAAACCCCACTCTTTCGAGCACTCATTCTTTCCTTTCCTCTTTATTTTTACTGATAAATGCCCCTTGCTATCTTGCCTATGCCTCTTAATAAGGAATGACTGCCGTGACTACCCCCATCTAGCTACGCCGTTCACCGCCAGCACCTCTGCTCTCCTCGCGTGCTTCAAGAAGAACTGATTAGCACTTTGCATAATTAACCTGATTAGCACTGTGCATAATCAAACTGATTAGCACTTTGCATAATTAAAAAGAAATAATAATAATAACAATAATAAGCACTAAGTAATATCAAAAGCTGTTAGTCCCCCAGCCCTTCGGTTACCTCCAAGATAAGTTCAATGCAGCATATTTTGCACCTTCACACTGAAACCTGTTCTTTAACTCAAAAGTCAAGAAAATAAATTAAAAAGCTTTCGATCCACAGACCCATTATGATTTTCATATCCATATTGGTCATCAAAATAAGCTCTTCTTGCCCATGCATGTCTCCCTCAGTTTCAGTCCTGCATATTTTACCCATGCCAAAATGGAGAAAATGTGGACATAAAACCAAATCAGTAAAAAATATTTGGAATAAAATTAGAACCAAGATCTGCTTTTTCTATAGCTATCTAATTCTCTTATGAATTGTTTCTGGATGATGATGAGATATATGAAAAGAACTAGACAAACTGTCCAGAAAACCGAACTCTGACATTTACTGTGTGACCTTGGCTAAGTCACTTAACTTCTCAGAACTTCAGTTCCCTCACTAGTAAAGTGAAAATAATAATATCAGTTCTGCAACTTCAAGGGTTGTCTTAAAAATAAAATAGTAATTTAGGAAGATACTTTGTAAACCATAAGGCACTACACATATACCAGATATCCCATTCCAGGTCCCTAAACCTTTTATTCCCTTAATTTTATTTCATCCCATAGATAATCTTACACATTATGAATAATAAAAATTTATATTTTTAATAGTATAGAATTGAAAAGTTATAAAGTCCTTTGCATACTTTACCTTATTTCCTATTCAATGGCTGAATGTGATTAAAATTTTGATTTAGAGTTATAATTTAACTTTAGTCATTATGTATCTATCACAGCCCTCATTTATGTTTCCACAGAAGTTAAAATTAAGCTATTGCTGGAAGTTTGTGAGAGAAAATTCTAGTATATTTCTATTAATTTGGAACTGCAAATTAGAGAATTCTGCAGTTCTGCTTTTCTCCTCCCCACCATAGCCAACCATCTGCTCCTTATGACCTTTAAGGTTTAGTTCAGTTCCACTTTTCCTTAAGAAAAGAACTTCTCTCATGCTCCCATAATATTTTATCCACAACTCTATTTTGTACAATTCACTATGTATTAAATGTGTAGGTCTGATTCCTCTAGAAGACTAGGAGCTCCTAGGGAAAAACTACAATGCTTGTTCATCTTTACTCTAGAATAGCTGCACAGGCTGAGCACTCAAAACATTTGTTAGAGTTGACTTGAGGACACTAGACAGTAAAGCAGTTTTTCACTGTGCGCTTAGCATAACTGCTATCTATAAACCTAAGGAATTGCTTCACTATTTGCTGGGGACTCCAACAGCATTTGACACATCCATAACCACTTTACTGACCCTTAAAATGTTTAATATATGTGAAATTATGTTTCGTTTATTTAGTCATTCAATCATTCACTTAATCATAGAAAAAAAAGTGTGAGTGCCTAGTAAGTGCTATGTGCTATGCTAAACATTTAATACAGCATTGATCAAGTTCAAAAGGAACTGTTGGTTCCTCTCAAGGAGCTTATAGTCTACATGTCTTTTAAGGGGCCTACTGTAGCTTTTAAGAAGGCTGGGTGAAGTGGTGTGAAAGGGGTACTTTAAAGTAGCCAAGGTGATCAATTTGCAAGACACCCAACATGGAACCACTAAGCCTCTATTGACCTAAAGGGAAGGAACCCAAATAAGCAGTGTTCCTGGGCCAATCATCCATTTTACAATTCATTTAATTCAAGAAAGAAAATGCTGCTGTGGAGATTATTCAAGTCCAAATGTTCCTGGTGAAGGTGCTTCCAGTAATTCTGGGAAAGAAGCCAATCCTCTAGTTTTATATGTAAATATTTAAAAAACACACACATATATATAAGCACAAAGGAAAGGTCAGGAAGATGTAAGTCTTTTAAAAATCTATTTTAATAATTTTTTCTGTAACTGTCCACAAAAGTTTGGGCTTTTTTGTAGCCTTACATTTTCCTTTACACAATACACCTGCTTTTTTTTCTAAACTAAATATTTCTTCCATCTAATGACTCTCTTTATTAGACAGCATCTAATTTGCATACATTTACATACAATTTAACTGCTAGCTTGTGAGAACAAAGAAATGGCTCTGTATTGTACTGAAGGACAATACTCAGTAAAGGAAGGTATAAAAACCAACTAGCTTGGTGACTGCATAAGCTCTTTGTTTCAGATATACCACGCTCTGTTTTTTTTTTTTAACATACCAGTTAAAAGGGGCAAAGATTATTTCATCAAAGAATGAAAGAAAGATACAGTGCTATTTTATTTAACTGCCCATTTCCTCTCTAGCTTGATTACTACAATTCAGGGATCCAAGTTACCTGAATCTACTACAATTTCCTTTATTAGTTTGATGGATTCAATCCCTTCACATATTTTTGTTTCAAGTCTATTTCATAAAACAATCTGGGGTTCTACTCTGATAAAGCTCTGTTTTGATGCTAATTTGTGCTGTCACCTGCCTTGCTCCCCAGAACAGACAGGGTAATATATGGCATACTGTTCTCCAGTGAACAATGGACATACCTTTACCTGTAGGAAATTAGTAGATTTTACTGAAACTTCTAGTCTTTATGTTATGAATCAGCTCTTCAAAAGAAATGGTTTTTGGTGGACTCTAGGGAGTAGATAGGGAAGGAAGACTTGAACATAGGGAGGGAGTATATGGTGAAAGAGAATTTAGAGGTAAAAAAGTACTTTGCATCAACTGTTTCTCAACTTAGCAATGCTATACGTTTGTAAGTCTCCAAACCTGGAAGACTCTTAGAAGAGAACAAAACAAAACAAAACAAAACAACAACAACAACAACAACAACAACAACAAAACACCCCTGCAAACAAGCCAGGGGCCTCGATTCTCCTATGAAAAGTGAATTCACATGATCTGTGACACAGGATACGTTACTACGACTCTTCTCTGTACCTCTCACCCTTGACACATGGACACTTGGAGGGGGAGATTATGGAAAGCAATCTTGAAGAGTTTGTTCAGTGTTTTGTAAGTATTAACTACTGAAAACACACAAAATAAGTAATAAAGCTGTGGTCACAACCAACTGAAAATAAACACTAGAGGGATTCAGGTTTCTGAAATGTGTAAAATATCACAAAAATGAAATATGATATACAAAAATGTTTCAAAATTATAACAAATGATACAAATATAAGGTGGGACACTGAGACAAAATAAAAAACATAGAGCCACATATGAATTGGCCCCACAGGACTGATGCAAATATCATCTGTGACTGGGTGCTGAAAGTGGTCATGGGAGATGTACTTCCTTAGAAATATATTTAATATCATTAATTTGGCCTGTTTTCCTCATCCAATAATTCAGATTTATAATTTTAATGACCAAAAGAGGTGTGAACTTGTCAAAGATAAGTGAGGAAATTCTACAACTCTGTGGGGCTGCAGAATGCCCACATGATTTGGAACCTGCAGCAGCCAAACAGATTGTACAGTCTCTACCAATGATCTTGAAACATGTCTGATTTTCCACCTGGTGAGAAGAAGCCTGAGTTAGAGACTTGTATTAAAGCTAGAGTGCTGGCATAGACCAAGTCTGCCAACTTCTTAACCCATAAGCAATTATAAAAAAAAAAATAGCACTTAAAAGAAATGATTTGACACTGTATTTTTAAAAACTTCTGGATTAACTAGATTCTAGTTACTAGAATGAGTAGACAGAAAGAAGTTGACCCTCTGAATACCACAGTTTAGCTCTCTAAACATCCTTAAATTCCAGGTAACCTGACCCCAACCCCCAAACTCCTTGCTCAATGAGGGAATGAGATAATCACCTCATGAACGATTTTAAGTTTTACTGTCCTTTCAGAGATTATAAATTATACATGAAAGTTCTATTTCTAAGGCTCATTAGATCTCTCTTGTTAATATAAATTTGAGGTGGTACAGCACTTATTTTCAGGTCATAGACTATAATCTGTTGGTCTCTGGTATCAGACCTATTTTCTACACTCTAACATATTAAATTCTGCCTTGTTTGTTTGTAAAGCATCTCTTAACACTAACTCAGCCAACATCACCTGTGCTGGAGGTAGTTAAGATCCACCTCCCCAAAGCATGTTACCACGGTGACAAACTAGTGACCTAATTTGCACACACCTGCTGGGTTAATTGGGCCAAAATGAAAGATGATATATATGCTCAAAATCCAAAACTGATTTTTTTCTTCAAAATTAAATATTTGATTTTTTTTTAAATTAGCAGTTTCTAAAGCGAAGTTACATACTCCAGGTGTGCATCTGCCAGTTAATATACCCTGAATGTTTCATGACACTTGAGTAGCAAAATATATTGAGTGATGAATATAAATCTTTTATGTATTTTCTGTGGCAATGATTAGTATGAGTAAGTGGTCTCAATGGGGTATTCTTGAAGGGTCAGGCCACTGCCTTAAAGCAAATAGGGGTATTTCAATCGTGCCAACTTAACACTCAGAGTCTGAGCCGCCTCTGAAAATGAAAGGTTGCTTTGGAGAAAACTAATTCCCATAGTCTGCAGCAGCACTTACCAATGCTTGAACTCTTCCCACCTCTTTGTGCTCATCGTTCCTAGACCACTGACAGAGTTTCTTTGAGCCATAGAATGTTAGATACCAAGAACTGATAAGGATATAAGCAAACAGACACTTTGAGAGACTGCTGATAAAGGCACAGTAATGTGTAGTGCTATAGCTAAATGCATCAGAAGCTTGAAAATGCATTTATCTTTGACTCAACTATTCTATGTATAGTAATTTATTTTACGAACATAATCAGGGATGTTCATAAAAATGTGTGAACAATGATATTCATCATAAATTATTTTTAATAGAGAAAAACTGGAAGCAACTTACATGTCCAAGAATAACAGATTGGCTAAATTATTATAACACATTCGTTGTGTGGAATACTATATAATCAATAAAAAATTATGCCACAAAAAATTATTAACATAAACAAATTTTCTTAATAAATTGCTAGCTGAAAAATCAGAATCCACAGTCATGCATAGAGTATAATCCTATGTTTTTGCATGTACACATACATACACACATCATAGCATTGATGACTCTTTTCTGAGTGGTAATGGTAATATCAAGGGTAATTTTATTGCCTTATTCTGCATTTTTGTGTCTTCTAAATAGTTTTACCATGATGGTGTATTACTTTTATGATAGAAAAATAAATATCCTATTAAAAATAAAGGATATAAAGGAAAAAGTTAAATTACATTTACTGATTCCTCTTTCCCATTTAAATTTCTTCACATTTAACCTGTCTTTACTTCTCTCCTTATCAGTTCCAGTCATAATATAATAAATGTTAAACTCAATAATGTTCTTTTATTGCTAAATATTCAAGAATTGTAACAGAATGGATCATTTATATATTTACAAACCTTACAAATATGTCAGTCATGAGAACGCTTAGAGTCTCCAATGTGCTTTTTAAGCTTAGAAAAAGAATACAAAGTAATTGCTTTTTAGTAGTGATGATGACTTGAAGTGAACTTTTCAAGGTACAAATATATCTATTCATCACCCGGCTACTGCACCCTGCTAAATTACGATGTTCACATTTTGACTTTATTTGTACAGTTATAGGATCTTACTAATAAGTAAGAGCTTCTCTTAAGTAACTAAAATTAAGACATTAGCATATGAACTGGAATTGAAGTTAAAAGTATCTCGCTAGGGGTTTGATTTATTCTATGATGCTTTCACTGATTAAATCATTGCTTAGATTATTAAAATATAATAATTTATTCTCATAAGTGAAAAAGTTTCTTGGATTTTTTCTATTCATAAACAACAGACATCATTGATTGATAAAGAAAAATACGTCAAGTTTGACATTTCAGTCCTCATTCCAGCACTTTTATTTTTTACTTTAGTGCTGATCTCTACCTTTCTAAGGAGTTCATGGGATAAAAAAAAGTGTTTCCTTTATTTCAAATTATAAAATAAAATTGTTTTTCATTTCATAAATAAGTGCTAATAAATGTATATATATATGGTATACAGAAATAATTTGTTTAATTGCAGGTATAAATATTAAAAAATTAAATCACAAATGTACTAGAAGAAAATATGGCTAATTCTTGTGATATGAGTTTTCTATATCATAAAAGAAATGATTGATTCATGCAACTACAAAAAGACCACAGTGAAAGTAAAAAAGAAAACTTAAAACTAAGAGATATTTTAACACTTGTTATACAAAAAATGTTATTTTTTCATAATATGCAAAGAGGTTACACAAATTAAAAGACTTGGGGAAAAACCTTTATAGAAAAAAATGAAAAAGTATTTACAGCCACTTCACAGAAAAATAAATACAAGTGGCCAGTAAAATTTTTAAATGTCATTTAATCTAACTCATAAATAAAGAATTGTAATTCAAAACCATGAAAAAATATCATTTTCACTTTTCAGATTAGAAAAAAAATTGTTAATACCCAGTACTGGTGAGGCTGTGGGAAAGTAGGAATTCTCACATACTATTGTTAGATGTATATAACAGAAGAATGTTTTTGAAGGAAAATTTTTAATAGCTATCAAAATTTTAATTATATAAATATATCTAGGAAATTATATTATATGTACATTTAAATAAGCACAAGATTTATTTAGAAGGCTATTTATTGCAATATTTTTGAATAGGAAACAAATTGGAAATAACCAAATGTCTATAAATTAGGTAGTAAATACATATTGTTACATCCATAAAATGGAAATATTAGGCAGCAATAAAAAGATGATACAGCAAAATATATTATGATAAATACTACAAAATCTCTAAGATATAGTATTAAAATAAAATATACAAAAAAAAGAACTTGAACAGTATGACTCCCTCTCTATTTTTAAAGTGCAGTTAATAGGCACATTTCTGTATATGAATACACTTAAATCTGCTTATCATTGTGTACCATTTGTTTTTAAACTTTTTTTATCATGTGCATGTATTTTAAAAATAAAAATCGCCAAAAAAAAAAAATGTTCAGTGTAGTACTAAATGGTGAAAAGTACTCTAAATTGAAGAGTACTGCATGCATCGCTCAATTTCTTACTCTGTACTTGTCTAGACCTAACCAACTGTTTCCATTTCTCCATCTGTAAAATAACTAAATTACAATGAAAAGATAACATGTAAATTATCTTATAATTCTAATGGCTTATACTTTTATGTCTTAATAATTCAACACAGAATAGTGGTAAAATATGTTTGAGACTTAAATGTCTATTAGAAAATCTACAGCTACTACAATTAACAAATAGCTTTTGGTATTTTGTAGACAGACTGTAGTAATGTCATTATGACAATAAAAAACAAAGTATACATTGAAAATTTTAAAAAAATGAATAAACTAAATATTATCTTAAATACTATACTCACTGTACAAATAGTGCTTCTGGGTCTCAACTATTTAGTTTTACCAAAGTATTGAAATATGCCAAATAAGATTGATCAGAAATGCATTTCTTATATACTCACTGCCAACTTCTAGCCTTGACCCAGGAGTTTTCTTGAATCTATTCTTGATATGTGCTCTCACATGTACAACTTGTGTAAAATAAAATGTCAAAAATGGTTTCTAATTCAGGTATATATTGCAACAAGCATTCTTTAAAAGTTTCTGATATTCTATAACATTATAGTACATGCTCACAAGTTATAAGAAGTACTCTGTATCTTTTAATTTATGGTACTTGAGGCTTCAGTCTGATAATGACCTCCTTTCATTGTGACTTAATATTCTTGTCACTTGGATAGTTGTCTTTAAAAGCAAAATTTCTCAGTTACGGTTTGGATGATAAATTATATGATCATCTAAGTTACAGAGAGTAAATTGTACACTGTGGTATTTCTGAAAAAGGAAGTAGCTCTTTATTCCATTTCTGGTTCCCATTATTGTGATAAGAACAGAACCATGGAAAATTCCTTGGTAAGAGTCAATGGTATAACTGCTAACAGTGTTTGTTATCAATCACCCCATAAGTTAGTTTGTAAATTAAAAGGTAGGTAAAGCCTATCAAAAATTACATTGAGAAATTTACTCCATTGATTCTACTCTAGATTACTCCAGTGAAAAAAAAATTTTTTAAACCCTCTCATCTAAAAACATAACCATTCCTATAAATGTTATTTGTCTCTGTTTTTCAAATGCTCACTGTGGATTATCTACTTTCTTGTGCATTTTTTTCTTATAGTATCAGCCTGGGTCATGGTAATACTGTCATCTGTTATAGCAGCAAGCAATAGGAAATAATGCCATGAGTGCAATGTTGATTAGACACATTAAACTCAGAAAAATTTAATCAAATCTCATCAATTTCAATAATTTACCACCACATGTCCTTGTCTAGTTATGGATAAACAATTTAATTTTGAATGAAGCATTTGGAGAAATATCTGCTGCAGAATGAAAGTAGAGATGAGAAGAACAGATTTCCTCAGCTCAATTCAAATGGAAATATAACTACATATTCCTAAAAAAGCTTAGTGTTAAACTGTGGCCTACTATGCAATTAATACTTTAAAAAAACTAAGGATAATCAGGTTGACCTTCCATTTTCATTTATAGTCTTGACATACAGAAAAATAGAAAAAGGGAAGATAGTACCCCTAGAAAAGATAATTTTCCAAAGAGATAAATGATGGTTCAAGAATCCCTGTGGCTTCTCTACCAGTCCTTGGCATGGACTGGGAAATAGAATTGATAAGGACAGCTAAGAGTAGCAATGAATTCAGTCACTCTTTGTGGCCAAACTAACTGGCTTTCACAAATAAAAAGTCTGTAATTTTGTAGAGAGACAGAGCTAAGGATCTTTAATCCATTCCTAAATGCTTATCATTACCGTGTTTACTATCGGGATAAAGAGGAGGGTCAAGTGGAGCAGACCTCCTAACTGTATATTGTTAATAGCTAAAAAAACACAACATTCTAATACATGTATACCTAGTGGACAAAACCCTGAGCAACCTGTAAAAATATAAAGATTGAATTTCTTGTACTCCAGATCTTCCTTTGACTGGCTCCTTCATATTATTCAGCTCTTAGTTCAAGCATTATTTCCTCAGAATTCTTACTTCTAAATTTTTCTGGCCTTTGAGCATACAATTAATTCTGTATTATCAGGACCAAAGTGCATCGCAAAAGCTGCAATTTAAGAAACTATGTAGTAGATAAGACCTGTTATAATTCATATAATTACTCTACTAATTACCTATTTTTATTATTAAAATAGTTGGTATATTGAATATTCTTAAAGGAAACACACCTGTAATATCCCATAATCATGAGGTGGAAATGACCAACAAGTGCTTCCGATTCTATTCCAATTCTTTTAGAAATGGCTCTACTTCACTCTGCTCCCTCTGTCCATCCTCATTCTAATAGTAGTCTGTTGCTTATTTATAAGAAGAAAGCATTTTAAATAGCTTGAGAAGAACTTGTGAAAAGTAGAAAGAATACAGGTGTTTCAGTTGGGCAGAGCTGAGTTTAAATTCTGTCTCAGAAACTTACTGGCTACATAGAGTTAGAAATTGACCATTTTGAGCTGAGCCTAGCTTTTTCAATCTGGTCCTGGATACTCAAGACTTCCAGTGATCACTTAATGGATGTATATTTTTATATATAGCCAGATTTATAATTCTCTCATAAAGACTCTGCCTATGCCAAATATAGAGAAATAATCTCATGGTTTCAACAAGCAATCATCTAGCACAATGCTTCTGTTACTTTATGACCCTAAATTTCAAATGCATACTTGGCTTATAGTATCTTAAGATCACCATTGAAAACTTCTGTAATTCATTATTTGGGTCAGGAATAAAGTTATTTGAAGGTACTATGGACTATAAAAGCATATTTGGTATCTCAGCACAGACGATTCACAGAAAAGCTGAATGATACCAATGTCAGTATTAAATTTTGCACTATCTCTGTCTGTGGAGTAAGTGTAACCCTGCTGATTACCTACTTTTTGCCTCAAGTCCAGCTTCTATAGTGCAGAGAAGTTTCAGAAGTTTAAAAGAGTATGAAAGAGAATGACTCATAATTTAATCAAATCCATAAGTAATACCAAGGTGAGAAGGCAACAAGTATTCTAAAAATGCTCAAGATAAACTTTGTAAACTACAGATAAGAGAAAGGATTAATAAATGAGCATGAATATAAGTCTTCCACAGATACTTTACAGTAAAATAAAGTTACTCTCTATAGTAGGTTAAATAGTGTCCTCTAAAATTTCATGTCTACCTGGGACTTCAGAATGTAACACTACTGAGAAACGGGGTCTTTGCAGACGTTACTAGTTAAGGATCTTGAGATGAAATCATGTTGGATTTAAGGTGGGCCCTAAATCTGATGACTGGTGTTCTTATAAGAAGAGGAGAAAACAAACACACACAGAGAGAAGACCATGTAAATGTAGGCAGAATTTGAGGTTACACAGCCAAAAGCCAAGAACAAACACCTGGAGCCACCAGAAAATGGAAGAGGCAAGAAAAATTTCTTGCCTAGGGTCTTCAGAGGAATTGTGGCCGTAATGTGCCTTGATTTTGGACTTTTAGCCTCCAGAACTTTGAGAGAATAAAATATTGTTTTTTTTTAAGCCACCCACTTGTGGTGTATTGTTATAGTAGCCCTAGGACACTACAACCTTCTCTCTTTGCTCTCCAGCAGTTACCTAAGGTAAATAATGACCTAGAAGTCCCCATTTGTTAGGAGCATACAAGGACCAAGAGAGATCAACGAGAAAACTTACTGTGAAGTTGTAGTGATAGCTGCTAACAGGAAGTCAACCTTAAAAGGAATATACTGCTCTGTACTTGGAGTTGTTCTTTCCTATATCCCATAAATGTCATCTAAAAGTGACATAACCTCTTCCAATCTCATACTTTCAATAAATCCAGAAACTGGTCTTAAACAGGTGTTGGTTATTATGGTGCGTGAAATAAGCTGGACAGAGATATGTACACTTATATGCGGAATCTAAGGAACAAAAAAGAACTAATCAAAACAGACTAATCAAAAACAGACTCACATATCCAGAGGACAATCCAGTAACTGCCAGATGGGAGGGGGGTCAGGGGTCTGGGAGAAAGGGGTGAAAGATTTAAAAAGTCCAAATTAGTAGTTGAGAGATGGTCATGGGGATGGGGAGCAGGGCATAGAAAATGTGATCAGCAGTAATGTAAAAGCTATGTGTAGAGCCAGATAGGTGATAGAGTAATCAAGGGGATCACTTCATAAACTGTATAAATGTGTAATCAATGTGATGTATACTTGAAACTAATAATAAAATAAATTGCTTAAAACAATAGTTGTTGGTCATTTTTTAAAAGAAAATTATGAGATTTACATTTTTAAAAATCTCAAGTGCCATGCTGACATAAATAATAAATATTTTACGATGGTATGTGATCAATAGCAAAGTTATTCTTAAATTAACTTAATGAAATGTAATTTAAGTCAGTCATCAAATAAAAATTATTTATGTTGTTGAAGAATTGGAGTCAGACAGTAAATATACTTATTTTTGATCAATGGAAATGTAAATAAAATATCAAATGACAATTTTTTTAAGATCTCCATATTTTAATTTTCTTTCTTTTTCTTTTATTCTTTTTTTAAATTAAAATTAGTGGGGTGATACTGGTTAATAAAATCAAATAGGTTTCAAGTGTACAATGCAATAATATGAATATTGTATTGTGTGTTCACCACCTAAAGTTTAATTTCCTTCTGTCACCAAATATTTGACTGTCTTTACCTCTTTTGACTTTTCCCCTCACCTCTTCTTTCTGATACAAATGATAAATTTACAGGTGAAAAAAAACAACAATAATCTTTTGGCTTAGGGTATACTGTATCCCAACTCTGGCAAAGACTAATAAGTATACATTGCTTGGCTTGAGGCATCAGACCAGCATGATTATAAATTATGTCTGAACTGTCTCCAAATATCCAAAATTAACCATTTCTTAATTATGTACTCAGCTGTCCTAGTAGCTACATAAACTTAAGACATTATTGAAGCAAGATCTATAGTTAATTCTCAGTTTACCTGTCCTTCTCTACATGTCATCATTTATCTATACTTACTTGAATCTTATAATTTGGAAGATCCTAACTCATTTACATTTTTTATCTTTAAAAAGTCATGACCTATCACACAATCTTGTTTTGATGTTAACAAAAAAAAAATGAGAATAATAAGCAGTGTGAAAAGTTCAAATATTTTAAAGAAAATATATTTTGAGGGATGAAAGATCTGTTCACGCATTTTCACCCTAAATATATAAAAAATTATATTTTAGAAAATTAGAAATTATATCTAGAAAATTATAAATTATTTTAATAAATTCTCTTAAATACTCTCCAAATTGTAAGAATGATACATGTAGATAATCATCATTAAAAATTACATGTTCAAAGCAGAAACTACTGAGGGAATTATCTTTCTGGAAACAGAAAATATCAATTATTATTATTATTTTTAACCCAAAATATGTGTACTAATCAATATTAGCAAACAATAGTTATTTTTATTTGTATTTTAATTGTTTTTAGAGACACTGGTCTCCTAACACTGTAACACTCAGTAAGATATAAGTATAAGCTCAGAAGATAAAGGTATTTATATAATCATGTAGCAAATGAATATAGTTATGGCCTTAGCTAGCAAATTTGCATTGAATGAATGAATTAATGAATGCATAAACAATTAAAACATTAAAAACACAATATTTAAAATGTTTCACTATAAAACTGATTCATTATATAAATTATTAATATTAATTCTATTATAAATGAAAGAAAATGTTATTGAGGAGCAAATGATTCAAAAGTAAATATTAGTAATGACTAGGTTACAAAGTGTTTCTTAAATTCTTCTTTTTAGATAAGTGTAATGCTCTATTCAAACTGCACACTATATCTGTGAGAACTAGAGCAAGTAATAAAAGTGGTAGAGAAAGAAGGATCTACACAGTAGACCATAGTAAACATTTTATTACATGGTTTTAGAGTAGAATTACAATGATGACAAGACAGGATAAGAAGAAAAAGAGATAATTTTAATTTCAAAGTGCTTTTTTATGTGATTACCTCTAACTGACATTTTAGCAAACTGAGCCTAAAAGCACCCGCTACCCAACATTGCACAGTTAATAGGTGATAGTGCAGAAACTTAAATCCAGATTTTTTATTTATAAACCGCATACTATAATAGATTACCTCTTTGTTCTCTGAAACCAGAAATATGTAGTAAAATTGTTAAATACCATGGTAAAAACAGAAATTCCCCAAACCAATACTGAGACTGCCACAGAATTTACAAAAATAAAAATCCTCTTTTTAAAAATTATTGTTGTTACATAAATTTATAGATGACAAAATCCTTTTTAAATCCTCTGAATTCTTAATTCAGAATCTTGACAATGAGATGGTGCTCCCAAAGCTGTCAGGTGAACAGCTTACTATGGAAGGAAAAGTATAAGAACCTACAGAAACATATGGAAGGCCTATTTCAGACAGAAGGAGTAACTAAAGTTCTTCCGAGGAAGTATTTTATAATAAATAATAATATAACACACTTCATAAAGTTTACAGTCTTGTAGAGGAGAACATATTAAAATAATAATTACATTGCCACTTAACTATTTACAACTGAGTTCAATTCATAGTCCTTGACTATATCATATAATTCCAAACTTAACAACTCATTTGTTGATTAGTCCTCACCCTGAAAATGATCTCCTTTCTCCTTTCTAATTGCTTAAGTTCTAAGTTTAATATTTTTTCAAGGCCTATCTCAAATCCCATTTCTTACTTGCAAATCATCAAGCACTCTACTTCCACTGAGTATCTTTAGCAATTAATGACATTTTCAGTCATGGCAACTGGGTTTCACGTTTTAACTTCCATCAACTAGTAATATTTGTCTAAAGTGTTGTCTTCTGCAAAGATTCTGAGCTCAAGTTCTTGTCTAGAAACCAAGAGAACCATGATGAATTAATGTCAGTGAAGAGGAGAAAGGGAGCATCAGGTCTAGAAAATTCATTTGACAAGATTGCATAATTTTGTTTTTACTTTTATAATGTTCATTTGACACCAAATCCAGATCTAGAACATGCATTTAACACTGAGACTGCCATGTGTTTGTGTGTGTATTTAAAATGTACAGTATATCTCTTCAAGTATACCATAAGATTCTTTCAGTAAAGGACCACATATGCTTCTTTATGTCTATACCACCTAGCCATGCCTTTCAAAGTAGGGATTTGCTGATGATAACAAATGAAACTTTTAGAATTCACTTATTACTATTAGTTATAAGATTATCAATATTAAACCCATTTTAAAGGAACTTTGTAACATAAACTACAAAATTTAAGCAAATATGCTGTCTCTATCATCTCCAGATTCAAATTAAACATTAGGAAATTAGTAATATTTAAGAATTAAATATGTGCCTACCAAATAATACAGTGAAACAAAGGAAAGGTAAACAAGCATCTTTAAGTGGAGTTAAACCTTTTTAAAAAATTCCAAATCTATATCTTTTAAAAAGTATTTTATGTATTTATTACGTCCTAGAAATTTTATCCTTTTTCTAACAGACTTCATCTTCTTGCACATAGTAAGTGTTGAAGAAATCCATGCCAATTAGTTCAGACTTACGCTAGAGATATAGTTCCATTTTACATGCCCCCCTGCTAAGCAAACGTATTTATCATATTCTGTAACAGCTCACAGTTTGTTATACATTAACTGTTCATTCTCTGTGCCAATAAGACTGTGCTGGAACAGCAAATGAATTTCGTGCGTTCATTTAAATGATTCTGCAAGCCACAGGCTACCCAGTTGTCTAATGATAAGAGAGCCCTAAAGCCACCTGATCACCATTATACTCCCTTATTTTTTTGGACTAGTATGGTCAGTTCTGTCAGGATCACAATACCGAGAAGAATGAGAAGGAAAAGTATACCTTGGCCATAATCATGAAAAAGGGTTTTATTAATTCAGGCACCAATGCTGATGTGACTAGATTGGAAGGAGAATGGAATATAGGATCTGAAGTGCTTTATCTGCTCCAAGACCAATGCTGGTTTTGGCACTTCTCTCACTCTAGTGAGTTGCAAAAAAACAAGCAGGTGCTAGCAATCTGAGAGACCACATGCCAGCTACAGCTGCTTCAAACTGATTCAATTACATCTGCCTGAATAGTCCCAGGACATCAAACAAGTTGAAGAGATCCATAGGTTGCACAGAGACCTAGTCCTGAGACAACCACCTGCAAATCTCCAGGTTTGGATATGAGTGATCATTCTATCCCCAGTCACAGGAAAACAGGCAGGAGAAAAATGTAATTTTAATTCCCTTTAAAATTAAAAACTGAGCACAAAAGGCCCCTTTGAATTTTCATGTTTAAAAACTGACAGTAGCAGAGGCCTTTAGGAGACCTTGAAACAGCCTGATTTTGTGAGAACATTTCCCACATAGTTGGGTACAGCACATTTACAGAACATGCTCTTGGGATCCGGACTTCGCTCCAAACCTTGTTTGTACAAAAAGGGGCCAAGCAGCTGGGAAATTCTGGAGTGGAGTGTGTCCTCATTAGTTCCCATCTGCCACCAGAACTCAGCTCATGGCAAGTTTGGCTAAGTCCTGGCGTACTCAGGTCCAAATGTGGGTCAGTTTTAATTACACTATACAGAATTCAGTGTGCAGTTTTTAAATTCTTATTATACAGCACAGAGGAATGGGCAGCTCTCCAGCTAATCAATTTTTTAAAAGTACATATATAAAAATTTTAAACCAGGCTAGACAGACAGTGGGTGGGGAAAAAAATCTTATAAATGAGTACAGGGTTACTTAAGAGAATCATTAGTGAAACTGGGTCATGAGCAAGTTCTGCTTTAAAACTTCTAAGTGAGAAGCAAATTGTTCCTTCAGTGAGATAGGAAGCTTAAATTAGGTATACAGCACCCCTTGCTCTTTAGGGTGAATGAGTAATAATAAAGGATGTGTCCAGGTTATAGTAAACACCTATGGGGGCACCGGCTTTCAGGTAAGCATGGATCTTTTGTCATTCTTCACACCTAAAACTTTCAATGTTTATCACACATGGAAGGGATTGTTAAAAATAAAAATAAAAAAGAAATCATAAATTACCTCTTAAAAATGAAAAAACTGAAGATAAGGGAGAGTAGGAAGAAAGAGAAGGGGAGCAGAGTAGGCATGTGTTGAGTAGCAGACTCTGGGGATTACTTGACTCTTAAAGCCACCCACACAAACTGGGGCCAGAATCAACTCATGCAGTGTATGTTCAGAATCTATCCTGTCCAAAAGCTTCATCAGGTACAGAAAAGCTAAGACACTAAAAATTCAAGGCAACCGTTGGTTAAAAAATTAGTAGTGAAGATATAGGTAGTCAGTGTTGGGCATTTATGCAATGGCTTAATGCACCATTTTTGATTAATATAATGTCCTTGAGCACAAGCCCTAATAACAACAACAAAAAAAGACCCTTAAATGCTCAAAGTACTTTTTAGGTTTTCGACTAAATTACTATGAAGCTTATCCATGAAAAGGGTGGCATGAATTCTGGGTTTAAACTCTAGTTTTTAATATTTGCTACTGTGTCATCTTGGACAAATTGTTTATTCTGAATTCAACTTTTCTCACCTGTAAGTGGGGAAGATAAATCTAACTAACAGATGGTTGTAAGAATTATCAATATTATATATATAAAACATCTAAAATATAAGTCATTCAGTAAATGTTTACTATTATTAACCCAATAGTTATGAGTTAATTTTGACCTGCTCCTCTCTGCCAAAAAAGATATGTTGAATTCCTAACCCCAAGGACCTCAAAATGTGACCTTATTTGGAGGTCGGGTCTTTACACAGGTAATCGAGTTAAAAACAAGATCATTAGAGAGGGCCCTAATCCAACATGACTTGTATCCTTCCACAGAAAAAAAAAAAGAGAGAGAGAGAGAAAATGATGTCAAGAGACACAGGGAGAAGAAGGCCTTCTATAAGTTATGGAGGGAAGCCTGGAACAGATTTTTCCCTTACAGCCCTCAGAAGTAACTAACTTTGTCAAAACGTTGATTTCAGAGTTCTGGACTGTGATAAAACAAATTTCTGCTGTTGAAGCCACCCAGTTTATGATACTTTGCTATGGCAGCCTTGGAGAGCTAATACCCAATTAAATAAAAATTTCAATAATTGTTAACATTTACCTTGACTCATCATGGTCAAAAATGTATATTAGGCAACTCAACTTTATTCACTCTGCTGAACAATGGTCTATCTATAAATTATCTAGTGCTTTCCCCCCTTTTTTTTCTGATTGATGTTCAGGAAGATACTTCTGCATTATAAAAAGCCTGCCAGAAAAATAACTGGTTTACTATAATTAAGATCATCTAGTTTTTATTAAAAATAAAATCATTCACACAAATTTGCAAATCCACTTTTCTATTGTTCAGGGGGTTTGCATGGGAGAGTATACTGACATTTTACCACATTAATTTCCTTCTCAAGGAAAAAAGATAGCCATCTACTCATTGCCAACTATGATCACTAAACCTAGGGCTACTCAGATTGTGACAAACTTGCCAACATAACAACCTTCAGTTCACTAAGATGCATGTAAGAGTACATGGCTTAATTGATAAGTATGGATTCTTCATTGTTTACCAGAGATTGGTCTCAAGAGTGTTAATTTTCCCAAGAGCGATGATAGTCGTCAGGAGTTCTATCAACAGCCCTTCGATGGCAAGGTACATTTCCAAAAATCAATAGACCTTGCAGTGGATGTGATTGTCCTCATCTTAAATCTTTCTTTAAATAGCCCCAGTCTTCTACAGAAATCTGGTATGCATAGATAGAAATGATGAGTCTAACCACAATGAACTGAGATACTCAAATGCTTTCATCAAAGATATAACTTGGCCAAAAATAACTTTCTTAACGTGTGAACTCCAAATTTTTATACTGCCCATCATAACAGCTTTTATATTTTAACATAAGGAGAAAGAAGAAATTAATATATAGGGAATACTAGTGGATGCCATGCACTAAATACTATGTATACCTAATCTACTTTAATCCTCACATCCATCATTAAAAAGGTGGACATTCTTATCATCATGTTTTAGATATAAAAATTTGAGGCTTAGTAAGGTTAGGAGACCTTGATCAGGTTGCAAAACCAACAATCTGTGGGACTGGGATTTCAGTGCATGTCATTTGGACTCTAAAAATCCTAAATTCAAACTGAGGCAGAACATTTAGAATTCAGAGATCCTAAAAGTGTCATTGGCTTTCAAGATGCTGATTTATTTAAGGTATTCACAAATTCCTTTAAAACATTTAGATAGTAATGATCTGTTAAACCTCAGTTTATTCTCCTTTTGAAGAAAACAGTTATTTACAAACACAAAATAAAAGGCTTCAATCAATGTAGATGAAAATCCCATTATAACAATACCTGAAAGTCTTTTGGATTCAATACTAGGATAGCTTGTCTTATGGTTAGTTTTACAGCAACTTGACATAGTCCATTTACTTCCTAGAGATAAGTGATCAACTCTTCAATCACTAGTAGAAAAATTTTCTTAACTCTAATATTTTTGCATATGAGGTATCTCACAGTAGACCAAGAATCAATAGTTCTGGGTTCAAATTCTCCTCTTGTACTTACTAGTCTGTATAACCCTGACAAATATATAAACTTTTCTGAGCCTATTTTTTTTTTACCCTGGATCAAATAAAGATGTTAAATAGATGACCATTAAAATCACTGCAAGTCCTAACACTCTATTATTTTTAGAATCTCTTCAAAAGCTCTAACGCAGAGGTAACTTGGGCTAGAACCTTTAAGATAATCTACGTGACAATGTCCAGACCAGGATCCCAGTTGATTAGATGGTCTTTCTTATCTAAGTTGTAGTAGTGGTGATAGTGGTGATAGAAATAATAATAGTGTAGCTGAGCGTTATTGAGCACTTGCTATGTGCCAAGCGCCAAACTAAGAATTTTACATGCATTATGCTATATCTAACAACAGAACAATATATGAGGTAGATCCTATTATTTTTCCAATTTTACAAATAAAGTAACAAAGGAAAAGGAAGACTGGTCCATACTAACAATAAGCGGTGAAGCCAAAACGAGCTGTTAACATACCTTTGTCTCCAACAGCCAGTGTGCCCTTTAGGTCAAGGACTTTGTTATATTCAGTTAGCCTAGAACTGTGTCAGGTAAAGAATAGGTGTCTACTTACTACGTGGAATAAAATAAAGAAAGAGAGAAATTATATCTAGACATACTATGTTTTAAATAAATGTTAATTTTCTTCCTTTATTGTTTTAACTCTGAAATCACAGAGATATCTGCAATTATGCCCAGAAATCCTGGGGCTTGCTGATTTCTTCTTCCTTGGGATTCTATTCTCTAATTCCTAGTACAAGTCACTGAAGCACCTGCCATTATCTAATTTAGTATTCTAGGTAATACATATTCTTGGCTCATCTCTTAATTTCTAATGTTGAGATAAACAGAGGAATATAGTTTAACCTACCTTACTAAGATTCTAGAAAAATAAATAAATAACGTCTTTGATATTGGCCTCTTACCCACTGGTGTAAGTTAAGGTGAGAGAAAAACTGTTCCCAGAGGAAGGGTACCTCCAAGCCTAGCAGCACCCATGAACATCATCAAATGGTGGTCCCAAAATTTGAGAAGCCTAAACAAGATGTTTCGATGCAATAGTTATTGGCTCATTATGCAACCTCTGTCATTATGTGACTAATGCCATACAAAATGGAATTTTATAATGGCCTGCCTATAGGTCTTAAATACCCTATTTTGACTCTACCTCTACTTGACTCTATTTCTTATTTACAGTTAGAATTTAGTCAATAACAGAAACCATAATTATAAACATGTATACAGTAAACACAGAGCCATTATTTTTGTTTAACTAAAAACAGTTACAGATTTTTAACATGATATGACCTTATATGACTTGAAGAAAGTCCACATACATTTTATTTTTATGTTTTCAGTGAGTTAGAGATAGAGGGTGGGAGGGTGAAAGAGGAGAGGGAGGGAGAGAAGGAAGAAGAGGGAAGAGAGGAAGAAAGAGGGAAGAGAGAGAGAGAGAACACAAGTTATTGCTCAGGAAACCTATAGCATTGATCATATAACACAGAAAATTAGTTTATTCCTGTGCTCCAAAGTATTTCCCAAGTTCCAGTCAACTTAGTCATTGATGCTTCTGCATTGTGTGTAAAATAAGGATAACATAAAGACTTTTCTCATAGTCAATAAAAATGAATATAAAGCATACTGAAAATAGTGTGATATCAATTCTCAATTATAATGAGGATTAATTCATACATATTCATATTTCATTTTAAGGACAGAATTTATCAGTAGTCTCATCTCTGTGTAATAAACAATATGAGAACTAAAAGAAGTCCATATTGACCCATAAAAAATATATAATGAGTAACAAGTTTCTGGGACCCTAGTTCTCTATTCCTAATACACCCCCAGACATGTTTTATTAATATATGCATTCATTTAACATTTACTTAATTCAACACATTGAATTAAGGGCTGTGGACAATCCTCCACTTATCTTAGCACCTGTTTCCTACTTCCAAAGAGGATAAATTCATATTATGGGGATTTATTTAAAAAAAAATTTAAATGGGTCAACAAACAAAAGATACACCAGCTCTAAGACTTCATGTTACTAAATACTCTTTAGTATTTTTAATATGTTAATGAGAATAATGCAGTTATTTGGATAAGTTTACGATATGGGGAGTTTGGGACTACCAAATAAATTATTTAACTAAATGCTTTTTTATATTTAGTTGCAACTTTTGATATTGCATTTATAGATTTTTTTGTAACCACCACAGAATATAGTCTATAATATCTTAGCTATATTAAAATGTAGATATTTGTCAGAAAATATATACAGCTGTTAACTAAAAGAAGCAATATCACTGACAGCAACACTTCAGGAAAATACAGGGTGACTAGATTTGATGAAAGTAAGGGATAGTATTCTAGCTGTAAAAACTGCATCTGGATTTTAGCCTCTCTTCTATCACCATTTAATTTAAGCCTTTTTCTCTCTCACTTCCACCCAACTGCAACAGAGACTCATGCACAAATCAAGAAATCATCCTACAATATACCCTTAAATTTTCTGAATATGCCCCATGTGTCCACTAATAGCCAAATGCTTTCAAATCTGTTCAGCTAAATGGATCAATAACTATATCCAGTCTCACATAGTGGGGTTGCCAACATGGTAAAATTGAGCCAAACACAAAATATGTCTACCAGGACAAAAATTATTATCAATCCACATATCTGGAGAGAGCTACTCTTGTCAGGTATCCTTTAGAGAACTTAACATACACATTATGTAGGACAGTTAACTAAAAATATTTGAGAGTTAGAATGAAAAATTTGGAGAAAATGTTTGGGAGCTAAAACTAGTAAGTTTTACAGTAAAATAATGTAATAGTTCAAAGTCTACGTCAAGTAAGAATCTTTCAAACTCAGAGTACACAACATACATAACAGCACCAGCAAACTGCAAACATGCTTCTCTGTGCACTCAGTCAAATGACACAGCTGCAAGCAACAATTGAGCAGGTGCAACCAAGTTTTTGAGAATTCCTGTCTGTTGCCCAAGAACCACAACACCACAAGGTTGAGATTTTAAGCAGGTGTAAACATTTTTTCCATTTGTCTAGTGCTTGAGACAGTGCAGCAGACAGTGCATCTGCAAACACTCCCTACCTAAAACAACCACCACAGAAAATAAACTCAAAAGCAGGAAAAAAGTTTGAAAATAAAGCAATCATGTCAAATCCAGCAGTTCTGCAATAATTTGACCCCGTATCAGCAGTTGCTATAATAGTATAGTTCCACAAAACATTTTCTAATGTTTCACCAGATGAATGCTTTGTAATTAAAATTATTCTGCCTCATCAAATCTCTGAAATGTTTATTTCATTCTTACAATAGTGTGAAATGCAAGGTATGTATAAAATGTACTATCTTTTAAAGCTGTCAATATTTATAAGTACTCAAAAATTAACATTTTCACATTATGAAATCTGTAAGCAATTTTAATATACAAAAATGTAATAACTTGTCAGTTAACACATAGATTTATATATCTATAGGTGATTCATATACATACCTGTGCAGCTATGGGGCACAGAAAGACTTGAAATTTATCAGGTACCTGAAATGTAAAACAAATATATAAGTAAAAGTTAATTTTCTATGTAGAACCAGTATTATGCTGAGACAATTTCTGCAGAGAAGTAGGAAAGACTGCAGTGCTTAAAGAGGTGAGTTATTTTATATCTATATTTTCCCCAGAGGATATTTCAAATCACCTTAAATTCATATGTGTGAATACATGCACGCATACACACACACAGAGTCCCCTAGTAGTGTTATCAAAACAAGTACCATCAAGAGACTAAGACTCACCAAGACCTCTGAAATGAAAATGCTTTCAGTAGAGAATGAGGCAAACACTTTAAAATGATTTTTTTTTTTGGTGTTTTTCCAAGACTATTGCCTTCCTAATACAAATATGACTACTACTCTCTAAAATGAAACTACTCAGATTCATCTGCACTCAGTTTGGTATACTGGTAAGGAAGTAAGTTATTTTTGTAGAACAGCCCACAAAAAATGCATAAATAAATAAACTTTGAATGTTCATTAACTTCAGTTTCAATGGCAATTAGAAATGAGATTGCTACTACAAGAGAGAATACTAAAGCCACACCAGATATAATGCAGGATTTACAATTAGACCTGAAACATATTTGCATGTAGGTGGAAACTGCAGCCTCCAAACTATTGTGACCTTTAAAAATATTTCGTAATTTTTTCTGAAAGCAAATCGAAGAGTGTAATTTATATACTTTTGACTATATTGGATGACAGTAATATATTAAAGTCAGTAGATCTTCGTAATACTTGCTTAAGAGGTAATAATTTTGATGATGTTCTATAAAATACCATCTTCATACACTTCTGATGAATTCTGTGAATTGCTAAAAATTTTCTGGAAAACTATTGGGTAATATGTATAAAGAACTTAAAGTTCAAAATCTGTACTCATTAATTAGTTGCAGGAATCTATCTTACATAACTAAAAACAGATTTATATTAAAAAGATAATGTTCATGGTAGAGAAAAACTAAAAGCATAAATAAAACATAACATATCCATATAAAGGAATGTTTTGTAACAATCCACAAGGCACTCTGTGATACTATAATGGTCTATAAACATACTAATTGCATGGACATGGCGAAACTGCATGAAAGAGGAAAAAAAAATTAAACACACAAAAACATTAAATGATTATATCGAGATAGTAAGGATATTGATAATTTTATTTTTTTCTTTTTATTTTCATATATAATTTCTACAGTAATCATTATTTTACAATAGAAAAAAATTATTAGTTGTCAGGACAGGAATAAAAGAAAAAAGTTTTAGAGTCCTATATGGAAATCATAACTCTAACCTTCCTAAATGAAGTAAATTAATACAGTTACACATAAAATCCACCAACTATACCCGACAGTGAGAAACATCCTCCATGCATCCTCATAGGAGTACAGCCAGGGTCTCTTTTCATCCTACTGCTTTAGAATCTACACCAGTCATTCAATAACACATTTTTAATCATTTTCATAAAATTTCTTTAATTATGCAGAGTGAAATGATGTCAAGAACAATTTAGGACTGCAAATCTGTTCAACCTAGTACAGACTAATTTATTCACTAAGTAAACAATATTTAGTGAGCATCTATTACATGCAAAGTGTTGTGTTTGGCTTTTGATACACTAAAAGATAAATGAGAATATATATCTTACTCTCATAGGGCTAATGATTTTAAACTGCTAAAAAAAAAGATTTACATAAACCTTTCTATTAATTGTGCTGTGACCCTAAAACTGCTCTAAAGAGAGTCTTAGAAAATAAATACACAAAACAAAAAAAAAAGTGTACATACAGCTCTTACAAAGATGTGAAAAATTAACTTTTAAGGTACTTGACAGATCTGGTATACTTTAAAGAAAAAAATATTAGGTTTATTCTTTTATATTATTGAGCAAGAACTGATATTTAGGTAACAGTCAATAAAAAGTTACAAGTACATGAGTGTGTATCACTTATAAAATGCCCTAGTAAATTATTTTTTATGTGATCTTTTTGTTAATAGAGTTATACAATAGGAGATGAGGTATGAAGGATTATTAATTCAATATCAGATGCCAGATGTGTAAAATTGTCTCAGATTGTCTAAAGCCACATATAATATATGCATAATTATTAACATGCTACAGTTATTTATTGGCAACAAAAGTAGGTAAGTGAATCACTAGCTAACCCTGCCAAAGACACTGTTATAACCCCACCACCAGGGAAAAAAAGTGGGAGAGGAATGGACAGACGGATGCTGTGGGAATCCATAACAACCAAAGGTAGTGGTGGTGGTGGTGACTGGGGGTACCGTTTTTGTTGTTCAGATAAAAAGATGCAGCATAGATTTTCTCTCAACAGCAATTCAGTGTCATTGCAGCCTGTCATTTGCCCCTCTGAAGCTAGTACCACATGAAGGTTCTGAGATTAGTTCAGTCAGTGGGGTCAGCCTGAGTGAAACGGTGCCAAAAACTGAGAGGCTATCATATGACTGATGATCCTTAGATCTGAGCCTCACAGAGTTCTGAGCAGCAGCTGAGGTAGGATGGTAGTTAAGTGTAGACAAATCTGAGAATGAATTCTAGATCCCTCTCTTCAATTGTGTGATCTTGAACAAGTTACAGTTTCCCTGTCTGTAAAATGACAATCACGTTATCTACATGATAAGATTGTTTGTGCATATTACATTGTAGGCATATAAAGGATTGTATAGTGCCTACAATAAAGTAAGTACTGCTAAATGGAGTCTATTAGTACTGACCTAGTTGTATGAAAAAAAAAAAAAAGGGCTGTCTGCCCTTTAAGCTAAGGAGCTAAGCAGGCAGTAAGGAGATAGAAAGATGGCTTGTTCAAAATATCACTCTGTATTCTACAATTCATCCAAGAGCCAATCTCATGCTGAATGTTCACAGGACATCTTCGAATCAGGAAATGCTAAAACAATATTAATAGCCACAACAGCAACCCTAACCAGCCTTTTTAAGAACCATCCCTATTACTGAAGAGGAAGGTAGGATAAGCTAAGCATTTACCTGTGCAGCAATACTGCCCATGTTGCTGAGTGAAAAATGATCATTTTCCATACCTAACTGAAACGATCAGAATATGGGGAAAAAAGCACAAAATGACTGTGATTATTCAAGTGGAGTCAAGCCAGAGTGTGGTGGGCTCCTTAAAAATCACTTGTGGGCAGTATCGCATTTTTATGTATTCTAAAGAGACCCTGTAAACAACCCGAGTTTATATGTAACGCAATATTTGCATATATAAGTAAAACATATTATCATCAGTTTTTTTCTCAGGGCTTGAAACTGTTGTTGTTCTAGTCCTTTCTTTTTCGACGTAGAGGATAGCACAGATCCAGACTTCTTAAATGGTGTTTTCCAAATCCTATCCAGTTATATAATCTCTAGAATTGTTTAGGTCCTGTGAAGGTGAAGTTATTATCAGCACAATTCCATTCCAGCTGGAAATATATTATAGAGAATTTTTTTTTTAAGTTCTTTTTAGTTCTAGGTTGACACAGCTATGTTGTGAAGTTTGGAAAGTTTATCTTTCCTTCACATGGGTTGGGCCTGACTATAGATGGCAGAGAGGGTGCTTAGTGGTGCTTCTTGAACCATTAATAAATCTTATAGCTAATTCATTGAGGGCACTGAAAAGGGCTTTGGCTGGGTGTTCAGGGGCAGTGACTCCATAAAAGGGTTCTGAACCTAAACATAGACTAAAAAACATTTCCCCTACGACTGAAATAAGCATCCTCAGGAAACTTTTAAGTGCTTTACATTTTAAATTTGACCTATTTTGAGAAAAGACACTATGTAATTTCAAATACTTTTATTTAATATGTATTTATTTCTTCTAGACCCACTATTGTTCTATCATTACTATATTGTTATTATAAAAGGTAGACATTAATCATTAATAAAGCTAATTAAATTTTTAAAAATTGAGGTGTCCTAACATCTAAGGTATACTTGAACAAAAAGCCTATGAAGAGTAAGAGGAATTAAAAGTAGACTTAAAAAACTTTTAATTATGCTTAATTTTATAAATTACTGAGTTAGACTTAGCCAGTCATGAATGCTTTAAAAATCTATCTTTCTATCAGAAAAAGGAAGTATGAGAAGCAACAGTTATCTATTTATCAACTCTGTGAAATGAAAACAGATAAAGGGCAATAAGAAAGGAAGAGGAAATTATATGATAAACACCTGTTAACCCAAGGGCACAGTTGGTCTGTCTGGACCTTAGGTCAGAGTAGCTATAATAAAACTAGAAAATGCATGAAAAAGTAAGTTTATAAAAATAAGCTTTATTTGAATTTTCTAGTAATAATAGCTCCACTTAAAATGAAATAATTTAATATCAAATGTTATGTGTAAACATGATAAATTTGAACTTTAATGTAGAAATCTGATCTACAATACACTAAACATTAATAAGTCTATTTACCCTGTCATCCACACTACACAGTTTATTAAGGAGAAAATAGTTTTTTTAAATTTATTTTATTTTTTTTTTTTAGGTGAGGTCAACAAGGACTTTGTCAGCTTAAAATCCTTTATTTTTTTTATTTTTTACATCTACAGCACTTGGTATCCCATCCAAATACTAACTCGGCCTGACCCTGCTTAGCTTCCAAGATCAGACAGGATCAGGCTTGTTCAGGTTAGAATGGCCATAGACAAAAAAAGTTTTTTAATTAGTTTTTTGAAACTTCTTACATGAAAATTTAAGAGTTATAATCAAGAAAATGAGCAAAACTAGAATTCAGATAAACATTAAGAATATTTTCAAAGTACTATCAACTTGAAGCTATGACTATAGAAAAGAAGTATTTGTTCTTGTGGAATGTAAAATTCTACTGACCTGCTTTTACATCTATCTGGGGTCTTAATTTGGGTATTATCTCCTCCAGAATCTGATGTTCTATGCTTAATCTTGCCCTAATATCATCATACTGCATTGTAACCATCTTTTATATGACTGTAAACATGGGGACAAGGGTTTTGCCTTATTCACCATTACATCTCTAGACCTTAGCACAGTACCTAATAAACAGTGGTATGGTTTAGGTTTAAATATTTGTTAAAGGAATGTTGGATGACTTGTGTTACCATCTACTTCTAATGATTAAAAAAACTGACAAGCATGAAAAAATTAGAGAATGACATTCCTAAACAAATTGTTTTTCAACCTTTGAAAACTAAGCTTCCAACCTTTTTATCTTCCATGTTTTCTTCCTTCTTTTCCTCTTAATCATTATAAAACTAAATCATGAGAACCTGAATCTCAAATATTTATAACAGATTAGAAAGCCTAGTTGGTTTGGCCCCAGGGTGAGCAGAGGTGAGCAATGAAAATCCCACTTGTTAACACACACCTAGTGTGGTAGAAGTTGAGACACATATATCTTCAGAGTTCCCTGAAAGAGTTCTGCCTAATTGTTTGGTCCTATACTCTCTGAAAGGCCACCTCTGAATATTATTCCTGAGACAGATTCCTCCATTATTTTATTACATTGTGGTATTTATGACAGTTTGAATCATTCATGTGATTATTGGTTTATGTCTTTATTCTCTCTCTCCTCCACTAGGCTGTACAACCCATAGAGGCCACATTTTTTGTTCCACACTCTATATCCAGGGTTTGGTTTAGTGCCTAACATACAATAAACACTCAGCAGCTTTCAGTCAAGAGACTAAAAATTTAGGTAGGAAACAGTCACCCCTACCATTGTTTTCTCTACATTCTAACTCTATCTGTCACATGGAAGCCTTGATACTGTAGGTACTCTTTTATTGTAAATTCTATTCACTCAGTAGCAAGTCAGGAAAACTTGAAATATATGAAAGCAGCTGCTAGTACAATTTGTGGCATTTAGGAGAAAGGCTTACTACACATTAGTTCCTTTGCAGTGGCCAGCCGGTATCTGCAGAAAGAGAGAGATATGATTTGACTAAAAAAGCCCCAAAACAGACATTTTAAGTAGAGAAAAATAGAAGAAACAAGGGCTCCAAGGCAGAAAAGAGGTAAGCAGATGTCAGATACAATAAGTAAAAAAAAAAAAAAAAAAACCAGTAAGGCAGAGTAGTAAGAATATAGTAGTAGTTAGAAATGCAAAGAGACTTTAACATGATAAAAAAATTGCCAAGAAATCTATTAGCTTTTCCCTTAGGTGACATAGCCTTCCCCTCATATAAATAAAATAATTGCTACTATTATAGTTCGGAGAAAAATCAACTGAAATGTACATTAAACACACTTTAGACATTTAACATTCTTCACATGCTTTCATATGCTGGAAACTCAGCCTGTGTAAATATAGCCATGAACTTTATTATTTACTATGATAAAGTAACAGCATATCCTCCTCTATGTACTACCTGCAGTTATAAAAGGCAAATGTGTACTTGCTCTTTTGGTACAATTACAAGGCAGCAGAATGTAGAGTTGTGTTTTCTTTGCATTTTGTGCTTCTCAACATGGAAAGAGAAACTTGGTATCATGAAAAGTTTAATACAAATTCTTTTTTTCACACTTTGTTTCTTCCACTTTCTCACTACTTTAGCCAAACTTATGTTAGCTTCCTCATTAAAATTATTTTCTGTCTAAATCATTATCTTTCTCGTCTGTATATATGTAAGTTTGTGTGTTATACGCATGTGTGTATTCTTTATTTTGTTCTTAAAGAAGATATCTTATATGCATTGTATATGAAAAGTAATCATTATGCCTCCATACTTCCAAGAGTTATCCACCTGATACAAAGAAATTCATCAAGAGTTCATTTGAATTCACAGCCTTTGCACACCTGTAGTGATAAACTGCTTTTCTAACAGCCTGTTGTCTTCATGAGGGCTAGAATCTTGTCTATATTTCTTTCTTTTTTTTTTTATAGAATCTTGTCTATATTTCTTTCAGGACCAGGCATACAAGACAGCCACTGAATATTTAAATCATTTATTAAGCAAAGATTTATTGAGTACTTACTATGTGCTAGGCATTTTTCTAGTAGTTGAAGATGTAGGAGGAAATAAAGTAAATGAAAATTTCTGATAACATAGAGACTGTTTTGTTGTGTGATAAAATTACAATAAACAAGACAAGTAAGGTAAATATGTAAAATAAAAGACAATGGTCCATGCTAAGAAATTTAAATAAATCAAGGAAGGAAGAAATAAATGCTGGGACAGTAAGCTAGGGTTAACATTTTAGAGAAAAGAACTTGTGATAATATCATTGAGAGATCAAATGCAGGTAAAGGCCTAAAATAAATGAAAGAAGGAGAGGGAAAGATATCCTTGGACGAAAGGCACTCAAGCCAAAGGAATGGGAAATACAAAGGCCTCCTTGAATAAGTATTCACTTCTGTTTTCTACAAAAGTGTCAGGCTAGATATTCATAGAAATTTTCCTATTAAAACATAGTGGTGCCACATTTATAGAAGAAAACACACAAACACATATACAAATGAAAACATTTTAAAAGTTTGATCTCACAGAGAGAACTTAAAATTTCAAGACAGAAACAAAAAAGATGTGAGGACAGGACACCTGGCACCATTATGATGCTACTACAACATACCAAGAGTATCATCCAACTCAGTAATAACCAGGGAACCTCAGAGACATGAAGGAAATTCACGGTAACTTTAGTCACAGAAAATGGCAACTAAGTAATACACCTGGAGTAGCCAGAAAAAAAAAAATCCACTCTAGCAGGACATCTCCAATAACCCAAATCATGTGGGAATCTCAAAGTAAAAGCAAATTCTAATAAAGAAGAGCTCATCAATAATAAGAAAGATATTAGGAAAGATTTATCCATAAATGAGTCGGCAGACACACAAGTTCTTTAGATTGAATATGAGAATTAAGTTAAAAATGAACAGAACACAGCCTTAAGAACTGAAATAATAGAATATTAATCTCAGACTTTAGTGTGACAAAATGTTTAAAATGATAAAAAAATTTAAAGAGAGAGGTAACAATAAAGAGAAGAAACAGTGGAAAAGAAAGCAGATTTGATAAATAAAAACAAGAAGGTTTATAGAAAAATTTTCATTAAAATTAATGTCTGAAATGAGGCTATATCACATTCTAAGTAAAAGAATTATTAAAAAATAAAGATGATAATAATGAAAATGAAATGTCATCAAGATACAATAAACTGCCCCTCTAAGCAACTAGATATAGATATAGAATAGATATAAAATATATAAATCACAAACAGCAAAATCCTTAATCATAATGAAAGACTTTATCATATTTCTACCACTAATTTCAAGAGTAAGAAGGTAAAAATACCAGAATGATAATTTATTTGAACGAAATATTCAAGCTACCTTAAAACTTAGATTAAAAGGACAATTTTATAGAAAATGTAACTGACTTAAAAAAAATTGGTAAAGCTGAATAGACTATTATAAATAAAGCCATTACTTCAGTAGTTAGAAATGTATATAAACACACACATGCACACACAAACACATAATTTACTAGGCCCTAATATATTTAAAGGCAACATTTAGTCCTAATTACTTTTGCTTTCACTGCCCTTGACGTATATCAAACTAAAAAGTTTTTGCACAGCAAAAGAAACCATCAGCAAAACAAAAAAATAACCTACTGAATAGAAAAAGATATTCACAAGTGATATATCCAACAAGGTGTTAATATCCAAAATATATAAGAAATTCATAAAGCTTAACAACAGAAAACACAAATGATCCAATTTATAAATGGACAGACAACCTGAATACACATTTTTCCAAAGAGTACATAAAGATGACCAAAAGACAGGTGGAACAATGCTTGACATCACTAATCATGAACAAAACGGAAGTCAAAACCGCAGTGAGATACCACCTCACATCACTCAGCATGGCTAATATCAAAAAATCAACAAATAACAAGTACAGGCAAGGAAGTAGAGGAAAGGGGACCCTTGTACACTGCTGGTGGGATTGTAAATTGGTACAGCCAATATGGAAAACAATATGGACACCTAGGTTGCTTCCATACCTTGGATATATATTTTTTTTTATTATATATATAATATATATAAATTCAGTATATATATATATAATTCAGTATTTATATATACACACACACATGAATATATGTAATGAAAATTACTCTGCAATAAAAAAAATAATGAAATCTTGCCATTGGTGACCACATGGTTGGACCTAGAGTATATATATTATGTTAAGTGGAATAAGACAGAGACAAATACCATATGATTTCAGTAACTGTGGAATGTAAAAAAACAAAACAAAAATAAACAAAACAAAACATTAATAGACTCATAGGTTCAGAGTATAAGTTGATGGTTGGCAAAGTGGGCAAAATGGGTAAAGGAGGTCAATTCAATCAAACAAACAATAAATAAAGAAGAAATGCTGTTAAAAATATTCCAGGAATTTCCCTTCTATTCCAAGCTTATTAAAAAAAAAGAGCAAAACAAAAACAATAAGGCAAAAAATAAGAGTAAATAAAATAAACTATCCTCTCATATTTTTATTCATGTTTGACAGATGAGGTAAAATTCATAAAGTCATCTTATGTGGTGCTTATTGTAGGTAGAGGAAATATCTAAAGCAATTATATTTAAAAGTGGAGAGAGGTAAAGGGACTTAAATGGAAGTAGTTTTTTAATTTTATTTAAAGTGGTAAGTTATCATTACTAGTAAAAGGAAAACAAACAAACAAAAAACCCACAGATAACATTATACTCAATGGTGAAAGACTTAAAACTTTCTGCCTAAAATCAGAAGCAAAAGAAAAAAAAATTAAGGCAATATTTGATAAACCTTAAAATCTATGTTATAAAAACTCTACCATAAAAAAAAAAGTAAAAGCACTTCAACTCATTACATAAGAATATTAAACATTGATATCAAAACTAGATAAAGGATTTATAAGGAAGAAAAATTATTCGCAATAATTAGGCTTTAAAGGTAAAATAGAGCAAAGAACACTGAGGGGAAGGAGGTAACAATATCTATCATTTATTTAGCTCATACTAAGTGTTTAGCCCAAAGTTTTGTATATATTATTTAACTTAATCTGTATATCAGCCATGTGAGGTAGTTTATTTTCATCTTTATCACCATTTTAAAAGAAAAAAATTGATGGTTAAAGAAAAGAAATTGGCTCAAGGTCTCAGAGCTAATAGGTGGCAGATCTAGATGTTAGGCGAATATAGCCTGTTAAACACTACTTTCTAATTTTTCCTCATGTTTTTAAAAGCATTAAAAGAAGACATTATAATGTCTCCATAAGACTAAATATAATTTTGAATGCAATATTAATTTTGGCTTTCAGCAGTTTTACTATGATATTCTAAAGCACCATTTTCTTAAAATTTACAATATTTTGGGTTCACTAAAGTTCTTGAATATATATATGTCTTTTACAAAAATTGGAAAGCTTTAATCTTTATTCTTAAAATATTTAAATATTTTTTCTGCTCCATTCTTGTTCTTCAGTGACCTAAATGCTACACCTTTTAAAACTTTCCTTTAGACTTCTGAGGTTCTACTTATTTTTTCACCTTTTTTCTCATTCCTTTTTAGATTGAATGATTTCTATTGATTTACCTTTAAATTTATTAACTTCTCCTTTTGCTAATTCCATTAAACTATTAAGCTTATTCAGTAATTTGTTTCAGACAATGTACTTTTCTATTTTAAACTTTCCATTTAGTTATATATATATATATAGTTATATATATATATATAACTATATATAGTTAAAAATAACTATATATATACTTATATATTTACTTCTCTGTTCATATTTGCTAGTTTTTATTCATTTCACCTATATTTTCTTTTATCTCCTTCAGCATAGCTTTTAACAGCTGCTTTAATTTTCTGGCCTGAAAATTCTAACATCTAGATTATTTTAGGATCATCATCTGTTGATTTCTTGTTCCCCTGAGAAAGCATTACAGTTTATTGGTGTTTTTTTCTTTTTCTTTTTTTATATTTGATGTAATTTGGGGTTTTATCTTGGACACTGTTAATGTTAATTGTAGATGCTCTGGATTCTGTTATACAGAACCAGAGAGTACTGATATTTCATTTTAGCAGGCCATTAACTTGGCTAGCCTAAAACCATGAACTCTGTCCTATTGAGTCTGCCCTATGCATGTGTGGTTCAGGGGTCAGCCAAAGAGTTCGGCAGAGTTTGTATAAATAATTTGAGGTTCCTCATCCTTTTCCTTTCCTGTGCTACCCTTCACTCTCTGGTATCCCCACTCTTACCCAGAGTCCCTCTAGTCAGAAGATAATAGGTTCTCTTTTGAAGTTTAGTTGCCCTATACTGCCAGTACAATATCAGATATTCTCAGGAAAACCTGCAAAAATGTGAAACTCACCACACCCCATGTCAGTTGCTTAATCCAAGTTCAAGCCCCCTCTAAAATCTTCCTACTATTGTTCATTCTTCAAAACCCTTAGATCATTGTACTGTATTTTGTTTGTTTTGCTTTTTTGATTTTGTTCATAGTTTAATGTTGTTATTTGCAAGTGGGCTGTCTAACTAGAAGTTTATAACTCCATATGAGGAGCAAAATTCTTATGATTAATTCTGGGAACCAATGGCTCTAAAAGAGAAGTACAGATAAAAATAGGAGTAAATGAATTAGAAAACAAGTCACTTGCTTCTTGGAGAAGCCTAAATAATAACAATGAAGAAAAGGAACAAGGAAGTGGTAATAAATAAGTTTAAAGTGCCACCAAAGACATAAGAATACAAGTGAAATTTATATATGACAAATTCTCAAAAGTTTTGGAAATGAAAAAAAATGTCAGCCAAATGTTTCAAGACCAATGCTCTTATCATATCCCAGAACCAAAGTAGAAAAATAAATTATAAAAGAATCTGTTCCAGTTTTTTTTTTTGACCAAGATTTACACTAACCCGCAATATATCTCAAAGTTTAAAAAACTATCTCAACTAAATTATATTTTATAAATTAAAAATAAGCACACACTCAAATGTAAAATTGTAAAAAAGTTAAAGCATGTTCACTTTGTAGATGAACCGAGTCCATACATCACTAACATTGTAAGACATGTTTTTAGCCTTTACACATTATAAGACAGGGTAACATCAACATTGGGTATTAGAAGATACAATCTCATTTAAAACTCAAAAAGAATCTAAACTCTGAGAGAGATCTATTATTTGAAATAATTTCATTATATTTTTTTCTCTTTGGTTATGCCTCTAGATCTAATTCTATTAGGTTATGGTGAAATCATGCCCCCAACTCCCTCTCCATCAGCCATTAGAAGATACGGTTCTGGTGCAGGACAGGGCAAATTACCCCAAGAGAAGAGGGTCCTTTGGCGGAGAGTGTAGAAAGAATTCAACACACACGCCAATGTTAGAGTCAAAGGAAAGTTTATCAGAAAAGGGGTAACAATCCACAGACAGAGTATGGTCTCCTCTCAAAGGCAGAGAGTGAGAAGGGCAGTGAGAGAAAGAGTAAAGGTAATGAGAGGGACCCTGAGCAGTCAGGGAATTTATCAGTCAGTTGAAAATCTAACAGGTGCTCACCAGGTAGATAGGATCTAATTCCTGGGCAGAAGGCAGGAATCAAGGATGATTCTCTGTAACTGGGAGTTGACAATAAAGAGCAATGGAGTAAGTATTCTGTTATGGGAAGAAGGGTATTCCACATTGAGGAAATATCAAGAGCAAAACTATCATAAAAAAAAGAATTTTTAATTTTCTGTTTTCTACTTCGTGAACATGTCACTATAAGCAGAAATTATCTGAAAAAGTAACAATTTCAATCAGTTTGCAAATTCTGGCAGGCTTACTTAAACCTAAGGATGAGGATAAAATTACCTTCAAGTTCCTATTTGCAACTTCTCATATCCTAAAAAGCTATTTATATTGCTCATATGTGCATTAAGTTGTGTCTTTTCTAAAACACTCTATTTAAATGTGAAATGGTTGGATCAATATCACTGATCTTCATTTTGTTTTGAAAGGGCAGTTAGAAGGAATTATCTATACACACACTAATGACAAGAAAAAGAATTTTTACTCCTTCCTTTGAAATAAAGAAACATACTTAAGCCAAGAAATTCCATGTTTAATTTATAATTCACAAAAGTCTACAAATTATATAGTGAAAATTTTCCTGAAAATTTCCCTCATTTTTACTTGAATATAACTATAATTTATTAAATATCAGTTTTAACAAAATGAACGAGTACAAGAGTTCAGATAGAGCTTATTTCTTGCCATAATCCATATGAATGCCAAATACGTTTCAAGCAGAATGTTTGGCTACTTAGTGCAAATGAATCCTCTTGCCCTTCATTTAAACAAAACAAAACAAACATTTCTTCAGATTGGGCACTTACCACCTAGTTAAAGGCTCCCCAGTCACTGCTTAGTAGTGAAAAAGTACTAAGAGAGACAGAGTGAACCCTTTAGCTGTTAGGGTATATCATACAGTAGACCACATGTTCTTCAGAAACAAGCTACAACAGCAGAAAAAGGTGTGTTATACTTTGCCTGTGATCTTGGTTTATAGGATGGGGAAGGAAAAAATGCAAGAAAGGGAACTAATATTGAATTATACCCTATTATGGGTTAGGCACTTAGCAAATGTCTTATCATTTAATCTCATCACAATAAAATGAGGTAGTAATGCCATATAATAGATGAAAGGAGTGGGGTTCAAAAAGGCTAAGTTACTATTGTGACATCATGTATCACCCAACTGGTGACATGGTGACTTAAAATTCCAATCTGTTCTTTTCCATACATATTTTTGTTTAGTTTATGTCTCAGTTTTAAAAAGTAACATATTTCCTTTGGATGGCAACTCTAGAAGGCAGGAGATTCCCCTCCAGCTGTTTTTGGGCAATATCATTTCCCAGGTGTTGTAGACTAATTATGATAACAGCCTCCTCCTCTCTGAAGGAGTATATGGCTAATGTGTAACTCAAGAGAATTGATTTCAAAAGGGGTGAGCCTTACTACTAAGGTGGTAGCATAAGCCTGTCCAGAAGACGATCGATGAAATCTTGTCTTTGCTCCACTGGTTTCTGCTCCTTGGTGTCCCCAAGGTACACTCTGCCATTGCTAGACCTACCACCACAGTCTCCTTTCCCTCCAGGCTTCTTTTCCTGCCAAATTTATCAGGTCTAGCTCTTTGATATCATAGATATTGTCAAGAGCTAGGCCTCTTGAGTTTTCTGCCTTCAAATCCCTTTAACATTGTCTTTCTCACCCAGCCAAAACCTAAGGTCCATCACTTTATACTTTTGCTAATACCCTCAATTCACATCCTGGTTTTCCTCTGTCTTTTCACCAAGATCTCTTGGCTGAAATCCTGAGACAAGAATTCTAGTGTAAGTGGTTAATTTGAAAGGTGTCCCCAGGAAAGCTGGTAAGGAAGAAAGTAAGGCAGAGAAGGAAAATAAGGCATTCTGCAAAGGTAACCATCAATAGTTCCTAGATCCCTATTCTTGCATGCTGTCTCTCCCATCAAGAGGCAGAGTTTGTTTCCCCCCATCTTGAATCTGGGCTGACCTTGTACCTTGTTTTGACTCACAGATTGCAGCAAAAGTCACACTGTGCCAGTTCTGAGTCAAAGCAAAAGAATCTTGTCAGCCTCCCCTTTTGCTGTCCTAGGCTACAATATATTGTAAAGAACCTTTGCCTAGATTAGTGGATGATAAGAAAGCACATGGAGAGAAAGTGGCCTAGACACCCCCTGATCATTCCACCTATTCCCAGTGAGGCCCCAGATCTATAAGTAAAGCCATTGTGACATTCCTGACCCAGACAGGCAAGTGCAGCTACATGAGTGACCACTGCTATTACTAAGAAGAGCAGATGAACTCCCCATCTAAGCTGAACTACCTAACCCACATAATTGTGAGATATACTAAATCCTTGTTATTTTAAACATTAAGTTTTGGGGTAGTTTGTTATGTAGCCATAAATCAAAGAGGTAGAAAGTCAATAAAAGATGTGTTTATTAAGCAACTTGCTGCCATGGTAAACTGGACTTAAATCTTACTGGGCTATCTTGGGAACCTGCAGAACATGCCTCACCATTACCCCATGTGAAGGAAGAAGATGCTAGGGTACTTATTTATCCACTAACTTGCCACCAGTTATTTGCTTAAGGCTTCTTCTAGTGACATCAACTCTTTGGCACTTGGAGCCTGTCCCACACCCGGGAGGAATTAAAAGGCCCTCAGGCAGAGAGTTGCAAGTATCAGCCAGCCATAAGAAATCTTCAGTGGCAAGAGATGAGTGAGTGGTGATGAGAATTGAAAAGAGTACCAACATCAGTGAAAACTTAATTCTGGAGCAATCCAGCTACCTGCTTTTCTCCATTCCTAGGTATCAGAAGCTAATGAGGATCTTGCGAACTCACAGACTATAAACACTACTCACCCACAGCCTCACGAGGAGCTGGGCCTAAATATTGCTTAACAATCCTTCCAAGTTTCCCTAATCAGCACCCACTCGCTTTCTGTATTTGACACCTATTTCAAAGCTTCTTTCCTGAAATCTACTCCACTCTCCCCCTCAGGTATCTGCAAAGAAATGTGCTATCTCAAGGAGAAAATAATGGATTAACTTTTTGCTGCCTCACTTACAAACAACTGCACTGAGACCCATCCATTCTTTAATCCCTACTAACACTACATCCAAGATTTATCCATCTACCTTTCCATCACTGAAATCCCTCACCTTAGGGTTTTTGTACCTCCTATGTAATTGCCCCTGTTTTTCTTAACATAAGAAATCTGGTAGAACCATTGACCTACTGAAATTCTACATATTGTTCCTATTGCCTAAAATATACTCTTCTTTCTTTCCTCACTCCACCCAAATCTTTCATGGAAAACTCGTCTTCATCCTTTAGTTCTCAACAGCTGCTACCTCCTCAGGAAAGTCTTCTCTAACTTTGCTGCCCATCACTTCCCAAATCTATGCTTACATGTCACAGAAATTTGCTCTGTATTGAAACTGCATAATTCCATTTCTTGTTATTCCCTCTTTCTCTCTCACTGAGTTTAAGGTCCTCCTTAAATCAGGCATTTGTTTTATACATTTTTGAATCACAGTCTCTTTGCCTAGAACATAGCTGTTGCTTAATAAATATTCATTGAATAAATAAATGAATAGGGTCTTCTCATTCTCCTGTCCTCATCATTCCAGAGTAACTTAATGAAAGCATCATGCAGGATATAAGCATACCATGGCTCTATCTCTTTTCACTATCTTTTTCTTTTAGTCTTCCACAAAGTATCATACTGAGTCCCTTTTCAGTTTGCACAGTTTAGTAAAAAATAACAGAGCAAAATGTATCTGCTTAGGACCTCAGGAATTCATTCCTAACTTGGAACTTTTTGTCTTGTTACAATGCTCTGGTGAAACAGATTTCAGCACTGGCTTCTAAAATGGAATTTATATTTCTCATTAACAAAAATTCAGAATTTCTTAATTTTTAAAACAATTTCATAGGCACAAATACATACTTGTTTATTCATGGTGAGCTTGTTTAAGAAAATGTTTCTAAAAATATAAAATGACCTTTTTTTTTGTAGTCAGATTGATGGGCCTATCAACACCAGTTTTTATATGTATAGTTTTTATGTTCATAAGGAATGAGCCATCAACCAAAGATAAATGAAAAAAGTCATTCTGGGCTTCTAGTCACTTCTAAGACCTACTACTCAGTCCTAGAGTCTTTTCTTAAACCAAAGGCCAGAATCCCTGGAAAAGGATTTGGAACAAAGGATTTATATTTGCCTCCTCCATACCATGTTCTCAAAACAGGGGAATGTGGGTGATTTTAAGTTTTTAATATAATATCAATCCCGTTGCTTTAGAATGTCGAAAATCTGCTCAGAGCCAATCCAACCTACCTTCTCCCTTCCCCACTTTACCACCTTTGGGAAGAGGTGAGGGAGGTAAAGCAGCTTTTAAAAGCTGTTTTCCAACTGGAAATACACGAGCAAAAGAATGAAACTAGACTACTACCTGTCACCATACACCAAAATTAACTCAAAATGAATCAGACCCCTAAATATAAGACCTGAAACAATAAAATGCACAGAGGAAAACATAGGTACTAAATTCATGGACCTTGGATTTAGAGAGCATATTATGAATTTGACCTCAAAGGCAAGGGGAGAAAAGGAAAAATAAATAAATGGGATTATATCAATCTAAAAAGCTTCTGCACAGCAAAAGAAACCATCAACAAGACAAAGAGGCAACCAATCTGAATGGGAAAAGATATTTGCAAATAACATCTCTGATAAGGGCCTACTATCTAAAATATACAAAGGGCTCATAAAACTCAACAATAAAAAAATGAACAAGCCAATTGAAAAATGGTCATGGGACCTGAACAGACACTTCTCCCATACAAATGGCCAATAGACATATGAAAAGAGGCTCAGCTTCACTAGCTAGCTATCAGGGAAATGCAAATCAAAACCACAATGAAATACCACCTTATACCTGTTAGAATGGCTATCATCAACAGGACAGGTAATAACAAGTGCTGGAAAGGTTGTGAGGAAAAGGGAACCCTCATACACTGCTGGTGGGACTGCAAATTGGTACAGCCACTATGGAAAACAATATGAAGGTTTCACAAAAAACTAAGAATTGATCTACCAAATGATATCCAGCAATCCCTCTACTGGATATTTATTCCAAAGACTTGAAAACATATATTCAAAAAGATATTTGCACACCGATGATCACAGACGAATTATTCATGGTGGCCAGGACATGGAAGCGATCGAAGTGTCCTATAATAGATGACTAGACAAAGAATCTGTGGTACATATATACAATGGAACATTACTCAGCCATAAGAAGAGATGAAATACTGACATTTGCAACAACCATGGATGAACCTTGAGATAACAATGCTAAGAGAAATAAACCAGACAGAAAAAGTTGAAAACCACACTATATCACTGATATGTGGGAAATAAACCTAAAAGCAACAAACAGACAAGACAAACAAACAAAGACACATGGTTACCAGAGGGCAGGGGGGAGAGGAGGGAGGTAGATAGGATAAAAGGGGTCAAATATGTGGCGACAGAAAGAAATCTAACTATGAGAGGTGAACACACATGCAATATATACGCCTTACTGTTGAATTTTATACCTGAAACTTACTGGGTTTTGTTATCCAATGTCACCATAAAAATATATATTTATATGTATATATATAGTCACAATAAAATATATACACATATATGTATATATATGCACCCCAATGTTCATAGCAGCATTATTCATGGTGGCCAAGATATGGAAAAACCTGAAGTATCCTTTGATAGATGACTGGATAAAGAAGCTGTGTACACATATACAATGGAACATTACTCAGCCACAAGAAAAGATGAAATACTTTCATTTGCGTTGATATAGATAGATCTTGAGACGATCATGCTAAATGAAATAAGTCAGACAGAAAAAGTTGAGAACCATATAATTTCGGTTATATGTGAGATATAAAACTGGAAACAATAAATTAACATGACAAAGAAAGACTTATGGACACAGACAACAGAATAGTGGTTACCAGAGGGAAAAGGGGGAGAGGCAGGGAAGTAGATAAGGGTAAAAAGGGTCAAATATATGGTGAGAGAAAGAAATTTAACTTTATGTGGTGAACACACAATGCAATATATAATTATTGAATTGTATACTTAAAATCTATATAGTTTTATTTACCAATATCACCCCAATAAATTTAATGATAAATTTAATTTTATATATATACATATATATATAAAAGCTGGTTTTCAGGGAGATAAGGACATTAAGTTCCACTCCAATTATTTTTTGTTTCCTGCCATCTCAAATCCTGAATATATCTAACATTATGAAGTGTTTGTGTTATTCACTGAAAACATCCTCCCAGTTAAGATTTTTTAAAATTTAGATTAATGTAAAAATACAGTAAAGGGTGAAATCAGATTAGCAAATCTTTTGAAAAACACTGTTTTTTATAAAATTTGGTAAAATGTAGTCAGAAGCATGTTTCCCAGGCTATTTTCTTGGTCTGTGGATACCTGGGACATAATTTAGTTTTCCATCCCCTATTCCCAGATCAGCTCACTCTTTGCTCAGCTCTGTCTTCAGTCTGGCATATAATTACTTCTTCAGCTCCTGTGCTATTTGGTTTTAAGCACCTCTTACCCCCAAGGCCTCATGACTCTAAGGGCTTGTTGAATTTAAACAAGCACATTTAAATCTTTGTCTTTAAATGAGTAAAATAAAACTCTTAACACCTAACACAGTACTCTTCTATCTACCTACACTCTAACTGTGCACGTTATAATTGTCTACCAGATCATAATGAGCATCTATGCTCAAAATCAGAGAAAGAAGGACTCATTCTAGAGGTAAATTTACAATAAATGGTTTTATTCTTGATTAGCTATGTGAATTTGGGAACACAGAGATTGGCACATGCATAATTTAACTACCTAATAAATATCAGATGATCAGGGACACCTTGGAAATAAAGGTGGGGGAAAAGATAGTGAAGGAAAAACAAAAGAGAAAAACAAGATTGGCAACTGAAAAAAAATATGACAATTAAATGAAGAAAATTTAAGCCTTATTTCTCACCCAACAAACTCTACACTTACATATATTCTCATGCTCATGTGTGAATGCATGCATACAGACATTTTAATTATGGAAATGTTAAAAATATATGGCTTTCCTGAGAGAGGCCTGGATTCAACTAATACTGCTGCTGGCAAATCATAAATGGTATCTGTGGCCTTAGTTTACTCTTGAGTAAATGATTGATCATGATATTTGTCCTACATTCTAATTTACCCCAAATACCAATAAGTGAATATTGAATGAGAATCCTCATTCAGAAACACTATCAAAAATGCCACAAAAGAATTATTACAATTATAACTATGAACTAGAGAAAAAAAATATCTTAATGAAAAAAATGAATACATTTTAAAAGATCTTAAATGAAAAATAAAGGATGCTGAATCGTATGAAAGAAACAGAAATTTAAGAAGTGGAATACTATTCTTTCACCTGTCAAATCAATGAAATTTAAGTGAAGTAAAGAAAAATCCAGTGTTGAAAACCTGCACCGCAGTGGGGATATAAACTGGTACAAAGTTTTTTGAAAGAAAATTAAGCATTATGTATCAAAAGGATAAATAATGATTATACACAGTGTCAATTTGGGTCCTGTGATGCCAAGAGCAAGTGAGTGTGTAAGATATTAATCTGTGAATGATAAAGGGGCAGCGGTTTGGGCAAGGCAAGTGCTCAGATTGTGATGCAAATCTGACACCTATTAAGAGAAAGAGAAGAGTTTCTTCATATGCAGAGCAATTCTAAGAGTCTTGGCCAAATTGAGACTGCCCCTTGGAATAATCCCGGGTTGTACAGGGCCATCTCAGTTCTAACACTCTCAATGTGTCCAGTCATTGGCTAGGAGCAGTGCAGGAGAAACACTGCTTCAGGGTGAATGCCTGAATGCCATGGTAGGTCCAAAGTGTGGTAGCTGGAAGGTATCAATCATTTATGCTCTCCACAACAGCTTCTCTTAAAAGCAGATCTAAGAAAGGCATCTCCATGGCCATCACATATGGCTTTATTCCAAATCTAGTAGTAATCTATCCCAAGGAAGTAAGCTAAATACTAGAAAAAAGTTATATGGACAAAGTTCATCACAGTCTTTTTAAAAAATAACTGAAAACTGGAAATAATTTAAATGTCCAAGCATAAGGATTGAAAGAGTAACTATGGTCTGTCTACTCAGAATATGCTATACCTATTAAAATGGAAAAGGTACTAATATTTTAAGTAAAATTAAAAACTAAGGCACAACACAGTATAATGATTAAGACTGAAACCTTCGAAAGATACATTTGAAGACTAGAATACAATAATATGAATATTTTCTTGAGTTTTTTAAGATTTTTCAAATTCTATTTTATAAAGTACATGACCTTGGGGGGATAAAGTATAAAAAAATGAAAGAAAATGTATAATATTTTAAATGATTTAGAATGAAAAGTAAGGAAAAAATGGAGATGTGGTTGAGAAACCAAAGAAAAGACAAAAAAATTGAAGAATGCTGTCTTAAGAATTTTGAAAAACTCAATGGATCCAACATAACATTAAACAAAGCCAAAAATAGGAATTGAAAAGGGAATGTTTTTAATCATGGTATTGGATTTTTGAATGAAATCTAATTTTTCATACTCTCTTCTATGACTATTCAGTATAGGTATTCTACCATCATTTCAAAGAGTATCTTTTGCGTGTGTGTGTGTGTGTGTATTCATTAGTGCATTCACTAATTGAATAAACTTTTTGAGAGTCATTATATGCCAGGCACTGTGCTAGTAAACCAAAGGTCACAGTATAATGTCATAAAATGTGTGTTTTAATTCTATATTCTAAAATTATTTATATGCAATACACACATGTCTATCCTAGGACTATTTGTCCATTAAGTACAACACATTTCATTGCTTTTCACTCTCTCTTCAATATGCACGTGAGTGAGAAAGTCTGGTTACGATTTGATTAATTCATATAAATGAAGAAAAATGAACATTATCCATTCATTTCTGACTTTCTTTGGACCATGGAAAGTATCCTGAATCCTCCTATAGTGTGCCAAACCCCTCAGGACAGAACACTATTTACTCACAAGCACTGGTTGCATAGTTTGTTGCCATGCTCCCTAATTAGACAAACATGTTTTCCAGGTCTATTTGAGTGACATTGCTGATATAATGCATACCTATCTTCTTATTCACCTTATGCATACTTCTTTTTTCATTTAAAATCCACAACTTAATGATCTGTGATCTTTAAGTAATTAATTTAATGATTACATAAATTAAAATAATGCATACCCCTTTAAAGGAGTTAATATTTTCTATATTTACGTTATAAAATTGGCCTTGCGTGAATATCATCGATCTCCTGGATTTTGTAATAGTTCAAGGATAAACTGTTTCCTCTTTGTAATTCAGTAAGTTTGCTCCAAAGGAGCCTATTGCTTCTCAACTCAACGATGAATAAAATGCATTCCAGGACCTTAAGGGACCTATTTTTAATAAGATAAAAATCCTGTCCCAGTTTGTTAAATTCTCTGAATTTAGAACTCATTTTTACTATGAAGAAATTAATCCAAGTCTGTTATTGGTTTGATCCCCTAAAATCCACAGAGCAAATTTAGTGCCATTTTTTAAAAAATAAAATAAAATAACAAAAACAAAAACACAAAGAATGCTAATCAGTTACAGATAGGAAGGCAGACTTTATATTTATCATCAGGGAAACTAGAGAAATTTGTATTGAAACTATTTTAAGCTTCTGAGCAGTGCTATAGTCATTCAGTATCATCAGCACCAATAATGATAAGAATAATAACTTCCTACGTATTAATAATAGTTTTACTTTGGGAAAAGATTTTATATACATTATTTAATTTAGTCCTCATAAAGCCTCTCTGAGAGGTTAAGGTAGATGTTTTACAATGTCTCATTTTACTAAGGAGGAAATTAGAGCCCAGAAAATATAAGAGACTTACCTAATAGCAACATGTAATTGGAGCTAAGTTATTGGTGACCTAACTCCTACTTCAGGGTTTTTCTTTTTCAATGCTATTATATTAAAAGCACCTAACATTTGCATTTTTTTCTAAATTTTATATAAACAGCTTAGAAACAAAATTTATATCAAACACAGCAGTTCAAAATATAAGTTCGAAGAAAAGATATGACTCTGACAGGCAAAGGAAAAGGGAAGAGGAGTCAAAAAATATTTAAGGATTCTGTAGTCCCCAGAAGGATTATTGGTATTTTTACTTACATTTCATTCTTTGGTTAAGAAAGTAACTTTTGAGACTTCTGTTAACTATAAAATACAGTGGATTATTAATAACTATAAATAAATCTCTATGTTGTCTAAAGTAGGTATGATTACCCAGGTCCTCAACTTTTTAACTTCCATTATAACTGCTTCATTTTATCCAAGTTCTAGTATTGAATTCCCTAGGGCAAACACTGATCGTTATCTGCTGATATTGGTTTTATTCATTGAATATGACATTATACTTGGTTAGCACATTATCCAGGGAGGTAAAAAATTTCAGGAAAAAAATTAGTAAATCAAAATAATTTTAAAAATTATTTATATTCCATTTACAAGACTACTTTCTTGCTTAGTTATTTACTACTATCACCACAAAATACACATGAATCAGTTTTTAAATAACATTGACTTCTTGTTATAAACACTTTAACTTATTGTTAAAGGAACCTGGTACCAGTTTATGACAGGAAAACATTAATCATAACTTGGTACACAAACTAGAGAAGGTTATTATAGCCTACTAAAACTATCGTTATTATTTGGATTCTCAGAATGCATGTAATTACCTAAATTAGAAGATTTCCTTTTCACCAGGAATAATGTTTTCTTTTAGAAAATAACAATGTTATTTGTGGTGATTTTTAAATTTCAGAACAGTATAGCTTTAAAAGGGAAATCAATGTAACCATTCAAATGCAGATTGATCAATTGGGAGGAGCCAAATCAACTTCAGCAACAAACTCTTTTTATACTTTTAAATACTGAAGGAATAATGTTTACAGACAATTATATGTAAGGAATTCATATAAAGGGTAGTATAAAATACTTTGGAAGAAGCAGTATATTTTCATAAATTACTTTGCAAGGAAACGAATTAGTTAACTCCCACCTGACCCCAAATAACCTGTTAATCAAATTAGCATTATAAGAGGTTCCCCAGTTCCACCATCATAAAGAGGCTAGTATCCAAACACCCCTCCTGATGATCAAAACTATAAAAGCTGAATAAATTAAAATAATTTAAAAATTGTTTGAAGACACCAGGGACCAACCAAAGTGATTTCAACTTAAAACTCAAGATTCTGTAAGAAAAAAAATATTAAAGGGAGCCCTATGATAACTACCACTTTTACACTCAGGTGTTTAGTGATTCTTAAGTAGCATAGGGCTGAGAGACTGAGCACAATGCTCTGGAAAAGAGCATTAAGTAGTCTAGTGGAGAGGGAAAAGGCAAAAATTATACTTCATAGCTGTCAAGATAGCCACAACATGAGGAACCAAGATCCTGGACAGAAGGTAAATGTAATGAGGTGAAACCTATATTCTTTTTCACTTTTAACCCTGGTGGGTTCAGATTCCCCTTCATGAGGTAGGAAAAAAAAAAAAAAAACCCAAAACACCAAAAAGCAGAAAACATCAACTCGAATACTAAAAAATTAAACAATGTGGTGCCAAGGTTTTGTTCTTTTGATCCCAAGGAGGCAAAAACTGGAGTTTAAAGACTACTTAAAAAGCATTCCAGAATCTTATTTAAACCTCTAAATGTCTATTTATAGGAGTAAGGGCAAAACAGAAAGAGATTAGTCATCACAACAATAGACACCCAACTTCAAATTATCTTAATTCCAGATTAGATCAAGGTGAATTGCCTCTACTCTAATTATCTGCAAGAAGAAAGTTACTCTTTGCAAAAATACAATATCATACAAAGCCTCCTCAATATTTTATATACAAAAATCATCAGGTAAGTGAGGAGTTAGAATAAAATAACCAAAATTCCAAGAGAAAAAGTAAACACAAACACATAAAAAAATGATACAATAAGAGAATATCCAAGAACAGGTTTTTAAATACTGTGATTAATATTGTTTAAAAAGTAGAGGAAAATATTGAAAATTACCTGAGAGCCAAGATCTATCATAAATGTCAAGTGATATCCTAGAATTAAAAATAAAATATCTGAAGAGTTCCAGTCAGGATGGTGAACTAAGTAAACACTGTGCTTGCCTTCTCTCATGACCACATTAAAAATACAACTAAATTATAGAACAATCAACGTGGAGAATCAGCTGAAAACTAGCTGAACAGAAGTCCTATAACTGAGGAAGAAGTCATGTAAAGATGGGTAGTAGGGATGGAGATGCGAATGGCTGGCCCAACACTCATGGGTGGCCATTTAAAATTCAGGAGGAATATCTTGGTTGCAAAGTTCTCCCCTAAGGAGCAAGGGGTCCTAGCCCCACACTGGGCTTCCTAAACTGTAACAATAGTGCTGGAAAGAGAAGACCCAACAATATCTGGTGAAAATCAGCAGGGATTCCATCCATCTGCCTGAGACTGAAGGCAGCAAGAAACTCAGAAGTCCCCTTAAAGGGCCCACACACAATTTACTCTTGGATAGGGCTGAGGGACAGCAGATTAGGAGGTACCAGAGCCACACACAAAGAGAATGATTTGTATGGCTGAAGGCCAAAGGCTGAAAAAACAGCTGCCAGCTGCCATTTTCCCAATCTTGAGCCCTTTTCACACATAGCTGGGTGGCCCATGTCATTTCTTCTATGTTGAGCCCTTTTCCAACACAGACGAATCTGAATCTGCAATGGCCTGGTGAAATCTATTTGCTCCACCTAACTCGTGCCTCACCTGAGGTGTCAGGTAGTTTTTGGTGTCAGGTAGCTTCCACTGGACTGTGTTGTAATCTTTCCTGTGTAACTCTCAGAAGTCTGTGGGCCTCAGAAGGATAGCAATTGGCTTCAGGGTGCTCAAAGACTTTTGAATGACTCCACTTTCAACACTGGCACCATATCTGACTCTGTTAACCTGGAACACCACTCACTGCACCATGGTGACTCCTTGAAAACCCACCTCACCCAACTCATATAACACCTGCATCTCATTCAACTGCTAAGCCTTATGGGCAACCAGTAAGTGGCAGCAGGCCGCGAAGTGCCCTGGGCCTTTGGCTGAGCTGCCCTAACCCCTGTACTAGTGGCAACTGATCTCAGTTCATAGTGTGGTTTCTTCCAGGTCCAGAACATTTAGCAACTAAGCACAGATTGCTTTGTACTCCTACCAGGTAGCTCTGAGCTGATCAAAAGCAGTGCCTAAATCTGGTCTGCACTGGATACCCTCTCAGGAGGACCCAGAACAATCACACCCAGTGGCCAGCTTCAAAAACAACAAAGCATTAAGTAATTAGCTCCACAAGCAGCACACCTAAAGGGTGATCTCCACAGGCACCAGAGCCCATAGGTCAAATCCCACTGCATGGGGTCAGCCCCTGCACAGCAGCACTTACATTATGGTGGTGGCCAACCTTCACAGCCAGCCAGCCTAGGGTCAATCCCACCCAATGACATGTCAAAAGCAACTAAGGATTAACTACAACAGGAAGATATGCACAACCCACACAAGGAACATTCCTGGAGCATCCAGTTCAGGTGATCAGGGAGACTGTGCCACTAAGCCTCACAGAATACCTACCACATAAGGCCACTGTGCCAAGACTGAGAGACATAGCAGTTCTACCTAATATATAGAAACAAACACAGAGAGGCAGCCAAATGAGGAGACAAAGAAACATGTCCCAAATGAAAGAATAGAACTTAACTCCAGAAAAATAACTAAATGAAATGGAGATGAGCAATCTACCAGTTGCAGAGTTCAAAACACTAGTTATGAGGATGCTCAAAGAATTTAGTGAGACTTCAACAAAGAGATAGTAAGTATAAAAAAGGATACAGAAAGCATAAAAGAAAACCAGTCATGAATTAAGATTATAATAACTGAAATGAAGAATATATTACAAGGATCAACAGCAGATTAGATGAAGCTGAGGATCAGACCAGAGATTCAGGAGACAATGTAGTAGAAAACACAAGTTGGAACAGCAATCAATCAATTAATCAATAAAAAATAAAATAATAAAATAAAATAAAATAAAATAAAATAAAATAAAATAAAATAAAATAAAATAAAAAGAAAATGAAGAAGTTTAAGGTACCTCTGGGACAACATCAAATATAACAACATTTGTATCATATGGGTACCATAAAAAGAAGAGAGAAAGCAGGGATTGAGAACCTATTTGAGATTTGAGAAGATAATGCCTGAAAGCTTCCCTAACCCAGTGAATGAAATAGACATACAAGTCCAGGAAGCATAGAAAGTCCTGAACAAGAAGAAATCAAAGAGGCCCAGAACAAGACATATCATAATTAAAATGCCAAAGTTTAAAAATAAAGAGAATCTTAAAAGCAGCAAGAGAAAGGCAGCTAGTTACTTATAAGGGAGTTCCCATAAGACTGTCAGCTGATTTCTCAATAGTAAATTTTCAGGCCAGAAGAAACTGGCACAAAATATTAAAAGTAATAAAAAAGTAATGAAAAAGAAAAAAACTACAACCAAGACCACTCTGCCCAGCAAGGCAATCATTTAAAATTGAAGGAGAGAAAGGCTTCCTAGACAAGTAAAAGCTAAAGAAGTTTATCAATACCAAACCAGTGCTACAAGAAATGTTAAAGGGATCTTTTTAAAAAAAAAAGCAGAGGAGAACATAAATATGAATAATAAAATGAAAAAAAATATGTACTTATCAATAAACTCTTTAAATGTAAGAGGATTAAATACTCCAATCAAAAGAAATAGGTAGCTGAATGGGTAAGAAAACAAGACCCAATTCAGGTCAAAAGACAGACTGAAAGGACAAGGATGAAAAACATATTTCATGTGACTGGAAACAAAAAAAAGTTGGGGTAGCAATACTTAAAATTAGACAAAATAGATTTTAAAACAAAAGCTATAACAAGAGGAAAATAAGGACATTTCATAATGATAAAGGGATAAATCCAACAAGAAGATAAAACCTTTGTAAACATTTATGAGCTGAAACATAGGAGAACATAAATATATATATCATCTAAATATATAATGCAAGCATTGATGGACATAAAGGGAGAGTGTGACAGTAATACAGTCGTAATAAGAGATTTTAACACCCACTGACATCAATAGATAGATCTTACAGACAGAAAATCAGCAAGGAAACAGCAGTCTAAAAAGACATATAAGACAAGATGGGCTTAATTAGTATTTTTACAGCATTTTTAGAGCAGCAAAATATACTTTATTTTCAAGTACAATGGGAACATTTTCCAAGATAGATCACATATAGGACAAAAAACAAATCTCAATAAGTTTAAGAAGATTAAAATCATATCAAGCATCTTCTCTGACCACAATGGCATAAAACTACAAGTCAATTATAAGAACAAAACTAAAATACACACAAAAATATGGAGGCTAAATAACATGCTATTACACAATGAAGGGGCTAACAATGGATCTATTAAGAAATAAAAAGATACCTTGAGACAAATTAAAATAAAAACCCATGACCCAAAATCTATGAGAGACAGCAAAGCAATGCTAAGAAAGAAATTCACAGCAATACAGAGCTACTCAAGAAAAATATCAAATAAACAATCCAGTTATTGTAAAAACTATGTATAGTGCTTGGTGGGTACTAGACTAATTGGGGTTTTGCTTCATATATTATATAAGTATCTAACCACTCTGCTGTACACCTGAAACTAATATAAAATAATAGTGAATGTCAACTGTAATTGAAATATTAAAAATATAACAAAATATTTTTATTCTAAATAAAATAAAATGATATTAAGAACTCAACAGTAGGATTTAATAGCAGATTAGACACAAGAGAAGAGGGAATTAATGAATTTGAAAATAGCTCAGTAGAAGATAGCCAGACTAAAACAAAGAGAGAAATAAAAATGGAAAATACAAGAAAAAAGACTTATGGAACATGTTAGAATAAAAAGGTATACAACATAAAAATAATCCAGTTCCAGAAGGAAACGGTAGAAAGGATATTCAAAACAATAATGGCCAAGATTTTTCCAAATTGACAAAAGCTATCAAAGCATAGATTCAAGAATGTCTAAGAAGCCAAGCAGGATAAACACAAAGAAATTGACACAAAAGGACATATTATAAAATTAAATGCTTAAATAAAAAATATCAAAAAAAAAATCTCAGAAGTCAGAGGAATAAAAAAATGTATTACTTTCTAAAGAAAGTAAGTTTGATAGCTTACTTCTCATGAAAAACAATAGAAATCAGAAAACAAAGCAATGATAAGTTCAAAGTGATTTTAAAAATTAACTACCAATCTAAAATTCTAAAACAAATAAACCTATCTTTTTATATACATGCAAAAAATATTTTCACGAAAGCAAAACTGAGAAAAAATGTTACCAGTATATTCATACCATAAAGAATACTAAAGGATATCTTCTGGTAGAAGGAATATTATCTCAGATAGTGATATAGATATTCAGAAAAAAATAAAGTATACCAGAAAAGATTAATATCTGAATAAAAACAAAAATATATATATTGGCTGAAAAAAAAACCCAATAATTTCTTGTAGGAATTAGTGCACCTGAAGGATTATAACACAGGATAATAGTAGCAGAAATGGTAAGAAAGAGACCAATACAATTTCTTTACTGGGAAGAATAAAAGGTATTAGTGTAAATAACCACTAAAAAAATTAAAAAATATATCATTAGCTAGATAAAAGGAGTACAATGAAATAAAAAGATTGACTAATAATGAGGAAGTTAAGGAAAAATGAAAATATAGATAGGAAAAGTAGAAATATAGTAAAATGATAGTATTAAGTCCACAAATACTACTAATTGCATTTCCTGTAGATAGACTAAATATTATACTTGAAAGACAAATATTGTTAGACCTCAAGTTAAAAACAACAATATGTTCATAAAAAATATACCTTAATATAAGTATACAGAACATTTAAAAGTAAAAGAATAAAAAAAGATTTCCAGTCAAACATTTTCTTTTGGAAAGCTAGTATAGCTATGTATTATAATATCAGCCTAAGTAGAATATAAGACAAGATATAGGACAAGAAGATCATTTAATAATTATTAGCAGTCCTGATTAATCAACTAGGAAATTATTATAATTCTAAATTTGTATACAACTAATAATTTATCCTTAAAAAGAAAAATCCAATAGAATTAAAAAAAAATAGACAAATTACAATCATAATAGGAAACTGTGATATGTCTCTCAGTAAATAATAAAATATAAAGATAGAAAATCAGTAGATAAAAGATTTAACAAATTTGACATAATGGATATTTACAGGTTCCTACATGCAACAGCAACAAAATACCCATTATTTCAGAATGCATGTAGAACATTTACCAATACTTTCCTTAAATGAAGCTATAAAATAAAAGTAATTCTCAATTAATATAAAAGTATTTAAATCACATAGCATATGTAGTCAATTCTCTGACCATAGTTAACTAAACTCAAAACCAACAAGAAAATGTTAATCATAAAATACTCCAAATATTCTGAAATAAAGTAAGAAATGAAAAAAATCCAAAACCTGTTTTTTAGAAAGAAAAATAAACTTAATAAACCTCTAGAAATACATATTTTTAAAACAAACAAGAAAAAGCACAAATAATATTAATAGAAATGAAAAATGGGCCATTTCTATAGATGCTATAGACATTACTAAGAAAATAACAGGATACAGTGAACAATATCACATCTATAAATTTGAAAATCTATATGAAAAAACAGCTACAAAAAGATAATAAGAGGATATGGTGAACAATTTAACATCAATAAATTTTAAAAATTAGATGAAATGGATAAATATCATGAAAAACACATATTACCAAAATTAACACTAGAACAAGTGAAAAAACTGCACAGTTGCATATCTTTTTAAAAACTGAGAATTTAATTTAAAATCTTTTTACAATGAAAATTTCTGGCACAAATAGCTTCACAGGTAGATTCTCTGAAATAACTAAAAATAAAAAATAAAAAATAGCACCGATCATCTACAAACTCTTCCAAGAATAGAAAAAAAGAAATATTTTCCAATTCATTTTATAAGAATAATATAACTATGCAACCAAACCTTGATAAAGACATTAAAAAGTAATTTTCAGGCCAATCTCTCTTTTGAATGCAGAGGATACTGACTAGAAGATTCTAAAGTTTTTATTGAAACAAAAGACAAAGAATAACCAAAATAATAGAAAAGAACATATCTAAAGGATTTACACTACCAGATACAAGACTTCTAAATTTACACAAATTAGCAATGTATTATTGGTATTGGTAAAAGAACAGATAAATAAATAAATAAATAAATAAATAAATAAATAAATAAATAAATAAAGTGAATCTTGTTAACCCCAATTCTCACCTCACATCTTACACAAAAAATAAATTCAAGATAAAATGTAGACCTAAATGTTAATAGTAAAAAAATAAGGCTTCTAGAAAATAACAAAAAAAAAAAATGTTTTCACGATCTTGTGGTACACAGTTTTTTCCTTTGAAAAACCAGATATAAAAAAAATATGTAAAAGAGACTAATAAAGTTCATAAAATGAAAATTTTTTGTTTGTTAAAAAATGATTATACAAGAATGAAAAGACAAATCTCAGAGCAAGAGAAGATAGCTTTAACATGTATATTTGACAAAGGACATACATTTGGACTATATAAGAAACCCCTACAAGTCAATAACAGAAATAGTAACAAACCCAACTGGAAATGAGCAATTAACTTCAATACACTCATCAAATTGCTGTAGACCCCAACTCTTTTGGCACCAGGATCTGGTGGTCCTCTGAGAATCTAATGCCTAATGATTTGAGGTGGAGCTGAGGTGGTGATGCTAGCACTGGAGAGCAACTCCAAATACAGATGAAGCTTTGCTTGCTCACCCACTGCTCACCTCTTGCTGTGAAGCCTGGCTCCTAACAGACCACAAACCAGTATCTGTCTGTAGCCCCAGGGTTGGGAAATCCTGCATTAGAGCATATCTAAATGCAAAATAAACACATAAAAAATGCTTAATTTCACAAGTCATTAGAAAAATGCAAACGAAAACCATAACAAGCTACCTTGATACATATGTGAGAAAAACTAAAATGAAAAAGATAATACTAAGCCTTATCAAGGATTAGCGCAATTGATGTTCTCATATACTATAACTGAGAGTAGAAATTGGTACAGTCATTTTGGAAACATTTGGCAATATCCACTAAAGCTGAACATAGGCATATGATCAATGTTATCCTTTAGTACATATCCAACAGAAATATTTAGACAGGAACAACAAAACATGCACTAGAATGTGTATATCACAACCACTATTCATAATTGCCCTAAACTAGAAACAATCCAAATGTCCATCTCCTGGAGAATAGCTTAAAAAATTGTGATATATTCATAAACAAGAGTATTATAAAATACTAAAATGTCTTTAAAAATCAAACACAAGAAGATATATCAAATGATACCCTGGGGGAGTAGGAGTGGAAAGAGCAATAAGGGGACCTCTGTGGTATGGTGATGCTTTGCGTCTTGGACTGGGTGCTGCCTGCATGGGTATGTTCAAATTACAAAAATCACCTAGGCATATACTTAAGATTTCCATACTTTTTTACATGTAAGTTTTATTGCAGTAAAATATTTCATTAAAAAAAATAGCTTAAAATATACCTGTGGTCCCAAGAGGGTTGGCAAAACTCTCATTGCTTTCATGTTTCTATATGTCTTCTATGACTTGGCCTTAAACATGGGCACAGTCACAGAAACATGCATCAGAGTGAAGTAAATAAAGCCACAGTTTGCTGGCTGGAGAATAACAAAGCAAAGCACTAGGGAACTAAAAACTACCAGTAATGTCATTGAGAGAAAAAGACTTAGGAAAGTAACTCTATAAAGTTGTTATGAAATTCTGGGCTCATCTTGAGCTGCATGTATATGGATCTGATTTTAACCAGTGTACGAAAGAAACTGAGAACTAAACTAACAAATAGTCCAGTGCTTAGGTCCAAGACCGGCCATTGGTACACATACAGGACAGATATGAAAAGCACTGAAAATGAAATTGGCATTGGAATCACAGAAGGCAACCTGTAACTTATGACCCGAATCTAATAAAATCAATTGTCTGCCAAAACAAAAATATGAACATTCTCCATAGAATTTAAACAAGATTCAAAATCTCATAACATAATAATAAAAATGTCCAGATTACAACCAAAATTACTAGGCATATGAAGAACCAGGAAAATCTCAACTCCACTGAGAAAAGATAATTAACACTCACACTGAAATGAGACAGATGTTTAAGTTGTGAGACAAAGACTTCAAATTTGCTATTAAATACTCCAACAAGGAACAGTCTTGAAATAGAAAAAGAAAATAAATAACAATAAATCGCTGTATGCTCTCAATAACAATGAAGATGATAGAGAAAAGAGTCACTGAGTTGTAAGAGAGATCAACTGAAATTATCCAATACAAACAAAAATAAAAAATAAAAAGGGGTTCAAGGGCGTGTGGGACAATAACAAGTCTAGCATTCATGTCACCAGAGTATCAGAAAGAATGCAGAAAGAATGCAGTGCTGAAAAAATACTTGAAGACATAATGGTTGGAAACTTCCCAAATTTTGTGAAATACACAAAACTACAGATTCCAGAAGTATAGCAAACTCCAAACAGGATAAAAACAAAAACAATCCATGCCCAGATACATAAAAAGTAAACTGTGGAAACTAAAGATAAAAAGAAAATATCTTGAACATCCAGAGGCAATCACACAGTAGAGGAACAATTATTCAAATGACTGGATTTCTCATCAGAAACATTAGAAGCCAGAAGGAAATGACACACCTTTTCTTAAGTGCCAAAAAAAAAGAACTGTCAATGTAGAATTCTATATCCAATAAAAATATCTTTAGAAAACAAAGTGAAATAAAGAACTAAAAGTATCTGTTGCTAGGTGAACATCTCCATCTCTAAAAGAATTGCTACCAGAAGTTCTTCAGAGAGAAGGAAAATGATACCAGAAGGAAACATTATACATCAAGAATAAAGGAAATGCAACAGATATTACAAGCATATGAGTAAACATAACATACGATTCTTCTCTTCTTAAGTTCTCAAAATACATTTGAGAGTTGAAAACAAAAATTATAACATTATCTGATGAGATTTTCAAAGTATGTTGTTATAATATATGACAACAATAATGCAAAACTGGAAGAATAAAAAAGTTATGTGATGGCAAGATTTCTACATTCTACTCGAAGTGACAAAATGTTGATTCTGAGAAGACTATGAAAAATTAAGTATGTATACTATAAACCTGAGGATAACCCCTAAAAAAAACTATCCAAAATATATAATCAAAAGCACAACAGATATATTAAAATGGAGTATTAAAAAAAGTTCCAATAATCCCAAAACAAGGCAGGAAATGAGAAAGGGAGACATGGAAAACAAGAAACAAACAGGAAACAAAATATAAAATGGTAGACATAAATCCATATATATCAATAATTGCACTAATATAATTATTGATACACACACACTTATAATTTCCTAGAGCCATGTATGCTTAGAAAGAAGTAAACACAAAGCAGTTGTATGTATTACCGAGAGAGTCCTACCTTAGATAGGATGATCTGAGAAAGCTGCTTTGGAGACGTATTATTAAAGCTGAGACTATCAAGTCAAAAAGAACCCACCTAATCAAAGAGAATTTAACTGTCAATTCCAGCATGCTTCAATGAAGACACTGAAAGAAAGTGAAAGTTGAATAGTCACAGGTTCTCTTCCAAAGTAGAAAGATTTATGGCACCTCAGGTATACTCAAGCAGCAAATACTATTAGAAGCCAATCGCACCCTGAAGAAAATAACAGAGGAATAGAACACTTCACTGGGTCCTGGCTGGAACAGGTGGAACCTGATGTGAATAGTACTGCTCCCACTATGATTATTTGAGTTGGAGATGAAGCATCTAGATCCTCACCAACCCTGGGTAACCAGCACGATGAGCCACCCCATGACTGTGAATGAATTCTAACAACTCTGGCTTCAGAAACTCCTGGGCAGTTCCTAAATAGCAGTTGCCAGAGACAGGATAGCTGTGCCTCCTGCCATCTACCTGGATGCTGTAACTAAAAGTCAGACATATAGATTGATGTATCAAGTGATTGAGGACCAATATAAACAAAATAGTTTCCTGAGTTCTCTTCATAGAGCTCCCCCAAAATGTTCTCTCCATTTTTGAATCTTCTTGCTTCATTCCTAATCCTTGACTTAAATTCAATTGTTAGTTGTACTACTGCACTTGGAGCTTGTCTTCTAATCTTGGCTTCACTGACTTAATGACGACCACTCTGTAAGGACTTTGATAAAACAAACAAACAAACAAACAAAAATACTGTTTCTTTTCATGCTGTCCAGCTCAAGTGGGACAAGTCTTCATTACCTTGGCTCTTGTTCTTAATTCTGAAATCCTCCACAGAGATGTCCCTCAGGTAAAGTTTTTCACTCTAAGAAAAGGTTAGGGCCCTATTAAGTTGCCAACTTCAAATAAGAAATAATGGCTCCAAAAGAGGAAAGCAAAAGACAAGTGTTGCTCTATCTCTCCATCTCTGATTTCAGCTACCTGGGAAATATGTTTTTCTACGTAAAGTTGGACAAAAATTGGGAGGGAAGTGGGCACATTTTATTTTGTTTTGTTTGTAAGAAAATAGTCCTATTTCCACAAATAGAACATGAGTGGAAAATAACTGGGAGAGGGTTCTAGTAAAAGTAGAACAGGAAAGGGCATATTTTGTGGCATACTAAGTCTAATTATTTAAATCCATTTTAAAGTTTGTTGCTAAACAGTGTTGGATTTATTTTATAAATAGATCTGAAACATCTATGTATCCTGCTAAAGATTTAATACTAAAATGTGGTTGACTACTAGAAATAAGACTAAAGTCTTTGAACAACAAGCTGTACTGAAAAAAAAGTGCATAAAGGGTAATCAATCTCAGTTCACAGAAAGAGGAGATGGTTTTAATCTCTCATCCCCCAAATATAAACCTCTAATTCATTACTCAAGGCGTTCTGCAATTGTCACTGGGTCAACAAACAAAAGCAAGAGGTGAAGGTGAATCCTGGCCTTTTTAGTCAAGCAGGCAGACACTCATGAAAACAGCGCGTGGACCAAGAAGATGACAGCAGAAAACTGACCATACTTAGCTCACCTCTATGTGACCAAATCCTGTACTGACCGTTTCCTGAAGATTTAAGATAGCAGGGTAGGTATCCCAGAAATAGCCAAATAATGGTTCTCTAGTAGGAAAGACATACTGAAATCACTGGGAAGCTTTTTGCAAATTAACCTTTCCCTCCCTGAGGTGAGAACTATGGATTAGATTTAACTGACACAATCACTTCAGGTGAAAGACATAAAGAAAATTAAGGTCGCCGTTGTAAGCTTACCATCAGCAACTATGCCCTTAACATTACTCTGAAAAGCTAACATTCTGACAATACTCTGAGAAGCCAAGAATCTTGGTTAACTTTATACAATCATGAGAAATTGGACCCTACACAGAAACATGCAGGATACTTAACTCTGCATTTGCCTCAATCAACATGAAAGCGAGAGACCCAATATGCCCAGTCACCATCTCACAGTTTAAAGATGACTCACTTTGACAAAATGAGCAATATTTTACTTTCATCTCACTGAACTGTTCAATTCAACATACTGCCAAATGGTTCCTAATATGTACCACATAGGTAACACTGAGTCTTTGGATCCAAATGCTGTGAGTGAGCTGGGATAGTGTTTTCTGATCCTCTTCCTTCATCGGCATCACAGGGCAAAGGTGGCAGCCAGTCTTTATAACCTGACTGCTGATATATAAGCCCAAGGCTTCTCCCCAAAAGAAATCTGGACCATAGTCACACATGGAAGTTTTGAACTTTTCTTAGGGAAAAAGGAAACCAAATCATATTAGAGGAAACTCTTGAGTTATTTTGTCTTTTATCTTGTTCTCACTTGAAAATTTAAAAATCTCTAAAACATTATTTTTCAAACTGCAAGGTAACTATTAGTGGTCTTAAAATTAAGATAGTGGGTTTCAGACTTTAAATGGTTAGAAAAAGAATAGGGTAGGATGAAACAGAATGACAAAATAGAATAGAAAGGAAAATAGTTATAGGCATCATACATAGAAAGGGTCACTATTGACTTGTGAAATTTTTGTTCCGATTTCATATATCTGCAGGTGCATAATGGGTCATGATTTAAACAGATTTCTTTCTGCGGGTCATTACGAAAAAGTTTAAAAACTACTAACATAAAGGATACCAATATGATTGTCTAAATAGCATTTCTCTACATCGATGCTATTGGCTTTGGGAGCTGGTCAAGTCCCCTTTCTATGTAATTAGTCCACATACTGCAGGACTTAAAGTCATCTATTTCCCCTATCCACTGATTCCAATAGTGCTTCCTGGCCACTGTAATAACCACACATTTCCAAATACTACCCTCTATAAATAAAATGAATCTACAGACAAAAGATCACTAGTTCAATTCATACCTGATAAGGAGCAAATGGTTCCAAGTGTCCTGGTGTATCCTGAGCTTGGCCTCTAATGGAGGTTGCTTTTCAGGCCCTTATGTCTGAGATGTATACACTCCTCTAACTACTTATTCTGCAAATTAAGTAGCACCCATCAATCTGATAATAAATTCATTAGCAACATGAAATGAAAAGAACACAACATACATTGCTATTAATGGAGTTCCATGCATGTCACTCCCCACACAATGTACTAAAAATGGACTCATCTCTATTTGAGTGCCTCCAGAAAAATATTTGCGTTTTTCAATAAATAGCATTTCTGGAGTGAAATTTTCCTTAAAGCTACAAAGACAATTATAAAGCTTCATTTTCAAAGCTAACCTTTAGGAATTTTCACCATCAATTTATGTTGACTGAGTATTTACTCTTTGATAAATGCTCTATTCTACAGATATGATCCAAAAAAAGAAATTATGGTTTCTGGTCTAAAGAATTTATACTGTAATATTTTTTAGTATCCAGATACTTCTTACTTCCTTAGTTACTTTGTGTGATAGTGACAAACGGCTCATAATGCTACTACATTTGCCATCCTTATCCACAGAATCTAGAGAGAGTATGATACATAAATTTTAAAAATAAAGATGAAGTCAAGTGGTTGCTTTCTATTGGAGCACAATATTTACACTTGCACTTTTGCAGAGGAGTTTTTCTTATTTGGAGCAAAACAAAAGTATCTGCTGTATAGATTTTAAAAACTTAGTTATATTTATCAGGTAGGAAATAAAAGATATTTCAAAGATATGAAGAGAAATAGTTTGAATTTATAAGTTATCCAGAAATGCAAACACTGCACTTGAATTTTTAACAAACTCTCCCATTTCTGGCTACCATGGGGCCAAGCTATGTGTAAACAAGCAAGAATTAAGAAGACCAAAAACTAAAATTCAAAAATACTCTGAACTCCTCAATTATCTTCCTTCCAAACTCCAAGAGGAAGTGAACTGATATCTCACTTCTTCTTATGAGCACCAATGGACAATTAGAGATGAACAAGCAAAACTTAAAAAAAGTGTTTTTAAAGCAGAAATGACACAGGTTGCTCAAGGCTTACCTTCAAATATTTTATTAGATAAAATGTCAAGAATAAAAACATGGACATAAAGGAAGAGAAAAGGGGAAACAGAGAATATCATACTGTAATTAAATGATAAAATGAACAAGGAAATTATGAGAGGAAAGTACATTTACATTTTAAATGGAAAAATTGCTCAAATGAGTCAGGGTCAGTCACTTAGTAGATTTGAGGAAAAATCCAGGTAGGTTGCCACTTCAAGTGTTCAGTAAAAAATATCCATAGGGAGAAAAAAAATCCATTAGATACTGGGTAAGATAAATAAATAAGAAATATGAGGCCTGATTTGCAAGGAATACCAATACCAATAACAAAGTTTTTTTATTATTATTATTGCTGTTTTGGTTTTTTGTTTGTTTGTTTGTTTGTTTGTTTGTTTGTATGCCAAGGGAATTAATCAGCTAACAATAAGTAGGAAAATTCAGATTAGTTTTACTAAATTAATAATGAAAAAATATGTATGGACACACATACACACATACACTAGGAAAACTTAGAGGAGATTCCTATGCCTTGACTATATTTTGAATCACAAATTGGGAGGGTCTAGATTCAAAATAATGAAAAATACAATGGTCATTCTTTAATAAGCTAGATGTAGATGAATCATAGCATCAAGTTGTTGATCAAGAATAAAACTGTGCCCCAAATATCTGACTAATTGTTAAAGTAGCCATTTTTAGAGTACTGAAAGTACATTGGCAATGTGACCCAATCACAAAAAAGGTTTAGAAGCAGCGTGGTAACTGAGGACAAAAAGGGAAATATGTGCAGAAGGGTAAGATTTCTGAAAAACTTAAGCTCCACCTGGTTAATTGAGCCTGTTTCATCTGTGCTTCCTCTGGGGTTAAATAAGCACTTATAATTGTTGTAACCAGCATACTCAATCTATTCAAATTTTGAAAAAGCTTTTTCATAAAATCTCATAGCAAAAATTGTTCAAAGAAGTTTTAAATAAACATGGGATCAGAAATATGTATTTCCACACACACAGAATTACTTTGACTATAAGAAGTGTGGAGTGCAGATATGGAAAAGACAAGTAAATATTTTTGTAAACTTTTACAATATAATTCAAAGTATCATCTGCACATCCTTTAGATTTCACTATCCCCTTCAGATAGTAAAATATCAAATCACAGCATCATGGAATCCTGGAGCTGGATGACTACTCAATGACTTTAGATTAATAAACAGATTCCAGGAGGATTAATAACTGCCTAAGGTTAAAACATAAATATCAGGAAGATTTGATGACATTTAAATTAGAACATAGTTACTGTATGAGTTCCCCTGTGTGCATGTGTCAATTATTATATATTACTAGTAATGAGCAATGCAAGACCATGTACTTAAACATAATGTTTGAAACATGGCCTCTAAAAAAATAACCTTAAAGGAATTATAGTACATTCTCTAAAAACACTTCACTGTGATATGAATATAAAGATGTCCAAAGTGCTACAAATCAACAGAAGTTCTTTGGATCCAGCCTTGAGGATCTCCAACATTTAATGGCTGGACATGGGAGAACATGCCTGCAAAGGGGATATCAGCAGAATAATAAGGGACATAGGAAGAAAATCAGAGAGTATGATGCCATGAAAAATAAAATCAGAAAGCATTTCAAAAAGGAGAAGTGGTCAGGAAGATAAAAAAGTTTGGTGAAGCGATAGAGAGCTCAAAAGCAGATGGGATGAATTGATGAATGTGTTGGTAAGAAAATGGAAACAGAATATAAACAACTTTTGGGAGAAATTTGAGTGTAGACTGGAAAAAGAGAGGAGTCAGTAGCTAAAAAAAACTTCTGTCTTTTATAAATGACCCTAAAACTCACCAGACAGGAAGTTGACTCGTTCATGACTACTCTATCATCCCTTATACCTGTTTAATCATTATGTGGTATAGATTATATCTCTGCACTCTGGAATATATCCTTTTACATTCATCTTCCAATGACTCACCAATAGCAATGGGATAAAATCCAATTCAATAGCCTTTTATGATCTGACCAAAATTACTCATCTAGCCTTACTTCTTACTTCCACCCTAAGGTGCAGCCATACTAAACCAGTTACTATTGTTCAATAGGCCAGGCTTTCTCATTATTTTTAGCCTTTGTGCACACTTTTATTTTTCCCTAGAATGTTCTTGCCCACTGCAACCACTTCCACAGATACACACACATATCCTTCATTTATCAAACTCCTACTTATCCTTCAAATCTCTATTTGACTATTACCTTTATGGCTCTTATTGTTCTCATAAGTAGATTTCATATTCTTATAGTAACTTTTATAGTTGCTTAATACTTATACAATTCTATTGTGCTTGAGAGTCCAACAGCTCATTGGTCTCTTCAGAGCAGAGAGCCTATATTTTCATTTGTATATCTCTATGCTTCACACATAGTTACCACTAATAAATGTTTGGGGTTTTTTTAAGTGAATGAAATGATGGATTTGTTACTAAAAGCATGGTACAAACACAAAATATAACTAGGTTTAGATTAGGTAGTAGGTAGGATATAAATAATTGGCTACTAGGGGAAACTACTGATTTGCAAGTCACAGGTGAATTTATTTCCTTGAAAATTTTATGTATTTGAAAATTAAGATGAATCTTATTCTGATGTAAAAAATGTTCACTGAACTACCTTTCAATTTGGTGCCTCTCCTCACTGACCTCAGCTTGTCCAAATTTAAAACAAGAATCACCTAAAAAAATGTACTGCATACCTGTAATAAATATCCAAAGCACTAAAAGGAATATAAAATTATACATGATATATTCTCTGCTCCCACAGTTCATAATCTGAGGAAATATATACTCCTTTGAAATACCTTCAAGTGCTATTTGGGCAGTGCTTTATAAGAAGCAAAAAAAGTTAAATTCATTTAAGAGCCTGTCTTAAATGAATGGCTTGGTTAATGCCACTAAAGTGAGAAATCTTTTCATCCTGGAGTTCAAAGGTAAGAAATCCTGATGCCAGACAAGAATGATCTCTCCTATTTTAAATAGCTTTTTAATGTCCCTATACTTAGACATAGTAAAATGGCCATTGGTGAAATCACATTGCCTATCTTTCTAACATCCAATTTAAAATGCATAACAGAAATTTAAAACAAATAAGCAAGTAAATAATTTTTTTATATCAGTTTAAGTATTATTTCAAGATATAAAACAGTTCTGTCTTTTCCTACTGCTATACAGGATAGATGGGTGATCAAGAGGAGCTTAATGATTTTTCAAGGCTCATTCAAAAATCTTGGCTAGCTTTTACATGTGTTTAAACCCCAAACTTGGCAGCCTTTTTAGTTCTTGAAGGTTTATACGTTATCTGGGGTTGTGTTTGTTTTCTCACTGAACCCCCAAACTTATTATCTGTTAACATAAAACAGGAAAATATAATGGGGCTAGGGAAAAATTCTATGATTATAAAAGCTCTATTCTATTTTCTACATTTAAACTTTAAGAGATTAAAAACAGATTAATTATCAACTGGTCAAGCTGTTTTTAGTGTCTCCATCTCTTAGACAAGCATCTGTACAAATAATAGTCAATTTGGGGAGGATAATTTGAAAAGACCCCACACGTGGTAATTTTAATCTCACTTTTTTCACCTTGAGAGTCTCTGTTCTTATTCAGGCAGCTGATGCACTGCAGCTGTATTGACTCAACTATTTTCTTTTCAACAGTATTATTTTTATTTTTTGCACTTAAAATTTTATTCCAAGCTGTAAACAGAACAAATACATGACAATTGGTCAATCTCTGAAAATAAAGGCCCAGTGGTTTTAAGAGGAGATTCAATATTACCCATAATCATGCTTTTTTCACAATTCCAAGCCAGGGAAAAAGCTTGGGAAGAAGACCTTAAAAGAACTTAGCTGCCCTCTTTTAGGAGGAAAAATAAAAACATCAGGCAATAGACATTGCAAGACTTCCACATTTTGGTTCACTTGGAGACTTTCGAGAAATTTCAAGATGACCATTTAAAAAAAGAAAAAAAACCCAAAAAACTTACAGCTAGCTAGCTGTGTAAAACAAGGGAAAAATAATTGTCTTAATAGATGCCTTATGGGGTCATTGTTTCACATAGTAAAACAAGGAGGTTATGGGGATAAGTCTTGGTTTTAAGTCTTGGATCATTCTAATTGTTCTAACTGATGAATCTTCTTCAAGGAAAAAAGTCGGCTCCATTTCTGTTTTTAAAAATCCTGAGTGTCTATAATGGTGCAACTAATGACAACCTTCCCGTTATTCTCACTTAAGAGGAAACCCTATAATAAGAGCTTCCCAAAATGTCAAATAATACTTGTCTCATAACAGAGCTTCTTTGTTCATTTACCATGTCTCTTCTGATATGCACAGATAATAAAAGTTCATGTAAAATTAAAGGTAATATAGAGCAGAAGCCAACACTAATTCTGTATAAATATGTCTGATTAATAAGAGTGCCATTGTTATGGTTATTTCGTAATGTCACGATTGTTACAAGAACAGAGGATAGCAGTATTCTTACTCTCACTGTTTTTGTTCATCTTCTGTCATCCAACCAGTTTACGAATTTTTATTCAATGGGAGAAATGAAGGATAGATTTTTGTCCATTAATCATTTCTGTTTCATTAGTTCATCTCATGAGCTGTGAAACTAGCTTTAAACTTGGGGGGAAACAGGAGTTTTTTCTAAAATTAAAATTCATATCTTTGAAAATAATTACATGTTCCAGACTTAATTTCTAGGCTCCTTTTTCTACCTACACAGCTACTACATTACTCTAGTGCTCACGAGCACCTGAAAGATAAATTTTAGCATCATAGCACTGAGATCTGGTTAGGAGCCTAACATGTTACACCTAAACTCTGCTTTAATACTAAAACCACAAGCAAGGTTGTATGTAGGATTCAGTTCTAAAATAAAGAACCCCGTCCTGGTGAAGTAATAAGAAAGTCCATAAATTGGTATATAGTTTCTTATTGGAAAGGAAATAGAAAACAAGTAATAGGTAACAGCATATATTCAGGGCAAACAGCCTGATAGTTTTTGAAGATGATTCTAAGGCTGGTAGATAAGTTTCTATTGTCATTAGTTTGCCTTTCTCTTTAAATTGTTATCTCTCGGATCCTGGCTTCCCCACTTGGGGCAGAAGTATAATATAAAAACTTAACAATAGATCTTAAATTTAGCTGACATTTTTATATCCGTCACAACATACTCTTTAGATTGAACTCAAGAAGGAGATTATTAAATAGTAGCAGGAGACCAGTTATCTGACCATTTTGACTATAATAAAAAAACAGCACTGTGCCTTTTTGCTGACAAATCAAACAACATTTATATAATTATTATAATAAATTTCATAAATAAAGGGACATTAATGACAGGGGGAAAAGGAAAATTCGATTTCTCCAAAGTCCCTTCATCCATTCTTCAAACCCCATGTTACTTTCAGCAGTGGAGGAAGCTTTGCACGGGAAAGTGGACTCAGCTGAGCTGGAGTCTCCTGTGAAGCAGATTCTGTCAGTCAGAAGGCAAGGACATATTTCTGTGATTATTTCAGCTTATTTTTTCATAGTAATTAGCTAGAGTTCCATTTTTCTAGTGCTGGCATTGCTCACAGCTCACTCTTTTTAAAAATAAAATGGGGTCTTTCCTTTTTATAAAGTAAATTTACATATTTTTAGTCTCTCAACCCCTTCTATGTTTTATTTATGAGTACAGCCCTTCTTGATGATAACTTTAATATGAAAGAGATAGTAATTAATGTCCCAATCTGCTAGGTTAATCCCTTTTCACACACTCTACAGAGAAGTTTAAGGTAAGTAACAGTTTGCAGTCAATATTAGGTTTAATTATGCTTAATGAGAGTTAGTTTCTCTGTTTACTAACTGCATTTAGGTGTGTGGGTCCTAGATGAGTTTTCCCTTGGCCTCATTCTGATTTGTTAATAGTGCCACTGTGTACTGTATACTCAGTGCTTAAACCTATAATGCGGCTCCTGGAGAACAAAGCAACTAAGGCACCTGTTTCAGTTGAGACACCATTAAATAAGTGCAGCCTTCACACAACTGCATCTTTCTTTGGGAAGACAGCTATTATTTTATAATGCTTTCCAAACAGATCCATTTGAGAGGCTAATTACTGACTTAATTTCAGAAACTGGGTAAGTCTACACATGTAAGAAGCTACTTCAAACTAACTAAAATCATCAATAGTGGTTTATACAAGTTAAAGAGTACTAAACACTTCTAAGACTTTCTGTATTCATCCTTCAATGTTATTATTTCAAGTGTTAAGATCTAAAACTACTTTCAAAAATCACTGTTTCTTTTTTCAGTAAAAATCTCTTATGTCTTAAAATGTATTTAACTTTATTGCAGTATATAGAAAAAAAAAAACCTTCTGTTTCCTTACTAAGCTGTAAAAATCGGCACCGAAACAGATACCCAGACCTAAAGGTTATGATGCAGTGACCAAAGGAAATTTAGTACGCAATTTTTGAAGGATCCTTTTTTGCTGTTTATGTTGTGGACAAATTCTGGGTACAACTGAGGATACAGTTTCTATAAGTCTAATAGGCTAGTTAATTCAATAAACATTTATTAAGAACCTACCGTGAACTAACAAAAAATAAAGAAGGCATATTCTCTACCCCAAGGCTTACCATTTGGAAAAGGAGATAGGAGAAAATAAAAACTATGACACAAGTGATAATACTATATTCATGTGAGTAAATGTAAAGGAGACACTAACAGAAGATGTATTAATTCTGTAGTGGAGGATAAATAAGGCCTCTACCAGTGACACTGCATTTTCTGGGCCACATGAAGCCCACAGTAGGCTGAGTAATGGTAAGAGCAAAGACACAAAGCATGGCAGGACATAGTGTTAAGAAGACAGCAAACACTGAAGTGTGAGTAGAAAGAACTATGTACTTAGGAAAAAGAGGTGAAGCAGATACCAGAGTTATATAAAATAAGTATAATCTTATTATTATCTCACAGGTTGTTATATTAAAATCACTATAGGTATATATAACAGACCTAATGTATTGCTAGAAATATGCACAAATACTTTTGAGTAGAGTATGCATATGCAAACCAACTATTATATTTGGATATATATATTTACATTTCAGCATTTATTTCTGAAAGTTAAAAGGAAAATACTTAAACTGTTTCCATAATACAAATTCTAACTGACATAAAATGTCCTTTAAAAACTGTAATTAATGGCTGCTGTGTCAAACAGTGAATCAAAGGGTCAAACCTTATAATTCACAGTTTGAGAGGTCATGGCTCAAATTATAACTAAAAAACTGATTATCTGTGAGTAATTTGAAAAATCCATCTAATATACTCTGAATGCATATAAAATCTTTTCGAGAGCAACAAGGATGTATGTCCAAGTGGACAGCTGATGGAGGAAATGGCCTTTTTACTGAGTGAGGCTGAAGTCCAGCATAATGACTTGGAATGCCTTTGAATGAGCATGCAAGGCAGGAAGGCCAAACAGTACACACATCCAAAGGGAGCATAATGAACAATCTGATCAGAAAACAAAAATATTCCAAATATGTCCAAAGAGAAGAAGGAAAAATACACATTTCTGTCACCTGCTCTTCCATCACTATTACTACAATCCAATTTACAGGTAAACTCTGGACTATTAATAAACAATATTCAAAAGAAATGAATTTTTGTAATTTAAAAAAGCTATACATTTCCATGATTTTTCAATTTGAGATTTGAAAATACATATGATGTCATCTATATCATATTTAGTAAGCCATGTTTATAAAACTGTTTTCTTTCTTACTCACCTTAAAAGCAAACATTGCTTCACCTGTTCATCCCAAGGCCACTTAAACCTTAAAATGCAGTCTGAATTAGTTTTTAAAAATGCCTGCCTGCATTTTTCAAATCTAGAAGTGATCTACTATTAATAAGACAAGACTTTGAAGATAATTCCTCCACTGCAGACTAGTTCCCTAACCCATGCGAGAAATGAGAAGTCCAGCAAAATCCATCATTTAATTATATATCTATGTTTGTAATGTTTATTTATGTGTTTATTTTATTTTCATATTAGACTTTAGCTCCACAAGGGGAATAACTATGTCTTTTCTGTTCAGCACTTACATCTAACACCTAGGAAGTCCCTGGCACACAGCAGAAATCCAATAAATATTTGCTAGAGGATAAAAAGAATGGATGGAGTGAAGGAAGGTAAGAGGCCTATGGTTAACTAATATTCTCCAGCATTATTTGTGTGATTGTGGGGAAAAAAATCTGAAAAAACAAATGTACATTCTATTTAGTCAGTTTGTCTACCGAGAAATTCACTGATCCATCCATCTTAGAAACCAAAAAGATTTAAAACTTATTTATAAGATAAAATTAAAATAGATGAAAAATGTAAAAGGTGGAAATTAGAGTGTGAAACAAGAGGGTTACATTATGTATAAATGAAAAGACAATCATAAGAAAGGAAAGAAATTTGCTTTCTTAATTTCTTCAGGTTAATCTTATTATAACCACTATTATAGTGCTTTTATTATAACAAAACACTAATAGAATATTTACTAGTTCCTCATCTGGCCCTGTACTATAGCCACTACATAACCAGATTCCTTATATCAGGAACCACAGAGTCTATTGGAGGACAAAAATATTCAATTAGAATAAAATGTAGTAAGCAAGTTATAACAGTGAAAACATAGGGTTTTTTGTTTTTTGTTTTTTTTTTTTCTGGTGACAGAACAAAGCAAGATTCTTCTCTGAACCAGCGTAAATGCTTACGTGGTAATTATTTTACTTTGATGCCATTATGTCCTGTTCTAAGAGATTTTTCTGATACATGTAAACATTGTCAGCTATTGATGTACAAGGAAATATATACTCTCAAATGTTACTAGTACAAATGATATCTAAACAAGTAAATCAGTACATCATAAGAAAACACATTTGAAAAATGACCTCTTTCATAAGGAAAAGCCTAACTCTGATTCCACTTAGCCTGGTAATATGTTTCTGTCATTCCGTTGGACCAGCCCACCCATATTGGGCTCTTGATAGGTCCTGGGCTCAACCATCTGGCCCTTTATTTACTTAATTCTTTTTTTAATACTGACAAGTGTATTAGTAACACTTCCTTGATTATTGGTAAATATAGAGCCACCACACAACCGAGATTTTCCCTAATTCTGAAAGTCACTAATTAGCTGTGGGTAGGAGTTGGAGAGTATTACAAAGATATGTTGAGCAGAACTACAATAAGTAATCTAATTCCCAAGAAGAAAACATGCTAATCTGCTTCCCACTTCATTAGAGGAATAAAGAACATCTTGTCATCACTAAAGAATATAAAGAGAGACCTGGATATTTGAGGGAATGGTAAGGAGGAAAAATGAAAGTAGCATTTAAGCAAAAAACACAAATCCTTTACACATCATGGACAATGTTTGTGGCTTCTCCTGATACCTTTTGATTGCTCTATTTATCAGTGTGTTTCATGATCATAGTTTATTCAATTAATAAACACAAGCTTCCAGGGAAAACAAATAAGGTAAATGAATCCTACTTAAAAGAACTGATCATTCTACTGGCACTTAAGTTATACAATAGGCAACTTTGAAAGCTGCATTAATCTTTTCAAATGAGTAAGGTCTCAATTACTTGAGTTTGTATAATAAAATACAGTAGGCTTAAAGGAGAGAACACTATTTCCAAAGGTGCTAAAAAGCCATTTGGAAAGAAGATATGGTCTAATTATAAGTACTGAAACTGGAAATTTATATACTTTAAATCTATTAAAAAAACATTTTTATAAGAGATAGTCTAACACTTTAATTTTCCATGAGCTTTAGATTCTTCAAAGACTATAAAGTGATTGTTGTGTGTATTAATTCAAGCATCAGGTTTAAAGTATTATAACTCAACTACCTGAAACTAGTAATTCTAACTGTGTAAGGTCGAGTCCATTGTCCCCATTTCTAGGATCAAACAATGTAATATACTAAGTCAAAGCCTTTTAAAGATTATTTTTGGTTTCAACCTATCTCCTCTTTTCATAGACATTTTGAAGAAAGGATGACATTCTCTTATAGCACTTACCTCAAACAACTAGAATCTTGAGTAAAACTTATAAAGCTGAGGATTGGAGGAAGTTATTAGCATTTCCTTAATCAAATTTTGTAACTAATAAATAGAAGTTAATTGGTTCACATGTGGAAGTAGACTGATGAAAAAATAGTATAAACAAGGGGAAAAAATATTGTTTAAAACGTAACTTAAGAACTGTCAAAGAATTGGGGCATGTCTTATTTACTGGTATATGAAAAAAAGAAGAATGGATGTTTTTGCTTACAAATAAATGCAATTATAGGAACATATTAGAAGCTTTCTGTCACAATGGAACTTAAACTTTTCTGGACAGTGATCAGCTAAGATGGAACAAACAGTTACAATGCAATGATTAACTAGCTGACAAATCTATCATTCATGGCAGGTATGTAAGCAGTCAGGGCAGCTACGTTGACGGCCTCTCCTCATCAAGCAGTTTTGCCAGTACAGACTGGATGCCTGGAACCAGGCAAGCAAGACACAAAGACAATAAAATCTATAGCCAGCTAAGGGACAATTCAACACAATCTATCTCTAGTTTTTAATAGTGCTAGCAATCTCCACTGAAGAATGTTTCCCCTTGTGCTTGGCATATATTGTATTTACAGCATGTTGCCAAATATTTACCTCTATTTATTTTACTATACGTAGCAACTAGCCTGAGACAACTACCTGGAAATTCTCAGTATATTACAAAGTGGCAAAATTTTCTGTTAATAGGTATGACCATGTCATTACGTGAACAGGTCAAAGTGAGTCTATTTCACTAACAGTATATTACATGGGTCTTTTCATCCCTCAACAACCAAGCCAAACAAAAACATAACACATATATCCCTCATTTGGTTGACAGCTTTATCTGTGAAATATGAAAATAAAAAAACAACATGGATATAATCCTTCATAGTACCATTTCACATATCATTTAATTGAATATTTAAGTATACATATTAAAAATATTTTTCAACTTCTCTTTCAACTCCATGATCTCCAATAAAAGGAGAATTAATAGTCTAGCAGACAGCCAATTGCCAATTACTTCATTTTACACCACCAGATCTCTTGAAACACACACACACACACACATTGCTATTTGGATTCATTGTATGGTAGCTTCATCTCTATAACTAACCTAAAATATAAAATATTACCTTAATTTTGTGAAATAAAAATAAATTATATCATGGGGTAAAGGAGAGATAAAAATGAAGAATATATTTATATATATTAGCTAGTAGTAAAAACAATAGTTGAAAATTATATTGCTAAAAAGTGTCTACAAATATAAACTAAGCTATGAAAACTAGGGGCAAGAATTCTGGTTACCTACCTTTGAAAAGAGCTGATAAAGTATGAGATTTAAGAGTACATTTTTAGTATTTCTGTACCTTAAAATACTGCCGAGTATTAATTTTTCATCAAGTTGTCATTTTCTCTGACATTTGGTTTTATTAATCAAGGCATTTATCATTAATTTGTAGAAAATATCATAATTAAACCAAATAAAATAAAATCCTTAAAAGGTTAAAATTAGAAAGCAGGTGAATTAGAACTTTGACATTAGCTTGTTGACATACAGGAGTTTTTTGAAAGTTTGGGTATCAAGTTATTACAGTGGGTTTGGTGCCGTAGACTTGGGGTAGGCTGTTTTTTGTTTTGTTTTTTTTTAAATGTTATAAAGATTTGATTTAAAGCTCTCTGACAGTTTTGACATTCAGGTGAAAGTACTGCTGCTGCATTTGGAACAATTTGCATATCCCACTGCTAAACGGAATGTTTGAGGTGTGCACTGGTGTAAAGAAATTAAAAACAAGCTATCACACATGCTTAAGTGTATGTATTCACAAAATTGATGGCTGGATCACACCACCCCATCCCCCTCCAATGTAATCCGTGATTTATTCCTCTATAATAAATTACCCTACCATGTTATTCTCACTGGAAGATCTAACCATGCATGTAAGAAGCAAAATAATTACAGCCCCCTCTTGTCTAAGAAATCTTTTTCAATCCCTATACACAATACAGTGACACAAGTCCACTGTAAACTTCTTACTTGAAATTCTGGACTCTGGTAGCCACTAAATCTCATCTGAATGGTTTTGTTGTTCCCCAAAAATGTGTTTTTATTTCTTATAGGTACTTGTAAAGCTCTTCCTGATGAGGAAGAGGTACTGACTTTTGGGCTTTGAGCCAATATGTCTATTTAAGAAAAGGGCAAGGTTTAAAATCAAAAGAGTTTAAACTGATTTTAAAAATGGAAGGGGCCATAAAACATTCTCATAGAAAAGGGAGAAAGGATACGGTAATATCCAATTAGGCCGAGATATTCTGAGATGACACAAGCTTTCTTCATTTTTGACTTACAATTTCAGATTATTTTTAGGCAGACATAGAAAAAGATATTTAATATGTTAAAGGGCAATAAAGGAAAGTCTTCAGGTAGCAACCTACTCTTAAATACTTTGAAACTTTTCAAGAAGCTAAAACCCATTCAAGAAAATATCACTGCACATTACCTCCAGCCTTCAGAGTCTCAAAGGGCAATTCTTAACACTTCTTTTGTGTGTCTGTAAGAAGAAATACTTAAAATTAGAAGTCTGCCAAGAAAACAATTTAGATTTCCATAATATCTTTATGACTAGTCATGAGAAGTAGATAGCTGAGTTTGTGTATGTCAACTCATATGTATAGTTAAAAAAGAATGGCTAACACATTCATTTGTGTATGTGCAGTACAAGTACTCAGTAAAATGTAGCACAAATATATAATGTAAACTACCGTGTATTCAAGGTTTGTATGGAGAACAGGTTTATTATAGTGTTATTATAAGTTTTCTTAATTTACACAAAGGTTTTTACATTTATATTTTTATAATTCGAAATACTAATCCCAGATATTCTTTATCCTATTTATTTGTTTATTCTTAAATATCTGAGGTTTTGCAAAGGTCTACTATGTACAATATACTGATAAGCACTGGCAAATTAGAAAGTATACAAGATAAGATACAGGCCTTCAACTCAAAATAGTGAGGTTGGAGAGAGATGCATACAAAAAGATAATCCAAAGAAAATGAAAAGTAAATGGGTTGGTAAGAAATAAACAGAGCGGAACATGTTCAAAAGAGCTTGAACTGGTCTATAGTATCTAATGCATTGAAATTAGACCATGACTTTACATTTCCTGTCTTTGGAGCCAAGGCTAATAGGTTCCTACTGAGATTTAAAGGCAGGGATGTTCAACAAATGGATGAGTCACTTTTAAATTCCTTTCCATCCAAATGCATTTGACATTATAGAATCAAAGCTGGGACTGGGAGCAGTAAAGCAGGCAGGATGTTGAGGCGGCTTTAAAGACAATTTGGTGAGTTTGAATACAAAAAGATTTAACTAGGAACAACTCTCCTATTAAAAATTGAGTTTGATATTGCATGTTCTTGGAACATGACCTAAATTTGCTATGAAATCTCAATGATAACCTTGAGGTCATATTTACTAATAAACTCCACAGAGATTCAGCCACTCAAAGTCTCAAAAAGTTTTACGAATGGAAATGCATACATAAACCTAAGTCAATCCTGTAAACCAGTTGGTCTATAGTAAAACACCCACTAAAATGAAAAAAAAAAAAAGTCTAAAGATTTTAGTTGATTGAATCTTTAATATACATAAACAATATTTTACAAAAGGAAAACAAAGAATCAAACAAACCACACCAGGAAACCAAAACGAATCTGAGTTTAGGGTGCACTAAGAGATAAATGGGATCCAGAAAAAGAAGGTGATGGTTCTGTTGTATTCAGGACACATGAACATCACACACATTCTGCAAAGAGCAAACTTTAGAAGAGGCACTAAAAATTAGAATCTGTTAGGAGGACTGAGATATGAACCATTAATGCTGGACAAACAGGATAATTAGGAATGGAAAAGAAAAAAAAATATTCAGATTGCAGGGATGAGGCAAAGAGAAACACTTGAGAGAAAATTAATTTGGCCACTACATGATATGTTATAAAAAGTAATTTTTCTTTATTTATATTCTGTCTTCCTCACTAGCATGAAAGTGACATAAGGTCAAGCACTATCTTTTTCACTGTATCCCCCATTTCCATAAATAGTGTCTGCCATGTGGTAGATCAATGAATATTGAATGAAAGAATGGACAGCCCGATCAACCCATGATAAAGGTACTAATTCTCCATGTATTTTCAGATAAAGAAATTTAGGCTTAAATAAGTTAAACATTATGAATCAAATTTAATTTTCCCTTTGCATCTCTCCAAACTTATACAACCCATTGTTTATAGTCTTTCACTCAATATTCATTCTAGCAAGCGATGCAATCAATACACAAATAAATTGTTAGACTTACAACATCATGTAATTAGTACTATGAGGGCAAACAAAACAAGGTAACAGCACTGAGTTACCTTGTAACTGATATTAGATGAGAATAGGAAAGAGGAGACAAGAAAATGCCTAAGTGAAGTGAGGGAGATAGTCCGAAAATATCTGGGGGACTATATAGGCTCTTATAAGGATTAAATGAGATATATATTCCTCAGTACAATGGCTAGCACACAGCAAACAGTATTCTCAGTAACTATTATTTTATTATGTTGCTATTATTTTTATAAATGGTAAATTCCCCTACTAGATTATAAATTTGTCAGACATTCATTTTTATTTCCCTATAGCTCCTTAAATGGTGCCTAGCAAGAATTAAATAAACATTTATAGAACTGAAAATAGGAAGACACAATTACCAGTTCATTAATTAGAAAAAGTAAACAGACTATATGAATATGAAAAAGTCACTATATTTCATATGCCTGAGTCAATTTAATTCTGTTAAGTCAATGTTGCTCAATAATTTATTATTTCTGAATTAAAAAGAAAGAAAAAAGAGAAAGCTATATAAATGGCTACAACCAATAAGTCATAGATTAAAAAAATAAAGAAGGCAAAATCAGAAAAAAAGGAAGTTTTCAATATTAGGCCACTGTGTTGACCATTTACATGCTCTGTCTACCTACATCAGATTAATACATTTATGTGTTCCTATTACAAGCACGGGGCCTAATATACAGCAAACAATCAATGAATCTTTGTTGAACTAAACTGAATTGAAATTATCTTTAGTAATTCTAAAGTTTTAAAGTTAGTTCAAATTAAAAATAATAATAATATAACAAAATAGGAGATTACAACAGAAAAAAATAAGAAGTTTTAGGTTTTGGCTCTGCCAAAGGAATAGCGAAAAAGATTAGTTTTTAATGAAGATTGAAGTATATATAAGTAGCAGTGGAAAGACAGATCAGTAGGACAGATCACAAGTATGGAATAAATGTTATAGGTAGCATTTCCTCAGGGTTGAGATCACTGACTATGTGAGAAAAAAATTTTTGTTTCCTACCTCTTACCAGGCACCCAAATATAAATCGGATTGATATATCTGAATATAAAACAATCGAAGAGCTTTAAGAAAAAATATGTATATAACTTTCTGAACTCTAAGGTGAGAAGGTCTTTTGAGGCACATAGCAGTAGTATATATAAGCACAAAGATTTATGAATTTGACTACTCAAAAAATTTTTATAAGTCCAAAAATACCTTCAACAAAATTAAGCCAACAGTAAATAAAAATAAATATTTTAATGTATAGAATATTCACAGGGGTAATAGTGTTTATCTAAAAAAATCTCATTTTTTCAAAATAGGCAATTCGTAATAGAAGAAACACAAGCTAAAATAATATATGAAAAAATATTACTTTGTAATAGCAATGAGAAATGCAAATTAAAATGACCTAAATAGTTCATAATAGTGAACTGATTAAATTATATGTGGCATAATTATAAGCTTTTGTTAAATATGGCAAGTAAAAATTTGCAATATGCCATTAAGCTTAAAAAGCAGGCTGTAAAATAATGATAGCAATTTTAAATAATTTGTGTACATATAATACATACATATATATAGACTATGCACAGTATTTGGTCATATATATAAATAGAGATCTGTATGTATGCATGTGTATGTATTAGAAAAAGCATGTACATATCAGAAAAGGCATGGACCTATAGACTAAATTATTCCTAGTATTTTCTCAGTATTAAGATTATGGAAGAGATATTTCTTCTTATAATTTCTTTCCAAAGTTTCTATACTAAAAACAAATTATTTGTATATACTAAAACAAGATACTTGCAGCATGTTACAGGAAAAAAATTAGCTGATATATTATTAGATTTCCTGAATATTAAAAAAAGCCATTTGAAAATGTCTATTTGCCCCTATTTCTGGTAATAGTTGCCTCCAGTAACTGCATAGATTAAATTTTTAAAAAGAAGAAGTAAGGAGGGAAAGAAGATAAAGTAAGAGAGAAGAAAGAGAACAACAAAGAAAAAAAGAAATAAAAATAAGATTTTTTTAAAAAAACACCAACTACTTATAGTGATATCTATGAGAGTCCTTGTAGCTTTCAATAATATTTTCAAAAAGCACAGCCTGAAATGTAGAAAACTCTAAGAAGCTTGAGATTATAGTTATATAGTAAGCATACTTCTACAAGAGAAACCAGATAAAACATGAATCAACTTCAGTGTTAGGACCACTAGAGATAAAATATACCATGAGAGAGAACAGATGAAGCCACATGAAATTGGCTTTGAAAGTAGGAGTAAAATTTTGAATAAGTAAAAAATAAAGGTAAGCAAATAACAATTAGGACAAAAGGAACTGAAACTGCTAAAGGCTATTTTCCATCAATAATTAGAAAAAACAAGTCTTCATTAAACAAAATTTTAAATATGAAGTTTTGTCGTATCTCATCAAAATGGACAAAAACAAAAACCATTTACAATCCTTAAAAAATATGAGAAATAACTTGTACATATATGGTCAAGAGGACAAAATGCATACCCCTCTAAGAATGGAAAAGACTGATTTAGTTCTAGTTCATCCATAATGGTGCTTCCTAATTAAAGTAGAGGTATGCATTCTGGCTTTGGGTATGATCAGAGTTTTTAAAACACCAGAGAAATCTGGTATATTCTATGGAGACTTCTTCCAAGAATCTATAAAACTGACCTAACTAAACCTCATAGCAAAGCCATCTAAAATCAAATCACATTCCACTGAGCCACAGCTCTAGGGAAACAACAAAAGACCATTCACTTGACTCAATTATACTGGCTATTAGGTATTTCAGTTTCCCTTCAAAACAAAGGGTAAAAGTTCAGAAAAATTATGTACTAAATACTGCTTTCAACCCTAAAAACCAATCAATTTCTCACTTGCACCTTTAAAAGTTACCCATGCCCATTCCTTTATTATGTGCAGCTTTATTCTGTTCAGTTTTATTTCCCAATAGCAGAATGCCTTTAATAAATTCTTAAAACCAACACACCAACAAATAAATAAATTAAAACTCAATGCTTATAAAAAGTACACAGTCTAACCTGCTTAATTTTTAACAGGTAAACAGAATGCATTTCTAAATTATTTACTTAAATCTCCCTCAACTGAAAACTTTAAAGCTTTTCAGCTTGGAATGTGTACCATTTCTAAGGATCCATAAAACAATTATTTTTAAATATTCTATTAAGGCATTTTAATAAAAACAATTAAAAAACACTAAAGTGAATGTGAATTTAAACATTTGCACAAGTGCGTAAGAAATGCAAAACATTTTTAAGATTTCAGAGGTCAGAAAATTCCCTTCATGACAACTTTCCTTGTCCTTTTTCAGATACTTCATTCCATAATACCTTTGGACAGAATGAGTAGAAATATTCTGAACTAAATTATATTAATGAGATTGATATAATAATGTTTTTGGAGCAAGCATTTGTAAAACGATCTTACTCCTAAGTATATTATAAGGAATAAACAATTATGAAGGACAAAAAGAAAGAATGAATAGTAGACAAAAATCAGCATTTCCTCTGAACGAAATACCAGATCAGCTAACATACTGAAGAATGATTGTGCTAGATGCAAGTAAACATTGATTACCAGGAATGCTGGTTAATTAAATTTTCTGGCTAGCTAAGGGTGAATAAAGTTTTTGTTTTGATTCTTTTAACTAAAAACTTAAGATATACTAGTAGATTTATTCTGCCTTGGTAAATGAGTATTATAATTTTGTCTTCATTAAAGATGAAAAATTTATACTACCTTAGAGGATGGCTCTTAATCTTTTTTTTTGAGGTGGGGGTAGGAGGGGGGCGTCATAATTCCCTCTGAAAGAAAAAAAACAAGCAAGGATCTCTTTCTCTAGAAAAGCGTACATGTTTATAAAATTTTGTATACTATTCCCAGGACCTCTTGCCTTCTAATTCTAAAACACAAATATTTAGGAGACTGTACTGACTACACAGTGACCCCAGGACATAACAAGGATTTTAAACTTGCTTTATGAAGACACTCTTAATAATACACTTTTTTTTTCTTATAATTTGTCTCCTTTTTTTCTAAAAGGGGAGTGTAAAAACAATTCTGCTTAATTTAGTCTTGGTTAAAGGTTATTGTGAGTCTCCTTTTAGAACAATTGCACCATCACTGCTTTGAGCTTTAAAACAAAATAGTGCTGTTTTTAAACACAAAAAAAATAGTGCTGTTTTTAAACAGAACATTCTAGAAGTGGCAACAATTTTCTTATACTTTTCTAACTCTCAGAAGAGTCAAGGTCAAAGAGGAAGCTACTTAATTTTCACTTTTACTTCTAAAGATTATCAGATCATAGCAACTACACAAGCATTCCCTGTATTCAGGTTTTGTTCTAAGAGCTTTTAAGTACATTTACTTATTTAAACCTCACAAAAACTCTAGGAGGTAGGTCCTTTGATATCAGATGTCATTACTCCCACTTTATTGATACATAAACTGAGGCACAGAGAGATTAAGTGATTTGTCAAAGAAACCCTCTCTACTGAGTGAAGGAACCAGGGTTCACACCCCATGAATTTGGCCACGGAGTTAATACTCCTACCAACCATACAACATTGCCAGTTTCAGTCCTTCAGGAGCCAATGAGTGAGTGTTCTTATATGGTTTTATATTTAACACAAGTCCACATCTACACTACCCTGCAAGAAACATTCACACTGTTTTGCCCAGATATATCCATTTGTGGAGTTGTTCGTAAGTTGCCAACAAAACTGGCACCACCTTTGTGTAGCTGACAGTTATACATCATTGTAAATTTCCCAGAGTCAAATGCCCAGATGGAAAAATAAGATACCACTATCTCTGTAAATGTGGAACCCTGCAATAAAGACTGACCCCTCATTTCCTTTTCGGAAACAGTTCTGATGAGATATAAAATTGAATGGTTATAAATTCTAAGGGCCAACCAAGACAACAGGATAAATGGGCCATATTATTGCAACAGTACTCAAAGATAAAATTGTTATTCCTAATTTGTCTGTAGAAAGGAACAAACCAAATTATATGATTTTTACTTTGTAGTCTTAAAGAGTTCCTATGATGAAATATGACAGTAAAATGTATATTTAGCAAGGGCAGGCAAGTTGCTTCAGTGGCCAAAGCTGCAACAACATGAAAATTTTCTTAGCATATCCTTCTCACTGACAGATTGGGTGTTCCCAGAGATAACCAATTTGTATCTCAGGGTTTGCTTTTAGTGTACCAACCTTTATATTCTGAGTAATTTGAGTAATCCCATGAAAAGGTAAGGCCGATAACAAAACAAAACAAAAAAACACACACACACACAAAAAAAAAGGAAAGCAAGAGAAAAGAAACACATTTTCCTTCAAATTTGTACAGAGAAGTTTTCAGTTATAAATTTATTCTATTTAATTTTTATTGAATTATTCCTTACATATAAATGCAATCAAGCAGTTACCAGTGAGACAGAAACAATATGGGCAAAATAAGGCAGAATGTTCAATGTCCTGAAAAATGGTTAAAGATACACAGTAAAGAAAGTACAGCACAAGGCAAATAGAAATGCAGATGGAAGACTGCAAAATAAAGAACCCTGGTAACCGAGGCAACTTTTCTTCATTGGCACAGGAACTTAAAGGAGTAATTAATTCCAATGCAGCCAAACCAGTTGAAAGTGAGAACCTGGTTAAAATAAAAAGTATGCCTGAAATAAGATATCATTCTCAGCTCCTTCTATCTCTAAATTGTCTCATATACCATGACTAAACAAATATTTAGAAATTGACTAGTTATTAATTCATTCCCTATAATAATTCTAATCACAAGGCTTGGTTTTCAAAGTCTTCCATGATCTGGTTTTATTATGTACTCTCTCTTCCAAATAATGCAGAAATTGTGCCCTCCAATCCAACCAGATAAGATTTTACACCAATATACATTGATTGATGCAGCAAATATTTATTGGGGCCTATGATCTGTCAAGAAGTGTTCATATAACTGAAATTCACATTGTCTTGGAGCTAAAGGCCCAAATGCTAATCTCCAATTTCTCCACAAATGCTTAGTACATCAATGTTTTCTCCTTTCTCACTCTTCTCATATTCCTGTCCATACAACTGTGCAAGGCCTTCTCTTGAATTCAACAAAAATTGATTCAGATACCATCAATTCAATCACTCTCATTTTAGCTCAGACACCTACATTTCTGTTCAGAATATAATGATTATTTGGATACCTTAGAAAACACACAGAGGAATAACCTTCTGCTCTATTCCCCCCAATACTGTCACACAGACACAAAACACTTTGAATCCTAAATTGACACCACACACACATACACAAACAACTTTTTCACGAGGATGCAGACGCACTAGTCTTCTTTATATTAGTTTATCAGGCCACACTTGTTTGGGGATTTTTGAATTGTATGCCTGTCACATACTAAGCACTCAAATACTTGAAGAATAAATAATTAAATAAACAAAATAATTCTAAATTTAATATTTCAGCCATTAATATTTATCAAGAATCTACATGCACAAGATAATTCTTTTTACTAGAATCCCGGTCTGAAGAATGTTCTGCCTCTAATGTAAGTACATATGGCAGAACAGTCCAATATAAATTTGACATGTATTTTGAAAGAGTTCTAAACAAAAGAGATTGTCACAGAATTAGACCTTAAATGTTTTGACACTTAAGACTAACAACATTGTTTTTCTCAGCCCCAGTTCCCTTTACATTCACCTACTAAACCTATGGAATGTCATTCATTAATTTTTCTGATGTCAAGAACAGTTGAATGGAACTGAATACAGGCTGTGACAGTAACATATCTCATTTTGGATGTTTATTGCTGAAATGGATGTTTCAGTCCTTCAAGAAACATGGAAGATTCAGGATAAGACTAAACTCAAAGTATAGTAACATGTACAAATTCACTTCCTCCTTTATACAATTGGTGTGTGTGTGTGTGTGTGTGTGTGTGTGTGTGTGTGTGTGTGTAATATTTACCATTTGGCTTTTTACAGAAAGTTTGCTAATCTCTGTATACAAACTTTCTATAAAAAGCCAAATGATAAATATTTTAGACTTTGTAGGTCATATAGTTTTTGTCTTAACTATTCAACTCTACCATTGTAGCATAAAAGCAGCCATAGGCAATAAATTCATAAACAAAGAAGCATGCCTATATTTCAGTAAAAATTTACAAACAAAGAGTGGAATCATCCGGGAAATACAAATGGGAGCCACAAAAAGATCTCACTTCACACCTGTTAGAATGTCTACTATTAAAGGTAGGAAGAAATAGCAAATGTTGGCAAAGATGGTGAGGAAAGGGAATTTTTGTGCGCTGTGAGTGATAATGTAAATTGATGCAGCCACTATGGAAAACAGTATGGCGGTTCCTCAAAAAAAATTAAAAATAAAGCTACCATATGATCCAGTAATTCCACTTCTGAATATTTATTCATAGGAAACAAAAACAGTAAGTCAAAAATATATCTGAAACCCCATAATCATAGCAGCATTATTTACAATAACCAAGACATGAAAACAACCTAAGTGTCCATTGATGGATGAATGGATAAATAAAAACTGGTATACATATACCATAAAATGTTATTTGGCCATTTGCAACAACATGGAGGGAATTTGAGGGCATTATGGCTAAATGAAATAAGTCAGACAAAGAAGGACAAATACCACACAATTTCATTTGTAGCTAATGGAATCTAAAAAAAAAAAAAAACAAAACAAAACAAAAGCAAAACAAACTCATATACACAAAGAACAGATTGGTGGTTGCCAGAAGTGAAGATGGTGGTGGGGAATGGGTGAAAGTTGTCTAAATATAAAAACTTCTAGATATAAAATAAGAGAATAGATCTAAAAGTTCTCATAATAAAAAAAATGTAACAGTGTGGTGATGTATATTAACTAGACTTATTGTGATCATTTTGCAATACATACATGTTATTAAATCATTATGTTGTATGCCTGAAATTAATGTAATATTTATATGCAAATTAAATCTAAAAAAAAACCCACACACAGAGTGGGACAAATTTATTGACTCCTGATGAAAACCCATTAGTGAAGCCCACAGAATTTCTATATAGGAGACTTGGCAACAAAATTTGATATAAGGGGTTCTGGGAAGACTTATATTAGAAGCTGCCTTTACATAATATGCATGTTTGCTTTTACATGAATCATGTTGAGTATTTAAGATGATGAAAATTATGGGGGACTCAGACTCCTCAGGTAGACTTTGTTGCTGCTACCTAATCCCACAGTCAATCTGGGGATATTCTTGGCATTACATTTTGACCTTCTGTAGATTTATCATCTTACCAGAAATTTTCAATCTATCAGGTTATTTGTATCTGAATTTTAAAATTATTTTTGAAAAGATACAACAAATACTTGGTTGAAGTTTTAAAAATACATTCCTTTCTCTGAGCTAATTCTGCAATTCTATTTTAAACAACTATTAATTTTGTCAAACATGATTTGTTTGTAATAAATTCATCTTGTTCATTGCTCATGATTCCTTTGTCTTCATGATGTTTACTGATTTCTCTTCCAAGTTTTACTGAAAATGTTGTCATGCCATTTCTAGTTACATTTCCATTATGTCTATTATAAGAACTGTTTCTTCCTCAGTCTTTTAGGTCTTCTAAATTTCCCAATTAGAATATACCTTCATATACCCAAAATACTGAATAACTCTTTACCAGATAGATACTAGTCGATAACTCTTTTCATATATTTAAAACTAATTTTATGCTTCTTAAAATTGTATTCTAATACCAAAAGAGCTACATAATTAAATTAAAAGTTGGTTGGTAAAGATTTGAATAACAGTATATTCATCTACACTGTCATGAGATGTGTTATTTATTAATTAGTAACACTATTATTTTCTAGTCTCCACCTTAAAGTTGCTATAATAAATTCTACTGCCAATCAGCTTTCATTAAGTTATCAGCCCTTCTATTTCTGATAACCAATAAATTGTAATCTACTTTTCTGATATCCAATTCTGCTCTATTTGTTCTGCCTACATAAATCTCTAGAGCCGACGGCGTCAAAGTATTTTTTACTTCAACTAAGCTTTTGCAAAAATGGTAAAACTATGTTTAAATGGAAAATTTACCATTAAGTTGCATCAGCATGTCATACAACCAAGAATTTTCAAATAAAATGAGAAAATATAAAATTTTAGACACTATTATAAAAGCTGCTTCAATTGGATTCAGTATTCAATAAATGAAAACACTTGAGAAACCTAGTAAAAGTAAACCTTGAGATGGTTGAAACATCCATTCTAAATAACGGGAACATTTAGGCAATTGTCTGTACAAAACGAGGATCAAGCTTTTAGAGGTCATAAGATGCTTGACCTTCCCAGGTAAAATGAATACAGAAAACTTACCACTAAATTACACAATAGGGGTAAGACTGTTGAATCTATCTGAAAAATAACATTTCAAATAACATTTCAAAAGCTCCATAAAATAACCAATTCATTAAAGAAAATAATTAGAAAGATTCTCTTTTCTGATATGAAGGAGAATCACAAAGCATTACAATATTTGCAAAAAAAGATGGAGTGTTCACATCTCACTTCTGAGACTTGAATACCTTTATTGTCTATTTTCTTGTTATGTATTGAGAATGCTGAAGAAAAGCAGTTCCAAAGGAATACAGGTTTGCTGATCCTAGGTTCCTGTTAATCTCGCATGATAAGATAGGAGCGTTCACATACAATCAAGCTGACAGTCACTTATTCTGTACTCAGAAGGACCAATTTCCCCCCATAGTCATGAGTACAGGGCAATCATAAAGTGCCAAAAATTGAACATAAATGCAAAACTCTCTTAACTTCACTCAAGTATCAGCAAAAAGCACCAGTTTGGCTACACGTAAGAAGTAGTGAGAACCAAGGAGTTGAAGAGGAGGGCATATGTCTCATTGAAAAGAATTAAACCAGCTTTGGCAAAGATTTTTTTTTTTCGGTACAAGCTGTCTTATCAATGCCACCTTGCCTACTCCCTATCCTCTGCCTAGCTCTCCTGCTATCCTAAACTATCTTTTTCTTCATATAGTTTCTTTTTCCACCTAAATACTTTCATCACTCTCTTCCTCTTCTCCCTCCCTACTACACAAACACACACACACACACACACACACACACACACACACACACACAGAAATACGCACTGCATGTTAACTGTTAACTAAAAGGATATTTCTGAAAAAATTACACGTGATTGTTACTATCACAGCACAGATGTATGTCAGTTACTAAAAACTACAGTAAATATGGCAGATTCCACTGATGTGATTCAATTTTACTTTCACTTCAAATCTCAGATATTTAGGATAATTTTGATAATTAAAAACTGAGCCAAGTTAGAATGAAAGATGGAAAAGAAAGTCACGAGTGTCAGAAAAGAAGAAAGAACTTAAATCTAGAGCCAAGGTTGGAGCTGAAGACTTGCTGGATGGACCCTAGGGCATCATATTCACACATACTCAGATATTTCAGATGAAATATGAAATATTATCACCAATGTGTAGACAACAGACAAAATCTAAATCCAATGAGAAAGTGAAGCAGAAACTGAAATGCTTATTAATGGACGTTCCACTCATAAGATTAGGGGTAGAAAAATTCTACAGATTAGCATGAAGAAACAGTACGAAAATCTAAATTATTCTCAGAGAGGTAAAAAGTCACATGAAAAATTACAAACTCAAATACATTCCAAAGGCACCTCAGAAGTCAACATTTATACTATATTTTTGGAATAGAATTCCAAGTTTAAAAATTAACACAAGAACAATCAGGGCTTAATTAAACTCTTATGGGCATAGATTGGGTCACAGGACAGAAGATAATGCTAATCACTTTGAAAGGACCACAAAATTCTCAGAAAACAGCCTCCTTCTATTGAAAATGAGCTTATCACAATATGAGAAATCACTATTCTTTTGTTCATTCACTCAACAAATATATACTAAATAGCTGTTTTAGACAGATACGATTTTAGGCCCAGAAGATACAGTAGTGAGTAAAACATAGTTCCTGTCTTCAGCAAGTTTGTGTTCTGGTAAGGGAGACAGTGAATACTTAAATACAAAATATAATGTCCAATACTAATAAATGTCACAAGGGAAAGGGAGGATAAGAAAGAGAGTAACAATATGGAAAAACAGATATTTCAGGCAGAATGTTGAAAGTCTTTCTAAGAAGGTGAAATTCAAGCAGAACAATGAACAAAGTGAAGGAGTAGATCATGAGGCAGAAGATAGTTCTGTAGGAGAGAAAAAAAATAGTAAAGATACAGAAGATTTAAGCAATACAATTAATAATTCTGAGCTAACTGATTTGTAGAAACATTTCCTCAAGGATTTCATGTTCTTTCCAAACCAATGTGTGTTATTTATAAAATTCAACAATTATTGATCCATTAAAAGAAGTCACAATGAACATCAAAGGATTTATATTATACAAACCATGTTACCTAACCACAATGCAATAAAATCAGAAATTAAGACAAAAAGACAAATTAAAAATCTGTATATATTTGGAAACTAAAAAACACATTTATAAATAATCTATGAGTCAAAAAAATCATAATGAAAATATTAAATATTTAAAACTGAACAACAATAAAAACATTACATATCAAAACCTGTGGGATGCAGCTAAAGTGGTACTTAGTGGAAAATTTATGGCCTTGAATTCATTATTAGATGTTAAAAAGTTGTAAAAATTAATAAGTTGAGGACATAATTTAGCAAGTTAAAAAAATAATAACAGAATGAAGCCAAATAAAGGAGAAGGAAATAATATAGATTAGAAGAAAAAATAGTGGCACAGAACGAATAACAATGGTGAGCCAAAACTGGTCTTTAAAAAAGGCAAATAAAATGTTAGGTTAAACCATATAAAACTGCCAAAATTCAACTCAATAATAAAACATATACTGATATTATTATTAATCATTAAATATTAAGCAATAAAAAGACAGTATTTAGAAATTTTAGGACTAAAGAAAATACATCTTTAAAGACAGAAGAAACATGAAGCATCATAAAAGAATGCACTAAACAACTAAATGGCAATTTACAAACTCAAAAAAGGGCAATTTTCTAGAAAAGTGTAACATGTAAAGTCAATAAAATAACAAATAAAAAAATAAAGTTTTATGACCAATAATTGATACTAAAACTAGAGAGCATGAGAAAAGTATATGCGATCTCACTTAAGAACTTCGGTGCATGGTCAAGATGGTGGAGAAGGTAAACAATGTGCTCACTTCCTCCCATGACCACATCAAAAGTAAAACTAAATAACAGAAGAACCATTACTGAGAACCTCTTGGAGTCTAGCTGCACATAAGTCCTATAAGGATATACAGAAGAAACCACGTCAAGATTGGTAGTGGGGCTGAGACACAGAATGGGCTGGTCTCACACTCATGTGTGGTGGTTAAAAACCTGAAGGGATATCTCAACTGTGGAGGTGCCTGAGGAACAAGAGTCCACAACTGTACACCAGGCTCCCCAACCCAGGGCTCCATTGCCAGGGAAAGAAGTCCCCATAACTTCTGGCAGTGGAGACCGTGAAACAGAGAGCCACTAGAGTCTCACGCATTCTTCTTAAAGGGCCCATACATGGATTTATTCACTGATGAACTCATTTGCTATGAGCTCCAATGCTTGGGAAGCAACTTGAAAGGCTCCAGGGAAATTTGAGAGTAACTGAATTATCTGGCTTCAGGGCGAGGGCTGAAGGGGTATCTTTCCCTCAGACATAAGTGATGACAGAAGCCACTGTCCCTTTGTTAAGTTATCCCTGCCACCCAGCCTGCAGATGCAGGAAGGCACCAAATCTGAGTCTTCATTAACCTAGCTAACACCATTAATCCTGCCCTGGTGATTCCCTGAGACCCTGCCCAACCCAACATATGGGCCTACTTAAGACATTTCTAGTGGCTTTTCCATACAAATGGCCTGTCTCGGTTCATGATGCAGACTTTCCTAAAATCTCTCAAGGTTCAAAAACTCCAAATAAGCAGCATCTGGCTTCAGCATTCCCAATACCTCTTGCTAAGTGGCCTCAAGCCCAGCACTAGTGGCAGCCAACCTCAAGTCACAGGTTAGCCTCTACTAGATATCTCCAAGCTCAACACAAGTGGCACCTATCTTCAGATCACTTTGTAGCTCATACGAAGTAGCCCAGACAGCATAGGCAGCAGATAACTCTGGCCTACACAAGAGGCCCTCCCAAAAGGCCCAGAACCAACATATATGGTAGCCAACATATCTGGTAGACCATGCCAGATACCACTGAACCACCATAAACAACACACCTAAAGAGAAGACTCACAGGCACTAGAATCCCACTAAAGTAAATCCTGAGTCATTGGGGCAGCCCATGCATAATAGCCCCTCTGCTATAGTCATGGCCAGTCTTCACAGCAAATCAGCCTGAGAGTCAATCCCTCCCATTGATGTGCCAACAGCAATCAAGGCTCAATGACAAAAGGAAAGTGCATTTAACACACAAAAGGGACAAACATGTAGCATCTAGCTCAAGTGACCAGGGAGACTGCACCACTGGGCCCCACAGGACACCTACTACAGAAGGTCACTCTTCCAAGACTGTAAAACATAGCAGCTACATCTAATACATAGAAACAAAGACAGGGAGACAGCCAAAATGAGGAGACAAAGAAGCATGTCCCAAATGAAAGAACAGAACAAAACTCCAGAAAAAGAACTTAACAAAATGGAGATAAGTTATCTACCAGATGCAGAGTTCAAAACACTGATTATATGTATGCTCAGTGACTTCAATGAGAACTTCAACAAAGAGAGAGGAAACAGAAAAATGGAGGTAAAAAACATTTTAAAAAGTCATAAATTAAGAATACAATAACTGAAACAAAAAATACATCAGAGGTGATCAACAGTAGACTAGATGAAACAGAGGAAAAACTAAAAGAGTTCATCACCACCAAGCTAATATTGCAAGAAAACTTAAAGACATTTCTCAAAGAAGAAAAAGATAATAAATGTGAATAATAAAACAGCAATAACACATATCTATCAATAATTACTTTAAATGTAAATGAATTACATGCTCCAAAAGAAAGATATAGGGTAGCTGAATAAATAACAAAATAAGACCCTTACGTACGCTGCTTACAAGAGACTCACTTCACAGCAAAAGACATATACAGACAGAAAGTAAAGGGATGGAAAAAGATATTTTGTGCAAATGAAAATTTAAAAAAGTTGGAGTAGCAATAGTTATACAATGCAAAATATACTTGAAAACAAAGGATATAACAGGAGACAAGGATGGACTACCTCTGGTATTTATTTGAAGAAACCAAAAACAGTCATGGGGATGTAAGATGCAGAGTGAAGAATATAGTCAATAATATTGTAATAACTATATTAGCATCAGATGGTACTAGATATATTGAAGTAATCACTTTGTAAGTTATATAAATGTCTAATAACTATGTTATGTACCTGAAACTTATACTGTATTGTATGCCAACTGTAATTTAAAAATAAAATATTTTAATAAAAAATTTACATGCAAAAATTCTAAATAAAAGCAAACCACATAAGGAAATGTGTACACATACACACAAATACATAATAATTATAGAGAATTTATCCCAGGAATGTAAGAATCATTCAACATCAGAAAATATATTAAGTGATATATGCCATCTTTGGAGATCAAATTTAAAAAACCACCTTTCTCTCAATATAAGCAAAAATAAAACAAAACACCAAAACTATAAATGTGGATAAAAGACAAAGAGATTAAAAGATATTTGCAACATACATAATCAGCAAAGCATTTCTATTCAGAATATATAAGCTACAACAAATCAATAAGAAAAAATATAAGCATTATAATTTTTAAAACTGCTGAGAGAATACAAACAGAAAATCAGAAAATAAAACCTGATTGGCCAATAAGAATATGAAGAGAAGTTTAAATTTACTTAAAAGAAATAAAATTAAAATAGCAAATAGATATACTTTTACAACTCTCTTTTTATCAAAAATTTAAAAGTCTGTCAGTATTTGGAGTTGAAGTATTCAGAAACATTTGGAGAGCAATTTTCTATTGCTTTTTAAAGTTAAAATTGTGCATTCCCTAAACCCAGCAATTCAAATACAGACATTCTCTCAAATGTACATGAGTGGATATTTACCAAAATATCTACTGAAAGATTTACTGTAATAGGAAAATAAAAGAGAAGGAAGGAAGGAAGGAAGGAAGGAAGGAAGGAAGGAAGGAAGGAAGGAAGGAGGGAGGGAGGGAGGGAGGGAGGGAGGGAGGGAGGGAGGGAGGAAATGAGGGAAGAAGGAAGTGGGAGGAAGGGAGCAAGTGAGGAAAAAAGGAAAAGAGAAAATAAAAGAAAGACAATAGGAAGGGGGGAAGTATAAAGAAGAGTGAAGGTGAAGAGACTGAAGAGGAAGGGATGGAAAGAAACACAAATGTGCAGCAATAGGAAATAGATAAATAGTGGGCCAGTCACACAATAAAAGAATACACAGCACTATATTCAGCATCTAAAATGCTTTAGGCCTATATGTACCAACATAGATAACTATGAATGAACATAACATCAAGTGAAACCAAAATAAGTCACAGAATGACCCAAAATTTCTCAGTTCACAAGAACCCTGTGTCTTAGCAATGTTTTCATAGCAAAGTTAGCCTAAAAAAATTCCTGAGAAATCCATTTATTGAATAGTTTAGTTCTAAATAACTCAGTAAGTTTTTAATTCCCCAAAACTAAGTGATCACATAGAAATAATAAACATAAATTGAAGGGAAATATTTTAATGCCATTCTTGTATAAGTATTCTTAAAGTACTTATTACTTATTATCAAGATGTGTGTGCCCGTTGAGCACTGCACAACTTCTCAAATCTGAAAATCATTTTGGCCACTGCCACCTTTATTTCCTGAAATATGTTGATTTTCACACGTTACCTGCTTTCTATGAGAGCCAAAAATCTGGCTTCTCAAAGACATGACACCATCATGTCTAAAAAGAATGTACTAAAATTAAATGTTGAAACTGCGAACTATCATGAGCTAGTGGCTGACCTGGCATCTGACAGATATTGAATATTACTATGTTTCTCTTGAAAATTTGGAATATCCTGCAGGACACCTATGTGTTCACTTTGGTATTCCAGAAACACCTTGGTACCTAAATTGGAAACCAAGACATTGAGCTAAGATTTATGTAATTTTTAAAAAATACAAAACTACACATAGTATTAGTGAACACACACAAAATAAAAATACAAAAATAGTAAAAGTATGAACTGAAAGCATATACAGTAACCTCAGGAGACTGGTTATCTCTGGGAATAGAGAAACACTAATAGAAGGGAACTTCAACTATTTCTGTGAAGATTAATTTCTGTAAACATTTTCTTAAGCAAACATGGTAAATGTTAACATTCTTAAAATGAGAAATGGGTATTTGCTATTATATTAATTCTGTCTTATATTTTTAACTAGTTGATAAAAGAAAATAAAAGTGACAAGCATTGAAAAGTTTCAAAAGCTTTATATAGAATGTGCATTCATCACACCATTCTAAATCCCAGGACATCTGGTTACCATTAGACCTGCTTTTTCACAGTTTCCACTTAGAATCATTAAACTACCCACTGGGAGTAGTCTAACATTTAAAGAAAAAAAATTCAGTGCAAAGATCTCTGTTTCCTAAGCTCCACCCTAACTAACAAATGTTGCTTTTATTTAGTAACTTTGGAAAAACTCTCAGCAGAAATGGGATATAAGTAATTTTAATCCTCTACCTTCAAAATATAATTATTTGCTCATTTTACTTATTGAAAATAATGTCAGAGTGTAATACACATAACATTTATTCATTTAATGCTGTTACAAACCCCACAATGTTGGGCCCATTACAAGAGATATACCTATTCCCAACCTTAGTCTTTAAAAAAATTTTTAATTGTAGTTGGCATGCAATATTACAAAATTTCAGGTCATCATAGTGATTCAACATTTACATACTTCGTGATATAAACACTATAGTAAATCTAGTAACTATCTGTCATCTGTCACCATACAAAGTTATTCCAATATTACTGACTTTGTTGCCTGTGCTATAACTTACATGCCCATGGCTTATTTATTTTATAAATAAAGTTTGTGCCTCTTGTTCACCTTCACTTTTTTCACCCATCCCACTGCTCCCCTCTGGCAACCATCAGTTTATTCTCTGTATTTATGAGTCTATTTCTGTTTTATTTATACACTTTTTTTATTTTTTTAGATTTCACATATAACTGAAATTATATGGTACTTTTCTTTCTCTGATATATTTCACTTAGCATTAATACCATCTAGTCTACCCATGTTTTCACAAATAGCAAGATCTCATTTTTTAGTGCTGGGTAATATTTCATTATGTGCGTGTGCATGTGCGTGTGTGTGTGCATGTGCGTGTGTGTATACATGACATCCTCTTTATCAACTCATCTGTCAATAGATGTCTAGGTTACTTCCACATCTTGGCCATTGGAAATAATGTTCAATGAACATATAGAGTGAATATCTTTTCAAATTAGTGTATTAATTTCCTTTGGATAAAGATGACATAAAGATGGCCAGCAGACATATGAAAAGATGCTCAGTGTCACTAATTACAGGGAAATGTGAATCAAACCACAATTACATATCACCTCATACCTGTCAGAATGGCTGTCATCAATAAGTCAACAAATAACAAGTGTTGGCAAGGACGTGGAGAAAAGGACACCCTCGTGCACTGCTGTTGAATTTGTAAATTGGTGCTGCCACTATAGAAAACAGTTTGAAGATTAATGAAAAAATTAAAAATAGAACTACCTTATTATCCTAAATTAAGTCTTAATCTATTTAATTTTTAGCATACTAGCTAATTCAGAGTACTACATCAGTGAATCAATGATATTTTCTGGTTATGTTAGGTGTATATTAAGTTGGTGGTAGTCATGTGTCTGTATTCCCCATATTCATCTTCCTTTTGCCCTCTCTATGCCCCATTATACAATTTTTATTTTTATTACTCATTAGATGCAGGAAACTAAAGATGTTATGGAAATGTTGACAGATTTCAGATTATTTATGGCCTTATGATCAATAATATCAGTTATAATAATGAAGATAGCAATTATCCAATGAGGACAGGTCAGATCAAAGCCTGTGTCTTAATCTAGACACTCCATTTCAATAAGGATGCTGACACATCAAGAAGCCTATAAAGAAAAACAAGCAGCATGGTGAGAATTCCTGAAACAGGGGCAGTTGGAGCAACTAGGGAGGGTTGGCATGAAAAACAAAAGGCCAAGAGCCAAGAGAGAATCTCTTACAACAACATATTCTTAATATAGTATTATGTAGACATAGGATCAGGTAGCTATAAAATTGCTGGAATATTAAGACTGGATCTCCAAGAATGACTGTTAGAACCACACTGTAGAATCTTTGGGGAAATAAAAATGTTCTAGAATTAGATTTTTTTGATGTTAGCACAACCTTCTGAATATATGAAAAGCCACTGAACTGTATATTCTAAGTGGATGAAATTTTATGGTATGTAAACTACATTTTAATTTTTCAGAAAAGTAATTATTAGATTTAGTAATAGGGCTAATAAAATCAGAATAATAAGTGAGGAGAAATCAAGAAACAGAAACAATAAAAACAATGTTTCAAAAAAATAAGGTATGAAAATTCTACCATCAAGACTAGCCTAGAAACAACTTATGTCTACATTTAAGTCAACTAACATAAATTTTCATCTTATATGTACTCACCTCTTGATCATTACTAGGAAGAAATTATATCCAGAATGTCCTCTAAACTAATGTAATTTCCCACAAATCTAAAAACCACAGGCGCGTATGTCCCAAAATATTACCAGTGTCGTAGGATTCTGGAAAAAAAAATTATACTCTCCAGTGTTTTAGCAGTCTGTTAAAATGAATACTTAATTTAAAACCAAAGTAAAAATTCTAGGCTTCTAATCTTAAAAAAAAGTCAGAACTACTCTTTTATTTCAAATGGAATACACAAACAAAACTTCTAATGTGACTGGAAACACACCGTGCCATATTTGACATATATTTCAAAATAAAGTTCAAATATGAGAAAAGAATATAAAATTGTCACCAATAGTAGCAGTATAAATTTCTTATGGAGGCTGTTTGTTTTTTCATCATATATTAAAAAGAATAATCGGGAACCATATGGAAGCCAGAGTTATTTAATATTTTTATACTAGTTTAGAGATTTTCTTTTTAGAGAAAGTGAGTCAGGTATTAAAAGTACACAAAATTTAATTGCTTTCTTATATATCAATGATTAACTATTAAATTTTAAAATTCAAAGCACACCTTTTGCACATGGACTAAAATGTTAAATAAACTCAAGTATAAATCTAACAAAATATATACAAGGTCCAGATGAGTAAAACTACAAAACTCTGATGAAAGAAATCAAAGAACTAAATAAATTGGAAGACATTCAACACTTGTGGAATCAATATTGTCAAGATGTCAGTTCTTATTGACTTGATCTATTAATTTAATGCAAAAACTCAGCAAGTTATTTTGTAGATACTGACAAACTGATTCTAAAGTTTATAAAGAGAGGCAAAAGAGGCAGAATTGACAACATGATATGGAAGAAAAAGAACAAATTAGACAACTGACACTGTACTGTGTCAAGACTTACTATAAAAGCTATAATAATCAAGACAGTGTGGAATTGGTAAAAAAAAAAAAAAAAGACACATGAAAGGAACAGAATAGATAGCATAGAAATAGACCCACACAAGGATAGTCAGCTGATCTTTAACAAAGGAACAAAGGCAATAAAATGGAACAAAGTAATCTTTCAACAAATAGTGCTGGAACAACTGGAAAACCACACGCAAAAATTGATAAATATATATGAACACTGACATTACACCTTCCATTAATTCAAAATGTATTATCAACCTAATTGTAAAATGCAAAACTATAAAGCTTCTAGAAAATAGCGTAAGAGAAAATCTATATGACATTGAGTATGGCAATAAGTTTTTAGATACAACAGCAAAAGCATGATCCATGGAAAAAATAATTGATAACTGGAGTTCAATTAAAATTAAAAACTTCCATTCTGTGAAAGAAAAATCATGGACAATAGTTGTTAATCAAATTTCTGATAAAAGACTGATATCCAAAACATACAAAGGACTCTTAAACTCAACAATAAGAAAAACAATTTTAAAATGTGCAAAATATCTGAATAAACACATCACCAATGAAAATATACAGATGACAAAGTAGCACATGCAAAGAAGCTGAATGTCATATTCTATAAGGGTATTACAAATTAAAACAACAATGAAATACCACTACACACCCATTAGAATGGCTAAAATCCAAACAACTGACACCAAAAAATGCTAGCAAGGATGTGGAATAAAAAGAGCTTGGACTCACTGCTGGTAGGAATCTAGAATGTTACAACCACCTTGGAATACAGTTTGGCAATTTGTTAGAAACCTAAACATAGTGTTATCACATGATCCAGCAATCACGCCCCTTCTTATTGACCCAATTTGTTAAAATATATGTTCACACAAAAAGCTGCACTTGAGTGTTTATAGTAGATTTGTTTATAATTGGAAAACATTGGAAGTAATTAAGGTGTCTGCCCTTCCACAGGTGAATGGATAAATAAACCGTGGTACATCCATTCAATGGAATATTATTAGCATGAAAAAGAAATGAGCTATCAAGTTACAAAAAGATATGGAGGAATCTTAAAAGCATTTTACTAAAGGAAAGAAGCCAGTCTGAACAGGCTATATATTGTATGATTCCAACTATATGACATCCTGGAAAACGTAAAACTATAAAAACAGTAAAAAGGATGCCAGTAGGTTGGAGGCAAGGGAGGAGGAAGGAGCGTAGGGAGAAGAATAAATAGGTACAGCACAGAGAATTTGTACATTGGTGAAACTATTCTCTATGATACTATAATGGCAGAAAAATGACCCAAAACATTTGTCCATAGAACTGTACAACACAGAATATACCTTAACAAAACTATGTATTTATTTAATGGCAATGTACAACACTGATTCATTAACTGCAACAAATGTACCATGTCAATGTATAATGTTAGTTAATAATTGGGAAAACTGAAGAGTGTGGGATGAGTGGGTCTCCGATAACTCTGTACATTCTTCTGTTTTTAATTCTTTTATAAACCTAAAATTCTATAAAAGGTAAAGTATATTAAAAAATAAAGTTAAACTCACTTATCTCTAAAATTAAGAACAGAAAACATAAAAGTATAATTTACGAGCCTATTTCAATCCTTCATTATGGACAATCAAGATGAAAGGAAGACTGTGAGAAGGGATAGAAGAAATAGAGAAGGTGAGAAAAAGACAAAGAAGAAAGGAAGGAGACACTTATCAAGAGAAAGACACAGACAAGACCACTGAGGCACACTAAAAAAAACACAAAGACCACTGTGGTGCACACACAAAAGGCACACACTCAGAAGGACAAAGACAGAGTGTGAGATTCAACTGAATTAAATCTAGGCAAATCCTATAGCACTGGTAAAGTTGAAAATAGCACAGTTTTAACTGTGAAAGCTGTGATTAGAAAGTAAAATGTTCATTTTTAAAGAGACATGAATCCTGTTCTACAACTGAACAAGTTACCTCCTCTTCCTAGAATGTCCTTTCAATCTATGACCTTCTGGGTCATAGGTTTCAATCTATGACCTTCTGGGTTCAATTTAACTGTCATGGCCCAGTTAAAATAAATCTCCTCCTCTCTTTTATTTGTGGGCTGCTTTGTAACTTTAAGAGAATACTTAAATCTGTCTTGAAGTAGTTATTGAAGGGTACCCTACTCCCTCATTATTTGCCCATGAGTCGTCTGGGATCATTTCTTCATCTTTGCAATTGCCTCAGCACCTAATATACTAATATATGTGCTCAATAGTTATGTACTGTACTGAATTGAAAATACATATTAGATACCCAAAAGAAGTTGAAGATCCAAATACCCTTTGTCACAGTTAAAGTAATATCTTTATTCCAATGATTCTGCCATTCTCAAAGCACTATTAGTAACATCTCTTTTGAAACTGCCTTTAGAGACTGCACAAAGACACATGAAATAAATTTTATTTCCGTAATGCCAAAAAAATAAAAAATAAAATACCCTGTTGATCATCCAAAACAGGCCATAGACGTAGAGAAGTATGGATGGAGTGCACAGAGCAAAGGGTACCAAATGTATGTAGGTTACAGAGTTGGAGGTATAAATAGAAAGATAAGGGATTTAGAGAACTGTAGCAGTCAGAATAGGCCAGGTTTTGCTATGGCCATTAACTTGTTTCTATTCAGTAAACATGGCTCTAAATTACTCCTATTTCTAAAAATAATAATAATAATAATAATAATAATAATAATAATAATGAATGTAAATATTCAAAAGAATATGTTGTTGGCTCTAAAGGCAATTCCAACACAGTACAATGTTTATAGCAATGGCTATACTACATAAAGAAAGGAATTTCTCCCTAGGTGACTGCTTTGCAAATAATGCTCACCTGGATGCATAAAAGTCCATTACATAAGAGCCAGTTGCATTTGTTCAAAAAAATATGAGTTTCAGAATATGAAGTTGATTCTTTTTATATGTTAAATGTAAATCATATTTGTAAAGAAATTGTACTTTTAAAATATTTTGTAAACCATAATTCTTCTATGGAGCAAATTATTATTCTTTTACCTTTTGCAAATCCTAAATTTTCATAAATTAGGTTTTGAAAAATGGACATCACTTGAGTTATTATGTGGACAGATTCTATATTTGGGATTAATGTCTCTTAACTTTTATTCAAAATATTTTGAATACTGTGTCTTAAAGGTCAAAATACTAGTGCTACTCAGAAAAAGTTTCAAAATACAGTGAATTACTGAAATCGTCATACTAGCATCTAAATTGCATATTTGTTTTGAACTGAAAGTCTGGCCACTTTCAAAACGTCTCCACTCGGTTTTGATTTTTTTTTTTTTTATGAGAACAGCATTGTCTATGGAAACATATGAAATATTTTGACATAATGTTTAGTTTGACAAAATAAAAACATTTCCACTGTTAGAATATACCTATGTTACATGACGGCAAATTTTGTGAATATGAAGTATAGATTGTTTAATTTGTAAAAGCAGAATTTCTTAATTACATGACATGAATGATGGCATCAGATTTTTTACAGACATCAGTTTGAATAGAGGAACACATGCAAATATATTTATTTTTATAGGGATTCATGAATAGGTCAGTGACTCAAGTGCATTCTTTATATAATTAAAATTTTTTAACAAATTTTCACTATACAGGACATCACTGAAAAGAATAGCTTCATTACCCAGAACTTTTAGCAATATTTTTAATGTTGCATAAGTCGTTTATTTTACAAACTTTCTGTGTGTATATGTTTATGCTATATATACAAAATACTGAAAAATATATACTGTTCCCATTTTTACAGTAAGCTTGTTAGAAAATGATAGTGATTTTTCAGTAGGTAAGTCTGCTGTTGTCCTTGCTGCTAAACTTCATAGGGTTAGCTCTGATTTCAATAAGAAATAATGATTATATCTAAAATTCAAACATCATATTATTTGTACTCATGTAAGCCATTATCCAGGAAAAGAACAGTCAAAGATTTTCCTTAAAAATACTCTAAATTAAAAATGGCACTCCAATTACATAAGGGAAACATCAAATAGCACACAATATGTAAAGTTAACTCTTGTCACAGAGAAAAATTGTCCATCAATGTAAAGTACAAATTATAGAAATAACTAAGAGATGAAAAACCTGTAGTCCATGTCTGCATCTTGCCCTTTACTCCAACTAACAGCCTATAAAGATTTCAGTTAGATAAGGGTTCTAGAACCAACAGGACATCCAACCTTAGAAAGTTATACTGTAGCAATAATGTTCTGCCTCGTCCTAGTATTAAAAAATGTTTCTGCTTAATAGACGGAAAGTATTTCATTTGTAATAAAACTATTTAATGTAAAGTCACTCCAATCAAAACAATCATTTCAATGCATTAAAGGACTTACTATATGAGCATAAATGGAATACACCCACACACAAAAGTATACATTATATATAAAATATGTTTATTTAAAGATAAATAAATGTGAAATATAATAAGCGAATAAGCAAAACAGACTTATGTATAAGGCAGAAGAGGAAATATAATGAGTACAGTATAATGAAGTCTCTAGATTTCATCTTTTCCTCACAATCCTCAAAAAAAGGCAATTAAATGTTTTAAAAATGAAAGAAAATATTTCTTTGTTGAACTGTTTTTGAGATTCCTTTACTCAAAGTTAAAGACTGTGGCTGCCATCAAGTAGTTAGGTCATTATTTATCTAAATCTGTCTAGACCTGACTACAAATTTTTCATTATGTCTCCAAATTCATTATCATTTGCAAAGATCTGAAAACTTTGCATTAAAACCACTTTCACAAAATTTAACAGAACACTTTTAAATTTTTCTTTTTTAAAAAATTACTGAGACAGAATTGACCCTTGCTTGACTGTTACTGGAGTTACTTACGGTACTTCATACTTGGAGTACAAACATATCACACACATATCAACTTTAAAATATAATTTGTATTTTGTATATGCTATGACACACTAAAGTATTACATAAGACCCAGTGTACTTTAGGTGGCTGAGGACTTCTGCCTTTAAGCTTTTTACTTCAAAACACTTTTGAAAAAATGCAACTAATCCTAGTGTACTTGTGTTGCTTAGGAATGTCCTACCCATCAACTCTTAAAGGAAAAAGCAAACACTCCATTTCCAATCACGTTACTGCTTCTTGCAAATACAATTTTAAACTCTTTTTTTCTGTCAGCTGGACTGCTCTGCATTGAAATCTCCTGAATTTTTGTTGTTGCCATTTTTGTTGAGGCATTTTGTTTCTTCTCTAATTATTTCTCACTAGTCTCTGCGTTTTTCTTATTTGCTCAGTTTTTCCTTTTACTGCTTCATTGCCACCTCTTCAGAGCTCTGTCCAATCAGAATTTCCTTTGCAATTTTATATTACCATATTGATTCTTCCTGTCATTTTTGAATGCCTGGGTTTTAGCAGAAAGAGACTGAACTTTGTTCCATAAATGTTCCTCAAACATCGTCTACCTGCATTCAGTACATATTCAGACTTAATTTCTCATTCCTTCAAATTCCCTTTCTGCCTTCAGTCCATTAGTTTTGTAATATAACTTTTATATGATAAAACAACTGTTCCTAGGCACACTGAAGATAAAAGAATAAGGTACTCGGTCAGATATCATCTAATTTTTCATGGGTCTAATGTTAATATTGAAACTTTTTCAACTTCTATTAAATATGTAGCTTGTTTTTATTGTATGTACAGTATGAATATTTGCTGCTTGAAAAATTAAAAAATGAATATGGCATGCATTAAATGCCTCAGGGCACCCTATATTACATAATTCAGTTCAGTGAACCCCAAGCAATTCTCGGCCTTTATTTTGTTTAAAATACAGTCGTTTCTTTTAGTACATTATAATTCTTTTTATTTCACATACAATCCCTGAATAAGGTCATTAATGATTCAGTAACAAAGTATTTAAGGTTCAAAATTAATCCATCTCAAATTATTTTCTCTGTCAAGAAGGACAGATTTAAACTGCTATCTAAATAGATACAAGGAACAAAAGCACTGAAAATAATATATTTTTTTCTTTGTGGCAGTATTTACAAAATATCTAGTCAGAATAGGTGAAGTATAAGTGAATAAACTGCTTAAGTCCAAACTAACTATACATTGACCTCAACTCAAATAATAAAAATCACACAATCCAGAGGGGAGAAAAGTTCACATTATACTAAAATCATCAAGCAACTTCTAAACTAGATCAATTGCCATCATAATATTCTCAGAACAAAATGTTCTCTAAGAGAAGATCTGATATGAAGGGCCAAAAATTGGAAAACATTCACTACCAATTTACTGCAGTCACCCATAAACTATTACAAGAACATTATGTATCAGGGTTCAAGCCAGCAAACTATTAAAGTGGACTGCCCTGGTGTCTTTTATTTTACTTTAATGCTACCAAAGCATTAATAAGTCCTCAGAGAATTTTAGTTCTGTTGAAACAGTCTTATCATGTAATCAATTTTTCAAATATTCCACGTCTTTTAAGGTGAGCTCTGTTTCTTTTCTGCTTTTTATTGGTCAATGTCATTCCACCTTCGCAAATGCCATCGTCATTTCTTGTTTGTCTGGTCCAAGTCATGTTTTCACCTTGGAAATATATGTCTAAATGGTGCTAATTGCCATAGTTAATGAGTGCCAAGACATCTAGCACCCTTGGCCCCATTGCCACTTTATGTGTTTCTACTCATGTAGAGATCAAAGAACAAAGGATGGAAAGAATTATCTTCAAAAAACAAGAAGACACCACATATACACCACTTTGTTTTAAACTTTGATTGAGGGCATAAATAATCCTGCTGAATTTACTTCCCTTTATAGTCCTTGGTTAATTTTAACTTGTTAAAAACTTTCTAACTTAAATTGTTTTCTTATTTAAAGGACAATAAATGATACTCTGACAGAATGTGATTAACCCAATGATCTGATGCTTTTAACTCACTATTCACTGTTTTCCATTGATGGCATAAATTCCAGGCAATTTAGGCATCTTTCAACCTACTGTACTAATGAAAATATTAGCACATATAAACTTCCTACAAAATAAGAAGTCTCAGTAACTTTCATGTATACAAATCAGCAATGATTCCCTTTGTAATTGAAACTAAAAGACAAAAATGAAAAAAGACTTTATGCATAAACAGGTATAAATTTGAAAAAAAATCACTGAAATATAAATCTTAATGAACTAGATATTTCTTGCCAGCACAAACTAACCACAATTTAGTAGCATTATCTGAAAGTAAATATTTGTGTATTTGTGTGATTATTTAACATGTTTATGTGTGAGTGTATGTGTGAATATATGTGGAAATATATAATTCAATTAATCTGTAAGATCCATGAACCACGCTTTATTTCACTACCACAGTATCTCCAAATTTCAGCACATTGCTTATAACATATTTACTCAATATGTATTTTTGAAAAAATTATAAGGTGGTGATAATATGAATGCAAAAGTACACAACATAAGATTTTAAAATCCTTAATACAAAAGAAATCCTGGGAAAGCATTAGTGATAATACACTTCCTCAATAGGTAGTTCAATTTACATCTCTTTGGGACAGCTTACTGTTATCTTTTTCTTAGCCTACTGCAATGATGATTGCCATCTTAAACTATTAATTTATATCATAAGCTTTTCTTGAAGATACTGTCAATTCAGTCTAAATTAACTTTATCAACCATATCATATAGTAATGAAACAGTATATTTCTTTATTTGTACACAGACCATACTTATTTTTACCTTATACTGTTTCTCTTAATTAGCAATCTAAAATATCCTGTATTATGTATCTTGTATAACCCTCTTATGTAGCCACATTCCAATCAAAACTTACATTTAAATAACAAGCAATGATTTCTATTTATAATAGTGTATAGGGCATCTGAGACCCATCACACGGCAGGTAAACAAATACAGCTATAGCTAAACTTCTCCCCACTCCTTCCATGTTATACTCCTCATAAAAGAACTACAAAATGTGATGTCATTAAAATAGCCAATAAGGTTTCATTAAAATTGTTTCCTTCGTTTCTTATAAAGTGACAGCAACTTATAAGATTATAAGTAAAGCTATTCAATAAAGAGGTATTTTGTTTTATTTTGTTTCACCAGATACCTTGACAAGATGCTTAAGCCAATGGTTTAATAAGAAATGTTTTAATTCTCAAATAAAAAATAAAAATTAAACAGAGAAAAAAACACAAAAGATAAAGACACTGAAAAACACTCTGATAAACAGATTCTTTGAACTTTAGAGCAACCTCTCAAAGCAAAACACTAGACTGTATGTTCCATGAGAGTACATACTTAGTTTTACTACAGTATCTGCAGCACCTAAGAAATTGTATGATTCACAGTAAAACCTCTACAGACACCTACTTAATCTGCATACATACTTTGATGACAAAAATACAACAGAGCAGAACCTAAATGAGACAAACAATTAGAAACTATAAATGCTGTGTTCCTCTTGTTTTCTGGGTATTTTGATTAGATAACCTTGTTAAATAAGCTACAGATGAAATTGAGCAGTAATCTAATTTTAAAAAAGTCATCAAAATGGAAACCTCTTTTTAGGAACAAGAAAGAACTTTAAAAACTATATCTGAAATACTGATATTTTTATGAATGAAATTTTATGACATTCTGTATTTGCTTCAAAATATTTGAGTGTGGATGTGGTTTATTGGCTATTTATTGATAATTATTGAAACTATGTGATAGACACAGAGATTTATTACATCATTCTCTTTTAGTGTAAATTTGAGAGTTTCCATAATAATTTTTTTATAAAATAAGAATATGCACAATAATGTATTTCATTATTTTCAAAATAAAATAAAATAAATTTGGAGGCTTGTTACAAAACTTTTCTCAAGTATCTCCTCCTCCACTATTGTTAGCAATAATAAAAAAAAAATGTTAGCAATAATAAAAGGAAGGGACACAACTTCCTTCCATACTTTTTTTAGTAAAATGGCAGCCAAGATAAGAGAGACAAATGATATAACCCCTTAATTGGCAATATTCTCTCCCACCATAAAGTGTTTTTGTTTAACTGAGTAGACAAAATCCTCTAAAAAGCATTACTAATAGCTCCCAATTTGAAGAAATACTTACTGAGAAGCTTGACAACCTGAAGATGGGAGTAGGGTTATTTAAAATAAAAGGGGCCTTTCAAACTTCCTTAGCTGGGAAAGGGAAATAGTCAATGCTTATCATTTTGTTTTTCTTTATGGAAGGAAAGTAGGAAAAAGAAGAAAAAATTATGATATTTCTAAGGTAATAAATAGGCATTTAGAAGAACATAAAGCAAAAATAAATAAATAAATAATACACAGTCCTCTGAAGAAAGAGGAGGCTGGAGGGAAGAGCCACATGAACAGGCACAAATACTCCCTAATTGCCGGTTCTAAACTGTTATGGACTGAATGTCTGTGTGTCCCCCAAATTCACATGTTGAAATCCTAAACCCCAATACAACGGTATTAGAAGATGGGGCTTTTAGAAATTAATTAGGTCATTAGGGAAATAGTGAGGTCAAGAATGGGATCAGTGTCCCTATGAAATAAGGCCAAAGAACCAGCTTGCTCATCCTTAATGTGAGGATACAAGTAGAAGTAATCTGCTTGCAGCCCGGAAGAGGGCTTTCACCAGAACCTGATCATGCTGGCACCATGAGCTCAGACTTCCAGCCTCCAGAACTATGAGAAATAAATTTTTGTTGTTGATAAGCCACTCTATTTCTAGTATTTTTCTATAGCAGCCCAAGCTGCTAACACATAGTCTAATATTGTAATAGCAAAACCTAATTATTTTTACATGATTTTTACCTGTCCTTGCTGCCTGAAAAAAAGATGGGAAAGTATGGTATGGAAACCAGGTAAACAAGAGAATCTAAGTACCTGGGCTGATTGGCTCCGTTAAAGTAAAATTTTAGTCCTCAAACAAAAGTTCAGAAGATAAGTCAATAAATTTGGATTCAAGTGGGGTGGGAAGAACATTAATAAGAGTTTACCTGCACAATTTTCAAGCAGATTAAGGGCTGTATAGTGATTTGTACATTACATATTAAATGAAACAACTATGTAAAAATAGTAAGAGAGTATGTAGTATAAAAAAAATCTGAACTATGCAATTCACAAGAAAACCTAACCCAAGAAGCAAAATTCAAGAATAAAAAATTACAAGTAATCCAACAGAAAAATGATCAAAGGACATGAAAACATGATTCATCAGAAAAACACATAAGTGTCCAAGAAACAAATGAAAAAATGTTTAATCTTATATACACAAGTACCATTTTCCAGCCTCAGATTGACGAACTTCTTAAAATTGGGTAATATTCAGGGTTGGTGACTATATAGGAAAAAGATATCATACATGGGGGTAAAAGAGTAAATACTATAAATTTTTTAAAGGGCAATTTAGAAAAAACCTTCAGAATATTTAATGTAGGATAAATTTCACTAGCAGAAATTTACATTACATGTATACTTTGTTTAGAATCTGCTTTGCTGATACTCCCCATACTCTTATGCTCTGATTTACCCCTACCAGGAAAAAAAAATATCATCACATAGATTGACGGCAAACAGAAATTAGTTATTTCTAATACCAAAGAGAAACAAAAAATTACAGAAGTGAATATAGATTTTAATCCTATTCTTTCATTAAAAGATATTGTCTTTATATTAGATATTTATCTCCCCTTCCCAGGACTGTTTCTTCATATGTAAGATTAGTATTTGAGATTTTTAGAATGTTGAAGGACACTTCCACCTCTTAAACGTCCAATGTTACTTCCCCAAAAGTGCCTTTTTACTTTACCTACCCATTATCAGGGGCATTTTCATTGTTATTTTTCCAATATTGGTGGGGTACTAAAGATAAATTTCTCTTAACAAAGACATACATTCTTTCCTAGCTCTGGCTTTAACCCTAGCATACAGACCTACAGGGCAACTGCCTGGGAATAATAGAAAGGACTTGAAATCATTATTCTTTCAGACCATGTGGATACATGATGGTGCCATTCAAAGAGAGGAGAAAAATCACATTATAAAGTGAAGTTAAAATCTGCAGTTTGAGACATATTAAGTTTGAAGTGCCTATGAAACATTCAGCTGAAGAGATGCAGTGACCAGTTGTATATATAAGTCAGGAGAGAGATGGAAGAGCTGAAATATGTGCTGGAGCTACATAACTGAGTCTTCAAAATAAAGACAATGGTTGACTCACACAAAAAAATGTGAATACAGTCACGAAGAAGAGGTATTTTGTGAGAGTAAGAGAGGAAAAGAGGAGGTGTAGGAGAAAGAAGAAACATATAGGGGCTGGAAGAAGAAGCATAAAAAGGAAACTTAAGAGAGGCCAGAGTCAAGAGAAAATCAAAAAGTATCATGAAACCAATGGGAGGGCAGACTTTCAAAGGAAAAGAGTGTTCAAAATGTTTTTAAAATCTGAGAAATAAAGTAAGCTCAAAACGGAGGATATTCTACTGGATTGAACAGTTTTATAATTTGTGATTTTGAGAATAATTTAAATTACATTAATTAATTAATTAATTGAATTTTAAGAACAGGAGTAGGCTTTCAGTGGGCTGTAGAGAGATTGAGAGGTTAAAAAGTAAAAGTTCTTTACAGAAATTTTGAGTAGAAATGAGAGGAACATTGTAAAAAAAAATCTTCAAAAAACAAGGTTTTTCTTATTTTTGTTTCCATATTTTTTGTATATTTGATAGGAGCTCAAATACTTGCAGAATTTTATATGCTAAGAATAAAGAGCTGATGCAGAAGAAAAGTTTGAGTATATAGTTTAGATAAGCAGATAAGTAATAAAATACATAGCAAGTGTTGGATAAGTATTTACTGTACAGCTAATTGTGAGTTGGCAAAGTCTTGGGAGATAAAAGTGTGATGGCATTCAGAATAGACAAATGTATTTTATTTAAAATAATCTCTAATTTTCTGCCCCTCCTTTTTTTTTTCGATTTCAGAAAATGGTATCCCCACAGTATTCAAACTTAGCAGACATTGTTTGGTAAATTAAATGAAGAAACACATATAGAAAAAATATCTCCAGAAGAAATTGAAGTCATAAATGATATTTAACTTGATTTTGCTTATTAAACTGATGTGTTTTTCAAAGGAATCAAATGAAAATTCATTTCAGAATTTTGCTTAAAACAATTAACTGATTATGAATACAGTGACTGAGAAAACAGGACTGGCACAATGTGAAGTGGAAACAATCATAGATGGAAATGTTTTGCAGAAAAATTCCAAATACTCCATTATACTTACTAACAATATAAAAAATTGAACAAGAAATTTTTGATATCACTGTATTAATTCAGAAAAAAAGTTACCTTAATTGAGCTTCTAAATAAAAGGAAACAACGAAGTAAGGTTAAACTGAAAAGATTTCAAATGAATCTAAGGACTTAAGTAGTAAAAATTCAATAAACAGGAGAAACTTGGAATGTATTAATACCTAAAAGCCTAAACATAAATATCAGGCTATGAAAATACCTTAAGAATTTGATGGGTTGCCTGGAAAGGTACTTAGTTCCTCAAGCCTGGTAGTGTCCAAGGACAGTCTCCATGACCACTTGGTGGGGAGTCTGTAGAGTAGGCTCAGGGACCAAGACAGTGATGGGGATAGAGGGGTTTAAGATGCCTTTCAGCTCCATGACACTATGATTGTATGGTTCTTTGAGACATTTTGCTAAAACATAAAGTCACAATATATTTTGGGTTGACCAGTTAGGAGACTAATCCAATGGTCCAAGATGGAGCTCATGGTAACCTCTACTAAGAGGGCAGCAGTGGAGATGGAGAAAAGTGGACAGAGATTTACAGTTGTAGGTCCTGAACCACCTTAGTTGTTACCTATTCTCTCTGAGCCTCAATTTCATCCTTTAAAAACCAAGGTTAATTATATTAATGCATAGAGATGTTCAGAGCATTCTGTGAGACAAGAGATGATAAGTACCTGGCATAAGAAATGCTGCAATAAATCTCAGTTCTTTACAAATACTTATTTTAAAGTGATGCTTCCATGTCCTGGCCAACATGAATAATGCTGCAATGAACATCAGGGTGCATATATCTTTGCAGATAAATATTTTCAAGGTTTTTGGGTAAATACCCAAAAGAGGGATTGCTGGATCATATGGTAATTCAATTCTTACTTTTTTGAAAAACTGCTATACTGTTTTCCATAGTGGCTATACCAATTTGCAATCCCAGCAGTGTATGAGAGTTCCTTTTTCCCCACATCCTCTCCAGCACTTGTTATTACTTGTCCAGTTGATGATAGCCATTCCAACAGGTGTGAGATGGTATATCTCACTGTGGTGTTGATTTGCATTTCCCTCATACAGAGGTCCCCAACCCCCGGGCTTCAGACCGGTACTGGTCTGTGGCCTATTAGGAACTGGGCAGCACAGCAGGAGATGAACAGCAGGCAAGCGAGTAAAGCTTCATCTGTATTTGCAGCCACTCCCCAACACTAGCATCACTGCTTCAGCTCCACTTCAGATCATCAGACATTAGATTCTCATCGGAGCACTGGATCCTGGTGCCAAAAATGTTGGGGACCGCTTCCCTAATAGCTAATCAAGTTGAGCCTCTTTTCATCTGTCTGTTGGCCATTCGTATGTCTTCTTGGGAGTAGTGTCTATCTGGCTCTTCTGTCCATTTTTTAACTGAGTTGTTTTTTGTTGTTACTGAGCTATATGAGTTCTTTGCATATTTTGGGTTTTAGGCTATTATCAGAGGCATTGTTCGCAAATATATTCTCCCATTCAGATGGCTGCCTTTTTGCCTTGTTGATGGAAGTATTCTATAATAGATGACTGGGTAAAGAAGATGTGGTACATGTATACAATGGAATATTACTCAGCTATATGAAAAAAGATGAAATGCTGCCATTGCGACAAGATAGATGAATCTTGAGATAATCATGCTAAGCAAAATAAGTCAGACAGAAAAAGTTGAAAATGACATAATATTACTCATATGTGGAATATAAATCAAAAGCAACAAACAAAACATGACAAACTAATAGACTCATGGACATGGACAGTGAATTAGCGATTATTAGAGGGAACGGAGAGAAGGGGTAGGTTGGTAGGGGTAAAAGAAATCAAATATTTGGTGATGGAAGGAAATCTACCCAGGGTAAATTTACAACTCTCAATGCACTATATATAAGACATATTGTTGAATTATACATTTGAAACTTATTGGTTTTGTTGAGTAATGTCACCCCAATAATTTTTAAGTAAAAAAAAAATTTTTTTTTAATTTAAAAAATTTTTAAAGTAATGTTCATTCCAAGTTAGAAACAGTGATAGCAACTAAATATCCACTCAAATATAATCTTTTTGGCTTTCAAACATGTATATAATTTCTGAGATAACAGAAAAATGTTTAGACTTCTGATTCACAGAATATTTGGGGTTATACAATATTTTAAAGATATTAATTCAATGTCTGCTTGATTACAACAAATAGTAAACCAAAAAGGTAGAAATTTCTATTTAAATTTGTTTCAACCACATTTTATCAAACCTTTTAAAAATATGTTAATTTGAAATTAGAGAATTAAAAACAAATTTTTCAGAATAAAATACCTCTCTCTAGACATGGGGCTATAGGCTCTAATGCAATGACTGCCCACTTTCCCTCCGTTTTTGCTTCTCCTCTATCAAAATACACATAGGCGCGCACTCACACACACACACACACACACACACACACACACACACGCATGCACACAGACAAAGCTTTAGTAACCCTGTTTAACATTTGGAAAAAAATAGCTGACAAAATAGAAGACTGATAAGTAAATATGTTGCATAAGCTGTACATAATTAAACATTCTTCAAATTCCTTAAACAGAAACTTCAGTACCATGGAAATCCTTGAAATGAAGATAAACATGACCAATTACCAACTATAGCCAAATATTTCTTGCCAAAAATTTAGAGAAATATTCCATGAAAATGATAAATAAATAAAATCTCACTTCGAAATTATATTATAAATGTGTCCTTCAGTTCAAGAAATATTATACCCTTTAAAATAGAGCAAAAGAAAAACTGGCTGTGTTCTGCATGAGAAGAATACACAGAATCTTCATGTCTGAACAAAGAAAGGAATGGTACCCAAGGAAGAGGATTGTGGAAATTGAAAGAACCTCTTGTTTTTGTCTTTCCTTTATTTACATATAAAATTGAAAAAAGAAATGAACTGCAAACCCTAGGGCTTATTACATTATACAGAAACTTGTTTCTGAAAGTGAGTGTCAAACCTTTCCAAATGGTCAAAATAGCTATCTTCTAATAGAATCTATATACTCTGATTCATGAAAGAGAAAAGGAGAGAGGGAGTGGATCAGCGACAAGGAGTAGGAGAAGGACAGGAAGATGGAGAGGGAGAGAGCAAGTATAAGGAGGTCACAGAATACTTCCATATAATGGAGTAGTCAATACTGCACATACAGAGATTATTAAGGCATGTTTCTAGGCATTGTAAACAATGGTAATGTGGGAGATATATACATATAGTCCTCCACACTCTTTCAGCACATAAGGTATATGTTTCCAAAGCATTTAATCGACACTGAGTTTTAGTTTTAGCTAACAGGAAATAGTACAGAGCTTAGTTTCCTTGTTGGCCAAGTAGAAACTGATTCATTACCATATTAAACCCCCAAGTTCTCATGACAGTAGAGACCCAAATTCTGCAGAAAGCCCAAGTGCTAGAAAGGGTTGCTTGAAACCACTGGAGATCCTTGCTTTCATCCCAACAGCAGCATTATTTTTTAAATGACCATAATCCTAGATAAAGATACAGATCTTAAAAATTTTATAAATAACTTAATCCTTTAGCTAGGTCAACACAATAACAAAGAAATAATATTGACACATTTTCTAGAGTTTTTAAAAATCTATACAGATTTCCAAAAAGTGTGTTTCTACTACTTCCTTGAAAGGAGAGATTTAAAGTAATTAATTGTTCACAAGTATAATTTACTAGGTATGTATCTTTAACATTATTATACAGAACATGTAAAAAAGAAAGAAAAAATAACTTTTATCTGATGATAGAAAACACTTCTCATAGACAAATACAAATTTGGGCAAACTTTTATAATATGATGTTTTCAACAACTCCTTTATCTCCATACTTCTTTTAAAATTTTTCTTCTCTCTCACTTTATTTCTTTGTACTATCTCCAAATTTTATACTTTTTTCCCCACTTTCTCCCTTTCTGATTTTTACATAGAGAAAAAAATTATGTACAATAAAGCAAATATTCTTTTCCATCAGAACATTACTAAACAGTATTTCCAAGCATTGCCAGTCCAATCATGCAAATCCAGTTAGGATTTTAATGATGATTCTGACTTTTATCTCCTTTCTGAATCAAGTATTAAATGACAAGTAATTTAAATATAAACATACTTTATTAAATTATTTTTGAATAAAATTTGTCATCTATATTGGATATCTACATCTTATTACCCAACTATGCTACACCATCTACTCTGTAGCACACAGAAAGTTTTCCACTTCTAGCAGTACTAAATCAGAGGGCTACTGTTGGCAGGCAAAAGGCAGTCGGTCAAGGCAAAAATATGGACTTGGTAGTGTTCGTCTTCAGACTCTCCCTTTTCCTTCCTTGTGATAAACCTGATCTCCTAGATTCCCCCCTTTCCCTTTATTCATTCAATAAATATTTACTGAACCCTAGCTATTTATCAGGAACTGTATAGTAAGTGTATTGATAACAAGACGAATTAGGCCTTCTCCGACATGGAAAAGTTTACAACCTAGTTGGAGAGGCAGCAACGTAACTGCAATACAATTTGATAAGGTCATTAATGGAAGTAATAACAGATTGCTATCCTCCTTATGCATCTAACTACTCAAGTGCTCTACTCCTTGGATTTTCCCTGTTCTTGCAACCCGTCTCTGTCCTCCTCATTAAAACTTACCTGTTGGTTAAGGTCATTTTTCCTTCAAGGGACACCTGTACTGGTGTCTTGGGAAAATAAAAAAATCTTACAAATTAACCTATACTAGATATTTAAAGAGTAAACCATGTACATTATATTTCTCTTGCACTTGAAAAGAACTGGTTGCTAATGATATGAATTTTCAAGAACTGAATAGCAAACTGTTGGAGAGAAATTTTTTAAGAATTTTCACACACACTTCAATCACAAAGCAAGGGGTTAACTCTTCCACATAAAACTTCCATTTATATGCTTTAACATTATTATTTTTTAAACAACACAACATGTTACATACTTATTCACTTAGGAATACAATTTAATCTAATCTAGTAAAATGTAATAAACTCTCAATAGTTACTATTAGTAACTACTGTTACTAAGATAGAGATTATATTAATTTAAAATTATAAAATTTTGTTATTCTTTGATATTATTGTGAAGATTTACCTCAGATACACAAAAATAGCTAGAATTGTTTTCTAACTGGAATGCAAGATTGCCACAATAATATGAATAAAAGAAAATCAGATATATTTAAATATATGAAGAAAAATGATTCATGAAATCATATAATCATAATTGTACCTATTGATGAAAAGAGATATTATTTAATATAATGTATAAAAAATAATTTAATATCTGTGGACATAGGTTTCCTCGCCTATAAAACAAAGGGCTTAAATCAAAATAGACTATTTGCTCCTATGCTTGTTACATATGTGTACAGTCTGCATAAATATTTCCCAATTCTCCTACGACATAAAATTTTAAATATTTTGTAATATTGTAATTAAAGAGACTACAGAAAAAATATTTGCATCCCCAATACTAACAGAATGTCTAACTCCAAATAAATGGCTTAATAAAATTTATCTGGAGAGACTGAAGGAAAACACATTGATGTAAATGAATGTTGCAAAGTCAGGAGTATATCTAAATATCTGAAGACATTTAATGAGAGACATAGGAAGATCAGGAATGAGCATTTTTACAGATTTCAAGGCTCTATGAATAGTTTAATAAATCGCTAACATTAAGGGGTTTTGGGGGTTGGAGGGGAAGGAAAGAAATTAAAAATGGAGAAAATAAAAGTAAGTTAAACAAGATCCATTTTGATTAGGATTATTTATGAAATTTCCTCTCCTTCACTTTCTGCATGTTCATTGTACCCTGTTTACTGACAGTTTATCCCAAATTACTCCTTGTAGTTTGACACCTTTTTATTTACAATATATAAATGCCTCACTTACTTCAACTGTACAAATCCAAGATCTCATCTTACCAAAGTTTTCTAAAAATTAATTCTTCTTTGTCTAACATCTCTAAAACTCAATTCCCTTATCTGCAGAACAATAATGTCTATATTACAGAATTACTGTGATAATCAGATGGTTCAATGCATGCTATAGTTTCCTTTATCTATCTTCCAACTCACTATCATTATCATTCTACTTAAGGCCAATCCCTCCACTTGTAGCCCTGATTTTTGTAATCTCTAAAGCCTCTAGGATTTGCTCTATCAGTTCCTCTTCTCTCTCTTTATCATCATTGTCTTCTCCTCTACTGACTCTTTAGTTTTCAGAATATGTAAATTACCCTCATCCTAACACAAATCTCCTTTGACCTTGTTCCTCTCTTTAGCAATAACTCTCCCTTCTCCTCTCTTTTAAAATGAAAAATAATTAAATAAAAATCTCATCAACACATTTAAACTGTATCATAAAAGCCACAATAATTAAAATAGCATAGTCCAAGTAAAGAATAAAGAAACTTATAAAACTGAAGAGAAAGAAAAATAAAAGCTAAAAATTGAAGAGAAAGGCATGAAACAAACCCATTTGTAAATTAAGTATTTAGTATATGATAAATAATGCATCTCAAATCAACAGAAAAAACAAGAGATTTTTCAATTGATGGTGCTGGGACAACTGGTTAAATATTTAGAACAGAGTAAATTTAGAGCTATCTCACACTGTATATCAAAATAAAATTCCAGATGGTTTAAAGAGTTTTATATAAACAATGAAACCATAAAAAAACTAGAAGCAAATATAGAAGAATTTTTAATCCAAGTTGAAGTTCTTTCTAAGCATCAAAGCAAAGGCAGAATCCATAAAGAAAAATGTAATAGATTTTTTTAAACAGTAGATTTGAACACATGAAAATATTAGATCTATATAATAAAATTAAACAAAATTAAGACCATCAATTCAGAAAAACTATTTGAAACGTATGACAGAATACCATGTAGCAATTTTTAAAATTTTTCTATGAAAGATAATTCAGGACCTGAGGAAAATGAACAACATACTGTTAAATGAATAAAGTGTTACAAAACAGTAAAAACTTTATGATTCCAACTTTGTAAAATATATGAATGTGTGGGTATAATGGCTTCCTACACATAAAATACTGATCTTCCTGTTTTCAAAATAATTTTTATTGTTCAATTACAGTTGACATACAATATTCTATTAGTTTCAGATGTACAACATAGTGGTTAGACATTAGATAACTTATGAAGTGATGACCCCAATAAATCTAGTACCTCTTTGAAAACATATATTTATCACAGTATTTTGACTATATTCCCTATGCTATACTTTACATCTGGATGACTATTTTGTAACTATCAATTTGGTCTTTTTAATCCTTTCCCCTTTTTCACCCATCCCTCTAACACTCCTCCCATCTGGCAACCATCATAATGTTCTATCTATGAGTTTGGTACTTTTTGTTTTGTTTTGTTTTTTAGATTCCACACATAAGTGAAATCACATGGTATTTTTCTTATTTAACTTGGCACGATATCCTCTCAATCCACCCATGTTGTCGCATATGGCAAGTTTTCATTTTTTTTTTTTTTTATGTCTGAGTAATGTTCTAAGTATTCACCTCTTCTTTATCTATTCATCTATTGATAGACACTTAAGTTGCTTCCATATCTTGGCTATTGTAAATAATGCTGCAATGAACATAAGAATGCTTATATCTTTTCAGGTGAGTATTTCAGGTTTCTTCAGGTTAATACCCAGAACTGGAATGACTGAGTCCCTTCTTTGTCTCTTGTTATCTTTTTTTTTTTTTAAGTCAATTTTGTCTGGTATAAGTATTGCTACCCCAGCTTTGTTTGTTTCCTTTTTTATAAAACATCTTTTTTCATACCTTTCCTTTCAGTCCATGTGTGTCTTTCAATCTGTAGTGAGTCTCTTGTAGGCAGCACATGTAAGGGTCTTGTTTTCTTATCTATTCAGATAACCTGCCTTTTGATTAGAGCATTTAATCCATTTACATTTAAAGTAATTGTTGCCAGATACATAGTTATTGCCATTTTATCATTTGCATTATTTATTTATTTTTTCTTCTTCCTAAGGAAGTCCCTTTAACATTTCTTGTACTAATGGTTTGGTGATGATGAACTCCATTAGCTTTTTCTGTCTGGAAGTAATCTCCATGCTTTTATTCAGGCTGGTTCCTCTGACCAGAGATCCTCCAACTCTTGTTGTCTAGACATTTAGTATACATTTTTCAAGGATTTCAAACATCAATAACTTTTGCCCGAATTACCAACCAGCAATAAATAGATGCTCTTCCTTTGTTTGCTCATAGCATGGTGTTATACATCATCACTTAGTGTTATATAATGTTAATATTTACATAAATATAAACATATATATCATCCCACTTCTTTTATTAAAGTTTGTCAAAATAAAAAATATATTTACTTCTCTTTGCATCCCCAATGCCTACTACTGTATGAAGTATAGTATATATGTTATTAGTATTATTTATTTCTCATTTATTAATCTTTTCTTTCTCATCAGATGTTGAGCTCTGTTATAGGAAGAAGCCATTACTTATTCTAATTAGGTATCCTATAATGTGTTTGGCTAAACATTTAGCTTAGCTCTTTAATAAAAATTTAATACATATTTATTTTATTTATAATTTTGAATAATTTTCTGTTTTCATAAACATAGTTCTCTTCATAATTCTCTAGGATAGGGAGAGTCACCTCCAATTTCCTCATTTCCCTATCACCATCCAGAATTGTAGCTATATACTGAGCATTATAGAAATTCTTACACTTGCTAAATAGTTGATATCATTAAATCAGAAGAACAGCTTCAGCTATGCTTCTCCTAACTGTGCCAGGCTGCAAAGCTTTCTTAATTTTCATGAATTAGTTAAGTAAGGTAGTCCCACTTTTTTAGTAAAGTATATGAGGATATTTAAATGAGCTTATGTCTCTGAAATTAATGAAATAATTTTCATTAAGTATTTAATAGTAAATCTTGATCCAAATTGTGAGATGCAGTACTAGTAAGGGTTTTTCTTGTTAGTCAAAACATTTTTTCTACATATAGCTTAGTATACACAATGTTCAAAAACACACTATTCTATTTACAGCTAATTTCAAATTACTACCACATTGCTTGATATATTCCAAAGTTTTCCAATAAGCTATCCGACCTCCTATAGACTGAAAATAACATCATTAGATTTAAATTATTTAATGCCAAGGAAGAAAGTCATTTTTTATCCTTCTTATGTCTTTGTTTCATAAAACTATTATCAGGCATTCCACGCAAACAACTAAAAACAAAAAATTATATGGTGTAGTTAATTGAAAAAATGCTTTTGCTGCACACAGAAATTGACACTAAGTGCTGTATTAGCAGGAAATCAGTGATTTTCAATTGACATTGCACAGGAAATCGTTTAGTGTCAATTGATATTAAATGGGCAAAATTGTACTGAATTAGTAGAAAATGATTTGGTGGAAAGAAATGTGCTTCCATTAGGTGACTTGATATTAAGTGGGCTGAAGTGTAATAAGTTTTAGAGGTCACTAGTCAACAAAAATTAGGGCATGCTATCCAACCCTGAGTACATCAGACTGGTTGCTTTTAAAATCTTTATCAAAAGACAAGTTAGTGTCATATTATAAAGATAAAACTAACTTGTCTTTTGATAAAGATACTAAGCACACATAAATTATTGGTTAAATGAGTTTTATGTCATTAGACATTATAAAGAAATCACTTTGTAGCATGTTAAAGAAACTTTGTTTTAAAATTGAGTGATGAAAAAAGGGAAGTGTGTAGATGCAGGAGATGAGAGAGAGAAGAGGCAGGAAGAGATATGTTACAAAGAGAACAAATTGCATAAAGTATTTCATATAATGGTGTAGAAATGAGGATTTTTAAGGTATAGAAAACTATAAAAATCACTTGTTATTAGTAATACAAAAAACAATTATGGGGTAATAAACATATAGAGAAAAGTCTAATCTGTGACCACAGATTATACATTTTCTCAAGTGCACATCATACATTTTCCAGAATAGACCATAAGTTAGATCATAAATTAAGTCTAAATATATTTTAAAAGGTAAATATTATAAAAAGTATCTTCTCTGAGTACAAAAGAGTAAAATTAGAAATCAACAACAGAAGGAAAACAGAAAAATTCACAAATTTGTGGAAATTAAACACGCTCTTAAACCAATAAAACAGAGGAAAACTAAAAATGACAATAAGATGAATGAAAATGAAAACATAACATACCAAAAGCTAAGAGAGAATTTATAGTTACAAAAGCTTACATTAAAAAAAAAAAAATCTCAAATTAACAACTTAACTTTACAGCTTAAGGAACTAGAAATAGAAGAACAAATTTAACCTAAAGTTAGCAGAAGAAAAGAAATAATAAACTTAGAGAGAGAGAAATAAAATAAAGAATAGAACAATAATAAAGAGAATCAACAAAAGTAAAAGTTGGTTCTTTACAAAAAGTCAACACAATTGACAAATCCTTAGATAGATGGACTAAGAAAAAAAGAAGACTCAAATTGCTAAAATCAGAAATCAACATGAGGACATTACTACCTAATCTACAGAAATAAAAAGAATTATAACATAGTACTATGAGCAACTGCATGCAAACAAATTGGATAACTTAGATAAATAGAAAAATTTCTAGAAACACAAAACCTACCAAGACTAAATCATGAAGAAATAAAAATAAAAATAGACCATAATCAGTAAGGAGATTGAACTGGTAATCAGAAATGTCCCAACAAAGAATATTTGATCTGATGGCTTACTGAATTCTATGAAACATTTAAAAAACTAATAGTAACCTTTCTCAAACTTTTCCAAAAAGACTGAAGAGGAAAAAACACATCCTAACTCATTCTATGAGGCCAGAATTGCCAATATCAAAGCCAGACAATGACATTACAAGAAAAGAAAACTAGACAAATATCTCTTATGAACATTAATACAAAAATCCTCAACAAAGCACTAGCAAGCTGAATTCAGCAATATATTAAAAGGATTATAATACATCACAACTAACTGAGATATATTCCTGGAATGTAAGGATGGTTCAACATACAAAAATCAGTTAATGTAATATACCACATTAACTGAGTGAAGGGTGAAAAAAACACATGATCATCTCATAGTTGATGTAGAAAAAGCATTTGATAAAATTCAGTATCTATTCATGATTTAAAAAAAACTCAACAAATTAGGAATACAAGAAAACCACCTCAACATAATAAAAGCCATATATAAAAAACTCACAGTGAATATTGTACTCAATGGTGAAAGACTCAAAGTTTTTCCTCTAAGATTAACAATAAGCATTGATGCCTGTTTTGCCACTTCTATTCAACAAGATACTGGAAGTCTTTGCCAGAGCAATTAGGCAAGAAAAATGAATAAAAATATCTAAACTGGAAAGGAAGAACTAAAATTATCTGTCTGCAGATAAGATAATTTTCCATGTAGAAAACACTAAAGATTCTACTAAAAAAAATTGTTAGAATAAGCAAATTAAGCAAAGTAGCAAGATACAAAGTCAACTCACAAAAATTAGTTTCATTTCTTTAGAATAACAAAAAACAATTAAAAAATAAGAATATAATTTCATTTACAGTAACAGCAAAAAATAAAAAATAAAATAAAATTCTTAGGAACTAACTTAACCAAGATATTTCAGAAAAAAATAAGGCATAAATAAATGGGAAGAATTCCATGTTCATAAATTAGAAGATTTAATATTATTAAGATGTCTATATCCTCCAAAGTGTTCTACATATTTAAAGCAATCCTTATCAAAAATAAAAAAATCCATCCTAAAATTCATATGGGATTTCAAGGGACGTAAAACAACCAAAACAGTCCTTAAAAAAGAGCAGAGCTGGAAAACTCATATCTCCTGATTTCAAAACTTACTAAAACCCTACAGTAGCCAAATCAGTGTGGTAATGGCATAAAGACAGATAATATAGAACAATGAAATAGAGTTGAGACTCAAGAAATATATCCTTGCATATATAGTCAAACGATTTTCAACAAGGGTGCCAAGTCCATTCAATGGAGAAAAGACAGTCTTTTCAACAAATGGTGCTAGGATAACTGGATATCCATACACAAAAGAATAAAATTGTACACTTACCTAACACCATATACAAAAATTAATTCAAAATGAATCCATACCCTAAATGTAAGGCCTAAAACTATAAAACCTTTAGAAAAAAACAAAGTAAAATCTTCATGAAACCGGATTTAATAATAATTTCTTGCACATGACATCAAAGGCAAAAAAAAGTTCACAAATTAGACTTCATGAAAATTATTTAAATTTTTACATCGAAAGACACTATCAACAGATTAAGAAAATCCAGAAAATGGGAGAAAATATTTACAAGTATTTTCAAATATCTTTCAAATATTTGCAAATATCTGATAAAAAATTAATATATAGAATACATCACGAGCACCTAAAATTCAACAATAAAACAACTAAAAAAATGGGCAAGGACTTAAATAGACATTTTTCAGAAGATCTACAAATGGCCAATAAATACATGAAAAGATATTTGACATCACTACTCACTAGGAAAATGCAAATGAAAACTATAATGAGATACCACCTCAAACCCATCAGGATGGCTACTATCAAAAAATATAACAAGCATGAAAAGAATGTACAGAAATTAGAACCCTTGTACGCTACTGATGGGAATGTAAAATGTTATAGCCACTGCAGAAAACAGTATGGTAGTTCCTCAAAAAAATTAAACGTAGAATTACCATATGATCCAGCAATTCCACTTCATGGTATTTATTTTAAAAATAGCCAGTTCTCAAAAAGATATTTGTATACCCATGTTCATAGTATCATTGTTCACAATAGCTAAAACATAGAAAGCAACCTAAGTGTCCATGGATTGATAAATGGATAAGCAAAATGTGTTATATACATACAATGCAAGATTATATTGCTAAAAAGGAAATACACATATATGCTATTGAGCTTTGAAGATATTATGCTAAGTGAAACAGGTCAATCACAAAAAAGACAAATACTGTATGATTCCATTTATATGAGGTAACTAGGGTAGTCAAAATCATAGAGACAAAGTAAAATGGTAGTTTTCAGGAGCTGGTAAGAAGGGAATGGGAAGTTATTACTTAGTGGATATAGAGTTTCAATTTTTCAAGAGGAAAAGAGTTCTCGAGATTAATGGTGGTGATGGTTGCACAACAATATGAGTGTCACTTTAAAATGGTTAAGATGGTTATGGGATTTTATCACAATTTCTAAAGTTCGGGGAAAATGGCAGTTTATTTGGCCTTTCCCCACAAAACAATAAACAAAAAATAAAAATAAATGTATGGTAAACTCACCTGGTAAGCATTAGGCTGAAGAAATAGTAATGACTTTATTTTTCTAATTTGACTGAAAATTTTCTTTTTTAAATCCTCTGAAAGAACTCTTAAACCCTCAAAGCATTTACAAAAAGTAAACTAGAAAGGACATTCCCTAGGATTAGCAGGAAACAATCCAAAATAAAATTCGGCTTAATCCCTGAGGAAGTATACAATGAAACTACAGCTACATTCAGGACACTCTTTAAGGAACAGGGGAATTATTGATTTAAATGGATGACAGAGAAATTTGATTGGGTAGTAATATATAGTTATGATAATTAGTATTTATTGAGCCCTTACTAATGGCAAGCACAATATTCAGCACTCTTCACAAAACATCACATTTTTTCTCTTAACAACCTGATAAAATTCACCTAATTTAAAAAGAGATTGTGAGATCTAGAAAACTGACCAAAGTCACAAACACAAAGTAATTGTTAAACCTACATCTATCTGAATTCAAAGGCAAGGATTTTAACTAGATAAATAGGACATTCAAAACTGAGCCATAGTTGGTAAAGTAAAAGCTCTCTTGTGAGAATACCTAAAGCTAAAGTGTTCTAAAGAACAACTAGGGCTGAGCTGCATACAAGCTAGTAGGCTTTTAGTAGAAGTATAAACACATTTATTATATGACTTACTCTGGTGTGAGGAAGTGGGTTTAAGCAGAGATTGACAGGAGAATAATAGTATTAAAAACAAAATTTAGCTAGATCTAGCTATTTTTTTAAATTTTGCTTTGAGTGTTATTTTTAAAAATAAATATTATTAGAAAAAAATTATTTTTACCACTTTAACACAGAAAATTGTATTTTAATTTCTAAATAGCATAAATGAGTTAAAAATCATAATTAAATAATTAACTCAGTTATCTTAACTACAAAAACTTAGCTATATTCAAACAGTGAGGTTTCACATAGGTGCCATTACCACCTACATGGGCACACATTACCAAGTTAGAGTCAACATACAAAAAAAAATTAGCAGGTTTTTGGGGTTAAACTTCCAATCTAATGTCTACCTATGAAGATAAATGTTACACATTCAAAGACCTACAAAGAAAATTTATGTAAGCTTTAAGGTGGGTTAAGCAGTACATATTATTCCAAAATGCTGTTAAGAGAAAGGTGGGTACTATGCATCCTACATTTTGAAGGTACTCACAAACCCAGTTAACAATTTTCAATAACAAGCCTGTTCCTTGTGCTCATAATAACATCATAAGACACTGTAAGAGCAGATATAACACAAGAAAAAAGACTGACTTGGTTATACAGGTTTTATAATCTAAATAGAAAGTTAAAAAAATCACAAATAAATATATGAAAACACAACCAGTCACATTAGTAATTATACTGCACACACTGATTCAATAAATTACTAAGTATTCAGGAAAGAAATGAAAATAATATATATTCAATGGACTAAACTCATCCCAGTGATATTTTATTAATGTATTTTTGCTATGTAAATCATATTTTTCTTGAATTTTTATTATAAAATGAAAGGTATATTTTCCTGAAACAAGTTTATCTCTAAATATAAAGAATGCATCCAACATTAGAGAAATTACAAAATTCATAAAAATATATGTTTTTGATAAACTACTCACATTGTATTATATATTTGGAGGAAATGCTGAAAATATTGAAATTTAAATTACATTTTAGTTCTAAAAACTATGATACTATCAACATTTGCTTAATACTTCTGCAATATGAAAATTGCAAAATCTAAAGGTTTACCATTTTAATATATTTTCAACAGTTTTTAGCCATTGTATTGTGTTTATATTAAATGCACACAATTTTCACCATTCTATTTAACTTTTTTTCCTTTTTTGGATTCTCCCTCTTCATTGAAGGTTAAAGGTTTCTTCTCTGACATCATTATTAGGTAATATCTCAGTGACCTGTTACTGTATTATTGAATAGAAGAGATAGTATCTCCTGTAGGGCAAACATGAGTCAATTTTGTGATATGAAAATTAAAAGAAATTAGATTAAATCTTAAACTGTGCTAATAGAAAAGCAGTATCTAGAATGGAGATAATAGTCCCACTCTCGTCAGCAATGATCAGATGACATGATCAATAATGTGATACAGAATGACCTAGAATCACTATAATATTCTAAGAAATGAAAGGTACAAAACAAGAAAAGGTACAAGACTAAAATCATAACAGAAAAGGAAAGGTTGAAAAAAAGCAAGGGTATGGCATGTTTTACTACTTATGGGATTGGGGGAATAATTAGAGTAGGAAAGGTTTCAAATGTTTGAAAACTTCATATTAGATTTACTCTACATAGCATCAAGGGATATACAATGGGTTGAGATTACTAGATATAGAATTCTACTCACAGTGAATAAGAACTTCGTAATATTAGAATTGTTCATCACAGATGATACGATAGCTCACCTGAGATATTAGTGAGCACAGACTGAGGTGTTTATTCCAAAAATGGGGAATTGGACTAGATTAACCTTAAGAGCAAATTTACCAAGATTCTTCTCAAAGCTAAGAACTGAAATATTCAATCCTTCAGAGATATGGATGTTTTCCTGATGGTGGCAGGAATCTGCTGTTATCACACTACTGTCTAATTTTGACTAGCAAAATCTTTTTAAAAGTTATTCTTTTTCCCAATTTAATAAGTAGTTTCCACAATGACAATTGCTTTTCAAACGTTTTTTTTTTTTTAACTTTAAGTCACATGGCTTGAAAAAGTACTAAATGACTCATTATTTGAATCATTCTGTCATTCATTCAACACATATTTATTCAGAGCCTGATATGTCCCAAAGATTGTAAGGTGACAGACAAAATGAGAACAGTTTATAATCTTTTTGGGTAAGTAAACACACACAAAGATAATTATTTTATAGTATTGGGTGTTATTCTAGAAGCCTATGCCCTGAGAGCATACTAAAATGGCCTTTAACTTTCCCAAGAGACTCTGGGAAGACTTCACAGAGAAGGTGATATTTAAGCTGTGTTTTAAAAGATTACTAGGATTCTACTAGGTAGTAGGGAGAGAGAATGGCATTTTAGGCAGAGGAAGCATTATGTTCTCTGAAACATGTAAGGAAGTGAAGTGTTTAGGAGAAATGGCAAAAACAAAACAAAACAAAACAAAATAAAACATGGTAAGATTGAAGTGTAAGACATAAAGAGAGAATGAAAAAAAAATGACATAGTTTGCGGTTAAATACCTGAGGACAATATAAGGATTTGGGTTTACCCTGAACACAAAGAAAAGATGTTTCCATGTAGAAAGGTGACATTATCAGCTTTGAAACATTACTTCAGGGGAAATTGAGTCCTCCAACTATTGGCACCAGATGGCAGTACAGAGCACCCAATTCTTTATATTATGTTATTATTTCTGAGCCTGTATTTTTTACTTAAATAATTCCTTTATTCAAAAGTTCCATTAAATAAATGAACACTATTTAGACTGATTGAAAATATGTAGATTACTGTAAAGTGAATAAGCATTTCTAAAGAATTAAAGATCATCTTGGTGCATAATGGGGAAAAGATAGTTAACGCAAGAAGTATAAAAATGTCTAGATTAAAAGTAAAACATTTTCAGTGAGCTTTTAAATTTCTCTAGCAGAAGTTGCCATTTATTTTTAAATAATAATAATACATATATATCTATACTATCGAAAAATTTTAAAGCCGTATTCATCATCTCTCCTTTCTGCCTCTATCCCACCACGACCATATTAACAAACATTACTATTTCCCTTTTACCAGAAATGAAATAGGCTCATTTAAATTAAATTGCTTGACCAGTTTATATGTTACAGTTAATAAATGACAGTGCCAAAACCAAACCTCTAGTTCCTGATTATAAGTTCAGTCCTTGGTTCACTTTGTCATATTTTGAAACCGAAAAGCAGGTAGAAAACTAAGACAAGGTTAAGACAATGAGATGACAGAACCAAATGAATCTATATGATTTGCTAAAAAATGGAGAAAAAGGGAATGCAAATACTGTAAATTGGACTGCATGCTTTTCTGAGAATTATTTTGGAAGAATTTGCATCCCAAAGAAAATGATGATCAATATTTAGTGTTACTGGGGAATTTACACTGGAGATCCTTACGGTTTTTGTTTTTGTTTTTGGGTTTTTTGGGGTTTTTTGTTTGTTTGTTTGTTTGTTTGGCTGGAGTTGATTATTTGTTAACTAGATGGTTAGCAAGAAACACAGAAATTATTTCTAACTTAGGGCCTCAGATGACTGTAAATTCTTTCTGGAGTATCAATCAGTTCGGTTTGCCACATCATTTTACCTTTAAAATTAGGCACAAAAGTTTGAATACTTAATGGAGAAATCGCATATTTAGTAGTATAGAAGGTCTTCCCTCTATTTCCTAAGGGGAAGAAGCTATAATAACTTATCCTCGACTATGAGAATAGTTTTTCTTTTCTCAGAGAGTCTATTCTAGCAGTGAGAACATTTTTTTTGTTGCAAATTTGAAAATGTCCATGAGATTTATATCAAGAAGCTACATCTTTTACATACTTTATCATCATACTCCATTTTTGCAACCAACTAAACAAAAAAAGTTATGCAAAGAAGAATAGGGACTAATTATTATCTTTCATCATAAGTGTTATAATCCAAAGTTAAATCTAACTTTTTGCTTTTAACACAAAGAAAATAATTCACTGAAAATATGTCATTTGAAAATTTTTCATTAACTTGTATCTGAAATTCTGGTTTTCCCATTTTTTGCCAGCACTTTTCTAGATATGCACATCCTTTTTCTTGACTAGCCGGAAAATATTGTTTCCACCAAAAGTCTTGTCGACAGTTTAAATCTTGACTTATAAATTCTCTATGATATCAAAATGAATCAGCACATTTCATGTGTGGTAAATTTAAAAACAAATATTTTAACACTGAACATATATTCTTTGAGTCTGTAACTTTCTTATAGAAATTATAAAGAGAGCTGTAACTAGAAAAGAGGTCATCAACCACACAGGAGGAGTTTTAAGATATTGTTTTATTTTACGTTTTCCTTTTCTCTTTACTCTCCTCCATTATTTCTACTTCCCTGAATTTATAAGCCCCATTTTTAGGATTCACTCTCCAAGAGGTTTCAAATCACGTAAGACTAAATATTGACATGCTGCTACCAGCCAGCCTAAGTTTATCATCTTTTCTTCCTTAGGGGAAAAAAATCACTCAATCCATAAATCTGGTTTTGATTTATAAGATAAACTAGTCATTTTATTTCTAGATATTCACACGTACTTATCTCTAAGCTTCAGACCTTAAATGAGAAGTTAAAACCTAATGTGATTCAGTTCTATTACCTGGTTAATCTAAAAGGCAAAATAAATTTTTTAAATTTCTAAATAATTTTTTTTAAAAGACAAATAAACCAAATTATGTTGGTTTGTGAACTTTAGTGAGTGTTTAATAAAACTGTGCAAAAACGATTAAATTATTTTGGTCATTATCTATGTCAGGGACTTCCAATCATGGCTAACCATAAGGCTGTCTTGTAACTTTTAAAACATACCAATTACAGAGTCTCACCCTACACTGATTAAATCACAAATTGGTAGTGCCAAATTTAAAGCATACCTGAGATAGCATTATCATCATCATCATCATCATCATCATCATCATCATCATCATCATCATCATCATTTTAACAGATTTATAAAGAACATAGGCTGCTTTTAACCCATAAGACTCACAGTTTCCTCATCTCCAAAATGAGCATAATGGTTACATTATGTGAATATTGTGAAGATTAAACAAAATAATGATTGTAAGGCACCTAGAACAGTGACACAGTATGCACTCAAATTTTGTTGGTGCTGTTGCTATTACAGCTTTTGCTGCTCTGCAAGGGTATAGCTTGTCAGTGCTATAGAACTGAATTTTGATTGTATACACTATCTTACACTTTCTTAAATAAAAAACAAAAAAAAACCATCAAGCAACTAAAATGTGATTGACGAGTCAAATTCACAGTACTATAAATTCTCCAGAATATTGCAAAATAGGGAAAAGTTTTATAATAAAAAAATAAAAACTAAATTAGAGAAGGGATATGAATGTAGAATGCAACCCTCCCTTTCAGAAAATTAAAAAATTCTTCAAGCCAGACATATTTTTTCCTGTCACTTTCAAGTTTTTTCCCTAAATTTAAATTCTAATCTGAATCTTTTTCTCTACTCTTTCTTCTCATCTTGTAAAGATTCTAAGATTGTTTCTTAAACTGTTAATGGTGCTAGATCACTTGATGAGGGTTCAACAAACATATGGGCCTTCAATTTCAGCTGGAAGAATGTTACTGTTTGCAGTTTTCATAAATGTATCTTTTCTGCCTCAGTGACAAGTTGTTTAAGCCATAGCAGAAGTTTTATATATAAAAAAAAATGTTTTTACTTTTTTTAACTGATCAGAGAATCATGATTTATAGTTATAGGTTTTGGGGTTAGTAGTAAGTTAGTAGCAAGTTAGCAAGGTGGCTCTGTCTGGTAGTTCTGGATAATTTGTAATAACCATTAAACCCGAGGTTATGGAGCTACAGACACATTGAGGACCACTTCAATATGTGTCGGATGCTAACTCAAACCACAAAAGCTAAAGGTTTCAACTTGGAGAAAGATTAATTCTTAATCCATCCTTTGGCACATTAAAAATGTAGCATCAACCCTTTGCCCTCAACATTAAAGAACACATCAAATGCTGGATAAGAGTCACATTCTATGACCATGGAGTGATATGCACCAGGATCTGAATTGTAAAGAAATACTACTTTCTTATTCCAACCAAAAATCATGCAACCTTTAATAAGTTAAGAGCATTTAAGAACTGATATATACATTTTGGTGCTACTTGAAATTATAGAAATAGTCTGTATGGGTATTAGAAGTATTATGAAGAAATTTTTCTCATCCCTCACTCATACTTGCTAATATAGTTTTTATGGATTGGCTTTCAAGAGAAACCACTTTGATTCATATATAATAAAAGCCCATTTTGCTATGGGCAGTACTAATTCTCTATACTGTAACAATGACACTTTTCCAGTCAACATTGTAGCTCAGAAAATAATTATTGAAACAAACACAAATCTCTATTGTAGGATATGGGTTTTTTAGTGATAAGCAGAACAAAAAGTCATCAAGCACTTCTCCCTCAGATATTTTCAGCACAAATACCAAGAACTGAATTAGACCTTCCAACTTAAATTTAATTATCTACTGGTACATACATTAGATGGTATCCATTTTTCCACATTATATTAATGTGTTGATATAATCCAAAATCAAATAATGTGGTTTGATAAAGAAATTTTATCAATAGTTTCTTGTCCCTTATCTCAAAGCATATTTGTCAGTAACTTTAAGGTTGATCTACTCATTTTAAAGCAGTCCTGTGCATTACTTGTATTTGTATCTGTTTTTGCTTGAAGAAGTATAACTCTGAATTCAGACTTAGTAGTTTTGATCTTTTCACTCATGGCAACAAAAGTCATACCAGAAAGCATTAAAAATGACAAAAAAATCTTCAATGGCTCCTTTTGATTATTTGACTAAGTTTGCAAAAAGACAACAGTAGGAACCAAGAGGAGAAAGGACCACTTTTCTATCTGTACTTTTTAAAGTGATTTTATAAAATAGTCACACCTGCACATTCACTTTTTCCAGCATATACTCAATATACATTGTAGGCTGCCCCAGAATATTCACCATTTATAACTTTATTGTGAATTAAGTTAAAATTTTCACTAATACTTTTATATTTCAGTGAACCTATTTTAACTACTAATACATTTTTTATGAATTGTGACTATAACAGAAAAGTAACAACAATGCAAAATTTAACAAATGCAAACAATCTACAAGTTATATAAAGACATATTAGACAAGATGTACCATGTATTGTATCCTATTAACTAATTATTGGTTGAGATATACTGTCTTCACAATATATATGTGAACTTTAGTACAAAGTTCTTATACTTGTAAAAATATACATTTGTTATAAAACAAATATGAACAAAATTATTGCATTGCTTATTTTTCTCTAAAACTCTCAGAATTCATCGGCCTTTTGCTAAACTTCCAGGCCCAGAAATTAGGGAAACCCTGTTATAAAAGACAAAAAAAAGAAAAAAGAAATCTGATTTAGGAAAGGTGATGCAGCAAAGACAGATCTTTACTACATCTAAAACTAGTCTAAGTAATTCAGAAATTTTCAAGAATAGCAACTGATTCACATCATAAACAAATCTCCTTGCCTTTATCTGTGACTGAAAAACATGCTTCATCTAAATACATTATGAATCACTGTGAAAGTAAACACCAGCAATAATCACATTCAATGGATCCCTTGAGTAATAAAAGTCAGAGGAACCTCTAGTCTGTATTTTAGTGGGCTTCCTTGGTATGAAACAGCTTCAATGAGATCTGAAAATGAACTTTTGAGCAATTGCTCAAACAAGCACAACATAATCTCACATTGTAGATATGATTTTAGTAGATTTATTTCTCAATGTTCATTTTATTTTTATAAAAGCTAATGTATATGTGTGGCACTTGAGGATACAAATCCTTATGTAAATTTCCACCTTCTATTGGCCATATACTTCAGTCACAGTACCACAAGTTCTTTAAACATGTTACAAAATGAGAGGCCAAGAAGATATGGCCACAGAACTAAGAGCAATGAGGATTATAGATATGTAACACAGCTTCTTTCAAAACCAATAGGTACTTTATTTCTTGATATCACTTTTCATTGATACTTCATTGTTTTTTCTACTGCACTATTGACACAATATCTGAAGTGGTAATAACTTTGTTCTTATTAAAGGGACATTATAAGAGGTTTTGCTTTTGGTACACCTGGCATTTATGCCTCAAATATAGATCTTCTATATACTTGTATAGTGAACAAATATGACATGGAGAAACTACTTCCTACTCATCTGCTGATTTTTCTTACTCTACATATATTACAACCAAATTTTCCTTAGAAAAAAAGATGTACTTGAAAGTACAGACTCTGACTTATTTCTCTAGTTATTAAATTCTGAGTGTTTCCTAATATATGGTTGGAATAACTGTATTTTGTAGGAAACATTTAGAAACACAAGAATCTGAAGCTGTGTCAGAATGTCACAATTTACTTAACACAAATAAGTCATGATTTAATTGGTGGCAGTTGACAAAACTGTTCCCTATAAAGTCACCTGGAATTGTGACCATGTCCTGATCCCTGAAATAGCATGATCATGATTTTGGAATAAAAAAAATATATAATTATTAGTAGTTTATAAAATTTTCTATGTCAAATACCAATTACCTTTTTTCTTGAAGTATATCTATACACACAATAAAAATCTATTATTTCTATCTGAATGCAATTAGCCTTTTATTCCTGAATTAGTTTGGCTAAGATAAAAAAGTTCCCACACAAGCCTATGCAGCATCCCATTTCTAGATCATCTCAAGGCCTGCCTACTTGCTTAACATGGGTTTAAATCCTTTGCCAAAATCAGGGTCTTGGGATCATATGATTTAGATTGGTAAATTATAATGATAATTATAACAATATCTCAACAGAAGTATCTGTCATTTCAGGTAAGTTAAATAATCTTGTTTGAATTAAAACAAATGTTGGTAATTATTACTGTTTACATTTCAACGCAACTGTAAGCTTTGCAAAATGAATCAAACTCACAAGTGCTACTCTCACAGTTTAGGTATTAAGGACTGTTATGAAAAGTCATCCATCAGTCTTTTCTCACACTCATAAAAAGTGAAACTAATGGTTTGTCCTTTGTTTATATAGATGTGACTATTTTTAACCTTTATTTACATTTTAATTGAGTATATGTTAAATATTTGTTTTAAAACTGTAGTTTTTGAATGATCTACAAAAGAGAATGTATTGAAGATTTCTATTTAAGAAGGCATTTGTAACAATCAATTTTATGCTCTAGTTTACCTGTACAACTTCATCTTTAACAGACACACATACTCTCACCTCCAAAATTCACTCCGGCCATGTCAAAATACCTGTACACCTATGAACCTAACCTCCATGCTTTTGAACAAACTGTTTTCTCTTTTTGTAATATTCTTAACACTTCTACCTCTGGCTAATTCATACTCACCTTTTCAGCACCATCCTAGCAATCACGTCCTATCAGAAGTTTTCCTTGACTTGAGTTAGGCGTCCCTCCTATAAGCTTCTATAATTCTCTGTAGAACTTGCTTCAATAGCAATTATTGTACAGTATTGAAAATGTCCAATGACCTGCCTATCTTCCCCACTATACAGTCTGTTCTTTCTTTGAAGACAGGGAGTATTTGGTGATTATTTTTATATATCTGGCATCTACACAAGTAAGATGTATTAACCTAATATAGTATATTTCAGAATGTAAAACAAACTGTTTACTCATTATTTCTCAGAAGGAAGATCCCATGTCTTGTGCCTCACTCCCAATTACTTCATTTTAAATAACAAAGTACTACTTCAGAAAGATTTATTAGCTAGAAATGACTTTAATCAGTATTGGCTTTAAATGGTCTTATAGGTCATTCTGATAGAATAGTTAAATATGAAGGCAAAAAAAAAAATTAAGACAAGTTTAGTGTTTCTTCCTGGCAATTTTATTCACAATTTTAAGTATTAGATGCCAAAGTAAATTAGGGTTTCAAAGATAACTTAGAAAAGCAGAAAATTACATGGTTACATCATAGTAGTCATAAATATATACTTAAGGGACAAATGTTAAAAACAATTCTCCTAGTCTTCATGTAAATGGTATTTGTGTCTTGTGATAAAATTTTAAGTGACAGTACCATACCTAGATTTAAAACATGCTATAACTAACATAACTTAGGTAAAATTAAAGATGACGTGTTTCAGAAGACTCTGAAAAAGATACTAATTTTAAAAATGTATGTGAATAATCTGAATAAAACTGGTTCACAAAATTAAAATAGAAAGAATATTAGTAATTAAAATATTATTTTATGTGGAAGTATTTTAAATTATACATGTGATAAGTAACGGCAAGTTAAATAAATAAACATTCATCCATTTCATCAAATTCTCTCCCTGAAAAAATTTTTTTCCATGATAAAATAGGACTTATAATCAGAATTATCTTGTTTGGGAGCATTTATGGAATTTTCTAAATGTCTGATTAACTGAGTAAGTGAATGAATTAAGCTCTCTTCCCATCTTCTCTTAGAACCCAAAACTAGTATTAAATTATTATACAAATTTATGTAAAAGTAATTTATAATACATTTTACAAATTAACTTGGAAATATGTGGGTTCATATGATTAGTCCTCTGTATCTCACAATGGTTTCTTGATTTTATTTAACTTTCTATAGTCCCTGTCATAAATATTCAAGCACATACTATTTCACAAATGTAGGCATGTGAACTCAGGGAACTTTTCAATAAAACTTTTTATATATGGATGCTAGGTCTGATTAAAGGCTATAATCAATATGTCAAATTGGTATGGATATATGGCTAGAATATGACCACGTGGTTTCATTTACAGAAAAGAGTAACAATAAAAGGATGGTAATAAAATGAAAGCTACTATAAAATTCAATTTGAACAGAATGCTAAAGTCAAACTAGAATCACAGGAAGACCAAATTATAGAATACTGATTTTTAAATGTCGCTTTACCATTTTCAAGCACTTTCTTCAATTTTAGATTCAAATCCTGTCCTGATACTCAAAATTCAAATTGGTATTATCTAGATTATAAATAATTTCACTGAAATATTATAATTCTAAATCTTTAAGCTTAAAATACTTTGGCCAAATTTTTTATTGGATATACACATTTAATAATTCATTCAGACATTTAGATACTAATTCAATAAATAAGTATTGAGATTCTACTTTGGGTGCTATGTTAGTTCCTAGAATGACAAAAGAAAAAAAATAGACACAATCCTGGTTTACATTCAACTAATACCTAGTGGGAGTCAGATATTACACAATAATCACAAATATTATTACATAACTATCAGTAGAAAGATTTTGAAGAGCAAAAGAGCTTTTATGATATCATTTGAAAAAGAAATTTGTCATAAGCTCAATAAGCTTCTCCTGAGTGATGTTTACGCTGAGATGTTTTGGATGAGTAGGAATTTGGGGGTTGGCCAGCTAAAGTTGGTAGAGACCAAGATTAAAATTTAGGCGTTCTTTCCTAAATAAATATATAGGCTAGTAAGACATGTTAGTTAATTGTTATAACAGAAATTAATGTTTCTAAAATAATATCAAAAGTAGCTTGTTCTCCTAGATATTCTAAAAATTATTCTAGTAATGTTAGTCATAATCTCAATTTTCTTCATAAACCCCTTTTTCATAAGATAAGTTTCAGCAAGTTTCTTTTTTCCAATTATCACGATTTCATAATTAGAAATATTTTAATGGAAGAGGCTTATTCAGAATTTAATACCAAAGCTTTCCAAGGTAGTAGTGCCTATACCACAATACTATCTTTGTACCAAAGAAATATGGAGCAAAAAAGAGATGAGGTTAGAATTACATTATATTATCAAATGGGAATTTATTGTCTTTCCTGCAAAGTTTAACTAAAAGACAAACTTTCTCTTTGGAAGAAGCTGCAAAGCTTTCATTTCTACCACGGATTATCCTATACAAACAAACACAAAAGCAAAAACCTTATTTCAATTTAAAAATTCATAAATTGAAATTTCTAAGAGCTTTATTATAATTTTTGAAGTATATTTAATTTTCCATTATGACACTATACTTTTATAGAAAATTTTTAAAATGTAAAAAAGTAGAAATTTCAGCATTGTTCAGAATTCCACTACAAAATAAGCACTGTAAACATTTCAGTGTTTGAATTATTTTTTGTTATTATTAACAATGTTTCATTTAACTGTTTCAACTAAATTTAAAAATCTTTTTAATCAGTCTCATTAGTTATTTAATTTCTCTATAGTAAATCTACAATAGAGATTAATCTGAATGCTGAAATTTGTGCCCATGATTCACTCATTTGGGTAGCTACTTTGGCTCTTTTCACATATATCCTTGAAAAACAAAAGTGTCTTTTCTATTGTTGAGATTTTAATAAAACTAAAGTATAGAGCTCTGTACATTATATGTTGTCATTTTTGTTTTTTTTAAGTGTCTTCCCTTCAAAAATTGTAAAAAAAGATATACAGCTCTATAATGTTCTCTAATGAGAATAATGCAGGGAATCCTCCAGATATTTACAGAGCTATACAGTTCTTTCATAGCCAAATCCTTCCTTCTCAATTTTATGGTATGTCATTTACATTGTTAGTTTCTAATATTTACTTAGAGGGTGTTTGGGCTTAATATGAGAAGAGAAAGAAAAAAAATAGAAAAAGAAATAATTTTTCCACTTTTACTTGACAATACAATTTAAAATGAGAAGTAGCTGCATAACAATAGGTTGTGTCTAATTAGTATCTCAAAGAGTTTGATTTATTCTGTAGGAGCACTCTTTGAGCTTATCTATTCCAGAGTATGTGCTTATATAAATTCTCTATTGAGAATAAAAAGAATCTTCACATTCCAATTACTTATACATAATTTTAAAATTATTATAGAGTCACATAACCCCTCTGCCTTCTCCAGCACTTCTGGTGAATGAGCTGCCATTGCGATTTCATTCATCTTCAGTTGAAAAAGCATCTCTCTTGACTGTGACAATATATTTTTTTAATGAACCCTAAGATTGGAATCATTTTTTAAAATCAACTTTATTGATATATACATTACATACAATATAATGGAAACACTTTCTACAGTTCACTGCATTTTAACAAATATATCAGACCATATATCCACCTCCACAAGATACAGAATATCTCGATCAATGTGAAAAATGTTCACTGTATCCCTTCCCATTCAATACTCCAACCCTATTCCTTGCCCTAAACAACCACTGATATGCTTCCTGTCACTAAAGATTCATTTTACCTGCTCTTGAATGTAAGGTAAATTGAATTCATATAGTAGAGACTCTGTGGGGTCTAGCTTCGCTTCTTTGGCATAATGTTTTTAAAATCCACACATATATCTTCATTTTTATTGCTCAGTAGTATTCCATTGTATAATTATATCACATTTCTTTATCCAATAGACTGATGCAGGATATTTGGGTCAATGTCAGTTTTAGGCTATTAAGAATAAAGCAGCAATAAATATTAATCTGCAAGTCTTTCATGGACACATGTTAGTTTCTCTAGGATAAACACTTAGGAGTGGAATCATTGGCTATGATGAGTATATGGCCAAATTTTATGAAAAATAGTCAAAATTTTTCCAAAGTAGTTCTACTGGTTTACATTTTTCACAAGTAATAAATGAGAATTCCAGTTGCTCCATAACTTTACTATACATGGTATTGTCAGAATTTTTAATTTCAGCTATTTTGTTGAATATGTATAAGTGGCATCTTCTTGTGGCTTTAACTTGTAATTGTCTAATAACTGAAACTTGAGCATATTTTCATGTACTTATTGACCATTCTTCTAAGTTAGTGAAGGGTCCAAATATTTAGTTCACTTTTTAATGCTTTATCTTATTTATTGGGTGAAAGACTTTTTATGTACTCTGAATACAAATAAAATGTCAAATATATGTACTGTGAATATTTTCCTGTAGTACGTGGCCTACATTTTCATTTTTCAAAGATAAATTTTTAAGTTTTTAATTTTGATAAAGTTTACCTTTTACTTTCTGTTACAGTTCATGTGTTTGGTATCCTTCAGAAAGCTTTGCCTACTATAAGGTTACAAACATTTTCTCCTGTCTTCTAGAAAATTTTTAGATTTAACTAGTTGTACTAGTATCATTTATTAGAGATTTTTCTCTTCCTGCTGAATTATCTAGGCACCTTTGCCAAAAATCTACTAGCCATATACATGTATCTATTTCTCAGTGCTATATTATTACACATTAACCTATACGTCTATCTTTATGTAAAAAACAGTCTAACCTATAATACTGTTGCTTTAGAGTAAGTTTTGAAATCAGATAATACAAGTCCTTCTACTTTTTTCTTCATTTAAAAAAATTATCTCAACTAGGTCATGAATAAAGTTTATTTCTTCCTTTCCAACACTGATGCCATTTTTTCTTTTGCTTTATTGCACATGATCTCCAGAATGTTAAATAAAAGTAGTTGGAGTGAATATGATGACCTTGTTACTGATACTCATAGGAAAGCATTTAGTCATTCATCATTAAGTATTATGTTAACTATGTATTTCAGGGAATTTGTCCCTTTTATTTAAGTTGCTGAATTACTGGCATACAATTGTTCACACAATATTCTTATTACTCATGTAATATATATAATACCTGTAGTTATTTCCTTCTTTCGCTACTGATATTGGCAATTTGTAACTTCTCTTTTTTTTGTAATAAGTGTACCTAAACGTTTATTAATTTTATCCATAATTTAAAAGAAGTATGTTTTCATTTATTTTTTCTACTTTTTACATATTTCATTTTATTTTCAGTTTTACTATTCCCTCACTCCTAGTTACTTTAGTGTCAGTTTGCCATTTTTGTCTAACACCTTAAGGCAGAAGCTTAGATCACTGATTGTAGATCTTTCTTATTTATAAGAATTTAAAGCTACAATTTTTCTCCTAACACTGTTTTAGCTGCATGCCAAAATATTTAAAAATTTATGTTTTCAGTATAATTTTGTTTAAAATATTTTTAAATTTCTCTGGTGTGGTGAGTTGAATGAGAGCCACAAATATAAATCTATATCTTAATTCTTGGAATCTGTGAATATTACCATATGGCAGAAAGGTAAAAAATTACCTTAATGGCAAAAGATGTGATTAAGCATCTTAAGAGGATCTTATCCTGGATTACCTAGGTGGGCTCTAATTGCAATCACAGGTAACCTTATGAGAGAGAGAGACAGGAGTCTTCACACAGACACAAAAAGATATGAATAAGGAGCACAGAGAGATCTGGCCACAATCCAGCTACTAAAAGCTGGAAGACACAAGAAATATATATAGTCTTCCCTAGAATCTTCAGAGGGAGTGCACCCCTGTGAGCACTTTGATTTTGGCTCAGTATGGATTTTAGGTACTTCTGGTCTCAAGAATTATGAGAGAATAAATTTATGTTGTTTTAAGCCATCCAGTTTGTGATAATTTGTTACAGAAGCCCTGGAAAAATACACATCTGGTGATTTTGACTTTTCATCTATGTGTTTAGAAGTGTGTTGTTTCAGTTGCAAATATTTGAAATGTTACAGATTTATTTTTTTATTTCTAATTTAATTCTGCAGTATGAGATATATATTTATATAATTTCAATCACTAAAAATTTATTGAGACTTGCTTTATTACCTAGCATAGAGTCTATCTTGGTGAATGCTTCATGTGTACCTGAAAACAATGTGTATTTTGCTCTTGTTGGATGTAAGATTCTGTAAATGTTAATTAAGTCAAACTGGCAGATAGTGTTGCTTAAGTCTTCTATATTCTCACTAATTTTTTGTATATTTATCCTATTATTAAGAGTGTTAAAATCTGCAAGTATAATTATCAGTTTTTCCTCTCATTTTTATTAATTTTTGCTTCATTTATTTTGTGCCTGCATATTTAAGTGCCTGCATATTTAGGATTTTTATATCCTTTTGATTAATTGACCTTTGTTTATAACATATGCCCTTTATGTATGTCAACATTCTCTGTCCTAAAGTGTATTTTTATTATTCAGATATTATTGAGATATTAATATAGCTTTCTTATGATTACGGTTTGCATGGCATATCTTTTTCCATCCTTTTATTTTTAATCTACCTTTGCCTTTCTGTTTAAAAATTAGAATCTGATAAGATAGGATGCAGTTGAGTTTTATTTTTTATCTAGTTTGAAAATCTGTCTTTTAGACTGTTTGATGTATTTAATGATATTAATTGATATGTGTTAGTCTACTATCTTGCTATTTCTTTCCAATTTGTCCCATCTTTTTTTTTTCTTTTTCTGCTTTCTTTTGAACTAACTGAATATTTCATGTTCCACTTTATCTCCATTTATAGATTATAAGTTATACTTCTTTGTGTTATCTTAAAATAATTATTCTAGGGTTTATAATACATAACTTTAACTTATCAAGTCTATCTTGGAAAAATACTATACTACTTGCATATGATGTCAGACTCCTCCAACAATATACTTCCATTTACCTGTTTCTATCATCATTTATGTAATTTATGTCAAATATTTTACTTTTATTTATAACACATTAGGCATTTTACCCATAATTATATTTTAAATAAAAATTTTAAAAGATAAAAAGCATTTTATATTAATCCATAAATTTTCTGTTCCTGGTATTCTTTACTCCTCTGCATTATTAAAAATTTTCCATCTGGTATCATTTTCTTTATTTTTAAGTATTTCCTTTAAAACTTCTTGCATGCTTGTCTGTAGATGATGGTTCCTTTCTGAGCTTTTGTTTGTCTAAAAAAGCCTTTATTTTATAGAATTTTAGGTTGACTTTATTTTCTTCTAGTTTACATAGTTTCTGACAAGAAGTCTTTGATAATTATCTCTTACCCCTATATATAATACGTTTCCTCTATCTCCTTTTGAGATTTTTTTCCTAATTGATGGTTTTCAGCAATTTGATATGATGTGTCTTGATATGATTTTCTTGGTTTTTATCCTGTTTATATTTGAAATCTTTGGATCATTAGATATATATTTTTAAGCAAATTTGAAATTTTTTCAGCCATTAACTGTTCAAGTATTTGTTCTGCCTTTTATTCCCTTTTAAGAACCAACTTATGTGTCAACAGCATAAGTAATAAGAAATGTTGGAGAGGATGTAATGAAAAAGGAACTCTCCTATTGCTTGTGGGACTGCAAATTGGTACAGGCACTATGGAAAACAGTTTGGAGGTTCTTCAAAAAAATAAGAACTGATTTGCCATATGATACAGCAATCCCTCTACTGAGTATTTACCCCAAAGACTTGAAAACTCATAACCAAAAAGATACTTGCACACCAATGTTCATAACAGCATTATTCACAGTGGCCAGGACATGGAAGCAATGGAAGTGTCCTAAGATAGATGACTGGATAAAAAAGCTGTGGTACATACATACAATGGAATATTACTCAGCCATAAGAAGAGATGAAATACTGCCATTTGTGACAATATAAATGGACCTCAAGATAATCATGCTAAGCGAAATAAGCCAGACAGAAAAAGTTGAAAATCACATGGTATCACTTATATGTGAGATATAAACTTAAAAGTAACAAACCGAATAAACAGAGACTTGTGAACATGAACAACAGACTAGGGGTTACCAGGGGGTAGGGAGGAAGTGAGGAGGGAGGAGGTAGATGAGGTAAAAGGGGTCAAATACATGGTAACAGAAAGAAATCTAACTGTGGGAGGTGAACACACAATGTAAATATATATGTGCCTTATTGTTAAAATGGGCAGCTGAAACTTACTGAATTTCGTTAACCAATGTCACCATAAAAATAAGTAAATAAATAAGTAAAATAAATGAATAAATAACCAATATATGTGTTAAATTGCTTAATAATGTCCCATAGATTTCTGAGGCTGTATTTCTTTGTTGTTGTTATTGTGTTTTAATTTTTTTTAATCTGCATAGTTTAGATTGAATGTTTCTGTCGCTAAGTCTTCACAGTCGCTGATATTTTTTCTGTAGTATCTAATCTCCTTTTATGCCAAAAGAGTAAACGTTCTATTCCAAGTATGTTATTTTTCAACTGTAAAAGTTCCATTTGGTTCCCTTTTATAGCATCCATTCCTCTTCATAGTCATGTTTTCCTTTAAATCTTTGATCATATTTTATAATAGCCATTTAAAAATATTTTTCTTTGAATTCTATTATCTCTGTCATTTCTGGTTCTGTGTTCATTGATGATTTTTCTCCTGGTTATCTCCTGGTTATGCGTCACATTTTCCAGCTTCTTTTCATGTAAAATAAATTTTAGTTTAATGCCAGTTGTCAATTTTATGTTGTTGAGTGCTGAATTTAGTTGAAGTCCTTTAAAGTTTTAGAGTTTTAGATATTTTCTTGAAGGCTGCTTTAACAGCTTATAAATCAGTTTGATTCTTTTGACTTTTTTTTTTTTTTTTTTTTTACATTCTCATTGGGAGGGTCTAGAATAGCCTTAATTTGGGGAAGGTTCTCATTACTCATGCTGTTAACAAGGTTTCTCTACTTTGCCTGAACAAAACTAGAACATCTCCAACCTTTGTATAAACTCTGGGAGTCATTCTTTTATCAGCTTTCTGGTTGTTATTTGCCCAGCCTCCTGAAGGTTTGCACAAAATATGCACAGTTTAGAATTTAGTAACAGACTCAAGGCCATGCCTTTGAAAATTTCAGTTCTTTCCCTTTGTGTTTCCCTCTCCTCCAGTATTCTACGCTGCCAATTCCACTTCCTCTATCTTCCTGAACTTCAATTTCTATCTTCTTAACACAGTGATCATTCTGCTCCTTTTAGGTTCCCCTTCTCTGCACCATGATCAGGAAAATATATCCAGGCACAAAGTCTAATTCTTTCAGTATATCATAAGATAGCATTAGTTTTTTAAAATATTGACCTCTCCTTATTGTCTCATACACATTTCAAGATTTATTTTCAAGAACCACATCTTTTGAAAATAGCACACTTTCATATAAAGAGAACCCTATAGATTCCACCAAAAAACTATTAGAACTAATAAATGAATTCAGCAATATAGTTGAATACAAAATTAATATTCAGAAATCAGTTGCATATTTATATACCAATAACAAACTATCAGAAAGAGAAATTAAGAAAACAATCCCATCTACAATTGTACCAAAAAGGATAAAATATGTAATAAATTTAACCAAGGAGGTAAAAGACTTGTACTCAAAAAACTATAAGACACTGAAGAAAGAAACTGGAGAAGATATAAATAAATGGAAGGATATACCATGCTCATAAATAAGAATTAACATCATTAAAATGTCCATACTACCCAAAGTAATCTCTATCAAAATACCAATGACATTTTTCACAGAACTAGAATAAATAATCCTAAAATTTCCCTGGAACCACAAAAGACCCTGAATAGCCAAAGCACTCGAGAAAGAAAACAAAGATGGAGGTAACATATTACCTGATAGCAAACTATACTGCGAGGCTATACTAATCTAAACAGCAGAGTACTGGTATAAAAACAGATATATAATCAATGGAACAGAATAGGAAACCCAGAAATAAACCCATACCTATACAGTCATTTAAACTATGACAAAGAAGGCAAGAATATACAATGGTGTAGAGACAGTTTCTTCAATAAATAGTGTCAGGAAAATTGAATGGACACATGCAAAAAGAATGAAACTAGGTCACTTTCTTACACCATATTCAAGAAAAAACTTAAAATGGATTAAAGACTTAAATGTAAGACCCAAAACCATAAAACTCCTAGAAGAAAAAATAGGGAGTAATTCTGACATTGCTGTTAGCAATATATATATATTTTTTTGGATATGTCTCCTCAGGCAAGAGAAACAAACAAAAAAAAATAATAAAGTTTTTGCATAGTGAAAGAAACCATAAACAAAACAAAAAGACAACCTACTGAATGGGAGAATATATCTGTGAATGACATATCCTATAAGGGGTTAATATCCAAAATGTAAAGGACTCATACAACCTAACACTAAAAAAACACATATAAACAACCTAATTAAAAAATGGTCAGAGGTTGGGCGTGGTTCTATAGTTTAGCGGTTAGAAGGTCTGCTTCACATGCAGAAGGTCCTGGGTCCGTGCCCCAGTGGAGTCATGGCCCATGGTCTACGGAAAAAGCCCGATGTCTGATCTCAGAAGGTAAGCAGGGTTGGGCCTGGTTAGTATTTGGATGGGAGACCACCTAGGAAGACCAGGTGCTGTAGGCATAATTAATAATAATAATAATAAATAATAATAATTTTTAAAAATGCACAGAAGACCTGAATAGACATTTCTCCAAAGAGGACATACATATGGCCAATAGACATATGAAAAATGCTCAACTTCATTAATCATCAGGGAAATGCAAATTAAAACCATGAGATATTGCCTCACACTTGTCAGAATGTCTAGCATCAATAAATCAACAAACAGGAAGTGTTGATGAGGATGTGGAGAAAAGGGAACCTTCAGACACTCTTGGTAGAACTGCAAATATGTGTGGCCACTATGGAAAATGGTATGGAGTTTCCTCGAAAAATTAAAAATAAAACTACCATATACTTAGCAATTTTACTTCTAATTATTTGTCCAAAGCAATCTAAAACACTAATACAAAGAGATATATGCACCCTCATACTCAATCCAGTATTATTTACAATAGCCAAGATATGGAAGCAAACTAAGTGTCCATTGTTGGATGGATGAATGGATAAAGAAGATGTGGTACATATATACAATGGGATATTACTCAGCCAAGAAAAAGAATGAAATTTTGCTGTTTGTGACAACATGGATGGACTTAGAGGATATTAAGCTAAGTGAAATAAGTCAGACAGAGAGAGACAAATATTGTATGATTTCACTTTTATATGGAATCTAAAAAGCAAAATAAATGAACAAACAAAACAGAAAAACTCATAGATACAAAGAACAAATGGATGGATACCAGATGGGAGGATGCCAGATGAAGGGATGGCTGAAAAAGGTAAAGGAATTAAGAATTACAAATTGCCAGTTATAAAAACAGTCACAGGGATGTAAAGTACAACATAGGAAATGTAATCAGTAATACTGTAATATCTATATATGGTGATGGTTGGGTACAAGACGTATCAGGGTGACCACCTCCTAAGTTATCTAAATGTCTAACCACTATGTTGTATACCTGAAACTAATATTGTATATCATCAACTGTAATTAAAAAATAAAAATTTAATTAAATTTTTAAAAAGAGAAAGATCAAAAAAAAAACCCCATGTCTCCCATGTCTTTCATGTAGTACTTAAGTATTTTGTTAATATTTTGAAACAAAATATAGAAATTGTTTATTGCATTCAAGTTCATCTTTGAATAATCTTGAAATTTTATAGAAATTCCTTTTTTCATCCAAATCACTGATATCTAAAGTAACAATGACACAATAAAGTCAAAGACATCACTTGATATCTTCCTCTAAGCATACCTATGTTTTAGTCATACTGAATTGTGTATTATTACACAAACGTACTCCTCTTAGCACCCATTTTTTGTGTTGTTGCTTTATCTCTTAACAGTACAGGCTCTAGAGTAAACTGCTTAAGTTCAAATACTAACTTCGACAGTTTATAAAACAAGTTATACTTAATTGTACCTTAGTATTATCATTTTTAGTATAGGATAAATAATGCAGAATCTGTCTCAAAATGATTCTTGTGAAGAATAAATAGAACAGAGTATATAGTTAATAAATGTGAGCTAATATTATTACTTGCAAACTTTTCCCCTATTTCCTTATATATATTCTATTCATAATTCAAGGTCCAGTTAAAATGCCTCCTCTACAGAAAATCTCTCCCCTAGATCCAAGTTGAGTGTATGTTTTCTTAAGTAGGTCATTAATAAATATTTACCAAAAAACAAACAAAATCAAATATGACTGAGTAAAGTTTTTCAAATAGTTATGAATCCATCTAAATCTACTGCCATCATTTTGTCAAAGCCCTTGCTTACACCAAGATACATGTTTGTAAAATGTTCTTACCTAATAACCTAGTTAACTTTATCAAAAAAAGGGGAAATGAGATTAGTATGACATGACTTGCTCTTGGTGAAATAATAATGTGGCTCTTAATAATCACCTTGGTTTCTACATGCACACAAAAAATCTATTTAATATTTCATTTCAGAATTTTGCTGGAGATAAACAAATTTAATTCTGTAAATTACAAAATTTATCTTTATTTTATCTTTAAGATTTTATATATTTGCTTATATCTAGTATTTTATATCTTTTAACTCTCTAAATGTGATTGTATCTGGAAATTATAAATTTCAGTGGGAAAAGCATAGGTTTTGGAGCAAAGGCCCTTAGGTTTAGATTCTAAGTGCTTTGATGGATAGACAGCTGTGTGGCTTGGAAAAATTAATTTCAGTTAACACATCTATAAATAAAGGTAACAGCATCTTCTCGAACATAGTAAATACTAAATGAGATTAAGTGACAAAGTCTGACCTAGTGCCTACTATTCAAAAATTCTTTGTTTGCTTTTCTCTTTCCTCACCTATAAAATGGGAATAATTATAACTCCTTACTTAGAATCACCATAAGGATCCAATAAAAATATATATTAACAATGCTTTAAAAAACACATTATATAAATATACAGGGTTTTAAATTATGGTTATTCTGAAATAAAATTTGCCAAACTTTGAAATTTTAAATTCGCCAAAATGGTTTCTTACTAACCAATTAGATCATTGATTTCCATTCCCTCTTTCCAATATGAAGATTATTCCTCTTAGGAGAGAATACCAGCAAATCAAGTTCATAATCTCATCCTTCTCTGTATCACCTCCTAACATTATGTCATATTCTTCTAAGTAATGGCTCTATCTATTCAGTATAAGGTCACTTTTCATATCCTTCTAAAATTCTATGATTCTAAAAGAATAAATGTTATTGGACATACAGAAGAGAGCTAGAAAAAATGTCACAGATTTTCACAAATAGCAGAAAATATTTAATTAGGATATCCTAAAAGAAAACAATTTTTAAGTATCATTAAGAGTGAAAGTCAAATTTTTTATGGTGAAAATATTTCAGTGTATCTGAGCATACATTGATTTTTTTTTCAGGCCATAAACATTAGTCTCTTCTACCAACCACTATACAAAAATTAAATAATATGCACTCTAAGCCACAAAAAAAAAAACATAAAAGTATATATTCCCATCTCTGTTAATTGACCAGAAAGTACTTTATGACCCTGAACTTAGACTGACCATAAAACAGAATCTGTCATTAAGTGTTCAGTCACACACATACACTCCAAACTGGTCCAACGCTTCTATTATGCCAGTTGCCAGCATTGCCAGCCCCTTTGCCCTTCACTGCCTGGAGAACGTCCATCAGAAACAGGGAAGCAGAGCAAGCTGCCACAATGCACCATTGATGTTTGAGCAAGGCTGCCCAAGCAGCTGCAACAACAGGGCAACTCTTCAAAGTGTCAGCATTGAAACTTAGAATTCTCCCTCCCATACAACTATCAATGAAAACCTTTATAAGCTACAATCAATTACAAAATAAATCTTCGAGACAAATCATGTTCTTTCTTCATTTCTCCTGTCTTCCTTCTCTCAACATCAAATGTCCTTGGTTTAAAAAAAAAAAAAATAAAGGAGAAATTCCTTTTCTACCTCGATCTCTGTCTCTGCCCCTCTTATATTCTAAAAATTCTCTCAAGGAGGTTTAAGGAGGTCTGCTAAACACTTTTGTTTATATGTTCTGGGTTTTTTTTTTTTTTTTTTTTTTTGTTCCTTTGTTGTTGGATTTTTGTTGTTGGGAGTTTTTTATTTTAAAACTTCAAAAGCACTTGATACTTTGAGTACACTCATACTGGATTTTTTAGTAAAGGATGTTTTTGATTATTGAAAGATAATCTAAATTCTGAACTGCATGCACTGAATCATACAACCTCCATATTTTTATAAACCACAACAAAAGTGGTTTTACATTAGCTATAGATGAATAGGTAATGAGTCAGTGAACAGTTAAAAGCATTCCATGAGAATGCATAAACTAGTCATGTGAAGTTTTTGATCTTAAGTATTTAGACATTATTTGGAATGAAGGGAAGCTATTCTTTGTTTAACAAGTGAACTATGCTTAATTTGTCTTATATGACTATACCTACAAAGCTAAATGAAAATTTACTCATGTTTTTTCTATCTCTCCTTAGCCATCAGTAGTAGTTAATGACTTTCTTTTCTTTGGAACACTTAAGGTCTGAGAATTGTAGCAACAACTTGTAGATTTCTCACCATTGCTTTTACCATGTGAACACCACACATACCTTATAGAGATAAGAAGAAACTCCTCCAAATAACAATGATTCTCAAGAGACAGAATGTTCAAATTTCAGCTATGCCAGGGTATAAACAATTTAATTCTTCCAGATAAGTCAATAGTTACTCCTTTTACTGAAAAATCAAAATACAAAATACTTTCTAATCTCTTAGATTTTTTAAATTATCATTTCTCATTGTTTTTAAAGGAGTACATCTGTATAGTTTACTAATTAAACAGTACCACAATATTTATTTTCTTAAATGTTTAATAACAAGCTCCCAGGAAACAAATAATTTAGACATTGTTATTTGACATGGACATCAAATAAAAGATACTCTCCAACCTAGTTGGAAGGGACCTTATCAGGCACCTAACTACAAAAGGTGGATACCTGTCTCTGACACCTGCCTCTGTCTACAATGGTTATCAAAATCCTCTAGAATGAGAAGCTGTATATATCAGAGGTAGAAAGTTCTTCAAAGACATTGACAAGGCTCGTATATTGATACTGAACTCAGAAACCAGTTGTTTATCTTTATCTGTCTGCTAATGATATTAGTTCAATATAATAATAGTTATATTATTAGTTCAAGTATAATAATAGTTATACTTGTTCTTTGGGTTTTTCTATATAGTCCAACTTTTTATGATGACTGAACATGTAAGATAACTGCTAATACCCCTTTTATGGCTTATGTAAATGTTACACTAGAAAATGCCAAACACAGAAAAATGAGACAGAAGCAAAACTCAGATCATAGTATTTGAAAGGATAGAAAAGATCCAGAGTGTTTTGTTGCAATGAAGGCAGTAAGAACGGATTGCCATTTTTTTTTATCTGCCCTTCCCGTTCTGGGAAAAATCAGCTCCCATGGTTATAACATTGACCTATCCCCAATGATGAACAAGATAACATGAATACCGAGACTTTCTAGGAATGAGCCTTCCTAGTGCCCTGAGACCACACTATCACACCGAAAGGTTGGTCATCAATGCATCCTTCAGATTGACTTATGACCAAAAGGGAGAAAGGTGGTCAAAAAAACAGAATTCTAAGGAAGCAACCTCACATGGTGATCTGATTACAAATTCCTAACTAGGCAGGTCATTGTGGGTAGTCATGTTCCAAGCATATAGTTTCTTTGCCTTAAGCAAGCCCAGTCCATTGTTTCTGTGTATCTAGGTAAACACACCTTTGAAATAAACCATAATCACCCTCATGAGAGCACATAATCTTGTTAACTATCCTGTAATCCAATCTCTGCCTTGCTTTCTTCCAACTTCATATAAACTTCCTTAAATTCCCTCCTTAATTTCAAATGCATAAAAGAAGCTGCAAAACTGTTATTCTCTGGGGCATTTGAGAAATTGCACCTCAGCATACGTCATCAGTTTGGCACAAAAATAAACCCTTAAAATTTTTTTTTTAAAAAAGAACCCAGAGTTTATATTCCAACTTTTGAGGCCCCCCTCTAAAATTCTCTCATTTTTACCTCTTTATCTCTAAATTATATGTTTATATTCTTAATATTTATTTGTAATTTATAGACCTAATCTACTAATTTCCTATCATGGAAGATAAAAGACAGCTCTCATACCACCTACTTCCCTTCTTTTCATTCTTTCAATATTCAGCCAATCGGAATATTTTTAATATATTTCCTTCCCTGAGTAACAATTTTTCCTTCCTAGAATTAATACTGCCACTGTTGTCCCCCATTTCCAAGCTCTGCAACAGAAATGTGAAACCTCTGAATATATTTCACACTCTTAAGCATCAAGCATTCTATCAATTTCAAATCTTCTTTTTGAACACATCATTTCTGGATTTTTTTCATCTTCCTGCTCAACTAAGGACCAATTATTCTTAAAATCAATCAATGCACAGATGCTGTTCAGGAACTGCCTTTCATCCTTCTCATCTCATTTTCATCATTTATTTCCTGAAAACTCTGTCTTCTTCTTTTCTCATTTTTTCTCATTTGGATGTAGCACATCCTCCAAAAAGATTCCCAAGAAAGCAACCATGGAAGGTAAATTTAGAGGATCATGCATCTAAAAATGTCTTTTTTTTACTCTCACACCTGATTAATAGTTTGGCTAAGTATAGAATTACAATTTCAAAGTATTTTCCTCTAGAATTTTAAGGACACATCTTCTAGCTTTGAATGTTGCCATTAAGAGGTCAGATACCATCCTGATTCTTGAGCCAATATATATGTAGTGTTCATATGTTCTCTAGAAGCTTCGATTATCTATATTGTTGGTATTTTAAAATATTCCAGTTATGTACTTAGTATAGACATGCTTTATATTTTTTTTTGGGGGGGGGTGCACCCAGCAGACCCTGGGGCACACTGAAAACTCATGTTCTTTAGTTCTGAAAATTTTTGTAATATTTTTTTATTATCTCTTCCCCATCATTTTCTTTGCTCTCCCATTTTCTCGAATTTATATTAACCAGATTTTTGGCTTGTTAGACTGTCTGATTTTATTTTTTCTCTTCTATTTTCCATTTGACTTTTTGCTGTATTTTCAGGAAAACTTCAACCCTATTAAAGTTATATCAGCTATTATATGAGCATTTATTCTGATTATTCCTTCTTTATATCATCCTGTCATGTTTCATGGAAGTACTATCTTCTCCTGTCTCTCCAAGTATATTAATTATAATTTACTTACGTTACCTATTGTCTTCCATTGGAAATACTGCCTCTGACACTTTAGCCAAATCTGGAGCATGAACTGGCTTGCTTTCTCATTGGCACAAAACTCTGCAGGGAACTGTATGTAACTTTCTCAGTACTACTAATTCTTCCATCCACTTTACATCTTCCAAAAATTGTATCTCTTTCATATGTTGCTTCCTCTTCCTTCTGATTGTGAATTCATATATTTTTTTATTCTTTTACTCACATTGTTTAGCCCCTTACAAGGAAGGAACAAGGAAAAACGTGTTAAATCACCAGGTTTAACTGGAAGTCTGTTGTTAAAGTTTCTAAAGATGTTAATCCTACTAGTAAGATATTCACAGGGTCATAAAATCATTGGATTTTTACTATTAAAAAGCTTCTCAGAGATCATCCAATTCAACCTTCTTATTTTAGAGGTGAGTAAACGGAAACCCAAAAAGGCTAAGTGGTTTATGCAAGGTTATTTAACTAGCAATTCTCATACAGCTGGTACTTGAACTTGCCTTCTTTACCATACTGCCTCCTCACATAGGTAACTTCTTCAAGTAGCTACTCTCCAAGGACTCCCAGACACATCGTTAAGGTTAAAACATTTGAATAAGCCAGTCTAGTTTTTGGATAACAAAATGGGAGAAAACTGCCATTAAAGAAAACCTAGGAAATGACTCCAAAAATAAATATTTGATTCCAGACTATTTTCCACTAAAATTCCTTAACCAGTAGATTCCCATGAAACTCATTCTCCTTAGCCCGCTTCACTATGCCAGAGTTACTCTAATTTTTACTCTTTCAAGTCATAGGATCGCATCATGTTTTCTCAAAGCAAAGTAAATTTATGTTTTAAATTCAACTGAATTATTTGTATCTTTCCTTAATTCTCACCCTCACACTCTTCCCAATCTCAGGATGGCCAGCAACCTGCTCCTCCAAATATAATCTTTTCTTCCACAAATAGCACCACACAGGTACTCAAGGGAAAATCTTAAGAGTCATCCTAACCTTATTTTCCCTAAATAGCATCCAATCCCTACCTCTCCATCTAGGTAGACCCCAAATCTTGTCAGTTCTACCCCCTAAAATCTCTGGAATCCATCTTAATGTTTCTCACAGCTTTACAGCTGTTTCAGTTCTGGCCCTCACTGTGTTTCATCTTGATTACGGTCGTCTTCTAATTGGTTTTACAGACTCTAGTCTCTTCTCTTTACATCCTTTCTTCTTCAATCAATTGCTGAAGAATTTTTTTTTTTTCTCTCTCAACATAACTGGTCATCCCCTTACTAAAAACCTTCAGTTGATCCCACTTCATTTCTAGCTTTTCAGCATGGCATACATCAGATACCTCATGTAAGGCACCTGCACTTCTCTCCAACTTCATCTTCTGTGTCTCCTAACCTTGCATTTTATTGAACTAGAAACCAGGTAAAAACCAAAAGACTTTTTGTTGAGTTTTCTACTCACACTGAATTTTCACTACCAAATGCCAATTGTCCTTTCCCATCTCTTCTCCCAAATACAGAAGGAGTCAGATGAAAGAAAAGAGGGTGATGTGATCAAAAATCAGTATTATAAAGTATTTGATAAAGTTAGTTTAACATAACATTTTGTGTTTATGTTTATAGTATTTTATGTTATCTTTTGGGGATTATAATCTGTTTAAAGGTATTGGCAGTACATTAAATACAATATCTAGAACACTGAAGATGCATACTACATATATAATCATAACAATAATAATTAGACCTTTTAGATGTAAAATAATTAAGTGATCAACGCATTATTATAATAAAGACCAAATCTAAAAATGTTTTATACAATAGCCACTAGATTACAAATTTTAGTAAGCAGGAGCCATGTCTTAATCATCTTTCCCTATTTTGACAAACACAATTCCCAATATAAAAGGTGGCTGGTGAATGAATGAATGAATGAATAAATGATTAAATAAAATTATAGATAACATGGATACATACTTTTTAAAGTGTGTGTATCTACTCAGCATATCCTTATATGAAACATCAGTCTGATATTTGTTTGTGTATTTATTAAATCATTGAATGGATAACAGCACAATTTTTCCATATAACAAAAAAACATATTATTTGAAAAACATGCAAATGAAAGATGTTCCCATTGTTAATCCTCTTAACTTTAGATTATCCTTCATACATTTCTCCAATTCAGAAAAATGAGAACTTTCTTAGCTAGATTTTGATCAAGTTATTGCCTTTCATATTATTGCACATATTCAAATTGCCTTCTTAACAAAATAGAAATAGCATTATTGTATATGCACATATACCTAATTGATCATTTCTTCTATCATATCAACCTTGGGTTCCATGATATTCTGACCATTGGATGCATTAAAGCCAACTTGCTTGCCTACTTCAACTTTACTGTCACAGCAAAACACTGCTAGTGAGGGATTAACTCATCATTTGAAGTTTAGCAATGCATCCCAGGACAGTTACAGAATTGCCTTAATCCATAACTTAAATTTTAAAATACTAAAGGGATAGACCCGAGGGATATGAGTCAGGAACACAGCACTATGAACATATCCAAACTGAGACCAATTCTTTTCTCTGCATAGAAAGGTGCTTAGCAAGGGATTCTGAATATAATCTTGACTATAAGTAATTTCATATGAAGAAGAAAATTCTCTTGAATCCTACCTCCTTAAAAATATCTTGTAAAACAAAAGAGCATAATGGGTAGAGTCTTACTGGGTAGAAGCTTGAATACCTAGACTATTGTATTTCAGCATAAAAACTGCTATTTTCTGGATACTATCTACTTTTTATAAAGAGATAATTCTAAAATTTTGCTTTAACTTTAGGTAAGCTAAATATTTGAAACTTTGCCTTATTTTTTTTTTAAATTATGGAAGTGCCATATAAATCATCTATAGAAGGTGAATGGTATCATTTGTTTAAACAAAAGTAATGATTTAATGGTTGATAGTGCATTCATCCTAATGCCACTGATACATAATTAAATATTAAAACAGTCAAACCAAGAAGGAAACTATCAGCAGTGTTGGCGTTGTCTCTGACCCTGAAGCTGAGCCTCTCTCTGATGGGAGCACCTTCTTAGGAAGGAAAACAGGACATGCAATGACATGGAAATGTGTGAGGCGGCATTTGGAAAAAAGAGCATAATTCTCCTCCAAAAAGCAGTTTTTAAATATGGATTAATTAGTGAAAATCTGTAACATACCAGTCAAAAGAAGTATTTAGGAACTGATAAGATACAGTAAAATGCCCACCCTTTCAATCGGTACTCGACTACCACACAACTATTGGAGTTTAGCTACTAGGAAGTTTTGTCAAGATTGTATTTTCTTTTCCTTTATTCATTCCCTATTTACAATTGTGAGAGAACTATGTGAAGCTTAGTGTTTAAGTGAGAATCACCTTGGCTAGATCTTGGCTTAGTGTGGATAGGTGCCATGTAAGCAAGTATTCCATGCAACTCAAACCAATATATTTTAAACTCTCCACATCCAAATCCTTTCGATAGTATTCAGCTGAGACACCTAGCCCTTCCATTTATGTCTTACATTTTCAGGTCTCAACATTTCCAGAGAACAAGCAGTTATAGTCAAACTTCCTCTTCTCATAAATTCTGAAAAAAGGGTGGGGCAGGAGCAGAAAATAAAAAATTTTGCTGCCAACCCAAACTGAATTAATATGTATTGCCACTAAAATATTTCATTAGTTGGTAATAGTGATCCAGAACATTATGTTTTGAATATAAGTGTACGTAAGACTTACTGCAGATAATCTCAAATGCTGCTGCTGCTGCTGCTGATGTAGCTTTTTTAGTGCTGTGTCAGGCACTGTCCTAGGTGTTATGTGGATGTTATCTTATTTAATCCTAACACACTCAAAAAAAAATGTCTTTGTTAGGTAAAATTATTTTCGTCTTCATTTCACACAGGATACTGAGATACAGATAAAAGTCAGTTAATGCAATTTTAACATATTTAACTTATTTAAAGTTAAAACATAAAATTTTAGACCTATTGGCCAACCTTTTGATATAGGACCAAGGGCTGTCATTGACTCCTAATTTGCTAAGTCATAATATTCTTCTTGCTCAAACTGTACCATCATGTATCATCTATTTAAAGTCACTGAGAGTTTAAAGGTTTTGATTTATTTAAAGTCAGTGAATGCTTAAAGGGACTTACAAAGCAAGTTGAATGCAGGATCCTTCTAGATTTTTTACATTCATCCCTTACCCTGACCCCAGGCAATATTTCACAGTCATCAGGCACACATCTATTAGCCTGCAATTTGTTTTAGTGATTCACCTTTAAAAAGTCTTTCCAAAGCACTCAACTTAAATTTTATTAAGTCAACAATCCTTTATACTTTTTACTAATATTTCATCAGTTTGAGTAATTAAATTACACTTTTTTGAGTAATTAAATTGCACTTTTGACTAGAATAAACAAAACTGAAAACACACACAAATGTCTCTAGGCAAGCATACACCAGCAGGTAAACACATAAATAGAAATGCATCATTTTTCAGAGTATCCTATTGTCCTGAAGCAAGGGTTGGTAAGAGGGCTTCTACTATATTCATAACTTTCCTAATCACAAAGAACACCATTTAATAAGTATATTATATTTCTAAAAGAATGGCTTTACAATTGAAAAATAAAATACAATTAAATTGATAGAGGTTTATAATAACACCAAAATTCTATACTAGAAAGGTAACACGTTCCTTTATTTTTCTTAATTAGAAATTCTAGGTCTACAGCCAGGCTACCCTGAACAAGCTCCATCCAGTCTGAACTCGGAAGCTAAGCAGGGTTGGGCCTGGTTAGTACTTGGATGGGAGATCACCTAGGAACATCAGTTGTTATAGGCATAAAAATAAAAAAAAAACAAGGGATTGTAAACTGACAAGGTCCTTTCAATCTGCGAGGTCAATCAAGGGTTGCCTCACCTAAAAAAAAAAAAAGAAGAAAAAGAGAAAAAGAAAAAAAGGAAATTTTAGGAGACTCCTTCACTTATAAAAACTAAAATCACAAAATTCCATCCCAAACACAATTAAGTATAAGGAAGCCCATCTCAAAGCATAAGCGCAAGCACACACATGGGCACACACGCATGCACACATACACACACACACACACACACACTCACAATAAATGAAGAAACTTAGGCTTTAAGAAGGAAACTTCCTAATAAAGGAAACCACCACTTACGTGGAAAAAACTAAATTTAAAGTTCAGGTTCAGCCACTTACTACTTGCTTGATATGGGGTAAGACACTTCACCCCCCGAGCTATCTATCCTTATCTGGAAAAAGAGACAATAATACCTGTTCTCCCCATCTCACAGATCTGTGGTCATAATTATATAAAATAAGATATATCAAAACACTCTGAAAATGATCAATCATCATACAGATATAAATTATTATTACTAGAAATCCTGGTTTCTATTTTGGACACAGAACTTTTGAGTCAGGAGAGGTCATTTCACAAATGAAGCTGAGAGCCAAAAACCTAAATTACTTTCCTACTTAGAGTGGCATGGATGACAAAACAGAAAGAGAATTCTTGATCAATCAGGAAGAGAATATCACAGTCATGCGAATGGGATCAACTGGAGATTCATGGAAGCCAGAGTGCCCAGAATGAACTGATGCTGCAGTGTAGATTGTGATCAGAAATAAAATTTTAAAGGCTGAGCAGTCACATAAAATAAATACTGGTAGTGACTTTGGTGAAGATATTAGAGAAGAGGCTAAAAAATCAACCAAAAAAAAGTTCAACTACACCAAACACAGATTATTATTTCATCTTATACAGTAAAATTTTGATGCCTTTTCAAAATAAAAAGAAAAAATTGGGAACTTGAGATAATTCTCTAATTTATGCTATACTTTTATATTGGTCAGAATAATTAACCATAGGTTAGGAAGTTAAGAAAACAACAGGATGGACGTCAGTGAAGTTCAAGTACTTTAATTGGATTCTTTGGGTACAGTTTGTTTCCCTTTTTTCCTGGCCATTAATCCAGCAGGGGAAAGAGATCTAACAGTGAGCCATGGCACGAAGGCACAGGCCCTGAGAGCCTGTCTCTCTATGACGACTGTTCTTGTGCATCCGGGCCGCCTATTGAAACTAACAATGCCTGCTGCTGCTGCCGAAGAGGATCATCCAAACTCTGAAAATGAAGCACATCACACAAAGGGATGAAAGAATTCTTATTCCACAGGGTTTAGCTTGCAGCTGGTCATGCATGCCAGAGAGATGTGCCATAAGGATGAGAAAGAGGCTTCTGAACAGAATGGCTGGGGCAGCCAATAGGGCATTTTGAAATACTTAGGAAACTATTCTTTTAAAACTAAGGCAAAAACTAGACTTCTTTATGGTGCAGAACTTGGAAAAGTAAGGGATTTTTAATCTCTGCAATTTACCCAGGTGTAAACAAGTATTCTTGTGATTAAAGGAAACTTGGAAAATTTCTAACTAGTTATACACATTTAGGATTCTCCATTTATTGTAAGAGATCATATTATATAATTGATATTTTTCCCTCTGGACTAGAGCTCAGTGTCACTTTGAAGTTTAAAACTGGTTGCAGGAATAGATGTTGGTTTTTTTCTGCAACAAATCAAGTACACTGGATATAATATGCTTGCTATACAAAACAGTACACTGGTTAAGACCACACATGTTGAAGGCAGATCAGTAGTGAAACTGATATGACTCTCATCACATGGCATCAGGTTCAATGGGCTCTAACAGTCTGGAATAGCTGTTCTGAGTAAGTTTGTTTACAAAAGGTGTTCCAAATAGAGTTAAAAGTTACAAGAATCTTCCTGAAGCCACCATTGATCCTGGCCCCTCAACTGGTCCCAGCAAGACAGAATGTAGTTTTTAAGCTGCTCCAGACATCAGCATCTAAGGGGTGCCAAAAGCATCACCTAGGGCTTTGGAAAGACATGCCACAGTGAGGCATCAGCCTTCTGTTCTCTGATGAACTTACCCCATCTGTCAAAAACACAAACATCTGCCCTCCCTCCCTAGTCCTTTCCCACTCCTGTTCCAAAAAGTTTATCTTTCTCTGTTTACTTGATAAAAGTCAGACACTACATTCACTACATATAACAGTATACACATTACACTTAGCAATCCATTTTTACCTGTTATACCACTGATTCTGAATAACTCTGTAATAACTAGATGTGCAGCCTTATGGAAATTTAATCTAAGTTAGCCTTAGATCCTTCGTTGATAAAATGTAAATAATATCTGCCTTATGAGATTGTTGTGAAGAATAATATCTACCTCATAGTTCAGTTAGCAGCATAAAGGGTGATTCAATAAATGGCAGTCATTGTGTGTGTCATTCTCTATAACAGCAGCAACAAATATTTCACATACAAAACTGAAATGATAAATGAAATAAAATATAAAATAAATATTCCCTACTCTGTCAGCATGCTATTGTTGATTCTAACATTGTGTCATTTTTCTTAGGTTAGATCACACTTTACAAGAAGCGTTACTTTCTTAGAAGTTTATGCCAAAGTGAACAGAACTCATTGGGAGACTTATTTTGCACATATTCAGCCCATTAGTTGTAATTAATGTCTTCAGACCAATGTAAGTTTTTGGTACAAGTGTTTTAACTTTTCAAAGAGCTACTATTATATTTTATATATAAATGTTTGGCGTTAGAGAGTATCCATATTATTCTAATAACTCTTGTTCCCCCACTTCTACTACCACTTCTACTCTTTCAGTAGCCCATCTAACTTCTCTCAACAAGTTAAGATAATTTGAATGGAAATTTATACTAGAAAATCAAAGTTAAAATATATCGGAGAAAAATTAATTCTCACTCTAGATCATTCTATAGGTAATATCTTATTGAAGTGCACAAAATTAACTTTTAGCCCTGAGTCCATTACCAACATGTTCTAAAACTACAAGAAGCAACCTTTCAGAAAAACTTAAAAAACTAGCAGGGAAAGAAAAATACATATATATATAACATCCAAAGAAAAAAGATTATAATGAGGAAAAATGTATATATTTTATATATATAAATGATATTTGTAGTACAACAGAATACTATCCCTACATAATAAAAGCTATAATGCATTTCACATAAAATATTTTAAATTCAAGTTTTATTCTAAAAAAAAAAACACAGAATTTCAAGAAATCCCTACTATGAATTACTTCTTTACACTGTGAAATTCTCTTCTCAAATTTTTACACTAAAATTCTTCATTTAAGCGCCAAAGGAGAAAAAAAAACTAATATTTCATTCTAAGGGAATTGATCAACCATCTGTGAAAATCTGAGTCATCATTTTTCCTACAATACCTTTTAGTAGCATACATCCAATCACTAGATCTTGTCAATGCTCTTTGTATTCCTACTCTTATTGCCTGGAATCCTAAATATGTAATCTAATTATTTTCATCTACTAACCTCCTTCTTCCATATTTGTGCTTCTAGAGTTATCCTCTTTAAAAAAAAGAAAAAAAGAAAAAAAAAGGATCATGGAATTTCCCTTACCTTCTCTAAAATCCTGAGTGGTTTACTGGTTAAAATCCAAATTCTAGCTTAGCATTCAAAGTCTTTCACAGTATGTCAATAAACTACAATTTGCAGTAATTAAATTTTAATTACTGCTTGCTATGTTGCAAACTCTAAACAGAGTAGTAGGTTGGTAGTGGGGATAAAGATGAACTCCGTTCTCAAAGAAGCCAGTGTATTAAGGAGGCAGATAAGTAAACTAAAACTTGTAATGCAGTGTAATGAATACAAAAAAAAGGTAACTATCTACAGGGTGCTAACAGATTAGATGATAAATCCTATACTCAATAGTGAAAAAAGTAAAAGTAATAAGTTGGTCTTCTGCTTCCACAAATGATGGGGTAACAGAAACAGTATATAGCTTCCTGCCTTGAACAACTAAAAACTAAACAATATAATGATTTACAGACATTGGACAACAGGCAGCACATGACAAGGTCAGCCCTACAGCTGTAGTCTACTGCCTATACAGTCACCAGACTATAACTCAGGGAAGAAGAACCCAAACAGAGCCTGAGCCTGCCTTGCTCAGAGCCACAGTTAATGAGGGAGCTGGGATTTAGATACCAATCTCTGACTACAACATTCCCAGAATTTTTAATTTTTACTTTTCTACCACTTTTAAATCTTTGCTTAGATTAAACCCTCAGCCTAGAAATTAACTCCCTCCTACTCTTGTATTCTTCTTTGACCTATAGAAATTATGCTTCAAGGTTTCAGTTTAAACATCACTTCATCCAATAAAGCTCCCCTAATTCTATTGCCCCTAGACACAGTAAAAACTAGTATTATCATCCTCTATAATACTATATTACTTTGTTTTTATTGTTTTATGTCATTAATTTTATTCTGCTTTATCTAATAATAATATTAATGTAATATTGTAATTAACATTTATTGAGTGTTCACTCTATTACTGCTCTAAATGCTATACACGTACCAAACCATTTTAATCCTCAGGGCTATCATATGCAGTAGATAGTATTTTTGGCCTCATTTTGTAGGTAAGGAAACTGAAAAGAGATAGACTGAATAACTTGCTTAAAGTTACACAACTAATAAATTTCAGAGCATGGATTCAATCCAAATAACCTGGCTCCCAAGTCCTTACACATTACCTAGTTGTTCGCTGTGTGAACTGTCCACTAGACTTCTTGAGTAGGACAGTTCATCTAACTGATCTCGCTATTTGTATATCTCACACTACCCAGAACAATGTTTTGCACCTAACAGATACTCTACATTGTTTCCCATATAAATGAATGAAAAAAGGAACATTGCAAGGCTGTGGAGGAGTAATTACACTAAGTGCTAAGCCAGAACACTGGGAAACTATGGACAATTCTTTGAGAGAAATTATTTTTCACCCTTGCAGCTCCTCAGAAATTTCATCCACAAGCAATTAAAGCTTCCACATGCTCCAATGATGGAGTCCTACTTTACCTTTAGCTAATATCAATATTGGCAAAGAATAGATATATAACTTTATATTTATTTTTAATGGCCAATATGAGACACATTTATTTTAGGCATAGAACAATATTACTACTAAGAATATATAAAGGTGGAAAATACGTGTGGGTGGTGGGAGTGAAGAACTAGCAAAGGTAATAATAAAATAATAGCAATAAAACAACTACCATTTTCAAGCACTAATCATGAGCCAGGCATATGCATTATCATTATCAAAGCATTATAATACCAGTAACCATGAGGAAGAATAAGATGAACCCTGAAATTCTAGCATTCTTATTTGTTAAAACAATAGACTTTTCAGATTAATTAAAAGAGCATCTTTGCACCATTAGTATCCATATTGGATTAGAGTAGAAGCTTAAAAGTCATGGGACTACTACATTGGACTACCTTTTTTATCAATTATGCTTTTTCATCAGCTTTATAAAACGTTACACAATGGGCTGGCAAGCACTATTATTTTGCTTACATCAATCCCATCATGAGTTCATATATGTCCCATATTTATGCTACATGAGTTCATTCACAAGTCAGTACGTGTTTACTAAGAAAATGTAGTAAAGTTGTCAGATTGTGAGGAAGAAAGTAATGGTTACAGGACTTTAAATTAGATGCTCACATCACTCATGTAGTTAACAAGTGCTAGAATCAATGCACTCCCTGAATTGTTTTGAATAATCATCCCTGGTGATCAAGAAGTTCCCTCTATTTACTCTCCAGAAATAAGGAGTTTTACATACAATAATCATAATTAAAACAGAAGTAGTGGAAATACATATGCACAACTACAAAATAACCTAATTTCAGAATTAATCTTCAGTCCTAGTGTCTTAAATCACAAAGTTTTATAAGAAAGTTTAATTTTTTTATTTCTTTAATTCACTTTATTCTTGCAGTTAAAAACTCTGATTCAATAAACCTTTACTAATTCAATAGCATATTAGCAATATTTTAAGAATAATAACATTATACTACATGTCATATTGTTATATTACACTATTTAATGAATATCAGTAGTCAAGTGCTTATTATGTGCAGGACAAAATATTAGGTGCTTTACCATATGATCTCATTCACTCTCCATCACTATGGGAATTTGGTTTTTTTATCTGCACTTTACAGATGAGAAAATTGACTCAGAATAACTTGTCCATGTTCTCATAGATACCAAGCGCTGTTCTAGAATGGGGGTTCCACTTCATCTCAGGCCACCAAAAACAATAAGAGAATTCTGCAAAGTGGGTATTCACAAATTAACCTACAAAAACCAACAGTCTTCCTGTACAAAAAGCCAGTCAGAAAATATATGGAAGAGAAGACTGTTTAGGATAGAAAATATGTTAAAAAGTAAGCAGGTAAATACATGAATAGAATACCAAGGAACAAACTTAGTAACAAATGTTTAAAATCTCTATAAGGAAAACTATAATATTCCTAAAAGACACAAATTTATTGAACAAATAGAAAGAAAAAGGTTCTTGGGTAAGAAGATTCAACTGCATACAGATGTTAATTGTCCATATGTTAATTCATATTTTATCATAAATTCAATAAAAATACTATCAGTTTTTTTTTTCCTTGAGGTCTGCTAGTTAATTAGAAAGTTCATTGAGAATAACAAGAAAAAGAGAAAACCCAGAAAAAAACATGAAAATGATGATCAATGGCAGTAGGGAGAAGAAGGCCAAACTTCTGATATTAAAACATATTCTAAAGCCTCTGTAATTGAATACTGTGATAAAGACATATGAATAGACAGATCAATGACACAGAACAGAAAATATAAAAATATGTATGACTGCATAAAAAATTGTAATAGAAAACCATGCAAGTACTGGAAGAAAACATAAATGATTTCTTTACAAACTGCAACTGGAAAAAATTTTCCAAATTATGCCTCCATGGCATAAGACTAAAGAAAGTCAAATAAACAGTATATGGCCAATGCCTCTTTTTTTTTCAGATAATCATCATTCTCATGGATTTTATGGAAAGCACAGAAACTGTGGAACTAGTCAATAGGACAAACTCCAATACCTTCACCTTCTTCATCATTTTTAAACCCCAGCAGGAAGATTATAGTAATATAACTAAAACCTAGAAGAACCTAAACCACACCGATAGAATTTAGTTAGAAATAAACTATACTACTGCATATTCCAATTCATATCCAAGACTTCTCCTTGCATTTTACTACTGCTTACTTTTAAAAGGGATTACAATCTTTGAATATCTTAATCCACTATTTACATTAAAAAATGCATGATTTTTATGTGATACAGGGCATGGGCCCTTGATAGATATTTAGATTTATCTTATAATTAAAAAATAATAATAATGCAAATGTATGCAAAGGCTCTGTAAACAATATTTTCAAAAAAATTGTTGTGGAGAAGGACCTCTGGTGTCCAGCTGGATTTAAGCCAGCATATAGTATGACTGTCAACTGCACAGCATTTGAGTCCATGATGAGACAGCATCTTTGCTTACTATGAGGTATTTTACCTCACCATAAAAGATGTCAAACATCTAAAAATTGTAAGGTTTTGTTTTAGAAGAAAAATCTTGGTTGTTTCACATTTTTCCCAATAAATTTTTCAAGATGCATGATATACATTCTTTACACTGAATACGCCATTACTGACTGGCAGGAATGTATTTCAAGCACAGTAGTTACAGTGTCTGATTGGTGTCTCCAGAACATATATATAACATGTACATTTATTAAAATGAGTAGTATCTCCACAAGTAGCTTCTGTAAAAGCTTTTTAAAAAACAACATAAAAACGGTACATTGGCAAAAGACATGATCACAACCTTGCTGTACACTAACATTGCTTTGCAAATGAAAATCTGCACTATTTTTTATGATCAGGGTTTTACTCATTTATTTGGTTAATCATTCAAATGGCTAAACAGACCTCTAATTTGAAAATAAAAACCAATTGATGCAATCACAAACAAGTTCTAAAATTGCGGTTTATAAAAACTGAAATCTTGTTCTAAGCCAAAACACACACACAGTTACCTTTTCCTAATCAGAGCATTCATTTCTCCTCATTATGATCTCACAAGCACATTAAAATCTTATTAACATTAATTACTTCTGAGCGCCTATGCATGAGCAGTGACAGTCGTGAGCGTGCGCGTGTCTGGATCATATCTACATTTATATACCTTGCTGCACTTTGCTTATAAAACATGTGAAAATATTTCTGCTAACACCAATTAGCTAATTTCACACACACAGAGATAGTAAACTGCTGTCTGACTGCACAGCCTATCAGAGACTAGTAGACATATGGACAAACGGACAAAAAAGAAAGCAGAAACACCTCTCGAATGTGAGAACTAAAATGCCTTATACTTGAGCCTTAATTCTTGAGGTGAAAACAATTTTGGAGAACAAAGTAACAAAAAATAAAAAAATCATTAAAAATTATTAAACCAAGCATTCTATTTTCTACACAGATGGGTTCAACAATAAAAATGATAGAGACAAAGAAAAACTGGCAAGCAAAAAGCAGCAGACACAGGAGGGACAGAGATAGATAAACAAAGACACAGAAATGAGTGTCCTTCTTTTCCTTCTTTATTTGTGTACACAAGCATGCCCACAACACACACACACACACACACACACACACACCTGCTCCACATAACTGTAGTCAGATTATAATTTGAACAAAATTAATATAAACTTTACTCTGGCCATAAGAATAATAGCATACTGTACCTCAAAATCAAAGAGGTCTATCTTTACAAGCAAATAAAATTCACTCGACCTCAAAGATTTATTGATTCTATTTATACCAAGAACATTATATATAAGAGCCATTCATCCATACAACAGAAACACAATGTAAATGAAGAAAACTAGGCAGTTATAGCCATAGAACTACAAATAATCCTTGTATCTTTCCATATTATTCTTCTTGCAGAATCCAACTATTTTACCATTCACACATACACTACATCAAATTATGTCCCTTCCACCATCATCTGTCCTTTAGTAGAAATACTCATTTATAGCCATTATTTCATCTGCATTTTCTTGTTTGATCCATGTGTCTATCTTCTCTTCACAGACTACAGTTTATACTAAATTCAAAAACCTATGAAATATCACTGTATCTATACCCATACATTCATTCTATCCAGCCTTTCTGCCATCTTTAAGTTCTTTGACACTGTTATCACTATCTCAATTAACTCATTATATCAATTTCCCAGAGAAAACATTTCAAAATTCCTATGGAAAATATCAAGCATCAGCCAACAAAAAAGTCCATGTTCAGTTCCATAATAACTTTTTCAGTGATAAAAACACTTAACTTCATTGAATCATGAAACCTGTTTGTAGAAACAAGGAAATACAACTTAATTCTGAAAGTATTTTAACAATTGATTATACTCATTAATGATTTTTGAATGCTTGACTAAGAATGAAATATAGAAAGAATATGAGACAGTCAACCATCCAGCACAATTAATTTAATGCTCGTTGATTTAAGTAATTATAGCTCATTCTATAATTCCAATGTTCTACTAGTTGTCCAGCAGCCTCATCAACCTACAGAATGGAGGTCAATGACATACAGCAACACAAGTGCATACCCAACAGCAGAGATACATAAATAAAAGGTCTAAGAGCTCTCTCTCTTTGCAGTGTATAATGCATTTTAGAGAAGAAATGGTAGGGAATAGAATTTTGAATCTTTATGAAATAGTATTTAAAATATATGACACTGGTATCAATATAAAGTTTAAATGGTAGTCAAGAATACATTGACTTTTATTTTAATTTAATGTTATTAAACATATTCAAAACTGAACAAAATATAGTGGACATTCTCTAGAACACCTAAAAATGCTAATATAAACATCATTAGCAAATGAAGTGTTAAAGATTCTTTTTAAATAAACTAGAGAACAATAAGGCTGAATACAATAAAATGGTATTTAAAAATGAGTGAGAGTTATTTTAAGCAATTGTCAACTTATAACAATTTAAAACAAAACTGAAATTACCTTTCTTATGAAGTTTACATAGACTTTAGTAGCTCGGTAGCAATTGTAATAATAGTATTTATGACTGGGAAATATTCTGATTTACCAGATTTATCAAATAGAATCAAGTGTGTTCTTTATAAGAAAGCCTACAGAACTGAGAAAACAAAAATTTGAAAACCTAAGAAAATAGTGGTTACCAATCATAACACAATAGCACTTTATATTTTAAAAATGTATTCATTTTAAATGAGTAAACAACTAAATATTTATCAGTCATTAACAGCTTAAGGAAAACTGAGAACTCAAAATTAAAGCATTACCAACCACTATAAAATGATCATTCTGATTTTATTTTTAAATCTCTAAATTTACAGATGAGTGAAAAATACAATTTCTCAAAAAATCAATTAATATCCACATTTCAAGACTATACTGCATTAAGATAAACCGTAATGATCAGAGAAGCATGGAAAAAGAAAAGGCCACAAAAAATAATCTTGAGTAAACATCAAAGAACTACAGTGCTATATTATCAGTCTGCTATGTTGCAGATATCTTCTCAACAATCTATTGGCATATGACCATAAAGGAACTAGCAAAAAGTGCAAAAGTAGATTGAGACTTAGAACCCACCTTCCCCCTCTCATAAAAGCCACATCACAAAATGTAATGATTAAATGGCCAAATTTCAACATCAATGGTACACCTGGCATTTGAACCAGATTTAAGAATCATGGTTTTTGTTTTCCAGTAAAAGCTAATAAGCCAAGGTTTATTTAACTCTGCTGTTTTGGGGGGCTTCTCAAGGATTACTGAAATTGTAGACTACATATGAAAAAGATAGTTCATCATTTCCAAAAAAGATATTTATCCAGATTGCCCTCCAATCCGTGAAATCTGAGATGCCTAAGGAGTCTTCTTTGTGAAAGCCTTACAAATATATCCAAAGATGGTGAGTCCCATATGGCTCTGATAAATGAAACCCATTATTGTGAATTTCAAGCTCTTCTTTAAAACAAAAAACACTATTGGGTGAATTTGGTGTTCATGAAATAAAGCACTAATTGCGCGGCCTAACAACACTCTGAATCCTCTCCCTAGCAGACATTTTAAGTTGTGCCAAATTAGTTTTGGGATGTGAACAAATATCCTGGAGCCAGACTCTCACATGCACGCACTACTCCCTGGAAGTAAGTTGGACACTCTTAGAAAATGCATTAACTCTTTCAGGCCACCAGGGAACCTAGCTCTAACTAAAAGTCCTCTTTTAAGATGAAAACAGTCATTCCAATTAAAGTTAAACCGAACTAAAAGGTAAACTAGCAAAAACTGATTTTTTTGCCAGTTTAGCACTAAAGTATCCATAGATATTAGATAGCCCCTATACCCCAATGAATGCTTACTCAAATGCAACCAGAAATTCTTATTCCTCTTTTCTATGTGTGCATAATTTCCAAGACCTTAATAAGAGTTGTGTGCATTCAGGAGAGGAGAATTCATTTTAAGCTTAATATGCTACATTTGCCTCAGGCAGAGTGATAAGAAACTTTTGTTTCTTTGGTAACCACTTTCACCTTATTATAACAGGAAACTTTTTAAATTTTTGTTTCATGACATGAGATATAATTTCCACACTAGAATTTTTTCTATGGTCTTTCCAATCTAGTTCAGAAAGATGCCTACAACCCTGGAACTGCATATTTAAGTGGCAATTAATCTAATCCCATCTCCCTCTCAATTTTGTTACCACTAGCTTCTTTCTTCCTTTTTTTCCCCCAGTTTTAATTTCTTCAAAAGCAAAGTAATTTCTTAGGAAAAAAGTTGCTACTTTTTTAGGAAATTATATTTAAGCATTTTATTTGCAGAATGCTGAAAATAGCATTTCCCCTTTTAGCTCACTGATAAATATCCTAGATTTTATTTGTCCTCAAGATTACCCAAACTCCACTAACTATAATTTTATACTTTTAGGTCACTGTTATTCTACAGCTGTTACTCTCCTCTTTCATCTTAAAGGCTTATAAAGATATAGATAAAAGGAAAATTACTTTTTTGGGGTAGAAAATAACTAAATGCCTGTGAAGAGGCTTTTTTTTAACCACTTCTAGTTTAAGCTTTCTACAATGTATTTCTTAGAGAACCATTTTTAATTTCCTGCAAATTGGTGCAAATTTAAAAGTATTACTAGAAGCCTGTGTTCCATTTCTATCAAAGCCTTATATTCTAACAATTAGCCATTGTGTGCTGCTATCAGTGACTCTATTACTAAGGCAGAAAAAACAACCACCACCTCCTCAGACCCTAAAAGAAAAATAGCTATTTGCAAGTAGATAGGCCCCATTTGGTCAATCAAATATGTAGCTGCTTCTAACCTCAATTAATTCAAACTGCGATTCTTAGAATAGAAATCAAGTCTGCAGATGTGTCAATATGAGGACATATACCTGGGTTTTGTTGGGTTTTTGAAGCTCTGGATAACTCTTAAGCATTTTCTAATAAAAATTGAAGGTCCAATAGTGCACTGGGGCCTGTTCATACCATGTCTGATATGATGATATCACTTCTGACTTCTGTTACATATTTTTAGTTAGTGCTGGTAACCAAATAAACTTCACATTTTAGATGAGTTTGTTGGGTGCCTAGAACCATACTAGTGGTATTAAGAGGTGAACGTTAATACTCACCAAGCACCTAAACATCAAATATGTTTAACTTATTTTTTAAAGTAAATATGCATTATGTAAGTAAGAAATAGACTTAATATATACCTGCAACCTTGACAAGTGATACTAGGGCCAAGAAACAATTTTCTCACAAGGCCCAGACAGAGGGGATATTTGGGGCAGTTATAAACAATTATGGAAGACTGAAGTTCTAATTCACATTTCTACCATGGTCCCTTTTTCCACCTTAAAGCCACATAATGGCATCAATTTAGGAGAAAAATATCAAAACTTAGCATATATTCATTTCAAAATCTTATGATCAACTCTAATTAGAAACTTTAAAAAATGGCTTATCCTGTATTCAGTGCCCACCACTTTTGTCATGTTTAGAGCTCTGCCACATGCTCAGATCCAATTCCTTCAAAGCAGTTTTTATTTTCTGGTTCTATGTTTGTTACTTACATAATCCCAACAAAATAAAAACAGACAGTCTCATGATGCACTGTCCTCACAGCTCAGCTGGTTCTAAAAGGCCTTAATAATCAAAATATATTTGTTCAACCAACTTCTAAACCTGGAATTACAAGCAGAATGATTTTTTAGGTGTTAAAAGACAGTGGCAAAAAAAAAAGGCGGGGGGGCGCAGGACTATTAGAAGGGCATTTTGACCAAAAGAGCAACTGGACTGTCCAATTATCTTATTGAAACAATGAGTAACCTAGTTCTCAAGACAAATCTCAACGCTGGAAACTATGGTGTAAATTTAGGAAAGTTATTCAACCTCTACTGGCTTTTATTTCTTAATCTGCAAAATAGGGGTAAGTTTCAGACATCAACCGCTTTCTGCATCCCTACACTGCCCAGGATCTTTTAAAATTTATTCCCTGAGCCAAAACCTCACCCACATGCCATCAGTTATTTTCCCTCCTTTTTCCTGTCTCCTTTGCCTCTGCAGAAAAATAAAATTAGCAGTCAAAGTTAAACATGCCCAGTGGGCAAAACAGGCTCTGGCTTAAGGAAATGGATAAAGTAAGTTGTGTTAAAGTGCTTATTTGGCCCCAAAAGATTCATTGTTGGGATACTACGTCCCACAATTAGACCAACTGAAATTTTTCTCAGGAAAATGGAGAACTGTTTAAAGATAGACACGCTCTTTAAGCTGGTCTCAAATCAAAATAAATGTAGAATATTTGAAAACACCCTACAAGATTTTCCCTGTGGAGCCTAAATAAATCACTGACCAAATTTTCCAATTTATGCTATGCTGCTAAATGGAACTTTATTTATTTATTTTTTAAAATCATGCTTTAATTTCTACATCTGAAGAAGGAGTATAGGTAAAGTAAGATCTTCACTTTACATTTTTTATCCTTCTCTCTTCATGGTAGCATTCATTCACTTGATAAAATTTAAAAGAATGCCATTTAGGAAAAGGCCATCCTTAGAGAAAAAAATTGAAATAGAACTCAAATTTCTGATATATTTGAAAGTCTGTTAAAGACAACAATATAACCCCTTGTTAATGACTTTGTGGGTCTTTAAAAAACCGTATCTTAACACATATAGAGGCATTAAGAATATCTCCAAAATATATGCATATCAAAATTTATAAAACCATAATTATTTTCATATCTAAAATATCCATTTCAGGGCTCCTTTAAATTATTAGTACCCCTATGGCACTTAAGGTATTATTAAATCTATAAAAATGTATAAACACAATGTTTTTAGCAATTCATATAATGGATAAATGAGAAATTACATTAGTTTTACACTATACTGTATACACAGAGTGTCATTTTAAACTATGAGCCTTTTTTTAAAAACGAGAATATCGGAAATGCTCAAGAATCAGTTTTTAGACTTTATGAGCACTGCTGCACTCCATCTATTAATACTCTCATTGGATTTTAAATATAAACTAATTATTTTAAGACCAATAACAATGGCTACGTGCCATGAAATTATGTTTCATGGCATATAGGTAACATTGAAATTTCCAATCAAATAATCTGTCCCCATCAAAGAGTTTCAAAACTATAAACAAAAGATTGTTCATGTCAAATGATTTCCCTAAGGCATTATTCATTTTTAATGCTAAACTTTACAAGACAAGTTACTGAACTGATTCTGTGGTAAAATGGTTTGTTCCCCACAAAGAAATAAACTTAAGTCTCGCAAAGTTTCATTAGCATTTGGTGGCTTGTACTTATCAAATGGAGAAACAGCTTTATTCTGGAGGTTAACTGTAAAACAGTCAGAAACTGCATCTACTGCTGGTTAAGAGCACTAACTCTGCTGTCAAAGTTAGACTGAACACGACTACAATCCTGGTTCTGCCACCTACTCGATCTGCAATCTTGGATAAGTTTCTTAAACATCCCACATCTGGCTTTCTTTTTCTGTAAACTGGGTTAAGAAATACCTCATACAAAGGCATGGGAGTTAAAAGATCCATTAGACAATGTTCAACAGTTAAATAATTATGATTACTATGACTACTTTGAACCCTTTTAACTGCTCAGAAAACTTGAATTCTACCTCCAATTAAAATAATTTCTTAATAGGAAAACAAGAAATTTTAAAATTTATTTTACATGATGTAAGCAATAATTATTATACCATGTCAGTAATTCACTTTGGGGCCTTCAAAGCTAGAAAATATCATTTAACATAATAAGAAACTGGTAAAGATTTATTGAATTAGGGAAAAAATAATATGATATAGTAGAGAGTATAGGTTCTAAATACAGTCTTTGACACTTGACAGCTACATGAACTTGTCAATTTACTCTATAAGCTTCAGTTGTGTTTTTTTTTTTTAATCTATACCATAGGTAGAAAACCAGGATATACAATAGAGTTGTTGTAAAGATTAAATTAAGCAATTTATCAAAAGGTGCTTAGTACCATCTTCACCTTAATTTTAGGGTTACAGGACAGAGCAATAACTTGTTTTTCAAGCCTAAACTTTTGTTACACAGCATTTACAACTTTGCCCTTCTATGTAAAGTGAGTTCATGTTTGGTTAAAGAATACTGTGAACAATGAAGAAAAATTCAGGTGTAATATGAAATATATTTTAACAATATACTCTAAAAATAAGAGAAGTGATTCTCAAACCTTGCAATATTATTAAAATTTGTGAAGTAGTTTTTGTAAAATATAAATGCCTGAATACCAATCTAAAGATTCTGATTTAGGATATCTTGAAATAGGTAATAATTTAGAAATCTGCAGTTTAAAAGCCCCAAGATGATTATGATGTACAATAATAGCCAAGGAAAGTAGCATTTTTTGTCATTTTTTAATCACAAGCCAGGATGCCTGAGTTCCATCTGAGGCATCTTAGAGATAGAGCTCAGAAATGTGACTTGTAACAAACACCCTAAGTAATTCTTAAGTATACTAAAGTCTAATAAGATAATATCAAAAGGGCATATCTGTAATTTTTCATATTGGTTAAATTTTTTACCTCCTATTTTAATAAACATCATTGTCAAAATGAACTTATAAATGAAGGGTAAAAATATTTATTTAAAGAAAACACTAATTTTAGACTCATAAGCATTATCATTATTATTACAGATTTTTAAACCTAAACAGGAAATTGGATAAACATATCTCCAGAGAGCCTACTGTCACTGAGAAGCACCCAACTAAGAAATGCCATGAGTTTCAGCGTTTTTTAAATTTGTTTGTGTATTTTGCTTTGACTTATTTATTCCTTCTTTAATTAGAGCAATAATAACAATCAATGTTATGAAGTTGGTATAGGGCTTTACTATTTGTAAAGAAATTCCATATTCGTTAACTCATTTAATCCTCACGATAACTTTTTGACATAGACAGGAAGGGTAACATTTATTATTACTTTTCTGAAAATAAGAAAACCAAGCTTAAAAAGCTTAAGCAACTTGCCCAAAGTCATACAATTTGGTGGTGTTTATGTTAATATATGGACTGAAAACTCCAAATGTAAATTTCAAGCAAAAAATCTAAAATTTAAAACTTAATACTCATTTTTAAGTATTATAAAAAAATTCAAAATATCATGAAAGAGTCTCTAAATTGCAAGTAGTCTATAGTCTTATACCAAAGCATGGGTTCATCTTGCTATCTAAATTTGTTGTAGTTTATTTATTTCATAGTTAAAGAATAGAAGAAAAGTTGAGCTCAATTAACCAAAATCAAACCAAAAATTAAAAATAAACAAAAAACTGGAATGCCCATCAGTTATAATACCATTTACCCGTCCTTTTGCATTTCAACATTGCACCTCAATTTCCTCTTCTAAAACCTGGGATATCAAATAGTACTTTCAAAGGCTAGATAATTTTCAGATATCATAGTACTTTAAAAACTATTAAACCAAATATAACTAGAGTAATAATAACATGTGTCCAATCCCTATAAGAACCCTTAGTCAAATGTACCTTAAGATCAACTAGTGCTCATTTTATGCATGAGAAAAAGCTAGAAAGGTTAAATATCTTACCCAAGATAACACAGCAAATTTCTTATAAAGCTAGGACTAGAAATTGTTTCTTTACCCCAGAGTTAACTATAATATGGATTCATGTATTGGCAATACATGGGTTTTCATAATCAAAAATAAACCGTCATTTTAATTTAAGGCAGTAAGTTTATAAAGAGATGTTTGGAAAGAAGGTGGTATCAAGTGTTTTTTCCAAAGAGAAAAACCTCTTAAATTACTTAAAACTCAAACAAATAAAAATAAAACAAATGAGAAGTCATAAACCTGCCAAACTTAATCATTCAGACCTCAAATGTTTGAGTACCTCTGGGCTGAAATCCATAGAAAGTTCTGGAGGCAGAAGGATGAATAAGACACAAATACCATCCTCAAAATCACAGTTTAGTTGGAAGATAAACAATGGCAATACAACGTGAAAAGTGATACTACCAGGTATGCCTATAAAAGCTGCTCTGAGAATGTGCAGAAGGGAGCACCTCACTGTCTGAAATGACTGAGCTAAGGCTTTATAAGTGGTAATAATTAGGTGAATATCTCCAACTATCTCTGCCTTCTTCATCCTCAATTCTAAACAGAACACATCTCTATTTGTGCCTGAAAATTTTAAAGTATTTTTAATATAAAAAACTGGCATGAGAAAAAGGGTAAAGTGCACACATCCTACCTTTGCCTTAGTAGTAAGAATTTCCAAACACACTAACACATGTATTTTTGTGGAGTCACTGCAAAATCCGAATGTGAAACTATTTGCCAGATTTTTGCAAATGTCCTGTTCTTTTCTTTTTAACTGCCTCATGCATCAGTAACTCTCACAACAACAGAGACACAAGGTGGCACTGTGGTGCTGACATTCGTTTCAGGGCCCTTTTCTAAATGGGCAAATTGAAAAAAGGCAAAAGGCCCTATTTATGACAACTAAAACCAGAGTTGTAACACTTTTCCTAGGTCTATGCGCATTAAAAGTAGCCAAAGAAGGGCAAATCATTTTGCATTTATGAACACCCCGTCATGCCTGTATAGAAGAAAATATATTCTTTGATGGTTTCTGCAAAATGTCATGTGTGTCTTCATAGAAATGTCCAAAGATATATAGTGCAGCTTTGCCAGAAGAAAAATCAGAAGTGAACTGTTTACCATGTGCAAGGCTGAGGACATGGACCGCCTCTCCATCTAGTGGCCAGTGGGGAAGAATAGAGCCATAGAAACCATGTTGCACTTCACTCTGTTAAAAGCAGCCTTTTTATCAAATCACCGATAGGCAGTTATGACACTTTGTCTAACAAATGACAATTTGTGGTTTACTGCATTATAGAATCATTAAATAGACCCAGTAATATAACTTAAGCTGAGGACAACTACCACCAAAAAATTTAAAGTACATGTTGCTCTCTCAGATTCTCTTCATTCTTCCATCGTTACCAATCTACATGTCTCCCCATACGTTTGTGATTTATAGGCAGAAAATGCAAGGAGAAATACCTACATATGTAGCTATTTAAAATAAAGTCACACATTCTTTAAAATAAAAGAAGATCTAAAATGGAACTTCTTCCTTCATTTTACAGGCAAAGAAACCGAGGAATAGAGAAATTGTAATTTATTGAAAACCATATATTCAGGATTAGAAACCAAGATTCCAGATTTAACCATTTTAAATCCTTTTTAGCATTAATCAATGCCTCCTGCCCTCCAAGGCAGTGTTTCATTGTTTTGGTTTGGTTGGTTTTGTTTTTAACAGCATTGGGGTCTCAAAATAATTAGTTTCTAAAAATTTTATTCACAAATTTTCAAGCTAAATTGATAAGATTGAAACTATTGTTTATAAGTCCTAAGAAGCACATCTTCCTACCTATGGCTATATTTTGAGCCTGTTAGAAGAACATGCTTTTTCTTTTTTTTCCCTTTTGGACTATTCACATTCATTCAACATTTAGAAAGCAAAGCAGCAAGCGGGCAGGGAATGGAGTAGAATGTGCTTGTCAAAACCACTGTACAAAAATGGTTTCTGAAAACCATTTTGTAAAAAGAAAACTGAATCCATTCAGACTGATAGAAAGTTTGTTTTATTTTACATATAGATAGATAGATATACATATATATTATACATATATTATACATATATACATATATACACACACACACACACACACACAAATATATATATTGCTTTGGGAGGAAACGTACACACACACATACACATACAACTTATTCAGTCGATTTTATCTATTTTACTTAATAAACTCATGATGCTGTTTTATGCCTTGTTATTTCTTTGTTGGGAAGGCTCCTTATCAAAACAAATAAAATCTGTTTACCAACTATAAAAATCTGCTCACAACTACAAAACCAAGGCTTAAAAGGCAAAAGGTATGAAGACCAGACAGTATTAGAAATATGAGATGTAATGATTTTCTCTTCTATGATCTTCTTTTGGTGGTACCATTGAATATAAAAATACATTATACAGGCCTAGGAAGAAGATAGTGCTGTGTCACATATTTCAGATGGCTTTTATTGAGGGTTAGAAAGTATTTTTCTTTCGTTAAGACTTATAAGTTTTGAAGCTTCGAAAGCACCCATCCCCTCTACCCTCTGCTTGATGAAATTCTGATCTCCATTTGCTTCTTAATTGGTCTCTAGTCTCCCCTCTAGAGGTAAAGAGACAAAAATTAAAAATTATTGTTGTTGAGTAACTAAAAAAAGTAAAAACTATTCCATTTCTTTTTGTCTACCCTAAAGCCTGGGTGATAGGTGCAAAGGACCAATAAGATGGAGACATTAGTTAATATGGGCAGAAGCAAGGTACATTTATAGGACCAAAAGGAGTTGTAGCTATCTAGAATTTAAGAGAGAGAGAGAGAACCCAGAACCAAAAATAAATCCAACAGTATTAAGCTACCCTTGCGACTATATTTGCCTGAGCAAACCAATGTTACCTTAATTGTCTCCCAGTAGCATTTCATTTACTAGAAACACTCATACTATAAAGGTAATTTGCCAACAACAAATCACAATTTGTTTACAACAGTAATTCAGAGAACATTTCTGAAAAGAAAGGTAAAAATAAAAATCATTCAGGCTCATTTTATAAAAAGAAAGAAAAACCTATAGCCTTCTAAACATTAGAATTAAAACTTAAATAATTTAAATTCAAACACGGTTTTTAAAAAGCTTAGAATAAGAATTTCTGAAAAAAAATAATATGTATAAGATTTTAATTATTGCCATTTTTAGTTTCAATTTTCTTGGACATCTTTTTAATTTTCAAAAACCCCAGACTCCACTAAATAGTTTTATATTTATTAAATCAAACCCTTCCATTAGTTATTTAATATGGAAATTTTTTAAATAAATCCTTAACATTCTAAATGCATAATGTGTGATACATAGGTTAAATTCATCACACCTTGAAACACAGAAGTATTGAGTGACGAAATTACTTCTAATACCAAGCAGTTATGCTGTAATTACCACCTTCTCAAATAGCGTTTCAAAGGTAAGACTGAATATTCAGAAATTAATAATAATATCCTGTTTCCATTTGGTAACTAGATGTGTCAATTAACTCAGCCCTTGCACCTCATCTCAGTATTGTCACATGGAAGTCAGTAGCTAACTTTCCCTAAGTTAAAACAGCTATAGCAGGGTTGCATTAGTTAACTGAACTAGAAAACACCCCAGGCTGAAGTTTCTGTTGTGTCTCAAAAGATTCCAGAAAAGCAAGCTCCATGTCTTCAAGCTGATTACTTTCAAGTGAACTGTAGAATCACCAAAAGGCTTGATTCCGGAGTAAAGGAAAGGTTATGAAGCACAACTCAAGCACAATTTTTCCATAGGTTAATGTGGAAATAGCATGCCACTTATTCATTATTACAGCTAGAGTGACAGAAAAGCCCTTTTTTCTTATAGGCCCTAGAATGTTGTTTCCAATAGCTGCTGTAGTAGTTAACACATCCATGATAGTATTAATAGGCGTCATTATTTCTTCCTGCAGCCTCAGAAACTTGCCTATGTTGAAATTAGAAGAGCTCGAGGAATGTTTCTGATACATTAACCATAACTGACCTCAATATTATTGGTGATTAAATATATAGTACCTATGTTATAGGAAAATATATGAATTCAGGCATTCCCTAGAATTTCTAGAATATAGGTATTACCCTTGAGCTTTTGGTAAAGAATTAAACAGATTTTGCTAGTTATTTGACATTGGCTATAATTCCTGAGGATTCTACAAAATGCTAGACTTTACTTAAGCAATGGAAATGCATGAAACACAGGTTTTCAAGAAAATTACAAGTTTCAAGTTTTGCCAAATGCCTAGGAATCCTATACTTGATTTGAAAGTTTGAAGCAAAGAATCAAATGACCAAGGCTGATTCTAGTATCATTGTAAATAATACCCACTGCTTGCATAAGGTAACCACAGGCTTATACAATATATATATAAAAAATCATTTAAAAGGGTTGTTTTCTAATTTAATAGTAACTCTTACATTACACACTTGCTCACTGCTAATGTTTACTATCCTTGATGTAGGGAAAAATATTCCTATATAAGTTATATCTGATCTCTATAATTTGCATGTGATCGTTACACACCAGACAAATGAAAATATTTAGATTTCCTTTTCAATGCTATGTGACTCTTAATGTCAATGAGGTCCTCACTAGTTAAGGAACTTAGGATAGGCATACTATTTTACCTCTTTTGTAGAAGTTGAGTAAAGTATATATTCCACTGAAAAATATAGTTTGTTAGAATACATTTCTAAAGTGGCCTCCAAGACTAGTCAGCTCTAGTAACCATTATCAACTTTTAGACCTTAAGAGGCCACCCTTGGGACTAAAGAAGGCTAGAACCAGCGGCATTTAAAGAATGTCAACATCAGTCCTTCCTTTGCCAGAAAGAATCACTAGTTAGCAATATCAATCAGATGCTTCTTCCACACACCTTGCCAGACCCTGGGGCAACACATTTGCTCAAGACCTGAACCAAGCTTCCTCTATGGCAGCATGACCAGCAACTGCTCAAGCTGGGCAAGTCCGTGAACACATCCACTGATAATTTCTATATTTATAGAAAGCCAGAACATGTGTAGATAATCACACAATTGGATATTTATGAAGTGCCAGATTTTATGAATACGAGAATTTGTTAATTAGCACAAGGGCTAATCATTAAAATTCAAAAACAGATAAACAGGAATGCCATTTATTTGTTCGCATTTCAGGGAAAAGTATGCAGCTGCTATCCTTCTGATGAATGGCTTGTGGAGAAAAATGTGAAAAAGAAAAGTGTCCTCAAGTTTGAAACCTTAATGAGTAAAACCGAGAAATTACTATATAGTTTAAATAATAATAAAATCATAGTGATTCTCCCCTTAAGTTAAAAAAACAGTTTAAACCAGCATGTGCTTAGTATTTGAATTATACAGTCTTGCATTCCATTGTTTTGGTCCTTTTCGAAGAGCCAAAGCTGATTTTCACCAGATAGGAGTTAAAAAACACACATACATGTCACTCAGTATCAAATTGTTTTAGCTACAGGGCATGGCAAAGCATGAAATAACTGCTTTAGAGCATTTCCTCATGTGGGTGTGTTATATAACTGTGTGTACCAACAATAAAATGAAACACATTGTGACCTGACCAATACTTCAGGGTTCTCAACGGGCAGATCTCATGTGCTGATAGGAAGAGCCCACCACAACCAGCGAGGCTGGTTAATGAGTTTTTCTGGCGCTCTGTTGCCCTCCTATGACACAAGCTTTTCAGTTTTCCAAACCCCTGTACAGCAGAGCACACTGGTTTTAAGTTTACTTAACATACGTTTGATAATGTCCTGCTGTATTTAGATTGTGACAATCCTTCCCCCAAAATGCCAAGATTGTTTTCATACTAAAAATACATACTCAAGGCTAAGAAGAATAATTCAGAAAAAAACATATACACATTCTAAAAATCAAGTTGACCATAAAAATGACTAAATTTTTACTTTTATACCCTTTAGATTAAGAGAAATTTTCACCCTCCCTTAAGAGTCTCTCCATTTTTTGTTTGCTTCTGATCAATATATATAGGCTTAACAAAAATTTTAAATGTCATATCTGAAAAGAATATGATTTATCTATACATGAATGAGAATATGTTAAGTGCACATATATACACAGATATCATCATACATACATGTGTGCAGAAAGAGAATGATCAAGACATATATGACAAATTCCTTTTATAAAAGAGCATAGAATTTTAAATAGTCCTCATACAGAAAATGACAGGTGCATGAAACATGCACATTTTGATATAAAATATTGTTTTAAAACATTTCTGGGTCAAGAGTTCTGAAATGAAGATAATAACATTTGAAACTCCATACACTGTGTACCATATTAACATAAATACACTTTCAATAGAACCTTCCAAAAGTTCTCCTTCTGACAGGACCTGAATATACTTAGAATTTGTATCATTCTTGGTCAAAGCTAGCCTTTTCAGTTTAGAAGACAGTTTAGGTAATATAAGCAAATTAAGTCTCCAAATAAATTTTTTAAAAGGGGGAAAAAAAGACTTTTAACAGCAAAAGTTCACCACCTTTTTGAAATAATGGATTTTTAATAAACATTTTACTAGGTTTGAACCTTGAGAATGTGTTTGAGAATCTGCTCTAGTGTCCCAGATGGGTTAAGAATATTGCTTTATGGACTTCTTTGTGTTGTCAGAGAGGCCTAATGGAATTTAAAAAAAAAAAAAAAGTCTGCCACTTCTATTAAATAAATAATTTATTATGAAAAAGGTGATTGTTATCAAAGATCTCTACATATCAGCATCCATTTTCTATTACTGCTCATGTATATGCTGAAAACATTTGTGTATCTTACCATCTGACTTAATTTTTATCAAATGAATAGCAGTTTACTTTCGGACAAATCTGAATAAAACTCCATTAAGGAGTCCATTTCAAATGGACTTATTTAACTATTCCTTTGAATTTTGAAGAACACTGTTCTGGGAAAACTCTTCAACAATGTCAGCTAGTTGTGAAATGCAACTTTTCCCACCATAAAAAAGAAAAAAATATATTAAAAAAAAAAGTACCTCAAACTATGTTTGAAATAACAAATACATTATTTATAGTCCTCCAAATGTTAAATGAATACTTACAGTTGCACAAGATGGCCTGCCTGATACACTTCATAGCTTCTACTTTGTTAAAAGATGGACAGTCCCCCACCCACCCACCCCACTCCCAAGCATAAATAAACAGTAAGGTACTAAAAAGAAACTATCCTAGGATAAAAACTGCTTGTTAGGAAAGTTTGCATTCTTACTAACCACAGTGATATCCCTTATAAAGCCCATCTGCAAAATAAAAGTAAAAAAAAGGAAGTACCTTATTCCTTTCAAAATACACTCCCCCTACCTCCAATGTAATATAGAAGAGTGTGTGATGATAAAAATAATTACTAATTCTTACCCACCCTCAGTGCCTACCCTTCACCTTACGGCCAATGTCATCAAATAAGTATGCTGTGAAAAGTACTCAACCAGCTTCAAGGATTTAAACTGTAAATGTGGACTTTAAACTTCAATGTAAAACAAAGAACTAAGAGTCTCACTTTAGTAATAGCTACACTGGCACTGCAGCTGAAATTCATTGGCACTTAACTAACAAAACCCAGTTAGCAATAAATAAGGACAATATGATATATAGACAGACAGATGGAATCGCATAAACAGATAAGAAAAGCAAAGAGACTAACAAACATACGGAGGGGTCTGTTTTAAAGGAGTGAAAGATAGTGATTTATTTGGTACTTTAGTGAGAAAAAATAGATTTGTTTGTAATTATTTTTAAAGTAATTAAACTGAATCACAAGGGCACACCCTTAAATGAGTGGGAATAAAATCAGCAGAGGGTTAGGCCTCCTATAGATGTTCTAAATTTTAAGCTAGCAATAGCTCTGTCAAACTTAAATCTGGAAATTAAAATTCAAGGGAAAAAGAATATAAGCATATAGGTAGAGGGAAGATTGAAGAAACAGAATTTTTTTTTTTTTTTTTTTTTTTTTTTTATGAAAGTTGTCTGCCCTACCTTCTTCCCCAGCGCTGAGTTTCTCTTCTCATAATCGGTGTCTCCCTGGAAGTACAGTGTGAGTGGTAATGACTGCCTGCCTCCCTAATGAGTCCATTTTCCTGCTCTTGATGTTGTGTATATACACACACTGCAACCTACCTTACAAACCACAGAGACGGGAAGAGAGAGAGAGAGCAAGAGAGAGGGAGGGAGAGGGGGGAGCAGAGAGAGAGAAAGAAAGAGACAGAGCAAGCGAGTGAGAGAGGAGAAAGAAAAACAGAAAGAAAGAGAGAAAGGCACAGACAAAGCCCTCCTACCAGACAGCAGACAGCCTTCCTTCCCCTATCCAGCAAAATGCAACTCGTCTAATGCAGCAACAGGTTCAGTATTGCCAGACTAACAGAGTGAAAAAAAAAGGTATATTCTCTATATCATTACTGCTTGCAAATAAACAGTTTAAGAGCAGCTGGCTCCACCTTCTTTATTTATGCTCCATTATGAGGACTGTATTGTTTCAGTTCTGGCACACAGTACATGTAATTATCATAAATACATTTTTTGCATTTTAGCAGGAAATAGTGAATCGCATAGCTTATTTGTACAATCTTTTAAATTGATTTTTTTTAATGTGAGAAGAGTGTCAACAAATCTGCTCTGACAAAAGCCTGGTAATGATTTTAAAGTCAGAACAGCCTTAAAGGAGGCTCTGAAAGAAACAGACTCCATACAATAGGAAAACTAACCTCAGACAAAACTGATAACTGCAAAAAAGAAATCGCTGCTCAGTAAATAAGTCAAGACCATATGCAAAATTGCAGACAAAAACAGAATTAAGTTTAATTAAGTAACTAATAGACTAGTACTTTAGAAGACAGATTCAATTCTTATTCGAAGCACCTATCCATACAAACATCACAATACAATGTATTCTGTGAACAGGTGCAGTGCATATAAGTACGTAGTGTTACAACAGAAACAAGTCCCATAAGGAGCTTCCATCACAAGCAGGACAAGGTTTCATAGAATATGGGTCTGAAACCATAACAGAAATCCCTTGTTCTTTTATCAGAAGAAAAAAAAATTAAAATAATGTTTCTAAATAAAACTTCCTTAAAAGGAAAAAAAAATGTTTTTCATGATACTTCTAACCAATTTTTTTTCTCACGTTAAACTAACATAATGTTGGTATGACACGTCTCTCCCCATCACGTGCTCCCCATTCCTTTTCCCCAGTCCCAGGTGTCTTTTCTCCCATAAGTGATATAGTAGCAGCCATGGAACTATAAACATCAGAAAACAAAACTAGTGTAAAGCCCTTCTCCTTGTCCCCCTAATTTTTTAAAACTAAACACTGTTTACCTAGACAGCTACATTTCTACACAATTTGGATGTGTGCCATTTAGATGGGACTTAGGAACATTACAATAGAGATTAAATATTCTTTTAAAAATCTATGTAAAAAAATGAGTGGATCTGACCTACTAAAACCCTACATTTGGGGATCAATATTAATTGTATGATAAGTATATTAATTGTAAAATCATCATTTTATATGGTTTAGTGTTTTACCAGGCTTCAAAAATTAGAATGTGTTCCTCTACATAAATAAAACTACTTTACTGTATAAGCATCAATTCCTTCATTTAAGTCACTTTTGTTAAAAAATAATTACTTCAATAAAAACTTACAGATTAACTATAACTTTGCCTGATTTAAAAAAAAAATTTAGAATGTCAGTTAAATCTTTGGTCATGTTCAAAACAGAGATCAATATTATTTTAGTTATTTTAAGGATGGACAATCTGTAGCACAGATATTAGAAGGCAATGTCCAACCATACATTATGCAAAGCGTCCTGGGAAAATTCTATTAGGAAATTAAGAGTCCAGACCCTCCAGTCTAGACATTGGTAAACCACCAATTCTAATTTAATGGTGCTGCTGTTGTTTTACCCCTCTCCAGGGTGGGTGCTTAATAAAGAGGGGACACACAGATAGACACAAAAGGGGATGTTATCAACCCCTACTTTGGTCATATGTCTCGAGAAAAACCTTTCTAAAATTCACTTACTTTGCCTGAGACCAGCATGCATCTCATCCCTTACACTGCTCAGCCTAGCAGTTGTTTTCCTACTTTGCCCTATTGTTTCTCTGAAGCTTTACTAAAATGTATAAAGAAAAATGCCACTTAAAAAAAGCACACAAGCCTCGCAGTTTGACAGACTGATTCAAGTTAGATATTAGTATGTCATGACTTTTTAAAATAAGGTTCTAGGTCATTTTGATTTTTTTGGTTTTAACCTAAGGAGAATAAGACAGTATTTGATTTCTACTAGCTTGAGTCAAAAGGAATGTAAAAGACCATAAAGTCTATTCACCTTTCTAAAGAATAACTAGCTAGTTGAATTTAGAAAAGAAAAACAAATATTTTGGCTTAGTGAAAAATGCACAACATCTCAATGCTTTCTCCATATCTGCACACTTGACTAGATTCCAAACACAGTAAGTGGTACATTCTTAGTACTTTCTGGAGTTCAAGATATACATTCCCTGCTAGGACTGGAGACCAATGTACTGAATTTACAATAGTATCACATGAGATAATAATCCTAGTTGACTATTAGACTCTGGAGGTTATAAAGTTATTAAATTGTTTAGTATATTGATATGCCATGGGGCAATTTCCTACTGTAGAAAGACCCTCAAGTGGGAATTAAAAACTGGTTTTGTTTTAGCATCACCACCAGTAGTTCGTATACCCTGGTTAAGTCATGTAACCATCCTCAGCTTCCATTTCTTTATATAAAAAGCTAATGTTAAATTTTAAAGTAAGAAATTGAACTGGATAACCTAATGATTATGATGATGGTAGTTAGTGTTTAAGCACCTACTATATGCCAGGCACTCTTCTAAATACTTTCTATTTATTAACTCATTAAATCCTAGTAATGACTCTATACGGTAGAGATTATTTTTAGTTGCATTTTCCAGGTGAAGAAACAGAGAGGTTAAGTGATTTGTCTGATCACATAGAATAGCAGTAAAGGGATGTGAACTCGCCTCTCTGGTTTAGAGCTCATGTACTTAATCCCTATACAACATGGACTCCCAATATCTAATAACTAAGGCCCCCATGTAGCCATAGATTCTGTTATGAGTCAAATCCAACATATTCTGATGATTCCTCACTATACCTTGATTACTAATATAACAGTGCAAATCTGCCTTTATACAATTATACCAAGCTCTCAATATATTTGGTTTAAAAGCCTAGTAACAATATTTAAATGTTTACATATCCATTCAATCATCTTTCGTTGTTTCCAAATATCCATAAACATGTGCTTCCATTTGCTTGAACTGGAAAATAACCTGTAATCAATAAAGCTATCAAATTATAAAACCTATTTGCATTATACAGTTCCCATATTCTCCTGAATGCCCTGTTAAAAGAAAAAAAACTACATACTTAAGGCTCCTCAGTTCAAGTATCAAATAGCTACTACTAATGCAAATAACTGTTGAAAGAACTAAGTAAATATTAAATAAAATACAATAAAAATGTCCTGTTTCCCATAGCCTAAAAAAGGCATAGAAAAAGCAAGGGTTCAATTATAAATGATTTGTAAGAGATGCCAAATAATACCATCATGTGATTTTATGCAGTTAGTTTTAACTTTTAATTATTTAGAAATATATTTTAAAGATTTAGATTTTGATACTGAGTCATTCTGCAAGAAGGAATTTACCCTTGCTCTGACCTTTGTGCATTAACTAAACATGTATTTTGTGCCCACTATGTGCCATACAGCCTACTTGGGGGTGAAAAGTAAAGATAAAACACATGATGTACTTTCTGCTTTCGAAGACTTCACAGGCTGGTGGGGGACAAGCATTTGAAAAATATTAGTGCAGCAAATAATCCTGCCACTACATAAAGTGATATCCCATGCAATACAGTGCTTTAAACTTTGTGTTCCTCCCTCAAAAGGCTAAAACTGAAATTCAACAAAATACCTAAATTTAAAATGTGGCTTATGAAAAGAATTTTTAAATAAAATGTGTCTTATAAAAGGTGTGTGTGCACACATGCTCATGCACGCAGAGGGGGGTACTGAGGTTACATTTGAGATTACTCTCTAAAGTGTGGTTTATAGGTCCTTTGAGTACATTTTATCAAAGGTGCCTAGTTAAGTGTCTTTTACAAGTACACAATATGTTCTTAAATTATTGTAGAAATAGTAGTAGCCATTGCCTTAGAGCACACAATTTCATTAATTTTAGAATTACAATGTACTTTGATCAGAGATTGTTGTCTCGGCAAATGAATACTTCCAAAGCGTTAAGACTTTGTTTTTCTAATTTTGAAAAGGAAAGAAAGTCAACTTTCAAAAGCATTTAACACTGTCCTAAGCATACTTTGCCAATCCTTTCTTAGGTATCATTTGTTTTGATATTATGTGAGGCAAAACAGAAAAAAAATCTTGGGATAGTTTAAGACTGTTCACAAGAACATTCCCCAAAGATAATTTTATTGCCCAGATTAATAAAAAGCAAAAATAAGAGTCATGTTGCAATGATGGCCAGAACAAGAATTTTTAGCCCTTGTAAGTGGGTGGAAAGGCAATCTAGGGTTAGCGAATTAAAACAAGTAAGTGCTACACGAAGTACTGACTTTGGCATTGAGATCATCATCACAAAGTCAATTCTATATGGCTTAATAGAATAATAATCCTTAATCTTGGTCATCTGTTTTATTTTTTTTAGGTGAGGCAATCCTTTGTGGACCTCAAAGATTGCAAAGACCTTGTCAGCTTACAAACTCTTATTTATTTTTTTTATTTTTTACGCCTACAGCACCTGGTCTTTCTAGGTGGTCTCCCATCCAAGTACTAACCAGGCCTGACCCTGCTTAGCTTCCAAGATCAGACGGGATCGGGGTTGTTCAGGGTAGCATGACTGTAGACTTGATCATCTGTTTTAAAATTGTATCCCATCAGTTCCCCTCAAAACTAGGTGAGATTGTAGATAAACTGTAGTTTACTAATAGTAGGCCAGTAATATAATTTTTATATGGGAAGAAATGCATGCTTAATTTCAATTTTAGTCAACAAACACTTAAGTTTAAAATGAAAACAAAGCATTACGTGTAAACTACATCACCAGGAATACCGTTATTATGCATGGCTTTTGCAGTGCTGTAGTCATTTATCCCTTCTCCACTGGACTAAAGAACCCACAAGAATAAAGGCTCTACTTATTAAGCTTTGTCAGTCCAATACCTGACAAAGTCCAATACCTGGCAAAACATTTGGCATATAGTTGAAGCTCCATAAATTTTTCTTAAATGAATAAATGAATGACTGAACACATGAACAAACAAAGCAACAATACAAGGGATTTATAAATGTTGGTTAATTAAAAATTTTAATAAAGTTGAATTCTAAAGATGACATAAATAACTTGTAAATAGCATTTTTAAAATGTATTAAATAACATAAAACATTAAGATTCTGTGAAAAATAAAACATAGTTATAGCAGGTAAAAAATCAAGTTTGGTGTATATTTTTAAAATGTTGTAACAAAATGTTGAATAAAAAAGGTACTGCCCTATAGCTAACAGAATTTTAATTCACATCATCTCCGAGAGTATTCAGCTTGCCTTTACATTCCATTTATCTATTATTTCTTTCATGTCTACATTCTAAGTGTTCCAGTGTAAGTCTGAAGTTTGCCTTGGTGTTCCATAGGAATGAAAGCATCTCCTTTGTGGAAAACATTTTGGTAAGCTAGATGGGGTCAGGGCATGGAGCTTGCACAATTTTTCTTGTGAGCTTACAGTGCGGTGCATTAGAAATAACAATTTGAAGGTAGGGGAGCATAAAGATAAGAGGAAATGAGAGAAGAATGACAGGAAAGAAAAGTGGGCAGTGAAAAATTCCCAATGTCAAGATGGCCAAAAAACTTTTTAAAGAGCAATGCCTATTAGTAAATTTTTAAAAGTTTGCATTTTTCAGTGTAAGTATTCTTCTCTCTAAACCTTTTGGAAAGCATGATATATTCTACAGCCTTGTTTAGTAGTATAATGAGAAAAAATAAAGGTACTGCCATACTTTTCACACCTTTGCAAACACAAAAGCTTTTTAATGAGAGAAAATACACTCCAGGAGTTCAAAGGAATAACCACTGGCACTGTGAACAGTAGCCAGTAAACAGTGAATAGTAAAAAGTCAAAAGTATATTTAACATAGAATGACTCAGATACGGATATGAGTCAATCACCTTATCCCACAAATATACTGTAGAAAAATAGCCACGTAGAAAAGAGGTATAGAGATTAATGTCTGAATTACAAGATTATAATGGCTTTTATCATTGTTGTTACTACCTCTATAAACTGATCTTAAATGATATATCATCAGAAATTTAAAGGAAGAAAGTGCTTTCATTACACAATCAATAAATTTTACATTAAATAATTAAAAAACATAAAAGTGTCACTTGCAATAATATATCCTGCTCTAGAAAAATGTTAGATATATATATAAACTCTTCCTGCTCCCTGCTCAATCCTCTCTCCTAAACTAGGACAGTGTTAGCAACTGCCTTTAAAGTTTCAACACTTACATAATAATTTATTCATATGTACAGGTTATATTAAATATGCTAGGAAAAAAAACTAAAATCTATAATATAAGAAAAATAAGTCACAAAGAAGATATAAAAGAGACATCTATCTGCTGGATGTTGCTTGCTTGTCCAGCAGATTGGTGAAATCACCATTATCTTAACAGGTGATTCTACATATATTGAAAAACTCAGTCTTCCTGTTCTGCCAATCTACAAAGCTGTTAGTAAGAATGAAACCTTAAAAGCTGACACTGGACATGGTTCCAATAGTTTAGCAGTTAGCACATCTGCTTTATAGGCAGAAGAAGCTGGGTTAGCACCCCAGTGGAGCCATGGTCCATAGTCTACTGCCATGCCACCCTGAACAAGCCCGATCCCATCTCATCTCGGAAACTAAGCAGGGCAGGCTTGGTTAGTACTTGGATGGGAGACCACCTAGGAAAACCAGGTGCTGTAGGCATAAATAATAATAATAAAAATGTTAATACTGCTATATCTGTCAGGGTCTGCACTTAGGGCTACATACTATCTCATTTAATCCTCCCTACAGCAATATAAGAAAGGTAATATTAATGCTTTAATTTAGAAATAAGGAAATTGAGGTTTCCAAAATCACATAGGTACTAAGTGGTAGAAGTCAGACCTAAACTCAGTTCGAATGGAATTTGTGAGGGATAGAGGGAGGGACTTGACAAAATCACTCAGGAAATTTTCTAGAATAAACAACTGATGAGATAAGAAAGAAATTCTGGAAATAGACTAATGGTGGAGAATAGTTTTGAGAGCATTCCCCCCCAAAATTTCAATGCTTGTTTTACATATATTTAATAAAAAGTATATTAAGTGTCTCAAAGTAAAATTTAAAGAAAGAATAAGAAAAGCAGCATAAAATAAAATTAACTTTCAAAAGTGACAAAAGAAACGTATCATGAACCAGTTTGATTAAAGGGCTGGAAACATTAATAACAATCTGTCCAGTAATTTTGAAGCCAGTTATTAATAACAGAGTCAGCATGATAGCAGTTTGCTAACTCCTCTGAGGCAACAGGCCATAGGGAAGATTCAAAATAGGTAAAAACAATATCTTTTCATTTTGGTTAAGAAAGCTCATTTAACCCCAATAAGCTGTAGGGTTACAATCATAACTTTTTAAACATATAAGATCACATCAATTTTTGAAAAAGAATCTACATAAAATTTCAATATTTTTCATTTCTAACAAATATAGAAAAACCTCATTAATTGAAGTATAAACATTCACAATTTATAATGTACGTCTTACATGATTCTGGTATGTTTTGCAGAATTCTTACAAAATAAAAATTTCTTAACAAAGTACATTAAATTTTATTTTAATAATTATATGGGGTATTCCAAAATTATCCAATAAATTCTACTTCATGTTGAATATCCATAAATTTGGACTGATCAGTAAATTAAATAAAATGTATTACTCTATTTCAAACTGATAACATTCTACCACTTAAAATGTAATAATTGGTCTACGGCCATGCTACCTTGAACAAGCCCGATCTCATCTGATCTTGGAAGCTAAGCAGGGCCGGACCTGGTTAGTGCTTGGATGAGAGAACACCTAGGAAGACCAGGTGCTGTAGGTATAAAAAATAAAAAAAATAAGAGATTGTAAACTGACAAGGTCCTTGCAATCTGTGAGGTTAACCAAGGATTGCCTCGCCTAAAAAAAATTAAATTAAAAAATAAAAAATAAAAAAATAAAATGTAATAATTGGTCCTTCCACTACACAAATAATACTCCCGACATCATTTAAACCAATGTAGAAATGATCATTTCAACAACTCACCAGTTGAGTTTTATTAATAATCAATAAGAGAACACTGCCCATACTTAAATCTGTATTAATTATAAAATGGGGTATAAAAGAAATAAAGCATTATGTTCATTGTAGAAAATTAATCATTTGGGACTCAATACACATATCTTATGATGCCATATCTAAAAGTCTGCAATTGAAGGAAACTGCACATCACTCTAAGGTAACATTTTAATAAAATTCTTTTGGTTTTTGCCTAAGATAATTAAACTTCTCCACCAAAACTCCCTCTACCAATAAATGCATTTAGTTCAATATGCCATTCAATAATTAATTTGTGCCTCAGCAGTTTAATCAGATGTTTAAAATATATATTTACAATAAATTATGAAATATTTTATATTATGAAATAAAATATTAGATCTAAGAAAACAAATTCTGAAGTTTTCCAGGTGCTATATTTTCACTTGCTATTATTTTAACAGTTAAATTAATAAATATATAGAAATATAAAATAAATCAGAGCAGATTTTAGGCAGTGGTAGGTGATGGGCAAAATATTTATAGCTGACAAGGCATGGGAATAGACCAATAAGAAATGTTACTGTAACTAATCAAAATGATAGTGACTGTAAATAAATGATATATTACCAATGTATACTTCCTGAATGATAACCCTAGCTTTAGATAACAAACCAAAATCTGACTTCTAAAGCAAGTTAATAACATTTGAGGACATAGTTTTACTATTAAGCTACTGCCCCTATACTCCAGTAATGTATTCTTCCATTTTCAAAAATTATACACCCCATCAAAAAAATATTTTGAACTCTACGTAGATCATTTGTCTGTTGGTTCTCATATCTATTCCTACCCCTTGCAAGCATTCTTCTGTGGTAGAACCCGAACACTACATTTCCCAGATGGCTTTGCCAGAATGGGAAGGACTGGCAGAATATTAAAGAGATTTTTTTCTCCCTTCAGCTTTGACAACTAGCAATCTCAGCAATGGTGCTTCAGCAGCCTCTGCAGCACAGAACTTTGGGGATCTGGCCATCAAGACTGCTGACTGCAGCAATGGTACTGCAGGTGTAGAACAGCAGCAGTCATCACAGGTGACTGGAAGCTTTAGCAGCCTTGGCAGTACAAGCTTCAGTGGAACTGTGGACTCCTGGACTCTTGTTGTGTCAGTAGGTGCCTGGCTTCCTGCAAAGCAGTGGCAGTGGTGATTCCAACAGCTACAGCAGCAGCAGCAGCGCTTGTAAGCCCTGGGTAATGAAACTTTCCCTTGCTTTCTGTAGGTACTCACTGATAAATAACATTGCACCTTCTTTTCCTACCACCAGACTTTCCAACACTTTTGTAACAAATTTCCTAAATTAAGGTCACTCTGTTTTGAATCATATCTGTTTTACTGATTGGGCGCTGATTAATATAAGACTATAAAATTATTTATAAATTATAGACATATACTATTATAAACATAGAACATATGAAGCAATAGGCATTTTAAAGGATGAGATAAACAAAAATTACACAGTATTTAAAATTTTAATTTATCAACAATATTAAAACATCTTTGCTGTCACTAAATGACAATTGTTTAGACAGAATAATTTGATTAAGTATTTGTCATTCTTTATATTTTGGCTTGGTTTTATACTTTGTGAAACAGTCATTTGAAAATCTGGTACCATGTTCAGGTTATTGTGATACTTAGCTGTAACGGTTGTCATGGCAGGGAAAAAGCCTCAAAAAATAGTAGATCCAAATGGAAGAAGAGAATCATTGGCTGTGTTTATTAAATCGCAATACTCAATTTTCAATCCCAACCACCAAATATGTAAAAGATTTTGTTGAAATTTGGCTAGTAAGATTCCACCTTCCCAGATGTTAATCAGGCATTCTTATAAATTAGGAGGCATATGTATCATTTTTATTTTTTAACAAGAGAATTTAGAAATCAATTTAAAGATTTCATTCGGAAGATTTGAAAACAAGTTATAAAATTCTGTTCCAAGTATTCAGGTACGGTTTTGTAAATTATACAGAAACTATAGAGTTTTACAATTACATTGGTTTTGGCAACAAAAATCACATTATGATGAAAAAAATTACAAACATTCAATATGAAAATGTTCTCTCCATAAAAATGGGTCTTTCAAATTCATTGTCAGTATCATCACTTTAAAAAGAGAGATAAAGTATGTTTCTTTTTTTCCCAAATATACATGCTATAGGGCATAGTAATGTCAGTTATCTGTCATCACAGAAGAGCTCAGAAAAATAGAACTGTCACTGTGTAAAAGAAAATTGCATGACTGCCATATATTTGATATTGTTTCTCAACAGTCTGCCACTGACTAACCAGGGTACCTCAAGTGATGCAAATATTCATGGCCACTCTCGATCATATTACAAAGTCTTATAAAGATTCTATTAAAATTTTAATGTTCTTCCAAATTTGATTGTTTCCTATTACATGTTAAAGTTTTTCATGAGTCAATCACACCTTTTATTGAGTACCTACCTACTCCATGCCAGGCCCTGGGTATACAGCATAGAACATGAAACAAAAAAAGCTTTTATTTAAAAAAATACAACAAATTTATCACATCAATGATATCCTATAGTACTTGTGTATACTTTGGATTTCATATGCTAAAATAGCTTGCTCATAAATGGTAAGTGAATTTCATGTTTAAAACCAGCTCTGTAATATTATCTGGAAATCTTTTTTCCATTCCAACCAAACCAGCCACTCTAACACACCAAAACTGTTAACATAGTTTTTCATAATGCATTGTTTTACTTAGAGAGTACCTTGATCCTTAGCTGGTATCTCTTCCAATAGTCCTTTTAGTGATTCATAAGAACAGTTCCTTTGTATTACTTAAGTTAAACCTAACAAATACCAATGGCTGAAATATTAGAGATATTGGTACTTTTATTTCATAATAAAGTAAACCTTTCAGACTATATAATTTGTTCAAATACTTTTTCCTTTAAATCTTCAGGAATGTTTTCTATGCATTTTCAAATAGCATTTGCTGACAAATAAATGTGATATAGTTGGCTGACATATTTCAACCATTTTTGCTGTTAGGGAAGAACAATGTTTCCAACGGTATATGTGCTTGTCTTTTCCTATTCAGTAAAAAAAAAAAAATCCACAAAAGTCTTTTAAACATTAATGACTTTGTAAAGTTTGGGCTAAGTGTCATGTAACATTAAATATTGCTTGCTTCATAATCTGAATAGTTAGAATGTCATGTCTTACCAATGAGATGGCTTTCTACCAACTCATTTACTATACCTCAAAGTATACCATACACTAAGGGTGAAGTTCATCCTTAACGAGAGTGAATATAAATCAATATTTCAAAAAGATACCACAGGGAAAGCAGAGTAATCAGGGTGGAGGCATTTCACATACTATATAAAGACATTTCAAGTATACATATATTGTATACTTGAATCTAATAATAAAAAAAAATAGACTACTTGATCATTATTTTTGGTCTTATTATGGAATATGATTAAGTCATCATTTTTTTACTTTGTAATGTAGCTGACAAAGTTTTCTTAATATGTATTAGAGATATTCTTGTTCAAATGTGCTTGGATTATTAGTATTATCTTTATTCTGTTAATTTTTTTCAGTTGTCCATTTTCTAAGAGTTGGTTTAGTTAAAACAGATAATGTAATCAATCTGTGGCTCCTCATAACAAGGCACAGATAAAATTTAGCACCTCCAAATCTTAAAGCAAATCAACTCCCATTCTCCCCTCAGAATGCTTTAAACAACTTACAATGCACATAAAAGATACTTTGACATTGCCAGCAACAATCTACATATTAAATATTAGTAAACTTTACTTAGGTTTTAAAATTAAAAAATATATAAAATATTTGATATCTTCTCAAACCCTAATACACCATCTTACATATTTCTAGAGTGCATACACACTACTTTTGAGACCTCAGTTCTAAAGCATGGGCCTTGCACGCAGATCTGAATAATACTTACTGGCTATGTATCCTTTAGCAAGTTATTTATCCCTGTCTCATATAGCTCATCTAAAATGAGAATAGGAATAACTATCAGCTCAGAGTTGTTTTAATGATTAAATTAGATTGACAATAACAATATAATATTTGTTGAGTGCTTACGAAGAACAAGGCACTATTCAAAGTACATTAAATGTATTAATTTTTAGAGTGTAATGTCTACAGATAATGAACACGATAAAAAATTAGTTGTCTTTCCCAGGAAAGAGAGAGTAATTGTACAGAATCATGAACATTTATTAGGGCAAACAGTTGGCTGTTTACATGCCTATCTCTTCCACAAAACTTCAAGGTTCCTGGAGGCGGTCATGTTACGGCCATCCCTGTGTCTTTAAATAGAGTACAAAGTACAATGCTTGGAATGTGTTAAGTGCTCAATAATGTTTTTTTAACAAATGTACATAGGGTGCCACCATAACTTGATGTTTATTGTTTGTAAAAATTCTGGCAACTCTATTACTGACAGGAGCATTGCTTATAAAACATGCTTCTGTTTTCATACATACTCCATTATACCTTATCAGGAAGCATAACACTCCCCAGAGTTTTTGAAAATAACCCTTGATTATTTGTACTAACACATGGAAAGTAAGGAAAGGATAATCAAAAAATAATTTCTATTTGGATTTTGAAATGTTTCCATATTTACATATGAGTATTGATATGCCTAATGTTCTATAAAAAAAGAATACACTTCCAACAAAATAAGCTGCACTGTGAAGCACTGACTTAGAAAGAAATTGAATACAATTAGTTTCTGTGATTTTTCCTCTTTACTTAACACCTCCTTTGTAACCTACACTACTTTGGTAACTCAACTACATGGAACTTGCCTTTTCTCAGACCCTTCTCAAAGATAAGAAATGCTTAAATGTTGGTTTCCATAGGGATATTTTCTGCACAAAGTAGGCAATACTAATCAATTAACCTGAAATCATGATTACCTAGGTATTACAAAAATAAAAAAAGCATTTGAAATGTATTTGGAAATATACCACTTGCTTTACTAAAATTAATAATTTTGATTTTTTATAAAGTATTTTATTAATTTTGAACTATATTACAAACCATTAATATTCTTTATTACTTTTTTTCAGATAAGAAACCTGAGGTCACTTGTGATATACAACATTTAGTTATTTAATCACATCTGAAATCTCACAGTTTTCTACTCAACTCATGGTGCTGTTGTAAAGAATCAAATCATTCTCGAAGTATTAGGAGAAAGTAAAAGGAGGAATAATAAATGTATGGCATCATTGTATCTTAATGAGAACCTGAAAGATTAGCTTTTCATCTCACTCTTAATTACAGGTGGATGGCACACTCCTTCTATAGGTATACAGGAGGCAGTGTTTTGGTAGAAATAATATGAACTTTGAAGTCAAACAAGCCCAGATTTGAATCACGCTTCCACATTTAGTAGTTGTGACCTAAAATGAGTTACTCATTTTCCTGAATTTCAGTTTTCTCATTAGAAAAAAATGGGGCAAAAGTATTAAATGAAAACAGATGTAAAGTATTTGACCCCTAGCAAAAATCCATTAAATTATAATCTATTCCTCCTCTTCTATTTAAAACAGAGGTTCTCAATTTATGGATGTCTTCATCAACAATTTATATTTGTCTGTCACATAACAGCTTATAAAATTTTTCAACTACTAAATTTAATCCTCACTGCTGCCAGTCTATGAAGTAATTTGACATTATCCTAATTTTTTGCAGTAATGAACTGAGCTTCAGTAGTAAATTATTTGCATTAGGAACTTGCAAGCAGTAAGTTACAAAATTGAATTTTCACTTACCATTCCATCAAGTAGTTCAACTACTAAAAAAATGTCCTAGCCAGAATTAACAAATAGAATGCTTTATATTAAGTATTATCTATGATAATAGGTATTATTAAATTTTTTTCCTAGGCCCATAGTGAAGTAAGGACATAGTCACATTATTATCACTAGTGGTTCTACGATCACAATTTAGTTGTTAAAAAATACTTCTTTAATACTTTCTTGGAAAATAGCTTTTATGAAAAAACACAGAGTTAAGGAAGATATGCCTATATTAAAACTTATAGTAGCTAGTACAGTTTTTCAAGGTGGGGAAAAACTTCCAAAAAAATTTAGATTGTAATTTTATATTCTTCAGTAATACACTAAATTTCCTCAATCATCAATTTATTTCTTCCCAAATGATATTATAAAATAAACTTTCTGGGGATCTAATATACAGCATGGGGACTATGGTTAATAATACTGTATTGTATACTTGTAATTTGCTGAGAGTAAATTTAACTGTTTTCACACAAAGGGATAAAAGGAAACTACATGAGGTGATAGATGTGTTAATGACTTGTGGAAGTCATTTCACAATATGTACATATATTAAATCATCACGTCATAACCCTTAAAAAAATCACATTGTAAAGCCTAAGTATATACAATTTTTATTTGTCAATCATACCTCAATAAAACTGGGGAAACTTTTTATAAAAATATAAAAGTATACATAATCTTTTAAAAAAACAGTTTCTCAAAGTACTGGAAACATACACTTTATTTCTGTGTGCTTTTCTGTATTTTCAATACTTTATAGTGTATATTATTTTTATGTTTATAAAAACATCTTAATAATTACCTATTCATCAAAAATAAAACACAAAATATTATTGGCAAATAGGTATACCTAAAATATTAAGATCACCATTTATCTAACCTACTGTGAAAGAATAACTGATTAATCACTTACATGAGAACAAAATTGAAAACCACATTTATAGAATCATTTCTTTGAGTCTTCAGCTTCTCTTGTATCTGTTTATTACTAACTAGGAGGAAATAGAGCATAAAAGCTGAAGGTTTGTGTGGGTTCTAGATTTAGACTGCTCAAGTTCAAATCGTGTCCCAACTGCTTTAGACCAGTCCCTCAATATCATTGAGCTTTTTGTCCTCATCTTTAAAATAGGGGAAATAAAAGTTCTATAACACAGGGCTTTTGTGATGACTAATGCCATAATTTAAGTATTGGTAATAAGTAACATTTATCAAGCAGTTTACCATATGACAGACACTATGTTAAAATTTTTACATATATCATCTCATTTAATCATCACAAAACTCTATAAGTACTATTACTACACCTTTTATGTTGAGAAAAGTGAAGCCCAAAGTTCCACAATTAATACATCAAACCAGTATTTAAATTCAGCAGATTAATTCAAGAGTATGAACCCTTAGATGCTAAACTCAATAAGCTCAATGGCAGGCACATAGTAAGCATTTAATAAACCTCAACTTGTGTCTTTGTGTTTTTTTCCTACTTAAGTGTCAGTTTCTATTTTAACAGTTCCAAAGTGAATGAAGTAGATCTCAAATATTTCAATTTTATGATTCCTTGTTCCTAACCTACTCAACACCACCATTCTAAAAGAGATTATTGAGTGAGAGGGAGAAAAGGGGAAAGACACAGAGACAAGAGAGAACATAAGCACTTAATTGTGAATTACTTATTTAGAATTACTAAAAAGGATCAGATTTCTATGTAGCACTTAACTAATAAAGTTCAATAGGAGAGCTTCAGTTTCTGGTTCCACACATAAGGAGTTTGGAAATTGCCACTCTGTCCTAACAACAAATAAAAGACAACATCGAGAAAAATATTTGCAAAATATACATCTGATAAAGGACTGTTGACATACAATCCAGAAATTGTGCTCCTTGGTGTTTACCCAAAGTAGCTGAAAACTTAGGCCCACACACACACAAAAACAATTACAAAGATGTTTATAGCAATTTTACTCACAAGTGCCCAAATTCAGAAGCAAAAGAGATGCCATTCAGTAGGTGAATGGAGAAACAACTGTGGCACATCCAGATAATGGAATCTGATTCAGTCCTAAAAAGAAATGAGCTATCAAGCCACCAAAAGACATGGAGGAAGCTTAAATGCATATTACTAAGCAAAAAAAGTCAATCTGAAAAGACTACATACTATGATTCCAACTATATAACATTCTGGAAAAGGCAAAATTATGGAGACAGTAAAAAGACCAGTGGTTTCCAAGGGTAGAGTGGGGCAGAGATGATTAGGCAGAGCATAAAAGATGTTAAAGGCAGTGAAAATACTCTACATGACTTTATAATGATGGATATATGGCACTGTACATTTGTCTAAACCAAGAGAATATATACCACACCAAGAGTGAATCCTAAGATTATAAAAAAAAAAAAGGACTTTGGGTGATTATGGTATGCTAATGTTGGTTCATCATTGGGGTAAAAATGTACTATTCCTGGTAAGTGATGTTGATAATGGGAAAATGTGTGTGTGTGTGTGTGTGTGTGTGTGTGTGTGTGTGTGTGTGTGTGTTGGAAGGTGGGGAGGGCTTTGAGAAATCTTAGTACCTTCCTCTCAATTTTATTATAAACTTGTAACTGCTCTAAAAATACAGTCTTTAAATGCAATTTATTAACCTGGATGGGACCCTAGAACAGAAAAATACATTAGGTAAAAACTAAGACAATCTGAAAAAATACACACTTTAGTTATAATATGTTAATACTGGTTTATTAATTGTTGCAAATGTATCATACTAATACAAAATATTAATAAAGAAAACTGCGTGTAGAATATATAAGAACTTTTCATATAATGTTCTCTTTTTTTTAATCTAAAGTAGTTCTTAAAAATAACACCTATTTGAAAAAGTTCAATTTAAAAAAGTCAGTGGGAGTTATTTTGGGAATGCAAACATACAAGGTTAAGGCTTGAAAGAGATGAGATCATCAATATACATTTAAGTCAGACAGAAGCAAATAACAGTGTCACAGTGCCTTAATCTAGGAAAGGTATTTAAAAAAAAAAATAGCTTTGAATGGTTAAAAATCCCCAAATGAGAAAATGAAGAGAATTTCAGATTAGAAGGTTTTCAGGAGCGAAATAACTGTCGAGTCATTAAGCTAGTTCATGAGAATGCTGGGACTAAAAATTCATGCCTCTCAATCCAGTTCTCTTTATACTAAACTAATTGGTGCAAGAAAACATATTTGACTCAAAGCAGTAAGTACACTGAAAAAAAAAATGACAAAATGGAAAATATTTGAGTCAGACTCAAGTGTTACAGCCAGAATGGCAAGGAACAGCTACAATTTCAAAATGACTTTAACCAGAAAAGAAAGAAACTAGAGATTTGAAAAAGGATGAAACTTCAAAATTAATGGGAAGTAATGACTGGCTTCCCTGCTTGGAAGTCACACACCTGAGTTTTTGACTTTAAAGTAATAATTCAAAGTGTTTTAAAGCTTGAACTAACCATACTAAATAACATAAAATTATAACCTGTTGAAATAAGGGCAATTTGATAGTCTATGCCCTGAAATTCCCTGAATTCATGACAAACCCATCTGTTGGTTGGGCTAGTTTATTTTATTATTGACTAATTTTAAAATCATTTTAGTTATGAAAAATTTCAACCATACAACATAGTATATAATGAATACATTATCTTATATCCATTATCCAATTTCAATAATTCACATTTACTTTTCATATTTTACCTATTGCCACCACCACCCTTTTTTTCTAGATGACTGAAATAATTTAAGATGAAAAAGAACCATCTCCAGAAAAAGGAAAAAGAAAGAATGGAAGCAATATTTTCAGTTATCAATTGATACTTGAACCGGAAAGATTCCAGACTGTGAGGCAAATAAATACAAGTCAGGAATAATAAAGCAAAAGTCTGTTAGTGAGAGTCTAAATATATCATTTAACAATTGTTGAAACCTCTTTGGTTAAGGAGGATATTTTAAAGAAATATTGTCCAACTTTTTTTGGTTTGTCACAAAGAAGAAAGATAAGAAAGATGGTAAAGATTTGTTGGGATTAGTTTCCAAAGACTGGTTTATCTTTGAAGTATAAAGAGATTAATTTCATTGACTTTAAAGTCACATGTCAACCTGCTATATAGTCCAATAAACACATATAGAAAGAACACTTTGTACTATTTACAAAATTTCAGTATTACCAAGCTGTTTATTTTCAAACCTATTTTTACAGTATAAATAAAATCGCTTATCCACATAAGGTCTCTTTATGTGTTTCAGAAAGTTTTCACATTTTTTGATTTTGAGATTTTAAATTAGAATATAAAGTGACTTTATCAAGTTCAGTGGTCTTTTTTTGTAATCTTAATGAAACAATGTATTTCTAGACCTTGGAGGATTCTTCTGAGCATTTAGAATCTCACTTTAGTTTCCTGTCCAAATGTTACAGGCAGAAACTTAGAAGCTGGGTATGCAGCAAAATATAAGCATATCTAAAACATCTTCATTGAAAAGAAAATGTAAACAAGGTCATGTTGAACTGTCTCAATTTTAATCATGGCACCAAAGACATAAATCAGCACGGAGAGAAGAGAGATGATAGGAACAGGGAAGTTAAAAAAAAAAAAATCAAGCAAGGCCCAACTAAAGTTTTAAAGCATGAATCTAAATACCAACATACAGGTTCTTTTTCTCAAATCTGGCTCCTCTCATTGACTTTTAAATTGCAAATCCAATGAACAGAGTCTAAATAAATCTCTTCTCTATTTTCATTAGCAAATGTTAGCATATAGTGCTGTCTCTTGCTCTGTGTTCCTTTAAATTAAAAAAAAAAAAAAAGTCCTCAATCAGAAACATTCCTTCCATGTTCCATGTAAGTCAAGTTAAATTATATCTCTGTACAACTGTCTGCCTCTGAGAAGTGCCTTGGTTCTCTACAGATTTTAATTCATTCAAAGGTTTCATAACCACACAATGCCTTTATGTGCTGTTTCTCCATAAAGTTTAATCTCTTGCTTTTCCAACGAACATTTGTCTATAAAGACCATCCACACACATTCTGTGCTTTGTTCTGACCACGTATTTCTACAACTGCTATACATATTTCTTTCCCTTATAGGTTATATCCCTTTAAGTACCTCTGTATCTATCCCCTACTGACAGTCACCATTCCACAAGCCTACATTCACATAGCTAGATCAATTTCCAACTACTGCTTACCCTTCTAAGTTCTGCCTTCTTCACACACTAATTTCCAATATCAAACATCCACACTCTTGGGGCAAAAACATATCAATTAAAATGTCAGGGCCTAATAATTTATCTCAAAATTCCAATCACTGTGAAAAAAACATGAACAATTTTCCATAGCTTTCTTTTTTTCCCCCCATAAATTTCTAACTCCTTGCTTCTTTCCAAATGATCTGTCACAGGCTAGTTCTATGTGCCATGTCATCATACACCACTCCCTACTGCATCTACTCTAGGTCAGAGAAAGCTCTTTCCTCTACTTCCTTAAATCTACATCTCCCTAGACATCTTCACTCATCAGAAATATTTGGAGTCTCATATATAAGTTCTTTGTCACCAACATAATATTTCTGTGGGCACCTACTTTCATTCCACCCCACAGAAACTTTTAACTTTGCCTTTCACATATTTAACAAATAATATCTAGAATAACAGATTAATACTTGAATATGCTTTAATATGAGTTATTAATAAACATAACTATCTGATCATATATTTTTATTTTAAAAATCAAGGTAGACACAGAGAATAGTTAACAAAAGAAGCAAGCATTCTAGAAACAAAGGATTAAGAATGGAAGCAGATTAAATTGTCAAAGATAGTCTTTACTAGAAACATTAAGAAGAATGCTTGTCAATCCTCTGACAAATATACCACTATACAAGCTCTGGACATCTGCGAAGATAAAAAGTCAAATGAATGAGGGAGGTTCCACCAGCCAAAGCTAAATATGACTTGAGACCTTTTGTCGTGTCACATATACAATCATGATTTTGATTAAAAGTAACAATGAATGAAATAAAAAAGGATAGTAAATGCAATGATAACTATGAAGCATATTATAATTAACCAATTCTGTGTAACCTGAAGTCTGATTTTTTAAATGACAAAATGCTTTGGCAGTACTTCTCAAACTTTAATGTAGGTATGAATGACTCAAATTCTTGTTAAAATGAAGAAGATGATTCATTAGATTTGGGATAGGGTTTGAGATTTTAATTCTAAGCTTCCAGGTGATGGGGATGCTGCTGGTTTCACAGACCACATTCTATACCATCCACTCATGTTCCAAGGTCCAAGGAAAGATAAAAAAAATTGAAACTATTAAAGGCAATGATAAATAAATGTAAAGCCTGAAATGTAAGGGTTTAAACAAGCAAATATTTTTTATTTGGTCAAGTTAAATCTTAGTTAAAAAAAAATACCTAAGCAGAAAAAAATAAAACCATCTTGGTCTTGAGCATTGGTGACTCAAGAAATTCAGACTTACTTAGAAGGATAAGCTAAATAAACTAGCCTGACCACTGATTGAAATGACTAGTACCACATTTTGGATAATTGCTTACAATGTCAAGAAATAATAATTTGATTTCAGCCCATTCCAAAGTGAAGCAGAAGATACTGATAAGAGATTCTGGGATTCAGGGTTTACTTCAAAATGAAAGAAACGTCTTTCCTGAGTTACAAGAAATTTAAGGAATATTAAGAAAAGACCACTAAGGTTTCTTGAGGATCATAATACATAGATTACTTGAAGATTTTCTTGCTGTTCTTTATGAAACAGCAACTTCCATTTGGGGGAGCAACCACTGGTAGAAATTTTCTGGAAAGGAGGCAGAAAAAAGGACAGATTTAAACGATGACTGGCAATGACATATACATCTTTGAATGCATACAGCGTATTTTAAAGTCTTACTACTCTTGTAACACTAGTATTGCTAAGCAAGAGTAGAGACCATTTTTTTAAATCTGTCATTACTGCTATTAATTTCATACTTAATAATCAATACATAAATAGAAAGTACAAATATGTCTGATCAAATGATTTTATTAAGTGAAATACATATTATCAAAAAGAGTCATATCAGATAACTTTTATTAGTAACCTTACCTAAGATCAATTTAAAGAAATGAAAAATTATCTCTTTTAAGGTCCATCTTTTCTGCTTTCTTATAACAGTGTCTCCATTACTGGAGGAACAGTAGAGAAAATGAAGAAAATTAAAATAGTAAGAAAATTTATGGAGAAAGTAAAAGCCAAATTGCTGGGGCAAGAAAATTTTTAAATGAGTATGTATTTTTTGAAGAGTCCATTCCATTTTCTCTAAACCAAAATCTAGGTATCTTTAATAGTACAGACTTTAGAATATTAAGATTATACCCATGTTTCTATAATAAAAGAATATAATGTTTTTACTCTTTTCACTGTTGTTTTTATTCAAGAAATTATAATTTACATATTTCCCAATGGTTACACACCTAACAAAAATTAGCCAATGGCAAATTTCATGTCTGATTACTAAAAGACAAAGATTTTACTAAAGTATTCACGCTACAGTCACTATTCACTGCAGCTACAAATTATGAGAGAATTTCTCGTGAAATTTAACAGATTACACAGCTGTGCTTAGCTGTTTATGGCCATTTATTAAGTCAAAACAAAATTAAACATCATTTTTCCAGATGTGATAAAGGTCCAGACTTCACACAAAACACTAATATCTGTATGCTAGAAAAAGAAGACATCAGGAGATGTACCTCAATAAAGAATTTCCCTCAATGACCAGGAAAATAAACAGATTCTAGAGACTTGTCTTGGACTTTAGGCAATTAAATGTAGTCATACCTTCATGGATCTCACTGTTCTGTCTTTTTGAGGCTTTGATAGCTTCATCAGTAATATGTCTTATTATTTAGGGAAGGAGGCTTAACATCAAACAGGCAATTTGAAACACACACACACACACACACACACACACACACACACACACACACACACAATACATGGCCATTAAGTATAAAAATGATTGCCTTCAGATTTTCATTATCGTCATTCTTTGAACAATGCATTGTTTTTTGAAGCAGACATTTATTACTTCACTTGAACTTTACAAAGACTGTGAAATAAGTGAGGAAAATACACTCTTAAAGATTAAGATTCTGAGACACAGAAGTCATTAGCCTAAAATCATATATGCTGACTTCCAGTTTTACTCTTAAATATCCTGTGTTTTAATTTCTACCCTATTACTCTGTTAAAATTATTACTGTACCAAAAATTTGTTTTCAAATCATGATTTATTAAACAACTTCTACATGCAAGTCTTTGATTCAGATATAACTATTATAATTGTAACACCAGTGGGCAATATTAGAAACATTTAACAACTGATACAGAAGGTACCAACCAAAGAAAATGAACAATAAACAAATTGAACTATACACCTAAGTTTTACCAAAGGATATATCAGCTGCATGTCAGCCTTGACATGAGTATGACCCAAAGAGCTTGATTAGATTTCAAGCTATAAACCATTTGTAGACAAGTTTATTTGCCCTGAAATACTAGAAATTTATCTAAAGATTTTTTTTAGAATATGTAGGAAATTCTGGTAAACAGGGTACAAAATTAAATCACAAATGTAAATTTAAAAAAAAATATCCTGGGTGCCAATATTCTAAATATGAAATCATTACCAAAGTAGCCATATTTTAAAACATTTTAATTTCTTCATATATACATATTCAAATGTACTTAATTTTACTAAAAAGCATAAGTACAGTTTTGAACATGTTTTTTTGTGATTTTCCTTTTCCTTTTATTGCTTGGTTCTCTGCTTTTTTTCTACATTTCCTACTATCCAAAGTAATCCATTTAAACAACTTACTGTACCCTTCCATATTATTCTCTTTGCAAATAACTCTACTACAAATCAGATATTTACATGTATGACATGACATATAAAATATGTATTCTGAGATTTTTGTCATTATTTTACAAAAATTTAATATTATACATACTTTTCAATGACTTGCTGTTCTTACTCATCAACTCTTGAAAATTCTTCCACATTACTTAAGATAGCTTTAATTCACATCTTTTAATAACTGCATTATACTCCAGGGTGTGAATTTCTACTATTTATTAGCATTACCTTATTAATGGAATTACTCTCCCCTCACATTCTACCACTATAAACAAGTTATAACAACTTCAAAAGCAAAAATATGTCTTTAAATATTAATCTTATAATTCTATGAGATATATTCCCAAGAATGGAATTGTTAAATCAAAGGATATTACGAATTGCAATTTTTAAGGTTACCAGATTGCATTTCAAAAAAGTTAAAAAATATTTCCACCGGTAACAAATAAGGGTACCTTTTCTCCAGATCAGTAGAAATAGATGTTAAACCCATCAGACTAACAATTTTTAAATGCTTATTTTTAAATGCTGAAATACAATACCTTTACTTAAATTTGAATTTGCTTAATTAATAGTGAATATGAGCATCTTCTCATTTGTTAACCAACAGAATTTGCTTTTCTGTGAATTTTCTTTTATATTGGGTTGTTTCATAACTATTTTTCTTAGCAATAGCTAAGAGCTCTTAGATATTAACCTTTCGTGTTAATATGTATTACAAATGTTTTTCCAAATCTGTATTTTCCTAATAATTTCTACATTATTTTTATATGTTTTGATTTTTCAGGTAATCAATTATGTCGTTATTCTAAATTTTCTGGATTTTCACTACAGTTAAAAAATTTATAGTCTCCTAGGTTTCTTGGCAAGTTTTTTTATTTTTTCATTTAAGCATTTCAGTTTATTTTGTATAACTTGAAAAATGAAAATTTCATTTTTTCCACAAAGATAACTTGTTATGCCAATCCCATTAAATTAGATGACCATTCATTTTCCTACTAAATTGTCATCTGTTTTTAGATTCTCTAAACTGTTCAATGGATCTATTTGCCTATCCCTTTGCTATTGTCTTATTGACTAGGTGGCTTTGTAATATGTTCTAGTATGTATAAGGCAAGTCCCTCCTCACTGCTCTTTTTCATATTTTCTTGCCTTTTGTTAGCACTTAATCTTCCACGTAATTTGAAAATAACATTGTATAACTCGAAAAAGAAAATAAAAACAAATCCCTACTGATAATCTAACTGGAACTGCATTAAATATATTAACTTTGGAAAAATTAACATTTGGCTATTGTTTTCCCATACAAAAACATAATTTGTGCTTTCTTTAATCAGATCTTATTTTATGGCTTTTAATAAGTCATTACCTTTCTTCATATAGGTACTATATTATTCTTGATCATTTTATTACGAAGCATTTTGTAATTTGTGTTTTTACGGGAAATTTTTTCCTAATGGGGAAAAAATGTCCTAGATGTCTATTATTTCCATAGAAAAGCTATTGATTTGCATCTAATTATCTTCTCTCCAAATACCTGTTTAACTTGTTAGTAATTTCTCTAGATTTTGAGTTCTAGAATGTTTTCAGTAAGATCATATCAACCAAAAAGACACTTTAAGCTCTTCTTTACAAATGTTAATATTATTTACATCATTTGCCTACTGTGTTTGCTAAAGCTTTCTAATGTTAAATAATTGTGATACATGATTTCTTGTCTAGTTTCTAATGTTAATTAAAATATTTTTAGAATTTAACCATTTTGAATAATACTTTGTTGGTTGTGAATTAAAATACATTATATTTAAGCAATTGTTTTATCATTTTGATTGATTTTTAAAGGAATAACTGAATTTTATCAAGTTACTTTTCATTATCTATTGAGATATATTTTTCTCCTTTAACTCAATGTAAAGAACTATGTTGATATATTTGATGCTTTTAAACCATGATTGAATGTCTATTTAAAAAAAAAAAAAGAACTTCTAGGTCCTAGCAAAAATTAATCTTTTTGATCAATTGCTGATATTTGTTAATATTTTATATAGAAATTTTATATTTTTTCATAAATGAAATTGGAGTATAATTTATTTCTGTACAATGGAAGAATTTAGTCCATCTATATTAAACATAATAATTGATGAACTCAATTTTATATCTTCCAATTACTTATATTTTACATTATTGCTTCATTTCTGCTTTCCATATATTTTTGTTTAATCAAGTGGCTCTGCATTCTATTTTCTCTTTGCTAATATGAGAGGTCTACATGATGTTCTATTGCATTAACCTCTCTTTTCCTTACTCTAATGAACAGATGTAAATATATGAAAGGTACACTTGCCTTCACTTCCCTTTCTCCTAAGTAAACGAGATCCTTAGAATACATTTATTTCCTTCCTTCTTCTTTCTCCTTCCCTCTCATCTCCAATCATTCATTTTCCTCTTTTACTTTCTTAACCATCACTTCCTCAACTAAGTTTTGACAAGACAGTTTAGTATTTTAAAAAATTTCTTTCAACAGATGATCTTTTCATTTGAAAAGCCTGAAATTGTCTATTACATATTTACTAGCATCTGCCTTTATCTCTTAAATGAAATTACGGCACAAATATACAAAAACGCACAATATTCACCACTATTTCCTTCCCTCTTCATTTTCCCCAGCTTGAAGACTTTATTCTGGTTCTTTTGTTATTTGCTTATAATCTATTCTTAGGCATTTTCTCAGTTGAGGTGTAATAATTATGTGCTCTGACTTCTTGATTACCCCTAAATGTATTTCTTTCACCTTGACTAGCAAATGATAACTTTCTGGGAATTGAGATTCTTGAATGGTTGTCATTCTTCTTTTGCAGACTGTAGATGCCATTCTAATTTCCCGTGTTCCACATATGAAGTTCTCTGATAATTTGATAGCTTCCACCTTAATAAGAACTTGTTCTTTCTACTTGGGAGTTTATAGAATGTTTCCATTTATTTTGAGATTTCACAACCTTTATCAGGATATACCTGTTTGTCTTTTCTTTCCATCAAAACCACAAATCAGTAAATCCTTTCAATCCACCGATTGATCTTTCTTAATCTCAAAGAAATTTTCCTCTATCATTTAATTATCATAAATTTATAATTTAATTTTCTTATATCATTTAATTCTATCTGTTCTTATTTCTCCATCTGTAATTTCCATTATTCACAATTCGACTTCTATCCTTCAAGACTCACCGTTTTTATTCAAGAATTTCATGTTTTATTTTTGTCCTATGTGATTTGATATATTTCTTGCACTTGTTCTTTCTGTTCACTGATTCATGTCTCAACAGCGACAATTTTCTCTTATGATTTTTCCAGAGTTGTTGAGATGTTTATTTTAGTACCCCAAATTTTTTCATTCTGTATTAGAACCTCTTTAAATGACCTTTTTTTTCAAATTTAGGTTTCAATTACTTTTGCCAATAGCACTAGTTGCCTGGAGTGTCTACTTTGATTTTCCTACCTGATCTTCCTCTCTTCCTCACTATTGGCTCCCCTTAAATGCATTGTTGTTTTTCATTGTTAATGGAGCTCAGGTCTGGTTGTTGGAGTATCCTAAAGACAGAAGTATCGCACTTAGTGAAAAGCAAAGGTAGACAGTCTGTCAGTACCCTGCCAAGTCATTATGAGGATCTCCATTGTCCTACCTCACTTCAACCTCAGGAACAGAGAAAATTCACCCAGCACATTCAGCTATTTAGGCTTTTCAGCTAGTTGGGGAGACTAGGATACTTAAAATAATCAAATGTTGATCCTCTCCCACAGTGGTTCACAGACCTCTGAAGCCCAAGCTCTTCTCAATGTCTCCTGTTTTCTGATCTTTACCCTGGCACTCCATACTGTTCTCTAGTTGCTTGCCCAACTGAAGGTAGAAAAGTTTCAAAGCAGAGTTTTTCTGCCCAAGGTGGCATGGCAATTGTTCACAGATCTCAGCAGCAATCTGATTCAGAAACACAGCCAGGAATTGGAAGTAAAGAGGAAGATAGCAAAACATAGGTCACCTTGTTTTCAAAATTTTTAATTTTAAAAACACTGAGGTAGGGAGGTAAGTGGGTTTGGAGTGTCTGAGACTTCACTATAATTATTCCTAAGAATCAATACTTTTCTTAGAAAACATATTCCTGAACATATACAAATGAAAGTAAGTTCTCTTTATGCTCTTACATACAGATCCAAAAATATACCACAGCTATTAATCACTTGTAGTAAGCTTTAATGCAATCCCAATTTTAATTATTCTAGTACATAATTATCTTTTGTTTTGGAAACAACTTCAAATCAATTTGCTGTTGTTTCAGTTAGCAGAAAGACAAATCATGACCTTGGCCAATCATGTAACTTTCCCAATGTCTAACTGGCAAGTGCTATAAATATGAGAAAGTATGTCCACCATTATATAGGAATTAAACACATATCCTACACGGTAGTTTACATGCATTACCTTCCATGTTGGCCATACCCCAATTACTTTTTTTGCTTTCTCAAAGAGCCAAGGATGTAATATCACCTAACATTAAAGTGTTTCATTGGACTAGACTTCTAAACAACTTATGATTATAAGGTAAAATAAGCTAAAACTCTGTTTTTTAGTTGTGTAAAATTTTACACTTTATTCTTTAAGAATTAGAAAGCTCACAGAGAATGTGTGAAATCTCAATTGCAATTTATTAAGTGTAAAAAAAATACTGTGCATTTTTTGTCCTACTATCTAGATAGAAATCATAAAGGATATGAAATTTGGGTTTCATCCTTGAATCACTAGGTAATGTAATTCTGTGTACTCTATTCAACACAATATCCTGAAATGATTGTAGATTTGCCTGACTACTGATGGGCGATATCTGATATATTTCTTTTCTGAATCACGGTAAATATAAATTTTTATTGGAACTTCTGTCATGATAAAATTTCATTAAGTATCTAAAGGAGAAAAGATCATCAGCATGTATAACAATGTTTGAGACTTATAAAAATACAACGAAAGCATATAATAGTTAATAACAATTATGACAATGCCAAAATTGAGCCAGTCAAAAGAAAATAAAGGAATGGATAGGATATCTTGGTAAGCAAGGATCAAAGCACTCTTCCTGTGACAACTACAAAAAAGCTTGATCAACACAGAATCCCTCCAGTGTGCCAGGTACTATCCTAAGAATTAAGGCTTTAAAAATTAATAAAACATGGCACCTGCCCTTAAGAAACAACAGTTCAATGTAATATAATTCTAAATGTTATCTTTCCTGAGTGATGAATGTCAAAGAATTTAAGTCATGAAACACTGCATATAAAAAAAAAAAATCAAATTCCCTTTACATTGGATGCACCCATTTTTGAATAATAAAAACTCATCATTGCACAAAGAATAGAAGCAGAGGTATACACAACACAAAATTACAGAAAAACCACCATTTATTTTTGGCTTTATACACTTTGGCAATTTACTTTATAACAAATGTTGAGACAATAATGTAGAATATCTGAATCAGAAGGGCCTGGACTTCTGTTCATTTTTTCCCATATTATTTTTCAGCTTAAATCATCCTCTCAACATTGTACTGCCTTGTTCTCAACCCTTTGCTAGAACAAGAAAAATTCCTGAAAGCTTGAATTTTCAAAGGTATTTCTCTAAGGGTCAAATATATAAAGGAAAGTAAAATGCAAACACCACAGCTGTTAAAAAGACGAGGTACCACAGATGTCATAAGAACAGGAACAAAAGAGTCCCAATGACAATGAGAAAGGGAGAAGTTGTCATGTATAAACTAAATGTTGATCATCTAACTTCATAGTATATTTTTCTTAGTGACATATCCATTTGAAACATACAAAATGATTACTGCATTGTATTTTATAAGTCTGAAGAAAATATCAGAGATACCGTCATAAGGAAAATTGAAGTCATATTAAGTGATAGTATTACATTTTTATCTTTCCTTATTCTTTGACTCCATTCAGATGACCCAACTCATATACATATATGTGTGTATATATATATATACTTATACACATATATACACACATACACACATATACATATATATATACATATGTCTCAACGATGATTATCTCAAAAACATCTGAAGTCTTTAGTACCTTATATAAACAGGTATGCGTATATATGTACACATGGCATACATGTCAGTTTGTACTTGGTTTGTCATTACAATTATCTGAAATGACAAAATTCAGTTAGAATTTTCTGTAATTCCCTTTTCATTAACTCATGCTGGCTATCCTAAATATAATCCAAATTCACACACACTGACTTTATCTGAGCCGATCATCTGAGCCTATTACTCTGAAAGAAATATACTTATCATATCAAATAAAAATGAACCTTTTGGTATAGTGATAAATTAAGGAAAAGTTAAAGTTACATAACAGAAGTCTAGACTATATTTCACCTTAAGCCTTTGGGAGCCTGGTTTAAAACCCCATGAATGTGCAAAGGAGATCAAAGGCTAAACTACATAATGAAATGAAATAAAAATTATTTATTTTAGTTACTATTATAAAGTTACTATTTATTTCACCCATAAAATCCTGGGGAAAGCTAACAGGTGTTTCCTTGTATTCAACAACTGGATAGCCCACAGCAACTTATAAATTCCCCCAGAAAATTATTTCATAATTGAGTGGCACACAGTAAGTACTTAATAAATAACAGCTACTCTCAGGTTTACCACATGTTTTTGTACTAAGTAGCATTTCTTTGTAATGCACCTAAAGTTACTGCCTAATTCTAAATTAGTATTGATGATGTTTTTGCTGTGTCAAAACCATAGCAGTCTTTGTGTCCCAAAATCTAGGTGGCCACCAATCAAGCCAGCTGTTAAGTTTCAGAAACCATTTTCACTCCTTCCAGTTATACTTTTCACCTAGTGCCCTTCCTTGGAAACTTCTCCAAATCCACTATAACTTTCTTAAAATAAAATTACGTACTAAAATGGGCAAGAACCGAGTGAAAAAGGTCCTAGATTAGAGGCATGATGTAGTGATTCAGAGTTTTAGGTTCCTAAAGCTGGACTTGAGTTTGAATTCCCAGCTGTTATAAATTCGATGTGTGACTTTGAAGTTACTTAACCTTTCTGAGCCTTAGTGTCTCTTTAAAAATAGCATAATAAAAGTATTTGTCTCATAGCATTATAGAATTCACTAGGAAAACATAAACAGTGCCTGGTACAGAGTAAATTCTCAATGAATACTGACTACTCTTACTGTTGTGACTGCTATTTTTGATTGTTTAGTACAAGAACAAAATATTTTTTAGGTATGAGTCCCACCAACAATTTTAGTCTATCTTGGCACAAAAGTTTTTAAAGAGTCTATATTAATTCCTCAACATATGTGCTGGTTATCAGTTAACTAAGTCTAAACTCAGCTTCCTTTCTAAATATCCTTTATTTATTTATTTTTACTTGTAAACATTGAAACACGTGCCACTTTTTGTGCCCAATGGTTGATCTAAACTTTCTTGCCATATCTACTAGCTAAACATTTGGAAGGCCAGAATAGGTTACCATTATCTAATATATTGGAGAGGTTTCTGTATATTCTATGAGGTGATTTTAAAAATGTTATGATCCTCTACAGCCATGCCACCCTGAACAAGCCCAATCCCATCTGATCATGGAAGCTAAGCAGGGTTGGGCTTGGTTAGTACTAGGATGGGAGACCACCTAGGAAGACAGGGGCTGTAGGTGTAAAAACTAAAAAATAAGGGATTGTAAGCTGACAAGGTCCTTGCAATCTGTGAGGCCAAGCAAGGGTTGCCTTGCCTAAAAAAATATATACATATATATGATCATATATAGACACATATATGAACATTTAGAGCTATGGGAAAGGGGATGACCTGGGGATAGTATCTTTTTCCAGATTGCTGTTTCCATTTGTGAATATGTAGTATTTGATGGGTTTGAGCTTCTCACTAGTATTCATACCAGCAAAAGGAATGAATTAATTGAAAAGAAACTAAGAGTGAATTTTCATTTTCAATTTTAAATGAAAACCTTGAAGTTCTATTTAAATAAAGACCTATCAAGTAGGTAAACACAAATTGTGTGCAGTTGTTTGTTTCTATTTATGGCAGTGAAGTATTTGCAGTCTTTTCTAATACTATTCTTCCCCCTATTCTTCTTCCAAACAGTTAACTTTTTTTCTCTACCTTCTCAATCTTCTTATGTAAATCTATCCCTGAATGGGTATAATAATCAAAAATTAAATAAAATAGTTAAAAATTACCAATTTTATAAGATCTATATGGAGATGGCTCATTACTCAAGGTATATTTATTTTTTGCTTAGGCACGGAAACAGAGTTTACCTGCTTTCCCCAGTTAAGCAACTTTATGTGGCGTGAAATGCATGAAAAGTGTTTATAAATTCTATTACCAATGTATCTTCATGACTGAAGGTGGGTTGGTGAAAAACTTATGTAAATGAATAAATTTATTATAATTACCAATTATAAAAGATTATAAGCCCTTATTATATATTTGCACTTAATATTATGTATCTATACTCATACTACTATGACATCTGTAAGTATTAAAATGAAACTTTTATCAAGGACTAAAAGTAAAAAGCAAATCACATATTTTACATATTCTCTTTTCCTGCTGCCCTAAACATAGATTCCAGTAACATTATCTGAATCTAAAATATTCAATTGTTGAAAGAAACATATTATTCTACTAGAGCTGAAAGAGATACTGAAAATGAAGAAGCTAAGGGAGAGATCCCAACAGATTTTATGACACGACCAAGATCATACAACTAGTAAGTGGCAGTACCAGGCCTAGAAAAATCTCTCCAAACTCTACATGAGACTTGACAACATGAAATAAAGAATAAAATCTAATATATGAGGGATTGATTGAAAAGTTAGATGCTGTCCTTTCAAGTTCAAAACCTTTGAATTTAATGACTTCTACTTACCTGATTTTATATTCCTTAGGAAGTTTAAAATACCATAAAGTTCTAACAGCTGACTAGAAGTAATAAAAACAACAAAGGAAATTTATGCATTTCCTTAAATCAAAAGCATGGAATAGGATTTTTTTTTTTTTAATGTTTAAAAGAAGCCAGAGATTTATTGAATTGGGAGTAGGGCAGTGGTGTTTTTTGCTGTTTTGTATTTTTTTTTAAATTGTTAGAGCATTTAACTATAAATGTCTCTAATAACTTACTAGGAACAGTAAGAAAATAGGTACTGAGAATTTCAAAATTAAAATCCAAGCCATTAAAATCCAAAATTAAAATGTGAAACAGAAATAAACATTTTTAAAAAGTTGAAAGTGATTGCAAAGATTAAATCAGTACACCCAATTCTCTAAACTGTGTGTATATTTTTCCTGAAGTGCATATTCATGAGCTGACAGTAGAGACAGACTGGCTGCTTTGTTTGACTATAGTTCTGTTTACCTCATACTGTCAGGAATGGATTTTGACACTCGCAGCATTAATATTGCTATTTTTATTGATATAATTAGCACTGCTATAAATAATTTCTCAGCCTGCCATATCTAAGTATATCATTACAATCAGCAATATTAGGGCTTCTTTTCCTTATGATGAGTTGGAAATAGACTACTGGCCCAAAGAACCACAGTGACCTCATGATGTGGAAATTACTGGAAAAAAAAGTTGCCCTGTCAATAGAGACTACTGTTTTGTGTATGACTTAACTGAACAAACTAGTTTATATTTGTTTGAAACTAAAGTTCCTCACCAATCTGCTGTTTCAATTTCACATCACACCATATTGTACCTAAAACAGGCAATCTGGATTTCTGTTGCTTCTTTTCCCCCACCCTTCAAACAGCTCAGGAATGGGTTTTAGATAGTAGGCTTGAATATATAAAGCAAAAAAAATTAAGACATAGAAATTGGGAATGGGTGGGTAAAAATAAGTGTGCTTCAAGTCATTTGTGTAACTGCTAGTGGGTGACCTGTTTATGAGTTTTTGATCATTACATGAAAGCAAAATCAAAACATATTTTATCTTACCTCTAGATCACATCAGCAATAGCCTTATCCAGACCTTGGATAGTTTGTTCATAAAACAAAGTGGGGTGACTGACCCAGTGCATATTCAATACAAAGTATGAAGTCCAAAATAAAATGACAATAAATTCAAAACAAGTTTGTGGAAATTTTAGACTAGGATATTAAACCTTTCTTTGTCTCTATCACTTGACAGATGGTTAGCCCTCACACAGCCTAGTGTCTCTGGCAAAGAAATGACTGCGTCTAGCCAATAAACACCCCAAATTTTGACTTAAAATGCACTGTACACATACTTACACTTACCTAAAAAATATGAATATTAATAGAATTAGTCCTGCTTATTACTATAAAAATTTGACAGATGTTGATATTTTTTTCCCCCCTATGAATACCTCTTTTGGGAACTGTGAACTGTCATGGATCCAGGGTTCTAAGAACTCTTCACTTTAGAATTCATTCGTTTTATGGGCTGCTTGGTAATCATGGTTTAAAAAAAAACTTCCAAAATATCTTTGAATCAAATATAATAAAATTTAAAAAGACTTAATTAGATTGTGTTTCTCTGTTGCTCAGACTAACATTATGGTAACAAAGTAAATTACACAAAATCACCTGGGAACTTTGAAAGCCTTCCATGTCAAAGACCACAAAGCAGGACTAGGATTATATTTATCCAGTACTGAAATACATCTTCGTTCAAAAACTGCTCGATATAAGTATATACTTACATGCACATAAACACACATAGATCAATCATCCTCATCTTCACTAGAATTAGGAAAAGTTCTTAGTTTTTAACATTCTATCATTCTTCCAATTTGCTCTTTAAAAAGATTTCAGCTAAAACAATATATTCCACTAGTTATAGTCTCTGCTTTTCTCCCTAAACCTTAGTATTTATAGCTTTCACATGCTGGCAGTACTGTATACAAATAGCCAGAGGCAACCTTCATGCTTTCTAAAGTGCATTAATGTGAACCTTTCCCAGAAGAGGTGATTATGCTACAAATTAGCATAAATAGGGATCTAATGGTAGGTATAGAAATACAAGCCCTTCACAGCAGGGTACAGGAAGAGTGGAAGTGCAGGGACTGCGTAAAAAAAGTTATTCTACTTAAGAACTGAATTCATATTTGGCTAGCAAAATAAGATTCAACCCAATAAATAACAAAAATCAGAACTTGTTATTTGAGAACTGTGAACTAGGTTTTGGAAAGGTGAAGACACCCACTACTTGAAGAAACAAACTCAGTGTTAAATAATATACTCCTTAACCAGGCACCAAGTTTCCTTCTGTTAGAAACCTAGGATTTTTACACCTACAGACTAAATGATTAGATTTAAAGAAATGCTAAAATCTGTAATGTTCTTCTTGCATTACAAATGGTCTATTAAATCGGAGAAGTGCCAATCAAATGCATTTGTAGTTTGAAAGAAAGGTTTAAATAACAAAGCATTTTTTCTCCCTTTGATGTCACCTATAAATTAATTACAACAAATTTCCATCTTGATAAAACTACAAATGAAAAAGATTTAGGCACTTGATTTGCAGACCTATGCCTCCATCAAATTCTAACTAAAAGAAATTAAGATATTCTAGCTTATGTTTTATTTACCACAATCTGCTAACCAAAGCTCCATGAGAATTTTACAGTAAATTAAGAGTTTTTAATATAAAGTAAGATTTTATTTATTTTACAGGCACGCTTAAAATAATGAAGAAATAAATAAAACCCTATTCTGTTAAAAAAAAAAAAAGTAATGTACACAGAATGTTTCATGGCAATAACAAAGGGTAAAAGAAATAAAGTTGTTTCTTATCACTGGCAATTGGTAAACACCTCTTTGCCCCTTAAACTCTGTTAAGTTCTTTCAAAATATATCCCTAAAATAGAAAACAGCTAGGTTTTAAAGTTTCATCCAAAAATCTCTTTTAACAACATGAAACACACAAGGTGTGTGTGACAGAATGTAAGCTCTACTAGCGCAGGTAATTTTATCTCTTGTTCAGTGTTAGCTCCCAAATGTCTACAAAACACTGTCTAGAAAAAGTTCTTTAGTTTAAACATCCATTTCAGAAAAAAGTGATTATTTGTGAAACTACAGCAGAGCCTATCAAGCTCCACTTTTGTATTGCAAATGTTTTTTAAAAGTCTCTCCTTACCACTCATTATAAAATATTTGGAATAATATTTAATTCATTTATAATCTTAGATCCTTTGCAGGAGCTTAGTTATATCTTTTATTGCTCTTCTAAAAAGACCTAATTGTTCAGTCTAGCCTAGCCTCTTTTCCAATAAGTCCAATTTGGTTAGAAAGTTTTCTGAAGACTTTTACTACTGAGATAAAAATAATTCATTTAAAGTGGCTTTTTTTCTTGGATTTTATTCTTAAGCCTAGCAGTCAAATTGTATTAATTTGACAGCAAGAATAGTTGAATATGGGCCTCATAAACTTTCTGAACTACATAGGAAACAGGCAATACATCAACAACTAGTAGTGCTAAACATACACACAGACCCCAAATTATAACCCTCACAAGAAATTTTTTCTTTAGTATTCCTCTTAAATTCATATCGTCTTTCAGTAGCTAGTCAGTGTACACACGAATTATACCTGTATTTTCTTGGAGCATTAATAATCTTAAAATACTGGCATTTTAACTGGACTACACAGGTAAACATAAAGACTTCTTCCTGGAAATGGGTAAAATCTGACAATTCTTAGCCTTAAACTTCTTTCTCTAGCATGTTGAAAGTAGGACTTCACCATGAAAGGGTGTATTACTTTGGAGGCTAGTAACCAATTAACTTGTCACCTGATCTTCATATTTGAAAGGCCTGAGAGATTTGAAATCACAGAATCAAATACCCAACTGCTATACTAAGTAGCTCATTAATTTCTAGAAAACTCACTTTTCTTCTTCTCATCAGTTTATTTGAGCACAATGTATTCTCAAGCCTAGAGTCCTCCAAAATTGAGCTCAATGGAACTCACAACCCCAATTTTAGAAATTAAACAACGTTGAGCGCTGAACAATGAATAACATCAACAATTCTTCTGGATCAATTCTAAAAACATTCTTGAGAGAGTACTATTCCCAAGAGGGCATAGAGATCCCATACATTATATGTGCATAGAAAACTTTCATACATTCTAAATATGAATGACAAAGAGAAAACAAAGGTATGAAAAATTAATGTAATTGTTATTTGTTTTGTTGTTGTTCCCTTCCTGGAAATACAGAAACACCTAGTTGTAAAGCATAAATCCAGCCAAATCTGGACTGGTCAAATTTACACGTGTGGGGTCAGGGGAGGCAGGGAGGATGTACCTTAATTATTCCCAGGTGATAACAAAAGGTACTTGGACTTAGAAGCAATAGGTAGGAAACTAAACCACTTATAAATTTGTTAATAATTTATTACCATTTAAATGTAGTGTTTACAGGTATAGAATTTTACAAAATGGTCGTTATACTTTGTTTCTAAATTTCCAAAGCAACAAGTTACTACAGTAACTTTCGATTTGAGTTCACTTGAAAACTAACTAGACCACGAGTGGCCTCTGCTAATTTTATTAACTGAAATTTACACGTGACCACGCCGAAAAAACTCTCATTTCATCAATTTTGGTATTTTTAATGATAAGAAATGAATGTTTTCACGTGTCTAGAAAGTTAACAGGATCAACTTAGCTTGAGCCAACGCTGATTGAGGACAGTAACCCACGAGCTACCAAATTACTTTGTTTCATTCAGATTTTTATTGAACTGTCCTGCTACTGACCCCATTCAAGTGGGTTCAGTGTTAGATCAGCGGAATACAGCACTGGAATATGTAGCTAGCTGTACGCCATATTGTGTTTTTAGCTAATGTTTATAGTTGGTGCGTGTGCCTAACATATGTTTGTGCAAGTGTGTTTATCAATAGAACTTTTAGAAAAATCCTTGCCTCCTGCCTCTTCAGCATCCTCAGCAAAGATAACAGCTTCGGGAGAGGGGGCGTGGGGTGGATGGTGGGAGAGGACCAGAAAGCCAAACAGACAGTAGTGCATGAAACAACGTAAGAGAATGCAATTCTTTTTAAACTTTCAAAAACTTCCAACCGTTTATCTGAGCTACTGAAAAGCGTCGACATTTTTTAATGTTTCCAAAGGGGCCCAAAGGAGGGGAGAACGGTGTCTTGCTTTCCCAAGCCCCTCCTCTCTAGTCGTCGCAGCAAAGCAGGCGGGGGCCGGTGGCTCCGAGGTCTGGGGGGAGCGAGCGGCTCTGGGGCCAGGACACCTCCTCCCGCCAACTCCCCCCCCCCCCAGGACTCTGAAGACGCTCCAGACACCGCGAGAGCCAAGGCAAGCGGGCTAGGGCCAAACAAGGAGGTGGGGGGCGGAAGGCCAGCGGGCGCCTCGAGCAGCTCGTGAGCCCAGGCTAGTTCCCCTCAGCTCCTCTTCTTGGAAGCGGCAGCTCCAGGCGCAGGGAGTAGAGAGAAGTAGGCAGACAGAAGACACGTTCCCAGCTGCGGTACGCCCCGCCCGCCCGCCCCTGGGACCCGGACCCGGCCGCGCCCCCTCCCCGCCACAGGTCGGGTGAGGACACAGCCGCCGCCGCCGAGCGCGAGGAGGGGCGCCCGGGGAGCGGAGGCGCGAGTGGGGCGGGGCGCAGGGGCGCGCGCTCGGCCGGCCGACAGCCCGCAGGCTCGCCTCTCCAACTCTCTCCCCCGAGCTCACGCCGCCCCCCTCCTTGGCCGGCCCGCCGCCCCCCACTTCGAGCGCCTCGGGGACGCCTCATCCTTCTCGGCACGCACACGCCCCGCCCGCCCGTCCGCCCTACGACACATTAGAGTTTTTGGCGTTACCTCCTCGCGCTCTTTAATCTTCTTTCCTCAACTCCTAAACTTCCCCCGCCCTTACTTCTCCGGCCGAAGATCCACATTGGGCGCCGCACGCCGCGAACCCGCTCTCTCTCCCCACTATTGGGTTGCTCTTATGCCAGTCTGGGCTTCAGTGAGCCTATAAGCAGGGGACGCTCCTCGTGAGGTTTCCGCCCATAAACAAAATGCACCCTTCCTCGCCCCTCCCCTGTCCCCGCCCCCGCCTTCCTCTTCCCTCATCTCGACCTCCTTCCATTGGACGAGAAGAGGCCCAATCCGCTATCTCGAACGCCTATTGGGGGGTGGAAACGTCGCTCAGAGAATTGCCAACAGGCGATTGGTCAACAGTCTCGCCACTACCCTCCCCCGTCTGCCGCACTTTCGCCCCGTCTGGAGAGGTCAGTTGTTGCTCGTCGTTCAGTGATCCGAGAGGTGAAAGGCTATTGGTTGAGAGCGCCCGTCAGACCGAACTGGAGTGAGCTGTGATTGGCCACTACAGCTGCGATCAAGTTTGGTTGTCTGCGCCTCTGGCCCGCCTCCCTTTTTTCCTCCACGCCCCCGTCCCCCCGCCCCCGACTGCTTTTACTTTCTACGCATTTCTATTTCCTCTTTTATTTATTTATTTGTGATCAACTTAAATGACCCGGCGACGGAGGCGGGACTCGACGAGAGGCCGAGGATGACGAAGGGCAGCCTGGGGCCAATTGCCGAGGCGGCCGCGGGGTGAGGGGCAGCGGCGGGGACCAGTGAGAGGCAGGTGTCTGGAGCGCGCGGGGCCTGTGGAGCCGGGATGCCCCAGCGGAGGCAGCGGTTCCCCGCTGTCTGGCGCAGCGAGCTGGTGGGGGAGCCGCAGGAGGGGAGGGGGGATGTCGCTGTCGCAGACGGCTGAGGCGGCAGTGTGGAAGCTGGGTCCAGGGCAGTGGGAGAGCAAGTGGAGAGAGTCTGGCAGGGCGGCGGGGCCCAGCGCAACCCTGGATCGAGCTCGATTCCTGCGGGGCGGGGCGCCGGTTGCCAAGCCAGGAGGTCACCAGAGGCCGCTGAAGCCGTGCCAGCGCTCAAAGGGAGAATTTGTTCGTTCAGGAGGCTTAGAAAAATGCTATGTAAAACAGCTAGGCGTAAGTCCCCCTTAATACAAATGGAGATGTTCTAACGGGAAGAGCAGACTGTTTCTTATAACGAGCGCTTGTACAAACGACCCAACCGGCGCCCCAAAAATTCAACGTCCTGAGAGTTAAGGAACAAATAAAGGGACACGGAAAATTAAATGTGGTTCAGATGCTTCAATAAAACTATCATCCATTCGTCACTCAGCAGTCCCCAGAGCCAAATTCTTACCAAGTGTTGGTCCAGTCCTAAGGCACTGAGGGGAAAAAAATAAAGCTCAAGGCCAGGAGGAAGCTCAGGGAAGATTCCTAAAAACGATTCCTAAAAAGGGCTAAGATTGAGGAGTGGCGGGGGGGAGAGAGATGGAAAATTTCCCTTTCACTATACCAAAAAAAAAAAAAAAAAATAGGGTCAAAAAGTTGCGCATTTTAGGAAACTCAGCAATAACTTTATGAAGTATGTGACTTTATCAAAAATTGCATTCTATGAAGAATATACTGTACTTTAAATTTGAGAACAATATTTTTTATAGGACATGCATTTGAAGTATAGTTTCCAACAGACTTAGGTTAAGTCCTCTGAATTTTATTCTAGGTTTCCTTGGATACAGCGTGAGTTAAAGAAAAAATTACTTGCGGTACTTGTTAAAGATGGTTAGGCAGACTTCATTCAGTATCGTCAAGATAGGATTCCGGACAACTGCACCGGAACTTTGCAGTGGAGGAGAGAGATTGGGCTGGACTCCAAATACAGAATGGGCGATTGGAAATTTTGGCCAAGGAGCAGGGTGGAGAGATGGGAATGGGGATGGGGAAAATGGGGTCAGTGGATGGTAAATTACTAATGAAACATTAGGGGTAAGGGGACTGAGGGTGGGGAGGCGATTCTGGCTAAGCCAACCTAACCAGATTCTTGCTGCAGGCAGTCCGGAGAGGTCAGACATCACCTGAAGGAGGATGGAGGATGAAGAACCTGCATATATCCAGAGTAATCAGATACGGGGGTAAGGGGGTGGTCTTGCTAAACTGATTTAGCGTTCTTGCTAAAACGGGGTTTTTCAAGGAAGCGCACAGATGCCTGGCTTTGATTAGGGTGTCTTTGGCAGGACCTAAGCAAAATAAGTTGTCTCTGGTGAAAGGAAGTACAAGGCCTTGGCCTCATAATTATTAGATATATCTTTTGAGGAATATATGTATGAGGGTCTCAGATTCCACAAATTATTGCATCAGTTGTCAGATTTGAAGTCCAGTAAAGTGTAGAAATTGCTGTTGAGTCTGGAAGCCAAAACATTTTAGGATGTATAAATCTTAGCTAAAAGGTGACATAATGACTGATACATAATAATCAGTTTCAAATGAGAAAGTTTAGTAAAATTGAACAAAGGTGTTTAAATAGTTATTTCTATAATTTTTCCAAGGGGCAGTGGCCACTCTCCCCTAAGTACTACTTAAAACTCATCCTTTTTAACAAGTTTTTAAAGGTATTATTCAATGTGTTGGCATGTGAGTTGTTAGGATTATAACACTTAGGCATTAGAAAAAAAGTGTAAAATATTCTAATTCAAATATTGGTGATCAAGTAAGGCCTTGGACATTACTGTCCCTGTATAAGATTGTGATTATGCCCTGTTCTCCTAACATTAGTATCTGAGTGAGAATGCTCTGTCCCTAGGAGTGCCTCAGTCTTTACATTACACACACACGCCTCAGCCATCAACCCCACACATGTATACAAACAACCTAAAAGTTGTAGCAATAATGCCATACTTATGTCAAGGAACAATAAACATGTTTTCCCGGTTAGCAGTTATCAGAATTGAGGTAAATGATACAATAAGAATGATGTAATAAAGCCTGGGAGGATGATGAAGACAGCATGATTGATAGAAAATGAAAATAAAAGTGATGATTGTTTAGAACACGACTTGATAAGAAATTTCAGTTAGTCCCCTAACCTAGTGCCTTCACAGATTCTAAATAGTTTACAGTCCCTAAAGTTTCAAAAGTGCTTCAAGAGTGACCAAACTTGTAGTAAATGTACTTTCCCTGTGTTACAAATGAGGACATTTTGACTTTGAATGCTTTATCTGTGTCACGAGTGGCAGAGCTTGTTTTCAAACTCAAGTCTGTGCTTCTTCACTATGCTATTCATTCAAAAATATGAACTGTATATTACTCATACTAAATATATCGAGCATTTAAAAAGTCAAGAACTTAGAAACTAAGATAAGATTTAGCATTTTTTTCTTCAAAGAGTTCACTGTGTATTAGGAGAGAAGTTAAGGTATAAATTATTATACTGTATACATATATTGTATAAACAACTCCTCATTCCTAACTCAAGAATTTAGGAATATATGTGATACCCTATAGTGAACATTATACTGAATTCAAGAGTTAATCAAATCAGATCATGTTTTCAAGGGACTTTGATTCTAATAAGAGCACTAATTAGACACATACGTGAATAAAACCACATTAGAAGCCAAAATGAGAAGAGTCTTGATGAAGGAATAAAGTGCTATGGGAGATCCAAAAAGAAATACTATTCACATGTTGAGGAGTGGAGGGTAGAAAATCAGAAATCTCAGTGGAAAGCGGGACTTTTGAGGTGGTCTTTGAAGGTTGTGTTAGAGAACTTACCACCTTTCTTCACACACATGAAATACACATCACTTGATATTTTTACTGTTTACTCAAAGACACTACTGCTTTTCTATACATGTCTTCACCAATAACCTAATAACCAATAAAAGAATATTTTTAAAAAATGAGCCTTTCGTAGTGACTTAAAGTTCAGTTAAACATCAAAATGTGTTAAGACAATGTGCCAATAATTAAGATTAGACCATTGCATCTAAAGTGGCAAAAGGGGGATGTCCATAAATCCACCTGTAATCCAAACGTAATATAATTTATTCTGGCTCTGGGGATTTACATAAAATTTGCCTTGAACACCCAAATCCACACAGTGGCAGAAGCCCATTCTTTATATTTTACTGGATTTTCAGGGATAAACTGAATTTTCCAGCTGCTTTTTCCTGGGGAATATCTGTTGAATGTGCATCTTCTGACTCTGGTATTCTGGTTCATCAATTCCTCTCTGTGTCCACAAGTCTCTTGTGTTTTTGAAAATAGTTTTTAGAATTGATCTGATTTTTTTTTTCTAGTTCAAGTGAGAGTTATGGCCTGTTACTGTCTACATCCTTTCTGGAGGCAAAAGTTCTCATATATTAAATTTTTAATTCCAGATATAGTATTTTTCAGTTGTAGAATTTCTGTTTGATTCCTGTTGATAGAGTCATGTCTATATTGAAATTCTCCATTGTTTCCTCTTATTCTAAACATTAAATATGCTTACTTAGCATATTTAAGTAAAACTCATACCTGTGGACCTGTTTCTATTGTTTTTCTCTTGGTTTGAGTCATTTATTCCATGGCTCATAATTTTTTACTGAATGCTAGCTACTGTGACGAACAATTATGGAGATTAGGTTTGCTTCTGGAGGCAGATAGTGTACAGGAAGATCATGTGGATTCTGAGGAAGGCTGGTGTTAGTATTTATTTGGGCAAGTCTTTTGCATGCAGACTTATTTCCATAGGCATAGCCTTTCTGGGGTCTCAAATGAAAGTCTGAGTATCTATCAAATTCTCCTGTTTTAGTAATCTCTGAACTGCATCATCTGTCTCCCAAGCAAGAAATTTCTTCTCAGCTCTAGCCTCATAGTTGTTGCTTTCTGATGGATTTGTTGGTGTTACTCTTTACCTATAGAGCTTAGAAATTTACAAACTCAAGGGAAACTCGAATGCAGAGTTTTGGGCTTACTTCGCCATTCGTTCCTCTCTGAAATTTTGCCCCTCGAATTTCAGCCACTTTGGCAGAGTCAAACACTATCTTCTCTTGCCTCTACCCAGGGAGGCTATAGCTTTTAACTCAGAATCTATTCCCTAATTTCTTGAATTAGGAAATGCCTCAGGTGAAAGACCAGAATGACTTCAGAGCTCTCCTTCTTATGTTTTCCTTCTCTCAGGAATCAGCATCAGTTGTCTTCAAACAAATGTTTTCTATATCAATATTTTGTTCAACTTTTATAGTTGTTTCTGGCACAAAATTAGTCTGATGTAAGCTACTCCATCATGACTGGAACCCCTATGAATGAATATATGTCACTTTACTAAGTTGCATATACAAAACTAGGTCACATGTCATTTAATGTTCAAATCAAATATTCCTAACCATCATCAATAGGAGCAAGAATGTCTTTTATCCCAACTCAGGATTTCCCAGTGTTAAGTCTTAGGTTCTCAGAGATACTTACTAAGCCCAAGGTGTCATTCCTACTTTCTGTATCATGCCCAAAATATCTGGTTTATTCACCAGGGAGGGCTTCTCTTGATGCTGTTGCTTCCATCCAGTGTTTGTTTTGAAAACTGATGGGTCTCTCTCTAAGGTAAATAGTACGTTGGTGCCTGACACATGTCACCATAGATAGTACTACCTTGATTTCTTAAAGGTCAGGCATGGTAAAAACAAACAAACAAACAAACAAACAAACAAACCTTTCCCTATGTCAGTATAATTTATGGACCCACAAGCCAGTGCTTCAAATTTCATAGTTATTTCATTACAGAGATCTTTAAAGAGAGGAAGAGAGAGAGAGAAATCATTTATTCTTGCTATCCGTGTAAAGGATGGGTGATTGCATCAGGATTTGTGCCTCAACTACACCCTGGGCCAGAATAAGCCCTTTCCTATAAGCTTTCTGTCCTAATCCTCAAGTAAGGGTGAAATTCTTTCCTTCATTGACCTAAGGTCTGCTGAAATTTCTGTCATTGAATAGATCACATTTCATCTAGGGAAATTTTACAATTATACCAAAGAGTAATCAATCATTTAAATATGATTCACCCAGCAAAGTTCTCCCTCTCTGAGTCTCTTTTGTTTGGTAAATTCTTCAATATTAACACTAGAACCACTTCTACTGTTAAAGAATCATCTATGGACCTGGTATATATTGAAAAGCTACTACAGGAGATATATTAGTTTCCTATTGCTGATGTAACAAACTACAACAAATTTAGTGACGTAAAACAACACAAGTCTATTATCTCACAGTTCTGGACATCAGAAGTCCAAAATCAATCTCGGTGGGCTAAAATCAGGGTACCACAGGTCTGAGTTCTTTATGGAGGTTCCAGGGGAGAATTTATTTTCTTGCTTTTTCTAGTTTCTAGAGGCCACCTGCATTCCTTGGCTTATGGCCCCTTCCTCTATCTTCAAAGCCAGCAGCATAGCATTTTCCAATTTCTCTATACTTCTATCAGCTTTTTCCAACTCCACTCTTGCCTCCCTTTTATGAGGATTCTGTGATTACATTGGGCTACCTGGATAATCCAGGATAATTTCCCCATCTCAAAATCCTTAATCACATCTGCAGAGTACACTTTGCTATATAAAACATTTTCAGGTTCTGAAGATTAGAATATGGACATTTCTGGAGGCAAGGCAGCAATTATTCATCCTAGCACAAAAGGCCTCTTACCACTCTCATCATATCTCAAAAGAGCCCAAGGAATATAGAGTTCTCATTTTTAAAATTGAACAAAATTCTAGATATAACTCCCTAGGTTTTAACAATAATCTTGAATAGATTTTTCTAACATAGTAATTCTATAACTCAAGGACTAAACCACTCTATAGCTCCAAGTTTTCTGGATTTATTTCCTCATGTGTAGACCTTTGAAGTTGGGGGAATGGGGGAGGTGTTAGGGTAGATGAGGTAGATATGGCAAGGAGGATTTTTCCTAAATTTTTTTTAGAGAACAAACCTAAAATCTGTTCTTTTAAGATATTTTAAATTATGCAGTCATCTTCAGTTTGGAAATAACTCAGTTTATCAAAGATTAATTACATATCTCTCACAGGCCGATGGAAAATAGCGTCTAATCAAGAATCACAGCAAGGAAGCTAGAGTTAGAGGAAAGGCCATGAACTCTGCCAAGGTCCTTCTTTGTTTTCCTCCACAAATGCAGTAAGTCCATTTTCTAATAGCTGTTTTATTTTTTATTTGTTATGGAAAAAAGAAACAAAAGGACCTTTGGTGACTTCTTTTTTCTTGAAGAATATGACTTTACATTATGACAAATGTTGCTAGCTTTATGAACCTTGCCCAAAGTGGTTCATACCTATAGGTAAAGAAGTACTAAAGATCATCACCTTGTAGGGAAAAACATAAAGGAACTTTGAGAGATCAGTTTCTTTTCTCATATTAGGCATCCCTAAACTATTTGCATAGAAAATTAATCTGCTCTTTATTTAATAAATCCAGAGATTTGTTTAAAACCTCTTTTAGTAACTCCAGTATTTTTCAATATTTTAGTGAAAATTTTAATGTTTCTAAGTTTATGAAATGCACATAAGTGAATAATATTGTAAATGCCAAGGACATTTTAAGTTTCAAAACAGGATGCCTGAGTTTCAAATTTAAACAACCATCCTCATAAAAATCATTGGAAAGTACAGAAGCCATAAGGGAAAATGACAATAAACTTCTTAGTTTGAAAAAAAGTGATGCCTATTTTCAGCCCCTTTTACAGTTATACAATAAATTTGTTTAACAATATATAAACATATTGTGTTTAACTTGATTTTCTGGGCCTATTTAGAGAACATAAACCCCCCAAAACTAAGGGTTTTTTTTCTATTTTTTAAACTAGTCATCATGAAACATGTTTTCCTTGCCTTCTAATTTTAGCATTTCCTTCAAGCCTTCATAGACTTTGCAAGTAATGTTCAAAATTGTGAGACTGCCGTGCTGTCATTGTGAATGAAATTCTTTCACTGGATCCATACACATCTGTCATTGTGACCAGTACTGATAAACTCACTATAGGGCAGAAGCCTGTTTTTTTAAACTTAGAGCTTTAAAAACTGTCAAGGATATAAATGAAAGACTGGTACTATTGAAAACAACTAAGAAATAAATACTTGCAATAGGTGGTTATATTCTTAGGAAACGGGATGATTTAGATTTGGAGGATAAGCAAAGCAATGATTCTTTATAAATAAGTCCAAGAGCATATAATCACAACCCTTGTGTGTGGGCAGAGCTGGCCCCATCTTGAAAAACTGACTCCATCTTGAAACCAATCTGCCAGCTTAACTTCTGAGTGAATGAGGCCAGACCTTCGACCCCCTACCCTTTCCCCTAGTGGACTCTGGAATGTGTACGGAGGTTTCAGGCTAGTCATGAAGTTTCCATTACTCCTTCCTCTGGGGCAAGGAGCCCTAGATGTTATCTATATCTTAGCTGTCCTTGGCGCCAGGGCTTGTCAGTATCTAGCTTCTTGGTCTCCCCCTGACTACCTATACACTCCTTTCCGAGTATCTTTAAGGGGGGATTGAAGAGGGTGTTCTAGAAGGTAAAGATGTGGAGATCTGAATGTCCTGCTGCCCGTGACCCGTTTCTGTGTAAATTCCTTATTAAACCCATTAATGGACAAGCTGGACTTGTCTGCCTGGTTCTTTGGTCTCTCAGTTCCTTTGGCATTTGGGGGCTGTTTTGCATACATGACCTTTTCAGGGAACAGCTTGCTAGCTCTTCTACTTTCTGCCAATCCTCAGACATTTTAGTGCTTCTCTATATCAGTAGTGTAAGAGAAGTGATACATGTGCCTGAAGTAAATTTCAGTTCCTTTGTAGAAGATATGAAGAACAAGGGAAAGGAGAGAAGAGACATTTAGATCTACTTTCTCATTCTAATTATGAACACCCTGATTTACTTTAATTTGTACATACTAGACCAGTGCTTGCTTTCTTTGTTGTCCTTACTACCTACCCTTCAAATTCAGAGATAATATAAAATTTGAATTTGGAAGGAATGAAAAGCACGTATCTTGAAAATTATCACAATATTACATTGTTATTTGCATTTATATATGATGATTTAAATATGATTTACATATGGCTTAAATATTTATAGGAAAAGTCTTTTCCCATTCTCTCTCATAGCTAACATTCAGTTATTTATGTATTGGACATATGTTTATTGAGAACTTCCTAATTTTGCTAAATATTGCATGTATAAATACAAATTAGTCAGGGTCCTACCCTCACAAATCACAGAGTCTACTAAAAGAAATGTGGTAATTCTATCACAATCTAATAAGGGCCATGGTAGACATGTGTTTTAATACCTAATGCTTACCATATGCCTAGGGATTGTATATATAGTTAATTTTTTCAAAAGCTTTATGAGTTAAGTACAATGATTGTATCCATTAATACAGATGAGGAATTGAAGCTTAGCAAAGTTAAAAGCATAGTGAATTCAAGGAAGGCCAAATAGTTTACTATAACTGACACCTAGGTTATAGTTGAGGTATCCTTTATTTGGGGATAGAATTGATTTATGTGGGTTTTTTAAATAGGCTGGTTGAAATATCTAATACAGATACTCTCTTTCAACCTCTACTTTAACCATTAAACTATGTCCTACTTACTTCCTTGATGTTCTGTTCATTTGTCGGGGCCTGAGAGTAATGGGGTAGAAAAACATTTGGAAAGGGGCTCCAAACTGCTCTGACGGTAATAGTTGCATGGGAGAAGTTGAAAACCCAGACTAGGATTCTTCACTCCCATAAAGGCAGCACCCAAAGAGAAGAGATTTCAAAAATGATGACTGTAGAAAGAAGAATGAAGCCAAATAGATGTTAAACCTTTTGTGTCTTATTAAAAATATTAGCCTGTAGTACTGGAGGCTAGCAATGAATACTTCTCTTGGCCTTGATCCCATATAATCTTTCTTTATTTCTGTGGTGGTGTTGAGCCTTCTTTGGAGACTGTAATCTAATATAGACAATAATCATCCAATGGGAGTGTATAGAATGGTCACCTAACCAGGTATTTAGAGGGTGATAGAATTTATCTAAGCCATTTTTAAAACTTTTTCAGTATTTTTAAGTCAGTACTATCATTTAAGTAGCAAATTGGTGATCTGCCTTAATAAATTAAGGTTTTCTGACCAGTGATTATATTATACTCAATTTAGTTCTGAAAGATTATGGTATTGATTTGTTTTATTTTGAAATTTGGTTCTTATGATGGCTCTTTCACTGGGAGAATGATCCAGTCTTGGAGCCAGAAACTCTACTGAATTAGTTAGGATTTCACATTTAAAAGTAAAAGAAACCCAACCCAAAATAATTTAAATAAGAAAGGACACTATTAAATCACATATGAAGAAGAAACCTAAAGTGATGCTACCAACAGTCAGTCTCTCCTTCTGTCTTTCCTGGCTCTGCTTTTCTCCACTTTGACTATATGTTCAGGTCGATTATCTCCATGTGATGGCAAAGACGATAATGTGAACATCAGGCATACATGATCTTCAGCATGAACTAGTTTAAATAATAAATATACTGGCTCACATAACAGAAGTCCAGATGTAGTACAGTGGTTTAGATGCACTTGAATGCAATTGGCGCAAGTGTCCAATGGCGCTGGGCCTCACAGATGCACACCATGTCAATCAGAGTAAGAGAACACATTTTCCCCCCAATTATTGGACAGAAGTCTTATATTTCATTCTGTAAGGGCCAACTTAGGTTGTTGCCCATCCTAGAACCAATATCTATAGCAAGAGGGATAGGAACTCAATTGATTTGTTTCTGCTAATCTGGACCCATCTCTGGAGTTGGGGTTTGTACCATTCCCACCAAAGACAAATGGCTGCCATGTAATGGGAGACAGGTAAGATGGATACTGGACAAAAAAATACCCACAATTACAGAAAGACAGAATGCATATTTCTCTACTGTCCCAGCAAAAGTCCTGGGACAGTGAGAGGTTCCTACTAGGAGAATTTCACTGGCTAATGCAAGTCTCAGGCTCATCTAGGCCCCACTGGACTAAAAGTAGAGAGTGAGCAGTTCTCCATAGGCTGAGGGGAATTTATGGAGCAGGCAAAGCAATAGCTGTGTACTATAATACACTTGTACATCACATCTCCAATTGCTCTATTTTATATTCTGGATGGAAGTTAGTCTTGTCTGCTGCCATGGACACACAGACCAGAAGAATTACATTATAGAATTCTTGATCTTGAACACTAACAGCTGAATTTTTATTTAGATTATGAAAAGATTAGATAATGTTTTCCAGGGGGAGGGGAAAATTGAGATTTATAGCAATAGTGTCTCTTACACAGAAAGAAGCCATATCTGTATTTCTGGAAATGAAAGCTGCAAGAGAATAAATCATGTTTTAGAAAAAATTAGTAGAAAAAGACAGTTTCTCCCAATTTCATCATAAAATATTAGTTAGCATAGCTTTCAAATGACAGAAATATATGACTCATACAAGTACTTAATTCTAATAAAAGGGCAGGATAGTTTCTGGTATTAGGAAGAATCTACAATTTTTATTTTTTTCTTAATTACAAAAAATAATACAAATATTTTGATACTGAATACATTTTTTAAATTTATTATTGCATTTCTTGAATATTGAGTAGTTTTATTTTTAAAGTTAAAGCTTTAAAATTTTGTAAGTTTCAGATTTAAGTATAGATTTCTAGGGAAGGATCAAAGTTACGAGATGTAATTTAAGAATTTGCTAAATAAAATACTTCCAAGGTAACCTGCCTTTGATTTATTTTTTCTATTAAAGATTAATAGTTTGAAATGTCAAAACATCACAGGTTTGAGAAAAATTTAAGCCTTGTAGAGTTATTCTACATACTTATATTTGATGAGCCTCCAGTGTGCTGTCAGAATACAGTGTAGAGATGAAGGCTGAAAGGTAAGATTCCACTGGCCCCTGTTTCTAATTCCCAAGGTGGGTGTGACTACTGGTGAGGAGTTCAAACAGCTGACAGTACACTTAGATGATATTTTCTGTGCCTCTCCATAGTATTTTTTCAGCTCCAGGCATAATTTTTATTTATGTGAAGAAGTAAGAGACAAAAAATTTTTCTAGCAGACATTTGGTTCTGTGAATACATAGTACTGGTTTAAGGAAGTTGTTGACTTATTCTCTAGTGGAAGTAAATGCAGGAGAAAATAACATTAGCAAAACTTTCTGCTCTCTGAGAAGAAATCTTATAGGACATCCCACATCTGAAAGAAAAAGAGTTCAGCTGTTGTTCATTAAAATAGCATATAACAAATACATCATTTGGGATCATTTTAAAATTGGTTTTAGAAAGAATATTGGGATTGGATGTCACTACAATTTAACATGTTCTTCCTGAGAATCTCAATATGTGGGAAGACTGTGCTAGCTCCTTTGGGAAGAAACATAATATCTCTGCCTTCAAAGAACTGATAATCTCAGTAAATAGGCATGCAACGTATAACAAAAGACAAGAAAGAACATAATGTCTAGTGTTTTAGTTACTTTCATTTCTAATCATAGAGATTCACTGGGGGTTTTCATCAGAATTCATGTAATAATAAGTGAGATGGGACATCATGGAGCTCCAGGATAAAGATCCACTCCATGACATAGGAAGATAAGTGCTGGAGGCTTGTCCTGGTTTCCAGGCAGCTAGTAGAAACCCTGCACCGGTGCTCTACCATCAATGTGATATGGCTACTCCCTGGGTCTATTTTTCCTCCCTGTCTTTTTCTCTGCTTCTCTCTCTCTCCTAGAGTTCAAGTTCAAATTCCTGAGAAAGAATATGTTTGACTTAGCTAATTATTCCTTTAGCCTAAGCTTTTCTTAGCCAACCATTGCCAAAGAATAGATAAGCTAGCTGTTTGTTAGAGTTGCGGGGAGAAGAAGTGATCTGTGATGAAGGATACTGCTTCCTTGGCCTGCCTCTCCCACAAGGCTTTGTGAGTGCAGAGGACACCATAACTCACATGAACGTGGCAGTAAGCATATTGCTAATAAATGCTCCAGGAGAGCAAGGAAGAGAGTGCTTAATGAAACATCATGGCAAAAAGGGATTTAAACTGTGTCCTGAATGGTGAGCAGGAATCTAGTTTTAGAAGATAAGGAGGGAAGGATTTTAATATAAAAGTGTTTTGCTACCTGAATAATAGCTACAAAACAGCCTTTTTCTTTATCCATAGTAACTGGAACAGATTTTTATATAACTTAAAAAAATTGACTGTGAGCCCAAAAACGTTTATAGCATTTAAATAGTTTGATTAAAGGACTAATTTTTTTAGTTGTGGAGGTGAAGCCAGGAGCAGATTTTCCCCCTCAACTAATCAGTGAGTCTTTATGCAGAGATGTGATCTCAAAGTGGAGATAAGCATACAGGGCCTATATTGCCATCCTCATGTGAACTAGATGGGAAGAAAGAAAAGAATTCCTAGCAGAGAAAGAGGAAGTACAGTTTCTAACTACACAAAAAAATGTACAGATCTATTTCTTTGCTTTCTCATCCACTGGTAGAAACCATATTTGTCAACAGCTTTGTACTTTCTGTTATGGTTATCCGAGCACCTAGATAGAAACTTTTCTATTTATATCCCCAATACAAAATTTTTAGGACAAGAACTGATTTGCCCAACTAGGACTACGTTTCCTCACCAGAACAAATCAACTGTTACTGGGAGATGGGTCACATTTATAGATGAAGCATCTTTCTCTGCAAACTTGTGGTTGGAGGTTACTTACTGCCACTTTAGTAAGCCAAAACTTGGAAGTGGAGTGCTGAACAGACACAACAAAAATTGTTTATTTCAGTGATCTCATTCACACCAAGAATATGGCAAGCCTCCTTTCTCATATGAGACTTAATTTTGACTTTTTTTTTCCCTTCAAAATATGAACTACTGATGTGATTAGCTTAGAATTCTCTAGATTTAATACTGAAAAAAGTTTGTAAGGAAACCTAAACTATAATTCTGGTTGGTCAAGATTATAGGATCCCCAAAACACCATAAAGAATTTCTGTGTACTTATTCTTTCACTGATATCTGGTAGATTTGAGAAATTGGACATAACATTCCTGGGATTCTTCAAAGGAGGCATGCCTTCTAATATGAGGTAAGGGATCTGTTATCCATACAAATTCACATTTTCCTCTTTGGTCCTTACAGGTTGCCAGAGAAAACCATTGGCTCTTTTAGAGCAAAGTAACTAAAGCCAAACATTAAAGCCCCCATGGGTACTTTTTTGTTCCTCAGTTGTGGGTTTGCTTCCTCATACCTGCTGTGAGACCACATAATTAATAATAATAATAATAATAATAATAGTAATAACAACAACAACAACAATAGTAACAACAGCAACAACAACAACAACAACAAAACAACTAACACATATTGAGTACTTTTTATGTGTCAGCCACCTTCTAAACCAGTGCTGGACAAACTACTATAGATTGGCCCAGGTCAAATTCAGCCTGTCAAATTCAACATCCACTCCTATTTGTTTATGTAATCTTGTCTTCCATTGCTTTTTCCCTACAATAGCAAAGCTGAGAAGTTACAACAGAGGCTCTATGGTCCACAAAGCTAAAAATATTTACTATCTGGCCCTTTTCAGAAAAAAAAATTGTTGACCTCTGTTTTAAGGATGTGATCTATATCTAATTTAATCTCATAGAAATATCATGTGGTAGATACTATTTTCTCTATTGCCATTTTATAGACGAAAAAACTGAGCCACAGAAAGGTTAAAACAATTCCTCAAGGTCACACAACTAATGAGTATTCTGTCCTCTAGTCTCAGAATTTTGAAACATTAGAGCTATTGTACATTAAAATCCTAATAATAATAGTTCCCATTAATAAAAAAAAACATTTATGAGGGCTGAGAAGGTAGAGTTCAGTAGTTCTCAACCTTCGGACATTTGACAAGGTCTGGAGACATTCTTTGTTGTTACAACTGGAATGGGTGATGCTACCAACATTTAGTTGGTAGAGGCAAGGGATGCTATAAAACATCCTGCAAACACACAGAAAAAACTCCTACAACAAATGGTAATCTGGTCCAAAATGTTGTTAATATGAAGAGTGACTTGAGGACCCCTGATAACGGTCTAGTCATTATAATATAGGTTAGGCTCTTTTGAATTACTATAAACACTGACTCACTAAGTTTACCTCAGTTAATTGATGTTTTAAGTATATATAGGGAACACAGAAAAATTAGGGAGAAGTGAAGGTAGTTTTGGTGGCTGGAGGGATAGACCTCTTTGAGAACTGGACAGTCCTGTGGAGGACAGAGTACTTCTAGTAGAAGCAGAAGTCTCTTGCTTCCAACTTCAGTGTTCTGCTATGGAGGAGACTCACCTACTCCCTCTCTCAGGCACTGCGTTTCTGTGGACTCCTGGTGTCAGGTAATAGAGTTTCCTCATCTGTACTCCCTTTAACCATACAGTTTTTTTTTTTTTTTTTTACTCATAGTTCTGCATTAGTTTCCTATTGCTGCTGTAACAAAGTACCATAAATTTAATGGCTTAAAATAAATTTATTTTCTTAGAGTTCTGGAGGTCAGAAGTCTGACATCAGTCTCAGTCAGCTAAATCAAGTTATTGGCTGGCTCCTTCTCAAGGCTCTGAGGGAAGAATCCATATCCTTACCTTCTGTAGCATTTAGTGGTTGCCTGTATTCCTTCCATTTTCAAAGCACATCACTCTAATCTCTACTTCTGTCATCATATTGCCTTCCCCTTTGACTCTAACTTCTGCATCTTTATTATAAGGACCATCGTGATAACCCAAACAATCCAGGGTAATCCCCCCACCCCAACTCAAAATTCTTAACTTTATCCTTTAAACAAAGTCTCTTTTGCCAAATTAAATAACCTTCACAGGTTCTAAGACATAGGATGTGGACATTTTTAGGGGCCATCATTCAGCCTACCACAGCTTCCAAAGCCTGTTGCCTTCCACTCACTGCTTTCATTCTCTGTGTCATTTAGTTTCTGCTCCATTCAGTCATTCATGTCTATGTATGTTTCAAACTTTTCCCAAGAAAATATCAACTGGTTACCATTCAACAAAAAGTTCTCTCATTGATCAGAACTCTTGTATCAGGCAATCTCCTAAATTGATACACACAATAAGTGGCTGCTGTTGGATCAGATGCTAATTCTCAATTTAGCAATGCAAGGTTAGTGTAATCCTAGAGTTTACAGCAAGATAATTTATGTGTAAGAAAAAGCTGTGGCAGTCTGGTAAATGGCATTAATGGCTCTAGTTCTTATCCTACCCTGTATCTATGCTGTTTGCCATGAGACTTCACATTCTTTCTGATGAAAAGCAAGATATATTGTCTCATCCTTTGATTTTGGCCTTGGCCTTGTGACTTATGGCCAACAGAATGAGGCAGAAGTGGCAGTATACCAGTGCTGAGCCTAGGTCAGAAGGACTTGCCTATTTTTTCTTATCTTTGTGTACTTCTGCCATTGCCATGGGAAACACAGGCCTGGGCCAGCTTGCTGAACCCAAGAAAAGAGTGAAAGACATGCTGAGTCTCTGCCATCAAACAAAAAACTCTGGTAAGGAAGAATGTGTATCCTTGATTGAGTACATATACAACATCTCAATCCTTGGTGCTCTAAGCTCTGAGTATGGCTGATAAATCCAATGAAATGGTTATAAAACCAAGCAGTATGTCCACAAGGGAAAGAGTCCCAAGCATCTATCTATTAGAAGAACAAATCCATTGGGAGTCAAGACTTTCTCATACTTTTCCATCACGTTAAGCAGCACTCATGGAGAGCTGTAGAAAATGCAGGACAACATAAATATTTGACAGGATGAGGAAGTGCATGTGGAGTTTCAGGTGTGACTTAAGCCACAACTCAGGATCCAAGAGCAGGACTTCATCTAGGGTGGGATCTTGGCTTTATGAGACTGGCAGGGAATGTCAGTGTAGTTGCTACACTATCCTGAGGAAGACTGAGACTACAGAGAGATTTTTCATATCTGCCCTTTCCCATGGCACAGAGCAATAATGACCACCATTAGTATGTTTGGGGCATTTGTAAATATGGTAGCCACTATTGTGATTTGCCTGTCACAAGCTATTTAATAATTTTAGCTTGATTTTATTTAAATAATAATTTATGTTGGTACTCTATGGTTAACATGTTTTCAAGGAAAGAGAGAAGTACATGTAAAGCTTCCTGAAATGTAGAATGAGATTTTCCCAGGCATAAGGTATGGCTCAAAAATACAGAAGTATATGACACTTAGAGGTATATAGAATCATGCACAACATTTTCTCTATCCTTTATGTGTTTACTCTGTGGTTGAGGAAACAAAATTCTTAAAGATAAGAACAATTAACTGAATAAATTTTAACTGAGTAACTTTCTGGCAAAGTCTTATTCTATAAAATCTTTTTATGTTAATATTTAACATCATGGAAGTAAGGTTGTTACAACAGAATTTAATTTTTTCTCCTTCTAAATTGATAAATATGTTAGATAAGTAAACTATGTCATAGTCTAAGACAAACTGTACTATTAATTCTTTAAAAGCCTTTTAATTTATGAGTAGGCTCTGGCAATTTGATCAAATGAATGAAGACTCATAAAGTTATGAGTCAGTCAAACATTATTTTTAATCTACTATACCTTTATGACATACATGTAATTTTATCTGAAAATGTTAAATTTGTGATAGTACAGAAAGGACTTTTTTAAGATGTTGATTCTGAAAATTTTAGGCTTTAAGTACCTATTATGGCATTTATAAAATGGATAAGTTTTCTTGGTTCTTTTTATATTGTTAATACATTTGGTATTTTATACCACTACAAAAGTGTCTCTTCTTCAGACATATAAATAACAACAAATACTACTATAATAACCACCTTGAAATGAGATTTTAATTCGTTTGATGACTATAGTAGCAGTTCCCAAAATATGCTAGCTCTGTTTACTTTCAATTTTATTCAGCATATGGGCATAGGAAAGCATTAGCATTTTCCAATTCCAGGATGAATGTGTTTAATGTTAAAATAACTCAGAACAGTTTTATGTTTTTCATCATGAAGTTCAAGCAAAAAATATAAATACAGAAACTTGGGTCTGCTGCTGTTATTCTCTATAAATTTGGTCAAGCTGTCAAGAATATGATCATAGCTTGTGGATCAACTATTGGGCTTCCTTTTACAAGTAACTCAATCGAACATATGATACAATATTATTTATACCAATAAGCCAGTTATATAAAAACACTCATAATGTATAGACATGTTTCTACATCTATTTTATTTATCATCTATTCTGAAAGAAACTTTTTATAGAGGGTAGAAGCTATATTGATTGGTGTCATACCTGGGAGAAGAGTATAAGAAAATGACAGGCATTTGGATTTGAATCTTAGTCCACACAGTTAGCTTGCAAGAAATATAACTTTCATCTCTTATTTCTCAACCGAATTTAATTTCAAACTTGAGATCTCATTCTGCTGAGTGGTAAAAGCTCAATCTCTTTGGAGTTACACTTCTTTACTCCCAGCATTGAGTCCAAGGTTCATGGGGTTTATAAAATGCCAAGACATAGTGGAGGTGGGAATAATGGGAGAATTTGGCATAGCTTGTCATCTACCAGTCCTGGCATCTTTAGGAAGTTTGTCATCTGCCCTTTAGTTGTCTGTCAGCACAGAACATTTCTGAATTTTTATTTTTCCTGACAATAAGATTCTTTCAACTTTTCTCTGTAAACTTGTTGAAAACTATTTTCAAAGGCAAGCACAGCAGAAGCTGTAGAGCTGATCTCTTTTTCACTCAGTCTTCAAGGTAAACCTTCCTTAAGAGTAGACTACTACAACTATGGAAGCACATCTTTGGCTTCTTGTAAAAGTTAAATCATGCTTTTTCACATCAACCCAGCACCATGGCTTGACTCAAGCTATGCTGCATGTAGAGGGAGAGGCTGGCACACAGCTGGAGAGTTTTGTCCCTTCACCATTCTTTGGAGTGTCACTATGTATAGTTTTGCTCTTGGGTAGGGCGTTTGCTCTGCATATTCATAGAGATGCATACAAGTGTTTCTTCCAAGTACCACAACACCTTAGAGAATGCAGTCTTAGGCAGTGTTTGGGACTAAAGCTAGATGTCTTGTAATTGTATTTCTGTGCGTGTGACTCAGTGTGTGTGTGTGTGTGTGTGTGTGTGTGTGTGTGTGTGTGTGTGTGTGTGTAGGGGGAATGGAATGCAATAGGGTGACTGGGACAAGGGGTTGGTAAAGGAGACATCTGGAATAAGCACTATCTTCTAATATGATAGTGAAAATTTAGCCAATCGCAATTACTTTTCTGTTTTATATATAAATTAAGAAAACTGCCTAGAATATACCATGCTGGATAGGTTATAGTGAAGTTGGCTCTCTTATAAATTAAGGGTGAAGTTATAACCACAATTACACCAATATCCATCAACAGCCTTAAAAATATCTGGAAATTCCACTTCTATTAATTGCTTAGAAAAGAAATCTAAAATAGTGACAAATTTATGCACAATCATGTGTAATACAAGATTACTTTTAACAGGAAAAGACTGAGGAGAATAGAATTATTTAAGAATTATGGACGTGGTGGAAAGGGTTTGGAAATATGGTTATGTAACCGAGTCCAAGCTTGCAGCACTTTCTACACAGCAGCCTGTAAATCAAGTGACAGGTATTGGGGCAAGGAAAATGCCTTTATTCAGAAAGCCAGCAAGCCGAGAACATGGTGGACTTCTGTTGTATCAAGGAAAGGAGGAAACGGACAGGATGGGCAAGAAGTGATTGAGGACCAAAGACTGCAGACATCTGGGTGCCAGCAGGGTCCAAGGAAGATTGTGCTTTGTTCTTGGCCCTTTGACTCTAGTCGATGTGAGTCCTGGTCATGAGGTTCCTGTGAATCTTTGATAAACAATCATTACTTTTGTACACATTTCTTTTATTTCTTTGGGAGAGGTACTTTCTGGTAAGGGACTGTATTTTCAGTAAGCAGAATTCCTCTAATGATTAGCATGTCTGTATGTAAGACTAAGTGGATGTTATTAACTTGAAAACCATGGGAACGAAGAAGGCTTGAAACAAGGTGGAGTCAGAGAGGCTGAGCATTTCACTGTTACATATATATATAGTAGAATATTACATGTCCATTAAAAATGTTTACAGTTTTTAATAACAAGGGGAAATGATTCTGGTCACTAAGCCTAAAAAGCATATTATAAAATCAACTATATAAAAATATGCATTAAAAATACAGGAATTATGTCGAGTTGAAAGCGTTGTTTGCCTCTGAATGGGGTGCTTCTTTTCCCACCTTTTCATACTAATATCTGCACATTTTCATCCTGTGACTCTGTGAAGGATGTATTTTCTATAGCATTATCTTTAGATATGTAACACTACATCACTATAATAAATGGTGATAATTGACCCAGATAAGTCAAAATAGAGCCTTACTTTCTCCCATCCAAATTTTTTCCCTGCCAAGTGGTTTCTTTAGGAAATCTTACAGTGTTTATGTTCCTTTACAGAAAATTTACCAACCCTTGGCCTAGAGTATAGAAACCTTTTGAATTTTAGCTTATATATATTTTTTTCCATTGGAAGTATGGAATCTATCTTAAGCTTTTATCCCTTGATAGGTGTTCTATGACAGAGTGTCTGAATTTGTAACTTTAATTGAATATGCTGATATGGATTTCATTAATATAGAGATTTATTTTGGAATGTAGAATTACTGCTCTTACGTATTATCATTAATTTCTGTTCCAGAAATAAATATTAAATCAGAGAAAAACAATTTTAAAATGAAAAGAAATCACAATGGCTTATATGTTGCTATTTGAGACAAAATAAATCTAAAGGGTTCCACCTGCTGGTAGAAATAATAAATTACTACAAATTAAAATAGAAAAATGTGAAAGTCAGCAGTTAGAAGTTAGACTGAAGAGACAATCATCTAGCTCTTTTATTTTAAAAAAAGAATTAATATTGACTATAAAAATAAAATTATAACTCACTTTTAGATAATAAACAGTCATTTAGACTATAAACTTAGTGAAGATAGAGCCAAATCTATCTTGTTCACCAGGATATTACCATCGCTAAGTAAGGTGTTACCAAACATGTATAAATAATTTTGTAGCATGATTTAGAGTTGCATTAAACACTAAATTGTTACGGAAGGTCTTATATTTTAATTTAAACCACCATAAATTTATGTTATAAAACTATAGAAAACAGTAATAATTTTACTCCTTAAATAAAAATTTATTAAAGAATTAAACATAAATATGTCACAATACATTTTATTTCTTAGAATGTAAATGTGTCATTCGGAATAGGCTCTGTTATGCTGGGGTAAAAAAATAAATGATGCCTAAATCCCAGTGGCTTTATAACAACAAAGATTGTTTTTTTGTTCACATCCATCATAGTTTGCCTGTAGCTCTGCTCCACACATGTTTTCATTTGAGACCCAAATTCTTAAAGCTGCCTTTATTTGGTACGTAACTGGTCATCTTGACACAGGAAAGAGAGACTCTTTCTTTTTTCAAACTTTATTGACGTATAATTTTTATTCCATAAATTTTTATTTAATAAATTTGCCTTTTATTAAATTCTAAGTATGCAATTTAATGACTTTTATTAAATTTAGAGTTGTGCAATTGATCATTGCAATCAGTTTTAGAATATTTTATTTCCATCACCCCCAAAATATCTCGTCTCTATTTATAGTGAATTTCCATTCCTACCTCCAGCCTTAGGCAACAATTGAACTACTTTCTGCCTAAAAATTTGCCTTTTATGGACAGTCCATAAAAATGGAAATATCAATATATACCTTCTATGTCTGACTTCTTTCACTTACTATGTTTTTGAAATTAATCCATGCTGTAGCATGTGTCAGTAGTTTGTTTTTTTTTTATTATGAAATAATTTTCCATTGTATGAATATATCATATTTTTTTTTATCCATTCACCTGTTGATAGACATTTGTGCTGTTTTAATTTTTTGGCTATCTCATATAAAGCTGCTATGCACATCCTCACCCAAGATATATGTGGATATATGTCTGGGAGTAGATTTGCTGGTTGTATGACAAATTTATGTTTAAATTTTTAAGAAACTGCCAAACTTTACAAAGTGATTAGCCATTCTACTTTCCCAGCAGGGTTTCACTCTTAATTTTCCCCCACTAAATTTCTGGCTAGTCTGCCAGTCAATTGCTTGTCCGAGCCTTAATCACAACTTAAGGCTAACTGTGATATTGTCCCTCCTGATTGTTGCCAAGGTCACTATTGTTTTTGACAATGCACTGGACATGGGGATTTTCCACTCTGTTCCAAATCAAGTCAGTCCACTTTGTCAGTAAAGATGATGGTTTTCATGGCCTGCCTGCCATGTGGGGTCATGTAGGGAGCAGCCCATGGCTAAAATGCCATAAACTCTTGTCATTTTACCCAGGTTTCAGTAATTTTTCTTGAATAGAAGTTTCTTAGTTATTATATACCTTTGGTTGATTTTAATAGTTGTTTTTTTTTTCAAATGTCCAGGTTTTTTGTTGCTTTTTGGGAAAAAGATTTGCCAAGCTTCTCATTCCACCATTTCAGAAACCTGCCCTCTCTGAGGGAGTTTTCATAACATAAGGTTTTAAATGCTTTAAAACAGTATAAAGTGTGTTATTTCTGACTAGATTTCATGAGACAAAGCAAGACACATAGTCATTCCTTTGTTCAACATGATAAAGCTATATTATTCTCCTATAGCAGGAATACCACAGTGTAGACAGCTTCTGACATGGTTCCCAGTGATCTCTGACTTCTGGTACTCATACCCTTGTGTCATCCCTTCCCTTTGAGTATGGCTTGGACTTAGTGAATGTCTTCTAATAAATTCAACAAAAGTGATGGGATATCACTTTCATAATTAATACAAGACTGTACTTCCATTTTGCTAGTGCTCCCTTTCTTGCTGACATTTTCTCATTCTTTCTCTTGCATTCTTGTGTTGTTCACATTGATGAAGCAAGCTAGTATGTTAGGAACATGGCTAGGAACTGAGGGCAATTTCTGGCCAATAGCCAACATGGAACTGAGACCTTCCTGCTTCCTGAGTGATCTTGGGAGCATATTCTCCCTCAGTTGAATCTTGAGACAACTTCAACCCTTGCAAGCACCTTGATTGCAGCCTTATGTGAGACCCAGAATTAGAGGACCCAGTTAAGCCATCCTGATCCACCAAAACTGTGAGTAATAAACGCTTGCTGTTTTAAGTCACTAAGTTGTAGGGGTAATACCATATTTAGCAATAGATAATTAATATAGAGAGAAACTGAAACATTTCATGAAAAGTAAAATAATCTGCTATGTAAAGCAAAATAGGCTCAGAGCTTGATAGGCTCCTTCTTGCCATATATAAGATTAATATTTCTAAATGAGTCAAATTTTATTGAGAAGCTACCCATAGTTCTTATAACATGGCATTTGCCCTGAATTTCTGTTCTTATGTTATAAAATCAAAAAATATTATAGTCACAATTTCAACATTTCCAGAAATTAATTATAAAAATATTACTAAGCCACAGCAAAGTGAACATATTTTTTATAAAATGAGATTGAAAAATTAGATTTTGGGGTGAATCGTTTATGGTAACACTCTAATTCCCCAATGATATTGTGTAATTGGCAAATGTTTTGATAACTGTGTACTCTTTATAATTTACTTTAGAATAGTATATAAACAGTAAAATAATCTTCATGTATATAAAAAATATTCAGTTAAAAATAGAAGGGGAGATTCTTCCAAAGAGTGGAGTGCGGGGAAAAAAAAAAAGGTGATTTCATAGTAGAGAAACCTGACTAACACTATCACAAATGAGGTGATCAAGGTTAACATTGACAGTGATAAGTCATATTTGTAGTATTGATATGATATGACAAGTATACTGCTTTAGCTCTATGGTATGCCTCCTGAAAACCACATTACTCCAGTCTAATCATGAGGAAAAAGTTATTAGATGAATCTCAATCAAGGGAATTCTACACAATACCTGATCAGTATCCTTAAAACTGTCAAGGTCATCAAAACCAAGAAAAGTTTGAGAAACTATCATAACCAAGAGGAACCCAAGGGCACATGATGACTACTGAACATAATGGGGTATCCTGGAACAGGAAAACAAAAAAAGAACATTAGATAAAAGTGAAGAAAATCTGAATAAAGTATGGGCATTAGTTAATGATAACCTATTAGTATCCGTTCATTAATTATGACAAATGCACCACACTAATGTAAGATGTTAACAATAGAGGAAACTAGATGTGGGGTATTTCTTATCTTTGCAATAAATTAAATGTAAAACTTTTACATTTATAATAAAATAAAATAGTTTATTATAAAATATAAGGGGAGAAGTGTCTCATTCTTAATAGCAACAAAACTATGAAATTTACAGAAATTAAAAAAAATATGCAGGATCTATATGGACAATTTTTCTAAATAAACAAAGTGATAAAAGAAGATGTGAATAATGGAGAACATGCCATACTCCTTGATCAGAGGGCCAAATATTATAAAATTATTTTTTCTTCCCACATTTATTCATAGTTTCAAAGTCCCTCCAAATGTACCAAGAGTATTTCTCATTGAAGTGAACAAAATGTCTCATCTGTTAAAATAAATGAGCAAAGATTCTCAAACTACATTTTAAAAATAAAATAAATTTTATGATATATCCAACCATATATTAAAACATATTATAAAGCTATATTCATTAAAATAGTGTAGCCCTAGTAAAATAATACATTATCCTTTTTTATTTTTTTCACTACATACTGTTAATCACTTTGTAGGCACTAAGAATAGTGTTCAGTAAGTCAGACATTGTCCCTGCCCTCAAAGAGCTTACTATCTGTTGGAGAAGGTACGTATTGTTTACAATTACAATACAAATGTACTGAGTAAATTAGGAAAGACAGAAAGAAATTGCATTTTGGTTAAGACCTCAAGGATTTTAGCAACCTACGTGTAGAAGGAAAATGAGTTAAAAGACCATGATGAGCTAAGTAAATAGTCCAAAGTTAAGGCCATCTGTGGAAAGATGTCTAGCAGACTAGAAATAGAAACCAAAGACAAGAGTCGTGTGATATGTAGCTAGAGAATTGGGCAAGTGCTGTATTGCATATGATTCTGTTAAGGGTTTTGGCTTTTACCCTAAGGGTAATGGGAAGTCATGGGGATTTTTAAACTAGAGAAAGACCCAGTCAGATTAACATACGTAAACAAATTACTTTGATATCCCTGAGTGCCATGAATTAGAGTGGAGCCAGAAGATATGCTTGGAAGTTAGATAGCTATTGCAATATATGAGCTTATGAAGATTTAAATATAAAGGAAAGAATAGAAAGGTGATGGAGATTGCATGAGGTTACAGAGAAATGGACAAATAAGAGGTGTTTAGGAAAAGAGTGGACTGCTTTTTAGTAAGAGGAAGACTTTCTAAACATAGTAGCAATAAAAAGACCAAATAATTGATCTGACTGCATTAAAATTTTATTTTTATACATAAAAAATTTCAGGCATATGGTAAATAGTTGAAAGGAGTTAATATTTAATAAAATTAGAAAAAATAAATACAGTGGGCAAAGAATATTAATAGGCATTTTTCAAATGAGATTTACATGCAGTTGAGAAACATAAAAATATTAAAACTTAGCATTGATAACTGTGATCATAACCAATAATCAAATAAATGCAGATTTAAAAATAACAGTGCTAATTTTAATTTCTGGGAATAAGTAAATTAAAAACAGTGATAATGCCCAGTGTTTGTGAGGATGTAGAGAAAACAGTCATCTCACAATTAAGATATGAGTTCTGATGAAAGTTTAAATCAGAACTCTTTGTAGAAGACATATAAGCCATGTATATATACAAAGAGTTTTTAAAAACATTCATACCTTTTAATTTAAAATAATTCTGAGAATTTAACCTGAGGAATTAATTTGTGATGTAAAGAGGTATTTAATAAAATATTTTCACTAGAACCTTACTTGTAAAGACAAAAACAATTTTAATAACACAAATTCCCGGCAATAGCAAAATATTTAAATAGTAGCAAATGAAAAATTACCAGGAGTCATTGAAAATAATATTTTTAAAAACTTAATGACATGGGAAATACTTATGACAATTTTTAAAGAATAAAGTTGTGACAGAATTTTTATATAATAACATCCCAAATCTAATGTATTTTTAAATAATTATTTCATATAAAATCAATGCATATTCATTATAGAAAATTTGAATGTAAAGAAAATCCTAAAAAACATTAAATAACACTATTAATATTTGAGAGACAATTTTTAATTTTTTAAAAAAATTTTCTGGGCATATTTATAAGACTCCAAGACCCAGTTTTGTTCAAATATGTAAAATGGGGAATAGATAATAAGGCTTACTTTGCAAAGCTGATGTGAGAATTAATTATTACATTATTTAGAACTCTTTCAGTTGCACGTGATAGATGCCTAGTACAAACTAGATTAAACAAAAGAAAATTCCTTGACTCATATAACTAGAAGAAAAAAACCCACAAAAACGGAATAGTAGAGTCTAACTTTAGACACAGCTGGATCTGAGTTGGATCACATTCGCAGAAAACTCTTCTCTCCTTATCTTTGTTTTCCTCATTGTTGAATTTATTCTCATGTGGTTGTCTCTAAGTTGGACCTTGGAGTCCCAGGTTTATGTTTAATAAGCCTGATGCCTCTTTCCCAATAGTTATAACAGGAGTCCAAAGATGAACTCTAATTGATGTTGCAGGGCCCCATGCCTTATCCCTAAATCAATATTGTAGCCTGATGGGGTATGCTTTATTGAGACAGCGGGGTCAGCTTCATTTGAATCACATCAACTGAAAGTTTAAGAGGGAAGACATGCCAAATCAAAATTAGATGCTCTAACCAGAAAAAAAAAAAAAAAGAATTCATAGTGGGTTTACAAAAACAATAGATATCCACTACAAAGATAATGTGCCTAGTTCCTTGCCTAACATATACTAGAGATCCTCTAAGTGACACAATATTTATAGTAGTTTTAGATTCAACAACTGCAGTTAATTTCTGTGAAGACTATTAACCTATGAGCTCTTAAAACAGATTTTGAGAAGTCATTTTTCATGCTTTCTTGCTTATATTCTAGTTATACTTTAATTTCTATTTTAGCTCTTCATTCTTTTATCTAATCATCTGGCAATTACCAAATATCTATATGCCAAAACTATTATTATAAGGCTAGGGAAGATTGAAAGTTGTTTTTAGGACTTATTGTTTAGTTAGGGTGATGTGTGCACATATGTGTTAGAAATTGTTAACACTTACCAAAGAGGTTCAGAGAGTATGCTTTGGGCATTAGAGACAGCTTCCTGCTTGGGACTGAATCAGGAAAATCTTCAAGGTCTAGTTTATATAAATAATGCAAGAAATCATACAAGTGGAGATGATAGTTTAAACACTCCTATGTTCAAGTGAATACCCTGAACAAAAATATAGAAGCTGAAATGTGTAGAGTATGCTTTGAGTATAGAGAGCAGTTCAGTTTACTAGAGTATGAAGTTGACTAGTGAGAAAAGATTATAAAATGGTAGGTTAGCCTCTGTGATAGTGAAGACCACCCCATGAGAACACACCTTGTGCTGTCTTGCTCAATCCCTCTTTGAAGAATTAGAAGGAAATATGACAAGTACTGGAAGCTGAGTTTTAACTCCTCCTGGCTGCCATTAAAACCAAAGTAATATCAGTCCAAAAGGCTTCAATTTACTTCATGAATGTGTGAATTGCTTTAGGATGATTAATCTGACAACAGCAAGCAAAATGAGGGATGAAAAACAGAAGAGATGGTAAGGAAGCCAATATAAATTGATGATAATTAGTGGTTGAGCTGAGGTAATTGTGGTGAGAATAAAGAGGAAGTATTGTATGTTACAGATAATGAGGAAGTAAACTCTGTAGGATTTAGTAATTTTATGTATAAACAAGGGAGCTGGAAGATTTTTAAAAGGCAACTGGAAGGGTAATGTCTTCATCCCTTCAGGCTGGTGTAAGAAAATACCTTAGGCTGGGTGGTTAATAAACAGAAATTGATTTCTTACAGTTCTGGAGCATGGAAATTACAAGATCAAGGTACCAGCAGATTAGGTGTCTATGAGAGCCTTCTTCCTGTTTCATAGATTACTGTCTTTTCATTATTGCTTCACATGAAGGAAGGAGACAAGGGAGCTCTCTAAGAGGTTCTCTTTTAAAGAGCACTAATCCCATTTGTGAGAGCTTGCTCTCTAATTACATCTGAAAGGCCCTGCATCCAAATATCATCACACTGGGGATTAGGTTTCAATAAATGGATTTTGGGAAGACACAAACATTCAATCTATAGCTGATGATACTGCCATATACAGAAATAGGGAAATTAGGCTTGTTGTGGGGGAAATCGATGACAACAACTCTCTCAGACATCTTGAGTTGCACGTACTAATGAAGAACACCGAGTGGAAATCTCCATCATGCAGTTGGAAATTTAGGGTTTGAGCTGTGAGACAAGTGGGGCCAGAAATAAGGGTATTCTCCCTTTCCTCCAAACCCACCATGATCACTTAGTGGGATCAATAAATTAAGTCCTGCAAGGGGTTTGAGTTCGCAAAGGAGTCAGCATAGAACAAACTGATTGCAGAATCTATGAAATTCACCACATCTAAGGGGAAAAGGGAAAAGAAAAGCAACAATGAAAAGAGATCTGGAAACTTAGTTAAATAAGGGGAAAATTGTCCTTCTAAATGCTAAACAGTATATCACATTTAGAATTTGAGTCTAGTTAGATCAAAGAATTAGAAAAGAAAAATGGAAAAATAAGTAGGACTTTATTTTAAGACTTAATATGATGGTGACTAAGATATGGAATAAGAACAAAGAGTAGACAGCAGGCATTCTAAAAATTATTAAAGAAATGCACCAATAAGCAAATGTTTATATTTTCCTATAATTTCTAGTTTTTCTCTTTTGTCATATATATTTCTAATATTAGGCAATAGGATATACCTAAAATCTTTTTTCCTAAAAGAACAAAAGAATATGGTGTTTAAAGTGTAGCTTATAATGCCTGGAGGCAAATGTGATATAAAGAATAGGAACAGCCTTATCTAGCTAGTATATTTCATCAGTAAAATGGGATGATAGTACTTGTCATCAGCTGATCCCAGAGAATTGTTATGTGAGTTAATTGAAAAGAACTATTCAGCATTTTGTGAATGTATAAGCTACAGTAAAGCACAAAATAATTAATTTTTAGGAACTTTTTTATGCCTCTGATCTTATGCTGGTAAAATTATCATTACTTTAAAACAAGCCATAAGTATCTATATTTTGCTCTATGTTCAGTAAACAAATGTTCTCGTTTCTTACACTTATAAATTTACTGTAATTTTGCCTTCTGTGAGATGTTTGCATTTATCTTATTTTTGCCCACTTCTGCTCTAGCAAACACGTGCCAAATAAAATGTTAGTATCAGCAAACAAACATTTTTGTTGGGTGTGTCCTCACTGTCCAAATGTCTGCTTTTAGCCAGAACTATTTGTTTCAAAAGCTTTCATGAAACATGTATTTGTTTTTAAACCATCCCAACAGCTCAAATAATCCTGTCTACATGTCTTTAGGTCACCTTATATTCAGCACTTCTTTCTTTTGAATTCTCCTGTTGGGCAGAATTTTTTTCTGAAGCTTCAGAGTTGCCTACTAGGAATGCTTGTAAAAACATTTGTGGATAGCCCAAACATTTTTAATAACATTTGCTTGGAAAAATTTTACTGGCAGACAGGACATATTATTTAAACATATTTCAAAATATTTATGCATCCCTGCAATACTTTGGCGGTATCTGTATAGCAAGGCTGAATTGATGGTTTTCTAGTTAAGTCTTTTTGTTTGTTTGTTTTTGGCCATTCATAATGGTTGATTGATGAGTGTTAGAATTTCCACACAGTTGATTTGATTAATTCAATAGTTAGGTGTCTATAGCAACCAGGGGTTTCTGAACTTTCTTCCTTCTCAGAGAAGGGAACTTAATAAACAAATTGAATTAACTTTATCATTAATCTCTTCAGATGCTTGATTCTCAGTTGCTATTTTAGCTCTTTCCTTCATCTGTTTCCCAGCAGTAAATCAGAAAATGGTAGATTTGTTAGGATCATTTTGGCTTTAGGATTTAGTAAAAGAAGTAGCTTTAGTGAGAACTGTGGTTCTCTATATAGGGTTTATATCATTTTTTAAAGTTATTGTTCATATTCTATGACTATGTCTAAATGAAGAAAAAAATGGATAAATTATTTGTGTATTTTTGTATAGCTAAAATAAGAATTTATGGTTTTCTTGCATATGTCTTATTAATAGGGTTCATTTTTGTCTCTTTCTGAAATAAAGAGGGATATCTAATTGTAATTATAATATGGTCCTTGCTTTTAGGTGAACTAATCTGCAAAACAAAGAGCAAGAAATATTGAATTTGGCTACCAGGGATGATAAGCCACATAAAGTTAAAAGGCCCCAGTAAGTATAACTTGAATATTACAGGGTTTTAATTTATGAAATACTCATCTCTGATTTTGCCTGTCCCCATGTTGCTAAGTTGCTTTCTGCTTGTCTTTTCCTGCATTTTTCTTTTCTAAATTTTGTGTGTAAATTTTTTCTCTATGTGTTTGTGCTGTAGTACCATTATGTGTATACATTTGATTGTGTGTCATTTTCTGTGCCTATGTATGTGTGCCTTTTCATGTGTACCCACCCTGTTTTTTGGGGGGAGGTGTCGCAATTTACTTTTGATCTCTGTCTATGCCTTTGTCAATACATGTCTCTGTGTGCCTTTATGTCTGCATATCTGTCTATGTATATGATGTATATGAGTCTTGTGTTCTCTATTTCTATGTCTATTTTGATGTATCCTTCTGTGTATATGACTTTGTCCTTCTCTTTCTCACCGTCTTTCTCTCATTTCATTTATGGCTTCTCCAATTTCTATTTGATTTCAGTTCTCTACGTATGTCTTCCTTCTTTTATTGTTACAAACCATTTAAGTTTTGCTGTGGTGTTATATTTACTAATTAAAATTTCCTGTTCTATTCCATTAAAAAATGAACAGGCAAAATTCACAAAAAAGATACAAGTGGGCTGATAAATTTATAAAATAAATATATTCCCACTAGTAATTATGTACATGTAAATTAAAATAGAGAGATTATTTTTATTTACTATCAGATTGACAAAGATATCCATTGTGGGAAAATAGTTATAAATTATAAAGTTATTGAATCAGTATTTTAGGAGGACAACTTGTATTAAAGTTTCAGCTTTTACTGAGCATTTCCTATTTAAGAATTTGTCCCAAAAAATAATTAGATAATTGTACAATTGTTTATTTCAGAATTGCCTTTAGTACTATAAAATTGAAAGTAAATATCTTATGGGAGAATATTAGTTAAATGAATTATGATACATCAAAGATAATAAAATATTAGGTTTCTTTTGTTACAGAAAAATTCTATGGTATATTGATATTAGAAATTAATCAGATTTCAAGAAAGTATGTAAAAATGTAAATATTGTATATGTTATTTTTTCACTCAAATTATATATATATATATTTATATGTGTATATATAGTGCACCTTCTAAATGCTAAACATGATATAGACATTAGAGATATTCACATTGTTTTACATGGGGTGTAAGATAATGAGAGATCTTCCATATTCTTTTTTTGTGGATTTAACAAGCATGTATTATGAAAAATAATGAAGTTGCATAAATTCTGAGTTTTCTGAAATTTTAAAACATGTATATTTTTTTATTTTAAAATATTGAATTAAGTTGGTCTATCCTTTTGTGTTTTTTTTTTTTCATTCCTCAGTGATTCTCTATTAAAAGTAATTTCCAGTCCTGGCCAAGGCAATATTCTTAGGTATTCTGGAAATCTGTGCCTTAATTCATATTACTTTAATAAGTTGTCAAGAAGAAATATTTGTTCAAAGACTTTGGAAAAAAAATTAAGCCATGTATTTGTCAAAATGTCATTCCAATATGAACCATAGAGGGTCTGAACAAATACAATATAAACAATAAAAGTAAATGCTTGGCTCAGTCATTGGATATTGATACTAATGTTGGTGGAAAACCAAACTTAATCGTCTAATTTTTAGTACAGTAATTGTCAAACTTTTATGTGCTAAGACTCACCTAAGATTCCTGGATCCCACTCTCAGAGATTCTGATCTGATAGATCTGGAGTGGGTCATAGATTCTATATCTTATTAATAAGTTTCCCAGGTGATTCTAATATAAGAGGTTTAAAGGCCACATATCAAGAAATAGTGCTAATAAGTAAGTTTTAATAGCTAACCTACTTTAAAAATTTGACAGATTTTCCTTAAATTATATCTAATAGATACATTTCTAGAATTCTTTTGACAAATTATTTAAAGGATCATTTAAGTTATTTTGGAGGCTTGTGAGTTCAAAGGCAAGTTACATTCCATTTCAAGACCTGTTGGCTTTCTGGACCACAATTCTGAACCAAAATTTTCATGAACTGCCAATATTTATCTTTTATTCTTATTATTTAATAATAGTATGAGTTTCCAAGAATATTGTCGTAAAAAGTATGATAAAGAAAATATAGATAGAACAGTACAAATGCAGAATTATGATAATGAAAGCAGCTCTGTAGTGTAAATAAAAGGCTACTGTAGAGCACTTTGATATAATCAGAATATCACATCTCCAAGTCTTAAAAGACTGAATTATATACAATAAATTTATCAATCACCAGACCAGAAATTGGCCTCAAAAGTAAGTCTGAACGTTCTGGAAAGAAGGGTCATGGGATGTGTAGCAAGTTTATAATGTTTCTATAATATATTATAACCTTTTTGTGTATAACCAGGGTGTATACTAAATGTATAGCTTAAATATTTTATAATCTTTAACACAAAATTATTTTTAATTCTATTTTAAATACAGTTTATATGAGTAGGAATGCACAGAGCCTTCCACAATGTAGCTGATATATGAAAACCCCTGACTGATTCAGACAGTTTATGGATAGAAAACCATTTAATTCAGTGTTTCTCAAATTTTAATGTGCATATGAATCACTTGGGGATCTTGTTAAAATTTTTATTGATGGTCTAGAGTATGTGACATGAGATTCTTATTCCAAACAAGCTGTTGGTCCAAGGATCATATTTTGTATAGCAAGGATTTACTTCACCCTTTCATTTAATAGATTAGGGAATTGAATGTGGAAGGACATGGCTTTGCAGGGCATTACTGTGACTCTGGTGAACTTATAGCTATTAGAGCTGAATGGTATTAATGGTAGTTCCTTAAATTCTTATCACTGAGGTCTCTGGTGAGTTCTTGGTTGCTGCCCTTTCTGAGTTGAGAGTTTCAACTTTTTCTTTCATCCTATGAGAGAATTGAAATATGCCTTTCAATAAATTTCCTCCTTTTGCTAGAGCTATTCAGAGACAGTTTCTGATGCCATCAATCTATATATCTACATCTATATCATCTATATCTATCTATCTATCTATCTATCTATCTATCTATCTACCTACCTACCTATCTAATCTATCTATAACTTTGTGTTTGTGTTGGAACTTTCACTGCAAAGAAATATACTATACTTAAAACACATGGAAATAAATTCTTCTCCTGAAACTAAATGATAAATATATTTCCTTAAAAGTTAACACAGATCCACCGATGACTCCCAAATGCCTCTCTCCAGGATTACTCTTCCCTCATCTTTTAGGCTTTATCCAATTTCCTATTTGATAGCTCTATCTAAGTGTCTAAGAGGCATCTCAAACTAAACATATTCAAAAGCCAAAATTGAGTCTCTGACACTTGATATTTCTTTAGCAAATACCATATTTTTTCATACAGTTGCTCAGGTAAAAACCTAGAATCATCCCCGATTTCTCTTTCTCCCTTTCCGCTTTCCCCCTCAGTTGCTTCATTCTAATACAAACCATGGCTATCTCTACTTTGGACAACTACAATATCTTCCTAAACCTATTTGCTTCCACTCCAGCTTTTCCACATGACAAACGACTTTTAAAATATAAACTAGATCATGTTACTTTTATTCTCAAAACTGGTCAGTAGTTTTTTATATCACTGAGAGTAAAATCCTAACTCCCTACCATGATCTACAAGGCCTTATGTGACTTTATCCTTTCTTAAATCTCTCTTTATCTTGTTCCACATTTCTCCTTGCGTACTCTACTCCAGCTGTACTGCTCTCTTTGGATAACTTTAACTAGAAAGTAAGTCCTAAGGACATGGATTTCTATTTTTTTTACCCAATGTTGTATTCCCAGAACCTACCATAATGCCTGGCACAGAATAGATTTCAATTAATAGATATTGAATGAATGAAAAAAGAAGTGTATAATCAATTAATGTAATCAATTAGGCATAGTAAATGAGAGAGACTCAATCACTGGAATTTTGATAGGAAGTGTGAGGTTGGTCAGGATCTTAGTTATTACTACTAACTACTTATACCACTAACCACTTATACCACTAATCATCTATACATGAAATTTCCCCAATTTTGAAGTTCAAGTCCCTTCTCAATAAACTTAAAGCAAGATGAACAGTGAAATAGGTTGGCTGTTGCCTCAGCCTCTGAATTATTGCCAACCAGAGGAATACACGTATTGGTAACTTTCAAGTGACCTTAGTTTAGCTGGGAGCAGAAGAGAGAGACAAAGGCAAGCAGCCAGAGGGATCATTATGTTGCTGTTATGGACTGAATGTTTTTGTCCCTTAAGATTCACATGTTGAAATTCTAGCCCCCAATATAATATTAGGAGGTGGGGACTCTGAGAGGTAATTAGGTCTTGAGAGGAGAGCCCTGATGAATGAGATTAGTACTCTTAAAAGAAGAGACATATAGCTTTCTCTTTCTTTTACTGCTCTCTGCCATGTGAGGATACAAAGAGAAGACAGTCATCTACAAATCAGAAAGCAGGCTGTCACCAGAAATGAATCTGCCTATACCTTAATCTTGGACTTCCTAGCCTCCAAACTGTGAGAAATAAATGTTTTTGTTTAAGCTACCCAGTCTATGGTTATTTGCTATAGCAGTCTGAGCTGACTAAGTTGCTGTTACTATACAGAGTTACTACAGGTAGTTTATATGTCTTTTAGTAAGGAAATAAAATAAATACCTTCCAGTATATGAATTAACCAAATGAATTGCTTGTCATTCATTTCTAAGCCTGTTCTCAGGAAAGGAATAGAGACATAAGATAGTTATAAAAACTTTATATAAGGGAGTCATAGCTGAGAAATCTTATATGAAAACAAAACAAAACAAAACAAAACAAAACAATGTAGTAGGTGTGTTCACAAAGACAAAGGAATAAACAGTGAACATAGGAGTTTTAAATTTTTTTTTTCTTTTTTATCACTCAATACACCTCTGCCGTAGAAAGCAGGCATTCCAGTTTCTGTGAAGTAGTATCTATGAGTACTGCATGTGGAGATGTAAGAAAAGTCCAAACTTGAATAGAACGTTTATAAAAATTTATTTGAGCCAGAGGATACACCTGAAAGCAAAACCTCAACAGACTGAGATAAATGCTTCAGAGAATAACAATATGCAGTTTTTTATGCATTTGAGATTAAGAAGGGAAAATAAAAAAGATTACATGAAGGTAGGAGGAAGTGGGGTTGGGGTTACAGGATAGTTAAGATTATGTGCTCTCTTGAGGATGGTTACAGCTTATTTCAAAGGTACGTTAATCTAGATGTGCAGAAACAGTGAATAGGGCTTGCTTAGGGCAAAGACAAACCTTTTACTAAAAAGTTATATGCCTGGAGTAGACAGTTCCCCGTGACCTGCCCAGTTAGAATTTACGATCATACCACCCTTGTGAGGTTTTTTCCCGTAAATTTTTTTTTAAGTTAATTCACACGCGTAAGTACCTCCTAGTCTTTTTGGCCCTCATTTGCTCAGGAATACATTTACTTAACAACCTTTCTACTATAGATCCAATTCTACAACTGGAAACCAAATTTTAATTAATGAGTGCATAAGATCTGGAAAAAGTCTGTGGCCTCTGTTCTGAGTCTGGAGTTTTAGTGTCCTGGGCAAAGCCCTTTACCACTTGCTTTTTCAATGCGTGGCAATCTACCCAGTAATGTTCATCATATGTAGCTAGTCCAGGGTTTCTGCTTCCTTTCTGGTATGCAGTCTAGCTTCCCACTGGGACAGTAGCCTTGGCTTAACCTCCACACCATTTACCTGGTGTTCTAATCCTCTTTCTTTTTCCTCTTAATCCGCTTTTCCTGGGGCGGGGGGGGGGGGGGGGGTTGGTCCTTACTTTCTGGCTCTCTTTCAAACAAGACTAGCATAACTGCAACCATATATTTGCCCAACAGAATGTAGATACTGTCCAGAGACTCTTCATATCATGCCATGTCTTTTTAGGAATCCCCTGAATATCAGCATAAGCCTGGACTGGGTTCAAGTTTACACTCCTCTTTAGAGACCAGCCTTTCTGCCAAGCTAATTTCCTTTGCCCCAATTCTGCTGGTCTGGCTAACTCTTACATTCTTTTTTTCTGCTACTGACAGCACAGCATGCCTGAGCACAGTCTATATGGGTGAGATACATTCCTGAAGGTCTAAGAAAGAATGAGATAATAAAAATTCTTGTGAATGTTGCTGGGCTGTGAGATGAAACCGATTATACAATTCTGCATTCTGGGGAAGGAGGAAGAACATTGTTAGAAATAAAAGTTTCATATGGTTCGGTGAAAACTTAACATAGGTCCAAGGTTTCACCTGTTGGTTTACTATGGGTGGGACAGCCATAGGAGAAACAGGATCTCTACCACAAATGTGTAGAATATATGCTAATTAATGGAAGCCCTAGGAATCCCCTAGCTGGATTCTATACCATTCTTTTTTGTCTTAGAGTTAAAATCTCTGATTTTCATAGAAGGACGACTACTGCTAATATCCAGTTTAAGATTAAATAAAAGCTTGAATTTAGTAAATTCTTTTATGTGTTCTATTCAGGACTTGTCTCACTTGGAGATGACAAGATTAGGATCCTGTCCTAGTGAACTCAGGCTGCCTAATTTATTACCAACATTAACAAAAATGAAATGATACAGAGGGCAAGGACAGGCATTTGTCATAGAAGGAAAGACTGTTACTTGGCTTTCTACATGGACAATTTCAGGGTACTTATAAGACCTGCATGGGCTAGGGTAAACTTAATAACTCAAATGGAAATACTTAGTTGATAAGACAATATAGTATTCCTCAGTGTAATGCTTGGCCAAAGGGCTTATGCTTTTCCAATTTTGATAGAACTGTTAAAATGTTCTTTATGGAGGAAAATGATATTTTAATATTGGATTTGTAAAAATTACTGTCATCAGGGAATATTTATCACTGCTAACCAAATAATTAGGAGCAGTTTGGAAGGCTATGTCTACTGTCTGGACTAATGACAAGTGGAAGATAGGAAGAAGGAATCAGGTATCAATGTATTAGAGAATTTTTCCAAAATAGTGCCTAAGATTTGAGCAGGTGACAATGACCAACACTTTGTTACAAGCCAGAAAATGTAGGAATGTGTAATCTTGTTATCTGGAATATCTATCGCTATTATATCATAGTTATATAGGTTGTTTATGCACAGGTGGAAGTTCTGAAGCAGGGGAAAGGGCTTAGTGTGTTCTAGGACTAAAAAATATCAGTGTGGTTAAGGCAGAGGGTGAGAATGATAATGGCTTTAAATATAGTCACACACCTCTTGACAAGGGGGATATATTCTGAGAAATGTATCATTAGGCACTGTATGAATATCATAGAGTGCACTTACACAAACCCAGATGGTATAGCCTACTAGACATCTAGGCTATATGCTATATAGCCTATTGTTCCTAATTGATGAGCCAGTGCAGCACCTTACTGTGCTGAATACGGCAGGCAACTATAACACAATGGTAAGATTTGTGTATTTAAACCTCTAAACATATAAAAAGTACAGTAAAAATATGGTATAAAAGATAAAAAATGGTATACCTGTATGGTACCTGTATAGGGCACTTACCGTGAATAGAGCTTATAGGACTGGAAGTTGTTCTGGGTGAATGAGTGGTGAGTGATGGTAAAGGCCTAGGACATTTCTGTACACTACTGTAGACTTTATGAACATTGTACACTTAGGATACTTTAAATTTATTTAAGAATTTTTCTATCTTCAATAACATGGTAACCTTACCTTACTGTAGATTTTTTACTTTATAAGCTTTTAAATTTTTAAAACTTTTTGACTTTTTTGTAATAACACTTAGTTTAAAACATATTGTATAGCTATACAAAAAACATTTATTTTTTTATATTCTGATTCTATAAGCATTTTCTATTCTTAAAATATTATTATTTTTACTTTCTAAACTTTTTTGTTGTTAAAAACTAAGACACAAACACATACATTAGCCTAGGCCTACATAGGATCAGGATCATCAATACCACTGTCTTCCACCTCCACATCTTATTTCACCGGAAGGTCTTCAGGGACAGTGTTGCACATGGAGCTGTCATCTCCGGTGACAACGCCTTCTTCCAGAATACTTTCTGAAGGACCTGCCTGAGGCTCTTCTTGAAGAGGTGTCACTCATTTCAGAAATACGTCCATGATGATTTGCTTGGTTTGTTTGTTCATTTTTTTCACCATAGATTTTCTTATAAGAAGATAAAGCACCATGAATATTCCTCTCTGGTAATGAAAATCTTTTGGTGTTGGGGTTCATGTTTTCAGACTTTTTAAGGAGCTTTTTAAGTTCTGCAAAAGCTTCTGCTAAACCCTTAATTGTAAATTTTTTGGGGGATTCTTCTTTTTCTTCTCCCACAGTTTCCTTTTCTCTTGCCTCTTCTTCAGCTATGCATTCCTATTCCAGTTCTGACAGCTACTCATTAGTCAGTTCCTCAGGAACCACTCTAGGAGCTCCTGAATTTCATCCCCACCCACAGCCAGGCTACAGTTGTTTGTCATCTCAACCACAGCTTTGTTGGTTTTTGCAGCCTCCTCATCCGTGGCAAATCCTTTGAAGTCATGGATGAACTTCTTGAGTATCTTTTTCAGATGCCATGTATACACTGTTTGATGAAATCACCTCAAGCACACGCACGTTTTTTGATGCAATCATAAGTTTTATAATTATTTCAGAATTGCATCAGTGTCTTTCTCAGTTGCAGCAATAATCTGGGTAAAGGTACTTCGGATAGTAGACCTTAAAAGCTGCCATAACTCCCTGATCCATTGATTGGATCAAAGAAGTGGCTTTTGGAAGCTTTTGATATTGGATTGAAGATCATCAGTAAAAAGAGGAATGTATCAACAATAAGTAAAATTATGAATAGTATGTTATTCTTCAAACAGTACTTCTCTGTTTTACTTGCATAGAAATTCAGGAAGGCATCCTGGTAGAGGAACTGTGTTATTTATGACTTCTAATTGCTCCTGTAACACTTTGGCATTGATATGCTTGAAGGCCCTGTGCTTCTCACTGTGCTAGATCACAAAGGGTTTCAATTTGTAGCCTGCAACATTGTTCCCAAGCAAGCCTTTTATTCTGTCCTTAGAAAGGTTGAAACCTGGCACCGACCTAGCCTCTTTATGGATAAAAGTCCTTTCAGGACTCTATTTCCAGAACAGGGAAGTTTCATCCATATTGAATATTTGCTATGGCACATAATTTTTCTCCATAATCAATTTATCTAGAGTTTCTAAAAATTCTTCAGCTGCTTTCACCTCAGCATTTGCAGACTCACTACTTACTTTCACATTATGTAATGAATAACAATTCTTGAATTGTTTAAACCATGGAAGCTAGGAATAAATTCAATATTGTAGTTGAGCTCAGCCTTTTCTTTCAACATCATAAACAAACTTTATGCTTTGGTTGTGGTTGTTATATTGCTAAAAGGGATATGTTTCTCTCTCTGGTCTTTAATCTTGGTAATTAGAAGTTTCTTCATATCTGATATAGGTCTTTCTTGAATTTTTGTTAGTCTGATTGCCTTCGATGAAGTAGCTACTTTAGCAGTTTCTGTCACTTTGTTCTTAAAGATCAGATCTATGGTGGAATGGGACATGACCGATGGGCAAGCAGTAACCATCACTGATTTTCCACCTTCATAGTCCATTTTGTTTCCAGGTCAATCACTCAACATGGCCTTTTACCAGCAACATTAGCAGTGGATTTTCTATGCTTAGGGACCACGATGAACAAAACAACACAATAATGAACAAATTAAATTAAGCACAAGAGAAATAATGCAATCACAAAGCACAATAAACATGAGATGTATGAGGCTGCTGTCTCATACAGTAACATGGCATACTGTTTTACAGCAAACTTTATAAGTAGAAAAAGCACACTCTAAAATAACTATACAAAGTTAGTATAATAAATATATAAACCAGTAAAATAGTCATTTATTATTATCAAGTATTATGCACTATACATAATTGTATGTGCTATACTTTTATATGACTGGCAGCACAGTAGATTTATTTATACCAGCATCACCGTAAACATGTGAGTAATGCATTACTCTCTGATGTTAGGAAGACTATGATGTTAGCATGGCTTCAGTATCAGGATGGCTATGACATCATCAGCTCCATTATAATCTGAGGGGCTCCCATCGTATGTAAGGTGTATCGCTGACTGGATGATTAGAGAAGCAGGCAGGGACCCAGTCCTTGTAGAACTTTGTGGCTATATTAAGAAATTTATATTTTAAGCACAATCAGAAACTAATGAAAGACTGATTTGTGGATGGGGAATCATTTCTCTACTACAGGTGGTACCAAAAAAAAAAAAAAAAGCAGATTGATTTAGGCAGGTTTACTGATTTATAAAGATCTAAGTAAATTATCTTCTGCCTTTTCTTGTCTTCCTTCTAATTAACTTATTATTTTTGGCATTAGACCTACATAGTAGGTATTTTCAAATATGGCAGAGTTTGGATTCTCTAAGACACAGAGGCCAAGAAGGGATTAATTAAATGCACTTAAGTAGGGAAATTGCTGGTGCAATAAAACGATGAGGAAGCCATCATCCTAGATGCAAGCTGACTAGTTGAAGGAGAAAGCAAAGGAAGTTTGGGCAGAAGCATCCTAGACTGTAGAACAGCCTAAGAAGGCCCACTAGGGAGTTCTAGACCCAAAGCTGACCTTCAGAGGCTTCTGGCATCTCCGAGGAGCATTGAAACGATATCAAGAAATCACTAAAGGACATTTTTATTGAAGTAAAATGTATCTCAGTTTAGGTATTTACTTCCAATCAGAAGATAGTCTCAAAGAAAGACTTTATATATGTTTAATTCTCATATTTTTAATATTTAAAAAATATATTTTATGCTAAGTAGAGAAAACCATACAGATACAAAGATCACAATGATTTTGAATTTCAATCTCAGAATAAAAAGGGGAAAATATGCAAAGCTCCATTTTTCTTAATTTTAACAAACTAAATTTTCTTTCCAAAGGTAGAAATATATTTTACTCCAGAGATATATAAAATATTTTTTCAACAAAACTCATTCTAAAAAGATCAAAATGAGGAAACACAGAAGCTTGAGAGCAAATCAGTTATTTATAAGGCAATTAGAATATTAATATTAATTTTTCATTTAGATACTTTACTATGAGAACTTTAAGAAACAATTTCAAAAAAAGTTTTCACAATGCAAAATACATATGAGGTATTATTGACTTGTACACTTGAAACCTATATTTTAATAAATAAATGTCACCCCAATAAAATTTTTTTAAAAAGTATTCAACTTCCCAACTATAACAATGAAAAGAGAACATGAAAAGAAATGGTAACTGTCTTTTAAAAAAATCAACTAACATATTACTAAGTTCATACTACTTTTGAATATATAAGTTATTTAAATAATTATAGCAACTATATTAACCATTGATAAAAGTTAAGGGCAAATTAAAGTAACTTTTAAAATTTATTAAATGCTTATATAGTACTTATTATGTGCCAAGTCTTATTATAAATTCTTTATAAATGTTAATGATTTAACCTATAATAGCCTATGATATAGGTTCTAACATTTTCCTAATGTACACGTGAGGAAAGGTTAAGCAATTTTAAGTCAGGCCACATAGTTAAGAAGTGGCAGAGTGAGGATATGCTCTTCTTCCTAAGACTGCCTTCCAAATTTGGTTAAGCTAAGGAAGTTTCAATACGTAACATTACTTTTTATTAATAAAAAAAGAACTACTTATTTAAAAAAAATAATAGCCAGCTTTTTTAAAGTGCTTACTATAAGTGCTTTACCCTGCATTATCTCATTTAATCTTTACCACCCTGTTAAGAATTGCCACAGGCATACTTCAGGGATATTGTGGATTCAGTTCCAGACTACCACAGTAAAGTCAAGTATTGTAATAAAGTGAGTCATAATCTTGCTAATGGGGGTCTTGCCTTCAATTTGTAAAGAAACTAATAATAAATAAATTTTAAAAAACAACATTTGTGAAGCATAATTATGTGAAGTGCAATAAAACGAGGCAAATATTATCCCACTTTGCAGATGAGAAAAGCAAGGCCCCCCAAAATGAATAACTTCTCTGAAATCACAAAGAAGTAACTTAAATTTGCACTTAGTCTGACTGTAGGACCAACTTCTTAAACTGTGGGCTATACTGGTTAAATTATAAAATTAACATTCTCATTGTGAAAAAAAAATGTTAATTTAAACAATTAATAATAGCTCTTAGCTTCTTTGAGGACATATAACTTTCTGAGGATTTAACCTGAAATAAACAAACATGATATCTATGGAGAGTGGATGTCAATTATTTTCTTTACAGAATATTTGCCTCAATTGAGAGCTCTGTGCAATTTTAAGGTCGGGTGAAAATCTCTTAGTCATGTAGTCTAGGTTAACAGTTGAGCACTCCATATACTAGATGGTGAATTTGTGTTAGATATGTCAAATTTGAAGGCATTAAAAATACTATATTGAATTATTCTAGGTTTATAGGGGAAAACATAATTGAGTTTAAAATCAAGACTATTGTTTCTAAGGTCAGCGTTAAAACAAGGAAAGAAGGAGTGCTCACAGCCAAAGTCTGGAAACTTTCACACTCTGGTTCTTTAACATATCAAGATTACACACTTTATTTTATACAAAAGTATATCTTAAGACTTCTCTGATAATTGCTTTGTGGTAAAGGGTATTAATAGCATACATTCAAAAGTATGTTACATTATAAAGCCACATATAAATAAAAAAATATTTTGTTTCTGTAAAGAATTTATAGTAGTTTCCTAGGAGAGTAAAGATATTAAAGATACTTTGTAGCTGTATTTAAATTTTTAGAACAGGTGACATAGGTCTGATAATCATGGAGGAGCTGATTTTCTCATCAGTAGGTATTTTAGAGATTTGGGTCTGGAATGCAAGTGGGGTCATAGATGAAGATACAGATTGAAGAATTATTATTATAGAAGTGATGATTAAAAGAATGTCAATTGATAAATTGATCTACGAAAAGAGTGTTGATTAACGGTTGTTGGTTTGGGCTGCCATTAGGATCATCTGGAGAGTTTTAATCACCTCAGAGATTCTGCTTTAGTTGGTTTTAGGAACTGGGAATCAGTTTTTCTTAATGCTCTCTAGGTGATCATAATATGCAATCAGGGTTGAAAACCTTCATACAGGTAGAGATGAATTAATAATGGAGTTCAATAAGTTGCAAAATTGTAGAATGTGTTATGAAGAATTTTTGTCCCCATGATAAGCTTTACCTTCTGGGGTTACTCTTGTGAAATTTTCTACCTTAGGTGCAAAAAGATACTTAAAGAGGTAATTAAATCTCCTAATCAACTGATCTTAAGGTAGGACACTTTTTAAGATACATAAGGCCTTAAAACAGAGATCACTCTGATAGTAGAAGGGTGTCAGTGCCAACCAAGCTGATCGAGAAGGGAAGGTTTTGGTGGTGAGACGCTCAGTTGGAAGAAAACACAAAGGGCCAATGTGATAATGAAGCAGTAGGCACCAACTTCATTGTGGGGAAACGCGCTTCTGTTGCGGGGAGTGCAGTTCTATTGTGGGGAGCATGTTTCTGCTTCACTTCTTCTCTCCTTCTCCCTTTCTTGTGCTCCCCTTCTGCTCCCTAGGGGACTGCACGGACTCCACACATATCAGAATACAAAAGTGGCATTCAGCAACATGTGTGTGATACAGTAAGCTGAATTATGTTTACGTATTTTAGGCACAGACACCCTACTACACTAATGTAATATTCCAAATCTGGGTTCCTATTCCTAGTAACGAGCCTGGATTAAAGCCAGATCTGGGACCCACAAAGGAGAAGTCAGATATTCTAAACCTGAGAAGGTTTAGAAATGCCCTTGTTGGTTTGAAGATGAATGAGATTGTATGTCAAGAGGACAGGAAATTCGTGTCTACAGCTCAAGCAACTGAATTCTGCCAAGAGCCAGAATTATTTTGGAAGTGGAATCTTTCCCACAGCTTTCAGGTGAGAGTTGTTGACACCTTGATTTCTGCCTTGTGAGGCCCTGAGCAGAGAATCAGGTGAGCTACTCTGCCCAAACTCCTGACCCTCTCATTGGGAGGTAATAAAATGTATTGTTTTAAGCTGCTAAATTTGTGGCAATTTGTTGTGACGGCAATAGAAAACTAATACACAGAAGGAGAACTGGAAGAGTCTAGTATCACAAAAGCCACATGGTAAGAAAAGATGTTGTACTTGTCCATTAAGAAGTCATTGAGTTTTGACAAGGTGGTTTCTTCCTCTTAACGAGTAAAGTGCACTTATAACCAGGGCTAGTCTTAGTAACCACCGTGGTTTATGCAACTTGGATTTGAAGTTCAGTACCTGGTAGACTTATTCCAGTATGAATTATTTCTTATAGACAGCATTTTATTTGTCTAGCATACTTAAATCATTTCAGTTGGGTACTAGGTCTTTTACCAATCAAAATGGTCATAGCTATAGCAATATCAGTTTTCATTATGGCATTTTGCTATGCAGCTAGGGACTGGAGGTGGAAGTAGTGACTGAATCTGGTGGTAGAGTGCAGGGAAACTGGTAAGGATAGAAGCAAATCTTTGGGAGTGAGGATGGTCTAAGAAGAAGACAACCAGTGGGAACAGAGCCTTATGACAGAGAAGAGTGGGCAAGTCCTGCATGTAGTAGAGGGCAGGGACTCCTGCCACCTTCTGCCCAATTGAGGCTTATAGCTGTGTTCTGGAGGGTGACATTGTAATTTATAATGAGAAACATATATTTGGTCTTCACCCCACTTCTGGTGCAGAGCTCCTAAAACCTCTGGAATTTCCTAAGTGATGAAAGCTACAAAGGTGTTTCTTGTTATGTTAATGAGGTGACTTTTGGACAACCCCTAAGGAAGGCAGGTGCTGGTCACTGGACCAACCATGTGATTAGAGAATTGGAAATTTCAGTCCCACCCCACACACACATCTTCAGAGAGGGGAGAGGGGCTGGAGGTTTAACCAGTTGACAATGGTTAATGATTTAGTCAAAATGTCTATATAATGAAGCCTACATAAAAGCCCAAAAGGTTGAATTTTGGAGAACTGGGTTGGTGAGGAGAGAGTCGTGTGCCTGGAAAGGGCTTGGAAGCTCTTGCTCCTTTCCACCTACTTTGCCTTACATGTCTCTTACATCTAGATGTTCAGTGTATCCTTTATCTCCTTTTATAATAAACTGGTAAACATAAGTAACCTGTTTTCTTGAGTTTTCTGAGTCACTCTAGCAAATTAATTGAACTCAAAATGGAAGTTATGGAAATCTCTGATCTATAGCTGAACTACAGGTAACAACCTAGACTTGTGATGGGCATCTTGAATTGGAAGGGGTCATTGGAACGTTCAATTTGTAGCTGGTTGGTCAGAAACACAGATTACATTATAAGATGCCAAGCTTGCAACTGACATCTGAGGTGTGTGTATGTGGTGTGTGTGGTGTGCGGGGGCGGGGGGCAGGTTGCAGATAGTTATGGTCTTGTAGGAATGAACTCATTCTATGGAATCTGATGCTGTCTCCAGGTGGATAGTGTCAGAATTGAGTTGAATGATCGGACACCCAGCTGGTGTTGGAGAATTGCTTATTAGTGTGGGCAATCCCGCCCCAGACTTTGTAATTGTTTCCAGGAACCTAAAAGATGGAGTCTAGGAGGAATGGCAGGGAGAGAACAACAGTGCTTAAAAGGTAACTGGGAGAGGGGTAGCCCCTGGGAGAGTACCTGGGATGCCAGCAGGGAAATGAGTGTAGCTGCACTGCTAGTAACATAGGCTAATGCCAAGGGAGGCAGTATTAATAAAGATGCAACCATGTAGAAGAGGCCAGTGTGGAATTGCTTGGCTCATACCTGTTTATGGTGAATTTACCAATATTAATCATTCAGAAGTGATTTCTGACCTCCTCTAGGAGGGAGTTTGGGAAGGCTCTTCCATGGATGATGTTAATGAGGGCCTGAGTCAGAAGGCACTTCTTGGTTGTTGTCATGACTCACATATATTAATTTAGAAAAAAAAATCTGTTAAGATCAATAGAGCTTGGGGAAATATCTGTTATGCATTTATAATTTTTTCTAAGTCCCTCTCCAAAATGTTCACTGTTTGATGGTTAATTCAGGCTCTCATTATTTCTCCAATAGTTTGTTATTAAGTAGGCTTTCACTTCCTTTACAAACACAAGGCAAAGATTTTTTGGTTTGGGGTTACAAAAATGATTGCTTCTTTTCATCCCATCTTTGTGTTGGTGTTGGAGAATTGATAGAATCTTGCTCTTTGACTTTAAAATTCTAGTTCATTTTATGTATTTTTTAAAAGTGTATATAATATGTCATTATCATCCTCTTGCTCAAAACTGGTAACTACATTATCAACACAAATTCAAATATATGACTGTTAACTTATTTCTGGAGTCTAAACATGGGAAGAATATCCTTTAAGGTTTCATCTTGTATCTTGTTTTACTCTGTCAGATTGCTTAAGTACACATCTCTTGAATCTGTACCTCTTTTTTATTCCCACTACCATTGGTTAATTTCAAGCGCTTATTATTTTCTGCTGAGACTATTACAATAGTTTCTACCCTTCTGTCTGTAGCCACACTTATAACTCATATTTCTATACTATAGCAGGAACAACTTTTCAAACTCACAAATCTAATTATGTCACTTTGTTCTGTTTAATGGCTTAACATTACTTATTATATAATGCCCAAATGCCTCAGGGTGGGAACCAAGCCTTTAGTGATCTCTACCTATCTGTCCAGCCGCATCCTGTTACCTCTTCTAAATAAATTCTGCATTTAAGCAATACTAAACTACTTGCATTCCTAGCATCTGTGTTTTTGTGCACTATTTATTTTTCACTCCAGATCTTGTCAGTCAAGTCCCCATCTCTGTGCTGCAAGCACCATATTTATATCTGTGTTATAGTGCTTAGTCATGTGGACAGCTACCAACAGTGCAATACTCTTCAAATCATGAACTTCTAGAGGGCTAAAATTGTATTTAATTAGTTATCTTTGTTAATTAAATAACCATTCAGTCTCTAATGGGAATTAATGGTGATTTTGTACTTCTCATTTTGCGAATGTTTCTTTCCTCTTTTAAAATGTGCATATTTACTTTGATACTGAAAGTACGGCCGGTGGACCATCATCTAGGTATGGGAATTACTAGGAGCTTCTTAGAAATGTAGACTCTCACACTCCAGACTTAATGAATCAGGATCTGCCTTTTAACAAGATCCCCACGTGGTTTGTTTTCACAATATAGTTTGAGAAGCAGTTGTGTAGGAGATATTTCACCCAATGGAGAGTTCCTTTTGCATTCAAGATGCACAGAAACCTTTTGCTAGTGTCTCATATATATACTTTAATGGAGTATACAGCTTTAGGAGTTGGTAAGCTTTTTCCACCAGCCAGAAAAAACCTTGCCTTAGACAGCAAAGTCAGTTTCTCTGAAGAAATTGTCATTATTTGTTAAAGAAATTTATGCACCTGAATCTAGGTAGTATTCAAATGGTGGATTCTTTAAAGTAAGTTTAAAGCAACCACCCTCCATCTGGGAGTTAGCCTCATTTCTCATAGGCCTGACCTTTCCAGTGGACAGTTCTGACATTTGCATTAGCCTCTCGGCCTTCCCCAGTTGAAAATATCTACATTTTTTGTTATCTATTATTTTCTACAAGGATTCTTATCTTGGGTTGCTTCTTTTTATTACTCTTATTATCTTTGAAAACTAACTCAAATTTCCCATTTTCTTCTCTCACATTTCTTTTTTGCAATTAGATTCATCCATCACTCTGTCCTTAACATAGTCTAATTTTAGTTTTACTCAACTCTTATGTCAAGAATATTAATGAGATAAATATGAAAGGCTACTTATCAATAATTGTGTAATCTGTTGTTTATTCTGTAGTTCTATTCAGTTATCCTAGAGTCTTGGACAGTGCACAGCATCTTTATATCTCTTCTGACCCTAACTTTTAATATCTTTTCATATATGCAGAATTATAAAATATTTACATTTGGGCATCAATATCTTTCCTGGAACTGTGCCCATATATCTTGAGCAGTGTTCCTACTTGCTTAGAGGATTTGATTATTCTCTAAAAGCAGACTTATAGTTGAGATCTAAACTCCTGTTTTTTTTCTCTAGATTTTCTTATGCTTAAAATATTGCACAAATTTTTCTTAAATAACATCATCTCCAGATCATTCTTTTATAGCATTTGGTTTGTATTGTTCTACTTTGCTTCTGAAAATTTAATAATGACATCCTTCCTTTTAAAATATCTTTTCCTTGCTGCACCTTTCAACACAGGCCAAATCATTTTTGTTTGCTCTTACTACTGTAATTTTCCTCTAGTGTGTCAGAGGACATGAGCTAACCAGGCAGTCACAAAGGCCTTAAAGTCTCCTTGGAGTTCTGTCCTTAAAACTTCATGATCCAACAACACAATGTGGTTAAGCAAGGTGAAAGAAAGGCAGGGGAGAAAACAGGAAATTATACTATCACAGGAAATTGTAGTAATAAAGTGAAAAGCCAAGGAAGCAACTGGCCAGCAAGTCATAAAATTCTAATCATGCAATGGGGATAAATTGAACCTCTACGCACTGGCTGGCAGAGTTTTGTGTTGTTCTTTTAGTCTTTATTCACATCTAAATGCTTACTTTGGTGACTTGAAGGCCACCTGGTCATTTATAGTTGAAGAAACTAAGACGAAGACATTTAATGATGTGCTTAAGGTTTCACGGTAATGGCTGGCAGGACCAGGTCTAAGATGTGGGTCCTCAGACTACTAGAGCAGGATATTTTTCATAATAATTAGGACATTTCCTAAATAAGTAAATTTATTAAAAAGTCAACAAGCTGCCAGGTTTGGTTCTCCTCACACTTTAATGTAGTAAATCCTTCCCACAAACCATGAAGTCTACTTCCCACTTTACAAATGAGAAATCTGAGGTTATGAAAGGCAAACATGAAGTTCTTAATTGTGAAAGTGTTCTCCTTCACTCCAGAAGATAGGTTCACATGCATAAAATGACTTTCTCAAGTGAGCAACAATAACCTGAGAGAGGCAGGAAGATGAACAAACTCTCTCAAGGTGGATAGGTGCCCTGTTGTTGCTATAGCAACTGAGAACTGATGTACAGGCATTCCTGCTAGAGAATTTTCTTATATGGAAGGTCTCTTTCTATCTGACCAGTCCTCTGAAAGAATTTGACTAGCTTTGTTAACTATAGCAGAGGTAGCCCAAATGGGTGGCATGTACCCCAGGAAAGATGCAAGTCAGTCTACTGCAATTTGAGAAATATGTTAAAAGTTTTTTTTATTAAGATATATATAGTGCACCTATTTTATTAAGTACCTATAGTAAGTATATAGCTTAATGAATTTTCGCAAAGTGAACACATGTTTGCAGCCAGCATCAAGATCAAGAAATATAACAGTAGCCTCCTAGACATCACTCATGTTGTTCCTGCAAATCAATACTCCCGCAAAGGTAATCACTAATCTGACTCCTAATGCTATACATTAGTTCTTCCTGTTTTTGAGTTTTGTCTCAATGGGATCATACAGTATGCACTCTTTTGTATCTCGTTTATTTCACTCAATGTTATGTCTGTGTGTAGTGTAACTAAGTTTTTTATCTGGTTTAGTTTTTACTTTTTGTGTATTTTTAATGTATGTAACATAACAGTTCAGTAGTAGATTCACATAACCTATAAATAAGCATAACATTTATTGGGGATGTGTGCTTAAAAAATTTAGAATTCTCAGATTAAAGTATGACACCACTCATGTGAATATCCTGACTTTAAACCCAGAGAAATCCATAACTGGACTATGATCCTGACCTTAGCTAGACATTTACTTTCAACAAACATGTATGTTTTGAGCACCCACTATGGACAAGTCTTTGCAGGTATTGTAACACTTACATTAGCAAAAATAGGCATTGATCAGGCTCTCAAGGGGTCTATCCCTAGTGTAGGAAACAGCAGTAAACTGAAATGTTTATTCCAGATAGAATTAAGAGTCTCTGAACAAGGAACAACTAAAATAATGTAGGAAGCTAACTGAAGAATGACCAATCATCTGGGAAGCTAGAAAATTTCATTAAGAGTTTTACTAGATAAACTTTGAGCCCCTTCAGCTTTCCGATTTTCAATACTTAATCAGATTTTTCATTACAGAAGCAGGATCTTGATTCCCAGTCTATTTATTGCACTATGTTTCTGGTTTAAAGCTGTACTGTATATAGCTCTTAACAGTCAAAAGGGGGCAGCATTCACCCTTTTTCTGATATTCAGAGAATCCTTTGGCTACATCCCTTTCTTTCTAGGAAAAGAATACTTGTATCAGATAGCATTTTAGAACATACACATATTTTAAGCCCCTTGTTTTAATTGTTCATTTATAGAGATAGTAACTGATTTGTACTTTCATGTCTTTGAGACCAATGTATTACACATCCATAAACAAATTTAGGCCATCTTGGTGCCCAGTTCCCTTATTTCTGCCTTTGTCCCATGACTGGGCGTGGCAGTCTTGCTCAGACTCAGATTGCTAAAGGGCGGTGGCTGGAATGAACAAAAGGAATCAGACCTCCACTTTTATCCTGAGAGAAAGATTGCCAAGGGAAGCCTGGGTAGAAAAAAAAATGCTGTCTCCATTATTGTTTTAATTACAAATGCTTTTTCTAATTTTCTGAATTTTCACCTTTTAAAAATCTCTATAAGTATAAAGATTATATTAAAGGTAAATAAGATATGTGCACTATGGGCATAAATGACTATATTCAATCTTAGGTCCATTCTTCTCTTTATTAGCCAAATAACCTTTGGAGTTTAAGTAATGCACAGTTGCCTGCAGTTTTTTTCTTGATGATGCAGTAGCAGAGGGTGTGATGGTGGAAAATGAGAAAGGTTTAGTGCTAAATCTTTCAGACTATGTATCTTGATGACCTCTAACCACCAAACCACCAGATGACTGATATTTGTTTTGTTAGTTGAAACACTAATTTTAATAACTGACTTATAGCTCCTTCTTGTTCTACTTGAATGTTTTTGAGAAAATCGATATTGACAGCTAAAATTTAAAATTATCTCTCCTTTCTAGATTTTAGCATATAGTATGTGGCCCTAAATAGCTTTCTAGGGACTTTTTTTTTTAAGCGGACACTTTAACCAAATGTCTCTGTATGATAAAGAAGAATTGCCCACACTATAGTTAGCTTTCCTAAATATCAAGCCAAAGGTCAGAGCAAAGGTTATCTGCTTTCTTTCTTTTGTGAAGAAAACAAGGGTTTTAGTCACTATGACTGAATTCAGAATAGTAGCTAGGGATGAGGTGATTGCTTCTTTTTTAAGCAGAGACCAGAAATGGAATGAAATTGGAAGAGTCACAGAAATAATTACATTAATATTAATATCAAATAACAGCTGATAGTTTTTGTAGCAGTTACAAATACCTGTGACCTTTAGTTTTAGATTTTTTTAAGTGCTTTGCCCTGTCAGATAAATGATGCTGGGAGAACAGCTCTTGAAAATATCATTGATGCATCATGTCACTGTGCTTTGCCACTTTTGAAAGATGTCATGCCATACAAAGTTTCCATGCTACACTCACAGTCAAAGCAAATAGTGTGGTGTATCCAGAATTTCACAAGGCAAAAAAAAATCTCTCAACCAGTGACTCTATTAAGAATCATTTACCAAAATTAACAAACACTGAACAATATATTAAGACTAAAGCCCATGTGAGAAATAAGACAAAAATATTTGCATTTTTACTGAAATTAAACATCATGAAGTTGAGACTATTACCATTTAAACAAAACAGTGAATTTGAATATGTGTGTATCAAGAGATGAGTTAGGACTTACTCATGAGGCAGAGGAGAAAGTTGGGTGACCAACCATCATAGGTTGTCAGGGACTGAAAAAGTGTCAAGGATGTGAGACTTTCAGTTTTGAGATCGGTACCATCTCAGGCAAACTTGAAAGAATTGGTCACCCTAGCTGGAAGAGATCTTTGAGGCTATCTAGTCCCATAATCTTATTTTACAGTTGAGAAAAATGAAGCCTATGGAAACCAAAAGGCCCACCTAAGATCTTTGCAGAGTTCTTTTTCTCCCTTTTGGCAATGTCTTATCTGTTTCTCAGGTCACATATTAAATTCAGACCATAGGATCATGTGATAGAAACAAATGACCCTTCTCATCAAGTGGGGCTAGGGTGGGGATGAGCATAGAATTGGATGACTCTCTAAGTATCAATATTCTTCTTAGATATAAAGGTCACTTGGACAGCTTTGGGAATACCTGGGTACTCCTCCAGATGAGTGGAGAACATCCTTATCAATAGCTTGAACACTGTTCTGAACCTTTCTGAGTCACACTGCAAAGTATAAAAGACAGAAATGAAGCACTCAGTCACAGAGGGAAAAAACTAGGTTCTGAGATTTAAACTACATCAGGAATTCAAAACCTTTCAAAAGTGAGGGACAGGTTGCTAATACTTTTTCAACTGGGTCATAAGAAAAGCAGAAAATGTAATTAGATCATTCAGCCTAATCTAGGGGCTTCATTTATAGTCATTCCTGGGAGGATTTGCCTTTGTAAATGAGGGCCATGAAGGATAATAATTACTTGAATGAAGAAACTGAGTATGAAGTATTATACAGCTGTGTGTTGATGAGTTAGGTGGTAGAGTGGGATAAAGACTGCTTTCAGCATTTTCTTAAAGTCATTCTACAGAGATGACTGCCTGTACCAGAAAGAAAATGAAAACTACTAACTTACTTTCATTTCCATTCATCAAGGAGAATATTATAGAACTTAAAAAGAGATCAAATATGGTAAAAATATGGTACACATAAGGTAAAACATACTCAAAATAGGACAGATAGAGGCAAGCGTAGTAAAAACCATTCACAACAGGCTCTATAGAAAAAAACTGGATTGAAATTTTGGTTCTCATACTGCCTCTGGAAAGTTACTCAGAAAAAGACTCATTTCTGTTGTTTGAAAAATAAGAGTAATTGTGTAAACTTCAAGTTTCCTCTGAGGATTAAATGAAATAATATGGGACAAACATTAAATGCATGATATGTTTTTCATAATTATTAGATTATTAATTTGAGTAGTTAAAAATATAGAAACAGACAAATGCCACAAATTTCTCAAGGTAGTGGAAAATGTAATGGACTATTTGACTAGAAACAAGAAATTAATTCTAATTTTTCTGTAGAGTCATCATATGACCTTATGCAAATTACAAATATTTCTAGGCCTAAGTTTCTGCAAAATGAGAGATTTAAACTGTTAGGGGCTGTGGTGAAATCATATGTTTATTTGGTCATTTTTTCTAAGCATACCTTAAATTCTTAAGAGATTGTGTTATAAGCCAGGTTCCTGGGAAGCAGACTCTGAGATGGAGAATAGTGTGTGGGTGGTACACAGGAAGTACTCTCAGCAATAACACCTGTTAGAGAGGGGAAGAAATGGGATTAGGAAAAGGAAGAGGTAAGCAGTCAACACAAAGTCCTTGGCCAAAGCTTCTATGGTAGATACTTTGATAGATCTTGTTGGAGGAACATGACCAATATTACAAGTGCCATGACTTTATGATTTAGAAGTGAGCATGGTGGACACCTTTGGTACTATCTTCCCAGTGTTCTACTCCTATGAATTGTTCCTTCTCTCATTTCAACTCTGCAATTTGCAGGGTAGATGCCATATTCTTATAGATTCTGCCACCTTGCCGCTGTTGATTTCTCCAGGATTAAGTACTTAAACTAAGTCAATTTGAGTTCATTTTTAAGTTTACCTGGGAAAGATAGTCAAATCTCTGGTGACAGGGACTAAAATGTACAACTCAGTGTCTGGCATTGCTCATAATCTCTGTGGGTAAGGAAATCATGATGGACTTCAAAACCCACCATGCATATTAAATAATGATAAAGAATTCAGTCTCTAATAAGTCATAGCAATCCTAAGTATATATGTACCTAACAATATAATTTTAAATTACGTGACAAAAAATTGACAACTAGAAACAAATAGATCCACAATTATAGCTGGAGAATTAAATATTCAGTAATTGAGAGAACAAGAAGACCAAATTCAGTAAGAATATAGAAGACATGAATACTATCAACCAACTTGAACTAATTGACATTTATAGAACATTCTTCCTAACAACAAAAGAATATACATACTCTTTAAGCGCATATGGATCATTCATCAAGATAGACCATGCTCTGGGCTACAGAACAAACCTAGAGAAATTAAAAAGGTTGAAATTATGCAGAGTATGTCCTCTGACCATAATGGAATTAAGCTAGAAATCCATATCAGGAAGATATCTGGAAAATCCACACATACTATGTGGATTTTCACAACCTTCTAAATAACCCATGTTAAAGGGGAAGTCACAAAGGAAATTAGAAAACATTTTGGAAAAGTTACTACCCTAATTTGCCTGCAATTTAAGTTTCATTATCATACTATGTTTATGCCTGGAAGTTCATGAATCTAATTATAACATATTGAATTCCAGGTAAGCACATGAGCACTAGACAAAGAGCTATACAATAGCCGAGTGTCACTTAAAATGACCTCACTTGCCAAATTGAATGAAAATAAAAATACAACACATGAAAATTTGTGGAATTCATCTAAAACAGTGTTATATGTTCAATTTATAGAATTAAATGCTTACATTAGAAAAGAAGAAAGGTCCTAAACCCATGAGCCTTAAGAATCCTAAAAAAAGAGAAACAAATTAAACCTCAAAACAAACAGAGTGAAGGTAAAAATTAAGAGTAGAAATCAAAGAAATAGAAAACAAGAAAATAGAAAAAAATCAATGAAACAAAGAGCTGATATTTGGAAAGATCAATATATTGAAAAATTTATACCCTAAGTAAAGGGTGAAAAAGATAAGACAAAAAATGACTGATATCAGAAATAAAAGAAACATCATTATTGAGTCTGCAGACATTAAAAGGATAAGAGATTACTACAAACAACTCTATATCTATACACTCAATACTTTTGATGACAGATGAATTACTAGAAAGACAAATGCTATCAGAAAACTCATGTAAGAATAGATAACCTGAATAGTCCTATATCTATTTTAAAAATTATTACTTCTTACTAAACAATTAGAAAAGAAATAACACCAAGTTTACATTTACACAAATTCTTCTAGAAAATAGAAGGAACACTTGTCAATTTATTTACTTTGATATCAAAACCAGACAAAAATATAACAAAGAAAACTAGAAATCAATATTCCTCATAAATAGATGCTAAAACCATTATCAAAATATTAGAAAATTGAATCCAACAATATACAGAAAGGATTATATATTATGATTAAATGAATTTTTATCCAGGAAACACAAGGCTGGTTCAAAATTCAAAAATCAGTGTAATTCACCATATCAGCAGACTAATGGACAAAAAACAATTTTTACAACAGATGCAAAAAGAAAAAAACAAACCCTCATTTTATAAAATGTTTATTCATGGTTTAAAAAACAAAAACTCAGTAATCTAGATATAGAAGGAGACTTCATCATCCTAATAAAGGGCATGTAAAGAAGGTATAGCTAATATACTTAGTAGTTAATTACTGAATGCTTTCCCCCTAAGATTGCGGGGGAAAAGCAATGATGTCCATTCATATCACTCCTGTTCAACATTACACTCAAGGTTCCAGTTAATATCATACAGTAAAATCAAGAAACTATAGATATATTCAAAAACATTGATGAATCTCAAATATAATTACACTCATGAGAGAAGTCAGACTCAAAATGTACAACTGATTTCATATGACATTCTGGAAAAGGCAAAACTGAGGAGAAAAAACAGATGAGTGGTTGCCAGGGGCTGAGGTTGCAGGGAGAGTTGATTACAAAGGGTACGGCAGAATTTTGGAGGCTGATAAAATAATTCTACACCTTGTTCATAATGGTCGTTTCATGGCTGTATGTGTTTGCTACCACTCAGAATCATATTTTAGTATAGGTAAATTTTACCTCAGTATACCTCACAGAGAAAACAAAACCCACCCACAGAGAGAAATTATGATGCAGGTTTACCTTTAGAACAAACTAGTGCTGTTTTGTCTGGGGTAGCAATTTTTTCAGAAATTGGGTATATCTCTTTTTGGAGTTTGGTTATTCATGTATTCTATGGATTACGTGAGTGACCCAGTAGCCCAGTGTATTTCTAATTTAATCTACATATTTTTGCCTATGCAAGTTCAAACTAGGTTTCTATCTCCTGCAACAGACAGTTCTGAGTCATGCGTGGAAACAGACACTTGTTCAAGTCACTGTTATATGAGGATGTCTGAGAAGTGCTATAATAGAGGTAAAAAGTATATAGGAACATTGCAGAAAGTGATTAAGGCTGACTGGGGATAGCAGGGGTACATAGTAAATGGGTTGCCCTTGAAGACTTTTTGCAATTGAAGTCAGGGAAAGCATGTCCCACTTTAAGGGAACAGCAAGAGCACATGTAGAGGACATGATTAAACATATGGATGAGGTTGTGTGGTGTCTTCAGAAATAAGAGGTGCAATATGGCTAAAATATAGAGACTACAGTACTAGGCAGATAGTGGAAGGTGAACTTGGAAAAGTAGGCTTTTACCAGACAGCAGAGGAACATTCCTATGTGCAAGTGTTTAAACTTTATAGAGTTATATAGCAGTGGTCCCCAACCTTTTGGCACCAGGGAGAGGTGCTCCTATTGTTAGGTAGCTAGTCAGACATGAATGACAGGAAGAACAAAGGAATAGGGGCCCAGCCTAGAGACTGCCCCCAAAACACCCTATTGGTGGTTAGAGAATCCCTTCTGCATTCTCAGAGACAAAGGAAAGGAGGGTCATCGTGTTAGCTAGCCTAATCCAGCTATAGATGCCTGCATAGAAGGCACTACTCTAATTTACTCACAATTTAAGTTTCCTTTTAATTCTATGTTTATGCCTGGAAGTTTGTGAATCTAATAACAGAATGAATTCTGGATAAGCACATGAGCACTAGGCAAAAAGTTATATAGCAACTGAGTGTCAGTCAAAATGGCCTCACTTGCCAATCACCTAAGAACATCTTTGTAATCACTCATTACAGCTCTAATTATCAAAGACCTCTCCTTCCCCTGGGGTTACAACTTTCCATCTTCTCTGGCTATAACCTGTGCCCCCGCTCCCAAAGGGGTACATATTCTTATTCCCACATGGTTTGTCAGTTTTAGGCTTGACCCATCTTCTACCTCATAATGTGTTTTTAATAAATGAATATTTCACATATCCACTGAGTTGAAATTCATTTCCTCATTGGTGATAAGGACCTAGAGGTGTACAGATGTTACCTGAACTCCAATCACTGCAATGGTAACACAATGAGAATCTAATGCCTAATGATCTGAGGCAGAGCTGAGGTGGTGATGCTAGTGCTGGGGAGTAGCTACAAATACAGATGAAGCTTCGCTCACTGGCCTGCCACTCACCATGTACAGGTACCCTGCTATAGAAGGTAGGGGAATGGTGTGCTCAGATAAGAATTTCTGAAAGATGATTAGATAAAGTTTGAAGAATTATCCCACAGGATTAGGAATAAATCAGATAGGAGGCAGTTGCTCTAGATTAGAAGGCCTAAAGATGACTTGCTCTGAATAGAAAGGGTGAGATGATGTTGATGTTATTATTATAGCAATTACCACTTACTTACAACTTCCTAAGAGCCAGGAATTATGCAAATGCTTTAAATACATTATCTTGGTTCATCCTGATAATCATACATGGTAGATGTTATTATGCTAATGTAGTGGCCAGTGATTTTCATTGAGTCCATGTGGGTAGGGTTGACCCCACTGTCTTTCCCACCTGCCTAGAGGTGGGGACATAAGGGGTGGTCTTGTGTCCCAGGCCATCAAAGCAGCATATTCTTTTTACCCCTGGTCACAGCAAATGGTGAGGGACAGGCAAATACTTCATTTTATTTATTTTGATTAGTCCCATGACTTTGGTAGGAATTATCAATCAAAGAAGATGAATTTCCTCTACTTTGGATAAAGAATAGAAGAGAGCTACCAAAACCATTTGTTAATTGATATTAATTCTTTAGCCCCATGTTTCCTTTGCAGATTAGTTCTAAGAAATATTCTGTGGGAAAGTGTTCTATTTTACACATTAGCTTATGTTTACATATAAACAGTGCATATTATATCCCCTTCAGAATTTATCAGTGGCTCTAAAAATCCTTTAGTAATCTAACTTTAATTCACCTTTCTTAATGGTATGCAATAAAAGAACTCTTTTCACGCATTTATTGGTAACTACTTACCTACCACATTTTGGGAAATACAACTGTAGGCATTTATCTCCCTAACTTTTGTTAAACCACTCAAGATTTTAATAGCAGGGTAAAAGGCAGTGCTCACCTTATCTCCTATATCTTTTAAGCCTGCATTTCTCAGCCTTTCCACTCCAACACTTACAAAGGTACAGAGCGTGATCTAAAAACAAATTATAAAATATAAAAGACGTAGGGCATGTTTTGGTCAATTTGGATTTATATAATCCCATATTACAATTTTCTGCTGCCTTTGGGGGACCCTGGAATTTATCATTTGACAACTGTGGAGAATACAGTGTTGCATTTGGCTTATAATTGTTCCTGAGACTCCCAAAGAAGAGACCTAAACAGATTACTTAAGAAAAGGAATAATAATGTGAAGTAGTAGTGGAATTCGAATTCTCAGCAGCCCAGTCCTCTAGATGTCTCATTTTTGAATCTGGAATGTGAAATAGGCTTGAGGAGTAATTGAGAAAATGCCCAGGGTGCCTGATATAGTGCTGACTATGGTAAATACAGCAGTTAAAAGGCCCAACCATTGTTATCTTCATGGAATATTCTTGCAGCTTCAAGTGATGTCTCTGAGAAAGATTCTGTCTACTTGTAAGTCACCTCCAATTCTCTTCCTTATAACATTTGATGAAGTGATACATAAAATGCAATAAAAGTGAGAAAAAGAAGAAAAACATTATTTCTAAAAGAAAAAAGCATTTTATAGGATATAAAAGAAATCAGATTCATAGGGAAGGACATCACTGGGGTACCTGTGACTAACATAGGATCTGAAATAATGAGTGATAATTAGAAACATTTCTTTCTGAGACATTTCAAATGCAGAGGAATTCTTCTCTCCTAAGGAAACTTCACAGTGTTTTACTGATGACAAACTGGTGCAATAAAAATAAAGATGCACTGAAACAGAATTTTTACAATTGTGATTCTTAAACACTTAGCACTGCTGTGGAAAAAAATACAATATACTTTTATATATCCAAGTTATCTTATTTTAGCACTGTTTTGCAAACAATTGAGGAGGCTTAACAATCCATGTTAAAATGAGCTCAAAACGTACTCTTTGAATGGATTTCATTGAACATGCTCAGGGAATCTAAGATAATTTTAGGTTTTCATTTAGAAAAACCCACAACTGGTGTTTCTCATTTTCTTGTTTAGCAGCTTTTTGACTACAGAAGGCTTAGAAATTATAATAGAAACTTCTAGAAGATATACATGCCTTAGAGATGACAGTTATTTTGAGAATGGAAACAATATGAAAGACAGAAAAGATGATGGGAAATGTTTCAGGGGTAGATGTAATATCTGCTCTGAAAGAATTTACAAATTATTGGATGGGAAATACACATATATACAACTGAACACAACTAAGAGCATTATAGAGTGAGAATGGAAACCATCCACACAGTTTATTTCCCCATTAACCTGATTTTACTCTTCACTGTTGTCTTCAATATCACACTGTCATTCTTGTGTAGGGGGAGGGAAAAATCTTTTTTTATCCTCCTAGGTTCTCTAGCTGGGGCTCTGAGAATTAGACTGACAAAAGACAAATTAACAAGAGAAAAACAAACAGAAGTTTTATTAAACATGTGCATAACCTTTGCAATTGGGAACATTCAGGGATGAGTAACTCAAAGAGGTAGTTAGAACTTGGGTTTATATAACATCTTTACAAAAGAACAATGAATTTTTACGGAAGTGACAAGACAAAGAAAAGGACTTTGGTCAATATATGGAGGAACTAATGGAAGATAAGAGCTCGTCAAGTTATGTTGATGCCTCTAGTGTGGTCTCTGGGTTGTTAAAGGTCTAGAGTTTTCTCTACTTCTGCCTTCTTGGTAGAGAGGGGTGGGAGGGACACTTTTATAACTTTATGACCTGATTTTATAGGCAAATAGGAGCAGGAAAGAGAGGTACATGTTTTTGTTGTTATTGTTTGTTTTTATTTTGTGTCTGTTACTTCTCAGTTGCCTTAAGCTCAAAATTATCCTTATTGCCAAAGTAATATATTTTGGGTTGATATATTCTGCTACTCTTCACCAGGATGCTCTTGCTCTAAATACAAAAATTGCAAATAACTTTACTGTTCATTCCAGGAACTTCTTGAAAGACCTATCAACACTTTCATAGACAGCATCAAAGACCATTTATACTTTAAGATCTCAGAACTGCTCACTTCAAAATACTTGCCTTGTTGTGTCTACCAGTCCTAAACTATCATTTGAGAGTCCCTGCCCAATTCTAACCAAGTCTCTTTATTAGAAGACCTGCTGTAAACCAGACTTCAGAATCCCATAAATATCCAAGATTCTCTTTTTTCTTTTTGAGGTGCTACTATGATTCTCTGAAACTATCGAGGCAGTATTCTCCCTTACCACAATGAGCTTTGTCTTATTACAGGTTATTTTGGTAACATTTTAGATATTTTGGGAAGCCAGCATTTTATAATCTTAGAGGTTCCAGGGAGATTCAGTCAAAATAGGGACTCCTTAACAGTCAGATCTGACTTGAACACAGCTGTTCTGTTGCAACCTTTCAAGCCTTCTCTGAATTCACCCTAGGGTGAATCTCACATTGGATCAAACTTTGGTTTCTTTTCATTAAGCACCCAGAATGCTGAATTTATTTTATTTTTCTTTTAGGAGTAAGGAATCCTTTTCAGGAATCTTTCTGATTATCTAATGATATTTGAGAAAACTGTTATCTTTGGTAGAAATCTGCCTTATTAACAATGGCACTAGTATTTGTCTCTGTGGTTTAAATTTGTTCTTTTCTAAGATGTAAATAATTATTACCAGCTCCTTTACTGCAGAGGGCCAGCCCCCTGGTGCTGATGTCTACAGGGGGAATATAGGTCAGAGCAAAAGCCTGCTAGAGCAAGGAGTTGATAAAAATATTTCTGGAATGATCAGCCTCATCACTTACTTCTTTGCCCTTCACCTTCTCTGGGGAGAAGGTTTCCTTCCCATGCTGTCCTATGAGGTAGAAAGGTGAAAACCTTTCCTACTGGGTTGATAGCAGTGAAGAGAGTTATTGGGTGTGGTGTGGGGTATGGTTGTGTCTTAGTGTGTTCAGGCTTCTGTAACAAAGTACCATGGACCTGGTATCTTAACAGAAATTTATTTTCTCACAGTCTGAAAGCTGGAAGTTTGAGATCAGGGTAACAGCATGGTTGGGTTCTGATAAGGACCCTCTTCCTGTTTTGCAGATGGCTGCCTTCTTGCTAGGGGGTGTGAGAAGGATAGAGAGCAAGCCCTTTGTTTTTTTCTGAGAAGAACACTAATCCCATTATGAGGACCTCACCCATAAGACCTCATCTCAACCTAATTATTTCCTAAAGGCCCATCTCTAAATATCATCATATTGGAGATTAAGGCTTCAACACAGGAGTTTTAGGGGAACACAATTCAGACCATGGCAGGCTGTAATCAAGAATAATTGTCTTTTTCTCCTGGTTTCTCCTTCACTAATTCGTTCTGACACCCTTGTTCATATCCCTAGTAACATCTAGCAGAGTGATCTCACTGACCCAGTTCTCACTAAGTACTAGGTAGATGTTAGCTGCATAGCCTGGAGCTTCAGTGGCCACAAACTTTAAGATCTCTAGGATATGTTTTTAGGGAAGGAAGTGGTGGTAGTCTAGGTAAGATCATTTCACTAAAAGGTAAACCAAGAAGGAAAGAACTAGTTTCAAATGCTTGGAAAGGCACAAATAGTCTTAGCTCTAAAAACAGGGTAAAGAAAATTGAAGAAGAAGGTGGACTTGTGAGAGTTTCAGGGAGTCAGACTACTAGGAAATAAGTTATTTTAGGTAATAGGTTTGTTCGTTTAATGTTTTATTTAAAATTTAAGGCACTTACTAAAGATATGTCTAAAATGGATTGTAACACTTTGTTGCCTTCATAATTAAAGAAAACTGAACATTATTTAACTTATTCTTGTTGACTTGAGGTCACCACTGCACACACAAGTGATTGTTATGTAAAGCGATGATGTCCTCAAGGGCTATCAGGGTGTACCTGGCCTGCTTCTTGCTTCTGCATTACTCTTCCTAGATGGCTATGGTTTTTGAGTTTGTGTTCACCCTGCCTTTTATATTGCAGGCACTACATACATGCCTTTTCTCACTACTACAAATGTACAGTATATCTGACAGGTCCTATCTCTATAAAAATGTTGCATTAGTCTGCTGTGGTCTTAAAAACTGTAAAGACCAGCCTGTTAGAATTGTACATGAGCTAAGTGTGATTAGGTTCTGACCAGAATGGCAGAGAAAAATGAGTGCTCTAGCTCACAGGATTTGGTTACATTGGTGTTGGCAGGCCTTTTCTTTCTTTTTTTTTTTTACTCTGTACATACCAACCATACTCATATTTTATATTTTAGTTAGGTAAAAAGTAGCTGACAATAGGTACTTTCTGATAGGTGAGGTGCTATTGAAATAAGGAAAGAAACAGACAAACTGCACTGTGATCATTAGTTCATTAGCAACATTATGGACATCCTGAAAGATGTACAGTTGCCTGCTGCTCTGTGCAGGGTGTTATGCACCAATTTAAATAAGAGGCCAGCATCCTTTGCTTGGATTGTTAGCCTAAGTTTACATTTTAGTATCTGATTTTTTTTTTTGTAATTTTAAGGAGGATAAAAATGACAGTGGCAAATGCATTAATTTGGTACCATTATTAGCCCTTCATAACAATTTCTCATTTTTTAAACCGCTTTACAGTTTCCAGAGTATTTTCCTATGTGTGTGCTCCTTTATTCTCACTACCACCTTCTGCAGCAGAACTGCCCACAACCTGGTATTCACTTAGGACCATTTATTTTCCAAAAGACAGGCTGTACAGATTCTTTCTTAAGCTCAGTGTTTCTGAGATGCTCCTCGCATGTCAATAAGGCATCGATGCAGCAGTTATAGCAATTGTCCCAATCAGTGGTAACAGATACACTAATTAAAAAATTGCTGAGGAAAAGGGCACAAACCTTGAAAGCCTCCATCAAAAATAAATAACTAAATAAAGCAAAATTATTGTGCATACTTGTTTAGAAGCCTCTAGGGAATTCTCAATGAATGACTATCTCATAGCAGCCTAGCTGTAGTCTTAAGATTTTAAATAATCTTCAGCCTAAAGATCACAAAAAGCAAGAAACATTTATTTGCAGGAAGGAAAGCCATTTTTACTTCGATAGGTTTTTCAATTCAACCTCTGAACCTTCACTTCTGCAATGCAGCACATCTGTTTAGGTTATGACTGTGTGAAGGACTTTTTTTTTCTACTTTAAATCAGTACAAGGGAGAACACCAGAGGAGCTGTGGATTTGGCAATAAGGCAGCTTGCCATGTTCAAAATTCTACTCATCTGAAGTAGCTATCTACACAGTCAACATATTTCTTGAGTTCCTACATGGGTCCGGATGGGGCTTCAGCACTAAACCAGAGGCAGAAAAGGTTAACAGATTCTCCTGACTTGCATTGTATGGATTAATTTATAAATGTCTTCAGACATGTGGTACTAGTAACAGGCAAGAGTCCCAAGAATCAAAATAGCTCACTATTTTGTGTGTGTGTGTGTGTCTCTCTTTCCACACTAGTGTAGGGGAGAGTGGGAAATGGAAGAGTTTAAGATTTTACTTATTTCAATGGGTATTGATATTTTTTCTTGCTCCCTCCTGGACTTTCACAGATGAAGCTTTAATGTGGGCTTTAAGACAGTGCTGGATTATGATGGAAAGATCTTCAAAGTCAGCAGACTAGGGTGGAGTTCCAGACTTTGAAGATTACATGATTCAGGGCAAAGAGTGCAGGTTTTGGGGTCAGACAGACTATATTTGCATCCAGCTTTTTGAATTCCTAGCCAGGTGATGAGATTTTTTAAATACTCTGAATCTTGGTCACTTAACCTACAAAATAAGTATTATAATACCTAGTAGAATTATGAGTATTAAATGAAATTTATATTAATGGATCTAGTTCTAGCTCAGTAAATATACTTTCTATTTTGTTTTTGTTACCAACTAGCTGTGTGAAACGTGTGTATGTGTATATTAAAGACAACTTTGAAAATTTTTTAATGTCTCTGAGAATTACAATTTTGGCTAGATACTCATTCCAGTATTATCAGTCTGTAACAAAAGCAGTCTGACCTATTATTTCCATAGACGAGTCACCTGTTGTATCAGTGGTTTAGGGGTGTCATCTTAGAATTGATTTGTAATATAGAAATTACAAATTTAGAGTAAATTTGTACTCTTTAGGTTGAGTAAAGGTTAAAGGAAGTACAGTACATACTGTTCAGTAATTTCTGTTTTGATGATAAAATGCTGTGCTGGAGTTACTCTATTGTGTCTGTTTCTTCTATGTGAAATATATACTATTATTTTAAGGGAAAAATTGTCAAAATAGATTTAGTCTTCTCAACAGGGAGATGGAAATGCATATTATGGTTTTGGGTTGTTGAACTGAAGTTACATAATTTAGAATACGGAAAAGACAAGTGTAAGTAACAGCATGGATTGGATTACTTAAAAATTTCAAATGGTTATAAATAATGAATGAATATGTTGTACTTAAGCTTAAGCCTAGAGGGTACTCAGTAATTTAAGGCATCAATGCCCTAACAGTGTTTATGAGGAATAAAAAAGTTTCTTATCCTCTTCCTTTAAAATACAATCCATTAAAAATTAAGCCATTGCTTTATGAGAGCTGGAAGCACTTATTAAATACTATAGAGTTATGTGCATAATTATTTTGAACCAAGCACAAGGTTGAAGAAGAGAGGGAGCAAATTGGATGTCATTCAAGAGGTAATCCTGAATCAGGGATTCAGAATAGCATGAGGCTCCCCTGTGTGGCAGAAGGAGGGGGGCTGATTTACTTTCTTCCTCTCCCATTCCCTGGTTGGTTATGTGTGATTGAGAGGAGCTAGGTGTGTTCACAGTAATGAGTAAGGAGTAGAGATGTGTCTGTTTAGGTTAGAGCAGTGTTTCTCAACTTTTGCTTCATGAGGTGGTTAGGAAAGGGGAGGATATTGCTGTGGTGTTCTGGATCTGGTTCATACCAGTTCATGAGAGCAGACTTAAATTTTCAGGACTCTAGTAACCCAATTGTTATACATCCATTAATAAAAATTAAGTTATACCAACATACAAATCAAAAAGTAAAATACATAAAAACAAATGCAATAAAAATTCATAACTCATCACTACATTTTAGTTTATGCTGTTATTTACTTCTAGTGTATTGGTATGATGGAAACACTATGTAATAGTGTGCTACTGTGCATCTCTATTTCCAACTCTGAAATCAATGGTATTACATCGGTAACTTAAAATTGGCCATGGTAGTATTTGTACTACAGAAATTGGCAAGTACTACAAATCAGGTCTATTTCTCCATGCCCCCCCTGCAAAAGCAGTTGTTAAACACATACCAGCAGACCACTGGATAACTGGATATGGGTAAGAGACAATTTTAGATTGTGTTAGACTGAGTTTGGAAAAAATGTATTTTATTAGGAAAACTTTTAAATATGTACAAAAATAGCAAGAATAGTATTAAGAATATCCACTCCAACTTTAATAATTATTAACATTTTATCTGGACTATTATAAATTAAATCCAAGATATCATGTAGTTTTAGTCTTAAAACACTTTTGTCTACATCTCTAATGCTTAGACACTTTAAAAGGATATCCACAATTTTATTATACCAAATAATAATGACAATAATGTCATGATATTCTTTAATATCAGTCCACATTCAAAAACATTCAAACTGTTTTTAGGGTTGATTTGTTTGAATCATGAGCCAAACAAATGACCTGGTCTTTTTACTAACAAAAGAGATCAGAAATCTATGAGATCTGCCTGAAATGTCATTAAAGAGCAGGAAAAGGAGATTTAACAGAACATAGTTCAAAGTAAGGATTAGAGAAAAATAAAACTGTTTCATGTTTATGCCCAACTGAGATCAGACTCTTCAATAACTGGTTATGCAAAAAAAACCAAAAAACAAAAAACAAACAAAAAACAAACAAACAAACAAAAACACAGTAAGTTATGTGCCCTTAAAATCTCATGATTTAGGGCAATAGTGATATTTAACTTTTTGAGAGTCATAGATACCTCTGAGAGCTGATAAAAATTACCAGCATTGCACTCAGAATTATGCATGCTATTTGAAGGAACATGGGACCCCCAAAACTCATTCTGGAGCCTATGGAGCCAGAGTTAAGACCTAGAATTTAGAGAGCAGGAGGAAGACATGTAAATGAATAATTACAATCTAAAGCAGTAATGTTAGAACCAAATATATACTAAGTGCTCTTGGAGCACAGAAAGAAAGACTGGCTTATTTTTCTTAGGGCACAGAGAAATTGACATTGAAAGTGAATTGGTAACTAGGACTGGCATCATAAAGTTTGAGGTGACAAAAGATGATGCTAAACAGATAGCTTGGCTAAGGTGCTAAGAACCACACAGAGCCATATGAAGAAATCTGAGTTTTAATTTTCAGTCATTGTAGGGTTTTAAATTGGGAAGCGACTTGATCAGATTTGCATATGAGAAAGTTCGGTGCAGCAACAGTTGCTGGGGAAGATTCCAGGTAGAATGACTGGACACAATGAGATCTGGTAGTAGCTGTTAGCATAATTGAAGTATAAGATGACGGGGTCTGGACTATAGCACAATCAATGAGGTCAGAGAACAGGAAAAGATTTAAGAGGTATTTAGGAGATGGAATGAAGTAGTATGTGGATGTATATGATAAAGAAAAAGGAGAAATCTAATAGAGCAAAGATTCCAGCTTTTAGTGTCTGGTAGAGAAGATAATGAATGTTATTTACTGAAATGAAGTATATAGAATATATAGCAGTGGTCAAATAGGAAAGACGGGACAGAAACAAAGCCATTGGTTTGGGGCATGTTGAATTTGAGGCATCTATGGAAGGGATTCTCAGGATGAACTAGAAAGCAAAGAGCACCTTTAGGAGTTGGCTCAATGCTTTCGGTGCTGAAGGAGCATGAACAGGCAAGTCTAGTTTGGGGTCATTTCTGGTTTGAAGTTGTTTATGGTCAGAGATAGACCACAATTAGTTTCAGGACATATTGAACCTTCAGAATTTTTCTATGGCCAGAATTTTATCTTCTAAAATTTTACCCAAGAAGCACTTAGATTAAAAAAGATTAACTCCACCTTATTCTCTCTCTTTTTTTTTTTTTTTGCCTCCAATCTACTCTCATCTCCAAACAGTAGATCTTTCCAAATGCAAATATGATCACATCCAAACATAGGAACTAAACTCAAGGACCTTGGACTTTAAGAGGATTTTATGAATTTGACCTCAAAGGCAAGGGAAGTAAAAACTAACATAAATGAATGAGACTACATCAACCTAAAAAAGCTTCTGCTCAGTAAAAGAAATTGTGAATAAGGTAAAGGGACAGCTGTCCAAATGGGAAAATATATTTTCAAGCAACACCTCCAACAAGAGCCTAATATCCAAAATATACAAATAACTCATATGGCTCAATAACAACAAAAAAACCCACAAATGAGCCAATTAAAAAATGGGCAGAGGACCTGAACAGATACTTTCCCCTAGAGGACATACAAATGGCCTACAAACATATGAAAAGATGCTCAACATCACTAGCTATTAAGGAAATGCAAAGCAAAATCACAATGAGATACCACCTTACACCTGTTAGAATAGCTATTATCAAGAGGACAGGTAATAACAAGTGTTGGAAAGGTTGTGGAGAAGAGGGAACCCTCATACACTGCTGGTTGGACTGCAATTGGTATAGCCACTATGGGAAACAGTATGGAGATTCCTCAAAAAACTAAGAATTGATCTACCATATGATCCAGCAATCCCACTACTAGGTATTTACCCCAAAGACTTGAAAACCCATATCCGAAAAGATATTTGAACACTGATGTTCATAGTAGCACTATTCACAGTGGGCAGGACATGGAAGCAACTGAAGTGTCCTACAATAGATGATTGGCTAAAGAAGCTGTGGTACATATATACAATGGAATATTACTCAGCCATAAGAAGAGATGAAATACTGCCATTTGCAACAACATGGAAGGACCTTGAAATCATCATACTAAGCAAAATAAGGCAGACATAAAAAGTTGAAAATCATATGATATCACTTATATATGGGATATAAACTTAAAAGCAACAAATAAACAGGACAAACAGAGACCAGAGACTCATGTACATGGACAACGGACTAGTGGTTACCAGAGGGGAGGGGAGCTGAGAGGTGTAGATGGGGGAGAAATTTAAATAATTTCTTCAATTAAATTAATTAAAAAACAAATTTGATCATGTACCTTTTCTATTTAAAACCTTTAAATAGCTCCCTATTGCTGCAGACAAAATCATACTTCTCCTTATCTTCTACATACTTCGATGATGATGATGATGATGGCGGCCATGATAATGATTTTTCAATGTGGATATTAATTATTTTAGTGAACCTTTCTTAGACTTTCAGGGCCAGGTCTCAGTGAAGTAGAAAGTGTTGTAACCACGTTTTACTTATCTACATTCCCTTCTACTTGTCAGAAGCAACTTGTCAGAAACTGTCATCGCTTACTGATTTATAAGAAGGTGGTGCTGTAGAGTGGAATTGAAGGCCTATCCTGTACCAGACAGTTTGAAAGGGGTTGAAACTACAATGGTCAGGCAACTGAAGTATAAGCTCCAAATTGCTTTGTCTCAATAATATAGTGTGTCAAGAGATTAAAATGGTAAACTTAGTTTTTAGGCATGCTTCTGACCATTTTTCCTGGGTTGATCATAGAATTCTCTATGACTATACAATTGGACTCTTTTTATTGGGCAGTTTCTGCCTTCTGCTCACTCCCAACAAGACTATTCTTTAACCTTCCTCAATTTTATTTTTTATCTAAGAATGAGAAATGAGTCTCTAAATTAAGAGTCTAAAATGAAGGTGAGAAAAAAGGTACAGAAGCTACATAAGAGAAAACCAAACAAACAAGGTGTAGTTTTTGCTTTGGAAAGACAGAAAGTGAAATGAGCAAAAGAATAGGCTATTTCAGTCATGTCAAATTCTGTGCTGTGCTATGCTATGTAAACACATGAGAAAAGTGTTAATCTAATGCTAGGTACACTATGAAAATCTGTCAGTTCAAAACTGTTCCATTTTCGAGGGACTAGAGCTTTGCATTTCTTGGAAGCATTGATCAGTGTAAGTGCAGGTCGATTAAGGCTTTTGTGTTTGCATTTAAATGTTAATCAATCACATTTTATTAAAAATTTAAGGCAAGAGTGGGAATAGAAAAGTGTATGGGTCTATGCTTATGACACAGAAGTTAAGTCAAGATCCATTCTGAAATGACTTGAGAATTTCATAATGTGTGGAATGTTAGGGACCCTTCTGGATAACAACAGATACTGGTGGTAGTAATGATGGGCTGCAGGTGGGGGTGAGATTAATGAATATTTATTAACAACCTCTTCTTTGCAAGATGAGAAACAAAGTGCCTTTTGTGATGTCTGGACAAATCTACAGTACATCCAAACATTCCATTAATCATTCCACAGATAGTTACAGTAATAAGTATTATCATTTTAAGTGTTTTGAATGCCATTTAAAAATATATACTTTTTATTGTAGTAACATATATATAACAGAAAGTTTCATTTTAACAATTTTTTAGTATATAGTTCTGTGACATCAAGCACATTCATATTGTTCTGCAACCATCATCACCTTCCATATCTAGAAATTTTACATTTTTTCAGACTGAAACCCAATGCCGATCATATGACTCTCCATTGTTTCCTCCCCCGAGACCCTGGCAACCACCATTTTCCTTTCATTTAAAAAAATTTTCTCTATGAATTTGACTACTCCAAGTATCTCATATAAGTGAGATGATGCAATATTTGTCCTTTTGTGACTAACTTGTTTCACTTATGATGTCCTCAAGGTTCATACTTGTAGAATGTGTCAGAATTTTCTTCCTTTTTTAAGGCTGAATATTATTCCATTGTATTTGTATATCACATTTTGTTTAGCTATTCATTAGTAGGCATTAGGGTTGCTTCCAATTTTTGGCTATTTGTGAATAATGCTGTAATGAACATGGGTGTACAAATATCTGAGTTCCTACTTTTAGTTATTTTGGGTATATAATCAGAAGTGGAATTGCTGGATCACATGGTTATTCTGTGTTGAATTTTTTGAGAAATCACTATACTGTTCACAGTGTTTGCATCATTTTACATTCCTACCAGCAATGCACAATGATTTCTAAAAAGATATTTTAAAAAGTGAAGTTTAACAGGAAAAACATTACAAAACTTTGGGAAGCAAAGTGAGGTACAAGTGGAAGAAAGTTAACCTGTTTTGCTCTCCCTTTTAATTCTCTAAACCAAAAGAGGTTCTCAACTGATGAGCCTCAAATGCATTTCAGATAGGCCCTGAGGCTGATCCCCTAAGCTCTAAGGGAGGGACAAGGAGCAGCCTGTGGTGCATGGAATCCCTGGACATTATTCAGGGCCTGGAGCTAACAGCCTGCAGTCTGGAGCAGCCTCCTCTATTTTACTTCAGTGTACTTTACAAAATATTTTCATTGTTTATGTGGGTTACTATAAGAAAAAGGTTAGGAAACACTACTCTAAACTATAGGGTTGCAGCCAGGATTAAAATCAGAAGAGAATACAAATGCATAAAATAGTCATTCAACAGAAGAATTTATTGAGTACCTGCTCTGTTCCAGGCCCTAGCTGACAGTGAGGATACCTGGAGGATATTGTAGGGGTAAATAAGGCAGAAACATACTTTCAAAGAGCTCAGTCTCCTGACAGTAAAGAATAAGTGAATAAGCAATTAGAGTACAGTTTGTAAAGTAATCTGCTGGGGGCCGGGGTAGTGGCAGAGGGGAAACCACAGGGCACTCTATGTGTATCCTCAACCACCAGTTCCTGCCCATTCAGACCTTGAGATTTAGAGAGCTCTCTGAATGTCTCTAATTTTCCCTGCCAGAAGAGGCCAAATGTAATACCTACTTCTCATTTTGTGGGATGTGGATGTTCAAGGTAACTGGGACATGTCAAGAGGCAAATGTACTATCTAGACTGAATAGAGCTGCTTGTTAAAAAATTTTTAGAAGTAGTGTTTGATAGACAAAGTGTCAGAATTTAAGAAAATTATTTTCACTGCATCAGAGAAAAGAATTGTAAGAAATCAAGGAAGTCATCCCTGATGATTTCTTCCCATATCTGAGCTCCTAGGAAGAATAAAGATCTGGTTCTCATTGCTTTGCTTTTAGCTCCTTGGATTTATTTCTTATAAGAGCGTTTATCAAATAGTACTACTGTGGTTATCTGATTATTTACCTAACTCTCCTATTTGACTCCAGATGTCATAGGTACAGGGATCCTACCTAGAAATATTTATTGGATAAATAAGTAAGTGAGCAGAAAGAGAACTACAGAATAACTGGGACCATTTATGTGAAGAAGACAAAATAACCACAATAACTTGGAAAGATTGCCCTTGGAAAGTAGACATTAAATCTCCATTGTTAGGAATTCTGACAGCTATAAAATGGTGGCTGCTGCAGCACAATATTTCCTAAAATATCTTTTTAGATCTCTTTCTTAAAGTTCTCCCTCCCTGACCATTAAGATAATCTATACATGACTGAATGTTTATGTAGGTTGCAATGTCTGAGTTCATTGTGTTGTATTTTTTGTTAAATGGATATAATCTAGCAAATGAGACACAGAAATACAGCCATACTTTATCTGGAGTAATTTTAGGAGACTATTATTATAATTAGCACAATCATTTTTATCTTCCATCCAATTTGATTGCTTATAAATATTATACATATCTTTGATTTAAGGTAGCAGGATGATAACTTTCTCATTATTAACCAGAAGAGAGATTATTTCTCAAATGTCAATAAAGGATATCTCAGAGGAATTGTGGAAACATGAGATGAAGACTTTGGTAAAAAGTTCTTTGGTGATAAACATTTTGATCTAAAATGTTGTAAAGACATATACATCCTGATGAAAAGAGGATAAGTAATATATACATATATAAATATAAATAAATAAATATATATATATATATATATATATATATATATATATATATATATATATATATATATATTTTTAACTAGAGCAACAGTATTCCAGTTTGGCTGAAATTCTGGGAAGCTCTGGAAATCCCCAATACAGAGTGCTAAATGTCATTTCTGGATCCTGGATATCTGGGCTTTGTTGCTAAGAAGATGATGCCTTCTACCTTTCACCACATTCATCTGACGCCTGAGCGACAGGGAGTTGATGTAAGCAGAGCAGGGATCTAACAATGTCAACTGTGCTGACATCATCCTAGCTGTGCAGGGCTGATGGGAATTCAGAATATCAAACATCATATCAAGGGCAGCAACCAGGTGTGACTCATTTCCCTGGAGAAGCGGGAGAGAGAAAGGGAGAGGGCAGGATTATCTCACACTGACACATGCACAGCCTTTCAGACTGAGCTATGTGACTGGCTTATTTAAAAGCAGCAAAACATTGTCTGTGTCTCTCATTTTTCTACCGGAAGCACTTTCTATTCTAGTCCTGTGTGTCTTAGTATGGAATTGAGTATTTCAACATCATAATATATTAAAATATACATTCCTTGGGATCATTAATTTTTACATTATATAAGTCCAACTACGAGAACAATTCAAACCAAGAATTTTGCTTCTCTCTATTTTTTCTTCAGGCACCATCTAGTGAACTGTTCATATATCAGTGAATGAAAAAGAAGCTAAACTGAAAGAGCATGATGCTATGGGCTGATAACATTGCTCTGGGATAGTTAATGAATACGGCACTTCAGTGTTGTAGCAGAGTATACTTCTTGGTACAGGGGGTAGGGATGCACAATACAAGAATCCTGTACATTTGTTAGTGTGGGTATCAATAGAAAAGCTCTCACCTACTTTATGGAGTTAATTATTACTTGCCTTTAAGGGATAGTGATCAGTGAAACCAGGTACTGTAATCATTTTGGTGTTAATGAAGGTACTGGTTTCACAAAGCTCTTTTGTCCATTTGGAACATTTTATTAGGATAATAGGACTAGGGCAATGAAGTCAGTTAAGGAGTGTACATCAAAGCAGTCAAAAAGCCTCTGTTTCTAAACATTTAGTATTTAATAGCAGTGCAAGAGGTATAGCATACTGACTTATGGTTGTATGCTTTTAAAAATGATCCCAGTGTGTCTTGTCACTCTGCACAATACTAGTTTACCTGTCTTGTGTCAGCCATAACAGAAGAAACGGAAGAACAATGATTATTGTTATTCTGTACTCAATGCTGAAAAAAATACCATTTATTCTTTCATTTGCTGTGGAGGTTTAGTAAAATGGCATGTGCATGACAGATTGTGAAACATATTGGAATCAATGTGTGTATCAGTTGTGATCAGTATAGACTGGACAGCACAGAAACAGAATAGTGTGTTTCGGATCAACCTATAGGATGGTACTTGTATAATACAGATGGTTTTGGAGACAGTGGGAGGGGAGAATGTGAAAAGGGAATGTTGACTTCTTTAGAATATATGTAGAAGAACATAAAGAACTCCAGGTTGTTGTTATGAGATAATAAGTAAGTTTATAAGAGAGATGAAAGGATGTTAGCATGTTCCTAGAAGGCATCTTAAATGTCTGAAGCAGATGTTGAGGAATGTAGGACAAATTTACATTTCATTTCCTCTCCTTTGAAAGTTACTTAGTAAGAGATTTCTCTGTCTCTGTCTTTAATCACAATTTCTAATACTGGGAGATTGAAATTAACACCATGGTTGATAGTAATCTTTAATGACAATTATGATATGAGTCTGTGCACCTAGACAGGTGATCCTCAAACTAGCTCTTAGGATCCTCTTAGAATAAGAATCCCTAACCCCTGGGCTGCTGACCAGTACTAGTCCCTGGCCTGTTAGTAACTGCTGCTCCCCAGCACTAGCATCACCACCTCAGCTCCACCTCAGATCATCAGGCATTAGATTCTCAGAGGAGCACCAGTTTCTGGTGCCAGAAAGGTTGGGGACCTCTAATGTGGCTGCAAATACAGATGAAGCTTCATTTGCTTGCTGGCTGCTCAATTCCTGCTGTGTGGCCCAGGTCCTGGCTCAGGGGTTGGGAATTCCTGCTCAAGAATATCCCAGGAGAATATCACCAAGTACCAGAAGAGTTCCTATCACAATATTTTCTGGATCACAACTGCTAATAAAGTCCCCTTATGCTTTCTCCTTCTACTTGCAGAAGTATCTACACAATGGCTGTTATGGGTCCCCATCAGGATGACATAATGGGCTGCTACAATACCCTCGAGGAAGGATGTAGAAAGGTAAAAAGAAATGTGAAAGCATTATTCTTGAGACAGAACATTACTTCAGGTGAGAGTAAGTGGTTATTTCAATTTACAAACTGCACATACTACAGCAGATCTTTTCCCTGCATACCCCACAGAGAGAAAATACCATCTCTTATCACCAGTGAACTGAACAACACTGAGGCATCATGTTTTCCTTTGGGGGGGTCAACCTTAATACTCAGCTTGACATGTGAAGGAACAATTTAAAAGCTATAAAGGGACAATTTTCATACCTGCTCAAAAAATTTCTCTTCTTGGGTTTTGTTTGAAGAATATATGTTTGGTGATCATGCTTTCATTTCTTTTGGAGGGAGACAGTTTTTTTTTTCTCTTCAGATAACCATATCTAGTGAAAAAAACTCCTGTACAGTTCTGCCACCAATGAATTCTGAATTAGACCAGATATAAAGGAAGAATATGGGGTTGCTTGAAGTGCAAAAATAATGATCAAAACAATTATTAGCAATGTTGCCTTTTTCTTTGTTGACCACAGAGGGTTATAAAATTATTATTAGTCCCCTTCTAAGTCCTTTATGATAGAATTATATGATGAAGCATTATTAATAGAGTTGAGCTTACTTATTTGTCTTGGAAAAATCTAGTACCTGTGAGATTTGGGGAGTGTATATTGAAGAAAATGGGAGGTACATTTGCTATATATAGACTAAAACATCCATCAGAAATATAGCTCAAAATACAGTGATTTAAATAAGACAGTTTATTTCTCTCTTGTGTAATAGTCCAGAATGGTAAGGTGACTCTGCCATCTCAATTTCAGGCTTCCATTTCTGGGTCCAAGAGAGCAGTTCCATATATCTCCAACTCCCAGGCAGCCAATGGGAAGGAGAAAAGAGTCAGGGGAGAGCATGTCCAACTGTTTTAAAAATAAGGCCTGGAAGAGACACACATCACTTCTCATATCTCACTGGTCAGAGTTAGTAACATGGACATATTCCCTTGCAATGAAGTCTAAAAAAGGTCTTTAATTAGTAACCATGTACTCAGGTAAAACTATTACTGTGAAATAAAGGGAGAGCAGATATGGAGAACAACTAACCCTTGGCGACAAGGCCTTGTCGCCATGCCCAAGTTCCCTGGGTTTGAAAGGTTCTGAGAGATGGCAAGGACTATACTATAGTGTCCTTTAAGACACTTTTATAGTTTAGAAGACTCACTCTAACCTAAAAGAAATAGTAGGTTTGTGGCTATTTCAGTATCCAAAAGTGGAATACCTGTACAGGGAGGTGATAATATATGATACCAGGAGGAATTTTTTCACCTGGCAACTCCCATGGCAATGATTGTGATATATGTCCAGAAACTTCCCTTAGAAAGTTTGGCAGGGACATGCATGTTCTCAGGAAAGGCTAAGGAAGGCTAAGCATTAGCCAGAGAATATTAGCTGTAATAACCAGTATACTTGGAATGAAGAGAAAGACTTTGGGAATGTTAGTGCAAGAGGCTAATGGACAGAGGTGCATATTATTGAATAGAAAAGCATTGGGGATGTTGGTCTGTACCCTATGAAATCTGCAGCCAAGAATGCTGCGAGTTCTATCTGAAAGCTTTCAAAAATCAAGGAGCTAGAAGAAACCAGTTATATGCAAGGCTCTAGGAGCAGAGTGGAGCACTACCAGATTGGGCCAAAGAAGACTTGTATTCAAAAGCCATAGATCCTTTCAGCTACACGAGTTGCAACAAAGGGGGAAAAGCATGTTAATCTTCTTATGGGAAGTTTTAGTTGGCTTCTATAGAAACTAGTTGGTGGGGTTGATGCCTTCCCAGCAACAACATGTTGATTAGAGTCATAGGAATACTAGAACTTCAGTGATGGAGGATTTAGAATGTAATCCACATATAAGATAATTTGTAGAAAAAGTTGCACCAAAAAGGGGTTGGCAATGATATGATTCTCCAAAAAAGGCTAAATTAAGTGGAGGCAGCTAATCTGATTTGTTCCTTAGGGGTCCTACTATTGCCGAGGAGACCATCATATATTCTGTATAATTTGTGAATATGCAGGTTTTGCCACATGGTTTTAGTTAAAAGCGCGCTGTTGTGAAAAATTATGGGGCTTCACTAACCCAAGAAAAGTCAAAGGTCCATGGCTACAGACATGAAACATGGTCTCCAGAATTGGTAGTGGTGGTTGGTAGGGCAGGATATAAACTGGAAAAGTTAAGAATGATACACACAGGACCCACAGCTAATTCAGAAGATTCTCCTGGTTCAAGTTGTCACAACACCCTCCAGGAATCACTGGCAGAGGTCACCGGGTCTCCAGAACCTGAGAGGAGTGAATTCTGACAGTGACACTAAGGTAGATCCCTTGAGCTTGGACTGTTCTTTGAACCTGGACATGGCTTTTGGTCTCATGACCTTAGCCAAAACAGTGTTCCCAGCAGTCTATACTCTGCAAAGGCGCAGAGAAAAAGTGGTTCTCCATCCAGATGGAAACTACTTAATATATATGCCCACTAGCTTCATTGCTAAGACAATAATAAATTCAAACTACAACTCCTAAAGGATTTATCTGTATTTGCTCAATATTGACATATAATTTACTTTTTGTAGCAACAGAGTTTTGTCAAAATGGCTATGCCTGTAAGTGACTATGCCTTTTGTTATTAAGACATCATTATGATGGTATTTGGTCAAGAGATCTAAAGCATTGACCTCTAGATCTTTACTTGCCATTCTTGCCTAGGAAGGCTCTAAGAAATATTTGCACAGAGGAGGTAAATCAAGGAAAAGTAACTTATTGTTATCAGCTTGGGTTTAGGATCCAAATTCCCATGCAGAACTTGGGCATATTTAGCTGGATTCTGTGGAGACATCCCTTACTTAAGCAATGTATATTAAATGGCCTAAAATCAACAAGGCTGAAAGCTCCATTTGCTTTATTTTCACTTCCAAGCTCAAACTTGGGCTTGAGTATTACAACTCAGGCCTCCTACACCCTTGAGAAGCAGAAGGGAATGCAAGGTTGAGAAACCTAAGATGAATAAAGGTATGAATATTTGGATCATATCTTAAATCTCCAAATTCCTGGGACAATATGTGTCCTAAAAGGAACCTGAAGGCCATTCCTAAATGATTTTGAAAATTGCAACACTTGTTAGTGGACTGATTTAGATCATTCCATCTCTCTTATTTGAGTGTATGGAGGAAGGTGGGCAATGGAGGGCATATAGGAAAGAAAGGGCTATCCATGTGTTTTCATCAACTAAGAAGCTTCTTGAAGAGTCCAACAGTTAACTCATTCTTCCAGAAATTTTATACTGTTTTTTTTTAAAAATGCAAATTTAAGAAATAGGCGATATTTGTTGGATATTTCCTGTTGAGAACTGTGATTAAAGCATTTATATGTCTGCCTTTACCTGGGCTCATTATAGCAGAGATTCAGCAGATGAATATTGAGAAAGGTGAATGGAAAATACTTGAGACCTTACCAGTGAACACAGTGTGTGGCTCAAATTCTCACAGCAATTTCAATAATATCATGTGAAATAGAACCCAGAGCTTTCCTGTTAGGGTCACCACCCTGACCAGATCAAGCTGTTTCTCTTTCTTTGAAGAAATACTGCCTGTGGTGAGTTCTGCACACATACTTTAAATAGCTCATTATTTTCTCACAGGATGCCTTGCTAATATTAAGTTATTTAGATATTATTTCCCTGATATGTATTTCAATCTTTTCTTTTTTATTTTACAACATTAATTTTGCTTTAAATTCTGTATCTCTAGAAGCACACCCTTTTCTCGCCTGGGGAGATAGTTTTTTATTTGGCACTTCCATTTTGATTGAGGGACCAAACAATAAAGGCTCATCTTTGTGCAAAGGACAATTTATTATTTATGGGAGTCAGAGACATGCATAGCTTTTTGCAGTGTGTGGGAAATGGAGGTAGTGAATATCCAACTCATCTGATTGATGGTTATATAAAGGTTGTAGTCACATAAATCCATTTAAACTGGGGAGAGCCTTATGTTTTTCTTGAAATATTTCAGTAAATATTTAGTATTTATATTTTAATGCTTATCCTGCTAGAATTTTCAACAACTGTCCACCAAAGGATCACACTAGGAATGTTGTACAATGTTAATTGTTGAGTTTGTGTTTTAAAAAATAATATTTAAGAAAGCTATAGTTTTGAAAATTGTGTTCTTCAGAAAACTAAATATTGACATTTAAAGTCTTAGGTTGTTAGGTTGTTAGGTTGATCTGTGACTGAAAAAATTCCTTCTGGTAATATTATTTAACATAGTTGGTTTCTTAGTACTCTAAGAGATAAATGAAGTAGTCTGGTATTCCAATTTGAAACCAAATGATCATACAGACCAAGGCCAAGCTGTGATTTCCTCTTTAGCAAGGACTGGTATGTTTTTTCTAGGTTGAAGAATTCTTTATTGTTTTCTTTTCTTTGGAATACCAGCCCACTGTATTTAAAGGGTATTTTTCAAAAATGAAACTCTTCTACAAAACACACTGAGAAGATCCAAGGTGATAGATAATTCTTTTTAAAGAAATGTCATCATGCGGCTTTTAACTTTATATTTCCATTTGGTTAGAAGTATTTTAGAAGTTGAAAAAGGTCAGTTTGAGTAATCCTTAAGTAGGGACACTAATTCACTATATGAATCAGCCACTGTTTCAACTATTCTTAATACTTTTCATTGAGTAGTATGTAGATACTAAAAGTAACCATTTTTATTCACTCTCAATATTTATATCCTTTTAAAATTCTCAAGTCTTCAAAGTCACATTGAATTAAGAATGATTCACCTTTACAATATTAACATTACTTTGTAATATACTCTCTTTTTTTTGAAAATAAAATGGATCATCAGAGGCATCTTTAAAATGATTATGCAATGGGGTGATTTTCACATATCGAGTCCTATCCAAATATAAGACCAAGGGACTTCACCTTGCACACTGCTACCAATTAGCTTTTGGTTATCATGGTGCACACCATTTATTTCAAGGGCTTACAAGCGTCCTGGAGATATTCATACCTAAATGTTCAGTTAGAAATCAGTCAAGTGTTAGGTTATGGTTAGATATGAGCACAATTCAGGAGGTCATGCAGGAGCTCACATGATAGCATGGAATATCCAAGTTGGATCTAAGTAAATGTTTTGTGCTCAGTTGAATGGCCACAGATAGTCTGCAGATATGGATTTGGCTTCCACATGGATAAAGGTAAAGGTCTTTCTTCTTATTTCCAAGTTCTACTGACCTCATTCATGGTCATGCTTCATCCTGTTCTCCTTTCCTCTGCCAGTTTGTGTACCTTTCATCCTCTGTCAGGAGTCAAGGGTCTGTTATTTTATTCATTGCTATGAATAAATCTATACCTTTTTTCCCAGAGCGTTTCTGCTCTTAATAAATCTTACCTTCAAAAAATCAAAATTCATGAGAATCAAAACTATTGTTTTTGATGGGGACTTAAGGTCATTTAAAAGTTTTAAAAAAAAAAAGAATGACTAGCTTAACTCTCTGTATTCCTACTATAAATACGTCAATTTCCCGTGAGACAGTGTAGATATCTCTGACTCACCAGGAGAAATAATGTCCATGTGAAAAAAAACACAAGGATTCCTTCAGGATTTTATTTGCTGCATTCATTATACTTTAGATGTATATATTCTTCAATAATTTCCTGAGAAAGGATTCTATATGAATATGTATATGTATATAATTTTTTTTTAAAAAACCTACTGAATTCCAAATTCTAGAAATGTATAATCTTGAGTATACATCCTGGATTCCCTTTTTCCTCTTTCCCTCTACATTTCTCTTTGGAACAATGCCATATCGGGGCAGGCAAACTGGTGAAGTCCCCCAGGAATCTCTTATTCTTTGGGGATCTATTTGAACAGGTCCTGTGCACAGGAGAGTATATACTGAGGCTTCTTTTCCTTGCTGCTAGGGCAAGTGATCCTCATCAGAAGAAATGTTTTTTTGTTGTTGTTGGGTTGGGATTCCATGATGAGAAACTTACTGGCAGACCCTGTACATCCTCTTGGGAAGCCTGCCCTTGCCTGCTGACCTCCTAATCTTGTTCTCAGTCTCTGAAATGGAGAAGGGACCCTGCTTTCAGAGATGCTCTCTCTTCATGGCTCAGCAGAGGACTTGACTTGGTATTTATTTGCCTCTGAATCTATGTAGATTCCTCTCTTGGTGGTCTGCCCCTGGACCAGGAATTTGGATAGCCTGACCTGTGTGGCTGCTAAAGAAGCATAAAACCACAAGCAGGGAGATAGCCTTCACTAGAAAATACTCACAGAAGGATACCTAAGTGAGACTTTAGTTTAAATGACTTCCACTAAGGTAGAAAGAAGAGTTCAAAGATACTTAAGAAAAGAAAGGGAATAAGAACTCTGTCAAAGAGATGCAAAAAGACTACAAACAATGCTTTTAGTAATTAAAAATATTTTTTAAATTGTTGAAAAAAATAAGGATGGTTATTTGTAAGAATTGAATATGTGACTTGGAAGATCCGGTGGAAGAGATATATCTTAACAGAGTAAAAACGCAGAGGGAAATCATGAGTGCAGAGCTCAGAGACACAGAGTTGATAGCCAGAAGATATAACATATAACTAAAGGCAATTAGAAGAACAGAAACTTATGGAGGAAAATTAAAAGTTGAAAAAGTAATAGATTTTTAAATAAAGTCTGTAAATTGAAAAGGCTTTGAAGCCCAGGAAGGATTAATGAATATAGATACTTAGCTATACTTTGGTGAAATTATTGACTTACAAAGATAAAGAGATTTTTTTTCAAGCTTTTTGATAGTACAGTTAACAAAACAAAACACAAAACACAAACAAGCATGCATGTGCGTGCGTGCGCACACACACACACACACACACACACACACACACACCCCCCAAACATACACAACCCTCTTATTTAAAATACCTTCTCATCTACAACATTGGAAGCTAGAAAATAATGGAACAATATAGCTAGCATACTGAAAGAAAAGAATGTAATTCACATAAAATGATAAATATTAAAGAAAATTTAGAAAACTATTAGATGATCTTGGTCTTTCAGGAACCTAAAAAAGCAAACTCAGAAACTATAAAGAATCGATATATTAGATTACATCACAATAAAAGCATTTTGGTGATAATATACTCCCTAAACAAACAAACTAACAAACAAAACAAAAAATAAACAAAGAACAACTAGAAAAAAATTATTTGCAACCCAACCCAAATTATAGACAAAAAGTTAAAACAATTTGATTCTACATATGGATAAGAAAAAAAAATCTAATAGGAAAATGGACAAAAGAAATAAAAAGTAAACATGAGAAAAGAAAAATCTAAATAGTCTGTAAACACTTGTTAAAATTTATCATATGAACATGACAATAAAAATTACAGCAATAAGAAGATATTTTCAGACCATCAGATCAGCAAAAACTACTGCTAGAGAGAAAGGTCATAGATAAATTGCTTTGGTTCTTGCTACCATGAAATGCTATAATCTTGCCATGAAAAATAATACAGAAATTTTTATTAAAATTTAAAACCACCTATTCATGATCCAAAGACACCCCCCCCAAAGAGATGCATCTTATAGAAATAAAAGCAGAATGTAGGTCATATATACAAGAATATATAACTGTGGTGCTAGCAGCAAAAATTTCTAGAAAAGAGTTGAATGTCCGTCAATAAGCAAATGATATAATATATAGTTGTGAACCATTATACAGTCTTAACCAGAAATGAGTTAATTCGTTTATCTGTTGACCTGATGGAATATCTATACTATTAAGAAACAATATTCATTGAAGGGTAATATGTAGTGTTTGAGATCCCATTTTTATAAAACAATGACAGTCACCACAAAACATTCTGTCTATGTATATTTCTTTTTCTTTTTTGTATATGTATACTTCTGTTTGCAAATATTTGTCTGGGTATGGGGCAAGGTATGGAGAGAAACAAACAGGCTGGTTAAGGAGAGAAATGGAGGAAAGCTGAGGGAAGAGACAACTTGTTAAAAATGTTTTTGCTTTTTTTTTACTACTAATAAATATGTATATATCTTATATATTTATCTCTTATTTAAAAATAAAGAAGATTAATACATTTGAAAATATTGCTTTTGCATACATTTGCATTGAGAATGTTAAAAAGCAATTTATTATTTTGCCTTTCTAATCTATGATCAAATCAATAGAAGTTTTTGGTGGACACTTGAAATATGAAAAAAATATATATGGATATATACATGATATATAATGTATCCTTTATTGGCTTCTTATAATTTATCTTTATAATGAAAAGATATTATAATTAATGTATAGCTGTTAGAATATAAACTTCTTGAGGGCAGGATCTTACAGGTTTTCCTATCTTCCTCAGGATTTTGAACAACATTTGTTCAAAATAAACTGAATGAAAATATCTTCCAAATTGTACTTTTCTTTTTATTTACTATGTTTCTTCTAGACTTCAACAAAAGAATAAAGAATTTAACTGTGTTTGAAAAATCAACAGTCACAGTCTGGATTCAAACATCACTGTTTGATGCACCCAGCTTGAATCAAAGGATGCTTCAGATCTCATAAGACTGAAGATAAATACACTTAAGGCTTTGAGAGTGTCTCTTGAGGAACTTCAGGATGAGACAGCCTCTCAGCTTTACTTCAGGATTTTAACTATCAAAGGAAGTAGAGGGAGACCATCTTGTAATCCAGTGAGGATTGCTGAGGCAGTCAATGAGTTAATTTTAATCACTAATTTTAAATAAACTTAATTTTAATACTTTAAATGATTTCTGTGAAATGTGTATATTATCAAGTCTTAAAGGAAGCATGATGTCTCATATAGCAGATTGATTCAGATTATGGGCTGTAATTCCAGGCTGCCTAGATGCAAAACCATCTCTTCATCTTCTATCTCTCAAACTTTGAGTAAGTTAGTTACTCTGTGTGCCCCAGTGGCCTTTTTTATAAAATGGATACAATGTGAGTATTTATATCCTAGGATTTTTGGCAAGATCTTAAAACAGTTTCTGGTACATAGGAATGCTGAACAAATGATAGTTAGCAATATTTATCATATGATTGATAACTAGGATTGCAAGCATACATAGATATTATAGCTCACAGATGAGAAACATGCACAGAGACTTGGATACTAAAAATAACATTTCATTTATGATCTCTAGCAACAGAAAAATCTTGCATGTACAATTTAGGTATTCAAAATTCTAAAGTCTTCCCTCTCCTTTTTATACTTCCTATTTTTCTCTTCATCTTCTCAAACTCAATAGAAGGTTTTTGGATTTTCTTCTGCTTGTGTTTATAGATGTTGGGCTTATATATTACTTATGCTTTTTAATTCATTATAAGATTTTAGATCTTAAAAAATAGACATATCTCACGGTTTCTGTGGGTCAGGAACTCTGGAGCAGCTCAGCTTGCTGATTCTGTCCCAAGGTCTTTCAGGAGAGTGTAGTCACATGGTTGGCTGAGGCTGTAGTCCTCTGAAGACTTAACTGAGTTGGAGGATCCACTGTCAAGATGTCTCACTCATGTAGTGGACAAGTAGGTTATGGCTGGTGTGACCAACCCATAGGACTGCTTGAGTGTCCTTATGACATGGTTGCTCTCCTCCCCAAGAGCAAGTGGTAGAAGAGATCACAAAGTTAAAGCCACAATATCTTTTTTCTTTCTAAAGATTTTACATATTTTTCAGAGCAGTTTTAGGTTCATAGCAAAATGAAGGAGAAAATATACAGATTTCCTATATACCTCCTATTCTCACACATGCACTGCCTCCCTCATTATCAATATCCCTCTCTAGAGTGATACATTTGTTACAAGTGATGAACCTATATTGATGCATCATAATCATTCAAACTCCGTAGTTTACAGTCATACTTGGTGTTCACAATATTGTTCATGACTTTGCCATCAAGTCACATTCTATCATTTCTGCAATATCTGTTATTTAGTGTGGTAGGGAATTGCATAAGAGTTTGAATACCAGGAGGCAAGGATACTTAGGGACCATAGTGAATGCTGACTACTACAGCATTTTATTCATTTCATGTTATTTCATTTATTCAGTTAGTATAATTGTGCACCGTCTCTGATAGCCAAGCCACTAGGCCAGGTGCTGTATTGAGGCATAAAGATGGTAAGTCATGAGTACTGCTCTTAAAAGCGTAATACTTGGTGGGAAGGATGAAATCTCCACTTGCATAGTTGCAGTACAAGGCATTATGGGGTAAGTATTAAGGAAGTAGTGATATCAGTAAGCTCCTTAGGTTTTCAGAAGAAGCAGAGTCATTTCTGGTTAGAATTAAAAAAAAAGAAGGAATGTAATCTAGGTCTTTAAAGATGAAATAGAATCCTTGTGGATGGAGACAAAAGAAAATGTATCTCATGCAGAGTAAACAATGTGAACAGGATCACAGAGTTGAGAAAGCAAGCTGAGTTCAGAGCCAACAATCAGGACACTTTAAAATACAAAATTTAGGGAGGGACAGGGAGAGAAGAGTAGATGAAAGCCAGTTTACACAAGTCCTTAAAAACTCTGTTAAAACATTTTTAACCCATTCAGAACAGATGGAAAATAATGTGATAAAAAGGATATTCTAGGTTACTTTTTAAGAGAAATGAGGGAGAGGTCAGAGATAGAGAAACTGGGTAGAAAATATTTATAATAATCCTAAGGGGAGCAGGTAATACAACAATGCTGTACCTAGTAGGACTGGAAAGTAAAAAACAGGAGTAATCTCAAAGGTAGAATTTACAGTTTAGCAACTGGTTGGATGCTTCATTTGAGGAAGCTCTTCCAACAACTTAAGATTTGGTATTATTTTACAGAAGGAGTTGGTTTAAAGAGGAAGGTGATGAGTTAGTATCAGTACGTGTGAATCACTGTATGCTCCCCTCCCTTTTCCCACACTGAGGCTGAGTTTGTTTTCTGGCATGGACTAAATGGTCAAAGTGTGGGGAAGTTGGAGAATCCTGGCATTTAGGTAAGGGAATAGGGCAGTATGAGCAGAGCAGGTCTAGAAGCTCAGGAAATTGAGTTAAGTCAGTTGGCTCAAGATTCTACTGAGCTCAACTGGTAACCATGATGGCAGGCAAGGGATGGGAAGGTAAGAAGATTGTGGGCTGAGAATAGTATAGTTGAGGTCACAGGTTTGAGATTATATGGACATGGTTTCAAATCCAGCTCTCCATTTCTAGCTGATCTTTGGCTGAGATGTTTAATTTGCAGGAATGCCAGTTCTCTAATTTTTAATGGGATTCATAATAGGGTCTTGTGAAGTTTCAATGAAACTTTATGTAAAGCTCATGGCATAGTGGCTGGCATATGGTAAACATTTTGCAACAAATAGCAGATTTATTGAGGTGATGAGCTTTATGTTATTGCTATAGGAGATTGATATTGTCCCAAGATCTTTAAGACCAAGTGAGCAGAATTGCTGATCACTTTTGAAATTTGATTAGTTACTGCACATTTGAGTACTCACGTGTGCTTATATTATTATGAGCTTATCTAGGAGATATTGGGTAAAAGGAGTTGACAAAATAATTGCTAAATGTGCCAAATACCAAATATATTCATTCTCATTCCCTAGAACTTTAGTTCTTTATCAATGGATTTTAGTATAGTCTTCTCTTTACACCAAATTAACAAATGATAATTGTCCTCCACTTATGGATTTCTTTCAAATGGGAAGGTAAATTAAATAAATTACATACTTATAAAATTATATACAAAATTATAATTTCTTAAGTAGCTTTTCTTTCAATTAACAAAGGTTAACAGGAGGAAAATTTGTATTCTTTGAGTTAATTTTTCAAGTATGATATAAGTTTGTCATGATTCTTTGAGTGGCAAGTCATGATAAATCTAGTTCAAACTGGTTGAAAAAAGAAGGGGAATTTACTGGTTCAAGGAACTAGGAATTCCGAGGTGGGTAATTCTGGGAAAGGTGTATCTAATGGCTCAAACAATGGCTTCAGATTTCTTTATTTTGGTACTTGGCTTTGTTTGTCTCTGGATTAGATCTTTTCTCAGGCAGTCTCTTTCTTTTAATGGCAATGTGGTTGCCAGCATCTTCAGGCCTTTAATCTGTGCTCTAAGAAACTTCAGAGAACCAGCATCTCTCTTCTGGTGGCTCTGGAAAGTAGTCTCAGTATTAGCTTAAATTGGTTCTGATATTATCATGTGCCTTTCCCTGAACCAATCACCATAGCTAGGGGAATGTCTGCTCTGATTACCTTATCTTGTATCACATGCCTTCCCGTTATTGGTGATGGAATCAATTTTAATGAATGTCATGGATTGAAAGTAGGAGGGGTTGTCTCCCAAAGAAATCGATATCCTGTTATCAGGGATATGGTAAGTGGATACTCACTCTGAAGGTAAAAGCTTCCCACAAAAATTTTCTGTAATTCATAAGTTTTATTGTTAATTAAGAATCAGGTTTAAAAGAACAGTAAGTACAACAGGTGAGATAGCCTTAATCACTCTCCAGAGCCTATTAACCCTGTGACACATCAGTCAATCAATATTTGTCAAATTGAGTTGAACCTGATTCAGACCCATGCTTTCTCTTAGGGTTGACTTATTCAGGTTTGCTGCCATAACTTATTCCATTTTATTTTCAGAACCATTTCTACAGGTACATGATATGGAGCAGGAAACCAGGGGTACTGAAAACAAAATTTTATTTTTTTGCAGATCAACTCCCTATACTCTCCCCTTTCTGCTTTTCAAGCTTCTCAAAGCTTTTTCAGAGAAGGAAAAATATGTGTCTCTGAATGAACAATGGTTTTTTTAAAAGAAGGAAGCCCTGGTGGAAAGTTGGAAAAAAACTGTACTAGATGTAAAAATTAATGGATGGAAAACTTAAACTGCTATAGAAGAGGGAGAAGAAGTCATCTTTTTTCCAAGTGCTTTGGAGGGGCAGCACTTTAATCTTTGATGAATGTGATTGAATCTTTTCCGCTACTCAAGGGAAGACAGAAGTACTCACAAGGGCTCATCCTGAGCTGGCTCACTGCCATTATGAACCCTCTCTACTGCATAATTATCAGGCCTTTAACTTTTCTCTGCTCCTACTATTTTAAAATTTTTCTTTCAGACAAGAAAATGTAATAGATGAAGTACATGTGGCAAATGGAAAAAAGGTATTACAGTAAGAGAGCACTGGAATGGGAGCCAAGAAATTAGGGTGGGGTGCTACATTAGGGTCTTTGTGCAGCTACTGGTTTCCAGTGTTTATTCTACTCTTTCATCTATTCTGACCTCCACTCCAAGACTGCCTCCTAGCTGCACTGTTTTGGGTATTATGGAGGATGTGCATGGACAAAGATACTGTGGCATTATAGATCCAGTAATGCAAGAATGAAAACCAAGGGATAAAACATGTCCTCTGGATCAACATGCAAGACATTCGTTAGTTAATTAAAATATTATATCTGTTAATTGATGGTAAAATACTTATGAGTACACAGGAAAGCATGAAAACACAGTTCAGCCACACACTAAAACTGATAAATACCTAATGCTTTCATCTGGGTATACTCTTGACTACCTATAACACAGATGGAACTGGAAGAAAAACATACAAACACACAAATCAACAAACCAACAAAATGATGGAAGATCCAAATAAGAGAAGACCTGAAGAAAGATACCCACCAACCAGAATCTATGCCTTCTGTTTTTTTGGTGTCTTGATTGACACAATTTCCTAGCAATTCATCTACATGCATTTTGAGAGAACATCCAGAAATGAATTGAACATCAGAATAAATGTATTTGCATGTGTATGTACTTTTTAGATTCAGAGGATCAGAGACTAAGATATGAGTGTGATAGACACTGCCACCTTAGTCAAGGAGGGGAGCTGCTCCAGGTGAGTGACTGCACAGAAATGAGGAAAGAGACTGTTTAGCTATAACTTGAAACTGTCTGAGAAGTGAACTTGTCCATGTTTGTATTTTTTTGTTTTCTAAATTTTCTAAAGTTGGGAAAATGTTATATTAAAAAGCATCAGCTTTTTTTGGTTCTGCATTTAGCAATTCATAAACATATTTTATATTCACCTTTTTTGATTCCTGAAATAGTCCTATGCATTAAGCATGGTAGATTTATTCTATGAATAGAGATACCAAACCCAGGAAGTTTTCATGTCTTGCTTAGCTTGTAAAAAGGGGATAGAAATCAAATTTTCTTACTCAAGCTCAGTGGTCTTTCCATGAAGTGTCATGTAAACTTCCCATCAGACTAATAGCTACATTAACAAACCACCCAACAGCAACAAAGACAAGGAGTTGAACCAAGACTCACCAAAAATATGTGAAGACCAAAACAGAGTGGGTGGTGGCAGATGGCTATTTTGTAATTATCTTCTGTATGTCAAGGTAAGAGTGCTGTGGGAACAATGAAATTGGAGTAGAAGCAAGGGTGAAACAAGGGAGTTGCAAAAGACAAAAACTTTTGTTGTTATTGGTAGGGCCACTGTTTTTAACTTTCCAAACTGTGCATATGACATAATACTTATACTTGAATTTATGACACTCTTTTAAAACAGTTTTATGTTTTCTCTTGTCTTCTCCCCCAAAATGGCTTAAAAATAATTATATTACATTTTTCTTGCTACCCAGGCACGTCTACATCCATAATCAGAAACTTTGAATCTTTTCCTGTGGATTTTGCTGGAACACTGATAATTTCCTCCCAGAAATGTCTGCCTAATTTAAGTTGCAAACCCATGGGGCAAGGACTAGGAACAATTTTCCATTCTATAGCCTACCCTGAACAGATTTTAGAGAATACCAAGCCTGGCTTTGCCCTCTTTTTCCTTCCTGCCTTTATACTTTGGTCCCTTTATACAAGGGTGTCAGTATAGCACTCTGTACTTTACTGGGTACAGCCAAACAGGTGAGCACAGAGCTTTATTTATGAAGGGCACATGAGTTTCTGTCTCTGCTTCAACTTCCTAGTGTCTGATTTCTTTATTTTATGGCTCTGCAAATCTGTCTGAAACATATGCCCTCCTGAAACCGGAAGTAGACATAGCTCATTAGGTCATGCTATGCTGCTGTTGACCTTCACCCTGGACCTCGGGAAACAAAGCCAAGCATGATAGACTCAGCTTTAATCTGCTTTTTCTTGCTGAGGCCCACAAAGTTACAGATAGGATGCATCTAAAATTGGAGTTGAGGAGGAATATATTTTCAAAGGGTTCTTACTGGGCAGGAAATGCCACATTTTAAAGGGTAGCCATGTGTTTCTATAGCTGGTACAGACATCTGAAGTAATTTAAAACCAGCATGAAAGATAACCAAACTTTTGGGCTATAAAGTTACAGCATAGAAGAAAGTTGGCAATGATTTGGTTTGTGTATTCACTGTAAAGAATCAATTAAAACATGTAATTCAAGATCTTTTGGACTTAGCTTTATTGACTAACCAACAGCATAAATAAATCACCAAAATCATTATTTCTATTACTTTAAATATATAACTGCAGCTGTAACTTCTGAATATTGAATGAATAAAATAGAATCTGAGGTTTGGTCAGTACAGAGTAAGCCTTTGCAGTTGGCACCCCTGTAGTGCCAGCTTCTTTTCCTGGCACAGACAAAAACGGCACATACAACTTTCATCAGCACTAGTGTATTGCTCATTTAGCATTTAGGAAACACAGTGAATAGCAATTATCAGCCAACTAGCTGAGAAGTGAAAATGACCTAGCAATCAGAGTAAATATACATTATGCTATCATATTATAATGTGTACATATTGGAGAGAAAGCGGAACATGGGTATGCAAAATCTTCCCTTTGAAGGCTTGCATGAACTCAAGTCCTGTTGTAGCTCTCTGGCATAATTTTTGGATGGAACTACTAAACATGCTGATTTGTTAAATAATAGGTCATCCTTATCATTTGCTCACTTACAGGTATTGTGACCAGAAAAGGCAATACCCTCATTTTTATAAATTTTAAACTTGGCTTCTAATGATCAGAAGACATATGGAGAGATGATAGCAGCTTGGTGAGAGGTTAGACACTATAAACCTTGCACAGCCAGTGCTTTAGTTGCTTATTTTGATCCAGCTGTATATTACCATTACAGAATCCTTCCTTTGTTAATGTTGGAAAATATTAAAAGATGACAATATAACTTTGCTTATCATCATCTTTCAAGCAAATCAAGTGAACATAGTAGCAATGTTGCAAAATGTTGCTAAACTGAGTGCCTAAATTACATGCTATGATACACAGAAAAATAGGCAGATTCTTTATTTTAGAAGTTTACATGAATATAATACACTGGGAATGTTAGATTAGCTAATGGGACAAGTTCATTAGCAAAATTCTAAACATCAGGCATACATAATTTCCACAATTTCTCTATATGGGCTAATAGACTAAAAAAATAATAATAATAATAGACCTAATATTGCCTCTATAGCAGAAGAAAAAAGGGTGATAGTTGTAGTGGATGTTTGTTGTTTTGGAGGTACCCTATATTCTTTCAAGCTTAAAGCTTCTTGATATTTGGGGAGATAAGAAGGAGTGGAATTTCTTTCTACATTGGGTAGAATCTTGGTAGATTGGTGAATTCAAGTGTCTTTCCTGTCTCTGTGGAAGCATGAACTTCCCTGGAGGTTTCTTCTGCCAGATTCTCTTCCCAGGACAGTCAAGTGGTGAGCATGTGCCCTATCCTTGACTAATCACTCTGTCCTAGAAAAATAAAAAAAGAGTCCACTCATTCCAGCAGAAGAACATCTATTAATTCTACTGAGACCTTTGAGAACTACCTAGCCTTTACCTGTTCTAAGTTGGGTTCTTCAACCTTTTTTTGAATCATGTGCATTATCCAGTAACTTTCCAATAATACTTATTCAAGTTAACCTGAATTGTTTCTGTTGCTAGCAACCAAAGAACCCTGATTTTTTTAATTTAAACCTCTAATCTGAGAATGACTACTTCTTACAGGAGCAGAGGGTCAGAGGGGCCACCATGTCTAGTGGATCTTTGGTAGGATAGTCAATTTCAATATGAAATTATAACATTTGGATTGTCTAAATTATAGGGACAATCATAATACTTCAAAATGGTAGTATCTGCTCATGTTTCTAGGTCCTTCTCTACTTCATCTTGTCACAGCTTTATTGATTAGGATGGACCTAAATTATCTGTGACTTTTGGCAATAATAAGACCCATATACATAAGATAAAATTACTAGAGTAATCTGGAGTCAACGTATACCTCAAACACTGCCTGTGTTTAATAGGCGACAGGAAAGAAAAGAAAACTGCACCTACTACCCAGATGAAATAGTTTTCCCCATCCATATATCAGCAACAGTCAGAAAGCATTTTTTTTATTATTTTTGTTCTTACAGAACCCTAAAATCAAAACATTTGTCAACCTGAATATACAAATTGTTTGTTTTAGCTTCTGTAAGGAAAGCAAACATAAGGTACAGTTTCTACCCACAGAGGGCATATAACCTTTTTGAAGAGGTTGCCAAATAAGCAGACTTGAAAGTTCTATGAGAAAGAATATAAAATCTTTGAGCTGGATAGACCAAGAAAGATTTTGTAAAGAAAAGCAGAATTCTGTTCCTTGAGAATTCCTGCTGACTTTCAGCTACCAGCTTGTTTCACATAACTTCCCAGTTCAGACTAGACCTGGACAATGTTACTGCTTTGTCAGGTCAATTGTGCAGTTGATTTTGCCCAGAATGACCTTTATGAAAGAAGATTTAGGACGGTGATCTCTAAGTGGTTTTAACCTTAGGGGTGTGTGTGTGTGTGCGTGTGCGCACTTAAGGGAATGACAAAGAGAGACTTATCTGTTTTCTGTCTTTCGTGAGCATCCTTGAAAGCAAAAATGGAGGGCAGAGTGTATCACAAAGCAATTTATTTTCTAATGTTGTAAATTGTTATGAGAAGACGTGAAAAAATCAATGGCAATTTACAGATACAAACAAAATATTTGAAGTGGAGCTCAGAGGATGAGCTCCCCACTCTATCCTCTTGTTTTTTTCATTGAGGCCAAACATGTCTGAATTCCTTTAGAATGGGATATATGCTAGAAGCTTTAATCTCTGATACTTGCTAACCCTTTTGCAGGTGATTAAATCAGGACATATTATATTTAATTGCTTTTATTTTATAGGATAAGAAATAATTAGAACTAGTATTCACAGGTTTTCATTCTGAGACAGTGTGTGAAAGAATTAGGGTTCATTAAAAATTTTAACCCTTTTACTAACCTTCATTATAATAAAATACAGGATGCATAAACTTCTCCATGTTTTTCCAAATGGAGAGAAACTGCAACTTTCCAAAGATAACTCGATTGCAAAGTCAAAATGGGAAGTCCAGTTTTCTGACTTCAAACCAGTTTGATTCACTAAGGCATGTTGCTTCCCTTTGAGCATAAAATAAAAATAGCCCAATTCAATCAAACCATGTTTGCAAAGTTCCAGTCTATGGAGAACTTTTATTTTTATAGCCAAGAGAAAAACACACTTTATACTGGGCAATTTTAATTGCAGTATTGGGACAATCTATACTATAGCTTCACAAATGGAGTACAAAAGCCTGTGGGTATATTTGTCTATTAAAGGTTGTGTTAGAGAAAAAGAGCAGTCCACAAAGATAAATGCATGACCACTTCACCCAAATGGGGAAAATCTCTTGTTTAATTCTGAAACTGAAATATCATTTGCAATGCTTTCCCTTTCTTACCAGTCCTTCAATATTAGTAAGTAATGAGTATATGAACAAATTGAATCCAACTATAATGTAATAGTATTTACTAAATGCCGGGCACTTTACTAGGTGCTTTGTGTAATTAGTTTATTTAATCATTGAAACAATTCAATGAACTAGGTATTATCTTTAGTTCTATCTCAAAAAAGTGAAAAAAAAAAAAAAAACGTGGTCGCTATAATCATGTTATGTACTCACCGTTGTCTCACATCTAGTAGAGGGAGGAAGAGGGACTTGAATCCAAAATGAGTGCTTCTACAATTTACTTATATTTTGGTACACAAATAGCCATGGCAAATGCCAGAGTATGAGTCTCCCAGCCAAAGCCCCTTACTCTGATTACTCTGTAGGTGAACCCTTAACTTGATTCTCCATACTCTTGTCACAAGGCAGTTTTCTCTTCTTGAAAGGTGTTGATTTTATTTAGAACATGAACAAAAGTACTGAAAAGTTGACAATTAAGCAGTCTATACAAATTACAGAACTTCAGAAAAAATTTTGCAAATGTAAGCATTCTAACATTATTTACATTTTCTGGAAAAGGTTTAATTATTATTTTCTTGGGTTTTCCCTGATCAGGGCAGCTAAAGGGGAGCCCCACTCAAAGGTGGATTCATTATAAAATGCAACCTTATTTTTTTCTCCTGAAAGACTTTTTACTGTGGGCTACAGGATAGTCCTCAGCTTTGAGTCTAATGTCACTCTGACCCTGGAGTACTTCTTAACTTCTTAACAATAGGTTGCAGAGTCTTTTTCCTTAAAGTCTTCCTATCACACTGGTTTTTCCATTTTTACCTACCTCTCCTCTCCTCCAACTTCTATTATAAATAATGGGATTGAAGAATAAAATAACCTAGGATTCACAGTGAAAAGAGGGATTACCTCCATTTCCCTTCTCCCATCACTGGTATGGTTATGTTCTCTGCACTAAAGTCTATTTGTTCTGGAGTTGGCTTTCATCCTCCAGGGGGTGAGCTCTGAGAAAGAGCAGAGTGAGAAAGGACACATCAGAACCCAGAATCTCTGTTTTCAACTAAGCAAGATACTTGAAAAAAAGAAAAAGAGATCAATTTGAAGTTTGACGTAATTTGGCTTTTGCTTTAGGAAAGTTTATTTTGTTTTTACACCTTTTTTTTTGTCAGTACATATGACAACCTGTTCAGAAAGCAGTAGTCAACCTTATCTTGCTCTAGCAAGGACAGAAATCCCAAGAAAATGTTGTTGTATGACATGATATGGTATGATGAGGACATTAGAATCAGGAAGTGAGGAGATGCTGTGGGACATCTAAGGAACGAAGGTGACACAAGGGCAAAGGTGATACAGTAGGTCTCAGAGACTGGCGTCGTGGTGTGTTGATTCTGCTCCAGTATCCAGTCATTTGTGGAGGCCACACTCTGGTTGAAAATCTGGTCACTGCCCATTCTTACCATCTTGTGTTTAAAAAATGAAGGCAAATATGATGGGCCTGCAGCTCCATCATGACCACTTCCCATGCAGTACCACATACTCCTTATTGGTGCAATTCAGAATTATGTGTGATCCTTTCTGCTGCTTCTAACTTGACATGTGTGATCCACAAATCTCTAAAGAATTCTTCTCTGCTAAATATTTAAGAGAATGTCTGACAGTGAAGGAAGAAAAATTAGCAAAGACAAAGAAAGCTGGGCAGGAGAAATAAAACAGTTACTGGAATTTACAAAACAGGAAGGAATTTTTACATACCGAAGAATATACTGGATCTTATTAAGATAAATGAATCTACCATATCAATTATTAATGTTTTAACCATTACTTCCATTAAACTATAATATTTCAGAAAGAGGATAATTAGCTTATAACAGCATGATCCCTTTTATTTTAGTTTATTTTAAAAATTGTTTGGATAAGTTATTTGGAGAAAGTATCCTATTTCCCAGTGAGAGGAAAACCCACCCCTTTTTAAATGGTGCGATGATTCTAGTCCAAACGCAATGAATTTCTGGAAATGGCAAATGAGACACTTGTTGCCATGGTGATTGTTAATAGTTCTGACTCAGATGTAGTGTTGCTATAGCAACTGCATGAAGCCCTTGGGAGGTGGTGCAGTCTTTTTTTTTTTTTTAAATCAGCAGAAAGAGGCTGAGAAGAACCATTAGCTTCTTGCTGCACTGCAGTGATGAAGCTTTCAAGGCTATTTCATCCAGATGAAAGATTGTCCTGTTCCTGCACTGATGAAGCAGATAAGTTACACTGTAGGATAAATATAGTCACATATATCATAGTGGCAAGCACATTACCTATTAGTGAATTTTAATTTTTTGACTGTAATGGTTTCTAGTAACACAGGTAGTCAAGTGAACATCTTGAAAAATCCTTAATGTTACTGGTATTACAAGAAAGCCAAAGGTCAAAGACAGAATCTGCTAAAATCATTGAGATAGACTGTTTCAGTTAAGATGCATCCCTGTAAGAGTGGGGACACGTGACTAACAAAGTATTTGGAAGATGTTTTAGGATAGTCTGGGTTTGGTCCTCTAGATTGTGTACTTGTATACCATCTTACATGCACCTAGTTTTTAGAACAGGGATTGGCATATAGAAGGTTTTCAATTAATATTGTAAATGAGTAAATGAATTAACTTGCCAGTGGACAGTAGTAGTTACTTTTTCCTAAGGCCACTCATATAATTTTGCATCATTGCAAGGACTTGGCTGCATTCTGTTATATTTAGAGATGAGTATGTTAAGCTGATCTGTGTTCTTACAAAACCTTTAAGTGTGTACCATTCTCTTATGTTAGGACTTATTCCCACTTTCCAAGTGTTAATTATCCAGGATCAGACCTTACTAGTGCCCTCAAATTTTAATATAAATACGTGGAACAATTAGGATGGAATTTAAAAACAACCCATCTGTACAGCTTCTTCTCCAGTCAGTAGATGAGAGCATGTCTCAGATTCCTCACTGCTGAACCAGAATTTGAAAGTGGTGAGACACCACTGGTTGGACCCTTGTACCACCTTCTCGCAATTTAGTCCATTATCAATCACTTCTTTTTGTTGTTTCATTCTACAGACTCATGGGCTAAGGTGAGTTTTTTCTACTTCACTATAAAATTCTCTTTGGTCTAAGATAGTGCCTTGTTCACCTGTGCATATATTGCAGCACCTACCTGGTGGTTTCGTATAGTAGGAGCCAAGCAAAACCTACTGCAACTAGCCTTTTGATTGGATTCTTTCTTCCTGCCTCTCAAGGTAGCAACTAGCTAGTATGAAAACAAACAAACAAACAAACAAAAAAACAGAGGTATTAACTGGCAGAATTGGGAGCATTGCCTTTGAGATAGAAAGAAAGGAAGCAGAGAGGAAGGTCCCTGAGCAATATGAAGAGGCACTGAAATTCTCTGTTATCACACATTGTGGGAACTGCTGCTCATTCTACTCATTTAACATCTAGATCTGGTTCTGTATTTGTAGTAAATATTTGTGGAATGAGTGATTATTATTTTCTGGAATCCATGGACTTTATAGACAGACTGATGAATCCAGAGAGTAGTGGATTGTCTTAGTTTTCTCTCTCCTTAGTGTCCTTGCACTGCTAGAAACTGTAACAGAATGTTTGCTATGTGCTAATGAATAATCTACCTACCCCTCATCAGGCCAGTACTGAAGGTGGTTTATTCCCTTAAATATAAATTTTTTTGCAGCCAGTTTGCCAGGATGTCTCTTGGTAATGTCTTCTTTCCCTATGTTATTAGACTGTGCTTTAAATGTTTGAAAATACCTGGAACCCATCATTTCCCATTTTGATAGTTCATAGCTTCTTCTCTTTTTTAATCAGTTACTCAGTTTTTCAGGGACTTGGTATTAGCCTGTTTTTGTTTTTTTTTTCTTTTTCTTAGTTAAAAACATTTAAGCACAAATAAAAAGCTGATTTAAAATTTACTTGGTCAATAAGCTTTCTTTTAAATGGGGCTTCTCCTGTCAAATGGTACCTTGACAATGGCTTGATGATGAGAACAAAGTGAAAATTCTCAGTGACACTGAAAACAATGGCAAGCAATTTATTGCTGAAATCTTAGGGAATTTCCATTAGCTGCAAGGCCTTTGGTTCTAGATTGAAAGACATAATTACTGGCTTACCTTTATTATGCTCAACTGAAAGCACTTAGAAAGGCCTGTCCTTCCTCACCTCAGTGATCTGCCTCTAGGTTCACAAAAGTTGGTCAAGTAAAAACTTGGGAAGGTACTCCTCTACTACATGTCTGCTGCTTTTTAGGGTAGCTGTTATGTTGTCTTCTCCCTTTTTGATTTTCCCTGTTCCCAATCAAAAGCATGCTCTCTCTCCTCTCTCTGTTTCTCCTTCTCTCTCTCATTTCTCTCTCCTTTTTTTTTTTTAATTCTTTCTCTCATTTTAAAAAATCTTTTTTATTATGGTAAAAACCATAACATAATCTACCATCTTTCAAGTATACATACAATTCAGTAGTGCTAAGCATATTTCATTATTGTTGTGAAGACCTCTCTTTTTATATTTATTTAGAGCCTACATCACCAGAAAAGAAGGGGGTTAGTAAAAAGGAGGTGGGTGGGTATGAATGTGGAGCATTCCATCATGGGAAGTATAGTCTACACAAGTAAAATATACAGTAGTTGAAAAAAAAAAAAGATGAGAAATGCTGGTTACAGTATACATAAACTTCATCTGTTCAGAGTGTCAGAAAGCGAGGAAGTGGGCCATTTCAGCTCCAGAGAAGTTCATAGAAATCCAAGTTGTAGAGATCAACCCAGACCAGTTGTATGTCTGAGATGAGATTAAATCAGTGCTTAACTGAACAGGGAGAGAGTAGAAGGTAACACAGTGAGTATGAAAAAATACTGCAGAAAGAATAAGGGGGATAAAATTATAGTGAAGACTTCAAAAATATATACTTAGAAAAGAATTTCGTAAGATCTAAAAGAAAATTTTAGAAAATTGGAGTTTCCAAAAGAATATAGGAATATATAAAATCTAGGAAAGAAAAGCAGAGATTTGAAAGTATCATAAGATAGAATGCAAAGGCAGATGGATAACATAACATTTCATGTGTCTAACACTGTGCTCAACCCTATGGACTTGTATAAATCATCAGAACCTAAGGAGCTTTTAAATATTAATACATTAAAAAATGCATAGAAATCAAGACAATATACAATTGCCTGTTAATTAGGGGCCCAAGTAAATGATATAGATCCTGTGCTCTGGGAAGTCAGAAAGAGAGGCAAGATCAATGCTGGTTGGAGTTACTGAAGAGAGCTGAAAGGATTTGGCTCAGAAAGGAGCAATGGCATGTCATCCTCCTCAAACTGTCCTAAGATAGTCGTATCCTCACACTTTTTCCATTCATTTGTTTAATATTTCAAACTCTGACACCACTTTCTGGCCAATATTATCTTACCTGAGCTTTTTTTTGAATCTTTTAGATAAGGTTAGTTCACCCTTCTATCTCCAGGTCATGGACTTCTCTTAGGCAAGAGTGTAAACCCTCTAATATCTCAATAATATGCTACTATTTTCTAACTTTGGTCAGACCAGGCATTTCCAGGAAATCTCTCAACAATTTTGTGTGCTAGTCAGGGTTGATGATGATCATAGCATTTTATAGGTGAGAATATTAAAAAGTTCAAGGACTTTTCTAGACTTTTCTTCCATAGAGCAAGAGAATGGTTTGGTCTTAAATCCAGGGTTTTTGTTTCCAAGTTTCATACTCTTTGTGATAATATGAGTGACTGAGTAGCAAGAGCAAGGAAAGAGAAATGTGGTAGAAAAGGGCAGGTAAGGGTATGTATGTATGTATGTATGTATGTATGTATGTATGTATGTATTTATTTATTTAGAAGATAGGAGTAGGACTGCAAATGTTTGAATGTGCTAGGAAGGAACTTGACTTCTCAGCAACAGTTTTAACAACAACAATTATTTATTTAGCTATGGGATAAAGGCTGTTGGGATTAGAATGTCTTTTCTGAGGGAGAAGATTAAGGTACATAAAATATGGGCCTGGAAAGAAGGAAGAGTCAGTTTGGACAGGTGCTGAGACCATGTTCTGGAGTAGAGTATGCAATATAAAATTTACTTCCTTTAGCAAGTAAATGCAACGAAGCAGAAGGGAGGAAGAAGCAAAGAACAAAAGGAAACCCCCCCCCCAAAGGAGAACTACAAATAGAGATGATAATCCAAGGAAGACCATGATATCAGTAGGGGATATTCTAGACAAGAGAATGTCACAGAACTGTGATGAAAGTTTAGTAACAATCATTTGATAACTGTTGGTTAAGAATTTCATATTTACTTTCAAGGAGGGACTTTTTGCCCCTTATCACTTGCTTTCCACAGAACTACTGACACTATATACATTTTTGATGGTGTTTTTCATTCCTGCAAACTGAGGTCTCCTGCTGTTTTAAATGTTTTCCAGCTTTAGGAATCATTATATTTTCTTTATCCTCCATGTACTCTTATGCACATTTGATTTTTTTAAGCTTCAATTTTCATAATTCCAGTGACTACTTCTCTCTGTTTGAAAGGTATGTGAAGACTCATACATAGGGATATAAAAGCCAGAAGTCCTGTAAATGAGAATAAATTCTGTATTCATTACCCTTGCAAACCTACAGAGCTGAACTTAGCCACATTTTCGAAGAGAATAGTTAAAAATTAACATGCCTTTTAATTTTGTTTTGTTTTACCCAGAGAATTACCATTTCAGCTGCAGGCGACTCACATTCTACACAGCATTTTAGACCTGGAGAAAATCAGTCTGCTGGATGAGCCTGACTTTTCAGGCTTATCTTATCCTCCACCTTGCCTGACCTGTTTGCTGCCAGAAATATAATTCTGAACCCTAGAAGCAGTTGGTAACACACTCATTATTTTAATGTGTTTTGGATATATGTAATAAAACGTCTGATTTTCTTCCTTCCTTTTCCATTGAATTAACACTAATTGGCTTTCACTGTATAGCCATTGGTTCCTTGTCTGCCCTGCCTAACTCTCCCCAATTTCTAGACTCTCAGTAAAGACAGCCATCTTACCTGACACATAGACATGGGCCCATCTTCTTGAGGACCATTAATTTGCTCATGCTGCCATAACAAAGTACCACAAACTGGGTGGTTGAAACAGCAGAAATTAATTATCTCACAGTTCTGGAGGACAGGAGTCCAAAATCAATGTGTCAGCAGGGTTGTTTCCTTCTAAGGAATATGAGGAAGAATGCGGTTCATGCCTTTCTCCTAGCTACTAGTGGTTTGCTGGCAATCTGGCTGGGAGAAGCATCACCCTGATTTCTGCTTTTATCTCTACACAGGATTCTCCTTGTGTACATGCCTACTTCCAGATTTCTGGGCTAGAGCGCAGCCCAGTGATTTACTTTTAACTTGATTACCTCTGTAAAAGCCCTATCTCCAAGTAAGATCACCTTCTGAGGTACCAAAGATTAGGAGTTCAGCATATGAATTTTTCTTTTTGGGGACAGAAATACAATTCAACCCACAACAGATAGACTTTCTATATCACAATACACAAGAAGATAAAATGGATTTAAAGACTTACTGTGGCATCAGTTCTTTACTGGTTCTGTAAAGAACTTTCTTTATTTGGTCTTTATCTTCTCTTTCCTCTAATCTTTTCTTGTCTAGGATCCTCCCTTAGAGATCTATTTTCTTTTAATCTTAATTATCTCCTTCAAAGTCTTTGTTCTTTCATATGATTCCTCCCTAGCTTATTTCCACCTTTTTCCCTTGTGGATGCCTGCTTCTGCTCTTTTTATTCAGAAGAAAGGTTAACATCTCTCTGAACCACAGCTTATCAACCATGGAGGTGAAAGACCCTAGTGAGTGCCAGGGTTGTAAAATATGTTCAGATAACTTATTCTTTATAATTGATAAAATATTCAATTTTACCAATGCTTTGCTTTTTAAAAATGTGTATTTCAGAATACCCTCTTCATAGTGACCCATTTGTTTGCATTTTGATATGCTCCCTTGAAGCAGGAAGGAAGGGATATTACAGCCAGTGTGTAGGAATTTGTATATAATGTATTCACTACTATATCTGTGTCCATGGGAGTGTGTCACACATGTGACAGTCATCCATCATGTGTGTTGAGACAAAAAAAGGATGAGAGCCATTCCTTCAGATCCAAAGTTCTTGGGTGCCAGGGCCCTCCTTTGGGAAGGTAAAGAGCAATTTCTTTTTCATCTAGACATATCCTATTTAACTTAAAATCAGGGATTTTATACATATTCTCAAATAAGACAAAGCTAATTTTATAATATTTGACAAAGTTTAACTGACTGGCTTTACTTTTATCCTTTGATATTGAGTAAACTTTTGTGTGTTAATAAGTGACATTTTTCTTATCAAATTTTAAACATCCATGACCAATTTCTCACATGAACAGCATCAACACTGAGCAGGGAGTTGTGAAATTTGTTCTTTAGCCATAATGTAGAAACTAACAATTTATGGTCACTTGGCAAGTCACTTAAATTCAGTATGCTTTAACTTCTTTATCTGTGAACTATGGTGTTTACATTAGTAGCTGCCAATTATTATTTTAAAGTTTTAAAGCATAATTTTTAAATGTAAAACTATTACTCTCATACTAACACAAAATGAACACATCAAAGGCTTTTATTTAACTCATTAAATAAGAAGAGAATTACTAAGATCTGACAACTAGTTTCTAATTTAAACAACACACACATACATAATAGGAAACAAGTTTACAAACACATGTAAAAATGGTCAATATCCATAAGGCAATATTTCAACAGAAAAAAATTATTCACCTTTCTATGAATAAGAATTATTTGCATTACTGTTAAGTGTTCTATAACTTATAGAGTTATAAAATACCTCAAAGATAATGAAAGGTTCAGATTTCCAAATGAAAAAACTTGAAAAGAGGTATTCAACAGGATAGATAGTAATTATTTTTGTCCATTTTGAAATCCTTTAGAATTTTTCTGTGATAAATATTGGAGTTCTTTGTTTCAAACAGAATGTTCTATGGAATCAATTCCAATTCATAACACATATAAAAAGCAGGATCACTTTGGTTGAAATAAGTTTAGGGACTTCTGACTAAGCTTCCTCCTTATTCTTTCTCCTAGATCAGCCACTGAGACCCCAACACAAAGTTACTGGATCTATGTAAATCACGGTTTGGAAATCAGTAGGTGTGTTCTACAGTTGTGGACTGGCCTTATATTTATTTAGTCTCTCAACTTTTCTTTAGTAGTCCCCCTGCCCACACAGCACATCTGCTCTCCACCACACACACACACACACACACACACACACACACACACACACACACACACACTGCTATTTCAAGGCATTAAAGGTATCCCTTTCAGGGTCCTTATATGTACTTACAAATATGAAACTCAAAACTGTGTAGAAAATTTCAAAACTAAATTTTATAGAATAATTTCAAGTTACTTGAAATAATACTCCCCACTTGACTAAATAATCTGCACTCTAAGAGCTTTGGAGTATTCTTGAAAATAATTTACTGATATGTCAGTTGAGTTTCAGTGTGATAACTTTATCATTAATATGTTCAGTTTATTTTCTTAATTTGGAAAAATGAGGCCATAGTTTTTTGAATTTCTCTGGGCACAGGTTCTAAAATATCTTTATAAATTTTGCAATTATGCTTTCCTGGTCTTCGTTTTTATTTTAAATTATAGGGATTGTGAAAGTCTGTTGTGTGAAGACTATGAAAGACTTCCTTCACAAGCAGTGCAGTTTCCTCACTACCCATTCTAGTCATAAATATTTTCCTCTCTATCCTGTCTGCAAACTTTACAGTGCTCTAGCTTCAATCCTGCTCCTGGGCAGGATATATGTATAGTCTTTGCCTTAGTGGCAATGGTGAGTATATTTTTTAGAACCCAGTTACCTTGCTGGTAGTTCCCATCATATAATCTAATGTCTTATTGGCCCAGCTCCTTAGAGTGTTCCTTAGATCCTTTGATTAATTTCCTGATCTTGCTACTTGTTTTTGCAACTGTACCCTTCATTCCCTTGACCTATATCAATTGATCTCCTAGATTTGACCTTTTGCTGTCTAAACACAAGACGCCTTCTTTTTTTTTTTTTTTTTCCTTATCTAAGAATACCTCTATACTCTCCACTCCTGTGTCATTTTGGCTTGTCTTCCCTCTCCTATGCAATCTTTTAGCTGTCCAAATCCTGACTTGATCTCTTTCTTTTCTATATGATCACAGAGTTTGAGAAACCAAGGTACTAAAATTAAACTTAAAAATTATTTAGCAAAATCTTCAAATTTTCTTGTCTCAAAAAAAAATAAAATAAAATAAAAACAAAACTATCATACTCCTTCTTATTTGAACATCCATCCCAGTAATATGGAATATTTTCATAAGAGACCATCATTTTGTTAAAGTAGTATTAAATGAAATCACCCTTTTAGTTCTACTAGGTCTACTGTCTGGAAAATTTTTTGCTCTTTCCTTTTTTCTAAACCTTGTCTCTGGACTAGGGAAGAAGCATAAACCAAAGGGAAAACCTGATAGGATAACTAATTTTGCTAAGTAAGGACTACATACTAGGTATTATGCTAAATGTTTTAAAAATCTTTTTAATTATGCACAATACCCTTCTGAAGGAGATACTATTATTATACCTATTGTGTAGGTGAGGAAAGTCTGAGCAAGTTGCCAAGGTCACCCAAATAATATCTTTTATAATCAGGGCTCAAATTTAGGTCTTTTTGACTCTAAAGTCACTAGGCTCTACATCCTCCCAGGATAACAGACTGACATCACATTCTACTACTAAATGACTGGCAGTCTTGACTTATTTGAGTTTCAAAACATTTACATTCATTTGTGGTAGAAGTGTTCAGAGACAAATCTGTTAACAGGGAGGGAAATCTCAGAAAAAGAAAAGCAACAAGTACGTGGTGGCAAGGGCACAAGTCAACAGACAAGATGACGTAGGTTCTAGTCCTCGCCCTTGGGCAAGAAGCTCTGACTTACTTTTCCTTCTTTGTAAAATAGACTTTTGTACTAAATAGCCTCTAAAGTTTCTTCCAAATGTGTAACTGTTTGCTTCCCAAGGGTCCTAAAAAATGCACAGACAGTATGATCCATCTCTGCAGTTGAAAAAGAGTTGTGACAGCACTGTACATGAGTTAGGCTTGCATGGTGGAATTAATTATGCAAGTCAGTCCAGCTCAGCTGTTGGTCTTGTCCTCTCTTGCTCTGTATCAGGGCAACTGCTGAGTGAGTCAATTGAGAACCAGGGAGGTGTGGGCAGTGGTGTTACTTCCTAGGACTGCTGTCACCAAAGTGACAGGTCAGATCACCAACTGGAAGGTGGAAATGCATTTTGCCTTAAAGTCGAACTGTCAGCATGGAAGAACCATTCTTACCCAAAGTCAGTGGTTTGGGTACATGTGGAAAAAGTGGGAGGTAAGAGAAATACTGGTAGCAGATGATATGTTTTACATGAAAGCATAAAACTACAAGATGGAAATCTAGAAAACATGCTGAATGGATTTCTTATAACATAGTTGGAAGGAGGGAAGACAGACTGATAGTACGGCTGAGCAGCAAGAGTAGTAGACAGATCGCTGAGAAGTAGTACTCAAGAATGAGGGTATTCAAACATCTGCTATTTTGTCTGCCTGATTTCCCTTCCTCTTGGAAGCTGCTTCTCTATCACACCAAGCAGTTTAGATTCGACCATTTTTCCTGCTACAAGAGTAAATAAATGACTTAAGGTGTCCAAGTAGAGAACCTCATTTCCCAGGGTCCAAATATTGACTGACTAGAGGTGGTATGAGACTAAATGGGGGCAGAGAGTTGCTACTGTTATGGGAAGAGAGCGGGGATCTCATTTGTTCTGAGTTTATAATCTGTAGTGATTATTGTAAAAAGAGAATGACTTGCCACCACTTGGAAAGAATAAGCCAACATGGAGGAGAGAAGGACAAGAGAGAATAACCCATGGCTAATGACATTGCTTAAGCACTCAGTTCCAAACATTCCTGAAACCAGAAAACTCTCAGATTTCTTAAATATATGAGCCAATAAACAACCTCTCCCCCTTTGGGATAGGTTTATTGGGGTATAATTATATGCAGTAAAATTCAGATGTTTAGATGTACAGTTCCATGAATTTTGATCAATGTATAAAGGTTATATAATGACCGCCATGATCAAGACAGACCCAGAAAGCTGCATCATGAAACTAGGTGTAGTCAATCTCTATCTTCTCTCCTGCCCTCAGGCAACTATTAATCCTATAGTTTTGCCTTTTCCAGAATGTTATGTAAATAGAATTATAAAGTATGTAGCCTTTTGAGTATTGCTGCTTTCATTTCACTTAATGCATTTGAGATTCATCCACATTGTTGCAAGTTATCAGTAGTTCCTTTTTATTTCTATGTTGTGTTTCATTGTATGAATATACCACAATTTATTTATCTATTACCCTGTTCATGGGCATGTAGACTGTTTCCAGCTTTTGGTGATTATGAAGAAAGCCATAATAAATAATTGCATATAGGTTTTTGTATGGACACATATTCTTATTTCTTGTGGGTAATACCTAGGAGTAGGAGATCTGAGTTTATGGTAAATATATTTTTAATATTACAAGAAGCTTCCAAATTGTATTCCAAAATGGCAGTACCATTTTGCATTACCACCAGCAATAAGAATTCCCACTGCTTCTCTTTCTCATCAGCTTGATATTTTCTTTCTTTTTTTTTAAATTTTGAAATATTCTAATAGATGTGCAGTGATATATCACTGTGGTTTCAATGAAAAAATGATGGTAAGCATCTTTTCATATGTATATTTGCTGTCCACATATCTTTAGATATCTTTAGTGAAGTGTCTTATTAAATCTTTTGCCCATTTTTATTGTTTTTTTATTAAATTATGAGAATACTTTATGTATTCTAGATACAAGTCCTTTATCAAATTTATGTTTTGCAAGTGTTTACTCCCAGTCTGTGACTTATCTTTTCATTTTCTTAGCAGTGTTTTCAAAGAGCAGTTTTTAATTTTGAAGTTCAATTTAAATGTATTCTATTTATCAGTTGTTTTATTTCATGGGTAATTTTGGTGTGTCTTATCTAAAAAATCTTTTTAAACCCAAGGCTATGAAATGTTTTCCTGTATTTTTCAGAAACATTGTAGTTTTAGATTTCATATTTAGAACTATGATCAATTTGGATTTAATCCTTGCATTTTCTGCATCTCCCTTTTAAAGATGACTCAGTTTGAGTCTCTGTCCTTGGTGACCAAAGAGTCTTAACTAATATAGAGTTGTTCACAAATGTTAAATGAGAAACATTTTTTTTTACAATTAGTAAAAAGATCTTTAAAAATATTGTTAAAGTTTTTTATTAAAGTATAGTTGACATATTAGTTTCAAATGCACAACATAGTGATTTGCATTTATATACCTTATGATGTGATCACCATGGTAAGTTTAGTACAAAGGTTTTACAGTATTATCGGCTATGTCCCCTGTTCTGTACATGAGCAGTTTCTATCCTTTTTGGAACCAAGGACCGACTTCATGGAAGAACATTTTTTCACAGACTGGGGTCAAGGGTGGGGGAGGGGGAGTTTGGTTTCTGGATGATTAAAGCACATTACATTTATTGTGAACTTTATTTTTATTATTATTACATTGAAATACATAATGAAATAATTATACAACTCACCATAATGCAGAATCAGTGGGAGCCATGAGCTTGTTTTCCTGCAACTGGATGGTCCCATCTGGGGGTGATAGGAGACAGTGACACCCAAAGTGTGTTGCTTATGTCCAGTCTACTCCATAATCTTGTTTCGGTTGTTGTCACTGCAGAAAACCCTGCTTCACAAAGATAAGATTGGAAATGCAAGCAGACTTTTCAGTGCTTTTGTGGAAGTCTTAGGATATTCCACCTTGACTTTAATTCAGAATGTATGGAGATTTGAAGTTGTCTCAAACATACTTTTAGGGCCATTGTCATTTGCAATGTCAAATAGTTCATCCTTTTCTAGCACAAAGTTGGTTCACTTGGTTTATTCACAAATGGGTCGTGGATCAATTCCTTCTCAGTTTGGAGATCTTTTGCAGTTGGAAAGTAATGCTCCAACTCTTTTCAAAGCTAGATAGGTGACCATGCAAAAGCTGGGAGAAAGAAGGCCATGGCTCAGGCTCTTTCAAAAGAGCAGCTCAGGCTCTGCTAATATTTGAAATGTCAAAAATCCTAATGTTCACTCATTGCTCCCATAATTCCAGTTTGGCTTTGAATGCAGCCACTTTAACTGCCAATTTGAACACAGTTGTTTTCCCCTTAAGTGACTGATTGAGTTGCAAATTTTGCGACCCATTCCATATCACTGAAATACGCTGCCAGTGGTGACTGTTTTTCTAAAAGAAATCTCTGGATTGGCTCTCATAAATCAAAATTTCTGGCCAGTGATCTACCTTTAGAAAGCCATCTTTGTACACTTTATATACTTCTGTGTATAAAAGAGGACATATGTGCTCTGCATCTATCTTACAGAGCTGCGTGAACAGACATGAGTTAAGGGTATGTACTTTGATGTGGGTGATAATTTTAATCTCATCCTGCAAAACATTGTTAAGTTTAGCAGACATTTTTTGATTGACCAGTATTTTTCTATGAATGACACAGTGCATAGACTCACATTCAGAAGTAACCTCTCTGACCCCGAGTAGTGAAACCAGAAAGCCATCCAGTCAAGGCAGCCGTTCCATCTGTGCATATGCTGACACAAAATGACCAATTTGGTTTTCCTGATATATAATCATTCAAAGACTTGAATAGTTCTCTGCAGCTGTACTGTTGGTTGTCAACAGAAGTGCGTGCACATAACATATCCTTAAGCACATTCTTTTGAAAAATATATCACACAAAAACAAGCATTGTTGCCTTGTTGTCAACATCAGTAGACTCATCAACCTGTGCATACCATGATGACTCATTAATCCTTTCTAACTATTGTGCCTCAATATCCTCTGCTATTTCCTCAGTTAGTCTAGTTACAGTGCTAGCTAAAGGAGGAACATATGCCACCTTTAGAACTGTAGCCTCTCCTAAAAGTTCATGACAAATGTCTTTAGCAGCAGGCAAGATCAACTCTTCACCAACAGTAAAGGGCTTCTTAGCTTTAGCAGTGCAGTTAGCCACTAAGAATGATGTTCCATGTACTACTACTGGTCCATGGCCTGGGAGTTGGGGACACCTGCTGTACATTACTCCCTATCACTTATATTTTATAACTGGAAATTTATACCTCTTGTTTCTTTTCACATACTTCACCCATCACCTCATCTCCTATCCCTCTGACAACCATCAGTTTGTTCTCTGTAAGTCTGTTTCTGTTTTGTTCATTTTTTCTATTTTTAGATCTCACATGTAAGTGAAATCATATGGGCTTTGTCTTTCTCTGTCTGACTTATTTCACTTAGCATAATACCGCCTAGGTCTATCAATGCTGTCACAATTGGCAGCCATTTTTATGTAGTATTCTATCATGCATATATATGTATTACATATTCATTTTCCATTTGTCTATCAATGGACACCTACGTTGCTTCCATATGTTGGCTATTGTAAATAATGATGCAATTAATATATGGGCTCATATCTTTTTGAATTAATGTTTTTGTTTTCTTTGGATAAATACCCAGAAATTCCATATGATAATTGTGTTGGGGAAATTGCATAGATACATGCAAAAAATGAAGCCGGACTGCTGTCTTATACCATGTAAAAAAATAAACTCAAAATGGATTAAAGAATTAAATGTAATACCTAAAACCATAAAACTCCTGGAAGAAAATATAGGCAGTAAATATTTGGCATTGGTCTTAGCAACAATTTTGTGCATATGTCTTCTCAGGGAAAAGCAACCAAAGCACAGATAAACAAGTGAACTAAAAATCTTTTGCACACCAAAAAATCAACAACAACCAAAAAAGGCAACCTACTGAAGATATTTGTAAATGATATACCAAATAAGGGGTTAATGTTCAAAATATATAGGAAACATATACAGCTCAACATCAAAAAAACAAATTTATAAATGGGAAGAAGGTCTGAATAGACATTTCTCCAAAGAAGATATGCCAATGGCCAACAGACATATGGAAAGTTGTTATCAAATGTCAAAAAATAACAAGTGTTGGTGAAAATGTGGAATAAAGGAAACCCTCATGCACTGTTGATGGGATTATAAATTGATATAGCCACTGTGGGAAATAGTATGGAGGTCCCTCAAAAATAAAAATAAAATACAGTGAGAAACACTTAAAGAATTTATCTGGTGGAGATGTATTTCAAAGGATGTTAATGCTTTCCAATATAAACTTAATTTTTATGAAAATTTTATTGAGATTTATTTGGACCCAACATAGAGAATTTTTAATGTGAAAAGGTAAATTGGTGAGAATAGCAGTGAATACTGTAAAAGTAAGTAAAGAGACTTGGTCTATAAGATATTATAACATACAATAAACTAATCAAATCTGTGTTGTGCTAATCAGTAGAAAAAGGACTGGTCAAGATGGCATAAAAGGTAAAGGCTGTGCATACCTCTAGTGACCACACCACAGTTATAACAAAACAGCAGAGCAACCAGAACACGGAATCACAAAAGTCTGGCTGAATAGAAGCCTTATAACTACAGACAGAAATAAGAGGTCACTTCAAACCTGTAGGAGTGGCAGAGATGCAAAATGGCCTGATCCCACAACCGCTTATCATGGTCAACAATCTGGAGGGTTATCTTGGCTGCAGAGACCCCTCCCCCACCTGAGGAGTGAGGGATTCTGACCAGGGTTCCCAGACCAGGGTTCCAGTACTGGGAAGAGAAGTCTCCACAATCTTTGGCTTTGAAAACCAGTGGAACCTGCTGCTGAGTGAGACAGGGCCCAAACCCAGTCTTACTTGTTGATGGACTCACTCACTCTGAGCTCCAACACTTGGGCAGCTGCTTGAGGCACACCAGAGACATAGGAAAAGACACTGAGTTATTGGGCTTCAGAGTGAGGACTGGAGGGGTGGTTTTCTCTTGGACAGAAGTGCTGGCAGTAACTATTGTTTCTTTGTTGAGCCCTGCTCATTCCCAGCACGTGCATGCAGGCAGTCACTATATCTGAGCTGCAAAACAGGTTATTTTGCCCAGGTGATTTCCTGAGATGCTGCCTCTCCCAGCTTGTGGGCCCACCCAAGTCACTTCCAGTGGTTTGTTCCATACAAATGGCCTGTCTTGGCTCTTGCTGCAGATTTTCCTAAATCTCTCAAAGGCTCACAAAGCCCAGAGAAGCAGTATCTGGCCTCAGTGCCTTGTAGCTCTTGCCGAGCAGCCCCAAGCCCCACAGTAGTGGCAACTGGCCTCAATTGTAGGGTTGGCCTCTTGAGGCACCTGTAAGCCCAGGAGGTACACAGGCTGTGGCTGAACTTGGCTTGCAGCTGGACTTCTCTCAGGACTATGCCTCTGGGCCCCACAGTATACCTACTACATAAAGTAAATCTACTAAGACTGGAAGTATTAGGAGTCCTACCTAATACATAGAAACAGACACAGTGAGGCAGCCAAAATGGGGTGACAAAGAAGCATGTCCCACATGAAAGAACAAAATACCAGAAAAAGAACTAAAGAAAAGGGAGATAAGCAGTGTACCAGAAGCAAAGTTCAAAACATTGGTTATAAGGATACTCAGTGAATTTAGGTGAAGAGTAGATGAATTCAGAATTTTAAGAAAGAGATAGAAAACATAAAATAGAGATGGAAAACATAAAAGGGAACCAGTCAGAAATGAAGAAAACAATATCCGAGATGAAGAGTACATTAGAGGGAACCAATAGAGTGGATGAAATTACGGATTCAAGCAATGATATAGAGGATGGGGTGGCAGAAGATACCCAATCAGAACAGCAGCAAGAAAAAAGAATCCACAAGAATGAAGATAATTTAGGAAGTCTCTGGGACAACATTGAGAATACCAACATTTGCATTATAGGGGTACCAGAAAGAAAAGAAAGAGAGCAAGGAATTGAAAATCTATTTGAAGAAATAATGAGGAAAAATTTTCTAACCTGATGAGGGAAACATACATCCAACCCCAAACAACATGAACCCAAAGAGGCCCACACCAAGATACATCATCATTAAAAAGCCAAAAGTTAAATTCAAAGAGAAAATCTGAAAAGCAGCAAGAGAAAAGCAATTAGTTATATACAAGAGAACACCTGTAAGACTGTCAGCCAATTTCTCAACATAAATTTTGCAAGCCAGAAGGCCTTGGCACAAAATATTCAAACTGATGAAAACCCAAGACCTACAACCAAGATTAGTCTACCCAGCAAAGCTATCATTTAGAATTGAAGGACAGAGCTTCCTAGACAAGAAAAAAACTAAAAGAGTTCACCACCACCAAGCCAGTATTACAGGAAGTGTTGGAGGGACTTCTTTAAGAAGAAAAAAAAATATGTACCAAAGGTCTAAATAAAGAATGGCAATAACTGCATATCTGTCAATGAGTACTTCAAATGAAAAATAATTAAATCCTGCAATCAAAAGATAGGGTGGCTGAATGGGTAAGAAAACAAGACCTATACATTGGCTGCCTACAAGAAACTCACTTCAGATTAAAAGACCCACACAGAAGCGAAGTAAAAGGATAGAAAAAGATGTTACATGATGGACCTAGAGGGTATTGTGCTGAGTGGAGTAAGTCAGACAGAGAAGGAAACAGTGCCATATGATTTCACTTATATGTGGAACATAAAAAAATAATATAAACAAAGAAATAAAATAGAAACAAATTCATAGAAACAGAATATTTTGATGGTTGCCAGATGGGAATTGGTGTGAAGGGGGATTAAAAAAGGGAAGGGAAAGAAGTACAAATTGATAGTTAGAAAATAATCATGGGAACATAAAGTATAGCATAAGGAATATAGTTAGTAATATTTTGATAACTATGTACAGTGTTGGAGGGGTACTAGATTTATTGAGATGACCACCTGTGAGTTATACAGATGAATAATCACTATGTTTTATACCTGAAACTAATGTAATATTGTATGCCAGCTATCACTGAAAAATTTTAAATATTATCAAAAAATATAATCAATGGGAAAAACAGTGAAATGAAATAGCCTAGACATAGGACTAGCTTATATGTTTTTACATTTTTAAATTTTATTTTTTATTTTATTTATATTAAGTTGGAGTGACATTAGTTAATAAAATTATATAGGTTTCAAGTGTACAGATTAATAATACGTCATGTGGATATTGCATTGTGTGTTTGCCACCCTAAGTTAAATTTTCTTTCGTCACCATATATTTGACCTGATTTACCCTTATCTACCCCCATTCCCTTTTCCTCTGTTTTCCTCTTAAATGTTGTACATCTCCATGAGTATCTGTTTGTTATGTTTGTTTGTTGCTTTCAGTTTTAAGTTCCACATGTAAGTGAAATCATGGTTCTCAACTGTTTCTGTCTGACTTATTTAGCTTAGCATAATAATCTCAAGATCCATCCATGTTATCGCAAATGGCAGTATTTCTTCTTTTCTTATGGCTGAGTAATAATTCATTGTATATGTGTACCACATCTTTATCCAATCATCTATTGAAAGATACTGGTTGTTTCCATGTCTTGGCCACTGTGTGAATAATGCTGCTATGAACATTGGGGTGCATGTGTCTTTACAGATAAATATTTTCAAATTTGGGGGGTATACCAGTATTTAAAAAAGAATATTCCAATGAATGGTGCTGGTAAAATTAATTTTAAAATAAATTAAATTATACCTTTAACCTCAAAATTCTAAGTTAAATCGAATGAAGTTTTTATGAAAAACTAAAACATTTAGAGAAAGGCAGTACAAAATGGCAATCCTTAACTAGCATCTTCTTGGTCTTTTCTCAAACCAATTTTCTCATTTTTAGGTTATTTAACTGGATTACATGATTGTCCATATAGTCTGCATCTCATTTTACTATACCCAAATCACACAAGAATATATCTTATAATGGTTGTCCTTGTTGAAAGTGGAGGTGCTCTGTTTTGATGCACAGTATACTATTTATTTTTGTCTACTACTCATCAGAAGCTTTGTATTCAAGCAAGATTTGTGAAAATATTTTCCCTACAAAATTAAATATGACTTCCAATATATTCCAGGAGCAGTATTTTATAATTAACTTTGAGAGTATGAGGTCTAGGGGCAAAGAAGAGGAACAGGATTGACTGCAGTGTTTCCTGTGAGGTGAAGCCCTATTTTTTTTTTTTCTTTATAGATGCTCCAGCCTGGGGGATTAATGTTTATCTTGATTTAATGTCTCATCAAACGCATGACATCCACAGCAGTCTGGCTGCCACAGGATTAAATGAAGCATAGCTGTTTCTTCAAGAGAGACTTAAACATCAAGACTTTAGCCCTTGAGGGGAGGGGCAGAAGATGAAGAAAGAACAAAAATTTATTGAACTACCAACGATAGTGTGAGAATGAAAAATTTAACCCCCTGCACCACAGTCACAATTTAGGATCAGAGATGATTTTTGTATTCAAGAAATCTAGGAGTTAAACCCAGTAGGAGGCTTTGAATTTACAGGGATGCTGCTCTGATCGTGGGTGAAGGGGCTCAACTTCTCTTGGATCACTCCTACCCTATACCATACCAAGCAAGTGACCTTGAGACAGAGATGATCTCTGTCTTTAAGGGAAAAAGAAAGGAAGATTGTTTTCAGTGTTTGGAAATTGAATCCAAGCCTTGTCAGGACAAATTTTGCCAGAACAGCATATTCTTTCTCTCGGAAGCAAGCAAATAAGTATATGGAATACTAAACTAGGGCAGGGTGAGGACCAGCCTACCTAGACTTCTGTCTTTGGCCAAGGATTAGGGAAGGGCTGAGGGAAATGAGCATTATGGGTTTCTCTTTCTTCCCCTAACACCAAATTTCTCAGTTCCTTCACCAAACCATTAAGAATCTGGTGCTCATGAAATTGTTTCTTGTAACTCTTGTATTTTTAGCCAACACTTTTATTTAGTTGTAATAAGGGGAATTATACATGGTAGGCCTTTGGGCCATGCCCTTTCCTCAAATAATCACACTGTTATTTCTATTTCAGTCAATGCTTAGCCCTGTAAGAGGCAGTGAACATGCAGAAAGAACATGGACTTAAGAGTCAGTCAGACATATCTGGGTTCAAATCTTCTCCATGTCATTTACTTCCTGTATGACCTTGAGTAGCGAAGCTTCATTTTTTAAAAAAAAAATATGAGAATGATATACACATCTTGATGAGTCATTTTGAAGATTAAATGATTTGAAAAATGAACATGTAGTTCAGTATAAACTAATTTTTTAAACAAATCAATAAAAGTCTTAAGACAGGGTCTGATATTTCTCTCCTGTATTTTGAGTAACAAAGTTAAAAAGCACAGTGGGGCCAAGTAGTGAGAACTGCCATCTTTGCCTAACTGACAAGAATACAGTAGTCATTAACCAATAAGTAGGAGCATGGCTTCACTTCCCATTGTAATTGGTAGTAGCAGTTTTGAAGGAATGTGTAATGGAAATCCTTATTAGAAGGATCCTGGAGGCTGGCCAAGTGTGGCCTAATGCTTGTCATCACAGGCTACGACCTCAGAAAAACTGTTCCTATTACAATTGTTCTCTCAAACTTATTTAAAAGTCTTGACCGACCCAGTGGGAAGCTCTTGAGTGAGAATTGCCCACTAGCATTTCACCTTTTGGACTGAAATTGCTGTGATTTTTGTACTCTCATCTCATTCAGTCACTGAATGTGGGCTACCCTTGGAAAGGCATGAACTTGGGAGAGGCATTTCTCAGCAGCTGAGATAAACTCTGAAGGAACTGACAGTTGGAGGCTGTCTACTAATGCATTCTCCATAGCTGGACAGAAGGTCCTTCCTTGAAGGGGGGTCTTGGCAGCAAATATTTTTGTATATTATAATAAATTATTGTCTTAAAAATATTCTAGTGTTTTCTGTCCTTTTTCTTTTAAAATAAAATAAAATTGCAACATGCATAATTTATTGCCATGTAACAAAACACTCCAAAATTTCATGGCTCAAAATAATAATGATTTTGTATTTTTCAAAATTCTCTGTGTTGGCTGGGACCAACTGAATGATTTTCTGCTAGACTTATCTGAGGTCACTCATGCAGTTGCAGTCATGTCCTCTCAGTCACAAGTAGAAGATCTAAGATGGTATTATTCGTATGTCAGGATGTTGACATTGGCTGTTTTCTCTCTCTGTTTCTGTACTGTCTCTTTCTCTTTCTCACTCTTTCTCTCTGTCTCTCTTTCTCTCTTTCTCTCTCTCCTTCCCTACTCTCTTTCATGTCTCATTTAGTATCTGTATTTTAATATGAAAGTAGAGTCCTCCAAGAGGCAAATATGGAAGCTTTGGCCCAGGCACCAGGATTGATTACATTCTATTGGTCAAAGCAAACCATAAGAAAACTCAGATCCAAAGAGTGGGAAGATAGACTACTTTTTGATAGTGAGAGTTGTAAAATATTGTGGCTCTGCTTTGCAACCTACTGCTATTTTCTGGCTTTCAAATGTAAAATGTGCTTACCCTCTCCCCTCAAAGTCATACCCATCACAGCACCATTATCAAGTTTTAAGTCCACAATCTCCATGTAACTTGGAAGAGAAGTATATCATTTTTATTGCCATAATGGTAATCATGCAAAAGATATCTGCCATCTAAGAACTGCCATTCTTTAAAAAAATTTTATTTATTTATTTTAATTAGTTTTAAGTATTCAGTACATTAGTTAGACATTTATATAGTTTATGAAACGATTCACCTAATTGCTCTTTCTCTCCTCTGGCTCTCCACCTAGCCATTACATTAATGCTGACTGACTGCATTCACTATGCCATGCTCACCATTCCCATGACCCTCTATCCTCTACTAATTTTTACTTCTTTAATCGTTCAGTTCTTTCTCTCAGCTCACCAACTTCCTTCCCCTCTGGCAGTTACCATATTGTCTTCTGTATTTGTGAGTCTGTTTTCAATTAGTTTGTCTTTTTTTGTTTCTTAGATTCCTCATTTAAGTGAAACCACATGGTACTTATCTTTCTCTGTGACTTATTTCACTCAGCATAATAACCTCTAGGTCCATCTATGTCATTGTAAATGGTAGGATTTTATTTTTTTTTAGTGGCTGAGTAATATTCCATTATATATATGAATCATAACTTCTTTTTCCAATCGTCTGTTGATGGTCATTTAGGTTGCTTCCATATTTTGGCTATTGTAAATTGTGCTACCATGAATATTGGGGTACCTAGATCTTTATGAATTATTGTTTTAGTTTTCTTTGGATAAATATCCAGGAGTGCAATTGCAAGGTCAAAATGTAGATCCATTTTTAATTTTTTGAGAACCCTCCAGAATGTTTTCTATGGTGGCAGTACCAATCTGCAATCCCACTAACAATGTATAAGGATTCCCTTTTCTCTGCATCCTTGCCGACACTTGTTATTCTTTGATTTATTGATGATAGCCATTCTGAAAGGTATCAAGTGATATTTCATTGTGGTTTTAATTTGCATTTCTCTGGTGATTAGTGACCTTGAGCATCTTTTCATATATCTATTGGGCATCTTTATTTCCTCTTTGCAGAAGTATCTGTTCAGGTCTTCTGCACATTTTTTAATCGGATTGTTTTGTTGTTGTTGAGTTGTATAAGTTCTTTATATATTTAGGATATTAGCCTCTTATCAGATGTATAATTAGTGAATATCTTCTCCCAATCAGTTGGTTGTCTTTTTGTTTTGTTGATGGTTTCCTTTACTGTACAAAACCTTTTTAGTTTGATGTAGTCCCATTTGTTTATTTTTTCTTCTGTTTCCCTTGCCTGGGGAGATAAAAAAGAAACCACTATTACTAATATCAGAGAGTTTACTGTCTATGTTTTCTTCTAGAATTTTTATGGTTTCAGGTCTTACATTTAAGTCTTTAATCCATTTTGAGTCTATGCTTGTATATGATGTAAGAAGGTGCTCTAAAGTTTGTTTTTTGTCTATATCTGTTCAATTTTCCCAACAGTATTTATTGAAGAGACTGTCTTTACCCCATTGTATATTCTTACCTCCTTTGTCATGTATTAAGTGAGTGCATAGGTGTGATTTATTTCTGGGCTCTCTATTCTGTTCCATTGATCAATGTGTCTGTTTTTATGCCAGTACCATGCTAGTTTGATTATTCTAGGCTTGTAGTATAGTTGGATATCAGGTAGTGTGATACCTCCAACTTCGTTCTTCTTTCTCAAGATTAACATGGCTGTTTGAGGTCTTTTATGGTTACACATAAATTTTTGAGTTATTTGTTCTATCTCTCTGAAAAATGCCATTGGTATTTTGATAGAGATTATATCGAATCTATAGATTGTTTTGGGTAGTGTGGCCATTTTAATGATGTTGATTCTTCCTACCCTTGAACAGGGTATATGCTTTCATTTATTTGTATCTTCTTTTTTTTTTCAATGACTTATAATTTTTTAAAAACAGGTTTTCTACCTTCTTGGTTAATTTGATTCCCAGGTATTTTACAGCTTTTGATGCAATTATAAATGGGATTGTATGTTTAATTTCTCTTTCTGAAAGTTCATCTTTGGTGTATAAAAATGCCACTGACTTCTGAATATTTATTTTCTAACTTGCTACTTTACTGAATTCATTGATCAGTTCTAACAGTTTTTTTTTTTTGGTGGAATCTTTAGAGTACTCTCTATATGGTATCATGTCATTGCCAAAAAGCAAGAGTTTTACTTCTTCTTTTCTAATTTGAATACTTTTTATTTCTCTTTCTTGTATTATTGATGTGACTAAGACTTCCAATACAATATTGAAGAAGAGTGGTGAATGTGGGCATCCTTGTATTATTCCTGATTTTAAGGAAAATACTTTTAGCCTTTCCCTATTGAGTATGCTGTTAGCTGTAGGTTTGTCATATATGGCCTTTATTATATTGAGGTATGTTCCCTCTATTCCCACTTAAATCGATGCTGGATTTTGTTGAACACTTTTTCTGCATCTATTGATATAATCACATGGTGTATCACATTAATTGATTTGCAGATATTGTACCAACCTTGCATCCCAAGAATAAATCCAACTTGATCATGGTGTATGATATTTTTAATGTATTGCTGAATTTGGTTTGCAAATATTTTGTTGAGGTTTCTACATCAATGTTCATAAGATATATAGGCCTATAGTTTTCTTTTTTTGTAATGTCTTTGTCTAGTTTTGGAATCAAGGTAATGGTGGCCTCATAAGAGTTAGGGAGCCTTCTCTCCTTGAATTTTTTGGAATAGTTTGAGAAGAATAGGTGACAATTCTTCTTTGAATGTTTGGTAAAATTTGCTTATGAAGCCATCTGGTCCAGCACTTTTGTTTTTTGGGAGGTTTTTGATTACTGATTTTATTTCATTGGTGGTAATTGGTCAGTTCAGATTTTCTGTTTCTTCTTGACTCAGTCTTCGGAGATTGTATATTTCTAGAAATGTATCTGTTATAAAACTGTGTCCATCTCTTCCAAATTGTCCAATTTATTGGTATATAATTGCTCATAGTTTTCTTATGATCCTTTATATTTCTCTGGAGTCTGGAGTTATTTCTCCTTTTTCATTTTTGATTTTTATTTATTTGAGTCCTCTCTCTTTTTTTCTTGATGAGTATGGCTAAGGGTCTGTCAATTTTGTTTATCCTTTCAAAGAAGCAGCTCTTGTTTTCATTAATCTTTTATATTGTTTTACTAGGCTCTATTTCATTTATTTCCACTCTGATCTTTATTATTTTCTTCCTTCTATTCACTTTGGGTTTTGTTTGCTGTTCTTTTTCTAGTTATTTTAGTTGTAAGGTTAGATTGTTTATTTGAGCTTTTTCTTGTTCCTTGAAGTAGGCTTGTATTGCTATGTATTTCCTTCTTAGGACTGCTTTTCTGTGTCCCATAGATTTTGAGTCGTTTTTTTTATTTTCATTTGTCTCTAGATATCTTTTGATTTCTTCCTTGATCTCATTATTAACCCATTCATTATTTAGTAACATGTTTTTTTAGCCTCCATGTGTTTGTGTATTTTCCAGTTTTTTTGTAGTTGATTTCTAGTTTTATACTATTGTGATCAGAGAAGACAGTTGATATAATTTCAGTCTTCTTAAATTTGTTGAGACTCAGTTTGTGTCCTAACATGTGGATTGTCCTGGAAAATGTTCCACGTACACTTGAGAAGAATGTATATTTTGCTGCTTTGGGGTAAAATGCTCTCAAAATATCTATTAAATGCATTTGATCTAGTAGTATGACTCTTAGGCCCATTGTTTCCTTGTTGATTCTTTGCCTGGAAGATCTGTCCGTTGGTGTCAAAGAGGTGTTAAAGTCTCCAACTAAGAGTGTATTATTGTTGATCTCTCCTTTTATGTCAGTCAATAATTGCTTTATGTACTTAGGTGCTTCTATGTTGGGTGCATACGTTTATTAGGTTTATGTTCTCTTAATTTATTGATCCCTTTATCATTATATAATACCCTTTTTTGTCTCTTATTACAGCCTTTGTTTTAAAGTTTATTTTATCTGATATAGGTATCACTACCCTGGCTTTTTTTTTTTTATTTCCATTTGTGTGAAATATCTTTTTTCTATCCCTTTACTTTCAGACTCAGTGTCATTTGATCTGAAGTGGTTCTCTTGTAGACAGCATGTGTGTGGGTCTTGTTTTCTTATCCATTCGGTTACCCTATGTCTTTTGACTGGAGCATTTAATCTGTTTACATTTAAAGTGATGACAGATATAGGTACATGTTACTACTATTTGATTATTCATATATGTTATTTCTATTTTCTCTTTACCTCTTCTCTTTTAATAGAAGTCTCTTTAATATTTCTTGTAATGCTGGCTTGTTGGTGATAAATTCTTTAAGCTTTTTCCTGTCTGGGAAACTCTCTTTTCTCATCTTTCATTTTAATTGAAAGCCTTGCTGGGTAGACTATTTATGGTTGTAGATTCTTGTTTTTCATAACTTTTAATATTTCTTGCCAGTCCCTTCTGGCCTGCAAAGTTTCCACTGAAAATTCAGCAGGCATTCTTATGGGCGTCCCCTTGTAAGTAACTAGCTGCCTTTCTCTTGCTGCTTTTAAGATTCTTTCTTTGTCTTTGACATTTGGCATTTTAATGATGATGTGCCTTGGTGTGAGTCCTTGCTCTCTCTCTTCTCCTTCAGGTACTTCTATGCCAGAAGGTCTGGATGTGGTCTTTGTGTGAATCGTGTGTCATTTTCTGTTGTCACCAATCCTTTATTGTTATTGATCACATCAGTGAATGATATTAACACTCAGGCTGACTCATTGTGGAAATTGGCTGCACCCACAGGGTAAGAGTTGTTGTATGGGGTCTGACCCCACTGAGTGGAATTTGCCCTAGCAGGTTTGTGTACTGTTGCAGCCACCCTTTGTGTGTACTTCTAAAGGGGCTAGTCAAAAGTTGTTCTGTTGTGGTCTGGTGCCAGCCTCCAAATGTGCTGGTTTGTGACCCCTTGGGAGGGGCTCCCCTATAGGCCAAGTTCAGCCACTACTTTTGATTGTTTAAGGCTATTCAATGGGAACTATAAAGTGATCCACAGATGGTTGTTACCTATGCTGGATCTATAGGTAAGTGGAAGAGACAACGCTGTAGGCAGCAGTCCAGTTAGCCCGTCTCTGACCTAGGGCAGTTTAACAGAAGAACCAGTGCTCCTTAAGGCCTGACATTGCTTGTCAGTTGCCTGTAAGTCTCTGAAACTGGATGAGCATCTGGGTGATATGTGTGTTGAATGGCACAGGGACCCTGGGATTCTCCTGGGTCTATTGAGTAAATTTCCCCCTGCCACTGCAGTGTTAGTTTACATGCCAGCACTGTTTCTGTGTCTCCCTGTACAAGTTTCCAATCATAGCAAGGTCAGCTGAGCCCACCTTGGGCCTGAATGCGCCATCCCAGGGCAGGTACAGCTGCCTATCAATGTGCAGTGGACACCTGTGTATTGTTTGGGACAGGAGCTCAAGGGCTGTTACGCCAATGGCTTCAATTTTCTGCATTTTCTGTGTCTGCACATTCCCGCAGTAGTCACTGATTACGTGGAGACAAGCTGCTGTCTGGGACAGGCAGCAGTGGCCTGCCTACAACTGTTTTTCTTGAAATGTGCTCACTGCGATAGCCAAAGTCTGTTGCCTGCATTAAATGCACAACCCCAGAGCCAAGCAGGATGGGGAAAGCTGCTTGTCAATGGGCTGTAGGCACTTTGTGGCTTGGGTGAAGCGAGATCTCAGGGTGACAAGGGCAGTCAGGCCATTACAGCCTCAGTTTTGCTGCAACTTGTATGCCTTGAGTGTTCCTGCCGTACTCACAAATCACAGTGAGACCAGCTGCCATCTGGGGTGATCCCACAGACCCCTGCACTCCCAGGATGTAATATTGCCACTCTTGCAGGCAGTAGAGGTCTGCCTGCCACTGATTTCCATGCTATGTCCACTCTGTGCTAGCCAAAATTTGTCACCTATGTACACTGGGAGATGGGGTGGGGGAACTCACTGTCCATAGGCCACCTGAGGCAATTTGTGAGTAGGGTGTGGTGGTCATATCTATACAACCTCAGTCTTGCTGCAACTTTGGTAACTGTTCATGCGTGCCCGCAGAAGTCCCAGATCACAGCAAGAGCAGTTGCTGTCTGGGACTGGCCCACAGATCCCCAAGTTCTGCTCAAGTCCATGTTGGCAGCAGTGATCTGCTTGACCCTATTTCAGAAATGTGCACTCACAGAGTTGCAAATGGTAGGCCCTGAATGAGTGTAAGGTGTGGCAGCCATCCGACAACAAAAGCCCCTGGCAATCTGCAGGTTGGGAGGGACCGCTGATCTCAGGCCAGCAACTTCCTAATGGCCCTGTGGGAGGGGTCTGCACAGTGTAGCTGGTGTGGTCTATAGATTGCCCAATAGTGGGGCTGGACTGAGGCACAATGGTGGCTGCTCTTCCAGCGCTCGTTCTGGTGCTATGTAATGCAGATTTTCACAATATGAGTGTCCCAGGTGAGAGTTTGTAGGTCAAAAAACCTGTGCACAGGTCCTACAAAGGGGCGTCTAGGGTTTTAGTCTCCTGTCTCCCCCAGACAGCCAGAATCCCCTCTGCTTCTTATAGTCAGAGTTATTGGAATCTCCTCTTCCCTGGGTTGAGACCCTGGTTTGGGGAGCCCGGAAATGAGGCCAGGACCCACCCCACCTTCAGGAGATCCTCTGCAGCCTCACTCTTCCTCCTGGTGATCCTCCATCACCCACAGGTGCGGGTCCAGCCTGATTCACAACTTTGTCCCCCCACCGCTTCAATGTGTCTCCTATATATTATCAAACATACATGTTACAATCAGCTGGACTTCAGGTGATTCTTCACATTAATTATTTTATAATTTGGTTGTAATTTCAATGTGGACCTGAGAGGAGGTGAATTCTACTTTCACCTAGTTCACCATCTTCCTCAGAACTGCCATTCTTAAAAGAGAAACTCTTTTGATCTCAGTGACACAAATTACTGCTTGATCTCTGCATTGGCGTTGGCTGGTGTTTCTGGGTAACTTAAAGAAAGACTTTTAGATCTGTTGTAGAATAAAGACTGTAGACATAGCTCATATCCTACATTATTAAACACCAGGACATATTATTGTAAAAAATCAGGCCTCTTATTATCAAATTGGATCCTGAACTTGATTACTCTGTGTGGCAAATAGGTCTTTCAGATGGGTACTCCCCTAAGTAAATCTTTTTTTAGCCAAAATGTGAAAATAGAATTGTTTCTCAAATATACCTTGAAAACTATATCCCTTCAAGAAAAAGCAGGGGGTGGAGGTTCATTTAATATCTCTCAGAACATGCTAGGCTATCCAAAACTTATCCAATTCTATTGTGGAAAAAAAAGTATGCTTGTGAGAGAGGCATCTCAAAACTTCTCCTGGTTCCATCTAGGTTTTGGGGGTTTGTGAACACATTAAAACTCTAATGACAGCCATAAAAAATGATTCTACACTCAGGATTTTGGGATTCATGAATCCCTTGAAATCTTTCATGATAGTGCTACAGTTTTTACAATTTAGGATGCCTATGAATCAGCTCAGAGGCTTTACAACAAAGGAAGAGTCCCAGTCTTTAGTATTTGTGATTGAAGAATAGGCCCAGATAAGGACCAGGAATGCCCCTTCGCCATTTTTTTTTTTAACAAAAACATCAACTGAGTCTGATGCTGGTTACTTTGGGCTGCATTTGAGAAGCCAAGGAATTCATGAACCTTAAATTAAAAGATATATACACATACATACATACATACATATATACACACACACACACACGCACATGTAAACACATACATATATACATATATGTATGTGTATATATATGTATGTATATATATGTATATACTAAAGTAAAGACTAAAAACAGAAAATCAATGTTTTCCTCAGGTCTGAGTACACTTTGCAAGAATTTCAGTGATTCAACTAGTATATCTAGGTCAGCTAATGATGCCACTGGAGTGGATTTCAATTGGATGAAGTTGCCTTGTTGTATGTTTAAAAATATGATATGAACTTCTTGGTATTTAATTGATTGGTTTTAAAATCTTGATCCCTTGGACATACCGTAAACTGCTATTGAAGACTAAATGCCAACTATTTCCATTCCCCAAATAATCTAATTACTGTTAACTTATACATATTCATATTCACACATTTGGAATCATTGGAGTGATATGCTTCTTTCTTGTAACATTTTCTATATACAGGGATGTAGTTATTTTCATGTATCAACATCATTCACATACTTATTTTATGTAGCAATGATAGTCCACTGTGCAAACGTGCTGTAGTGTGTTTATTTCTCATTGGGAGATTCTATTTAATACCAACTGTATGCAATGGTACCTCTTTCTTAAAATGATTATTGTGACCAGAAATTACCAAATGAAAATAGATCTTGAAAGATACTGAGCCTTAGATTGATGCATAATAAGCCCCCCAAATAGGCAATAAATCAAATTCAATATGTTGTCAAGAAGGTAAATGAAATTTTAGGCATTACTAAGTGTGAAGTTATCAGATGTAGACAGGAATGTATCAACTAGCAATAGATAAAAAAAGAAGAGGTGGAGAGAAGCTCCTCTCAGAAGTATATCAATTTTATGCAAATTTATGATCTTGAGTTTGTAACATGGCAGAGGATAGTTTAGTGATATAGAAAGAGAACTAAATTGAAATGATATTGTGTAATTCTTCATAGACTTCCTGAACAGACAAAATATGCTTCTATATAGAAGTTTCAAAAGATAGGTGGTGTTTCAGAAGACTTCAGCTCTCTTGAAATCTGTTGGAAGTCTCATTTGGCCAACAGAAAGGCATCTGATAAATTTTGACTACCAGACTATTTTATTACTGAGAAAGTGAGAGACTTAATATAGTCAAATACCATCTTGAACTTGGTTTTAACTAAGAGGAAAAAAAAAGGTTAATAATGTAACAGTAAGTGCCAATATCAAAGAAAAGGAACACTGGGCTTAGTTCTTCATGTGCCCTGCACTTTAAAAGCCAATTGTTAAAATGCATCTTTCAGGCTCTGAAAAGGAAAATAGATGATGAAATGTGGAAAGTTCTATAAATATAATTCAGGCTGTGCAAAAATTTTGAAAAGTTCAATAAGAAAGGCAAAGGAAAAACATCTAACAAAAATTATATGGTTGCATAGGTTTTCCATTCTAAGTCCAGGTTCATAAAAGACTTTTACAGAAGATATAAAGAAAGAATACAATAAAAGGTGACTATAAAAGAATGAGAAAAATGTAAGAAAAGCACCAAGAAACCTAAAGCACAGGTGAAGTGAATACTGAAAGCTTTAGAGAGAGAGAGAGAAAAAGATGACCAAAATAATTATTCTATGTAGAGTAAGAATAAGCTATAGGTCCATAGCATCAAAGAGAGGTACAAGTAAACTGAGATTTTATTTGCTATTTCATTTTTTTAAAGAGAGACATGTTAATGCCAGAAAGTATGAACTAAACAACTTAATTTTATTTTTTATCAGTAATTGGAATTAAGTTTTTAAATAGAAGGCTTGTGAATCTTTAGAAAAGAATGTGGTGATCACTAAGAATCAATATGTATTCATCAAGCATGAGTGTGAATAATATGATTTGATATCATTTTAAAGTATTGATTGCAAATTCAGGAAAATGTCATCAGCTTAGTGCCTATTGATTTCAGTGAAGTATTGATCATTTTTCTTTCATGTTATTTAGGATAAAACAGAAAACTACTCTATGGATTATTAAATAAATTAATAACTTGCCCCCAGTAGCTGCTGTTTAATAATATTTAAGGACGACAGTCTTCATTTGACTAGAAAATAGTTCTGTTCTTGGCATGTTAAAAATTTATGCCAGTGATTTGAATGAAGAAATATACTATGTGATATATAGCACACATGAGTTCTAGATTAAAAAAAAACTGAGTAAAACAATTTTGCATAGGATGTTGCTCACTCAAATTTGGCTCCTGGATACTGTGAGGGAATCTGAGTCGAGTGTAGCCACATGGGACTTTAAGGATGACAAGAAGGATTTGTTTACTATTCCTAACTAACCCTCAGTCTTTGAAAAGAACTGTTGAGAATTTACTCTACTGTGGTAGGCTAAATAATGGCCCTCAAAGATATCTAAGCCTTAATCCTTGGAACCTATGAGTGTTAGCTTACATAGTAAAAGGCACTTTGCAGATTTGATTAAACTAAAGTTATTGAAATTAGAAGACTATCATTGTCTAAGTACAATGTGATCACAAATATTTTTATAAGAGGAACCCAGGAGAGTCAGAATCAGACAGGGAGATAAGACAGAAGCAGAGGCTGAAGTATTTGGAAAGCCTCTAAAAGTGAGAGTCTTTCCTAGAAAATGGAGTCTTTCCTAGAGCTCCCTAAAGGAATGCAGCCCCTAATTTCTGATCTCCAGAATGCTAGATAATATATTGTGTTGTTTAAAGCCATCAAGTTCATGTAATGGCTTACAGCATCAACTGGAAACTCAAAAACCCATGCAGAGAAAACTAAGGGATATATGATGAGGTCTGTTATAAATTTTCACTTTCTCCTCAGGGAGGAAGAGATGTTAACCATTCACTAGTGGAACTAAAAGAATTGTCCTCATCTAGTTTGGACCCACTTCTATATATGTCCTACATAGCCCTAATTCCATTTGTCCTACCATGGCATAACTACTAATTCAGTAGCCATGAAACTTGGCACTGTGCTGAATTTTAGTTGGTGGAAACGCAGCCTTATTTTTTTCATATAGACTACAATTCCAGCTTTTATTAATAATATTTTTTATCTATGGGATGTTGTGAACATTTTGTGAAAATTTTCAAAACATACATTTTATACTGTTAGGGAGTTAGCTAATTATTTACATTCTTCTTTTTCCAGCTTCAATGAGATATAACTGACATAACATTTTAAGTTTAAGGTGTACTGTTGCGATGATTTAAAATATATATTGTGCAATATTTACTGCGACAAAGTTTGTTAATTAGTAACTTTCACCTTACATAATTACCATTTTGTTGATGTTGTTATGGTGAAAATATTAAAGCTATACTCTGTAGTAACTTTCAAGTATATAATTATGTACATTAGATCCTTGGAACTTTCTCATTTGATAACTGAAAGTTTGTATCCTTTGACCAACATTTCTTTATTTCCTCCATTCTGCAGGCACTGTATCTACCATTCTACTCACTGTTTCTCTATGTATTTGTTTTTTTTTTTTTTTTAGATTCCACATATAATTCATACTATACAGTATTTTTCTTTCTCTAGCTTATTTCACCTACCATAATGCCTCCAAGGTCAACCCAAATAGCAAGATTTCTTTCTTTTTTATATCTGAATAATAGTCCGGTGTGTGTGTGTGTGTGTGTGTGTGTGTGTGTGTGTGTGTGTGTGTGAGTGAGAGAGAGAGAGAGAGAGAGAGAGAGAGAGAGAGAGATCACACTTAATTTGTTGATTGTCACTTAGACTGTTTCCATATCTTGGCTACTGTGAATAACACTGCAATGAACATGAGAACACAGATATCTCTTTAAAATAAATATATACCCAGAATTGGGATTACTAAATCATATTTATAATTTTCTGGAAGAACCGCCATATACTATTCATATACCCATTTATATTCCCACCAACAGTGCACCAGGGTTCCCTTTTCTCTACATTCTTGCCAGCATTTGCTATCTCTTGCCTTTTTTCTCATTTTACTGCAATTCTAAGAACCTATAAAGGATGTTAAGTAAGGACTTACTGTACTTGTTGGCCATTTATATATCTTCTTTGAAAAAATATCTATTAAATCCTCTGCTCATTTTTTAAATTTAATTTTCTCTTTTTCTATTGAGTTTTGTGTTCCTTAAATGATTTGGATAGTAAATTCTTGCTAGATATATGATTTGTAAATATTTTCTCCTATTTCATGAGTTCTTTTCATTTTTTTTTTTGTTTGTTCCTTTTGCTGTGCAGAAGCTTTTTAGTTTGCTGTTTCACTTGATTATTTTTGCTATTGTTTGTGCTTTTGGTGTTATATCCAAAAATAATTGCTATGATAAATGCCTAGGAGATTTTTTCTTATGTTTTCTTCTAAGAGTGTTATGGTTTCAGGTCTTATGTTTAAGTTCTTAATCCATTTTGAATTAATTTTCATAAGTGGTGTTGAGAGAGTCCAATTTCATACTTTTGCATATGATGACCAGTTTTCCCACATCATTTATTGAAGAGACTATTCTTTCTCCATTTAGAATTCTAAGCTCTCTTGTCAAATATTAGTTGACCATATGTGCATGAGTTTATTTCTAGGCTCTTAATTTTATTTCATTGGTCTTTGTGTCTGTTTCTATGCCAGTACTATACTGTTTTGATTATTGTAGCTTTGTAATAAAGTTTGACATCAAGAAGCGTGATGCTTCCAGCTTTGTTCTTTGTCAAGATTGCTTTGGCTACTCAGAGTCTTTTGTGGTTCTTTACAAATTTTAGAATTGTTTTCTTTTTTTCTATTTCTTTGGGAAATGCTTTGGATTTCTATGAAATTTGTTAAAGTGTCCATGCATTCCTTCTATATCCAAAAGAAATGCATCTATAAACAGAGACATTACTTCTTCTTTTTTGATTTGGTTGCCTTTTATTTCTTTATTTTGCCTTATTGCTCTGGATAGGACTTCCAGTACTATGTTGAATAGGAGTAATGAGAATGGGCACCCTGATCTTGTTCTTGATCTTAGAGGCATAGTTTTCAGCCTTTTACCATTAAATATAATGTTAGCTGTGTGTCTGTCATATATGGCCTTTGTTATGTTGAGATGTTGAGACACTTTGTTAAAGTTTCCATACATTCCTTCTATATCTAGTTTGTTCAGAAGTTTTATTATTAATAGGGATTAGATTTTATCAAGTACTTTTTCTGCATCTATTGAGATGATCATATGATTTTGTTTTTCATTCTGTTAATATGGTGCATCACACTAAATTTTTTTTATAGGTTCAACAAATGGAGGCTGCAGTCTTTCCATTGGAATGTGCATTGCAGTAGAGGCTAGTGATGGGAGTTGTGCCAGGGGCATGCAGTTGGACAGCTGAGGGGCTTGTTGTTGGTAAGCCCAGTGATGCAGGCAAGTGACAGGGGATAAGGCTGAATCTCCCCAAAAAGTCTGTGAGAGCCTTGGCTATTAGTGTGTACTTCTGTGGCTGAAGAATCTTGCCAAGGATACACACATGGCAATGGGGGTCAGCTACTGTGGTCTAGGCTACTGGAGTCTAGGCTGTCCTTTTCCTCTCAGGCAGCTACAGAAGCTTAGACTCTAGTAGGAGTGGTGACTAGCACAAACAAATGTGAATATTTGGGGGGGGCAATCTAATGCACATGTGAAATCTACAGGGGGTTCACAGCAGCTGCTCTGGCCTCTGGTTTCTTTAGTAGTGAAAGCTAGTGGGCTTGTCTGGTCACTGGGAACCACATTTGCTTCTGCTATGTAGATGGTATTGGTAGCTCCTGCTTTTCTGTCTTGTTCTTTGATGTCTCTATTTATCTCAGGTTTGCCTATCTCTGGCTGGAGCAAAAACAAAGTGGGTTCTTTTTGTGGTATCCAGAAAAGCTGGGAGACCAGTTGCTCACCCTGCTCTTCCTTTTCTGGTGAGGGGAACTCTTTCTAGCTTGGAAGTTCCCTCTTGTTGCTGAACAGTGCCTGCTTAGGAGGCGGGATGATATAGGCAAATAAAGCTGTTCTTTTCTTTGTTGTGCAGTGTAATATAAAGTTTTTTGTTTGTTTCATTGTGTTGTTGAAGTTTCTTAAGTGGACTCCAGAGATCTCCCAGAATAGCTGATAGCTGTCTAATTGTTGATCTTTTGAGGAACAGAAACTGGGATCTCCTACTCTTGGTGGAATTACTGTAGAAACATAGACTTTCTGTGCTGGGTCCTTATCAGAGAATTTTCACTGAAGGTTTTCTTTCTTCCAAATGCAGGCACTATCTATAAAGTATTATTGCTCTCTGTTTGTCCAATCCACATGCTCTGTATTGGTGTTTTTGTTGTCATTGTGATAAGTGCCCTCTGCTCTGGTGCCATAGTTCTTGGTGCACTATGTCAATAAGAGGGGAGTTTTAAATCCCAGAACACACTTAGTTAAAAAACAATCATAATCATAGTGATTTCAGGGGCTATCTAGATGGAACAAATTATGTCACTAAAATGTGGGAGTGTCAGGTCAACCGATTTATAGAGGAGAGGTTGTGGAGAGAGCAGTAAGAACCAATTTTTCTTATGATAAATCACACAAACAACAAGAGCCATTCTTTTTTTAAATTGATCTTTTCTTTTTCCATTTGTCAATTACAGTTAATATTTAATATTATTTTATATTAGTTGCAGGTATAGAGCTTAGAGGTTAGACATTTATATAATTTATGAAGTGATCCCCTGGTTAGTCTAGTCCCCACCTGGCACTATACATAGTTATTACCATGTTATTAACTACATTCCCTATGCTGTTCTTTATATCCCTATGACTGTTTTGTAACTACCAATTTGTACTTCTCAATTCCGTCACTTTTTTCACCCAGCTCCCCAACCCCCTCTCCAGGGCCATTTTTAATACTTCAAACAAAAGGATGACAGTCATCCCCACAGAGAGGCAAAGGGGAGAGGGGTCTGTCTAGTCTTTGAACCACTGCCTTCATCAATACTTTATGGGTTAGTAATTGATTACAGGTCTCAATGCCAAGTTTAACTAGCTTAGTCTAGCCCTTTAAATTTGAGTCAAAGGAAGGCACCTTTACAAAAGCCAGAAGTCATAACAAAAGCATGTTTTACATGCAGTCAGCAAACCAATGGGTAATCACTACCCATGTTCCTATAAAAAAGAAGAAAAGAAGAGAAAAAAAAAATAATTCTCTCTTTGTAAGAAAGGAAATAAAACCGTCAGATTTCTACCAACACCATACTCTTGATAATCCTCAGTACAACATGAACAGGCCATGAAGGGCAGTAGAACCATAGGCTATCATAAAAATGATTTAGCTTTGAAAGCAGCCATAGAACAGAAAATCCAGATATAATGCAGGGTAAACTTTAGTCATATAGAACTTTGGTCACTCTACAACAATTTTACAACATTTAACTTTTTACAATGTGAAAGATTAGTCTAAAGTGAAGAATTGTGAAATGTTTTTTAAAAGTATTAAAAAATAATATTGGGGTTAATATACAAAAATCATATTTTTCCCAAATAAATATTCAGCTCAATTAATGGTTAGCACCAAGAATACAAGGTCAATGAGTAGCTTTTCAAGTAATAGAGAGAATTGGCTAAATTAGAAATAAAAATACCTGATCTGTGAATGACTTTAGAATGGGGCTAGTTCCTACCACTGCCAAGAACCACAATAGAATCTGTTTAGTCTCCATCAATATTCTTAGCTCTGTTCCAGTTCAGTTTCTATTAGTAGTCAAGAGAATTATAAGAAACTGTAGGCTGGTTACTAAGAAGTATGTATCAAAACAAATGTCAAAGACAGTTCTGCAGTGAAAAACCTGCCTGGTCTTATCAAGCAAAGATAGCGTCAAAAGGCCTTTTGAACCTAGTTACATGAGAACATTTGGACCCCCTCATTCAGTCATTCAATTAGGGAAAACATAAAGAGTGCATTTACTTAGCATGCCAATTTATAAGCATCAAATATTGATTAAAATAATTTAAAAATAAGATTGCCAAGTACTTTATTATTGGTCCTGATGAGAAGGCAAACTCTTCTAAAATATCTAGAGAATGTTATTTGAATGCCCTGTGGTTGAGCAGTCCCACACCACCTGCAGCTTCTCAAATGTCTACATGCTATGGCTGTGCACAAATATGGTCATGTAACTATATATTTTGAATTAACCACTTGAACCTCCACCTTTGCTTTCAGCAGGAAATCAAGATCTTTTGAAATGTCCAAGAATCACAAGAGCTTACTGTTATAATATACTTACATAGTCTCAAAAAGTGATTGGCCTACCACTCTCTCATGGAAAAAGAACTAGTGTCTCATTAGTCAACTACCAGTGTTGACTTACTGCCAAATGGATCCACAGATGAAAACTGGTCTTACATAGCCTACTCGGCTATGCTTATCTAATACTCATAGTAGGGTGCTCCAGGCTTGGGGTTCTGAATGCTTTGGCACTCTGCTTAATGTCACCTTCCAAAGATTAGTTGGTACTAAGATTCCGTTTCTTGTACTTATTCTCGTATAACAATGCTTCTATTTCTAAATCCTCTAAACCGAATGGTCTTATTACTCATTTTTTTTTTTCATCAAACAGAGGGTTATTTAATTACTCTTCTAGAAGAAGCTATCTTTAATCATTTTAGTGTCCCTACAATTACCTTTTATAGGTGACTAGAGTCTTAAGTGCTTTGTCTTTATAAGGAAGACTTTACAGATGACTTTACAAGTGATTTTGAAGGAATTTTTTTTCTTTTTGGTTCTTTATCCACTATAAGAAAGAATCTGTTTAAACCCTTTTGACTCATTCCAGTACATGAAGAATGAAGAATTCCAAATAAATTCTAGCTTAAAAAATAAAATACAAATCACAAATCATTCTTTGAAAGAATCTGCATAATTTTCTAAATAATGTAAATATTTCAATGATATGCTATATATCATCTAGAAGAGAATGGCTTTTGATTAGGAAGCTTCCTTTCAGCATAATACAAGCCACTGTGGGTTTATACTGCATTACTCTGTACACTTAATAAATGATAACAAGTTGAAAGGACTCTTTCTTTGGCCATGAAAAAGAAACTTGTTCCAAACATGCCATCTCACTGTAATCCAACAGATAACTAGAAGCAAGAGTATAGAACAATGATTCCTACAAAAGGAAAACAAATGAAATGAGCTCTATGATAGCCCCAGCTTACACCTTCCAGGTACTAGACCAAAATGTAGGAAGAGAAAATCAAAGCAAAGCCTGGTGTACTCCATGAATCAAGGAGACAAAATCCAGAGGTTGGAGAGATGAAGATGGTATCTGAAATTTGTAGAGCAGAAAATTCAGTACAGGGAAACTATGCATTAATAAAGCTCCAGAAATTTGCATAGGAGTCACTTATATATGTTGTTGAATATGAAGCTGTGTATAATGTAAAGAACAACTACACATGACCAAGCAAGTATTGAGGGGAAAATATAAATTGAACAATCTCAGGATATTGTAGAACTAAGAAACTTTCAAGTTTCAACCAGTCAAAGCAAAGACGCTTTGGTGAATACCTGAGTTGTTCAGTGGAGACCCCAAAGGAATTGTACTTTAGTATTAAGAATAAGCAAGCCCTAGAGTAAAAGTTATTTTATAATCCCCCATTGTTAAAAAGTTTAAAAACAAGCATTAAAAAGATCTAAATTCAAAAATTAAAGCCTGCCAGGACAAAATTCAACACTTCTAAGATAATAAAATACAGTCATTAAACTATGTGAAATACAATGTCCAGCACCCAACAAAAACTTAGAAGATATGATACAAAGTAGGAAAACTGACTTATTATCATGAGAAAGCAATTTATAAAAATAGAATAAATACACACATAAATTTTTCAGATAAGAACTTTGAAATAGTTATAAACATGCACATTGGTTAAATAAAAACAAACAAAAAAAAACATGAACATGAAAAACAAATCATAGTTTCCCTCTGCTTAAGATATCGAAAGCAAAAAGAAAATTTCATTTCTACCCTATAAAAGGCTGAATAATGGCCCACTAAAGATGTCCAAGAATCAATATTGATAAAATGTGAGCTTTCCCCAAATTCATCTATAGATTCAATAAAATCCTAACAAAAATGACAGCAGACTTTTTTCAGTAGAGATCAACAGTCTAATTATAATGTTCACATGGAAATGTAAAGGATCTGGAATAGTCAAAACACTTTTTAAAAGAATTGACAATATGAGGATTTCATTTCTTGATTTCAATATTTATCATCAAGCTATAGTAATCAACTGTGTGGTATTGTGTAGGGACAAATATATAGATCAGAAGACTAGAAATGGACCCACATATATATGGTCAATAGATTTTCCACAAAGATATCAAGGCAACTCAGTGGGGTAAAGTATACTCTTTTAAACAAATGGTGCTGGAAAAACTAATATTTATTTGGAAAGAAAATTTATCCTCACCTAACACAAGACACAAAAATTAAGTCTAAATTTATCATAGACCAAACAGAAAACTAAAGCCCTAAAACTTCTAAAATAAAGTCAATTCTATAACACTACTAAAATGTAAGAGAAAAAAATCTTCACAACTTTGGACTATGCAAAGAGGTCTTAGAACACATAGCATGAACTAAAACTGATAATTGGACACTTTAACTTAAAGAATATATATGTTTATAATAAAATGAAAAATAAACTATAGGCTGGGAGAAAGTATCATAATACATATACTAAATGTGAATGATATATATTTAAAATGAATTGCAAAGACCCTTCACAAAAGAAGATATATGAATAGTCAATAAACACATGAAACTGTTTGACATTATTTGCTATCATTAAAATACAAATTATAAACACTACATCCACACTAGAATGGCTAAATATCTTTTTTAAGTGACAGTACCAAGTGTTGTGAAATTCTCACATATGCCTATGGAAAGTAAATGCTACAGCTACTTTGCAAAAACAGTTTACTAGCTTCTTATAAAGTTATAGATATACTTACAATGCAATCTAGAAATTCTACTTTCAGATATTTACCCAAGAGAGTTAAAACATGTCTACACAAATATTTACACACAAATATTTGGAGCAGTTTTATTTGTAAAAGCACAAAACTGAAAACAACCCAAATAATATCTACCAACATATCAGTAGGTAAATTGTAACATACACACACAGGCACACACACATACTACTATACAGTAATGTAATGGACGGAGATACTGATACACACAGAAAAATGATTGTTTCTCAAAAAATATGCTGTGTGAAAGAAACCAGACATGAGAAAACACATACTAATATTATTTTATTTGTGGGATAATGAAAAATAGGTAAATCTAATTTATAGTGAGATAAATAGATTAGTGGTTGCCTGATGCCACAGGTGTGGTGATAAATGCTAAGGGCATAAGAGATTTTATGGTGATAGAAATATTTTATTTCTTCATTTTGAAAGTAGTTATACAATGTATACATTTAGAAAAATTCATTAAACTGTATACTTAAGTGTGTCTTATTCTATGTAAATTATATCTCAAAGAAGTTGACTTTTAAAAAGGCAGTAAGTCCAGAGATGCTAAATTGATCAAAGGAATTTGGAGGAATAATAAATCTTAGACTTTAGCTTGGAAAGATGAAGCCTGAGGGGAAAATAAGATTAAAGTCTTTAAAATTGAAGAGCAGAAGTAGACTGAAGTTAAACTTTTTTTTTTTTTAATAATATTTTAAGAAGTATCTGTTATGGACCAAATGTTTGTGTTCCTCAAAAAATTCATGTGTCGCAGCCCTAACTCCAAGTGTTACTATGGTTTGAGATAGGCCTCTAAGAAAGTAATTAAGGCGAAGTGAGGTCATAAGGGTGAAGTTTGATTCAATAGGATTAGTGTCCTGATAAGAAGAGACGAGAAATATCACTTACTCTTTCTCCTCACACCTGCACCAAAGAAAGGACATGTGAATACAAAGCAAGAACGTGGCTGTTCATAAGCCAGAAAGAGGGCTTTCAAGAGAAATCAAATTTGCCAGTGCCTTCATAATGAATGTCTGGCCTCCAGACTGGGAAAATACATTTCTATTGTTTAAGCTATCAAATCAATTTTTTTTTAATTTTAATTTTTTATTTTTTATGACAAGCCAACTGAGACATATTCTTTAAACTTAAAATGCTAACTTTAATATTTAAAAGTTTCACACTTTTAAATATTTAAATACAAACTACTAAAAAGGCTTCACTAAAAAGAGGTAGCTTTAGTAATCAATCATGGAAAGCAAATTTGTAATTTGTTGGTACAGAAGACATTGTAATTTAAGATTTACAGTTATTTTTTATATTTATTTATTTTTTTAATTTATATATTTTTATATATATATTTATTTGTATAAATATACAAAAGATTGTTTTTACATTGTACAATTCAATGAAGTATTTTTTAAAAAATTATAGTTGGCATACAATAATATACCAGTTTCAGATGCATAGCCTGGTGATCAGAGATCCACATAACTCACAAAGCAATCATGCCACTAAATCTAATACCTCTCTTCCCCCTTACATATTTATTACAACATTGTTAACCATCTTCCCCATATTTATAATGTCTCCTATCATCGCTCAGTTATATTCCCAGTACCAATACTGACTTTGGTAGAGGAGAGAAAATTGAGACCTCCTTACATTCATTCTTTTAAATAGTTGGTGTATCAATGGATTAGTGGATTCCTATTTTTAAGACAGAAGAAAAATTAGCATTATGACTTTTCTTGATTGCTCTTAGAAAACTAAACAATACTTTCTTATTGTCAATCTATGTAGCATACATAAAGACTTTTATTTTACTTTGGAAGAATGTCATTTAATATGTTAATTTTATTGACAAATTAAAAATTAATATACATAAAAGGTATTAATAGAAGTTATCCCTCATCATCTACCTTAAATTAGAAAAAAATTATATAAAAATACAATGACACAGATACAATGAGTGTATTTTATGTATTAACTGTCAGGCCAAAAATTCAGGGTTTGTAATGTACATCCTTTTCCTGAAGATGCAACAAGCATAATGTAGCACTGAAGAAGGATATTAAATGTTTGCTTACTAGGAAATATCCATTTATTTGAATAAAAGTGTATAGTGAAACCACATATAATCAGGATTTTTTGGAAAAGCAAAAACGAGAGAGACAGAGTGATAGAACAAATCCTTTGAAAATACGTGTCATTTGTCAATTTTTATATCTCATCTTTTCAACTTTCTTTTCAGCTTACACACAATTATTTCTGCTCAGAAGCATGTGCATTTTCTCCATGCAGTTTGTGATATTTCCATAAAATTAAGTAGTCCCTGACAAATTTATTTCCAATCTCTTCATTAAAGTCCATGCTTTCTGTCCTTATTGTATTGGTGAGGCACTTTGGCATCATCAACTGGTCATTTGTAGCCCACTATCAACAAATGCCAAACACCATGACATTTCATTAAATTTTAACATGTCATAATTTATAAAACAATGAATTTGAAGAAATTTTTTTGAACAAACCCATTGTGTTACCATAGAGAAAAGATTTTCTAATGTTCTTAGAAGAAACTTAAGTGTTCAGAAATATATAAGATATACAGTATGGACACACATTAGAGTAATCAAATCTGGAAAATCATACTCATTCTTTCATATCCAGATTGGACCTGGATCTTGGTATGAAAGAATGAATATGACTTTCCAGAAAGATAAGGAAGGGAATGTCTTCTTTAAAGAGAAAATAGATGAGGATGCTGAAGTAATAAGAAATAAGAAATAAGATTAGACAGATAAGCAAATCTAGAGCACCAACTAAAGATCCTGGACTTAAATCTGTAGGCAAAGGGTAATTGTGAAAGGATTTTTAAAATATCATCTTACTGAGATATGATTCACATACAATGAAATCCACCTTTTATTGTACAATTCAGTGACTTTTAGTATCATCTCAGAATCATGCAATGATCACCATAATCTAATTTTAGAACATTTTTATTATCTAAAAGATGCTCTGTACCTATTAGTAGTCATTCATTATTCACTCCTCTCCCCAGCCCCTAGTAAACACAAATCTATCTTTTGTCTCTATGGATTTATCAGAAAATTCTGAAAATATTATGTAAATGGAACCATATAATACATAGTCTTTCATGACTGGGTTCTTTCACTCACCATAATGTTTTCAAGGTTCTTCTATATTATAGCATGTAGCAGTACTTAATCCTTTTTTATGGCTGAGTAATATTTCATTCTACAGATGTACTATATTTTGTTTATTCATTTATCAGATGATAGGCATTTGGGTTGTTTCCACTTTGGGGCTGCTATAAACATTGTATATAGATTTTGTGTGAACATATTTTCATTTCTCTTAGTTATATACCTAGGAGTGGAATTGTAGGGTCATATAGTAACTCTCAGTTTTTTGAAGAACTGCTATAATGTTTTACAAAGTGGCTGCATTATTTTATATTCCTATAAGCAAAGTATGAGGGTTCCAACTTCTTCACATCCTTGGCAACATTTGTTTGTCTGTCCTTTTTTCATTTAAGCCGTCCTAGTGAGAGTGAGGTGGTATTTCATTGTGGTTTTGATTTGCATTTCCCTGATGGCTACTGATCTTGAGCTTTTTATGTGCTTGCTTCTCATATGTATGTCTAATCAAATCTTTCCCCCATTTGTATTATTAGTCTGCTAGGGTTGCTGTAGCAATATACTACAGCCTGGGTGGCTTAAACAACAGAAATTTATTTTCTCACAGTTCTGGAGGCTGAAAGTCTAAAATCAAGTGTCTGTAGGTTTAGTTTCTCCTGGTGCCTCTCCCCTTAGCTTGCAGATGATCACCTTATCATGTGTCTTTTTGGTGCATATACCTCAAAACTCTTCTTTTAAGGACACCAGCCATATTAGGTTAGGGGCCCACCCTTATGCTTTCACTTAACATTTTCTTCTATAAAGGCCCTCTCTCTAAATGCAGTTGCATTGAGAGTTATAGCATCAACATATGAATTTGGGGGCCAAAGGTCACAATTGAGTCCATAACGTCATTTTTAAAATGAGTTTATGTCTTTTAATGATGGAGTTGTAGTAGCTCTTTTTTTTGAATACAGGTCTTTTATCAGGTATATGAATTTGTGAGTATTTTCTCCCATTTCATGGTTTGTTTTTTCCCTTTCTTAAGGTGTTCTTTGAAACAAAATTTTAATAAAATTCAATTTATCTATTTTTTTCATCATTTGTGCTTTAGATGGCATATCTAAAAACTCATTGCCTCATCTAAAGTCACAAAGATTTGCTATGTTTTTTCCTAAGAGTTTTATAGTTTAAAATTTTGTATATAGGTCATAGATCTATTTTGAGTTAAGTTTTGTATATGAAAGGAAGTAGGGTTTCAACATCATTCTTTTATGTGTAGATGTCCAGTTTCCCAGTACCATTTTTTGTAGATTCTTTTTTTTTTTTTTGAATTATCTTGGCACCCTGTTGAAGACCAATTGACCATATGTAAGGGTTTGTTTCTGGAATATGAATTCTATTTTATTGATTTCTATATTTCCTCTTGTACCAATACCACACTATCTTGATTACTATAGCTTTGTAGTAAATTTGAAAATAAAATGTTTGAATCCTCCAACTTTGTTCCTCACATTTCTGTATGAATTTTAGAATCATCTTCCCAATTTTTTTGTAAAAGACAGCTGCATTTTTGTAAGTATCACATTGAATCTGTAGATTGTTTTAGTAAGTATTGTCTTTATAACAACATTGTTTTCTAACCCATGAACATGGGATATGTATACATTTATTTAGTTCTTTAGTTTCCTTCAATAATGTTTTATAACTTTTATTGTGTAGGTCTTGCATTTCTTGTATTGAATTTATTCCTTGGGTGGCCATATTACTTTCAGATTATTCATCATTTGTGTTTAAAAATACACTTGATTTTTAAATATTGATCTTGTAACCTGAAATAATGCTCAAATAATTAATTAGTTATAATAGTTTTTTGGGGGGGGTTTATGTGTATGTGGATACTCTAGGATTTCTGTATATTAAATAATACAAATATAGCTTTGCTTCTTTTTTTTAATCTGGATTTCTCTTATTTCCTTTTCTTGAGTACTTTTCCTGGTTAGAGCCTCCAGTACAATGTTGACTAGAAGTAGTGAGAGTGTATGGCTTTGTCTCATTTCTTACATTAGGCTTAAAACATTCAGTTTTTTACCATTAAATATGATATTAATGTGGGGTTTTTTTTACAGATGTTTTTTATCAGGTTGAGGGAGTTCCCTTGTATTCCTAGGCTAAGTGTTTTTATCATGTAAATTTGTTGGATTTTGTCAAACATATTTTTGTATGTGTCTACTGAGATGATCATTTAGTTTTTGACCTTTTTTTTCGACAAATGTGGTGTACTGATTTATTTCCATAAGTGTAGCAAGTATTCATTTCTGGGATAAATACATCTTGTTTGTAGTGTTTCATCCTATTTATATATTCATTTTAATGTTCAGTTCATGAGTGTTGTTAAGAATCTTTGCATTATATTTATATGGGATATTGGACTGTACTTTTATTCTGTTATGTTTGGTTTTGGTGTCAAGGTAATACTGGCCTCATAGAAGATGTTGAAGGAATTTAAACAAGAGAATGATGCTAAAGCTTAATTTGGTAAAGAATAAAATAATGTTTGTGGGAGATCACTGCAAAGTATGGTGAATAGACTAACAGATGTGAGGATGGGAGGGGTGAGACTTGGAGTCTTGGAGACCATTGAAGAGATAATTAAATGAGGCAAATTGGAAACAAAAAGGTTCTGGTTTGAGGTTGTTGGCATGAGGATTGAAAGAAAGTGCTAAATATAAAATGTTGAGAAGGTATATGAGAAATTTTATTTTTATATTTTTAACCTGTCTTTTCTTTGTGTTCAAAGGATAGGTATACAAACCCTTGAGATTCTTTTATTTTATTTCAAGTGACACTGCTGCTCTCCCTTTCTTTATGAAAGAAGCATTGGGAAATTACTCTCTTCCTTTGTACAGTTGAAATCGGATGTACTTTAGAAAAGGAATTTTGCTAAAGGACCCAGAAACAAAGAAAAGAGAAAAAAGAAAAGAAACCATGCAAACATATACCAAAGCGCCTTAGAACACCATAGACAAAGACAGTATATTTGCTAATTCTTAGCAGGTAAGCAAGCCCAGTTTTAACATGTTCCCTACAAAAGAACAAAAGAACCAATCCTATTTTTTTCTCTCCCATGATTCCCATACCAGAGTCCATGTTCAAATAGAATAGATTACCTGTAAAAATCAATGGGTATCACAGGTACTTGAGTTCTTGGTAAAACAAACTATCTTTAAGAATCCATCATCATAGAAAGAAATTGTCGAGAGAGAGAGATTCACTGTTTTGTTTCCCTCAAGGAATAAGGTCACTGAGGAAATTTGTTTTCCTCTGGCAAAGTTCATCTTTAGACATTTAGTATCTCAGTAGAGATAGTAGTTCTCCTTTGTGTCTTCTTAAGGGCATAGAGGGGCATGTGCTATCCATTCATTAAACTAACTTTTTCTGACAGCTCCCTATGCATTTGTCAGTAACTTGCTGGGCCCTGAGTTCACAGCAATAAAAAGGTCTATCCATTGTACCCAAGAGGCAGGAGTTGAGGAGAGCAGGGCAAACACTAGAAAGCAATTGTTGTACAGCATGGTGAGAATGCTGATAAAAGTTAGCAGAGAGAACACAAAAGAACATCTCAGTTGAACATGATGTAAGGAAAGGGTGTCTGGGAATGCTTCTTGGAAGTATCAGTGATTTGTGTTTGAATAATGAGTAGTGGTTAGCCAGGAGAAGAAAAAGAGGGATAATGGTGTTAGGGAAAATTAGTAAATCAAAAAATCAAAAACTACCTGGATTTTGCATATATTTGCTTTCAGAATACACTAAAGTTCTCCTAGAAGTTTTTTCAAAATAGTAAACTAATTGGTCAGCTAATAGAACACCAGAATGAAGCTCACAGATTACTTATTAAAATGAACTCATTTAATCTCTCTAAGCCTTACTTTATCTTTAAAAGAAAGAATCTGTGTTCTGTGAACTTTACTGTCCTTACATTATATATTCTTCCTGAGAGGAATATTTTTGTCTTTGGAAAGGTAGTAAAGATCTTCAAAAGGGACTTTTTGGAATCCTGGAATGATTGGAGAGGTTCGTTTGTTTTTGGTGGGGGGGCAACTGAGTGGACTGGAGTATTAGGTAGACTGAAGGCAATGCTGTTCTTTCAGTACCACCTCATTTGGGAGTAGATCAGAAGAGGGAAAGAAAGCAGAGATAGTTGTAATACACTTGAGTTGTAGAAAATTTAGAAACTAATTTGAAAGACTTAGTTTTAGAAGATGCTTGTTACTTATTACATCCACTTCTGCTTGCTGTGCACACATAGTTTATTTTGTGTGCCATTATGAAATTCAGAAACTGTGGTCATTTATAGCAGCAGTGTGGAGTGTGCATCTACTCAAAGGAGCTATGGTCTTTTCTTCCATCCTTCCTTCCTTCCTTCCTTCCTTCCTTCCTTCCTTCCTTCCTTCCTCCCTCCCTCCCTCCTTCCCTTTCTTCCTTCCTTCCTTTCTTCCTTCCTTCCTTCCTTCTTCATAAGGAATTCTTAATCTTCTCTCTCCTAATAGTTTTCCAGAAAGAAAATGAAAGATGTACTAATAGAAGGTATATTATTCTTGTGGAGGATCTCTTTACTAAGTATACTAAATACCAGAAACACAAACTAGTGTCCTCTGGGCTGATGCTGGACATGTCTGATCTATAAAATATGTTTAAAGATCATGAGCCATAATTTAAAACTAAGATTTTATATACAAAATTGAATGCCTAGCTTCTCTTATAAAGTCACAAGATTCAACATTGGAACACTAATATTAATGGCAATGATTAGTTAGACTTGAATAGTGGATGTCCCCTTTAATAGAGGTATGAGCTTGTAACTTAAATGCTTTGTGTTCCAGTTTCCTACTTTTAATTTGGAGGATGATAATGGAATCTAACTCAAAGAACTCAAAGAGTGGTTTTAAGGGTTAAATAAATTAATATGTATAAAGCTCTTCCACCTGTGGCTGATTCAAAGTAAGTGCTATATCAATGTTTGCTCTGATTCTGATCATTATTCCTTCCCAATTAAACAGCCTTTACCACTCTCTATTGCCTTACATCCATCTAGAGTTACTCATTTATGTTTCCTGCTTGGCTCCTATAAACATTCCTGTTTTGTTCCCTGGTATAAGCTTTTAATATTTGTGGATTTGACATTTGTGATTTTAACCACTCTAAAGCCACCCAAATATCCATGACTCATTACAAGTTGTGATTTTGTTGAAACAAAAATTGAAATCACTTATCTTGAAAGCCTGGTCAGAAGAAGCAAACCACTTAGCCTGTGAGTGGGCCCAACTCGGCTTCCACTTTTCATGTGGTGCTGCTGTTCTTTGGTTCTATGCAATAACTTTCCTATGGGGCTGCCTAGAAGGGAACATCTATTATAGTATTCATTTGGCTATCAACACCCTCTGTGCACCTCAGGATCTATGGCCTGTCTTTTTTACTATGATACGATGTTATCCCTGCTTCCATAATAAACACTCTAATAAAATATTATTATATGGTTTAAAGCATTGGAACACTTGAAAAATAAAATTCTGAATACAATTGTGAATAATTTCTATGAGAAGAAAAAGAAGGGATCTAGCTAGAAACTAATGTGGCTGCACAGAGAACCCTACCAGATCAGCTTTTCTAATGGGTTCACACTCAAGATGGCAAGAAGGGCATCCAAAAAATGAATAATAAAAAGAAAATTTGTCAGGGATCTGGAAAAATAGTTGAGGAGAGCAAAAATCCAGTAAGATCTCACTTTTGGAGGAAAAAAAACTAAGAATAATGAAAAGGCTTGGGTTGAAAGAAGAATAAAAAGCACAGGCAAGGCCTGCTGCTACTGTGGAAAGATAAATGTGATATTAAGAGAGAATGGAGAGAAAGATCAAAGGCAGAACTTTTTGATTCAGATTTCATGATCATCTTTTCTGGTAATCAGAGATGTCTAGCAATGGAATAGCTCTCCTGGCAGAGCTATAAATTTTTAGACATTGAAAGCATTTGGGCAATGGCTAGAAAATAACTGGTCAGGGATATGGTGCCACCAGGCCCTCACTCCTAGAATTCCCTCTGCTCAGATGGATTAGGGGCATGAGTTCTTCACTGAGACCCTGAATCATACTGCACAGAGGAAGTGCCCTAGGATAGACCCCACTCTTTTGATTCTTTGTTTCAAATCTTGTTTGTGTTTCACTTACCAGTTCCTTTGGATTGAGGTTTTATTCAATTGCCTCATAGTTTTTTTGTTTTTTTTTTTTTTGATGGGGTTTCTCAATCAGATAGCATTTATTTTTTTCACTTTTAAATGCCAGTTTATTTTTTATACTATTTATACATAATTTTTTTAACATTTTATTTTTTTTAATTTTCTACCTTCCCCCTCCCCCCTCCCATCTGGTAACCACTAATCCATTGTCCATGTCCATGAGTCTCTGTCCTGTTCATTTGTTGCTTTTAGGTTTATATCCCACATATGTAATACCATGTAATTTTCAACCTTTTCTGTTGGCTTATTTTGTTTAGTATGATTATTTCAAGGTCCATCCATGTTGATGCAAATGGTAATATTTCATCTCTTCTTATGGCTGAGTAATATTCCATTGTATATATGTACCACAGCTTTTCTGATTGGCTCTTAATTTTGAATTCACCATGGGATGAGATGTTTCAGAAGTCTTGTAGGCATATTTTACCCATCTTAGGTCTAGCCTAATCTCCTGACACTTTTCTGCAGCATGGAACTGCTAGTCTAGGAGAAGAATTATAGATTTTGTTATCAAAAATCTAGTGACAAAATGAAGGAATTAATTTTTTGCTTCATTTTTATGGCCTATTTTTCTTTTCTATTTAATGAGATTCCACTTTGAGAAGTATTGGACTAGATTACCTTTGTAGATAGGTTCATGTAATTGGAAGATGTTATGGTTTTACAGTATTTAAGAAAACAGACACATATTTTCCTAATAAGGTCTAGGGAATGAAGAAGGTGATTATAGAAACTACAAAGAGAGGGAGGAAAGTTATTTTTCTGCCATTCCTTTCTTTTTCAATTGAAGTTAGGTTTCTTCCTGTTAGTAAAAAGCATACTACTCTGCCTCCATTCCCTTGTGGTATGTCTTCCAACGCCAGAAAGGACTCTTGCATCTGACCACAGCATTATGTTGTGGCTGCATTCAGGAGTCATGATGGTGCTGTTCTTACATTCCTCTTTGGCTTTACAGGCTGAACTGAAGTACAAAGTAGAAATTTGCCCTTAGCTAAATATAGCGGCAGATACTGATTGCTCAGTTCTCGGCTATCCTAAAAGGAACCATTGCTTTATCACAAGAATATAATTAATGTGCCTCTCTTCCCAGGTGACAGAAGTTACCTTTAAAGAATTGGTTAAACATTTTTCTTCTGCAAGTCCCAATTCCCCTACCAGAAAGTCATGAAATTCATTAAAAATATTGGAACGATCATAATAGGCTACTTGCATATGTGTGCTTTCAAGACAGAAAAATATTGCTGAAATTTTACATTGGGGAGGAGGGTGGCAGGATAAATGGAGGGAAAGAAAAATCAGAAAAAAAGTTCTTTCTTGTACTAAAAAAAATGAAAAATATTTCTAGGGCATAATGTTCCATAGAACATGATGAACAGACAGCCTTGTGAAACCCAGAAGCAAACAGTTTTGCCCCATCCAGTTGGTATTGTGGATCATCTCTCTCTCCTCTTTCTCTGCTTTTAAACTTCTGCTACCATCTACTTTCTTAGAGTCAGCTTGCTTCTTTCTTCTCTCCTTCTGTTTCTTGTAACTTGACATCTATGCTTTAGTTTGTCTCTCTTCATTCATTTCCACATTGAGCCCTCTGCCTCTGTTTTTCCTGTGTGTCTAGCCACCCCCACCTGTCTGGTGTTGACTCACAGTGTTGACATTCTTTCCCACACACTTGTGCCACATGCTTCTTGCACTTCATGACTTCCATTGTGCCTTTGTTGGTGTCCTTTTTTGCCAGCTCTGACTCAGTGGATCTTCCTCTGCAATTCTGTGTTGATGTCTGTTTGGATCAGTGTCATCTTGATCTGACATGCAAATAAAGTGCCAAAGTTGTCCCTGCAGAACAGAAAGCATGGAAAATGGTCTGGGGAAAGAGGCAGTGCCATCTGACTCTAAGCTCAATACGATGACTCTTGACCGTCACTGTTCTTAATAATCTTTGGCATATGCAGTCTTTTTAATGAGCTATGGGTCTTTCTCTCACATTAAATGTTTCAGTTAAGGAAGTTTTAGTTTTCGTTTTCTGATTGAAATTTTTTATAAAAATATCATGTTACAATTTCATTATTCATTCACTTTCAATAAAAGATGTTATAGTTTAAAAGCTGTTTTAGGTTCATAGTAAAATTGAAAGAGTGTCCAGAGATTTTTCCACATACCCCCAATCCCCCACACATGCATAGCTTCCCCTATTTTCAATATCCTTCACCAAATATCTAACTTTTTAAACTTTTATTTGCATTGTTTTTCAAAATTGTTTCTGCATTTATCTTCCAACCCCAAACCTTCTCCAGGAGAAGTTAGTTCTTTTTGTCTTTGTTCTATCATAGCAATTTGTTCATATTTTCATTGTGTCAACTTCTTGTGATGTATTACATGTAATTATATGTTTATATACATCCTTGTCTCTTGAAGACAAATTTTTCTTTTCTTTTGGTTAGTACCAATAGATTATATAGTTAACTAAAGAACTGACTTCTCTAAATGTGTGGCTAAATGTGGTCATGTCTCTTCTCAGAAAGCCCCTAAATGGACAGAAATAGGACATTGTTAGGTCATGCAATACAGGGTCAGATAAAGATTTTCATAATTTGAGGTGGAGCTTTAGAACAGAGGGATCATTTAAGAAAGAATTTTGGCACCTAGAACCTTTACAAGGAGTCTGTATAATGCTGGTGGCTAAGGATCATAATTTTGCCCTACATGGAAGCCTCGGTTGTTTCTGGACACCTTCATTGCCATTCCAATAGGGAGCAGGTAAAATCTTGGGAGACTCCTTCTCAGACTCTCTGATCTGGCTGGTTCTTTTTCTCATGTTAATTGCCTGCCAATACTACCACCCTAAACACCTCACTTGCTAGAAACAGAAGTGATCCCCAGGGATCTTTGTTCACTCTAATGTAATCCTTTGTCTCTATGGTTCTCATATAATTTTAATATTTGAGAAAGTTTGGGCACAGAACTGGTTGGTGTCCATAAGTTGTATTTCCTCAATTCCTCAAATTCAGTTTTTATCTTTTTAGATCTGAATCTAAGATAGAATTTGATGACTAGATTTCCCACAAAATTATAATTTAATGTTATAATTTCCATCATATTTACAAGACTTGTAAATGTGATGGACATTAAAGGAGAAAGGATTGTACAAAGAGTGTACACCAACAGGCAGAACTCTTGTTCTCATCAAATTTTTAGTTTTTTCTCCAAGATTGAATTTGATGATGATATTATTTATTTCTTTATCAACCAGTAGGGACTTACTGATCTGTACCCAAGGCCATATTAATGTACAAAATGTAATTTCTTCCCTTAAGGAATTAGTTATAACCATGTTAGGAAAATAGAACATTAGATGAAGGGTGAGGATGAAGGTAATCTACATGTGCTTTATGATGTATATAAATACTGTAAAAAATAATGTGTGTGAAGGATCAGTGGAGGCTGGAATAATATAGAAAACCCCCTGGAAAAGGTAGGGTATAAACAATAAACAAGTAGACACTGACTTTTGTAGTGGTCTTATTCATTTTCTGGTTACCGATGATAGGTTCTCAGGACAGATCCATGTCACAGGAAGAATGGCAGACAGTACAACATAATTCATGTGCTTAAGGGAACAATGACTAGATCATCAAAAAGGAAAAGAACATGGGTGTGGAAGAAGTGCTTGGCAGACAGTACAGAAGCTGCTGTCCAAGGTGCCGAACCACAGTTGGTTTGTTCTCCTAACCCTGGCTGATTGTTCCAGCCTCTCAGGAATGCTGAACCCAGGATGGGCAAAAGTTTTGATAAAAGGTGGGAGAAGGAAAAAGAAAAAAGAGGGCAAAAATTAAGAGATCATTCTAATGGTATAGCCACTGAGAGCTATGGCAATTTTCAAATACTTACAGATACAGGAAATAAATCACAGGTAATCTCAGACAAAAAAAAAAAAATGGTAACTGAATTGGCTTTCTATTAGTATCCTAATAATTAGGATACTCACCCTTGATACCTTGGAAATTTGGAAGTGGGTAGGAAATACTCCCTGCTTCTCAGGTACTTCACAACATGTCATAATTGTGAGATGGACAGAAAGAGTTGGCCTGGTGGAAGTAATTTGAGAAAACTGGTATTGTGTGCTAAACTACACCTGCCATTGGAAACACCCCCTTTTCCAATACACTTCAGCCTTTGACACACGTGGGTTTGACATTGCAGTTTCTAATATTCATAAACAACACCGAAAATTATATATATATATTATACTTTTGCTGGGACACGAATTGGAGCAAAATGTACTGAGAGATTGAGATGGAGTAGGGGGACACTTTGTTAGAGAGTGAACACAGCTGACCACACAGATCCTGAAAGTCTTATTTAAACATTTTTTGTCTCTACTGCTATTATACATTTTATAAGTTGGGAGGAATTAATTGCAATAGTGGTATTTACTTTGGCATCATTAAAGTTCCAGGATGTGTTCATTTTTTCATATAATGATTTTATATACAACTAAATATTTATATAATACTTAACAAATTATAAAGCACTTTTCTACACATGTTCTCTCTTGATTCTCACCATAACTCTCTGAGGCAGTCAAGTAAACCCTATTCAGAGGGAAGAACTCAGAGAAGTTTCAAATAGAATGTTTTCAGATTCTAAGGCAGAATTCCTGGTCTTTTTACTTCTAGGCTTGAGCATTTTCTCTCAATAAAAGCATGCTTTTGTTTCTGTCTGAAGTCCTGACTGCCATCGAAAATAACAAAGGCCAGTATTAGCATACCTGTGAGCATTTGATAAATATTCATTGTGATGTTTAGGTCATTTTCTCAACTGGGAGTCCACAGATCTTTTACTTAGATTGGGGATCATCCTAGTAATGTTTTCTGTATGGGCTTTGTTCCTAGAAGCTCACTGAAGCACAAACAAAATAGTCTCATCCGTTACAATTATTTAAAAAAAATTTTTTTTAATATGAGTATCAGGGAGAAAAAACACTGAGCAGTAAAAAAGAAGTGATACAGACAGAGCTAGTGACAAGCTGGGCCTTGGGGAATCCCTGGGAGTCCAATAATGCAAGACACAAGTCTTAGTTAACAGAGAAGTGAGTAGTACACAGTCATACAGTCATACACATAGCTTAGTTATGTTTTCTATTCCTTTGTTAAGTGAGACAAAAAAAATATTGAACATGAATGCATGTGTGCGGTGGTGTGATGTCGGTGACAAAGTGGGCAGGAGGGGGCAATGATAGTTGATAGTTCCTGTATTGCTTTTTTTGACCTCAGCAGTCCTTTGGGCCAGTGGTAGTCTTTTCACTTACAGCTGTGTTCTTTTGCTAGTTGATTGATGTGCCAGGTATCTTTTGTAAGTGAAAAACAAAATGAAATATGAATGTAACATCTCTGTTTTGTGCTGCTTAAAGATACAGTGATGACTATTTAAATATAATGTTGCCCTAGGGCTCTGCGCAGGGTCCTGGAAGTCTATTGTGTTCAAGATGTGCATAAAGCCTGAGGGCAGTATTGCAAATTAGAAAAAAGATTTTTGCCCAGGCAGTAAACATATGCTCTAGTGTCCTTCACATTGTCCAATCTTTTGTATTAACCTCTTTCCCTCACCTCCCTCTTTACCACCTGTGATGCTAGTTTTGAAGAAAAGGACTATTTTCTTGAAGTGATTTTGTGATTTAGGAAAACTATCTTTGATACTTCTTTCTTTTTAATGTTCATTCTTTTCATTCTCCTACCCCACCCCCACCACCCGCCTTTTTTTTTTTTTTACCAGAACAATAATTTTCCCAAGGTCTACTGAAGAGAAAGATTATCTTGTACATTAAATCACAATAAAGGTATAATAATCTTAGGTTAATTAACATTTAAAAGGGGAAATTTAAACAACCAACTTTTCTTGATTACTAGGTTATCCTTGTGAAGATGAAGAAGCGAGTTCAAAGGTTGTCAGAAACTTTCCCAGTTAGTAAAGGATGCAGTTGAAATTAGTCTTCCTCCAAAATCTGGTCTAATTCCTTTGCCTAGCAATGGTTACCACAAAAGAAAGAATTTCTTATAAAGAAAATTTTTAATAATGAAATTACAGAATTCTAATAGATGGGGTTGTAAGGTCTTACAAAGAACTCTCAGAACTCATTGTATTCACTTAATTCTGCTCAAGGAAAACCCTACTGCCCAGAACAAACTCCCCAAAATCAAATCTTACTGCCCTCTTTGTTAGGGTGGGCTCATTGAGAGCAAAAAAGAAGAAGTGGCAGTGAGTGGAAGGTAGAGTGGCATCAGTTCTATGCTCTCCTAGGATCTTTGTTGTTTTTCCCTGTATACATGTGCTCTGGGTCTAAGTTTACTACAGCCTGGAGAGTATCTAGTCATGCTCAGCGTGGGGGAGTATAAAATAATCTATCATTTATCTTTCTGAGGGAAGCAGACTCATTCTCTTCATGCTTGTGAGTGTGGTTAGAGCTCAGTAGGGAGGGATGGTAAGGAGGAAGCTATATGTACAGTGCTTAAGAGTGTGGAGTGTGATATCAGCGAGACACAAGTTTGAGCTCTGACTTTGCCACTTATTAACTCTGAGACTTCAGGCAAATTAATTACTGTCTTCACTTTTTTTTAAAGATGAGATAATATCAGATGAGATAACATCATGGGCTTGTTGGGTGGATCAAATGAAATAATAAATATAGTGTGCCTGACATATAGGATGTGTACAATAAATGTTAGCAAATTTTAAAATATTTATTTAAATAACTCCTGTGTGAACTCCTTATAATTTTTCCTTTCAGTCATGGTACTAATGGTGTGGTCGGCTTCTAAATGACATGCCCTGATGGGAGAGAGAGAAAAATAGAAGGGGTATGCATAGTAGGGAGAGTAGTGTACCTGGCTAGATGGCACATGGATGCTAATATAGTATAACCAGCTACCTCAGAAGACCCCTGGATATCTTCTCATGAAAACTAACCTATAAAAGAAATTCTGCTTATTTTTGCTCTGGGAAGGTATATGAGCTATTTTCTTCAATCCTGGCTGTGTGCTTTGTGTTGCAGGGTTAGCTCAGCACCCACTTTGCCTGTCTCTGCAGGGCCGTCATTGTGTGATTCATAACTCACTACTAACCACAGATGAAGGAGGAGTAGAGAGGGGAATTTTCTTTCATGTGACATAAAGTAGCTAAGATCAGGGCTTTTCCATAGAAGCATTAATTACCCTTGATGGTCTAACCAAGAACAAATTTTACTTCAAGCAAGGATCATGATATTTCATTGGCATCCAGTGAGTGTGCAATGAAGGCTTTGCCATTTATCCACTAGTATAATAAATTTGGTCTCTCATGATTTATGTTTTTTCCCCTTTCTGTTTAAACTAGTATGATATCTATTAATAATAAGCACACAGTTCTGGAATGTGAAACAGGAGAGAGATTACTGGTGACAAGACTAGATTATAAGTGGGTAGGGTAAGTTTTTTTAGACTTCTTAATCCATAGAGTGATAATCAATTGCACTCTATCAGATGTATTTCTATAGAGAGGAATTATTTGTATTAATATCAGTTTTTTTTATAATTGAATTTTTATCTTGGCAGAATTATAAACTATCTTTATCAAAGACAAGAACTAGTCAGAGCACTCACCAAATTTTAAACTTACTAGTTTTGTATTTGGAAATTTACCATTCTTGATCTGACTACAATTTATGTGGCATTTTGAGTTCTCTTAAATTGGTTGTAATATCTTACTGGTTCTTTCATTAAAATCTGGGACATGTATGCATTTTGCATCTGTATCAGTGACATAATTTTACCATTTAAAAATGATGAAATAAGAAAAGAGAAAGTGAATTATACATACTTTTTGTCAGAGTTGGACTTGAATCCATGTCTTCTGACCCTGACTCCAGAAACTAAATTTTATACCATGAATTCTTCTCCAATCTTCTGGACTATATTCTACAATTCCTCAAATTTTCTTGGTCCTTCAAAATCAGACCATGCCTCTATAGTACAGTGAATCGATAGCTTTAATGTCTACTTGGTACATGCTATATTTTCCCCCAAATCAGATGTGTAGAGATTATTTTGCAAAAGATGGTACATTGACTATGTTGTACGCTCTGAGGAGTTATTGAGGCCCTCTCTGCTTCCTTCTCGCCATTCCTTCCCATTCTACTTAAAAGCATCTCCTCATCTGACTATACTGACACTTTGGCTAGTACCAATAGAGCATCATTTATCGGCCAGTGGATCTGGCCCTAAGTAAAATACGCTCTTGGAGGGAGTAAACATAGTACTTAATACAAATTAGTTCATTGAATTATTTGTAGTCTGAACTCTAGATGAAGGAAAGTTGAGAAAAGAGAAGACTGGCTTAAAGGATGTGAACAGTCTTGGAGGAGAAGCTTGCTCTGTCACACTCACCATCTCATGATATCTGTTTTATAGTTTTGGTATTTGAGAAAACTGACTTCTGCTCTCATGTCTGTTGATCCCTTAACCATGGTGCCTTTACCTTATGTATATTTCTCCCTTCACATGGACTAAATAATGGTGAGAGTTTTCTTAAGACTAAAGGTAATGGCTGTTGGAATCATTCAGATTTATGCTTGGGAATTTCAACTTAGTTTGCTCAGTCGTACTTTTCTACCAACTCTCATGGGTTATATTTTTAGACCATTCTTTCTTTTAACCTATTCAGTATTAACACATTTTTATGCTTTTCTCTTTAACTTTGGTACCCAGTCCTTTCCAATTGCTTTCCTGAATGAGTCTAGCAATAATACATCATTATTTGGGTTTCTATCTAGTCATTGAAGCATGTATCTACCAGGTTATTTAAACTCAGTATAATCTTCTCTAGTTGTACATAGGTAAATATCAATGAAAGTCCACATATTATTATATTATACAACACACTTTGGAGGTGTTCAATGTATACAGACTCTGGCTTTCTGAATATTCTTATACTCTAGTGAATACCTTCTTTTCTGTATTCCAGGGACATAGTTAAGTTTCTTAATTAACTTCGTTCTATCTCTTCCTCTTTCTTCCCTTCTTTTTTTCCCCTTCTTTTTCCCCATTCTCTCCTTTCTCTCTCCCTTCTTTTCTTTCCCTTCCTCTCCTCATTGAGTTAAGTATTTACTAAGTTTCTAATGTGTGTCCAGCACTTTGCTAGGCATCATGGAATATTCTGTATTATCTAAATTAAACATTTTTTAAGTTAAAGTTACTTTAGAGGTTACTAGGTTTAGAAGGTACAGCCTAGTTTTGCTGGAGATGATTTTCCCTGTTTTTTAAGGCAAATGTGGGGAACATTGTTTGAAATGCCTACCATTTTGAAAATCTCTCTTTAAGTTGTATCATGACAAAATGTAATCTTTCAGCATGGTTTTAGTATATTTTTTATAAAATACTAATGACTATAATGATATCAGTAATTATATACATTTTTAGTATTTTGAGAAAGAATCTCTAGGAATGATATTTAAGAAAGATGCTCTCTAAGCCAGGGCTCAAATTGGCCAAATATCAGCTATACTGAGCTCTTCTTTTTATTTTTATTTTTCATTCAAAAGAAATTTACCAGCACTACAAATTAACCTTTGGAAAATGTTCCCTGAATTTTATATTTATGTGAAAGTCCTTTATAATAAATTGTTTCATATGATAAGATGTAAGAATGAGTCCTGCGGGACACATTGGAGAAATTGGGAACTCTTGTATACTGCTGGTGGGAATATAAAATAGTGCCTTTGGAAAATTGTTTGGCAGTTCCTCAAAATGTTAAACACAGATTTACCATATGACTCAACAGTTGCACTCCTAGGTCAACACCCAGGAGGAATGAAAACATATGTTCACACAAAACTTGTACACAAATGTTCATAGCAGCATTATTTATAGTAGCCAAAAAGTGGTAACAACCTAAATGTCCATCAACTGATGAATGAACAAATAAGATGTCCATACAGTGGAATGTTGTTTGACAATAAAAAGAAATTAATTCTGATACATGCTATGATATGAAGGAAACTTGAAAATATTATGCTAAGTGAAAGAAATTAGTTGCAAATGACTGTATCTGGTTTGATTCCTTTTATATGAAATGTCCAGAATAGGTAAATCCATAGAAAGACAAAATAGATTAGTGGTTGCCTAGGGCTGGGGAGAGAAGGAATGGAGTGGCTGCTAATGGGGAAGAAGTTTCTTTTGCAGATGATGAAAATGTTCTGGAATTGGATTGTGATAACAGTTGTATAATTCTGTGAATATACTAAAACTATAGAATTGTGATTTTATGATATGTGAATTATATCACAACAAAACTATCTTTTAATAAAAGCTTTCAGGAAAATATACTTAAATGTAAAGAAAAAGAAAAGAAAAGGAAAAGGAAAGAAAAAAAAAAAAGAAACCTGTAATACATGAATTACCTTCTGTACCAGGACCAAGGATAGTATGGTATATATAAGAAAACTGAATAAATATTATTTGTCCAGATGACTGAAAGTTTGAATTTGAGGTCTGGAGAAATTCTAGGTGGTTATTTTAAAGAGAATTGGAAGATTCAGTAAGGGCTATGGAGTTAATGTCAGAAGTTTATTTTTTCCACCATCAGTCACTGGCTGTGATTCCTGGCTTTTGTTTTCTATTCTTTGAGAAACTACAGTAATAATGTACCACAGTGGTGTGTGTGTGTGTTTGTGTGTGTGTGTGTGCGTGTGTGTGTGTGTGTGTGAGAAAGAGAGTAAGCCTGACATATAGTATGGACATTATTATTTTCTTATTACTGTTATTATTACCTTTATCTAGGAGAGAGCACAGGTTCGTGGCCAGATGTAACACTTAGAATTTGTGTTTAGGGTGGGAATAAGTTAAAACAGCTATAGAGACACTTAGCCATCAGCTGGTGTGTCTAAAAAATTATCTTCTTTTTCTAGGCAAATTATTACTTTAGCTAAGTAAATCTTTTTCTTTCTGAATTTGCAAAGTATACATTTTTTCCACTATAATAGTTTGAAATGAAAGAACGGTTTTTTAGAAACTTTAAAAAAAAAATATTGAAGCCTTTATAAATTAAAAGCAACTAAACTCAGTTATTTTTTAAGAGAAAAATAATTATATATTTGAAAGCAGACAACTAAGCTCTAAAAAATAAGCAATCGATAGTAAAAATATCTCTCAAAGACAAAAAGAATCTAGAGGCTTAATGAAGGAGCCAGGTGTAAAAGAAGAGAGAACGGCAGGTTAAAAAGGATAGTGAGAAAGGCAGAGAATAATACCAATGCTTCCAGAAATCCTGAGTGGTAAAATCATGTACATATTTGAAACATGCATGATTTTGAAAACTTTCTAGTTTTTCAAAGAGGAATAAAATTCTCTATTCAAAAATACAGTAGTTGTTGCAATTCATTTTCAGAGAACTATAAATACCAGTGATTCATTATATTTTATATATCAGAAGACTAAATTATTTTTCATTTAAAATTCTAAGATATACATATTTTTATATTATGATATTTCTGAAATTTAAAGCTGCTATCAAATCAATGGGTGTTATTCAGTGGAATCAGAAAATTAAGGAAATTGGTAAATGTAGTGTTAAACTCGGCTACAGAATGAAAGTTTCCCATAATAAAGCTAAACTTCTATTCATTATAGTCTATTTCTGTGTCATTACACAAAGACATGTACTAAAATATGGCCCATCACAAATCAGGAAGATATACTACATTATCCTCCGTGGCAACACATTGAGATGTGCTTAATGGAAAAACACTTGGATGCATTTAATGTTTACTCACACATTAGGAACCGTATAGAACTGTGCTATCTAATATTGTATGTGGCTATTAAAATTTAAATGAATTGCAATTAAATAAAATTAAACATTTAGTTTCTCAGTCACACCAGACACATGTGGTTAGTGGCTATTATATTGAACAATGCAGACACAGAATGTTTATGTCATCACAGAAGGCTCTGTTGGCTAGTTCTTACACATATGTACACAAAGCTACCTAAAATATACTTGTAGCTGATAGACTGCCTTGGTATCTAGGTTTTATGGTTGAGGTTACTAATAAGGCAATTTTGATACCAACCCAAGGCATTAATTTCACATAGAATTTTCTCTTCAGTGGCCACAGAGATATCCTAAAGTTTTTCTAGAATCATCACAGACATGTGTTAAGAGACTGCATGAGAGGGTATAAAAGAATCATTTAATTATTCATTTAGTCATTCAGCAAAGTCATTTATTGAGCACCCACTATGTCTGGGTACTCTGTTCACTCAAGTTGGGTCCACATGGTACAAAGAAGACACTGTTCTTGACCTGAAGGAAGTGTATCAGAGCAGACAGAATTAAGTAAGGCTATTATGAAGCTAATAATAGAAGTAGGTGCTGAGTGTAAGAAGATGCTGTGAAAGAAGTAGTTTATTATGGAATTGAGTAGAAAAAAGAATAATTGGGAATCCTATTTTATTTTTTAAAAATTGTTCTGTGTTTATGACACTTAAGAAGAAGGTGGGGTTCTTGGTGATGGGGGAGAGGAATTGCATGGACAACTTCTCCTTTATCCCCCCACACAATCTAGCATAATCTCAAATTTACAGGGGGTCAGTATATCAATGGACTAATTTAGCAAGCACCGATCACTTAACATTTTTAGGTCTTTAGAATATTTTTCTTAAAGTAGCTATCTCTTTAAAAAAATTTTTTTTAAAGAACAACCAACCAAAGGAGTAATATGTCAAGATAATTCCTAAAAACTCAGAGCAAAAATTAAGGCAAACATAATTTTCTTAAATTTTAATATAGTATTTTAAATTTACCTTTGTTTTAATGTCAACCAAAAGGATATTATAGATATCAACTACAAAGGTTCATTACCTTTCTAATTTTATGTTGAACTATAGATGATGAACAGGGAATATAATAAATCTGAGTGCCACTTGCTGGTTTGGAAGTATTTTGGACTCGGTAATACTGAGACTCTGCTAAGAAAAAAATAAAAAAAAAGGAACCAGGGAGATAAAATGTAGATTAAGGCTGTGACAGTGAATAGTAGAGTGGGCATCGATCTCCTGAAAGTATTTATGGGTTGGGCATGTCCAAACTACCATTTTATTCTTAGCGTTGCCACCAGATGGATTATCCAGTCCTCCTACTCTGTATTAAACAACAGGTCTAATAACTATTCAACACTTAGAACATGCAAACTGCACTTGTTGAGCCTCCCTTACAACCACTAATGAGGACATTAGCTTTCAATTAACTGCATAAAACTTTGAGTTTGGACTAGAACATCCATTCAGCACAGGCATCAATTCGTAGATCATTATAGGGCATTAACTGGTTGCTAGACAACCACATGTCCTCACTGAGCTCCAATGATAAGCAAGGATCAGATATTTCAACTCTTAAATTATGTCTTATTATCTCCTCCATCTGTACTAGGCTAATTCTACAAACGTCAATGAGCAGAAATTTGGGGGAAGCAGCTACTCAGTTCAAATGATGAGGTAAAATATGAAAAAGTGGAATATTTACCTTGAATGCAGAGGTAGAAATGTTAGTGTAGCTTGAAGCTGGTGACAATCTCAGCCAAATTGCTAAGGGAACTGCCATAGGGGGCAGGTAAATCTGCCAGCAGTATATCAGGTATGATTTTATAGCTTTAGTGTCTTTGAATTTACTAGAGTATTATGATTATTTTACTGTTGTTTTAATCAAAATTTTCTATGAGCAATACAACTTACAGATATTTTCTATAGTTATTAACTATATTTTCTATAGTTATTATTGTACAAATGTTTTTCATAAATATGCTTGTGATATTACAATAGAACCAGTGTAAAAAATAGGATATAATATAAATATTACTTTACTAAAGCAAATTGTTTTACCTTGATGTACTTAGTTGGGTTTCCACAAGTCAGCCTTAATGAACAAATCTCCCATTTTAGGTAAAATGGCCGCAAGACAGAACTGACCAGTTGGAAAGGAGCAAATGACTCATTTTATATTGCTTATACATTTAGGTCAGGTTTGCAAATTTTGTGAGGTTTAACTATGGAGGGCCAGTCATGTTTTTTATCACTGGTGTTGTTCTCTAGACTATTCTATTCATTCCATGAAGCAGGATCTGGGCCCTATCTATTCCTTCCTTGATGTTTTCTGTTCAATCACATACCTTCAAATTCAGATATTGAAGTTATAACCCCCAGTACCTCAAAATGCAAACTCATTTGGCAATAGGGTTGTTGCAGAGGTAAATAAGATGAGGTCATACTGGAGAAAGGTAGACTTCTAACAAAGTATGACTGATGTCCTCATAAAAAGGGGAAATTTGGACACAGACATGTACACAAGGAGAACTCCACGTGAAAATGAAGGCAGAGATCAGGGTGATGCTTCTATAAGTTAAGGAATGTGAAAGATTGCCAGCAAATCACCAGGAGTTAGGAAAGAGATGTGGAAAGATTCTTTTTCACGTCTCTCAGAAGGAAGCAAACCTTCCGACACCTTGGTCTTGGTTTAGTCTTTAAAACTGTGAGACAATACATTTCTGCTCTTTGAGCTGCTCAGTTCGTGGTATTTTCTCATGGGAGCCCTAGAGAACTGATAAACTTGTAGTAGTAAAGTGAGCAGATGCCCATACATTTTCTGGGTAGTCAGTTCTTCCAAATGTCCTGCACAGAGGTAAAGCATAAGGCTATTGGCCATACAACTCTTTCAATATGTAGAGGAGATGGAATCAATAAGCTTAGATGCTGCTACGAATTCATTTGTATCATCCATCAATAATACAGCCCTTGTGGCTGATCCATATTAAATTTATTCTAGCAAGTGATTTTCAGTGGTATAAAAAGAAGGGACCCATTCTATTCATTTTCAGAAGCATGTGTCAGCACTCCCTAAAACTGATCTCATTCCAATAGCCTCCTATGCTTTGAGGAAGCAGAAAAAGACCTAGCAAAAGCCTAATTAAGAGATCTGCCATTGACTGGGGCACTTCTCCAGATATAACTAAAAGCACCTGATACATCTTCAGTCCATTAGGGTAAGCCACACCTGCCAGAGCCTCACCAGCAATTAAATGTTACAAGGTACCAAATGCCCCCAGTGAGTCCTGTAAGGCTGAGAGATAAACACACATTGAACTGGAAAAATGCAGTGCATTATGATGCTCTTCACATTTGATTCAAAGCCCTGGTTGAGCTCCATGGTTATTCATTGCCAGTATTACTTCTATCTGGGGCTAGTCCCCTCTTACACACAGTTAGTGCTTAGTAACATTTGTTAATAGAACAATGAATGGCTAAATAAATAGAACTAAGTCCTTACAAGTGGATTCTAGATTGACTCCTAAACTCTGCCTCTGTTTCTTTTCAAGAGCCCTTAATTGGGCATTAATATTGTGTCACCAATCCCACTGTCTTAAGCACTCCTAAAATAAAGTTTTTAGATATTTTAGTAAACACATGATCTCTCCTTGCCATAGACTTGACTTAATGCTATATCTATCTCTTACTTCGCATCAAGGTGTACCTTATTTCTCAAAATATGTCAAAATCCACTTAGCTCAATAGTTCATTTGGCAAACTTTATTGACCAGTGTGTTTTCTCAATTGTAAAAATAAATTTTATACATTGATTCAAATTTGGTGAGACATAAGCTGTAACATAGATTGTATACCATTGATTTATTGTTTGTTGGAATTTATATTTATTTAATCTCCCCTGAAGGAGCCCTAGAACCCCTTCAGTTTATTACCAATTAACCACTCCAATCCTGGCCATATGTGTATCCAGATATCAGTATAAACAACACATCTGGCATCATTCTCTACACTAGACCAGCAGTGATGGAGACTGGAGTTTAGGATTCACGATTGTGATCTCCTGTTAAAGGGTGGTGGTAAATAGCAGACACACAGGGTAGCAATTTTGGACTGGTTATTTTTCTAATAAGAAGACTATGATTAATCAAAATGCATTTAGCTATTTCCTCTCCTGATTGAGACAGCTGGAACCCTTATAATTCCCTTCTCTGACATGGTGGATGATAGTGCCCTGCCATTTGAAGAACAGGGAGTGACAGATTTATAGGAAGAAAGAAGTCAGGTTGTGTTAGCTTTTAAACACAACAAAGATGGCACTGATGACCCATCATCACTGCATGTGTTTAGTCTTGTTTATCCCAGGATGAGTCTTCTAGTTTACCTGTTTTCATTTGATGTCTTTAAAAACCACACTCTGCATCTATAAGGCCCGAAGCTGGAGGATATAGGTGAACAGGCTATGTGATGTTCAGCAGTGTGATGTTCTCATCTGAGAAAAGCACAGAAAGTGAAAGACCCATGGTCCTCAGGGTCAGACATATGTAGATTAGAATCCCATTTCTGTTACTCACAAACTATATCTCATTGAAATACTCAAACTCTCTCAGTAACTCGATTTTCTTTTATTTAAATTGAGGCTATAATAGTACCTTCCTCTCACACATGTGTGTGTGTGCGTGTGTCTGTGTGTGTATCTGTGTGTTTGTGTGTGTGCATGCAGATTATGAGATAGTGTATGTTAAATAAGATAATTTATTGGAAAGTATCTGCCACAGTACCTGGCACCAAGCAAGTGTTCCGTTGCTAATGCCCTTTTTTTCTTTATAACCAAAAGAGTATGCTAGAAATGTTTTCTCTGACTCATAGAGTCCTGCTTGCAAAACACTGCTTCCTTTAAATCAGAAACACATGAACAAATGAAAACCAATGTGGGCAAATCTGCATTTTTTTAATCAATAAAAATTAACTTCACCTTTATGGGGCCTTTAACTAATCAACAATAAAAACCCAGTTGTTTTTTAGCCACTGAATAATTGCTATGGTGTGATCTGCAAGAGAGGTGGGTATTTTGCCAAAACTCAAATGTAGATGCTTTGAATACATGAATAATACATATTCAGTTGCTACCTGTATACTAGGAAAATATCATATTTAAGACTAGGATTTGGGGAATAACGAGAAATATAAGCACTGATAATGAATAAACTTCTTTCCAATTTAATGTCACGTTATGTTCCCTTTACTCAATGTTATGCATTTTTTTTTTGTTATCCGGAGAACACTTTGTAGGTAATAAGACATCTTTGTCAAAGAAGCGATTTGTTTGTCTTTTTTGTCTATATTCAGACAAAAGGTCCTCAAGGATTGTGCGCTTTAAAAAAAAAAAAAATCTTTCACCTAGCACTGTGCTGGCCACATGGAAAGTAAATTCTCATTGATTAGAATTGAATGAGTCAGAACACAGAAGTATGACCAAGAATTAAAGAGCAGGATGAGTTACAGAGGAGACGAGCCAGAGTTTGAATGGAGAAATAGGAGGAAGAGAAAGGAGAGTCTATCATGTGGAGATAGCAACTTCCCTGGGGGTGAGAGCTGTTTGGAAATACAGGCCTACCAGAATCCAACAGTTTGTGTCTGAAACATTAGCCAAAAAAGATCCTATTATATACTGTCCTGTGAAAGTAGAGAGGAACCTAATTGCATTTGTCTATTTATATTAGTTTCTTTGCCTCCTTTTGGTCTTTTCTGAAGTGTCAACCTATCAATGAGGTTTTTCCTCTGACAACCCTACTTAAAATCCATTACCACCACCTGCTCCCCTAATCCATCCTTGCATTCCCTATACATTCATTGTTTTTATTTTTTTTCTCCATAGCACTTATCATCATCCAACATACTATATGCTACTTATACCTTCTTTATAATGTGAACTCATAATCACAGGACTTTTTTTTTCACTGTTTTATATCTAGTACACAAAACTGTATCTGACACCTAGAAGATGCTCAACATGCATTGAGTAAGTGAACAAATGAACTAATAAATGGATGGATGAATTGAGTGTCTACTGCATCCCTGGTATTGTGCTAAATGGGTACTGGGGATATTAACACTCCTGCCCTGAACTTTAATGGTAGACAAGTAAAATAATAGTCTCCAAAAATTATGATGAATGCTCTGATTATGTAAAGTTAAGTGTGGGTTTCTGTGGGAATTCACAAAGGGACCTTTCTAACCTTGACTGCATTAGGACATGGGAAGCTCCAGAAAGTCTTCCTTAAAGGAGTGAAGTCTGAACTGGGACCTGGAGAACGGGTAGATTAGCCAGATACTAAGGAAAGAAAAGGTTCTAATCCAACAATAGATGTTTGGGAGTGAACAGTTGTACATTGAGATCGAATACAATAATTAACCAAAAGTATAAACCTAACTGGTTTGCACATAACTTTGACCATGCAGGTCTTAACTGGCAAGGAGAGACCTGCCATCAGAGCTATAAAATAACAACAAACATTAAAGATGAAGCCTGAAATTAGGCACTCAAAAATGGTAATGAGAAGAAATTGAAGAAGGTAATAGGAATTTCATTTTCCTTCTTAAAGAATACATTAGGAGCCTTTATATGTAAATGAAGAGATTATCTAATTTAGTTTAGAGAAAGCAAACCTGTACAACTTTTGATGTTCTAGACTATAATGATACCAGCTATATCAGAGAAAAATATTACCTCCTTTAAGCTCATTGTGTGTTGGAGTCAGCTGTTCTGGCTCAATGAGAGCCGATTCTTAAACTTTCAAAACGTCTGTGAACTAGTTGTTAAACATCCATTATTAAAAATTAAATTATATAAACTTTCAATTAATTATCCAAAGATAATAAGTACTCCAAACATCAATTTCTAATTATTTTACTACATTTTACTATTAAGGATATTTCTGTTTTATTTATATAATGGAAATACTTTGGAATGAGGTGCTGCTGTGCATCTTCCCCAAACCCTGAATTTAGTGATGTCATGAAATCTCCGCTTTGGGGATATTTAGAGCATGAAAACTGGCAGATGTTAGGAATCAGGTGTCATTAAATATTTTCTTGCACATCACTGCTTTGAACTCAGAGACCTAATAGTTTGAAGTTCTGAGGGCTGTTTGTCAGACTCAACTCACAGAGTAGGCCTGTGTCATAACTGTGGTGTCTCTACACCTCTTAAATGCTTTTCTTACATTTTGGGAATTTCCTATATAAGTCCTAAATACCTCTCCTAGCCTCCCCTTCCACTAGGTGCATGCATGTGACCTGAGAAGAGGGTGCTGCTTGGAATCCCTGTCACTGACAGGATAGTGTAGTGGAGGGGCACAGAGAATCAGGGGCAGTGGTGGAGCTGGTCCTACGTGGCCTTTGATGTCTCCTATGCTGTGAGAACAGTGCTATCTGCTGGTGCCCTGTGATGGGCAGATGGTACCTTCAGGGAACTGACAATGACCTGGCTCCTATTCAGGGCTAATCAACCTCAGGACTGAGCCTCAGCATGATTTTCTGGCTGTAAGCTTCTTGAGATCCTGTGATCTTTCCCTTTAATCAGTTTATCTTCTGCTTGAAATAACTAGATGGGTTCTGAAGTTTGAAAAAATCTGGATTAATGCAGCTGCTTATTTCTATTTTAGCACACCATAAATGGAACTATAATTGTTTAAAGTTTGACATTGCAAAACAAAAATAAAATTATGTTGCATAGGTTAAAGTTTTTACTACCAATTTATACTTTTATAAAAAACATTGGAAAATATATTATTTATTACTCATAACTCACCACCATTAACACTTAATGTCTGTCCATTTCTCTTGTATGCAGTATATATTTTAATAAGAGCAAGCTCATACTGTTTATCTTTTATTACATTAAACTACACTGGTGGCATTAATTATATATTTAACAATCATTACCTGCATTTGTTTTTCTAAATAAAAACTGTATTTATTTCTCAATTTATAGATAACTTATATGAGGACTTTTGTTTGAATCTGCTTCTTCAGAAGCTTTGTTGAGGGTTCTTGTTCCAGGAGATCAGACTGTCTCTCCAACTACAACAACAACACCTCAACAAAGCTTCGGAGTTCCAATATAATCCTTACCTCTCACAGTTTCCCCTATTGTTAACATTTTGAGTTAATGTGGTACATTTATTACAACTGACTAATAAATATTGATACATTATTATTAACTAAAGTCCATAGTTTACATTAGGGTTCAGTCTTTGAATTGTACAGTTTCATGAGTTTTGACAAATCTATTATGTCATGTATCCAGTTAAATTTTTGAATCATATCAACTACTTATTAGTTGTGTGACCTTGAGCAAATTCCTTCAAATTGAATCTCTGTAAATTAGTATGGTTAAATAAGATAATATAGCATTAAAATGCCTAGTATAATTACTAGGCATCTATTAAATGTTAATTTCCTTCCTTTTTGAATGGAAGCCTGAAGATATAACCAAATACTTACAATTTTATTAAAATGCAACTTTGCAGTTTTGCAATAACTTAAGTATTTTCAGCTTAATGTGACTTTTTTTTCCATTTTAATTTCAGGACATATATCTTTCCCCAAATAACTGTTTTACTGCCATAATCGTTAGTATTTGGTCCAGATGACTCTGTTGGGTTACAGTGATAAAAAACGGCAAGTTATCAGTTGATCTCTCTATGGGTCAGTTAGTTCTACAATAAGAAAAATGGTTATATTGCCACAGATAATACATCTCACCAACTTTGGCCATCCATCTCTCAGACAGACTCAAAGAGGCCTCAGCCTGAGCATGCTGACTTCCCAGCACTACCTTATCACTTTTAGAAAAACAGCAAATGTTATAAGGCTTTCAAGTGGTGTAACATGTTTTTAGGTGAAAACCATTTCCATGTAGAGTTTTTGGTAGAAGTTTAAACATGGCTAGAAGGTTAATTTGACAACCTTTAAGGACCCCTTCAACCTAATATCTTTGCAAAATTTATTTGATCTAGCAAAATAAGTGTGAAATTCTGGAGTCAGAGTACTGTACTCTTAAGGGAGAAGAAATCAATTGTTGAAATTTATTTGAAAATGAAGTTTCGATGAACTTCATAGAGCAGAAGAAAGGTGAATATCGTCAGCTTTAGTAGAAGGAAATTTTTCTTTTTTTGGTTCTGGAATCAATAATGATCTTTTATTTCATGGAATCAAAATCTTTTTGATTAAAGAAAAACAATACTTGGTATCATATTTAGTTTGTGGAATGATACATCTAATGACTAAATTAAGCTAACCTGGATTGGTTCAATAAGAATACCAAAAATGGAAATAAATGTTTATATCAGCTTTTCTGAAAAATGCATTAAATATAACCTGTCCTTTTGAATCTTGAGTGGAAGGTTGATAATATTTGTTAACTCTTATATTGATAGTACAATTCCAGTATGGTGGAGGTGATAACTCACAGAGATGACATTGTCAGTAAAGGTGGCAGTAAGAGCTCAAAATGAGAGACAGTCCATCTCCAGGTTAAGTGAGTTAAATAAGCGGCAGTTTTGGTAGCAGCAGGGGATTGGACAAGTGAGAATTACAGTGGGCACAGGTTTCATAGCAATGTGGATTAGAGTTTCAGATAAAGTCTAGACAAGATGTAGGGTCAGGTTAACCAGATCAGGACAATGGAAGTCAGAAAGAATAGGACCAAAAAGATGTGAAAAGCAAAACAAGAACTTCTGGCTGAACCAAGTTGTTCCAGTTTGACTAGTTGCCCAGGTTTCTAGGGTGGACCCATCTTCTAGGTAATTCTTTATGGCCATTATAGAATTAAGTTTCCATTTATTCAGTAATTCATGTAACATCTTCATGAGTTTCAATATATTCAAGTACCACAATAGGGTTAGTTGCTTATATTTTCTTATATAGGCTGACTTTTTAAAACCTTGTATAAATCTATTTTAAAAGAAAAATTTATCACTAATTTAAATGAAAAACTTTTTACTATGAAAAAGGTAACCATAAAAATAAATATGATAAAAAATTCAATGTTAATTACATTGTAACTAATTTTTTACCTGTATTTTTTGTCAGATTCTGGTATTGATATCTAGTTCCTCTTTCTTAAGTGGGAGATTAGCTTGGTGTTGGATCACTGATGGAATAAGTAATTCCAAATTGATTCTCCCTCTTTGGAAGAGTTAAAGGAAAACAGAAAAAAAATTTTTTCATTGTATGATTCATTGTTATTTATTGTTAAATCTAAGGTTTATTAAACCTCCTTATATACCATTGAAATCATCTCATTTACCTCTCAAAATCATTTTAATTGTCACATTTGGGGAATTAATACTCTAGAATACAATTTTTTAAATTTGGGGCAATAATTTCCAAACCTATGTGTGTAGACTTCTGCTGACCTATGAAATATTGTCGCTGGTCTATACTGAAATAAAAAATAAGAAAAATATTTTTTTTCTTAATTTTAAGTTTATTCAACTTATGGTCATTATGAGAGTATATTGTACTTTTTAATGTTAAAATGTTTACTCATATAAAAGGGTGATAATGGAGGATGAATATTTTTATAATTTTATATTTTAAACATACAAAAGCTTGTCCTTTCCTATTCTAAGAAAGTTTTTTATGAATGGTCAATACCACAATTTTGGAAACCCCTGGTCTAGACTTTTAACCTTGAAAGTACTAGAGCTATGGGAGGTGAACACACAATGTAAATATCTATATGTTCTACTGTTAAAATGTAAAGCTGAAACTTACTGAATTTCGTTAACCAATGTCACCAAAAATAAATAAATCTATACATACATACATACATACATACATACATAATTAAAAAAAAGAAAGTACTTCAGATTACCTACTTGTTCTTGTGCCCTTTATGCCATTTTAGAATGTGATTTCTAAGATCAAGGTTACCATCTCTTCCAAAGTGGCTTCTATAGTTCAGCCATTATGTTAAAGTTCTAGGTCAGAGAAATAAGAAAAGGTAAAAGTATAAAAACTGGGGCCTCTTCCTGCTGATTCATGTTATTTTAAGCAGATTTTCTGGTTGTCTACACAACACTTAGCTTATATCTCATTGGTCAGAACCTAAGCACAAGGCTATAACCAGGTCTATGGTGTGCTGGGAAATGTAATCTGTTGACTTGGTTTTCATAGTAAGAGAATCAGTGGTTTTTTTTGTTTGTTTGTTTTGTTTTGTTTTGTTTTTTAAACTAAGGATAAAGAGGGAAATAGACATTGAGTGGTAACTGGTGTCTCTACCACACTATTTTCAACCCTCACTCAAGTCCCAAGGTTCTCTAAGACACACACTCTCTTATAGATTCTCTCACCTGAAATAAAACCTTTTTTCTGTAGAATTCATTAAGCCTTTATCACATTTTACTTTGCTTGCCTTCTTGTCTTTTCTATCCTCCTACTGTACAGTAAGCTTTTTGAGTGAAGAGGTTATTTTTACAACTTTTATATTTACACACAGTATTTAACACAGCATCTTGCATATCTTGCATATAGTTTATGCTTAATAAACTCTTGTACCTGTCCTCTTCCCAAAGTTTTTCCAGGGTGGACCCAGCTTGGACTTCTCAAAATCATCTGGTAGTCCATTGATTCTATCTACATCATTAGTAACTTTTGCTAGGGTTATTTTCCATCAAGTGAAACTTCTTTTCAAACTTCCTTTTTGTGTAGTTCATGACTAAGAGAAAACTTCCCAGGAGTGTAGATGATTCTCTGTGAAGCAGGAGTTAGTAGACATCCATCTTCCCTGGGCAGAAATCCATACAACAGACTATAACTGTCCAAATTGGCTAGAAATCTCTGGATTCAGCAGAAAGAACACTACCTGCACAGACAACAGAATTTGAAGTCCAAACTGTCTTTCCGGCTTAAGTAACTCTTTAAAACTCATTGCCAATCAGGATGAGCTCTCTGTGCCCCATTAACTCTAGACACTTGATGTCCTGGGCTTTACAGTCTAGGAGGAATTAGTATGGATCCTTCTCTGTCTGGTAATATTTTGAAAAAGAAGAAAATTAAGAAGAAGGTCTTTGTTTCTTCATTACTTGCAAGTGTATTACTTCAGCCTAAGAGAAGAATATGGCTAAGATTATATTTCATAGCCATGTCATTGATTTCCGACTCCAGTGTATTTTCTTGGGAAATTTCAGCTGTCTCTTAGAAGTTCTGAAAAGGGTATTACTTGCTTGCCCTGAATATTTCATTTCATGATTTTATTTTACTGCAACCTTCACAGATCTATACTTATCTGACAAAATCCCTTTTTCAGCTATTTCTTCCAAATAATAGGCCCACTAGGTTAAAATACTCAAACACTAGAAGACTTTACTAGATATGTTAAATACACTTACTTATGCACACACTCATTGCCTCTTTCTTTAGTCTGACATTAATCTTTAATATATGTAAATCTATCATGATAGTTATGGAAAGGTGGCAGTTTGGAAACATAGACCTGTGGTATGAAGAGAGAAAAAGGTAATTCCTGAGCTGAGAGGTTTAGTAAACTGCACTTTCCTTACTGCCTAGACTAAGATTAGAACATTTGAAATGTAAAGTGATACTTTTTGCTAATCTGGACCTTGGAAGTAACTTTCAAGTAAACACTTTCTTAACATCTTTAGGCTTTCGTTTCCTCACCTGTAAAATGAGAGGATTGGACCAGGATATCTCACAGGCTTATTTCAGCTCCATGATTTTGTCATTCTACAAAATTCTTGAATCAGCCAATTAGAATCAACATAGTTAGCTGGCTTCATGACTGGTTAGTTACATTTCTGATCCTCTTAGTAAGGTTTTCCCACCTGAACCAACATAATCACATTGGATATTGATTATATTATGCTTCTTACTCCTCCCTATTTTTTATGAGTTGTTACAAATGATTTTCCTAAAGTTTAGACTATAGTTTGGTTGATTTCTTACTGACTCATTTGGTGGCTGTATCATTATCTAATTTTGTTCACTGTTCATTTAATCAGGTGCTTCTATGAAATAGTAATCCCCAGAACATGAAAAGCAAATCGTTAGTCAGTGCACTGTACTCAGCACTGCTAACTTAATATAGCAGAAAACTGTAATCAGGTTTTCGGGGGGGAAGGGGTTTACCTAGCCCTACCTATCACAACCTGGGTACAGTTATTGCCTCTCTCTCATAACTTAATCACTTGCCTTCATTCTCAATATATGTGAAACAATAACAACATCAATACCATCTTTCCTTTGGGCTATTACAACACCCATAGCTTGAATTTTCTGATTGCTTCAGACTTCAGTGAAAATAGGTCACAAATTACTTTCTCAGTGCCACTCCTCCTCTTTTCCACCTCTTTCACAGAAAAGATGTGACTTTCATTTTAATTTAAAAAGGCAAGCAATCTTAAATGGCTTCACTTTCTTTACTTTCTCTTTTTTCTTCTACTGCTCTCAAACTCTTCAAAGGTAGTATATTTCCTTTTAAATAGTGAAGGTAAGTTCATAATCTTTCATGGATATCTTTCCAACTATCAAAAATTGCAATTAACAAATATTTATTAAGCACATACCATGTGTTAAGTATGAGGGATGCTAAAACAAATTAAGTTGTGTTCCCATAAGGAGCTCACTGTGTGGGGAGACAGGTACAAACATAAACTGACAAATATAAATAACATGGTTATATCAGAGATGAGTACAGGATATACAGGAGCAGTTCGGAGAGAATCACCTCAGTGAAATAGTACAGTAGGACAGGGTCAAAGACAACTTCTCAGAGAAAACACCAGCAGTGGGTTTTGAATGACAGCTGTGAGTTAAGTATAGAAGTAGAAAAAATGGGCATTCCAGGCAGAGAGAGAATCTAGAACCTGTGCCAGAAGGTGAAGAGAAATGTGGATCAGTGGAAGGATGGCAAATGACTGAATATTGCTAGAAAATAAAGTGGGAGCAGAGGTGAAAGGGAACGCCAAGAAATGACAATGAGAAGGTAAACAGAGGCCATGATATGGAGACCCCAGCAAGCTATACTATGGGGCTTAGATTTTTTATAAGGCCTCTAGATACCAGAGAATTTTTGTCATTGTTGTTAACATTGGAAAATTAAAGAATTTGAAACAAGAGAATTACATGATCAAATGTGCGTTTTCATAGGATCACACTGAATGCAAGGAAAAGTCCAGAACCAAGAGCAGAGCTAGGCACACAGTATGCCCCTAAGAAGTTTTCGTCGAATGAATGAATGAATAAATGGTGTCAGGACAAATGGATTAGATATAGGTAAATCTGAAGCAGGGAGTCCTGCTGAGAGACTGTCATAATAATTATTTAAAATAATAATTAAATAACATTAATAATAAATTATTAATAACAATAATAATGTTGAGGATGGGGAGAAGAGAATATCTGAAAGCAAAGAAAGTGTAATTGATAGAATTTGATGATTTTTCCACAAATAGGTAGGCAAAAGAGAAAAATACAAGATGACTACAAAGTTTATGAATTAAAGAACTGGGGAGAGAAGGCTGTGACATTCACTTAGAAAACACAGAAAGTGAAACTAATGATGAAAAGGGTAGAGATAAATTCTTCAAGTTTGGACAAGCTGGATTTGAGGTGTAGTAAGACATACAAACTGAAATATTTAGTTGATGTTTAAATCAGGAACTCAGGAGCTAACTATAGGTTGAAGATAAAAATTTGAAAGTCATCAGTGAATAATAATGAAAGGCACTGGAGCAGATGAGCTCCATTACAGAGCCTAAGTGAATAACATGAGGGCCCAAGCTAAAGTCAGGCCACAGATGGAGATTTGAGAATACCAAGTCCTACAGTGGATTTTCCTACTCCCCATTCACTGCGAATTGCTTTTCTGTTATCAAAATAAGCTGCTGAAAATTTGAGTTTCAAAGTGTGAATTTGATAATGAGCCTAACTAGCAACAGGACAGTCAATGCATTTGATAATAATCTTTAGGTGTGGGTAGAAAGAAAATGACTGTGGTGGACTACTGAAGTAAGACGATTGACTCAAGGGAGACTTATTAAAAGATTTTGGGGCATGCAAACTCAGGGAGCATGTAACTCAAGGCTCTGTCACCACTGGAGACTAGAATTATATCTGGAGCATAACGAGACGTAGTATCCCTGAGAATCCAGGCTATGAATTGGTTAACTAGCCTGAGAATGAAAGAGATTGGATTAATAAAATTCACACTGTTCTGAATTACACTTTGTTAAATTAGATGCAATGGTTTAGCTGCATACCATGGTTAATTTACCTATGTAACATTTCTCACTCTATAGGAAGGTAAATTTTTTATATTCATGGCTAAGAAAGTCACATACTAACACACTGAAAGGCTAGAGAATATGAAATAGAACTGTGATCCAAAAGTAAATTTGTTCCTGCGATGTTTGTGGCAGAATTCACCTGAAGGTTTCCTGGATAGTTTTGATACACTAATATTGTCTGGAGTTTTACTAGCCTTTGAAGTAAGAGATTCTTTCAAATTTAAATCATTTTGGTAGATACTAACACTTATTTCCACTTATCTCAATGGTAATAGAAAATAATCATCTACCATTAATCCTACATTATCTAGTAGTAATTCAAAGACTAATGAAATCTTCCTATATATTTTTTCTTTAAAACATATCATCTTAGCTCCTTAGGAATTTCTTACTGATATTCATTTCACTAATCTGGAGTCATTTTTGCTTCTTTCAACCTGAATTGCTTTAAGGATCCCACATCACACTTCCCTTGTGGCACCAAAATTGGAATACTTCTACTAAAGACTGACAAATATTAAAAGAAGAAAGATTCAAATCCACTCAGTCTTCTAAAGCCTAGAATTTTTTGTTCATAGCACTCCATTGCTGAATTGTATTTAGCTTGTGCTGAAGATAGCATTCCAGCCAATCAGTCTTAGAAAATAAAAACCCTGTTTTCTATTCTTTGTTAGGAATAGAAAAATGATAAAAGAAATAAGGAAGAGGAAACATTAAGATTTAAATTTTTTAAGATAAAACCTCACAATGGGGAAATTTTTTTCATGAGTATGAAGGAGGCAGAGAAATTTGAAGATGTTGAGAAGTTGTAGAAGTGGAATGAAGTTGCATGGTTCAATACACTGGTTGAAGAATGTTTAGGGAGCGATTTTAACCACTCTTAGTTCATTTTCTCCTGCCCCAATTCTTCCTCAGGGACTGTTTTCAAAGCTTCTATCTTCTTCCCTATTTTTTCCCTGTCTCTCTCCCCTCCATTTTTCTTTCTCTCAACTTCATCCTTCCTCTTTCTTTTCTTCTTTCTCTTTTCTCTCAAGCATCTGCAACAAAGAATTCAGAGAACTTGCCAGTCTATACACAAATGTAAGGGATAAATAAGGACAAGTGTAAATATGAGATATAATAATTGGGAAACATGCCAAATAAATTCTGCCTTCAATACAGTTTAATTCACTTTGACAATAATTTATAAAGCACCACCTACATGCAGGGCATCATAGTAAGTAAGTGCAATATTAATGAAGATAGAAACTCCATTTTCAGGGCCTAGCACAATGCTTAACATTTAGTTATATATTTACTGAAAGATTGGGCGTGATTGGTTGGGGGAATGTTAACAGAGTGGTCATATGGACAAACTACATGTTGAACAGAGTCAAGGACATTTTATCCAGCACTCCTATTTCATAGAAAACAAATAGGTTGCATATGGATAGTTAGTAATTCCTACTGTATAAAAATTACTAAGGTACTCTATAAAATAAATGAACAGAATCAGATTATCATTACTTCCAAAAACAACAAAACATTTATATTATGTTTTGTTTTGTTTTGTTTTAATACCAGATACTGGTAGAGCAAGTCCTAGAATATAGGTTTCTTGACATTGATTTAGTTTTGAAAAACAAACAAAAAAAACAAAACAAACAAAAATTTAAAAAAACCTTTCTCACCTAGTTCAATAAATACATGAATAGATATCATTATTGAAGTCAGCCCAAGACAACTGTGAGAAGAATTTATTGGTCAATAATAGACTATTGAAAAGAAAATAGGAAAAGAAAAGAAAATAATGTGCTGGTTATTAAGCTATTACTTTTTAGATTCAAACTTACTCTTTTGTATTCTGCCTTTTGAAACTATGGCTGGGACCCTGCAGACCACACTGGCTGCTTTGCTATTTGACTCTTAGGAGGTTCTGTCCATAGAGAACACTAAAGGGAGACTGAAAGGCAGGTGGAGGGAAAGAAGCATCATGCTTCTTCCTGTTGGCTTCCTGTTCCTATCACTTTTACATCAGCAATTCTTTGCCCCAGAGCAGTGGCTATTTCAGTGGCAGTTTGTTTCAGTTCTCAGCTTTTTTTCTCTATGCTTCCATGCTCAACCTTCTTTCTCACAAATGTCTGTACTAGCCAAGTCCCAGCTCCACAGGGACCCTCCCCGGAGCACCTGAGACATCTGTATCAGCCAGGCAGTGTCTCTTCCTCAGATTCTGGGTCTCAGCTCCATGGGGCCACCCTCCAAACTTCTTTGTTCTAATATTCTGCCATCACTCTCTCTGTATCATCTCAGTGTTCTCTGACTTTTTCTAGTCTTCCAAAACCTGTTTAAGTAAATCCCTCTGTTAAATTCTCTCCATTAAAATAACTGGCATGGTTTCTATTTTCTTAACCAGGCCCATGGCATGAGATGTAAATGAATATACTGTAAAAGATATATACATATATATTATCTAAATTTAATTCTATACATCAATAGAAAGTAAATGGCTTGGCATCTATAAGCATTTTTTTGTGATAAATCATCATGAGCTCTCATGAGCTCCTTGAAAATAGTGATCTTATTAAACTTGTCCTTGTGCAGTACCTGCACCATAGTAGATAGGTTGTTGAATAAATGAATAACTGAATGAGAATCACTGGTTAAAATGCTGCCTATATAAAAGAAGGACAAATATATGAAGCCATGGCTAACTCAGGAGGAATTTAGCCTTAGCCATTGCAAAACAAAGAATTATCTCTGAGAGAAAGGTATTGTCTATAATGTAACCCTTTACACTTTATATCAGTTTGAAAGATAGGTTTATTTATGACTCAAAGAAGTTAAACTTGTAAATGAATTTCTGGCCACAGGAGCTAGAATGTGCCAAGATCATAAAAGTCACAACCATTCATTAGGTCTCTACTCTGTGCCTATATGGTGCTAACCATTTTCAATGTACTATCTCTAATTACCCCACAACATCTTATTTGTTAGTAATATGTTACTCATTTTATAAATTAAGGAACAGACTCATAGTCTAGATAAATTGCCCAGGATCACATAGCTAGTTAATAGCTAAGCTATGATTTAAATGAGGTTTTTTGTTTGTTTGTTTGTTTTTTATTTCAAAGACCATTTTCTTTTGTCATGTATTTATAGGACCTAATATTTAAACTCATTAAATTGAGATAGAGACAGACATGCTTGAATTTAGTGTTTACATACTAAGAGAAGTATGCTCTAATAAGCATTTGAATTTGTCAGTCAATATGAGATTATAGTTGTAAAATAACTTTAAGTTTGAAGTCTTCTCTCCCCTGCCCCCCCCATGGAAATAAATGTCAATAGAACAAAATAGTACTTTTCTTACACTCTTCCTAATGATCCTCAAGCATAGTTTAGTCTACTATTGATGCAGTGATAAGCTTTGGTCAGAGTGTTACCTGAATCTGAATCTAGGTAGTCCTTGTTGAAATTTGATTAAAATTCATCTTTGATAATCTCAGTGCCTAAGGTCCTTGGGGCTTTTTCTTTTAGGGGCCAGTGGTTTTATCTTTTTTTCTAAGTTGATGAACTCATTGTCAGCATTAGGGAGTTACCTCTATTTGCTATAGGTCTTATTGTTTAATCACTATTTTTTTTTCTTGTTTTCTTTCTCCTGGCCAAAGGCCAATTCACTTTGTGAGATGAATCAGGCACAACTACTGAGCTCGCCTGGACTAACACACTAAGCTGGCCAACACTAGGAGCAATTTTCTAATATGCTTTTCTGCCAAATTTATTTCTTATTGTTTTGCATCCTTTAGCAGATCAGAGCAGAATAACCTTCCTCTCCTTTACCAGAATGTGTGAAAATTGATTCACATATAATAATAGGCCATTAACCTACCAGATTGTTGCTGCCGGAAGCTGGTTTTAGAGTTACACTGCTTCAACTCAAGGGCCCTCATGACTTACACAGAATATTTTGAACAGAAATATTAAGCAGAATTTTTGAAATAAGATTTCCAAAGATAGAAAAGAAGTTTTTACAATTCTGCTGGTAGGGGATACATGTTGAACACGGACCATAGATATGGTTTGAATGAGTTGACATTACACGGAATCTGGGAAGCAAAAGGAAACTGCAGCTCCTCCCCCAGGAATTTCTTGGGGGATAATATTGGAAAGGAAATGGGGTTAGGGTTCAAGGCAAGCTTTGTTTACCTCACAACTATTCTTAGGACTAGCCCTGTCAGTAATCTGTCTTTCTTAGAACAGTGATAAGTATAAAGGATTTCTGATTTCAAAAGTAGAGATGGGAAGCTACATGGAATCCACATCTATGGTCTATTTTTTATAGTTTGGGAAGGGGAAAGGATCCTAGTGGCTTGTGGAGAAAATTAAAAGTGAAAAATAGGTTAAAGACAGATATTGCTACACAGATTAAAATCACCCTATTGGAGAAGATTTCATGACACAGTAGCTAGTTATCATGATTTAGTGTACATTGCCTTACTTCTAAATTGCTATAGCTGTTTTTTCAAATTAATCTCCTGGAGATGTGAGAGTATAACACCAATTTTATAGTTTAGCTCAAAGCTAACAGGATTTGCATTAGAGACATATTTATGAATGTCTACCCAGAAACTGAAAGTACATGTTAAGAAATTATGTTGAAGGGATACTGGAGTAAGGCAGTAAAGTAACATTTACTGAACATCTGCTATGTGTCAGACATTCTACTATTAAAAAAAAAAAAACAACTTTAATTTTGAGGTAATTGTAGATTCACATGCTGTTATAAGAAAAAATGCAGAGAGAGTCTATGTTTCTTTTACCCAATTTCTTTTCATCAATGGTAACATCTTGTAAAACTATAGTATAATATAGAAAGCTTATTTATTCTGGAAATATAATTCTATATCATTTGAAATACTAAAATTGATAATGGGTGGGAGGAACTAGAAATAATCCTGAACTTAATCTGGAAAAATAAATCAAAAGTAAAATGGAATGAGTTTTAGACTTACATTTTAGCTACTCACTCAAAAGCAAAAGCTATCTGTGGAAATGATGTAAAAAATGTAACATTGTAACAAACATGAGTGAATGGCCAGAAAGATCCTAAAGAAAGAAGATAATTTTAAAAGACATCCAAAGTTAGCCGTTAAAACATGATAAACCTACAATAATAAAAAAAAGTTTGGTATCAGTGAAGAATACCAAAATAGGTCAGTAGATTAAAATAAAAAGTCCAGAAATAGAGCCAAATAGATATATGTGGTTGCATTTTTTAAAAATCTAGAGTTAATGTATAAGAGATGGAATATTAAAAAATAATAACAATATGGTAAGTGGGGAAAAAAGCTAAAATTTTATCTCACTACTTACATCAAAATAATTAGATGAAACCCAAATTCTAAAGAAAAAAGAAAACTCTAAGGAATTAGAATTAGATAAAAACCTATTTTGAAAATATTAGCACTGAGAACTTTAAAATCATGACACAAAACCCAGAATCTATACAGAAAAAATAAACTTGACTACATGCAAATTGCAACTATGTAATGTAAAAAAAGCTATTAAAAATTTTAAAGTCAAACAACAAACAGGAACAAATATTAGGAACATTTATGGATAACCATTTCTTTTGCAAAACACACTGGCAAATTAATAAGGAAAAAACCAACAACCTAGTAGAAAAAAGGCAAGAACTCAAAGAGAAAGTTCACAGGTAACTACAAATGCTGAGTAATGATGTAAAATAATTCTGAATCTACACATAATTAGGAAGTTGCAAATACTTTACCAAGACCCTTCTTAAAATGTTAGTGAAGTGCCGTTTTTCTTCTATCGCATTGGCACAGATTCAAACTTAGATATTTAAAAAAATATTAGAGGGTGGATGAAAACAGGTTCTCACTCCTACATGTATGTTGAAGATGTATGTATAAAGATGTTAATTGCTACACTGTTTTTAACAGCAAAACAAAGCATAGAACAGATGTAACTTAAATCTTCCTTATTAGAGAAGTCTCAGTTGGTAGAAATGGCTAGGCTTTTTTGCCATAGTCTGGCTCAGCCATTAATAGAACCACTATTGGCTCAAAAGTAGAGGCAGATCTTAAAAGCTGGAGGCTATCATATCAACTCATCACATCCCTTGCAAATGGGCAAGAAGTTTTTCTTTTTGAAAGGGGGATTTAAGTAGGGATCAGAATAGTAAGCCAATATGATGTCATTTGTGTATAAAAGATATTCATTTACATGTATTTATATATACATACATAGACAATATCTAGAAGAATACACAAGAACATGTTTAAGTGGTTCTTGTCTCATTAGCTGGTAGAGAACAGAGGAGTTTCTGCTCCATGATAGACAATGGTCTTGGAAACCACCATATTGAATCTCCCAGGATTTACCCCCATCTGGAAGCGATTCTGATATACTATCCCTCCTCTGCCAGTGTTTCTCACACATATGGTTTCTATGGTTCTCCTGGATCCCTGATGCCTGGGAAGGACTCCTGCCATGTACGCCAGCTGGCTTGTGGGCCTTGTTTCCTCACCTCTTTTCTGCCAACCCTGTTTCGAACTGGGCCTGGTTCCCACTTTATTCAGCCTTATCTCAGAGAGCATTTCCTGAACATAGTCCATGCTTCAAACAGGAAAAGAAACACAATCGGGATACAACACCTTTCCAATGCTCATTGGATCCTCTGCCTAGAAATTCCCATTATTAGAAACTCATTTTTTTATATATATTAATACATTAGCCTCTTTTGGAATACAAATGCCTCTGGGAACAAACACGAGCACATTAAAATATTAAAATGATAAAGAAGAATGAAACAATGCTATTAAAACCTCAGTGTGAAAATGTGAATCAGGCATTTAGATTATAGCATATCAAAAGTGAAAGAGAATAGGGGATATATGTATATATATTTAATTTAAAAAAATTATCCATCCCTCTTGTTTTTACAGAATGAGGACACTGAGAATTAGGAAAGCTCTGTGGCCTTGTCTAAGGTTGCATACATGTTTCCTGAATCTTTGCCTCTTTGGAATTTGAGAGGTAGATCCTGTCAAGTGTTGAGTGGAGATCCTTAGGTAGGTAGTCAGCAGGCTGAAACACCGAGTACTTAAATTAGTATCAGAAAGAGTCATGTTTCTGAAGTCCCTTTTCAGTTGTGTAGTGGTGAAGGGCTTGGGTTCGGGTTAGAACAATATAGATTTAGCTCCTGTTTCCCTATGTAAATTGGGTGAGTAACAACATCTTTCAGTTGAAGTTTATTTACCTATGAGACAGATGGTGATAGTATCTGCTTCGTGGAGCAGATACTTTTTTAAAAAAATTTATTTATTTATAATGGTGACATTAGTTAATAAAATCCAATGGATTTCAGCTGTACATTTTAACAGTAAGACACTTATATATTTACATTGTGTATTCACCTCCCATAGTGGAGTTTATATAAAGATTTAAGTAGCTCAAGTAAGTAAAGCACTGGCAAACTCCTTGCCTCCTAGTAGGTACTTGATAGACACTGGCTATTAAAAGTGAGTTATTAAAGATAAGGTTTACCTATTTCACAGTGTTGTGAAGGGCCCTTTCAGGCTGTGAAGTTGCTCCAGCCAACTCTCCTCTCACCCCGACTGTTTCTCTGCATTTCAATGTTCACATCTTCAAAGTGGAGTCAATGACTCATTTTCCCTACATTTTTTTTGCAACAACATCTCATATTTTTAATAAAACAGTTAATTTTAGAGGGGACAGTGTGTCATTGGGCATGTTCAAATTACAATATTTGGGGGAATGTGAAAGGGCCAGAGCAAGTAAGAAATGCAATGGAAGTGGCCTGGTTTTATGATAAACTTATGCCCTACCTGTTTCCCCCTGAGATTGTATGGGTCTCTGCTGAAATATAGCATGGATTAGAACCTGAACATTTGAAAGGTCACTGTGTTCCCTGGAAACTTTACCCTGAGAATTGTAGGTTCAGGGAAGAGACAAGAAGGTTCTAACATATTTTATCCAACTTATCTAATTTGACTCAAAGATAAGAGGGATTTCAGTGTTTGCCTATCTGCTTTATCCCAGCAGAGGACATGGGTTTAGAGCTTAATCCTGAAGAAACCAACTTCTCAATAATAAAAAAAAAAGACAAAAAGCAAAAAACAAAAACAAACAAACAAAAGAAATACCTCTTCCAGGTAAAGCAGCCTCAGGTACTCAAGTGAAAAGACTTTATCATGATAATAAGCCATCTTTGTGGTTTTTCACTGTCACTTATTCCACTCATAACAGCCTAAATTCCAGGAGGTCCATATAATCATCCAGAAGTTTTAAAATACAGATTCCTAAGCTCTACTTTCAGAGTTTGATTTAGTAGGTCTGGGGCCTCAGCATATGAATTTTTAATGAGCACTCTGTCAATCTATCATTTGAACCCCCTGTCAATCTATCAACAAGTACTTCAAAAAAAAAAAAAAAATTTTTAAATGCTCCAGTCAAATGACAGGGAGACTAAATGGATAAGAAAACAACACTTTTACATATGCTACCTACAAGAGACTCACTTCAGATTAAAAAACATGCACAGACTAACAGTAGGGGATGGAAAAAGATATTTTATAATGGACCTAGAGGGTGGTGTGCTGAGTGGATTAAGTTAAACAAACAAATAGGCAAGACACATGCAGATAAATCTCTATGTCAGTTAGACAGTTAACACAAGCCACCTCTTTCATATTCTTAACTCCTTTTTTTGTAGGAATCCCTCATTTTACTTAGAGCTGATATATAAATTCATCGCCTGAAAAATTGAATAGAACAGAACCAGAGAATTTAGAAAGCAGCTTCTACTTTTAAAAACCACGTTGAGTGAAAAAAGCAAGGTGAAAATAGTATATGCTACCATTATTGTAAGAAGTAAGAGGAAATAAGAATAAACACATGCACACAAATATCTTCAAAAGAAACACAAGATGGTTAACACAGAAACTAAAGAAATTGGTTGACTATTGGGAGGTGGGTAGAAATAAAGGGAAAGCAATAATAAAGGAAATAATACTTTTTTCAGTTTACTTTTCAATAGTTTTGCTTTTAAAGCACATCAATTTTTACATATTGAAGAAAAGGATATTAATTCACCAAGTGTATAGTAAAATCCTAAAACAGAATACAAACAGAAACATGAATTTAACTGTATATCAAATTGATATGAACATAAAGAAGTAAAGCCAAAATTGATTCAAATAAATTTTGAACACTGTACTTTGACTGCATCCCAACACTGGATTTTTAAAAATAATTTTTTATTTTTTAGTTATAGTTGGCATACAATACTATATTAGTTTCACGTGTACAGTATAACAATTAGACATCTATATAACTCACAAAGTGATCATTCCAATAAATCTAGTACCCCTCTGACACCATACATAGTTATTATAATATTATTGGCTATCTTGCTTATGCTATATTTTCTATCTCCACGAGTATTTTATAACTATTAGTTTGTACTTCTTAATCCTTTCCCTCTTTTCCACTTATTTCCCCAACCTACCTCCCATCTGATAACCCTCAAAATGTTCTCTGTATCTATGAGTTTGTTTATGTTTTTTTTTCCTGTTTATTGTATTCTTTAGATTCCACATGTACATGCAATCATATTGCTTTTGTCTTCCTCTCTCTGATTCCACTCAGCACATTACCCGCTGGGTCCATCATGAAACATCTTTTTCCATCCCCTTACTTTTAGTCTGCGTGTATCTTTTTATCTGAAGTTAGTCTCTTGTAGGCAGCATATGTAAGGGTCTTGTTTTCTTATCCATTCAGCCACTCTATTGTTTAGAGTATTTAATTTTTTTTCATTTGAAGTGCATGTCGATAGGTGTGTAGTTATTGCCATTCTTTATTTAGACTTTTGATACATATTTTTTCTTCTTCTTAAAGAAGTCCCTCCAGCATTTCCTATAATACTGCCTAGGTGGTGATGAACATCTTTAGCTTTTTCTTATCTAGGAAGCTCTTTATCTGTCCTGCAACTCTAAATAGTAACTTTTCCAGTTAAAGTACTCTTGGTTATAGGCCGTGGGTTTTCATCACTTTGAATATTTTATGTCAAGGTCTTCTTGTCTGTAAAGTTTCTGTTGAAAAATTTGTCAACAGGTATTCACTTGTATAAAACTAATTGCTTTTCTCTTGCTGCTTTTAAGATGCGCTCTTTGAATTTAACTTGGCGTTTTAATGATGATGTGTTTTGGTGTGGACTTCTTTGGATTAATCTTGTTTAGAACTCTCTGAACTTCCTGGGGTTGTATGTTTATTTCTTTACCAAGTTAGGGAAGTTTTCTGTCATTATTTCTTCAAATTCGTTTTCCATTCCTTACTCTCTCTTCTCCTAATGGTACCCCTATGATTGATGCAAATGTTGGTACATTTGATGTTGTCCCAAAGACTTCTTAAACTGTCTTCATTTTTTTTTTTTTTTGATTCTTTTTTTCTCGTTGCTGTACTGATAGGGTGTCTTTTGGTACTCTATGTTGCTGATTCAATCCTTCGTTTCATCCACTCTGTTATTCTTTCTAATATACTCTTCATCTCAGATACTATATTCTTCACTTCTGACTGGCTCCCTGATATGTTTTCCATCTCTTTTTTAATGTTTATTTTTTAATCTCTTTGTTAAAGTTCTCACTGAGTTCATCTACTCCTACCTTAAGTTCCTTGAACATTCTTATAACCAGTATTTTGAACTTAGCATCTGGTATATTGCTCATCTCCATTTTGTTTAGTTCATTTTCTGGAGCTTTGTTCTGTTCAAATGAGACATGCTTCTTTGTTACCCCATTTTGGCTCCCTCTCTGTGTCTGTTTCTGTGTATTAGATTGGGCTTCTAAGTCTCCCTTTCTTAATTGAGTGGCTTTATGTAGTAGGTGTGCTGTGGTGCCCAGTGGCCCAGTCCTGGGAGGGGTCCAGCTGCAAGCCAAGTTCAGCTGCAGACTGTGCACCTCCAGGGGTACCTGGTAAGAGTCACCAAGCGATCCCCATATGGCCATCACCCATGCTGGGCTTATAAGTGCCTCAAGGGGCCAAGTCAGAAACTGAGGCCAGCTGCCACTGGGACTTGGGGCTGCTCAGCGAGAGATACATGGCATGATTTTGCTTCTCTGGGTTTTCTGAGCATTTGCGAATGTTTATGAAAGTTCGCAGCAGAAGCCAAGACAGCTCATTTGTATGAAATAAATCACTGGAAATGACTTGGGTGGCCCAAGTTTGGGGAGGTAAAGTTTCAGGGAATCCTCCTAAGCAGAGCAATGTGTGTTATCCAGGTTGATGGCACCTATGTGTGCAGGCTGGGAGCGGGAAGGGCTCAATAAGCATTAATGGTTTCTGCCTGTACCTCTGTCCAAAAGCCAGCCACCCCTCCGTCTCTTGCCCTGAATCCCAACAATTCCGTGCCTCCCTGTATATTCCTGGCACCCCTTGAGCAGCTGCCCCAGGGTTGAAACTCAAAGCAAGAGAGTCCATCAATGAGTAAGGCCAGGCACAGGCCCTTTGAGAAAAAGGTCTCTGCTCCCCTCAGTGCCCTGTCACATTTAGCCACAACCTCTACCGGTTTTCACAGCCAGGGATTGTGGAGACTCCTCTTTCCTGTTCTGGAAACCTGAGCTAAGGAGCCCTTGTGAAGCCGGGCCCCTTGCTCTTAGGTGGAAGAGATGGCTCTGCAGCTAAGATAGCCCTCCTGATTCTTGACTGCCACACGTGGCTGTGGGACTGGACCATTGCACATCTCTGTCCCCCTACCAGTTTGAGGTGATCGGTTAGTTGAGGTGACCTAATCATAGGGCTTCTGTTCAGCCAGACCTCCGGTGACTTGCACACCGGTTGCTCTGTAGTTTTGTTATTTTGGTGTGGTCACTGAAGGAGATGTGCACAGCCTCTACCTTCTAGGCCATCTTGAATCCCTTCAAAGGGATGTTTTCTAAAGACAAAAAGAAACGTTTGTTCATAGTGAGTTTGAAACTATTTTGTGTATATTGTGGAACTGAGCAAATGAGCAAATACATTGGTTTTTTTTTTTTTTTTTTTGGAAATGAAATTCTCATGGTAAGAGAGTGGGAAAAAATGTGGAAAGAGAGAAGGAGAACTCTGTTGTATTGAGTTAGAATTAAAGATATTAGTATGAATTATATCAAAAAATATATTTGATTTCTTGGTACAATGATGAGGCTTAGAAGCAATTACACCTCAGTAGCCTTGAATGTACCTATTATCCTGATCTTGGTTTCTAACTACCATTTCCCATTTCAAAGGCTCTCTGGAAAACTGCCTAATTTTAAGTCTGGGGCCATAAAGTACATGATAAGCCTGGAGTATTAAGTTGAACCAAAAAGTAAAGAAATGCTCACACTTGTCTAGGAAAATGTCAAAAAACATGTAAGCTTCCCCTGACCAAATTTGAGACACCTGGAATATTAAAATAAATAATGGCAGGAATGGATTATGACATTTACTTTTAAAACTCCATGAGGCCAAAATAGGACCAAAAACAATGGGGATGAATAGAGAGAAGAAAACAGCCTATTTCTAAAGACTAGCAACTCATAACTTTGAAATAATAAAAAAGGATAATGTTTCTAAAGCTGTTATCACCATTGCAATTATTGATTCAAGTAAAAATAAAGCATGCTAAAACTGTTATGTGAAATGCTGATCTTTATAATCACACAGTTTGAGAACTATTTATCAATTACAGAAGGAACATTATACATTTATAATGGAGAAATCTGGCAGCATCACCTTAACCAAATAATCAAACTTATAATCACCAAGTTAGGAAAACTGACAATTGTCTCTTGATGTGATACACCGCCTGTCAAAAATGTTTGACCTTATTCTAATCATAAGGAAGCAATCAGAAAAATCTAAATTGAGAAACCATCTTTAAGACAATTGGTGTTGACCCTTCAAAATGTCAGTGTCTTAAAAGTTAAAAACAAAACAAAACAATTCAAGCATGGTGCTAGAATACAGCTTACTGAAGAACTAAGGAGATGTGCTAACTGTAAACAATGCATAATTCTTATCTGGATCATGAATTTTAAAGTTATAACAAAAATTATTAAGATAATTTGGGAAATTGGAACATGGAATATATATTATATATGTCAAGGCTAAAATTTTCTGAAAATGATACATTTCATTATGGAGGAGAATGACTTTGTTCTCAGGATATACATAGATAGTAAAGCATTTAGGCGTAAAGTATTTTGATGTCTGCCACTTAACAATTTATTTAAAAAAAAAGAAAAGGAAAAAGAGGAAGCAAATGTGTCAAAATATTAACATTTGGTGAATCTGGCAAAATAGTGTCAGGTGCTCACTTCATTACTATTGCAACTTTTCTGTAGGTTTGAAAATTTTCAAAATAAAAAGTTGGAGGAATGGGAAGGACAAAAAACGAAGGCAGTATTGGTTATAACCAGTATCGTCAGAATAATGTATATGCACCTCCACTTCTCACTTATTAGGCTGGGCATGAACCTGCTAAGAACCACTTTCATTAACTCATTTCCTTCTGCAGTCAGGCACTCTCCCTTTCTCCTCTGCTCACCAGGATGTGCTTAGGAACAATAGTGAGGAAAAGAGGAGGACTATGGAGAATGTTCTCTGTATTACCATCTCAGAGGGATATTTCCACTTCAGGCACCTCTCTAGTGAGCTAATGAACTACAGACACTTATTACCATTCTAGGATAAGTTCAATATATATTTTTTATGATAGCAATTTGTTACATCAGTTTGCCACTTTCCTGCTGCTTCCTTGTTAATCCAATAATCTATATGAGAAAAGCAATTTGAAGTGCCTCCTTCCCATCTGCCACACATCATCCAATCTATATCTTAACTATCAGTGATTTATTAATGGTGTCTGCATTAAGCATATCTTGGCTCCATTGGCACCTGCTTTCTTGGCCTCCCGCTTGGATACACTCTCTGGGTGAGTTAGAAGGCAAACTCAGTACGGAAATTAAAAGCATCAATGGAATAATCAACTGAGCCTCAGTTCCAGGAGTTGCTCCTTTCAAACAATTAGCATTTATGCAGATCAACAGAATAAGCAGATCTTTTTAGAGAGAGTCTTATGAGATGTGAGAAATTAGGATATTTCTTGTCATGCTTTTTACCATTTCTCAAACTTGTTTTTCTTAGCTGATTGAAGTTAGTGGAACCTGCAAATACCCTCTGCCCCAACTGCATGTTGCATTCGTGATCCCAAGCTCTTGGATGTCCATTCACTTGAATAGAAGGCCAGCATGAGCCCTGGACCCTGATCTCTTTTCTGCAGAGAGCAGAGGGGCAGAGGTAGCTATTAATAGGAGATACTGAAGGAGCTCTGAAGAAGGAACTTTATTTTTGAAGTTGTCAGACTGGTTTCTGCATATTAGGACATTGATTGTATTCTTGGGCTTCATTTTTCTCAGTCGCTCTGGCCTATCTAGAAGATAAGGTTCTAGGACGACATTCCCAGAAGGACCTGATACCGTTGGGTGGTAGAAAATGATAGTGCATATAGCAGTGTGTACTGCGGGCTGAATGTGTGACTGTGCTGTTATTTGACTATGGAAACTTGACACTCATAGCCCAATCTAAAACCTATGGTAAGAGAAGAAACGTGGCCATAAGATGGAAATCTCGGGAACCCACTGCTAGCAATATCTATTTGCAGTTTCCATATAGTGGGAGTTCATACCACAAAGTGTTTAGCTTGTTGGCTTATTTGTGAATTCTGTAACTCTCCACTCTATAACCAATTGTGGAACTGCTGAAGTCTCAGTTACTTCTGAAAATGGGACTGACTTTGCCACCTCATAAGGTGATGGTCAAGAATAATAATGATTAATCAGTAAATTGTTTTATTCTCCATTTCTCATTAAATGTGATCTTATTTTTTAAATTCTATTACGACTTCTCTCTCTCTCTCTCTCTCTCTCTCTCTCTCTCTCTCTCTCTCTCTCTCTCTCACTCCGTCTCTCTCATTTGGGGACCCAAGAGTCTTAGTTGCATTTGCCTGTTTTCCTTGGTTATGTTTGCTTTGGATAGTCTTTGACCTGGTTTGTTTGGCTGCTCTTGGGTTTGCATTGTCTTATGTTCTTGATGCCCATTCACTTGAATTGAGAACCAGCTTGAGCCCTGGACCCTGATCTCTTTTCTGCAGGGAGCAGAGGGGCAGACAGCTAGGACAGCTATTAGCAGGAGGTACTAAAGCAGCTCTGAAGAGAGGACTTTAGTTTTGAAGTTGTGAGACTGGTTTTCTGCATATTAGGGCATTATTCTAGACAGTGGCTTTGAACTCTCTGCTAGGGGAATGACATACAGCTCTTGGTGTGAGTGAGCTGCTAACAAATAAAGGGGTACTTTCCTGAGCTAATGGGTTTTAAAGAAAGTAAAGTGAAAAAAGACAACCTAATTCTGCATTCAACATTCCTTTCCTTCCAAAGTCAAGGGTGGCATCTTAAGTTGTCATCTTTTAAACTCACCTACAATGTGCCTTGTAAGGCAACAATTCTGAACGGTTGGTATATTCCATTTCACAGGTGACTGAAACTCATAATTTTGCGTAGCAGTTGTTGTAGTAATATTTTATCCTTGCAACTAAGTGCCAATTGCCTAGGGGTAGGAATTGTCTGATTTCATTTCTTCCTCCCATAGAACCCAGAACCGTGCATTGTACTCATAAGTGCTGACTAAATGCTTGAGGAATAAGTGACTGTGGTTTTAACTTGTGAGTGAAATAATATATTTTACTATAAATTCTTTTCCTTTGAGTTGTATTCTCTCAAATCTCTATTACAAAACTTTTCCTTCTGTTTAAGAGTTGAATTTCTAAAGAATACATCCTCCTCCATCTTTTCTTAATTAACAGCCTCTTCCAGTTCTTTTTATCTTTCTCTGAGACAGCTTCCCACTATTGTCTGATTGCAGCTGTTAAAGGCTGAGAAGGGGAATAGACATGCTAATGAGTGCCTGGTGTGTGGGAGGGGCACCTCTAGATTCCCCTGGACTGGCCAGGCAGCCTGTTCCTCCTGACTCTTTTCTAAAATAAGCCTCTAGTTGGCAGCCAGTGGATGGGTTATTTGCAGTTTCTTTCTGTGGAGGAAGTTCTTGCTTGGACTAGCTGTGTTTTTATTTTAGCAGAAATATACATGTTGTGGCTCTCAAACTGCTTAGGTCTATACCATACTTCAAACTGCCTGATCCGGCGGTGTTCACTAAGGCATCCAAATGACTGGAAACCAGCTGTGGTTTATATGTTTATTTAAATTAATGAGTTAATTTAGCAAATTATCTTGTGGTTTTTTTTCTTTGTCAATGTTCAGGGTCTTCCTACATTGATCTAGAAAGTTAAGATTCATTGTGCCACTGAATTGACTTTGGCCCGTGGAATTGTCTTCAGAATTCTTGTGGCTGAAGTTGAACATCACCATCAGGGAATTTTGAGCACTTCACTATTTATTTATTCTTCCCAGGAGCTTTGAAAAAATGATGTTGATAGCTCGTTTCCCAAGAGAGGTTACACACATGTCTGAATTTCCTAGCATCTGGGGTGATGACCACCTGTAGTACTAATCTGAGATTCTCATTCTGACTCACATATTTCAGCCAGTAGGATGGAATCAGGCTAGTTAATGCCCTTTCGGTATGTTTTGCAGCTGTTTGGATTCCATGACCTTTACGCAAAGACAGAAAATCTCACTGATCAGAGAGCAAGCTGGAGGGGAGATGTTGGAGGCTTGGAGAGATGGCAGGCTTTAAACAAGGCAGACAGTGGTTGCCAACCATCTTATTAATGTAGGCATGGTCTCAATGACAAAGATACTTTTAGCTTTCCAATCTATCCTGAGTATTTTTCTTTTCCCATGGAGCTTCTAAAATGTTCTTTTTTTTCCTATTTAAATAAAAGAAAAGCCTGAAGTATCCATGCCTACAGAAATAGTTTTTTTAAAGACTTAAGACAGCAGGCTAAGTGCTTTCTATTTGGGGGTTATGGCCGAGCTCTTTGGAGCATAATCACTTTGTCCATTAAAAACCAGGATACCATATGGAAGAAGCTGGAGCTTTGAGGTTTCTTTGACAAATACTTTACCCTGCTGCCACTGAGCATAGAAGAAAAATGGAAAAACAAAAACACCTCATCTGTATTACTCTCTTCCTCTGAGGAAGTAGGGATAAGAGACAATATTAGATTAAATATTCTTGTGAAGGAGGTTTGCCTTATTCTTCTTTGTGTCCTACTTCTTTACCAGCTTGTTCTTCTCATTCCTACTTTTCCAGGACATGCACAAATAAATTTGACAACATTTGGTATTTTCCAAAGTAATTCCATATATATACATATACATACACATATACACATACATACAATCTCCTGCAATAGTAATTGGATTCAATTTGAAATTAGTGCCAATTTCATTTATATGTGCCAAAAACTATAGACTTCCTCAGAGCCTGAAAATTCAGCACAATTCATTCTCTAAATTCCACCCCTTGGCTAAGTCATACCACTTATACTACTCTAAGTTTTGGGGTTAAATTGCTGGTGGGTGTTTATCACTTTACTCCTTATTTGTCTCAGCTTGGAAGTTCTTTATTGAAAGTGTCAACATAAGAAGTAACTCTCACAGCTGGCGAAGTTAAAATATGTGATGAGATAATCAGACTAATTGGCCAGGTCTGGTAATCAGTAGGTATCCCAATAATTTTGACATAGAAATCAAATAAGAAATTGAGTAGAGAAGGTTGACTTTTCTAACTAAGAAAAGAACACCTTTTTTAAGATGGTGAGCCTATTCTCACTAGGGATACTAGAATATTTTAATTTCTTTGTATTACATATTGATTTTACTCACAGACTGTGAAACTAGGCACAGATGGTTGGCTGAATAAGAATTATACAATGTCTATGGTTCAGGCTAATGTGGAGAAAATATTGAAGAAGAACACTTGAGAGTATGTATCAAACCAGCCCATAATGGACATTTGTGTTTAATTCAGAGTGTGAATACAATGGCACTGCTGTCATCAACAGTAAAACGAAGGCAAAATATCAACAAACTCCCTCCCTTCTCTTGATACCAGATCTCTTAGCTGTAATCCAGTATCTCTTTGATCTATTATCAAAGTCATAGCAGTGGTTCTCCATCTGTGGCCCCACATACCAGCAACATCAGTATTCTTTGGAATCTTCTTAGAAATACCCAAGCCATACTCTACACCTACTAAATGAGACACTCCAGGAACGGGGCCCAGAATCTGTCCCCCAGGTGATCCTGTTGCAGTAATGTTTGACAACCACTGGTCCAAAACCTTGCTAATGAGAGTATGGTCTGCAGACCAGCACTCAGGGGATTATTGAAAACTTATAAGAAATAAAGAATCTTGAGACCTTCGTCACAGTTAGCATTTTAACCAAATCCCCAGGGGATTAGGATGTCCATGATAATTGGTGAAGTCCTGGTCATGGTTACTACTTCCTCAAGTCTGATTTATACCCCATCTAGCTTCTGCCTCTCTACTTCCATGAAAGTGCTCTCTCATTGGTTCTAACAGAGACTTCTAATCATGACATTCAGTGGCTATTTTTCTGCCACTCTTCATATTGTATTTTCTCTCCTTGCTGCATCTCACAGAACTGCTCATTCCATCCTCTGGCAGAGCATGTTCTCCTGAAAACTGACTGTTGCCTCTATGGTTCCTTCATAGGTTCTTTTTTCTTTTTGAGCCTTTTAAATGTTGGTGATCTCTTCCCATCCTGCCCATCAACCAGATTGCAAATCTCAGCTCACAGTACTCATTCTATATATTCCTTCTGGGTCATCGCAGCTCATTTATCAATGATATATTAGTCTAAATCTAGGCTATTCTTTAGCATCTAGTTGCTTGTAATCCTATTTGTATGTCTTTCAGGCACTGCAAACTCAACATTCAAAAAATGAACTCATGGAGTTAAACTTTCTCTTACTTTTATAGTCTCTCATTCTATTGGTATCGCCACACCACCATCTACTCACTCAGCCTAGAAACTTAGAATTTATCCATGATTCTCACTCTTCTTTATTCCCTAGTAGAGGGTACAAGTTTTCATTCAATCTACTTTTCTCCTCTTTAATGAAGAACCAATGTTTATTCTGATACTTGGAATAAAGATTACATTTCCCAGCCTACTTTGCAACTAGGTCTTTGTGTCTAAGTTTTGATTCTAAAATGTAGGGAAAAGTCTTATAGAAAGTTTTCTCTCCAAGGACAAGAAGCATACAAATTTTTGCCTTTCCTCCATTCTTCTCCCTCTAAATGGAGGTGAATTTCAGGCTCTAGCAGCCATCTTTATTGGTGAAAAATAAAGTGCATATCAAGGATGGCATAGTGGAGAGATGGAAGGAGCTGGCTTCCTGATAAGAATGAAGCCAGTCCTAGACTGAAGTAAATTTCTCTCCTTATAAGTATTTATTTTTTGAGTCTCTATTTTCACAGTTGAACTTTATCAGTGATATACAACTCATATTTAGTTATCACCAAGACTTGCTAGTTTTATCTCAAAATATGTTCTACATATATCTCTTTTTCTCCACAACTTGTAACCTACCACTTGTTTAGACTCTAATCATTTCTTACCCAAATTACTAAAATACTTCCCGTGTTCAAACCTCCAATTCCTTAAAATTCATTCTCCATTGATGTGAATAATTAAAATAAAAATCCCATCTCGCCATTTCTTCATTTATAACTCTATCAATAATCCCCTTTTCCAATAGCATAGCTTTCCAACTTGTTTCCTATTAATTCCCTGTCCTTGTCATAATGCCCAGGCATCTGTAATTACTTTTGATTACCAGAATACCTTTTGGTTTTTCATAGACCCATGCTGTTACTTTCATTCTGGAATGCCCTGTCGCACTTCTGACTGGAAGGCACATTTTTAGTTATCCTTCAAGATGCAGCTCAAGGCTCTAATTCCCTAGTCTATGGGTAACATTTTAGTTGTGTATGCTACAAGATAAAAATTAGAACATACAACCCAAAGTTAGGGATGTTACTTTACATATTCAAAAATGATATACTTGTGTTATTATATAGATATATCATATATACATTGCAAAACCTACACAAAGATATAAATTAAAAATAATTAGAAGTTTTCAAGTGTTATTTTCACTCCCATGGACTGGCTGTGTCTCCTGGGGTAAGAACACTAGCTTGGGAAACCAATTTCTCTAATCTGCAATGTTTTCTGTGATGATCCCCACCAAAGCAGAATTGATTGTGCTCTCTTTTGTGCCTCTATAGTATTATATTATTTGTTGACTTGTTTCTTTTATTTCATGAGATCTCTCAAGCAAAGACTGTATCTTATTCATTTGTGTATTACTACTGCCTATTGTTTGGCCAGTGTTCTTGTAGTCACTCAAATGCCAATCAATATTTATTAAAGTCTGCTGTACACTAAGCAGGTCATTTCTGTCACCTGCTTTTTGTTTCAATGACCACCAGGCACTCAGCAATTCCTCCTCCAAGCTCTGCTCTAGCCTCATATGCTTCCTTCTCTAGCCTATAATGCATCACAGGTCGTTCCAATTATGCAACTGCCATCATTATAGAATCTCTTTTTTTCTGCACTTTGCAACATTTCTAATGCTTTTTCTTTTCTTTTTCCCAAGAGTCACTCACAGCAGGTGACTTCCTCTTTAGTATGCATTTTACCACACCTCTCTTCTTTTGTTCCCGTTTCTAAGGAGGAAGTGCTGGTTTTCTTCCTCACTGAAACCACTGAACTTGGTCCTTGGCCTTCTGCCTCAGGGGGTTCCTTACATGGAGAAAGCTTGGCCTTCAGCCCTAGCCTCACAAGGCCTGTTGTGACCATAGATGTATGTTCTAGGACAACTTGTTTAACTTTCTTGCACCTTAAACTTCCTTCTTTAGCAGAAAATAATAACACCTTTCTCAGAGTGTTGACGTGAGAACTAAATAATAAAACAGAAATGTATCTTACACAGTGAGTGTTGGGACAAAGTAAACATAAGGTAAATGTTAGTTTATTCCTTTCCCCTGGTGCTGGGTTAAGAATTCTTACCCTGGCTTCGCTTTTCATGTAAGCTCTCTGGTTCTTCTTCCTTCGTGTACACTTTTGCTTTTACTGCAAGCTTTCGTCTGTCAGTAAGTAGTAAATCCCACAGTCTTTTTTTAGTTCTAGATCTCCTTGTTCTCAAGGTTACGTCCGATACTATTAAGTACACTTTTTTCTTGAAACTATCATCTCCCTTGGTTTCCATAGTGAGCTGCTATCCTATCTCTACTGGCTTTTTTATTTCTTTCCTTCTCTGGTTCTTTTTCCTGTTGCTGCTAACAAAAAATATCCCTCTAAGGTAAGATTCATGCTTTCTAGCCTTTTCTTTCTATCCCCCCCCAAAGTTCTAATTCACTTAAAGGCCTCAACTCGCACTTTTGAAATGATATATATATATTTTTAAACAATTCTCCCCCAATGTCCAATCATTTCTACTTACTCCTCTCCACCTGCATGTCCTAGAGATATCTTAATATTTATATACTTCAATAATTATAACTTCATTTCCTCTTATTAATAACTTCCCTCAACAGGTGCCATTATTTTCTTGAAGTAATCTTTTACACTTTTTGTTCTGTCTTGCCTAACATCTAATCAGTTGCCAAGACCTATTAATTGTGTCATCACAAATTTGTGTTTCTCTTAAAAAATTACTGGTCCCAAAGCCATCACTGTAGTTCAGGCTTTCATTACCTCTCCTCTGTGCCTTTGAAGTACATTCTTGGCTAATCTCTCATGTATGTCTACTTATTCCCAATCCATTCTAGATACACTTAAAGGCATTTTCAAGTTCAAAATCTTTTGGTGGTGCCCACTGCCTTCAAGTGTTCCACGTTCTTCTTTATGTTGGCCTGCTGTATTTATCACTATTTAACTTATCACTGCTTAACTCCTAAGGACCTGCATTTCAACTAAATTGGAGTATTTGCCTTTTTTCAAACATATTTTACTTCATTCTGCCTTCAATACTATATTTATTGTGCTCATTTGGTCTAAAATGACTTCTGGTTCTCTTTTTGTGATTTGACACCCTACCCTCCTTTCAAGCCTCATCTCAAATCTGTCCTCCTGCCTGAAATCATTAATGTTCCTTATCTACACTTCTTTCAACTTTAATAAATTTCTCTTTTCTTTGATAGGGAAGTCTAATTCTTCCACATAATACAGCTATCTGTGTACTTACCTACATTGTGTACTTATCTGTGTACTTATACTACATTGTCTGTTGTCTAAGAGCAATAATAATTTACTTAGCTTCTCTTTTTTGTGCTTAATATATTATCTTGCTAAAAATATTTATACCACAGATATTTGTTGAATTGACTTAAATCAATTGTACAAACTGGTTTATTGTGTGCAAATCAAAACTCTGACTAAAAAATAACTGATAGAACAAATTACTGATTGTTTAGACTTTTTCTATACAAAACAATATAAAAACACACAAAAAGTCTATAAACACAAGAGCGAACAATCAGTAACATGCTGTAGAGCAAGAAGAAGAGAATAAAAATTTAGGACTTGATTTTTAAGGAATTGTCATGGAAGCATACATACACACACACACACACACAACACACACACACACACACACACACACACAATCTACTTGATTTGGTAAACTGGCTCCATTTCATAGAGGATTCAGTTTAACATTTGAGAGACAATAACTTTTTGTTTGACTTCTTATAGTCATTTTCTAGGGTAGGTGACAGTTATAAAAATAGTAACCTTTAAAGTCTATGCTAGTAAAACATATACACAAAAGTTAAACAATTAAATGTCATTATTGTCTGATCCTCAATAAATTTGGTAGTATGTGTTTTGTGTTTGTTCCTCAATTCACTTTTCTTTTTCAAATGTCACCTCCTCAGAAAGGTCCTTCTTGGCCCCTCTACCTGAAGAGTATGTTTCTATCATATGACTATCAGTTCCTTTACTTTTCTTTGTTTGTTTTCATAGCATAGCACTTTATCACCCATATGTCTTCTTCACTGGAATGTAAGCACCTTAGAGGCAGGGACTTTGTTATTTTATTTTCTGCAGAATCTCCACTGTAGAACAGCCTGCTATATGATAAAAGATCAATAAATCAATATTTATTAAATTAATTAAAATGACAGAAATAATTTACTCTTCTAGGACATGTTTGTTATAACACCCAGTTGTTTGACAGGATGTTATTTTCTTTACTACCCCATTGTTCACCTGGGCAACATAATTGTAAAGCTCTCAAATCCTTCCTGTAAATCCTCTTTCATAAATTGGCCAACCTACTTTCCTTTCTCTTTCCATTACTTACCCTGCTTATTCTATGAGAGAAGTTGGCTTAAATTTTTGCAGGGAGTGATAATAGGTTTCTAATTCAGGCTTTAACTCCTTATCCTTTCCATTTAGTTCACAGTCATTCTTGTGCCTAGCTGGTCTCTGTTGGCTTACTCAGAATCATTACTGGGAACCAGAAGATGGTATGTAATTGAATTGGTATTGCTGCTGTCACCATCAATTTGTATAGGAAAAATGGCTGAGGAAACACAAAGGCAGAAACTATAATTGAATTTGGTTACTCCAAAGGTAAAACACAGTTGTAATTTTCAGAGAGCATGGCAGGTCAGATGGTGAATGGGTAGGGGCTGAGTGAGATGAATTATCCCTGGGAGATATGAAAACTGAAGAGATGGACCTTAGCTAAAATAGATGGTCAGAAGTCATTGAACACACAGCCTTCTCAAGGTCAATTATTTTTCTAGGCATTCAAGTACAACGAACACTGGATTATGAGGTGAGTAGGGGATCAGGAGAAGAGGATTCTAGTTCTAATTTCTCCAGTAAATATGAAACAATAAGCAAATTATTTAATTGTCCTAGGTCATAGTCATCTCCTTTATAAAACTGGTATAACATTATAATTCCTGCCTCTCAGGCCTGCTAAAAGGACCAAATGACATGGTATCTTTCATTGCTTTTGAATAGCATCTCATGCTGTTTGGAAGTTAAGTCTTATCTTATTACATGATCAATGCCCTATTTCTAGTCATTTCAGTGAGCTTTTTATCCATTTCAGAAAGCATACCACAGAGAATTGGCTTGCTCAAATTATATTAATTAACTTACAACCTCTCATTAATACGTATTATCATGGCTGGAAATTTAACAGCCTGAAAGTCAGGAAATATGGAAGTGATATCTGCATAGCATCCTTACATTTCAGCACTTCTCTTGTCACTGTGAGAAATGATGAGTAAGTCACCTACTTACTCCATTGCTTAAACTATTATTTTTGTGATTTTGTTATAAATAGTAATTTTGATAGAATCATGTGACTAGACAGTACATCCATTATAGATAAGTTCTCTATCTTTCTCTTTTCCACCCAGAATTTTCTCTCATTGCTATTTATTGTATTTCTTCAAACCTTACTGCATTTGGTGATATAGCAGAATTCATTTAATGTCTTACTCTATCTAATTCTATCCTCAATTAGCCATTTGACACTAAGAGTGTGAGCTATTTAAATTTTGTTCCTTTATTTCATACATTTCCAAAAATGTTGCAAAGGTACTAAAATGCTATGATTTATTTCCTTTTGTGCTACTCATTGCTTTCAGAAATACTGGCAGCTATATAAAAAGTTAAAAGTTCAAAATCCCAATGAGGACTTGAAAATTAATCATCTATTAAGGACAGGATCACCCTACAACCCAGTGTGCCCAGAGAGTTCTGGTTTTTCCTTGATATCTAGGAATAATCATTAAAAGTACCCCTGTTTCACTCACAAAAATGTCTTATTTTCTGCAATAAATAACATGACCACCTTGTTGAAGACATATTTCCAAAGTACCTTCCAACTCTTAGAACTGTGGGTTAGAGCAAAAAATGTCTTTAGAGTCATCTAACCACATAGACACTGCAAAAATGCTTCAGTAGTTCTGGTCAATCAGATAACTTAATTTTGTTGAAAACTACCCATATAACTTCTGATGAACCCTGTTATCTTCTCTGACCTTGAATTTCAGTTCTAAAATGATAGCATTGGTCTAGAAACTATATAGTCTCTCTTTCTCTCTCTATCTCTCATCTTTATTGATATTTTCTGATTATAAAGTTAATACAGAATCTTTAAAAATTAAAACATTATGAACCATGCAATAATTAGAAAGAAAAAGTGCCCCTAGAACTCTATTTTTTACAGATAACCAATATTAAATATATTTGACATATATTTAGTGTTCTTTCAAGTTTGTGTGTGTGTGTGTGTGTGTGTGTGTGTGTGTGTGTGTGCTAAAGATCTAAGAAAAGTTATCCCATGAAAGAGTTTCAGAGACATTTCTAAAGGTAACAGGAATCATTCTGAGTAGTCCAGAGTCTGATGACGATTTAAATTGATTTTCTAGAAATAAGTTTTAACCAGTGGCACATGAAATAGAAATGAGATGAGGGCAGCTTTGTCTCTCTCCTTTATACTTCCCTGTCTTTGCATCAAGACCTGTCATTTAATTATTCAAAAGCCCACTGATGAAAGGTAGCGTGCTCTATTTTGGCTGATTCAACATGCTGTGAATTACCTGCTGGTGATATTGTGACTCCTGGATTGTAACATTAATGGTCCTCTTTGGCTCCTATGGCAGTATTTAGTTGCAGTGATTTGACTGAACTGATCAATGGTGACAGAAGGCAGATGTCCTGAGAGTCCTCATTTCCCAGGGTGAACTGTCATAGTGGACAGACTCTTTATTGTGCATAGAATGTGATTTGGATGCTAAAAGCACATGTCTAAAATGAAACTCTGGACTTTCTGTTATGATGAAACCATATGCTTGCCTATGTAGCTATTGCCACTAATTAATGTGACAGTAAGAGAAAAGATATAAAATGGCAAAATGGGCATAATAATATTATTATAGTCATCTCGGTTACTGCAAGAAACCAAGAAGTCCATAAAAGCATTTTGAAGACTGTAAAGGGTTACACAACTGTTAGGCATAATTAAGTTTATTATGCTTTGCTTTGTGTTATTTAAGTGGATATTCTGGATACTTCTGGCATCAGATCCTTCCTAAATAATTATTGTAGCTTGTGCCATTTGGCCTCATTGGGTACAGGTAAGGTGCACCTTTAAGCTCTAGGATATTCCAGGCAAAGGGATTTTTACACTGGTCCCTCCAGTTTTATGATCAGATATACATTTGGTCTGGTGTAAAAAATGTTTCATCTCTTGGGTTTATTAATCATATAATAAAATTATGCCACTTAATTCTTTATCAAACAACAATTTAGATAAAAATCATCCCTAAATTGTTTTTCAAATTAAATTAATCCAAAGGTAGCCTTCTTGATGCTTCTCTGCTGCTTCCCTCTAATCTTCCAGTTTCTTAATGCCTCATTTTCTAATGCTGGAATTGGAAGACTCACACTCCCCTGGGCGCCTGACCTCTGTGCTATTTTAAGCCCACCTGTGTTTTGAACTTTAAAGTAAGGCACTCACTGCTAATTCTATGTTGCCACTATTTTCTGAGGTGTTCAGAGGTGTGTTCTTAACACTAACAATAAAAAATACTTTTATACAAAGCACATTTCTGGAACATAGTAATGTTTTAAAAACAATCTATAATAAAAGGCTGATGATATTTCTATGAGTATACAGTTTTACCTGGCTTAGGTTTGATAGCTTGTTTGATAATCAACAGCAGAAACAATTTAATAGACGATGGAGTGCATAGGATTAAAGCAGCTAGTCTTAGACAGCTTCTTTTGCCAATTGAATCGGTGATGCAATCTTCTCCATTTCCCAGGAGGCACCTCTCTCTCCAGAGTGACAGAGAATATATTTGATGCTTCCTACTCTGCCCTAGATTCATGACCCCCGACCCCTTCAAGCAGTCATTGCTGCTAAGGAACCCAATGACCTTGTGGCATTCATCCTTAGCCCAATAGTCTACCTCATCTTTTTTCCCTTTTTTTCTAAATTGAATTGCAAATTTAGGAATGCTTCAGTAAAAGCACTTACATTTCTGATTCTCCTCCTTCTCAGGGAGAGCAAAACCCTGAGGAAATATAGTCAGCCTCAGTTGAGGCAAGCCTCGGATCAGATTAGCTTCCTAATCTGATAATAAAACTTGAGGTAGGCATCCCAGCTGTGGTCCATCCCATTTCATCTAAGCAGAAGCATCAATGGCTGTAGATCCCTGTTCTGTAGAGCAGAGCCAATATAGGTAACTTTGGGCCCTGTTTCTTCAGTTTTATCATGATGTTCAGAGCAGAAGGCATATTTTCAGGTTTTAATGGAGAAATTTAAAACATAAAAAAGAGTAACAAAAGTATGAACTAATGAAACTGTGAGTACTCTGTTTACTCCTTTAAGCATTTAGCTTAAATAAAACATGACTTTAGCATAAGGTCACCATTTTTTTTTTAACCTCTTCAGCCCTCCGGCTTCTTTTCCTAATAGGTAAAAGATATTGAGATAAGACAAGATTGTTTGTTTGTTTGTTTGTTTATTTATTTATTTATTTATTTGTAAATTCAGTTTATTGGGGGTAACATTGGTTAATACAATTATATAATTTTCAGGTATACATTATAATTTTACATCTATATATTGTGTGTTTACCACCCAAGGTCCAGTGTCCTTTGGCTACCATATATTTGATCTCCTTACCCATTTCACCCTTCCCCTATCCCCTCTATATTTGACCTCCTGTAACCGTATACCAACCCCCTTCTCTCCAACCCCCTACTCTCTTGTACCCTCTTGTAACCACTAGTCTATAGTCCATGTCCATGAGTCTCTGTTTGTTTGTCCTGTTCATTTGTTGCTTTTAGGTTTATATCCCACATGTATGTGATATCATTTGACTTTCTACTTTTTCTGTCTGACTTATTTCACTTATCACGATTATCTTGAGGTCCCTCCATGTTGTCTCAAATGGCAGTAACAAGATAATTCTTAATGCCCCTATCTGTTCCAGACTCCCATAAGATCTGCAGGCCCTATAAGAATTTATGGGTAGTTATCTTGAGGAAAGAATGAGGAAACCACAACATTGGTTATGCATTCAATTACTCATAAATTTGGCAAATTTTCATTTAGCACTAATGACGTGGAGGCACTCAGGTGAGTAAGTTGGGGAGATAGAGCCATAAAAAATAATCATAATTCATTGTGATCAGTAGAATATCAAGACCATAGAGGATATTATAGACATGCAGAGGAGAAACCATCACATCTACTTTCAAAAGAAAAATTGTCATGCCCTACTTATAAGCTATAAAGAACCGTAGGTATCATCTCTTTTCTTATCTCCCCCTTAAATCCTTCATGTTCATCCTCTAGGTCTGCTCTGTATCTTAACCTAGCATCTGAATTATAATCATTATTCCTAATACAAAGATGATAATTCACAGAAATCATATAAGGCACCCTAACATTTATGTTTAACATCAGCAGTTCCTATGGTATCCCAGAACAGAGCCTGTTAAATCTGTCTTGGGTTATCTTCCACCCCAAATATGTCATCAAAAATGGAGGTTAGTCCAGCCAAACAAATATCTGGTTACTTATCTTAAGGAAGAATATGAAACCAGCAATATTTTAAAATCTTAATGTATCTGTTTTTGGAAACACACCAAAGACTATAGCAGGAGGGTTTGTTATTGAATGCTTTGCTGTTCTTCAACTTTGTAATTTGGTGAGAGCACTACATTCTTCCTCAAGTATGAACACAGGCCTTTCTTTTTAGGAAAATACAAATTATGTAACAGAAAAAATACTGGCTCATTAGTCAGGAGACCTGGGGTTTGGTTTCAGCTCTGCCATTAACTAGCAAGGAAACTTTGGTCAAATTACATAAACTCAGGATCTTTGCTATTAAATGAAGTAGTTCAATGACATGATCCTCAAGTTTTTTTCCAGCTTTGATAAGATAGTCTCTGTTGCCTTGTAAGTCTCTGATAGCCTCTATCTCAAGGGTGTTCAGCAATGTGTATGGTTGACAAGATTGGCTCAAAGCATTAAGAAATTAGTATGAGGGTGTGTCACATGTTGGGTTCCCCCAAAAGCAGGCTAGAGATTATCAGGCAGGTAGTTTATTAGGAAATGCTCTTGGGATGAATCTCTATGGAAGGAAAGGGAAGAAAGCATAACTGAGCAGAGTTAAGTTGAGCTTTGATACAGTCTTAATAGAAAAAACAGATGGGAGGAACTTTCAGAGCCATCCTAAGTTGGAGAAAGGAGTTAGACCTTGATACTCTTGTGTTGAGCGGTCATTGGATGCAGCTGACAATCAAGGGCTTTCTGTTAGTAGCACTTCCAGTAGCTGTAAGAATAAATCTTTTATTGCTCCTGAAGGAAACAGTATATCACAGCATCACCCCAGGATGTCTCTGAGCAATCACACTCTTATGAGTATCAGTGGAATGTATATGAAAAGGTTCAGCACAATGTCCATTTTTTCATCCATCCATCCATCCATCCATCCATCCATCCATCCATCCATCCTTTTATTTCGCTTTTTCCTTCTCAGAGGTCATAGGACTAAAGGGAGAAAGTAAGTTGGTGATTTCTCTTACTAGTAAGAAGAAATTCCTGTTTAAGAAAGGGTATCGAATCTATTAATTCACTCCTAATCTGAAGCTACCTCTGTTCTATGATTTTATACTAATTAACAATAATAAGTAACAATTGAATACTGCTCTGTGGTTTACACAGTGGTTTGAAACATCTTATTTGATCCACACAATTAGCTTAAATGCCAGGCTAAACTGGTATAAATCATCTCACTGTAGAGATGAAGAACCTGATAAATCTAGTAATCTAGATCCTTGTCCAAAACCAGGATAAGATGAAAGGAGACTCAACCCTTTCAAACCAGGTCTGCTGCTTACTAGCCTAGAGTTGTTTCCATATGCAGGGGTTCACAGTCTACCGAGCAGCTAGAGACCTGGACTTGGGGCAGCCTGACTTGCTGTCTTTTTTTAGCCAAAGCTGAGCTTCTGGGCAGCACTGACTTCCATGAGCAGCGAGCCCATGGGCCCCTTTCCTAGTGTTTTGGTTCTCTACATTTTAGTCCCCTATAGAGCTCACTGATCTTCTGTACAATCCTGTGTATATACTGTTGGTGGAGCCACCAAACTTGACAATTTATACACAAAGCCTCAGAGATTGTTTCCTGTGACAGTGTGGCTTTACAGTGAAGAGAGAATATCCTGGTAGCACCATTCCAATGCTTTTTGAACTTTAACTTGCATTTGAACTACCTGGAGATCTTATTAAAGTGAAGACTCTTATTCAGTAATTCTGTTCTATCCTGAGATTCTTTATTATAAGTGTGTGCCCAGGTGATATGGATTCTATGTGACCATGGGTTCCTGCTCTTCCAGTAACAGAAACCCACAATCTTTCACAAAGAGAGCTCGAGATTGGTCCTTGCCTTAAATGCTAATTGGAACCAATGATCTGAAAGAAACAAGTCATAATTTTATAGTAGTTTCTTATCCCTCTACCCCTTCCTAAACTTCACCCTTTCTGAGAAAGAAAGGAATGAAGAAGGGTGGCAGAGAAAGAAGCAAGGGAAGAAAGAAACAAAGAAGAAAAAAATGAAAACCATATTGGCAATGTAGAATGTGGTCAGAACCAATCAAGCTGTACATATATATGTGATACTAGTAGTAGCAGGTGCTATGATACTTAATTGGAGCCTCTTCTTTTTAGCAGAGTCAATATTATCCATTTTGTGAAAGAGAAATGCAAACCACAGGGATGAAATCTGCAGACACCAGAGAGAAAGATGCTGTGGATAGGCACTCCGAGAGTAACGTGAGCCCTTGGGGTTAGAAGCACAGGAGGAAAGCCCTGTGGTCCAGGTAAGCCAGCTCCATTTAATGGGTTGTGTCCTGGTACTTACACAACTGAGCACACCTGCTGCAGACCCTGGGGTGTTTATTTACTTTCTGATAGTGTGTGTACCATGGAACATGGTTTTATTTCCTGGCTTCTCAGGCTGGTGGAGGGGGTGGGTGAAAGCAAATGCTTTCAAAGTGATTTTCTTGCTAAAACATTAAATTGTTTTTTCCTAAGGAGGATGAAATATTTTCTAAGATACTGTGTAGTTTCTCTAAGCAATGGACGGATGGAGCAGGGAATGGAACCTGGAAACAGCCTTATCCAGTAATGTTCTTGGGAGTAATATCAGGCAGTGTATGGGGAGGGGAGCTTTTTTTCACAAGGCAAGCTCTCTAAAAGAAAGGAAAGGAAATATAAAAATCAGGGTCTGCTCACTGGGGAAAAATTGTCAATGCAGTGATGAGATATACATGTGAATGGAATATTTAAAATGGCATGGTCAAAGCCCCAAGAAGTATTCTGTGCAAGTACCACCTGGGCCAGTCACCTACTGTCTTCCTGTTTCTGGATAGTGGTGTGGGGCAGGGCAGGGTTAGTGCTGACAGCCATTGTCTGTCTTTGTTCTCAGATCTGTGCGTGCGTGCGTGCATGCGTGTGTGTGTGTTCGTTCAGGCCCAGAGTGAAATTAGAAGCATGGTAATTAGGCATCTCCCTCAGGCAAATAGAGAAGGAGTTTGTGTTCCCTGAGAGCCAACCTGCCAAGATGAAAACCAGGAGAAAACAGCAGGATTTGTGTGCCACCCCAGCTCAAGATTCCCCAGACCCTTGGTGAGAAGAAGGTGCTGCTCTGAGCATCTGTCACAGACACCACTAGCTGTCAATTTGAGGATCTTGGTTTCTTTTTCATAAAATTTTTTTTACCCACTTGTTTGAATGATTTATCACAAAAATCACTTTCTATCCTTGAGCACTGGAGACTTTCTGAGAAAATGGCACAGTAAGAAGCAGGGTGACAGACATAGCAGGATATATAATTTTATTTAAAGAAAATTTCTGTGGACTGAAAATAACTCAAAATAGCCTATTTTGTGAGAACACTTGTGGTTTTCTTATTGATTTTCATGTATTATACTATTGAGTTCTACAACAGGCTTGCCCTAGACACTGTGATTGTCATTTCATTGATGAGGAAACTGAGACCGCAAGAGGCTGTGCCTTGTCCAAAGTCACACAGTTAGTGAGTGGAAATTTGGGACTCATTAAAAGTTAGTCTGCTGCTTTCCACTGTGACAGTTCTCCCAAAATGAGTTGTTCCGTGCCATCTCCATATGATGGTCCCACTTACCTTAGGGACTTATTTTAATACTGCCCACAGAGAATAGACTGAAGCCCACCTACTTTGTAATTCTGGGCCATATCCTTACTTGTTATCACCTCATTAGATTTATTTTTATCAAAGAAAGACCAAAGTTCCCCCTAATGAAATACAAGTGGAGTTACCATGCCCATCCTTCTACCCACTATGATTTCAGGGTAAGCACAGGCCACCTGTTCTGCACCAGGGTTGCAAAGATGATCTCAGACACCAACTTTTACCACATTCTGGTATAAAGCAAGTAAGAGGCTGTAGAGTAACTATTATAGGCTTTGACTTCAAACTTCCTTGCATACTCCAGCCTTATCACTGATTAACCTTTCTAGACCTCATGTTTTTCACTTGTAAAACAGGAACAATACCTTTCCCAGAGAGTCGCTGTAGAAGGTTAAAGAATGTGTATCAAGGGGGTCAGTGGAGGACATGGTCCCAGAAAGTTAGTGGCTGCTGCTTTTAGGTGCATAAACTTTGCAGTGGGACCCTTAAAAAAGGGTCTGACTTTGAAAGACTTGTAAGAATTTAGTTATTTAAATGCTGTTCAACTGAAAGGCCTTTACTTTCAGCTTTATGGTTCTATGGGTCTAAGAAATGCCACAGGGCCAAGGCTGTGTTTTATGCACCTTTGTATTTCTCATAGTTACCAAACCCAAGGCCTTCCACTGAAACAGTGCTCAATGAATTCCAGCTGACCGGGGTGAGATGGGGAGAGGGAGTGTGTGTGTGTGTGTATGTGTGTGTGTGTGTGTGTGTGTGTGTACACGCGTGCACGCGCGCGCACATGCAGGTGGGGGGAGGGGTAAGGTGTGGAGGCAGCATTGTTTACAAAGTTAAAGTGAGTAGGGGGATAAGCTAATGTGCCCTCTTACCACCACAACCCAACATCTTTGGCCCCTGTTTTTAAAGCTTTGCCTTTGGGTCACAATACTTTTCTTTCTCTTGTACTTTTTCCAGAGTACAGTGTCAACAGAGATACTCTCATGATTGTTGTCTTGGGTGTAATAAACTCTGCTTTACTAGAGATGTGAGAATCTTCATTCACAATAAAATGGAAAGCAGTTATCTAAACAGAACTTTCAAGTTTCTTCAGCTTTGGGGATTACTTGAAGATCAACCATTGCTGAATTTACTGCCCTGCTATTCTTAGCCCACACCTTTCTCTTCTTGATTATTCGCCAAATCCACCTTCTTATTTTTCTTCACAGACTAAGCTGTATTTCTGGTCATTGCCATGGACACAAAGCCGAAACTTTTGCTCAACAGACTTGCTTCCATGACATTCTTTCTTCCAGCTGACACATTTTATGAGTTGGATATTTTTAAAAACATTGCATAAAGACCAAATGAAAACCAGGCAGCATGTATGTCCTTTAAGTCGTTTGGTCAATTGTTTACTCACAGGGAATTGCCTTTTGGAGAATTGATCTAGAGGTAGAATCCACACATCTCATTCCATTCATAGCAACACTGCTTTTTGTGTTTTATTTATAGAGTAGTTAAATTCTGTGAAATAATAGTGTATGTATGTATGTATGTATGTATGTATGTACACGTGTGTGTATGTATGTATGTGTGTATATATATATATATATATATATATATATATATATATATATATATATATATATATATATATATATATATAAAATCTTGACCTCTAGTTCCTGGCACAAAGCTTCTAAAACCCTTGTGCTTTCTTAAATGATAAGAGCACTAGAAGCATCTTTTGTTCTAATGTTTGGTCTTTAATCCTGGTTCCCGACACAGAACTCCTAAATCTTTTAGAATTTCCTGGGCAACAGGAGTGTATTTTGCTCTAATGAGGTAACTCTTGGCAGGCTCCTGGATAGTTTCAGGATGAAAGCTGGCCTTCAGAATGACCAAGCCATGATTAGAAGGTTGAGGCATTCAACTCAAATCTGCCTCCCATTCTCTGGGTTAGATCTTGAGTTAATGATCTATCACGTCTACATGGTAAAGCCCCCCACCCCGCCCCAATCCCCAAAGTATCAGGTTTGGAGAGCTTGTGGGTTGGTGAACATATCTCCATGCCAGGAAAGTGGCATGCCTCAACTCCATGGAGACAGAAGCTCCTCTACTAAAGACCCTTCCAAATCTCACCCTATCTCTTCATCTGGTGATTCATTTATATCTTTATAGTAAATGAGTAAATGCAAATAAGTGTTTTCCTGAGTTCTGTGAGCCATTCTAGCAAATTATCAAATCCAAGGAGCGGGTCATGGGAACCCCTCTTTAAGCCAGTTGGTCAAAAGTACAGAGACTGTGTATGGGGTCTGAAATAGGGGCAGTCTTGTAAGTCTGAGCCTGTAATCTGTGGGGACCACTCTAACTCCAGGTAGAGAGTATCAGAACTGAATTGAACTATAAGACATCCAGCTGGTATCAGATCATTGACATGTGGAAAACACACAAATCTGGTGTCAAAAGTATTGTGTGGTAATTGTATAAGAGCAAAGGAGAAATACAGAAGTGTTTTTTACAGATTCCCTTCTCTACTGTTGTTTAGGAACTAGTAAACTCTCTTTCTGTGTGGTCCTTCGAGATTGAAGGAAAAGTACTTCTTTTTCCAAAATGAGGTACACTGGTAGGGTTGACCCACTATTATATGTGATTTTTTTTTTTTTATGAGCTACACTCTGTGTCCAGTCTGCTCACTTATGCACCTATCCAAAACCCTGAATTTTCTAACTAATAACACATCAAAAATACTCTGAAGTTGCCTTAAAATAAGGAAGTAGATGAATTGATGGTTGCATGGTGCATTCATCATGGATGATAGGGGCAGCAACATTTTGCTTCCTTCCTTAAGTAAAAGAAAAAAACATCTAAAGGATTGGGAGTTTGCTGGGTCTGGTGAGCAATTTATAAGTGAATTATCTGTGCCATCACTCTAGTTTCTTCTTGAGTTGGATCCACAAATTTTTTTGCTTCCTATGTAATTTTTTTGACAGTGATCAATTTAAAGAGCATTTAAAGAATACTTGCCATGTTTCATCAATGGTCTTTGATGCCTCTTAAGAACAAACTCAGTCTTAGAAAGACTTCTCAAGTAAAAGAACCGCAAGAGAATGCAGCAGGTATCTGGAACACTTGACTCAAGCAGACCAGTTGTAGTACAGTAAGTGTAAAGTCTTTTTTCTTACTTAACCTAGAATGTAGATTTAATTATATATATATATAAAAAAGAAAAATAGTATAAGATGCAAGGTTCTCCACTTGTAATTGAGGAAAACAGGCCATTTTAGGGAAGCATCTGACTGAAGCAGTTCAGGGTAGTAATTTGATTCACCAGAGAGAAGCAAACAGAACTATCTGAAATATAAATTGAATTATTAGAATTCTATTAATAATTGTATCATCATTATGGAGCAATTCTGGATATTGCTATACTTAACTCTCACCACAATGGTGAACATTGAAGTGGGCATTGAAGTTCCTATTATTAGGTAAGGAAAAAAAACAAATACGTTTAGTATTGACCCAAGTCTATAGAAATGATGAATGGAAGAATTTGAATTTGAACCCAAAGCCTGTTCTCATCTCATAATATCATATTGCCTCCTTACTTGCTTCTTTATTCCACATGAAGTAAATGTTTTCTTATTAACCATGAATTTTAAGTATGCATTTGATATTATTTAACCAATATATGTTGGAAATTTTCTTCTTGTCAGGGATTATAGGAGATACAACAATTCATAAGGAAAGCCCCTCTTCTCAAGGAGCTTATAGTCTGATAGGGTAAATAATTGCAATACAAAGCAGAATGTAAAATATGCTAAAAGAGAAGTATGTGTCTCTGCTTCTTCATTTCTTCTCCCCACACGTAATCCATAATTATATCTACTTTATATTTTGCTGATACCTGTCTTCCAAGGAAATCAAATGTTTTGCATATATTATCTTGTCAGCACTCCCAATTGTAGAACTGCTTCATAGTTCAGTTCCAAAAATCTATCAGCTTATAAAACTGTGTGCAACCGATCACACTTCCTTGTGTCAGAGCACTGACACAGTGTCTTGCAATTAACATTAATGATCTCATATATATAGCACCAGCACTGGGGGTGACACACCCCACATTTTTTTAGATCTTCATAGACTTACAGTCCAATTTATTTTTATTTTTTTAAAATAAATTATGGACTGATGAGCCTGTCACTGGCACAGTATGGAGGAGGGATAAAAAGAATGAAACACTTTTATTCCATTTGGCCAGCAGCAGAAGGCAAACTCTAAATAGAAGTTAAGGGGCACTGGTAGCATCTGAATGCTGAGTTATGATGAAGGCTACCATTTATGGAAGACTGTACTAGGTATGGTGCCAACTGGCTTACTTTTACCACCTCATTTAACCCCCACCTCAAGTTTATACTTGCATTTGGGTAAACACTTATGATTCCCATTTCTTTACTGGTGAAAAAACTAGGACTCAGATTGATTAACTAACTTAGGCCAGGTAGATGGTCTGAAACAATCTGGAGTTCAGCTACAAATCTGCTCCTTTAAAACTCAGATTCTGATATACTATATCTCTTCCCAAAACTGGGACAATGAGAGAATACGGCATGTTTGCGGAGACTGTGGGCAAGAATCAGGAAAATAGAAGTTTGGAAACACCCAGGTTTCAGATGAGACCATAAATTATGTAACAGCAATAACTCCTGGTTGAAATGACAAAGGCCCAACTCAAGCTGTCTTAAACCACAGAGGAACTTTTTGTCTCAGAGAACAAAACTACAGCAATAGTGGGAGAAGAGTGGGTTCAAGAGTCTTAATCCAGAAAAATGAAGACCTCAGGTCTCTCTCTGTCTCTGTCTCCCCACACTTCAACTTTGCTTCTCTCTATTCTTTCCATGCTTTGACACCAGCTCTCTCCATGAGACTGAAGCCATATCTATATATCTAGAAATGGCCTCCGAATTTTATCTTTAAATCTTCATGACTAATGAGGAAAAGGATCAGTTTCTCATAAATCTCAGAAAAATCTTAGGAAATTTTCTGATTGGTTTTGTCTAGATTATTTACTTCCTTATGGTTAGGTAACATTATGATTAAAATCTCACTCTAACCAATCAGATGGTGGGAGTAGGAGGAGAATTCTTTCCTCTTCTAGAAAAAGAAGGAAAAGAGGTATTGAACTAACAATAACAACAAATGTGTACTACTGGTAGAAACCAGATTAGTCAACAGAATAACAACAGAGGAAACTAACCAAGTATGGAAAACATACCTCAAAAATCTTTTTTTTTTTTTCTGCCTAATAAGGTATCCTGCTGTCAGAAGCAAATCCATGGCAACCTAAAATCTACAACATCATAGAATCATAGAATCCTTCCATCTCATACCTCTCCTCATTTCTCTCTATATCCATACACACTCTTCTTATTTTAGCTACTTTTATATGTTTCAATCTTATTTCTTCTTAGATTGCCCCTGATTATTCAGATCTCAACTCAAATGCCACATCTTTATAGAGCATATCCCTGAGTACCTTATTGTCTTAACTCAATCCCTTGCCAGTTGTAACTTATCACAGTACTTAACAGCACTGACTTTCTGATTCTTCTGTTTTCTCCTCTTCTTTTTCATTTTTTTTCTTTTCTTTTCTACACAGTATTGTGTAGGTCCTTATACACATGTGTTGAATAAATAATTGAATGAATGAATCCTAGACTTAGAAGACCTACAACACTTAACTTGAAACTTTATATATAAAAGGTGCTTCAGACATGTTGAATGAATGAAAAATAGGAAAATCTGGGAAACCTATTTATTGGACTGTCTAGGAATATTGCTGATTTTGAATGGTATACCAATCCAAACACCAGGGTTGACTAGCAAATGTCAACCTTTCCCTTCTTCATTCTCATTAGGTTGTTTGAACTGTATAAATGATATTTTGAAAAGGCCTAGCTTTTTGTAAGACTATTGTTTATTGAGCATATGTCATATGTTAGACACTATACCAGGTACTTTACATAGATTAGCTTCATTTCTGAGAGTCAAAGTAGTGGGTAACTACTACTTTGATCCAAAGGTTTATAAAAGGCAAAAATGGGATCTGAACTCTTTTCACTAAATCACGGTGGAACTGTTTTCAAAAGTGCTCTAACAGACCTAGGAGGAGGTTTCAAAGTTGTATGTTTGATGAGATCTATTGATTGCTACCTGATCACAAACCCATCTCATTTTTATCTATGCCTGGCATGTGGGTGAACAGATGAAATTCTGTAACCCATCCTTACCCAACCTCTGTTGTCTTAGACGTTTTTGTCTCTGGACAGTAGTTTAAAAGTATAATCCTCAGATCAGCATGTCATCATGTCCTGAGGATATGTTAGATATGCTAATTCTCAGGCTCCATTCTCGACCTACTAAATCAAATTGTGGGGGTGGACCCAGCAACGTTTTAACAAGCCCTCCAAGTGTATTCTGATTCACATTAATGTTTGAGAGTCACTGCTTTAAAGCATCTTGTGGGAAGCCTGGTAATTTCAGCTGAAGGGGTACTTAGGAATCAACGAAGAATTTTAAAGGATAAGAAATGGGAATAGACTGACCAATTATCCTGGTTTGTCCAGGACTAGGATATTTTAGTTTTAAAATTGGAACTTCCTAGGAAAATCAGAATGAGTTGGTTACTGTATTAGTTTTCATTGCTGCCATAACAAATTGCTACAAACTTATCACTTGAAAGAACACATTAGTACCTTTTCAGTTTTGTAGATCAGAATCTCAACATGGGTCTCACCAGGCTAAAATCAGTGTTAGCAGAACTGTGTTTCTTTCTGAAGGTATGGGGATATAATCCATTTCATTGCTTTTTTCCGTTCCTAGAGACCCCTTTCTCTGTCTTCAAAGCTAACTATGTTGCATTTCTGTGACCATTCTTCTGTAGTCATGTCTCCCTCTGATCATAGCCAGAAAAGGTTCTTTGAATTTAAGCACCCATTCATATAGGGTCTACTTGGATAATTCAAAAGAATATTTTCATCTCATGCTCCTTTGCTTACTCTTTTTGTAAAGTCTTTTTTGCCATGTAAAGTAACATATTCATGGGTTCTATAGGAGCTGTCATTCTCCCTACCAGTTTCCATAACTGGAAACCTAGAATACAGAATTCTCAGTACTAAAACCAGTAAAGTCCTAGCAGAACTAGGAAGAGTTGGCCCCTTAATTGGGGTAAAAGAGTAAAGAGAAGAGTTATATTTCTGTGATGGTGGTGACATTGATAAGCGGTGAAAGAAACTGAAACAACGCTCTGGAGCTAGGCAAAAGTCAAAAGGAGGGAGTTTTGATTTTCTAAGTTGTCTATTTTGTAATTTTGTGTAATTTGATTTAAACTTTCCCTTTTGCATGCTGGTGACATGATCTCCCATTTGTGAACATTGTGTGTGTGTGTGTGTGTGTGTGTGTGTGTGTGTGTGTGTGTCAAGACGCCACAAGCTCCATGCACGCCAAGACTCACACACGCCATATGCTGTAACGTATAGAGTATAACCATACTAATTTATTATTAGTCACTAACCGCAGATAATTCACGGTTGCTTATAAAATGCTACATTAACTACTGCTACCATTTAGTTATCAAGTTTTGATGGTAGGAAAAGCAAATCACGACTTTAATTGTCTGAATCTGGCTCTGTGTGTGTGATCAGCATGTGATCAAGGGCCTTGCTGAGTCCTAACGAGAACTGGGGAAACATTCACAAGAATGCAGGCTGTAGCAGTAGCTCTTGCTGGGAAGTAATGTTCCATGAGCTTTTTATTGTATATAGTACATAGTAAAGATTTATTTGTCCTATATAAATATCTAACTGTCTCTAGTTCTACCATCTCTTTAGATAAAATAACCCCCCAAATGGCTTTTAAAATAGATAGAAATAGATGCACATATAAAGTATTAATTATGTCACTGAAGTTTTGTGAATTTAGAGTAAGCATAGACATATGAAACCAATGATTGTCTCTCTTTTTCATGTTGGCCAGGAGACTAGGAATGGAAGTAGAGTGAGGACTTTGCCTATGTGAGACTGTAGGTATATTCTACTTTACATTATGACACAGATACTTCTCTGTAAAGGAGAAACCACAGTCCTTGAAATGAAGATTGACATGGAAGGACTCAACTCCCAAATCCATCCCTTATTAACTGTATGACATAAAGGACACTTCTTATATTTCTGAGCTTTATTTTTCTTATCTTTAAAAAATGATAATAACAACATATTTATTGTAAAGATTAAGTAAAAATATACTTTAAGCATTAAGTGTCTGGTACAGAGTTGGCACAAATAACTGGCAATTATTAACATTATTTGTTCACTTTTCAGAGTTATCTCCAATAATAATTGAGGATTTGTCAAGGATGTTTTTAGCAAGGTAGTAGCTATTTTCACTCCTTGAAAGCCCATCCATTCAGCATGCTTTCTATTCGGAATCAGGGTGAAACTGAGAATATAAATATAATGGGTAATTCCTATCTTCTAGGAACTTCCAGTCTTCCTGAAGAGATGACACTGGCTTGAACTGGAGGAATCGGTTAGTGTCATTTGGTGAAAGAGAACATGCCACACTTTGGGAACAATATAAGTTGATACCAAAGCACAGAGGTGAGATGCAGACTGATCTGTGTTGAGAATTACATGTAGTTTGGTATTGCTGCAGTATATTAGAAAGGAAGTTTTCAGAGCTGAGGCTGGGGATAGTAGCTGAAGCATGAAAGTCCTCCTATATGATGGCAGGGAACTTGGATATTATTTATGCCTGATGGGAGTCTATTGATGGTTTTAGGTGGAGAATGATTAAGATTTTTAAAATATTGCTCTAGTTATTTTATGGAGAATGGATTGAAGGGAAAGAACCGGGAAAAATTGGAGAGATTAGTAGGAAGGTCTCTCAGTTATTTTATCTGCAATTAAACACAAACTAGCTAAGGTATCTCATGATACTTCAAATACTGGAGAGTAAATGTGAGTAGGGCTAAGGGAACTGCCAAGAGTATTAAAGCATTCCAGGACTAATGACAATGGGAATAATTACCTATCTCAGGCATGAAGGGTCAAGGAAGGAATTAGTGAGAGCTGAAGCTGTGGAGAAAGAGCACTCTGATAGCAGGTGTAGCTTTTCTTAAGTTGGGTTCTCCAAAAGTTGACCCCAGGGGAGTATTCGTATGCAAGTGATTCCTTCAGGAAATGCTTCCAGGAAGAACTGTAAAGAAGTAAGGAAGGAAGCCACACATGGGTATTATTTCATCAGCATCTTGTGGCAGGAGGGTACTGTACAATAAGTTAGAAATAAATAAGAGTCAAAAGACCTGGTTCCAGGCCCTCTGTCACTTAAGTCAATCAATAAATGGGGAAAGTGTACCCTTACAGAGCTATCATGGAAACAAAATAAGAAAGTATAAGAGTTTTATAAGGAGTTATTAAAAAAAAACTTTAGTAATTTATATCAATTTTAAGCAGTACTTTATATATAATGGGAAAAAACCACATGCATAGTTCAAATACAATGTTGAAAACAGCAATTTCATAACAAAAAATCCTGAACAGTAAGTGTTAATACCATGGACATGAATTCAGGAAGGACTTTCCTTTTTGTCTGTTGCACGCAGTTTATTTAACAATATGAATAAGAAATGAATTGATACTTTACCATTCTATATGGTGATTAATCTTCTTGAATTTTCTTATAGCAATTATAACGCTTACATGATTTACACTAGAATTGCTTTTCCTCATTTCAAGTTTCATGTAAAAGAAAGAAAAGAATATTCTTCTCTATTAATGTAAGGTGTCATGATGTAGAAAAATCATAAATATTTTAATAACAATAATTTTTATTATTACTTTAAACAATAAATAGAAAAGAGACTGCCAAATAAATTTTTAATTTTTTTATGATGATAAAGATAATTTGGATATTTTTCAAAAAGATTTTCATCTTTTAAATTGGGTATAGTACCTAACAGAGTATAGAGGTACAAATTACTGTGGTTATTATATTTTTAAAAGACAAATGTATCTGATATTGAGTCATTATCACAGTATGGGCCTTGTTGACCAACAATACTATTCTCTGTTGTTATTTGAAATCTGACAGTATATCAAATGAAAAGAATTGCTGCCCTCTGAAATGATGTCAAAATCTAATTATTGTCCTTATTGCCATTTTATATTTCCCTAAACTTTTCTATAAACATCTGGGCTATTGAGTAATTTCTCACTAAATGATAATATCTATGACACTATGAGAGAGTTTGGTAAAACTTTTTTATGTGAAAAACTCATTATCTTTGGATGTTGAGGAGAAAGGCAGAGTAGCAAGGAATGTGTCTGAGCCTCTGATCCCATTATGATAGGTGTACAAGTTACTCCTTCCAGTGATGGCAGGAAATACTGGTAACCCTGGCAACCTTGTGGACCTTCCCATCCCTTTTTAAGTAAAATAGCTGTTGCTAGGATACATACTAAAGCAAAAAAAAAAAAAAAAAAAAAAGGAAAATGAGGAGGTAGGCAAAAGAATGAGAGAAAGAATGGAAGAGGGAGAGAGGATAAAAGAGGAGAGAAAATAAGAAAAAAAAGAATGAGGATCAGAAAGGAAGATAAAACAAAAATATTGGGTTGTATTTGAAGTGCAGACTTCTGAACATGAAAGAAACTGTTAAATTACTGTCAAAATTAGAGAGCATAGGGTGGGGTTATAATAGAATGTTAGTTCCTGACTTACTAAAAATTAATAATTCATACTTCATTTTGACTTAGACTTTTCTCAAATAAGCTACTTATTCTTAATGTAGGTGTTTTCATATTGCTTTAGAAAGGGAAATGTTAATTAGCTCTCTTTCCTATACCCAAATCCCCATTAGCATTCTTTCTTCTGATGTCTCACTTTACTAGCTTGAAAATAAAAAATCTGCAGAGAATAGCATTATGTTAAAATTCAGTGAGTGCTCCTTTGTCAAGAAGGCACAAGTGGAGTTTCTCTGGTGTCTAAAGGAAGCCATGACCCCCATCATCCATGCTTCTGCCCTCATAGTTTCCTGTCCATCCATGCCTAGGCTTGAATATTGAGTGAAGACAAATAGTTTCAGTGGCTAACAATCTCTGAGGTCAGGGGAAAGGTTATGGTTACTCTGGGTGATTGTAGCTTTTTGTAACAGGGGAGTCAAATCATGCAAGACTTATAAATGGGGAGAAGATACATCCCTGCTGAATGGCTCCTCTATACTATGGTGTAGAATAGTGACACCCTGAACAAATCTTCCATTTCCAGAAAATGAGTAAATTATCCAAGTAGATTCATAAAGTTATTAAGTGGCTTTGAAATCTTGGGCATTTTGCTACTAAAGTGCTTTGTTCACTATGGTACCTTTGGCACCCAAAATAGCACCTGGAATATGGTAGATGCTCAATAAGTGCTGAAGAATGGATGGAATGAAATCACTTCCACTTTCTGGACCACAGTCATCTCAATATTCCTAATCTTAGTTTAGAGGGTTCCCATTCCTGATCTCTAGGGGTGAAGCATCCTGGATTCAGCTCATCAGAGTACCACCCCATCTGACCAGGGTGATTGATTCAAGAATGGGTTTATGACTGAGTCAAAGCTGATGAGATAGAGTGAGAATTTTTTTTAGTATTCCTAACAATAAACTTTCACTGTCTTCTCACTGGACATGAATGAGAGAAGATGTATGTCTGGTTCTGCTACAGTCATTTCTGAGCATTTGTGAGACAAGAGCTAATCTTAAGGAAGCAGAGCCAGGAAGTGAGCACTTTTCCTGCCCAGAGGACTGTGTACAAGGTCTCCCAAAACTACAAAACCTGAGGTCACAGGAATCATCATAACCTGTTCTCCACATTGCCCTAGAACCAAAGGTGTACAGAAATGCTAAGATGCCCTTTTCCCAAAATAGTGTCTCAATTTTTTACCTGGGCATTGCATCAACATTGCCAGTGTTTTTCTGATTTACCAAATTTCTAAAAACAAATCAACAAACAAAAATGAAAACAAACAAACCAAAAACCCCAGCTATTTCCTTTTATATAGACTTGGTTCCTAGTGCTTCAGATTTGGCTGAGAAATGGAATCTTCTTTCACATCACTTCACTCTATAACTGCTCCTAAGTTCTTTTGATTTACTCATAAACTTCTTTTTTAAAGATATCTTCCAGTAAAGCAATAAAACAGACACCAAGAATATTTCTACCCACCTACTTATAGTCCTTTAGATATATTTGTTTCATAAGGTCCACTATTGCAAGTAAAATCAAAGAAATTCTAAAGTTTCATTTATTCCCAGTATTCTATGACTCTGACTTTAATACATGATTTGTGTAATCATCATTAAAACTTAATGTTGTTTTTTTTTTTATCCCTGTTATTTGCTAAGCACTCACCTAAACACTGATTATTGCTTTTATGGAACTCACAATCTAGTTGGCATGGAGGGTTAGATAGGTAATAAACAAATGAAGAAGGTTACAAATCATGACATGTGCTACACAGAAGACAGAAGACAGACAGATATGACACAATATCTGGGAGGCCTGAGGTCCATCTTAGCTACGGTGGCCAAAAGCCCTCTTGGAAGAAGTGACAACTAAACCAAGGTATTAATGATGAATAGTTTATCATGTAAAGAGACAGGAGGAGCTTGTTCTAGACAGGGGAAACAAAGGTTGAAAACTCTAAGTTGAGAATGAACTTTGAGTTTTAATAAAAATTTACAGAAAAATCAATATAGCTGAAACAAGGGAAGGAGAGAATCTAGAAAGGACAAAATCCCACAGGGTCTTGAAGACTATGAGGAGGAGCTTAGAAGCCAGTGTAAAGCAAGAGAAGTTATTATCTGATTTTGTAATAATCAGACTGTTGCTGTGTTGTAGGGAGGCAAGGATACAAGTAAAATGACCAGGTAAGAGATATTGCAGTAATATTAGGAGAAGCTAGTAGATTAGGGTAAGGCAGTGCAGTTAGAGAGATTGTACATCGAGAAGTGCAGCGGGCCAAAGAATTCCCACACTTAGAGGAGGCCAAGCAAACAGAGGAGGAGATGCCAGCAAATAAGAATTTAATAAAGGGAAGCTATAAGACTGGGAAAACAGAATATGGTATCAGACAAGCAGAGATAGGAAGAGTAAACTGTACTGAATATTGCTGAGAGGTCAAGTTAGATATGTGCAGATATAATCATTGAATTTGTCAACAATGGTGATTTTAGCAAGAGAGGTTTCAAGGTAGTGGTGGGCTCGAAATTAGGCTTAAGTGAGTTGAAAATAAAAAGTAATAATAAGGAGAGACCTCAAGCAATGACAATTCTTTTCAGAAGTTTGCCTACACAAGAGAGAAAATAAATAGTGTGGGATTTGGAAAGGGTTTTGGATTCAAGAGATTTCCTCCGCTTCCAAAGGCTAGAAATCCTAGAGCTTTAGATGAAATGGCATTGTTTAGGATGAACCTTCCAATGCCTGTCCCAAACTCAAAAGGATTGGATGCACAGAGATAGATAAGTACTGTCTGAGGATCTTTTAAAGGCCCAAAGATCACAGCCTCAGTGGTGTTCCCAGTAGATATTTATATTTTGGTTTGTAATGGTCTTACTCTTACAACCCTGGGCTATCAAGAGGTTATCTCTGGATAAATCTTTCCTCATCAAATGGCTAATGTAATATTAGTTTTATTTATCAAATCAAAGAAGAAAGAGTTTTCCTGGGTGATTATAAACTAAAAGACAAATTAAATTTAGACTAATATTTTAATAAAAAAAAGATCAAATAGAAAAAAAAATAACAGTAACCATTCCTGCTGAAGCAATCTTGCTCATTTTATTCTTCTATTTTTCATTGTTTGGAAAATAGCTTAACACTTTTTTTTTTGTTAAAAAATGTGGCAATTCTGGGTGCTTTGAGGAAAAGAAGAAAGTGGTCTGGGGCTAGGACCCTATTTTATACCTGTAATAGAGTATAAACTATATTTAAGTATGTTTTGAAGGTTAAAAAAAACAAAATCTACTTAAAAATTGCCAGCAATCTCTTCATGCTAGAATAGAAATAGGAATTAACTTTCTGGCAGACTATCCTTTATTCTAGAAAGAGCTATCCTCTATAGATTCCTGGGTTGAAAGAAACCCTCTAGGAAAAGGAGAAGTATCTGCACAGTAGTACTATTCTTATCCTGGTTTCTTATTTGGATTGGCCAAGTAAACATACATTTATTTGCTCAAGATGTCCCTAAATGTTAGACTGGTTATGTAGAATAGTGTGACCCTTGGACCACTCACAATAGCCTCACTAGGTAGTTGGCTAAAAATACATAGTCCTGGATGCCACTCCAGACCTATTGGATTAGAATCATGTAGATGGGTCAAAAATATGAATATTTAACAAACTTTCTGATCAGTGGTATTATCCTAAATGTTAAATCGGGCTCCTGTGTATATGTGTGAGGGCCAAGAGGGGAGGGAGAAGGCCTAGTTTATAGCATTGACCAATTCTTCTCCACTCTAAATAGAGAAATTAGAATAATAATAGTAATTTTTATAAACCTGGTGGCAATAAAGGGGAATTTGGTGACTATTTTCATTTTTTTATCAAGGACTATTTCCACTGATCTATAGTTCAAGCTCACAACTGACATTTATATTTAGCAAGCTCTGCTTTCACCTTGCCTCTTCTCAGAAAACAGATAGATCTTTCTGTTTGATAGTTGCTGTCACTCACACCTCTCCTCCTCCCCTTCTTCCTTTCTGCCTTTATGCAGTTCCTCTCTTAATAGGGAATCTAGCCCTTTTCCCACTAGCTCTAGGTGGATGCCACTCCTTTCCATATATGTCATATTTGTAGCTTTGTTTTGAATATAACCAACAAAGCTGAGATTTCCAGGCCTGCTTAGTTACCCTGCCTTCTTAAAATAATATTTACATAAAGAGAGGCAATAGAAAAACAGGAAACTTAAAGAACTATTCAGACCCACGAGAAGGGAGGTTGCTGGCTTTGACTGGAGGCTCATTAGCTCTCACCTCTTCACTCCAGAGAGAAGTCACTGAAAAATTTCCACCCCCACCACAGAGTTAAACACATTGCTTTCTTCAGCCTAAGAGTGACCTCAGAACTGAGGTGCAGTCCTATCACTCACCTCATCACCCTGTCACCTGATAATGCATCCCTTTCATATTCTTCTCAATAAACCTTACAATGTCTGCTCTTCTCAACACCTGGGGCCTAACCCCTGAGCAATGATCTCAAAAGATGACCCTGACATTCCTTTCATCTGTTATAGGATTAACATTATACATCAGTGTCCTTTTCTTTTCCCAGTAGATTATGAGTTTGTGGTCAGAGAGCTCAGTGGCGGGAGGAGTTAAAGATCTGAACTGTTTATCCTGACTCATCCTGCTGTGGGATTTTAACAAAAGAGCTTAACAGTTTAGCCTTTAATTTTTCCAGCTATGAAAGACAAATAGTAACATAATAAAAGCTCCCTCCTACCATGTATACACGCTTATTTCATAGGTATTTTAAAAGGATAAGTAGGGATAAAAGTTTTGTTAGTTCAGGATTAATCCTTTGGTTGATTTGAGAACAAAGTTGAGAATTGTTTAGTATGCCATGTAAAGGTTTAACATTTTCAGAGAGCTCTATTTAAGTGTTTTGTATGAATCACCCTACTCATTTTTACTAACAACCCTGTGTGGGTTTGACAGATGAGAAAACAGGTTCAGAGGACTTGAGGTAGTATGGGAAGAGCTGGAATTGAAATTCAGGTGAATTGGCTGTTTTTAATGACTCTCAACCCTATGTCTCAGACATAAAATTCTTTATCAAGATCTTTCTCTTGAACTACAGATTTTATGTCTAAGTACAGGTTGGACATTGCTATAGCAAGACAAAAGAATCTCCCTGATCTGATATCTGCTTATTCATCTGGCCTTATCATATACCCCTGTCCCTTTCATACTCTACACTTGAGTCCTTCTGAAATACTTGCAGTTTGGCAAAAATACATGCTGTGATAGATTTTGGGGCACCCTACATGCATGTTTCCTTTGAGATCAAGGCACACATTTCCACCATTGCCAGAAGAGCTGGCTGTTGACTTCTTATGACTGAGAATTTCTAAAGAAATTGCTTCCACCATAGTGAGGTGCCACACACAGTTACTCCTTACTTCAGAAGCAGCCTGCATTCCATTATTGATCAGTGCAAGGGGATAAAGCCCAGTCCTCAAATGGTAAGACTCTGAAGGTCATTGCAACTCAGAGCTTCCTTATTGGATTGACAAAGTCCTCTCTTAGAATTGTAATGCTCTTCAACCTCTCCCTCTGCTTAATCTTGCTCCCATTGCTTCTTTATAAGTGTTTTTTATTTAAATTTGTTTTGTTTTTCCTAAGAGCCCTTTCCATATATCTGCATTGAAATCTCTTTCTTCTTCACAGTCTGTTTCCTAGGAAGCCTTATCTAAAACAGTTGGTACCAGAGTTGTTCCAACAGCTTTAAAATAGGAATTTGGAGCTATATTACTCTTTGGAGGGCTGATGGTGAGGACCCCATTACTGGTGTCAGGTGGAATTTTGATAACTTTTGAAATGCTGTAACAACGCAAAAGTTTCCTCAGTGGTAAACTGGGATGCAAACTGAAAGAGAATGTACTGAGAGGTACACTGTCTCAGGCCATTGAGATGTTCTAGGAAAGTAGTAATTATAAAGAAGATGTAATTAGATGACTTTGGCTGGGGGCTATACAGGCATTAGAGAAAGGCAATGAAGGACTGAGAGTGATTAATCTGAAATTTAGAGCAAAGTGAGAAAACCAGAGAGCCTGAGGGCAGAAAGGCCAAAGACAAACCCAGAATGTGTTTTCAAGTGTAGCAAAGTCCAGAGAAGATTGATTTGCCAACCTGGCAAATCTGCTTCACCAAGGTCAGCGTCTTAATTGAAAAGGAGTGAGGCTATAAAGCTTGGGATGGGATTATCTGGGTTGACGTCCTTAAAAATCTTGAATCTTGAGTTTACTCTGATAAATGTCCTATCCTTCCTGCTTAAAGTTATCACTTCCTTTTGCCAGCAAGATTAGGTACATTCCCACACCTGCCTTCTACTTTTTCCTTCACCTATCTCCACCTGTTGGCCACCAGATCAATTACTAGGGTCAAATCACAACATAACTTGGGAAGTGTTTGATCTGTTTACTAACAGAAGACAGGAAATACATACTCAAAGAACTGCAGGAACTCTAGGATCTGGTCAACAAAGGATCAAGAAAAAAGGTATAGAACTTGACCCTGAGGTCTTGGATCAAAGTGGTGATTGCGATGGTGGTGATAAAGGAGAAATTATTTATTTACCGGGAAGCATTCTCTATTGATGCAGGATTTAATACCCTGTCAAGGAGACAGTGCTAACCTGGTGCTAGAATGGCTCTTAGAAATTTGGAAAAACTCATGACCCACACTAACTGAATATATCAAAGCTTCCATGTCATATGGTGAAAAAATAGATAAAATATTTCAGAGAAATAGGCATGCTAGCGTGGGTATACTATGTAAAGCTGAAACCCTGTCTGCTAACCATGTTTCACAACCATGTTTCATTTAAGGGTCCACTGAGCACTCCATTTACCAGAGCAAAAAAGAATGCACTGATAAAAGGGCTGCTGGCGTAAATGAGAAGCTCAGTAGTGGCTATCCTTTGTTGGCTGGGGCTGACGGCAGAAGATGTTATAGAACTGGGAACCCTGAAAGCAGCGAAGAGGATGCCAAAATAGTAGAGGCCAGGGAGTGGCACTTATCAAAAGCAAGATGGTTATAATGATAGTAATAAATGACCAACCCACACAGAAAATAAGGTTAATAGTACACTGTGTTCCCACAGGCAGTTGACAAGAGTATGCTCAATGTGTCAATCAAAGGAGTCAAAGATAGATAATCAGGGGGTTAAGGGAACTTATCTCAATTAAAAGTCAAAATCTTTTGTTAAATTTCTGGAACCTGAGGCAATTTTCAATCCCAGATCCCATTGCTTAAAGCAGATTCAGTTCTCCAGAAGGAAGAGAATTACAACCCCATGTTAAGCAATGTGATATTGATTCCTTCCACACTTCCTCAAGATACCAATGACTATTTGAATAGTTCATACCCTGGGAAAAATGGGAATATCTAGTTATTTCAAGTAGTGTTTTAAAAAAGAGTTATGTTAACAATGGTATCCAGGGACCTGAAGCATCATCGTGGCATCAATTAGCAGGAGCATATGGGAGCCAATTAGTAAATGGAAACTTGGTCTAGCTTCATTTCACAGTGAGTTTACTATGCAAAAGGACATACTATGTAATCATTTCCCTGATCCTCAAATATAAATTTGGAATGGGCATACTTGGTAGTTGGCAGAATAGCTTTTTTTGGTTCTTTCGCCTTTAGACTGGCAGGCACATTCCTCTTCCAGTCAGTCAAGATTGCTATCACATCTGTGAGGAACCTAATGGATTCATAAGTAGCATCATATTCTCTATTTGAATCTACAAGAGCAACAACAAAAACAAAAACAGGTGGATCTTTAAAGATGATAGTGAACTGCAAAGTCAATCAAGTAATGATCCTGATTACAGCTGCTGTGCTGGATATGGTATTTTTGCTAGAGCAGTTTAACACAGCCTTGGATCCATAGCATGTAGCTATTAATCTGGCAACTAAGATCTTGTGCATCCCTTTTAGAAATATAGATCAAAAAAGTTTGTGTCAAAAAATAAGTAGTTTGTGTTCATGTGGAATACTTGGTGGTATGTTATAGTCTTGCTTTGGGCTATGTTGACTCTCCTGTCTTCTGTTATAATAATCGTAGACTATTCTTCAAAACATTATCAATCCAATATATCAAGAATATCATGTTAGTTGAAGTGAATGAGGAAGAAATGGCAAATACATTGGAGGCTTTGATAAGAACCATGAGCTCCAAAGGATGGGGGTAAATCTAATGAAATTTAGGGCTCCGACATTTATTTTTAGCAGTACAGGCATACCTCATTTTATTGCACTTTGCTTCATTGCACTTCATTGTTGTGTTTTTTCAGTTCGAGCACAAGACCTTTTACTAGTGAAAAGATGATGACTTGCTTTACTGAGATGGTCTGGAACCAATCCTGAAATGTCTCCAAGGTATGCCTGTATAGTCATCTGGGACATGCCAACATATTCCTTCCAAAAAAGAGGAGAGATAAATGCATCTTGTATCTTCCACACATAAAGCATCAAAATACTTTTAAGGCCTCTTGTGTTCTGGGGTTGGCATGTATTATAATTGGAAATACTGCTTTAACCAGGTGACACAAAAGGGCTATCAACTTTTAATAAGAGCCAGAGCTGAAAAGGCTCTGCAGCATATCTGGCACACACAGTCCCATAAGACTAATGATAGATGTCTGTGATGGGAAAGATGTTGAAGTTTGTGGTCAGCCCTAACAGACCAGTTGCAAAGTAGACTACTAAGATTTTAGAGCAAGACCACACTATCTGCAGTAAACAGCTAGAGACCAAAATATCACTCACAAAATAAATTTTCCCATGCTTCTGGAACATGGCAGAGGAAAATCATGGGCATCAATTGACCATACAGATAGGACTGCACATTACGAGGCCCATCAAGTCATAAAGTCAAGTCAATGTCAATCCATTTTAAAATGGATATAATATATTAGCTTGAGAAGAGAAGAGCCAGAAGATACAAGTTGCAGGTAGAGTAAGCCTCTGTATCATCTATCACTGTTGCAGTGACATCTCTCCTTCAGCTCACACCTATGACCACATTTGGTGGTAGGGGCGAGGGGATTCCTTTTGATCAACTGACTTAGGAATAAAAAGAAATACCTGGGAACTAGGTGAGACACAGGAACACCAATTAAGGATGCTGTAACAATAAACCAGAAAAGAGGAGACAGTGACTTGGTCAGCTGTAGGTGTTCCCTATACAACCTACTTTGGGGAAGGTGGAAGAAAATAGTCCCACGATATAATTCATATAGTCTATACTCCTAATTATTAAGGTGACTCTTTCAAATACAATCAGACATTGCTGATTTATTATTGTTTTTTTTTTTTATTTTACTCTTATCTCATGATTACTCTGCTATTACAAAAACATGTTATCAATTATCTTATTTGTATGAGTATGGCTGAATTTTTTTCCCCCAAGTGTATGTTTTATACTTGTCTAAACTATTCAAGTGGACAATAGAATTAGTGTTCACTCTAATTGTTTACTAATAACTTACACTGGTAGCTTATACTGGAAGAATTGAACTGAGCACTATCAGTCAGGATTCAACTAGAGAAGCAGAACCAGTAGGATGTTACATTATAAGAGTTATTGCAACAAATCGGCTTATGTGATTGTAGGGGCTAGCTTGGCAAATCTAAAATCCAAAAGGTGGGCCATGAGGAAGGGCATGGGCTAAAGCTGATTTCTCTAAAATTTCTTCTTCCCCAGGGAAGTCTCAGTTTTACTTTTAAGACCTCTCAAATAATCTCCCTTCTTTAAAGTCAATTTATTATAGGCTTTAATCATATCTACAAGATGCCTTTGCAGTTAATTGAATAACTAGGGACTATGGTCTAGACAAGTTCACACATCAAAAGATCATCATAAATACCATAGTAAAGGCTACTATGTAAATGCAAAATGTTACCATTGTTCTGAAAAAAAAAGTAATCTTACTTTTTTAAGCTTCAATTTTTCTCTAAAAATAAGCAAATTGAATTTGACTAATTTTTTCGTTTGATCAGTATTTACTTATTCATTCATTTGTCAACAATGCACTGTACTACTCACTCTTATTCATTCCATCAACAAATCCTGCCAGTTCTGCCTTCAAAATATGTTGAGGATCCTACTACTGCCTTGTTTACTGTTACCATCCTGCCTGAGTCACTGTTTCCTCTTTTCTGGTTTATTGTCATAGCATCTTTAATTGGTCTTCCTGCATCTCACTTCATCCCCACCACAATTTAATTTCAGTATAACACCTAGTGTAATTCTTGAAAATAGCACATTACTCCCCTGGTTAAGTCTTTCAAACAATTCCTTTGTCACTCAAAGTAAAAGCCCAAGTCTTTTCTGTGGTCTGTGCATTCATTCCTACATGATCTGAGCCCACTACCTCACTCTCATCACCCAACTCTTTCACACTTCTTCACTGTATTCCAGTACCATAGGCTTTATGCCTTTGCTCCAACATCCACTGCAGGGCCTTAACACATATCTTTTGCTCTGGCCAGAATGAGAAATCTGCTTTGTTTCCTCACTTCCTTCAGGTGATAGCTTAATTGTTATCTTTTCATAGTGGTCTTTCTGAGTCACCCCTTAGTAAATAGCCCCCTCTTGCAATATCATAATGTTCTATCTCCCTTTTTAGTCTTATTCTTCTTCGTATCTATCACTTTATATCTATTACTTTGCATCTATCACTTTGCTTTGTTTACTGCAGTGCCTAGAGCAGCGACTAGGTCGTGGTTGACATTCAAAAATATTTGTTGACCGAATGAAAGGTAGAAAGATGTTTTCTGGTTGTTGAGTCAGAAAAAAAAATCTAAATTCACTTATCTGAGAACTCTATAGAGCTTTTATGTTGAGAAAAATTCTTCTCTATATCAAATTTGTTAGGAAATTCTCTGCTTTTTTTCTTTTTTGAATAGTATTTTGATGTTGTTTCTCCCTTGACCATTCATTGAATAGGTGTTTCTATGGTTACAGTGTTATTTCTAGTCAGAATCCTGCTGCGGAAAAACCTGATTTTGGTATCTCGATAAGTCAAGATTCCCCTCATGTACTATTATAATACAGATGAATTTTCACAAATCAGCTTCCTGAATCATTCACCAAATTAGTTGGAGAGGTGGAATGGAAGACATATTTAGCGATCAAGTCTAGAGTTCTGAAAAATGGCATTGTAGGAAATAGACAAAATGAGTTACCAATACATTTGCTCATCAGAGAAGGTTCTAGTGAAATCAATTCAATTTTACTTTGCTTCCTATCGGTGGGACCCTGACATACCAGTTGTTATTAAGCTTTCATCTTTATAACCAATAGAGTTGTGGATCCTTTAGGCTCCTTATTTTTTCTGTTCTATTCTGGGGGTAGGAATAAAATATAGACAAGAGTACCTCTAGAGCTTAATTTGTGAGTTTACTCCAGAAAACAAATGAGGTATGGCTAATGTTGACATTCAGTGAGTACATAGGGATCTGGCTTTGCTAGAACATCACAGAAGAGCTAACCATACAATTTAGGCATATGCTTTAGCTCCTTGAATTCAATTTCTATATGCATTGCTAGTGTAGAGAACCAGTGAGAAGATAGAAAATGTTTTTAGCTTTGTCTCAATTTCTTTTGGGTGCTACCTCTTCTATCCTGGCTGTTTATCTTCCCACTAATCTCCAGTCTAGCTCTTATTGCTCATAATCTGCCCAGGCCTATACCATATACAGTCCTGTTCTTTTTGAATTGTGAAAATGTGGAAAGATTTCTGCGGCTATATGGATATCTTGATAAAATCTTTAAAATAAGGAACTCTGCGAAATGCAAATTAATTTGCATATGTACAATACAAATAAAGTGACTGTTTCATGTCCAACCCCAGTTTTCTAAGGAACTCAAAGCCAATGTCAATTTAATCATTGAAAAGCAGTTTATATTTTTGTTGAAATCTATCCAAAATATGGCAAGAAAAACTACATTTTAAGGTATAGAGCAATATGTGCTTTGCTGGGGCTCTACTTATCTAACTCTGCTTGACAAGCCTGTACCTTTACCACATTTAAAAAAAAAAATTGTTCAGGACTTATAGTGTTTCTCAGAGTACAAATTATTCTTGAAAGAACTAAGCTTTAATTCATTTATTTATTTAACAAGCATTAACTGAGCATATACTAGGAACTATATATTCTGGTACATAGCTATAAAAACTGGCCTCTGAGTTTAACAGAATCATTATATTGTGTATGTATTCTGGAGTAGGGTAAGGAGATATTATATCATCAGCATATCATCGAGTAAGTTGTAATAAATCCTGAGAATCAAATAAATGCCTAAAATCATAAAAGAGTTTCTGATTCTTCTGTATAACTCAATTTCTCATTTCCTTGGTGAACAGTTTCATTGATTCTCCATCATTAAAATGTTTCCTCCACTATCCCTTCCAAATTGAAAAGAATCCAAGGCATCACTCCAACCTGAGTCTTAAGAACCACCTTTTTGCAGATGTACTTTATGACTAAATCGCTCTCTCTGCCTGACATAGGTCATTAGCTTCTTGACTGAGATCCATGACTTTTTCTAAGTCAATTTCTGCACTCACTAGCTGTTATTTCACAAATAATAAATAAAAAATGGTGATGACTCTCTGAGTCTTTATGATCTACTCTCTGCTTTCTAAAACACATTTTTTATTTCTTCTGCTAGAGAATATGGCAAATGCCTCTTAAAGTTAGTTTGGCTGTTCTAACCAATATTTTTAAAAAGCTGAATGAATGTTAATAGAATCAATAATTAGGTGAAGTGAGTTCCCAGAACTGTGGAGATTGAGTATAAAAAATATGGCACCTTATCTTGGCCCGGGAAAGGTATAGCTGTTTGGTTTCTTATTTAATCAATTGTAGATCAAAGGGAAATTTTGCTTAATAAAATGAATTGAGTCATGCATAGTTGGCTCTGGGGCATGTTCCTTTCAGAATATGACTTGAAAGCTACACTTTCAATTTCTCCTAACCAAAATGGCCTCAGACTCTCAAGTCCTTCATAGGATTTCATCTAATATAATTTCCTGAGGTTGAAATGAGAACGCTTAAAACACTACAGGTTTCATGCCATAGAGTCACATATGACTTAGAAAATGGGGAGAACTGCACCACAGTCCCATGATGTAAGCAGGACAAGTCTAAGCATACACCCATTTTGCTGATCCATTTTCTCTGACTTCACATTGGCCTCAAAGTTATGGCTGTCTTGGGGTCTTCCCTCTTGTTTAGACTATTTTTATGGAGCCTTTCATAATAGCCATGGCTATTAAAATGTTCATATTTAATTAGGAAGCCAAATGTTTGGATTAGTGGTGAAATTTTTAAATTATTAAGAAAAAGTTAGACAAATATCCGGTTGCTTTTAAATTTATGTTTGGTATCAAATAACTAAGTATTTAACTTTCTCACTGAATTTATCAGTTTTATTCAGTTAGTGAACCTCATCCAATTAAATGTTGTTCATATTAGAACTCATCCTTTATTTTATTTTATTTTTTGTACTGTTGTATATTTGGCTATATTTATCATCTAAATGCACTTAAACAGGCTTATATCCATACATTAGCTCTCATATTTTTACCAGATAAGATAGATAGACTCAAAATAATTTTATGTTTCTAAATCCTCAGGTAACATTTAGGTTTAATGTAATACAATGTTGATTTTGAAGGTTATAAAGCCATAACCTTATTATATATACTTTTAATGTACATAATTTGTATAAATAAATTTAGATGTACAGAAAATGAGTAGTAATGGCATAGAACTCTGTGCATATAGATAGAACAAGAAGGCATTTATTTAGACTGCCAAGAATTCCAAGTTTGTTGTATAACATTTGAAACTGATAGAGGAGAGCATGCTGTAGACCTGCATATTCCTGACAGTTCATTTTCATTGTGATGGCATCACTGGTATGGAACTCTCATGAGTCAAAAGTTATGCTAGACAGATCAAATGTCTGGAAGAGCAGTTTTTCTTAAAGTGAGGTGTGCTTCAAGCTTGTGATCGTTGATGTTTTAATATATTGTTTTTGCGTCACTCTACTAGACTACTGTGAGCTAGTATATTTCAGGTCACAAAGGATGTTCTGCAGATGTTTTAATATTCTCCACATATATTTTATGAATGATCAAATAGTCTCATTGGAATATACATCTGTTTTTAGGTGAAAAGAAACACATGGCTACCTCTCAGATGAGAACAGCCACCAGGTAACACTGAGAATTTTTTATGATAATGTTTACATTAGGAAAATCAGTCCTAAACAACAGACAGTTTTTTCTGTTCAATTGCACATCTATGCATTTTGTTTTAGTGACATTTAATTGAATTAATTTTGTTTGAACTTGACCCAGGCTGCTGTAAATTTAGTACATAAAGGCATTCCCTAACAATGGTTAAAGAAATTCTTTACAGGGGACGTTTGGTCAAGCACTCAAAAAAATGCTTTGTTAAAACCATGTCTACTGTTTAGATCTTCTAGTATTTGCCAAATTAAAAAAAAAAAAAGAGGAGGGCTGATTTTCATATTTTGCTATTTCTTACCTGCTAAATTTTACCTATTTTTTTCCTCCAGCCTTGCAATAAGACAAAAAAAAAAAAAAATCAACAAAAATGTAACATGGACCAAAATTTAATAATGCATTAAATGTATATAGTTTATTACTTCCAAGGACCTGTACTATTATTAGCTTATTCTTAATAATGCTTACAGTTGACCTATTAAATAGGTCAAAATTGTGAGTGATTTTTCTAAATGAATGACAAATGAAAAACAAAATAGTGCCAATGAATGAAAAGGTAAAAAGAACTGATAGATCTATTCAAACTTCTATAAAGGTTCAGGGGTGGAGGCAGCCACTAACCAGGTACCACCTGAAATATTTGGGAATCTACGCAGCCCACATAGGTACATGGTACCTGGCCAAAACACTTTTGACACACCAGAAGTGTAGGGACACTAGGAAGAATTTTGTAAAGATTTTTTGAGAATTCCTAGGTTTTTAAATTATGACCCTTGATCCACAACTTAAAATTCACATGCTATAAAGAGATTTAAGTCCTGGATGCACTTCTAAGTGTAAACTAGCTTGCTCTTAAAGATCCAGAAGGCCACATCTACTGTTGCCATATACAAGTGATTGAAGACTTCTGTTAGTGGCCTTACAAAGCACTTTTCTTTATTGTTCTGGCTACGTGGCACAGAACCAGCTCAAGCCTGGTTTCTTCTCAGTCTTCTATTAATGTCTCCTCACAGGAGGCCTAGAGTATAGCTGTTATTGTTTTTGTGCAAGGAGTCTATCTCAATGACCTTCTGTAGAGCCAGTAAGCTGTGTGCCTGTGACCAACTCAATTATATCACAGACTAGACAGAACACCTTACATTGGGTCTGGTGAATGGACCAAGAAGCAAAATGATAAATCTTTATTTGTTGTTGAACAGGAGGAAAAGAGACCCCTAACCCCACCCCAATTTTCTTTTTCATGGTTTCCTGATACTGCCTCCTGAATAAAATCAAAAGTAAGCAGCCTATAAATTTTGCACGTTTCCAATACTAAAAGCTGATAAAGTTTATTGTACTTATAAAATGAATAGCAGGAAATGCTTTCAGTTTCCTATTTACAGGTCTCTGGGGAGATTTCAGGAATAATTTATTGCTTCAATTATAAAAAAATGTTATATCCTTTCAAATATGCTTTCTTCTTTTGCTTTCCTTTTTCTCTTAGGTATTGTATATTTGAACCAACACGTAAGTGACCATGTGCTCAGACAATCTCAAGCCTTCTGTTACATACTCTTATTCCTGTTTTATCTCTTTAATTGCCTCTTTAACGATAATTCTCTGATAAGTTTTCATTTTTCCCTCTATTTCTTTATTCTCCTTTTCTTTAGTTAACAAATAGACTGGTCTTTCATTGTATCTAAGCTTTCTCCTATTTCATGTTTGTATTCTGGAAGCACCACATATGTAGCCATGCCCTCACAAATTTGTGAGATTACCATATGGCTGATAGTCTGCAACTGGAAATATAAAACGTCTATTTCTGGTAATGCTCACTCAAACATTGTTATTGCTTTATATGGAAGAAAATCTCTGAATTTCAAATATTCAAGAAAAGAGTAGGGAGAGGAGGGTGCTTAGATAAACCTCTGGTGCCACCTCTGCTTATTGATTAGCCACTACTGTTCACAGGTTCTAGAAAACTGGTCTTTCCCTGGACATAAAAATAGCAATGACTGTGGGGATCATCTGGTGTGATATCATCTTTCATTCACACCACTCATGGTTTCATTATTTCTGAAGTGCTGCATTTTGAAATCGAGTTTGGGCTTGAATTATCACCCTATATTTTTGGATTCAATGCACATTTAACCTTTTCTTAATTAATTGCACTTATTCCACACACTATCCTGCAAGGCAGAGGTAGCAGCAGCCTCATCTTAGTTTCAGGATGAGAAGTGAGAGAATAATGTTGTGTTTCTTTATTTATCACAAATAAATAGGAGGTCATCCAAGAATGCTGGCTAAAAATTTAGAAATTGAGTTTGCCAAGTGAGGTTTATAAAATGTAGAAGTGTCTTCACATATGCCTTTTACAAGAAGATTATTTATATTCTTGTATGAAAAGGCATGGTGCAAAATAATAAATACTATTTCAAATTATTAATAAAGTACCTTGTTAATTGTTATTTTAAAGTAACAATGCCTGAAATTTATTGGAGCTTACTACATGCCAGAAATTGATATATGTTATGTTCATATTTTCTTATTTAAACTTTATAATAAACCTGAGAAAGAAACTATTGTCATCAATTTACAGAAGAGAAAAATGGGGTTCAAATAGGTGAAGTAACTCACTCAGGTCACATAGGTTGTAGAAGATGGAGCCAGGTTTAAAACTCAGCTCTGTTTGACTCTAAATCTGGGCTATCATCAAATGTAATTTTAAAAGTCCAATTTTGAATTGCTATATAATCTCCTATGAAGTAATTGTTTTTAAAGACATTATGTAAACAATTGGAAGTGGTTTGCCTTTTTTATCTTTTGGTTTTTGTTTCAGTAAGAGAAATAAAGATAACATCCTACTATGTCTGATTTTTTATTAAAAAGATATACTCTTGCAGCAGAGTAGAGATGACATAAACAAGAGAAATATTAATAATCAAACACATTAGATATTGATTATATATAACCTACAAAATTTAATTTTTATTCCTAAAACTTAAGCAATTTCTTGCCTAAAACTGTGGATAAAGAAGAATTCTCTGTAACCTACTACAAAACACTATTTATCTTGTCTAGTGCACAGTATAACTCTGCACAATAATATCCTTTTAGATGTCCGAAATTAAGTAAAAATGAAACTTTTGGTCTTAAACAGTATTGATGAACAGTATAAATACTGAAATTCTTGATAAATTACCATATCTCTAAATTAGGCACTCAGAGATTTGTGCAATTGGGTCCAAACCTCTTTCTGTTTCTTTTACTGAACATAAATACTCTTCAGCCAAACTGGTCTCTAGAACACTTTTCTGTGTTTCTTCTCTTTGAAATGTATTCTTTCCTGTTAGCTCCCTTCCATTCCATCCTTTATATCTTTTTTGTACTGTTTTTGTGTCTTTATACATAGAACTATCTTGTTCTGTAGTTATTTGTCTAATAACTTTCCCTTAGTGGTTATAATCATCTTTAGGTCAAAAATAGGTTTGTCCTTTGTTTCCCCAAAAATGTTTTAATCAGTTTTTTTTTAAATGCTTTCATTTTATGTCATCTATCTTGGAACTCAGTCCTCAAACAAAATTTTAAGTAGACTTTATTATTAAGAATTTTTTGAGATTTACAGAAAAACTGAAAAAATAATACAAAAAATTTTTATATATTTCATACTCAATTTCTTCTGTTAACATCTTACATTAGTGTAGTACATTTGCCAAAATTAATGAACCGACATTGATGCATTAGTATTGACTAAAGTCCATATATATAGATTTCCTTAGTTTTTTAAGAAATCTATTCCAGGATCCCATAACAATATCATGTTATAGTTTTCACACCTCCTTAGGCTACTATTGGCTATGTCAGTGTTGCAGACTTGCCTTGTTTTTGATGACCTTGGCAGTTTTGAAAAGTCTTGGTCAAGTATTTTATATGGTGCCACTCTACTGGAATTTGTCTGATGTTTTCCTGATGAATAGACTGGGGTTATGGAATTTGGAAGAGGAAAATCCCAGAGGCAAAGTGCCATTTTCATCACATAATGTCAAAGGTGTATAGCATCATTGTGATTTATCACTGTTGCTATGACATTGTTTATTTAGATGAAGTATTATTTTCCAGGTTTTTCCACTGTAAACTTGCCCCACCCTTTCCTACTTTGTACTGTTTGGAAGAAAGTCTCTCTGTGTGGCCTACAAAGGGAGTATAGGCCTTGAGAAGGGTAGAGTATCTACATAAATAATTTAAAATTCTGTTGCAAGAGAGATTTGTCTCTTTTCCTCATTTATTAAATCACGTATTTATGTCAGTATGGACTAATGGATATTAATTTTATATTTTGTGTCTGAGTCTAGTAGCACTTTATTTTGTTCCTCAAATTGTTCTAGTTTTAGTCATTGGGAGTTCTTTTAGTTGGCTCCTGTGTCTTTCAATATATCCTAATTAGTATAGGGTTTTTTAAATTTATTTTTATTTATTTATTTATTTATTTATTTATTTATTTATTTATTTATTTATTTATTTATTTATTTTGCACTGCTTTACTTTCTGGCACTATATGATGCTCCAGGCACATCTTGTATATTTCTTGCCTATACTAGAATCAGCCATTTCTCTAAAAAGCCTTGGTTCTTCTTATTAAACAATAGTATTAGAATCCAAGACCTGGACACTAAGTGCGCTAAGTATTACTGGTATGTCATTACTTCTAGACCTATCAGCTGACATAGCAAAAAAGTATATGAATTTATATCAATCCATGTATTTGCATATATCTATAAATATTTCTATATGTAACCATCTGTATCTATATTAATTTAAACATATGATGTCTGATGTCTCCAAGTCTAATTCATTACCACAAGGATCATTCTAGCCTCATCCTATTGTTTATCTGTAAATTCCCACTCAATCAATGAGAAACCTGGTTCCCACTAATGGCTATGCACTTAATTGTTCAAATCCAGCATTTATATACAGTGGTTTCAGAATTATTAACCTATACTCTCATGGAGCACAGCTTTTCAACTATAGAGCTTACGTGCAGTTCCCTTACCTCTAGCCTAATAGACTCTACTCATTTTCAAAGTTACTTAGGTCAGCACCTTTTGCCCACCCTTTTTAGTAAGCTTCTTTCACACATTTATAATAAATTTAGGTTGACTTATCACAAGCTGCATTCTTTTGTTAGATCTTCTGCCCTTCTGAATAGTTCTTTTTTGTTTGCATTAATTAATGTTCACTCTTTTTGCTTTAAAGTTCTATAGGTTTTGAATAAAAAATACTGCCTAGTATTGTATAGAATAGTTTCACTGCCATAAGTTACAACAACAACGAATAATACCTATGCTTCACCTATTCAGTCTTTCTCCCTTTCCCTCAAATTCTTGTCAACCATCAATATTTTTACTGTCTCTATAGTTTTTCCTCTTCCTATATAATGTCATAAAACTCAAATCATATGTAGCCTTTCATACTGGCTGTCTTCATTTAGCCATTTACATTTAAATTTCCTCCATGTCTTTTTATGGCTTGATAGCTCTTTTTTCAGTGCTGAATAATATCCCATTTTATGAATATACCACAGTTTATTTATTCATTTACTGATTGAAAAACATCTTGGTAACTTCTGGTTTGGGGTTTATTATGAATAAAGCTACCATAAGCATTTAATGCAGACTTTTGTGTGAACATAAATCTAGGAATTTAATTGCTGGTTTATCTAGTAAGACTGCATTTAGCTTTGTAAGACACTGATAAACCTGTCTTCCAAAGTAGCTATACATTTTACATTCCCACCAGCAAGCAATAAGAGTTCCTGTTGCTCTAAATCGCCACCAGCATTCAGAGTTGTTAGTATTTAGGTTTTTAGCCATTCTAATAGGTGTGTTATGTTATCTCATTGTTGTTTTAATTTGCATTACCCTGAGGATGTGATGTGAAACATCTTTTCATATGCTTATTTTCCATATGTATATCTTTTTGGTAAAGTATCTGTTAAGACCTTTGGTCCATTTTTAAGTTGTTTTCTTCATTTTAAGTTGTTTTCTTATTGTTGAGCTTTAAGTACTTTGTATAGTTTGGATCAGTTCTTTATTAGGTATATCTTTTGAAAACGTTTGCTTCCGGTTTGTGGCTTGTCTTTTTATTCTCTTAACAATGACTTTCACAAAGCAGAAGTTATTAATTTCTATAAAGTCTAACTTATTAATTTTTTCTCTAATGGATCATGCTTTTGTTGTATCAAAAAAACTCATTGTCAAACCCAAGGTTACCTAGATTTTCTCTTTTTGTTCTTCTGGAAGTTTTATAGTTCTGAATTTTACATTTAAGTGTAGGACCCATTTTGAATTCATTTTTTATGAAAACGTAAGTTCTGTGTCTAAACTAACTTTTTTGTAAATGAACATCCAATTGTTCACCATTTGTTGAATAGATTATCTTGTCTTCATTGAATTGCCTTTCTGACTTTTTCAAAGATCAATTGATTGTGTTTGTGGGGGTCTATCTCTGGTTCTTTATTCTGACCTGTTTATTAATTTGCTTGTTCTTTGAATAATACTACACTACCTTGATCACTATAGTTTTATAATAAGTCTTGAAGTCAAAATTGTCAGTCTTCCAATTTTGTTCTTCATTTTTGTGCTGGCTATTCTGGGTTTTTTGGCTTTTCATATAAACTTTAAAATTATTCTTTTAGATATTTACAAAATTGCTTGTTGGAATTTTTATTAGGGTTGTATTGAATATATAGAGTTGGGAAGAATTGACATCTTAATAATATAAAGCCTTTCAATTTATAAACTTGGAACATCTCTATATATAGATTTTCTTTGCTTTTTTTCATCAGAATTCTTTAGTTTCCCTGATAGAAATCCTGTATCTATTTTATTAGATTTATACCTAAGAATTTCCACCTCTGTTGCTATTTTAAATAGTATTGTGTTCTTAATTTCAAATTACAGTTCTTTGTTGCCAATATATGGAAAAATAATTTACTCTTGTATATTATATCCTAAGACCCTGCTATAATCAATTGTTAGTTCCAATTATTTTCTTTTTTCTTTTAACTGTCTGGTTTTTTCTACATAGACAATTATTTCATCTGGGAAGGACATTTTTAATTCTTTCTGTCCAATCTATATACCTTCCCCCCTTTTGTTATGTTATTGGAATGGCTAGTATGATGTCCATTATGAGGCTAAATAGGAGTAGTGAGAGGGGACATTCTTGCCTTTTCTCTATCAGAGAGAAAGCTTCCAGTTTGTCACCATTAAGTATAATGTTACCTGGAGGTTTTTGGAAGGTATTCATTAACAAGTTGAACAAATTTCTCTCCATTCCTAGGCTCCTGAGAGTTTTTATAATAAATAGGTATTGGATTTTATCAAATACTTTTTCTTTATCAATAGCTTTGATTATATATTTTTTTCTTTAGCATGTTGGTATGGTGACTTACATTAACTGATTTTCAAATGCCAAACTAGTGTTGCATATCTAGAGTGAATTCCACTTGGTTGTGATTTTAATTTCTTTTTATACATTGTTAGATTTGATTTGCTAATATTTTGTTGAAAATTTTTGCATCTATATTGGTCTAGAGTTTTCCATTCTTATTGTGTCTTTATCTGGTTTGGGCATTAGGGTCATATTGGCCTCATTAAATGAAATAGGAATTACTTTATCTGCTTCTAATTTCTGGAGCAGATTATAGAGAGTTGATATCATTTCTTCAAAACTTGGTAGATTTCACCAATAAAGCCGTCTGCCCTGGTACTTTCTGTTTTGGAAGGTTGTTAATTATTGACTTAATATCTTCAGTTGATATAGGCCTATTTGGATTATCTATTCTTTTTTGAGTTTTCATAGTTTTCATCTTTCAAGGAATTGGTCCACTTCATCTTAGTTATCAAATGTGTGGTCATAGAATTGTTTGTAGTATTCCTGTATTATCCTTTTAATGTCCATAGGTAATTAGTAATTAAACCATCTTTTATTTCTGATACTAATAATTTGTGTCTTTTGTCTATTTTTTTTTTCTGGTTAGCCTGACTTGGGGTTTATCATTTTTTCTAGTATCTTCAAAGAACCAGTTTTTATTTTGTTGATTTTGACTATTGTTTTCCTGTTTTTAATTTCATTAATTTCTCCTCTAATTTCTATTATTTTCTTCTGTCTGTAGCTTAAATTTCTCTTCTTTCTCTAGTTTCTTAAGGTGGAAACTTAAACTATTAATTTATGTGTTATCTTTACCTTTACAAGCATATGGATTTAATGTTTTAAATTTCTCTCTATGTATTGCTTTCACTGAATACTACACATTTTCATAAGTTGTATTTTTATTTTCATTTAGTTAAAATATATTTTGAAAATTTATCTTCCAAATTCTTTTTTGATTTCTGTGTTATTCAGTACCATGTCTCTTAGCCTCCAAATATTTGGGATTTTTCAGATATCTTTCTGTTATTGATTTCTATATTAATTCAATTGAGATCATAGAAGATACTTTGTATGGGTTATATTATTAAAAAAATTTAAGGTCTGTTTTATAACCCAAAGAATGGTCAATTTTAGTGAATCTTCCATATGCGTTAAACAAGAATGTGTATTCTGATGTTGATGAATCAAGAATTCTATAAATGTGAGTCAGGTCAAATTGATTAACAGTGCTGTTTGAGTCAACTCCATCCCTACTGATTTTCTACCTTCTTGATCTACTAATTACTATTATATGAGGGTCAGTGAGTTTCTAGCCACTATAGTAAATTTGTCATTTCTCCTTGCAGCTCTGTCAGTTTTTTCCTCACATATTTCAACACTCTGTTAGGTGCATACACATTCATAATTGTTATGTTTTTTGTTTATGTTTCTTGTTTTGTTTTGTTTTGCTTTTGGAGAATTGACCTCTATCATTATGTAATGCCTCTCTTTATCTCTGATGATGTACTTTTTCTGAAGTCTGCTTTATCTGAAAATATAGCTACTCCCACTTTTCTATATCTTTCTCCATTTTACTTTTTACCAATTTATGTTTTTTATATTTAAAATGGGTTTCTAGCATAGAACATATATAGGCAGGGCTTGTTTTTAATTCACTCTGATAATCTCTGTCTTTAATTGATAGATTTAGACCAATTTCTTCTTAAATAGAGTCTAAGCCTCGTTCAGTTATAATCCACTACTATAATACTGGAGTTCTGTGTATACTGAAGTTCTATGTATGAAGTGGGGAAGAGGAATTATTCTATAATCTTATAATTAAATTTCGGTTTTTCGTGGGCCTGTATCAACAGGCTGTGACCTTCACAAGTATTTCTTTACCTTAAACCTTCCACCCCTTCTCACACCCCCCACCCAGCCTTTATAAAAAACAGAAAAGATTGAAGCAGTTAGAATTGGGGAAATACCCCTCTCCCAGCTGAAATATTGCTCAGGATAAAGTCTTTTTTTCACTGGAGAGCAGGTCTTTGTTATGGAGAGTGCTCTGGTTCTGTTTCCAAATGGTCACTTTTTCCTTCCTATTACCAGAGAAATAAAATGATTTTTTTTTTGTCTCAATCATAAGAACCTGTTAGTGTTCCTGAAGGTTTGAACCCATTGAGGAATAACTCCCCCACCCCCAAGACTGTAGCTTCCAAAATTTTCTCACTCATAAAAGTACACACTTAGCCTCCAGCAACTTATCAAAATAGCTATTTAAACATTTCTACCATTACTGGCTCCAATGGCTTCTGCCCCAGGTAAGATGATCTTGACTGTTATTTTCCATGTTTGCCTGTCTCTTAGATTTCAAGATGAGAGTTTCTCTTGTGACTTTGATGGACCTGCCCAAAGAAAGTCATTAAATTTAATTTTTTTCAGCTTTTTTTATGTTGTGAGGATGGAAGCAACAATGTCTAAGCTCTTTACGTGTATGAGCTCTACTTCATTCTGTATACCTCCAAGATTCCAGTACAGTGTCTTGTATGAGCTATTTTTTGTTGAATAATTAAATTAGCAGATAAAAATAAACCAACTTTAGGCACAGCTGAACAAATTTTCCCAATTTCTCTAGAACTGCTTATTAGCAATAAAGTTAAAAAACACTGGGAAAAAAATGTAGAATAACCATAGTTCTCTAATGCTTTCAAAACATATTTTGTGTGATTTGGATTAGAAAACAATTACATAATGTAAAAATTATTAAAACTATTTTTAAAATTTTTTAGAAATGTAATTTTTTAAATTGATAAACCAATATTTGATTATATTCTTGTTTCCAAAATTTCAAGCAATGAATAAACACATAGATTGAAATGTGAAAATATCCCCTTAACCACAGCTTGCCATTCCACTTCCTATTAATAATGCAGTTTTATTTATTTTTTTAATGTTTTCAAGATCTTGTCATGTCATCATATACAAGTTTCCCTCCACTACTCTTTTATGTGACAAATATTTATTGTGGACCTTTCGTAAAGATATGGAAAACCTGAATTACTCAAACATTGCCAGTGAGAATATAAAATGGTATAGCCACTCAGTTTGGTGGTTTCTCTAAAAATTAAACATACAACTATATGGCACACAACTGTGCATTTATCCTAGAGAAATGAATACATGTTGATGCAAAAACCTGTACACTACTGTCTATTGCAGCTTTATTTATAATAGCCCAAACTGGAAATGACCCAAACGGTAAATGGTTAAACAAACTGTGGTAAATTCATACTATGGAATATTACTCACCAAAAATAAGTAAGTAAGTAAATAAATAAATAAATAAATAAATAAATAGAAAAAAAGAAGAGAACATAAAAATATTCTGTATTTTGACTATATCAGTTTTAATTTCCTGGTTGTAATATTGTACTATAGTTTAATAAAATGTTAGCATTGGAGGAGATTGGATCAAGGGTATACAGAACCCTCTGTATTATTTGTTACAACTCTCTCTCTCTCTCTCTCTCTCTCTCTCTCTCTCTCTCCTTCCTCTCTCTTCTGCCCCTATAATGTTAAGAAGACATAATTTAGTTTTATTATGTTGTTATCTGGTATTATATGTTCTAGTCTTCCATTCCCAACTATAATATAAGCTTCTTGAGAGGACATATAAAGTGTCAGGTAGCACAGTACTGAGTACTTGGCAGGCATTCAATACATGTTTTATGTAATCACCTGGATATTTGGTCCAACGGTCCCCTTTGGTTTACCAGCATAGACAGCCCACAACTGCAGACTTCTTAAAGTCAGTTCCTTTAGCCACTTTGCAGCTCTGCCTCTTCTTCCTCCTTAAAATTCTTTTTTCTTGATTTCTATGACCAATCTTCTTTTGATGCCCCTAGTTATTTCATCTATCTTGTGACTCATTCTCTGATACTTCATCTTTCCAAACTCAAAATACAAATGTTACTTAAATTATATAACTTGACTTCTTTCATTTTTTTCTTCTCTAATTTCCATTGATAATTTCAACCATGTACCATGTTTCTGATTTTTCATTAAAGAGTCTTTACAAATGGGGCCATCATTTTCCTGTTTCATCTCTGGTCTCCCTGCAGTGATTATGAACATGGGCTTTAGAAATATATAACTTTGATTTTAAACAAAGCCTGTATTTTTTTCCACTTGTGTTAGAAACTCCTAATGTACTACTTCATATCATGTTGGCCCACTATTTAATCCAGCCATTGCTCTATCAACCAACTGCAAAAAACATACAACCTGACAGCACTTCAAGTTGGCTCTACCACATATCTCCTACTTCTCCATCCTTGGCTCCTATGCTTCATGTGGCAAAACCTGCTCAGCCATTCAGACATGAGTATATAGGGCAACCTTTGACCAGTCGGGGTGGCAGATTGAGAGCTTATGGATAAGTGGTTATCTTTTCAGCCTGTCAGGCAGGCAGTTCTGTGACTTTTTCTCCTTGATTCCTCAGTTGCCTGTTATATTAACCTGCTCGATAACATATCCTTGAATTGTCATTTCCTTCTTTCTGATTTCACTTTTTTCAGATTATAGTTATGTTCATTAAGGTCTCTTCCAAAATTAAACTTCATGAAATCTAGTCCTTGTCTCAGGCTTTGCTTTCTAGGTAAGCCAAGCCTAAGAATCACTGTCTGGACTGACAAAGTAGACTACTTGTATTTTATTTTATATGGTATATGGAAAAGTCACTGAAAATTTACCAGCTGTAATATAAGAGGATCAGTGTATTTCCAGGTTGTAGGATAAACTGAGTAGCAGAAATTAGGAGGCTTTCATATTAGTGCAGGGATGGGTAATAAGAACCCAAACTATTGGCTTAAAAAGGTAGGGATGATAATGGACATTGTGCAGGACTTGGGAGATGATCTGATATTGCTCAGGGGTAGAAGGTTAAAAGGATAAGTGAAAAAGATACTTTTGTAGCTTAAAGCCTATATTCCCCTCTGTCCCCACCATAATTCACATGTTGAAGTGCAAACTTTTAATACCTCAGAATGTGACCTTATTTGGTTTGTTGCTGATGTAACTAGTTAAGATGATGATATACTGGAATAGGGTGGGCCCCTAAAGCAATATGATTGGTATCCTAATAAAAAAAAAAAGGAAATTTTGAACACAGATTGCACACAAAAACACCATGTGAAGATGAAGGCAGATTTGGGGTGATTCTTCTGTAAACCAACAAATGCCAAAGATTATTAGCAATCCACCAGAAGCCAAGAGAGAGTCATGGGACAGATTTCTCCTTCATAGCCCTCAGAATTAATCCTGCCAATAGGATTCCTAGCTATTGGAACTGTGAGAGAATGAATGTCTATTGTTTAGGCCATAAAGTTTGTGATACTTTGTTATGGCAGTCCTAGGAAGCAAATATACTAGCTAACTCGATGCCATCAGTATGAATAAGGAAACTAATGGGGGAACTCAGTTGAGGTGAGGACAAAAGTAGAGATGGGACAGTGCTTCAGTTTGGAGCATACTTAATGTATCAAAAAGGTAATATAGAGACATGAGTGCAAATTACAATTTTTGTGTGATAGGGCAAGAAACGTGGTCCCCATTAATTTAGTCGGGAAGGAAAGCATTACATGAAAAGGGCAGAACTCATCCTCTGCATGAGAGTAATGAATCTGCACTTGAAAAAGTATGCTCACTTCCTTAAGCCTTAGATGGATAGAGAGGAACAAATTAGGTAAACTGGATCCATTCAGATAAGGAATTTCTGAGAATAAAGAATTGGCTTTGAGCAAAGATGAAAGGAAAGAAATGTACTTAGCAAGACTAAGTGATGATTAAGTAGGATTTGATGATAAGGGACACATTTTAAAAATGGAGCTTCAAATTAGACTTTAAGTGATGCAAAGAGAAAGATGCATGCATTTTACCAGTTTTATTATAAATATGGGAAAATATTTCTGCAATATGGATGTGGAAAAGACCTTTAATAACAATAACAAAGTGGGAGTATGAGTAAGATAAACAAATTAGGTAAAAGAAAAAAATTAGAGTCTGGAATAAAAAAACATTTGCATTGAGAACACTAAAGGACAAATGAAAATAGAAAAAAACATATGACTGGTAATGGGTTAATATCCAAAACTCATAGTGTTCCTATTTGAAAGAAGTGATTAGTTTAATTTTAAAATAGGAAAATTATGTGAAAAGATAATATATTCAGGTAGATGCATAAATGACCAACAGACGGTTGAAAAGATACTCAACATCCCTGATCATCAAAACTTGCAAATTAAAAGTATTATATTTTTCTTATATTAGAAAAGTTTTTAGAGGATTAAAATTCATAACTTTGGTAAAAGTACAGAGAAATTGGTACTTTTGTACACTGGTAGGGATTAAAATGGGTCTAGACACTTTCGAGCCAATTTTTAAATAATTTTCACAAATCTAAATGTACATATGTTTTGATTCAGCCAATCAACTTGTAAGAATTTGTCCTCTACTAATACTACCACAAATTCTCAAAAATATAAAATATATATCATGATATTTTACTGCATAGTTGTTTGGGTCATGAAAATTAGAAGTAACCTAAATGTTATTAATATAAAATAGTTAAATAAACAGTGATGGTCATAACATGGAATAATAAGTGGCCATTATAAGAAATAAGGTAGATTTCTGTGCAATTATTATGACCTAGGAAGATGTTTGTGACATATTTTTTAATTATAAAACGTAAATGACAAGATGGTGTTAGTTGTATGACCCTTGTTTTGGAAAGCAAATACATATATACTCATTAAAAAGCCTTCACAATGCTTATCTCTGGAAGGCAATATTATAATTGAGTTTTACTTTTACTTAGCACATATCTGTATCTTTTGAAATGTTTTCAAAGTGAATGTATTTCTTTTATAATCAGACTTTTTAACAAATGGATAATAGAGATACTAGTTAGGGAGGGGTGGGGGGAAGATGTTCTAGAAGTATATTGTTAAAAGGCAAGAGGGAAACACTTATTGAGAAAATGCTTATGGTTATGGGATGCTTGGGGCAGGTGTGACACTTTAACTAGTTAGTATTATTTTTTAAAAGATTGGTAAATTCATGATGGAATTTTACCTTGATAAATTAGGTCAAATACATCTTTGAATTTTAATGATTGAATGTTCAGAGTTTCCATTGACATTTTGTGATACAAAGTAATTTTTCATTTTCCTGAGGCATAAACGAGTATGATGCTAAAAAGCTGGTTTGTGGGATGCAAGTCACTTAGCTATGGGCAAGATTTGTAAAACAGCAAGCATTTTCATTTCAATAAGGCTTTGAATTTCTTTTTCTAATTGCATATACTGTACTTCTTGTAAAGTAATAGAATCTCCCTTTGTGAAAAAATATGGCCAATAAAAGAAAAGAAAGGCATTTTCAGATGAGAACATTACCTCAAGTGTATCACATTCTGTTTGTATACAAGCCTTTAGACTTACAAAAAGGCCATATTATCTGTGATTTAGTCATTGTGTTTGTCCAGCATCTGCCCTCCCTTCTTCCTATTTCTGGTGAAAGGCCCTTTTCTTCTGGTACAGATATGAGCATGTGGTCAAGATTTGAACAATCAGAACACCTTGCTTTCCTGATTACAGTCATTACTTAGACTTGAAAAAATTAGAAACTGGCTTAGATTGAGTTCCCAGAAAGTAGAGTCTGAGGAGTACTATGGAAGTGATTTATTAGGAAATATTCTAAGAAAACTCTAAAGGAAAGTTGGAGAGGAGAGAAGTGATGCTGGAGAAGAGACAATGCCAAGAAAAGCTATAGTGTCAAGCAGGGTACTATGTCAGGGTTCCCTATGAGGGGTAATATGTCAGGGTTCCCCAACACCACTCCCAGGTTAAATGATTTGCCAGGAGGATTCACAATATAATCACACTCACAGTGATGATTTATTACAGTGAACGTATACAAAGCAAAATGAGCAAAGAGAAAGAAGTACATAGAATGAGGTTCAGAGAACACCAGGCAGAGATTTCTAAAGTTCTCTTCTGATGGAGTCTCACAGTACACTCAATTTCTCCAGTAAATGAATTATGACAACACATATGAAATGTTGCTAACCAAAAAAGTTCATTATAAGGTCACTGCCCAAGGCTTTTATTGAGTGCTTGTCATACAGGGACCTTCTGCCTAGCACTTACCAAAGTGCCAGTGTCCCAGAAGGAAAGTAGGTGTTCAGCACGAACCCCATTATCAGTATAAATAAAGAGTTTGAGTACAGTGACACTTAGAAGGGAATAGTGGAAACTGTCCTGAAATCCAAGTTCCCAAAGGCCAACCTTGCTAGTGGGCATTTTTAAGCCTAACAGTTTCAGTCCTGCTATGTTAACTCTTTTCTACACAGGTACCTTTGACTCAAACCCATAGGAAGGCTCTGAAAACTGTAAACTACACCTCACTTTTGGGTAAGGGTTTACAGTATATTTGCATACCTGTCAGTCATTGTGTGGAGGCTATCTGCCTGGGATAAAGATCTCTACATACTTCTAGCAATCTGTGTGGCCAGGCCACGCTGGTTCCAGCCACGTGAGGGCAAGTCTTCCAAAAAGGGTTGGCTGTTGAGAGTGACAACACACTGGGAGGTTTGTGCTTTGAAAAATGGATCTGATCCTGAGGGGATATGGGATCTGCTGCAGTGATTTTCCCGGGATTTTATATATTGCACCACAGATAGAGAAACCATTCTCTTGAGATAGGTAATTGATTTGTGAGCTGAAAGCTTCTAGTAGCTATGTTCTTCACCATGTGGAGAAGACTCTTTTGCAGCAGCCGAATGTGATCTGCTCTCAGAGAATAGTAGAGAGAAGACAGATAGAAAATCCCAATAGTCCTTCAAGTCCCACTTAAGACCATTTATAACACCAGTTCTTTCACTGGTCCACTTATCTTAGCTTGTAACACATCCCTTCTTTTGCTACTGCTGACATAATTTAGCCTTTTGCTACTTGTAACCATTTAAGAAAGTCCTAATCAAAATATCTTGTATTTCATCTACTGGACCTCACAGATTGTGGTATCCAACTCAAAGATACTTGATAGTAAGTTTTATTTCCTTTATAAAGATAAGAACTTAGCTGAATGGACCTGGGCCATATAAGGTATTTCTTAAAACTGTTTTTAACAAACTACAGCCAAATCTACTATTCCTGTACCTCCGCCGCATTTACCCCTCAGTCTGTTTTTGTAGAACTACAAGCTAAGAATGATTTTTACATCTTTAAGTGATTGAGATAGGAAATTAAAAGAATATTTTGTGACACATAAATATCATATGAAATGCAAATTTGTGTTCATTAATAAGTTTTTAATTTCATGAATAAAATCTGTGGAAATTTGTTTTCTGTTATTTAAATAACTATACAACGACCTTGATTTTGCCTCTTGGTGAAAAAAGCCTCAAATATTTATTATCTGGACCTTTTAAAAGATGTTTGCTAACCTCAGATCAAGAATAATGAAAATAGAAAATTGACTAACTCTTCTTGAGGGAAGAAATCATGTCTTATTATTTTTTAAAAGGTAATCATGTACAATAGTGCTTAGAAAAATTCTCCTCAAGTAGAAATGTAGAGAAGATTCAACGAACAAAAATACCCTACCTTGTCAAGTGGCAGAGGGAGGGGTGGCTTAATGATAGTGACTACCTATGATTAAATGGATGACTACAATGACTCTGTTTGCAAACAATACTGTTACCTGCTTGCCCTTTAAAGCATAATAAGGTGAAGGAGAATTGAAGAACCTCCTTGTGATTAAGCTTTAAGAAGTCAATTGGAGACTTATATATCTGAATCTAAAATTCTGACAGCTCAAAAATCGGAGATTTAAATGTTAGCTCATATTTTAAAAGCAGATGCATCTTTGAGAATAGTAAGCATCACAGTCATTCACACCCTAGTATGCATAGCTTATAACATGATAGGTTACTTTTTGTTTGGTTATAATGTGGAATGGGAGGTGTTAATAAAGCAATACTAGGACGGAGAAAAACAAGGTGTGATCATAGACTCAGAAAAACTTTGGAAGAAGGTGACCCTGTATGTGGTATTCCATTGGCTGGGCTTTTATTTTTGTCAGCCCGAGAATTCTTTCTAAGAGTAAGATAGAGGAAAAACAGTTAACTTTAAGATGTGGGAGAAGGACCCAGAGAGAAATATTAAGGTTACTAAGGAAATTTGTTTCATTTCATAATTTTATCTAGGGACCAGATCTCCTTATATGCCTATGAAATACATGCTGCCTGCATATAATTAGAGAACCCATGTGGATATATTATTATGTTGATTTTAATGTTGTAGGTACTTTTAGAGACAAGATGTTACATGAAATCATTTAAGTTTTATATAAAGGGTATTTCCTAATACTTTTATTGTGGTTGCATCATGTTTTTTCCTAAGGGATTACTTGAAACAAATAGTCATTTAAAAATTATTACTGCTGGGCTGTTTTCAAGGAGGATCTTTTACAATATGAGAAAGAAGACGGAGGCCAATCTGGTAAAGGAAGATACCAAACTGTAAACCCAATTATTCATGTCACCCACTGGGAAGAGTTCTTTGTGATTCACAATGAAGAAGAGATCTAAACCAGTTTCCCAGACAGGTCTCCTTGGCTTGGCAGAAACTTACTAACTGGAAACCTTAGCTTGAGAAATTCATTGTCTTCATTTCAAATTGAAGGGGATTCTATGTAGGTCATTCAACACACATGTATGAAGAAATGACTATTTTTCTTGACTGCTCTACCTTTGATGCAATGGTGAACAAAATGGAGAGAAGGCCTACACTCATGGTATTGTCATCTGCCTGCCATTCTGTGCCTGTGTGACCTCTAGTCTCTGATAACTTATTAATAATATTCAGCATTAGCACATTTTCAGTCTTCAGTACATGCTTATTATGTTCATTCCCACCTAGGATTGATATATCAAATTAACCATTCATGAAATTTAATTTAGCAGGGTGAGACAGATACATTTTGTAATGATAATTGATAACTTTACTGAGTACTTATTAAGGGGCGGGACCCTATGCTAAGTAGTTCATATACAGTATGTTATATATTCCCCCCAATAATCCTATGTGGTAGATAGTATATTATTTTCATTTTATAAATGAGGAAGCAAGAGCATACAGATTTAAGTAACTTGCTCAAGATCACACCACAAGGAGTTGTGTTTCAAACAGAACTCTGACAGACTCTCAAGACTGAGCTCTTAACCACTGGGCTATAATGTCCCTTTTCAAACTTCTGATTATTGTCAGGTGATACTTAGTGATTATGTAACTGTCTGTCTTAAAAGAAGTTAAGGTTAGTCAATAGATACATTGATTAGGCAAATAATTCTACCTAAAAGGAAAGAGCTAAACCTAAAGAGGTAGAACTGGTACAGCATTTAGTAGAGACCAGCATGATGGCCCATATCAGGGAGTTATAAAAAACAAAGTTAGATAAGTTAATGCTGTATGTGAAAAAACTGGAAGACCATACACAAGAATTTGAATTTAATGCAGCAGACACTGAAATATTTAGAATTTCTTAAACTACTGCTAGAGTTTTCAGGATGCATTGGAGTTGGCCAAAATTGTTATGTAGGTTGGTTTGTGGGGATGGCATTTGGTGGAGATATAAAGTGCACCCAAGTGGGAGGAGAGGAGAGAAAATGAGTAGGCAAACTTTGAGCACATTGAAATTAAAATGAACTTAAGATGTCATTGGCTGATTATCCAAATAAATCTGCTCCATAGATAGTTTGAATTAAAATTTTATAGTTTGAATGAGCAGCATTGAGATTCAGGATTAGGGTCTGTATAGAAGGATGTTCATTGAAGAAATGATGGAATAAATGTAGATAAAGAAGAGCAGAAGACCAAGATCATAGCTTTGGTAGAAACCCATAGTTTGGTCATGGGAAAAGGGGACAAACTAGCAAAGAAGACAAAGAAGAATCATTCATCAAGTTTGGAGAACAAAGGAGTACAATATCATGGAAACCAAGAAAAGACCAAGAAAGAAAGAGCAGGTGCTCAATAGTGTCCAAAGCCATAAAGAGGCCTAGAGGTTGAAAACTGAGGAGAGACTGGATTTGATTAATTAGAAGACCATTGGTGCCACTTGAGAAAGAATTCAATAAGGTAAAATAGGTGGAACGGACAGTAGAGAGTACTTAGGCAGGAAAATGAAGGCAATTAACATGTTATCTAGCCTGAGAGCTTTAGCACTAAAAAGAGAAAAATCGAAGTGTTCTACTATAATACACCCCTATTTCATATTAAAGGTGAGAGAACAGTGAGATTGATCTAAGAAGTTTTCACGTTCCAGCAACTTTGGCTAGAACTTCTATAGCCTTTTGTGGAGAGAAACTAGTGGTAGAAATGTATCTTTTTACTATTGAAAACTGAGCTGTGTGATTCCCTAGTTCTAATTTGCCTTTCCACAACGATTAACTTTATATTTTCCTTAACTTGTCATCTTTCTGTGCTGACAGTAGGAAGAAAAAAAAACCATGCTAATTGACTGAGATAAAAGTGAAATTTCCAAGACTGCAATCTACATGATTTCTCTGGTAGCTTTTTGTTGGCAACAGAGTGTCTAATGTTCAGGGACAAGAGGCATCAGACCACAGGGTGCCTGCCAGCTCTCCAGGGGACAGAAACCCACTTTTGCATGCATATAAATGAGCCTAGAAATAGGTCGTGTGATAAGAGGGGGCGTAATGTGATAGAGCTCTATACCATGCAAAGGGGCCTGGACTCTCTTGATCAAAGGGGAGTTCAGATATTGTGTGGCTGAAACAGATAATGACATTAGAAAATAATCTTTCATAGGCATGATATATTTTCCAAAAGTTCTGTGCCAAGGTGGCAGACTGTTTAATTGTATAAAATATAACATCGAACAGCTCCTTTCCTCTCACCTTCCAAAAATGCTTATGCTTGCAAAGGGAAAGTTTGGCCTCAGTTTTCATTCATTTCAAAAAATAAAAAAGAGGCTAATGTAGAGATGTATTGATCTTTTTAAAGGTCAGCAGCAGATTCATAGGTCAAGGTGTTGCTTCTGAATAGCCAAGATGTTATGTGATGGGAGGAACCAAAGGAAGAAACAAGAAAAAAACAGAAAAATGCGCTATATATAAAATAACTACATTTCATTTCTTTTGTTTCTAAAGAACAACATAACATTAATGTGTGTGTTCACATACACAGATTATCATTACTGACTTTAAAATTTGAAGTAGAGTTTAGATAAGTAATTTAATTCAGTAATTAAAAGACATAATTAGAAATATATTTGTTTCGTGGTATAACCTTAAAGTTAAAAAAAGAAAGAAGCAGAGAAGGGCAAAGAAGATGGAAAAAGGGAGGAGAAAGCAATAAAAGTGGAGTGAAGGGATGTGAAAAAGAAGGTAGGAATGAAAAAGGGAAAATGAAGGACAATGAGGGAGGGAGAGAGAAAGAGGGGAATGTGTTCAGTGATCCCCTTCTATGTTCCCAAACACCAAAAACTCCTGGGAGGGAGGCTGAGCAGAGCAACAGAAAAGAAGTCGTGACAAAAATGCTCTTTATGTTCTCAGATGAATGTGCTAGTTAGTGATCTGTTGCCCTTTTTACTTACATACTGTTCTTCACCTGGTTAATGGCACCGAAATAAGTGTGCCTTCGTATTATTGCTCTTTAAAATTAGGAACAGCTCATCAGCAGTTTAGAACAGTCCTTTCAGAGTTTGAAACACATTTTTTTTTATTTTCAAAGTTCAAAGCAAAATTTTGAAACAAAATTTTAGCTTCCTTTCCGTATCTTTGAGGTTTCTTAAGTGGAAGGAATGATTACATTTTAGAGTCTGACTTTTGAGTCTTAGTGATATCATTGTACAAGCTACTGCAGGAAACCATTTGACATTCAGAAAGCAAGATACCATATTTTAACACCACTAGTTGGTTTATTTTTGGAACTAGTTATTATTTTATTATGTCAAGCTCCCCTGTCTTCCACGCCTTGTACATTCAAGTCTCCCTACACTTTTTGTGCTTTAGGTATGTCTCAGTGAGAAAAATGCCTAACTGGATCCATTCTTCCATCTATCCACCCATCCATCCATCCATCTGTTCATCCATCCTCACTACAGTAATACTTAGCCCTTCACTTGCTTCTCCCCAACAGTGCCACAGGATTCCAGATAGGACATATTGATCTCTGACCTATCTCACTTGAGTCACTTCATCCAAAACTGGGACACAATCTACTAATGTGCTGCACACATCTCAACTCCAGCCCAGTTACTGAAAATCGATGTGCATTTTACATGGTTTTTTCTAAAATGGTTACATTCAGGCTGACCACAAATTTCTATAGTATTAAATATATTTTGTATATATTTAAATATACTCACCCCATTTTAAAGGTTACTATATTACAAGTTCCATGAGTATAAGGATATTGTTTTCTATTAGACAACTTCTATAAAACATAGTAAACGTGTGCCCCCTTTATCTCTATACAGCAGTGATCTAACACTATATGTCTCCGAAATACTTTCCTAAAATATAAATAAATATATAACGTTCATTCTGCATACTGTGTGTGTGTATATATATGAATATGTATAACATATGGTTATATAGGTACATATACACATAGGTATGATATACATCTATATACATCTACAGATGTGTGTATGTGTGTGTATTTTGATGGCTGAATTCTCTCGTTACTGAAGAGAGCCAGCATAGCAATCTTGTACTGTACACTCTTGCTTAATGAAGTTAGCACATTGTATTGCAAATATTCCTAATCATTGAGAACTCTTCCATATTATCCTAATGTAATTTTTTCTAAGATAGCCATTTTTTGAGCTGTGGCCTTTCCCTCTGCCATTATTTTATTTTCTAGGAAATGGTTTTAGACTCTTGTAAGTGACAAAACCTCTGCACTCAATGGTCTTCTTTTGCAATAGCTCTAGTCCTGTTACACTGAATTATGGCGTACTGGTTTTACAGAAGCTCTTCTAGTCACCTTCAAGGAAATGATCAAGAACAAAGGGTAAGGGACAGAAGGCACTTAAGAATTGTTAGGAGAACTCTGACATCGTGAAGGGTATCATAAACCTCTCTGTAGTGTAGAATTGACCAGTAATTACATGTAAGGTAGCCAGGAGAAACCTTGTAAAGACCTAAAATGACTTCAGGAGCAGTTACCATTGATAGATGAAGAGATCACATCTCTATAAGAACAAAGTTATGATGCTGTACTCTAACTCTGCCATGGTTAGTGCTAACTGAGTTAGTACCTCTGTCTCCAAAAATGCATCCCCCTCCTAACAAAGATTTTACCTCTACAGTTGGCAAAATAATGGCCTTTTAGGGAAATGCAGCCTCCCACTTATTTTTGTCAATAAAGTTTTGTTGGAACACAGACATCATTTCTTTGTCTTCTCTATGGTTGTATTCCTACCATACCAGCAGAGTTGCACAGTGTGTCAGGAACTGGCTCACAAAGACTAAAATCTTTACTTTATTTATATATATAAAGTCCTTTATATATAATAAACTATGTGTAATATATAATATACAATGTATAATATATAAATATAATGCACAATATATAATATACATATATAATATATAATGTATAATATCATATAATGTAATGTAATATATAATATATTGCATACTGTATTATATACTGTATAATATATAATGTATAATGCATAATGTATAATATATTTAATATGTAATGTATAATTGCCAGTCTTTGTTCTAAAGAGTACAAATAGATGCTAAAGCAATATTTAGTAATAGAAAATATATAAGAATATTTTTTATATAAGAATGCTTTAATTCAGTTTCTTAGTACCAATTCATTAACTTACCCTGTGCTGTATTTTACCTATAATGCCCCAACATTTAGGAAGGATCTTAGAAATTATTAAGTCTGATGTCCTGCTAACAGGAATGCATCTAGGAAAATGTGTCTTCTTCATGAAGAGGTTAAGCTGGTGAATAATGTAAAAAACAAACACCCAGCTGAGGGAATAATTTACCTTTCTATGAGAACTGAGAAAGTAGCCTTTATATAAACAAACATGATTGTGACATAAAAAACCAATGCTGCTTGATGTGTTAATAGTAAATCATTCTTCAATCCTATTTATTTATTGCAGTAGGGCTAGTGTTTGGAAATTTTGTTTGGTAATCCCCAAATTCGAGATTTTCTGGACCATGAAAAGCAATAAAACTTAGCTTATTTTTTATGTTATAATCCACAAATTTGATTAATTAATGTTCTCCTTTCTCCAGACACTTTGAACCAGTAAGATTTTACTGTTTTTTTCTGTTGTTGTTGTTGTGTTGTTGTTTAAACAAAAATAAACCTTGCTTCCACTGAACAACATACTGGACGAGATGACCTATTGTCTTTCAGCTAACTGTAGTATTTGTTATTGATTTTAGTTTTTGAGACAAATAAGTTTTCAGCCATATGTATTCAAGTACAGAATAATAGGAAGGAAACACCTTATAAAACAGAAATAATATGGTTGTCAGCAAGATACAGATTCTCCAAATGAGTTGGTTTTATCTGGATTATTCAGTAAAAATGTTTGAAAACAACACACTTTCTGATTCAAAAGTTATGAAATAAACAGTGGTCATACTATAGTTTCATGTTTACTTACATAATGATCTATAATATGCTATTTCCTAGGGATCTGCATCGCTGTTCACTATGTGTGCCTGTCCACCACACTGGTTTATCTTTCTCCTAGAGAGGCTGATAATTCAGCCTAATTCCTCCTTATTTGTTTTCTCCTACAGAATGAGGCTGGAACACAGTTCAGAATATCCTCTTATACTCCAAACTTGAATTTAAAATACTTACCATACAAATCATGGTTTAATGGCAATGATGTACTTGATCTTAGCTTCCATGCTTTATTTTCATTATGCTTATTATATATTTTCCTGTCTCTCCAATTGGGTTATAAGCATGTTTTTCTTTTTTACATTCTTCATGTTATCAACAGCCTCTTTCTTCCTGGTTATTATTTACAAGTGTACCAAATTGTTTCCATGTTTTATTGTAATTTCTCTTCATTTGGGAATTGGTTCAGCCTTCAGCTTCCTCTTCTTCCATTAGGGCATCTTTCCCATTTCTCCCTTTCAAAGTTAGATCTACCTGAGAAATTACTTTCTCATAACTAACAGTCCCATCACATTGTTATTTTGCTCTGACTTCTCTCTCAAAGGTTGTTCGGGTTGTTCCCTCAGAAAAGAATGATTGTGATTATTCTTTGGAGCTCCAGATGAAGATTAATAGTGGGAAGTGAAGAGAATAAAACCTGTAATTGAGTTTGTAGAGACCTTTTTAATGCCTACAACCATGTGACAGTCTCTAGAAATGCCCAGGTGGAAGCTGGCCATTTATCAGAGCTCCTGGAGAAGAAATGCCAGTATTGCAGTATCATGCCTTAGAAGACTAAATCCTCCCATTTTCTTTTCTAAAGTCTAAGCAAAAAATACAATAAAATACTATACAATGAAATGAAACCTTCCTGAAATAGCTTTTTTAGGACGACTGCATTTCTCCTCTCTCACCTCCACCTTGTTCCCACCTTTCCAATGCAAACATCTCTTTCTGCTATTACTGGTGCTGTCATGCCAGTGGTATGATTAGTCTTAGCTGCAAACCTCATTGTTATTTTTCATTTTTCTTTTACATTTTGCATAAACCAACATGAAAAAATTGACATTTAGAGACTAAAGGGAAATCTTGCCTATCTCCCATAATCCTTCACATTTCTTTTCCCATCTATTGCTTTATCAAATTGAAATACAATTTCTTATATATCTCTATGACTCAGTTGAAATACTACATTATGTCATACTTTTATATTGGGAAAAAGATCCTAGTTTATTATGTTAAAGGCTTCTCCTTGATTTTAACCATCTGAATGTACTTCTTGTATCCTTTTTTTAAATGTTCTATATTCAGCTTCCACAAGAGTTATCTGTTTTCATTCTCTCTGAGAATGCCCCACTATATTCAGTGTCAACATAAGCTCTGCTGTTCTAGCTAGACTTAAAACTCAGTGTGGTTAAATTCTTTATTTGATATCTAATACCATATAACAACAACAATACAACAACAACAACAAAAGTAGAAATTGTATTCAAGTAGTAGAAAATGTAAGACTAAAGTAGGTGAAAGATTGGCGACCATTGAGAGAAGCATTACTAACCGCATTGAACTTAAGTAAATGTAAAGGTTTCAAAGGCAGAAATTATGTATTCTTGAAAAGATTTGATGCATGGTGTGAGAGAGCATATGTGACCTAGGATAATCCTGATGAACCAAGAGAAGGCGCTTGCCCTTCAATGTCAGAATGACCTCAGTTGTTAATTAGCCACACAGGATCTGCTCTGGATGCTGAATGGTAGAATCATGAAGACTTTCATGGCAAATGTCACATCTAGATTGTTATTGCTAGTGCATAGTTTGTGGGATCATTCATGTTCTTTATCAGCCTAGTATTTCTAGGATAAAGGATATCACCCATGCAAAAAGCTAATAAAGGCACTATAGGCACTCAAAACAAGTCAGGCCCTTCTCTCTCTCACTCTCATCCAATTCACTAACTTACTACTTTTACTTAAGCTCTTCTTAATAAATAATATACCTAGGCAATCAATAATATACCTCTTCCAATTACCACTCTTTGAAGGTACCAATCTGAAATTGAGCCTCTTCCTTTCAATAAGCATATCTTGCATTATCTGTTGGAATTTAGGAGCTCTGAAGGAGCTCACATGACAAAAACACTACATCAGCCATTTATATGGTCTTCGAAAATCATTGGAACTGTAAAAATCTATTTAGCCCATCAAATTTACATTTGCCTCACTTATATTTTACAGGGTTACATTTTTTCCCCAGGAGTCAAATTTACTTTTCTCTATTCCTTGAATCTTCCCATGATAAATGAACAGAATACACACACACACACACACACACACACACACACACAAAACACCACCCCATCATTAGTACCACATACACCTCCAGACATACATTTTCTCATCTATCTATAGATTTATGAATGTTGTTTCAGACTTGATTCCTTCTATACTCCTGCTAAATCAGCATGTTAATTTATTTTCAAAGCTACTTATGTGTTAAATAGATGAAAGCTTGAAAAAAAGTTGTGATTGATATGTATATATTGGCAGGGGCCAATATTAGCCTTGAAGCAAGCTAATGTCACAATGCATGCTAGCCCTCCACAATTGCCAACAGCCCATCACAGTTTAAGCCTCGTGCTGGCTGAAAATCTTGGTAAAACTTTAATTTTTAATTCTCCTAGCAGGAAGAAGATGCAAGTGAACTTCTAGGTGAAAAGGATAAATAAAATTACTGCTAAATTTTATCAAGAAATGTCAATTAGTCATTTTGAATTAACTGTTTTCTTCTACCCCTAATCCAGTGGTGTAGGGGTATGACAACATGGAAAGGGGAAAGATATAGGAGCCCTTTAAGGGAATTCTTTTAGCAAAATATAATGAATACTGAAGTCTGGGAATATAACAATGAGCCAAAATAACAATGAGAGCAGTTGCTGAGGGGGAGTGAGGTTATGAGGAGGTGGGTGTCTAACTTCTGGTAGGTACACACGCATATCAGCACCTCTTTTTCTTTCTGCCTTTGCTCTTACCCCTATTAGAAAGAGATTGAGCACTGGAGGGACAGGCACTGGACTGTTGAAGGGATGGGAGAAAGGAAAGGCTTAAATCTAGTCTTCTACTCTAGTCCTGATATCTGGTGGTCACTGGAAACTTAGAGTATATGTCAAGCAACTTTCAGAGCTTCTTTAAGGCCTTTTTTTTTTTTTCTCAAAAGATAGAAATATTTATGTATCTCTTCTACTTCATTTGGTTGATTCTTCTCCATTTTCTCAAAACGCTTGCATAATTTTCAGCTCTTTCTGTCTCCATTGGAATATCTCACTCACGTCCTCTGCCTTCTGCCAATACCCAAAGCTCCAACTGACCCCTCTCTTTTAGAGTTCATTAAAACTAACACCCAGATTCAGAATGCAGTTCAAGACCTTCATAGGTATTCAATTAAACTAATTCACATGAAATCATAAAATGAAGTAGGATTTAACAATTCTTGGATTTTTACTTTTTAATCTAAGTAAAATACTAATTGAGGGTCTGGATCTAGGATAGATATTTAGAGGGAAGGTTTTTCCTAAGGCTCTTCCCATCTCTGTGCCTCTCCCTTTAATGACCCATCTTGAGAATGGTTCAAGCTGTGTCTCATCTGCCGATCATTTTGAGCCTTTGTAAATATTTCTGTATTCCATGGGACTTTGAGACAATTGTGGGGGTAGGCACATTTTCAAATAGGCAAATCACAAATCCAAAAATGAAAAATTTTCTCTTTTAAAAATGGTAGAAACTTCATCATACCTATTTAGTAAATATTCTTTATTTATGCTAATAATAGAAGCATACAAAAGAGCTTAGCAAAAGGTTTAAAAATAATCATTAAATAAAAATAAACAGGAACCATTGTTTTCTCTCCTCTGCACCTTGTTATACAAATGTCTGATTTTAATTTTATTTTTTACATGTAATATTAACTCTAAACATAATATATGCATTAATATATTGAAGAACACACCCATTATTTATTTTTTTAGGTGAGCTGGCTTTGTGCAATCCTTAGATTTATGATTTTCCTGTCACCACTCTGTACATATTTAAGTTTAGTGTAACATCATAGTTTAAGAAAATTCTAGTTCAATGTTACTTTAAAAAAATTCATACCTGCACATCTCTGCAGTACATGTCTACAGATCTCATTTAAAAGGTGAACAAGGCTCAAGTACACCTGTTTTGGTGCATGCTCTATTCCTGGGTTAGAAGTCACTCATGCACAAACACATGAATATTCGAAATGTTATATATTGCTAATAGATTATTATAGAAAAGACCTTTGTGTATAGTAAGATGTTAAAATAAAATTTTTTTAAGCTCATTGTTTATACCGAGTTCCCAAAAGGTCAGGGACAAAAGAAAGGTGGCAAATTCTGAATTCACAGTCCAAAGTGAAATGATGAAGCATCTTTGTAGCATTTGCAAAAGAGACTTGAAAATACTGTTTTTTGTTTGTTTGTTTGCTTGCTTGCTTGCTTGCTTTTTACCTTTGGCTGACAACATACCTTTAGTTTATAAAGGAGGACACAGAGACCTAGAAAAGGAAAGTTGAGAATTAGAGAAAGATTTTTCCTAGAGAGATATTCAAATCAAATCATGTGAAGTTACTACCTTTACCCTGCCCAGAGTGGAGGGTAGGGAGAGAGGGTCTTTGTCCTTATTTAATAGGTATGAGGGACCTCAGTGAGACCAATTACAGAGCTTAAGTAACCTTCTTATATTTTGAGAAACAGTGAACTCATGTCTGAAATACTCTTGAGGATGAGCCAAAAGGCCACGTCTGGAGCAGCTTGTTCTCATAAGAAGCAAAAAGAGAGGTGGCTGTGGCAGAGAGTCTGCATACCCAGAGTTTGGTGGGCTAAAGATCTGCAAAGGCTTCCCATGGACCTGGTGTGGACTCTCTAGAGAAAGGACCTTGCTTGGGCTTGTCTTAGATGCAGCTCAAGAGAATTGTCTGGAAGAGCTAGGAGACCTCAGTCAACAGGGCTAGGGAGAAATAATAGTAACCTGCTTGGGGAGAAGCATTTATACTGTAAAGTGAACTTCAGGTGGCAATCCCTGGCAATTTTAAAAAGAGGAGGTGTCTGAGCAATCCATAAAGTGCCTGATGAGAGGAGGCAGCACTAAGCTATCACAGCCAGATGAAACCAAGGATAGATTGCAAGGGTGCCAATAACATAACACCTTTTCTATACAACTACACTACACACATACTCACACACACATACATATATTTCTACCCTCAGAGGAGTCAGGAGTGACAGCTAATGACTAATTTTTAAGGGTGAAGAACTGTTTTTAAATAGACTTTATTTTCAAAGAACCTTGAGGTGCACAGCAGTATTGACCAGATTCAATTTGTTGATATCCACACAATAAGTAGATGAGATTTTGTTTGAGATTGCACTGAATCTATAAACAAATTGACCTCCTGACAATATTGAGTGTTCTATGAACATGAAATATCTCTCTATTTATTTAGTTCTTATTTGACTTTGTTTACATAAATTTTGTATTTTTCTTCATATAGATCTTATTTATATATTGTTAGATTTATACTTAAGCATTTCAATATGCAAAGGAATGCTAATATAAAGGCTATTATTTTTTCATTTAAAATTTCATTTGTTAATAGCCAGTATATAGGAAAACAATATATTTTTGTATAGTAACCTTGTATCTTGCAACTTTGCTTTAATTGTTTATTAGTTCCGGGAGAGTTTTTTTTTTTTTTTAATTCTTTTAGATTTTCCACATAGACAATATTATCATTTGTGAACAAAGAGTTTTTTTTTCCCTTTTTCCCCAATCTGTATACCTTTTATTTTCTTTTGTTGTCTTATTGTATTAGCTTGGACTTCTAGTACAGTGTTGAAAAGCAATGGTGAGGGGACATCTTTGCCTTAGTGGGAAAGTTTTGAGTTTTCCATCGTTAAATGTGATGTTATCTGTTGTTTTTTTTGTAGGAATTCTTTATCAAGTTGAGGACATTTCTCTCTATTACTAGTTTACTGAGCATTTCAACTATAAAGGAGTGTTGGAACTAGTGGCTTTTAACTCATAAAACAATATGAGACATAAGGTATAATAAGAAATAGAGTATTAAAAAGCATATGTGTTTTAGAAAACCTGTTATTTAATATAAGTAAATTATGTAAATTAGTTAGAAAACATATGAAGCAACTGTTGTACTTTTATATTCATCACAACCATGTGGGATTTTTCGAAAACAGAAAACTTTGTACAACACCTTCAATTTTAAACAACTAATGATAGGACTGCAATAAATTATCTGCCTATCAATTCTCCCACCAAAAATTATAATTTGTAATGCCCATTCAATTCTTTAATAATTATAAAATGTATCATGCAATACATTTTTAATGGAATTTCTATTTGTTGAAAAATCTTTGATCTATTTATTGGAATGCCTAAAAAACTTTTTTATCAGTTATACTCAGCAGAAACGAGAGAAGAAAATGATGTTAAAGGGAAAGGTCCTACAGAATATGTCCTGTGCTTGTTCTCGTTCTGGCTTTCTTACTGTGCCTACCTCTTAGGAACACAGTAGGTCTATCTCCTCCCCAGCCATAAATGACTGTTGTTTCATGAAATGCAAGTGATTTTCACTGCCTATGAGAGTCATTCAACCAATATCAATTTGGGCTATCCAATTTAATTATATTTGATTGGGTTCTGCCCACTGATGAGTCAATTGAAAGCTCATACCATCACTATGTTCCATACATTAAAAAAGGATTTTTATTCTTTTTTTTTTTTGCAATATTGTGGTCATTAAGAGTGAATAATCATTCAAATCATTTTAGGAAAATTCTATTGTTTGGATAATTTTACTGTTTATACTTCTGTATAAAAAAATCTTCCATTTACATATTTCCAAGTTTCTGGATGGATTTAATTGAGAAATATCCTGATGAAAAAAAAGCAATCTTAAAAAAAACCTATTGTTTGTTGTTAATTCCTAGCCTGTGAGTCAGATTTTTTTCTATTACCACAAACTAAAATAAAATATAAAAATAAAATCTATTATTGAGACTAAGATTTTATAGTAACTATTTTAAATTTTTTTGTGTTCATAAAAAACCTTGTTCTCATTAATGAAATTTATAAGTTGTTGCAAATATGATATTATGATTTTATATTACATTACATAATTTTAGGTGAATAATATTTATTTGAGATATTGGTATAAATTTTATTTTGAGAAGTTCTCACTACTCTCAAAAATTCTGAAAATTATTAATCTACATTAAATTTGAAAAATTATCTTGTTTATCATTTGTATTATAACACTCTGGGCTTGAGATCAAATAAATTATCTGTATGTTAGTAAAAATAATTAATTTTGGTACTGTATTTATAACTTATTAATTTAAACACATGGATTTAGGTTTCTATAAACACTCTACAAAAATATGTTTGCTAAACATTTTGATAAAGCAGATTACAGATAGAGAAAGTACTTTCAAGGCCTTTGCTATTGTCTATTTATATAAATGATTCTCACTTATTTATTAAAATAGTTACAAGAATTTGATATTAAGACCTAATACTAAATGAGCAAATCAAATTAAGAAATAACCAAAGTAATAAAATTCTAATTTATGTGTTCTTAGATTAACTATAGATGAGTCAATTCAAACATTCATCTGGTGACTGAACATCTATTATGCTAAGACTCTATGTGCAACATAAAGAAGTATAAAAAGTAGTCTTTACTCCAAATGAACTTTGATGTGTGAAGCAAGATACAAATACATAAGATTTAACTAAAAAGATTTTACTAAAATGATGACTCGAGAGTATATTATCAACTGCCAAAATAATTCATTAAACAATCTACTCTTTTTAGAAGAAGCTACCCAATCTATCCATTAGATTGTTATATGGAAGAGAGTTCCATATACATTCAAGAATGTAAATCTGTAGAACATCCATTTTGATACTCAGCACTCTCTTTATTTAAGTATTTTTATGACATCTGTTATACAGGACATTTCTTGAGATACAATACATATTTCACCATGTTAGATCAGAATTTATGCATTGTTAAGGATAACATAAGGACATTAGACTCCCAGATGCAAAGTCCTTTTTGGTTCACGTGACAAAAAGAGCTTAAAAAAAAATGAGACTAATATAGGAGAAGTGGGCAAAAAAGATTTCAGTTGAAATTTTCTAATTTTGTGGACTATAGGTTCAATATAAGTTTTGAAGTGCCATATTGTAGCAAGTAATCACCAAGAGGCTACAAAATGATAGCGTTATTGGTTGTAGGGCAAGAAGGATATTGGTTTCTTTACTAAAGGCTTTTGAGTTCACAATCTTTCCATCTTTTTGTTCTCTTTTTCTAATTGAGATAAAACAGCCTGTCCTTCCCTCTTTCTCCTTCCCTTTTCCATTTCACCTTGCCATAGAGAAAGTTCCCTGATTCTTGGAGTAAATTTCTGTTGCCACTGCTTTCTGCATTATGTTAACTTTTCTTTCAAAGAATTTGGCACTGAGACTCAAGGTCTCTTCTCCTTTTGTATCTTCATATATCACTATCTTGTGTTATCTCCTGCAGTATGACATATTTTATTCTAATGGGCATGACGTCACTATTTTTACTTTAGTGCAAGGTATTCTGAGGACTGAAACTATAATCAAATCAAATAAATTACAGTTAGTTATAAATTATTCAATTGCTAAGTATTGCTTCTAAATCTCCAGTCACGACCATGTCCTCCTCTTTATTTGGGTCAATAAATTACTTTGTGTGTGTGTGTGTGTGTGTGTGTGTGTGTGTGTGAATCCACATTTACCTCACACTGTCACCATTTCAGGTTCTCTGTATTAAGAACTTTTTTTTTCAAAATACAGATACTACTATGGAATCTTAAATATGTAAAGAATATTAGAGATTGTCTAGTTCATCTCTTTACATATAAAGTGGAATGAGAAAATTCAGACCCAGAGAGGTAATGATCACAAAAAATGTGGCAGTACTGAGATTTGGCCAAAGCTACCTGGCTCCAAATTTAGTGCTCATACTTATTACTCCTTTTATCATCAGTATATACTAGTATTTTCCTTTCCATACAGTATTAAAATATACAAACTCCAGTAATTACTACAGAAATACTAGCTATGTAGTCTAGCCTGTAGAAGGATTTTTCAGGAGTCTGGCATTGATTGAAATGGTATAATATTTTATATTTTATTATTTTGTTTTTTTTAAAAAAATGTTAATAGAAAATTAAAAGTAGATGTGAAAAGCCAATCTGTATTCATTAAAAATAGATTTCCTTGATCTCATAGTAAGTTGTTCTGAGATTATGCCTCAAAAATTCTGAATTATTAATGGCTAGAGCAGGGATACCAAAGTTATTCTGAAATTACCTTATGTTATGCTTGCCTCCACTAGTTCTGGGATGGAGGTGGGAAGTTGGTAAATGCAAATATATATTTATTTGATGGAGGAGTCATCAACTGCAAATGTCATGGTTGCTTAGAAAAAACAACTTCCTTTGCTTTTCTTCTCTTTCTATAGCTTCCATTTCCCACCAGCTCTTGCACCTGCCTGTTATTTCCTGAATGCCAGTATGGCTACAAGTGCCAGAGACAGCAGATGGGAAGGTAAGCTTTCCCTGTCTTCACTCTTATATAATCAGTAGGATTTCTTGTTCTTTCCCTTAATATTCCATTCAGTTGATCACTAAACCATCAGATACAATTTCATTTTGTACTTGCTTAATTTAAGGGTCTGAATCAGAAATTACCCAAGACTCAGCTGAAAACATTTACTTAACAAATCTCACTTAAACCTCAGTCCTGAAATTACTTTTGAACTCCACCTGTGAGACAATGCCCAAGAAATGCTGAAGGGAAATTGAACACTTAGAGGGTCCTGCCGGTACCCTATGCTGGGTTATCACCATCACCAAACCAATTAACACTTCAATCTTTGTTCTTAATCTAAGAATTGTTGAGCAAGTCTTTGGACAAGATGAGAAACTGAAGAGCTAGGTAAGTCATTCTCCTGAGTATCTGTGAGGTTAATGAGAGGGATTCTGCAAACACCCTGATGCTGGAGGCCTTGGTTCAGATAACACTAGCTAAGGGAGTTTTAAACATAGGAGGTGTTAAGTAGGTCCACCTGAGATTGATGTGGGCTGGAGTTTCTCAGTGAACTTTACATTTGAAACAGTCTGCCCCAAACTGAATACTCTTTTCAAATCTAGTAAACATAAACTTTGATGAGGAGGTGGGGACAGAAAGAAAGTGGGACTACTTCCTGCAGAAAATTTTGCCCTACCCATTCATCCACAGCAGCTAGTGTGGACCGCCTGGAGGAAAATTGCAACAATAGCTAAAACCCTCAAACATTAGCTCTGGACTTCCTGGGAGTCAGCTGCTGGTATACTTGGCTACAGGCTATGAAACAGCTGCTGGCTGAGTCAAGGGGACCCCAATACCTCAATGAGAGAGAACTTGCTCGGCCTCTTCTCACTGCTGTGGCCCACAACACCCATAGTGGAACGGTAATAAAAAAAGGTATTCTTGGCCCAATATCTCTGGAGGAGGTAGGGGAATGGGGTCACAGTATAAGTTTTTTCTATACAACTTCAGAAGAGGTCCAGGTTAGGCTGTCTTTTGAATTTTTTCTCTCAGGACTATTGGGGTCTCTGAATAGAGGTGGTATGCAGAGAGAAGTGAGTTTTTTTTTTAGTGGATCATAAAATACCATTGTATTCAGATTGTTCCATGAAAAACATGAATCCTGAAGAACAACCTACTGATGCCAGAATAAGGTGACTGTTGAGCCAGAATATTTTGAAATGAAAGTGGTGGCTGGTCAATGGTTGGATTCAGTGGGTTGTAGCCAGAATTTGAAAGCAAGCAAGAAGTATCACTGTGAACTGGAACCATGTATAACCTGTTTAAAATGGTAGGCCCACACTCTTGGAGGCATGTAAACTTGAGGGCCCTCCATGCTTTTCCTGTTCACATTCTGTGCTAGGTGCCTACAGAGAATCCAAGTCACACACTAGGATATCTTACCTCTTTTCTGGTGGTTATACCTGCCAGACCCCTCAAATTAAGCTCCAAGAATTTTGGTATCAGGGATTTCCCAATATCCAAGGAGTTGAATAAAGCAGAGAATGGAACTTTAAGCGAAGAGTAATATTTTCTTTCACCATGATCAAAATGTGTGATCTGTTCAGGGTAAGAACACAAATAGAACTGAATGACACTGCCTATTTGAAAAGGTCCTTAAATATCTCATTGTATGAAGTTAAAAATCTGAAAGCAAATAAATAAAAGAGTTGCCAAATATTGCTATAACATGTGAATCTATGTGATCCTTTTGTGTTCCCCACCACAGTGGTGAGTAAGAAAGCAGTCCTGAGAAACTGATCCCGTGACTCTCTACTCACCAAAGCTTCAGCCATGAAAGCCAAAATCTATATGTGGTATATAATGCCTTCTAAAATCTAAACCCTAACAATTTCCGCAGTCTTAGCTCTCATCACATTTGTATTTCCCCAAATAGTGGCTGGCACATGGTGAACACTCAATACCAAAGCCTCTGGATAATACTTTATCTTTGAAGAACCATCCAGGGCTACATAGCCTTTCTCCCTTTCCTCACCTTTCCCAGATATAACAGTTATTATTATTTACTTCTATAATAGCACCCATGAGACCTCTGTATGCAAGAACTAAAACATTCTACTCTGTATTCCCAGAACCTAGCCTAGTCCTAGGTACTCAGGACATACATAATAAATATTAAATGCACAAGTGAATGGATGATTAAACAAGAAACTGAAGTACACAGATATGAATGCCTTACCCAAGAGAGTTTTGTAGAACCAAGACAGGACAAAAATTAAATACAAAAATTTTAGCCACTGCTCTCCTCAAAATCCCACCATAAGTTCTATGCTACATGAATTCTTTTTGCTTTGTTTCGCATTGAATATCTATAGCTATATATAAAGTGAACGCCTGGCAAGTGGGTGGATGGTGGTGTTCACTCTTATTTAGTGAAATGTGAATATGTCAGAATCACAGAAAATAGCAAGAAAGAGGTTTATGCAAAGCTGTCAGTTCTCATGCCTGTTTTTTTTTTTTTAATCTGAGATGGTGCTGAGATGGTTCAAACTTAATATTCACATCTTTTATCACATCAAATATGATCATTAGCAAACAGTGTTTGAACAGTAGTTATTTCCTGACTGACAATAGCCATCCGGTGATACTCACATTCCCATATGCCTGAGACTGATACAATTCAAATAGTCTGAAAAACAGTGGGAGGAAGGAAATAATTAAAAATAAAGGGGAAGCTGGGGGCAGGGAATAGGCACCAATTTTATCTCATCCAATAATATCCCCATACCCATTCTCTTAAAAGCTATGGGTGGGGACAAATACTATTTTTAAACCTATTTTATATCCTCAAGTTAGTATGCTGTTTTGCCCATAGGATGAGTGTCAGGAAACCCTGAGGGTGGACATGAGTGATGAAAATAAGCTCAGGCTGTAGACTAAAAAAGCAGGAAGAAATTAGCTCTAGAATGCTGTAGATGTGGAGGAAACTAGAAAAGTGGGCAAAAGTAAAATTATAAGTTCAGGGCCCCAAGCAGTAATTTATAACCAATTACCTACCCCCCACTTCCCTAAGGAACACCTAACTGCCACCGTCAATATCTTTGCCATGTGGGATAGGGGTGGGATAGTGGGTGAATGGATGAGAGGAAGGTCTTGCCCTCAGAGTTTCTGAGCACTGTAGAGGCTTTTTGGGCAGAAGCGTCACCCAGAAAGACAGTGATATAAAATGTTTGGCAATAATTTGTGAATATGGAGGAATCAAAGTGAGGAGGCTTTAATTGCATTCTTAATTTTTGAACTAATCGGTTGCAAAAACTGACTGGTTGTTAACTAAATTCCTGTCCTGTTCTTTCTGAGCATTCAGCTAGCTTACATTACCCAACTTTCCCTGACCTCAGTTAGGTGGGATTGTGTAGTAACTTCTAGCCAAAGGAATATGGGCAAAAGTGACTGAAGCCATTTTCCAGGTCTAGCTCACAATCCACTGCTGTCTTTTCCTCATTCACAACCTAAACAGAGAGGACTCTGAGCCTCTAGAGGTGTGAGGGCCTCAAAATAGATAGGGTCTGAGTCCTTATATGATCTACCCATAAGATGGCCTACCAAATACGGCACTCCCTCCCTGCCAGCCATTTCTATTTTATGTTATTTTAAGAAGTCACTGAGGTTTGAGAGTTTATTTCTTACAGTAGAGATACAGCTGCTGCTTCTAAACCTCTCACAAAAATGACTCAAATGGTTTTATATACCATGTCCTCTGTCATTCTCAAGAGCATCTTCTTGACATCTCCCCTCTTGTTTTGAACATGCAAGCAAACTGTTCATTCAGAATGTCAAAAACTCACTTGTGGCTAGAATAGTAATGACATTTCAATAGCCAAAGAATCAACAGAGCAATTTTTTTGAGAACATCTATAAAGAATTGAGGGGACATGATGAGCAATGCTTTTAGTCATCGTGGCATTCTTTTTCCATTGATGTGCACATGTTATTTCAACTAAACTTCTAGGCCCAAATGCCTGCAGCCTTTCTCCATGGTTTTTGAAAGCTTTAGGATTTAACTAGAAAGATGGGGTAATTTAAACAGTTTTGGGCTCTCAGTTTAAAGCTGGGTTGTTGAAGTGAGAATATTAATCAAATAAATAGACAAATAATGAATCTCTGTGTATCTGGAGTGGAGTCATGGGAGATTAGACTGGGAGTCACATAAAACTGGGATGCTGGTGAGTAAAGAACTTCCTCAAGGTTTTATGCATATTTGAATCTTCATACAGCTACACAGCCTTCTGACTTATCCAAGTAATGAGTTAAGATGTAGTATTCCAGGCTAAGGCAGAGTAGCCTCTAAGAACTGATGGTTTTTCACATGCATTCTGCCCTTTCCTTGCGTTCAGTCTGACTTTTCTGTTACCTTTACCAAAGTAGAAAAAAGTTCTTTCTTCAGCAAAGATGTTCCATCTCCTGGCTCATTGCAGTTCCCTACCTTTCTACTTCCCCTGTGGCACTCCGGAGATATAAGACTAAAAATTCATTTAAGAGCAGAACTACTTATAATTACAGAGTAAAGGAAAAGGTGTACTTGCCCAAGGAGCTGTAGGAATCAGAATTCTGAGCTTCAGCAACACATCTAAGAGTTTCCAGCCATTTGGGACAGAGGGAAAAGGATTCTCCTGTCTACTCACTCTTGCCTAGGGCAGCCAGTGAACTGCTAGGAACAGAAAAGTGGTTGGTGCCTCTTCCCTGTCTGAATTTCAGGAATATGCCTCTGAGTGTTCTGAATGACCCAATCCACAGGGGTCATAGCCATGGTCAGCAGTTGCTAAGCCATGTCTTTGACCTGTACCCCTTCCCTTTCTTGATTTGTTTGGTTTTATTTTTTTATTTTATTTTAATTTTTGTTTGTTTGTTTGTTTGTTTTTAACTGGCTTTTGAATTGGAAACTCCCCTTCCTCAAACCACATGCCTCTTGACTATTGCTTTCTAGCAGATGTCCTGCCAGCTACTTTTCTCTCCATCTCAGAAGTATTCTAGACAATAGTGCTACCCTAAGATGGACAAAAATTCCCCAAGTGATGGTTTGAAAATAAAATTTCCCAAGAAAACTACTATTCATAAGTTATGTTATTGTTCACAGATATATTCACTATCCTGTAAGATTCTCACCTATTGATGTTAAGCTCAGTTGTGTGATGTAAATAGATAAAGAAATGTGAACATACATGACATATGCTACCATATTCCAGAAGTTTTAGGAGACATTGTGAGATTTTTGCCACTTCTTTTGCTTCTGCCTCCTGCCATTAAAATGGTACATCCCACAACAGATTTATTCATTAGCCTGAGTCCAGAAATAAGACACATGGAGCAGAGCCAAATGAAATCAGATAGACATAGCATCTGCAGCCAACCTGCAGCCACTAACATGCAATGTGGTCTGTTGTTGTAAACCACTAAAATGTGGGGGTTGTTTGGGGATGCAGTAAAGCCAATCCAGAGCATTAGGAATGGATTTTGTGAATGATAGATGAAATTTTTGGGTTAAACCCCTGTAAGATTTGAGGGTTTTGTTAAAACTGTAATTATATTATATAACAATCTCTCCTCCCTTTCAATAGTCCAGGACACTCATTAGCCCCTAAAACAGAACTATGATGAGGTAGAGGAGAAAGACCCCAGATACTCAAGCTGGATAAGATTAAAGAGAACCAGTCTGAGACTTCTCCAAAAAGCTTGGACAGTGGTAGATGTTCACTACCCCCATCTATTCTACATCAATACATTACAAGTAGTAGCTTTATTGCATATCTTTGTAATAGCCACAGAGATAAACTTGACTTTTCTTTAATCTTTATTCCATTTTATTCCCAGATTTGCTAGGTACTGTTTCTTAGCAACATGATTTTGGAAGTAACAAGGTCCTTTCAAACTGGCACTGCAACCTGAACATGTTCTTTCCAATGACCTTTATGTGCCCTACAAATCTTAGATTCTCTATTTCTCACTCAAATTCTCTGAGATATTCTCTCCCTATTATTCGAATATATGCCAACCTTTCTACCTGCTTTTCTCTTACCTTTACTCTTAATTAGACCTAGGATTTCTTATTCCAGCTGTGTTAGCTTTATTTATTTATTTTTTTGTATCTGCTTTTATCAATTTGCTCCTCTTTTTAATCTCCCTCCTCTTTATATATCCATTTTAACAATAACTTGCACCATTATACTATTGGGAATTCCTGTGTTTCTGCACATCTTGTAAGCAGAAGAACTGCCAATTTTTTGTTCTATCTTTTCAAGAATGTATATAGCAAACAGCTTTGAAAGATATAGTATTTTGGTCCAGAGAAAGACTGTCCTCCAGGATAACTGTAGGGTGGTTTTGCTTGCAGTTTACTGTAAGAGATCAGGATTTCCTAAGTTCTGGGTTCCTCAGCTGTGACAGAAACAAATTGTGTGACTCCACAGCATTCATCTATGGCTACCTGTGTCACCCTCATGGAGTTCGGAGGACACAGAGAAGTAGCAGAAATATGAATCTCATGCTATTCCTGGGGTGTGAGTAATAAAGTCCTTTGTCTCTGACCCAAAAATCTCATGTCTTTGGCCAGCATCCATAAAACTATGGCAGGCTAACTTTTTTAGCTTACAAGCTAGGCAAAATCTTGGACTCTTTTCAGTTCTTGACTTATACCATTTCCCATATAATTATAATTTAAATTATGGTATACAATTTATCATAACTTAATGTATTTAGTATCCATATTTATATGTATCATATATAAGAACTTTCTTTTAAAAAAGATTGTAAAATCATACACTCACAATACACGTAAATGCTAATACAATTATCATTGTATCCTCAAATGTTTAGCTTGGTTCCTTAGTCTTATAAAGTTTGTCAAATGATTAAATAAATTAAAAACTGGGTAAACAATTATACATTATTTCCTATAGAATTTACAACCCATTTATACCTCTAGTTACTACGACTTTTTGACAGAAGGGAGGAAAGTCAATATTACAATTGAAAATTCTACAAAAGCACAAAGAGGAACAACCAACTCAAAAGATAAAAGGTGGCAACCAAACTGAAGGACTAGGGTAGGGGGTAGGTATAAACAAATATTTATATTCCAACCCAATTTCGGGGCCTCATCCACTTTTATATTAGGTCTGGTTTCTTGATTTAACATATTGATGCAACCAGCCATTCTCTTTTTTTTTCTGTCCTGACATCCTACTTCAGCTTTTCCTACCAACCTTTTGCTCCTATAAAAGTTCTTATTGTGGTCTTTTATCCCTCATAAAATTTTATTCCAGCTCCTTATTTTCATTTTCTGCTTTGGTTTTCTTCGTGCTGACCAGTTAGGGTCACATCGTTTGGTTTTAGTGCAGTCTAGAACAGGCATCTATGTCTCTAAAAGCCTCTAACATTTGTTCTAGTGTGAAGACATATTTGTGAACACTCGTTCTAGGACCTTGTACAACGCTGCCAATTCCAAATTGCAATAGATTATGCATACCTGTCAAGCCCATCCTAGTACTTTTTTTGCCCAGTTAGTTTCTCTCTACCTTAGCCTAGCCTTCTTTCCTACCACTCTGCATTTCGACTTTACAGAGAATAGAGCAGCCCTGGCTGGGACTATATGTTGTTCTGATTAAGGGTTAACAATGTAGTTCCAGAGATAGAGCTAGAATACAGTATTTCTGTCGGCGAGAATTCTACAAAGTCTAACAAGGTGTAGAAAATCACAAGCAGGATTTAGTACTGACCTTTGTCCATCCTAGACCCAGTGGAGAAGAAAAGGGAAGGGAAGAGGAAAGGAGAAAAGATTACAGATTTCTACCTCTCCTGGTAGAACAGCACACACAAGAAGTAGAGAAAAGACTGAGAGTTGCCATGGCAGCCTGAAGCTCCCCACAGAAACCAAGACCTTCCTTGTCCAACCATGAAAGAAAAAACACCTTTCTCAACAAGTCTCAACAGATCCTACGACGGTCTTATGGACTAGAGCTATACCCCTGCTCCAGAGAGAGAGCCATAGAGATGGGCCCTCATTATTTATGCACCAAGCATCATATTTCTACTGAGTGTGACCAGGCTAGGATGTCCCAAAACAAGAAAGCCACCAATTTCTTTAAAAATATGTAACTATAAATTATCAACACTCATGTTTCAAACATTTTAACATGTAAAGTCAAGCAGCTGAATTATAATCATGTTGCAGAAGTCAGATTTATATTTAAGTCTTTTAGTCTTCCAACTAATTTAGGAAACAATCCAAAAACCAGAGGAAGTATCATTATACCATGGTATTTATTTGAGTATCCAGACACCCTTAAAAGCAGTGCCTCGATGATCCTTTCTAATTTAAATTGCTGGTGGAGCACTGAATGAGCCCTATCTTCATGTCACCGTAATCTGAGACCTGAGGGCTGCTGTTTGATCAGTTGATCAATTAACTGTCTGCTTGATTCATTAATTCATAAAACATTTATAGATCGCCTACTATGTACTAAGGACTATGCTAAGTGGTAAGGATATAGAGATAAATCATAAAAAAAAAATCACCATCTTAGGGAGCTTTCAGTATAGACAAGCAGTTACAGTTTCAAAACATTGTGATAACTGTTATAATCATCAGAAAAATGTATGTATGTACAAAGGAGCAAATACCCTCTCTACTGAGGATAAGGAGAGATTAAAGTCAGGGGAAAACATAGGGTGTCTCAGCTCCATTTTGAAAGATATAGTAAAAATTTATCAGCTGCAAAATGGGAGAGTGTGCAAGCAGCTAGGACTACACAGGCCAAGGATGTGGTACAAATGACACTTAGAGTTCAGAATACATGTACAGTGGGGATACTGGTAAGAAAGAGACAAGAAAGGGAGTCAGGGATCAAATCTACGGGGCTTTTGTCACCATGCTAAGAGTTGGGACATTATTCTGTATATGATAGGAAGGCTTTAAAACCAGAGACTGCTTTGATCAACTGTGTGTGTGTGTGTGTGTGTGTGTGTGTGTGTGTGTGTGTGTGTGTGTGTGTGTGTGTTTGTTTCAGAAGAAAACTTTCAAATTCTTAGAGTGGTGGTCTTCCAGGGGCTCTTGTACAATTTCAGACAAGGAGGACAGTTAAGAGGTAATAGATGATGATGTATGTCAGTCGTAGGTGTTAGATATGTGAGAAGATAATTCTGAGAATTGACATGACAAGATGACTGTTTGAATGTAGGGATAAAAGGGAGGGGTTTTTATGATCCGGCTTTAGTACTTGGATGAAGAAGTTGTTGTTCACCAAAACAGGGAATATGGTGGGTTGTTTTGAATGGGATGAGTTTGGAGTGCCTGTGGAACACCAGGAGGATATCTGATGGATAATCTATCTGCAAAGAGTGATACCAGCTGATGATATAAATTTAGGGCTTTTGGTTAGAGAAGAAATAGTAGGTCAGATCTTCCAGGGACTATATTAAAAGATCATATACAAAATTCTAGATTGGTGTTTCTCAAGCTTTAGCATGTGTACAAGTCACCTGGGGATCTTAAATATGTTAAAATACATTTTGATTAAGTATCACTGGGGTGAGACTGACATTGATCATTTCTCACAAGCTGCTAAGTGACAGTGATTCTGAAGGTATGCATACCACATTTTGAGTAGCAAGACTACAGAAAACACTAGTGTTTTGGAACAAGTAGATGATTAGAGGTCTGAAAGGAGGACTGAATAGAGGAAGTCAGAGATGTAGGACGATAACAAAGGAAAAAGGAGAGGAGTTTTGCCTTGGAATCCAAGAGAAGATAAATTTATGAAGAAGGAAATGTTCAACAAAGTCAAAGGTTCCTGACAAGTAAAGAATAGACTGGTAAATGTCAAAAAAATATCAGCAATTTGAAGGTATTTTGAATTTGGAAAGGACAGTTATGTATCATGAAGGAAACAGAGAAGCCAGTTGTAGCTGCAAGCTAAGTAAATGGTAGGTGAGGAAAAAGAGCTAGCAAGTACGGACTAGTTTTTGTAAAAACAAAAAACGAAACAAAAACTTGGCTGTTACAAGAAAGAGACAAATTGGGTGACATGTTAAGAGGAACAAAGGTTGAAAAAGATTTCTCATTTTTAAGATAATAAAGATATGCAATTGTAATAAGCAAAATTATGTTTATTACAATCTCACCCCCAAAAAATCACACCCTAATCTTCCACACTTAGATGGCAAAAGGGACTTTGCTGATGTAATTAAATTGAGGGTCTTGAGATGGAGAGATTATCCTAGATTATCCAGGTGAGCCCAATTTGATCACAAAGGTTTAAAGAAGTAGGCAGAAGGATCAGAGGTAGAGGAGTTGTGGCCACTGAGGTGGTAGTGGTGGGGGGATGTTATTACTGGTTTTTGAAGAGAAAATGGGGCGATGAGCAGCCTCTGAGGACTGGGAAAAGCAAGGAGTGGATTCTCCCCTCAGAGCCTCCAAGAGTGAGCACTGCACACGTCATGCTTTTGGTCCAGCTAGACTTCTGAGGCCCGGAACTGTGGGATAATAAATTTGTGTTTTAAGACAACAGATTTGTGGGAATATGCTGCAGCAGCACTAGGAAACTAGTAGGAGGATCCTTAATAACCTAAGAAAAAGAACCAAAGAAAACTTGTTGTTATCTCAAACAAAGAAAGGGAAATAGAGATCCAGCAAGAGAGAGCTACTCTGGAAGTCCAGTTTTCTCCAAGACTCTGCATGGGATGTAAAGCAATGGGCAGAACAACTATCCATCCCCCTCTCACGTGCATCATTGGAGAGCAGGCATGCTCAGATCTGCTCTTGAGCTGTGGTGAAGAGGTAACAGCACTGCAGCTGTTCCTAGTTCATTCACTTCCACCACTTCATGGACTCAACCCAGTTTTCCTGGGTATTCACTCCCGTCTCAGGGAAAAGTTGCCATGGTGGTTACTTTTTTCCAGGGAAGAAGTAAGGGATTCCCTTTCAGTAAATTCTTTATGAAACAAAATACAAGGCCAGGAAGTTTAGACCCAAACTGAAAAGCATCCGGACCTTGGTGATGACAGATCTGGGTTTAAATTCCTGTTGTTACTAAACCATCAAGTTGGAAGAGTAACATCTCTGAGGCTGTTTCCTTGTCTGTAAAATAGGGATCATGATGCCACCTTCCAGGGGATAAAATGAGGCGTCATACTGGAATGTCTGGAGGAGCGCAACGCGGTTGGCTCTCACCGTTTTAAGTGCTTTCAGGGACGTGTTCTGCCTGAGGCGGGTGTGGCAGCTGCTGCAGTGTAACTAAACGCAACCTGACGCCCCCAAACAACCCCCACACTGGGCTGAACTCCGTTGGGTAGACGGGAAATTGACCCCCGGGAGGACCTCGGGATTCCTTGGACCGTTTCTCCTCTGGGAGTTTCTACGCTGAACCCAAAATTGAGAGAAAATCTGTTTCGTAGCTTCTTCGGTTTCTACCTCAGCTTACACCCTCTCTGCCCGGATGCACTTTACTCCTCACCAGGTTCACATCAATCCAGGGGCGGTTCCCCCGCTTCCCCAAGCCCCTGCCAAGCCTCTGTACCCCAGACCGGCGCTGGGGCTGCGGGAGGCCGCGACACGCCTCCTGGTTTCCATGGAAACCCTGCTGGACCTCCGGGCGCTCCGGGCCGGAGGGAAACCTGGAGTTTGTATTTAAATGAGGGAGAGTGGGGGAGGGGGCAAACCGGGCGAGGGAGGGTGGTGCAGGTGAGCCTGGGAGGGTTCAAGGGCTGCGCCATCCCTCTGCCACCTCACGCTCACGGGAGAAATCAGAGACGGCAGCAGGGGGCCGAGGGAAGCTTGTTTCCTGCGTGAGAAACAACCTCTGAAGACTCCAGCCTGATTTTAGGTTGTAAGGGGCAGAATTACCCAGGCCACTGGGAGTCCCTGTGGGGGGCTCCCGGCTCACAGGGCTGCGCAGTTTCATGTCCGAGAAGCCAGGGAGAGTGCTCACCTCCCCCGGAGTCTCCGGCAGTAAAGATGCTCTGCTGGGGGGAGGGGCACGCCTCCGTCTTTCACTCTCCACCCTTCCCCCCACAGTGTCCCGAAGTCAAAGCCTGCGGCTGTGGATTACCAGCTATTTAGCGGCTAGCTGGATCCCTAAAGGCTGGGGGAGGAGGAGGTGGAGGCGGCTGCGCAGAATAGATGCTCAAATTGAATTGCACAAGGGTTCCTGTGATGTCAGCTTGAATAAAGCTCTGACCTACTGAATGTTAAATGTGGCCGAGTGGTGAATCCTCAGAGGGGATTGATGGCAGAAACCTCGAAGAAAGGACCGTGCCGCTGGAAAATATTAAGCAGGTGGCTCTGCTGATCTCTAACTGCAACTCCCAGAGCGCTGGTGGAATCGCAGCCTTATGCTATCATCACTTGAACATTACTTGCTGCCCTAGATAGCTGTGGGTCACGTGCGGTTTGCACCCAAAAGGGAAATGTTTGAAAAAGAAAAGCCATTTAAGACATCAGAGTGCCTGCTGGTCTTACAAAGAGAAACCAATTCAATTTAAAAAAAACACTTTCTGAGATCTACTAGGAGCCACGTGTGTGCAAAATGAATGAGAGTCTTTGCCCTCAAGGGGCATACACTTTGAGGTGACAGATACACTCACCAATGACCAGTAGTGCCAGAAAGCAATTACTAAATACAATCGAAAGTTCAAGGTAGATGAAATTACTTATCATATGGGAAAGAAAAGAACAGTTTGTATTAAATTCTTCTGAGACTTAGCAAAAGAGAGAATATAGGAAAAACTGTAGAGAGAGATAGAAAAGTAAGTTTTGCAAATTGCCTGACGGGAAATGTCAATTTTGTAAAATTGTCAAGTGGCATAGTAAACTAATTTTCCAACTTTTTTTCTCTGTGGTCACTAATTATTTTCGTTGCTTTGATTTATAATAAGGGACTTTGTGCTGATCCAGGCTTGGCCTCTATTCCATTTTTACCACTCACTAAACCACAATATTTTGGTATCAGAAGTTCAAGTTTTCATAGTTTAATTTAAAAATAGATGCAAAGGCTAGAATTGTATGAAAAAAAAAATGCTCTAAAAGAGTACATGGGTTCAGGCCGAATAAGAACTATATGTGTGAAGGGCATTGAGAAACATGTCTAGTTGAGGTAGGACTGAAATAAAGGAGGTATCTGTACCAGTCAGAACTCATTTTCAGAGTCATGGTATAAAGAAGTGAAGAGGTAACAGCATCACAAATGTGGGAGAAATTTTATAAATACTTATCACTTATGGTCTGAGTTTAGTGCATGTTTTTCAATAGTAAGCCTTTTAGTTTTCATTACAAAATTAGGAAAATTTCAGAAATAAATTAAAGGACACAGAAGCCAAACTCTGGTTCTTGGCTTTAATCCTTTGAATGGATGATATTAGGAGGTAATGGGATTAAAAGAGGACAATTATTTCTTAGAAAGGAGAGAAAAAGAAGCCATATGTGCTCAAATTAGTCATAGTTTTTGTGTCACTGAGGTATTGGTTACCGTTTGTTTTCTAGTTCCTACTCTCAGTTGGTTAAGGGACATACCTATAATAAAAACATCTCCCCAGAGTTTTGGCAGGGTAGCAGAATATTAGCAATTATTATATATAAAATATTAAAGCACAGAATACCAAGAGTCTGCTTATTTTTATTTACTTTTATTTTTTCATTCTCAGTCACATGGTTCTGCAGAATCTTTAGACTCCTAATTTTCTTCCTTTAAGGCCATTCTGCCAAGCTTCTGGATAATCGAATAAGACTCTTTGGCTTTTTAACTTCAAATAAACACTCATTGACTCATGGACACCTCATTCATCCAAACACAGTCAAACACACTTATATGCTATATTTTTGTAGTGCTAGTCAGTTTGGCATGACAGTGCCTAGAATGAGTTTAATAATTTAAGGAGTTTCCAGATGACACCACTGATAGCTGGAAGCAGAGGCAGTAAACACAAAATAAAGTCATAAAGGAGGAAATGAGTCATAAATAACAAAGATGGAGAAAGAACAAAAGGTAGAGAAACAAGAGATTAAGGAAAAAACTAAATAGAACATGATGTCTTAAGCACTTAATGAATAGGTTAGAATCTACCAGCTTACTCTCATCTTGACTTAGGATAGAAATTTCAGAGCTAGAAAAGATCTGGTGATTTTCCAGTCTACTTTTCTATTTCACAGATGAGAAAGCAGGACCCAGGAGGAGTGACCTATCTAATATCAGAGTTGATTAGAGATGAAGCTACCATTAGCAACCAGGTTTCCTGACTTCTAGTGCAGTGTGAGTTTTTCTATGTCATTTCTCACACTTGTAAAGGCTAATTGAATTCAAAGTTCCTTCAAAATTTCAATACTTTCGCATTTCTCCTTGAACTTCTAACATTTTTTTTACATTTATATTATTGCTTTACATGTTACAAAGTGCTTTATCTTATTTAACCTCTGTACCAATTCTGAGAGAAGTAAATATCAGCTATAAAATGACCCACATGGGATTTGACTAATTTTAAGATATTTTTTTTTCCCCACAAATTTTACCCAATTCTTAGTTGTGGAGTAGTGAGGTCAATTAAAAACATATAGATTGTGTGGTTCCTACTCTTCTCTATCATGCCATTAACTAGGAATTCACTGTACTTTTAGAAAATAAAACATATAGAAGTGAAAGAATGGACAGCCTGACAATGAAGACAAGCAAGAAAGAAATAATGATGTGGACAGCAAAAGAATATTTGCAAGCCAGTGCCAAGGATGATAGTGTTTAAATCTGCTGCTGATTTTTTTTTTTTGTATGTACCTCTAGTTGCTTCTGTAATAGTAACCTTTGTTATTTCAAGATAATTCTCTTTGAAGCTGGTGAATCAGTTCCCAGAAAAAGACCTACGACTAATGTTGGAGAAGAGGAACATCTCCTCACCACTATGAACTGTACTCTCTAAGGCCCAGCCATCCAAAGCAGAATGGTTTCAATCACTCCTGCTATGTAGTCGTCGCTGACACTACTTGGCAACCAGCCTGCCTCTAATGGAATGTGTCCTGCAGCTGGGAATTAGGTCATCAGTAATTCACTTAATAGCATTTTATGAGCTGGGCTCTGACACAAGAGGGTGATCTGGCCTTACACAGCAGGAGCTTTCCTTGATGTGAAAGGAAGGAGAGAGGAAAATATACCACCCTAAATAATCAGACACTACATTCATTTCCAGAAAATAATGAGTATGAATAAGAATACTGGATGTTTCTTCAGACTTTTCTGCCTGAGCAGGCCAGCTACATGATCTTGGGCAAGTCACTTCTCATTTCTGGACTTCAGTTCCTCTAAGGTCTCATCCAACTCTAACATTGTATACTTCTAACTCTAGGGGACTCTTTATGGAAGTTAGAAAATGCAGGATTTGTCAGACCAACCTCCTCTTCCCAGATGGTGCTCTCTAGGAAGGAAAATGGATGGTCCTATTCTTTTGCCACTTGTGGGTTTAGAAAAGAAAAGCCCCAATTTATAGTGTGTGCTAATTCCATGTTGTATTCCTGACATAGCTGATTTAAAGCAAAATTTCTGAAAATGGAACAGTTTGACTCTCGTGAGCTGGTGTGAGCCACTTAAGCACACCACTGGTTATCCACCAGATAGAAATTGCTGCATCGATGAATAACCTCTTGTGCACAGACACATAGCTAGATTGTCCACATGCCAAATTTGTAGCACATATATTCATGTTTTGGTTTTAGATAAAAAGATATTCACAACTTCTCCTCTTCAATTCACTCCAGCTGGTATTCTTGATTTATCTGAAGTCCTCTCAGAAATACGTAGAGAATTCTTATGAGAAAAATGTTCATACTCATACAACTTTTTACCTGAATTTCCATTTCTTCTTCAACATGTTCAGGGAGCCATTTGACATCTATTTTCTTCTGATCTCTAGAACCACACATCCTTCTTGTTGAAAAACCCAATATGTATCTTATAAATTTTTCAGAAAGTTCACTGCTATACAGGGCTTAGAAGTTACAAATATATCACTAGAATCCTTCCTCTTTTTCACCTGTTGGGAGAGAAGCCCTCTGGATCCTGAAAGTTTAGTGCACAAAATCTTCCAGTTTCAAGAAAATTGGAATGATATAGGTTGAAATCAGTACCTGGAATTGCGATGGATAAAATTAAGTCATTTTCCTTTTATCCTTTCAATTTGTAGTTGAAAATATTCTATTTACAATTACCTACTAAGCATTTACTACATGGACTCAACACAGCAATGTGTTATAAAATATAAGAGAATATATAAGTGATGGTACCAGCCTTCAAATTTATAATCTGGTTGGAAAGATAAGATAAACATACACAAATTACCAAAAATCAATTTACAGCATTTTATAATCATTTGTTTAATGATGTGGTACAAATTCTAAATGCAGCAGGAGTATAAAAAAAAGTAAAATTACTCAAAGCAAGCATTATTCAAGAAAATTTAATGACCGTCATTGGAACTTAAGCTGCCATTGACGTGAAGATAGAGTTTAGTCAGGTGAAGGTATAGGAGTAGACGAGCTGGGAGAATTGCATTTAAAGTAGTGATCAAAAACAGGGAGGTGGTGAAAAGTGGAGAAAAAATGAAAATCCTGGCCTAAAACTGAGTCCCAATATAAATGTTTGTCAGGGAGAAAAGGGTGAGAGACAATGGCAAGATGACATATGATTATACAGTTCTGATCTACAATCTCTGCAGCGACTAGTTCAGTAAGCCAGCCTCAGTCTCTACAGCAATCCATCCAGAAAGTTCAAGATTTGGTCAATGACTGCTAACTTTCCCAATTTTTGTCTCCTGACTCCCTACTTCCAATTCAAGACCAGTGAGAGAGAAAGCCAGATCTGCTCCCCAGACCAATTGAATAGGATACCTGCTTCTAGTCAGCTAGCTTCAGCTTTCCTATGCCAACAGCTTCCCATCAGAGCCTGCCTAGGTCTTTCCCTTTTTTCATTATGAAGCTCCCATTTCCCTGCCTGCTTCTGAGTCTGCCAAACCAAAGGATGATGGCTGAATTCCTTGCTATGTAGCAGCATGCTCTGAATAAATAGTCTGTTTGTTCTCATTTGGGTGATCTTTGTTCATTTCCATAATGGGAGAAGAGCACACCTGTAACAGTCCCATCTGTCACCTATTATTATATGAGGATATAAATACATATATGTGTAATATTTCTCCTCCCTCTCACCTTTTCTCTAGGCTTTTTTTACCAATCTTCTTAGATTGACCATAAAAAAGACAAATGTCAAGGGAGCTATAATCTCCATCTCAGAGATGAGTAGAAATAGGCGTTCAGGGTAGTCAATGCTGATGATATTCATTTATATCTTTTGGGTCTAAAGAGAGATAAATGCCTTAGTTCTATCCTGATTTTTCACTCAGGTTAAACTTTTTCTCAACAAAAGTCTCCTTTGTTATTATTCTTTTAATAACAAGCCCCATGTTGTAAAAAAAAAAAAGAAAGAAATTTAGTTTAACAATGATTAATGTTTTTTCTAGTATATTTTAATTTAAGGCATCTAAGTTGGGTGATCAGAGTTTCTGATCAGCACAATATAATGAGTATTGCTATCATGCTAAACAATACATTTCCAGTCAAATCAAAGAACACAGAAGTTTTAAATAGCGTGTCAACTCATACAAATGTGGATTCCATTAGGGCTTTCTAAAATTCTGAAAATAGATAATTAGTCCCCATCTCTGTTTATACTTTTCTTTTCTTTCTTTCTTTTTTTTTTTTTATATGCCTACAGGACCTTGTCTTCCTAGGTGGTCTCCCATCCAAGTACTAATCAGGCCCAACCCTGCTTAGGTTCCAAGATCAGACAGGATCAGACTTGTTCAGGGCAGCATGGCCATAGTCTCTCTTTGTACTTTTGAGGAGTTATTATGTTTCTGGAAAATCAAAGTTGAGAGCAACCTTGTAAATGATATTATAATAATTTTGTTATGATAACTTTACTAATTCATAAAATCTCAGCCCTTTCTACTATGTTTCAAAAGTCTAAGTCAAATTACCTTCGGGGTTTTACAGGTAGAATTTGATCATTTTGGATATTTAAAAGAATTCAACACCCCTGCATAATACACATCAGTGGACCAGAAGTTGATAGCAGTGAATTCTTCTGCCTTAATGTCTTCTTCCCAGCACGTGATCAGGTTGCTGGGAGCAGCAGTTGAGTGGGAAAATTAAGCCTGACTATGCTAAAGCTCCCGATGCTTTTGCTTTATGGGAACTCTTAGGACTGAATCTCATGTTTGTAAACTTAAACAATTTTTCATCTCTTCCTTGAGCAATTATACTTTGGTACATTTCTTCACACTGCCTGTTATATTTTCCTATCTTATCATGAGTGTTTACTTCATTGTACTTATTCCCAGCACCCTAATGACACTAGCAAGAGGTCTGTATGTCACTCCCTGGAAGTGGGGATGTTACTTTAGAAAATGTCTCTTGCTATTGATGACTCACTTCCATAGTGTATGTGATCCTATTAAATGTAGTCACAGAGGCTGGGCCTTCCTCCTCAAGGGGTCCTGTCTTCTTCCTGAACTTCACTAGATCTTCTTTTGTCATAAACCTGGGGGATATATTTTGGGACATGTATTAGTTAAGATGAAGTAGAATGTTGTAACAAACAGACCAAAATTACATAATGGCCCCACACAATCAAAGCTATTTTTTGTTTATTCAACAGTCCAAGTCAAATGACATTCAAGATCAATATTACTTGTCTCCATGTGGTAATTCAGGAACCGAGCCTTCTTCAATATACTGGCTCTGTCAACCTCTAGGGCTTTACCATTTCCACTGACTGAATACAGGTGGGAGACAGCGTGTTAAGGATGCACATCTGCTTCTTATAATGCCTTGGCCCTGAACTGGCATATATTTCTTTCATTCACTTTCTATTTGTGAGAAGTAATGCAAGAGAGGTTCAGAAATTTAGTGTGTCTGTGGGCCAGCACTCTGACTATAGTCATGCCACAGCTAGCAGTCTGGACAGAAAAGGATTTGCTTACCAGATGTCCTCTAAGTTCTAAACGATTGCCAAGAGCCAAGTATGCCTTTTCTAGTAAAGAAACATTTACTATTTCAAAGCAGACACTCTAATGATGGAATACAGTCAATGCAAAAGATGGAGAGCATGCCATACCTGAACAAACGTCGCTTTTTCTTTACTATTCAGAGTAGTAGCTTAAGAAAACACAGGCTGTCTATATATGAGGAAGACCTTGATTCATTTCTTTTTCATTCAACACATAAGTTTGAATAAGTTAGACACTGGGGATGTAAAAGTAAACAAGACAGGTTCAGTTCTAGTTACCTATGATATTGTTAATAGGGGGCCTTGGATGCCCATAAAATAGAAAATTTCAAGAATGTGTGGATTATCAGGAGCTTTTGAGCACCTTTATCTCTAAGCTATACAGATTCTTCCTATCCTACTTCTTTTCCTTTCCTCTATGCTTTACCACACAGACTTTAGAGTAACCCAGAAAATCATTTTTCTGAGCAAACTAGTTTTGGTCTTAAATCACATATATAAAGTGTCAACATATTTAAAGTATCTAAAAAGCTCCCAAAATAGTAGATAATACAATTACATGGTAGCTATTATTAATAGTAGCATTATACTCTTTAGGAAATCATGGAGAAAAATTGTCCAGCTGACAATTTTTAATTGTTTATTCCTAGAAAAGTATGCTAGGCCTCACTAATTCTCTCATGTGTCTGAAGCTCTCTGCAAATCACTCCTCTAATCCTTTACTTCATGTAGAAGTCACCAGTTACTTCTGAATAAAGGTATTAGTTCAGTAGACTTGAGTTGGTCAAATGTCACAATGCAGCTAAGTCAAGGCTTGGATATTTAATGAATCTTACAGGGAAGAATAGTGAAGATCTGTGGTGGGAGAGCTGACAATATAGCATAGGGAAGCTGCCAGCCTCTGCAAGCATAGCCAAGTGCTGCTTCTCATAATCCCAACAATGAGTCCATGGGACACAGAAAAGGACAAATGTTCAGAGTTTGAAAGATAGTAAGGTTGGAGAATGAAACCAGTAGTTTTGCCACTATTTCTACATGCTCTGTCTTCCCCTCCTATGTAACCTGCCACTGTACTCAAAAAGAGGAAAGCCTCTAAATGAATAATTCATGAGGATTACAACCTCAACATAAAGATGCTATGCAGTAATCATCAGGGATCGGAATCATTGATCAATCTAAGTATTCAGTGAGGCTTCTTCTATGTCCAGAACTGCATGAAGTGCTGTGGAAGGAGGCAGGAGAAATTTATGATGCCATCTCTACTCTTAAAGAATTTATAACCTCCATGTGGAGACCAGACAAACACAAAAAACATTTACAGAACAATTCAACTCTGGACTGTTTGTCACTGACTAGGCTGGCAGTTAGAATTCCTAGCTGGGTCTTCGCAGCCACCTGCAGGAAAGCGCTTTGGGACAATGAAGGCACACACCTTTGTTGTACAGCACACTTAGAGTCAAAGCCTCACTCTGCTATTTAATGAACTGCATGACCTTGAGCAGTTTAGTCTCAAGGCTTCAGAGACTTCATGTGTAAAATGAAGAAAATGCTTTCTCCTGGGGTTTGAGTGATCATTCAGTGAGTTAAAATACAGTGAGTTGTAAAATACAGTGATCATTCAGTGATTTAAGTCAACTACCTGGGAACTAGTCAATTCTCAAAAATGTAGATGTAAACCCCAAGTTCACATGACTATCCCACAAGGATCTCATGTTGAAGTGTTTAAAACCAGGCACATTGTCTTCCCTATATCTTCCCCACACGGTAAGCTTGTCTATCTGACTTTTAGATTCTTCGCCATTTCTGTTTATAGCAACGTACTTTTCTGGTCATCAAGGCTTGAAACTGCCACATCATCTTTGAATGAAATAGTCACCAGTTACTCTGGATAAAACTATTAGGTCCACATCTTCCATATCCAATCTGTCTAAATTCTATCTATTCTTTTGTTTTTAATATTTCTTTAATCCAGAGGTTCTTAACTTGGGGTCATGAATGGGCTTTAAGAAGTCAGTGAACCATTTAATGTATAGGGGAGGAGGGAAGACCATAATTTCAATAAATTCTTAAATGTAACTTGACTGAAATAGATTATATACTACAAACATCCCTTTATTCCTATTTCTTCTGCTACCATATAGTTGCCAGATTTTATCATTTTCTAGGCAATTACAGCAGCCTCCTAACTCATAATCTTCTAATTTATTTCATTCTTTGGACCAATCATAACTATTTAAAAATGTATTTCTAATCATGCCATTTCCCCAATCAACAATTTTCAACACTTCTAAATTTCTTTCAAATAAACTAGATTCTCATTTTAGCTCTCTAGACTAACTTTGAAACTTTCGTATTCTGCTGCTTGCTCTACATACTCTATACATCAGTAAAATCAATTGCTCACTCTTCTTTGACTATATTATCAAAAAAATTAGTTAAGTCTTTTGTTATGTAAAACATTAGGGAAAATAGAGAGCAAATCATTATTAGACATAAAATGCAGATTTTCAAGAGATTGATCATGAAGTTTTATTCCAGGATGCTCCTTCCACTTACACACTCACCTGTACTCTATATTCCTCCATACATAATTCATAATAACCTGAGTTAGAGAGTGGATGCTCAGGATAGACTTGCCATAGATCGGTCATTTATTTAAATCAACTTTTGTTGCTATTTTACCATAAAACTATTAAGGAATTTCTGTAACATCCAATATAGTTGACCAGTCTCCCCACCTTGCAGCAATTCACTGCACTCTTTGGCAAAGAGGTAATTATAATGTAATAAAAGAATTTTCCTGTTAAATATATATGCAAAATAGGTAGATATGGAAAGTAAGTGGAGACTGAGTGGAGGAAACATAGATATCTTGAAAGTAATTAGTGCCTTAACTAAGCCTTGAGCCAAAGCTTTGTCAAGTAAAGGAAGGAAGGCAGAGAGAACAGCATATGCAAAAGAGGTAAGCAGAGCTTGATCTGTTTTGGGAACTGCAAGCCACTGCTTATTTTTGGAGTCTAGTGTATTCACATTTGATTTCTCTGCAGAGAAGTGTAGCAAGATGTTAAGGCCTGGGCCAGATGTAGAGATTATCATCTGCCATACCGTGGATTCTATCTAGGTAATAGAGGAATTATTGAAAATTTTAAGCAGGAGATTTAAGATCTTATTTAAAATAGCTCAAGCATACCAACTTTGGATGACATATTCTAATACCTTATCAAATGGAATCATGAAAAATAGCTCTTATTTTTAAGGCCTTGGGATTCAGAAGTAAATATGCCTGTTCCTCTCTCTGGAGTAATTACTTTTGATACATGAGTAAAATTCCTGTTCTCCTGTATTTTATCAATTGCTTAGTTTATAATTTGCTCTTCAACATGTTCTATTTCTCTCTCTCTCTGTCCATTTCTCTTTATACACACCCATATATTTTCAGTCATTTTTATAATTCTGCCTTTTACTATGTTTCATAATATATCTCTTACATAAATGATTTTCTAATTTATTTTACAGAAATTATTATAATTAAGTTTTAATAGGAACCACATAGCAATTAATCTTATTACAATTAAAAATGACATAAAGCGGGGAAAGATATAAACTATTTTGCATGTCAAGTTAGGACCCAAAAGGGCCTTCACAAACTAGAGTGATTACTGGACTCTAAGAAAATCTGCACAGTAGTGATGAAATGGAAGGTCCATACTTGGACCTGACAATAATATAGGAAATAGCCTAAGAAGGATCTTTTAGTTATCTGTAAGCTCTATGTAAGCCTATGCAGCATGCTTTACCCTAGAGCAACTATGTCTCAGGGTCCTTTGGTGAACTCATATGTGTCTTAAAAACAGGACTTTGGTTTTAAATAAGAAAGAATTTTCCAAGGGCTGATGACAGAATGAGCTGCCTCAGATAGGGTAATGATTTTTCTGTCTAAAATAGTAAAGCTCATTTAAGGATGTATGACTACCTGTGAGGTTGCTATAGAAGGGATTTGAACTTTACCACTATTTTGGCCTAAGTTTCTAAAATTTCTTTAGGGATACTATTTTCACTGACAGGAATAGCCTCTTACATTATCATCACTCTTAAAAATCTTTTCTGTCCTTGAGACAAAGACAACATCCTCCAAATAAGCTTTCTCTCTATGTAATATAGAATTACCCTTTAAGTAATATAAATTCATTTTGTACTTATTGCATTTTTAAAAGTGTTTTTCACATTGTTTCATGTAGTGGTTATAAGTATGTTTTATCACTTCTCGTAGACCATACTTTCCCTAAGGGCATTCCCATAAATTTCCTATTCACTTGGGTATCCTTTAAAGTGCTTTGCACAAACTAGACACTTGTTGAATGAATGAATGAATTTTGTTGATTAAAGGCATATAAAAGAAATACTCAAATGTTTATTAATATTAATTCTTTAAATTATACAGAAATAATTTCAAACTTGAAGCACCATTCAAAGAGCACCCATATTGCCCTTACCCAGATTCTCACTGTTAACATTTCACAATATTTGCTCCATCTCTTTTTCTTCCTCCCTCTTTCTTTCCCTCCCTCCCTCTTTCTCTCCCTTCCTTCCTCATGCTCTCTCTCTTTTGGTCTCTGTATGTATGTGTATATGTATGTATGTACGTATATGTATTCATGTATATACACATGTGCATATACATACATATACATTTGTATTATTTACTTTTATTTACATATATACATACATATATTTCCATTACCGTTAGTCTTTTTTTAACCATTTAAGAACAAGTTGAAAATAGTGTTCCCCATCAGCCCTAAACACTTCAATTTACCAAAAACAGGGATATTCTCCTACATGACCATGTTACAAGCCTTTAAGTTGGGAAATCAACAATGATACCACACTTCTGCTGAAAACATAGACTATTCCTTTTTTGCAAACTGTCTCAGCAGTGACTCTTTTGACAGGATTACATTTAGTTGCCATGTCTCCTTAATCTCTTCCAGTCTGTGTACAGTTCTTCATACTTTCCCTGCCTTTCATTTTCTCAAAAGATCATGGAGAGTCTACAACGGGGATGTTTATTGTAGTGACCACTGGCTACATGTGGCTATTTAAATTTAAATGAATTAAAATTCTAAAAAAATTAATGACATTACCACAAAGCACATAATGCCATCCTTGATATCAAGAACTCATCAACTGGGAAGCTCTATATACTGTAGTTGCTAAGAGTCCATGCTTCAGCCAGAGAGAAATCTGTATTTTCATTCCAGCACTGCCATTTTATAGCATAATTTCCCTGTTCAATCAACATGCATGTGTTGATTTCATATGCTTGTGTAAGCCATTGCAGGAAGTAAGTTAATTGAAGGCAGAGACGATGACCTTCTTGGTATCCTTTACACAACTTAAGTTAGGTAGGTCTCCTAGTAGCAGTGGATTGATGGAATGGAAGGACCCATGAATGCATGATGATTTGAAGGCTACGTGACTTTAATCACAATGTTTACAAAAGCTGTGCTGTGTCAAACACTCTTGGTAATTTTAAGTAAAAATTGTGTATTAATGGAAAGAATTCTTTTGAACTCATCCATCCTGACTGCACACCTACTTCAAGCTAGTTACTAGGCCCATCCAGAGTCACCCATCTCTCAGCATGCATTAAGTCTGGTTACAAAGAACTAGAGGATTAAATATTCATGCCCTTTCAAAGTCCAGGAAAAAGGAAAGGGAAGAATATTATATAGTTATAAAAATTAGATTCCTCATAAGAAATAAATCATACTATTAATCTAGCATTAGTACATACATGCTATGAGCTAACTCTTCCATTTCAGATCACTGCTAAACACAGCCATCGTTTTGGTACTATGATTATGTAGGGTCCAAAGAGAGAAACCAAGGTTTCTCCATGCGTGAAATGGAGATAGAAATTGTTTGTAGATCAAAGGAGTGATTAAGGATTAAATGAGAAAATGAATATAAAGACCTTTTTTACCATGGATCCAGGGTTTAATACTATTGTATTTCATATTTTATTTCTTTTTTCTCTGTTATCACCCTACCTCCTTCACACTTAACATAAAATAATATAACATTAGAACTGACAATGTTATTATGTCACCTAGTGACCCACGCTTTTTTAGAAGAATAAAAAATTTAGTTTATTGACACACGTGTTAATTGAATCTGCTGCTCAGGGGCACAGCCATGAATAGAACCACTTTCTCCTGCATTATGCTGACTGTGAACAAGAACCGTATCCTTTGGTCTGCACATTTATTAAGTACAATTACAAGCCTAGCACTAGACTAAGCCCTGGAGATTAAAAACAAAAAATGATGATATAGCTCCTTCTTGAGAAGCACTAACAATGAGCAGTAGTGGTGGAGTGGGCAGGAAAGAAGGTATAAATCTGTTAAAATGCTATAAGATACAGTGCCTATTATAGAGATGTGCAAGGGGAGCTGTGAGACCCTTTGCATCCCTTAGAACATCTGGGTTTTGACAAATCTTTTTTTCATAGATCCCAGGAGGTCTTTGAAAAGCCACTCACAATCATCTGTTTTAAGCAAAATACCCACTGACACACAGGTCATCAGTCCCCAGATAGGACTCAACTCTTTTCTTCTAATATCACACCCCCTCTCAGTAGAGCGGTTTGAGTGAGTTTTTCAATATGTATCTATGACCTCTTTACTTTTGGACTAAATATGGCTTTTAATTTGAAAGAGAAAATAGATGAAACAATGACCTGAGAGCATAAACTGTTTGGATGAAATCCATTTGTGCTACTGACATGTTGTACAACTTGGTAAGAATCACTTGTTTATGTTGCTTTTATCTACTTATCTCCATTAAAATCTATTTCCAAGGGCTGTTATTGATACATGATGCTTAGTAATTATGAAACATTTTGTACTAAAAACAAGACTTTCTTATGCCTGTCTATTCTGTTTGATACAATTTTATGATATTTGCAAATATCCAAGTATGCAACCATACCAGGAAGGAAGATAAATAATATTTGAAGGAACTTTAGAGTCCCCTTTGTTTGTTTCAGACTGAATATGTTTAATCTTCCTGCAGGTGAGTTTTCTTCATAGAAGATTTGGAATGTATGTTCAACATGATTGAAGCTTAACTTTTGAGATAAGAAAATATGGAGTCTTTAAGATTATGGATAATACCGATTTTAAGGAGCTATCAACCTGAATCCTATGATGAATTACTGAATTCACCTTATTCATTTATTCATGCATCTATTCAAAAGCAGTGCATTGAGTTGGTATATATCAGTTGCCAGGCCTAGCACAAAAAATACGGGGTTGAATAAATACCTTGTTTAGCTGTTAGTTAATGAGTGAATGAATAAACAAATCTATGGATATCTATATATTTCTGTCTTATAGGTGAGACAGAAATATACATAGCTAACTATTATACGATGTGATAAATGTTATAGTAGAATGATGTCCAAAGTGCCTGGGAAGGAGATATATTAGTTCTGCCTGACAGCTCTGTCAAGGAATGCTTCCTGCTGGCAATATTGAACTAGGATATTAAAGAATTAGCCAACTCAGATGGTCCTGAAGCTAATTATGAAAAGTCCATCATATACTGACATATTAATATTTAAAAGTTTCTAATTTATTTATAGCATTATGGATACATGATTCAAAATTCAAGAGCTACATAGGGCCTACAAGAAAAGTCCCTGTCTCACACTTGTCACCCAGCTATCTATCTATTCATTCCCTTCACTGGAGGACCTAATATTATTGATGTCCAGGGATATTTTATCTAGAGACAAACAAATGTATATATTTTATAGATAAGCAAATATATGTATGATCTGCATATCCAAAATATTCATATACACACATTCGCTCACAAATGTTCCCTTTTTTCCACAAATGGAAGTATAAATTACCTTCTATTATGTATTTTTTTGTTACATTTAAAAATGTTTTTTGAAAATCACATCTTATCACATGTATATTTCTTTCCATCTTTTGCTATAAGAAAAAATCTTGCAACAAATATTTCTGTATATATTTTATAATAATATATTTATAATAATAAATAGGATTATAACAAGAAATAGGATTACAAGATCAAGGGTAATTTCATGAATTTTTGATAGACATTGCCTCACTTGCAGCACCTTGCACTTCAACCTGCAGTGTATGAGAGTATCTATTTCTCCACATTTGTTTTAGCTATTTACTCATCATGAGCAGTTTGTTGCAAAAATTCTTTTTTTTCCAATTTATTATATCCCCACTGTTTTTAAATGACATAATTATCAAGCATTTAATTTCCATCTATGACCTGAATCTGTTTTAGACTGATGCAGGAGTCCCTGAAATTTTATGGTAAATTTCTGTCTAGGAAATAAGCACCCTAAATGTCTTTGCAGTTCTCACACATTTACTTTTTAGAACTTTAGAACTGACTGGCCAGATTATATTTAATATATTACATTTTATATTTTGGTATAAATTTGGGAAATTTGTCATTTTTATAAAATCTAATTTGTCATTTTTATAAATTTATTAAGATGCATATGCACATACATACCTCTCCTTTATTCAAACTTTCTTTAATAAAGTTCTTTCAATAAAGTTCTTTTGCTTTATCATTCAGACCTTGCATACCTGTTAAATTTATTTTAGTTAAATCCATTTTTAGTAGTTTTGTTATTATAACTAATGAATATGGCTCATTATTGAGGTAAGCAATGAACTGTCATCACATTTTCATCCTTATATAGCCTTTTGTTTTTCTGGAGTTATCAATTGCCTCATATATTTTTCTCTAATGCTAAGATGTCCTCTGGTTAAGTCTTCCCACATTCTTCAATACCTCTATAAAACACCTTTCAATTTTCCATGTATTCAGATGTATGAACACGTATCTGTCAGATTCAATGAATTATATTTTTAAATTTGAAAGTACTCCTTTCATAAGAGGCACATAGACACTGTGGGTCCTATAGTAATAACATGGAGTTTGTTATCACCAAGATGTGCCTCATAGAGTCCTCTGTTTTTCTCCCCTAATCAGACTTGTTTCTCTGCTGCAAACTACCATCCCAGGCCTTCGCTTCCTTGTTTCTGTGGAGATTACCTTTGGCACTACTCTAATGCAACCCTGTCTCCTACGTTCCATGCCTTCCACATTCTTGGTTTTCTTTCCCATTTTGCTGAAGTGCAGCCTCTAGTCGCTTCATAAGGAAAGCTTTTGTTCTCTCCTTCTACTTGAAGCCTAGTTTGGCTTGGTAAAGAATTGTAGGCCAAAGTTTCACTCAAAACTTTGAAGGCAGGTCTCTGTTATCCTCTAGATTCTTTTGTGTGTCTGTAAAAAGTCTAAACCTGTTCTTTCCCGTGTGACCTGTTTTACTCTCTGCAAGCTTTAAAGATCTTCTTTTTATTCCTGATGTTTGAATTTCCATGATGGGAATATATTTTTTGCAATTACTGTACTGGGAATTCAGTGGGCTTAAGATTTATATCTTATGGTACTAGAAAACATTCTTGTATTACTTCTTTGTTCCTTATTATCTCCTTTTTCTTTTTCTGGGACTCCTACTAATTAGATTTTGGAACTCCTGGTGTGATAAAATGAATGTGGACTCCTTCACCAAATGCTAACCTAAATGAATTATATTATTAAATTTGAAAGTACTCCTTTTGTAAGAGGCGTACAGACACAGTGGGTCCTATAGTAATAATATGGAGTTTGGTATCAGCAAGAGTTGATTAAAACTGGAACTATTGATATGTATGTTTTAATGATTTTAAACACAGGCATGTTTTATACATAGTTGTTTAATCGGTCTCGGAGGCAGACTGGTCTGAGTTAGAATTTGGCTGTATCCCTCCCTTACTACCTACTTAAATTCACTGAACTTGTTTCTACATCTGCAACATGGGGATAATAATCACACTTGTAATATTTAAATGCAAAAATTCACTTAAAGAATTTTGCAAAATGCCTGGCATACAACAGGTACTCAATAAACATTATGTTGTTACTAATGAGATGGGTTATTAAGGAGAAGTTGATAATGTTCAGAAAACTTAACCTAGTAGAATTTGATTTCATAAAGAATTGCTATGTAGTATTGTAGAAATCCTGATGTTACTTTTTAAGACAGAAACATTACATGAAGTGGTCTATTTCTCAGATTTTGGAATTGCACATCTTATATTCCTATGTCCTAGAAAGCCCCCTTTTTAACCATGCTGATGACTAGCAGAAGAAATTCTTAAGCAAACTATGTGATTAATCCTTAGTTAGATACTCATGAATCTGTGATGAACCAAAGGAAGCAAGAAAGATTTGGTGAAATGAAAGTGGAAAAACAGATAGAGAGGGAACAAAGTCCAAAGGCAGAAAATGAGAAGGAAAAACCTGAAAGAACTGCTGGGGTGAGATGCTGTTTTTAGTAAAATTGTTTTGTGATAAGTGTCCTTCCCTGGAATATTCCCAGAAGTAGTCTCATCAGTCAATCTTATTAGATATAAAATTAAAAATGTGAAAATTCCTCAGAAGTGTTTTGACTGCCAAGGCCATTTCATTTTCACCTAAAACCAAAACGGGGATATATAAGCTACTGCAGGCCGCTACTTCCATGACATAGAGAGCAATGGTTTTCTTTAGAAAAGCATCTTTGGACAGCAAATATTAGTTTTTATGCCTAGTGGTTTATTCCTATTTAATGTCTTGATTCTCTTGCCTAATTATCTAGTCGACCTGGTTTATCGTGCTCTCTCTGAAACTCAGATTATGAGAAAAGAGATACAACCATAGAATTACTTCTGGTTCCTGATTGAGAGTGGTATAATATTTATATAACTCACCTGATCATTCTTAAGACCCCTGTTATGAACTAAATGTTTTTGTCCCCCACCCCCCCACCTCAAATTTATATATTGAAATTCTAACCCCTGATGGAATAATGGTATAAGGATATGGAGCCTTTGGGAGATAATTAGGTCACCTTCCAAAGGCCACTTTTGGATGAAGCCCTCATGAATGGGTTTAGTGCCTTTATAGAAAGAGAAAGAAAGATTTTCCTCTTTGTCATGTGAAGATACAAGGAGAGGATGAACACCTATAAACCAGGAAGGGGGACTTCACCAAGAGTCTGATTATGCTGGCATTCTGATTTCATATGGTCAGCCTCCAGAACTGTAAGAAATACATGTTTGTTACAGCAGCCTGAAATGACTGAAATAGCCACTAATGTACTTAGTTTCTACTAGGGTATAGTGGCAAAGTGGTGAACTGGGCATAGATAGCACTATTTCCTAGTCATAGTTCTGCCAATTGTCCTTGGGCAAATTTCCTAATTTCTGAAAGACTTCACTTTTTATATCTGTAAAGTTATTTTATTCATTTGGCTAGGTGGTTTTTAAGCTCTTTGGGTCAAGGGCTCTTTGAAAATCTGACAAAAGCCATAAATCATCTCCTCAGAACCATGAATATTGCAGTATTACTAATTAGCAAAAAGTGACCACACACATGTAGATATCCTCTACAAAGATAGATTGGATTTCTAACTTATTTATCCAAAAATACAAACTATTTGGGAAATGAAGTTACCACACAGATCAGGAGCAGCTGCAGTTTCCCTTGGGGCTATGTGCCTAAAAGGTTATTGATGATACCATTTGTGCAAACTATGATCTTACTTGATCCAAGAAAGGGAAAGCTTGTCGTGCTACTTCTCTTTTATGTTCAGGGCTTGCTTCACCACTGATGAACTTACACTAACGGCTGTGAGCTTCCAGACAGAGAAAATTTTACAAAGAGCTGGTCCTTTATTCTTGAGTCACATGGCATCAGCTCAGCCACATTTTTATCTAAGGAGAAATCAAACTCAATATCATGATTTCTACCTCCAGCTTTCTAGCTTTCCAGAAAAATTGTGCGTACACGCGTGCATGCACACGCACACACAGATACAATTTGCCCCATAATTTCAGAGGGTTCACAGATCTCCCATCTCTACCCCAAACTTATCCCATGGACTCCAAGTTAAGAGTCTGTGATCTGGATGATCTTTATGATGTTTTTGACCTCTAAAATGTTATCATTCTAAGCAAGACATTTTACTCATCACCAATATTTCTTCAGACAATAGTGGGAGGATATGGGGGTGGAATAAGCAACTTTCATCTTTTAGCTTTCAGACTAGCAGTATAACATTTTAAAAATCTATTTCTTTTCCTATTTTAATGGTAACATTGACAGAGTTTGCAGCTATCATGAAAAGTTCAGAACAACTTTATAACTCACTTTTGTTCACATTGGAGATTATTATGTTCCAGAATAACATTTCTAACATCCAAAGTGAAAGATTTTGGGGAGTCATTCTGTGCTGACTTCAGCTGAGAGTACAGTTAATGTCTGTACTACACTTTTTATCTCAACTTAATTTAACCCAGTACTCTCTCTTGAGAAAAGTGAGGTAATCTCCCCTTTGTGTTTCATCTGAAATGATATCTTGTGCTTACTCTTATTTAACTGGAAATCAGTTTTATGTTCATGGTCACCATTGTTATCAGTTCATTTAATTCTGCTCAGCTAAACATCCAGGAGCCCTGACTGACCTGTTTAGCCATTCATGCACGAATACTTTATGAGAATGGATAACATTTACTGAGCATTTACTGTCTGCTGGGTACTACAATGCACAGTTTGCACAAACCATCTTCTTTAATTCTATTTGATCACTTCTTTTCAGGAATCTGGAAGTTGTAGTCTGCTTTCCCATGGTTTTGGACCAGCAGGTCATAATTCTTTGTGAGGAAGAAATGCTTTGCATTTTCATTTAAAATCTTCAGGTCACTCCTGCTGCAGCAGCAGCTACCCTTGTGGTTAGTAAGAAAGTGGAGCTAAGAAGGAAGCTCAGGGCAGCAGTGAGGGAAGGAAGAACACTGAACTTTTGAGAACTACCAGGAGGCAACCACTCTAACCTTCAATTGATGATCCTGGAAAACCTTAGAGGTGGAAAAGGATCAGGGAAATAAAAATTGTGTGTGCCTACTAAATATCATACTTAATCATATCTGATTTAATATTTTTTATCCTCACTCTACAATGTGATGTGGGTATTATTACCTCTCTACAGAGTGACCTGGAGCTGGGGTTCTAACTAGACTTATTAGCCTTTAGAGCTAACCCTCTTTCCAGTGCCTCACAATAAGAAGAGAGGAAAGAGGAAAGAAAGGTATAGTAGAGAAGGGATCATGCTTTAACTAAAGCAACTTGGACCCCAGTTGTTGAGATTGATGGATAAAATTTAGTCTGCTGCTCGGAATCCTGACAGGTGCTGGTTTGGCAGGAAGCTGGGTTAACTTGCTAATAGGAAATGCTAGATGCTGAGCAGTGAACAGACAGATAAACAAATAGTACACATACATCGACTATCCAAAATTAATCTGTTTCAATGAATTGTTTTCTTCTGAGCCTCATTCTCTTACAATATATGTAAATCTTTTTGAGCAGCTGATTATATATTTTTAAATGCAGTTGAGTCTTTTTTTTGCTTACCTGAAAGGTTTAATCACATCTATCCAAGGGATGATAAAACTTAAGTTAACTGGTTTCTGAAAATTCTTTTGCCCCCGCAAAGAAAGTCTTGCCTGGGAGGGAGATACTTGCTATTATTGTTTAAGGTCTTTAAATCATAGTGATGAGAAATCATTTTAATTAAGGAAAATCCCCATGTCTTCCCCAACAGCTGGTTTGCTTGCAAAGTAAAAAAGCCTAAAATTGAATCAGAGAAAAGGGGTTTGCACAATTCCTAAAATAACTTGATATATTTAGAAGTGTGACTCTGTGTATGTTCTTGCGAAAATGTAGAAAACCAGAGAGCTCCAGTGAGTCTTAATTATGTTGTAATTTTCAGAATTTTTTTATTATCACATGAAATACATAGTATAGTTCTGTAGTTTTACATATAATGTTCTATCATGCCCGGCTGTGGGCTCTATATTGCCATAAGTATGTATTTAATATTTTTAAATTCAGTAAATACAGCTACCATACGTGCAGACATGATAAAGAGGTTATCTTAGGTATATGAAAGTGTGTGGCTAAATATCAGTGAGAAATAGTATATTACGGAAGAGCTATTTGTAAACAGGTGCCTATTCCTGTTTTCCCCTCTATAATCTGTGATGTTATTAGAGGGTTTGTCCACAGAACAACAGGTGGTGCCTAATGTTAAAAACTGAAAATCAGTTACTATGGAAACCAGATGCAAATTTAGATCTGTGCGTCCACTCTGCAGCATATGGAAACAATGTGTTATAATAGAAATGAAAAAAATTGAAATATGATTCACATCCGTGTCTTCTGAATCTTAAAATATCTGCCACATACTGTCAAAATTTGAGTAAGTTACAACTTCTCAGTCTCAGCTTCCTATAAAATCTATAAAAATGATGGAACTAGAGAACATTACTAAGGTTCTTTATTTCAGCACTTTTCTAAATTTCTTTTTCTAAGAATATGTCTAAAACAATATCAAATCTAATTTTAGAGTATATAAAATTCTATAAATATGTAGATAATAAAAATAATATTTAAAATATTAACTGCTTATTATATAATTTATAAAATATAGAAAAGTGAAAAAATTTAAGTCACTCAGGTACCAAGACTCAGAAAGAACAGCTACTAAAATCTTTGTCTTTTCTTCCATTTTTCCTTTTATATAATTATTTAATATACTTAAGATCATATTGTATGTACATACAATATAAATACATGCTAAACATTCTGTTTTTTTATGTAAAATAACATCATAAACCAATACATTAAAAATACTTAATGAATATCATATTAATGACAGCATAATGTGTGACTACATAAATCGGCCTTAAGGTATTTAACCTTTCTTATTTTTACTTAAAAAATCAAAGTTTGAATTTTTTGGAATTATAAATAATATTACAATGATAGTATTTGTGCATTAACTTCATCCACATTTTAGATATATGCCTATAAGTAAAGAGTACAAATTCTAGATTAATGTATACTACTTTTGAGATTTTTTTATACACATATGTACATCTATTGGTATAGATATAATTATAGATATTGATAGATATTTTTAAGTTACAAGTGACAGAAAACTAAAACTGACATTAAATGAGGATCCAAAAATGTTAATAATAATTGGCAACATTTATTGAGCACTTTCCATATGTCAGGCACTGTTTAAGTACTTTATATTACAAATTTACTAAACTCTTACAGCAAAGTCCTATTATGCTTCCTTTTTCACAGCTCTCTATCTCTTGTTTCTCTTCTCCTCTGTAAGGTTTCATTTCCAGGCAGGTCTCGGTCTCTTTCTCACGCTCTCTCTCTCTCCCCCTCTCTCCTTTGCTGCTCCAGATTCACATCTTCATGGAAGTTCACAGGATGAATCTTGCCTCTTTTCTGGTTGCACAGGCAAATGTTTCAGAATTAACTCTCTTTAGATCTGACTCCTGGCTTGGCCTTGGCCCCATTCTCATTTTTGATTCAATCACCAGAGGATTGTGAGGCCCTGATTGGCCAGACCTAAGTTAACCTCCCATCAAGCTCTAGAGGTGAGAATGAAGTTAACTACTTTGAAGTGTATGGCCTGAGAATGGGGATGAAATAATTCCTCCCAAGACAAATCAGGTACTGTTATCCAAAGCAGAGTGAATAGATAGCAGATGGTTGATTCCACTACAGCAGCAAATTCCACTACAATGAAAATGCAGAAATTTTGTTTGCATTTAGGAAAAGGGAACAGTAGCAACACATTATCTGGAATAAGAATGCCTTCCTGGTCCAGTTTCTGAAGGGAAGTATTATTATTTTTTGTGTCATTTACAGTGCTGAAGACTAGTTTTAGTCAAAAAACAAAACAAAACAACAAAAACTGCAGATGCCAAACACACATGCAAAATTCAGATATAGATGTAAAAAGAAGTTTAAAGAAATCCTAGTGAGTCATTTTTTTCAGCTCTAAGTACATATCATGATTTTGCTAAATTATTGTGTATACTCAAAAAACTATCTAGATAAAAGACATTTTTCCCTAGTAAAAGACAAAATACAACATTTCTTTGCTGCTTTGCTAGAGTGTGAGGATATGATATAGACTGTAACTATTCTACAGTTAGAAGAATCAGCTTCAATTTCAGTGGATACTACCACATTATATTTATCAAGAATATCTATTCATTAATTTTTGCATTCTTTGCTATGTAATGAAGGTAATGTAGGACAGAAGAGAAAAAAATGTCTGAACTGTACATGGTTCACCATGGAAACAGCAGCTGACCAATCAATGATAAGTGCTCAGAATATATGCTTCCTCTACTCCACAGTCTTGATGAACTGACATTCTCATATTACAGTCCTTTTGGCTCTCATGCCACTTGTAGTGATAGTTTTTTGACATCCAAATACGTGACACACACCTGTTATAAAAAAATTTCATATATGAATTCTTAGTCTTAAAATTTTCAACCTGCCTGTGTACATATCCACGCAGGTGGTTATTCTCACTCCAAAATGTTTCTTAAGTTTCCCATATGCTTCCTTCTCCAAATCATTTTATTTAACATTTTCTCATGCCATCCACTTGCCTTCCTTCCCCTTTACTATCCCAAACCACCTTAGTCTAGTTGGCATAGAGCAATTCACACAATATCAAGAAATATATAACTATGAGACAATTTAAAATGGTTTAATTTTAGACTTAATAAGAAGATCTAGTGAAAAATATATTCAGACTAACTACAAAAGGGCCAACTGCCAAAAACATGAAAGAGCCAACTTCAGGAAGTAAAAACAGGTCTGTTTCTCAGGAAAGCTTGAGAAAAATGAATGAAGAGAAAAAGTTTGAGCCTTTGAAGTCATAGTCTAATTCATAAAAATGAATAAATTATATTTGGCAATAATCTGCCATTTACAATAGCTTTGGTGAACAGCAATGGATATATGCCATGATGATAAAGACAAAATCAGATTCTTTGGCTTTGCTATTGTTATTGCATAAGAGACTTAAAGGACTGACTTTCACTGAGCAGATTGAATAATAAATAATGGTTGTCATTAAACCTATCTTCAGATCTCACAGTAAATCTGTGGGGATGTTTGAGCACAAGTCTTAGAAACTCTTAACATCCAACTGATTCATTGGTAGAACAATGGCAGATTTGATAATATAGCAATGCTGTTATTGTTTCGGCTCACTAAATAATTGAGCATTCTAAAAATTTTTTTGTTTTCTTTATAAAACAAGGAATTAAGAATTCCAATATTTACCTCCTTGACTTTGTTAAAGAATTGCTCTAGGTACTCAGAATATATCAGGGAATAAAGAAAGATTTCCTGACCTCATAGAGAGTATACTATCTAGTGAGGAGACAAACAATAAAAATAAACATTTTAAGTAAATTAATTATATGTTAGAAAGTGAATGTTCCTGTTGAGGTGGCCAGTATCCTCTTAATTACTAAAACCTTCCCTTTCTTGACTTCCTCAGAACATTTGATATTGTTAAACCCATTCTTCTTTTTTCTTCATCTTTTATTTCATAAATGGGCAAATGTTTTGGAGTGCCTACTAAACACTAGGCATTGTGCTGCATTCTGGAGCCACTGATCATGTACGTCATCTTCCTCTTTAGTAGGTCCTTTGTCTTCTGTCTGCTTCATAAATATTAATGTTCTACTTCTGTACGGTTTTATCCACAGTCCTCTCTTTGATCCACATGATTTTTTTTTTGTGATCTCACCAACTTTTGAGCCTTCAGCTATTATTAATATGTGAATGACTATCTCTATATCTTGTCTCAATGGTTAATTCTTCTATTTATGTAACAAATATTTACTAATCATTTACTATTTTCTAAGCACTACTCTAGGAACTTGGAATTTAAGAATACATATCAAGGACATGGTCTCTACCCTCATGGAGATTACAATCTAGTGAAGATGGCAGATAAAAAAAGAAATAAACAAATAAAAATAACCATGTGACTGTGACAATTTTCATGAATAAAACAGAGTTGAAAACAAAAATATAGACAACCTACTTCTAGATAGGATAATTAGGGTGTACTCTCTGGGGAAGTGACATTTGGGCATAAACGGAATGGTGAAAACAAGCAAGCCTCATGAGAATCTTCAGAGGGAGACAATTCTAGGTGGAGGGAATGGCATGAGCTAAGGTTTGAGGTGGGAAAATCTTGCTGACCTTTGTGACTGGATGAAATGATACAGGAGAGAGTGTATGAGATTAGTTTGGAGAGGAACATAGTAGCTGAATGATGCAAGATCTTGAAGTCCTGAAAAGAAAAAAAAGGTATTTTATTCTAAGTACGGTTGGAAGTCATTGAAGTATTTTAAGCAAATGATTAGTATAATCTGACCCATTTTTACTATTACCTCAGCTACTAAGAAGAAAGTAAAGTTACAGATGTACAAGCAAGAAAAAAGTTCTCACTGAAAATACCACCCACCAAAAATCTCTCTCATCTAATGGTTATTGCCCCAAACTCCTTTAATAGGAAGCACAACTTTTCTCCACAAGCATTAAAATCATTGCAAAAAATAATACTCAAGAAAGGAGAAAAAAATAGCCTACTGAATTCCTGGTAACATGTTGGGTACGCTCCTAAATTATTCATGTATTATTTTTTTTTACATAAAATGCAAAGTGAATATTTTATTCTAAAATTTATATAAAATACAGTGAGATTCACTAAAGAAGTTGAGTACATAGGTATTTCTTGCCCTTAAGGCATGAAAATATTTGTTTTTAGTTACTACTGTGTATATTTCCTAATATAGAATGAATTGATTCCTGTACAGTTGACTGAAAAGTGAACTTTCATATTGGACTGAATTTTCTACCAATTTCAATTTTTAAATAAAATATTTATTTTAATGGTGTATCAAAAGAATAGTTACCCAGACTTGGTCACTTGGAATCCAGTTATCCTAAAACCATTCTAATTACTGAAGGAAGAGATTAGAAATGCTGGATGACTGGTGTACACTGTGGATGATTAAAACATTTGGATAACCATCAATATTCTCCATTTTGTTAGGAATGCTGGGTGTTGTATTAGATTAATAACCTCAGAATATTCTTGGAAAAGCATCTGGTGTTAAGATTTTTCTTCTATTATATGCTATTCACACCTGATTTTTTTCCAAAAAACATTTTATTACTATAATTGCTACTTATAATTTTTGTCAACATTAATAAAATAATAAATTTTATCTGAAGGAACACACACACACACACACATCAGAATTGTAGTTCATTCATTTATTCATTTAGTAAATACTTAGAATGTTAGCCCTGGGGATACAATAGTGAACAAACAGCAAAAATGTCCTGCTCTGATGGAAATTACATTCTAGTGAGGAGATAATAAACAAAACAAATAATAAAAAATAGTATCAGACAATGATAAGTAATATAAAAAAATAAAGCAGGACAGGGAAATGGATAGGTCAGAGGTCACAGTTTGAGGTCAGGGAAGACCTAAGACAGTGGCATGGAAGATAAAAGCAAAAGAAGGTAAAGAAGTAAACCATGTTAATATCTAGAAGAATGACTATTTCATGCAGAGAAAACAGACACTACAGATGCACTACTGTGGAAATAATTGTAATGTTCAAGGATTACTGAGTGAAGCAGTGGAGAAAATAGTAGGAAAGAAAGTCAGAGAGGTACCAAAGGGCCTTGTAATCAATGAAAAGTTGTTGTTTTTACTTTTGTTTTTAATTTTGGAGTAAGACAATAAGCAATTGGAGGGTTATGAGCATATTTATATGATCTGACTCATATTGTTAAATAATTATTGGGCTGTTGTGTTGAGACGAGACCATAATTGGTAAAAAACTGAAGCAGGGAATTTAGAATTAAGACTCTATTGCAGTATCCACATAAAATCAATGGAGAATAGACCAGAGTAGGAAGAGGTGAGAAACAATCAGGTACTGAATATACTCCAAAGGTAAAGCCCAAAGGATTTTCTAATGAATTAGTTGTGGAGTAAAAAGGAGATATGGATGACTCCAAGGCTTTGAGTCTGAGATGGTGTGAGGGCAGTGTTGCTACTTATTTAAATGGAGAATTCTGTGGGTACTTAAGTTTGAGAGAAATTACTAGGATTTGGGTTTTGGACATGTTTGAAATGCCTACTAGACATCTAAGTGGAAATGTTGAGTAGGAAATTTGATATAAATGTCTGGGGTTCAGAGGAGAGGTCTAGGCTTGAAATAGAACTTTGGGAATCATCAATATATAGATGGTATTTAAAGTCAGGACACTACTTAACATGACCAACAGAGGAGTACGTGTAGATGGAAAAGTGAAGAGCTCTAAGACCGGAGGCTGGAGGCTCTCAAAAGTTAAGTTTGGTGATGTGAGATGAAAGCAAAGGAAGTAGAAAATGAGCAGCCAGTAAGATTAGGAAAAAAATCAGAAAACTGTGGTGTTCTGATAACTAAATGAAAAAAAAATGTTTTAAGGAGGAGGTAAAATAACATAGAAGTTGCGGACAATCTTGATAAGAGTAATTTCAGTGCAAAGGTGCCACAAAACCTTCCTGGAATGAGTTTTAAAAGAAGATAGCTTAGAGATGGAAGTAGGACCAAGAGACATGTTTTGGGGGTTTTGTTTTGTTTTGTTTTTAAGATGAGAGAAATAAGATCATTTTTGAAGCTAGTAGGAATAACCTAAGAGCAAGGGAAATTTTGATCCTCCAACAGAGAGGAAAAGAAATGCTGCAGCTAATGCAAAAACAGCTTAACCTTAGGAACATGGTCCACAGCAAGATAAAGAAAGCAGAGTTTATGGGCACAGGTTTTGCCCAGAAACCTGTTGGTTCATTAAACAGGGTAGTAGAAGCTTGTGGATGTTCTCTTCTGATTAATTCTATTTTTCAGTAAACGAGGAAGCAAGGTCATGAGATGAGATAAGATGGGGGTGACAGTGATAGAGGTTTTAGGAAGAGAAGAAAGTATAAAATAAGCATGTTGGAGACTGAGAGTCAATAGAACAAGGAAATAGAAGCAGCTTTACAGACCTCCTTGAGAGCAGTGACTGAAGCATTTTACATTTTTTGCAAGTCATATTCAGCTGCAGAAGTACGGATAAGGAGTAGATAGAGAATTAGAATTAATCAGTCACATGATTTTAAGTCACTGTCATGACAAAAGAAGAGTGAGGCAAATAGTTGTAAACAGATGCAAGTGTATGTCTTCTAATGATAGACCGTGGGATTTAAGCCATGTAAACAGGGCAGTGTAGAGTCAAAAGTGATGAGAGACAGTAAAAAAGTGGTACGACCTAGGAACAGCCAAGAATTGTTGTAGTCAGGGTTTTAGAGACATTGCGCTGCAGACAAAAGCGATAGTGACAGGGGTCTGAGAGTGAGATAAAAGAGATGAGGGAATTAGAAGGATTGTCTCTGTGGATATTAAATTTGTCAAGAATTATGACAGAAATAGTGTGGAGAATAATGACAATAATCCAAGCACTAAAATCTCCAAAGATCTTGTTTTGGAGGTTAAAATGGATGGAAGAGAATAAAACCTGCCATTCTGTTTTTGTTTTTCTTTTAAGTCTAAATTTGTCTTGCAACTTTTGAGGCACAGTACGATAGGTTTACTTTTTTTCCTTATCCAGGTTCCTTTCTTCTTTCTAGCCTGCTTCTCGAGGGGCAAATTGTCCCCCTGTTCAGCCCTTAGTTTCCCTACCTCTTGCTTTAAAAAAAAAAATCCAACAATAACAACAACTCTTTTAGGTACCACCTCTCCTAAAATCAAACACTCTCTTTACCTCCCTATAATTCTTCTGCCCATTGATCTCGACTCATTAATGGGAAAGTGAATTTTGGGAAGATTAAGTCCAGAAAAAGGATTAGGGACAGCGATAAGAAGTATGAGAGAAAAATGGGGCTGATCTATCTAATTTGAATCATCTCCTAAAATCTCTTCTACTCCACAAAGTAGAATATCTATGAAGATCTGTTTGGGCTTGGTCATGGTGTATTTACTCTTAGACATGTAGTAAAGTTGAATGCATGAGGCTCAATATCAAAGCATTACCTGAACAGGTACAAAATGCTCTATGTTGTGTGCAAATGGGTAGAGTGAATTTGATTATGCATTCTGCAAATGTACTTAGGGCTTCTAAAATGGATGCCTTTCTACAAAATAGCAGCAATAATGATGATTACTAGGGCATCTACTGTAGTAATGGCAAATGAAAAATAAGTTCCTTTCATGACTGAATTAAGCCCTTAGACTTTTTGCTATGGCACAACACTACTTAATAATCAGTATAACCTATTATTATCTACCTTACCCATGGGAGTTTGCCAATTAGCATTTTTAAATATTTAGGGTATAGACGGTGACCCTAATTATGATGAGATATAAGAGGTGGTCAAATGACATCTCACGTACTTCTCTAAATACTGGGTATGGTGGGTTATAAACCTTTGCATTTTAAATAAAATGTGGAGAAACAAGACATTTAAAAAAATATCTATTCTAGAGCATGATTATAGCTAAACATTGCATTCAACTTTTTTTTGGTTCCAAGACTTTAACTTAGTTAATCTGACATTCTTTGGTGACAATATTAAGACAAATTCAAGAATAAATAATGAGCTGATTGCTCACATAGAACTGAAAAGTTTTAAATTTCTTCTAAATTCTTTTCCAATAGTCAGAAATCTTCATTCCCATTTACAAACTTCCTAAACAATTCCTCTTCAAGGATAAAATATGTTATTGCCTCTTTGTCATACATAAAAACTTAATGGCAACATCATTAGTTTGATATTTAAATAACAGACCCTTTCATCAGACTTAATACTGAACAATTAGATTTGATCAATACTTATTTAGCAGGTCTGGATGATTGACTATTGGTGGTATTGTCTTAATAACTGTGAAATAGTCACCTTGGTATATACAGGTTTAGTGCCCCAGAACCTCTTTTCCAAGAGGCTAGAAAGTAAGGATCTTTAAATACCTTGTAGAAAGACATGTGCTGATGTTGAGTAGCAAGGTTCAGTAAATGTGGAAGCTCTGCATCTTTTATGAACTTGTCTATATTCTTGTTGCTGAAAATGTGATCTCTAGATGACCACAGCATCACCTAGGATCCAATTAGGGATGCCCCACCCACAGTTAATCTTAAATGCCCCACTCCAAATCTACAGAAACATTTGAGCAGGATCTCCACGTGATTCATATACACGTTAGAGTTTGAGAAGCTTTGGTCTGTGATTTCCTTTTTGGATGTGGAAAAATGAAAGAGGAACGCAAGGAAATATGGAATGAACACTAAAAACATTCATTCATCTACTCACCATGTATTCTTTGAATACCTTGTATGGGCCATTTTCTGTGCTAGGAGATAGGGACACATCTATGGATAGCTCAGACTATGCCATCATATATATGGGGGTTTCTGGTTTCACAGATACTTTACTATGAGTCTAGCACTATACCAGGTAATATAAGACAGCAAAAAAACTGTAGTTCATTTTGTCCAATATTTATAAGCAATTAGAACATGTGCAAGTGCTATAGGGACTATAAGGTTTATAGAGGTGTAAGCCCTCCCCTCAAGTAGTTTACATGTAGTGACAAGACACATTCCCTGCTCTTACAGTCTAATTAAGCCAACAAGATGTACATATAAAAAACAATTTGGGAATAATACAAATACAATAAATTGCGTGATATGAATTATAATGGTATTGCAATTAAAAGAAGAAAAATATCGTGTGAAGAACTACTTGGATTAGGTTTCAGGGTGAGACTTGGGATGGCTGCTGAAAAATAAAAGTTCATAGTGGACTTCAGGAAGCAAGCTTTTGTAAATCGATGGCTTAGAAAAAGAGAAAAAAAGCTAGATTTGGAAATGTGGGAGTCATTAGTTTTCTTCATAAGAATATGTGCACTTAGATCTATTGGGAAACAGACTCTTATACCCAGATTATAGTTTAAAGGATTATAGTTTATATTCCTTTATACACACAAAGTAATATAAAAGAGCCAATAGCCCCTTCTTTTACAGGGTCCCTGAAGATGCCTGATTTATATATCCAGATGTAAGAAGGGCCAGTCTAGTGAAAAAACAGGTGTAGATGTCAGAAAACCCGAGGTTTTGCTTCCCAATACCTTCCTCAAGTTATGATGTGGTAAAGGCCATCACAGTCCTCATTTCCTTTAATGGTAAGGGAACAAATGGTTTTATTTCAGCCTCTGTTTCAGTAAGCACATGATGATCTCCAGGCAAGCCATCCTAAAAGAATTTCACACATCCAGCATGACTGTATCTCATATAGGTCAGAAATTAAGACAGTGTGTCTCTTTGGTATGGCTGCATGTATAGCCTCACAAAGGACCTAGAGCTACCATTAAGTCCTGAATTTTCCAAGATAATTCTATTTTGAAATAGTCTGTCACAAAATCATCCTAAATACATTTTCTTGTTTAATGTAATGAAGTGGAAAAAATTTGAGCTTTGAAACCAGATGGATGAATTCAAATCATCAGACAATTCACCTATCTTTTTTGAGACATAATTTCCTGATCAGTAAAAGGAAGATAATAGCACTTACTTTATGGGAATTGTTGTAAGGATTATGGACAATGTATGTAAAATATAGCACAGTACTACATAAGGAGAAAGCCCAAATTAAAGGTAGATTATACAGCCATACAGAGCTACTTAAATGTATACATAGATAATTTCCCCTTAATTGCTTTATGTTATAATTTTCCATCTAGTTGTGCTCAGTACCCATTCACTTTTTCTGAAGCCTCTATTCACTTTTCAACACCCTTTTCTTCACCACTTTTCATTCTGTACAATGGAATCTCTCATGGAAATCAAATGTGTCATGTAAAGGTCACACATGCCATGAATGAAAGTAAAGAAGCCTATAGAACAGTATCTCTCCTCCTCCCCTGCCCATTACTATTTGTTCATCAAAGAAACTAAACTCTCAGTATAATTAAATTAGCTCCATTCTTTTCTACTTCTCTTTTATATGGGGCATGAGAATGAAATTGTATTTATGACAGTTGCTCTAAAAATTGAACAGGTGAATGACTAAATAATACTACCATCTTCATAGAGCAAATTTGGTCTCTTACTGTGTGTCACTCTGTGTAATATGCCCATGGTGGCAAAAAAAAAAAAAAAAAAAAAAAACACCTTTGAAAGCTCATGTTCCAAGCAAGTGAAGTTTAAATTCTATTCAAAAAATTCCAAGTGAGACAACTACAATACAATGTGATAAGACCTATAAGAGAAATATGTAATTAAGGTAATCCTAGCTGCTGCTACAAAAAAGTGCATAGTGGTTCAAATATGACGAACATTTCTCATTTATAGAAAGTCTGAAATGAGTAACTGTTCAATGAGTGAATTCTTCTCCAAGAAATGGTTCCAGGACCCAGGCTCCTTCTTTCCCCTAGGCGACACTATCTCCTAGGTCTAGGGGTTGCCAGTGGAAAGGGAATCAGTTGCAAGGGGCACACACTTCGCCTCTGCTCACATTTCTCTGGCCATAACTCAGTCAATTGGCCACACTTACTGCAAGGGAAACTGGGAAATGTAGTCGTGTTCTATGCTCTGGAACAGAGGAATCAGATGTGATCATTAGTTAGCCAGACTCTGCCACAACTGATAAATCCAGAGTACTGTAGGACCGTGGCTTTCTGAAATTGTGTAAAGCTTTTAAAGTTCTTTCCAGGAGTGAGGATGGAGGTGGGATGGAGTGGGAAGTATCATAAAGTTAATTTCATTCAAAAAAGATTTAAGTACTTACATGCTGCCAGTCACAATATTAAACATTAATCAGAATCAGCTGTGAATTCCTTCAGGGAATTTTTAATCTAGAATTTTAGACTAGCAACCTCAGCATCACCTGGGAAGTTACTAAAGACCCAGACCTAATTATCAGAATCTGGATAATTTATGTATACATGAAAGGTTGAGAAGCACTGGTCTAAGGCATAGCATAGGTATTCCTCTCAGAGAACTTTGTTGTGAGGCCCAGAGATTTGAAAGAGCCTTAAACTCCAGAGGGAGGAACTGATTGGAAGTCCAGAGTAGATCACTGAAGGAAGATAGGCTAATGTGGTTTTCAGGACAGAGCCTTAATATCCACCAGCTTCCACATGACAGAACTATCAATGTCCTCACAAAGATCTAGGTTACACATGTTTACACTCTTACATGTGATTACTTCTGTGTCCCCAAACATATTATAGCTAAATCTTTACACACTTGAAATTAATAAGCACTAATGAAACTAATTAAGTATACTATTTTATGAATATGGAAAATGGGGGGAACCCTCTCATGCAAAGCAGTTACTCAGAAGTCCTGCCCTGGAAGTCAAAATACTGGACCAAATTTTATATTTTCTAATATATGTATGTGTATATAATTTCCTAAACTGCTCTGACACAGATACACTTATAATGTATTTAAAATCTGACAAATTTAGATTAAAATTTATGCCAGCTCTACTAGGTTAGGATTTACAACTTACTTGCCTTGTGTTATATATTTTAACCACTTCACTATTAGCCATTTTTGCCTTTAGACTCTCTCTGCTTTTTTTTTTTTTTTTTGACCATTGCTTCTCCCTCCCTCTAGGAAAGCACTCTTGCTGTTCTGATATCTGAAATATATGCCTTGCTAAACAGAGAATGGCAGAAAGAATGAGATCGTATAGACAACATAACCTAATCTAAGAGGAGATGGCTTAGAATTTGTAATTAGAAGCCTATTTCAATTCTCTTCATAGGACTATTAAAATTTTTTCAGGTGTGCTTGACTGCCTTGAAATTGAATGTCATGAAGGGATTTTCCCCCCCCTCTCTTGTTTCCTTGACAACAAATTGGTGATATAGCAGCTGAAATCCACTGTCTCCCTGGAGACACTGGTGTGGGCAGGTCACAAGCCACTGATAGTGCCTGTGATAGATATTGAACTTGACCAAATCTTTTCATTCTAATACCACTATATGCATTATACAAAGTGATCAAGCTAATAGAAAAATAGCTTTATAACATAATTTTTGGCATGACTGTCAGTGAGGGAAGTATTCTTCCTGCTTCTAAAAATAGCTTATGTTTGCCATAAAACTTAATTTTGAGTCTTGAAATGTAGAAGTTTCAGGTAATTGTATACATCAATTCAGTGTCAGAGTAATAGGTTGGAAAAAAAATGTTCTGTGTTAATAGAAAGTCTGAGAGAAGGGGCAAAGGATCAGGCGTCAGGATCCTTTCTTCTGGATTTATATAAGGCATATGATCCTCCTTGGGCAGCCACATCCAATGGCCACTCTCCATCCCTTGGATGTTCTGAAATAAATAATGCCTGTGATCTATAGAGAAAGCATGGAGGGACTGTAAATGGATATCATCTGTCACTGTTCTCCTCAGAAGAGAAGAGAGATAACAACTAGAGAAAAAAGGTCAGCTGGCGTGGGAGCACCACATAGGGGAAGCATATAAGATGGTTACAGAGACAAACAGACATGGCTATTAGCGTCACAGATGGACAAGGCAGCTAGGATATACAGGAGGACTAACTACCAAAGATAGAATGGCCTAGACACTCAGGGATGGGTGACCAAAGGCTTTATATAAACATGATAAACAGAGGGAGATCCAGGTAACAAAACTTTAAGGTTTGTGCAACAGGTGAACAGAGAAGATAGAATTAGACAAGGGAAAAATTACGGTTGAATTCAATTAAAAAGTAGAATAAAATTGATTTCTTTTTTAAATAATTGATTATGAAGAATAAAAAGAAAGGGCGATCAGAGAGTCCTCCTGTTGATGCACTTGGCAGTTAATTGCATTGGCTTTGGAGTCAGGTCGCCTGCACTGAAATCACTAACCTTGCTTTTAACAGCTGAGTGACGTTGAGAGAGATAATTAATTTATTCAGGTATTAGCATTTTTGTCTCTAAAATGGTGATGATAATAATAATAATGATAGTTATCTAATAAAGCTATTCTTAGATTAAATCAGGAAATGCATGTAAAGCTTTTCACACAGTTCTTGGCACATAAAGAAACCTTAGTTATTATATTTTATGATGGGTCAGCATATTTGACCAATAAAACTAATCACAAAACCCAAATTCACTACGAAATTTAACATCTAGATTTATAAATGCTCATTTCCAATTCTTTATCTGATGGTACCTCTGATTCTACCTTATATGTACAACTAACTGGGCTTGCTAATGCCTTCAAACTCAGTTCGACATTAAAATGTTTGGTAATTATTTTTCTTCTATCTTCCTTTGGATATTTGCCTTTTAAAAACAGTGTTTGAATTTATCTAATTCAGTGACTTTAAGCTATGCTAGAGTTAGAGAAGATCTATCTTTTTAATCAAATGATTCATTATACAGATTCACTGACAATTTTCAAATCATCATTTAAGATGCTGCCTCTGATATTCTTTATTTTCTTCTCTTTCTCATCTTTGCCAAGTGTCTTGTAATGCGGAGCAGAGATCAGATGCTTGATAAAACAAGGGTAAATGTTCTAGGTCATCCTGGCACCATCAGCAGCAATAGAACAAGAGAAAAAAATCAGGATATTTGAACAAGGAGAGTAAAGTAGAACCCATAGGATATTAACAGACCCCAAAAGTGGTGATGATTCTACAAGGGGCTAGAAATGAACACAACTAACATGACTAGGGATACTAGACTATCCTTACCAGAAAGGAAGGGCAGAGCATAAAGATAGCATATGAGTTAAGTGAATCAAAACCAGGAATCCATACAGACAAACACATGTGAGGAACCCACAAGAAGACTAAGCTCCGAAGTGGATCGGGAAGCCAAGTCAACAAAGAAAGACATCAAGAATCGGTCCAGCAACCAGGGAACCATTCATCTTGATTCTGCAAAAGGTCTACCCAACACAGGGATTTCTTAGAAATTTTAGTTGGAAAAGAAATCCACAATGTGGACAGTCCAGAACAGATAAGTACCAGGAGAGAGGTCATTACCTGACTGGGAAAAAAGAAGTAACAGCCCAAGACAGATGCTGACCTCAAACTTGTTTGATGAGCTAAATTCAGATAAATCACCAAGGACAGATGGCAGCTTTGAAATACATATCTAGAATGGGCAGCCTATCTTTAAAAATCATTACTGTGAGGGGAATTTTTCTTTATTTTTTTCTCTATGATTCTCTTCACTTTTGGACAAAATATTACCTTAAAGTTTCACTGCATTTTCAAACTCGTATTTTCCAATCCAAAGGTTAAGTCTCAGGTGGTGGAAGAGATGCTTGCTAACTAGAATTGCAGGGGGCTAGAGTTGGCCATGTGCAGGTGGCTATAAGGGGACAAACTTGACTCAAAACTGCAGAGGGGCCCTGGGCCACAGCCAGCAGGGACTAAGGAAAACTATGGTAAGAAGAAATTACAGGATCAGATCCAGTATTGTGGGAGGCACATGTTACAAAGCCTAGTAAACACATGACTAAATAGTTATCCTCTCTCAAATTTACCTATTAATATGAAGACTTTTTTTTTTCATTGACATTGTACTTCACACAGCTAGGTGAGTATGTCCTATGTGGAAGGGACTCTGAAGGAAGCCGAAGGGAGAAGTAAAGGGTAGGGTATAGTTCCACAGGCAAAACCCCTAAGTGCTCATTTAATGGGGCAAAAAAATCTGGAAAGTGTTTGATTTGGGGGTGCCTGGAATAGCTTAATCATGTGAGATTTTTTTTGTTATGTTGTTATATATGCCAAATCTTTTATTTAACCGTTTTAGTCCATTTAAGTACATTGGGGTACTACATTTGACTTTAAACTCATTCAACAAAATTTGTGTTTTGGCATTTTAACATTATGCTCATGCTGAAGAATCAAGTTATAATTTTTTCTTTCTAACCCTTGATAGAATAAAAAGAGTTGAAGTAGTTTTTTATCTTAGAGAAAGGGAATTGCTTCTTTGGGGCAAAGTGGTCTCTTGATCTACAAAAGCCACCTAAATAACTCTGCAGCTACAGAAATGCAAAGCATTGGTCTGTGTATTGATCTTTCAAAAGAAACAAAAAATGACAAAGAAAATAGTTCTCGGTGAGAAAGAAACCAAGGATTTGGTTCAGTGATATAAATTATGATGTGAGTCTGAGCCAGAAAAACATGATTTCAAATGAAGCTCCTTTGGGGTCAGGTTGGAATGGGCTTAAGGAGGATATTTATTTTCTCTATAGGGCTTTAAACTACACTGTACCTATAAATTCTTGCTTATATTTCTGGTGAATGAGTGAGCATGTGAGCGAGCGAGCAAGAGTCTGTTTGTTCTTGGAGTCTCAGTCATTGTGCTGAGTCCTAGAAGCCTAAGAAGAACTTCAGGTTGGACTTTCCCTTTCCTCATTAAAAACCATTTCAAGGAGATTGCTTATAGCAAACCAGTGGAAATTCTATCTAGACTGTGCTCTTGATGACCTGTACATTGAATAATTTAAAACTGATAAACAGTTACCAGTAATTCCACTAGTAGATATATACCAAAGAGAAATTAAAATATATGGCTACACAAAATCTTGTAAATGAAGTTTCATAGACATACTATTTATGATAGCCCCAAAGTGGAAGCAATTCAAATGTCCATCAGCTGATAAATGAATAAACAAAATGTGGTATAGCCATACAGTGAAATATAACTTAGCAATAAAAAAGAACAAATTTCTGATACAGACTATTATATGTATGAAACTTGAAAACATTATGCTAAGTGAACTAAGATGTATGTTTTCATTTATGTGAGATGTCCAGAATGAACAAATCTATAGGGTCAGAGTAGAGACAGTGGTTGCCAGGGAGAGCAGGCAGTGGGGAGCATGGATGGGGAATTCCTGCTAACAGATGTAAGATTTGGGGGGGAATAATAAAAATGTCCTATAGTTAGATTGTGGTGACGGTTGTGTAACAAAGAATATACTAAAAACCACTGACCTTTAAATGAGTGAATGATGGGGTACGTGAATTAAATCTCAATTGAAAAAACAAACAAACAAACAAAAAACACTGAATAAATGAATAAATAAATTAAGCAATGTATTTTTCTTGGACATGAACCTGTATGTTGTGCTGAGTAGCAGCATGGGCTCTGGAACCAGATTGCCTCTATTCAAATACCAGCTCTGTCACTTAACAACTGTATGATTTTGGACAAGCTACTTAACTACTTTATGCCTCAAATTTCCTCATCTATAAAATGGGGAAACTACTTGTGTGTGTGTGTTGTGTGTGTGTGTATAATAAAATTATCTTAAAGATTAGATGAATTTATAATATAAGTACTAAGAGCAGTACCTGACACTTAGCACAATATAAATATATTATTATAATTATCATTCTTACTGAAGTATTGCTGTAGGGGGTTGTATTTCATTTATAGGAAGTGGTTATTCCTATTGGCAGTCATCCTGGTAAATCACTGACCTTTGTATAAGTCGTGAGATTATGGAAAGTAGGATTTAATGTCTCACCAAGGTCCAGCTTCTTCTCTCTGGGCCTATGGTATGGCATCAGAATTCTAAGATTGTAGACTTGAGCAGATTCCCTGTGATGAAGTTATGTCAGTCCTTTCCAAATAAGGCTTGGAAGGAGGCAGGAAGCCATACAGCAAGTCAGAGAATGCTTTAATGAACCTGTGAATGTGCACCTGAACCCTAGGCTCTGACAGCAGCCACATCTAGAGTAGTCATATTGAATGTGATTCCCTCTGCCAACCAGAAACTTCTGCAAAGTCCTACTAAAAGGCACAGCCCGGATTTACCTAGGCTATGGGGATTGAAGAGAAGAGTGCACTCCACATTTTCAAAGGAGGAGGATAGCTTCAGTCTCCATGCCCATCCCACCTCAAGACTAGTGGAATGATTATAGAATTCCCTGGAGAGGTCAGAAGTCCCAGAATCACTGGGAGAGGTCGGCAGAGATGAAGTCAATGGTCATTTTGATGGAGTGGAGATCATAAATCCAGAGCACAAATGTCTAGAAAAAAAGCAAAAGTCCAGACTGACAGAAGAGCTTTGACACTACCAGGAGAGGTCAAGATGAGTTAGGCAAGGAGCTGATGTCCTAATACAATGGCAAGTGGCTTAGAACTATTATAATTGGTGTACTTATGTTACTGTAATCTCATACATTCACATTTATGAAGTCTATTATTTATTACATGTGAGATGGTCAAAATTTCAAAACCCAAGAGCTGAATTAAAACAAAGACCCCCGAATCTGCCCCACATCATTTTCTGTCAAAAGAAAATTTCTTGGATTTCTCAGGGTTTTATCTACTCTACCTCCAACTTTCTGTATTTACTTTCGCCACTGTTTTATTTACACTTTTTTTATGACTGTTCACTTGTCATTCTCAAACATGGAGTTATGGGCTTTTTGAGGACAAAGACTGTGGGATTTAAAATTTCTCTTTTCTTTTTTTTTTTTTTCATTTTGCTTATTAATCTCTATTCACCATTGCTTAGCTGAGTCATGATTTACAGAAAGTACTTACTGAATGAATGAATCACTGGCTGAGGATAATCTATGTATGAATGTCTTATTAGTCAGATTGGTGGTGAGATGAGATCCAGTCACATTTCTTGTGTTCCTTTTCTTCCCATGAGACCCACTGAGCTGCTTACTTTGATGCTCCAATCAGGTGAGCCCCTACATTTTCTGACCCCTTCTCTGCTCCTCTGTGCATTCCAAAGCTCCTGATATGCTGCTGAGAACTTTTCAGATATGCTCAGAACTTTTCTAAAAAACTCCATCTGCATATTTGGTGAATTAATCCTGGACCTTCTACCTCTAATTAATTCCATTAGCTGACTTCTATTTTTTCAACTGATATTAAAATGTTGATGGTTCTAGAATCGAATCATTTCCTTTTTTCTCATTTCATTCTATATCTGCTCTCTTTAGGTGAACTGGAGCCATAAGAGTAGGGTGAATGCTGAGGAGAGTGAGGAGATAAGGTCAAAATAGTTAAATTGGGAAGTCCATTAGGAATAGATATTAATGCCATACTGTAGAGTCTGAATTTATTTATTTTCTTGAAGAGAGGGTAATGGATTAAAGATTTTCAAGCAAAGAAGCCACACAATACAAGCTCTAATTTTGAAAAATAATTTGTGGAATGTTTTAAGGGAGCCAGTGCTAACAGAGTTTGTCAGGAAGATCAGATAATAGAAGCTGACCATGGGAAATAGCAGTGGGTATAGGGTGGGGGAGACAGATTTGGGGCATTTACAAGGAAGAATGTATAAGATTGAGTGACCTGTAAGATGTGGGAGATAACATAAAAGAAGTCAAAGATGACTGGAGCTTCTGGCTTCGGTGATGCATAAATGGTGGCCATGTATTTATTAACAAGTTGAGAATAGAAAAGAATAAGGATAATGAGCCATGATCTGACTCGGTGGTATTATCAAAGTACATAGTGTCCCTACGTCTCTTTAGTCAGTGTCTCACAGCTAATCAATTGGCGCAGGTGTAGGCAGGGCCTCAGGTGACAAATGACAAAAATATAGCAGTTGATGACATTTTCACCAAGACTTCATAGCTCTTTCTGCATTAACCAGGATTATCACAAAGACATAACACAAGAAAACTAATATTTAAATCAAAATATTTCAGTCTAAGCAATGCCACTTAGTATTTTTACTACATTAAGCCTTATTTTTCTTAAATCTGTAAAATGGAAAAATATTACTTATCTTGGTGGTGATAATGAGACATTGATTTGTGAACCATCAGATACAATGACTGGCTTGAAGAAATCTTAGAAGTCATTTTGTATCAGGGTTTGAAGTCAAGATAGAGAATTAGAAGGACAGGTCCAACATTCTGTAATAACTGCAGGTCTATAACTTTGATGAAACTTGAGAAGAAAACCCTCTCAATAATCCAGATGGAGCTATGACCTGTGATGTTACACTCTTTCACTGATGATGTGTCTGAGATGAGAGGTCTTAAGAATCATATAGTTTCATTTTTGAAATGATGAGTCGGTGGCCAGAAAGGTTATAAAACTTGTCTGAGTTATAGAGACCAATGGGAAGCTGGATGAGAACCCATGTTTCTCTGTCCCCAGCTCAAGACTGCTGTCCCCTGCCCCCATATTACAGGGACTTTTCATTGCTGTTGAAAAATGCATTCGCTCCAGCCAAAGAATTATCTCTAAGGGCTTACATTTTTTCTTTAAGTTTCAGTTTATTGGAATGAGAATGATATCTGGTCTAAAGGTAACCTTGCTGGCTCAAACTGTTCTTCCTTTGGTCTTTCCCTGGAAATTAACATTTTTTCTTCTAAAAACAAAAGTAAAGCAATAGATGAAGAACTTATACTTCAGCACTTCTAAGCCCTGAGGCAGGGAAGCCCCCAGAAGAAGATTTATACTTGCAAAGAAATGATATTAGCTGGTGCTTCCCACAGTCTTGCAGTTTATGCAGAATTTGCATTGAGCAAAGTTTCAAAATCAAAGTGACAGGAAATTTACTTTTTTCTAGTTTCCATGCCACTCCTTCAACCTGCCAGAGCAAAAAAAGAAATTACATTTTAATTGTCTAATCCTTATCATCTCCATAATCATCACTTCCAATCCTTCATTAAGAAGACTCTTGGCAGGAACCCCCTGAAATCAGGCTGGACAAGGAAAAAACATGGAATCATAAAGAACTCCTGGGTCCCAAGGTGGGTAGAAGGGCTATCAGGTGACTCAGAGAGGGGAACCTTGTGTATCATCTTTGACACTGACTCATCATGCAAACATGTTCTCTTTTGAAAGCTGGTGTCTACTTTAGGGATGTGTTAGATGTTGAATCAGGACACTAAACTAAGCTCTAATTAGCTCCCACTTCCACTCAAGGGGCAGGAACTGTGCTTTCTCTATCTAAGTATCCCCTGCACTTGTCTCAGTGCCTTGCATGCAGAAGAGTGCACAATATGTTTGTTAGTGTGTAGGTGTGCATTTCTGTGGTTATGTGTGTGTTTAATAAAGAGAAAATTCACATCATACACACAATATGATTTTGCTGTATAAATAAATTTATTCAAAAGCCAGTGGTATTCTCCTTTCGGCAAGAATGTTTATTGCCTCATATATCCTCATCCAATTGTTTGCTAGTTTTCTAAATAAGAAGCTTTATTTCTTTTTCTAAAAGGTCTGATTACCTATGAAAATACAAATGTTCCCATGACTAATAATAATGAACAATAATATTTAACCTGTAATGAATGCTTGTTATGGGGTCATGCTGCGCTAAGCATTTTGTGTGCCTTTTCTCATTTACTCATTGCAACATCCCTTTGAGGGAGGCAGTATTATCAGCTCCATTTCCAAGCTGAGAAAACTGAGGCTCAGGAAGGTCGCATAACTTGTTTAGGGTCAAAGAGCTCATAAGGGGAAGAGCAGGGTTCCAATGGAGGATAGACTGCAACACCTCACTTGTTACACTATATCAAGAACTTGATTTCTCTTCAAAGTGGTCATTTACACTTTTGAAAAAATAGAAGGCAAAGAGTATTTAAGTGTTTAAGAAAAATTTTTTTCTTCAGAGTTGAGAATACTGATGTTCAAGTTAAATCAAAGAAGCAATTCACAAGAAAATATTTGCAGGACTGAAATAAAGAGGAGAAACTGAAGTCCAGTCAAATATTGGTGTTCTTCATGGTTTTACCGAGAACAGTCTTGTAGGGTGAGATGGTGTGGATTAGGATACTTATGGATTTTCTTTTTTCCCAGAGCTTTAGGATACCTTACATGATTTTGACACTGCCATCTCCATAACATTTCTCTAACCAAAAGCCAGCAAGTAAAATCCTTGGAGTTTCTATTAGAAATAGTTTTGATATAAGCATCATATAATATTGAAAGTTGAAGGTGATAGAAGGAATTAATAGAAAAAGACTGATGGCAAAATTTGAAAGTTGTGTCTATTATATATGCATAAAGATATAGATTTGTATAGAATTTTATAGAATTATATAAGATACATATTTATTTAATATATGTATATTTATCTTACAAGTAATTTTCTGGACTCCCAAGTAAGCCCCTCAACACACATTATTTGAATACACACACACCAGCGAATTCACAGGTTTCACTCTGGAGATGACAGGACCTATACAACCACATATGGAAAGAGAGAAAGTGTTGTCCAAGTACACAAATAGAGTTGTTCTCTGAGTATTTTTTCAAAGGGAGATATGAATAAGAAGGGACTTGGTGGTAGGAGTCAGAGGTAAATAAGCATAGACAGGAGTGCAAGGATCAAAGAACTCAAGTGAACAGGGTGGTAGGATGGTCAGGAGATTTATTCCTTTTCTATACCTTCTACGCATTCCTTCCTCATAACTGTGGTTCCCAGCAGCATCTTTTCCTGGAGACCTTTAAAAATTTTCATCTATGGCTTAGTGAACCTGAAGAAGTCAAGTTGCTTATTATTTGTACATATTGACTAATCAGAGCATGTAGGAGCTTGGGGAAACAATTGCATTTTCTAAATAAGAAAAAAAAATGTTCTCTTGTCATGTCATATAGGTGGTGAGTCTTGCTGGAGACCTGAATCTACTACCAACTTGCTATGTAACGTGTGGCAGATTGAGCTATAGCTTTTAATTTCTTCTCCATTTCTAACATTAAGACTCATAGTGCTCACTCCTAGGACAAAGGGAGGCAAAAGCACTTTGACCATCTTAGTAGGAATAAAAATATAAATACAACATGAGTTTCACACTTTATTTAGGTGAACAGCACATACAGGTCGCATTGTGCCTGTTTCAGTGGTTTCCAGACTGTGTATCTGAGAGAGGATGATATAAACTTGTGATACCTGTCTCTCTAAGAAGTGTTTCTTAAAGTAGCCACAGGGTCCTGTGTCACTTCTCTGAAGGGAGTAGGGAGTCTATTAAAAATACAGATTCTCAGGCCCCACTCTACACCAGTGGAATTATGGTCTCTGAGTTACAGGGCCTGGGTGCCTGGTGTTAGCAAGCTCTCCAGGAGATTCTTATGCGCAGTGAAATTAAGAGCTATTGCTCTGGACTGTAAATCCTCTGAGATGGGAATGGGAATGCATTCATTATTGTAGTCTTTTCAGTGTATTCAATATTGTAAGTGGTCAAATAACATCTGTTGAGTGAATGAAGTCATGAAGGAAAAATTATTTTACCCTTGATCCTTCTAGTAGCATGTTTTCATAACCAGAGGCCTTAGTAGGCTATGTACAGGGTGGTAAGATAAGCTTTCAGCTATGCAACTTGATGAGGAAGGAGCTTTACATACAGGAAAAAACAACAACAACAACAACAACAACAACAAAACCTTTCAAAATGATCTAGAAGGACTTTTAAGAAATGCCTCTGGGGAGCTAATTAAAGAGCCAAAAAGGCAGACATGCTACTCAATTATGTCACTGGCAAATCACTGAACTCAAGGGCAAAAATTGTAGACCAGAAATAGCCATGAAAACCGCAGGCCGGGGAGATATATGCTGATAGCAAAAGGTCAGACAATAGATGACGGTCAGTTAACTGATAACTAGAAGAGAAAAGGGAAAGGCAGACATATATCCAGCTTCTAGAAAGCATTAAGTCTCTACCCAGAGAAAGAAAAAAAATCAGAATTTGAGGCACTTCTGTGTCTACTTTTAGAGGGCCTTGCAGTGGGGGAGACTGAAGGATGTTAATGGAATGGAAGTGCTGCTTGAGCAATGAAGTATAAAATTCAACACTATTGGCTTCTTAGTTTTAAAAGGACTTTCACAATTTGTGGGTTTGTTCCCTTTGAGCAAATACCTTATGCTTCCGTGGGGCAAACAGGAAACAGGCCTTCTTGAAGAGTTAATTGTTACAAATTACGTCTTATGATGATCATATAACTTCATTTTCTATTCAAATGTTATTTAAGACATTTTGTAGTGTAACCCCTAGTGAGCTATGTTTTATGCTGTTGTCCCACATGTCCCCACGTGCTTCGATATTTTCCAAATAAAGACTTCCTTCCCTTTTTAGCTTTTAGTTAGGTGGAACCTTCGGACAAACCCATTTGGCAAGAACTTAGGAGATTTTCCCAAGAATTAGTAGTGTACGTGCTAAAAGTTCAAAGAACAAGTGCTGTGCAAATGGCAGGGGATGTATGACAGTCTGATCAGGCATATTGCTTCATCCACAGCTTCACACAACATAGTAGGAGCTGAGACAGAGTAAGTGATGTAATTACACTGAAATAGGTGGTGGAGTCCAGTTTCTGTCCTCTGCAGGCTAAAGGATGATCCTTACCTCGGTTCTCTAAAGCCCTGGAATAGTGGAAAGAAACCCTAGAAAGAGAAGGGCTTCCTCAGAATTCCTTTAAGATGCAAACTATCTGGCTGAGGCTTGTAGGAACCACACAGATCACAGCCTACTACAAAACAAACAAACAAAAAAGCAGTTAATCCCTCTAATTAGAAAGGCCAATTAAAGAATTCAAAGGGAAATGGCGAATCCCTTAGCGTGAAAGATAAAGGGTGTCTTCTTTCTTTAAAACAGTCAATCATCAATGTGGTATTGTCCCAGGATTAGTATCCTCAGGACTACTAGTAACCAGCATTGTGACAGAGTGAGTCACTCAGAAGCTGACACAACCTGAGTGAACGGGGCAATTCAGGTCTGCTGGGTGTGTGCTTTTCTCTTTTTCTCTGCTTATCTATAGCTCAAAAATTTTTGCTCAGTCTTTTGAACCATAGTTTTCCTGTAGATGGGCGGGTAGTAGATGAGAAAAAGGAGAATGAGTTAAGCAAACTATTACTTGCAGGCAGTGAGTTCAATAAAGAGACTAAACCATAGTAGCTAAGTGGACATGTCCACTTTTGGTGCAGCTTCTTAGCTCACATTCCTGATTTAGAACTTAACAAGAATGCATTTAAGTTCTTAAGTAGGAGGGGAAAAAACACTAAATTGTCTTATGAGAGATGTACAAAAGAAATGTATCCAGTTGAGATACTAGAATGATGGTGACCTATCTTTGATCTACTTTTTTATTAGCTTACATTTATTGTGCAATTATGGAGCACTGGTCCATGCACTTTCCCTGAATTCTTTCATTTCATCCTCACAATGACTTTTTGAGGTACTACTCTTATCTTCCTTTGACAGATAAAAAACTGAGGCCTAGAGAGGTTAAGTAATTTGCCTAAGGATGCAAATCTAGTAAGTAGCAGAGACAGGACTTTTATCTGGGGCCCTCAGATCCCCAGCAGGTTCTCCTAATTAGTTAATACACTGTGCTATCCTTGAGGAGATTGCCTTGGCAAGGTATTTATTAACCATAAAGTTATATCCATACATAAAATATCCTTGTTGTTATTGTTAAAATTCATTCAGTTCTCTGATTTATTGAGATGAAATAATAGACCTATTAAAATTTAAACATGAGAAAATGTGGAACAAATCAACCTGTTTCTAGTGATAGTATATCTTAAGTTCAATCATTAAGGAATAGAAGATCTGGCTGTGATTTCTCCTCATTTTTCATGTATCTGTAAAAAATAAAAGACTCATTTTACATATCCCCAATACTTTTATTGCAACCTAGTGAAAGTAAAAGATGTATAGTTAATAATAACAAGAGATCGAAGTAATATAAACAAAGCAATTCGCAACATTATTTAAAGCTTTCCATAAATCATTTGAATGATTCTGCATGAAGCCATAATGATAAGCTCTTCTTTGAAACAAATTGCTTGTTTTCTTGATTCTAAGATGCGAATATTTTTGCATCTTAACGTTTTTGAAATTAGTAGATGCCTTATAATCAATATGAACATTGAATGTAGAATTCTTTGCCTACCTTTCACCCTTCTAGAAATCATTATTAAAACTTTGGTGCATCTTAGAATCTTAAAATAGATGAAATACATAGTACTTTGCATTCTTGTTAAAATTTACAACACTAGGCCAGTCAATACAGATTGCCCACTATTAAGCTTTATGAATACAGTTACTTTTGCTCAAACTGCCACTTTAGACATAACAGAAGAAATACTGAATATTTTTGAAGCCTATTTTTAAAAATCTGATTGTATGCCTACATTTGGAATTCTAAGTACCATGTCTCCACTAAGAGGGACTGACACTATTTCAGAGCTGAGGCAGAGAAAATTCAAGATGAGTTGAGAACATCTTGCTGTGCTACAAAGTGAAGAAATTATCAAAAAATGATGAGGAAGTCATATGGATACAAGATCCCTGTCTGATCAAACTTGTGATAATTTGTACTTGGAAATGGATAATTACAATAATTATCCATTGACAAAATCAGAACCCATAAATCCATATTGATAATAAATAAATAAATAGTAAAGAAGAGAAAATTCTCAAAGAAAATTATTAAGGTTTTTATTAAAATATAGCTAACATATGATATTATATTAGTTTCAGGTATATGCCATAGTTATTCAACGTTTATATGCCTATAAAAGTGATCACCATGGTAAGTCTAGCAACCAACCATCTGACATCATGTAATGCTATCACAATATTATTGACTATATTCCCTATGCTATACATTATATCTCTATGACTTTTTTTATACCTGGAATTCTGAACTTCTTATTTCCTTTTGCCTTTTTCCCTTCTTTTTTGAATTTTTCAGTTACAGTTGACATTCAATATTATTTTATATTAGTTTCTGGTATACAACATAGTGGTTAGACATGTATATAATTTACAAAATTATCCACCGGACTAGTCTAGTACCTACCTAGCATTATTCATGGTTCTTACCATATTATACGACTATATTCCCTATGCTGTACTTTATATCTCCATGACTGTTTTGTAACTACCAATTTGTGCTTCTTAATCCCTTCACCTTTTTCACCTTGTTCCTTATCCTCCCTCCCTCCCATCTGGCAATCATCAACTTGTTTCCTACATCTATGAGTCTGTTTCTGTTTTGTTTGTTGGTTTATGTAATACTTTAGATTCTACATGTAAGTGAGATCATATGGTACTTGTTTTTCTCTCCTTAATTTACTTAGCATAATACCTTTCAGATCCATCCACATTGTCTCAAATGGTAGGATTCCATTCTTTTTATGGCTGAGTAATATTCCATTATATATATGTACAATATCTTCATCCAATTGTCCTAGGTTGCTCCCATATCTTCAATAGTGTAAATAATGCTGCAGTGAACATAGGGGTGCATATAAGATCTGTACTATTTTTAAAATGTCAATGTCATATAAGACAATGAAAACTTGAGAAACTGTTCCAGATTAAAAGAAACTAAAGAAACATGACAACTAAATGAAATGTGTTAACTTGAATTGTATTCTGAACTGGACGTGGGGGTGGGGTGCAATAATGGACATTATTAAGATAATTGGTAGTATATGATAATGACACTTCTGTTAGTTAATAGTTTTGTGTGAATATTAAACATCCTCAATTAAATAATTGTGTGATGTTTATGTAAAAGCATGCCTTTGTTTTTAATAAAAACTGAAGTATTTAGGAGTAAAGAGGCATGATTTCCACAATGTACTTTCAAATCCTGGGATAATATGTATCATATAGAGAGAGAACAGCAAGTGTGTCAAAGTTTTAACAATTGATAAATTTGTATTTAAAAAAATAGGAGTTATTTTTATTATTCTTTAAACTGTAAATTTAAAATTATTTCAAAATAATAATTAAAAAATTCTAAATCTATTTGTATTCTGTTTGAATGCATTTTTTAAAGTAAATTTTAAAGTATTTGTATAAACGGGTCCTTGATAGAGGCCAAGCTAGAAATGCATAATAAAAAAGTAATAAATAAGTAAACTTAATGTATCAGTTGATGTTCAAAGCCTAAGTTTCAGAAGAGGTTCTTATGTAAAAAAAAAAGTTGTTAGATGAAGAAAAATGTATTTGGGAAAGAAGACTTTACATATAATCTTGACTTTTTTTGTATGACTATTCTTATTACCTGATTTTGGAATTAAAAAAATAATAGTAACCATTTTGAAATTTAAAGAATTTAAATGGTAAGTAGAACAACTGAAATATTAGGTTGTGTAATTGCAAAGAAAAATGAGGTAAAATTCCTTTTGAGGGCATTTGATGAGAAGCCAATATGCCAAAAAGCAGAATGTAAATCCTGGAATGTATTTGTCTCTAAAAAATGTTCTAGACCAATTGTGTTTATAATCTTCCCAAGCTAGAACCAGAATTAAATTAAACATGCATTGTTAACATTTAAGAGTTATACATTGGTATCTTATTATATAATGTATTTATATTTCTTTAACATATATGCACTTATATTCCTTCAAGTAGTCTATCATTTTTTTTATGCTACTATCTTCTGTTTAGTTTTTGCATACTATCATTTTTTTTTGTATATTATCTTCTGGTTAATTCACTGTTCAATTCTGCTCTCATGATAAAGTTCAATGTTAAAGGAAATGCAAAGTTGGCTGTAGCATGCATTATGGTTTAGGCCTCCAATAATTCATGGTCATAGTCCATGGAGCCATGTAAAGAAACAATAAATAACTAAGAGACAGTTACCTGTTTTGTAAGAAAGTTAGAAAATGATTGCTTTGGAATCCAAATCTATGAAATGAGGGAAATGCCATTAATGTCTAATATGCTTCTTGTCCTTTATAGTACATGTCTCAGGGTCATGCTCATTGTTAACTAAGAGCTTGAAAGACCAATGCTGATACATATAGGAATACTTTCCTTTAGGATCTTCTTGATAATTTATGATTATGTGGGATACTTAGTAAAATATGGGAACTCTGAACTTTGAAGCAACTGTTTTTGTTTGTTTGTTTGTTTGTCTGTTTGTTTGTTTTGGTAATATGTAAGATTATAGAAATGTGTTCCCCTTCTACCCTCATGATAAAATGATTTAAAACTGCCATCTTCTTATTGAATGTCTGGATTCATAAGAACATTAAAATATTTGTTAAGCTATCGAGGCCAACCTTGACATGGGCATTAATTAGACCTGAATCAGAGAACCCAAAATTACAAAATCATCTATGCACAAGTAATTATTGAGTCCTAACTATGTGAGAAATATTGTGCTAGCTGCTCTAGGGGAAACACAAAAATAGTGCCTCTGCACTCCTAGAGCTCAACTCTCCTTGGAAGATAATATATTCATAACAATATCTACAATACGGGCACTATATTCTAAGGGTCACAATGGTAGAGGGTAAGGCCCAATGAGCAAGTGGGTCCAGCTCTTCTTGCATATGTCTCGACCCAGACCATTGTTAAGGAAGAGCCAAGATCACAGATTATTAGCCCAGAGGGAATCTCTCAGAAAGGTTGTTATTTGATAAGAAGCACATGTTATAATTCAAGTCTTCTGCTTTTTCTGATGTGAATAGAAAAATTTTCTTAATCTGGTGCTTAAAGCAGCTGGGGGATGTTGGAAAGGGGATAAGTTGCCAGAATGGGTTCTCATTAATTACGACTATGACAATCATTTATAAACTCAATTTTCTAATTGTAAAAATGAGGATAATACTACATGCTTTGCATCTTATTAAGGGTGGGTTGGTTAGGAGAATTGTGTGAAACTATGTATTAGTACTTTGAAAATAATTAAGTACTATAAAAAAATATAGAAGATTATTAGTAGCACCTGACATTTACTAAGTACTCATTATGCACCAGGCATTGTGCTGCCACTTTGTATTCATTACCACAGTTAACCCTTCCCCAACCCTCTGAAGTAGATATTACTATCAGCATCTCACTGAGGAAGAAACTGAGGTTTACTGTCATTAATTGTGTAAGAGTAAGTACTCCAGAGAGATGTCAGGCTTCGAAATGGGTGACACCTGATTCAAGAGACCTCCTCCCCCACCCCCACCACCACCACACACACATAATCACTCTTCTTACCAGCTCTCAGTTACTATGGGAGAAGCCAAATAGATCCATGACCAGTCCTTCAGCAGGGCAGGAGCAACCCTGCTCACTCTCCTAATGAAGCCCAGGCTAGGCTTGGGGTCAGCATGGGGACAAAGTGCTGCACCTAGCTGGGGAAGCCAGGATGCGTGGAGAAGGCATATATCTCAGGGAAAAGAGCATTTCTCCAGAGACTCACTAAATCTCCTTGCCTCACATATGCACAGACATGCACATTCCATCCCTGGATATTTGACCAAGCTAATTTCAAACTAATATTCAAGGCTTGCAATGAAGACACTGATTAATCTATTAGCTGCTCTTGGTAAAGAGCTGAGGAATTATTGCTTCAACTGCTCTCTTTCTGCTCAAAAGCCCAATGGGGCTGCCCCCACCTTCTCTTCATAGCCATGGGTTTAATGGAAGCCCCTAAGTCAGTGAACAAGGCCCCTAGAGACACACTTGAGCAAAGAGGAGCTGAGAAGACAGCAGCTGATTCTGGAGATCTTGGTTTTTGTTTATAAAGATGAATTCAAAGGTTGCTCTTACTCTCCACTATTTCTTGGCAAAAGCCTCAAGCTGAGAGCAAAAGGTAAGATGACACTTGCAAAAAGAACCCCAGAGGAAATGTGCATGTGTCTGTGTATTGTGCAGAAGCAGGGAGAAGGTGAGAATAGACTGGAGGCCAATCATCAGGGCAGGCCTTTAGGGCTTTCTATCTGTTGTTGGAATGGTAGTGTTCCTGGCTCTGATGGAGCCTGAATGGCACCAAAGAAGCTTCTTCCATCTTCACCTGTAACTCTATCCTCTCCTATTCCCAACAGAAACTGACAATCATGCAGAACTGTGTGCTAGCTGAAGAAACAACAGCTGGTGATAAAAGTCTCTGTGCAAGGAAATAGATGCCTCAATGCCGACCAGTTTGGGAAAAGAAATCTCTGCAGATTCTGGCCTGGCTAGCATGAACAGCTAAAGCATCCATTCCACAGCAGCCCCAGTGGCAAGCTTAGGGTTCCTGTGGCATCCAAAGCAATAGAACCTGTACTACAGGCTCTGTAGTGTGAAAATGCAGGCTCCAGAGGAAGGGGGGATGGGCAAAAAGAAGGAGGTGGAATGGGTGACACATGCAGAGAGAGAGGCTGCACCTAGCTACCCTGTTCTGGTGGATAGCATGAGGTAGCATTGCCAGAGAAGACCATGTGCTTTACCCTGCTCAGTCTCCTGGCCCAGCCCTGCCTGGCCTGAGCCACAGTGTCACAGGAAGATTCTTATTCCTTAGGACCTAAAAGGATTCCCCTTTTTGAGACCCCAAATGTGCTTATTTGGGCAACCTCAAACAGGATCAGGCTGGTCTCTCCTCCTTCCTTTTATATATGTTCCTGTGATATTAGTCTGAGTTTTTGTGTTTGCCCATTCTGTGCCGGGGATGAAATTCATGGTCCCCCAAAAATCATTCTGATGGTTATGAAAATCGGGGTGGCCAGAGACAGATGCAGGGATTCGAGTATCTGAAACCTAAAGCTCCTAACACCAGTGATGTGAATTAGTTTCTCTGGAAAGTGACTAGAAATGTGAGCTCAAATCCCAGCTCTACCTTTACTTAGCTCTTGTTCTGGACAAATTCCATGCCTCAATAAACCTCAATATCCTCACTTGCAAAATGAGAAGATGATGCTATTACTATACCGTAGAATTTCATGAGGCTCAGTGCCTCGTTCATAGTGTTAGTTGAACAAATGGCAACTACCATTGAATCATTGAAGAAGGTGAGGAAGCAGAGATGAAAGGAAGATGAAATCTCCAAAGACAAACCTCAGTTCTGAATTTTGCTAAAACCAGATCTTGCCCCTCCACTCAGAAGCCAACTGTGAATATCACTTAACTCCAGTTGGGTATCACATTTTATTTTTGTCTTCCATTTTACAGCAGTGATTCTTGAACTCGAGAGCACATGAAGCAAACATCAACACTTGTCAAAAATACCGATTCTTGGATTCAAGCATGAGAAACTGACGTAGTAAATCTCAGGCAAGGTCAAGGGATCTGTATTTTAAAATGGCACTTCATGTAATTTTCATGAATATTATAGGTAGATTCTACTTTGAAAAACCTGCTGACTACAAGGCAGAGGTTATCTAAATGAACCCAGGACACAGAAGTATCAATGCATCATACATATAAGGTGTAAACAGCGCTTAATGTACAGAGTATAGTAGTAATTACATTTGGGAGAGATCTAACTCAGGATGACATCTAGAATGAGTGGTCCCATGATCAGAGGCCCTGCTATTTTTCAGCCTCCTAATAAAACAGCTTTCATTTAGCCTTCTTGATGTGACTTAAAAGCCCAGAGATATTCCCAAACATAGACATTTGGTAGTCAGATAGTAGCCTAAATATCCCTTTTTTATTTCAATGATTCAGACTCATGTAGGTGACCTTAATACTCTAAGTCTTTATAACACTTCTGGGCCTAAGTTACTTCTGTAATCAAGTAATTATTTACAAATAACAAATTTCACAAAATTAGCAAAACAGGAAACTAGTAAAAGAAGACTGTGTCTATGTGGACAATTGCTGAGGACTGTCTCTTCTCAAAATGTCAGTGCAACCAAGGAATATATGTAGGAAAGTGAAACAGGAACAATAAGGACAATAAAAAAAATCTTCTAAGTAGAAAGAAAACCTCAGAGTCCCAAAGAGAGTTAGCCACAGTAGGCCTCTCTAATAGTGATGGGAATATCAATTAAATAAATGCTTACTGCCAGGTAATCTTAAACTGAGATGTAGTCTGAGAAAATGAAAATTTGCATCTCTAGAATGCCAACATAGCTAGTTGAGTAGTGAAAAATCAAATCCTTCAGGACTGTCTTGTCTACATCCGTGTTTTGCATACCTTTTGTCTTCACCACATTGCAACATGCACATACTAGCTGCTATAGTCAATGGGTTCTCCCCAAAGGAAAAAAAATATTTGAATGACATTATCATAATGGTGTGGTAGACTGTTGCATTGTTAGCTCCAGAGGACTCCTTCTCTTGGAACTCAGCCCACAGAGAGCATGAACTAGCCCTAGGTTTGGCCACTGTGATACTAGCAAGCATAACTCAAGCAGAAGCTTGATAAATATTTTCACATCGGAATTGTCTTTTGGAATGTTCACTTTTAGAAGCCAGCTGCCCTGTCATAAAGAAGCTGTCTTGACTAATGAATAATGAGAAGAAAAGTAAAAAGAGGCTCTGGAGGACCATTTTGGACATTCCACCCCCACCTGAGCTCCCAGTTGAATGCAGCTACTCAAGAGACCAAAGCTCCACCATATGGAGCAGAAGAATGCTCAGCTGAGCAAGTCAAGCTACAGAATTGCAAGAAATAAAAAATCATTGATGTTTTAAGGCATTGGGTTTGGGTGTGACTATTATGTAGCAACAGATAATTAGCATAGAAATTAGTACCTAGAAGTAGGGTGCTGCTATTACAAAAACCTAAAGCATATGACATTGGATTGCTTTAAAATATACATAAAATTTTGTTTTTATTCAGGTATAATGAGGCGAACAAACCAGAAGATAATTGCTATTGAAAAGACAGTTTCTTCCCTTATAGTTCTTGTGAGGAAGAGTCATTACGCAGAGCCACATAGGGAACTACCAGAGCCCATCAAGAAACAGGAGTGGGAGAAAAGCATGGACAATGAATTGCCTTTATTGTGGTTTTCATGGGAAGGAATGAGCGAGGCAGGTAATCAGGTTAACCAGATTTAGGATTGGTTAGTTTGAATAATTTCAGCAGGATCTGGGGTGTAGAGACTGTCTTGAGTTGTGTGATACTGGCTCTGGGGTGCTTAGGGCAGTGAGTGATATGTGAACACTCACTAAAGGAGATAGTTTGGGGTATGGGTTCTTGATTGGTTCCTTTGCTACTTGCAGGGTAGTCATTTGCTATCTCTAGGAATTAGCGAGCCCTGGCAAGGGCAGTCTCTCCTGGGTCAGCAAGGCGCCAAGATGTCAAATCATTATAAAATTAAGAAAATAAAGAAACATGATTAATGCAGGATTTGGGACTGAATGGAAGATGCTAGCCTGAAAAATGAGAAGACTACAAGTGGAGGCTGAAAGAACACTAAAATTTCTATCAAAAACTACAGAAAAAGGGAGCCATCTTATGTACTGATAAAAGACTGAAAGAAACTGTCAACTGTAGTAGCTTAGAAAACATAAAGATTAGATAGCTAATAAAGTTGACAGTTTAGCTAAAGAGATTTCCAGGCAGAATAGTGAATGTGCCAATTGGTGCTTTAAACTACTTAAGATATTGTAGGAGAAATAGAGAGCAGCTAGAGAAAGTACTGTTCATTTTTTAAGCAGAATTTAGAGGAAATATTTCCAACTCAGGACTTTTTGTGTTAGACAGTATACTTGTTTCTCATATCCAATCTCTCCAGCAGGTAAAACATCTTAAAGTAAGAATTTTTATCAAGGATAAAGATGAACTCTAATATGCTGCCAGTCAAATGAGGCCTGAGAGTAAAAATCAAATTAATGTTGCAGCTGTTGATCCCTTATTTAGACCTCTGAAAGGTCTAAAGCAATGCTCATAAAACCTCTCACCTAGACAACATCACATCTGAGAATCTTAAGGGCGTTTGACCACAACGTACTTATTCTCAGCTCATACTAGGGAGAGACCAATGACACAATATTTGCAGGTGTGAGTTTTTGTCAAGTGGAAGAGATTTTAAATTTGATGTGTAAGAAGTTCACAGCATTTTTAAAGGAGTTGCAAAAGCTCAGACTCAGAGGACTATGTCAAAAGTCAATGAAAACAGGTCTCTGAGCCACTAACTTACCATCAGCAAGGAAGACTATGAAAGCACTACTCACCTGCAAGTATAGCCATTATTTATAGAAAGAAAGCCATCTCAGAAAGTGAAACCAAGAGCCCAGAAAATCAAAGAGTGGAGGAGAGCAATGTGTTAAGGAACCACTCTCAGGGAGCACAGCAAACATTCTCTTCCTCAAGGTGACATGTGCCTGGATTACTATGCAATGATGACTCTATACCCTCTGCCTCCTTCCCCTGCTTCCATTTTTGTAAAGCAAATCTCTGTTGAGGTTATCCTTCCTTGGTTTCACCAGTAAATGTTGAATGTGTGGGGTAGATAACTTGTTTTAGTTCATAGCTCTCTTAACCTGAGGAATCATACCCAAGGGACCTCATCTACACCTGAAACTGATTTATGGGACAAGATGCTGGGCATCAAGCCTGAACCTGGTGCTGAAATGAGATGTTATTACATGGGTCCTGGGACAAAGGTAAGTATATTTTGAATGTAGGACAGACATGAATCATTGAGAGTCAGAAGACAGAAGGTGATGTTCTCTTATATTGGTGGTCTCTGGTGATCCATGCTTTCAGTATTTGCACCCCCTGGATAGTCTTGTCCTACATTGTCTCTGGGATTAGCCATGTGACTTGTGTTGGCCAATGAGAATTTAGCAAAGTGGTGCAAGCAGAGGCTTGATAAGCTCTTGCACTCTGGAGCTTGACCTTCTGGTACACGCCCTCTTAGAAGCCATATTCTATGTTGTAAAAGAGCTCAGACTAGAATACTGAATAATGAGAAGCTATATGGAGAGGCTGAAGAAGGAGAAGTCATTCTGATTATTCCATCTCCAGCTGAACCATCAGCTAAATATAACTACATAAGTGACCTTCATTATAGGGTGTAGACAGGCAAAACTTCTCTGCTAAATCAGTCAACTCACAGAATCATGAGAAATGATAAATCATTGATGTTTTAAGCCAAAGAATGAGAAATATGGCCTGCAGACTAAATTTGGTCCACCACATGTTTGTACATAAAGTTTTATTGAGGCACTGCCACTCCCAGTTGTATCATGCATGGCTTCTTTTGCATTACAATGGCAGAGACCATAATGGGCTATAAAGCTGAAAATGTTTACTGCACAGCTTTTACAGAAAAAATTTGCTGGTCCCTGTTTTAAGCCACTAACTTCAGCATAGTAGGTTAACAAAACAGGTGTTTTACTTACTGAAACTAGAGAAAAGTGGAAGGCTGTGCTGAAGTAAGTCTAGTTACAATAAGAGAGGAAAATGGAGGAAGAGGAGTAAGGAGAGAGGAGATACAGGGAGAGGATTTGGTTAAAAAAAAAGATGAGAAGAATAGAGAAAAGGGGATAGGTTTCCTGAGGAGTGGGTATTATAGTTAAGAGTAGTGTTCAAACCTTGGAATTTTTTGGTTAATAGGTGAGTATAAAGTCATTTTTTGTTTTGTAGGTCACTGCTATAATTTGCGAAAGCATCACTACTAGTTGTCAACACATCATTCATTTTCCCTGTAATCTATGCCTCAGAACTTTAATTTTTAGTAACTGTACAATATACACAGCTAAATATCTAATGACTCCAGACTACCTTCAGCAAGATATGTCATGTCATGCTCAGTCCCTTCAGGCTGGTATTACAAAATATATATATAATAAATTAAGTAGCTTATAAACAACAAGATTTTTTTTTCAAAGTTCTGGAGTCTGGCAAGTTCCAAAATCAAGGTGCCAGCAGATTCGGTGTCTTGTGAGAGCCTTTCTTCTGGTTCATAGAAGGCACCTTCTAGCTGTAACCTCACATAGCAGAAAGGCAAAGGAGTTTTCTCGGGCCTCTTTTATAAGGATGGTAATTTAATTTATGAGAGCTCACGACTTCATCACCTTTCAAAGGTTCACCTCCTAATACCATCACACTGGCTTAGGTTTTCAGTATATGAATTTGGAGGGGACACATTTGTCTCATCACATGACTCAGTCCTGACAAATGAGATGTAAGTAGAAATCACTGGTAGGGACTTTGTGGAGAGCCTTTTGAAAGGACAAACAACTGGCTTTTTGCTTCCTTTTGCCTTTTGCTTTTGTCATTTCACTCGTTCTTCTGTTGGGAACATGGATGTAATTTGTATAATTGTAATGATGATCTTGTTACCACAAAGATGGAAGCCCTGAGATAGGGACTGTAAGGTGGGGAGATAGAATGAATGAACCTAGGTCCCAAAGAGCACCTCTGAATGGCCAAATCAGCCGTGGACTACCTACCTGCCTACTGTTTGTTATGTGAGAAAAATGAATCCCTTCTCATTAAGTTTCAGGTTTCTGTTACTTACAGCATCAATAAATCATAATTAACATAGATTGTGTCCTTGCCTTTTCTTAGGAATCCAGCCCTGTCTTCAAAAAGTTGGCAGTCGAAGGGTGAAAAGTTGGGCTACAACATGGGAGTTGTTTTCTTTTTCTTTCAAGCTATAATTTAGTATTGGTCAAGCAGCTCCTACTTTTACAATTTTGTAAAGGATAAAGAATAAATGCATTCTTCTGCTATTTTGGCTTGCTAGGAGTGAGAAATTGAAATTAAACTTAAATACTGGCAAAATTATATTAGACTGCTTAAACAAATGTATCATAAATTTCCCTTAAATTGCACATTCCTTTTAATCCACTAATAATGTAGATGACATTTTTTTAAGTGTTAGTATGGAAAGATCTATGGTATCATTAAAATGAAAACCCTATACCTGTGTTCTTTTTTTTTTTTTAACTTTGAATTGACTGGGTTCTGCAATAACCTTCAAACTTGCCCTCTAACGTTTGTTTTTTTTAAAATACCAATCAATTCTTCAATTTTTTGACACCAACTTGTTATCAAACAATTCAACTTAATTATGATATTAGCTATCAAGAGTTAGCTCAGCCTCAAGGATGCGGCCAGGATGGTAAAGAAGGTTAGAAGCCCCAGGTTAAGGGCTCAGTCTCACAAGACTGCCCCCTCTTCAGATACTAGTCCTTGACCATCAGTATTACTGACTAACAAGCAATAAATTGGGGTTTCTATGACTCCCTCCTCAGGTTCAATAATTTGTTAGTATGGCAGACAGAACTCAGGAAAACTCTTTGCTTATGTTTTCCAATATATTACAAAGGACAAAACTCCAAAGAACCAAATGCAAGAGATGCATAGAACAAGGTATGGGGAGCAAGGGCACCGAGAAGCCATGCCCTCTCTGGCCATACTGCCCTCCAAGGAAGAGTACTCACCATACCAGAAGCACTCTAAACCTTATTGTTCAAGAGTTTTACAACCCAATATTCAGCTCTGCTTCCTTTTTCCTAGTTTGTGGGGTGGGACTAAGAGTACCCCCACTCCCACCTCAAACACATTTTTAGCCTTTCTGGTGACTAGCCTCCATCTTGAGGTTACCTAAGGGCCCCACCCTAAGCCACCTCATTAATATGAACTCAGTTGAGATCAAAATGGTCTTCTTGTGAATAACAAAAGACACTCCTATCAGGGAATTCCATGAGTTTTAGTAGCAGTGTGACAGAAACTGGGGACAAAGACCAAATATGTCATACCACAGCCCACATTCCTTTTTCTCCCTCTAGCTTGCCATACCAATAACATAGACACAAATTCTACAGAGTATCTTCCTAAGTGCTCAATGAGTAGGAACTTCATAAAATCTTCAATTCTTACCCTTGTTGGAGGAAGAAATGATAGCCAATTTAAAACTCTGCAGATAATTTTTGATTACTAGTTGATCAAAATCACATCTGCCCTATCTGACATTCCTATCATAAGCTCTCCATGAAATTCAGTTTTTTTCCAGGCAGGAAAGCATTTTGTATGACAGAAGTGTGAAGGCCTTTAACCTTAACCTGGAACAATCTACTCAGGGAGATGAATTTCTTGAAAGATGGGTCATCTACTTATGAAAAGTTTTCCTGTCCTCAGCTTGTCAAAATTTTCAGTCTTTGACATCTCTGAATAGCTCAGTTCTGGGCAGAAAGAACAAAAAACAAAAACAAAAACAAAAACAATCTGATGTGGAGATTGACAACTCTTTAGATTATGGAAATAACTGGATTCATATAGACTAAAGATAAGGGGAAAGCTATACATGAGACAGTTTCCAGTCAGCTATGATAACTGGAATTTTACTATCTAGAAGCGACAACCTCGGTAGTCGAAGACTTTGAAAATAAAAAGTCTCTCAGGACAGTTGAATTTGTTAAAGCTATGTCAGGAGATCTGTCCAGACTGTAGATAATAAGTGCTCTCTTTCTTGTATATCCAGAGCCCACCCACATGCCTGACTACCTTTGCCTGGAACTTTGTCTCTCTGACTTCAAGTACCCCCCAAAACAGCTACCTACCTTGACCCCTCTCATGCCCTCACCTGTTCACCATTAATCCTTATAAATCAGTTCCCTGCTTCGATTGGTTGGCCCTGACCTCACCTGACCTCAACTACCATCTGTTTCTGTAACAGAGCCTGAGGCACATGCACACTGCATCTATAATCTAGTTATTGGAGCTTGTCCCCCACCACTACAACTTAACTATGATAACTGCCCAGAAAAAGTACAATGCATCCACCAACATGTGCATAGGTGCACATAATATACACACATACATATACACACAGCAGTGCAAGACTTGAAGTTTATCAGATTGTTGTAAAGCTAATTCCTAGAAGAGATAATCCTGATGCTCCCCCCTTTTTAATATAAGCTTTCTCTTCAGTCAAAAGTTTTTCTGAGGAAATAAAGGTTTTACAAAATCATTTTCAGTACCTAGTCAATTCTGATAATTATATTAAAGTGATTAGTAAAGGAAATAATCTGTCTTTCTTTCTTTTTTTTTTTTGCCAAGCGCACACACAAAAGCTATTAGGTTACCAAATAATTAAATTTCATTTGATAAAGTTGTATAGACCCATCCTAGAAAAGCTAAGGAGTACAAAACAATGCCAAAACTTAGTAGGATTAAAGCTAGATATACAGTTAAATATAGTCACAGAGGGAAAAAATAGATCAATTCATTTGCAAGATATGAACATTGATGTATCTAGAACAAATAGTCTATTTGGATGTGGATTATAGCTAATCAAAAATACATAGGCAGAGCTATATGTAAGCTAAATATATAACTAGGTAAATGTTAAAAACATGCATTTATTATATTTTTGATATATGTAAAATATAATTTATACCAGTGTTCTGTTTGAGTCAATGCTTTCAAACAAAAGTAAGGCAAATTGAAGGGCTCATATAACTGTAACAGAAAAAAAAAATGAGACAGAGAAAAATAAATTTTTTAATAAAGCATAATAAATAAGTAGAGGTATAAAATGAATGATGACTAAAAATATGAAGTACCAATTGCTTTAAAAATCTGTCACTAACAAGATAAATTGAAGCAAGTAAAGTAGACAGAAATCAGTGGCAAGATGCAAGCTGGAAATAAAATCTTGGGGACCATGGTATTCCTAAGTAATCTGAGTAGAGGAAATGCATCTGGACCACAAAAAGCTTATGCTTAACAATCTTGTCTTTGTAGCCTTACTGAACCAATCAAAACACTGCCAATTTGTTTTGTTTTGTTTTCTGCCATCATAGTGGATAGTTACTGAGCAATTGATTGTATCATTGTGCAGTTGGTTGGATTTGGTCATTAAGATGGATGAAATGATTGGACCAAGTATTTCATGGTCTGATGATCCTGATCACCTTAATGACCCAGTTGTATTGACTGTGCAGAAACCTGACTGCCATGAATCCCCTCCATCTCCAATTAATATATTCTTATAATACATATACTGTTCTTATAGCTGTTTCCATGCTGTCTCTCTTTTTTTTTTTTAAGTCTTGGAGAACTAAGGCACTGCTGAAGAAGATCTAAAATTAACACAAACCAACAGCATAACTATATTAAGACACACAAGTCTGTAAACATATTGTAGATAATGAATTCATGAACACCACCTACTAACTGAGATGCTGTTTTTAAAAAGCTGCAAGATAAACTTTTCCTATTGGAATTTATCAAATTAAGGTTTGTAGATCCTAACATGCTTTCTTCCATCCCCACCTCAATATAATTGTAAGTCAAACATTAAGTGTAAATTGGATTCTTGCAGCTGCAGGGTGTGGTGCACGGATTTGCCTGCTTGCATTCACTAGTGGGGCAAACCTACAGGCTTGGTTCTCTCTGCTCCTGAGTCAGTGCTGAGGCTGGTGAAACCTGTCCTCTAGATTTGAAGCCTAAAAATTCAATGATAGCTGTTGGATTTTCTTCATACCTTATAAGTATTCTTTGCTGCCCCCCTCAAATCTCAGCCCTGGAATTCCAGCATAAACCCTGAATTCTCGGGTAGCCTGTGCTATAGTACTAACCCTAGTATTGGCCTTGGCTTTATTATCTTATTTCCACCCAACTTTCCCCTTCTTGGTTTGAAAACAGTCACCCAGAGACAGTATTCCGTTGCCTGTGACCAGAGCCCCACTCTGACTGTAGTACATCTAGCCAGGGCCTGGACCCCACCTGGCACCTGTCAGCACTCCACTCCAGGAACTGGAGCCTTGCCCAAACACAGCCTTCTGGCAGGGATTCTACAACATATGGGCACAAATCCCAGAATCATGACTGCCACCTGCCTGGTTCCCAAGGGCTCACCCACTGCTGTGCCCTGTCCTACCAGATTGGCCCTTGTGCCCAAGATTGCTTGAGCCATGCTGGAGCTTGTTCTAGGATTCCCAGCTGGGCTTTGTCTTACCCTTTCTGGGAATAATTCTATAGTTCATCTACTTGGTGTTTACTCTACTAGCCTGATGTTTCTGATATCTAACATGTTTCTCACATAAAACCCTCTCAACCCTCAAGTTAGTGGAGGAAACGTCAAACTGGGGAGTAGGAAACCAGAATATGTAGCATTGTCTCAAACACTAACTAGTCATTTTGACTTTCTCAATTTTAGTTATCTGACCTACAAAATGGAGGTGTAGAGCACATGATTCTGGAAGCTCTTTTAAGTTCCGATCTTCTTTAACTCCATGAAACGGCTTAGAATTCAGAAATGTGAAGAAATTATAAAATGAATATGTATACAATTAGTGAGAAATGTTTCCATTAGAATGACTCAAGGTCAATATTACACATTTTGATTTGGTTCTATTTAGCATTATATTTATGATCTAGAAAAGGGAGTAAGCAGTGAAATTTGTAAATTATGTTAAATTATGTTAAACATTATTTATTATATATTTATTTGTCAGCACTGGTAAAGACAAAATATTAATATAAAAGAGCCTAAAGAGGTTAGAAAGATGAGCTGAAAAGATGTAATTTTTTTAATTAAAAATGCCAACAAATATATTAGGGGAAAAAATTATTCAAAACAGATGCTATGAAGGTGAGAAAGATAGCAGAAACATTGTCCAAACTATCCAAAGACAAGTTTGGTAAAATTTTTGGATTAAGAAAGCAATGGAGTAATATAAGATAAAAACCAACATGGATTGGGAAACAGAGCAGTGATCAGACAGTCACGCCTAACTTTGTCCCATAAGGTGGATAGATAGAAGTTGGTTTTCAATCCTCTCTCCCTTACTTTTCTCCCGCTATGGAGTTTTAAAATACTTTTCCAATCTTTCTGTTTTCCATGTTTGATCATTCAACTCAGTTCTGTCCAATATGACAGAAAAATCTCTCCACAGGACAAATTTTGTTGAAGAGACAGATATCAGTTATCAGTGCTGACTCTTCTCTCTTCTCCCTTGTGGTACCTGGCCGGAGGCCTCCTTGATACTTGGAGCTGCAGTGGCCATTTTACCACCAGATCAACACATATAGGATTGAAAAACCAAACCAAACCAAACAAAACCCAATAAAAAGTAGCAGAGAAAGGAAAGAGTCTGGGACCCTAATGATTTACTTCACAGGAAGAATGAATGCAATCACCTACTGCCATTTTTCTTGTTATAGAATACAGAATGACGTTTTTTGTTTGTTTGTTTGTTTTTGTTTTTGTTTTTGTTTTTGTTTTTTTAAGAAAAGGCAACCCTTGGTTGACCTCACAGATTCCAAGGACCTTGGCAGCTTACAATCCTTTATTTTTTTTTATGCCTACAGCACCTGTCTTCCTAGGTGGTCTCCCATACAAGTCCTAACCAGGCCTGACCCTGATTAGCTTCCTAGATCACACAGGATCAAGTTTGTTCCAGGTAGCATGACCATAAACAGAATGACTTATTTTTTAAAGTCATTATTAATTGAGTTTAGTTAGTTAGTTATAGCTCTAGGACCTTCCTGATATATCCTTTTTGTCTCTGGTTTTGTATCAGCATACATATATATTTATTCTAAAAGCTTTTATTCAACAGTAGGTAAAGGTCATATAAATGGATGGATTTTGTCTATGGTACCATTTCTGGGGAAGGAGAATTGGATTTGGAAAATTTTTATTTCTGTTTTCAAAAATTAAATGAAGATAAAAAGTTTATCCAATGAAATAAAAATTTAATATTGGTGGACCAATCTAGAATTGAATGTTAAAATTCTGGTTTGAAAATCTATATGAAAAAGTATTGATCCCAAAAAGCCAGTATCAATTCATCAAGAGTAAATTATGCTAGTTTCCACATTTCTTCCTTTGATGAAAATATAAAATATTAAATAAGGGCAAGTTACTCATTCAGTGAAAATATACCGAGTTACCTAGCATGTGCTGTGCCATATGGTAAAAACTGGAGATGCAAGAATAAATAAAATCCAATTTTTTTCTTTAAGAAATATGTTAGTTTCTTAGTTTCCATATAATGATGGTAATGGGCAGGTGAATAATTACTAGAAATGATGTTTGATAAGTGCTTAACAAAAGCCTATATGAGGAAGAATAGTAACATAAGAAATGGTGGCATGAAGAGTATGGTCATGATTTACAGAAGAGAGTTCATTTTAGCTGTTGCTTGGAAAAATGAGAATTTCATCACTAAACAATGGGGAAAATTATTCTATGAATTGAAGTCAGTCTGTGTAAAGGCATGGAGATAATTAAGGCATAGACCTCTTTGAAAAATGCAGTGAATAATGTGTGTAGTGATGTGACTGACTGTGCGATGTCAAGGCATTTGGACTTTTCCTTCAGTTAACTGGAAGTTACTGTGGAATATTAAGTAGAAGAGGTCCATGTTCTGGTAGGGTTGTTCTAGAAAGATGATTCTGGCTGTGGGTAGAGGATAATTAAAGAAGTGTGAGACTACAGGCAAGGAAGTGATTACAAAGCTATCACACACACACACACACACACACACACACACACACACACACACACACACTGAGACAAGAAATGAGAACCTAAAGTATTAACATCTAGGGGGTTTCACGATATACTGACTGTGGATAAGGAGGAAGGGAGAGGTTTCTAGCACATTTTTGGCCTGGTCAAATGAAGAAGTGGCTGTCCTCCAAGCCAAAACAGGAATTATTGGAGGAGGTGGATATTTTGGTGAGAGGATACAGGGGGAAGATAAGATGTTCATTTTGGGAGAATGAATCATGCATATTGAGATCTGTATTTGAAACAGGATTTCCACAAGATCTAGGCTGAAAATATAGAATTGAGAGTCATAAAGAATGATGTGGTGGTGGTGGAAGGTGTGGGCAGTGCTGAGAAGGCCCAGTAGAGTGCTGACGGAGAAAGACAAATTTGACAAGAAGAGAGAAAGCATCCAGAGATGAAGAAGGAAAATCAGGAGAATGAAGTATCATTGAAACAAAGATAAAAGAAAATTTAAAAAAAAAAAGAGAATAGTTAGTCATGAAGCTACTGAGAAGCTTTATAAGGTAAGAAATAAAAAATGTGTGTGTGTGTGTGTGTGATGAAAGAGAGGGAGAGAGAGAGAGAGAGGAAGAGGGAGAGCACTAACTCTGGCAACTATGAGGTTTCTTGTGATCTAATTAAAGCCAATGGATTGGTGAACACAAAAAGCAAATTGCCAAAAACAGAGAATCAAAGAAGAGGTAAAGAAGTTAAGATGGTGGGCAGAGAGACATGATAAGATGCAGAGATAAGACTAAAGGAAAATGTTTTATTTATGATGAAATAAAGGAAGCTAGAGTCTTTCAACAGATGAGGCTAAAGATTCAGTTGAGAGAAAGACGGTGATGATATAAAAGAAGGAATGGAAAGATCAAGGTCTCTGAGGAATTTCAAAAAGATATTTATCCCAAATGTGCAGGAGAAAATTTCACCTTCTCTCTGCCAGCTCTAGTCCAATAAGTCTGAAGGCAGCAAAGCATCAAATCAGTGAAGCCCCTGCCTGCATGCATCTACGCTCTAAGCGAGAACAAGGTCATGGTTATTGGTCATGCTGAGAATAAAGGGGAAAGATGGAATGGTAAGCCTAAGGGAAGTGAAAAAAAATGAAACATTCAATATTTCAAATGGGAAAAAAAGGCAGAGTAGAGGAAGATTTTCAAGCACTGCCTACATGTTATATGCTGGGAGGGTGGAGGTAGAAGAGGCAGATTGAAAAAGCAAAAGAAAGGAGGCATAACTGATGAATCATGGAAAAGGTGATCAGCTTTTCATAGAAGGAGTGTAGCTTTTTTCTCTGCTATGAGAAAAAAGAAAGTGAGAGTCTCTTGACTTCAGTTATGTACTTCATAAATAATCTCTTGAGAGTCTTATGAACAAGGTAGAAAAATTTGGACTAGATACAAAGGCAATTCAGTAGACAAATATCTCATTAAATTAATGCTGATTAATGATTTGATGCTGTGTGAAGGAAGGATTCTATTTGCATGGTTAAGAATTCTGTCCTTGGCCCTGTACTCTCAGACATTTTAAAAAAAACAAAACACAATGCCTTGAATAGAGACATATAAAGCTTGCTCATCAAATGTGTGGATGACATGAAGCCAGAAGGGATGAAGATGACAGAAATGTAGAATGACAGAATTAGGATCTAAAGAGTTATTGACAGGGTGAAATGATTGGTTAAATCTAACAAGAAAATAAATAAGAATACATATATTTTACTCAGATGAAAAATAAAACAAAAGTTAATAGAAATAGATGACTTCAGAAGGATGTAGAAGGTACTTAGGTTAACATGATCACACATGAACAGATGTTTCAGAATTTTAGTTGGAGTAAATAAGTGGTGTACTAGACATGATTATATGAAATTTTGCACACTAATTGTTAAATTTTCAGTTGTTAAACACAGCCGTTATTAAAAATTAAATAATATAAACAAAATGAAACAAATTATATTAAAAACAAAGGTAATAAACACTCAAAACATATAACTTCTTATTTTTCATTTTTTGTCTTTTATACTCTTGGGATCTTTTTTCTTTTATGTCTATTGTATCTGTTTGGTGGAAATACTATATAGTGTTGTTTTGCTATGTACCTCTTCCCTGCTTTGCATCCAGGGATACATTTGCAGCTTGAAAAAGGCCATGGTGGGAGTATTTACACCAGGGAAATTGGCAAATGCTACAAATAATTTCTGCCCTCCAGCCCCTGAAAAGAGTGTTTAGTACTTACCAGCACACAACTGAATCAGTTCACAGTTATTGGTATGGTGGTGGGATACACACATACACATAGCTCTTACAGTTCTGTGATGTATTGATACTTCACATCTAAAATTATGGCAGTGGCTTATTCTTTTTTCACTTCAAGTATAATTATTAGTTAGGGAAAGTTAAATTTTAAGGAATGTGTATAAACTAGTGTGTTGAAAGGAGATAGAATAACTAGAATTAAAGGACTCAAAATCTTGTTGAATAAAGAATAATTCGAGATGTCTCATGTATAGAACACTCAAGGAGGATGGATGAGTTGTATTTAAACACTTGCTGAAATAATCAGTGAAACAGATATTTTTCTTGGTGGCTTAAAGGCATACAGACAAGTAGGTGGGCCTTATAGGGAGACAAATATTGATTTCTATAGGAAAGAATATCCCAAAAGCTGTCAAAAGTTAACAATGAAAAGCCTTGGAAGTAATAAGCTTTCTTTCAAGAACAAGATATTTGCTAACATCAAATGGGAAGCTGGGCCAGATGATGATCTTGTAGGTGTCATCCAACCTCCTGGAATCTTTGAAGTTCAGGGGCATGCATTGCAAATGACTGAAGACACGCAGGGCCCAAATGACTGACTGGAAGCATGCAGGGTCCAATTTCTGTAAGGCTGGTTATTTGAAGACTTAAGAGGGAGCTCATAACCTCATTGTTCTTCAGACCACTAAACCTATGCACTCTGTTGAAGGCCCTGAAGATGACAATTTTCTAATGTGAGGGAGAGAGACTCCTAATATATCAGATATTAGGAATGTGAATGACAAAATCTTAGTGAGAGACTCCCTCAAGTTAAAAAAAATAAACAAAACTTTGGAGTCATTAGTGGCAGAGGGATAGACAAAATGACATTTGGGAGCTCCAATTTCAATAATTCTAACCTTTCAATGCTGTACACTGTAAAGAAATTGATTAAAAACATATAAACTAAGAAAAATATAATATTACTTTCTAGTATTCAAATTTATATGTGAATTAAAGAAGCTATGTTGTAGACTGATGTATGGTGGAATTGTAGGTAGCTTGGAAATCTTGTGACGCTAATTTTTTCTGGGATATTCAGAGAGGGGTATGTTAGTCAACAAAGAATCTTGAGAGTCTGAATAGTGGTGAAAGTTTTTGTTGAATGTTACAGAAGCCTGGGATTTTAGGATGAAGGAAAGAAGAGAGAAGTTAGAAGTAGAAAACTAAATAATCAGCAGAGCAATCTTGGAGGATATTATAGGTACAGAAGGAATTTAAAGAAAGATTAGATGAGGTTTATTGGGAATAAGTATATATTCCAGAGTGTTAAGAACAGAGAATGGAGAAGTCTGTTTAAGAAAATTCTGTGGACAGAATGCATTAGATACCCTACATGTGTTTTGATGGCTTCACTGTAAAAAACTTTAATGTACAGGATTGACTTGGATTTCAGGCAGAAAAGGACCAAGGCTGTTAACTACATAAGTGCAGTTCTAGACTTGACAGAATCATGATGGAGTGAGGACAAGGAACAAGGGGAAAAATAAGCCAAAGGATCAGAGGACAGGATGAGCTGCCCTCTTAAAATAAGTGTTGAAATCAATGACGTTTAAATGAAATCTATCAATACCTCAAGCCAAGGTGAGCCAATTAAATATTAAGAAGCTATACATCTGAAATTTCTTTTAGTATTCAACTCTGAATTGTGTAGCATACAAAACCTCCCAACACTGCCCCAGTCTATAGAAAAATAGTGAAAATGATATCATAAGACATGAGAGTTGATAAGATGATGAGTTTAGGGAAATTGTCTTTGAAGAAGGACACCACCCTGATTTTCCAGGTGATGGCAATTAGCGTTTAATGGAATCCAAGTGGGAGCTTCATGTTTGGAGCCCTCTAGGAAGGCTGTATTTTGTCATTTCTCCAAGCCATGTGCATTCCAGAAGAAAGTTTATAATGACAAATTCAATATATAGAATGGAAATGGTGAGAAACATAGCTCCGTCTGTGTAGAGCAAGACAACAATTGCAGATTGAAACAATTGGGGATCCTGAAAGTCAATGTTTAAAATTAGTTCAAAGAGCCTTCCTCCCATTCATTTCCCCTTCTTTCCTCCTTTTTTTTCTTCTCTCCCTTTATTCCACCCTCCTATTCTTCTATAACAATAGTTAAAGACGTAATGACTCTAAACTCAATACTAAAAACCAGAAGCAAATTCACCAGACTAACTCAGCTTAAGCATAAGGGCTCCTTGCTTGCATATGCTATATATTGGTAACTTTGTAAAACATTTGAAACAATAAGGTATTTTAATATCAACCCGTTAGACTCCTATCTCTTTCCATGCAAAACTTCCCCTCTGCAACACTTCTCCTCCTGTTAGATTGTGTTGAATAGCTATAAGGAGTTTTGGGAATGAACTAAGATGAGGTTATATTGGTGTTACAGTTAGACTGGAGCTATGAAATATACATACGTTGCTCGTAGGGTGCTTTGCATAGTGTTAAGCCATCCGTGGCTTCAGGGCATACAGTGTGCCAACTCACCAGCCATGGCAACCTGAAGTGCAGGACAAGAGGTTAAATTACAATATAAACATTGCCTGGCCTATATAATGTGGCACCTGAGTCATGTGGTAAAGATGAGAAACAAGGCTTGAAATATATGAAGCCAGAAGCTAGTCTGAAATTCTTCTAATCATGAGCTGTGTAAAATTTTAAGTAGGAGATTCAGTTCTCATGAAAGCCTGACTGAAACCAAAATTATTTTTTGTCAAGAATAAATTTTAAAATGCCACATAATTCAGATAAATATATAACGCATACTTTCCTATCTCATAGCAATTGTTTAAAAATACATCTGTAAGTAAAATCTCATGTTTTAAGACACCCAAATATCAATAATAAAAACAAATCCAGTCAACTGTGTTAGAGGAAAGACTAGATTTTTTTTTTCATTCTTCTTTAGAATGTTATATTACATAGTCATTGCCATACAAAGAGATGATCAAAGAACATGGAGCCAAAAATATATACGTGTTGTATATGTATGAGTTATAGAAATGTGTCAGGCAGTTTTTAAATATTATTTTAATATTATATTTATTTTCCTGAATTTTATGATATATATTCACTTTTGTGGTATGCATCATTTTAAAAAATTTATAACTTGTGATTTCTTATTCCAAATAAATATTCATTTTCACACTTGTATTTTTTTCTTAAAGAAGGCTCCCCCAAATTATATCAATTTAGGTTCCATAAAACCCGTATATGCCCCCGATAGAAACACTAGAGACAAACAAACAAACAAAACAACTAAAATGTGGTGCTTGACATTTAGAAATGTGCCTTCCACTGGAGCCATGCCACCCTGAATAAGCCCAATCCTGTCTGATCTCAAAAGCTAAGCAGAGTTGGGCCTGGTTAGAACTTGGATGGGAGACCACCTAGGAAGACCAAGTGCTGTAGGTGTTTAAAAAAAAAAAAAGTCATAGAAATGTGCATTTCAGGAAGAAGACAGGCTGACTGATAAAATGTTATAATACTTTAAGAATAGAAAAGAGTATGTGAAAGTTCTGTGGTTCCTTTGATAACCAAATTAAATGAAATGCTCTAATTTCAGACTCTGATGATGTGTTGATGGTGGAGGATTGTGTAATCTGATGAAATTTTCCACATCATCTGCTTCACACACTCAGTAAACCGCTAAGACTTGTTCACTCAGACAATCACAAACTTTCTTGAGAGCTGGTGGCAAGTTCAGTCTTAGCATTTGGGCTGCATGCTTTTCTTCTTCTCTTGCTAGGCCATGAACACATGGTTTTCTCCCTAAAATTTCCTTGTTCTGGGATATTGGCTACCCAGAGATTCAGATGGTCTCCAGTGTGTGCTGGAAGGAGAAATTCTGAGTGGATTTAAGGCAGGTCTGGAAAAATGGGCAGAGATTTAGAGGGTCTTAAAAATTATCTAGGTTCTGACTTCAGACCCTTGTCTGCCTGCGGGAAGCAGGATGAATTCTGGCAGTAAGGCCATACTGAAATACTATCAGCCTAATTAATATGGTGACATCATACTATAGAGGCTCGCCTTTCACTAAAACCAGATGCAGCCATGTCTGCTTAGAAGACTTTGGCAGGTTCAGACAACTTCTGAGTCTTCTCTCTTACAACATGATTCTGTGTTGCATTTGAACATGTCATTGTTCTCACAAAATGAACACTTTCAAAACTGACTCATCACCTTCCTCACAATACCAGGTCCCTTTCTGGATCTCTTTACATTTGAGCTTTGTATTCTCATATTCTAAGCTTTCCAGGTCCAATTTCTAAACCATTTTAGTTCTTTAATTTTTCTCTTTCTCTTAGATATTCTTCTGTGAGGTAAATGAGACAAAATGTGTAAAGCATAAAATATGTGATAACTGAAACATGCTAGGCACTCAACAAGTGACAGTTCACTTTCTCTTCCACCTTTCCTTCCTGATTATGACATTAGGAGAATTCCATGTTCCTCTCACTGGGCTCCGTTGTATCCTTCTCTCCATTCCATACTATACAACATCACCACAGGCATTCTCTAAAATGTTCCTCTTCACAAACCTCATGACTAATCCCCTGTAGTAGGCTGACTTGTGTTCCTCAAAAAGCTGAATCCAAGTCCTAATTCCCAATACCTGTGAACATGACCTTACTTGGGAAAAGGATGTTTGTAGATGCGATCCTTAGGGATCTGGAGATGAGATCATCTTGGATTTAGAGTGGACTGTAGATTCAGTGACAGGGATCCTTATAAGAAGAGAGGAAAAACATCTGAAGATGGAGGCAGAGATTGGAGTGATGCATCGTCATATCAATCAATGGCAAGAAGTACTCATAGACTCTAGAAGCTAGGAGAAAGGTATGGAACAAATTCTCCCTCAGAGCCTCCAAAAAGAAGTAATCCTGCCAACACTTGACATTTGAATGTACAGAAATATGATAGAATAAATTTCTGCTGTTTTAAGCCCTCATGTTTGTGGGAATTTCTTACGGAAGTGCTATAACTTTAAAACACCCTCTTAGCCTGACCCTTAATGTTCTTTTTGAATCCAAGTGTGTAGCCCACCTTTCCCAGGTTCTCTTTTACTACTCTCCTTTACAACTTTTCTCTTCCACATATGGAGAGTCCCTTGATCATGCAGTGATTAATTGTGCATTTTGCCTTTTGTAATGTGATGCCTTTTTTCCCTAAAACTCGTGTCTTCTCTACTTGTTCAAATTCTAATCATGAGATGAAAGACCTACCCTAGCCCACAGTGATTTCTTTACTATTCTGAATTCTTATAACACGCATTTAACATTGAATCCTGTTTTGTACTAATATCACTTATTTTTCTCTTCATATATGTATCTCCTTAAGGGAAGGATATTTTTGCAACATAGAAAATGTTGAATAAATAAATGAAGTCAGAAAGTACTCATCGAGAATGCAGCTGAATGTGTACACCCCAAAATCATATGTTGCAGGCCTAAATCCCAGTCCCTCAGAATGTGACTGTATTTGAAGATAGGGCCTTTAAAGAGGTAATTAAGGTTAAATGAGGTCATAGAGATGGCTCTAATTCAGACTGATGACCCATAATAAGAGGATGTTGGGACACAAAGAGACATAGGTGCGCATGCACAGAGACCACCATGTTAAAGTGCAGTGAGAGGGCGGCTGTCAGCAAGTCAAGGAGAGAGGTCTGGAATAGACCCTTCACTTACAACCCTCAGAGGAAACGAACCCTGCCAACACCTTCATCTTGGTCTTCTAGCCTCCAAAACTGTGAGACGATGAACTTCTTTTTAAGCCACACAGTCTTTGGTATTTTGTTATGGCAGCCCTAGCACACTAAGGCAGCAGATAAAAGTCTAAGTCTGAAAAATAAACTGCTAGAAGGGCAAATAAAAAGACAAATTTATTTTGTACCTGAATTTATGTCACCCCTCTCAAGTCCCAGTCATAAAATAGCAGACTGTCTGACAGAGCCCTTGGTGAAGCTCAGTGACTTTTGAGTTTATTATGAAAATATCACTTTTGTATGAAATTCAAAGAGATATATGAATACAACTGCAACCTGGCCTTCACCACTCTTCATCTTCTTTTAGAATAATGTTATTGCCTAACCTATAGTCAGGAAGTTACTTGACAGTCTCATGAACTAATCTGCTAATTTAAAATTACAAGAGGTTCAATCAGGGGGTTTTAAGCATAGACATTTTCTAGGATTGGCTAAAGGGTATATAAATTAGTGGATCTCTTGAATAGTTGTCTGGGAATCAAAATAACACTGGTTATTTTATTTTTATTTTATGAATTTTTTTGTCAAGGTCATATCAGTGAATGTTTTTCTCATCTTTTTTCCTTTACCATCTATAGCTGCTTCTGCTTAAAGAAAAAAAAAATCACCTGAATTAATTGCATACTATTAAAATTAAATTTGGAATCTTGAGTTTCCTTCCAGGGAGTCACTTTTAGAGGCTTATTGACAGAATGTAGTGTGTCCAGAGAGAGAGGCACTAAAAATGGGGAGGACCCTGAGGCACCTGAGGGTGTTTGAGTAGCTTGTGTTTGGTCAGAAATATATGGAGAGGGCTCACTACTAGATGAGGGTATCAGCTTATTCTCCATGGTTCTTGAGGTAAAAAGCGGAGTCTAATAAGTGCACCTTACAGAATGCTAATTTCATTTCACCACAAAAACTTTCGCTACACATTTAATTTCCTAAGGATCAGAATTAATGAGGTGTAGAGTCCCATTGAGTGGCAATGTGTTTTAGTGTCTAATAGGGTTTTGGAGTTGTAGCTTTACCTGTTATTTGTTGTATGACCTAGTCTAGGTACTTAATTCACTTTGCTTCAGTATCTCCATCAAAATGGGGTTAATGATTGCCCCTACCTTATTCTGAGTATTAGATGAAACAATTTGTGTAAACTGCTGAGGAAACTGATACTAAGAGAGGTGGTTTAACATATTGAGTCACAAATTTCAGCTGAGCCTATGCCTAGTTTTGAGCTCTAGACTCTGATTTCATTATACCACCTGGTTTCCAAGTTTTCTGCTGATATCTAAAAGGGAAAAAGAACTATAAATGGGGAGTCTGAGTGAAGTGCATTGAAAAGGAAAGGAGTTGGCCTCTTTCTATGGCCATCTATGTAGACTTACATTAGGCCATATAGTTGACAAAATGATTTTATCTATGAGTCTGTTTACAAACCAAAAGGAGCAATTTCTTCTCCCTTGCCCCAGTCCTCACTCACCCTTCTGCTTTCTCTCTTTATCACTCTCAGCCTCTAGCAGGGGAATGCTAATATACAACTGGAATGTCTTTGATGAAGACATTTCTTACCCATTCTTTGCCCTCCTCTAGCATTTAAATCCATAGAAGGCTGTTTTTGAAAACTTGGCTCTGAACAGGCTCATTACATTAAAAAATATTAAACTAAGAACATAACTCTGTATTTTAACCATAAGATATGAAAACTAAGAAACAAATTAAGAGAAATAAAAGACCAAGTAAGGCTGGATCTGAAGGAGGTCATACTCAGGACGACCTGTGGGAATAATTTATAACCATTACCCGCTGTGTATCTCTCTGAGATAGTCCATTTTAAGATAAGCGTACCTTGAATTTTGTTAAAAGGTATGAAGCACATATTAAGCTCTGAAATCCTGATAATATATATGATAATTAGCTGTCTGTTTGGCACCTGTATTAACTAGGCTCATATCTAGAAAGACTTTGAAATAATATGAGTTGTTTAATTGAGGGTGCTTATCATCATTAATAAACAACAAGAAATGGTCTAAAAAGTTATTTGAGAAATTCACTTAGAAATGTCACCAAAATTTCGGAAAATTACAGTCTCTGAGGTAAACCTACTATGTATTGAGAATGGCTCTGCTGTGCTTTACATGCTATATATTATTTGGTCTTCACCAATACTAAGTCAGTGTGATTATTGTTCCCATTTCACAGATGAGAAGATTAGGTCCAAAGAGGTTCAGAAACATTCCCCAAATCACACAGTACTATATATCTAAAAATTGTGTTGTTTACATGTGTTTCAAAGTCAAGTTGTTCTCCATCCAAATTACAAAAGACGTTAGAAGGAATTGGAGAAGTAAGCTTTTCTTCTCATTAACAGATACGTTTACTTTTATTCTTCTTGCCCAAACTGTTAATATCATTTTGGTCTCCATTAACATTATACAGCTATTCTAATATGGTCAGCTCTTTCAGCAAAGTTAGGGGGATAAAACCATTTTCAAATAGGTGTATGTGCATTATGCGAGCAAAACTACCATGCAATTTTAATTATGGGTGCTAATTAGTTATTATTTCCAAACTCAAGTGCTTAAAATGTTTAAAATGCAATATATTCATGTGGATTTTTTGAGGATATTGGCATATATATGAGATATGTTGTGCATATCTAAGCTTATATGTATGCATTTATTTTTGGTTATATGAATACCGAGTACAGTATCTAAACAGTGTATGATATTTACATGTTGTTTCATTTTTTGAGAGAACCCAACCCTCACAATGATCAACTGTGTATAAAATCCAAATAGCAGATATAACATGTTGTATAGGTCTGACTACTCATTCGGAATAGCTATTCTTTGCTTTTATGATATTGGGAAAAGGAGAGAGTTAGTAAAGAAATACTAGCATTCCTCAAGCCCCTCTTCCTTAAAACACATTCCACCCAGTCTGCTGAACCGGCTGGAATCTTTCTCTGCCCCCACCCCACAACCCTCTCAATGCAGCGGGAAAGTCGGTGGGTAATTGGGTCCAGATTGGAGATGCTTAAATATTCATGAGGCTGGCAGGGGACTGGGAGGGGGCGACTGTCTAGAATGGGGGTGGGGGCTGGGGAAAGTGATTAGTCATTGAAAGCTAGTGAATAATTCTGAGAAAGAGACGCAGAGACAGCGAAGAAAAAGAGAGTAGGTGGAGAGAGAGAGAGAGAGAGAGAGAGAGAGAGAGAGAGAGAGAGAGAGAGAGAGAGAGAGAGAGAGAGAGAGAGAGAGAGAGAGAGAGAGAGAGAGCATGTGCGATGAGCAATAGCTGTGGACCTTACAGTTGCTGCTAACTGCCCTGGTGTGTGTGAGGGAGAGAGAGAGAGGGAGAGAGGGAGGGAGAGAGCGCGCGCTAGCGCGAGAGAGCGAGTGAGCAAGCGAGCAGAAAAGAGGTGGAGAGGGGGGGAGTAAGAAAGAGAGGAGGAAAGGAGAGAAGGCAGGAAGAAGGCAAGGGACGTTACAACCATGCTGTGCTGTATGAGAAGAACCAAACAGGTAGAGCTAAAGATTTTTACTTCTTGCTGTTGTGAAATTACCAGAGCATATCCCTGTAAGGTAGAAAAAAATATTTTAACTGCTTCTGCTCTGGCCATGGTGCTCGCGTTTCCTTAGCATATGGTAACTGATGGTTGCATCCCAGCTTTTCTTCTCTTCTCTCTCTCATGCTCTGTTTTGGGAATGCTGCTATTAATTAGGATGAGGTTAAAACAAATACGCCTGTTTGACTAGAAATAAGAGAGATTTCTTTCTTTCTTTCTTTCTTTTTTTTTTTGGCTATTAGTAAATGTTCAGCATTTCAGATCTCTGCTTTTGCTGGTGTAGACGTAGAAAGGGGTGTGTGTGGTAGGGGGATTAGGGCTCTACCTACAAGATGGGGAGGCAACCCTTTATATGATCTGCAAAAAGCAGGGTTGAAGGGTTAATATTCGATAGTGAGTATTGCTTGTTCTGTTGTACAGTTTTCTCACATGTGCTGTGGAGGAAGCCTTATTTCCTACATGCCTGAGCCTCAAATGGGCGCAGGTATTAATGGAAGAACATGTGGCGGTTCCATTTATTTATTTATTTATTTATTTTTCTATGAATGAATGAAACTGTGATTTGGAAGATTTTTTTTTTTCCCCGAAAGAGAATCTAAAGACAACTGGGGTTGGGGAAAAACTGGCGGTGAGGAAGGGGAAAACCCCCGTAGCCGATTGTGCACCAGCTGGTCAGAGGAGAGGGCGGACCACGCCCCTAGGAGCTTTGAGCTCCGTTGAGAAAGACGAGCCGAGTATTACCTGTTGGAGATCAAGTCTTTTCTCCCCTTCCCTTGCATCTTTCCTGAGATTGTCAGTGCCCAGAGACGGGCTAACATTCTGGATAATAAGCATGGTGACTCATTTTCATCAGGAAGAGGGACACATACAAGATTAGCAAGAATCCGTGTCCCCTCTCTTCCTCCCCCACTGCCCAGGTTTTTCTTCCATTTCAAATTGCTCACTTGTTTCTTGAAAGACATTTTAGAAACTTGATTAGAGTGAGGGTGGGGAGAAATGACAAGCATGATATTCCGCAGGAACCCACAGTGCCGTGGCATTCGCCAAATGAAGCTTTCAACAATTCGTTGGAACACGTTTGGTGATTTTGGCGAAGGATAAGGAGAAAAATGGGTGTGGGATATGGGTGAGTGTGTGCTTGTGAGTGAGTGTGTGTGTGGGTGTGTGTGTGTGTAGGTGTGCATGCCCGTGGGAAGGGAGGCAGTCTTGGTCAAAGAAGCCCTTTACAGATTGATTGCCTTAAGGGTGGGGTGCAAGAGATAGGATTTGGGCATTATTCCTGTGCAGGTATTGGATATTGGGCAATTTGTAATACACTGGCTGAATCCAAAGGGGGTGGAGGGAGGGAGTGGAGAAGAAACAGCCTGCCAGCTTTGCACATTTAGCCAGCGCCCTGAAAGGAGGGGTGGGGAATGAGGATGAAGAAGAAGGAAGAGAAAGGGGGAGACTGAAATAGAATATCAGAGTACTGGGTAGAGAGAGTGAAGAGGGTAGCATAGTATAGGATGGTAGGTAGGTAGGTAGGTAGGTAGGTAGATGATGATGATGATGAAGATAGATAGATAGATAGATAGATGATAGATAGATAGATAGATAGATAGATAGATAGATAGACAGACAGACAGACAGACAGACACATACATACATACATACATACATACATACATACATACATACGTAGATAGATAGGTGGGCAGATAGGTAGACAGGTAGATGGCAGATAGGTATAAATAGATAAATAAGTAGCAGGTACCTGGGGGTTTGTGTGTGGTTTGTGTGGGGGTGTTTGAGGAAGAGCATGAAAGTCTTACATGCCACACTTTCCTAAACTGCTCTGCGGTTCTAGAGGCTGATGCTTCCATTGGCTCATTTTTCAAACCAGGACACTTCCTCTCCTTGTCTTCCTTCATTTTAATACATAAATGCAATAGATACAGGTGGCTGGGTTAAGCATACTGTCAAAGAAACATCCTGAGATTGCTCCACTGTTGAGCTAGGGAAATAAAATTTAAGAAGGTGGAGCCCTAAGGAAGCCAGTACTATTAAAAAAGCTTTAATTTTGGAGAAAAATATGCCGGTTTACAACTTTTTGCCACTCTGTATACACATACAAGTATACACACACACCCTTCGACAAAGGAAACCAGGCATGATTTTTAGAAAGAAGATCTGTGCTAACGGAATTCCCTTCCCCAAAATGTGACAGCTGCCTCCACCAGGGTTCTATCTCAGTAACAGCCCCAAGTGTTCAATGGGATGTGCAAACTGATGAAGCTTAAATCACATATTTAAGGATCTGTAGAAATTTGTATGTAAATATATATAGTATCTGCACACTCCATGTACAATAGTCATGCTTGCCTGACTGTGTTTTTGCATCATTTATATTCAAGAGAGAAAATAAAAGGTATAGAAATTGTCCTGTTTTGCCCATGCATTTTATAGACGTGTGTTTCTCTATGAAATGGTGGTGTTCCCTATTTTCCACTGTTTTCTATCAGTTGCATAAGTCAGTATTTAGGATAGCAGTAAATCAGGCTGAAAGAAATGGCATATTTAGGGTGTGGGCTCCACACTATACTGGCTGGCTTATATGTAGCATGAGTACTTAAGTCTCACACACATTTCCTGCTATGGGTGAAATGATCCTATATCATTTATGGCAGAAGCCAATTGTGTTTATCTCTCTTTTGGCATCTATTCATCATTCTAGTCCTTAATGGGAAATAAAACAAGGGCAAAATTCTGCAAAGATCTAGACTCTGCCACACCCATGAAATCCAGCAGAAACGTGGGAGGGGGCTGAAGAGATTGCACTTCCTTCCTCATCCACTTGAGCAGCTTAAAGAAGCAATCTTGGATTTCAGAGTTGTAATACATTACCAATGGGTGAGAAAAAAGCATAAATGGCCTTAATTGGCCATTAATTACCTACCACTATAAATTATAATAGCAGGAAGAAAAGAATGGGGGTGGGATGGAGATGAGATGATAAAGAAATGAGCAAAGCAAGAATAAAATAAATCCCTGAGATTTTATTGGTTTATGATTTTCAAATATCTTGGGGCTAAGTTTAAATGGCTTAATTACCATGCATATTGCAGATGATGAAAGACTTGCAAGATAGATCTGCATCCACACAGCAAGAAAACTGAAGTATTTCCTTTGTTTAAAAATAAGGACTTCAATTTGTAATTGAAGTGTAAAGAATACCAGTGCAAGCAAGTAGCCTGTCTCCCACCCTTCAAGGCCACAAACATCTGCCTTTTCCCTCATACAATAATTCTTATCTTAGAGAAAGTATGATCTTCAATTTAGAATTCCAACCTTGTCTTTCCCTTGAAGGCTGGAAAGGTGTGGAAGAATGCCGCCTTGCTGCTTGGTGCAGACTGATTCCTCCTAGTGATAGATTGGTTGCCTCTTAAATCTTGCTGAGCCACACCCAGTGTCACCCAGGGACTAAGTGAATTAATTAAATAGAGGCATTCTACTTAATATAATTGAAACTGTTCATTTTTTAAAATGCTGATTTCTATCACAAATTTCTAAATTTAAACAGAAGAAATCATTTAAAGGGCTTTTTTTTTTTTTTTCCCAGCCAAATTATCTGGACTTGCAGAGAACCTTAGAAAATTCATGGTGAATCTAGAAACACGTTCATATCTGGTGACCCATGCCAGGGTGCATACACAATGAGCCCTGTTCTCTCTTGCTCATAGTCTGTAACTCTGGTCCCTCCCTCCCCACCCGTGCTGAGGAAACTGGGATAAGAACATACAGGGTTAATTTTACTCTTGCTGAACTGGCAAAACTATAGAAACCTTTTATGTTTTATGCTAAAGGGCAGTGCTCCTATTCACTAAGAAGGAGAGTAGCAAGGGGTCTCCTTTACTTCCTTCCTAGTAAAATTGTCAGTGTGTGCCTGGGGCTGATAATTCACTTACTTCCCTTTTACCTGGCCCCAGAAGGAAGTGTCAGGGGAGGGGGAATTCCTTTCAGGCAATAGTAAAGCATATATATATTAACCAAATGTTCCCTTTGTTTATACTGATAAAGTAAGACAAGTCTAAAATCTTCCTCTAATATTAAAAGAACATTTCAAAGGATGCACCTACCCAGCTCATCTCAAGACAGATACAGCATTCACTTCCCTATTAGCTGTCATGGAAGCATGCAGGCAACCAAGAGTGCCTGTTGTCAATCAAAGAAGTGACTGTGGGCAAAGATTCTCCCTTTGAATTTCTGAAGTGTGATTAGGTTGTCTCTGCATCTTGTACCAAAGTCTTTATACCTTTCTCTGAGGCACTTGGGAAGAGTACTGTGCTGAGCCCTTAGTTTATGCCACTTACTGATTCTGTGATCTCAAATGAATGATATAATCTTGGGCTTTGGTTTCCTTTCATAGGATGGAGACTTAAAAGCAAAAAAAATGAAAACAAACAAGCAAAAACTTCACTCAGCTTGCCTTAAAGAGTTTTTGTAGAGATTATATAAAATTAATGGAAAGACAACACAAATTTAAAAATATTTTTCTGTCCAAGTTTTGCCATGTGAAACTTGATTTAGAACTTTTCAGTTTTTCAGGATTGTCCAATACCCACTATACTGCCTTTTTCTGTTGGGGAGTAGTTCCTTCTGGTCACAGATGATTCCTCAGCTTTCGCTCTTGTTCCTCCTGTTTTTTCTCCAGAATCTCATTCCATCACGTCCTATGCTCTCTTGAAATTTCATCTTCTCCTGTTGTGCTAACTTCTTTCCCCATAGCCTTTGAATATAATCTTCTATCTACTCTCCTGTCTCTGTCTCACCTTCCTTTTAGAATAAAGTCCCTAAAAGTATTCTCCACACTTACTTTGTCCCCTTCATCACTTGCCATTCACTATTCTCTCTACGTTAAGGCTTCTGTTCCCATAATTCCATTGAAACAGACCACATCCACTGACTCTTTGGTTTAGTCCTATTCGATATCTCTTTGGCACTTTGTATTGTTGTTTATCCTCCTTCCTGAAAGTCTCTTCTCATTTTCCTCACTCTCAGATAAGTCCATCTCAGTCTCCTTTGCTGGCTTCTTTCACTGTCTTCTCCCTTAAATATCAATTATGTTCTGGTTCATGATCTTGATCCATTTCTCTCCTCACTTTATACACAAGTTCTAGGTGATTTCACTCATGTCTGGAGTTTTAACCACCTGTATGATTTCCAGATCTGTGTACTTGATATCTCTCCTGACTCACAGGCAGCTCTAAGTATTCAAGACACCCACATTTACTGTGTATGAAATCATACTCAGTGTCTTGTGTTTTGCACCACTTAGTCTTTCCTCCAAATTCCCACCATATTATATATACAACATCATCAATTAGCTTCCGAGCTCTAGGGACTTGGGAGTAATCTTGAACACAGTTCTTTTTCCAATCCCCACATTTAGTTACTAAATCCTTGGATTCTAGTTTAAAAGATTTTTAATATATCCTCTGCTTTTCAACTCTACCACAGGTTATCCTGGTTCAGACTTTCATTATCACTTGTCTGGACAAAGGCATGGACTCCCTACCTCCATCTTGCTCTCCAATTTTTCTTACAAATAGCACTGCATATATCTCTACCTAACGCAAATTTGGTCATGTGATTTTCTCCATAAAATTCTCAAATGGCTCCCTATTAACAGTAAGCTAAGATACAAACTGCTCAGCATGGATGACACAACTTAGTCTTGTCTACCTTTCTAGCACCATCTTTAGACACCCTCTCTTCTCACCTTGTGACACCACATAAGTTTTTCAGGCCTTGGTGTCTTTGCTTACACTGTACTCTCTGACCACATTACACGCCCTATCAGCCTGGAAAATTCTCACTTCCCTTCTAAGAGCTATCCCTTTGAAGCCATTCTTGACCTCCCAAAGTTTTCTTCTACCTTTTTTTTGCAACTATGCTATATTTTGTAATATCACTATAATATCACTTGTTGCACTGTATAGCATTTGGTTTTTCACACAATGGTGTTCATACTGTAAGCTGCTTAAGAGAAAGCATGGAATCATAATTCTTTTTCTATTTCCAGTACTTACTACAATACTTGCCAAATACAGTAACTGGTTTTAACTGTGGATAATCTGTTTGCTAAATGAATGTGGAACCATGGTATAGACGTTCCAGAAGTTGCAGCATATCTAAATGGATGGAACCACTAGTATTCTTTTCTTTTAATTTATTGGCATCAAATTTTGAAGTGGAGCTGATTATCATTGATTCTTGTTATTGATTTGTGAGATGATAAACATCACTTTTTAATAAAAGCAGATACACAATGAGCCCATTAATACTGTTCTCCAAAAATGACCATAACTGGTACTACTGAAAAGCATCCTTTGAGATCCTCCTGCCCCTCTACCCAGCAGATAGCCCCGCCCTCTGAGGTTAGCAGAGTCTCAGGAAAGACACATCTTTACTATGGTCTTAGATCTTTTAATGCTTTTCCTTTTGACCCCCAAGTTCTCACCCTTGTCGCTTTGCTCCACAACTTTTCCAAACAATCTTTGACTCTTGCTGCTCTTAGTTGATTTAATTCACTGAACACGCAAAGTTCAAAATATGTGGTTCTGTGCTCAGGGGCCTAAGTTTGAGAATTAATTTTATTTTCATTTGGGGTTCTTTCCTTTCCACTGAAGTATCCACATGATACTATTCCTCAAAAACAATTCTTGCATGGAGGTAAAGGGAGGTCGATTGGTAAATAGTCTTTCAAATGTCTGTTAAGTGAAGGAGAATCAAACTCTTTTTTCTTGAATTTGAATAAACTGAAGGGATTTAGATTCTGAAGTAGGCCTATTATGGCCAACACAGGGAAAATTGCAACCACAGTTTTCCATGATAATACTCCCTGCCAGATTCCAAGTACTATATTTTTCTCTTATTGAATTGGCATGGCCTTGATAAGAGCAGTAAGACAAAATGATTTATAGGTGAAATTTGTCTTCAACTGCTACAGTTGAGTAGTGTTTCCCAATCTCCATGCTCTTATTCTGTATCTGGCTCATTCCTCTCAATCTCTTTCGATCTCTTTCTTTGAGTTTTTCTATTTTTTTCTTTATCCTCCTTTCAGGTCCAAGTGGAGTTTTCCTCACTAACACTATGTCATACTAGCATTTAGTGGGTGAGGCTGTGAATGAAGAACTTTCAGAAAGAGTGTGTTCCTTCCAATTTTCCAAATGGGTATTTAGACAAAACAGGCATTTTAAGCTCTATCTGGCAAGTATTGACTTCTCAATTAAAAACAAACAAACAAACAAACAAACAAACAAAAACATTTACCAAGGGAATAAAAGTAGAAAGAGAAGAGTCATCATGATGAGCCATTAAGGGACATGTTTGGGATGGAAGACCATTCTCATGTACCTGTTCAAAGCTGGCTTTGTGTGAATGTATACTCAACTCTGTTGGTTCTCCTCACCAGGCAGCTGTGGTTAAAGTTACAAGTCCTTCTACTGTCTGCTTAGGTTAGAGGTTCATACTTGCAGTGAGCTTATATGTAGTATGGAAGTCTGATCCTCCAGATTTCCGGTCCTTAATTATTTACAGATCTTATTTTCTTAGATGTTGTTTGTTTAATGTCTTGTTTCATGTTTTTGTAGTGGAATATACCCTTCTTCTGGGTTCTAGACCTGGCTCTGCCAATTATTTGTCATGTGGCCTTGGGTAAGTAACTTAACCTTTCTGAGCCTCAGTTTATTCATCTGTGTAATGGATACATAAAAAAGACACTCTAAACCTTGTCTTTCCTGCTAGGTTGGTTTGAGGTTCAAATAAAGTTATAAAAATGAAAATGTTTTACAAACAATGTTTTTCACATGTAAGTATTATTAATTGAATAATTCCACATATTGAAACCTAAAGTGTTCATGGTTCTATGCAAAGAAGTACCCTTGCTCTCTGTATAGGATATATGTAGAGAGACAGGTATAAATATAGTTATAGATATTGATAGATATAGATTTTCATTCTTGTCTCTTTTCTCCTATTCTCTACAGAGTAAATATTATGCATGATAATAGATGGGAGCATAGTGTATCTTTGTCACGAGATCCCAAGGATCAGTTCAAATGCATTAGAAGAATTTGTTGTATTTCTTTTTATCTTTTTCCATTTTAGTCTTTTTTCACATTTATTTTTCTCTTCTCCATTTGCTAAATTGGCTGCTTCTTCTTCACCCCACCTCACTTCCAAACTGGGTTCTCAGCAGTAATAGTACCAGGCATGCTGTGCTCACATCCATCACATGAGGGCTCAGTCAGGCAGAAGAGTACAGAGGGAATGTAGTACTGGTTGGGAGACTGAAAGTGGGGTGAAGCCTGGTTGAGAGAAATTCAAAGATGATTACCTAAGCATCCTTTTAATACAACTTTAGGATCCCTCATCTTCATTTCATTAGAAATTAATCTTGATCAGAAGTGATATACAATCCTAAAGATTTCTAACTCAATTCTAAATGCCATAATTTTCTAAGCTCTCAGCATCTCTACAAAGAACATTTCAGTTCTCCTGTGTCCCTAGTTGACTGGGATAAATTACCATTTTAATAATGAAATTTATCAAATTCTCATATAAGTAGAATTTTGTAAACTAAAGAACCTTATTTAATATATAAATAATATTTAAAAATGGTTTTAAGTATAATAATTGGATCAAGTTTCTTTAAGAGATTCTGTTTTTCCTAGAAGCCAAAAGTCTCAAACAGAAAAATTAATAACATGCATATTTTACAAAATACTTTTATATAGGGAGCTTATATAGAGTTTAACAAAGAGGTATGTTAACTAGAAATTTATAAGCTTGTGTCCAGAAGGAAAGTTATTTCTTTGATTATATTTGTAGTTTATTAATGGTCAGTATCCCCTCAGAAATTAATTTTAAGGGCCTATAAAATAGATCTATTGAAAGAAAACTAGATATCTCAGAAATTAAGGAGTTGATCAGGCAAACTTAGGGAAACCAGAGTAGATATGGGAACCTCAACAACAGAAATTCATAGACTTTATTTCTGGAGCCCTGCTTTTAGAAGACTCAGTAAGTAATAACCCCAGCTTCTATCTGTTCAAGATTCTAAATAAGGGGTAAAACTACAGAGAGGGAGAGAATGAGAGAAAGAATGAAAATGAATGGATCTGATTGGTCCTCCTGGGTTAGCTAGTTACCAATGAACCACTCATCTGACTGGAGAAAGAACCAGGTCAAATGGTTTAGGCACAATTTCTGAAAGAGCACACCTGTGAATTTAGTGAGTGGGTAATATATCTGAGGAGAAATCTCCTGTATATACACCTATATGTCCATCACAGGGCAGCCACCCAGATCAGGAGGGATGTTCCTCAAATGTGGTAGACCCACTAATGTTTCCTTTTAGTTGTTTTCATATTGTATTTCATATTTTTATGTATTGTATATTATTATTGGTAGGTTATTATTATTGGTATCATCACTGATGATTCTGAAAAGAAGAAGTAACCACACAGATAACTGATCTCATGAGCTTTTTTACCTAAAAAAGGAGGGTTGGGACAAATCTCCACAGATAGAGTTGAGAAGCACAGGTTTTTTCATCACCTTTCAGAAGCTATACTCTGACAGGTTCCACTTGTCTAAGAGAAATACTATTATATATTCTTGCTAATTTGGCATGGTGTGGCTTTGTTCTCTTTTCTTTTTTAGTTTGTGAGATGTTTTTGTAAAATGATTGGTCAATAATGGGTATAAAATATTTCCTTTGGATTTATATCACAGAAATTCTATGCCTTGGTATTAGTCATCTCATTTTGGATGTCCTTGAATTAATTCCAGCAATAATCATCATATTTATCTATTTTTAGAAAATTGGCACTTCCTAAAATATTGAGCTGTTGTCTCCATATGCACTAGTTTGCTCTAAATGTAGAATTTTGGTAATTAGCCTTACATCCATTTATACAAGTTCCAATAACTATTCAAAAATGTTATTTTTAAATGAAAATTTTAAAGACCCTAATCTCTTCCCATTAATGACTATATAAAGGAGCTAGATGAGGCAAAATAAATAAATAAACAAAATTATCTCCAAAGGTTAAGTCAACTCAAGAATTGTCTGCTGTTTTTAATGGCTTTAGAACCTCTTAGCACAACTAGCCTACAAAAACTAGCCTAGACTAGGAGCTGTTAGAATGGGGTACTGGTTGGGAGCTGTTAGAATGCAAATTCTCTTCTCACTTCTGCTTTGCTTTGGTTCAGGAACCAATTTACCTGCTTGGAGTATAAGCTGAGAAATAAAATTAACCGCCAAATTAGATCCTTAACAGTTATTCCAAAAGATGCATTCCACAGTTGCACCTAAATTTCAAGAGAGGTGATTGTCTCCATTATTTACAAAGAAAGAAAAAGAAAAAAAAGAATAATTAAGTTGCAGTGAGATTTCCAGGTACCATGTTGTACTGTAGGCAGCCCACTTTGGTTATCCAGACGCTTACAGGGTTCTCATGGGGGAAGGGAAATAAGTACTGAATACATTTGGAGTGGACATTGCATTTCAAAATTTTTTTCTTTAAATCAATGGGAAAAAGCAGTATTTTATTTGAGAGATGTAAAAGAATAACGAGACTTTATAAGTGATCCATCATTAACTTTTCTCACTTCATCTTCAGCTAGGCATTTAGATAATTTTTCTTCCGAAGTTTTATTGGATTAATATTTCTGAGATGTTTTTAAAAAAGGAGAGAATAGTATTATCTCATTTAAAAACATTGGCTTTTTCTTTAGTCAAATCTCGCTTGGGGATTTGGTTTATTCAAATATGTATTTTTCTGAAGAGTAAGGTGTTTAGAATCTTACCCTTAACCCTTGAATCTCAGTGATTTGTTTACTCCAATGAAAAAAAAGGTGATTCTGTTTTTTTTTTTTTTTTTTAATTACCTAGGAAAGCTTCTCTGGAGAAAGGGATTTGGAATTTAGTATTTATTTGAATGTCTTTCATACTAATCTGAAATCAGTGTTCCCTATGGCATTGACTGTCTTTCATTGAAAGACACAGGGAGATAACTTTTGATAACTCTACACTGGTGAAGAGTTAACTGGAGAGCTGTTTAGAAAACATCAACAAGACCTAGTTTCTTGCATATTTTTTTTCTCATCTTGAGCTATATACTTTAAATCTTTGGGATAAAATCAATATAGAGGAGGAAATGAAGGAAGGAGGAGTTATAAAATAAAATTACTTGATTTGGAATCGGGCCATGAAAACTGTTGTGAGAACATTAACACTGACTGCGTTTGGCTCAGGTCTCCCTTCGTAACATCATCTGGAAGGTACAATAAGCCCAAAACCAAGAGTATTCAGGAAAGAATCCAAGAAGTTTGAGCACCAGTATACTTAAGTATATATACTTAAGCATATTTAAGATCAAAATCAGATTTTATTCTCACTTAAGTGAGAGGAAACTATTGATTCTTGGCTAAAAAAAATGCCAATTTTGATATCACATGTATTATCTTATTTTATGTTATACTGTATCTTTGTCATTAAAGGTTTTCCTGAAGGTCTCTATAATTCTATATTATTATTCTATTTTCACTAGAAACTGATTGGTTCATGTACGAAATGAAATTTATTTTATTAAGTATATCTTATCAAAATTGTTACTTTTACTGAAATTGGGTATATTGTAAAAATCCTTTTATAAAAAACAAACTATAAAAATCATAGGAAAACCAATAGAAAAATTAACTTTCCCATATTTCAAGATTTACATATATTAAAAATATTATTTTCCCTTTTATTTTTTGCTGTCATCTTAGAAAAAAATGTCATGGTAAACTAATTATTTCTCCCTAGATTAGACTTCTGAGTCTCCTCCTATTGACAATATCTTTTGTAGGTACCAGCACATTCCCAGTTACCCAGCTGGAATAACTGATTACACTTTCTTCCTTCATGAAAGCCATACATGCTATGTTATCAGTTACCAAATTCTATTTACAATGTCTTTTACCTCTGTCCTTTCCTTCTGCCAGCCTTTCTCAACCAGCATTCTAGAAGAGAAACAAAGCCCTAATGCCCTGAGGCTCCAAAGCCCACATTAACCTCTTTCCTGCGCATCTTGATGGGACTGGTACTAGTTACATACTCTGTGAAAATGGAGAAAACAGTCACTTAAATCTTTGTTGTTCTGTGGTTTGAATGAGAACCCCAGGAGGAAAAGGGTGGATAGTCACCAAAATTCCCAGATTTTGGCATTACCTTTGCATACTGCCTGTTCGTTAATCTTACACTTCATTTCTTTTCTTTCTCAAAATTTCAAAGGCTTTTCTTCCTTTATAGGGTTAATTATGTTTATTTGTGATTGCTTTTCAAGGCTCCTCCAAATCTGGTACCAATCTGTAATTTTTGCCTTACCTCCTATTGGCTCTGCCATTGACTTGGCTTGTGAATTTAAACAAATTCAGTCTCTCTGGGTTTTCATTTGTATATAAACAAAAGTATTAAACTAAGTTATTTTAAGACTTTCCGACTTATAAAATAGCATGTCATTCTGTCTCCAACAGACTTACTATGCCTTTAAGTATTAATTTCCCTGTGTTTTCCTTCACTGTCATTTCTACTGCTTAGAAAGTCCTCTTTCTGCCTAACTCAATCTCATCCAACCCCTGAGGCCTGAATTAAGAGTTATCTCATTTGTGAAGGCTTTCCTGACTATATTGCTTTTTTCTGTGACTTCTTCCCCTGTTAGTTCTTTAGTAGCCCATATAACTACTCCATTTCTTTGGCATTCATTAAACAAAGCCTTACTTGATTGTTTATTTGTATTTGTATGAACCTAGTTTTCCCCAACTGGTTTGCAAAATATTTGAAGGTAAGGTATAGAGTTCAGTGCCTGTTTCAAGAAACACATGCTGATTGATATATTGATATCTACTCTGTGAGAGCTCTGTATTAGACTCTGTCTGGATGTACAAGACAAGGATGAATAAGGTTCTGTAAATGCTCAGAAAAACAGGTAGAGCTATGACATTTCTGTGGCATTTGAAACTATGCCTTCTTTCTTAAGTCTCTACTTTCTTGGCATCCATAAACACCTATTACTGCTGGTTTTTCTCTCCTACAACTTTGGCTGCACTTTTTTTTTTTTTAATTTGTTTGTTTTTCTTCATTTTTGGCTCCTCTTTCTCTACCAGTTTCTAAAAAGTTGGCGTTACCCAGGCTTTTGTCCTTTTTCTTGCATGTTCTTACTCAGTAGAAGCTCCATTAATAATCTAATTAGTGCCCATAACTCACAGGAACTAGTGACCACAAATTCTCTAGGCTCTCTATTTCCTGGGTTCTAGAGCTTTGTATCTAACTGTCTGCTGGAAATCTTTTTCTGATCACATGCAGGAGCACTTACTTAGCAGGTTCTAAAAATAAATCATCATCTCTTGTTCTCAAATCTCTCTTTTTCTCATCTAGTCATCTAAATGGAAATGGAAGCCTCATTCATTCTCCCAAACTTCCTTTTATCATTAGATGCTATGACTTTTTCTAGTTCTCGGAAGGAATAAAACACACAAGAAATCCTTTCATTTCTCCTTTTCTCTCACTCTCTACCTCAAAATTATCTCTAAACTGTTCACTATCCTCCATTTCCACTGTCATCTCTAACCCAGTCATCTCGTACAGAGACTAATGTAATAACATTTCATTCTTATACCCAATCTTTAACCCTCAATCCATTAAATTATTCTCCCCTCAGAGGCCATAATGGTCTTTTTAAAAATGTCCCTCAGATCATGTGTCTTCCCCACTTAAAAACCTTAAATAACTTCTCATTCCGCTTAGAACCAAATCCAAACTTATTACCAAGGCCCATAAAATCCTACATGATCCAGGCCTTGCCTCTTTGTCTGACTTCTTAAAACTGTACCCTTAATCACCAAATCTGCTCACCTCCTTTTAGTTTTTAAAACATATCACATACCTTCCTTTTTCAAATCTTTTGCATGTGTTGCTCTCTCTACCCAGAATGCTCTTTCTCTGACTCTTTGAGAGGCCTTCTGTGGCAAATCTGAGTGGTGTCCAAAATCACTAACATGCCGCCCAATTCTTTATTTTCTTTTAGGATTGCTCTCAATCTGACTTTTTGTTGTTTGTTGTTGTTGTTGTTGTTGTTGTTGTTGTTTAAATATTTACTTGTTAATTTTCTGGTCCTTGTCTGACTCTTAAAACTTCAATATCCACCCCTCTCACTTCACACATTCTTGAAAATTGTATAATTTCATGGAGTAACACATTACTTCACCCTTTCTCGCTTTCCAAACACTGTTCCCTTTGCCTAGAAAATCTTTCTTTCTCACCTTTTCTACATAACACATTTGCAGTTTATTTCCACAATGTGGCTGGAGTTGTTTTTTTCTTTGGGGAGACTCCTTGACCCTCCAGGCAGAAATGATTATCCTCTCTTTTGTGCCATCATTGTATCTGATACATACCTCTACTACATTTAACATAACAGACTGTATTATAAGTATTCATTTACTCATCTGCCTCTTTTTGCTATACTAGGAGCCCCTTTAGGGAAGAAATCATATCTTCATTTATTGCCTATATATATAGATAGCTCATAGTAGGCTCCCATTAAATAGGAGCTGAGTAAGTAGAGCCTACTTACTGAACAAATATCACTGTCTAGTGAGTAGTATGTGATGGCAAAATTTGGTTAGGTCTAAGGCAAAGTTTTCTCAATTCCCATTGATCACTCATGGAAGCTGCCTACTCTGGCACAGTTCATAATTGGGCACCTAATACATATCTCATACAGAGCTAAGACCACATAGATTTGGATTTCAGCCAAGTGGTGCCAGCTGGTTGCTTCAGCAAATAACAAGCACCATTTTGTAGAAAGATATGTTAACATGGACAAAAGCATTAACTTTTTATGGTCTGAACTAAGGACAAGTAACAGTTTAAAATATATAGCTACAGTCTTCTTTACCCATCATTCTGCCTTTCAACCCTTTCCTAACATCTAAAACTGATTTCTTCTGGTACTGATCCCACAGGAATTCTAGTGAGGCTTCATATCCTTCCTCTTTGTTAATGATGTGACTTGTCACTCTGTGTACGCACATTTTTTCTCTTTTCAGCCTCTTTAATTTCTAATGAGAAAATTATACACGATGATGTTTAACTCTTATTGTTTTTCCTGGTCCCTGTATTTGTGCTATGAAAGCATCCATCCGTCCGATGTTGCTGTACCCATTTCCAAATTGATCAACAAAAGGAAAGATACTAGTCAATTTCTCTACAGGGAAATGAAAAACAAATGGCCAGGTAATCATTGACTTATCACCATCTAACTTATGTCTCTTACAGTCAAAAAATATTCCTGTTGGGGAGTGTAGCCAAGATGATATGGGGCTCCTACTTGGAATTCTGAAGAGGGAGAATATTCCTCAACATAGTCTGTTTTCTTTTTAAGAATATGTATGAGAATCAAGAGGGAGAAGAATGGTTCATGGCCATTAGGTAGCTAGGTCTCTTTGAACTAAAGCTAAGTAACATAAAGGTTAAATATACCTTTTGATTTGGACGAGGAACTTAAACACATTTTTAGTTTATTACTTCAGGAAATGATAGTCTAATTTTCAAACTGCTAAAACAAATTTTGGAAACATGTCCCATTTATAGATTGGGGCAATGTTCACTCCAAAAGCAAATTTGGGAAGGACCTAAAGAATATAATTTCCATGTTTAAGGAATCAATGAGCATAAGGAAGGGACAATTAAGCAGACTTCAGCTGAAAAAAAATGAGTCATTTTTCTCAATTGTAGATTTTTTTATTTTGGTAATTATGTGGGAGGTGGAGAAGATGCATGAGTAGTTTGGATTGCTGGGAAAGTAGAGGAGAGAAGCAAGTATTCAACATTGGAGAGGTTGGTTTAGTGGGATATAGTGGAACTTTGAAACACCCCCAGACTTGGAGCTATTTCTAGAAGAGAATTCATTTTCCATAACACTGATCTAGCCATACATTCCTTTCCTTTCACTTTCCACAGACTTTTCCATAGGCTGTTTTCTCAACAGAATCCTGTAAAGAGTAGAAAACCATTTCCACATCAAGGCTCTGGAATTCTTAATTAATGTATACCCAGAACATGCAGTGTCTGGCCACTATAAATTTTAAGTTGCCAATAATCTCATCATACTCCAGGAATAGCCAACACATCTGGATTGTTCTGATTAAGCTAAATTTCAGTCAACTTCTTTGGAATTAAGAAGAGAGTTTTCTTTGGATTCCAGTAGAGGGTCAACAGGTCAGGCCTGTGTTGGTACAAAAATATTAGAGAATAGAATAATTAAAGTAGAGAATAATAAAATCTTCTAGGCACTCTCTACACATATAAGCTTTTATTACTTCCTGACATTAAGTGATGAGATTACCTCCACCTGAAATGCTTTCTTTCTTGTATTCTGCCAAGCCACATTCCGCCTCCAAAAATGTTGAAAAGTCTCCTTTATAAAATCATTCCAGATATCTCCGTCTTCCTCATCTGGATCCATACTGCAATCACTATAGTAATTTTCCCAGTTATTTCTCCTCCCCCATAATTTTTTTTACGTATGTGTATATGTTGTATATCTTATACTTACAGGTATTATTCTTTCCTGTTTCCCTAGACAGTGCTTAAGTTTCAATCCTGAGTTCTCTTTTTAGATTTCACAAGGTGCTATACGATGCTTGTGCCTATTGAGTCTATAGTATAAGCTACTACCTTTTTATTTAATCTCCCAGGGAAAAGTTGTCATCTCCTTCACTGTATGCCTGATGGTGATAATTACCATTGATTAGTAGACCTAAAAGGATCTTAGAGATTATCTAGTTGTTGTTGTTTTTTTTTGTAACTTCTTTTTAGCCACAGAAACATTTGTCCCAGGTATTTCTCAAAGTACAAATTTACAAAACATAAAATTTGCTGTTGTGGCTAAAGCAGAGTCTGTTAGCCCAAAACTTTGTCTGGTTAACCCCATCCTCTCCCTTGAAGGCCCTCTGATGAAGCCTAGGGAGCAGAGTTTGGAAAACGCTGACCTATATCCAGTCCTTCATGGTACAGATGTTGGAAGTTCTGTGCTCAAGATCACCCCCCTTAGAAAACATTTGAACTGTGTCCTTCCAGTAGTAGTACTACTTCTTTCAGAGGAGTGAAAGGGGATCATGGTCTCAATATCTGGGTGTACATGTCCCTAAATATTTTATATTTGTGAAGTGGGCATTTATGCAGCTTGTCAAGGGAAAGAGTTCTTTTACAAATGAAGACTACAAGTTATTTTCCTGTTTTCCCCTTTTGACTCATTTTATTTTTCAATTAGTCTTTTTCATCTGAACTAATTTTGGGAGATCATATTTTCTTCAAATGTTATATGAAAGTCATTTATTCATTCAACAAACATTTATGCATCATCTACTAATCCAGAAACTATGCTGAATACTGGAAATATAGAAATAATTAAAAAATAATATACCCTCAAGTGTGTCAATTTGAAAGTCTGTATTCTAGAATGTGCTCTAGAGAATTTTATTAACCAGGTATATTGTCTGAATTTTCAGAAATATTTTCCATTATAGGAATATGCTAGTTTTTTCGTTTGTTTGTTTGTTTGCTTTTTCATGAAGATGTAACTATCCAACTCTCTTATTTCATAAATAATTGAACATTTGTAGGTATTAAAACTTAAATACTACAACTCTGCAGAATTTTTAAGGATTAAATGTGTTAATATGTATAATTTACTTAGGACTGTACCTGACATATAATAAGCACTTAATGTTAACTATTGCTTGTTGATGTTGTTGATGATGGGATGTTGAGTGTACATCAAATAAATCGTGTCTAAGTATCTTTTGGCAAGAATTCTTTAAGGATGGCTTTTTGAAGTTTGGGTAGTGTGTGTGTGTGTGTGTGTGTGTGTGTGTGTGTGTGTGTGTGTACATGCGCGTTTGTGTGTGTATTTGTCTAAGGTTTAATAACATTAAATACTATTTAGGGCTTGTTCTTGAAGTCCGAAACTGAAATATAATTAGCCTATCTTACAGATGTAGCCAATAAAATAGAAATATAAATTTGAGCCTGTCTCACACTCAGAAGATGGAGAGGCCCATCACCATCACTTCAGGCAACTGGAACATGAACATTTCAAGACCTAGACTGAGCCACTTTAAATCTTCAGGAATGATGCAAAGGTGTTATATGTTATCCTCAGTGGTGTTGGCATCTGGGATCTGGTGTCACTAGTGCCCATTGACCAGTCAGTGGTCTCACCTTGGCTGTGTTTCCTAAGTTCTGCTTGTTTTCCTTGGTTCTGGCCTATTTTTTGAGCCTCTTTCTCTGGGTTTCCCATCAGTAATGAGAGCTCTGATATTTTTCTAATCCAGTCCAGTTTCTATTGCTTACACCCAAGAATCTTACTGATACAAGCCTATACCCAAGAAATCAGGCCCAGGCTACTAAAGTTTTTCACCTGGATTATTGCAGCAGTCTCGAGTTTTGCACTCACTGTTCCTTCTGCCTGAAATATTTTGTTCGTTGGATCTATTCTCATGACTTGCTCACTTACTTCCTCATGGCTCTGCTCAAATCTCACCTTAGTAGATCTCATCAAGGAGGTTTCTCTCATCACCCTGTATAAAGCAGCACCCCACCCCTACAATTGTCTTTCTGTCCCCTTTCGTTCTTTTTCATTTTTCTCTCTAGTTCTTATATCCATCCAAGATAGTTATTTATTATTATTATTTGCTCACATCAGTGACATGCAAACTTCATAAGAAGGGTCCCCTGACTCTTTTAGTAACTGTTATTTTCTGGCACCTAGTACAGTGCCTGGCACATATTGCATGTTCAATAAATATTTCTTGAATGAATTAATTTAAATTCTGTTCAGATGCAATAATGGCAATAAAAAATATATACTAAAGCAAGTACATCTATTCCACCTGCCCCTTAATCTTGGCCAGTAGCATCCCACATATTTCTTTCCAGCTATGTCATTCTAAGTAAGATATGTGATGCAGTGTATTGCCTAAGATTAATGAAAGAGAAGTTTGGTCCTGCCTACCACTACAAAATGCATATTTATTCCTCCTTTTACATTTTAATTGTTTAAATATTTGGGGAGGAATTTCCTGCTGTGGTAAATTTATACTCATTAAATTGTCGAATGTGACTGTATTATTTATTTATTTACTGCAGGCACCGTGAGGGGAAATGCTTGCTTTTGCCACTGGCACCATCTGGCTTTGACTGATTATTGTATTTTACCTGATAGTCTTTGGACAGGACTATCAGGGTGATGAATGGGTAAGAGCAGAAGGAGTTCAAAACTGGTTGGGAAAGGATAACAAACCTGTAGCATTAAGTCAGACACCACGAGGTGTTCTAAACACTGAATAAGACAGAACATCCATCGTGCATCCTATTTGCATTCCAAGTTAATCTTCAAAGAGTCAACATGGCAAAAACATTCAAAGATAAAAATAGCAAGATTTTCTTGAAAAGATTTAAGTTGCAAGGCAAAAAAAATATATATATATCCTTTGTGGTTACTGAGCACGCCACAGTTCCAGTGGTTGTGGTTGTAGCTGGAATCCTGTGTATAACTTTTCTCAGCATCAGGGCCTTAGAAATGGAGATTTTTTAAAAAAATGAACCTTTTAAAGAAAATCTGATTTATGGGAATTGAAGGTTAGGATGTATAATGTCAAAATCTCAGGCACTGGGTTCTGTACTTATAACCTGATCTCAAATTAAAACTTAACCCCCCTGGCATTCTTCAAGCTAGATCTTCATCAGAAGCTTTATTCCATATAGATACTAGGCGATAGTTCTGCTAACGTAGGGTGTCCTTAGTATGTCTGGACCCACCTGACAGTCTTATTGCAGCAGGGAGTCTAAAGAAGCTATTATTCAAACTTTCTTCTTTCCTCAGAGAAAGACATCTTTAAGGTGCACATATGGCTGGCCCCTATATTACAGTCATGTGCCACTTAACAAGAGGATTAAGTTCAGAGAAATGCATTGGTGGGCGATTTGTCAGTGTGAACGTCATAGAGTGCACTTACACAAACCTACATGGTATAGCCTACTACTCACCTAGGCTATGTGGTATAACCTACAGCTCCTAAGCCACAAGCTTGTACAGTATGTTACTATTATAAATAACATGAGAGCAAATCAAGCACAAGAGAAAATGATGCTATCAGACGAGATAGACGCGAGATGTATGAGGCTGCTTCCAGCATAACATTGCATACTATTTTACAGCAAACTTTATTTTTTATAAGTAAAAAGAGTACACTTGAAGGTAACACGTTGTTCATTTATTCATCAGAAAATGCTTATTGAGTGCTTGCTATAAACTGAAGGATACAGACCAATTACATGAATCAGACGTTGTCCCCCTACAGGATTCATTAATCCCTCTCTGTGACATCCTTGTTAGGTGGGAGTTTAGTCTTTGCTAGAGTACCTCCAACATTTCATGTTCTGTTGCTATTCATTTACAAATCTTCAACTAAGGAAAAGCAGGTGAGCCTCACTTAAAATAGTAGGTCAACCAAAACTTTGCTTACCCCTCATCACTCAAAAAAGTCAGAAGCAAAGATCAAAGCAGAATTCCTGAAGCTTTGAACAGTTAATTTACTGAACTCTTTCACCTTTGTCTTCTTGTTTCTGTCCCTGTCAAACTTCATTGTACCTGATTCTCCAGGCTCATCCAGAGAGGAGAACTAAATACTAAATTTAGATATTTGTAACCCAATGAGTATTAGTCTCTTGTCACAAAAAAATCCCCAAACCTCTTAATGTATTTCAAAACACTTTCTTATTTTTGAATGAAGCCTCATCAACTCTGTTTAGTTATATTTGCATAGAAAAATCAGGCTTTGGAATAAATCTAAAGTATTAAAATTATTACATTTCTTGAGGCTTTTAGGCCTTGGGTATGGCAAAAATTAAGGCATCAAGAGCTCCCACAAAATGAAAAATAAAATGGCATGCAAATACAAACATATAACACACAAAACCTAAACTATGGAATTTTAGAGATTTTTCAGATTCCTAATTTGGGTCTGAGGTAATGGTCAATTGTCATTTTTCAGAACTTTTGTTTAATAATAATTAACAAAAATTAAACATTGGATTAACTTTAAAAATTAAAATACAATACTATCATTAAAGCGTATTAGATTATGCTTCTTGATAAGATTATTCTTAAACCATGATCTCAGATTCTCCCAATATTCCCTCACTGTCAGGGTCCAGAAACTCAGGGCCAAGGGTAAGTCAGCCTTAGATAAACAGATTGTCTGGCCTAGGCCACCAATCTGTCCAACATTCGTGACCTACAAAGATTATTCCTGCAAGCATCTCTGCTTATGCCAACTGTTTATATGCACAGTGGAAACTTCCAAAGCTGCTGTTTCCCAGGTTTGCTTTGCTTATATGACTAATTACTTCTGTGTTGGGACTTTCTTTCTTTTTCATTCTCTTTCTTTTCTTTTTTCATTCTCTCTTTTCTTTTTCATTCTTTCTTCTTTCTTTCCTTCCTTCCTTCCTTCCTTCCTTCCTTCCTTCCTTCCTTCCTTCCTTCCTTCCTTCCTTCCTTCCTTTCTTTCTTTCTTTCTTTCTTTCTTTCTTTCTTTCTTTCTTTCTCTTTTTTTCTTTCTCCTTCCTTCCTTCCTTCCTTCCTTCCTTCCTTCCTTCCTTCCTTCCTTCCTTCCTTCCTTTTTTTGCCATTTTTTGGAGCCAAGAAAGGCTTGCTTAACCCGTGTTTTTTGGTTGAGAATGAAAGTCAAAGGAGAAGATTTCAAGATTATATTATTCAAGTTATGCACAGTGTGCCTTGGTGATACAGCAAGGACCCAGAGATGATTGCTATAGGTGGAGATTCAGAAGGATCTAATGAGAGGGAGACAGAGAGGAGAGAGCCCTTCAAGTAATTCCAAAGAAATGGAGGGTGGCGGGGGGAGTAGAAATAATCCAAGACAAAGGAGAGAGCTCAACAGGTATCCTAAATTAAACATAAACCTTCAGAAATATTTACAGTGTTCTAAATTAGTAGGTTGTAATTTCTTATAGAGAAGATCCCAACCATAAGTCACTTCTCCCTTGAGTCTCATTTGCAATTTGATGCCATATTATATGTCAGAAACCCCCTTTTCACCCTGTTTCCAGGAAACTGAACAACCAACTTATATTTCCTGAACTCCTCTTATGGACCTAACTCTGTAAGGTACTATGAGACATGTGATGGAGTTGGGGAATGAAAACCCTATCATCTGAAAGGAGAAAAATTGATGTTTAAGAAATATGTACAAACTGAGAAATGAAAATAACAAAACAAGGTGGCCTGTAATTATTATTATATAATTATATAATTAAAAGATACAGGCGCTATGTGAGGGCTCATTAAAAGAGGCAGGGGAACATGAAGGCTTTCAGGATGGGAAAAGGAGGAGAGTGTTCAAGATGATGAAAAAGTGATGGTATTCCAGCTAAATGGGGTGGCCCAGGGCATGCTTGTGCAACCTTTGAGGGTACCATCCTGAAAAGAAAGAAGAGTATTTAATGGTAAGAATTAGGGGTGAGGTGGAAATAGGTGTATAGATGAAACCTAGCCAAATATTTTGGCCTGTTGCAGTAAGAAACTTGTTCCATCAGCAGCTTTTGGCTAAGAGAGTGATTCGATGAAGGTATATATGTGTATATGGTACATATGCATGCAGATTGCATGGGGAGATAAGGCAAGTTAAGAGGTTATTGTTATTTTTAAAGTATGAATGAGGAAATAACACCTTGGGCTAGAGTGTTCACAACTGGAATTAAAATGCAGTCCGTTTGAGAAAAATGAGCCATTTTCAGTGCCTATGGGCATAAAGAAAATCTGTCAATACTTGTGATTCTTCTAGTTTGTTTGACTAAATGACATGAGGTATAGGCAGTTAGACAGGGCAAGTCATAGAAGCAGTCCTCATTTGAGGCAATTACTTTTCTTCAGACCTACTTGCTTTTCATTTTCATTTTCCTAGTTCTTGGATTGCTGGCTCTATATCCCACACTTATTCCCAGTATCAAGCATTCCTTCTTGGTCTCTGAGGTTTGGAGTTCTTCTTCCACTGGGTTCTCAATCCTTCTTTCTTGTCTACCCTTGGGCACAATTTATGGCATTGAATTCTATCATCCCATTTCAAACTCATTAAACTCTGCAGGGCATACCCATCCTCCTAACATTTCCTGTGACAGGTAGAGAAATGAAATATAGTTGTAAGATTTCCAGCTTAGGGAGTAGTGGCAGAATTGATAAACTTGAAATGAAGAGCTGGTTTTGTAGTAAAGACAGTGGTTTTGATTTCCAGCATGGTCAGTATGAGTGAGGCATTCAGGAAGAAATGCCTGATTGAAGATTCAGAAATAGAAGGAGAGGAAACAGGTGCAAGTAACTCAAAGGGTGACTGAAAGCTTATTCATCTTCAAGGGCATTGGTTGAGGGAGAGTTAGAAAGGAAAGAGCTGAGGGAATGGCGATTCTCCCTTCAATGGTGGAAGACTCTTTATTTAAAAAACAGAAAGATCAATGAGTAAAAGAACCAGCATATGGAATAAGAGAAGTCAGTAAGGTGAGAACTCTAAAATAGAATGAACATCACTATTGAATAGAAATGATCAGGAAGGATGAAAATGAAGAATATACTATTGAATGGAGGAGGACAATTGATAGTCTCCAAGTGGACAACTTAATAGAGAATGAAAGACAGACCATGGGTGCTCAGAAAGGGATGGAGGTGAAATACAATTGGCAGAGACCACACATACAAGAAATTTGGCACTGAATGGAGGAAGAAAAATAAGATTGTAGTGAAAGGGTGGTATTTTTTTCAAGCTAGGGAGAAACTTGTGTCAAGCAGAGAAGAGGAGGGAAGGAGAGACTGATAGGCTATAGGAAGAAATAAATGTGACATCAATGAAGGAATGAGTTCAAGTTCTTAGATTTTAGAGGGTTCCTTGTAAAGAAATGATATCACTTTGAAATAGAAAGAGAAAAGATGATGAGAGATTTGTTGGATTGAGATGGTGTTATGTTCAGGGGATCCTGTCAAAATTCCGGAGGCCCCCCTCTTTTTTATTTCTCAATTAAGCACTTTGGTCAGCTGCTGACAGTAGAAAAGAGTAAACAAAAATCTTCAGGGGAGCTTACAAATCAAGAACAGTGAGTTAAGGAGCATGTTGCCAAGTGATTTGTGGGTCACTTGACTTCATATCACCTGGAGAAGCTTGCTTATTTGTTTATTTTTGAAGGTATTTTAAATGAAGCTGTCTGGAAGAGACTTCATTTACAAGCTCCTCAGTTGATTCTTAGACATACAAATTCAGGACCCAGTGCTTTATTGGAAGATGAAGCCATCTTGGGAACCTAACAAGAAGCTATGATGTCTTTCATCCTGTGTGCATTTAAATATTCACAGCCCTCACAGCGTTCCCTTCACTAAGTGTATTTCCATGAGAAAGCATGAAACATTCTAACATACACTGGCATGAGCTCTTTGTTAGGTCCATAATATCAGGTAAGCATTAAAGTATACCTACAACTAAAAGGAAAGCTTTGATTACGATCTTGTGTGCATGAAGTTTAGAGGATGATCAAAACCACTTATTTTTTTCCACTAAATTTCCTTTCAGTCCGTGAAGAGTTTACTTCAGGTGGGCATATAAAGTCTTCTCTCTCTGGGATCCCATCCTTTTTTTCTATTTTTTTCAACATCTCATTTTCTTTCCCTTTTTTCTTCCTCATTCCCCACCCTGGTTTCACCCTAGACTTGAGGTGGGACATTAGATCTTTACAGTTTTGTACATCTCCCCATGTTCTATTCTAGAGAATCACCACTAATAGCTGCAAGACATTTAGTCCGTAGAGCTTTCAAAGCTGCCCATATAGAATAAGAAAAATATATTTACTTGCTAACCTTGACCCCTTCTCTAACATAACTTTGATATCTTATTGAATATTTAAAAGTCACTGTTTTTTAATCTAGTATTACTCCTCATAAGGTAAAAGGGAAAGAGAAAGTATGTAGAAAATATAAAGACTAATTTTTTTACACCGAGATACATTTTATTATTTGGAACCCATTTGCCAGGAGGCCCACAGTAGGGAAGTATTGTCATTAGTGATGAAGTTCTGTGAGTTGTAGCATTATGAGTTTCCTGCTAAAATTTCTGTGTCTCTGTCTCTCTGTCTGTCTCTCTCTGTCTCTGTCTCTGTTTCTGACTCTGTCTCTGTCTCTCTCTCTCTCACACACACACACACACATGACACACGACACAAGAGCTATTGTTTTGTTTGAAAAGTTTGGCTTCGTGTTTGAAAATTATCTCATTAGTTTTTAGCTTAGTTGGTTGATTGGGGTTTTTTATTTGAAAATATATATATACTGCCAGTTTTCCAGGATGAGAGTGTGTCAATATTGAAGCCACGTTGAACTGGACCCTGTCAAGTGTAAGCATATCCTAAACTCGCTTCATATGTAAATTCTACTTTATTTACCAATACAGAAATGGAAGGCTTTAGTTTCTCAATTTCCTTCTACCAATTTGCCAATATACTCAAAAGAGTATATTAAGTTCCTCCATTTTTATCTGACCCCTGGTTTTCTCAAACACATGTAATCTGTCCTTCTTTCTCTCCCTCACTGTTCTAAAATTGCTCTCTCTGAGGTCCATAGTGGGCTCTTCGTTTCTATTTACAAAGACCTTTTCTCATTTTGTTGCATTATACTCTGCTGGACATCTCTTGTTGGGATTGATTCTCTTTTCTCTTGGCTCCTATACTGGCCCTTTTCAAATTTTGCTCTCCTTTCTAGGCTGGACTTCACTGAGTCAACTTTATCCCTTTGTCTTCTAAATACACATATCCCCAAAGCAAGACCATTTATCTCTATTTTTTTCCATCAGAAATCTCATCCTTCTTTATAGCTTCAGCTATCACCTTCCCATAAATGATTCTTGAGTTCATATTTCCTGTACTAACGTGCTTTGTACTAGATAGCTCTAGTTGGAGTCTCTCTTCAAATGTTTATAATTGAAACTGAGTCCATCCCCTGTCTCCAAAATCTATCTTCCCCTTTGAATCCCTCCTTTCTGTTGATTCTAACAGATAAATTTTTATCATTTGAATTTTAATTTTTTTACTATTTTTTCATTTTTATTTGTTTTTTATTTTTTAGGTGAGGCAACCCTTGGTGGACCTCACAGATTGCAAAGACCTTGTCAGTTTACAATCCCTTATTTTTTTACTTTTTATGCCTACAACACTGGTCTCCCAAGGTGGTCTCCCATCCAAGTACTAACCAGGCCCAACACTGCTTAGCTTCCGAGATTAGATAGGATCGGGCTTGTTCAGGGTAGCATGGCCACAGACTCCTCTGAATTTTTAAAGTACATATTAACTGTACCACCCATTTAAGTTTGAATGTATGCTACTCTGTTATTTAATTCTTTCATTGTATTTCTTGTTACCATACCTAAATAATAAGTATTTTTAGGACGAGAATTGCATTTTCTACATCCCTATGTTCCTGATTCCTAACCAGGTTCAATAAATGATTTTTACTGTTGATATTGCAACTAAGTTGCTAATATTTTGCATATATTGCTCTCATGGTCACTTTTGAAAGAGTTGAGATTGTGATGAAAATTCAAAGATATGAAGATTGAATTATGATTCAGACCATCATCTTGAGACAAAATGTAGCTAATAAATTACTGATAGAATTTCTATACCATTATTAACAGTAGATTCTGTACAATTTTATGCATGTTTGCACTGAATATATCCTCCTATTCAGAATCTCCGATGGAGCAAGCAACTAGTCAGAAACCTTAGGAGGCAAGTTGAAGGATCTAGAGTTTGGTTAGCTTAAACAGACACCCTAATGAGAGGTAAGGCTGAGCTAAAAATTAAAGACTGGACTTCTACATTCATTTGGCAGAATATCAAGGGATATGGATTTTTTCTATTTCTTGACCAAAACATGGCTCAGATTTTCCTATGTCAAGGGAAGGTAGTAAAAGTTTTGAGGAATGGTTTCTTTTTACTTTGTGTTTTATGCTGTTAGTTTATCAAGGGTAACTTCTATTTCTCAAACTCCTACCTCCCCCAGATTTTTTACAGAGTCTAAGAATTAGTGAATGGAAGAGAAGTGACCATCTAATCCCAACCTCTTGTTTAGAGATATGTGTCTTCCTCTGGGCCTTACCTCTGAAGCCTCAACTTTGTATTGGCCCTAAAGTTTGGATAATTCCATCCATATAAAATATTGCTGTGTTTTAAAAAATAACATATTTAAATTTTCCCATGAAAAAGTAGATTCCTTTCTTACTTTTCAGATACTTAACATTTGAAATTTAAAAATTATTCCTAAAGGATATTTTTAAAAATATATGGGTCAACATTAGAAAGAATATATTTCCCTCCATCTCTCCCCCGTCCATTCCTTCCTCTACCCCAAAGCCACTGTAGGCACTGAAGCACTGTTTCTGCAATAAGTTTATTCTGCCATTTCTCAAGGTTGAAAAACTCAGCCCAATTGACTCTCGTTGGTTTAAAGTGTTTCACTCTGATGTAAAATAGTCTATATTTCAATTATTCCACTGTTTTCAGTTTAATTTACCAGTTGGTCACTGTATTTGTAAAACAGAAGTGGTGCTCAGATCAAAGTACCAAGTGATTTAAATATTGACTATTATATCTTAAGCTAGTCACATATTTGTCCCCTTATCTACCTACAGTGGATGCAACAGCAATTACAAGAGTTTATCTGAAAAGTTCTTCTCTGAAAAAAGGGAATTAGGAAATACAAACTCTCTGTACTGAAGGAGCCAGCTCTTCTAGGAAGATCTGAGGAAATTGTGAGCAAAGCCAACACCACTTCAGCACGCCTCTCTCACAGTCCTTTTTAAAAATGCCCCATTTTGTTTGAACACTACTTTTCTGAGTCAAAAGAGTACTCCAGCAAAATCTTCTTTCCTGGGGACAAAAGCAATTTCTCATAGTCACAGTCTTAGGAAGATGAATACTGCTCAACATTGACTGGACAAAAGATATTTTTGGTTTATTTTTTTTCCTCTGGCAAAAATTGCTCAAATTGCTTGAGAAAGAGACATAATATGATGTTTATCCCTGTTTACAGATGTTTAAGCGGTGCCCCTTCAGAGGGTCGTGTGCCTATAAACAGCATTGTGGTAATTATATCCACTGCTGCAGAGAACAGATGTGTAAATTGGTGGTTTCTTGGGGGAAAATAATGCCAAGTCCACTTTCCAGAAATGTACACAGTGCAGCACAGCTGTAACATTCTGTGCCGAGGTCTCTTTAGTGTCTACAACTGAATTTGCTTACATTTAACGAATGTGGCAGTCCAGGGGCACGTAGACAATGATTCAGACACTTTGGTGTGTTTAAAACCTCCTAGCGATATTGGACAAATCTTCATATCCAAAGAAGGTAATAACGATTCCTTGATTCTAAAGTTTTCCCCATAAGAAATATGTATTGAGTAGAGAATAGAATTAGGAGATCTTTGGTGCTTCATACACCTCTGAGGTCTGAGCATCTTAGATAAAAACAAGACTTCAGTGAGGCCAGACTATATCAAAGTGATCATGCTTTTGACATGTGAACACCAGAATATTCCTAAATCGACCACTGCAGGGTCTGGCAGGGATAAGGAGTCTCCAGGTCCTTTCCTGAAAACTAAACTTTAGTGGCTCCTTACTTAAAAAGCCTTGACTATAATGGGAAGGATTAGATGAAATCATTTCTATTAATTAATTAATTGTATTGAAAATACTTGCTTTCCCTTAGGATGTATATTTATGTGAATATATAAAAATCAGTATTATCCCTGAAAATTAAAACAAAACCACTCTATCCAAGGTAAACTTATTGTCTTAAAATAGATAATTGATAGGTCTGTTATCACAAGTGTGTTGATTACTATAAGCTTCACTACTTTCTCTCTGGATGAATTGTATTTTTCTCTTAAACAATGTCAAATATTTGTGCGTGAATGTTCGCGATTGCTCCAGTGTGTGCCTAGAGGATGAGAGTTCTCCCAGACTGGGCCTAACTGTAACTTCACATGAACTGGAACTTTGCAGAAGACCAATATGTATCCTATAATTTAGTAAATGTGATAAAAATTAGAAGTTAATTTGTATTTATATTGCATATTGTAGAAAGCAATGGCATTAAGCTTAACTTGGGAATTTTGTTTCTGGGGCAGAAAAGCATAATCTTTTTTTCAGGCTATGCTTTTCTGCTTTGCTGATTCCATATCAAATAACTATCCAGCAGCCCCAAACCAGGTCTCTATGATTAAAATGTGACAGAGAAACAATATAGTCTACTAATCTGGATCTTTAGGCCCAGAATGAAAGGATAATAAAGAGACCTGGCAATTGCCTTAGGCCAAAGCATGACTTTTGACACTAATGATCTAATTCAGCTATCTATTTTGTCCCAAATTCAGCCTTATTCTCTGTAGCAGCGAGACTCAAAAGAAAACACAGGAAGGGATGAAGGCTAGCCCTAGATCTCTCACTCACCTTCTAGGCCTTAGTTTCCAAAGACTGTGAAATGCATGATTTGATGATCTCTTCGAGGGCTCATGTCTATATTCCTATGCATGTTGGAATTTAGAACAGGAATTCCTGGTCATATGTGTGGGATAGCTCCAATTGTCTCTAAAATCAGGAGGCAATGGGTTAGAAATAGAAAATCTGACTGTCACTCAATATAGAAATTTTCAATAAAATCAAGAAAGATACTTCCAAGCAGGAGTGTGGCTCAGGCCTCAATGTGTTCTAAGCCCACTAAAGCACTTATTAAAATGCATGTCGGGACATCCCAGACTCTACACAAGACTCCCTAGCTCAGCATCAAAGGAGGTGGGGCCATGAACAGGATATACACAAGCATCCCTGGTGGTAAATATATGTGCTGAAGTAGGGAAACCCATATTCTAGATGAAAGAGCACTTTTTCTGCTAATTCAAAAGTTCGTTGGTAAAAAAAAAAAAAAAAAAAAAAAAAAAATTAATTTACCCTAGATCTCATTTTTCTAATAATGGAAAAATTATCTGTTCTTCCTCATTTCCCAGAAAGTAGAAATGTTAGTGAAATAGCATTTTGGAAAACAGTTTCTTAGAAAAACAAGCAATTTCATAGTTACAAATGGATTGTATTTCAAAAACAGATTATTAAACTGGAAACTTAAAATTCTTTCCCCATAGAAATAATGTAAAATAGTCTTCAGATTTCTAGATTTATTTATAAAATTTAGGTTGATCCAAAACATAGCTGAAATTCTGTACATTTGTAATGGAAATATAGTGCAAAACATTAATGTTACTGGGTTTTGGAGAGTAACAGAACCAGTTCTGTATATTTAATTTTGTTTGAAATATATATATACATATGCATATGCATGTACACACACATACATACACCCAACTTTCCTTGTTAGGTATTATGCTAGCCCCATTCACCAGTAATGAGAATGAAAATTATAGCAAAACTTTTTTACTAGGTACCTTTGTATCACAAAGGGATTCTCATGAGGAATGAAAAGAGAGATTTTAAAAAAAAGTTCCAATGTTGATGGGGTAAAAGCTAGAATGAAGCGGGGGCAAGGAGAAGAGAAGGGAAGAGGGAGGTTCGAGGTCAGAGCAGGAAGAAAAGAGAAAAAGAGGATTAAAAAAGAAAAGAGTGGTTAATGTGAGCAGGTGATGACCTGAAGAGAACATGTAGGAGAAGAGATGAGTTGCTCAGGTCTAAAAAGAAAAACTTATTGGGTGTTAATATGTTCACCTCCAAGTAGAAGAAAAGAACTAATAAGAGATTTTTGTCAGTTACCCACATTTACCACCAGACATCAAAATTAATACAGGGCCTCTTGGGAACTGGTCACTTTATAGAAAAGAGGGAAGAATATATATATATCACGTGGAAATTCATTCATTTATTCTGCAAATATTGAGTCCTCACTATGTGCCATGAACTGTGGTAGGAGCTGATGTTGAAATGACCAATGGACCAAGTCCCTACCCTCAATGAACTTACAGCTGGGTGGAAGGCTAACCAGTCAGTCACAAGAGTGGCCATAGAATACTAGCAAACATTCTTCTTATGTAGTAAGGTACAAACTTGCTCCTTTGGTTATTTGCCTCAATATCAGCCCAGACAAAACCAAAACACAGGCCCAGTAGTTGATTTTCTCCACTGATCTGCTCATACCCTCCTTAACTGTGCCTCTCATGCTTCTCCTTCACCCCACCTCTTGGTCTTTCAGGTTCCAGCCTCAGACTTCCCTCAAGTAAAACGTACTAAGTAGTCTTTGGCCTCTTGCCTTCGAAGTGTTTATCTTGGCCATGTGACTAGTATTAATATGATTAACCAAAGAGGTATTACATCCTCACTTCTGATCGTTTGCATTGTAGGTATTTTTTCCCGCACCCCCACAACATCGAGCCTAGTAACATTCAACCACTTTGGGGTAATGGACAGCTGTACATTCTTAGAAAAGCCACGGACAGTCAACAGAAAAACAGCGTATTAATGTGCTACATGGTATAGGATTTCAGATTCGAAGACACCCTAAAACCCACTGTTAGACAACCGCAGATTTAAAATACATAATCCAAAGAACTGACCCAAATGGTGAGAGTTTGTGGAACGACATGATGGAGGACAGAGAAGCGGTTTAAGCAAACTTTCCAATTTTTCCTAAGCAGGGCTGGTTCTGTGCCTCTTCCTGCCGCCTCCCTCCAGGGCACACAACTGTCCGCTCCGTCTCCCTCCCCCCGACTCTGCTCTCTCCTCAGCCTTTGTCTCCCAGCCCCACCCCCTGCAAAAGGACTCGGGTTTCCGTCCCACAGTCCCTCTCCAGTCTCATTCTCGGCCTCCTTCAGGCGTTCCCTGCGGCCCCTCCTCGGGGTGACCTCATCCCTTTGTGTCTCCACTGCTCCCACCAGCCGGCCCCTCCCTGCGCCCCGGCCGGGGCGCGGCTGCAGGCGCGGGGGGCGGGGCCGGCCCCCGGGCCCCCGGGGACCGCAGGGCGCGGCTCGGCTCCTCCCGCCCCAGACCTCGGGGAGGCCTCGGCGTCCCCGCAGCCCCGCGGGGGTTGATTTTAACGAATTTCCACGGGCTCTCGTCGGGGAGATCCTTGCATCTTTCAGGGCCGGGACGACGAAAGCATCAGCCGGTGCGCCCGGCGCGCCTTGGTGCAGCAGCCGCGAGGGGCGAGCGGGCTCCCTCCGCCCTCTTCTCATCCGTCGTCCTTCACCCCCAACCCGCAGCAGCTGCACGCTACGGGCACAGAGCTCTCTGTCGGGTCAAGGTTACACAGTGGGTGGGGAAAGAAGAGGAGCGAGAGCTGAGGCCATTGGAAGTCGCATCCTGGTCCCTCCCAGTGTTTCCTTGCTTGGGGGCTGCAGAGAGCACATTAATATTCCTCGAGCTGTTGGCTCCCGTGTCTCTACCACGGGAAGGGAAAAGAAAAGGCGGTGGCAGGAAGGTTCCTTCATGTCTGCAGGAAAAAGCCTTTGGAAAATAAACAGGAACGCCTTGTCGTTAGAATATAGCAGAGGAGAGAAAACCAACTAAATTCTGTGACAAGAGACAATTAACCTTTGTTATTATATATTTTTAAAAAAAGTTTTCTAGTCCTTCTGGAAGCTTTTTGTTTCCCAGGATGAAATGTAGGCTCCAGAGGCAATTGCAAATGAATTTCTTTTATGGCGGCTGAAGTGGGGGAGGGGTAAGAGGCGGTAAATGAAGCAAGTGAGAAGAGGTGAGGTGATTTCTGTAGGTATGGCCAAATTTAGACTTGGTGTAAGATTTTTTCCCTTTGCCTGTAAACACATGGCACTGGTACGTATTGGTGTGTTCATTCAAAAATATTGTTAAAAGATAATGTACAAAGAAAATTTAGGTGATACAAAGTATTTAACGATTCATGGAGTGGGCAGTCTCCCTTCCCAAGGGTCCAGGAAACTGCTAAATGGGCAGAAGTCAGGAAACTTCTAGGGTAGAGAATAAGGAATAGCAACATAAGTAATGTCCAGACCTGTAGAGATCCTTTATGAGTTTATTTGAGCCAAACCGATAATAATTGCTGGGAAGGAAAATCTCAATGAGTTAAGAAAATGCTTTGGAAAATGGGAGTTTTGTAACTTATTTTATACATTAGAATAAAAGGAGGAGACATAGGGGAGTTATGTGAAACCCACTGATGGTTTCAAAAAAAAGCAAAGTGGGGAAATCTCTGGGATTGGATAAAAAGCAAAATGGAGAGACATCTTTTACATTGGTGGATAGTAAACATTTACAGTACATGGAGATGGTATGAGAGCAACAAGATAACAATGAGGGGTTCTGCGGTCTCGCCATTTGGTGCTGGAAATTGTGACTTCAAAGGGTCTGGAAAAGATCACTGACATTTCAAAGTTATCTTAGATGCAAAAAGACAATAGCCAAGCTCACTTAAGATAAAGATTGACTTTTGTCCCAGGAAGGGACAGGCCTAGGATGTGACTAGCTGCCATGACCAGCTTTTAGATAAGAATTTTTTATGTTCAGATCATCCTATGTGGTTACTTTTGATCCCTAAGTTTGTAAGGCCCAAAATGCAGACCTCCTCTGACCTTATCAGGTTTCTATGTGGCCCCTTTTTTTGTCCATAGGAATGAGGAAGTAAGTATAGAGCTCAGAGTTGGCTTGGTGTTTGGGGATTGGCTAAATGGATATACTGCATTTCTGGTCAAGTGGAGCACTTACAGGGACATGAGAATTATTTTAAGTTTTGGTTTGCTGTCATGATACTCCTGGGGAAGAGTGGCTCCAAGTTGGGCCTAGAAATTAATTTCATCAGTATGTACTGAACACTTATACTGTGATGGACTTTGTTTCTAGCTATAAAACGACCTCAGGTCCACTTGAGAGGATAGCTGAAAGGAAGAGTAGGAGAGAGCCTGGGTGTCAAGTTCATTGAACTACTTAGGGCCCTGATGGGTCTCCAGCCCTGGAGTGGGATAACTGTGGAGAGACCTGGGAGAATGGAGGAGCTGAAAAAGAAGACCGTCCACACTGGCAAGGGCTGAGGGTAGGAAGCTGATGGGAGTTGGAGCTTCTCCTCCCTGTGTTCTGACCTCTTTTTCTTGCTGAAATAGGCTGAAACCCACTGTGGCAGAGAGTGAGTGAGTGATTTGCATATCTTATTTTTAGTAGTCTTGGTTTTTTTCTCCAACTAGGACAGTAGATTTCATTCAGATTTTCCACACAAACTGACAAATTTGGTTTTAAAAATTGTCAAGTAAGGTGTTCCTTTAGAATGCTTCTTTCTTGTAAAGGTTTTGGGGAAAGTGGGAGAAGGCCTAGCTTTTTGCTGACTGATGAATGATATGTTACTGCATTCTGAGAGGACTGGAGCTAGGTGCCTAAAGGAAGGTGGTGTCTGCTGTCTTATGAGGTGGATCATTACTAGTTCACAGAAGCATATGAGTGAAACCATCCTGAACTCTGCAGTCAAGAATCTCAGCACATGGGAGGCTAGCCAATAGACAAATTCTGTGTTCACTCTGTTTGGTGATCTTCCCTGGAGACTGGCACATTTGAGAAAGATCTTAACCTTATGATATATTCAATGTATGTAACTAATTTTAGAGGGTAGCAACAGAAGCAAAAGTGTATGGGGGTACCCTGTCCATGCCAGAGTAAGATTTGAGATCATGGTCTACTTCTCTGATGCTTTCTGTTTTAGGGAAATAGGAAACAGAATATATATGACCAAAATTTGCACACAATCAGGACTTTCATACTTTGAATGTTTAAGTCTTTAATTTCCCAGCGAATTCCTTTAATGCACAGACACAGCAACCTAGACCCAGAGAAGTGATGAGGCTAAAGTGATGAATATTTACAGTCCTGGTCTCCTGATATCTAATCCAAGGCTTTTGCACCTTTCTCTGCTTGCTGCTTATTTTCTGAGTTTTAGAAGAGAGGCTCCTCTGAAATTGTACTTTTCATTAAAGATATTCAAAAGGAACTGTGGATTTCCCAGGACAGGCGCATGTAGTCGGAGTGTTGCAGGCCAGTACATTTCACACTGTGATTTGTTAAAATTCAGATCCTGATGAGTAGGTCTGGGACAGAGAGTGCATTGCCATCCAGCTCTTAGCGGTACCAATAACACTGTTCCATGTGCCAAGCAGCAGAACTGTGATCCGCATCTTTCCTTCTTCCCTCCTTTCTCACTAATAAACAGCCCCGGGGATTTAGAGTTCCTCCCCTCCCCTATCCCTTCCCTCTGTTACCAGGTCACTGTGCTCCCTTAGCTAATCCAGATGCCTTTCACTGCTTTATCCTCACCCAGACTCAAGACTGCCAGAAATTGTCCCTAGAGACAGGTATCTTGAGCTGGAGAGTGTGATCTTTTGTCTAGTGAGATAGCACCTTCTAACTTGATTCCACAAAACCTTTCACACATAAGCAACTTGCTCAACTCTGATGGTTACAAAAAAAAAAAGTATTTTTTCCCTTTTTCTCTCTTACACAAGTGTCCTCCCAGCTGCAGCTTATTTCTCTCCTTCTGGGAGTGCAGCTGGCTTTCTGCTAGCTCATTGGCATGGCCTTTCAGCTGGGGCTCAGCAAATTTGCATTTCCCACTACTCCTGTCCTGCACTTCTCAGAAGCTGCATGTGATACCTAGGTTCAGGTTTGAGTGCCTTTGTGCACCATCTGAGTTCAGCAGTTAGCTAAGTGATAACAGGGCAGAGGCCCTTCTACAGCAGGGGAGTTTCAATGGTGACCATTTCTTAGTTACCTGAAACTTGCCTGCCTCAGAGGTGCCTTTCTTATAATAACCTGTACTCAGAAAAGAAACAGAATTTAATCCAAGCTATAGTACATATTCACCAGGCATTTATTGAGGCCTTACTCTGTGAAACAGTGATAGAGGCTGTCTAGTAGAGGGGTTGAGTGGGTGAGCACTAGTCAGACTGCCTAAATTGTCAGATTCTAACTCTACACTTACTAAATATGGAAATCCCCAAGTATTAGTTTTCTCATCAGTAAAAATAATAACACCTATGTCATCCATTATAATTATACTTATAATAATACCTTCCTCATACTTTTGTTATGAGATTTTCCATTGTTTAGGAGGAATTAACTTTCCTCTACCCTCAAAGTTTTTCTGGCTGGTCTAATAATCAGAGACTCATGAGACAGATTAGCAAGTGAAAAATGACAAAATTTAATACACACATATGTCAGGGAAAACCCACATATATCAGAGAGTCAGAGACCTCACATGTATGAGATATTGAGATAGAAAGGGAACATGGGTATATAAGACATTCTGAGCTAAGGAGGAGGTAGAGTAGTAAATAAAAGCTTGTCCTGTCATATAGATGGGTCCAAAGGGTTATCACTGATAATCTCTTATTATGGGCAGGACCCTAATTCAAGTTCTTATTGTAAGTTAAAAGGAGGAACTAAGTTTCTCTTGTGCTTGAAGCTAAAATAGCCTTTAGCTCAAATCAATCTGCATACCACAGAAGCACCTCTTGGGGTGCTCATTCCAAACCATGCAAAACACTTAGCCCAATGCCTGGCACAACGTGATTAATAAATGGTGTTCTCTCTAAGTGTCTTGAACTCAATTTCAATGTGGGGGAAGGGGTTTTCCCACACTAACAACAATTCTCCAGATACCCTATGGATGTCCTCCCATTCGACACAAAGGTGGCACTATCTACACGGAGATAGCATCAGATTCCATAGGTTCACAAGACTATGCTAGTTCCACAAGACTATCCTCCACTCGAAATGCCAGTTGCAAGCCAAGGCTGTTAACCTTTGTTTCTGATGACCAACAACAAGTTGGAGTTTCCCATGACCCCTCCAACCCAGGATGCTAGTTGCAAGTTCAAGTTGTTACCTACACTTCTTACCAATTAGCTGTAAATCAGAGGTTCCCACAACCCCCATCTTGGGTTCCATTGATTTGTGAGAGCAGCTCACAGTACTCAAAAAACCTGTTTACACACTAGATTAATGGCTTATTTTATATATATATATATATATATATATATATATATATATATATATATATAAATTTAAGTCAGGAACAGCCAGATAGACGAGCTGCACAGGACAAGTTGTAGGGAAAGAGCTTGGAGCTTTCATGCCCTCTCTGAGCCTGCCACTCTGCCTGCACTGCCACGTGTTCACCAACCCAGAAGCTCTCTGTGCCCTGTCCTTTTGGGGTTTTATGCAGGCTTGATAGAAGAAATCATTGGCCATTAGTATCCCAGCCCTTCTCCCTTCCCAAGAGGTCAGAAGTGGAACTGAAAGTTTCAGCTCTCCAAGCTCAGGGTTAGTTCTCCAATGAGGAGTCCTCCTCCTTAGGTGAATTCCAAACGTTATCTCATTAATATAACAAAGGTACTTTTATTGCTCTCACCACAGGAAACTCCTAGGGTTTTAGGATCTCTGTGCCAAAAATGAGGACAAAGGCCAAATATGTATTTCTTAATAAATTTCACAATATCACAGATTCTGTTATTAATAAGGCAATATTCCTGTCCTCAAAAAGTTCACAGAGTAATGGAGAGTTTGAGGAATAAGTACACTAATGATTGCAATGTAAAAACAAACAAACAAATGAAAGGTAAGGATGCAGTGAGGATTAAAGATAAAAGTGTCCCCTGCTCCAGAGATTTGGCGACTACAACCCCATAGGTTGAGAATAGTTTTTACATTATAAAGTGGTTGACAGAAAATCAAGGGTAATAGTATTTTGTTATACCTTAAAATTATATGAAATTCAAATTAAGTGTTCATATGTAAGGTTTTATGGAACACAACCATGCTCATTCATTTACATAGCATCTGTAGCTTATTTCACACTACGACAGTGGCACAGTTGTAACTGAGACCATGTTTATGGCTCTGTGCTATGACACAGCTGTGAAGATCCCCATTTTTTTTTTCAATTTCACAGTGCTGGCACTCATGGTGACTCTTTGGGTGGTTGTCGCACATCACATAGTTGTCTATGCATCAAGAAGAAGAAATAAAATTTTCATTGACCTCAAGACCTCAGAATCAGACTTCATATTTTTTCTTAATTTTTACCCAGTTCAGCTTAATTAGTCTGACTCAAAGATAGGGTTATTTTAAATCCCTGGGCAGCAGGTCCATATGTACTAATTCAAAAGTTGTAGAATTTACCTGCCTAGTTTTAAACACAGACAAGAGGTCATTTTCTCTCTTCGATGGCTCCAAGGGGTACAATGTTTCTCCTTGCAGAATCACAAAGTGGGAGGCGTGCTGGTTCTTTGTGCCATGATGAACACTGTCACTAAATTCCTCCAACAAGCTATATGGCATAAATAATATGACATTTCTGGGGAATTTAATCAGAGCAAGAAGTATGATTGATGTCCATAGTTCTGGGTGAATTTCTTTATCTGCCTCACTACAATTGTCAGGAAAATAACAGGAATATCTTAAGGAAAAGAAAATGTCTAATTCAGGAACTCTGGTTGGATTTAAATTCTCAGACTGAGGAATAAATCACAGAACCTGCTCTTTACCACCTGCTCAATCTTTTTTTCTGATAAGAATGCATAAAAGGGTGACTACTTAATTCATCTGCTTTTCTCATTTAATTAAATAGCCATAATTCCTGACTTGAGGTCCTGTCCCTCCCTTGAGGTCCTGTCCTCTCAGTGTTGGTTTCTCTGTTCTCCAATATTTTCTCTTTCCTGCTTTCAGAATTGATGAGAAATCTGGTGTCTGGGCTGTTCTTCGCATCTCAAGTGTGAATCTTCTCTGTCAAAATTTTCACAAGGAAAATGAGTCACGGCATCACCTGGGTGATGAAGTCATGATACCACAGTCCCTGCTTTGAAATGTTATTTGTACTTTTCTATTGCAAAGAGATTTTGAAAGGGGAAAGTGAAATTGTGGTGACAGGTCTGAAGCACAGCCTTGTAGACTTTCAGAGCTAGCCCAGCATTGGCAGCCACTGGCAGTGACAAAATCCTGCTCTATGTTCTCTTACTTCCCATTCCATTTTTCACCTTGTCCAAGAGCCTTGAGGGAAGAAAATCTAGGGTAATTTTTACCTCATGTGCAATTTGTACAACAGTATTTTGAGTTCAAATTTGGCTCTGCTACTTACTAGCTGGGTGATTTTGAGTAAATTACTTAATGTCCCTGTGCCACAGTCCCTCCATCTGTGATGTAATAGTACCCATTGCATAGCCCTGTTAGAATAAAATTAGTATATATAACATATTCAATAAATATATATTTGTGTGTATGTACATACATAAAACAAAATAATGTGCACAGATGAATATTTGACATATAGTACTATAGAATTTTTCAGTTTATTATTAGTATTATATTCTCCAGGGACCTGAGTGCATTTTATAGTCTTTACCTTTAAAAGATTTTTTTTTTAATTTAGAAGGGGCATTTATTATTTTTATGAAATGTACATAGTTCTGAAAAAATTCCTCCATGAGCTATCAGAGAAAGAAAACCATAAAATATTTATCAAATAATGCACCTAATCCCTACTCTCCAGAAAGTAGCAGTTTTCCCTTCATTTATATTTTCTCCTTCCAAGCAATTATTTATTAAGTTCTTAAGTATGAGGCACTTTACCAATATTATTTTTTAAAGTCAAGAAAATCTTGCACAGTAGGTTTTAGTATCCTAACAAAGGACAAAGAAATTTAATTCTAAAAAATTAGGTAGTTTACTCCATGTCACACATTTAAGCAGTGGCTGAGCCAGGATTTGAACTCAAATTGTTTGACCCCAAAGCTATACATATATAATCTATGAGGGCCAGTGAATGATGATTGAGGGATGAACAGATGCCAAAAACACAGAGAAGAGAGAGGAAGAAAGACAAGGATAATAACATCATGAGCAAATTTAGATTCAGCTAAGATTTACAGTGTTTTCTAGTGGCTCGTGTACTTGCCCTTAAATTGTCTAGCAGCTTGGAGATAGAAACCCAGTTAAAATGAAAGTCTGTTTGTCCTCAAACTGTGTGCCTTTTACTTGGCACCCACTCTCCCCAACGAAAAAATTCAATTGTTTTTTTTCTGTATGTGGAAGAATACAGCAACATATCTTCTAGAATCACCTGTGATTGATATAGAATATTAAGACGTGCAAATTAATGTCAATAGGTAGCAGTGTTCCTGCAAGATCACTCTACCAGCCATTTTATATAAATATGCATATTGTAAAGGCAGTATGTTTGCTGAGTAAGTGCAGTTTCAAGAATTACCTAGCTCCCGCTCCTGCCCCTAGTCCCTCTTTCACAGAGATTCTGGGGCCACCTTTGTCATAAGATCTGAAAGGTAGACCAATGCTGTCATTAAAAATACTTCAAATAGTCTTAGTACTGATATTAGGATTATTTCTTATTCAATGGCACTTTTTGTGTTTAGTGTTAAATTCTTAGATGAATTCTCTGGTTTCTTAAAATGTAGGAGATTGGAGCCTAGGTTTAAGATACATTCCACCATTTGTGGGGCTTTTGCCAACCTGTTTCTTTATTTTACAGAAAGGATAGCACACTTGCTTGGCCTATTTCATCGTAGGTCCTTGAGGAACAATTTTATGAAGTTAAAAGTACTTTATAACCAGTAATATAAAAATTCAAGCTAGTGGATTTTTTGTTTTGTTTTGTTTTGTTTGTTTGTTTGTTTTTAAATGGAATTCCAAGGTTTTTTTATTTGACTAGGCTTTGTGATGACATGCACGCTGGTGACACATATTTTGTACCCTAACTAGGTATTAGGCAAAATACTTGGTGAATTGAATGGAGTAGAAATCCCAAATCATGAGGCCCCCCTCTTCTCAGGACCAGATGCTCCTAAACTAATCCCTCACAACATTTCTGGCAGCTGTATCAACAGCTTTTATGCGACGTGAGTAAATAGAGTAAGTCTCAGACCCTGCACAGGCAGTCGTTTTACTGTCTGTGTAAAGGATACCGCTAGATCAGTGATGTAGGTATATGAAATAGAAGCGAAATGAGATTTTTTTTTGTGGGGTAAGGGGTTGTCAGATGGAAAGCATATATTTTTACAATGAATAGACTTCTAGTTTAAGTAGATTTCCATCGACAAGATACTGGACCATGTGGAGATCTAGGGATGGATAAAAGAATTAGGGTGTGTTAGGTGGTAAGGAATAGGATTGTGATTTATCATTGACAGTGTAAACAGATCTGCCCCCTTCCCAAGGATAGGAAAGAACTGGATTAAGTATTGTGGCACATTTTAGACAGTTTTCTGCTTATCTCTTTGAGGACAGATAGCTCAGTAGTACTGTAAAGTTAAGGACCTCTACTCTCCTTCCCCTGGGTGGGGATCCTGGCAGTCATGGAGATGAATAAGGTCTCACGGCCCCACCCCCCTGGGTGTTTATCTTATTAACATGTCTTGACTTAGTTTAATGATAATATAGAAATTACTCTGAGATGATATCGTTGATGTCAGTGATCACAATGAGAGAAATAGTAGCAGCTACCCCGTTTTGAGCATGTACAATATGTCAGGAACTGTGCTAGGAACTTTATATACATTAACTCGTTTAATCCTTAGAACAACCCAAAGATATAGTTCTGATAAGAAAATCGAAGCTGACTTGCCCAAGATCAAGAGCTGGTAATTAAGTGGCAAAGCTGAGATTCAAACCTATACACCTCTTATTCTTCAGCCAATGCTCTTATATACCAGAGAATATTAGCTTCCCACATTCTATTTTAAAAAAGCACTGGATGAGAAATGGGATTGGGGGTGGGCTCCATCATTTAGAAGCTGGATAAACTGGGCCCCTGTATGTTCCCTCAACTGTCTCGATTATAAACAGGCACAGTGATGTGTTCCTCTAATGATTATGATGATGTTTGAATTGACATAACTGTATGTGCTGTCCAGTCATAAATGTAAAAGATAGAGGGATATGACTGCTAAAGAGTGGCTTGATGAAGACCCCAAGCATTAGATTCCCAGAGAAAAGCAAGGACAGCTAGCCAGTTAGCTGGGTGCTGCCCATATACATGCTCTCTGATCACTAAGATAGTGTGACATGTAAGTCACTTACCTATAAATAAATATTTTGGAGGTATCAATTATGTACCAAAACTATTTGAGCTACCAAGACTTTGAGGGTTGTACAAAACTGACAAGGTCTCGCTCTCAGAAAGTTTATATTCCAAAAGAAGACTTAGTTAATAATGAAATAAAAATATACGTTAGGTGATTCTAAACATGAAGGAGGAAAAGCAAGGTAAGTAGTCCAAGAATGACAATATTTGGGGAAGGGCAGTATTTAGAGTGGATGAGGAAGGTCTTTCTTGTTCATTCATTCATTGAATAAAGTTTATCAACTACTACTGATTCAGAATGTAACTTAATGTTAGAGGCTAAATTTAAAAAATAAATTGATAATCACTATTCAGTATAGTAGGAAGAATATAGTAATTTAAATAAGTACTTATTGTGTCCTGTATTCCTGAGCATCCAACAAGAAATGTTTTGGGGTGTTTTACCCAGAAGGAAGAGTTTTCTGCCTGGTTCCCTGGATTTCTCTTCCTGCTGGTTGGCTCTGAGCACCTTCTCCAGCAGCTCAAGCTGTGGTTTGCTTTTAGGGACTCTCAACTGAGAGGAATTTACCAGTGATAGTAATACAAGGGGCTATTTTCTGGTATGCTGCTTTTCTGTCTTCTCCCAGATGTATTGGTGCCCCGCTGTTCTTTCTCCAGTTGATAGCAGAAGAAGCCTCACAGTTCCTCTCATGTCTTCATGTGTGATTTCAGCCTTTTCAGCAGCCTGATGAGGAATCCTTCCCTTTTTCTTCCCAGTTCAGTGGCCACTATAGGCACAGACACCTCTCCAAGACCAGGGTTTAGTGTCTCCCTCGCATTGCCCACCTTATTCTCCTTTGAGCGTGCCACTTGTAGAGGTAGTGAATGCTTGTAAAGGTTGTGAAAACTGGGAGAGATAGTGAACAGGCAATGCTCGTCAGAGGATCTGCTCTACTCAAAAGGGAAGCCTCTTTCTCCCAGAGCTGACTCTCACCATTGTTGACTTGGGCATTAGTGACTTTGACCTTGATTCAGTCAGGTGACTTATACCTGTCTGTACCGTTCCTACCCAAAGGCCTGAAAGAGTTTAGTTACATTATTCTGTCCATCATGTGCCCTGATAGATACACCAGCATTAAAATATGTGCTTCATCTCAATCCCAGGTTTCTCAGAGTCCCAGTTTGTGGAAGGGCAGCTTCCTTCCTTAAACAGCTAACTAGTTATCCCAGATTATATAACTTTAGGCCCTGCGATTTATTATGAGGATTAAGTATAAATAGAGGGAAGGAGAAAGCCCCTAATTATCCCCCATGAGCAGCAGAAATATATATTTAAAAAATTATTTGATTGATATGACTACAGACAATCCATAGGTATGATGAACAAAGTCATTTTCTTTATCTTAGATTTATTGACATTTCAAGGTGCTTTTATAATTACTATTATCATAATGTTATTTCTATACTTTTGTGTCTTCTCTCTTTGTCTGAACCCTGCTCATTCATTTCCATAATTGATTTTTGTGTTCAGCCTCACTGTATGAAGTCAGTTATTCAGTTCAGTGTTGAGGAAACACGTATTTGTCTTAATCAGATGCTCTTGAAGTCTATCACTGGGAAGTAAAGAATTTTAACAAAGCTGACAAAATGGAATCTAAGACATCTTTGCCTAGCATCATCTTTCTGAAATTACATGAATTGAGATGTTTAAATTTGGATTTATTCAACAAATATTAATGAGCATCTACTGTTTGCCAAACACCATTCTAGGAACTGGATATTCAGCTGTGACAAAAACAGAAAAGGTCTTTCATATGCTGACTTTTGTCTGTTAGAAGGTGCCAATTATAATATGCCTTTTTCCTTCTCTCTATTTGTTCTATGAGACAAATAAAGTTACAGATATACAAAATCAAATAAAAGATAACTTTTTTTAGGTTTTCCATGAATGACTTCTTTTTTATATATAAATTTATTTATTTAAATTAGTTTCAAGTTTACGGTACTTTGGTTAGACATCTATAATGTTCATGAAACAATCCTTCCCAATTGCTCCCTTTCTCTCCTGGCCCTCCACTTAGCCATCATATTAATGCTAACTGCATTCCCTCTGCCATGCTTCCCATCCCCATGCCCAGAAATCAACTACTAATTCGTACTTCTTTAACCCTTCACCCTATTCTCTCAGCCTCCAACACCCCTCCCCTCTGTCCATCACCAAATTGTCCACTGTATTTGTGAGTCTGTTTTTGATTAATTTGTTCTTTTTATTCCTTAGATACTGCATATAAGTGAAATCAGATAGTATTTATCCTTCTCTAACTTACTTCACTCAGCATAATAACCTCTAGGTCCATCCATGTCATTGTAAATGGTAGAATTTCAATTTTAATGGCTGAGTAATATTCCATTATATATATGAACCATAATTTCTTTTTTTAAAATTTAGTTTATTGGGGTAACATTGGTTAATACAATTATATAATATTCAGGTTTACATTATAATTTGACATCTGTGTATTCTGTTTGAACCATAATGTCTTTATCCAATCATTTGTTGATGGGCACTTAGGTTGCTACATATCTTGGCTATTATAAATTGTGCTGCCATGAATATTGGCGTGCATAGATCTTTATGAATTATTGTTTTTGTTTTCTTTGGATAAATACCCAGAAATGCAATTGTTGGGTCAAAAGGTATATCTATTTTTAATTTTTGAGGAACGTTAATATTGGTTTTTACAGCAACTGTACCAATTTGCAATCCTACCGACAATATATAAGGGTTCCCTTTTCTCCATATCCTCATCCTCGCCTGCACTTGCTGTTTTTTGATTTTTTGATGATAGCCATTCTGACAGGTATGAAGTAATATCTCATCGTGGTTTTAATTTGCATTTCTCTGATGATTAGTGACCTTGAGAATCTTTTTCACATGTCTGTTAGCTGTCTGTATTTCCTCTTTGGAGAAGTATCTGTTCAGGTTTGCCCATTTTTTAATTGGATTGTTTTTTTGTTGTTGTTGAGTTATGTAAGTCCTTTACAGATTTTGGATATTAACCCCTTATCAGATGTATCATTAGTGAATATATTCTTCCAAACAGTTGGTTGTCTTTTTGTTTTGTTGATGATTTTCTTTGCTATACAAAAACTTTTTAGTTGGATGTATCCCATTTGTTTAGTTTTTCTTTTGTTTCCCTTGCCGAAGGATATATATCTGAAAAAAAATTCTTGTTAGTAATATCAGAGAGTTTACTGCCTATGTTTTCTTCTAAGAGTTTTATGGATTCAGGTCTTACATTTAAATCTTTAATCCATTTTGAGTCTATTCTTGTAAATGGTTTAAGAAGATGGTCCAGCTTCTTCTTCTTCTTTTTTTTTTTTTTGCTTGTATCTGTCCAATTTTCCCAGCACCATTTACTGAATTTAATTGTATATTCTTTCCTCCTTTTGTCATATATGAAGTGAGCATATAGATGTGGATTTAATTACTGTACCCTTGTAGTATAGTATAATACTATAGGTAGTGTGATACCTCCAACTTTGTTCTTCTTTCTCTTTATCTTAGCCATGGCTATTCGGGGTTTTTTATGGCTCCATATAAATTTTAGGATTATTTGTTCTAGCTCTCTGAAAAATGCCATTGGTATTTTGATCTATAGATTGCTTTAGATAGTATGCCCATTTTAACAATGTTGATTCTTCCTACCCTTGAACAGGGTATATGCTTTCATTTATTTGTATCTTCTATTTCTTTTTTCAATGACTTATAATTTTTTAAAAACAGGTTTTCTACCTTCTTGGTTAATTTGATTCCCAGGTATTTTATAGTTTTGACACAATTGTAAATGGGATTGTTTTCTTAATTACTCTTTCTGAAAGTTCATCATTGGTGTATAAAAGTGCCACTGACTTCTGAATATTTATTTTGTAACCTGCTACTTTACTGAATTAATTGATCAGTTCTAACAGTTTTCTGATGGAATCTTTAGGGTGCTCTATATAGTATCATGTAATCAGCAAATAGCAAGAGTTTTACTTCTTTCTTTCCAATTTGGATGCTTTTTATTTATCTTTCTTGTCATCGCTGTGACTAAGACTTTCAATACAATGTTGAAGGGGAGTGGTGAATGTGGGCATCTTTGTCTTGTTCCTTATCTTACAGGAAATACTTTTAGCCTTTCTCCATTGAGTATGAAATTAGCTGTAGATTTGTCATATAAGGCCTTTATTATGTTGACGTTATGTTCCCTCTATGCCCACTTTGCTGAGAGTTTTTATCCTAAATGGGTGCTGGATTTTGTATAATGCTTTTTCCTGCATGTATTGATATGTTCATATGGTTTTTATCTTTCAAATTTTTAATGTGGTGCATCACATTAATTGACTTGCAGATATTGAACCAATTTTGCATTTAGGAATAAATCCAACTTGATCATGGTGTATGATATTTTTAATGTATTGCCAAATTTGTTTTGCTAATATTTTGTTGAGGATTTTTGCATTAGTGTTCATAATGGATATCAGCCTATAGTTTTTCTTTTTTGTAATGTCTTTGTCTAGTTTTGGAATCAAGCTAATGGTGCCTCATAAAAGGAGTTAGGGAACCTTTCCTTTTCTTGATTTTTTTTGGAATAGTTTGAGAAGAATAGGTGATAATTCTTCTTTGAATGTTTGCTAAAATTTGCCTATGAAGCCATCTGGTTCAAGACTTTTGTTTTTGGGGAGGCTTTGATTACTAATTCTTTTTCATTGATGGTAATCGGTCAGTTCAGATTTTCTGTTTCTTCTTGACTCAGTCTTGAGAGATTGTATGTTTCTAACAATGTGTCCATTTCTTCTAAATTATCCAATTTGTTGGCATATAATTGCTTGTATTCTTTTCTTATGATTCATTGTATTTCTGTGGAGTCTGTGGTTATTTCTCTTTCATTTCTGATTTTATTTATTTGAGTCCTCTCTTTTTTCCTTGATGAGTCTGGCTAAGGGTCTGTCAATTTGTTTATCCTTTCAAAGAAGCAGCTCTTGGTTTCATTAATCTTTTATACTCTTTTTTTCTGGACTCTATTTCATTTATTTCTGCTCTGATCTTTATTTCCTTCATTCTATTCACTTTGGGCTTTGTTTGCTGTTCTTTTTCTAGTTTTTTTTTTTTACTGAACTTTTTCTTGTTTCTTGAGGTAGGTCTTTATTGCTATGAATTTCCCTCTTAGGACTGCTTTTGCTGTGTCCCACAGATTTTGAGTCATTGTGTTTTCATTTTCATCTGTCTCTAGGTATCTTTTGATTTCTTCCTTGACCTCATTAATAATTCATTCATTGTTTAGTAGCATGTTATTGAGACTCCATGTTTTTGTGTATTTTCCTTTTTTTTTTTTTTGTAGTTGATTTCTAGTTTAAAAGGTAATTCTTTTGTTTGGGAGATGGGTTTGCCAATTGTATTTTATACTGTGTTAAATATGACACCTCACATTCTTTTGAAAGCAGGTGGGCTATACGTGTTGAATAAATATAAAAATGAGCTGAAGACCTATATTTTGAACCCTAGCTATTATTTGAAAAGCTAATATTACTATTGTAATTTTCAATATGGGATATTTTGTTTTCTTATATAGTAAGTCAATCAATGAGCATTTCTTGCTCACTGATTATAACTCTGGAGCTGTGGCAATATGCCACTCTCTTCAATTGAAAGGGAAAACCAAGCTCCCTTACTACCGCTCTGTCAGGATTTGCAAGGTGACTCTCGATGTCTCACATTCCCCTGAAGAATTGATTAGTCATTACATATTTGTGCTCCCACCTGCCCAAGAACTAAAAGAGGACTTTTTATTGGACTGAAAATTAAAGTTTAAAAAAGTGATGACAATTCTTGACAAAAGCAGAGCAGTTGTATTGTTTCTACCTGCATCCCGCTCCCTAGCCCCTCACATTGTAGTTAGATCTTTAAACCAGATTGAGTGTTGAGCAACCCTGTGCATCCCTGCCCTGCCTATTCATCTTTTAAATGACACTTTCTTTCCCACAAATGCCAAGAAACCTAAAGGCAGTTCATCTATAGAACTGAAGGAGTTGATCTTTCCTCCTTTCTCGCCTCCATTTCACTGGATATCTGATCTTTGACTAGGTTCAAAGAAAGCACAGAAGCTCCTCTGTAAACTTCTTTAATACTTGGACATTTTCTCGGAAGTATATGCTATCAACTATTCTTAAAATGAACTATACTTAAAAATTTAGTGAAATTTTCTGATGAAATTAAAAATTAATAATTTTTGATGAGATTAATAATTTCAACAAATGAATAACAAGAAATAGACTGAGTCATAACTAGCTATTTGTACCATTTCATATATATCCACAAATACTTTCTTTTGCTTCCTTTATGGTCTGTATAAGATTCTGATAGGCATGCCAAAGACAGTATGTTAAAGAAAACTTTGCTTGGGATATCTCCAATCTTTTAATTTTGCTTCTCAGAAATATTTTTTGTTTAATCAAATTGAAAAATTTGGTTTACTAAAGATATTTCTAGAAAGAAGAATTGGTGTACATTAATGATATTTTAAAAACATTTAAAACTCAATCCTGCTTAAGAGAAAATGTGAAGTATTATAATAGTATTTATGGCTGGCAGAAGTAGATATAAGGCCAAGTTTTTCTGTGGTTAGAATGTTTAGGTATTTCTATGAGAACTGGAAAACATTAAATGAAATGAGTTGTCCCAGTTGAATGGATGATGTTATTTTAATTTTAAAAGTCAGGTGTTCAAGAATTTTTGCCTAAGGTTCTTTTGTAACATAAAGAATGTAAATGTTTGGACATCTTAGAATGAGTTCTAAGTTTCCACTCCTCCCACTCCCAGAGGGAAAGGAAACTATTAACCAGAGAAAAAATGTTGGGTTTATTAAAAATACTTATTTTTGACTTTTTTATCTATAATTCTTCAATACTGATGAAAATTATTATCCTTTCATTTATTGGATTTAGAAATTTTGACTAGGTTCCAACAAGTTAATCTAATGGTATACCCTTCATCTTCTTCAGACTAATAGTCATCTATGATTTTAGCCTTAGTAGAAAAGTAAAGATTTTATACAGCTTGGTTTCCTTTAACACTTAATAAATTACAGAACTTCCAAATATATTGGTCAGTAAAAATATTAAGCTACATCATTGAAGATTTCTGAAACATTATTGTAACTCTTAATGATGCTCTTCCTATGTATAATACACTTCCTACATATAATATCTTCTTTAATGAATTCCCAGACAGCAACAACCCTATGTAAAAATGAAAGAATTTTGGAATTCGCTCAAGAAAACATCAGAGCTCAGCACAAAATTTATTTGTGGCAAGGCTGAATTTAAAAAATAAATGTATCTTAATGAAACTTGTGAATTGACTCTTTAGCCACTAAATACCAGGATCCCCTTTTAATGGACCTTCTCTTTCTATAATTTGCATATTTAGTCTATTTGCCTTACTCTAGAAGATGGGTATAGAATCAGGTGCCTACTGTGAATTCCTGGTAAGTTATTGATTGTTAAAGTACTACAAGGTTATTTTTAAAAAGCATATTCAAAAAATAATCCTGTGTGTCCTGTGTGGGTAGTTACAGTATCCATGCTCACTAGAACATCTATAATGCCTCGGATAGGTACTCAGTATTGTTAAATGAATAGATAAATGAGAATATTGACAGTATGCTTTATGGATTATCTATTAAAGCATAGAACAAGTAGTTACAGGTCACTGATGCAATCAAATTGAACTTGGGGTGAGGAGAGAGGGGAGAGAGCCTGAGTTCAAATATAAGTTGAGCCACTGACTGATTCGTTTGCTCTATCCTTTTAGGCAAGTCCATTTTCAGGGCTGCCACAGCTTTTTCTTTTAGAAACAGAAAGGGTTGTGCTGAGTGCACTGAGTGATCTGGTTTCCCTGGGCTCACAAGTCGTTTGTCTTAGGTAAGCTCTTCTATTTCTAGTTGAGAAAAGGTTTGTGTGTCCTGACGTCTTGGGGTTAGTAGTGTGGCAGCCAGTGTTGGTGAATGTTCTTTTTCTCCTTATCTCTTCTCTCAATGAAATACATTCCCAGTCTAATTACTTCTAGCACTGTGAGAAGAATTATACTTGTAGTTTAAGCCATGTTAATAGAATCAGTTATAGCTCCAAATGAAAGACACACACACACACACACACACACACACACACACACACACACACACACACACACACAATCTGGTACTGTCTAGCTTAAGACCCAGTGTTTACTAACATATTTTTGTGTCTGGATGCCTCTGTTCAACCACTTTAGTCTGACCTCATCTTAGGCTGATTTCTTCCCTTCCCTCCCCTTCTCCATCTCTTCTATGCTCTCTTCCCTCCTCTCTCCTCACCTCTGCTCTCTCCTTTCCTCCTCTCCCCTTCCTTACCTTCCTTCCTTTCTTTTCCCCTTCTCTCTCTCTCTCTCTCTCTCTCTCTCTCTCCATCTCTCTCTCTCCCCATCTGAAAAATTTGTAATAGTTGTCTTTTCCCAACCAATCTCTAAAATCCAGTTTCCCTTAATCTCTAATGATGTTAAGTGGTCCAGCCATTCCTCCAAAATGGTGTACAAGCCTGAGGAGTACACTGAACACCTCTTTGGGTGTATCCACCCATCTGGGTACCTGGCTCTTACAGAACCACCTTACCTTCTTTCTCCTAACTCTGCTCTTTTATCATTTTCTTTCTTCCTGCTCACCTCTTCCTCACTTTGTATTCCTTATACTCCTGGATTATTCAGGTGAGCCTGGTCCCAAATCTTGGCATCCAAGTCTAGTCTGAGCACTTTTAAATAGTCATTTTAATATAGCTGCTGTGTACAGAAGCTTATGTGCTGATCATCTAGAAGTTGAAGTAGAAGATGATCTGAGAAATTGAAGGGGTGAGGGGAGAATTGAGAGCAGGTCTTTCTTTATTCATGAAAACTTTCTGTATAACATGCAAATTCTCAGCTTCCTTCTTTATGTGTTTTCCAGGTTTTTAAGAATTTCATCTCCTTTGCTTTATGTTCTTAATGGGGGGGAGGTCTAAAATTATATGTTTCTTGAGTCACCAGAGGGTCTTTTCTGCACACCTGCTCACTGAAATAATTGTTTTGTCTACTTCCCAAGGAGCAGTATGTGTATTAAAGAACTACTTGGAATCAACGCCCAAGTGCAGATGTCCTGTCATAAGATGGTGCCTCATTCAGAAAACTCAAGATAGAGTAAAAGAAATCAACAACATCTTGGCTCCATTCACAACTGTTAATTTAACAGGGTTATGCTTCCATCTCTGAGCAGAGAGCTCCTGGCAGGGACAGCTGCTCCTGTGCCCCAGATTGTCTGGTGTGTGTCCCAGTAGGAGTCACCAAGAGCAGCAGGATAGCAGGAAGGTGGTAGTGCATCATCAGAGAACTGAGCAGTGTGGCAATGTGGTGCTGGGAGAGGGAGTAGGATGTGCCTCTGTAAAGTGCTTTTCATCCACTCCTTTCTTTGTATGGACACATGTGCAGTTAACTGAGGAAGAAAAAAAACTTGTCTTGGCTTTTACTGGAAAACTGTCGGTCCTGCTTTTACTCTCACATAGCTTATTTTCAAAAATGACATTGTATATCCACTAACATGTTGATGGACCTACATAATGACAGGCTCATATGCTTGTCCAAATTGTGTCAAACAGGCCTACATCATGATTAGCTGGATCTAGGTCACTGGGGCAAAGCTGGTATGACAGGTGGAAAACATACCATGTGTTGGCCCGCTATGGCTTACCTCCTAAAGTGGAGCAAAGGCCAGAGTCCGGCCAAGGTCAAGATTGGGGCCAAGCACAGGGTTTGTTACTTATTATCAGTCTTTTGAAGGAAATTTGCTGCATTCTTCACTGTTTTATGTCACCAGCACTTAGAACAATTTTCCCTAAAGTGAACAAAAATTATGTTCTCCAAATTTGAAGGAAGCAATGAATGGAGACTACCAGTAATCATGTTGGGGCACCATGATGAGCAGTGGAGTGATATAGAATTTTATGTACTTGTCTATGTGTTTCTTTCCATGTCTATACCTTCCATTTCTATCTTCTCATAATTTCCTTCTGGATAGAAAGTTATTTGCAGCATGCTATATTGTAAATGTTGCAATCAAATGCTAAACTTTTTGTGTTCTAGTTAGTGTCTTGCTTTTAGTAGTAGAATGGCTCTGTGGATGCTACTATAAAACCAATTTTAGGTTTAAGTTTCTTTGGAAATAAGAAATTGCAATATGGTGACTGACTATATCCTGCTCTTTCAAAAAGTGGAAACAGTGTTTTTAATTTTTTTGAACTTGATAATAATGACTACTTTCCGTCTTCAAATTTTGAAGGTCTGGTTGTTGATTACTGGTGGTGGACCACACACAGCCAGGGAATTAGACATCATTTTGTGACCAGCATTCTGAATTGTCACATTCTGAACAAAACCTTCAAAGCCCTGGAACTCATTTTCTTGTTGCACAAAAACCCTGATGGAATTTGTTTTCTAAACTCTTACCATACACTTTGCCCCAAATTTATTGATTTCTTGACCAGAATTAACCAAAATCTTGGGTAAAAATAATCAGACTTTGCTGTAAGTAATGTTTTTTGAAATCATGAATTTTGCAGAGTTCCTCTCAGAAACCGTGAAAAAGCATAAACTTTTAGATTTATTTGATTAAAACCTAGGGTGAATGTGATTTGAATTATCAAAGAACTTTTATAGAAAGGGCCGTTTTAATTATGGTAATGGAGAGACATTGAGCTGGGGAAAGGAATACATATAAAATAATGCCAATGATTCTGGAAGGCCAAAAGTACATGAGTTTTTCCCATTAAAAAAAAAAAAAGTTTCTCTATTCAATTCTCCATCGTGGAGAAAAAGGAGGCTTGATTTGAATTTCTGCACTATTGTTGATTTCTATGCCTGGCACAGAATAAATAATGCAACAAATATTTGTTGAATGCCGTGATTTGCAGGGGGGAAAAAACAGAAAACAAAAACCTCACTCTATGTCCTCTTCCTCCCCTCTCCCCCCAACCCTTTTCTCCACAAAGGTTGAAAAAAATGATGAGGACCAAAAGATCGAACAAGATGGCATCAAACCAGAAGATAAAGCTCATAAGGCTGCGACCAAAATTCAGGCTAGCTTCCGTGGACACATAACAAGGAAAAAGCTCAAAGGAGAGAAGAAGGGTGATGCCCAAGCTTCTGAGGCTGAAGTGAGTGAGAAGAAGGATGAAGTCCCTGTCGCTGATGGCGTGGAGAAGAAGGAAGGAGAAGGTCTCAAGACCACTGAAGCGGCCCCAACCACTGGCCCCAAGCCCGAGGAGCCTGGCAAAGCAGGTGAAACTGCTGCGGAGGAGAAGAAAGCGGAGAGCGCTCCTGATGCTGCGGCCGAGCAGGCGGCCCCCCAGGCGCCTGCCCCCTCGGAGGAGAAGGCCAGCTCTGCTGAGACAGAAAGTGCCACTAAAGCTTCCACCGACAACTCGCCGTCCTCCAAGGCGGAAGACGCCCCAGCCAAGGAGGAGCCTAAACAAGCCGACGTGCCTGCTGCTGTCACTGCTGCTGCTGCTGCTGCCACCACCCCTGCTGCAGAGGATGCTGCCACCAAGGCAACCGCCCAGCCTCCAACGGAGACTTCGGAGAGTAGCCAAGCGGAGAAGATAGGTGAGCAACTGCGAGGGTCAGAGGCCGTGGGTGGGCAGCCCAGGAGGGCCTATTTGGAAAGCCAGGCCACCTGGGCCATCAAGGGAGAGGGGAAAAGTCTAGAAAGCCATTTTCAGAAAATTAAGGAGGGTTGTGCTTAATTCCTCAAAGTGGCGGGACTAGGAACTGACTCTGGCCACTTATATTCCCAAACATCTCCAAGACTGAAAGAGAACGCAGGCAGGTCTGTACTAGATAGATCTAGCAATTATCTTGTTAATTGGATTGGCATAAACAGTAAAACTAAGTAATCCTGTATTTTTTTTTTAATATTCTGCACGCCAGTTATGCTTAGTTTAGTAAGTAATTACTGAGGCCACATATATTTTATGGATGAGAATTAGCTAATGTGATTATTTGGCTCTAGGAAGTGCCTGTTATAAATACAGCCAACTCCTTATTGATTCAGATGATCTAGTTTATGAATTGCCGGCAGCAAAAACATAACCTCAGACCACTTTTCCCTTATCCCACAATATGTTACTGTGCTTTCTCCCCACCATCAATTGGTGAGTCGTGTGCGTATGTATGTGATGCTCAGAGAATATTAATTGTAACATTAATCGGGGTCAAACTAATTAGGAAAATAAGACTGTTGAAGTTGCCAAAAACAAATGAAAAACCCCAAATATAGAACATGTTGTGAAGTCAAACATAAATTATCATTTTATTTTTGAAAACGCTACTTTCTACCACACGCATAAATAATTGAGAATTGACTATGATTACCAGAAGGTTCTGGATTCCCTTTAGTTTGAAGCTCTTACTTGAAAATTAGAGTCTTTTCACTATTATTGCTTGGAGAGCCTGTACAGAATTGAAATAGAGAGTTCTCAGAGCAAGTTAAATTTAACAGACCTGATCCACAGTCAACAGCCTCCAGGGACTTTCTCTTGCCTCATATGAGCGATGAGCAGTTTTCAGCCCCAAAGACCTTAAAGGTGAAGTTGCTTCAGTGCCAGTTTAAAAGGTTGGATTTACCCCTTTAGAACTTTATGGACTTAACCCTTGATATACCCAAGGACCCAAATGTAGACTGGACCACGTGTGCCCTTGGGAAAAGATTTACTCCACGGGAACATTCTGGAAAATGTTTTGGCCTCTGACTGTTAGATTGAGAAAGTAATTATTGGACATTAGCTTTGATTTTCATTTCTCTAAATTAGGTACTCGAGTTTGGAAGATGATTATTTTAGATATTTTCAGGTCTACCTCTTTCATCTTACCCCAAAATTCTGTAAGAAGCCAGATTATATTATTAATGTTATTAGCATTCTCTAGCTCCAGACAAATCACACACCTCTTTCTATCAGTGACTCATTTAAAATTTTTATTCTAACTACATACCTGCCCCAAGGGCAGGCCTTGGGGTTAAGAAAATGAGAATTTTCCCTGGAAAAGGTAAGGTATGTGGTAAACAAAACAAACCGTGTTAACTACTTTTCTTGAGGTTAAAGATTCTAGCCTCAGATATGATAGCTGGAAATCACTTTGAGTATAACAGACTACCTATTGTGTCATTTTCATAAATCTTAGGAATTAATCCTGCTTTTTACAATATAGAAAATTTATGACATTGCTGAGACCATCTTTTTAAAATGGAATTTCTAAAGTCGTGAGCATAGACAGAAAGACATGATGTGATTTTAGGTATACCATCATGTTTTGGATTAATAAAAAGGACTGTTATTAAATCAATAAAAAGGCTAAAATCTAACATATGTTTAAGAACATTTAGTTTTATTATTTTTCAAGGTATGATAATCCAAATGAATAAAGTATTTTATGTAGTACATGCTCAACAAATGTCAAAAATGAATGAAAATTGACTAGATTTAATTTATAGATATTTTATTCACTCATTCATATAATCTTCTAACAACCTTTCTTATTTTAAATCAAATACTCATTTATTTGATTTAAAATGTGTCTGGTCAGTGAAAACAAATTGTGCTCTGTCCTAAATTATATGAATTCCAACTGAAAAACATTTCAATTGGTCTGATTTTATTATGTGCATTGAAAGGTGATTGAAGGGGTAGGTAAAGTTTAACTTGAAGGTAATCATAAATGGCAATTTATTTTACATTGTTTCTGAGCTTTGGCTAAGTATTGTCCTGTGGGTTAGATCCTGAAATGCTGCCTGTAGTTTCTTTTTGAACTGATTTGTCTATTAGCCTTGCCTGCTATATGTGGCAAGCACAAATTACCCAGGTATGGTGAGGTTTGTGGAATAATAGAAGCTAGAGGTGACAAGGAAATCGATCAAAGCATCTCTGGCCCAAATTCCCAGGGACCCTGTATGGCATTTTTCTCTATCTCCCATGGGATTTTTTAAATCCAGGCTCTATTGTTTGGAAATAGATGGTTATCTTGGGTTGCTTTAGGGTTTTATGACTGCCTAGAGGGATAATTTGAGACAGTGGAGTGGGGCTAGTGAGAACAAGTCAAAAGAGAAAATTCAAGACACTAATTTCTGTCAGTTAAGAGGGTCAAAAATTTCATACAAAATCTGATGTGCCCATGATATACTCGTCCTTTTTAAAATACATATGGAAATGTTTTGTAAATTATGAATTGGTTATTTATTTTACTTCTTTTTCTATTTGTGGGCTTGTTACAGGTGGACACCATTTGCAGTAGGAGGCTTGGAGTTGATTGTTTTTTCTTTATTTTTTTAAAATTTTACCCTCCAACTATATCTTTGTTTTGTCATTGTCTGCCCATCTTTTAATATGCCTATGACCAAAAGATTTTAGAGGATTTTTATGCTGATTCCTTTATTGGAAGAGGAATATTTAGGCATCTCTAAGACACTGCCTTCCTTCAGCCACGAGGATAGAACTGGCAAACCTCCTTTAATGGTCATGTGATTAGTGTCTCTTCCTGAACGGTGTCACTGTGCCCATTGGGCTCTCAGAGAAATCTTTCTCTTTTATGTCTCTTTTTCTCCATGATATCCTTTTGATTTTTCCCAGTAGAAGACTTCAAGGTTTCTGCTGTGGCCATATTCGGTGATTTAGTATTACCATGGTAGCACATCCAGGTGGCTAAAAATCAGAGATGTACTTGAATACACTAGTAGGAAGTATCACCCTGAGTTACCTTAAATTTTCTATCTGTTGATCTTGGCAGTATTTTATTTTTGTGGTCTCATTATCTCTTTCTAATTGGGTCATTAACAGTGATCTGAGAAAGAGGGGGTTTTTATTTGTCATTCTCTGAATAAAAAAATTAACCTGATGTCTCCTTGTCTCCTTACCTCTCTCTTCGCTTGTTTGTTTCCTTCATCCTTTACTCTTTCTTTCTCTTTTCTCCCTCTCATCCATTCTTCCTTCCTTCCTTCTTCCTTCCTTCTTCCTTCCTTCCTTCCTTCCTTCCTTCCTTCCTTTCTTCCTTCCTTCCTTCCTTCCTTCTTTCCATTTATATTAACTTTCTACTGTGCTAGCCATTGGAGCCACAAAGACGAGTAAAATATGATTGATTGTTGATCTTAAAGAGTTCTCATTTCGTAGTGGGGTGGGATGAAATTCAGGGAGTGGTTTTGAAAACAATCACAGTAATCTCAATTCAATCAAATTCTGCCAATAAGTATGAGGTGCTTCTCTATGCCAAGGCACTGTGGGACAAAATGTAAATGAGACGGTGCTTCTTGAAGTTTGAAACTGCTGTAAAAAGTTTTTATATAACGTGTGCCTCTATAGCTAAATTACGAGCGAAAAGAATAGATGCAAAATTTATAGTTTCTGAAATGATTGTTATGTGTGAGAAAGTGAAATATCCATCCCATAGTTCCAATTTGGGGAAATTCTGTATGCTCCCCAGACCAATATTTTTCTAAGCCCTAAGGTAACCATTCATAACATTTTTATCTCTTCGGAAGCTAGATCTACTTCCACCGAGCTCTGTTACATGTGACATTTCCCGAGGATATTTACACTTATTTAGCAGGGTGCCTCATAAACAGTTTTGATTTGAAATGTGGTTTCAACCACTTCCCAAATTTATACACTACTCATAAAGAGTGAAAATTTGGATTGTGAAAGTCCATAAATGCTGTCTATAAAACATGGGCACCCTGTCAGATGCTCAGTGGCACACCGCTTAAATGCTGTTGATTATTAAGCTTTTATGGCACACTTTTATACTGCTACAGTAATCATTTTTATTGGCTTTTTCTTGACAACAATCCAGTGGCATTTGATAATATTTTTCTTTCCACTTTTACATTTCGAGAACAAGGGCAAAGTAAATGGGTATTGTGCTCACAGGCATAGTCGGTGACAAAACAAGGGTCAAATTGATAGACCTCTAAATCTTCTCTTTAACTTCACCCTGCGGTTATTTACCTCTCTTTAAGGTGCTATGTTTTACGTCAATTCCTGCATTTTTCTCTTTAAGTTAGTAGTTGTGACACTTTTTGATTGTTGGTAAGAAATATCAACCAGGACTTTCCTCAGGCACTCTCTGTCCTGCACGTCCTGTGAGATAATGCAGAGGAAAGAACCTTGGATTAGAATAAGGAGACCAGGATTCTAGTCTTAATATTTCCACTAACCAGTTGTGAGATCTCAAGCAAGTTACTGCTTCTCTCTGGCTCTCAGTTGTCTCATCTTCAAAAGAAGGGGCCACGATAGTAGGTTTGGAAAGGATTGTTTTCAAGGTTTAAAATACAAAGTTTCTAATAAACTGGTAGCACTTAATGAGCTATTAAGTGGCAGGCCATGTGCTAAGTGATCTGTGGGGATTATCACATTTAATCATCATAACCACTCTGTAGTGTAAGTACCATAATTCACCCTTCCTCTTTACATATGAGGATTTTGGGGTTTGGGGAGATGGTGATCCCTAGCCATTGCCAGCAGCTAGTGAGTAGCTAAACCAGATTAACCCTGCTTGATTACAGAGCCCACAAGTGGAACTCTGACACCACCACAAGTACTAGTCTGGAAGAAATAAAGACAAGAGAGATGTTTCAGAATCTCAACATTGTGTCCTAATCTAAGAAAATCCACTTCATTTGTATAATTGGATATTCCAGTCTCACATTTACAGATGGGTATCTGCTAACGAACCACAGTCCCTGGTCATAATTCCCTTGTAGGCCCATCATCCCCAAATTATTGGAAATACTAAGCTAGTTCTGAGTTGTGGCTTCTTAGTTTGAAGATCCTTCAAGTACTGTTTTATTAGGCCTAAGAGAGCTGTAAAGTTCAGTTAAAATTGATTGTTCTTAACAGTAATAATACTCGCTCCATTAAATATGCCAGGAGAACTGAAAATTAGAAATTGAAATTTCAGGTCTTAATCAGATGAAAGGGATTTCATGTATTCTAGGTGATACCTATCCTAAATTTGGCTTATAAGAATTGGTATCTTTTAAAATTTTTGTTTATATTTCACCTTCTTTTGGCAAGCCCATTTCCAAAGGGCCCTGCTACCTTTACATTTATAATTAAAACAATATAAATAACTTAGGGCATATTGGAAAGCAATCACCATCTCTTCAATTTAAAAAATGTAAGTGACAGGAGCAAAAGAAATGTTTTAGAGTGAGGAAATTCATATTGTGAGGCCTTTGATCCATTTCTTTCATAGCTCTTGTTAAATAACTATTATCACCTTATAAAGAAGCAAGTAAACAGAAAGGCATGTCAGTAACTCTGCTGATTTTAAAGTGGTAAAACTATATTTAGAACTGAAAATCAAACAATATGTCTTAAAATATAGAATATATTTCAAATGCTAATGAATATTCATCAGATATTTTTTCTCTTTTTTTCTACACACACACACACACACACACACACACACACACACACACACACACACACAATCCCAGAAGGATTAAAAGGAAGAGGTGAAAGAACCATAAGCAGCAAGTGTTACACAGTCCATTTGGCTAAATATGGAGAGAGAGCAGAGCACTCAGTCTAATAGACTAAAAGCACTGAGTAATCATAGCTTCATTAAATAAAGAATGAAAAGTTCTCTATAACCAGACACAAGAGGAAGGGAAGAAGGAAGTCAATGGTGCTGTTTAAAGCTACAAGACTTGATTATATGGTTTAGAGCATGCATAGAGAGGAGGGAAAGTTTTGAAAAGGATGTGCAAGTTTTGCCAGCCCTCTTAGTCATGTTTGAATTTTGTTCCATAAGAAAAGGACTGCATCAGATGCTGAACCTCAGACCAATTCACATAATCAAGAAAATCATTTTTTGAATCATTTTCTTCTTCAAAAAAAGCTTTAACCAGTTATTGATCTCACAGCAATAAAGCTTGGCTTTCTAAACAAATAATTTATTTCTGGGCTTTATAAGAAGAATTGCCCATACATTTTTTTTTTCTTAAGGATAATGAATAGTATCATGTTTTTAATAGATCCAATATCTTATAAGAAGTATATAGTGTCATGCTCTGTGCTTTTAGCATAATAGACTAAACACTACCTAAAATCAAGAGATCTGGGTTTTTGTTCAGATTCCATTGATGATTTAAAGCCAGTTTTTCTACCCTTTGGGCTTAGTTCCAACATTTGTACAGTAAGTGTGTTGAAGTAGGTCTTCTCTGCCTTCTAGCTCCAAAATGCAAGTATACAATGGTATGTTAAAGAGGCATCTTTGAAGTATGAGCATATGGTCTCTTAATCAACCATCTTTGCTTTCTTGTATTTCCTTATTTTCTAAACTATTAGATAGTGGGTTTGGGGAAAAAGGCCGATAGTAGATAAGTCTGAATAAAAGGGCAGAGAATCCAGGAAGAGTCAACTCTAAAAAGTTTATGAGTATACAAAAGGCCTATGAGAGTGCAAGAGAATCTCAATTAAATTTTCTAACCCACCTTACACTTGAGATTGAAAATAAAGAGCCAACAGTGATGTTTTCTGATGTGATATGGAGTCTTGCTTATAACTCTCTCAGCTCTGTCTCTGAGATGGAAAGCTATAGCTATAGTGGCAGTTATTTGCTGACAATAGTTTCATTTTTATCTTAGACTTAATTTATTATTAATTTATTTTTATACCCATATTATTTCATTAAAGTAATTAAAACACTTTGAGAGTACATTAGGCATTTGATTTTTGTGTAGGGCAATGGATGCATCTTAGAGATAATTGTGGTTGATAGTTTTTAAAAATTTTGTTAGTAGAGTATCATTAAAACTTAAGAATTATATGAATAAGCCTATTACAACTTTCTCCAATTCTTTCATTCACTCTACAGTCACAGCAATTGGATCTTTCACCATTCATGAAATTGGCTAACAGGCCTATGTCTTTAGAATTGGACTATAAACATCCCTAGAAAAAATGGTATAGATGATGTGCAAGTTAGATGTGATTACTCAGCAATTTTCACATTTGAAGATATTTTCAACCTTTGAATCACAACTTATGAAATCGTGGAAGGTAAAAAATTTCATTTTGATCATCTCACACCATTCTATTTGGAAGGGAAGCTACAATTCTTAAAGTATATTCAAGAGCAAAAGAGTAAGTACCCTGTGAAGGCTATTAGAGTTTCCTTATAAGGCAAGTTCAATATTAACATTCTTTCCTGGTGACATAGATATAGTCAAGCAAGTCGTGAGGCTACTTTAAAAAAGAAATTTTGGTATGAGTTGGTGGAATATTTTAGGTTTGAGAAACCACCTAAAATGGTCCCTTCTTGCTGGCGAACAATGAACATGTGTGTCTCTCAGAGAGAATAGAGATGAACACTCATATAACCCTTCAAGACTCTTTTTATTGCCTTGGGTATGGAAAAGTGAATAATATAATTTAGATATGCTTAAGTACCGTGACCATGCCTGTAGCATACCCTTCTGCCAACTTAAAAACATGTATGTACACACATGTATGATTCAATATTCAGGGTAAGGCCTGCCCAAGAGTTCAAGCTGTCAGAGAAGATTTGGAAGAACGATAAGCTACCTGTTTTCTTCATTCTCAGGCCAACAAGGAGTAGGGGATGGCTCCAAAATCATCTCTCTGTCTCTCTGAGGGCATGTATGGAGAGTAATGCTTCTTTCTCTGCTGGTTGTGTTACCAGCATGAGTTTATAAATTTATGACAAGATGTGGAGAGTTAGAAGTTGAGACTAAGGCTATCTATGATAAAATATATAGTGTCTGAAAATTAAAGTCCTGCTTACGCTAACTAATGGACAATAATTCAGGAAGACTTGCTGGTATAGAGATTACCTCAGTGCAACCTTGAAGGGCAAAATGTATCTAATGAAAAAAGATATCTTTTATTAAAAATAAAAACTCAAGAAATTATCTTTCATTCAAATTAACACAAAAATACAAATATAGCGGCAGCTATTGAAGATTAACCCTCAGTAAAAAAAGTAGCTCACTGTTGTTTTGTTTATTGCCGGATCCCTTGCCCTATAACAATAATTGAGAAATAGAAAACAGTAAGTATTTGATGAATGAGTTACCACCGAATGAAAAATGTTATTATTATATTAGAGAAAGTCTAAAGCTGACCCAGGAAACTAGATACTAACATTAAAATTCTGGGCAAGCAAATTTGTTGAGTTCTTTGGGTATGAGTTATCCCTTTCATAAAACAAAAGTGTTGGATAGAAGATCTCAAAATTTCCACCATTTTGACAATGCTCATGTTATGACTCACTCTAACCTTACGTGCAGACTCTAAGTGATGGGGAGAAAGACATTTGTTCAAATAAACCTGGGCTGCTGTCAACCTTTCTGCTATTTCAGAATCCAAATACAGAAGCTCCCTGGAAAGTTTTGTTGTTACTCAGGGGTATTTGTCATGCTTGTGGTAGCCAGATTTCAAATCACTTAGAGCTTCATAGGCCAATGTGAGCATTTTGTGTTACATTTAGAAACATATTGAGAACTAGAGGACACCAGGGCTGCTCCCTTCTGAAAGCAGGTGATTAATTTCATTTCAGCCCTATGAATGACCTGTGTGTGTGGCTCTTGCCAGTATGTGACAGGTACACCCAGGGAAGGAATGATCTGCCAGGTTCCTTGGCGTCTTTTCCTCATCTGACATGTTTAAGTAATCTTTACAAGGTGTAAAGAGTCTCCTGAACCTGCTGTGCCCCACTATAGGATGAATTGTTAATACGTTTCCAAACCAACAGTGTTGGGACAGAGACCAGAAAATAGGCTTTCTCATTCCTGTCACCTATTCTCCTTTCCCACGGTAATATAAAAATAATTTGTGTACAGCTTGTAAGCTGTTCAGACTACAGACCACAGGGGACATTGGAGTGGGAGGTTGACAGGGTTTTCCTCATATATAAACTGTAACTTGAAGCAACTCTCATGTATTTGATAAAAAGACAGACAGGGCCTCAATTTGTGAAACTGTCTCTAGTCCAATTTAAAGGACTAAGAAAACCAGAGTTTAGCAATGTGATTGCTGCATTCTTCCGTTTGGTGTAATTTGACCTATTCAGAAAGAATAGCAGCAGTGGAAGATTTCTGTTTCTCTTTTTCCTTCTCCTTTAATATGGATGGCTTAAACACAGTAGGTTGATAGGAGAGCCTGGCTTTTATTGGAAGATACAAGTCAGTTTCCTTTTTCTTGTCAGTTTTTAAAAAAGGAAAAGCAGAGGATAGAAAATGAAGCAAAACCCTGCCACTTTTTGATTAACTATTTATGTTTTTGACCCCAGCAGAAACACAGACATTTAAGATACACCACTGTATCTGTAAAACACTGATACTGGTCTGTACTGCAAGGTCAGTGCAGTTGTTGAATTACATACTGCTTTTGAACTTCTATGAGGCGAGACCCTTCTCTATTTTTCTAATGTGCCGATGAAGCAGGTTTCACCAAGAGTACCAATCAACAAATGAAGAAACTTTTTTATCGTCAAGGTTAGGCTGTACCTCTGGTTACAAGTTTATCATATCAAGGAGTTAAAAAGAACTTCATCACATTTTCAGGTATTATAGAATAATATTTCTCTTCCGCCGTCTTTTCCTATGTTCATTGTAGTCATTGTCAGGCCATTTGCCCTGAGGTGCATGATGATTGCAAATGGGTATATTTTACACTGTAAAAAAAAAAAAATTCAAATATAAATCATACATTCATGATAGTTTTACCAGATATTTGCAATGATGTACTGGTAAACTGGCTCTTGTAAAAAGAGAAAAAATACTCCAAATCCCAAAAGCCCTGATTTATGGCATTTGCCAATCCCTATGATATAAATACTCCCATTATGGCCAATTTCAATCTACTGATGAGTTGTCACTGAACATACAATTGGGAAGTGATGCTAACAACTTGCTCTCAGTAGCCAGTGTGAGCGAGCTCCATCATGCCCCAAATCAATATATTTTAATAATTTAATACATTTTAATTTTGGTGACTCTAAAATACTGAAATAGTAATCATCAGCTCCCAAACAATGTATCAGTATAGAAGCATATAAATATCTATTTATAACATTCACTACTTGCATACATACATATATGATGCCTTGAGAACTAAATTGAACATTTGCAGTGTTTTCTGTTGAGTTAGACATTTATTAAAAGGTAACATTTAAAATTATACCTGTTGTTCATTAGGAAAATAATTGTACCACAGGGATAAAATTTTGTACTCAAAAGTGTGATCTGAGCTGCATCTTTTTAATGAATCAAAAGGCTTTTTTATCTTTTCAGAGACAGATTTAGGGAGGATTGAGCTGTAGCCATTGCTGACTTTTTAAACTTTTAATGAAGAGAAAATGTTGCCTCTTTCTTTCCTCCTGATAATTATTGGCGAGAATGATACTTTTAATTTTAGGAGGAGCATTATGAAACAATGAATTTACAGAGGATAGAATTAAAAGGCTTCCATAATTCTAAGCCTGGCATCATTGTTCAAATGACTTTCTCATTATATATTGTGTGTGTATCTATATCTATCTATATCTATATCATCATTACTATATCTATATCTATATCATTATCTATATCTATCTATATCATCTATATCTATCTATATCTATCTCTATCTCTATATCTCTATCTCTATCTCTATCTCTATCTATCTCTATCTATCTCTATCTCTATCTCTATCTATATCATCTATATCTATATCTATATCTATCTATATCTATATCTATCTATAATCTATCTATCTCTATTGAGAGAGAGAGAGAGAGAGAGAGAGAGAGAGAGAGAGACAGACAGATAGACAGACACTCAAAAGAATGCTTATCTTGTGAGAATGGTAGGGTAAAGTGGAGATGGCTGGGGAGGCCCAGAGCTCCCATTATTCTGTTTCTATCCCCCCCACCTCACCCCTTGCCACATGGACCTTCTCTAGGCTGTGAAGCACAGGTTGAAAATACGAATTTAGGAAAATTCTCTGTTAATGACTTTCTACATATGGCCAGCAAATAGTCAATATGAGGTCCAAATCTGTCACTCTCACTCACTGAAGCTGGTGTTTGCAATGAGTAGGAATAACTACAACCATATTGATTAAAGTAAATTACGTGTATTATTTAGAAAGTCTACAGCAACACCTCCATCCCCATAGTTCATTTTGCTTAGTCAGAAATGATTGGTCTGAGTAACCTCTCACAGCAGTGTTAGGTACATTAAACAATGTTCTATTTTATTTTGGTTCCATATAGTATTGAAGCCATGAAAAAATTACTTTATAAAAAATGTTCTACAAATAATAAACCCAAGAAAATTTTATTTTCCAAAGCCTTGTTTTATAACACTGAATTAGTAAATTTTGAATTGTATTCCTTGGAGCCTTGTAATTCCTTGCACTTGGAGCCCGGGAATTCTAAGCACTTCAGAAGTGGCTTATTGGTATTGGGTTGTTTGGCAGAGGCCACACTGGCAGAGATCTGGGTAGTCCACAATCCCACAATCCTCTCCCACTTCCTGACTGTTTCTAAATCTTGGTAAAACTTTGACATTTTAACTAATAATTATTGAAAATTACTGTTCTGAACTTAAGGCCAATTTCAAAAGTCCTAGAATTTTGGCATGATTACAGCTTAACTGAAGATAATTCAGAACTCATCTTTTCATTCAGGGGTCCACTCTATACTTACTTCAATTGTCTATTTTATGAACAGATGATCTTCCCAGATAGATAATAGGAATTATTCAAATTCAAAGAATTTGCTTATAGTACAAATTATAAACAAGCGACAAGTAGGTGAGTCATCCGAGGCTACTAATCAAAGCCAAGTAAAATTACTATGTCCCTGGCTTTTGGGTTTTTAAAAAGAAGAAACACTAATAATTCAATAAGATTGTTTAGTTTGACTCCAATTTGCAACAAAATTATATAAACAAAACATTCTCTTTGATGAGATACCACTTAAGGAATTCCACCTATTTTGAAATATCCACAAAAATAATTTCTGAAAAGTTATAACCCAAAATCTGTCTTGAGAATTCTAAAAAAGCCTTTTATCCTTCTTTGTCCCACCGCTCATCCCCAGTGGACAAGAACTGTTTGTGCCAGTCTGAAAGGGGGACGAAAAGAAAAACACTCAAGGGGAATGGTGCCAGTTGTTATTTAACTCCAGATATTAGCATCCTAAATGTCACTTGAATGATTAATATCACGTGAATCAACCCATCTGGGTAAGAGCAGTAGATCCAATAATGTCATGATAATCTTAGGCTTAGGGTTTAAGAGGCTGAAATAATTTTTTTTTTAAATTTCTAATGGACTGCTCTGAGGACCACTTACACAAAGCTACAAACATATCTATCCATAGAAATATCCTATATAAAACCTTCCAAAGCTTACTTTTTATGACCTGAATGAAATTTAAATTTTTACCATGGCCTAAATGCCATGTAAGACCTAACTTCTGCTTATCTCTCTGAGCTTATGTCCTTCCATTCTATCTTTTCACACTCTCTGGCCATATTATCTTGCTAAATGTCTCTTGAACACATTCAGCTTGTTCCTACCTCAGGGCCTTTGCATTTGCTTTCCCCCTTGATCTCCCCACAGCTGCCTCTTAGCACTCAGGTATCCACTGAGATGTCACTCAGAGAAAACTTCCCTCACCACTTGACTAGAATGGTACCACACCCCTTGCCAGCCCTATCAGTTCTATCTTTTCCATGTCACTCTCAGTACCTAAAATGACTGTATGTATCGATATAAAATGACTTATTGATCTATTTCTCATTAGACATTCCATTCCTTAAAGGCAGGGGTTTAGAGTCCTTCAGCACAGCAAACTCAGTGCTCAGCATGGAGCCCATCACACAGATATCCCCCAGTGGATGACCACTGATTGACTAGTAATATCAATTTTGCCTATGGAGAGATTTCTCTTCATAAGCAGTTTGAGAAAGGAAAAGAATTATTTCATTTTTTAAATTTAAAGCCCACAAAAGGAGCTAAGAATTTTTCAGGCAACAGCCCATTTTTATTGCTTGCAGCCCAGCTCTTTTAGACGTTATAGATTAGCAGCCTCTTTTCTATGACCCACTTCTGAACCTCACCCAGGCACCCAGACACTCTGAGTCTGGATGAGGGTGTTTGGCTCAGAAGGAAAATTGCTTGGAGTGTGAAAAGAAGTTTGGGCCCCTAGGAAGAACCAGGTGAGATATGGGTGGAGACAGTTCACGAAAGGAAGAGGAAGGAGAAGTAGAACAAAAGAAGAATGGGGTAGAGAATGAGAGAATCTTAAAGAGAGGGAGAAGAAAAGTAGAAGAGAGTCAGAAACAAAAGTTTCAGAGGAGGCAGAAAAAAATAAGGACATAGAGAAAGAAGAGAAGGTAGAACAGAGAAAGGAGAGTTAAAGGAGAAAGAGTGAAGCATGGGACAAGCAGGACTGGGAGGCACAGTGCAGAGCACAGGAGAGGCCCTGAGAGCTAGGTACCAAGATACTTGGTTCCTTGTAGCTCGGGTGCTGACACACTTTGGTGGAGGCAGGGCAAATTTACCTTCCTCTCTGGTAAAAGGGTATGGTTTTTCAGGTGTCTTCTATCTCTAGCACTCTCTGTTCTTGACTTCATAAATAGCTGACTGACCCTAAAGAGCTCCCTGGCAAATGGATTTTCTGTCTCTGAGCAGATCTAAGTGGCAGATGGGGCCCAGCTCCCCAAAGAGAGACACGCCCCCCCCCCAACACACACACACCAGGCTCACTATTGTTAGGGCCCTCTGCAACATCAGTCCCCAGTCAGCGCTGCCTCAGCAAACTAAGTGATGCTGCCTCTGATTGCTTCAAGCAGGAAAAGAGAAGTTGAGCTTCATTATTGCACAAGTTTAAATGTAGGTCTTTTTTCACATATATACATTATAGATTTCAAACATGTTTTAGAAACTTTTTTTTTTTTTTACTTGGAATGCTTCATAGGAAAGCTGTATTGGAATCAGACAATTCTGGGTTAAATTCCAAGTTTCTCCCTGTGTGAATTTTGTGATTTGTTTAACCCTCAATCTCTTCATTCATAAGATAGAGATAATAATGCTACCTTAAACAGTTGTGAGAATTTACTAACGTAACATATTTAAAGAACCTTGTATAGAGTAGGTCCTCAATAAACATTGTTTTGCTTGACCTTTTTTCTTATAATCTTATAATCTGAAAAAAAAAATAGTTCTCATACTTTTCTTTCCCCATATAAATCCTCTGGGCAGATCTTCAAACTGGAGGTAGTAAAAGCAAGTATTGTCTGTCATCTTTCCATAGATAAAACAGTGGGAAAAAGTCATCCAGTAAATAAAGAGAACCTCCCCTCCTCCGCCTTTTTTTTTTGGTGATCCCAAGTATTTCAATGAGTATAAAGTGCTACAAAAAAAAAAAGTGTATTACTTAATAAATACTGCAACAGTAGACAGAAAATTGCAACAGCCATAAATGTTGTTAACTCTCCTTGGAGGCCTGCAGTGCAAGGGGAAGATCACAGGTGTTGAACTGAACCTGTCTTTGTTTGAATCAGAGGCTCACCCCTTAACCAGCTCTATGCCACTAAATCAATATCAGTTTTGTCATCTGTGAAATAATATATTCTCACTGCTGAACTTGGTGGTTGTTGGTATTAAGTAGACCACGTGTGAAGTGCCTCGTATAGTGTTTTATTGAACACATAGTAAGTACGTAATAGAAAGTCACACTTGCTTCTTGTTTCTTTCAACCTAAGCTATTAGAAAACTTTTTTTCTTTGGCACTACACTTTTGATTTTATAAAGGAAATTAATGTGCAAATAGGATGTGTTTTATTTCCAAAGGGAAAGACACATGATGATTTGCAGTCTCTTCTGGGAACCAGAGACTATTCTGTTTGGCCTACCTTGTGGCTCAGCAAGATTATGAAGTCTTTACGTTATCAGAAATGATTGAGTCTGGAAGTCAGCCAAGGCTATTAGGTAGTGATGTTAGGATTAATTTAGGCTCCATGTAATTGGTCCCTCAGAAACAGCAATCTAGGGATTCAGTAGAAAATGTTGGGGTTCCCTAAGGAAGTAGATAAAACACTCTTTCTAGGTAGATACCAGCTATCAACTGTCTAATCTTGGTTCAATCTTACAGTCTTAAACCTAAAAGAAAACTTAAAAATCACCTAGACCTGGAAATTAGGTGGGCTTCAGGAGGGCCCTTTAATCCTTTGAAATTATCTGCAACATGTTATACTGTATGTGTATATGGGTGATATTCTTGTGTTCTTATATTTCATCAGATACTCTGCTGGGACCATGACACAAAAAGAATAAGCTTCAATGTTCTTCTCAGTCTCTAGGAGAGGTTGTATAGGTGTGTGTTTTGATGAAAGATTAAACTTACTTAGGCTTTCCATTTGCATGATCTGTTCATGGTCACACAATGAGTTAGTATTAGAGTAGAGGAAATAAACCTAGATGTCCCAACACCTATACTTCCCTGCTTAGTATGTACAATTTTCATGCTACGCTAGGCACTATAAAAGATATAGATGTATAAAAGTGAATACATGTGGTCATGGAAGTTACAATCTGGATGAGGATAAAAACTAAGGGCCTTAGAAGGAAAAAAATAAAAAAAAGAATCCAGGACCAATAAGGAACAACGTAAGTGTGTGTCTGCTTGCAAGCTGAGATGTAATTGCAGAGAAGGAATTTAGAGGTCAGGTTGGTGTGTAGGGTCCCAAGGAAAGTAATAAATATTTCTATGGCATATTGGTGAAGATATTGGCCCTAGTGGCTTGCGTCAGTGTGGGGAAGATGGAATTCGCTGGATCCACTTAATTAAAAGCCTTGAAGTAGTCAGGGAACTTCACTCTTACTGCAGTAGCAAATAGAGAATGGTTGAAGCTCTTAGTGTATTATATTTTTGTTGCTCCAGAAATGACTCTGATGTTTCTACAAGGTCTACACAAAGGACAATCCACATTTACTAATTCGATTCAAAGACTAATAATTTGGTTTATTTGATAAAGCAGCTTCCATGAACAGTATTTAAGCTGAACTTTTAATAATTTTGGGAGAACTGGAAAGTAAAAATTAATTTCAGGACAGTTTAAAAGGACAACCCAGTCACCATAGGTTGTTTCTACCCTATTGAATCCATCACTTGCCTGTGCCCACGTCTTCCTGACTGCCTTTCCCCGGCTCCACAGCTGGGAACAGAATTACGCTGGTGCCCTCTGCTGGGAGGAAATGGGAAGTACAGCCAGAAACAATGGGGATCTGGTCTTTGCAAAGTAAGGCATGGGGTAGATGATTCCGGGCCCAGGCAAGCCTCCAGGTGGGACTCATTTAGTGCTGTTTACAGGCCTCCCAGTCAGTGAGGTTCTGGCATCATGCCAGAACTTCTTAACCAGATGGAGTAATCGGATTTTTACTGTAAGGGGGCTGTCAGCTAATTGTTAAAAGTAGTACAAGAAAACCGCCCCCCTTTTACTCTGACACTTTGAAGGCCGGACACTCCTTTTATTGAATATGATACCTTGACTTGTCATGAGCAATGGCCACCTTGCTATAGAGCAATACTTCTTGAGAGGCTGGTGAGAGACTCTGAGACAATTTTTAAAATTCTATTTATTTTTCTTTTTTCTTTTTTTTTTTTTAATGGCAGGGAAAGCACATTAATATTTGTTGCTAAATTCTTGGCTCAAATAATCAGAATTAATACCATGGTGTTAAATTAGATTTAGAGAGTTCCTGTAGTACCCTGCTCAACTGATTTTTTGCTAGAGGTGAAAAAACAGTCAGTTGTTCAGGAGAGTGCTGAGGGGGACCCAAAAGAGAGAATAGTTATGGATTCTCGTGTGTACAAATTGGAGGTGAACTTCTGAAATAAAATGATGGGGGGCAGAGAGGATGGATTGAAATGATCCTTTCCAACACTCCACTTTTATTTTATTTTCCCCAGGATCAATAGTATGGACATGGAGGTCTGCCTCTGGTTTCCATAACAACCTGGCTTATTGAAAGACTGCAGGCTCCACAAATCCCCAATTATCAGCCTTGCAGGGCTTATTAATGGAGCTGAGGATCCCAGTGAGGCAGGCAGCTCACTGCTGGCACGTGCCTGCTGGGCTGGTGGGAGGGTGGAGGAGATGGAAAGGGAAGATGTGTGGTGAGGCAGCAGCCATTTGTCCCCCTGTCACTTCCGGAGGGTGCGGTCGTTCACAAGACTGTGTGAGCGTCTCTTAAAGCCTCGAGTGGCTGTGGCTGCTGTTGGAGGTAGCCCAGATTGTTTTTGTCAACCCCACCCCAAAAACCTCTCATCTAGAATAAATTCATGTGAGTATATCACATGCTGGTGTATGTTTATTGAGCTCCTGTAATTAATGGAGATGGCCTCACAAAGACAATGGTGACTCTAAGTTTTGAATATTAACTTAAGCCCTAATTAACATCAGGAGCCAACCTGACACATATTTGATAGCATTGAATTACTTAGTCTTTGGTTGGGTCTTCTCTTATTAAAAGTCCTCACCACGGAATAAGTGTAATAGCAACAATAATACTGATGATGATAACAAAATGGATAACATCTACTTGCCTTGTGCCAGGCTCTCTGCTAAATTCTCTACGTGGAGTTTCTCGTTTAAATCTCACAATGACCCTATGGTAAGGAGTATGGCTGTTCCTTTTGTACAGATTTTACAGAGGAAACAGAAGCAAGAGAACTTAAACAACTTATCTTAAGCCACATGGCTAGTGAGTGTGGCTACATCAGGGTCTCATTTCTGTTCCCTCTACATAATTACTTTTATTGTCCTCTTATCATTTAACTTGGGTGTCCTAAAAATAAAAAAAAAAGGACAACACATTTACCGTAATTTCTGTGTTCTCCAATGTGATTGGAGAGTGAAACATTCTGGTTAATGTTTTAATCAAATGTTTTGATTAATAATTGCCCTTATGTTGTTATTGAATTTCCAATTAGGAAAGGTTTGGAATATAATAAAATATACACAACATTAGAAGTATAGTTATCACAGTCATAAAATGCTTCAAGGCCCTTACAGAAATGTCAATTTTTATTGTAACACAGAAGTGTTAGTTGATAAAGATGTCTGTTTGACAGAATGCCAGATGAACTGTTTTCGTAGCATAGAAATATCAATGCCTTAATATTTTGAATTTTCTATGTTTCAGAGTACTTTGTGTGAACTACCACTAGAGCTCAATGTGACCAGAAAAAAAATTTGTTGGAGTCATTCAGACTTAGAGATTATTAATGCTTATCAAACTTCAAATTCATTAAATTCTTTGGATCACTAGACTGTTTTTCTTCAACCAGAACCTTACATTATGTGGAAAATGAAACAGTACATGCCCTTGAGTTGTTTCAATCCAAATCTGGCATATGAGAGTAGATCAAGGCTGGCAGCATTTTTGTCATAGTTGTTCAAACAAATTTTTGTTATTTTGGTCTCCGGAGCCAATAATAGAACTAGTCACAAGGACTCTATCTTTTTAAGGGTTAAGAGAAGTCACAATAAGGACGATTTTAGTTAATACTTACCAAGCACATCATTTAAGCATTCTATATTTATTTTTCTTTACAAGAACCCTATGAGATAGGTACTATGTCCCCATTTTATAAGTGGAGAACTCAAAGTACAGGAAGGTCACATAACTTGCCCAAGTTGTCCCATTTGGAAAGTGGTGGATTCCTCTCACCCTCCATTGAAATAACTTTTGCCAAAGTCACAAATGACCTCCAAATTGCTAAAGTCCAATGGTCAGTTTTAAGGCCTCATCTTCTTTGACCTACCAATAGCCCTCAATAGCTGATCACTTTCTACTCTTTGAAATATTTTTGTTACTGATTATCCAGCATAATATTTATTCCTAATTTTTCTCCTAACACAGGGCTGTTCCCTTTTAATTTCCTTTGCCTTCCTTCTTCATATCCTGGTTTCTGAATGTTGGAATGCTCCCATGACTATCCTGAACCTTCTCTTCTCCATTTATATTTACTCCTTTGGTGCTCTCTCCCGGTTCATGGCTTGAAATAGTCTACATCCTGATAAATCCCAATGTTTCATCTGTAGCCCATTTCAAACAACTGTTTACACTTCAACTTGTGTATCCAATAGACACCTCAAACTAATCATTTTGAAAGCCAAACTCCTGTCATTTCTCCTTGATCTGCTCCTTCTAAAGCCTTCCTTTATCTCAGGAAATGGCAAATCTGTTTTTTCCTGAGGCTCAGGCCATGTATCTTGGAATTATTTCTGACTCTTTTTTTCTTTAACAACATTAAATCTGTCAGCAAACCTCGTTGGCTTCACCTTCAAAATATATCTAGAACCTGAGTACATCTTGCTTTCTCTAATACCCATCTGACTTTGTTAAAAGCTAAGTCCTTAAAAGGGCCTCAATTCTTCCATGATTTACATCCTTCCCACTAGGCTCCTGCTCAGATATCATTCGTCCTGTTCTCACTTCATTCTAGCAATACTGATGTCCTTCCTACAGCACCAACAACGTGTGCTCACATCTAGGGCATTTGCACTTACTGTTCCCTCTGCCTAGAAATCTTTATCTTCAGGTGCTCATTAGACTTCACTCTCCCTCACCTTCTTCGGCTCTCTGTTCACATGTCATCTCTCAAAGAGTCTTCCTCTCTGTTTGATATTGTCACTCCACCCTCATTCCAGAACTCTCTATTCTCCTTCCCAATATTATGTCTTTCATGGCTCTTATCACCACCTAACATGCTATACATTTTACTTCTTTATTTACAGTATAAGTTTCATGAGGACAAGGTTTTTTTTTTTTTATTGTTCGGTACACTACTATATACACAACAACTAGAAAAGATGTGGTTGATTTAACAAGTGAGGAAGAAGATAACTACTTAGAGTAGCTGAGTCAACACTTATGGTCAATGCATAAGGTGACCCCAAATCACTCTGACATTTGATTGCTTTACCCCTTATGGCCGCTAAAAAAATTACTCTCTGACACCTGGGCAGATGTTCCCTCATCTTTTTTGCCCCTGCAAATTCTTTGGTGACTCATAGGCAATGCTATCCCTCCTAATGACTGGAAGATGTTGGCAACTCGACAGTGACTATAAATGGACTGTGTCAGTGGCACCAGAGAACCAGATCCTTGTCCTAGTCTCATTGCTTCACAGTTACTCCCTATAGAGAACACAGTTCATAGGAAAAAAATCAGTTTCATCTCCCCATGTAAAAGATACATCTCCAAAAGCAGAGAACCATTTTAGCAATTCAAAACCACTGGGAATTCTGCCCTGACTGGATAAAGATAGCAAAACCAAATCTTTGCTTAGGAGCAAGCTGCCTTTCTGTCATGTTAAATCATCAAATCAGAGTCATGCAAGCTTTAATGACTAATGAAGAGGCTTTCTGCTGGATTCAAATGATCTGGTTATCATAAATTATAGTTAAATAAGCATTTACCTATACTAGCCCCTTTTTTTCAGTATATTGAATTTGCCTACATATTAATTATAGCTCAATATGATTCAGACTTTTTCACGTAGAAGCATTTCTTCGGTGGAACCATTGCATAAAAATCCACAGCGTGCATGTTTGTATATATACATAAACAGTTTTGTGAACCAGATGAGTCCAATAAAACCACCAGGTAGTCTATTACATTCTGGCTGTGGTGGGCAAGGTTGCCTGAGTAAAGGTAAAACACTGTGAGACAGACAATAAATCTAGTCTCTATATCTATAGACAAACTTGCATGAGAAAAGTCCGCTCCACATTACTGAAGAGCCTGGAGGTCTTTGGGGGTGTGTTAGTCAGGGAAATGGGTGAAAAGATGTGGGCAGGGGGTGGAAATGGTCACAAAATTAGGTGACGAGAGGAGTGGTGGTAATGGTGCCCTTACTACCTAAAAATCCCAATCAAAAGGAATGTGTGACAGGAAGGAAACAGGGTGACAGAAAGCAATGGTAAGGCTTCAAAATCTGTGGATTGGAAACCTCTGATTATAGAAATCTGTATATGAATAAGAAGACAAAACATGTTTATAAGATTGATGATTTGGCCCTGAACTGGTAACTCTTCATTTCTTACTCATTCCCTCAATGTTTCTGCCACCATCCTCCTTTTCTGCCAATACCCACCAGCCCAACCTTTGCACATGACTAGAGAAAATGGTCACAGCAGGAAGGGAGGGCATGGCAGGTACAAAGAGCTGTGATTAATTTTCTTTGCTGAATGCTTGTAAAAATGGCAGTCATTCTTGGGGATTGGAATTTCCTACTCCTGAGACCAGACAATTGTTGATTTACAATTGTCTGTTTACAGTAGAAAGCTTTGGTTTACTGAGGAAATACTTTGGCACTGGCAGGAGGTTGATGGGAATATAATCATTCCAGCTCAGCTATTCATCTTTAGCAACCTGGTTTCTGACACCTGCCGGGGATGGCAGATTTGTACCTTGTCACCACATGTCTAATGTGCATGAGAAAAATGGTAACAAGGTTAATGCAACCCTTTCACAAAGAGAGTTTTGTTTTCTCTTGCTCTCTCCCATATTACTCTAATACTCTCTGTGCCAACTCTCCCAACCTTCCTTCCTCTTCCCTCACCACCATGCCCCACCTATATCTCCTGAGAGTCATTACTCCTCAGCCCATCAGCCAAAGTTAGTGGGTTCCCATGGTTACCAGGCAGCTGGTGTCTAGACACTCTGAGAGATGCCTTGCAATTGAGCTGCAAACCTAGTTTCTATCACACACACATCCCTCTCTTCCCTCCTCCTCTTTCCTATCATTTCCTTTTTATTTACAGCAGGCATTAATGACAACACAAGATGGAATTACCTTTTGACAGCCCATTAAAGGGAGGAGGGGAAGAGAGAGGGGAGAAAACCCAAATTTGCTGTCTTGTCATATCAGTGAAATGAGAAAACAACTGAGGTGACAGACCCCAATCTGGCTCGCTCTTTCTTCTTCATGAAGGATTTGATTTAATTAAAATATTTAAAATTAGGAAACAGTGCCACTAATCCATTGGGAGCCATAGCGTCTGTAAGAGCCAATAAAAGCATTTCAGGATAGGGCTTAAGCTGATGGCACTGAGTTGAGGGAGAATCTTTTTACTATCTCTGGGCAATCAATGTGATTTCTCTTTTATGATGCTCAAGGGAGTCACATGTCCATAAGTAATATTAGATGAAAAATTTTAGAGTAGGACACAGGCAGATACAAAGATAGGCCTTAACAGTGACACCTCAGATATGAAAGAGTCAAGTTTAATTTCCCCTATTTCTCCTGAGAAAGAGAGAAGCAGCCTCCGACAGACAGGATCTGGCCTGGTGTTCACAGACAAGTCTTAGTTCTCCTGTTCACATAAACAATTTCAAAGGACACCAATAGTACAAAACAAGCCACCATAATCATGTCTGAACACAGAGTAGTATGGACATTGTCTAAACCATAAAATGACCAAGTATTTCCTTAGCTTTGCTCATATGAATAATGATGTTTCCTTCTAGATAATATTTATTAAGATGCCCAATCATAAAATGACTCCTGTTTCATGACAGCATTCAATCCATAGCAAAGCTCTGCTTCCTTGAATCAAAAACCCTAAGCATGAGCCTGGGTAAGTCCTTTCTGACCCCCTCTCTGTGATGCCTCATCATTCATGGTGTATGTTCTCCCTGGCTGCAACATGTCAATAAACCCTGCTTTGTTCAATTATGAGTGTGTTCCTGGTAGTCTTTGGCTAGAAAGTGTTGGAATGTCATAGAATTTCTTCCTATATTATAATTTTTGCTCAAGTTAACTTTAGTAAAAAATCTTTCTTATTCTTCCTCTCACGTCTTCTGAACATTTTTAATATTATCTTTATCCCAAAATTTATTACTACATTTCCCTTTGTTCACCAATTCTCCTTCCAAGATCTCATAAAATCTAACTTAGAAAGCAAAATTAACTCCTAGTTTATTTTTCCTATCTGTAGTATATTCTAGGTTTTGGTCTCAATAATTAGACAAGATGGCCTGGGCCCTGAATGAGTGTGAAAGCCTCTGTCCTACCCATTGAGAATTCTATGTCTGAGTTGGCAGTGATGGCAAAGACATGTAAACATGTCCAAGCAAAATTATAAGAAGACTATGACAAAAATTATTTAGTACACTTTCGTTTAAATGACAGGAAAGTCATGTCCCCTTGGTGTCAAAGAATTTGTTGGGGTATCAACCATCATCTCTCCCTTTTTACATTATCATCTATCAGCTTAAAATAACTTACTTTAGCTACCACTATAAATGACAAAAAAGTTTTCAGGAGGGCCACTTTGAAAGCAGAAAGACGTAGTCTGCAACGTAGACCGCAACTTTCAAAATCACAACATCTAGGTGAGGTGGTTCTCCCTTAGGGAGGAGTAGACAAGTTACAGGTGCGGTGATTTACAACTGGAGTTGTTCTGCAATCAAAAGTCTAGTCAGTTAGCCAAACAGGTTACATTTATCTCTGACTCTCACTAGTTTCAAAGAGATGACTGCATTAGTTCAGATCATTGTCTCTATCACTCCTGAAGTGCCAGCCTGGTGTAGTGTCCTCCATCCCTGCAGGCCCCACCAATGGGGTCAATTACCATCTCTCTTTCAGACTGAGTTCTACTTCTGGTTCTGGAATCAATGTCATTTTCATTCTTAGGATGAGAAAATTTAAAGGTCCCAACACACAATTGGCTCAACATCAAGTTGACTTGTGTCTAAACATCAGTTATTGATCTCTTACTTGAAACAGTTCCACTAACATGACTTCTGCTTGCTCTGCTTTACCTAAGTCCCTGTCTCATTCACTCATTTGTACTCTGCTTTCTCTGAGACAGAGACCCTGCCTCATTCTTATCATCCTCTTAGAGGTAGGAATCTTGTTCTTGGATCCATGATTAGGGGGCCTACATGCTGGCTAATAGAGTTCCCCACATGTTCATTGTCTGTCTATGTTGGCATTTTCTAGTGTCTGTCTTCTAGTAGCTTCCAATGCTTGTTTACTTCCCGTGATGTTGACCTCCTGTTTGACTATTTTACTTGACCATGTACTTCAGATATTGTGTTAACATTACCCACTTTTACTTCCTTCCATTGCTTACTACTGGTTCCATGCCCAAGTAGTGTAATATGGTTAGTCTCTATTCCCTTTGAGTCTGGCACATTTTCATCAAGTATAACAGTAAAGTTTTTATTTTTATTTTTTCTTTTCATTTCATGGCCTCAGTTAAAGAGATGTGTTGTTGAGAAAGAAGAATCAATAGATATAAATAGTTGCATATGGAGAGAGAGAATTTTAAACTTGGAGCAGTGAGAAAAGAATAAGGCCAATTTGATTATATTTGTAGTGATAATGTGATGTCCAGTATAGACTGAGGTGTAACATTAGAGCCAGGAATAGAGTTAAAGGTATAGAGAAATATTTGGCAATGGAAATTGGAATTTGATGTATATAAGGCCAGGAATCATTAAAGTTTTGTGATAAAGACAGTAATATGTTTACAGTAATGTACAAGGATTAACAATATGACAGTGGTAATATAAATTTGGTGGTTACCTGGTTATGAGGTCAGGGGTGAAGTCATTTGAGAGAATGAGTTTTCTGATGCAGAGTCTACAACGACAATGTAAAACTAAATCTTGGAAGATTGTCACATTGAGAACTGGTACTGAAAACTAGACCTAGAATGGCAAAAGAAAAGGTAGAAAACAGCAAAAACAAATCCAGAACACAGTCTTCACTACAGTTAAGAAAAAAAAAATGTGTTAAGATGTCAAAAGCAAAAATGCATCAACGATTAAGGAGATTCTTTTGTTCAGGCTATTGTAGTATGGACCCCAGCTTCCAAAATCATAGTGTCTTGGTGAGGTGATTTTCTCTTAGACTTTTATAGGGAGGAGTAGACAAGTTACAGGTAGTGTGATTTACAATCAGAAGTCTAGTCTGAACAGGATTTGTTTATCTCTGCCTCTAGTTTCAAAGGGACAAATAATTCTAATATCAGTCATTCATGAGACAGAAGAGGAAGTTGGAAGGTCTGTGTCTGACTCTGTCAATAAGTTTAGGAGGAAAGATCCATGTTTGGCCTTGTTACAGGTAAATAAGGGAGTCCCCCATGAATTTTCTAGGAGTCATGAGAATGAGTGGATAGCAGATCATATGGAGAAGGATGTTTTGCAGTAAGCCACTTCCCGGAACACCAAAAAAAAAAAAAAAGGGAGACTTCAGAAACCAAAGGTTGGAGGAATTTTCTAATTGTCTAACTGCTTTCTGGAACATAGAGTTCAAGTAAAGGTAAACACTGTCAAAATAAGAAATAGTCAAAAAAAATTCAAGAACAGTGGTAAATGAGAAAAGGTGTTACAATTTGGAATATGATTTTTTGGTGAATTCGAGGAGAATACTTTTAGAAAAATGGTAAAGTCAGCTCATAGAGAAATAAGGAAGGTGTGATGAAGAAAAGATGACATAATTACATTTTATTCTTTTATAAAGTTTGTTGATTAAAAAGAAAAAAAAACAAGTTAGTAAACTTCTTGAAAAAGTCTGCATTTTTGGACTGTCTCGTAGAAAAGAAAATATATTGAGAATATATTTTGTTCTGTAATATTCCAGAAGAAAGAACTCCATAAAAGCTTAGGGGAGGTAAATTTTAGCTAAATGTCATGAATGATTCACAGTTAAAGATGGAATGACCTGTTGAAGCAGAGGCCGTCCATCAGTTAGGAGTGTTTAGGGCAGTGGTCCCCAACCTTTTTGACACCCGGCACCGGTGATCCTGAGACTCTAATGCCTGATGATCTGAGGTAGAACAAGGCAGTGATGCTAGCTCTGGGGAGCGGCCGCAAATACAGATGAAGCTTTGCTTGCTCTCTGGCTGCTCACCTACTGCTGTGCGGCCCAGTTCCTAACAGGCCACAACTGGTACCTGTTCTCTGCCTAGGGGTTAATGATCCCTATAGAAGATTTCTGTGAAACATTGCTGGAGGATCTCCTAAGGCCCTGTCTACCCTAAGGTTTTCATATGTACTCTGGTTCCTTTCAAATAAATAGGTCTTGAAAGAAGGAAGACAGCAGGAGGTATGATTCTAGACATAAGCTGGAAAATAATTTTATTAGAGAAAAAACACTAAGTAGAGAAAAGAGAGAAGACTTCTACAGGTGAATTTTTAAATGGCAGTATTATAGGATGGGCAGACACATTTGATTCTAGAGTTCGATCCCAGATAACCTACAGACTCACCAGGAGTCTTTGTTCTTTAACTGTTTATTGTACCATCATGTCCCCAAATAGCCTAAGCTATTACATTCTTTGCCACTAAATATAAGTAAAGAGCTTTGGGATCTTTGACTAAAAAGAGAAAAATCAGTACAAATACAAATATTACTTTTTCGATATACTTCTGGTTATGTTCAAGTTAGTTCTATTGATTCTTAAAGCAATTTTATACTCAAAGGCAGTGCCATAATTTGACAGGCCCCAGGAAGCTGAAACTCACAATGAGTGCAAAATGAATTGTCACAGTAAGAGATGGGGATTGTGTTTATTTACCTACATGCAAGTATATAACACAAACACCTTTTATAGGGCTTTCTTGTTACAGTAATATTTTTAAATTAATTTTAACATTGAGTTAAACCTTCTCAGTTGGTTTTTAACACTGCTTTCATTGGGAAGTGGAGGTGGTGGGTGGGGGAAATAACATGCACTTTTATTTCTTCTTCAGATATAGTTGTGACTTCTTATGGATTCCTGGATATGATAGCATCTGTAGTAATTTTAGCTACTTCTGGATTTTCATTGTCTAGTACCTCTTTAGTTATTTAGTTTATGAAACTTATCATAATCGATGATAACTATTCAGCCTGTTACAATTTTAGAGGTTCTCATTTCCTTTCATTTCTAGAATATCTACTTCACCTCTTACAATCTGTACATAGTGTTGAAGTTTGAAAAACAATAATCCTTAGTCCTGGTCCTGTAAGCCTCTAGAGTATCTGGTAGTCATTAAACCAAAATTATATTGAACTCACCTTGTATTTTACAAAAAGGAAAAGAAATGGAGAGAGGGTGGAAGGGATTGAGAAAAGAAGGTGAGGGAGAAAGGGAAAAGGGGAGGGACAGAGGGATGGCAGTAAGAATTAAAGGGAGGGAAGAGAGAATAAATGTATACAGTGTACTTAGGACTAATGGAGAGACAGGCAAATTAAAATCATCTGATTGTAATTTATTCATCCTCAAAGGTTGCAAGAGTTATTGTGGTATTAAGAGAAGATTCACTAAATTCTAAGTAGCTGTGTGACTTTGGGCAAGTCACAGAAACACTCCATCTTCACCTTTCCTCAGAGGGAATGAGGAGCTGAGATCATATGATCTCTAAGATCCCCTTCAGCTACTACTATTCCATAATTTTACAATTACAAGCCGACTCTATGACAATATATACAGACTTTGTATTTTTGTCCTGAATTATGTGGTTTATCCATTTTCATTGATAAATTAGCAAGATAACTGCCAACTCTTTAGTTTTCTTTGTGCTATTTAGATGCAGCCATAAGGGAAAATCAAACAACAAAGATAAATAATTGTCTGGCTAACTGAAAGTACTACCCAAACACATCATGGCAAGTTATAACAAGGAATGAGCTGAATATGACTCATAAATGTAGTGCTTTTGTTTTAAAATTTAAATGTTACCCAAGCAATAGATATTCATACATAGAAAAAAATTTAGGCATTGCTATTAAAATGACTCTTACAGAGTTAGTTAGAATTATGGCTAGTTTTGGTTTCTATATTTAACCCTGAGGTCAGATAATCAAATTATTTAATCAAATATCAGATTGTGAGATTTGACAAACCTAGATCTGCTTTTATTTTTAAAGACAAATGTTGAAAATACAAATTTTGTAATAAGACACATTAAGTCAAAGAATGTTAAAACATTACAAATAATCAGTTGAATTTTTAAATGAAAACCAATACAACCTATAAGATTGCTCACTAACTTCCTGAAGATCTGACAGACATAATTACTAGATCAGATCTAGGGTGACTCATTATTAAAAACAATGTCAAAAACAATGAGTATAGTAAAAGCACCAAAAGAAAAATAAACTTGAAATGGCTACTGCAATATCTAAGCAGCCTATTTCAATAAATGTGAAAAACTGCAAGGAAGAAAAGCTGAGTATGTGCAATGGAAAATGACAAACAAACATGATTAGCTTGTGTGATTTTTCCTCATCTCTTAAATATGGAGCTAAATAATTAACATAAAATATCTGAGGTCTGGTTTTTTGAAAATTATTAACTTCCTCCAAAATGCAGGAGGAGAAATTAAAGATAGTTCTTAGAAGAGAAATTTAAATCGTTAACTTTAATCACATTTTAACAAGATTAAAAAAAAAAAGTATGGTATTCCTATGCCTGGAATTTTTTTAAGAAAATGATTCCTTCCTACTCCATCTTTCCTCTCTTTATTCTTCAAAGTCTGCTGGATTTCCTTTCTTCAGAAGACCCAGAGATGAGAGAGTGTTGTATATGGGTAGAAAGAATGACCTCATCAGAGCATTCTTCTACGGAGCCCCACAGATTTCTCCTCCAACATATGTCCTGTCCACAGATGACAGAAGCCTTCTTGGAAATGAAAAGATCTTTCTCAACAATGAAATAGAAAAATTTCACTGTATTTAATCATTTTCCTTAAGGTTAAGGAACAAGAAGTTTTAGGTCTCTTTCAAGTTTTCGATTTGATAATTACTATTGAATAACGGAATTTTTCTTAAAATTGGATGTGATAGCTGAAGCTTGGAGATTTGTCATTCCCTCTGTAACTTGCCTACTGTATACAAGATTTGCTACATATCTAGAGGAAGAAGGTGATGTTCTTGCTTATTCAGTGTGGTCGATTTTTGCTACAAAATTTAGGCAAGCAAATGGAGCTAGAGCCAAGGATAAGGTTATTTATTTTTGAAATCAACTGGCTGCTATTTTGGAAGTATGAAATACAGAAGGTTGTTCTGTCCTTAAGTAGAAGTAATAGCAGACAAGAAGTAATAGCTTGCCTTTTGAGACGATAATGTTTAGCCGCCTTGTTTCTTGCATCATAGAATCATACCCCTCAAATTTGGTCAATGGTCATCTTCACCCTTGCAATCATTTCTGGACCTTGGCCTTTAACTTTAAGCCTTTTTTCAAATAATGATTTTTTTTATTATTCTTCAAGCAAAAAATTCATAAGTCAAAGGCTTTTCTTTCCATTTCTCAGGATATTTGAAGAAAAAGTTTCTCCTTAGCTTGGGCTAAGATTGGATAAGGATGAATTAGTGAAGACAGGGAGAAGATAACTCTCATTAGGCACAGAGGTGAGCAAGGTAGTGGCACTGGGTTAGGTTTTATCCTTTCATTTAATGCTCATCACAAATCTATGTGTTAGATATTATTCTCACTTTACTGATGAAGAAATGGGAAAGCAAGAAAATGCATATTGAATACCTACCTATACGTGAGACTCCTTAGCACAATGGTTGGCACATAGTAAACATTAAACCAATGTTAGTTTCCTTCCAGTCACTTAGTAATAACAGCCAACCCTTACTGAGCACTTACTGAAACACACCATTTATTAAGTACTTTAAATAATTAACATATTTAAATCTCATAACAACTCCATGAGGTGGATACCAATATTATCATCAATTATAGATAGGGGAAATGAGGCAATAAGAGGTTAAGTAATTTATTCAAAATCACAGTGTCAGAGAGAATTTAAATGCAAGTAGTCTGGCTCTAGATGTAGCTCTCTTAACCACTACTCTATGCCATCTAGAAGTAGTTATGCTTACAGTAGCTGTCCACTTTTTACATTTGGGTTTTTTATATCCTAATAACTTGTTATAAAATTAGAAGACATAAAATAAAAAAATATGATAAAATAATGTTTTCCATGGCTATAAACCAGAATAATATTATGGTTCCTTTCTATAATCCAATATTTTGAGATTCAGATAAACCTCTGCTATTTGGTCATGATAACATTACAGGTCCACACTTTTCCCTCCTGAGGTAACTGAGGTTTTATCTATATGTCACAAAGCACTCCTGGGATTTTCCCCTTTTAAATTACTTTCTTTGCTTCTGTAATTATTAATCCCTGTCTAGTGATAAGAATGCTACTGGGAGTTGGGGATAATATAGATACATTGATATATATTAATATTTGCCAGGCACTTTTCTAGGCATTTGAGATTTATCAGTAAACAAATTTAAAAAATCTCTGCCTATGTAGAGTTTAAATTCCAGCAAATATATTTTTTTTCCTTTGAGAAGTTAATTCCTAGTCAAGAAGACTAAAAAGAATACCAGCAACAAATGCATAATGCGAGGGATATAATTTTCATATAAATAAAGAGAAAGAAGTGCTTGTTCTGACTAGGATAGGTTTAAAGGTGTGGAAGTGACATTGGGGCTGGGTTGTGAGGGACGATTAAGCACTTGCTAGGTTATACTGAACAGCATCATTGACTGGCCCGCCTCCCAAGTCCAGTTCTGAACTTTTGGTTAAAAGAATATCTTTGGTCCCCTTTTCTAGAATCAAAGCCTGAGAAAGGGATTTTGTGCAGATATCTCATTGGGAGAAATCAGTGAGTGAGGAAAGAGGAGAGGCCAGGGGAAGAAAACATGTAAGAAGTGCGTTCAAGAAACGTGTAGTCTAAGCCTGATCTCACAGTGAGCTCTGAAGCACAAATTACACCACAGAGATTGTTTTGCCCCAAAACGAGGGCTCTGGAATATTAGGGTGCAAAGGGAGCATGACCTCTTTGGTACCTCAGGTTGAGGAGGTTCACTCTCCCCTGCCCAAGGGGCAGGTGTGGGCATTGGTAGCCAACATCTCCAGCAGCTAGATGGGTAGATGGGCCTGGTGAATGAACTCTGAGAGGGTTGCCAACAGTACCCGTAACAGGAATATAGGACATTTGGAAGGAGTAAGTAGGGATGTAGAGATCTTGAGAATATTTGAATGGCAACTGAGGGAGAAATAATATTAAGAATTGATTTTTTGTTATCTCTTTTTGCTTTGGTAGGCCATTTATAAAATCTAAAATAGTCACTTATTTTTACTTCATTCACTAAAAAAATTTTGAAATGTGAGTAATTTAAAGTGAGCAAAATGGAAAAGACAGCACTGTTGTTCAGGACTCTTGATTTAAAGTTAGTTATTGAAGACAAAGATGACTATCTTTTATTCTGATTAAAGGGAATCTCTTCCATTTTGAAGTCAGAGTTCACATTATATCTTCCTGGTTTAAAACTCTTACTTTAGACTCTCCTCCCAACCCCCTCTCCCCACACACCACCACCTTTTATGTTTCCAGTGAGAGTGTTTTAAAAATTTTCTAAACTTTCCAGTTCCCTATAGACCCCACCACTGATTTTTACATATGGCCAAATTTTTACATTAGTGTTATTATCTTCATGACCTTATACACGGTTGAGTTTGTAAAAGCCATGGAAATACAAGTAAGGTTTTCTCCAGGCTGGGATTCACCTGGGATACTATGAGATGAAAAGGGGAGATGCAGAGTTGAATTCCTATCAGATGACATTTTTAACTTAAGAAAAAAAATGTGTGTGTGTGTATAAATTATATATTTAATATTCTACAGAATATGTAATATATTGTAGGTATATAATATTCAACAGAAAAGGGCAAAACAAATACTTTTTATGCTGAACTGTTTCTGATCATCACCAATAGCAACATTCAGTATCACATTATTGCTCTATCCCTGACACGGCCCTTCTCAAAATGTCTGTGTCAGAGGAGCCATCACTGTTTATAGGGACTCCCCATTCTTCTGTCCCTCCCGTGTACTAATATAAAGCAATGCCTCCATAGATCCACACATTCAACTTCCAGCTCAGCATGTAATTTAGCTAGAGGAAGGAATAAATAGGTGAGTCTACTTAACTATTATGCTAGAGTGAAAATACCCCCAAATATTCATTTTAATTTTTAACCTTTAAAAGTTGATAGGCCATTTATTTATTGTGCTAATTATAAGAAATTAATTTAATTTTAATTTTATACATTTATCACGTCTTGTCCCCAAAATGATTTTAGGCAGCCATGCAAGCCACATAAATTATTATTTTTTTTACCTCAGCATATTTCTAATGGGGGAAGAAGAAGGTAGAATACCAGTTTTTGATGGTTTGATAGATATTTTGAATAGAAAAAAGGCCAGTCAAATTGTACCTTCTTTGACTTTTGTTTTAATTTTTTTAAAACCTCCGGTCTTTTCTCCTTTCAGGAAAAACAAACAAACAAAAAAAACAAACAAACACTCACTTTCATTTCATAGGTTAGAAATCCTAGATTATTTTCAAACTTTTATAACTGAGCAGCTCAATATAACCAATAAATCACTTGTATTCTTATTTTCTGATTAGAGTCAGAGACTTTAGAGGAACATTCTATAGAAGAGGTTTTCTTAATCATTTATCCAGAAAAGATTTTTTTTTTCCTTTGAGAAATTGCCTATTTCTTCCTGGGATAAAAATGTTAAACTTGGTGGGTGTTTTGTTTTGTTTTACCTAAATTCCACAGCTTGGATTAAAATCTCAACATAATACATTCTGCACTTTAAATTTTATAAAATACAAATACATTCCTTCAATCTCCAAACAACATGCAATGAGGTGGGGCAGGCGTTATTATCTATATTTTTTGTAGATGAGGAACTGAGGCAAAGAAAGGAAAATAACTTTGCTGGTGTCATATGACTAATTAGTAGCACAGTCAAGGCTAGGATATAAATCAGCTTGGTCCTAGGCCTAAACTTATGAAAGGAGAAGTAGTATGTCTGGGATATCACTGGGAACCTGACATGCTGCCTCTGAATTTTCTTCTTGGTTAAATTCTTGATTTGTTGTGCTTTGAAATCCTCAAGTGAACAGTGTTATAAGCAATAGAATTATTTTCTCTTTCAGAGGCTCAGAAAGCAAGGAAGGGGCATAGCTGATATTTGCACCATTTCATTGACATCTAAGTGGTGTACACTGGCTCAGTACTTTGAAAAGAACTAAAAATGTAAAATATGATCATGAAAAGAGTAAAATGTGGATACCAGTGACCACCAAAAGCCATGATCCGGCTCCAGATTGACATCTGGTACACAGCTCAAGAGGAAGACCATAAAAGTAACGAGGGACATATGTGAGTTAGCTACAAAATTTTTTTAAATTACTTTCTTTTGAGCCTTTGAGATGATGATGATGCTTAATACTCAAGAAAGATGAAAATAAAAAAAGAAAGAGAGCAAACACCCCAGTCTAGTGATGACTGGTAGAGTAATTGTGGGCATGGCCCCAGGATGATAGCAGCTTCTATTTAATCAATGTTGACAAGGCTGGGGAGAGCTGGGCAGATCCCAAGAGGTAATGTTTTACTCGGAAATCCACTCAACCTAATTTCAGTAATGTAGGGCTGTGGAGGGGCCTGGACCAGAGCCAGTAAACAGGGCCATTAGAGCTCAGTGTAGGCGATGGCAGCTGGGAACACAGCCATCCCTCCAGCAGCATTGCAGCCTGGCTGCCTGGCTGAGCACGCAAGCAGCCGCTGCTGCATATGCTCCTGGTATTTGCTCACAAACAGAATGTGCAGACGTGCTATTCTCACCCTTTCGAGGAAATGAATGAAATGCATAAAGGCAAGAACTGCTTCCATAATCTATTTTAACAAGGATCAGAGAGCCAGTTTTGGTATACATTTTTCAAAGACCACTGCGAAAGCATCCATGGGTCCCCTTACTCTTTCAAGGCTACCACCACACTGTTTTAAATCAATATAGAAATGACTTCCTTCTATTGCTGTCTTAATGCAGTCATGTTCTTTTTTGGGAATGGCAGTTGTGGATTCAGAATTTGAAAACTACTAGGGTTTTTCATATTTCAAAATTTGTGAGATTCATTAAAGATTCCAACTTTACAAATCCAGGGGATATGGCCCAGGAGATACTATGCCCTTCTGGGCTACATTCTTTTTGTCTAGCTACTACTTTTTTTTTTTTTTTTTTTTTTTTGCCACTTCTTTGACAAACAATGCACATGACAGTATTTAATAGCATATAGATTCCAAAATGGTAGAGATGTTTGCTTGGCGTTTTTATTGCTGTATCACCACTGCTATATTTGCAGTGTGTAGAGCAGTGCCTGGCACATAGTAAGGCCCAGGACCTTTAAATGAATGAATAAATAAACTAACACATTTTTTCTTCTCCTTTGAAGCATCCTTCAACTCTAGAACATTAAATATATATGACTTTACTGTCTATGATGTTCACTTTTACTTTTTAACTCAAAAGTTATCAAATTCATGAATACTGCTAGAGAATATTGTGATTTCCAAGAGATCTTTTGTTAGATCTGGAAAAAGTAATGTTTCGTCAAGGCTAAAAATGCCTAGGCCATAGAAGGTTACAACTCTTTACCAGATTCTAACATCTGTTTAAGTAGACAAGAAATTAATTTTAAGAATTTAAATATTGTTTAACATAAATAATTATAAAAATTGCCCAATTTTATTTAAAAAAAAAAACCTTTTTCTCCCTTTTAGGTCAGACCACTAAAATACATCATCAGGTGCTTTTTTTTTTTTTTGACATTTTCCATTTCATAATAAAATTGCATTTGAAGGTTGATTTACCCTGGTTAAGACTGATATGGGGGAAAAGCCATCACTAGATAGAATATTAATAATTGTTAGTGAGGATAAGTTCATCGATCACCTGAGATTAAATAGAGAGAGACAGAGAGATCCTGTGATTAATTTAATCTTTATTTTTTCTTGTAATGTCTTAACCAAAATAATAGTATTATTATTATTAGATTAATATTAATTAAACTTCATTAGCTTTAGGTTTCATGTTTAATATAAACAAAAGAGAAAGCATTTCTACTCTTTAACATGCTGGATTTCAGCTGTCACATCAGCAACTCCAGGCTTTCTTCATTTTCCAGTTCCAGGCCCATTTACTTCCACTCCCTTATTCTATGTCATGTGGTACTGAAAATCTCATTCAATCTCTAGCTTCTATAGCCTCTTCTTAAGCAATAACTATGTCAGAGGGAAATTGAGCCTCTAGATGGAAATGTGATTATTTACCCTAACTGGATCATGATATTTAGAGTGACCAGCTGGCCTCAACCATTCATCTATCTTTGACACAATGATAATCAAAGTTTTTGCACATAATACAGAAGATTACATAAACTCATAATTACTAATTATGTAATTAGTGCCAGAACACCAAGATGAGATTTCATATTATTCACGACTAATCAGGGTTCTTCCCTCCATTCTGAGCTGTTTTTACCAAGACCAGTTTTTAGACATTATGGCCGCAGGTTTACATATCTGTGGATTCCTTGTCTAGCTTCACTCCGGGCACACCAGCTGTTCTTGAGCAAAATTAAGGGCAAGGAGAAAGCAATCTAAAGTAGAGCCTAGGTGGCATTGTCTTAGGTTGGAATTCACTGCTGCCATTCACGAACAGTGTAGTCTTAGGTAAATTATTTCATCTTACCGTGCCTCAGCTTCCCAGATATAAAATGGAATGATTAAGTTACTTGTGAAGATTAAATGAAATGATGCATGCACACTTAGAACTGTTCTGAGTATAGAGTAGGGGATCACATATGTTACCTGTAGCTAAATGCTTTATACAAGGGGCCAGGAAAGTCATAATTCATGTATCTTTTCAGGCAGCAAGGCTGCTGAATAGAATAGGTAAGAAAATGTAGATATACAGCTATATGGTCAACCAAAAATGATTTATTAGCCACACTGATTTGTCTAAAGTTAGCATCAGTGGGAGAAGAAACAAGTTAGCAATTTTCAGTTCTCACTGACATTAATGAGATGCATCCATTAATATATAATGCAGATTCTGTTCACAATAGTTTTTCTTTGTCTGAGATTAAAACCTTTCCCAAACTCATGTGCAGTCTCCCATCAAAGTGAATCTAGCTAAAGCAGATATGTGGTCCACATCTGATTACTGTTTTTTTCATTTGCATGTTGGTTTATATTTTTAAAAATATTATTTGTTCTTCGCTTACCTCACTTTTGTGGTTGTACGAGATTGTTACTTTACATTGCTTCTTCTTTTCATATTCTTTCCTCCCCATAATTTCTTGGTGGTGTATAATTATTTTTATTTTTACTAAATAGTTATCCCTTCATCAAATACAAAGATGACACCCTTTGTTTAATATTTAATAATATCAAAGAAGAATTATACTCATGTAAAATGTGATGTATATATGATTGTATGTGTTCAGCTGACTTGACTCCCCGCTAACATGTTCTTTTTTATAGTCATCTAATTGAACTTTATCAGTTTTAATTTTATGATTTTTGTTTCATTACATTTTAGAGAAACAATTTGTTTTTAATCACAAGAGTTTTTACAGTTCACTAAAAGCCTGTGAACTCTAGTTTCCTATGCTACATAGACAAAACGGATTTGACCTATATCTCCTCTGGTCAAGTTTGGCCATCTGATGTAATGAGACAACCTGGATAAGTAGAAGACCTAGGTTTTAGTCTTGACTTGGTGATGAGCAAATCTTATGGTTTAGGGAAAATCTCTTTATGTACCTGGAGTTCAGTTTCCTCATCTGTGAAATGAGGATGTCCATTCATTTTTTCACTCAACAAAAATTAATTGAGGGCCTTCCCTAGGTTCTGTGCTGGACTTGGTTGGTTTGGGAGGTAGGTAGTTGTTCAAAGTTGAGCAAAAATAGATATTTTTGTTACCCTTGAAAAGTTATGGTTTAGTGACTGGATGATATTAAAGGTCCCTCTCACTGCTGATTTTCTATGAGTATAGATGTCATTGTGAAAATATATTATGAAAAGCTTAAACAAGAGCAAAAATATTTGCTAGTTTTTTTTTTCACTGTCCTTTTCAATACCTAGAAGAATGACTGGCACATTGTAGGTGATTAATAACAACTTATTGAACAAATAAATGAATAAATAATTATATTTCAAGTATTCTGAAGCATTTGAGGAGAGAATATATAGATACTGAAGCTCTTTTAAATAGGGAATAGCAATGACTTCCTGTCACAATAAACAGATGAGTGCCAAGTTTCACCTTTTCTCCTAGGCCCAAGCAAAGTATGACAAGAGAAAGTGGGGGAATTTGGGAGGATTTCACCTGATTAGGCTGAAATCCAATGGGAGATAGAAAGTATGGCTGCTTTTCAAAATTACCTGAATCTTTGTTCTTTCGTTTTCCCCTTTTGAAATTTATTCCCTTTATTCTACAAATATATAATTCTTCTCACCTTGTTAGCTTACTTCTTCTATCTTTTCTTTTGAGTATCCTAATCTCTCTCAAATCATACATAATAGCTCCCAAGTTTTTATTTTAAAAGGAGAGTTTTGAAGTCTTATCTTGTTCCTAGAGCTAATCCTTCCGTATGCTTCTAAATGATTTAAATCAATATTCTATTCTTTTGCAGTTTGAAGAGGGCACTAAAAATGTTGTTTCTTGGAGCTGATAAGAAGAGTGAGCCACCCTGGGCATACCTGTAGAATCCAAAGATTCGGGCAGGGCTGTGGTACTAAGTAAACTCCCTTGAAAGGATTTCAAATTACTATAGAAGGCCCTTAATAAAATAAATCTGGAAGCTTTCTTCTGGCAGAAAATTTAATGATTTATCAGTGTACCAAAGTTCTGCAATTCATGAAGAACACTGCTGGTCCATACTGTATTACAATAATCAGAAATGAGTTAGTGTCATCTAAAATTTTTTGTTGGAAAGGTGATTGGTATGTTGGTTGCTAAAGAGTTAATAATGGTCACCGTGGAAGAGTATGGCCTTAAAAAATCTTTATGAGTAGTAGTAGGTAGTCTCACTAAAATAACCACATTTTGAAAATAACTTACAAACACCCACAGGAAATGAGACTTAAAAACTTTGGTCAAAATGAGTCATTGTAAGATAAAATTATCCATCATAGCTGCTTCCTTATTTACCAGAACAGCCTCATTTGATTCTAAAAATCTGTTTTCAAGGAGATAAACACTTTTTGCTACTAAGAAGATTTAAAATATTATTATACAGTTGTTCCAAAGAAGGAATTACAAAAATACATTTAGCAGCAGTGATCTTATTCGGATATAAATGTTCGATTTTATCTGAATATTTGTAGCTGACTGACTTGAAAGAGACATACACTTTAATTGACTCCTCTAATGGTCTCCTAAAAGGACCCTGTCTCTCTAGTGTCAATGTCTTTCAATTCTTAGAAAGGCTTGCTTGTAAAGTTTACCCTTGCCTGGCATCTGGGAAATTGGATTTGGCAGCATTCTCATTATTCCCTAAGAGTGTTCACTATGCCTAAACTGTTTGTGCAACAACGTAGTTTATGCTGGACGTTTGTTTCCCTTCTGGGAGTCTGGATTCAGTACGTACAAGGTACAGGTGCCTACGTGACCATCCCCCAATAAAAACTCTACATCTGTAAGCTCAGGTGAGCTTCGCTAGTAGAGGACATCTCACAGAGGTCACGGGTTATTGTTGGAGGAATTATGCACATCCCGTATAACTTAATGGGGAGAGGACTATTGAAAGCTTGTGCCAGGTTTCTTTGAATTTCACCCAATGAAACTTCTCTCTTTGCTGATTTTGTTTTGTACTCTTTCATCATAGTAAATCACAGCCATGAATGGGACTGTACACTTAGTCTTGTGATTATTCCTAGCAAATCATTGAACCTGGGGATGATCTTGGGGACTCAGGAAGCAGGGAATTTTAGGGCAAATGAACTCTCTTTCCACTAGTTGACATATCAGTAAACATCCTGTAGCATGAATCCAATTGATAGAGTATATAGGGAAACCAGGCAGAAGAGTTATTAGTAAAGTCACTCACTTCCTGAGGAAAGAAGAAATGATGTTTTAAAAGGATACAGTCTTCCTTGTTAAGAGCACACCTGCCTTATGGATAAATGTGAACATTTCATTGAAATGTTCTTGACCATAAGAAACTAAAAACTACTACAATGGTTTAAAGAGGTTAGTTATTTGTCTCACATACTAAAAAAATAAAAAAATAAAAAAAAAAAAAGTCTGAGTAAAAGGCATCCAGGAGTCATATGGTTACTCGGTAATAGTTCCCCCCCCCCACCCCCGCATCTTTCTGCTTCACCATCCTTAGTGTGTAGTTTTTGTCTTCATGATGACAAGGTAGCTGCTACACTGCCAGGTATTGTTTAGTCAGTCATCAGAGACAGGAGAAAGCAAGAGGCAAACACCTTCTCTGAAGTCCTCCCCAGGGAATTCTACCTTCATCTAATTGGCCATCACTAATTGGTCCATGTGTTACATGGACACCCTTAGTTTTAAGGGGAGCTGAAAATTCAAGTGTTTTCACTTGTCAGCCTCTATAATGCTAGAAAAAAGGGGACCAAGTTGGGATGGCTGTTTAATGATCTACATAAGGTGTCTGCCACAATTAGTCTGACACTGATGGAAAAGAGATACAAGATTATTGTCGATTCACTATGTTAAGAGCCTATAAGTGGATACCTTGACTCTAAGGCTGAGAGATTAATTTCTGTGTGGATTCCTTGCCCCTCAAATCATAACTTTGTTCCTGAGCTCTCCATATGTGTTATCAAGCAACCTTCTAGAGGTAAACTCTTCTGAACTTGGAAATTACATTACTAAGATAGTAATAATCTCTTTTTATCTTAAAGCTCTTATAAAATGGTATGAAAAGAAGTAATATATGAACAGATGAGACAAAATACTGACTCTCATCCCCATCCCCTTTCTTGTTTTCTTCTTCAGAAGCTGTAGATGAAACCAAACCTAAGGAAAGTGCCCGGCAGGATGAGGGTAAAGAAGAACGTGAGGCGGACCAAGAACATGCCTGAACTCTAAGAAATGGCTTTCCACGTCCCTGCCCTCCCCTCTCCTGGGCCCTGTCTCTCCCCATCCTCTTCTCAGCTCCACTCTGAAGTTTCCCCTCCTGTCCTGCTCACGTCTGTGAGTCTGTCCTCTCCCACCCACTAGCCCTTTTTTTCTCTGTGTGGCAAACAGTTAAAAAAAAAAAAATGCAGGAAAGATCCCAAGTCAAACAGTGTGGCTTAAACATTTTTTTGTTTTTTGGTGTTGTTATGGCGAGTTTTTGGTAATGATGATCCAATCATTTTGGGAAATTCTTGCACTGTATCCAAGTTTTTTGATCTGGTGCGTGTGGCCCTGTGGGAGTCCACTTTCCCCTCTCTCTCTCTCTCTCTGTTCCAAGTGTGTGTGCAATGTTCCGTTCATCTGAGGAGTCCAAAATATCGAATGAATTTAAAACCATTTTTCTTTTTCTCCTTTTCAATGTGATGGAATGAACAAAAAGGAAAAAAATTTAAAAACCCAGTTTGTTTTGAAAATAAATAAATAAAGCAAATGTGCCAATTAGCGTAACTTGCGGCTCTAAGGCTCCTTTTTCAATCTGAATATTAATAAATCATGAGAGTAATCAAACTCCAAGTGACTCTGTGTTTCTGTTCCACCTTGTCATTAGTTGGTTTGACACATTGGGATCTTATGTTTTATTTTCCCTCAGGCTTCACAGTCTGACACCAACAACCCTGATAAAGAAAAGATGGATGAAGCCTAAGGCTCTGGTCAGGACCAAGGCTCTGTTCTTGGATGAGATTGTTGAGGGCTGTATGTACTGGTTTGCTAGGGTTCTGTAACAAGGTACCAAGACTGGGTGAGCTAAACAATAGAAACATATTTTCTCACAGTTCAGGAGGTCTGAAATTAATATGTTGGCACGTTGGCTTTTTCTGAGGGCTGTGAGGGTAGGATCTACATCAGGCTTCTCTCTTCCACATGTAAATGGCCATCTCTCTATGTCTCTTCTTTGCTTATGAATATTTCTAGGTCTAAGTTTCCCCCTTTTTTTTGTAAGGACACCAGTCACATTTGATCAGGGCCCACACTAGTGACCTCACCTTTATTACCTCTGTCAAGACCCCATCTTCAAATAAGGTCATACTCAGAGGTGCTGGGGGTTAGGACTTCTACATATGAATGTTGGGAGAAGGAGCACAATTCAACCCATAACAGACACTAAGATCTATGCTCTAAAGTCACCTCAGAGTATTTTTCTCTCTCAGGAGAAGTATCCAGTGGAAGGTTATTCTAAGTTAAATATTTTAGAGACATGCATAATTTCTAGAAACCCCCAGGCTTTTATTTAAATGATTTATTTTAACTCAAGTACTGACACAGTTCATTCTAACTTTTTCTGCTCATTAACTTCTGTTGGATTCATCCCCACACAAGGCAGCTGTCAGATTCTTGATTAGTTATAGTCATGGTTCCTGCTGATGTTGATAATATATAAAGAAATGGCATTCTTTTAGTATATTCATCCTTTTCAAATTTCCTTCAAGTTCCTGTTTTCTAAGTACCCTCTATTAGAAGGTAAATAGTTCCCATGAGAAACAGCAATGTCCTTAATTCCTGAAGTATCTAATACTGTTTTTTTTTTCCCCTCTATATATCTGAAATCAATCCTGGTGCAAATTCCTAACACGTCATACATTGCCTGACCCTGAGTCTCCTCTCATAGACAAACTTTGCCAATGGATTCTCTTGAGCTTCCTAGACTCATTTGCACATAGAATTCTCTAGCCATGAAGAGACAATTGTTTTGAAACCTTCAAAATAATGAAGATCATGAAAAAGAGTGATCTTAGGATCACACACGCACAATGGAATATTATTCAGTTATAAGAAAAGATAAAATACTGAAATTTGAGACAACATGGATGGATCTTGAGATTATCATGCTAAGCAAAATAAATCAGACTGAAAAAGTTGAAAATCACATGATATCACCTATATGTGGGATGTAAACCTAAAAGAAACAAATGAACAGGAAAACAAAAACTCATAGACATAGACAACAGTTTAGTGGTTACCAGAGGAAAAGGAGGGATAGGGAGTGGTTGATAAGGGTAAAGAGGGTCAAACACATGGCTATGGAAGGAGATCTGACTTTAGATGGTGAACATAGAATGCAATATACAGATGACGTCTTATTGATTGTACAGTTGAAACCTATATAATTTTATTAACCAATGTGACCTCAGTAAATTTAATTTGTAAAAAATTGAAAAAAAAGTTTTAAATTCATCCTGACTTGGTGTGATTTCCAAAGAAGACTTTGGAACAAGTATCTGGGACTCAATCTTGATCTGATTAGGGTCTAATCAGTGAAGTTTTAGAAGTCATCATGGTTTGGAGCCATATTGGTAGTATATGGCTTTAGGAATTCTATTTTACTTCTAAGTTTTTTGGGGTAGATAAATGCTTTAATTTCCTCCCCAAATCTACATTTCAATGAAACATTCCTATGACTTGAAACAGTTCAAGGTCTTTAAAATATAATTCTAAACTTCTACTGAGTCCATAGCCATACTGAAAATAATAGCATATGATCTTTTAAGTCTATATTAATAGAAATTATTCAGTGGTCTTACTAGTTTTGTCAGAGTTGAAATTTTGTTTTATACTTATGAATGTTTATTTTTATTTATTTTATAAAGTCTTGGCTCCCTAATAGAATTTTAAAGGTAGGGGAAGGTTCGTAATAATCTTAAAAGATGTACAAAGAATAATTACAGCCCTCACCTTGATATGAAGCAATATGATTCAAACTTGTACACAATAAGCACAAAGTCAGGTGATACTGGGAAACAGATTATTCAAGATACAAACACTAATAGATTCTAAATATGTTCAGAAAGCAACATAATTTGTTGATTCTAAAACATCTAAAACGTATCTGGTTTATTTTTTAAAAAACAAAAACTAGGTTGGGAACAGTAAAAAAAAAAGTTCTCAATTTTGACAAGTGATTCTTTCAAGTGGTAGTAAGATCATATTCTAGGCACCAAATCCGATATCCCATTGACAGAAAACCATGTCTATGTCTGCATGAAGGAGTCTTTTGATTGAACTATATTATTCGGGTCTAAAATGTTCAGTCATAATGTAATATAATTTAAGTGTCTTTGAAGATAAAAGAATTTCTAAAATAGAATTCATCACTCTATTTACATTTTGCTCATTCTTCAGTCTTTTCCACCATCAGCTATCCAGTAGCTTAGTTCAGAAATCTAGAAAGCAGCCTGATTTCTCTCTTTTTTAAAATATAATATTTAATTCATGAGTAGACCTAATGATGTGGATTCCAGAAGAAAGTAAGGGTACACTATGCCAGCTGCTCTGACTAAAACTTCTCTTTCCTTGGTCAGTTTGAGATTATCTCAGGGTCTTTTACAGCTGTCCCTGCCCATATCAGCTCATAAAAGAGGGATTGCCAAGGCTCTGTTTCAAATTCCCTAAGGAAAAGACACTTTGGAGCTCTCAAAAATGCATTATTCCCAACATCAGCCAGTTCCAGGAAAGCCATTTCTGCAGCTGGCACAGAAGCCTGAGCAAAAGGAAAATCAGATTAATGAATGATTTCCATAAAGCGTTATTAAGATCACCACAAATTCCATTAACTGTTTTTTATCCTTCCCATATATTGTCTGTTGTCATGGAAATGCAGTCTCTGCTATGCTGGCTATAAAATTAATTTAATGATTGGTGACCCTTCCAGCTAAATGTCAGCTAATGAGCATTAGAAATATGGGCTTTTTTAATTCCCTCCTCCCTGCCAAAAAACCCCCTCACTTAACTTTTTTCCCTAAGAAATTAAAACACATGCCTCTCTATCATGTAGGCAAGGCCTGTATCTACACTTACCACCTTTTTCAGTCACATATTTACTCCTATGTAATTGCATTTTTGTCCTTTCTTCCTGGAAAGAAATTCACAGTTGTTGAAAATGAAGACAAAGTTATAGCTATGAGAATGATGAGTCACTAAATGTTCTTGGAGAATTCTACTAAAGTGGCAAGGACATTTTTAGTGTACATATTCTAGCAGATTGGTTACCTGGTTTTCTTTTACAGGTATGTGTCATTGTTGGTAATTACAATATATTTAGTGTCACTGATGGTACCTTACTTAGTGTATTTTTGTTGAAGTGAGATACTTCCATACACCTCCCCCAGAAAAGTTTTCTGTTAACATCACATCAAATATAATCAGGGTATGAAAGCACATGGGATTGTCATAAGAATCTTAAAATAATTTAATCACCCAAATAATACAATTTCATTAAAGAATGGTAGAAAATATAAGAAAAAAGAAGATTAAATAATCCACAGTTTACCACCAAGAATTGAGCATTTTAACACTTTAGAGATATAGCTTTACATTGTCTACTTATATGCCTTCTTATATATCACCCACTTATCTATTTATCTATAACTGTATGCTTCTACAGAATGTAAACTCAAGACAAGAATAAACTCATGCTGTACATATTATTTTGTACACTATTTTACATATTGCAGACATTTGTACATAGATTGCCAAATTAGAGACAGAGGACTTTAAAATTTGTGGTTCTCATTGCTTCCCACAGCCTTATTGAAGCCTGAGACAAAAGGAAAAACATGCAATTCTATACATACTTATTAAAATATTATCCCATATTTTGAAACAAGTGGGGAGGTTAATAAAGCTCTACATAAAAAGCCCTATGTTGCCCAAACAGGTGTGAGCCCTTACAAACCCGCCTGCTGGTGGTCGTGGACTGCATTGCCTTACTGGGCCAGGACACTGAGTGCTGATGGGAGAGGAGTGATACCATTGTGCAATTATGCAAGGTTGTAAAAGAAACAGCAACCTGTCTTTATTTGACATCATATTTTATTTATCACAGATATTTTCACATTAATTCTGATTTTCAAAATATTGCATAAAAATGCTATTTATTTCACTAACCAGTTTTATTTGACGTGATTAAATTTCGCACTCGAGGCAAGTGCCTCACTCACCTCCCCCTGATCCTCACCTCCCCCTGAGGGTCCCAGAGGGAATGCTAGGATCACTGTTTTATAGACCAGCATTTTCTGATGACTATTAGGCATTTGTGATTACTTGAGGTCCTAGTGATACCCAGGGACTGTAAGCCTGAGAGTGCGTTGGCCCATAAGGAGTTGAGAATTAAATGTCTACTATTCCTAGAAAGTTATTGGATTACTTTAAGAAGTGTCTTTGCTATCTAGAAGAAGATATAGACTATGACACGGCTGGATATAGACAATATAGACTGGTTCCAAGCTGGTTGGGGCTGTGGGGAACTGAAGAACTCATGACCACCTAAACACTCTGACAATAAATTAAAAAGTAAACAGGAATAACACTAGGCCTACCAAAGCAAACCACCAGTTTGCAATGCTTTGTGGGTTTTCACACTCCTCACAGCTGCATTTGCCTGAGAAGAGCATGGTTATAAAACTCATTGTTGCTTTAAAATTCATGTTCAGGAAGAAGCTGATCAATTAAGCTCTCTTATAAACTGGAACTATTATGAAGTGTTGTGGGAACTATGTATTTATTTATTAACTTACCCTGAGGGCAAATTTATGTCTAAATTGTAGATCTTTTTCATTTTATACATAAAAGTGAAAAAAGAAAAGGTATTTCTCTCTCTTGGAATTTTTCTAAAGCATGGGAGGAAGAATTATGCTATTCATTTTTTAATTAAATTTATTGAGGTGACATTGGTTAATAAAATTATATAGGTTGCAAGTGTACAATTCTATGATACATCATTTGTATATTGCATTGTGTGTTTACCAAAGTCAAATCTCCTTCTGTAATATATTTACGCTTTCCAAAAATTTCTCTTCCACCATATTTGAAAAGATACACAAGTTGAAATAAAAGGAGGAACATTCGTGTCTGTCTTTCTTTCTCTACCTGATGTATTTATTCCCCCTTCTTTATTTAGTAAGTAAAGAAAGAGCAAAGAATGAACTTAGAATGTTCATTAAGACAAGGGGGAATGTGGAGTGTCAGCATCTGTGCCTCAGCTTCTACAGGCAAGAGTCACTAAATGCTCTGTCACCTCCACCTGGGAACAAGACTGCAGCCTTTGCCTTAGAGTAGGAGATCACCAATAGTGCTCTGCAGTGCCACCTTTGCTGACTTTCTGCACTCCCGACAGCCTTCCTCTCCTTGACTTAGCTCACTCTATCTCTGTAGATGACTCCTGCTTGACAGTAAACTGCTTAGGTGTGGGATTTTGTCCTTCTTGTTTCATATTCTGGTTACCTGAGTGCCTGAAAACAACAGGCTGATAGTAAATAAATGCTTCATGAATGCATGCATGAATGCATAAATGAATAGAATTTGATTCTTGCCAGTCAATCTCTACCTCCTTTCCCTTTCCCTTGGCTTTGTATACTTCCCACAGGAATGCCAAATTGCAACTCAGGCCTCTTATCCAGGAAGAGGGAGAAGTGTTTTCCTGCTAACTCAACCCTCTTACATATACTCAATGATGAATTTGGGGCCCCAATGGTCACATGAATCTGACAAGTTTTGGTTTAGTCACTAAATGGTGGCTGAGAGGTTCAAGCCACAATGGCCTCCTCATAGTCTCTGCTTGCCTCACTCCTGATTTTCCAGAAGTAAATCTGCATGACTTCATTGCTGCCTTTGCACCTGTAGTTTCCTCTGCTTGGAATACATGCCCTCCAGGTATGCACGTGGCTCTTTTAGGTCTTTTATCAAATATTACCTTCTCCTCGAAGCTTCTCATGACTAGCTCACTCAATATTTTCTATCATAGTTCAAATAGAGATTAGTCTTACCTCTACTTAAAATACTATGTTTTTTTACTCAATTACTTAATTTACTTGTCTTCCATCACTAGAATGTATGCTTTACAAATGCAAGAACTTTCCCTGTTTTGTTTCTGTCTTCAGGTCTTAAGACACCACCTGGCACTGAGCAGGATCTCAATAAATGGCAAATAAATGAATCTCTCTCACAATTGCAACCACAAATTTTACTCTAAATCTTTTCATTGCTCTTTGAATTTGGTGCACACTTTTTGACCTCACTTTTAAAACTGTTTCCTCCTACCTATACCATTCATCCATGGTCACTGTCCCGTTATGTTACTCCGTAATAGACATCCATTGTTCTTGCCCTCCTAGAATTTTTTCACATTTCTCTAGTTCGAGACAACCTCTTTTCTATGTTAAATCTATTCCATTAAGTCTGAATGGAGCTAACTGAATCTTTTCCTCCAATGCTCAACGCAGAATAGATACAAGAACCAGGCCTGGCCAATCAGACCAGCTCATCTTCTGCCTGAAGTGATTGGCTTAACCTTGAACATGTGACTTAGCCATGTTCCTACACTGGGATTGTCTGTCAGAACAAGCAAGAAAAAATATTTTCTTTCTGGTAGGATTTATATTATCAGGGCCAGCTCTTTCCACATAGTGAGCAAGTCTTCCACAGATAATGGCTGTTTGCTCACTATGTGAGCCCTGATAATAGAAAGAGTAACATTGGTTGGTCGTCTAGTTCTAACAATTCCTGAAGCAAATATTATTCTTGAACTTTTCAGTTGCGTGTTTTAATACTTTTTTTTTTGCATCAACTTATATGAATTGCACTTCTGCCATGTACAACTTGAAAGATTCCTGGCATGTCAGCCTAACCATCCTTCTCCAGTTCCAATAACCCCTACACATAAGTAACTTCTGCATCATGGCCCTGGTTTCCTGGCCCCTGGACATTTTCACAATATCTGTGGCATAAGCATGGAATTTTGTTGTCCAATTTTCAGAGCATTTCATTTCCCCCAACATGTTGATCAAATATTTTCAAGATTTAACGCACAAACTGGAAATGCCGAGAGCAATACCATTATGTTTACAGAGGAAAACATAACATAGAGCTGAGTTTGCAGGTGAGCTTCAGTGATGCAGGTGACACTTCCCTCATCCCCAAACTCTGAGTGGAAGTTGTAAAGCACTTGAGTAGAAGAACAGGATATTGGATGTGATTTAATCTTGAAATCATAGGTGTCTCCTTCAAAAATCGAACCTTATTTTATATCAGAAGAGCATATGGTATGAAAGTAATTATACATCTTAATGAACACAAATCCTTTCCTATTAGCAAACTTATACTGAACAAATATTTTTAAATATTTACTCTGGATATATAACTGTTATGCTACAACAGAGTGGGTGTTTATTGAAATAAAAATTAGTATAGTTTTGTTGCCTAGAGTAAGAAAAAAATATATACATATGTGACTCATATCACTCCTATGTATATATATCCATGTATATATATCTACATGTGTGTAGATATGTATTTAACATGTGTATAGATACATGTATATAATAATTGGATAAGATGTAGAAAATAAGATAAAAAATAAAAAGTTGAAAATAAAATAAAAATAAAAACACTGGAGCCTCACCTAAACAGCTAAAACATAGAAACAATTATCACTGTTTCTATCCTGGATCTTTTCCAGAGGAATCAGGAGTTAGAAAGAGCTCATTTTGCCAAGATACCACATAAAGTAGAGATCATCAGATAGTACCCAAGGCTTGCCATGGATAGGGGCTTTATTGTGGTCCTGACCAGGCAAAGTCATGTTATTGCTTTCTTTCTCCCCTTTGCTTGCTTTTCCTCCAAATAGTCTTGTGAGCACTATGTTGGAGCTATTGCATATTATTAACTTCAAGTCCTCACCTGCTACTTTAAAGCATTACCAAGGCAACTGGGATAGACTTACATCTCCTATTTGTACAGGCTCGATCTTTGTTTTCTGGCTACTCTACAGGAGTCTAGAAGCTACTACAGGTTCAACGCAACATCACTCATTTCACAGAAATTTATTAAACACTATTTGTAGACTCAGGAGACAGCACAGGAAATAAGACAAGGTCCTTAGAATTAAGGGATACTAACGTGAAACAAGGGTAGTTGTGATGGTGTGACGACCACTGTACAAATAAACAATGCTATGAGAACCAGGGAGAGGTGCACCTAAAATGTGCAGAGAATAAGGAGAGCTTCCTGGAGGAGGAGGAAAAGTCAGAAAAGTTTAGTCTTAAGAGATGTGGAAATTTGTTGGCAAAGAAGTAGAAGGAAGATATTCTAGCTAGAGAGACAACCCTTATGAAGGCCTAAAGATACAAACAAGCTTGATGTGATTGGCAATGGCAGGAGATCTTGCATCTGGAGATTAGAGTGCAAGGGGATGCACGATTTTGTACACAGAGGAGCTGGGAAGTGTTGAAGATATCTGTAAAAAGTTTAGATAGCTAACTGAGGAGTTTGGACTTCATTACATAAACAATAGTATTTAGGGACTCAACTACTAGAGCCCACCTGGTATAGAATTCAAAGGGGTTTGAAAATTTGAAAGGAAAATAAAATATATCTTCATTTTTACTGAAAACATTAAGTAAAACAGTTTATTTCTGTCTTAGTCTACTTGGACATCTTGTATAACAAAACACTATACACTGGGGGACTGAAACATCACACATTTATTCCTCATAGATTTGGAGGTTGGGAAGTTCAAAATTAAGGTGATGGCAGATATGGTTCTTGATGAGGGCACTCTTCATGGTTTACAATTGCCTACCTTTTTGACATACCTTCACACATGGCAGAAAGAGAGAGCAAGGGCTGATGTGTCTTTCTCTTTTTAAGCCATTTCCCGTTTACCCAGTGAATACTTGTGGTTGGGACTTGCTGCTGCAGCATTTACCCCAAGATAACTCATACATTACAGTCCTGACTTTACCTTCAAAGTTTGCCACAAAATATCTCACATTTCTTATCATTTTTGAGTCACTTTAGTACATCAACAGTCTTTGGAAACAAATGACATCATTCTATTTAAACCATTATGTTTTTAGCAGTAATATTTTCATTTACAAAATATAGTAATTCTCAATTGCTGAAAATGTCTAATCCTAGAAAACGAGCATTCCTACATGTGATGTTAACATCTTTCTCAACATTTGTTAGCTAAAGTTTCCTTTGGTGAACATGATTTATGTTTTAATTTTTCTGTTACATTAGGATTAGAAACAAGTTCTGTTTAGAAATAACTCCAAGAACAGTTTTTATATTTTATTTTCAACATTGAAAACCAGTCAGATTTACTTCAGCCTCAAACAGCATTTATGTACAATTAAATTAACATTGGCAGTGAGCTGCATTTTTTATTTCTAAACTGGAAATGGTTTAAAAGAGCACTAATTCCATCATAGGGTCTCCACCCTCATTAACTCATCTAAGCTTATTTGCCTCCCAAGGGCCCCACCTCCTAATACCATGATGTTGAGGACTTTAGTATATAAATTTTGGGGGGAAACAAACTTTCAGTGATAAATCCTACATTATAAATATAGCTAACAAACCACAGTGGTACTAGCAGTACCTGCGACTTTGTCACCAAAAAAAAATGCCAATTCAGATATTCTTATTTCTTATTATAGTTGTTATAGATGCCTTGAAATAAGTTTGTGCTAATCCCTCCTTCAAAATTTTGATTATAAAATCTACCACTAGATGTTATTATTAATAAGGAAGCACGCAGATAACAAATTTTGAAAAAAATGTAACTATTTTACAGTAATTTGTGTCATAATTGTATGCATGTTGTTTTATGATTTTCACACAATATTTTGAGAAGGGGATAATGAATGTATATATTTAGTCAGCTGTCAAGGATCTATAGAACAAAAAAGGTTAAAAACTTTGTATTAGAGATTGTTTAGAAATTGAACTTGTGGTTTAAAAAGAAAACTGGCAATACTGCAGAGTACAAAAAAGTTGTGAAGATGAAGATTCTGGTTAGGAGTTTAAGTTATTGTTTAGATGAGAGATGATGGAGAATGAACAAAAACACTGGAAATAAGAGTTGAGAAGAAGGAAGCTGTAAAAAGACGGTGTGTGTGTGTGTGTCGTGGGGAAGGGGTTAATGATGAAGCAGTGGAAACAGCAAGTACAAAGCCCTGAAGTGGGCAAGAGCAGGCTGTACTCTAGGAAACAGAGTAGTGAGGCTAGAAGGTGGTGAGTAAAGAGGAGAGAGAGACAGTGTGAGATTGTCAGGGTGGAATGGATCAGGTCATTAGGTCATGGTAGTCTTGATAAGAAGACTGTAGCTTACCCTAAATAAAATGAGAAGCCACTTAAAAACTTTAATCAAGGTAGTCAACTTATTTTGATTTTAACTCTGATTGTTGTGTGAAGTGTGGATTGACTGCAAAAAAGAAGAATGGAAGTTCAGGCCCAGTGAGAAATGGTGGTGTTTAGAGAAGGAGAAATGGTGTTAGATAAGGAGAAAAGAGGTTAAACATAGTTAAACATAAGATAAAATTTATGTGTCAACTTGGCTGGGCAATGGTGTCCAGATTAAACATTATTTTCAGTTTTCTGTGAAGGTGTTTTTGGTTGAGATTAACATGAAGGCCTGAATAGAATAAAAAGATTGACCCTTCCCCTAGCAATAGAGAATTTGCCAGTAGATAGACTGGATTTAAACTGGATGGTTGGCTTTTCCTGGTTCTCCAGCCTGATGTTCTTCAAACTCACACTAGAACATTGGCCCACCCAGGTTGCCAGCCTGCCAGCCCACCTGTAGAGTTTAAACTTGTCAGCCTCCATAATTACAAGAGCCAACTCCTTATAATAAACCTCTTTACATATACAAACCGTACTGATTCTATTTCTCTGGAGAACACTGCCTAATACAAATGGTGTGATTAAGTGTTGACTCAATGAACTTTGCTGATAGCCTGTATCTAGAGAGTGAGGGAGAGATATGAAGGGTATTTCTCAAACTTCTGTCATGAACAACTGTTTATTCAATGGTTCTATTTACTGGGAAAACAAATAATGAGGGAGGAACAGGTTTGAAGGATTAAATACATTCCCATTTGATATATTAGTTTTGAGATGTCTCATGTACATTTAATTGGAGATATCTAGTAGGAAGATGAATTTATGGGTCTCTAACATGGAAGAAAAAGCTGAGCTGAAGCTAAAAAATTTAAATACTATAGATAGTATTTCAATGGATCTGGATAGAGAAGAGAAGAGAAGAGAAGAGAAGAGAAGAGAAGAGAAGAGAAGAGAAGAGAAGAGAAGAGAAGAGAAGAGAAGAGAAGAGAAGAAGAGAAGAGGAAAGCTCAAGACCATCCCTGGGGCCCTCATGGATGGAAATCAATAAAGGAAATCAGGAGGCTGCAACCAGAAGGATAAGGATAAAGACCTTGGAGAAGGAAGAGTGTTTCCAGAATGAAATAGAAATCAATCAGATTAAACATAAAATCTACTTTATTGATGTGTAATATACATATAATTAAGCGCACATATTTTAACTACAGTGTTCAGTAAGCTTTGATAAATGTGTACACCTGTGTAATCCTCATCACAATCAAGGTATAGAACATTTCCATTAGCCCTCTCCCCCAATTTGTTTTTTGTCCTTTCTCACTTCATTTCCAAACCCCGCTGACTCTGCACCAATCATTGATCTTCTTTCAGTCACTAGATATTTGAATTGTCCTTTCCCATTTTCATATAAACAGAATCATATGGTATGTAATTTTTTTGTGCCTGATTTCTTTCAAGCAGCATCATCTTGAGATTTTTAATGTTGTTTAATGTACCAGTGGTTCATACCTTTCTATTGCTGAATATTATTCTATTAAATGGATACACCATAATTTGTTTATTCCCTCGCCTGTTGTTAGATGCTTGGGTTGTTTTCAGTTTGTGGTTATTGTCAGTGAAATTGATATTTATGTGTAAGTGTTTGTGTTAACATATGTTTTTATTTCTTTTGAATAAATAACTAAGAGTGAAATTGCTGGATTCATATAGTCAATGAATATCTATCTTTTAAAGAAGTTGGCAAACTGTTTTCCAAAGTGGTTATATCATTTAGCATTCTAATCAGCAATGTAGCAGAGTTCCACTTGTTCCAGATTGTTCCTCTCCACCCAACATTGTCAGCCATTATAATTTTAGCCATTTTAGTGGGTGTGTAGAGGCATCTCATTGTGATTTTAATTTGCATTTCTCTGATGATTAGTGGTCAAATCTCAGCAAGCTTTTCTGGAAAAAATTTACAAGCTGATTTTAAATTTTATTTGGAAATGCAAAGAATATAAAAACAGGCAACATAAGTTTAGGAAAAAAAAAACTAGTTTGTACTACCTGACTTTAAAATTTACTATAAATCTGCAGTAATCAAGACAGTGTGAAATTGTCACATGTCAGAGGAACAGAAGAGAGTTTGGAAATAGACCCTATTATATGTTCATTTGATTTTTGATAAAGAGCCAAGGTAATAAATGAGGAAAAGATAGTTGTTTCAATAAAAAGCACTAGAACAACGAACATCTGCAAGGAATAAAATAAATCTCAATTCTTATATCAAATCATATATAAAATTTAATTCAAACTAGATCATTGACTTAAATGTAAAAGCTAAACTACCCAACTTCTAAAAAATATAGATGAAAATCTTTGTAATCTTGGGATAGGCAAAAATTTTTATATAGAACACAACATGATTTATAAAATGAAAAATTGGTAAAATGAATATCATCAAAATCTAAAACTTCTGATATTTTAAGAACAGTATAAATAAAATGGACAGACAAGCTAAATATTAAAAAAATTTAGATATTTTATATATTACATATATGTATATATTCTTACTTTTGGGTTGTAAGAATTAATATATTCTGAATACACAGATATCTAATCTAATAAATGATTGCATCTAGAATATATCAAGGAATTCTTACAACTTAATAATAATACAAAAGAATTAAACACTGGCCAAAAGATTTTAAAAGACATTTTACACAAATAGCCAATGAATAGTTATAAATAAAAGCCTCTTTTCAGGGAAAATAGATTATATAAAAAGAATATTATTACTTGAGGTATATACATTTGCTTGATGGTAAATCTCATTTTAGAAACATATAAAACCCCACATTTTAGGAATCCAGGAAACATATAATATGTTTCTGTACATGTCCAAATTGTCCACCTTCCATACTGCCACTGTCCTATCACTCAAGGAGCCCTAGGTTCTCAGTTCCTCCATAAATCTTTTAAGAATGTATTAGAGAGGGCCTTTCCCCTTTATTCTCTGTAGATTGAAAATTGATACTCTTCCTCCCTCTATTCAAGACTCCTCCCACTCTCATACTGGACAATTTTTCAGATATCCCCAACCTGATTTAGAGACCATCCTCCAGATTTATTCAGTTAAAATGAAATTGCTAAAAAACTTGAGTATATATAATGCCACTTGCAAAGTGGCACCTCCTTCCATGTCTTTGGCATTTTCCACTTACATTTTCCTTAACATGGATACCTTTATCTGAGAACATTCTCAAATTATACAAGGTAATAGCAAGCTGAATCACATATCAAGGACAAAATTTCCAGGTCATTCCTAACTAATTAGTTTTGATTTCATACTTTGTCATAAGAAAAAAAGGATAGCTGAATTTTCTGCTGATGATAAAATTCATAATGCTGACCACTGGAGAAAAGAAAAGATTGTGTTCTGATTGGTGTGACCAAGTTGAATATTTAAGAGAGTGAGCAGAGCCTAAATCCAGAATCTTCTAAATAGATATTAATATTTTATACTTGTTTTTTTTTCATATCTTCCATATTAAGTTGGTTCATTAAACAACTGAAAATAGAAATTAAAAAAGAAAAAGACAAAAATCTTCTCTTACATGTCTGTAAGGATCCAAAAGAAGGTAACATCTGCAGGAAAATGCTGAAGCATCATTATTTTAAGCAGGGTTGCCTTCACTCTTACTCCAGCTTTATCTTACACTTTCAGAAACAATCACGTTTTATTCTTTCTTCTTTTTTTGGTCAACACCAGACAGAGCTAAACTGGCAGTTGCTAAAGCTGGGTGAGAAAAACAGCTTTGCCTTACTCCCATGATATTGACTTTAACTCTGCTGACAATAAGGAAACATGTCTATTTCAGTGATGGAAGCAGATGGGAGATCCATGATTACACCAGGCAACATTCCTTTTCTCCAGACAATTACCCTCTTTGGGATTTGGTCATGTAGTAGACTCCTGAGAAATAACACAAGGAAAAGTTTATCAGAAGTTGGTGATAGATTGCTAATGAGATCTAAAGGGTGAAAAAGAGAGAAATCAAGGATGGCTATAGGGTTATGAGTCTGAGAATTTAGAAGGAGGCTGGTGGCAAGGAAGACAGATGGAAATGTGTGATCATAAGGACATTTGACATTAGTTAAACAACTTGGCTGTTTGCCTCTTTAAGCCCCATTTATTACTACTTGGAATGAATTGATTTCTGCATGGCAAATATTGACTCATCTTTCAAAAGCCCCAGCTAAAATGTCACCTCTATGGCGAAGCCTTTCAGACACTCCCCAGGCATTTAATTGCCTCTCCAGGGCCTACAGAATACACAGTATGTGCACTATTCATGCTGCTATAATATTTCTCATGCTGTAATTTTCTGTTTCTACATTTCCTCTCTCTGACCAATGAGTCAGCACAGCATAGTGGAAGGACCACTGCTTTTGGAATAGACAGGAGTAGTAAGGATTAAATCGGAAATATACCTCAGAGCTTGACATATAGGTGCACTGAATTCATGTTCTTGTCTCTTTCTTTAGCTTGTCAAGACCATGTGCTCCTTGAAGGCAGGGATTGGGTTCTTGGAATTCCTGGTTCCTGCCACAGTATAGGTGCTTAGTCAGTTTTTCTTGAATAAAAAAATTGGTCCATTGTCTATGTCCATTAGTTACATGAAGTCACCTTTTCTTACAGTCATGGTGCAGTCTTTATTTATCTATCTTCTTCACTACACTCTGAGTTGCTCAAAGACAGAGAACCATTAATATCTCATACCACCAGGACACTCCTGCTGTTTACCAACTCTTATAACTCTCTGCTTTCTGGCCACATGCTTAGATTGTTATTCTTGCTCTCCTTGTGGCAGTGTGTGTGTGTGGTGGGGAGGGGAGTGTGGAGAGGGAGGTTATATGACTAGTTCTAGCCATTGTGTTGCAATAGTGACTTACTGGCAGAAGAAGGTATTGTGTGCCCATGTGAGACTCTGAAATTCTTTCTTTCTGAACCTGAGAATACTCAGGATGGTAGTTGGCCAATTGCTTGTGTCCCTGAGTGACTACAAAAGCAGAGCTTCCACTCCCCACCCACAATCCAGGAGAGACGATTTAAATAACCAAGAATATACCTTAGTTGCTTTGAGTCACTGAGACTTGGGCCGTGTTCATCATCACAGCCTCATCTCACCTACTCTGGTACAGGCAGCAATGCATAGAATGTTTAGCACTGTATTCTGTTGATAAAACCACACAAGAAATACTAGAAATATAAAATCCACGTTGATAAAATCCCTGCTCTTGAGAAGCCTACAATTTTACTGGAAGTAAAAACACTTGAAATATATGTAAAACAGCAATGAAAGGTATGGTTCTGTTCTAAGTTATAGGTATAAGCAAATGTGCTACAGAAGATCAAAATCAAGAGAAAATAACTTGTGATAGACGAGTTGGGCAGGACTCTATAAAAAGATTAAATTTGAAATCAAATACACAGCATTTTATTTGAAAAAGTTTGGTCTGATGAAAATAGAGAATGTGCATGGTACCAATTGGTTTATTCTTACTCCTATTTCAAGACTCATTTCACACATTGCCACCTTTGAGAGGCAGGTCCTGACTGTTCCCATCTGCCTTAGGGCTACTTCTGCATATGCCTTGCCACGGCACTTAACATCTGTGCTAGCACTCCACTGGATTATAATCACCCATTTAGTTGTCTACCTAGTTAGTTGTCTATTGGTTGCTAAATTCAGTTGTCTATGAGGCTCTAGGACACTAAGAGCAGAAACTGAGTGTGCTTTGCACAGCCAGTCTCTAGTACTGAGGCTGGTGATTAAGTAGTCATACTTAATGTTTGTGTCGTGGACTGAAAATTTGTGTCCTCCCAAAATTCATATGTTAAAATCCTCCTCCTTGATGTGATGGTACTAGAAGGTGAGGCCTTTCGGAAGTGCTCAGGTCATGAGGGCGGAGCCCTCATAAGCGGGGTCAGTGCTATTATAAAAGGGACTCCACAGAGCTCCCTACCCTTTTCTGTCACGTGAGAACAAAGTGAGAAGCCAGCGGTCTACAACCCAGAAGAGGGTCTTTACCAGAACCTGACTATGCTGGTGACTTGATCTTGGATTTCTAGCCTCCAGAACTGTGAGAGATAAATTTCCCTTTGTTTATAAGCCACCCAGTCTATGGTATTCTATCATAGCAGACTGAACCAATTAAGACAGTTCTTGAGTAGAAATTGTAGTATTTTTCAATGACTCAGAGAAAATTCTGTAATGTGGAAGATGTTTTACAGATTAACTGATTCCAAAATATTTTGGTCGGTGCCATCTCCACCCTCAAAGACTTCACATAGAGATCATCAGTGGGAAAAAATAGTTCCCATTTCTCCTACTCCAGCAATCCCAAAATTCAGAAAAGATACCCAATTGGGCTCTGAGTGAAAAATAACAAATATGAACCTGAAACTCCAAAATGATTTTTATATTTATAGGTAGCTAAAAAAAGGGGGAAGAAAAGAGGCACGTTTTTCCCCAGATCAGAAAGCAGAAGGTATCACATGTTACAAACCTACTGACTTAACTGGCTCTGACAGAGTGGGAGCCATTAATAAAGGCTTTCTAGCCTGTCGCATGTATGTGTTGGCTTAAAAGCCTTGCTCCCACAGGGCCAATAGAAAGAGAGCTGCATCTGCTACAACATGTGCATCTGCCAGGCAGACTGGCTGCTTGCCCCTGGAAACACCAGGGCTGCCACCAACCTGACCTATGGATGGGGCAGAGGCCTTTCACAGTGGTGATTTACAAAGAAATTGGGAGAATAGATAGTTTCTATGAAAATAGAAACAAATATGGAAGAGGAATACATGATTAAAAGAAAAAACACTTGATACACTTGATAAGCACTTTGTCTGTACTCTGAGATTTATATATTTTGCCATAGTTAATTCTTATCACACTATTCTAAAATGAGTGGTGGCTCACTATCTCCTTGATTCTGAATTTCTTCATCTTGGCATGGAGATAAAATACCTTCCAAGGTAGTGCAGGCAGAGAATCTGAGAAACCAGATTCCAGCCAGGACTAGAAAAATTTCTTTAATCGCTGTGCTATGTGGCCACCCATCACCCCCATGTAATGATAGGGACAAGGATGTTGGCCAAGAGAAAGAAGTTCAGAAAGGAAATGGAGATTTGGCCACAATGAGAAGCGTTTTATTTTTTATGTTTGTTTTGTTCTCAAATCTCCATAGTTCCTCTGAGCATTTCATTATTCTGCTTCTTTCTCCATTTACAGAAGAGCATACAGGGTTTAATGGAGTCCCTTGGCTTTTCCCCTTGAAATATTTATGGGCCTTTAGCAGCTCCTTTCATGTTCACCTTCTCCTCCATTAGGGGAGAGACCTTGAGCTGCTGAAGGAGAGCTACAGGAGGAGATGTGTGCCTGTGTGGCAGGTGCTCACTTCTGCCTTTAGATGTGAAAAGAAAGTGCTCATCCCCCCACCAGGGAGCATGCCTGCTTTTCCCAGGTTTGAAAAAGGGAGTATAGAAACGGCAGATTCCGGGAAGAGGGATTTGGCCATGCCAATTTTTCCCCCTACATCTGTTCTCTCTTCTAGATAGAAGTCTACCAAGACTCAAAAAACTAATGAGAAATTGCCTCCCTGGAAGGCTTGGTAAAGGGCCAGCGAACAAGAATAAAGCATGAATTGACCTCACACTTCTCAAAATATCACCTTCATGTCATCGCCTATGGCCCCTTGCACTACCTTCAGACCCACTTGCCCAGCTTCTTTCTCTGCTGTCATCCATCTACCCCGTTTCAATCATAGGAACAACACAGCAATCACATAGTAGCATAGCAGAGCCCCTCGAAACATATGTGTGTGTTTGTGTGTGTGTGCCGTCATTTAACAACTACTGCAACAATTAGTTTACCTCTTTTAATAGCTCTCCTTCACAGTGTATTTATTGTCAGGAACCACAATAATCTTGAGTAAATACAGTCCTCTTTGAGAGAGAAAGAAATTGGAGCTCAGAGAAGTCATAAATTTAAGCCATTCTTGGAAGAGCTGAGATTTGAACCCTACTCTAATTCCAAATTCCAAACCCTTTTCCTTTTTCCACCTGTCTTGCCTAAAGGTAGTCTGAGAATTTCTACCCTTAACATCATTAAAAAAATGTTTTTCAAGCAGAATATACATAATCTAATTTTAAGCTTGGGGGATCCATAAATAATCCCAATTAAATGAATAAATTCAAAGTAAATTAAAAGCATAAATTAAAAACCATAATAATTGCTCAATATAAGTTTATATAAATTCCTATGGAAAGGAACTATGAACTGCATTTATGTACACAAAAGAAAAGCTAGATAAAACTTGGAGATGCAATAACCAGACAGGATAGAAAATCAGTGTCTAGAAAAAATAGATTATTTATTAATACTGTTTCTTAAGGGCCTAAAAATTATCATCCCTTCCCCTAGGAATTTTTTCATTCAATGTAATCAATAGTCAGATATATGATATAAATATAACATCTCTCTCTATTCACTGAATATATATTTATTGAGCAATGATAACTAATTTAAGTACTTATTATGTTCTAGGCACTGATCTAATTATTTTACATATATTACCACATTTAATTCTCACAATGATGTGAAGTAGACTCAATTTTGTTTCCATTTACAGGTAAGCACATGAAGGCACAGAGAGGTTATGTAACTTGCCTCAGGTCACTCAGCACATGGTAGAAACAGAAACACAACTCCAAAAGTCAATTTCCACACTATAAAAGATGCATCTCCTGAGTTCTTTTCCAGACATTCAGATGTATCTTTGTTAGGAAGTTCATTTCCATATCCCAATCTCTGATTCACTATCCTAAAGTACTCACTAAATATCAGGCCCTGAACTAGGCCAAGAGATGACAAAGGTACATGCAGCACACTCTCCTAAGAATCTCAAAATCTCTTGGAAAATAAAGCCTGAAATCAGGCCTCCCATCTATGACCTCTGACCCAAGCCCCCGAATAGCCAGTGCTCTGAAGATAGCCCAGTGAAGTCAGGTCCCAAAAGCCAGAAACAAAATAAATTCACTCTCCAATAAAAAGTTACATTGAATCACTATAGAATTAATTTTGTAAGAGATGTCAAATAAGTTCAAAAGAGCATTAAAGTATTTTACACCATTCTCCTATAACATACCTCCCAAGATAGAAAAGCAAAAACTGACTTTGGGTCTAAAAATGAGCTCTGATTTTATCTGAGAAACAATTTGACTGACTTGCCCTGATATGCTGAAAAGGAGGTTCTTCCTGGCTATATAAAAATAGAGCTTTCCCCTCTTAGTTCTGTAAGGAGGGGGTTGGACTCCAGCTTTCACTACATAGATGAGAGAGGCAGAAATGAGAAACAGCACAGCAGGTTCAATGGGGCTGGTGGAGGGCCAGAAGCATACTTCCTGTTCCTCATTGTTATGTATTTTTCTCTTTATAAAAGTTAACTTTTCTTGCAGAGGCTTTAAAACACAAAACAATATTACGTAATCATCCCAGGTGATATAAAGTTTTGCTAGTCTTCTTTGCAACCTCAATTAACTAGATCACCATGCAATTTCTTTCCAAAGGTCAAATGAGTGTAATCCTTCAGTTTCCCATCTCTAAGGCCTGAGATGGAATTGAATGTAGGCATCAGGCATCAGCTGCATGTGCCCCACTGTATCAGCATCTGATAAAATAAATTAGGATTGGGATCCAAGAGAGGGCTGTGAGATCTACATGAAAGAGAATCGTGAATGCCATGTTTTCTTCCATAACATATCTCCATCTCACAAAGTTGGCTCATTTACACTTTAATACACTCTGCCAAACAGGTAATGACCTTATCTTCTGCTGCTTTCTTAAGTTAAAATATTTATCTGTAAATTGTACCTGAAGCCTGTCCCCACACATCATTAGCAACCATTTTACCATCCTCTGGGATCCCTGTAGTCCTCTGTTTTCAGTAAAATGTAGCTAATAATACTATTTGTTAAAACGTTAAAGGAATAGATGTCTGGATGTGCACAGTCTATTGAAAAAATGGTTGCAGTTTTTAATACCTTCTTGAATCCATGTCCTTTGTAATATGACTTTGGAGGTTCTCCCCTTAAGAGGTAGAGTCTCTTTCCCACTCTGGGCATCTGGACTGGACTTGTACTTTCTTTGGTCAATAGCATGTGGCAAAAGGAATGGTGTATCTTATATTCTTTCACTTTCTCTATTGCTTTGCTGCCTTTGCCATAAGTAAGTCCAGTCTAGCCTGCTTGCGAGATGTAGGAGAACATGGGGAAGAACCAAAGATACTCTAAACCAGGCAACAGACAGCCAACAGACAGCCAGCCCCCAACATGTGAGGGAATCCAGCCAACTTCAGCAAAGCCAAAACCCAGATGGCCACAGTCGGCTGAAGCCAGCTGAAACCAGAAGAAGCACCCACAGATTTCTGAGCAATAATAGTTTCAAGCTATTAAGTTTTGGGCTGATTTGTTATAAAGCAAGAGCTTACTGATTTATTAAGCCTTATCTTGATCCTCTGGATCAGAAGGGTAGACCATAGGCTTCTGCAACTTTATAATGTTCCAACCCCACCCCTGGGCTGTTGGTTAAAAATTACACATATCTAGGATCTGTCTCAGGCACAAATCAGAAATTACAGGTAAAGGAGCCTGTAATTTGCATGTTTCACAAGCATCTCAGGTGATTCTTAATTACCTGTAGGAACCGATGGTCTAAGGCAAAGCACACACCCATACTGAGTAAATTCACCTCTAACTAGTTAGGGTCATAGAACTTCAAACTTACAAGTACTGTCTCTGTCAATTGAATTAGGAAGGAAAATTTTTTACAGATAAAACTATGCAGTAGTTGACAAACACACATCTTTACACATAAAAATTCATGAATCAGTTTTTGGCAAGATTGAATGGCAAGGTTTCAAGGTTCTATAGCTTGGCTCCACATTGGAATCACCTGGAGAGTTTTAACAACTACTGAGCTTGAGTCCAAGCCTCAGAAACTCTAAATTAATTGGTATACGGTGTGGCCTGGGCACTGGGATTTTTAAAACATCCTTAGATGATTCTAATGTGCAGCCAAGTTTGAGAGTCACAACTTTAAATTTTGCTGTGCAGCACCATTTCCAACAAAATGGGAAAAAAAATAAAAATTAAAAAAATCAAATGACAGGTGTTTGCAGTGTGGTCATTAAGATTCCCTGTGATGGTCTAAATTACCTACACTCTAGGAAACCTTGTAGCTCAGTTGACATCATTTATCAGCAGCTTGTCTTTATCCTAATATAGATTTAGAATGGAAGGGATCATGGGACACAGAAATCTGGGCAGATTCTTCTTAAATTGCTAACACATTAAATTCATCCATGAGTTTGGATAATTTGGCAATTGGATATTCTACACATATATTGTTTTAGAAATGTGCACTTTTTCTAGGAGTATTTTTCATAATGTAGATGCTTGATATTAAGATTACTGTCAATAACCATGAAATATTTGATGACAGATCTTAGTGTGACTGAACACTGAGTGACCTTACCATGATCTTAAGTGGTTTTAGTCCAGGTTGACAGTTGTCCAACTTTACAAACAGCATCATAAGTAAATGCCTTAAAGTGTCAGCACTACAGTAATGCAGTGTTTTGATGTGATGCACAGGCCCTTTGCATCCCTTCCCTTATTACTTAAAATCCAGATTAATTTCTCAATCTAAGCAGAAATAAGAGGAGAAAGAACATGGTAAAAGTTGATGCTTGAAATTTTGCCAACTCACTGGCTGTGAACTAAGCACTTTAAAGCTATGATTTTAATTACTCAATCAAGCACAATCTGAAACAGCTCTTCTTCTACAGGACTGGTTCTTTCCTGATGAATCCTGATTGTGAAATAGAAATTTAAAGAATTCAATGCTCACAATTGTCTTATCTGTAATGATTATGATAATACAACCACAAACATATACAAAACAATTGCTTAACACTTGCTATGTTATAAGGACTATGCTGAGGTCTTTATAAGCATTAGCTTATTTAATTTAACTCTTGCAATGGCCTTATAAAGTAAGAGCTGTTATTAGTATCTGCAGTTTATACATGAAGAAACAGAAGCATGGAAAAGTTAATTTCCACATGGTCCCTCAACAAATAAATAAATAAATGCAGAGGAGTCAAGGTTGGATTTTTGGCTGATGGCCTCATAAACCATATTGCTATAGGTAGCATACAATGTATTATAATGACACTTATCAGAATCAGTGTATATAGAGGTGGGCAGAAATTTAGAGCTATTTCCAAAGCCTCTATTTTATTTTATAGATAGAAAACAAAATCGCAGAAAGTTAAATGATTTGTTCCAGGTCATTGTGCAAGCTTCTAGCATTGATAAAATCAGAGTTCATGATTCCTCAGAAAACACAGTTATAGCTTCATATTTAAAAAAATTTCTCAAATTTTGGATTTTTATCCATAAAAACCCAAATTCAGGGAATGTTTTCAAGTACCAACACACATGAGAAACAGTTACTTCAGTACACAGCAGGTACTCAAAAAATACTAGTATCTCTCTCTCTCTCGACATTTTCACTAAGAAGCCTTCTCTCTTAATTATTCAGAAGAATAAAAAAAATACTTTTGATCTCTACCCAATACACCCTCTTAAAACCCTCTCTCTTCTTGGCTTCTCCTGATTACTTTCCACCTCTGAAAAGATCACTTTCAATCATCTTCAAAGCTTCTTTTTTTTTAACTGTCCCTTAATGCTAATGTTTCTGGGTTTTGCCCTCCATTCTCTTCTTATCCCAGTCTCCCCAGGTAATCTTCTCCTCCCCTATTGCTTCACCTACTTCTTGTGTACCAAGGAGTTCAAAACATGTATCTTGAGGTTAGGTATCTCTCCTGAGCTACAATCTTATTGCTTAGACCACCTATTAATTATATACCTAGCTGTCTTTTCTAAAGTTTAGGGACAATCTGATTTAATGTAGAGCATTTGAGGGGATGGTGGTGGTGGTGGCATGTGTTTTGGGGGATAACTAAAGTTCCAACCCAATTGTCTGAAATGAATCATCTGCCCTCCTAACATTTATCAGCAAAGTAGAATATTTCAAATCTAACAAGATGCCCAGTGGGTTGGTCTGCCCTGCTTGCAGGTCTAGTCCAGAACTTACCGTTTCAAAGATTTATTTTAAAGCTTCTATTTCTTTTGTTTGTTTGTTTTTTCTAGGTACAAATATATTTTTATATCTATTAACATGTGCATATTTATGCATACATATATACATGCATACCTAAAGACACACTTATACATGTACAAACACACATACACATGTATACGTACATACATACACATATATATATACATTTTCCCCTCCTTTTCTCATAACATGGTTGAAAGGTAGCGGAGTGGGGTAGGGTTTATCCAACCTCCTACACACTCTGCAATAGTGAAAATTTATCAAAGTGTTCACAAATTTGTGATACAGCCATGAAATCATCCCAACGTGCCCAGAACCATCCTGATCACCAGGTATTCATACACAAGCCACAGATTTTTCTACAGGGGCTTGTCCCTGAGGGAGGCACCTTGACTCTGTCTGTCCGCCTACCACAGACGTGGCGCCGGCGGAAAGCCACGTCTTTGGCTCGGTACCCAAAGTGGAAAGATGCACTTCCCTGGAGAAGGCCAGAGCAGCCCAGCCCCCCACGCTGCTGCAGGGACGTAGTCCATGGGGATGGAAATGTTCACTTTCAGGTAGTGTTTAAGGCATAGAGTTAGTTTTCTATTTTATGAGGCTATTATTTCCGAGTCGAGTTTTCATTTTCACTCTGTGCAGTATATATTCCTAAATTCCATTTCCTTAGGCACAAAATAGCTTACCTGTGTTTTACCATACTCTAGATATAGAAAAACATATAAAGGAGTGAGACAACTTCTACTTCTCACCTCAATTTACCAACCAACCTTGTCACCCTAAAATAAAACTTTTAATATCAGTATTATTTCAAATTCTCTCTGAAATAGATCATTGCCTATTCAACTGAGTGCTTAATTTGTGCAATTATTTTATAAAATTCAGAAAACTACATGTATAAGTTCTATAACTAAAGATCTCCACAAATTAGTATTTGTTACATGTATACAGTTAAAATTTATCCCATCATCAGGTTTTCAACTTTTACATATAAAAACTTAATGTTTATTTTAAAATCTTGAAATCAGTGTAGCGTAGTAGAAATGGTATGAGTCACACAGTGCTTAGATTTTGAACTTTCAAATTTAGTAACGTTGTGACCTTGGTTGGCCATGTTACTTTCTATCTTTTAGCTTTAGTTTTCTTATCTGTAAATTTATAATAACAATGCCTACATCTCAGGTTGTTTCTAAATTAAACAACTTAGAAGTTAATTCAGAGCCCCTCACCAGCTCTAAGACGCTGGGAGAAAGAATGGAGTGAACCCTCAACCTGCCTAGGGTGTCTGGGCTGGATATGAGAGACGGGAAGTCAGAGCTGAGGGAGGGAGGTGGCTTTTGTGTGGGTGCAGCTGGAGTCTGCTAGTAATAGTAATAGTCATTTGCTTTACTTACCCTTGATCCTTCAGGTCCTAGCATTGCTCCGAATCTCTCTTCTGCTAGTTTCTGAAACTCTCACATGTGCTGACCCCTTGGCATTGCAGTTTCCCACTCCTCTGTGATCCCAACAGGTTACCCACTTTCACAAGTGGCTACCGAAATGGTGCAAAACCACTTCTTGACTAAACGGCATTTCCTGTCTGCCACAGCAGGAGTGGAAGGCCATATAGATAAAACCAATCTGTAAGAAACTCGCCAAAGCAGTGGATATGTTTGTTGCAGAGGAATTTTGTTAATGTGGACACATCGAAAGCAGACACCCTCTTAGACTACAGCAAGCAGGGAGGGAACAGCAGGTTCAGAATGAGCTGCAAATTATTAACTAAAAGCTGTCTTGCAGGGAAGGAGGCAACCACACCCAACTCTGAGCTTCAACCTCTCTCAGGTTTCCTTCTGGTTGAATAGAGTTGGGGGTTGATTTCCATGATAGTAAGATTTCCATGATAGTAAGAACAGCTCAGCCCACCTCCTTGCCCACATGGCACACAAAGAGTAGATTTTTCCTTTAGAAGGTTCAGAGAAGGGAAAATCTACAAAGGAAAGTCTTCAAAAAGGAATTTGGTATAGGGTCCTATCTACAAAGCTGATCGTCCCTGGTATAATATGTTCCCATATCACAAGGCTTTTTAGTCTTATCCTGGATGAAATGGGCTATAGAGATGACTCAACCATCCTGACAAATTGGAGCTGATGACTTGATATCTTGAAGTAAACCAGAAAAGAGAAAAAGATGAGGAAATTAAAGCCATTTTAATTCACTGCAGGAGCTTAGGAAGATGATAGAAGGGGCCAGGATCTCAGTGAATTTTTTTTCTCATGGTAGCTACTTGTAGTCCCACTTGAGACCAAGAAGCAGACCGATCAGAAAAGTGATTTCACATCCCACTCTATTCAGCATTAACGGCATAAAATCCCATTAGTGCACTCTAGGGGTTCATTTCAAAACAGACAATGGCCTCTGAATCAGCCTGCCATACATAATCATCTAGCAATAGAAAAATTACACAATCAAAAATTTAGCAAAGGACCATGAAAAGCAGGCATGTGAGGTCATGCCCATTTCTTCTTTTGTGTAGACAAAAAGAGGAATCACTTCAAGGCCAGCAAGATAGATTTTTGCTGAATTCAGGCCAGGAAAGACATCCTATATTCTTTTGGGAAAGAAAATAAGAGAAAGAAGTTTTGTTATTATAATTATTTTATGAATAGGTGAAAATGATTTTACCCCTCTTAAACATTCCTGTGTTCCCTAACCACCTTTTTAAAGGAAACCCTCCCACTTTGCTTTTTATTATGATCAAGTCCAAGATGGTTCTTTGTCCCTGTCTTCAGCCTATACTTTCTCCTCAGCTCCAGACTTGCTTTTCCAATAGTTTGTCATATTTTGCCACATGGATTACTTCAAATGCATGTGTGGTATCAAAATATCGTCACCATGCTCTCATCCTTTATTTTTGGACACATTTATGGGTAAATTTATACAGATCTTTTTCGTTCTTAACCTGAATTCACATACATTATCTTGATTACTACATCTAGGGAGTGACAAATGTTATCAGGATTTTCTCAAATTCTTTCTGTTTCTAGTCTCACTGCTATCACCCAGTTGAAAATCTTATTATGCCAAGTTAAGGTTATTGCCATCTTTATTCAGGGCTTTCTGTCATTGACTTCTTGAATTTCTCCTGCTGTTAGAGTAATCTTATAAGAGCAATACTTTGTTTAGCTCCCCTTTGTTTAAATTGCTTAAATTATTGGCTTAAATAAATGGATTAAACAATTTACTATATAAAAATAAAAGCCCTTCGGCCTAGCATTTAAGGCTCTCTATGAAAAAGGTCCAAGTTATCTTTTTTTTTTTTTTTTTTGGTCCATTATATCCCACCTGCCTCTCTTCCTCCTTTTATAAAAGATCTTTGAAGAGTTCACCATGCCAGACCTTCCTTAGTCACCCTGTGGCCCCACCCATCAGCCCACAGATAACTGGACAAGGGGCAGACAACCAACCCACTGGATCAATCACATCCTCTGTCCAAGGAATTTCAATCTGGAATGCAATAACTCAGTTGTTTATCTAATATTACTGGTAACATTAATGTAAAGGTGTGTGGCTGTCATTTCACCACAGCCATCTGGGGCTGATGGATGCTGAGAGCTGTATGAAACAAGCACTCTGAAGAGAGAAGAAGGTAAATGAAAACAAAATCCAGAAAAGAGTACAAACTAGAAGCCAAGAAAAAGGTATTCTTGAGGACATACCTGCTCTTAGTTCTACACAAATACGAGGTTTAGCTGGTCTTGCTGCTCTTGGGTTCTATGAAGTACTCTAGTTCTTAGAATAAATCCCAATTTCTATTTCTTGATGCTAAGATTTACCATATTTATAACTTACTAGAGCCCCTGACTAATAACTATTCCTTAGAGACAGCCAGATCAGCCTTCTTGCCAGGCCTGAAATACATCTTGCCATTTCTCACACCATCTGTCAGAAAGGCCCTCAACTTTCATTTTCTTGCATTCTTCAGTGTTCACTCCAATATCATTTTTTTTTATCCACACTTCTATAATCACCTTCCTCTGAAAGACAAAAAAACTTTCAGTAATTCTGCCATCCAAAAGCACCAAGGGAATTTCAGGAATTGACTTCTGATTTATTGGATCTTTACATAAGTTTTTCAGGAGATAAAAACCAAGACAAGGCTCTATTTTGTTTCAGAAGAAGAAAAAAAAAACCTCTCTCACTCATACTTAGGGATGAACCAATTTAACAAATTAAGAGACATTTGGGGACATTGAACTAAATCCAATCTTCAGTCTCTACTTTGCTGGTACTTTGCCTCTACCCCTGTCTCTACCAATACCCAGTTTTCAAATTATTTTAATGATGCAATTTCATGACCCCATTTTAATGGTGTTACAGGTTGAAGTGGAGCACACCGTCCCAGATAAAACCTCCCTGGGTGCACTGAAAGGACTACATTGTTCCCTCTTCTCTTATGTTATGTAGCCCAAACTGGCCACTTGTAAATGCCAACTCGCACTCAATTTCCTGCCCACTGTCACCTCAAGGTCTCTTTTATTATCATTATTGTTCCATGTGCTCCTGCTCATTGAATATATGGTGCTTTGGATATTTTTTTCAAATGATTTTGTTGGCATTGATTGAAGCTGAAACTCATTTTCCTTCTATTTTTATAGATCCTGTTTTGTGCTATGGAACAATTTTTTTCTCTCTTATCTTGCCTGCTAGAGAAGCCTGCTGAATTACACATACTTCAAGTGTTTGGCCCTGACTTTGCACTGACAGCTTCTCAGTGTAATCCAGAACAGCTTTAAAGATGGTTGTTGTAGTAATTTCTCCTTCATTGGAGGAGTCTCATTTGATTGTAAGTCTCATTTGATTGTAACCATTATTCTGATTCTAAGATTCACTATATTTGGAACTGACTTTTCAAAATCACTTAATATATTTGTTAATTCAAGTTTATTTTTATGTTTCTCTTCCAGGCAAGTCTTTAATTCCATTAAAATTGTATTAAAGATATCTGATATGATTCCACCATTTGTTTTCCTGGGGTCTGTTCTCAGCCCTCATAGATCTGGACCCTTGCTAATTGGTGCAGAGTTGAAATATCATTCCTAAATACCTCTGGACTTCCCATACTTGGAAACCTGGCTTTTTTGTCTTGTGGTACCTGCTATACCGTCCACTTTATCAAAGCTCTCCTTTCTGCTTCCTCCTAATCATCCTATTTCTGAAACTTCCCATGTTCTGTTATAACCAAATGCTTTCTGAAAAAATAGCTGCGAAATACATATGTTACTAGCACCTAAATGACCTTTTCCTTTAGTCTTCTGAAAGCCAGATTTCTATTCTGTGACTGCTCCCTTTGCCATAGCTGAACAGTCAATCCAAGCTCAAGCTTTATTCTTTTTCTTTTAGGAATTTGAACGGAGAGATACAGGAGTAAGTGCATCATCTTCATATGTTTATGTGAAAAATCCAGTGAAGAACAAATGTTTGATGAATTAGGAGAGACAAGGGACTTGCTGGATCAATATCCTTGAGTAGGAAAGAATAAATAGAGTCCAGTTCACAAGAAGAGAAATTAACTTTGGACAGGAGTGCAGAAATGTCATCTATTGTAACAGAAAGGGAAGCAGCATATGTGGATACAGAGGCCGGTAGATGGGTGTATGTGATAACGTATTGGGAGTGTTTGGATATTCTCTGCTGATTGATTCAACTTTTTCAGGGAAGGAGGAAATAAGTCCCCCTTTGGGCTTTGATAGACACTTTAGTTGAGGGTAAGGATGGGTAAGAAGATGTTGGAAGTTAGAGAAAGAAAATCTGAATAGTTGTATAGAAGATTGGAAGAGTGGAGTGAATCATAGCTTGATTGCTTGTCAGTAGTAAGGGCCCACTTGGGATTCAGATCATAAATTTGAAGTTAGTGTTGTGTATTTTCCTCCAATTATGTTCAATGGCACAGGTGCAGTTTGGAGTAAGCAGAGTTGGATTCCGACACGAAATTTAGCTACTAAGCATGTACAAGGAAGTAGAAAAGTGGAGACTTAAAAAAGTGATTTTATTGACTGACTAAAGAACTTAACCAGATAGAAGAAGAGTGAAGATATCAAGAGGGCAAAAAACAATAGAAGGACAAAAGTCTAGAGATCCCCCTAGAGTCAAAGCATAGTGCAGATTGGGATACTAGCGGAAATGAGCCAGAAATTTAATAAGTGATGGTCAGAGCATAGGAAGCAAGAAGACAACACTATAGAGGCTCTTCAGTTAATGGTAATAACAGATGTAGCAGATTGCCTTTAGACTTCACCTGTGCCATTGACTGTCTTGAGTCTCCAGCCTGGTGCCTCCCAGACTTTCCAGACTGGCTTGTAGAGGTAGGAGCAGAAGTCCCTGTTGCTGCTTCCTTCATGAAGATGGGGCAGTAGAATGTAGGGGACAGAGGATGAGAATAAATGGAGCAGCACTGAGAGAGGCAACTGGAGTAGGGTAAGAAGGAGTGATCTTAGAGATTATTATGAGTTTGGAAATTTGGGGAAAAGAAACAATAACTAGAGTATTTGAGAAGGGGGTCTCTGTGTTGGATGGTGTAAAGCTAGGATGACCATATATTTGGGTATGCTTGAGTTAGTCTCTTGGCTTATACTTGTTGACTTAGCATACTTTTTAAGAGAAATTTCTCTCTGTCAAAAGCATCCAGTTTGAACAGTAGTTTATGTGGTCAACTTGTTATATAAAACTCCTCCACTGGGCCCTACGTGGAAACTCACAATACAAATCTACATCATTTTCTAAGCATTGTGGAGGTAGATTTATGTTTCCTTTGAATATTATTCTATGTAAGACTGGATTATTTAGAGCCATGATTTATATGTGGATTATAAAAGCACTTATTGTGATGTTTTAAAATTAGAATTTGTCAATAAATATTTTTATTTTTATAGAAATAGTTTATGATCTTTCTACAATAAGGTAAAAATAGACAAGTCCAGATATAAATAAATGCAATTTTATACTAAACTGAAAGTTGGATAGGTAGAGAAAGTTATTACTCTGGCTTTTTTCTTAGTCTGGGATATTATGTTAGAAAGAATTGAAGTTCACACAAATTAGCTTAAGCAAAAGGGAAGAATGTATTGTATTTCATTATATTTCCCTATCTCCTTCCAAGAGCAGGATATGCAGCCAGGCATTACAAATGAATTTGTGGCCAAAAAGTCTCTCTCTCTCTCTCTCTCTTTCTCTCTCTCTCTCTCTCTCTCTCTCTCTCTCTCTCTCACACACACACACACCCCCTTCTTTTTGGGGACTCATTCTCTCACTTCTACTCCTCTCTTCCGTTCTCTGCAAACTGACTTTTTTTCTGCCCCACTTCTGACGCATAATCACTGTTCTAAAAAGGTATAGACTAAGTAACAGTGTATTCCAGATGCAGCTTCTAGAATTACTTAACCCAATCTCTGTTTCCATATTGTAAATTATTGCAAAGGCTTGTCTGATTGGCCTATCTCAGACTTGATGATGCCTTCTCCTTTATTAGTATAGACCCATAGTTTGGAGTGAGGTAGAAATCATATTGTTAATAATGCTAAAATTTCTAGGAATAAATCTGATAAATGTGAGCCATACTCCTAAAAAAAATGTAAGATTATGAATAAAAAAAACTTTGGTATACCTATTTATCTTAAAAAGCAGTAATTTAACCTTTACTACAGCATAGCATTATGCTAGTCAGTGTGCGTGCGTGTGTATGTGTGTGTATGTGTGTGTATGTGTGTGTGTGTTGAAAGTGAAGGCTCTAGGGTAAGTGGGGCCTACTGGGATGAATAAGATGTAGCTATAGTTTACTGAAATGAGAAAAAGTGGAAACACAGCTAAATGTGTTCTATGGGTCATTGGGCTTTGGTAGACACTTCACGTGTGTTACGCTACTTAATCTTACAAAGCCATATGGACATCATATTAATATCCATTTTTTTTGTCGTTTGCCTAAGCTCATATTCAAGTATAAATCTGAACTCAGTAAGTTTGTCTTCAAAACCTAGGAGTTGTATGCAATATAAGGCCAACTACGTGTTAAATGATCTGATAAAGACAGAAAGAATTACAGAAGCGTGGAGGAAGGCAGAAATAATAGAGGAAAAATGATAAAAATAACCAGTGCTTATTGAGCAAATTAAGCATCAGGCACTGTCTTAAGACACTAATATCTTTTAACACATTTAATCCTCATAACCATTCAATGAGGTAGATACTATTACTATCCCTGTTTTAAAAATTAGAAAATTGAGGCACAAAAGTATGACTTGCTTAAGGTTGTATAACTAACAAGTGGTAAATAACGATTTAGATCTAGGCAGACTGGCTCCAGGGGATGTCTTTTTAAATATATATATATATATATATATATATGTAAACCCTTTTTATTTATAGATAATTTTAGACTTACAGAAAAGATGCAAAAATAGTACAGAGTTCCCATATTCCTTTTACTTGGCTTACTTTAATGTTAACATCTTACATAAACCTAGTGTATTTATGAAAAATTAGGGCATAAATGTTAGTAAAATATTAATTAATTAGAGATTTTATTAGAATTTTTACTATCCTAATGTCTTTTTTCTGGTCCATGATTGAATCCAGGATCATATATCATGCTTAGTTGTGGTGTCTCCTTAGTCTCCTCTAATCTATAGTAGATACTCATTCTTTCCCTTTTTTTTTCATGAACTTGACACTTTTGAAGAGTACTGCTCAGTTATTTTGTAAAATGTCTTTCAATTTTGACCTGTCTGTATAAGTTTATTTCTGTTTTGCTTGTTCACTTATTTTATTTTTTAGATTCTACATGTAAGTGAAATCATATGGTGTTTGCTTTTCTCTGTCTGACTTATTTCACTTAGCATAATATCTCCTTGATGCTGCAAATGGCAAGATTTTATTCTTTATTCTTTTTTGTGACTGAATAGCATTCCGTTGTATATATGTACCACAACTTCTTTACCCAATCGTCTACCCATGGATGCTTAATTTGTGTCCATATCTTGACTACTGCAAATAATGCTACAATGAACATAAAACTGCATATGTTTTTTTTTTTAATTAGTGTTTTGGATTTCTTCAGAAGTGAAATAATGGACTATTATGGTATTTCTATTTTTAAATTTTGGAAGAATCTTTATGCTCTTGTCCAGAGCGGCTGTGTGAATTTTCAATCTCACCAACAATACATGAGAGTTCCCTTTTCTCCACATCTTTGCCAACACTTGTTTGTTAATATATTGATAATAGCCATTTTGACAGTTGTGAGGTGATAGCTCATTGTAGTTTTAATTTGTATTTCCCTTATGATTAGCGACGTTCAGCATCTTTTCATATGTCTATTGTCCATCTGTATGTCCTCTTTGGAGAAATGTCTATTCAGGTCTTCTGCCCATTTTTTATCAGTTTTTTTTTTTTTAGTGTTAAGTTGTACGAGTTCTATATAAATAGTCAAGGAAATCCCATCAATAACATTGTAATAACTACGTATGGTTTCGGGTGAGTACTAGACTTATAGGGCTGATCACTTTGTAAGTTATATAAATGTTTAATTACAATGTTGCATACTTGAAACTAATATAATATTGTATGTTAATTATAAATTGAAAAATAAAAAATTAAAAAATTAAAAACAAAATTTGGCTTGTCTGGTGTTTTCTCACAATTAAATGGAAGTTATGCATTTTGGACATGAATATCACAAAAGTGGTGTTGTATCCTCAGTGCATCATTTCAGAGGGTACATAATGTCAATGTATGTTATTACTGATGATATTAATCTTATGCATGTGGTTAAAGTGGTATCTGCTAGATTTCTCTACTATAAAATTACTATTTTTTCCTTTGTAATTGATAAATATCTTAAGAGATATACTTTGAGACTAGGCAAATATCCTTTTTTTCTCTTAAAAAGGATCTGCTCTTAACTACCATTCTATATCCGCCCCCCCCCCCAATTAAAGTAATCTTATTGGGGAATCAGGACACATTCATAGGAAAGAAACCTTTTAATCTGAATCAGAAACTAGATTTTAATAGGCAGAAATGATGGGGAAGAGTGTTTGTAGCTGAAGGAATAGTATCAGCAAAGGCTCAGAAGTCTGAATATGTATGTTGCATTCAGTGAGACTGGTGTGTAGGCTCCATTGTGGGGAGAAGGTGAAAAATAGGGTTTAGAGCATCCATGACTCAAATTCTCTGTTGAAGAGTTTGGACATTTTCCCACGTGCCTCATATTCCTCAGTTTCCAACAAATTGTGATTTTTTTCTGGGGGAGGGGATAGCGGTGGTGGTAGTCATGCTTTTAGAGCTGATATCTTTGTCTGTAAAATAACATTAGGTAGTCTCTAAGGTCCATTCATGAAACTTTACGATTCTGCGAATTGGTAGCATATTGATTCTTTTCATCCCATTGTATATAGAAGACTCTAAAGTTCATAGCTTAGCGTTTTTCAAAAATCTACCCCACGAGGCCACTTTCTCTTTCCCTTTCATGAAATTATAGTCATAATCTCAGCTGCTTCAACTGAAAAGGATGCAAGAATTTATTAACCAGACTTTCTCCTACTCTTCTAGTCTCTGATAAGAAATAGAAGAGAGGGAATGGAGTTGGTGTATTGAGGAAGGACGATGAACTCAAATTTGGACATGGCTACATCAAAGGGACAACAAAGTTTGTTCTTTAATCAGGTCAATACATAGGATTGGCTTTCAGGATTCCATCATTTTGCTGTACAATCTGCCATGGTAGGTGGTAATAAAACTAGAGATCAAGAGCAGCTTCTTTCTCCTTGTATTGTGAATTTAAATAATTGAAAGATACTGGTAGACAGAAAAGAAGAGAAAATTTTATAGAAGAAAATTGGAAAAGCAGGGAGGGATGTCAATACATTGACAAGAAATATAAATGGCATTGATTCTGCCGTGAATTTAGAGTCTGCAGAAAGGTCACCTTGATCAATGTCTGTTAGGCATTGGAAAGAAAAATAAAAGTGTGCTCAGATCAACAGTTAACAGAATTCCTAAATTCACTCAATTCTATTAGCAAACAGAGCTTTGTAGCCAGACCATATCGATAAAAATCATTTTACATGGCCTTCTTTTTATTACTGAATGCCACTATGTTTTATAAGAGAGTCCCAGGCTGATGTTAAAATTTCAGATCAATGAAAGACAAACTATGATGGATTGTCACTAGGTTTTTGATGTTCTTCATGAGCTTATCCTGTAATGATTCTCTGTGTACTGAGTGGTGCTTCTGACAGCTACCTTGGATAGATATAAACAACAATTTTGAAACCTACCCAATTTACTAGACTTGTTATCTTAGAATGTTTTTCTCATATTAAAAACTGATAATAGTTTATGTGAGTTTAGCCTTTCTAATTTTCTCAAGTGCATTATTATAAATAATTACACAGTTTTTGCTTTCTGGGTAATCAGTGTTGAGGATATTTTATTTCACACCTGCCTTAATCCATACTACAGAAAAGACTTAAGATGGTTTCGCAGATATGTGCCATGCACTAAGATAGCATAAGTTAGAAGTAAATGAGAAAGAAGAAGGTTAAACAACAGGTCAGGACCTAAATAAGAAACAGAAATGAATCTAATATAAAAATAGTTTCCTATGCTAAGCCTTCTAGCATTCATTCTTATAAATTCTAAGACTATAGGGTCTTGGAAAACAAATCTTTCTCAGGGAAGAATAGATTTATTCTTTATACTATAATGATATTTCTTGAGGTTTTTTAATAAAAAGTATACAACACTATCATGAATAAATCCCTCAACAACATTCTTATGTTTGAGGAAATGCATTTCTTAGGGCTGTTTCTTAAAGAATTCCTCAAATGAAGGCTAGTAGTATCATACTGGACACAGTAGAGAAAAAGCTATTCTATGGGCTTGGAAAGAGGTTGGCAATATAAGATTCATTCAGTCAGCAGCTCTCTGCTGCCTCGACTTAAGCCAGAGAGAGATTTTTAGAGTATCTTGAGAAATGGATGTGCTGCAAACCATCAGGCTTTGCGTGTTCTCTGTTAAGCTTGTGATAGATACTGGGTAGCAATCACGCTTTAGTCAGGAACATTGCTTGTTGGAGGAAACAGAGACCCACATACAATGGTACAAAAAGAGGATACAGAATGAGAGGACTCCCATAATTTAAATATTAGAAGTAAAGAATAGCTGAGCTTCGTGGGAAATGTAATTAGGATTTGCATGTCTGTCTGTCTGTCTGTCTGTCTCTGCCTGTCTATGTCTTGCTCTCTGGGCTTACCCTGCCATTTCTATCTTTCTCTCATTTTGTGTCTGCTATTTTCTTTTCTCTAGAGAGGCTTTGCCAATATGGCCCAAGGCAGCCACTCTAGCCCTCAGAATTAACAACTCAGCACCCATAAATAATAAAAAATGTCATTCACTTTAATTAACCGAACCTAAATTTCCAGGAAAGGTATTTGACCCAGCTCTTCTTTTTGGCTAGTCATAAGCAGCTGTTCAGTGTTGAGAAATGGCCTTTGAATCAAATGTCCATTGGTCCAAAGAGTGTGGCTAGAGGTGTGGGGACACCTAGTACAAATCTTAGGGGTGACACTTCAGTATAATAGGTATAAGTGAAGGCAGGTTGTAAATGTGGCATGTCACTGAGCTAGCTCTACTTCTTAAAAAATAACCTATTGCTTTGTCATGTAGGATGTCTTCTAGACAGGGCAGGTTGGTCCAAACGAATTCAGAATCATCTTTTAGGGAAAGAAGAGAGGAATTTACCTGCTGACTCCTTTCCCTCATCTGTCTGTCCTTAGTCAAAGTCAGCCCCACAGAGTATTAGTTACCCCACACTTGCAATTTATGTTACCCGGGTGCTTCGGACAGCTGCTGGAAGCCAGACTGGCAGCTTTGTTTAAACCCTAAAGCAGAGGGAGTATCAACAGTGTTAGCCGATACAAGTTTTTACCATAGCTCGGTCCTTAGCCGATTTGTCCATCTGGACCCCCTTTCATGGTATAGATATGTAAAGAGAGAGTAACTTCTCTCTGAAGAGAATTTGCTGCAGTTTTTGTTCACTTTATCTTTTAGCTGTACCTTCTCCCTGTATTAACTATATGGATGGATAATAAATGTTGGTGAGGAGAGGAAGGTCATAGATCCACTGTTTCTTTCTCATTCCTCCTCCTTGGTCACACCAGAATTACACAATTTACTTGGGTAATTGCTCATTTTGTAACACTTACAGATAACCTTTATACCTGTTAAAATATCTTAAAATAAATAGGTCTATTCATATAGTCAGTGGTCTCTAAAGCAGGGTATATGTATGCTGATCCAACAGAGTGTGAAATGACAATATTAGAATTTATGTATTTTTATTTCATTTTTATAAGATTTACTATTTGTGTATGTTTTTAATGATATATATTGCAGTACAGAAATGCAACTATATACTTTACAAATAAATACACATGTTTGGGGATACATGCTCAAATTATTTTTTCTAGACTGGGCACATGATGTACAGTTTGGAGCCCATTGATATTGAGGTGTCAGTGAATGGGCATTATAGTCATTACTTCTACAGAAAGATTAACAGTTCCCATTTGGGGGCCTGAGGCCAATTCTGACTCTAACTTCCTCATAAGAACCTGGTCCCAGAGCACATTACATTATTTAGCACATTATGCTTTCAAACCATTCACTCCTTTATTTAAATATTTATTTAGTATGAAACACTAGCAGACAGACTGGATTATGGTAATTTATTTATGTGTTTAATTTTGAATCAGAAAGTTTGAAACAAGTCCATAATCACCATAGAGTGCACACCAGCCTCTGGGAACTTTCTGAGCTTATATAGGCTTACAGAGTTCCTTGGAATCTTTGTTAAAATAATAATTTTGAATAGGGAACAAAAAGTGCAAGTGTCTGTTTCCTTAGATCACTCTGTTAGATAATAGGTAGCTCCTGTCCTGGAATTGTATCATATGTTCTCCACATGTATTACAATTCCTAATACATGTAGTCAATGATAGTTAAACTGTCAATTAAAAAGGACTCAAGGATGAATCAGTGGTAGTAGGGAATGTAGAACAGAGAGCTTGTAGGATGTAGGAAGAAGGGAAGGACACTGATATTTATGTGAGTAATTCCCATAGTGCAATGATTCTGTTTCTCCAATAGAACCATAACTTATGAACAATGAAATATTGCATAGCTAGGGTTTCTATATAGTATAAAAGAGTATTAATTTGTTTTACACTGTGTTTTATTTATATAGAAGATCATATCTCTTTTACTTCTATGATTTGGCCTAAAATTTTCTGTACATTGAAATAACTATATTTTTTATATTTCTTTAAAGTATTTTAAAAATTTTTAAATTATTTCTCAGACTATTACTAAGACTGATTACTAAGAAAGAAAAAATGTTTATTTTTATAATTAAGTACACATATGTTAATTTTGTTGTGCATTTTATTTGCTTTCAACTTCAAATTCAAAGATAATAGAGATGGTATGCTTGTGTGAATGCTTTTTAGTCCTTAAAAAATAATAAAGGTTCACAATGTTATATGTTAATTATATCTCAATAAAACTGAAAAAAAGAAAAAATAATAGAAGCAACCCGACTCTTTAAAATAATGTCCCATTGTCCATTTCATTCAATAAATTTCCATTCAACAGTGCTTATTGAAAACCTACAATATGTCCAGATCTATAAATTTTTATGAGAATAAAAATAACACAACACATATGAGAATAGCATAACACAATTCTTGCTGTCATGAAATATATAATCTATTACTTTTCTTTTTATCCTTAATATGCATTTTCAATTTTTAAATAATTTTAAATTTCTAGAAAATTTGAGAGTTTAGTAGAAAGATATTTTCCCCCTGAGCCATTTGAGAATAAGTTACTAATACAATGCTTCATAATTTCTGAGTCATTTATTGTGATTTTTTAAAAAAAATGTGTCCTATGTAACCACACTGCAATCACCCAAGTCAGGAATTGACATTGATATTTTAACTCCTATTCATTTCCAGATCTCACTCAAGTTTCACCAATTATCCCTATAATGGTTTTTATAGCAAAGGGATTTAGTTCAGAACATGAGCTGTCTTTAGCAGTCATATCTCTTCAAATTTCCTTCAGTCTGGAATAGTTCGTCAATCTTTACTGGTTTGTGACCTTGACAATTCTGAAGATTACAGGCCAACCATTTTGTAGAATGCCCCTCTGTTTGAGTATATCTACATTTCCTCATGAGTATGCGTATTACAGAAGTGATGCTCTCCTTCTTTCACTATATCCTAACCAGCAGCTCATGATTTTAATTTGCTCAATTGCAGATGACATTTACTTTGATTCCAGAATATTCCACTGCATAGTTCCTCTTTTCTCTTCATAATTAATGAACATTCACTCTGTGCATATGTGTGTATATGTGTGTATGTAGGGAGTGAGTTAGGGGTTAATCTGAAACTATGCAAATATTTCCTTCCTCAAGTTTTCAATTTACTCATTCATTTATTTATATTAGCATGGACTCAGGTATTTCATTTAATGCTTTTTAATCTGTTGCTATCATGATTTATTTTAATGTTCAAATTATCCCAGATTTGGCCTTTAAAACATTTAAAAGTTTATGCCTCTTTCATTCTTAGAGGTTTGTTTGTTTGTTTATTTGTTTACTTTTTGACACAATAAATCATTCCCAGTTTATTTTACAATTTTTTATACTTTCTATCCCCAGCCGTGGGAGCAATCATTTCTCCAAGGACCCTGGTTCTTTTTGTTGGAGAATGGTCAAATGGTATCTAGAAAACAAGGCCTGGAAACTAAGTGAGCTCATTATTTTTGGGGTGTCACTGCTCCTAGTGAATAGTGTGTATTGAATACCTACAATATGTCCAGATCTACAATTTATATATCTGTACCCACACAAATATGTGTATACATTTACATCTATATTAATCTGTCAGCTCTCTTTAGGTATCTATCTATCATTATCAGCTTTATTTGTACCTGTCTATATTGAAAATCATGGGTTTATACCAATAGAGTTCATTTTATTTTCAGTGTTTCCACCTTCCTTCTCAATGAGAAACTTAGTTTACATTAGTATACACACACACACACACACACACACACACACACACACACACACACACACACGCATATACGCACATATCAGTTCCCCTCAGCATTACTACCTTCCCACTGCTGCTGCCATACTGTGACACTAAGCTTTAAGGCCTCTCACTTGAATAGACCTCTATAAATATTGTGAGTTCCTGGGGGTTCTAGCATGTTCTTGATGGGAAAGGAAAGCCAAGTCCTAATCAGGAAAATTTTGCATGCAAGTATTTTTTGATAAATTGCTTGAAATTTCAGAAGAAAATGACCTGAAGTTCCAAGTCTCCTATTACTTGTCAGGATTTTTTTTTCTCATTCTGCATAAATATTTACTTTCAACAAATAGTTATTTAACAAAAATGTTATATTCTTTTTCTTAGATAAGATTTTCTAAATTGAATAATGTTTAGGATCCCCAAATTCTGGACTTCCCTGTCTATACTATATTTCACGTGCATTGTCTAATGTCCCTAGATAACCTTTGGGGCAAGCATTGTGATTGATAAATGAAGACACAGAACCTCTGATAACCTAGGTCATTTGTTCTCCAGCTTAGAATTTGAAACCAGCTTTTCTGATGTCAAACACACTGGTTTTTCTAATATATCACATTCTAGAATCTTGATTTATAGCTTGGGGTTGAAGAGCTACTTCCTTAGGAAATGGACAGGTTTTTGTCTGTTTGTTTGTTTGCTTGCTTGTATGTTTTATTGTTGAAATGTGAGTGGCAAAAAGCCTTTGATTTTTTTCTCCACCATGACTGGCTAGTTTAACTCTGGAGGCAGGAAGTAGTTACAAAGTATACAGATTAGTGTAGACACCAGAGCAGGAGTTGACAAACTACTGCCACAAGCCATATCTGGTCCACTACTTATTTGATTTTGCTTAATTCCCTGCCTGTTTTCGTGCAGCCTACAAGCTAAGCTAAAAATGGCTTTCAGGTTTTTTAATAGTTGAAAACAAAATTTTAATAATATTTTGTGATGAGTAGAACGAACAAGAAATTCACATTGTAGTGTCCATAAATAAAGTTTTATTAGGACATGGATATGCTCATTATTTATTTATTGTTTCCTGCAATGATACAGAGTTGAGCAGTTGCAACAGAGATGGTATGGCCCACAAAGCCTAAAATATATTTACTATCTAGCCTTTTCCAGAAAAGTTTGCCTTAATCCATACTACAGAAAAGACTTAAGATGGTTTCGCAGATATGTGCCATGCACTAAGATAGCATAAGTTAGAAGTAAATGAGAAAGAAGAAGGTTAAACAACAGGTCAGGACCTAAATAAGAAACAGAAATGAATCTAATTTAAAAATAGTTTCCTATGCTAAGCCTTCTAGCATTCATTCTTATAAATTCTAAGACTATAGGGTCTTGGAAAACAAATCTTTCTCAGGGACTCATATACACTTGCATTTGAGCCTTGGCTCCCCCATTTACTAGCTGTATGGTTGTGAGCATTTTATTTGTCTTTAAGTCTTATTTTCCTCAGATTTTAAGTAAGGATAATGATGCCCACTTCAACAGGTTATTACAAGGATTTAGCATAAGAAGCCCTCTGTAAACGTCAGTGTTACAAATATTTGTTTGTTGTAAATGAATTACATTCTTATTTGTCTAAAACAAACTGAATGATGGCTCAGCTCCTACATATCAGGATTGTCATGAAAACTTACGTCAGTCATTTTGGGGGCTCCCTTCTGCCTTTGTTGGGATCAAACAAGAATCTCAGGTGCATCCCTAAAGAGGTTTCTTGTAGGTGATCCTTGTGTCTCTTAGATTAAGCCTTCCTGGTCTATCCCAAGCTCCTGATTCCCCCTCCATTGCCATCACAAGAGGCATTCACATGGGACCTTCGCCACAGCTCCCATACCTGAGGCCCCAAGTATTACAACACTCTTTTCTCTTAAGTTTTGGCCACCTTTCCGGCACTGTGTGCAGGTCTATTGGTGACACCTTTTATAAGGTTATTCTTCCCAGGTTCCTAAATCCAACCTTTTCTTGAGATCCACCAGTCTCTTCCTTTCAACCCAGGGAGCCTCCCTCTTCTCTGACAGATCAGTTCTCCATCTCTAGGATCCTTTAGAAAACCTGGTATCTCATGCTCAGACACCAATGCAGGCTATGCAGGTAGAAAGGCTGAATTTAGGGTGACCATAGGGCGAGACGGGTGCTATGGCAAACTCACCCTTTCTAATATTTGTAACAGCTCCTTAGCTCCCAGAGACTGCTGCCATTCAGGTCCAGTGACTCCAGGTGTTCCACTGGTTGAAGGGAAGCTGTAGATGTGGACAGTTATGTGAACATTCCTGTTTAAAAAATACACCGTTGAGGAAAACACTCTGGCGGCTGGCTCCTGCCTAAGAGTAGCCAAATAACTCTAGCTTTTCCAACAGTTAACGTATGAATAAGGCTGCTAGCTCCTCTGGAGCTAGGCAGACGCAAACCTAGCTGCCTCCTTGGGAGGAAAAAACACCTCTTTGGATCTCAACCTGAAACCAAGGAAATGAGATGCAGTTAGTGTTTTGACCTATTGCTATGAATTATAATTTTTCTACCCATCACGTAAACACAGCACAGTGAGCGCCCAACAGATGTATGTTATTCCTACCACTGTCAATGTTAGCTCCGCCACCCTATTTTGGAATGTTAGGAGCGCGCTGGGACACCAAGACCGTGTGTGCGTGCGTGTGCGTGCGTGTGCGTGCGTGCGTGTGCGTGCGTGGCGGGGTCTAAGATCAGCACCCTGGCTGACCGCTTCACCGCCGCCTGCCGCCCCGTCCTCCGCACGGTCCCGGCTCACGGCCGCACTCCCCGGGGAGGGGCCCTTCCCCTCACTGCCTGTCCCCTCGGTAGCCATTCAGGTTCCAGCGGACGCGGCGACGGGAGTGACAGGTCCGGCCGCCGGGGGCGGGGCCCGGGGCCGGTTCCGGAGCTGGCCCGGACGTTCCGACCACGCGGGCCGCGGGCAGGGGCCTCTGAGAGACGCACGGCTGCGGGGGCCCGGCGGGCGCGCCCGCCCTTGCCCCTTCTCCCTCCCTCATCAAAGGCGGCGGGACTCGCTCCTTTGTCTCTGGAGGACCTGTCTGCCCTGGCCGGGGCGGATCCGCCCGTCCCGCACTCCTCGGGGGTCGCTCGCGGGTTCGCGGCGCTCGGCCGTGCTGCCCGGGCGCGTGCAGAGGCCCCTCCGCGGGCCGTCCTCCCCCGTGACGGGTGACACCGGCCCCTGCGCGGGCCGTCGCCCGCCGTGGTGGGTGACACCGGCCCCTCCGCGGGCCGAGCGCGCGCTCCGCGGGGTGCGCGGCGGCGTCGTTCGCCCTTCGGCGCGCACCTCTGCCCCCTCGCGGCGGGCACGAGCATCGCGCCCTGTGTGAGACAGAGACAGAGAAGGGAGGGAGAGGGAGAGAAAACAAGAATGGGGGGGCAGTGAGCGCGAGGGGGAGGAAGACCATAGGAGCATGTTTGTGACAGGATAATGGAGAGGAGAGAACGGAATAGGAAAAATGAAGGAAATGGAGAAGCAAGAGCGTGAACGTGACGGTGATGAGGGACTAGAGCGACAGCAAAGGATGCATAAAGAACGGAGGGAGCAACAGGTTGATGGGACATGGGAGGAAAGGCATGCATGAGAGACGGGGGGAGGGTTTGACACCCGTGAGAGGTAAAGTTTCATTTCGGTGAAGTGAACCTTGTGAGCATTGCAATGTCCCTCTCTCCTGCTTTACATCCTATTTCGCTCGGCAGCTGCTGGAAATGAGTTTCCATCTTTCTGTCGAGTTTTAATATTCTCCTGTCTCCCACATCACTAGATCATTAGAGGCAGAAACAATTACGCCGCGCATTTCCTGTGTATGACAGAGCCTGGGGTGCACGCGGGCTTATTAACTCCCGCCTTGCCCAGCCGCCACCAGCCACATCTGCTTTTGTTATCTGATCCAGGTTGGATGCTGGCTCTGTCTCTCCACTGACCTCTGTGGGCCAGCTTGTCCTTCGGGAAATAGACCAGTAGCTGCTCAGAATCCAAATGTATGTGACAAACACTCTTGACAAAGACTTCTGCCACCCATGCATCAGCAAACAAGCCAAACAAAGCCCAACAGGAACAAATAGCTTCAAAAATGGGTTCATCTGAGTCACATCTGTAACTTCCGATCAAATCCCTTTCATCTTCTCTAGCAGAACAAAAAAAGGAGAGAGATTTTGCAAGTTCTGTGCTAGCTACAGCTGGGTACAAATGGTGAAAAGGTTGAAAAAGATTGTGCATCTCCTAGACTCTGTTATTATTTTGCCAACATTTCTCAGTCTCGTTCCAGATTTGGGGGTGGAGGTTCACATTTAGAAAGCATGGACCGGATAATAAAAACTATTTTGGCAGGAGCTAAATCAATGCATATGGGCGTGGGCAGTAATGCCCAAGCTCATTTACCACAACAAATGGTTTTGTGAAAATGTTTTGGTCAATATAGCTTATTTTGCCATATGAGCAGTGGTTGCCTATCTAAATGATTGAATGGAGGGGATTGGGATAGGTCATTAGAAGAGAGGTCTCTGGGAGGTGGTCATCCTGGGTGCTTGACCCTTATTCTGGGACATGGCAGGAGAATTCCAGGACACAATTTGGAGATACACCGTTTCTTATTGGGGTTAATAGATTGTGATGCAGATAAGCTATAGGAAGAGAAAAATGAGTTGGGCCTTCAAAATACAAAACCTTTCTGTAACATGGTTATTGTCAAATTCAGTTATGTTATTCTTATCTCAATGAGTTGTTATGAGGTTCAAAAGCAGTGTAGACGTGGACGTGCTTTGCAAATTCAGGGGATGCTCCTCAGAGGTAAGGTAAGGCAATGCTGTAGGGAAAAGTACGTTTGCCACAGGTTTTTCAGAACCAGTCAATGGTGTATCTTGAAATCATTAATGAACAGTTTTATTATCCTGACATTCAAGCATTTATGTTTTAGTTCCCCGGTTTCCTTTTCACTATTTTTTTTATATCTTTCTGTTTAATCTGTTTAGTGCATTTTCATAAGACCTTTCATTAGGGTTTTAGCCAAGGAACTCAGACTGTAACTGGGTTTCATTGAAGCTGTGACAGGGTGAGTGCCTCTCAGCTCCATGCTCAACTGCTATGTCTTAAAGAGAGCTCATGTTAAAGAATTTCGTTGAATCTGTGAACTTAGGCCTTTTATGGAGTGGGGGTAGGAGCCACTCCAGTTCTATTTTCTTTTGATAGAAATTGATATAAGCGCAGTGCAATTTGTATACATGTGTACTTGTGTGTATGAAAGCTCACAGTATGCACATTATCTCCCCCCCACACACATATACCTACTAATGTTTCTTACCCCCACCCACAGGATTTACCACTTTCTAGGATTCAGTGGTTTATCTTCAGATTCGGAGTGAGAATAGAAGTACGTGTCCCTAAGGTAACTGTTACCCTAGGGTTGAAATTCAGCAGGAACATTTAGGAAACCCTCTCATGGCCCAGTGAACTTACTCAGTTTTACATTGCTGAGACTGCCATCACAAAATACCACAAACTGGGTGGTTTAATCAACAGAAATTTATTTTCTTAAAGTTCTGGAGGCTGGAAGTCTAGATCAAGGTGTCAGCAGGGTTGGTTTCTCCTGAGGCCTCTCCCTTGGCTTACAGATGGCCACTTTCTTGCTGTTTCCTCAGATCACCTTTTCTGTGTGCACATTCCTGGTGACTCTTTCTCTTCTCCTAGACACCAGTCATATTGGATTAGGGCCCCACCCTTGTCACCTCATTTAAACTTAACTAAATCTTTAAAGCTCCTATTTCCAAATAATGACTGTCACATTTGAAGGTACTGAGGTGTTTGAGCTTCAACTATGAATCTTGAGGGGACACAGTTTAACCCACAACCCTCTTTAAGCATATTCATATGGCTACATAGAAGCTGGCAATGGAGAATCCTCTTCGAGGTTCTTTGGGGAGAAAGGTCTGTAGTGGAAACCACACTAATATTAATAAGAGACCCAGGAGGCCTAGAGAGCAGGTCCTGGGGTCCCACAATCCTGTTGGCTGTGTGACCTTGAGCCAAGCAGTTAATTTCCTGGGGCTCAGTTTCCATATCTCTGAAACACAGACTGTTAGTGTTCTGCCACTAATTATTACCACATTTATTGTCACTATTTGGAGCCTCAGAATAACTGTGTAAAGGAGTTCCGTGAAATGATATGTGCTGCTTCAATATATTGTGTTTTTATAGTGAACATTCTGACTGGTAACTTTTCTTTGTGTCAAGAGACAATAGAGGAGTTAAAAGCAATGCCTATGGAGGCACTCAAATCTGAAGCTGATTCCAGTCTATTTACTTCCTTTATGCCACCCTTTAACTTTGAAAAATTCTGTTTCTTTCTATGGAAAATGGAACTAATGATACAAACAACCACACAAAATTCACATGAAAGGTAAAGAAAATAATACATATCCAATGTGAGGTCTTGAAAATAGTTTCCTTTTCATCATCATCAATAATTTATTTCTGTAAAATTCTTCCCTTGCCTTTTCCCACACTTTCTTAACCTTCAAATGATGTTCACCCCTACTCCTGATTTGGGTTCTCTGAATAATCTTCGTGATATTTTTTTGTGCTGATGACAGCAGTTTATTCTTCAGTAAGTTCTCTCTCCTCTTCTTCCTTTCCCTAAACCCTCTTTCAAGGTGTGGAGCTCTGTACTATAGTGAAAATGGAAAAAGTGTTCATGTATTTTCCTTTCAAACCCATCATCTCCTTTTGATTAGAACAATCCCTTGACATACCACACGCAGGAGTATCCTGGCCATTTTCTTCAGTGTGCAGTGCTGATTTGCTGCCACAATTTCATCTTACTTCACTCTTTCAAAGCATCATTCTCAACCTGAAGCTTGAATAAGCTAGGTGGAGATGGAGACCAAAAAAAACCCAGTATTCACAAAGGCATTTGAGGACATAGCACAGTGTCTGGCAAATAAGAAGGACCGATAAATATTTGAGGAATGAATGAATAAATGAATGGTGTGTTGACAAGAGAGTAGCCAAAACATAAACCTGTTTTTCAGAGGCAAATAATACATGGGGGAAATTCCAGAGGGGATACGAATTGGTAAGAGTGTGAAGCTTCAAGTTGAAGAAACACTGATATGGAGGCAAGTGCAGTTCAGAATCAAATAATTTAAAAGAAAAGGAGGAATTGAGACATTGAACATGGTAAACGGTTATGAAAAGCTAGCTGCCTCTTTCATTTATAAAGAGTATTCACAGCCCCAACTTTCCAAGATCTCAGTAGCTCCAGTAGATCTCATAGTCTGTTTGGACTAATGGCAGGACTATAAAGGGGTTATCAAGATACCTTATTTGCATCACGAAAAGGTTAATTTACAAATAAATTTTTGTTAAATGTCTGTTTTTGTAGCCAGATTTAAACTCCAGAGGACAGGAGTTTGCCTTCAGGGAGCAAGTGAGTAATTAAGCCTGGTGCCTGGCTCACACTAGTCTCCTCAGGAAGATTTGTGAAAGAACAAATAAATGAATGAATGAATGAATGAATGAATGCATTGCACAGTAATTGGCATCTGTTTATTCACACCTCCAGTTTTTTTCACTACTCCCATTGAACAAATTGTTAAATACTGAGAGGTAATCTTAGAGCAGCAACTGCCACACCCTTCTGTATGAGCCTCTGTTTTAGGTTTAATTTTGCACTAGGTGGACAAATGGTGGTTTTTCTATTGCCAAATTATAAAGCTAAATGTCATCATTAGCTCTCCTTTCTTCTCTTCATGACGTGGCACATGTGGATCTTAAATTAATTCCATTGTTATTTATGTGATAATATTTTACGGTGTATTTTTTTAAAGGATAATATATTTAGCAAATGTTATGTATACAGGAGGTTTTAAGTGGGGCTAAATGCAGCAATTAATGCTAATGAGTCTGCTGTTAGTGCTGTAATATTCTTGGTGTCATAATCATGCTTCACCAAATATGGAGCCTCAGTTTGTTCAACAGATGCCGATCTTAATGGCCACATTCTCTTCCCATGGATAAGTCAGCTTTAGTTAAATGTACCATTAAAAACAACCATTTCAAATGTTAATGAGAATAGTGATTGCATCCACCAGGAATTTTTGTTTTAACCTCTGCTTTATTACTTTTTATTTTCAAAAAGACTGTGGAAATAGAAGGATCCTATTCCCTTAATGGGAAGCTTTAAACAGGGAAAAAAGAAAAGTTCAATTCATTCCACTTAAGATCTGGTGTGTAAAGGCAAGAGTGAGAAAAAGGGACTCGTGGGGAAAGCAAACATGGCTTTTGTTCACAGCAGCCCAGGAGCTGCAGGGGCCGTACTGTTAAGATTAATCGTACTTGGAAACTAACTCTACTGTGTTTTCATCTCTTGTTTCTTCTCAATATTAATTTTGGATCTCAGGTAGAACTGGGTGATTGGGGTCCTTGGTAGCCCAACTAATTAATGTCCAAATACCTTGTCTTTCTGAAAGTAACCTTATTCCCTCACAAATTAGGATTAAAGAGGGAAAATACCAGGAGCTTGCTACTTAGGAATATATGGATCTGAGCTTTGCAAAACAACGAGAAACTAGGTTTGGGCTTTCTCACTAAAAGATGGAGTTTCTAAAACAAAGGATTAATAGGTTTGCAGGGGGAGCTTCCTACAGTACCTTCCCTCATCGTATCATGAGCCATGCCCTGTTGAAGAGTCTCCAGGCCTTAGAACAAGAGTGTGTGGAGAGTGAGAGCAGGTTAGGGCATGTCTGTGTTTCAGGAGAATCCATATATTTTTGATGGGTATAACTCCGGCCTCTTCTTGACTCATTTCTTTCTGGGATGGGCTACATAGCTCTCCAGGCCTGGCTCAGTCTGTTTGGGTAGGTGTAGCTCGTGTGGGCTGGGGAAAGGCTAAGTGGGACCAGGTCAGCCAAACCTGGGAAGCATTTTATGAGGATTATAAGAGTGAAAAACACATGGCCCTTTTCTTAAGAGGCTGGAATCAGAGACTTGCCTTCTTCCCAGCTTTCACATGCTGTTTCGAACATACTTTTAAATAAATGGACATAAAAAAATGAAGTATACTAGGAAAAATTTCTTCTGAGGCACTAATGATAGCAAAGCTACAAGGTGGTATTAACTGTCTAACCCTGAAGCTTCTGTGGCTTAAAAAAATAAAATCTCAAGCCAGCTGGAGACAGTGCCATTAGAGACTCTAAGTGTTTTTAAAATTTTTTTATTTAACAAAATTGGTAATGAGAGGTATGTAATAAAGACTTTAGTTAGTCTTTGAGTCTGTCCTGGTTCCTAGGAGGTAACCTCTAGCACTTACAATTTTTTGGCTTTAAAATGGTATAAAGTAGATCTATTCAGTAGAAACCATACTTTGAATTTTGAATTTTGATCTTTTCTCATTATAAGTCAGATGCAGTCTCTCCTGATGCTGAGTATTGGCAACAAGATTTAGCTCCTGGCCAGCCATGCGATTATAAGAGGAAACAGAGGATACTTTATAGTATGCTGTGTTGCTAGCATTTTTTGGATATTATGTTTTGTGTTTTCATATCCCATCAAGTCTATAAAACTACCATCAATATATCCTATTTCTGATGAGAAGAAGCCACAATTATAGATGTTCCTCAACCTATGATATGGTTATTCCAAATCAATAATCTAAGTGTTTTGAGCGCATTTAAGGTAGGCCAGGCTAAGCTTCAGTGTTTGATAGTTTAGGTGTAGTAAATGCCTTTTCAACTTAAAATATTTTCAACTTAAAATGGGTTTATTAGGATGTAACCCCATGGTAAGTATAGAAGTATCTGTAGTAAGAGTTTCTTTGTTACTCTTACTCTCATGCTGGTCCCTTTAGGGCCATCGCTGACAGTTTATGGTAATAAGATGACTCAGGATGAGGCTAGTCATTCCAGAAAGACCAGCCATGTGTCTAGAGTAATGTGGTTTTGAGTCATGTGAGAGTGGCAAGGAGGGGCCTGGAGATTGAGATCAAGAATGATTCAATCAATCATCCCTAAGTGATGAAACTCTAGTATACACTCTGGCACCACAGCTTGGGGTAGCTTCTCTGGTTGGCAGCACTCTCATTGTCACACACCAATGTACTGGGAGGGAGAGGACAATGGAAACTTCACGTTTCGGGCTCTCTCAGGCCTGCCTTCTGTGTCTCCCTTTGGCTGGTTCTGATTTGTATCCTTTTGCTATAATAAAGCTAATCATAATCCTAACACTTTCCTGAGTTCTGTGATTCACTCTAGAAATTACTAAATCAGAGAGGATAGTGTACCCAGATGATCAGAAATGAAGGTGGCCTGAAGATCTTGAATTTGTGGTTGGTGTAGGATGTGAGGACTGTCTTGTTTGAGAACGGTGTCTTGAACCTGGAGGTTGGCAAACTCATTGTAGAGGGGCATTTTCAGTTTTATATGAATTTTAAATTTGGGAAGATTGGATCCTTAAAGCTTTCTCTTTGAACCAGAAATTTTGTTTCTGTCTGAGACTCTTAAATGTTGATTATTGAGGCTGATAATGACTGCTCATTCTCCCCCCTACTCCTCCAGCCATTCACCCAGGTAGGAATTCTATTTTTCTGATTTTTCAACCCATTTGGCTCCTATGAGTCCAACTTCAGACCCTTCCAATTACTTCCGATATATGGTCAGTTAATCTTACCTCCTTGAATTGCGGATTGCTTATTTCTTGTTTTCTCTCACCATCTCCTATCTGTCTTATGCAATGCTATAGGAATTCTGAAGAGATTCTGGAAATATTTCGTGAAAGGAATAGCTTTTAACAAGTATTGGAAACAAACTGCTTTTTCTTTTATAAAAGTGGAAAAAATAGGTGGCTTTAGAAGATAACTTAGTTCCTCTTACTGCTGACAGGTAGGATCTTATGAAGATTAACCTTTAAAGATAACCCCTATTAAAGAGACTTTAAAGAAAGAGAATACACCTCTGATGTTTTCTGTTGTCATGTCCTAAAGTCTCACTACAGTCTAACAATCAAGAACTTCTTAATGCTTTATCTATAGCTTCCTGTGGCAATTTGTACTTACTTCTGATGATCCCTTAAGGGAGAAAAAGAAAACTTTCAGAGAATCCCTTTGCTTAAGTGAAGACAATGTTTGTAAATACCACATTCTCTTCTTTGAGAAAAGACATTGAGGGCCTTCAAGTGATTCTTCAGTATTTCATCCATCCTTTCCTCACATAATTTTCATTATCCTTGGCTTCATTTCCAGTCTTATCCATGAAAACTTCTAGGAAGCAGTGTCGTCACCTGCAAGATCACTGACTCAGGTCAAGAAGACACATCTCCTTTTCATGTTTATTTCATTTTGTTTTAAGATCACAGAAGAGCAGAGCATTCATACGTGTAAAGTAACAGAAGAGATAAACAGAATTTAAATACATTGAAAAAAAGCTTTTTCTTAAATGTAAATTTTTTTTACACACACTGCGCTTTTAATTTTCCTTCACAGAGCTAGTATCCAGGGAAAAAGAATCCACCCAATAAACAAAAATGAGAAACTTGGAACAACAACAACAAAAACAAACAAACAAAAAATGGGCATGGGTTTGTATCAAGGAAGGTTGTGTATGTCTACAGGGCTGGAAAAAAGAATATATTTATATATTTATATATATATTTATATGTATATAACACTGTTAATAAGGAGAATTCTAACCAAGAGCAGGATTTATACATCATTCAGTAGAGCAGTGAGAAGGAAGGGGTAAATTGAAGCACTGGAGGTGGGGAGGGGGGCGGGAGGAAGTTGGAGGTTTTCTCCTATGCTTCCTTCCCCCTATAATTTCCTCCTTTTAATCTTCCCCCATTCTCAGTAAATACTTAGGGAGCAAAACTTGGCCATAATTCACCAGGATGAACCATTTATTTTCTCTGGTGAAGAGCAAAGACTCAGGGGAGTGGATCCAAAAAGGCTCCAGAAAGCTTAGAATTACTGCTGTGTGCCATGAAGCTAATAGTTCCATGTGTTTTCTTCATTTGCAAGAAGCAGATTTTAACTGTGTGCCTGGCTTTACATAGGGAGGGTTGTAGAGAAGAACGTAGCTGTAGGAGTACATCCAGGAGCCACTGAAAAAGAGGCACCTCTGAAATAGCCATGGAAATGGGGATTTGTCCAAAGGCAGGTCATTCGCCCACCTAATGAGAGCTTTGTCAGTACCCTAAGCCATTGTATAGCCTTATCTACACAACGTGGTAGTAATGCTTGAAAGTTATGTACAATCCCCACTCTTCTGTGTACAGGAGACTCAGATTCTTTCTGTTCTTTTAGACAATGCATTGAAAAGCTACCATTGGACAGATGCTAAGTTGAGCCTCTAAGATAGTGTTGGGCTATACATTGATGGTTCAAGACAAGTGGGTCTGTGCTCAATTCATCCAGAACATGGCACACACACACAAAAGTTCCTTAACCATCAGAGAAATCATTCTTTCTGCATACCCTCTTCTCAAAGAACTTAACTTTTTGATTAGATTTTGGCTTTCACAACAACTCTTACTATATTCAACTCTGTGCCATACTGAAATGTGTTTATTTTTGTCCCATTTTCAACTTGTTTCCTTTGAAATGGTTTCGACTTGTACTTTTTGAAAACCAGGTTTGTTTCCTCTCCATCCCCTTCCTTGACTTCATAGCCTGTAAGTCAAGTTTAGGGAAACTTATGTCATAAGAAATTCCTTCCAAAACAAAATATATTATCTTGGCTGTTCCTCACAGAACAGCCTTTTGAATCTGCTCAGGGCCTCATGCTTACTGCCGTCAGCACAAGCAAAGAATTTTCAAAGACACACATTTGCTACAGTGAGGCACTTGGCCCAGGATGAGAGAACACTGATGTTTCCTTTCATATGCACAACTTCCTCACTTGTTACGTGCAAAATACCCAATCTGGTTATTTTTATTCCTATGAAAGTTTATTAGAATGTAGTTCAACAGTTATATTTCATGTTATAAATCAGGAAACAACTCTAGCTATTTCAATGCCCTCAGTTTAGTCTGAATGTGTCTTTTCTCTACATTGCTAAGAAGTTTTGATTAGAAGAGAATTATAGAAGCAGTCCAGGGACCCTGTATTCAAGGAAGATTTGGCTTTTGAAAAGGAGATGATGAAATGATGGTTCTGAGAAGTGAAGACAGTACAGAGACCAAACTGGAGAGGACAAACAGCTGCTTGGAATGATTGGCTGGGCATAGACAAGCACTGTGTGAGTATTAAACTCTTCAGAATCAGAGAGTTTAGAGTTGACAAAGGTTTTAGAGATGTCACCGAAATTCCTTACTTTCAGGGTGAGAAAACCAAGAGTCAGCAAGTTTAATTGACTTGCTAGTACACTTTGCACCTGACTTTAAAGCTGTAGAGTATATTTTAAGTGTACTGTTAATTTGACCTAAATTTCTTTCTATAATGGACCTTGCAGACATCCATCTGGTCCCTGATGACTCTTCGTACCAATTGTTCAGATTGCAGAAAACGTGTACACGTCATTCTGTTAAACACATCAGACATTTTTAAAGACATCAAGAGAATGTGCCTGAGAGAGATACTCTTGATTAATATGATTCTGTCCTCATTTGCAATACTCAGGATAGATATGTAGAAATATAGGTGTACCAGATTAAGTAAAAGTAGTTATCTCCTAGGGTGACTTAGCAAGATATTTCTCAGAGATACAACATATTTCTTTTCCAACATCTTTGTTGGATGAAAAAAAAAATGCATAATGTTTTGCTCACCAAGGCATAGGTGACTTCCTTGGGGCTATTTAAATAAGATGTCTTAGCTGGTAAGAAAGAAGTAACAAGAAGACGCTTGGGAGTTGATGCACCAGACACATGGGTCCTTAACACCCCTTCCTCCCTATCTTGTCATTTCCCTTGCTACGGGGTCAGGTGAGAAAACTGTGTAAAATGTAGAAACTCCACTTAGGTCTTGAAGGAACAAAGAGGTGATGGCTTCCTGTGACCTGAGCAGGATGTGAACCTCTAATAGTTCCTGTGGGTCTGCTTCCTTTTGCTGAGGCAAGCTTGAGTTCTGGCCATTAGTTATACTTCACATTCTGATTTGTGAAATGCTTTGTTTTTTATTTTTACTTTATTTTATTTTTCTTTAAGATTCATAGGTTTAGCTGAACTTGGGTCCTGCCTAAAAAGTGAAGTTTACATAGTTTATATTATGTACATAAACTAGTGATTTACATTGATTTACACGTGATTGGTATCTAATTTACTAATCAGCATACAGTATGTAAATGCACTGAAAGGAAATCAAGAGTTTAAAATAAGTTTTTCATTATATCCATAAACATTTACACTGGTGTAAATGTTAAACCTAACGTTAACACCAGCTTCTTTGCCAGGAAGAAAGTGGTGTACATTGCTGGGTGAAAAATTTTTTCTTGAATTTCAGTTGGCCACCTTTGACATAGATAGATACAAATAAGAATAGTTTATTTCTATTTCACTAGTATGCTCATAAATGTAAACTCCATTTTGCATTTAAGGAGAAGCTTACAGGTATTACGCCAACCTTGATGGAAAATTTATATCACATGCAGTCTTTGGGGGAAAAATTTTTTAAATATGTAAGCAAGAAGGAGGCTTTCTAAACTGATTTGCATTTCGTAACTCAGGGTCTTATCTCATTATTTTGCAGTATGTTTAATATTTGTCTCAAAATAATAGCAGTTTTTATAGGTCAGATATAGTATTATACTTATATTTCTATAAAAATGATAGTCTTTGGGAACCAAGACTAAATCTAAACTAAAAATTTACGAAGAGAAAGACTAAAATAAGGCTGTGGTTAATCCCATGGAACATGGTCCGTAAGTAAATTCTTTTTAAACAAGTAACTATAAAATGAAAAAAATGGGGCTCCGTGTCTTTCTAAATGTAGCATAGATTTTTTTTAACCGAATTTGGTACTTTTTTTTTTTTTAAGTTTAAACCATTACTCTAGATTTGTCTTATAATACATACAATATCATAAATATAGCGTCTGTAAAGATAAGAATAAAAATAATACATACACACATATATTATTTTTCCATGAATAATTCAAGGCCTGCAAAAAAACAAAATGAGAAATTCTGGAAGACAAACCCATAGAAACAGTGAAACCGCAACCAACCTGGGGATGGGAACTGTGACTCTGGAGTTGTAAAGAAGCTAACAACCCAGTAGGTGATGACTCAGATACAATTTCATGCTGAGGAGTTTAGTTTTTGTATGCAAAAGAGGTAAGTCCATTTTAATGGAGGAGAAACAGATTTCTATTTCTGTCCTCCAAGAACATGAAAATCACGAGTACTGTACAAGGTCTCTATGAATAGCCCCAGTTGTCTGAGTGTGTGTTAAAAAAAAAAAATGCCCATGGCAAGGGAGAAATCTGTGTGACTTGGAAGAGAAGGCAAAAGTCAATGGGACCATTTTCCCCTACAGAAAACTCAGTGACTTTCCTCTAAGCCCCAGTTCTTTTAGAAAAGAGGGATTTTATGTCTTAAAACAACTTAGACTGTTTTTCCAACAAGGCAAAACATTTTGATGAACTAGTGCACGGAGGACGTAATTCTGCAGTTGTAAAACCTAGGATTAGTGCTCATTCTTCAAGAAGTGCCCTGGGTCAAGGTCATTTTTGCTTTTTAACTTCAAATGGAGTCTAAGGATTTTGTTTGTGAATGATGATTTCATTTTGCATACAAAGAACATTAAATATGTTCATCATTCAGATTAATTGATGCATTTCACTCCTCAGTTTATTATTTTCAAGCAGTGGGTTATTTTCAGTGCAGGGTTTCAAGCTTTGATTACCAATGCACAAGATTCTTGAGAATTTTTAGCAATCTGATGAACTGAATTCCAAGGAGTCCCATGGTCACACTCAATCTCTTGGTGACAGTCCTCTGGCTCCTGGCCTTTTTCCAAACTATGGCTACCTCCATGCTTCACATTGCTTAGAGACATTCCCAAATCTATGAGATTTCTGGGGTCAATGCTTGCTATGAAACAGGAGCCAGGACAAATTTTTAACATTTCCAGATCCTGCCAGAGATATATGCAAACATCACAATATTCAACATATGTTTAATTATGTTTAATATATGGCTCATTATATGAAAACTCAGGGAACAAATGGTGCTGATATGGCAGAGACATTCCTTTCGATGGAGAATCTCCTTCCGTAAAACCAAGGCCTTGTCCTTGTGGTAGGGTGGAGACAATAAGAAATTTAGATGTATTATTAAAGTCTGTTACATGCCACCAGGATCTGTTTCTGAAACTGATACTAAAGTCAATTACCTCCCGTTACTTTTACCTTCTCATATATCTTTAAATTGAGGTTCCACTTAAGGATGTGGCTGCTTCTTCAATATATGGGGAATATTTATCATCAAGGATGATAAACTTTTAATCCTGTACTAAGACCAAACTGTTAGAGAAATCCCTGATTGTCAATAAATTGATGCTCTGTAGGAATATGGCTCACATTCCTTAAATTTTAGTAGCTACCTGTACTATGCCAGGTTCTGCCACGAATTCTCTTATCGATCTCCAAGCCCAATTTGTTCTTCTATTTCATGTCTAAACTGAAAGTCTGGTGATAAGCTTCTGAAACAAACAACAGAAACCCCTAGAAGAGATTAAAAGTGCTGCTCATTGAGATGATTACATTAAAAATGAGACTCATTGCAGAGAGCCTTCAATTAGTAAATTCTATCAAGAGAAATTGCAGATTTTCTCTTTCTTTCTGCCTTTCTCCCCCCCCCTCCTTGCTTTTTCCCTTCCTTTTTTGATTTGCAGTTATAAAGTTTCCTGTTTTATGTCATGTGACAGCTATTTTTCAGGTTCCAAAACCTGGTGAGGTACCATATTTGGCTCTGCTAAAATACTTTCAAATATGATCTCAATAATAATCCTCTGTCCTTTCATAAACTGAGCCATTTCCAATGCCTCTTATAGTCCAAGTGAGGACAATGATTTTTCTGACAAAGATATCTATACACAAAGAGCCAGTTCTTTCTGCAAGGCCTTTTTTAAGAAAATCCTCCTGGCACTGTGATGATGCCAAACTTTGTGGTACACACAAAACTTCTGCCTAAATTCTTGCAAGTTTCCCAACTCTCTTGGATAAAAAATAAAATTGCATTTCAGTGTTGATGGCAAGATGCAGACTTAAGCATCATATCCTCCCCCTACCCCGTATCTTTTTCAGGAGGCTGGAAGCCAAAGCAAGCAAGGAAAATAGAATATCATGCCATTCCCAGTTGTGTGGCATAGGATAACAATGGACTACTACGAACTATGGTGGTACAAACACCACCGGTGAAACAGAAGAGTGATCCTGTGGGCAACCAAATGAAGTATTAGCCAAGAACAGCAGGCCAAAAATCTGCAAAGGAGCACAGCAGGGGATTCCTTTTTGTTGTGGTCAGTGCTTTGTATCAGAGCTTGACAAGATCTCTATCTGAAGAGTAGGGACCTGGGCATCTGTCCACTTTTCCTGCCTTGCTCACTCACTCTCACTGTATTTTACCTATTACCTAGAATAGGAAATAATCTCTGCTCAGGGGAATCCATGGGGCAAATGCAGTGTTATTTGAAGATTAGGGAGGGGCCACACAGGGCTGCTTAGGACTGCCATGTGGCTCCTCATCATTCCATTGGTATTAATACCTGGAGACCTTTCTGCTTCTGGGATCTACTCCACACTTGCCGCTCGCTCGCTCCTGCAGCAGAGCAGGACCAAGCCTGCAACAAGCCAGAGAATCTCTGAATCCCTCAGACTCATGGAACAAGAGTGAAATCAGAAACCTTCTCTCCTAGGTCACCTCATCCACGTCACTGATTCTTTCTACTGTTTGCTCACTCCATCAATAGTAGGCACTTTCATTGACAGTGATATTCTGAGTGACTCTCGACTGGGTTCTGATGACTGGACTAGGAGAAATGTGAGGTTTTGCGCTTAGTGGGGCACAGCTTGGTTTGAATACACTGATGTTGTGTCACGACCATGGGTGGTGGGGGTGGGGCTCTGCTCCTTGCCTCCTTCCCCACTATGTTCCCCAGCAACTTGTCACAGCCGCGTCTCACAAATACAATGCGGGACAGTATCTACAGCACGAGTCTATGTACACATGGACCATTCCCTTGGCATGCTTTAGAGAGAGACACACACGCTCACGCACATGTACACCCACGTGAGAGCGAGAGACGTGACACGCACGCACAGTGGAGAAAATTAAAATGGCACTTTCTAGCATTTGCGGCATGACTGGTGCTCAGGGGGGTGGTGGGAGAAGTGGTGAGTGGGGAAGGATTAAAAGGGAATATCTGGGATGGACATGGGGGAGATAGAAAACACTGGTGGGGGCAGCAGATAGTCTTAAAAAGTGGGGAGATAGTGGAGGCAAGAAAGCCAGATAAAGGCTCAACACAGGACTCCGGCCTGGATTCCACTGATAGTCTGAAATGGTTACGAGTCAGCTCAAATGAAAAACGGAATAAAAAGTGACGGAAATGCAAACACCAAAGGCAAGACCTTATTTTTTTCTTTCCTCACAGATGAAAAAGGATGAAGGAAGGATAAAGTGTGTGTGTGGGAGGAGTTAATAGCCATCTGGTCCTTCTTCACTTGCCTTATTTTTACAGCATCTGGATGTCCTCAGCGTGATGTGGTCTTTACACACATACATTTGCCTAGATATACACATATCCTGGTAAAACTTTTCCCACCCTGAATTATGCTCAAATGTTTGTTGATGGACTTTAAAGTGGTTGTAAATGTTGTATTTTCTTCTTCGTTTTCTTATTCCCCCTCTATTTATTAACACACAAAGTTGTGAAATAAACAGTGTCCCCCCATCTCGCTCTCTCTCTCTCTCTGTGTCCTGTGTGACGCATTTTTGTGTGTTTTTTTTTTAATTATTTTAAAACTTTTATTCTATTAACATTTGCTGAGAAGGCAGAGCAGAGATGCTGCCAGCAGCCACAGTGGTACGGCCAGACTGATGGATCCGTTTATTCCTCTCACCGACCCAGGTCCTGCGGTGCAAAAGAGAGAGAGAAAAGAATAGTTACATCTGGCCCACTCTACGTTACAGCTGACAGCTGGCGGTATCAGAGGTAAGACTGGGCCAGGTACCAGCGCCTTAAAGTCGGTATGCTATGGACAGCCCTAAAAGGGCGCACGAGCTTTCCTAAATCCTACTCCTTAATCTCTAAGGGGCATCATCGGTTGAAACACCTCTATATACAAAATGCTCTAATCAGAGGAGGCCCTAAACCAGTTCTCCCTGCTGTGTCTGATGGTGTGCCAGGCTCCTCTTCACCCAGCATCCTCTTGCACGCTCTGCTCTGTGAAGCGTTGTGATGCCGGCGCTCATTAGGATTCCAAGCATTGGCGATGGCCCTTCAGCAGCCAGACACGGGCTCCTCCAGCCGATTCATCACAGCATCTCCATTAATAAAACATGGAACTAATCTGTGACTCTCTTGTTTCTCAGGGAGGAAAGCAGTAATTATTTATTGGTTATGCAAAGGGGAATTGTTTCAAAGTAATATTTATGACTGGGTGGCACCTTAGCTGCAAGATGGAAAATAAATCGACTCATCGTAGAGTCTTAAGAGGCAGCAGGGGATTATCTGGTCCAAACTCTTTATTTGACACTCTAAAAACCAAAATCAAAGACAACAGCAACAACAAAAAACAAACAAACAAACCTAGAGAGATTAAGAGGCAGGTCCAAAACCAGAAGCAGAACTGAGACTTGAACTTGCCCAGAATTCGACTTAAAATGGGGGTCTGGGTGTTGCCCCCTAGTTTTACTCATGTGGACATGATTTGGGGTATGTGGCTACAGATCCAAGAGAAAGATCTGAACTGAGAGGAGAGCGGGGAAGGAATCTGTGTGCTAATAACATAAAGAGGATGATTGGGGCAGGAAACGTAGTAGGTTTGTAGAGTTTGTCTCCTATGCTTCGCTTGTTCCATTTTCTCCTTTATGATAGTTTTGTTCATACAGATCCATAAAAGAAGAAAATAATTAGTATTTTTTACAACAAAGACTTTTGGATTTAAGACCAAATGCTTAAGATGATGATGATGTTCAAAGAGTAATGGTGGGGGGTGGGTAATTATGGGTCACTTTGAAGTTTTGAGGGTACATATGCAGATTAATGAGTATGATTGAGCATGTGTGTGTGTGTGGTTTAAACCTACGATGGTTCATAAATACAATGGAAGTATCTTCTGGTATGTGAATGTTGCCAAAATTGTCTACAAACATACCAGATCACAGGTCAAATAACAGGAAAAATGTTAAATTCAAGAATGTTCTAAAAAAAATAAAAGGAATGTTCTCCTAAACTACGTTTTATGTAAACAATATTAGCAACAACAACCAAACAAAACCAACAAACAATTAAAGTAGCTCTCACTACAAGGTACTGTTATAAATGCTTTGCAGATGTAAGCACACAACCATGCTATGAGGCGGGTACTGTAATGAGCCCTGTCTGCAGTGAGATGACAGAGGCAGAGAGATGTTAGGCCAGCCAGCAAGTGGAGGAGCCCGCGTTGTTCCCTGGGGGGCTGGCTCCAGAGGCTGTGTGTCAGCACTGCACTGAAGTCACCCAGTGAAGGGTCGTCTGTCAAACATTTGGTGAATGAAATTTTGGGTTTTTTAAAGCAATAGCCAGAACAAACAAACAACATGAAGTCCTCCATTATCTCTAAGAAAAATTTTCAATAGAATATTTTTAATTAGAATGCCTTTTTAAGACTATCAAAAATAGTACTAATATAAAAATATGAATATATACAAATTTGGACCAGCATATAGTGTAAAATGAGGTTTATTATATGTAAAGCTCTGAAAATACAGACTAAGAATTTAAATATTCAATCAATTAATTATTTAATATTCTGATTGGTTATAGGATCATCTTAATAAAAAGACACTTTAGCCCCTTTCCGGTTCATGCCTTTCATGGGCAATTAAAGTTTAAGAAGATCATGTATCCTGCATAAAGCACCTGGTTAGTAATTGTGGATCAGGCCCAGGAGTCCAGGTTTTACGAATCTTATCTCAGTACCCCTCCTAATCCCCCATCCCCATCTCTACCCTCACCTTTTTGGTCTTTTGGGGCCTTTAAGCTCTCTTAATGGCAATTCCCCAGGGCTTCTGGCCTGATGGCAACATGATTCCCTGTCATTTTAGTTTCTCTCTGTGCTTTAGATGGCATGGGCTCTGTGGCACATTTGTTTGAATTAGTGTGTCAGTGAAGCTTCTGAAACAGAGAAAGACTACACACAAATTTAGGCCATACAGGGTTAAACAAAATGATGTTTGTTTTGCCTTAGGATTAGTGTGAAACAGAAGGTTTTCAGACAGAGTCTATTTCTGCCTATTTCCTTAATCTCATTTTTAGTGCTGGGACAAGGCTAGATTATCTTTCAGACATCTTGGAGTTCAGTGGTACCTGGGGAAGTCTAAAATGCCTAGTCTTATCATTTTATTTGAAGGGTAGTAAATATTGAGACAGCAGAAATTCCATCATTGAAAAATACATACATTTGAAACTAGGTAAACATGTTCAATAGAACATTATTGCTAATGTATGTACATGCATATGTACATAGGTACAAAGAGAAGAATGTTATATATTCATATATACATATATGATATAGACAGGTATTATTGTTTTTTTATACACATAATTGAGAATTAACTATTACTTTTACATCCTATTCTATGTTATATATATGTAGGGAATCCCAGTATATGACTGTTAATAATCTCTAATTTTATACTTAATAGCATTATTACATATTTGAAATGCATTTTGTAGATTTGTTAAAGATATTTTCATCTCTATTAATTATTATTTATTAAGTGCTCTCATATAGCTGTTTGATGTGCTTATATGGATTGCTCTTTTCACAATTGGTTTTGAGAGCAAATAGTCTCAAAAAAATGCAAGGGTAAAGGGTGATAGCTGGGGAATCATGACAAGTGAGCATGCAATTATAGTTACACATATACGATTGCATAAGAGAATACTTTAGCTAATGGCTGTTTCAGGGAAAAATAATCAGCAAAATCATTAATTATGTTTTAGTTCATAGTTCTGAAATTTCTTCAAATGATAAATCTTATTTTCCACACCAGATGGCCAGGCTCAGCAAGTGCTTTTATATACCGACAGATATAATGAAAGCAAGCATCTGCAAACATAAATTAGCCTTAAGAATAGATGGGCAAATAGAACCAAAATTCAAAAATTGCTACATGTTTTTCATGTAACAGACAAAAATCATATCTTGGTCTTCAGCCACGTTCTATATGCGTGGGTACACACTTTTATGTGTCATAGCTAGTAAACATTCAATAAATGGTAGTATTCTCATTATTGTTATTAACTGCAGATGTATGGATTACAGAACGGCATGAAATTACCTAGTCAAAGGCATTGGTTTGTGAATTGGGTCAAGGCTTTTAATGTTTGACCTGAAGGGGCAAAATTCAGCTGTAGCAAGATTGAGAATCTTGAATCCACACACTAGGTCAAGGTTCTCGACTCCAGGACAGGATCAATGAGACTCTGAATGAAGGTAAATGCTGGACTGCACTTTGCCATGACAATGCTTAAAAAGAGAATTGGCAGTTAAGGAAAAGATTGATAAAATATCCTGAAACTGTGGAATATGGGACTACTTTGGCACAGTCTCTACACTACAAATCTGATGCCGAGCCAATTGATTTGCCTTTCCCTAAAATAACAAAGAAAGGGTAGACGATTTTTCAACACCTGCCTAAAGACACTTTTAATTCAAATCTGGCCACATATTTTTCTTGTCTCTCCTGAGTGTTTAGGAATCGTTTTCTGAATTGGGGATTAGGTTTATTCAAAATAATTGTTAGACAAGTCCTCGGTGATCTTTGGGTGTTCCTTTCAGCCACTGAAGAATTAAGGTCTATCATAATTTTATTCAGCCATACGAGAAAAGACGAAAGGCTAGGCAAGTTTAAGATTGAATTCTTTTAAAAATAACTAATAAAATGAAGAGAAAAACAATCTAAATCTCTCTTGGTTGTTATCTGGATGCGCAGATTGAGGCACGTCCGAGTTCTGATAAAACTGACTTTGGCGCCACCTGCTGTCCTTTTCCAGCAGGTACAGCTTCCTCTGGGGGAACGAATTGGGGTAAAACTCCAGACGGCAACAGATTAGAAGAGGAAACATATTGATGCTCTCTTTGAGCACTGTGCCTTAGAATCAAATCTGGGCTCCTCTTACACAACTCTTTATGCGATTATTTCCCCTCACTATGCAGTGAGTCTTGGGTAAGGCTGAAGGATTCTCACGGTAAAGTTGGAATTATGTATCTTTTCCATCGAAATAACATAAAATACTTGGGCATGCAGAACTCTGAAATTTTAAGTCAACACTTAGAATTTCTTTGGCGATGCTAAGAATTTATTTCAATGTCTTTGAAATTTAAAAAAAGCAAACAAACAACTCAATGCCCTGTTGTTTCTCCATCCACACCAAAGCCCTGAGGTATCAAATGTTCCATCAATGCTTGTCATTTAAGATTCAAATGTAACTAATAATCATGACATTTGGGAGAGAAGAAGGGCTGAAGAGAACAATAGTTTATATACCTTCTTGCTCCAGATGATCTTGGTCCTATGTATAGATTCCTGATTGCCTCTTCCCTGCTGCCTCTTCTGAGAGGACTTTCTAGAGCTGCCCATAAACAAAGTGCTGGCCCTTCCTTGAGAGTAAACAACAAAGTGTCCATAATCTCTGTGGATCATGGTCACTGGGGCGGGGAGTGGGGGTTGGGAGTCCAAATCCCACAAGAATAGCTTTTTACAACAGATAATGATCTTGGTTGTCTCATCTCCTTTGAGGTTCAGAGAAGAGGACATCTTCATATGAGAAATGTCAGACCCAATTTGGGGAGAGGGTATGAGAATTTAGAGGGTGGTGTCTGGCCGTGCAGGGTCTTCTGGGCTCTTGTCTGGGGATACTCGCTGTTTGGAATTTCTGTTGGACTTGGGAAGAGGGCATCTAGAATTGGTGTCTGTGTCTGGGATCCATTTCATGAAGCTTTGACCTGATTGTATGGTCTTTGTGGGGAAAAGTATGAGAATTATGTGTCACGTGACTGTGGGGTATGTGGGGCAGTTAGAGGGAGACCCCACCAGTCCTGCAGCAGGCCGAGGTTACACAAGAGCCTGGGCGAATGCTGAGGCAGGAAGAAATACTAAATGCTCTACTGCATTGTTTTAGGAGACCTGTTCTATTTCCCTCGGCAATGTATCAACTTCAATAGCCAACAAGTGATGGTAAAGTAGGCTCCATGTCTCTTCTGAGAGCCCTGTCACTGGGCAGTGAACATTCCCCAAAGTGGAGCTCTATGAGAATTAACCATGGACACTTAAGGTGGAACTTGCTCAGTTCCAGAGGTTTAAAAACAATTGTCTAAAGCAATATAGTAGTCGTGGGTTGGACGAGGGGCTTTTTGGGATAAGAAAGTTCACAGTTTGGGGAAAATAGTGGCAAACGTGTTATGGAAATTATTATTAAAAATTGCTGAGATAAAATAAACTCCAGTGTATAAGACCCCAGTACATTACTTTGAAATTTTAATTTTAACACATAGAACTTAATCAGAAATAAGAACCATACCTTTTTGCTTGAAGTGCACGGTGGTGCCAATTTCTAAAAAAAGAAAGATTTAGCAAAACAAAAACAGATAAAAAAGTCTTTATCAACTGAGAATAAGCACAAATGTAGTCTGGTACTCTCCACTGAAAGGAGGATGAGAGAAAAGGTAGACAGAGCATTCGAAGAGAAACATGTATTGGTAGAGATCGAAAGAAAGGCACGTGGAAAGAGATTGTTTTGTTGAAACAAATGTGCAGTTGGAGGTGGCAAAATCAATTTGCTACTACAAATACTTGATGTTGCATGTTATGTGTGTAGACAAGTACAGAATTCTGAATATGGCATGTCAAAGAATTCCTGACTGCAGTTTAGTGGAATGATAGAATGTGTCTGGCTGCCAACACCATCCTAGCGTTTCCTCTCTGGTTTGCTCCACCCAAGCCAATTGATCTTGCTTTTCTTCTAACACGTGAATCCCCTCCAACTTTAAAACTGTTGCACTTGCTATTTCACCTGCTTAAAATGTTCTCCTAGATCTTTGCATGGCTCACTGAGTCAATTCATTCAGATTTCTGCTAAAATGTTACCAGCTCAAGAAAGACTTCTCCCATCACGTTATCAAAAATGGTATCTTCTGTTACTTTGTAGTCCTTCACCCTAATTTACTAATAATATTCATAGCACTTATCACCACTTGGCATCATGTATAGATGTACTTACTTATTTACAGTTTATCTCCTCCATTAGATTATATACCTTAGAGGGTGGTGACCTAGTGTGTCTCGTCAAGCACTGTATCCCTCCCTGGTGCCTAGATGAGAGCCTGGCATGCAGTAGGTATTCAACAAGTACTTGTCGAATGTATAAATAAATCTCAGGATTAGAAGGTCAAATACTGGTCTTCCCTTTTAGGTATCCTTATTAACTAAACCGCAATACTTTTAGATCTTTAGAAGTAGATATGGAAAATTTCCATAAGACACCACTTGGAATCTCAGGACTAATTGAATGGTTGGTCAGATATAGGAGGCCAGTCCATGGCTGTGGGATATGGATTTTGTTCTTCTTGAAGATCAGGACATAGCCTTGAATCCCTAAAGAATATGTTTTCATTAAGGAAGTAAAGTGACTAAACTTTGACCCCAAAGAGAGCCTTTTGAATTGGACGTCTAGTTACCTCACTGTCCTGCTTGAAACTTGTTCACGCTTTCTCGTGGCTTCCAGGATAAACACCAAAATTCTTGGCATGGCAACCATTGCTCTGTCCCCTCACCTCTCCAGCCTTATTTGTGTTTATCATGTCTTTTTTTATTCTCCATCATACCATGTCCTCTTGGTCATAGGGCCTATGGCCCAATGCTATCTCTGCTAGAAATTCTACTTGGCCTTCAGAATTAGTTATATCTTCCACAGGGACATTAGTCTCCTTGGTAGAATTAAGACCTTTTATTAAAAGCTCTGCTCTCCTTCATAACCCTCATCTCACTTTTAATTTCAGATATATTTGTCTATTGTTTTGATTAATGCTTGTCTTTACCGTTGGACTCTGAGTTCTATGGCAGCAGGGTGTTTTGTTTATTACTTTCTCCTGTTGTTGCTCAGCCAATGCACAAAGGCACTCTGAATGCTCAGTGGGCCAAAACAGAAGATCCGGAATCACTGAGAAAAAAGATGTGCTAGCATCCTCCTAACAAAAAGTCTGAGACTTTGTTGAAACCGAGAATCTGAGTACCTGAATTCTTTATTCTCTGATTGAGCACAAAGGGATCAGATCTTCGGAATCAGGTCTGCAAAGTTTCTGAGGTTCGGTGCAATCTATTAATACCAACTCTCACCCCATCACCACCCACCCCCTCCCCCGGCAGATTTCCCATTTGTCCATCCAAAGGTGATCACAAGGAGAAGCTCTCAAATAGCAAGCTATTTCCCGGAATTCTTACGATGGCTTTAAGAAGAGCACCATTGTCATAGTGTCTGAAGTCTTGAAAATGTTTGGCTATAATTCAGCATTAGCAAAATTGTGTCAGCCAGGGCATTCATAAGAGCAAGCTGTGTCTACGCCTAAGGACAGTTTTCCTAAGCTGGTCAGATGCAGGGTGGAGAGGGAACCCAGGGTGAATGTTGTTTTGTGTCATAATTCCTGGTGGATCCCCAGACGCATTTCTGAAGATGTTTAAAGTCATCAGCACCTGCCCTTTTGTCCTTGAAGAGCTAGTTCATTACTTGCAGAAGTAATAAAAGTCTCCTTTGTAGAAGTCCATAAAGAAGGATGGAATGAGAATTCTGCTCCTCTCTTAGCAGAAGACATCAACTGATGTCACTCTCACCTCAGCAGCAAAACCAGGCTCTATCAAAATATAAAACACCGGTTTCTACCTGTCGACCACACTGATCATCTGCGCACTGATGTTTCAATTGTATATTAAACACACTGTCTCTTGTTTTCTCCCACATTACTTATTGGCAATTTTTTGAAATCAACATAAAAGTTGTTGAAAAGACACTATAGAGAATGTGCTCATCATCATATAAAAAAAAAGCCAAGGGAGGCTAATCGTCATAAAGTCACTCAGATAGCAGGAGGCAGAACTGAGACTGAAATCCAAGGTTCCCAGTCCTCCAGCTAGAACCCTGTCCGTATTCCCCAACACACCTCTGGTACTTTTACAAAAGCAAGGCTATATAAGTACAACCTACACCATGCTAGGGTTATTGCTGGGACATTGAAATGATTCATTATTGGCTAGGGAGAGTTTGGCTCTGTTTTTTTGCAAAGTGCAACTTCCCTTCTTTCTTTTGTCAAGCCTTTTGGTTTATCATTCTTTAGAATTTATAAAGACCCCTCAAAGTCAGAGTGCTGCCCTTCACCCAAAGGGACCTAGATCTTCATGTAAAGAACACCTGGTTCCCTCTGCTCCATAGGCCTCAAGGGAATAATTGCAAGCAATTATTCAGGAACCTGGACAGGCAGGAAGACCAATGGTTCTGCTTAAGCTAGAAAAAATCACTTAAACTCTTTCTGCCTCAGTTTCATCATATGTAAAATGGGTTTAATTGACACACCTGTTATAAATTTGTGCCATCAACTAGGTAAAATGTCATACTTTATTTAGAATACTGCCAGACACATAGGAAGTGCTTAACAAATGTGAGTTATTGTTGTCAGATCTGCGGTAAAATACTTTCTAAAGAGAACTATCAGTAAAAGTTTGGTGGAAAAAGAGAAAAAATATATCTTACCAAGTAAGCCATGGCAGTGCAGGTCCAAAGAATAAAATTAAAAACAAAATCCACTCCAACGATACAGATAAAGGAAACACCGAGGAGCTAGCGCACTGGAGCGACAGGGGAGCAGACTGCCCAGGCAGCACTTTGGTCAGGAAAAAACAAAGAGTGTGCCTGGGGTAACAGTCACGGGCACAGGCTTGGGTAAGAGTCTACATGTTCTGGACAGATCTTAGGGAACAGAAACTTTCCTACGAATCATTTGAAAAGGACTCATTAAAAGAAGAATTTAAAAGTATTACCAAACTATCATACTATATGAATAAAATATATATTTTCTTGGAATATCTTTAAAAAGTAAACTAACTTCTCATTAAATCTCAAGAAGTAATAAATGAACTGGTTTGTGAAATCCTAATGATCTTAATACTTGAAATTCAATTTGTTTTTAGGAAAAGAGAATGGAGTGCTTATTTCTTACTATTATTTCCTCTTGATCCTCTTCTGTTGGCATTGAACATTCTTTTGAGGAGCAAAATCCTTATTTTTATTTATTTTTTTGCTCCTTGCTTTGAAAAATTGGTCGTGTGCTGCCATCTTGTGGTAAAATTAAGACATGGCACTATGTGCTGTCTAAAGAAAGCACTTTTGTCCACCAGGTGGCAATAGTGGGAAAAATAAAAAAGACTAACTCAGCAGGACTGAAATGGTACTCTCCCCACAGGAGTCTTTCCTATTATAGATAAGAAAATCATTTCTTTTAATCCTTAACAATTAAAAATTATTATTCTTTTTCAAGTGCTAAGGTGATCTCAAATTCTTGCAGAAAAACTGCCTTGCCAGGATATTATTTCTGTGGCCATTCCCTGGACACACTCATTAGAAAACCTATGATATTTATGCCTTTCAGGAAAACTGCTCTCCACGGATTGATCTTGTTTTAGAAAATACACTTAACAAGTAAGCATGGCAGAGCAGGTCCAAAAAATAAAATAAAAAGATAAATCTATTCCAGCAATACAATTGGTAAAACCTTTGGGGGAATCTGGTATTGAGAAAGTTCTAGAATTCTCCAAAAGCATTATTGTCATGTATCTAGAACTTAGCTCCTGATGAGGGAGTACAAGGAGGCAATGGGGAAAAGAATTTAATACTACAAAAGGCAAATGCTTTGACAATTTTATTTATATTAAACTGTCATTGACTTTTGACTTTCAGATTCTTTACCCCCAGCCACGTTGGAGAAAACTGCAGCATCAAAAAGAGTTGATTGGCATCCATTGTAGCACCAGCTCATTATTTCTGTAGCATAGAGGAAGTGTCCGATAAACGTGCTGGATAAATGTCTGAACGCATGAATAGATACATGAATGAATGAATCAATTAAAGCCTTAAGATTCCAGGCAGGGGAAGAATCTTTTCTCCTTTTGGAACCACCATCCCTTAATGCCAAGACAAAATTATCGTTGGGAATTCAATCATTTGAAGAGCCACACAGGGCCAGGAGTACCTTTCACCAGCCCTCAAATCCTGGCAGGTAGAAAATCTTCCAAGGGCTGAACTTTATTTAAGAATATCCTCCTGATTAATAATAATTTAAACCTTAGACAATAAAATCCTAACCTTCTCTGTCTCTCTTTTTGTTGTTGTTGTTCAAAGGCCAGAAAATGTACTCTTCCTCTTATCTCTCATCTCCGATTATGTGGTGTGATTAAGTCTCTCTGTTTCTCTCTCTGTCTCTCTCTTTCTCCAAAAATTAAAGTGAGTGTTGTGAAGGTGAGAGGTGCTTCATTAGGAACTCTAGAGTTTACAGTTTGAAAGCTCCCTTATAACTTGAGAAAATTTTCATGTCTATGGTTGCGAACCATTTTGATATTTTGCCTTCTCTGAGTTCTATCTGGGAGAGGGTACAACAAACCCATAGGGGAATAATTGATTTTCAGTGCTTTGACTCTTAACTCTTGACAACTTCCCTCTAATCCTCTGCTTATTAGCATTCATTCCCATCCACATGTAGGATATGCTAAGTTTGAGGGTTTATATGTTTAACTTGTCTAATTCCAGGATGTACACTTGAACGTAAATGGCTCATTTTTTAGCCTCCCACAGCCATTTGAACAAGGAAACTCTCTCTTTTATTGTCTATGGCACAACCCTTTCTATAATGCCAAACTTCGAATGTGCCATAGGTTTTGAAAATGACATATTAGTTAGAGAACTAAAATAATTAATGGCACTTTTATTTTCTGGGCCAGAATTAGTAAGAGTGCATGTTCAATGAAGAGGGAGGGTTCAAATTCAATAGGGGTTTTATCCTTCAGTTGCCTGGAAAAAGCAAGAGAAGGATGAGGTTAAAATCATTAAGATGTTTAATAACAGAAACAAAGAAGAAGATTCGACGTGCTGCTGCTTCCTCCCTCGCTGAGGGTGAGGGCCTGAAAAATAACATCTGTAAGCTTCCTCCATAAGAATTCATGATTTTTTGTGCTCTGACTTCTATTTTTATTTTTTTGCCATAGTTTTGAAAAATAAAATCTTTCTTATTATGGTGGCTTGAAGGCGGATAATTTTATTAATTCAATTTTCAAAGCCACACTTTGAAAGTTAATAATTTCTTTCTCAAAGTTTTCACCACTCAGAGGCTTTAGGGATTAGTAGCTTCTATTATAAGTATTATTATTTTTTTTCTTTTGACACAGAAAAAGATATGCCTGTGATTTTTATTTGGATTGTTAGAGTTTTTGATTTTCTCCTATGTATTATATTCATGTTGTAGAAACCCTCATGCCTAATATTTCTAGCGTAATGTTCTCTAATCATTCTGGGTCTAGTTCATGGGGGAGGAAAAGGCAAAATGGAGAAATAGGTTCAAACCTCAACTTTAATGGTATTCCTGTTTTCTTAGTTCATAGGCAGACCATTATTCTAACTACTAAGAATTTATATAATTTGTTTGGAAAATAAAGAAGTCTTTGCATGACATCAATATTTGAGAAAGGAAATTCATCTATTCATGCATTCAGACATTTATGCAGCACGTTTATCCTTAGCTTTTTTTTTGGGGGGGGGTGTCCTAAAAGAATCTTACATTTTACTTTCAAATACTTCCTAGGACTTTTTTTCTTATGGTTAACTGTGACCAGAAATGGACTTCAGATATTTGATGCTATTTTGGGGAGTGCCAAGGACATGAGTGATTAATCAGAATATTGGTCATCTTGGACAGATGATGATAACTCATTGCTAAATGAATGCATAAATCCAAATCATAGCTAACTAATGCTGACATAATTTCTCCTTACATAATGTGAATAAAATACTTGAGACTCACTTCCTAGTTTTATAGATTCACGGACCAACCCTCTGCAAACCAATGTTCTATACTAAAGAGAATCAGAAACAATATATTTTAAATTAAAGACAATTTCATTTTAAAAAGACAAATTTATAAAAGAAAAATATTAAGACACCAATTTAGGGACTGTGGGAGCTCCCACACCTGAAAGAGGGGTTCTTACTCCCTATCTTGGAGGTGACACAAGAAAAATCTCTTCTAAGTCAAAGAAATTCACTTGTAAAATAAGTCAGGTTTAATTTAGGACCTGGAAGAGATTTGAGTTTGCCTATCACTGTAAAGAGAGGGCGTTGGCCCAGGGCAGGAGGGATGCTCCTGTTCTTGCCTCTGCAATGACCTTGAGCAAGTCACGGTAACATGCCCAGCCTCAGAGAGGTCAGGAAATAGAGAACAGTTTAGGTATTTTAACTTGAATATTTTACAGTCTAGTGACAGCTCAAACATTCAGACAAAATATCTGTTTATATCATATTAATGGTGTTATCTCTAGGAGAGATTATATATGATCTTTATTTTCTTCCTTACAGTTTCATAAATTTTCAAGTTCTTCCACAATGAAAATGCATGACATTTATTATCAGAATATAAAACTATTCATAAAAGCAAATCAATGCATTAAAAATACCCTCTCCATCTGGGGGAAAGTACGTCATCGGTTTCTGATTATTTGGCTTTGGGTTGACATCACTACAAGAAGACTGAATTCCTCCCCTTTCTTTAGTTGGCTGGTATCACATAGTAAGACCAAAGAGAAGCTAAGTTATGTGAGGTGTGACTTCTGAAAGGAACAGTCTTAACAGCACGACATGACAGTGCAATAAAAAATGTATTAGATGGGTTTATGAGGTCCTTCCACATGTAGGCTTGACATAATTGCCCTGTGGCACAAGCAGAGGTGCACGATTTGACTTTTAACAGCTACAGGCTCTGCGCAGTGGCAATATGCATTGCTACAGAAAGGATAGCCTCACTAAACACTCCCAGCATAAAGCACAGGCCTCAGCAAGTCTCTGACTACTTGCGACAAGTCAGCTTGCTCATATTCTGCGGATTTCTTATCTGGCCTGAGATGTTTAAATTTTAATCATCGATGAATTAAAATGGTAGGGAATGCCCCAGGGGCTAAGTTTAATAAAGAGGTTTCCCTGGGCCACTCCACCTAAAAATACGAAGAAGGTTAGAAAAACTCCAGAAGTAAACTTGTCTGAATCATCTGTCCGTAAGGTATGCGGTTTCTGTGTTAAAGGAGGAACAAGCGTTTCTGCCCTTGTGCCTAGAATGTGCCCATTACAGCTGAGGGGACTGTCCTGGCCTTTTGCCCTTGTTGGAATTAAAGAACAGTCATCTTATGTAATGAAGAACTATCTCCCAGCTTAAAGTAGATTATGTTTTCTGTGTTTAAAAACATACATTTTCATTATATTTTAAAGCCTTTCATGCCTTCATTTATTTGACTTGCTAAAAAGGATTAAAAGCATAGGTTTGGATAGGTCTCTCGAGATTTTCATCCTGTCTGGCTTTCTTCTTTTTCTATTTCCCAGCCCTGAACTGTGAATTGCAGATCTGTTTTCAGAATACATTTTAGATTTAAATTCTAAGGGATTCAAGACTGTCTTTAATCCATGTAATGTGTTTTTATTTTTAAAATCGAAAACATTCAAACACCGTGAAACAAGGTAGCTAGCCTATGGAATTTGAATGCAGAGATAACAAGTGAATTTCTGAGATTTTCTAGAGTTTTAGGGCTCTTGAAAACAAGAAGATAAGGGATTTAAAATGGCAGCATGCTCCTAGTAACCCTTGGCTCTACTTGTATGGCACTAACTGCTGGGGTGCAGCACTTGTAAAGGTGGGTCTGCTTTGCATCCTTCCCAGTGACTATTACTTGGAATGCCAGGGTGCCTCAGCGATTTATCTGTAAGTCCTGCTGTGTCACTGACTCCAAATATAATATCTTCGCCAAGGTCTGGAGCAGCTCCTGGAAAATATTGGTGGTTTCTTACAACTTGACCATTCCTATAAATGAAATAAAATTCTACCATTGAACCTCCTCGTTGAGAGGCTGAAAGTTTTCTCTAGAGGTTCTGCCAGGTAACAGGCTCTCCGTATCTTCCAGAAAACACCCTGAATACTGCCACCTACCACAGAGTGTTCGAAAATGGTTCGTGTCTGTACAATTAAGCCAACAGGTAGTCTTTTGGTTCTAAATGTGTAACAGAGCTGAAAATGCTGGTCTCTTTCTTTTAACTGTGTTGATTTATCACATTTCTTTTCTTTTTAAAACACATTAGATACAACGGAGGAGACTCTTAGAGCAAAAATGGATGTTTTTCAGATTTCTAAAATTAATTAGACTCTCTTTGGATTCTAGACGCTTGTATATACTGGAAAGGTCTGCCTTTTAAATCTCTCTTTCACCTGGAAGCCTTCTCTGACCAGTCCAGGCTAGCTAAGGTGCCCTTGCTCTGTACTCCCCAAATACCACACAAGCATCCTAAAGTTAACGAAGTTTCTTGAGATTGTTTAATTTATCATCTACTGCTCCATCTGGTCTGTAAGCTCTATCAGTGCAGAGGCTATGCTGGCTCATTCTCCACAGTCCTTCCCGGGACTCAGCTCTGAGCTTGGTGCATAGAAAGTGTTTATTTTTTACTTTTTTTAATTTTAATTTTGTTTTTTAGTGAATGAATGGTGTAATTAAATATTATGCATTGTCACATATACTTAACCTGTGCCAGACACTGGTTTTCACTGCCCACCAAAACCAGAGGCTCTTTCTTGTGTTCCTAATGGTTAGAAATCATAAGGAAAAGAAAACTCTGAAAGAAACTCTACAATGCAAAAGCAAGTGGAGAGTACATCTATGTGCAGATCAAGAAGTCATGATATTAACCGGATGACTTAGAGAGGGAGGTTTGATCCTCCGAGGGAAGACCAACCTCCAACGACTGAGATCATTCCATTTTTTTTTCAGCACTGCAACACTAAGCAGATTTCAGTGATAAACTTACCTGTGTTCTGGAACTCCAGAGCAGAAAACAGAACAAATCTCCCAAGTTACTCACTAACTTGCGATTCAACAAAAAGAAGTGCAAGCTACTGCGTGGTTTCTTTTGTGTAAGCTGTTTCTGCTCCCCAAACATCCCCTGCTTCCAAGTCATAACAAAATCCACACGTATAATTGAAAGAGCAATTCAGAATGGCCAAGCAGCTTTCTGACATAGAACATGGCTGGGAATGCTTGGTGCTGGGTGGGCTAAAGAGGATGGGATGGTTCACAGAACGGACACTCGGCCAAAGCACAGTTACCTTCTACTGTTTTTTGTTTTTAAACTGTAAGATGCCATTCTTGCCCCAAACAATGTCCTCTAAAGCAGGTAAAAAAAAAAAAAACAGTCATACTGAAACTGCAAGGTTTAGAAGGTGAGAGGTTAAGTCAGAATCCTTGTGAGTATGGGGCGGTCAAGTAGAAAGGATTGGTAGCTATGATTTATAGTAAAGATGCTCTGTTCTTGGTAATGTCTAGTTGTTAAAACGTACATAGGTGTTATAGAGATGTAGAAAGTGTTTTCTTTTACAGTCAGCACAGTGCTAAGTAAAACAGTGTAGTATATTATGGCAGTGCTTGGCTCTCCAGGGTCCAATTACAAAGCATGATAAATGACTTGTAAGGTCTCTCCTCCGACTGATTTGCAGTGGATGTAAGCTGACAATTCTCAGTGGACTCCTAGTGAGTGGTCTGCTTCCTCCCATCACACGTCTAGGTACATATGAACACTTTAAATTGGAATTCTAAATCCATCATGTCATGTTGTGTTCTTAGTTGGCAGGACTGTTCCTTCACAGCAATATACAAGAGGAGATATAAGGTGGAACCACTTAAGCTGAGTTTTCCCCGCAGTGAAGATGCTCCTTTAATTTCAATCCTGCAGGTGAACTGTGATGATAAAAGACCGTTGTGAGGACAGAGTGACTGCATAAGGGAAGTTGTTCCTCATGTTAATTTGTATTTTGCCTCTTCAAAAGCAGATGTTACCTTCAGGTAGAGGGGGTGATGGCTTTGTGGTGCTTGCATGGCTGGTAACCAGCGTTTAGAAATGAATGCTAATACTGTCAAAACATTTTCTTTGGTTTTCTTTGAGACATGTCAAAGAAAAAGTATATATGTAATGCAAGGTGAATAGTTGAAAATGTAGAGAAAAAGAAAATCAAGCAATACAAATCAGGAATAAGAATTTCAAGTGAAAAAGAAAGACAGAACCAAGGAACAGACTAAAATTCAAGTTTATAGTTTTGGGGGGCAATAATATAACATTTTGGGGGGGCTGAGACTATTGATGATTGAAGTCTTAGAAGACTATGTATTTTTTTTTCTTTTTGACTCTAAATACTGCCACTTCCTTTACAGTCTCTTGCTCCACACAATGTCTCTGCATCTAGAGTGAAGCTCCCACAGAAAGGACTTCCTTCCTGGCTACACCCAGCAGTGTCCTCATAGTAGACTGTTACCCTCCAGCTAAATGGCACACTGACGCGCACACCAAGGCAAGCTCTGCTGGGGGTTTGCTCTAAAGACTCGAGAGAACGGCATCAGCATTTTCTGTCCATTCAAGATCCTGGTCCTTTCACCCTTTGGGGCAGCATGCCAGCATTTTCTGCTGCAAATCTCACTGAGCTCTTCTTAGGCAGCTTTGTTCCTTTTAATTAAAAAGACAAGACTGTCAATTACTTAAACTTAATCCACAAATGTAATTGTTACTTTGAAAGATAATTTTTTCCCTGAAAGCTCATAGCAGAGAAATATTTCCATCAAATTAAAATTTAGTGGGACCTTGGATTTTCAAAAAAAAAAAAAATGTTCATCTTCAAATCCCCGCTGGCTCTAGAAATCTAAATAGAACAGCCAACCATATTGCAGGGAGAGCACCAAGAAATGCTGGCTGATGGAGGCAGATGCAGACTAGGAGTCTAGGAGAAGGCATTAGAAAAGAGTCCCAAGCACTAAACATTCTCTTACCTTTAAATTGAGACTGTAGGATTTGTAGCCATGTAGCTTGAAGCTAATATAAATTCTGAGACAGGTAACACTTCCAAGCCATTATTGGACATTTAAACGATAGTGGAAATAAATTTCAGGTTTATTTTTGCTAGCAAATTTTCACAAGGAGAGAACAAGAACTTTTTAGAAAACAGAGTAGATGGAAGAATGAAGAGGTGAGAAGAGGACACAGAAATGGATTCAACAAAGAGAGGTGCTTGTTACTGTTGGGTCTAAGTCATTGGGTTGGACCACCTATTATAGTTGGATCTAAATCACTAGATTGGTTCATTTGATTGATTGATTCCAGGTGAAATATTGGCACAACTTTCTGCTTGGTTCCCAATCAATAAGGAAAATCAGAAGGCAGTCAGACAGTCGCTCCCAGTAAAAGAGTCGGGGGATGGTTATCTAGTAATAATCTTAACTCTCAATTACCTTCCTGTGTATTAATCAGGGACTGTGATTTTGCTGTAAATCTGCCTTGATGCAGCTGCTGAAGTCCTATCAGTCAAGCACGACAGGCATCCACTGAAAGTGTGTGAGTCTAGAGTCTAGATGCCAGTGTCACACAATAGCAAGTGCAACTTGCAGCTTTTCTTACGTGTAATATTAGGATGCCGGTGAAAATATTTTTTTTTATTTGGCCTTGGGATGCTTCTATATTTCAACTTGCTAACAGTATGGGCACCTCAGACATCCCTAGATTCCATAATATGTCAAAATATAATAAAGCCATACTGAGCTTACATCTTGTTAATATCCAGACAATATGATACAAGTATATCTCTAAATATCAGTACTTTAAAAAATTATGAGAACTATGTATATCGGAATATGATTATTTTTAATTCAGTATGCTTTCTTTCTAGGAACTTGAAGTTCCTCTTAATATATTATTTAAAACACCACTTTGAGCTTGTAGGCATGAAAAATATAATTTCTTTCCCATTTCACAGTTGGAAAAACTGAATTAAAGAGAACAATGCTAGTAATTATCCATGATTAATAGAGGCATGTATGTAAATCAGCCTGAATCAGTGTGTGAAATTAGATGTGCTGATACCAGATAGCTCTGCTCATGTTTCTTAAAGATGAATTCTTTCATATAAATCTCTGTGTGAACTGGGCATACATTCTGGGTGTTGCATGTACTTGAAAATGAACTTTGTAAAAGAGTATGGATATGAGGTAACTGAGTATTATGTATTATCAGCATTATAATATATAAAGTAAATTTAGATAAATTTTTGAAATTCATTAAAGATTTTATATATATATATATATATATATATATATATATATATATATATACACACACTATATATATATGTATCTAATGAACATAAATGTGTAGGTAAGATTTATTTACAATTTGCCACAGATTTTATCTGTGCCTGGATGTAATGATGAGGAGACTGAAATTTGGGTATACTATGATGATTAAAAAGCATGGGAGTTGTATGTTAGTTTCTTAGGGTCGTGGGAATTAATCAAGTTAATATATGCAGGATGCCTCAGCACCCTTGCTACATGAGAAGCCCACTATTGATGGTAACTGCTATTATTACTATTATTATTATTACCATTATTATTAGACAAGGTGAAAGTGCTGTTACAAGGAGCTGAAAAGAGGCATTTTCTTATTGATACTCAGGATAATACCCTACAGAAAATAAAGAAAGCTGTAGGGACATTCCAGTCTTCTTCACAGGATTTTTCCCCCAGTTTTCTTCCTATCCCTATGGAGTCTGATTTTGAGAACTCATTCTTGGGAGTGCCAGGTGAAGGCGGGCATATCTCCTCCTCCTATTTTAGAGAGAACCTGGCTGTTCTGATGCCAGGCCTGCCCATAACAACACCAGTCTCCCTCAGAAGGAAACGTGCCAGGCGGACTTCAGATATCTGCAAGCCTGGTTTGTTTGTGGATTGGATTTAATTTTTTTTAAACTTTAATTTTGGGGGGTTTTGTTTTGTTTTCAGAGAAAGCTTTAGACAGCTGTATTAATCATGCAAACCCAGCCATGTGCAATGTGTTTTATCAATGAAAAAACAGGAACGGAATGGCAAGCAGCTGTGAACAAACCCAGTGCAAAGCCTGAACCTAGGAGATAATCTCAACATTTCCCAAACCCGCTTGCCACATGGGGTTAGTGAATGGAAAGGCTGTTCACTTGGGATAAATAATCAGATGGGAGGCAAACAAGTGAGACATTCAGGGTTATTAATTTTTTATTTTAGTTGCAGTGATGGGAGAAGGATGGGCTAATTGAGCCTAGAGAGCCCCAAGCTCAAGGGAATTCTTCATTTGAGGGTGATAAAAAGAAGACAATGGTGGTTCGTCCTTGTCCTCTTCCCTTCTTTTACTTCCTTTAACTTTCTGAGGCTGCTTTAGTCACCTCATTTTGAACCTGCAGTCCTTCTAAATGTGAGAGCATCTCCAGGTGCACTTACATTGTGAAGGGCTATGCACAAGTAAGCTCATGGGGAGGAGAGAAGAGCAATGTTTTCATTTCTCAGGATTCAGAGGCCTCAGGAAATGATTTGAGCCTAACAAAGTGAGAAAAGTTCCCTCAGATGTTTAGAGTAGTCTCTTTCCTCATTTGACAATTCAGTGGAGTTTCTGCAGCGATACATTCAGGGATATTTATGCAAATATATGCCATTCAGGACTCATTTCAGAATAAATAAACCTAAATTAAAATTAATGAGAAAAACACCTATCAGAAACAGATCAAGGATGGCACACTATCTTATTTATTTATATACATATCTTTTAAATTAAGGAGGAGGAAAGCGCACTGATTTTTTTTTTTTTTTTTTGCCAGAATAGTAAAGGACATTTGAAAAATTTCTGATTGGCCACAGACAATACAAACTATCCTTTGGTGTAATTCCAGTATTATCATCATCACTGCAGAAAATCAAGCAATATGATGAAGGAAACCCAAGGGAAATACATTTGATTTATTGAGCCTTGTTTTTGTTTAATCACAGCTTGAAGGGGTTTAGGACTGCATTCCTGCTGTGACTCTGCTGTTTATCCCCAGTCAGCCTGATGAGCCATGTGGAGTGGGGGTTGGAGGGGAGGCTCTCCAATGAGAGAGATTAACAATGAAGCAGCTGAAAATACGCATGTATTTCTGTTATTAAAAAGTAGGAGAGAAGTTACCTTTTTTACAATCAGTGGTCAGGAAAGGACCTTCGGGACTTTCTCCTATTTTCAAAACACCTTAAGGAATTTAATTGGTTCAAAATCCTTCGGGCTTTTATGCATCAACCCACTGTTTACAGACATCTTAACACTCGGCTGAGATGTAGGAAGTAGATGACAATATATAATATATAATTACTTAAAGGTATCTTGTGCTTTCGTGATGATCACAGTGAGGTAGGCATACTTTTCATAGATATTTTAGTATGTAAGTGGCACTATAAAACTGTTAGGGATCCTATATGTTAGTATTTTCTTTCTGTGGGAAACTGCATTTCACATAGGTTGCCATCTTGATTGGAAAGAAGAAAAGGGATTTGGTCCTTACAAAAATAAAGTCTTTGTAAGGACCAGGGAACTTAAGATGGCACTATCTTTCCATACCAACTCTCACACCAGCTATCCCAAGTCACCATGAACAGCTTTTCACTTTCTACCAGCAGAAGCCCAAAGTATTAGTAGTAAGATAAACTATATTCTCTAAAACTATTGGATCTATGAAAGGTGTCTATAGTCTATCTACAGCGTGAAATCAAACTAGGGTCATTCTCCAATCAACAGTTCAGTTTGTGAGAAAATATTAAGTTCAAAAAATTCCACATATTCTATCCTTGGTCCAAACTTTTCTTTCGATATCTAACAGCTGTGCTTTGTGAACAGTGTCTGGCTTCATTTTGTTCAATGTTACATATATCATAAAGCACGATCAGATAAAATATGAGTTTGTGGAAGCAGAACTGCTCTCACAAAGGACATAGTGACACTGTGCAAAGTTTATCTTTGATGGAGCAAGACCTCTTTGAAACATTATCCATTGGGACAAATATGTATGTGTATGTTTGTCACATCACGATCCTTGCAAGATGGCAACATGATAAAATGGTGTCAATCTCTGCAGTAACACTAGAAGATAAATGTCTTAAAATAATTGCAGCATGTCAAGAATTTAAAATGAAATATTTTCCATGAACACTGTTTCATGTCAAGTATAAGAAACAGCCACATTTTAACAGTCCTATTTTTAGTGGCTGGCATAGAAACAGATTTCATTAATGTTTTAAGGAAGATTTCTTCTAAAAATAGTTTGGACCCTTCTTAAAATTTAGGAATAGCTCTTTTATTAAGCTAATTGATCCTTAAAACGTTGCAATCCTCATTTCAAATATAATTAAAATAAGTTTGCAATGTCTACGAATACATATGCAAAACATTGCATTATTGACACACTGAGTATCTACACCCAATTCTGCCTTAATTTTTAGTTTGGACAAGTGTTAATGAAACATGATCCATCTTCAAACTAATGAAATAGCAGCTTTCTACCTTTAATTCTGAGCACATTTCCTTTATAGTGTACACGATAATCTTGTTTAATTGGATTTAGTTTTTCCACATTAGCCCCCGCATGGCCTACTTTCCATTTTTTTCTCAGGTCTTTGAGTGTTATGTGCAAATCACTTTTCTGGAATTTAATTTGAATGGTAGGTTGGTTTCATTTCAGATTTTTTTGTATTGTTTTAATTTTATTTGCCAATTTGCCTTTAAACAGCCTCAAGCTAGAAGGTTGGGGCTGCAGCTTGCATCTAAATGTGATGTAGGAGGAAAAATTTAATTTGAGTGTGTAGAAAGTTTTATAAAAAGGAATACATAATGACTAGCTTGTTTTTCTTTTTGTTTTCTAAAATAGTTATATTTAAAAGGAAATGTCCCTGAACTGGCCAAAATTTTAAGATAAAGTAACGTCCTAGTAGTATGGTTGAGTCCAACCTTAGGCAGGAGATAAATTTATTTTTACAAGTAATAAATTTATTTTTACAAATGACTTCACATTCGGACTGTAAAAACCTCCAAATGTGAGGATGGTCACTTAGAGGAGTCATATTATTTATAAGCTACAGCACTTAACTGGTGGTGTTCCAAATATGTGAGTTCATAGTTATCTGTAACATATACTAATTGAAGAAAAAATTGCTTTCTGAGTTTAGCATCGTCTTCCCAAATACTGACCAACTTGAAGTTAGGTCAGACGACAGAGCTACCTGCCTATCAACTGGTGCGGGGGCAACTGATTGACTTTCTTTTGAAGGTTACAAAAATAACGTCTATTGTATGTTAATTTGTGAATATATTTCCCCCTTTGAGTCTTTTGCACATTATAGATGATGGAGAATGACCCAGAAAAATAGCTACATTGATAAAAATCATACTGACCTTGAATGGGGTGGGGGGTTGTGGGTAAAACACGCTCTGAAGGGGGAAAAAGAGTAAGCATCATAGAAAGTTTATAGATATATAGACATATATCTATATACCTATATATATATCTTATTTATGTTTAATTTAGCTATCCAGACAATTATAAAACCGATAAATTTCCATGCCTACTGGATTATATCTCCTGTAAAGTGTTTGTTCTTTTTGCCGGCACTAAAGAATCACAGAGCTATTAGTAACACTTAAAATTTAAAGCCTTTTAAACAATTTTAGCTAGCGTAGGGACAACGTTCTATTGCTGTAACCTTACAAATAGGATCCTACCCTTCTGTGAAAAAACTGACTACCAAAATAGCAGATTATTTTGAGGACTGGGGTTGAGGGTTGTTTCAATTAGTAGAGATCAAATTCAGGTTATGAATTTTGGTCCTGGTTCTGGTCTCTTTAACTCATGACTGATGGAACTATGGTAGCTAAGAATTCCTTTCCTCTCCCTAAGCACTATTGCTCATAACAGCTTTAGCCAAGCATCTGGAAAATTTATTTTGGGAAATACTAATTCAGCTTCTCCCTCAGGTTTTTACTGCCATATTACTGATATCAGTGAAAGAGTATTGCCAAGGTAATAAGTTTCTGGACATGATATAAGTTTATTTTTAGTCTTTTCTCTAATCCCACACTCTTGGGGTAACACAACCTCACCTGAAATTTGATCAACTAATCAAATTTGTTTAATGATACATCCTGTTGAGCTTATGCCCAACCTAGTGACTATAAAATGTACATGCTGACAGAGTTTAGACTTTTAGGTATCCTCTACTTATCTCCTTGAAACTCTAAATCCTCCTATGAGACTCTTTCAGAAAAGTAGAATGGTGCATTAGGGATAGGATGAATTACTTGTTACCCCCAAGCCCTATAGGGTAGCATAATTAGCACATTCTATTCTACATTTCTCTTAACAGCTTGATTAAATAAAGACTGGTGATAAAAATCAACAAGAGAAAAGCATATGTGCATATTCAGATTTGATCTGCCTGCCATTTTGTACCATAAGCTTAGGAAGAGTAGATTTTGCCTGGAGTTTGGGCACTTAATACATCTGGATGCAGAAAACCCAGTCTCCTTGCAGAGTGGGCTTTTTCTCTATCTTGGCTGAAAGTTGTAGCTTAAATGCCAAGGTTTCCTAAGCGCATTAAGATGGAACAGGTCAATAACAGCGCAGCGAACACTTGTGTCTTACTTACACAAGTGTCAAGTAGAAAAATGGTTTAAACTTCCACTGGTTATTTGGTGTTAAGTTTCCAGCTTCAAAAATAAATAGCTGAACTGTTTCCTGCATTTATGTAGCAGTTGGAAACCACCATCCCATAGTATAATCTATCTACTGTATTTTATTTTTATTATTACTATTATTATTCAGGCTATTTAAATAACTCAGCTTAATATTTTCTCTTCACACTGTTCACAGCTGGGTAAATGCACTTTACCCTCATTTTCACAAGACCATTCATATTGTTAAACCATCTCACCATCCTCCTTTCATCGCCTATTCAACTGTTTCCCAGTTTATTATCACCTTAGCTCCACCCTGTTATCATCATTTTAGCCCTATCACACCCCATTAGTTATTCTCATTCTCTTAATTCCATCCTCCTGACTTATTCCTTTGATGCATCCCATCCCAGCTTTTTATCCTTATTCTTCCACCTTCATTCTGCTGTATTTTATAGTTTATGCCAGGGTTTGTGGGCTTCTGTGTGAATGTAAAATGAAGTAAATCCCAGTTAAACCTAAAAAGAAATTCTCTAACTTTTGATATTCAAAAGTAAGGGAGGACAGGAACCTTGGTGCTGTGTGCTTTGTCTTTTGGCTGCCAATACAGGAATACCTCGCTTTATTGCTCTTTGACGTTGTATTTTTTATAAATTGAAGATGAGACCCTCCACCAGCAAAAAGATTACAACATGCTTTATTGTGATATTTGCTTTATTGCAGTGGTCTGGAACTGAACCTCAGTGTGTCCTAGATGTGCCTGTACTTGAAGGGGTCAACCTAACTCAGCAACTGATGGGGAGGTTTTAGGAACAGAACTCTTAGGTGGACCCCAGTACTGTATTCTGTGGCCCTTAGTAAATCCCTTAACTCTGAGCTTCAGTTTCTTAGCAGCTAAATGAAGAGGTGGGGTGTTATGGGTGATTCTGCTGGGACACCATGAGAAACACTTAAATGGGCATTAACACATCACAAGAAAGTCCTCTGAATTAAAAACACCACAATGACAAAAGCTGGAGCTGAGGGTTGGATGAGAGAGAGAGAGAGAGAGAGAGAGAGAGAGAGAGAGAGAGAGAGAGAGAAGTAATTTATTAACTCTGATATGATTTTGTTTTCTTCCCAGTGGATACTGAAGATATTCAATGTCTTTCTCAAAGTCAGCATATTCAATGCCTATTCTTGAAACTAAAACTAGTTTCCCATCTATTTTCTGTTGTATCACCAAGAGCCCTTATAAGTAGTTTATAGTTAGTCTTTCAAAGTACATGTGAGTAATGTTCAAATAGCTGTTCATGCTGTTTTATTGTTGGAAGTAGCTGGTTAAGAGGCTTTGCCAGGTCTTAACTAGCATCATCAAGTGGTGTATATTTAAACAGTAGACCCCTAGGATAATAATCTAAAATGATTTCTAAAGAAGTGGGAGAGGCCCTCATTTTAAGGGCTCTCTCTAGGGTTCAGTTGCTTAGATAGTACTTGAAATTTAATTGAGTATAGGTTTACAAGTTAATAATCTCTTACAATTAAAAAATATTAAAAAACCTCTGACTCATTGAAATGGTATGGCCCAGTGGAGAGTTCTTTGTATTTTTATTCTTTTGTACTCAATAGCCTCAAACACTGCAGTAAAAGTACCTTACCAATCTACACATTTATCAGTAGGGCTGTCTTTCCTTAACATACGTGACTATGTTATTAGTTCAGAATCTCAATGTGACAAGAAAAGGCAGTGATCTAACTAATGTTGTCTTAGGCTTGTGCAAGTTAATAGAAATGGAAGTGGGAGGTGGAAGAAGTGGGTGGAAAAAAATATGATAGTCAGAAAAAAGACCTCATTAACTGAAAAAGGAAAAAGAAAACAGATGTCTCCTCACCTTCAAACAACAAAACATACACCTCTTAACATTTCCCTACATAAACAAATCTAGATGATGTGTTGGTTTAGAGCCTGGACTCAGGAGAAAGATTACCTGAATTTAATCCCAGCAACTTAACTTAGTTGAACATTGTTACTTAACCTCTTCATATAAGTATGAGTACCTAATAGAGTTGTCCTGATGATTAAATGAGATCATGTATGTTGTGTTTAGCGCATGCGCAGAGTACCTTGTAAGCACTCACTTGATAACAAGTGATGGAATGAAAGTCATCACCTCTATTCTTCCTCCCTATTTGTTGTTTTAAAGATAACTCAACATAAGCACTAAAATAAGACAGGTTTCTTTTGTGGGTACATCACAGTCATCAGTGTAGAAATGTGGAATCTATTACATTTCTTATGCTGACCATGGAACTTCTCTTGGCATCATCAGAAGCCCAAGTCTTCACCCATGTGATACACATTCCCCCACCTGACAAAGGCTGAGGAGCTGAATCCTTGCCCACATACATTGTATCATTGGATTAATGTGTTTAGAAACATTATATAATGGAAAACTTTGCCCAGGATGAAGAAAAAGCTATAAAAAGTATTACCTGAATCTATAGACTGAGCTAGTGTGGAGCCTTGGCAAACAGAATGCTAGAATGTCTGGAGAATAAGACAAATGAGAAAGGAATGCTTCCGCTGGTGAAAAAACATTCCTATAAATACAATGCATTCTTGCACTCTTATTCCATTGTTTTGACCCTTCTGGAGATCAATATTTGAATAGAGAGCACAGAGTGTATTGTATGTATGTGGTAGAGGACAACGTGTACCAATGACCGCCAACTGACACCGTAAAAGGTCAGCACACGTCGCTGCAGTGGATACTGAAAATGTGCTGATGCACCGATGAAGACGGATAATCAGGAATTCTTCAGGGCTCTGGCTCCTGTTTCCGCCTGCTGCTTCCTCTGCCTAACAGCAGCTCGCCAGCTGCCTCGTCTGCTCTGGACTGGCTGGGTCGGCAGAGCACCCTGCTGCCCACACAGTGCTCTCCGTCAGGGTGGCCAGCCACAGCAGGCCCTCCCAAACATCTCTCCCCTCCCGACCCTCTTCTGCGGAAAGGTACCGCCACCAGCAGTGTTTCTTTCTTCCCATTAAACCTCTCTGCTTTGAATCTAAGTGAATGGCAATCTGTTCACACATGTACTTCTTTTTTTTTCATTTTCTTCTCTTTTTCTTCCTCTCTCTTCCACCCTTTGTCTTTCCTTCCTTCCTTCCTTCCTTCCTTCCTTCCTTCCTTCCTTCCTTCCTTCCTTCCTTCCTTCCTTTTCTCCTTCTCCTCCTCCTCCTCCTCCTCCTCCTCCTCCTCCTCCTCCTCCTCCTCTTCCTCCTCCTCCTCCTCCTCCTCCTCCTCCTCCTCCTCCTCTCTCCCTCCCTCCCTCCCTCCCTCCCTTCCTTTCCTGTGCCCCACCTCTTTCTTTACTGTGTGAATTAGGCTACTTTAGAGCTGCATCCCCAAGGACTCAGCTACTGCAGCTGTAACAACACACCTAGGACACCAGCACTGCGATGGCGGAGTGGGTGGGGCGGGTGTGGTGGAAGTGCCATTCCTGTCACAGAAGAAGCAGAGTTTCCCCTCTAAACGTCCAGACTTAGGCCATCGGTCTAAGAAATAGGGCAGTGGAATGACTAATTTCTGGCCATTTCAATAGCTTCTTTTTACCTCAGTGCCTAATGACCTTTTGTATTCTGTTCTTCTGTAAGGTGTGCACCTCCCAACTTTCCCATGAGGTAGGGAATCAATGCAAAACCGAATAACGATGCATGTGCTACCTCTAGGTGCTGCTAGGATCTGTGCGGACTGTTCTGCAGAGGGTGCTGTGGGCCCACGGGGAAGCGCTACATCATTCCTCGCAGCACTGTACCCTTCTCAAATGTAATCGGGATGACTTCCATGAAATCATCAAGGGCAATGCAGTTACAATACGCTTGCCCAATTTCTTGATTCTCAGTTTACAAACAGAAAGTCTATAAAATTCTTGACCTTTCTTAATTTTACTTAATTTTAAAAGTCCTTTAAATGAACTTTTGTAAATAGGGAGAGATGTTATTACAGGGATGGAGATTACCTTGCGTCGCCACCAGCAGACTAGCAGTATCTCCATTACCTTTGATCCGGCCTGTGTGCTCTCTGTTCTCCTCAAGAACTTCATCTTTTCATCCTTTTCCCCTTTTATCTCTCAGTCTTAGGAATCATTTTATTTACTATTTGAAATATATTATTAGCATACTTCTCGGTGGGATGGGAAGAAAAGATACTTTAATGCAAATTTATAGTGGCTCCCTTTTTCTCTGACTAACCCAATTGTCCCTTTTTGATTTTTCTAATCCCTATAAAACCTCTTGTTAAGCGTATGTTGTTCTACTTAACCAGGATAATCTTACACTTGTCAGAATCTCAAATTCATAGTTGAGACTCTCTCCCCACTCTTTATGAAATTCCTAATGTTTGGATGAGACAGTTAACTACATTTCTTAATGAATATCTTCTCAAATGTTCTGAGATACTGATGTCTTTATATGAAGCAAAACACTGCTGTTTGGTCTCTGTAATCAAGAAAATGAATGAAAAATTTAAACTTTATATTGACACAGCATTTGTATAGGTGTAGTCCATCAAACTTTTAGAGATTGAAGTCAATGGCAGAATGAGAAACTGAAGGCCAAATTTAGAATAGTTTGTGGCTGTTGTTTCTTACAAGTAGAATTGGATCTTGAGCCGTTTTAAAATGACTTTAATATTACATTTCAAGAGAACTCTCAATTTTTTTCCTAGAATTCTTTTTTTCCCCCTTGAAGTCTCCTCTAAACTGAATAAAGCAAGATGGAGACATCTCTCCTAATCATAGTATTTCTAGATTTTCCAATTGAATCTGTGCAGAAAACAACCTCCTCCTTGCTTTTTATTACAAAATAATAATAGTAAATTCTTTGGACTTTCTCTTTTAGTCCAAATGAAATTTCTGGCCAGCATGTGCTAACTTTTTTGTTTGTTTTATTTATTCTGATAAACATTTCCTTATTCCAAATGTTATCACTTTCCCTGATCTCACCCATTACACTTCTGTCTCTTGGGGAGCATTTGCTTCTATGCTCACAGCCAGTGGGCCCACCAGGCAGTGGGTCAGATATTTATTTGACTATAACATGCTGCTAAAGAGCAAGGCTCCATGAAGGGCTCTTCTACTAAAAACATTAACTTAACACAACTGAGCTCTCTTTAGTTTGCCTTTAGGATCATCTTTGGTCCTAAAAAATGCCCCCCTCTCATAATTCTACATCTCTTCAAAAAATATATCAGGTAAGCAATATTTCCTGCTGTCATAAAAGAACCTTTCTACAACCATTTTTCCTCCTTTAGATTTTATATTATGTTTTAATCATTCATTCCACCCTTTCTCCTGTGTTGTTAATTATACACTTTCCTTTTCCAGCCTCTTCCTTCTTCCAGCACCTAATCCATCCTCACTGAATATTTCTTTCTTAATCACTCTCATCATTGCCATTTTTTAACTGCCATCCATTTTCCAGGATCTTACATCACCTCTGCTCCTTAAAGAGACCATCACCAAAGAAATATTTGTCCTCTGAATATTCTTACATTTTAATCAACCAGAACCAGAAAAAAAAATTAAACAGGCAAGCAAGAAAACAACAACAATGACAATGACAACAACAACAACAACAACAACAAAAACCCCACAAGGCAGCCATCAAAAGTAAGCCAGGGAATAGAGAGAGGTTATTCCATTTGTAAATATTCTTTATGCATAGGGATTGAGAACCTGTATTTTTGTTTCAGTGATTATGTTCTAATTTTTGTATAAATTTACCTTTAATATATAAGGAAATGATTTTGTAGTTCTCCCATGGGAGAATTCAATCAACTTAATTCTCCTGAGTTAAGCCTGCTTTGGCATACTTACTGAAAAGGACTAGGCTGGCATTGGTGACCCCCAGCTTGTTGGCAGCCACGCAGGTATAGTTGCCATAGTGCTCCTCAGTGACGTTGGTCACTGTCAGGGAGGACTGTCCCTCCGTACTCTTAATCTCAAGGCCATTGGCACTGTTTATCCTAAGAGTTCAAAAACAGAAGAGTAAAAATAAACACTGATGAAGATTTGGCATAGTAATTCCTTTTTCATTGTTATATTGGAGAAAAAGGAGAGGAAGGACATTTAGATTTGCTGTTCCCTACTCAATTGCTCATTTGATTATGCAATTCCATATTATCTGAATCGATGTCGATCCACGGAGAAGACTCAGGAATGGATGAGTTTCACTGGGCTTTGGTTCCTGCTATAGGCAAAAAGGACATGCAGGTGGAAACTACCCACCGAAAAACCTATCTCATTCTCTGCATGTAACCTGAGCACTTACAGGCTTCAGCTTAAGAGCTACAGTCCTTGATGCAGTTGACAAAGAGATTTGGAAAAGAGTCTAATAGTATAGGACTACATAATTACAGTTGGGCTTGTTTCTGCTATTAGGGCTCATGGTGCCCCCAGGACCACCTAGCAGAGCAGTGGGTTGTAGCGGTTTGGGCACATACATACCTGGTGTCATCCCGGTACCACTCAAAGTCAGGCGCAGGCACTGCCGAGGCTTCACATTTGAGTGAAGCTTGTCGCCCTGTGGTGGCTTCATTGCTCTTGGATTCCGTGATAGTGGGAGGATCTGTGGGAAGGACAGGCACACAGTTTATGTGACAGTCAGAGGACACTCCAGAATTTCTACCCAAGAAAGAATTAGAAAGAATCTGGTTGGAGTGGGCAGGAATGAAATATTCTTAAAGCTCCATTTTCATGAATTATGTGACCAGCCAAAGAGGACTGATCACTAAAAAACTAAATAAAAATAAGAGGTGATTAATGAAACCGTAGAGTTGGTTTACTTAATGAGATACTTAACAGGGTTTCACGGAAATAGAATCCAGGATGTCTTTTCCCTCCTCCATTAGACCATCAATTATTTCAGCCATAGATTGTAATATTTACATAGTTTTTCCCTTTCATAAATTAAGTGGTGATACTAAAGGATTTGAGATTTTAATGTATAATTTGAGCATTTTGTTTTGTTTTGTTTTCATCATCATTATCATCTTTACATTTTGAGATGAGTGTAAGAAGTCTGATGAAAATCACACAGGGCTAAAGTGCTCCCAACCCAAGGTTAGCCTGATATTGTTTCAGAAATTCAGAAAGAAAAACAAACAAGCAAACTAGTATCAGATGATTACTTTATCCCTTTTTCTTCTATGTGTTCTTTTATTGCTATGACACAGGTCAAGTTTGCTTTTATGTGTGAAGGTACAGTTTGAAGTCTATCCTGGTACTTAGAAGCCTTCCTGGTGTATCAGTCTTCTACTCTCTCTGGCAGTTGTGAACTTGACTCTCTCTGCTTAGGAATGGGTTATAAAACTGTAACAAAACACAGCTGACATTCTAATTTACCAGGATTCTTTCAAACAATACTAGGAGGGTGGAACAATTCTTTATAGGTCCGCAGGACTGAGTTAGGGTGGTAGACATGAGCTCCTGGCTTGATGATGCTGTGTTTGTGCAGGTTATGGACCTTCAAGAGAAGAATTTTCTGTCCAAAGGCCATTTGCTAGAAAATGGCAACTTGACTGCGTGCACATGGAACAAATAGATCCAAACAATCTATTTAGACTTTGTAGAGAAAAAAGGGAAAAGAATAAAGTGATCTCTAGTATATAAAATTCATTTAAATCTTCAGTGCCTGGTTCAGCTCACTTACTTCTGAATATTTTCTTTTTATTTAACAACTATTTTCCAAGTTTTCCGCTTATAGAGGACTCAGATCTTAGGAAAAACATACAAAAGCATCCTGTGAGTCTGCAATTTCCTCCCCCATTTCGTTTTCAAATCACCTTAGATATCTTTAAATCATGTCAGAGAAGGGGAGCTGGAGCACATTTGGAAAAGCACTGCCAGCCTATGTGTAAACAGGTGTGTCAAGAATGGTTGCTGGTGGTTGCGGTTGCTTTAAGACTTATCTGATCATTTTTGTATAGGCACAAAAAGGCAACATGATAAGTAAAAAAAAAAACCTAGGTTGGAAACTAGGAGTTTGGGAATTTAATTCGATTTGTTAGTGTGGACCTTCCATCACACACTTTATCTTTCTGAGCCTTGGCTTAATTACCTATGTAATGAGGGAACCACACTTTATTGATCTATAGCATCCCTTTCAGCTATTAAAGAAATCCCAATTCCAGTGAAATATACCCATTCATTACAAATGGGCATTTTGTATCATTATGACCCAAGTATATTTTTCATACTCATAACTCATTTATGGGTATGAAAAATTGGGTATGGAAATTGCTGACTTCCAACATTATAACTCATTTATGTATTCCATGTGTCAGGAGTTAGGGTTAGAGGTCAGAAAAAGAAAACTCGAGGGAGGTCGGGTTTTGACTCTTCTCTTTACCAGAACTGTGGCCAAGGCAAGCATCCACACCAGTTTAAGCCTTTTCTTTCCCATCTTTTAAAACAAGAAGCTAGCTTAAAATTATCACAAGGGGCTCCATTTAAGTCTTTCATTCTATGATTGATTATATAGATTGTTAGAGTATATTAGTTCAAGGAGTAATGCAACAACTGGGGGCAGTGGTGTTGGTGGGGGAAGTATTTATATAGGGGTGGAATGTCCAGTAGAGGTTAAAAACTTGGATTTAAGTTTCATAGACCTGAGCTCAAATCTAGGCTCTGTCCCTCATTTGTCATTCCTCGTTAGAAAGTTTAGAACTTGTTTAGAATCACATTGCTTCAATTTCCTTATCTATAAAATGTTGGAACCAGAGGCAAAGAAGTCCATTGGAGATTTCTGGAGGATTCCAGGAAGAGCATGAATTTGGTTTGTGATAAAAGGGCTGGAAGGCAATGGATAGATTTCAGATTGAGTATAGGAAGCTTTGGAATTGACAAGGTTAGATGTGAAGTGTGAAGGAAAGAAAGAGGAGTGTCAAAGATAACACCTAAGCTTCTGGTTTGAACATCTAGGTGATGCCATCCACTGAGATAAGATACATCAGAAGAGAAGCAGATGATTAGCAGTAAAACACTGAATGAATATTAGTTTCTAGTCTTCTACACTGTACAGTGGACCCTAGAAAAGTGTAGATTTGAACTGTGTGGTTCCACTTACACGGGGAGTTTTTTTTTCAATAAATACTTTAAATGTATTAACATTTTCTTTCCTTTCACTTACCCTACTGTAAGAATACATTATACAAAACAAGCAACATACCAAATATGTGTTAACTGACTATTTATGTTATCTGTAAGACTTCTGGTCAATTTAACCTTTAAATTGCTAACTTCCAAACTAATTAAATCACTAACTTCCAAGACTATTAGAAGTTAAATTTTAGAGTCAAAAGTTACATACAAATTTTTTGACTTTCCAGGGGTCAGCACCCCTAACCCCTATGTTGTTCAAAGGTCAACTGTATTAGGTTTATAAGTTGCCAATGACTCCACAATCTGTAGCATATGGCTGGAGAGATAATCTTGCTTGTGATTCTATTGTTTTGTTCAATTTCTCAATTTTTAAAATAAGTTTTAACCAGTTTGTGAGTTTCTGGAATCACATGATTATAATAGACAAATCCTTAATGATGACTAATGCTTTGCTGAGCCAGCTGTAAACCTGGGCTAGACTCTATACTTTTCAGCACCTCCACCTCTGGTGCTCCTAGCTGTAGTCTCTCAACATAATAATGCCATGGTGGATGCCTTCCAGTCCCTCCACTAGGGGACCAGGAATACAGGTCCCAGGTCTACTGTTTCATGAGAGAATTCTTTCTCACTCTAGAAGCTTCCTTCCATGTTGCAGGCATATGTACTGTACCTCCCTGCTCTGAGACCTAGGGGGAAAAATGTTTTTCTGACTGAAAATTTTGGGAAGAAAAACTAGAATTGTTTGATCTATCTCTCCCCCTTTTCTGGTGAGAAGCAGAGGAGAACTTCTGTTTCTCCACACCGAAGTCTTGCTCAGGGCTCGCTCTTTCCCAGGCTCACGTGGGCAGGGCTGCTATGATGAGGAAGGTAAGTTGCCACAAAAGCTACCACCTCTAACCACCTTGATCACTAGCAATGGGGGCAAGTGGGCCTTCCATATTCCTTCTTTATTTGTTTCTCAACGTGTTCAGAACCAAGATAGTGAAGTAGTAAGCTAGCTATTAACTCCACAGAGACTCCAGTATGAGAGAGGTGGCAGTGAACTAGGGTTGAACACTGTTGAGTGCATTAATCTTAGAACAGGATGATACCAGTCAATCGCAAAAGCCAAACGTTTGCTTCTCTCCTTGAAAATTTAGGAAGTTTTTTGTTCTAGGGTGAATTCACAGATAATGATAAATATATGAAAAGCTCATTTTTCCCAGTATTTCCCAAGTGACATAGTAGTGTAGGTCTATTTGTTTATGGCTTATTGGAATGAACATTTCAAAATTCATTTGTAATGAATTCTGTATAGGTGAGGCTTAGAAAAATGATTATAAATCATATTGTGGAGTGCTTATTGTAGTTAAAATAATAGATGTCCTTGCTCAAAATGTGGTTCTAATAAAAATGTGACAATAAAAGTGCTGCATGGAAGTCCATTGTTATTCTTTACGTGACTCTGGACTCTTCTGGCTTTTATTACTTCACAATTCTGAAAATATTAATAAGGGCTTTCTTCTTATATCACCAAAAATAAGTCTTTCAATTAGAATGAATAGGATAAAAATGACTGTGACCTAGCAAACAGAATATTATTAATTTACTCTTCCTAATATTTGGAGTAATAGTATAAAATAACAAAATTAATAAGAAAAAATTCATTCCCATGTGTCAGCATTCTACTTGGCTTATAGATAGATTGTCATTTCCTAGAGGTGACATGCTGACTTCCTGAATCCCTTGACCTATGAATGTAGATAATGATACCTGCTTACCTATCTTTCAGGTCTGATATAAAGATAAAATGAGGTCATGTATATGAAAGCATGTTTAACACCTAAAGTGATTAAATTTATTATTTTTATTACTATTATCAGATCATATCATAGAAAGAAAGATGACTTTAGAGTTAGACTTGGATTGGAGTCCCAGCTCTACCACTCACAAAGTTCTTTGATTTTGTGGCAGAAAATGCTTACATATTCTGAGCTTTGTTTTTTGTCCTCTCCACGTGGAAATGATTCAATTATTTCTCAGGGTTAGCATGCAGTGGTGGACCAATGGGGGTGGGAGCAAAGAATGCAGGCAATGAATTGTAATGAATTCTGTATAGGTGAGAATGCCTTAAAAAAAAAAAAAAAAGGCATTCTCTATAGTGAATTAAGAAACAGTAATACAAGTGACTAAAAGGTTTTTTTTTTTTTTTAATTATCATCTACCAGCAATACTAGAAGTACTAAACAACACTCTTTTTTGTGGGGTAGGCCGGGCCTGGTATGCCTCCCCTGTCAGTGTGATGATTACACTGAATTATACAAAATCTTTAGCATAGTCTTTGTACTCTGAAGGTACTCATAAAGTTATGGTTCTTGTTCACATTGCAAAGTTATAGTAGAAAATTACAGTAACTGGATTCTTACTATTGTCTCTGAAGAGCCCATAATAGACCACAAACATTAGAATGTGTCTTTACTGATACTATCACAAATACAAGAATAAACTAAAGGCTGGCATGGAGAATAGATAGGTGAAACTATGAAAAGCTAGTGAAGGTAGCCAGTTGGTTCTATATTAAGCAGTTATTTTTCTAAAATTTCTTCATCGGGTGATTTTTGAATCAAAGCACTAAAGAGTATATTTAAAATACATATATATTATCTGGGGACAAGAGATGTCTCCAGTCCTAACTGCGTTCTATGGTAGTGACCTCTACTTCCTTTAAATAAATGGCTATCAAATATAAGGGGGCATCTCATGCCTCCCAGCAACTATGCTGGTTTGGTTAGCTCTGGATACCAGGGTTGGGGCAGAGTTGAGTTACAAGGAAGAAGGGAATAAAAGTTATAAAGAGTCACAATGTGTACCTAATTGGAGGGATAGTTGTGGAAAGGCAGAAGACGAGAGTATTATCTGGTCAGTAGGGCAAGGGGCAGGTTTGAGAGCTGGGGCAGCTTTGCAGAATTCCTCCAGAAATAAGAAAAGACTCCAGTGTAAGAAGAGTCAAAATAAAATGAACAGGCTATATTTATTAGACATTTACTATATACTAGATAGTATCCTCAATATACGGGGTACTAGGATAAGACAAATCCATAAGTAGATCTGCTTTTAAGGCACTCTGAGAACTGAAATTGAGGGATAACTCATAGAACCTGTAACAAAAGGACTGCTGTCCCTAGGGCTGGTATCTATCTGGAAGAAATTAGTAGCTGTATTATAAGTAAGACACAAGAAACCAAAAGTCCTGCCTGTTGTCCAAAATTTTACTAAGCTTATTTATTTGAAAAGATTTCAGGTCAATAATTTAGCTTTTGTAAACTCCAGGACCTCCTACTATTTAGAAAATAGGTTTTGCATATCAAATGGCGATGTGCAATGCCACTAACCACCTGTGGAGAAGGATTAGCAAAGAGAAGTAAAACAAAATAATAATAAAAAAAATTGAGAGAGTTGTAGAATCCAGCTCATGAGCTAACAGGAGAAACTGCTGTCTCCTGTTTAGAGTCCAAGATCTAGGTACTCGGAAACAACTATCTCTTGGCAATTGAATAAAGGAATCAATAAAAAGCTAGTAGGAGAAACTGATCAGCCTTGGGTTTTTTGTTTCTTTGTTTGTTTTAGTGGTCCTTATTCTGGGTCTGTTTCATTTTAATAATCTATTCAGCCATTAATTATTTCAGCCATCCTAATTCCATAACTCCAAACCTTGTGTTTTGAAAAGGAAGAGGATTCAGTTTCAATAATGGGTTTCATAGTAGGCAGGCTTAGATGAAGTGACAAAAGTGGTACTAGATATTTCTCAGTATTTATGAGTTTTGATAGCCATACCTGGTCCTATAATTTAATCTTGGAGACTTCAGCTATTTAATACAATTATAGAATGAATTGTTTGAACCTGGCAAGAGGAGCAATGGCTAGTTGTTTTAATGCAATATGAACACCGTTAATGAAGGGTTGGTAAAATGGTGATTCCAAATGAAACTGACATTAGAGTATACTTCCTGATTTGTGACCAACATCATTTGCAAAGTTTGGAGTAATGTTAAGAAGACAGATTTACCTGTCAGTTTTTCATGTACTCATTTAGTAAACATTTACTGAGCAATTTTTATAAAGTCATGGTAGTGACTATATAAAGCATGTGTTAGGTGCTGCTGGTTAGAACATACTGGATGTCTGACTAAACTCATTGTAGATTTTCATGTAATTTGTTATGAGATATTTATTCAGAATCTTGAGATTCTGTTCATATTCTTTTGTGGTTCACTCATCACTAGCAAAAAAGCTTATATTTTCATAAAAGCCTTTTAAAAAATTATCAGTATTTTCTTCTGTTCTATGTTACACTTTGGGGACAATCAAAAAGGAGCAATGCCAGACTAATTGCACTAATAATAATAGGTCCCAGGCGGCTGGCTTTGATCTTGGGAACCATCTGCAATGCAGACCACTTTGATGTTCCACACAATGGAAGCATAAATATTTTCTATGTACTCCATGATTGGACTTTCAGAAATCTAATTAAGATGAAGGTCAATTAAAAGAAAATAAAATCCTAACTCCAAAAGTCAGAGAAGGGGTGGAAGAGATGGCATGGCTATGTGTACATAAAAGAGTCAACTAACCTAATTATAACTTATATAAACACCCAGAGAAATTGCCTTTCATGTGAAAAAAAAAAAGGTCCTAAAGCATTTTATAACATTGAGATCATTAATATGTCTTTGAAACATACCCAGTACTGGAAAATAGTAATACTGGCATTTCAAAACTCTATTACTAAAATAAAATTGCAGACAGCTATGGGATAAAAGCACTTCAGAGCTCATTAAATGCAGACCCTCGTTTCTTGGGAACGAGTGCCATAAATGTCTAAGGCAGAGTTGTATCTCTTGGATTCTTCTAGAAAGGATGTGAAGGAGATTTCACTATCTGTTTCAGAAGGCTGCAAGGCTAGAGCAAGGCCCTAGGATACAGTGCAGCCCAGCAGAGTTGGGTCACCTTAGTCAAGTTTCCTCAGAAATCTGTGCCTCAATTTCCAAATTTTAAAAGTTGGAATAATAATGTTTATCTTATGGGTTTACTGTGAGGATTAAATGTCAAATATAAGTTCCTTAATTCAGTGTCTTTTCAACTACAGTGCTGCATATAATAGGTACTAACAATTGAAAAAATCAAATGGGCTTGAGTCTGACTCTCTTTCATGCTTTTGGTGTCACCCTGGAAAGGCAATTTTACCTTCTTGGGCTTCACTGTCTCAAACTCTTAAATAAAGTCAATTATATCTACTTAGCCAGAGAATTTATATAGAATCATTGGCACATAGGTATCTAAAGCATACTTTCAAATAGGGGTTGTTTGTAAATGTATGTCTTTGTGTATGTTAAATGCATAGGAGAGAAGAACTGTCAGGGCATCCCTTTGTCCCTGTCACTAGCCACATTGTGTGATGTAAAAATTTGAATTTAAATGATGGGGAAAGTCACTCCTAACTGAACAGGGTAAACAAATTCTCTTTATTCCTTTGTTGGGTGACACACATCATATGGATCCACCCCTGCCCTCTGTCTTTTCAACTACATCTAAGGATCTTTTCATCTGAGAAGTTCAAAATATGCCCACTTACCAATGCATCTTACATAAATTTTACTTTCTAATGCCCATACTTTGGGACAAATAGATAACCAAAATTAACTTATCAGGTATCCCTATTAGCCCCTAGGGACACTTGGTATCTGACCACAGTGGCTTGGATTCGTTCCCAAGGCCAATTAGTTAAATAGCAGAGGATAAAATATGATCTTGGGTTATTCCCTCTGACAAACAATGCATTAAAATGAAAATTCCAGTTAAAGCAGATATGAATTGTTGCTTTTTCCAACAATACGACCTTGGTCTCCACAAGGACAAGAACAGTGATTGCTAGAAATGCTAGCGCTGTCTGATCATGTTTTCTTAATTCTATAGTCTGAGTAAAAGACAGAGTGTATTGTTAAATGTATTATGGGTTATATTTAGAGCTGGTAGAGTTGATTTATCAAATTCAAAGGCCAAGTCCTGCCCTTGGATGTGTCGAATGTATAAATGTGCATCCCTGACCAGAGGAACATCTGCTTGAAATGCAATGTTCTTTTGCTAATGGGATCTTTAGAGCTTGCTGGAGGTGGAGGAGGAGGTGGGCCCTGGGCACACTGAACCTGCTGGCTACTGCCATACTCACAGTTCACAGTGATCTTGACTTGTTTGACATCCGCCGAGGAGACCTCGTTGGCAGCTTTGCACTCATATTTGCCTGACTGCTCCCTGGTGATGCCGAGAATCTCCAGATATTCTTCTTCTCCTTCAAATTCTCTTCCTGAAAAATAAAGGCTTGCATGATTGTTTTTCTAAAGTTTAAAATATGCAGCAGACCATCCATTTTTTTTTTGAATCTACAAGTTGATTCAATAATTTTATAATGTGCTTTGTGTGAAGTCAAGTTGTCCAGAAGCAGACCACAAGACCCCAAGACAAAAATTCATGTGAAGGTGATTAAAGGGGAAATGTTCTCTGGAAAACTGGTAGGAGTGGGAAAAGAGAACCTGGCAAGAAGAAGCCAGGCAAGAGGCAATGCTAAGTTCCACAGAAGGCAAGTTGGCTGAGTCTTTCAGGGAGCTCTGGGGACAGCACATGGGAGACCAGGGGACATGCACACGGCTGTAAAGGGTTCAGAGGGGTTATGAGTTGAAGCGCCAACGTCATTAATCACACCAGGCTGAGAAGCACTCTTTTAACCAGAGCTGTTATTAGGAGAACTGGCTTCCTTTTGAGAAACTGTCACTCTTTTCCCCCCAGTGGAATTCTGTTCATAAGGGTCATGTTTGAAGTCCCATCTTGCAGAATGGTTTCTTTGTTTAGTACGAAATTACATCATCACTGAGACTTTCAGGCCCTGGGCCAGATCCATGAGAATGTGCTGCTGATGGTGCATTTTGTGACATGGAGGTGGCAGTATGAAGTTTAATACCTTTGGCTTAAACAGCTGGAATTAGGGGTCTGGAGGCCCTTTTTGTAAGGTTCTATAAAGTTGGATGTTTGAATTTTACTAAAGCAATCTTAAAACTTGGCAGGCTTGTTCAATTCTCCTCATGTGGAGTATAAATGATTAAACGACTTTCTTTGTGAAGGGAGGGGGAGCTAGATAACAAAGAGAAAGTGGAAGAGGAAGAAAAGGAAAAGGAGAAAGAGAAGTTGAGCAGGAAGAGCTGGGCCAGAAAGGCCTATGGATTTCAACTGTAGCTAAATTGAACCACCCTCAGCCCCAAGTTGCAAAACACTATTGCTACTTGGACTAAGTTAAAGGGCACAGTCCTGCCATCATAAAGAAAACTTGCTCCTGGTCATCCTACACTAAACAGTACCAAATAGTAACTCTGCTTGAAGGCCACAAGCTGTTTTCCTTTTCTGGGAGTTCCCTGATGGCCAAACAGACAGCCAGCACAGAGACAAATTCACTGCTTAAATATATCAGCTGAGATTGTTAACTAGGCTCCTAATGGAACATAGAGTCTCTTTAATAACATTTTATAACACAACTGTCAGGAATCCTAAGCTTCAATGTCTCCATCACTAGTTTTGAGGAAACTTTGCAATCTCAGTCACAAAATGGCAATAGTTATATAAAATTATTCGGTTCTGAAGTCCTTAACATTATTCAGCTTCTGCTTCTACTGAAAATGTTTTATAATTAGTTAAGAAGTATATGGCTGCATATTATTTATAAAAGGCCAATTTTTTTCCTTGTGTGATTTCTTTTTCCTTCTACACATTCAAGCAAGAAGTCAGACCTTGACTTCCTATGTCACAGAAATGGGATGTGGTAGGAAAAAATACAGAAATCTCAGAAAGAGTAATAGTCTATTTTACTAGGTTAGCATGGCAAGAAAAAAAGATCCTACATACTTGTATCAATAGACTGAATGTTATACCAACTAACTGATACTAAGAATCTTATAGCTAAACATAAACACTCTAAAGGGGAACTGACAGTAAGACATAATTATTGATTTTGAGAATAAAATGAATTGAATGAGAAAAGAGTTAAAGGTATTTCAGAATGTTTTAGGATTTCTGCCCTGCCTTGCCCTACACCCATCGACCTTATTCCCAAGTGCGTATAGAGTTGTTGCAAAAAGAGGGAGAGAGACAGAGACACACACACACACATACACACACACACACACACACACACACACACACACACAGAGAGAGAGAGAGAGAGAGAGAGAGAGAGAGAGAGAGAGAGAGAGAGAGAGCAAGTATAGCCTTCTTAAAGATGGCTAACAACACAATTCTTTTCCATTTCCAATGGATCTCAACCTTTCATTTGAATTTCTAAAAGATATAAACCAGTTCTAGGAGGGCACAAAATGATATTAGCAGCATGATCTAAGGTCCTACTAGTCTGGGAAGATGGCAAGATGAGAGTAAACATTAAGATGAACTAGAGAAAATAATATTTATTGGATTTTGGACCTGGGATTCTTACATGTCGATATGTGTTAATAATCTTATTTTCCCCCCTGGTTAGCGGCTAATAAAACAGATCCTGATGGGATGAATTTTCAACCCCACATCTCTAGGAAGAGTTTCTCCCATTATAACCTATAGATAAAGGTGGAGGTTTTCCTTAAGTGCCCCACCCATAAGGCAGAAAGATCATTTCTGCTTCTCCTGTGATAACTCTTCCCATTCTCATGGCTGCCTTCATCTTCAGCAAATAACATACATTGCTGATTTGGCAGAGTCAGGAAGTCTCAAGGTGCAAACTGAATGCAGGTAGGAGAAACTAGATGATCTCCCCTCATACAACCAGCCTGACAGGAAGTTAAAATACTAAAGAACATCTCTGAGTCCTTCTTGTCATTCTTCCTTTATCCCTTGGATCCTCAAGTTAAAACTCTTGCACTTCCTAGTGCTTCGTGCTAGGTTTATTTTTTTAACTTGCTCCCACAGGAGACTTTGCCCACACACATCTCTTTCCTATTTCGCTGGAGAATTTCTCATTAATCCACAGCTGAGAAGAAGTGGGAGCTTTCTTGTTGCTAGAAAGCCACAGAACCAGATGATAAATTCTTCAGGGTTCATGTCTTACTCGTAATGTCCCCCTGAACCAGCATAGGGTTTGGCAACATTAGTTACTCTTTTGAATTAAGAAGCACAAGCAAAAACTAGTCAATTCAAAATATCACATAGCTTAAGAGAAGAGAGCTAGCTAAGTATTGAAAGGCGGCCAAATATTTCTGTAGGAGAAGCCAATATAAATCCACTCCCTGTTAGTGATTCTAACAAGAGTCCCTTTTCCTGGGGAAGAAAGGATGTGCTTTCTGACCATGACCTGAGAAGGTATCTGCTGAGTGGGCTTATTATTTCAGAAAAAGGTGTGGAGACCACAGAGCCCCCAGTGGAAATAGGAACAATGCCATTTCTTTCATTTGGTCAACTGCGATTTCTTGTTTCGAGGCAGAGAATATACTGCATTAGTCTCCAGCCACAAAATTCTAAAATATACTCAGATTCTTTGGTTTACCCTTTGCCTCAATGTGTCTGTCCCCATCAGGGCACATTTCTCTCATTCTTTCAATTCACTCTGAGTAGCTGCTCTTAACCTGAGGGTCCTGTCACCATTTTTGTTTACTGTCTTAACCTTAAGAAAACTCTTAGGCCACAATGTGACACTTAACCTGTTAAGTTCTCTGGTAGAAGAAAGCCCTATGGCTATAACTCAGGCCCTTCTCTTGTTCCTATCTATTATTTTCTGCCCTTGTATAAATGTTTACTTGAAATGAAAATTCCAATATTTTAGAATTTCAAACATCTCAACCTATTTCCACAAGCTTGCTCACATGGCTGAGTGTTATATTTATTCTGGGATCTGGTGTTTAGTTTAAATTTCATTTTGCTTAATGGGCTTTTGTATCTCCTGGCAATATGCAGTTACCAGGCTAAATAACTTCTGGTCCTCCTCAGTGTATGCACCTTTCAAACTCTTGCATGTAATTAGCATATCCCCTCTTAGTCACTGTTTACTCAAGTTGTACATATTAGTTCTTTTAATATTTCTTTGTAAATCAAGAAAGAAAGGCTTAAAGCTAATGGCAAGATGAGCGTTATCTCCTGTGCTTTCTAACATAGAAGCAAATCAGCCAGGAATACTCCAATTAAAGTATGCCAGGTGCTGCCTTCTAAGTATAGTGCCTTCTGAGTACTGACCCTGCATCGGCTGAAACTTAAAGAGATCATGTCTGAAATGTTGATTTATTTAGATTTCCAAGGTCAACCAGGCATTCGTAAGCAAGCAGACACTTAAAATTAAATGTTTCCATGGAACTTCTCTCTCTCACCTTCTTCTCCCCTTTTCTCCTTCTTTCTCTTCCTCTTCCCCCTCCCCCAATCCATTCTTATTCTGTCTCTCTGTCTCTCTCTCTCTCTACACACACACACACACACACACACACACACACACACACACACACGTACATGTACGTGCACATGCACACACATAAATAGCTATTTATTCAAATATAAACTTCCATTCTAACTTTTAGGAACTAGCAAAGAAATTCAAATTCACTATCACGCAAATATTTGCTCACTAAATAGAGCAGCCCTATTTTTGAAAATTTCCCAAGATATAACAATCAGCCCCCTATTTGGAATTTTAAAGAAAGCTTACTACATCAATAATCATTATGGTATCTGCCTTTCTTTGTCCTTATGTGAGATAGAGAAAAAATTTAGCAGACTTGTTATATTTGAATTTTTTTATGACTTTATAAATGCAGAATTCTAAGGATTGTTATATGTTAAGAAATGGATAAATCACTTTTATTTTCATTATTCTGAGAAGAGTCTTATAACATCTCTGTAGATCATTCTTTCACAGAAGAGAAGATGTGTATGAAATAGTGTTGACATTCCCTTTATTCACCTACATTTGAATATTTACAAGTGGTGGCTGTAAATACATTAGTTATAAACACAAACACACACAGATTAATGAAAAGCAGAGAAGTTGAACTTGTCTTACAGGGTATGTGTGTGTGTGCATGCGTGTTTGTTTGGGTCTGTGGTAGAAAAGGACAGTGAAAGGGTGAGCAAAAAACAACAAAAACAAAAAAAAAACGATTGAGAATCAGTGATGCCATTTGAAGTTTCCTGTACTAACTTCAAATGCTATAACAAGTTTCTGTTCTTACAGTATGTTTCATGTTTTCTTTTTTTCCCCCCTAAGGACATACTCACCTGTTCCTGTTTTTGTCTCTTTCTCTACTTTTCTTTGCACATCACGTTCTACACAAACATACTAAAAAAAGGAAGCAACAAGAAACACAAGAAATCTAAGAAAAATGCCTGGGATGGGTTTGTTTATATTTCCTGCCATGTCTCTTTCTAGAATCTTTGAAGTTTTTGTTCGTCAGGTTCACATCCCACCTGAGAGATCCTTTAGTGTTTGACAATGTTTCTGCCCAAAGGCCGAAACCATTTCTCATTGCTACCTCTCACTACCCATTAAGGAAGGGGTGAAGAGCAGTAAATGATCCATGACTGAAAAAAAGAATGTGTGTGTGTGTGTGTGTGTGTGTGTGTGTGTGTGTGTGTGTGGTAGACAGAGTTGCCAGAAGCAGCAATTGTAGGAAATGAGGAGACACAGGAAGGAGCAATGCATTGAAGAGAATGGGGCGGGGGGTGACAGAGAAGTGGTACAATAGATATGATTTTAAGGAGGGTTTGGAGGAGTGTAAATACAAGAAGAGCGTGTTCTCTAGGGAATGGAGCATTTGACTATTCAGAGTTTTGAGCTACATGGAAGGGAACGGGTTGGTTACTCTGCTGTAGAAATGTTCTGTATTTGAATAGTAAAACACAACAGGGTGTGGATTATGCAAACTGGCCCCATGCCTTCTGCAGCTCCAAAGGGTGTAGTTAGTACCCAAAAACCGGAGGCAAGCACAATGCCAGGAAAGATTCACAACTGGCTTTGGCTCTATGAATGAGCATGGGCCAAATGAAGAATGCTCTGGCATTATTTTTCTTGGCATCCAGACAGATTCAATTCATTTCAGTTTAGAGGTTTTCTTTCACATACAAAAATCAGCTAGCTAACATAGTTTGAGCTCAGCATCCACCCGGAAGTTGCCATCCGCGCAGCTTTTTCAGTCCTGGCCGGTGACATTCTGTTACTGTACTAACACTTAACCATTACCACCTACTTGGTCTCAGTTTTTAGAAACTATTATGCCCTTTTAAATGCTAGGCTTGGAATCAAGATCCCCCATGTTTAGTTCTCTGAAGAGAAATTGTACTGATAATAGGTTTCGGTCCATTATAGGGCCCACATCTGGTTATGCTCATCATTGTACCCCAGTGTGCAGCATAATGCTGGATGCTGGAGTGTTCATGAAATATTGCAATGACTGCTGAATGAGATACCACTTAATAAACATATTCTAGGCACTGTGCTACGTGACTCAGATACTACCTTATAAGATTTGCGATACTGTTAAGATTGGTTAAAGATGAAGAAACACAGGAACCCATGTTTAGATAGGGCTCTTTAGGAACTTGCCCGAGTTATTACATTATTAAGGGAGAGCTGAGATTTGAACCAGGTCTGTGAACCTTCAGAGCCCATACCCCCAACTAGGCATGCCTACTTTTATTATTGGAATTCTAGGAAATGCTAGATTTGGCTGCATTCTTAGCTCTCAGAATCTGCTCTATTTCTGTTTCTGAGTATAAAGTTGAGGATGAGACACTTGGGGAATTTCCAAAGCAAAAGAACTCAGTTATAGATAAAGTAAAAAGACAACCTTCAACTTTTATAAGGTTTGTCCTCTTCACTTCTTTTTTGAGAGAATCAAGTAAAGAAGTAAGTAGAAAAATGTAGCCCTACCCCACTTATTTATAGACCCCCCTGCCGAAAAAAAAAAGCAATATAAAGCTATTGGTGCACATAAATGCCAACAGCCAACAAATGAGCTAAACACAGTGTAGAATGGGCTTATATTAGAAAAGACTTGCTGGGAGAAGTGAGTTTTCAGGGAGCTGAAAAACAAGGAGAGAGAATAAGAGTTCATAAATCATAAAATGATATGACAAACTGGTTAGGCTGCCTATTGAAATAGGGTTCTCCATGCAGGAGAAATGAGCAGTGTGATATGACAGCATGGCCACGCTCGGGTGTGAGAGGTGGTATGAAGGTTCTGGATTTTCTGCGTTTGGTATCTGTGTATCTCAATGAAGATACAAAGGAGCCTTCTGGCACCCACAAAGTACTGAGTAAAATTGGCATTTTATATCATTATCTTTCCTTCTTTCCTTCTTCCCTCCCTCCCTCCCTCCCTCCCTATCTCCCTCCCTCCCTCCCTCCCTCCTTTCCTTCCTTCCTTCCTTCCTTCCTTCCTTCCTTCCTTCCTTCCTTCCTTCCTTCCTTCCTTCCTTCCTTCCTTCCTTCCTTCTTTCCTTCCCTTCTTTCCTTCCTCTTCTGAAGAAGACATTGTGTGTAAGCATGGGATCTCATAAATATTCTATTTGTTTAAAGTTCTCTATATCTCAATATCACTAAGCTTGGTGCAAATTTCTTGGCATTGAGTCCTAACATGTACTGTCATAAGCTACCCTTGTTCTTCAGGGATGGCAAACAGTAATCATTAATCCTGAATAACTGACAGTGACTGCCTGGAGCATGACGTTAAGAATGATTCTGAGGCAGAGCCTGGGCTCAGTGGGAAAGGATGGCAATGTCTGTGAAGGCAGAAAAAGGGAATATGCACCACATACTTGGACCTACACCTGCTTTGGGGTCCCCTTGAGTTTTCTTGTGTATTAAGAAATGTATTCTAAATGCAGTGTGTAGGTTGAAAGCTAGTGACTTCCTGCATTTGAATGTAGTTGGTACCACTTAGGAAACTGGGAAAGAGTGTTTATTTTGGAGTAGAGAAATGAGTCTGATCCTTGACATAGTTGGTATCAGGTTTTCTTAGAATATCCTGAGGAGTACATTCCATAGGCATTCAGAAATATGAGGTACCTAAGAGACTGGCACTAAATGTGGATTAATTGTGTTACATACACAGTGGTGCTAATTCAAACAACTACAGTAGGGATGGCAGAACACTTCTATGATGAAGCGTATGTCATAAAGCAAGGAGTCACTGTCTCACTTCATTTTTATTATTCCAGGGGAAGAAGAGGCAAAGAGATAAAACTAAACAAACAAACAAACAAAAAACAACAGCAAAAAATACTTAGAAGTGTCCTTTGGAATAAAATAGGAGTAAAGACTCCTGCAGATGTTGATTATTTTCTAGACTGTTTCCTAAGAAGAGGGTAAGGCAGAATAAGAATTGCTGACCAGAGAGAGCAACAACCAAGATCTTTCACCATTGTTATCAGAACCATAGAGGTATTACCCAACCTGTCATTAGAGATTCTTCCATAGCGGAGGATTAAATATCAAGAGATATGAGAACAGCGGTTGCTGTTTTCAAGAGTCACATAAATCAATTGGCATTTTGTAAGTGGATGTGTTAAACTCAGCAGGGCAATTGTGCCATGGAAGGATTGCTACGCATAGTTTTGTGGCTGCCACAGAAGCCTTTGAAACGTAATTAAAACAAGGCAGATGATAACCCCATCTGGCCCTCTGCCTGTTCGTTACAGGCCCTAATGTTGCAGTGACCTCATTTGGGCTCACCCCCAAATCCCCAGCCTTACTTCTTCAGCCAGTCTTACTGCTGAAGTAGCTGTTCTATCCAATTTAGAAAATTATTCTTGCTTAGAGTTAATACATAAGTAATGAAGAGAAAAGTGGGGATAACGGGTGGCGGTAAGCCAGAAAAGGAAATGGTTTAAACATGAACTGAAGTGATATTCTTAGAATGTTCCCATTTAATATAAGGTGGGCAGCCTACAGTTGCTCAGGGGTCAGCACAAGTAACAAAGGAGTCTGATAGTTGGCTTCTTGTTCTTACACCAAAATGTATGAAATAGGCAACACCACTATCAGCATTCAGTTTGGTTTGCAGCCCTCTGCATACCAGCACCCTTCAATCCTGGCCCGAATTTTTGGCCTTTCAGTGTAGCAGATGGATCACAGTGGGAGTGAGGGTTGCAGCTGCAGTGTTGGGAGCACACATCCAGGCAGAGTGAGAGAGACCAGGAGCGAGCTCATGTCTGCTCTTGAAAGCAGTCACTTTCCTAGGCTGGGCCCACGCACTCCTGGAAGGCTGTGAGGCCAGTGGGCCAAAGCTTAATAGGAAAACAGCAGCGATTTGTCTCCACTGCTATTTATGTTTCAAGCGCATGACAGGCTGTCAGTGCAAGTGAGGGTCGCTAAATTTACTGCCTTTCAGATTACTGCCACAGTCTCTGACTTGACAAGTCACTTCATTTAAAAAGCACTGCATGAGGATGTTTCCTCCAATTCTTTTAAAATAAAAACAAAGAGAGAGAAAAAGGCCACCCCAGAGGTTTAAATGGTTGAAATGAAGAAAGCCCATGAAGCTGTCTTAGCTTGATGGGAGGGTGCTACTTTCACAAACTCTCCTCTAAAATGTCAAGTGAGGGAAAGGTACACCCCAAAGTCCTTGGTTTGACTGATTTGTGGACTAAATTATATTTTTATGGAGGGGAAAAGATAATACAGTTTTTATATCTGTTGAATTTGAATGGTTAAAGAACATTCAAGTGGAGATTCCTTCTAAACAAGCAGACATAAAATTAATTATTTTCTCCACTTTATTTCCTTATCTATTAATTTATTATTTGAGGTTATTATAAACCAAAGAAGATAACTATTGACCAAAAAATTTTAACCATCTAGTGAGTAAAGAGCATAGAGCCAGGGTATCTCAGAATGCTAAATAATATTAACAATTCAAAATATTTTTTAAGTATAAAAAACCATAAATACCTAAAATATACATGCAAGTCAATTGTGATCTGAACAGTAGAGCATGGCTTCTGAGTACAATCATAAAGAGTAATTATACAAATATCAGTTGCTACCATGTACCAGACAATTTAAACAAAAATACAAAAAATAGAGGAAGTAGAAGAAAGATATTATTCCTAATTCTTATAAAACTTACATTCTCATCAGGGATAAATATAGTTAAACAGCTCTGGAGGGCCTTGATTTTATGTGAGTGGGAAATGGATTAAAGGACTCATGCAATATTCTTGAACTTTGTCTACTAGTTTCAATTCATAACTATTAATTATATATCTTCAATGATTTTAAATGCTACTCCTATTTACAACTTGGTTTGTTTCTTGGTTCTGCTGTTTCTTGATTCTATTTGTCTCTTCTTGGTCCAGTCTCTTACTATTTTAATTCCATTAGTTTTTAAAATACATTTTAATGAAGGATATGAATAATCATTTCTCAACGTTTTTCTGATTATTTCCATATATATTTTTTTCAGCTAAAATTCAGAATTATCTTCTAAATCAAACAAAGACAAATATTTGGTCTTCTAATCAGGTTTATATTGGATTTAGAGGTTAATTTAGAGAGAGACAGTTAATTTAGAGAGCATTATAACTTTGATTCTACCTAAAAATATCAGTTGTCTTCTTTATTCATCCATAGATTGTCCCCCACTCCAAATCCTGAGAATTGTGCACTAAGATTATTCTTATGTATTTAATATATAAATATTTTTATTTCTAGTGAATAGGTTCCTTTTTTTGCCATTATCTAACTGGTATTAGCTATATTTAGAAAAACTGTAGTTTTGTACATCAATACCGTAACTAGCTACCTATTGAATTGTCTTTTTCTCTTATTGTTACTAAAATGGTGTTGAAACAATAGGCTACCCCATTAAAAAAAAGCCCTTGTTCTATTCACCAAAACAAATTCAAATGGATCAAAGGATTCAAAATTAACAATTAAACTATAAGTGTATTTAAAAAAAAGACAATAGTTAGATAATATTGAAGGAGACACCTTTCTTAGCAAGTCATGAAACACAGAAGCCATAAAAAAAGAAATGTTAATTTGACTGCATAAAAAGTAAACATTTCTCCACATTACAGAAACTTCACCAATAACATTAATACATAAATGATATGATGAAAAAGATATTTATAACATATGTGACATGAAAAGGCCAAAATACTAAAAAAGTTGAATTTTCAGGCAGTAGGCTAGTCTGACCATTTTTGGACATGTCATAGCCTACTGATCCTACTAAAGCTGAGGATGTGCATATGACCCAGCAACACCACTGCTTTGTGCAGCGATATTCATAGAAGCACCTGAAGCACCCATATTGTGTAGATGGTAAGGAAATTGTTATGTATAGATACAATAGGATATTGTAGAGCAAAGAAAATGAATAGATGACAACTATAAGTGGCAACGTGGACGATCTTCCAAACATAAAGTCTTATGGCATAAATAGAACAGAATAAATACAGTATAAATCCCATCTGGAAATTGTAGACAAGCAAAACTAATCTATATTTTCCAGGAATGCTATACAGTTGGAAAATATAAAGCTAAACAAGGAAGAAATTTCCCCAAAATGTTTAGCATTGTTATATCTAGTATCTATTAAGTGCTTACTATGTTATACTTTTTATATAAATGTATATACTTAAAAAATTTAATTCATACAATGTAATGATATACAGTCATAAAATGATTAATTAGTTACAGAACACTTTGTATAGTATATTCTTTGTGTTTGAAAAGTTGTACACACACAAAAATGCATATATTCATACATATGCTTTTAAAAATACATTTGCTTATATATACACAATGTCTACACAATGTCAATAATAGTCTTACTTCTGAATTATAGAGTCAAATTGCCAGAAGTATGTGGTAAAGAAATTTTTCTTCGTTTCATGCTTGCTTTTCTATATTCCTTGAATTTTTTGACATAGATTATATATTACTTACATTGAAAGATTTTTAAAAATTGGACTTAATAATTTCAGTACAGGGGAAGGACATACCCACCCTTGTGGTTATATCCTCAGGGCAGGTTTCTCATAATGAAAATCTCTGAGGTTTTTCTATTTATAGCATAAGGAAAGAAGAATTAATAGGGAATTAAGGCAAAAATATCTAATGACAGGATGAATAGTAGAAAGAAAGTTGACATTATATGAAATCAGAAAAATTCCCTAATTGGCTGAATAATACAGAGTTTTAATGATTGTATGTGGGTATTGTCTCTTTCACCCTACCTTCTATACTGTCATCTGGGTCTATTGAAGACATGATCTTCAGGGTCAGCCCACTCTGCCATGAAGCATTAATACTCAAACCTGGCCTACTGTTAAAAGTTCTTTCTCTATTGTTGAGAGAAGTCTGGACTGACAGTGCTGACTTTAAAGGTGAAAGGTATCTATATGTATACTCACATGCCTTTTCTCTACTTACTCTTTACCTCATGGTACCAGTTTGCTTAACTGCTCTTCAGACCTTGTCACTGGCACTCACATTATACTCCAGTCTCCAACTAGGGCTATCATTGGGTTAAATCATAAACTTGATCCATCACTGGTTGTCACTGACTCCTTTCCTCCAAGGCTAAAATCTTTTTGCTGCATTTCAATCACTGACTAATAGTGTAGTAGCCTTGATTAGGACCATTACCCAGAAACTTCTGTGCCCTACTATTGTCAGAGCAATTTGGAACTGAATATTCTGAGAATTATCCCAACTTGAGTTTCCTTAATGATATAAACTATGAGTGTTACAGGAAATGAAAGGAGGCCTAGAGTGTGGATAGAAAGAGCCAGTTCAATTAAAACTCTGTTCAATTAAAATTCTGCTTATCTTCCTTTCTTTCTATGAACTTCCAAGTTTGCTAGTGACTTAGGCCCCTCTCAGCCTAACAGGCAAGAATTGTAAAATTACTTTTTTTAAAGTATACAATTAATAGGGTCTATATGGAGAATTTTATGAATGGAAGAGCAGGTGATAGCTAATAACTGTCATACAAAAATATCAAGCTTAGTGTATTTTTCCACATTGTATAGCACAGAACTTTGTATCCCAACCAAGCACTTAAATGTACTCAATCATTTGTTTGTATCAGATAATTTCCCAGCCCCTTGCTGAAATTATTTTGTCTTGCTCTAGACAGCCAATCAACTTCCCATGCCTACCACATAAGGTTCATACTGCAATCCCATAGAATAACTATCTAGATTTCAACCTAGGACTTGTCAAATACTTATTTAAGACCCTTGATAAATACAAGGTGTATTGTTATGGACTGAATGTTTGTGTCCTGCCAAAATTCATACGTTTAAATACTATCACATGTGATATTAGAAGATGGGGGTCTTTGGGAAGTGATTAGATTATGAGGGTCGAGCACTCATGAATGGGAGTAGTGCCTTTCTAAAAGAGATCCCAGAGAGCTCTCTTGCCCCTTTTGCCATGTGAGGACATAGAACAAAGATGGCCATCTATGAACCAGAAAGTGGGCTTTCACCAGACACTGAGTCTGCTGGTGCTTTGACCTTAGACTTCTAAGCCTCCAGAACTATGAGATATAAACTGCTGTTTAATTCACCCAATCTACAGTACTTCTGTTATAGCAGCCCAAACGGATTGAGATAGCATATCTACTCTGTATGCTATTATCCATTTATTTAAGAGTCTCTGGAGTCTATCCAAGGATCACATATTTAGAAAGCAAGCCACTCGGACCATAATTATTTATGTACTTCCTAAAAATATCTTCACTGAAATGAGACCACAGGCTTTTCTACAAAGACTACAAAAATGATCTTTTTGAACATATTTTCTATGTACTTCATAAACTTCAATATATTTTCTAATACATTATCTAATATTCTTTATAAATAAACTCTATCCATCAAATATTTGCAGAAATAATGTCTTCTCAGATGAATATTTATATTCTTACTGCTATTTTCGAAATAAAAAAGTAACTATATAAATCAATGTATTTTCCCTTTTGCTTTCAATTTAGAAAAAAATATGCAAATATCGTGCCCAGACATAGTGATCAGCTCATCTGAGGTTCCTGCCAGCATCTATTCCAGTGTTTCTTAAAATGTGATCCATGGACCACCTATATAAGAATGACTTTCAGAGCTTATTATTCATGTAGATCACTAAACCCTTTCATAAAATTACTGAATCAGAACTTCCAAGGGTGAGGTCCAGGAATTCATGTGTTTATAAAAGTTCCCTAGGAGATTCTTAGGCATACCTGCATTTGGAAACCATCCATTTGATTTTAGTAGTCTGACATCCAGCGTTACATCCCTTTTCTTCTCTCAAGGGACTCCGATTAACCCAAGCTGATAGGTTTAACATTGGCCTGGGATTGGGGGTCAATCAGTTTTTAGGTCAGTGGAGTTTGAGGAGAAATTTTAAATTATGATAATAATCAACATTCTGCATTGAACTTGACACTCAGTTCCCACTCTTAACAGTTAATTCTCTATTTGTTGGTACCACTTGTGTCATAAGACTGCTTACATATGCTAGTTCATTGACCTATACATGAGCATATTATTGTCTTTTTCTTTACAAATGAAGCTAATTTTTTGCAAAGCTAAGGAAATTTCTCAACATCACACAGATAAATGACAGAACCAAGATGTACATGTGACCCTAGTATTTTTAGGCAGTATATCTACCTGTTCTAGATACTTGGTTCCTGACAAAAGCCAATGCCTACTGCCTGTCTGCTAGCCTGCCTGGAACTCTACACAAAGCCTGGGTCACAATTCTAAATTGTCTTCTGTCCTGCTGTTTGCTGTGTTTTTCCTGGTATGTTCAATAGATTTCTATATTGTAAAAATCACCAAAAAGAGGATCATTTACACGAAAAGTTAGATGAGAAAACACAAATTGCCTTTCTTACCTCCATTATGCATAAATTTTGTTACAAAATCTCTTTGATAGTGGATAAGCTGTCAACAAACTTCTAAAATGACAGATAGATGGCTACTGGTTTTCTCAAGTATTAGAAGATCCTTTAAGAGTAAGTTAATTTGCAAACAGATGAGAGATTTAATTTCTTTAGGTCATATTATGTAGGATTCTGAGCTACTCTACCTCACACTCTAGTATTCTGGTTGAGAAATTACACTGAAATTACATGTGGTCAGCATGATGGGTAGGTAGATAAGGTGATGCAAAGCAGGGGCTTCCTGTGTAGTGAGATTTGACAGATTGCTGGGCAGGATAAATTGCCTCAACGATATCAAACTTTAAAGCTTAATTATTTTCCCATTAAGACTTATTTTGCAATGCAAATATTAATGCAAGTGCTTATACCTTTTATCAGTGAATGTCTTAATTCTCAATTAACACCTAAGGGACTTGTCAGTCTGCAGGAAATCAAAATAGCTACTTTTGGGAATAGGTTCTTGGTAATTGGAAGGACTAGAATGGAAGAAGAGAGGGTCACAAATTTAGATAGCACATTTTACAAAACTTTAGCTTAGTGTGTCTAAATGTTTGAGGTGACTAAGAAGCAGGTAGTAAACACTGAGACAGAAAATCATTCTAATATTTAAGTTTTGATGTAAAATTTGTTGCAGATAGAAAGGTCATGGCTTATGATATTTAAGTAAGTCTGCTTTGGAATAGGTATAAAACACACTAAAAGCCTTTGGGTACATCTGGGTCTTTTAAACTTGATGAGAAAAATAATATCGTTCGTTTTTCAGAAGACAATTGGGTAAGTTCTGCGAAGGAGGTCTTAGGATATCTTCAAGAAATTGCTAGGTTTTCAAATCTCCTCCTCGTGTACTATTTTAAAATATTGTTATTTTCCAGAAGTCTAAAGCTGATTATATCAATATCTCAACATAGCATTGACTGAAGCAATATTAGGTTCCTGGTCTAAAAAATCTTGCAGTTTTAAGGTAAAAAAGTTAAGCACCTCAGATAACTGCCTTTGGACAGATGGTTTCACCTGAAGGCAAACTTAGCAGTGGCTCTTGAGCAACACTGCCTGACCTGCTGTTTTCAGGGGTGTAGGAGACCACGGGGAAGGTGGAAAAGCAGGAGTGTAAAGAGATTAACTTTGATCAATAAAATTCTACTTAATAATAATTCCCTTCTAACAAATAAGAAAAAGAATGAAAACAGGAGAGTAATAGAGTGAGGCACAGGGGGAGCATAGAAAAAAAATCAAGTAAATCAGATCATAGGGAAGAATACGAGTAGAAAGAAAATGCTACGAGAATTGTAACAGTCTAGAGTAGACTCACAGATACCTCCAGAAAAGAAATCAGCCAGGTTGGCAGTCAGTACAAATAAAGGTTTGTTTGGGTTGACTGAGCCTAAGTCTATTCTCAAAAACACTTCATTTGGATATGACATAAAATAACCAAGCTAAGAAGTGGTCACCCGTCATTCTAAATATCTGAGAATAAATTAATAGATGAGCATATGATTGCAGAAGTGGCTGAGTATAAGAAAGTGTAAGAGTTACAAAAGTTTGGAGTGGTCATTCTCAACAATATAGTGATAGCCTTTAGTCCTCTTTAATGGACCAGCGGGCCCCAAAAATGTTTTTTAAAAAATATCCCTGGTGATATAGTTTCAGGCGGCCTAAGGGCTTTAAGTTTGTGCTTGGGCAGGTTATCAAGGCACTCAGGAATAATAGAAAAATTCTGTCCCTGTTGTTTAACTTTTATTATCTAATGGAGTGTTTATCTAGAGAGTTGTCCAGTGCTATCATCGACAAGAGCTATCAGCCACTGGCATGGGAAATGAGGGCGTGGCTACATATAAACTTAATTAGCCTATGTTAGAACACAGCTTGGATGGATGACACTAATCAAAAAAAAAAAATGCAATTCCAAAGCAGTAAGATGCTTGACCTCACCCTTTCCCAATCTAAGCATTGGCCATTGAGAAATCTATCCCTCTCTAGAATAAAACAGGGGTGCGTATGTCTGTGTGCGTGCATGCATGCATGTGTATATAGAGAGGTAAGTGGTTGAATTTGGGTTAGCAGAAATGTGGAATTATTTTTTAAAGTAGCAAAAATATATCTTTCACTAAAGAGTCAAAAATATGAAATTTGAGAGACATTTAAAATGAAGTTTGGGTAAAGAAGTTTAAACTGAAGTTTAAAGCTGAAAAGGCCCCAGGCATTTATTTTGCCTGCTGGAAAAATGGTGCTGGTAAGCTGCACAGCTTTTTGGTTCCCACAGCAGAGAAAAGCCATTATATGAAATCACACACAAACGCCCAGCAAACTTCATTAAATTTAATCAAAATCATATAGATTTATATTCTATTTTCTGGAAAAGATACTAGTAACTTTTTCAAATTACAATCTAGGATACAGGTTCTCAAAATTGTTCAGGTAGCAGAGCACCTGAAAATGATAATACTCTAACAAATTAATTCAAATACAAGATGCAAAATATTTGATAATGTGATCTTGTGATTACTCTGTAATGAATGGTTAGATTTTAATCCAGAAAAAAAAATGCAGACACTAAAAAATGTAAAAACTTTTTTATGGGATAACTTTCAATCAATATAATGCTACTTAGTAATATTTCCCTTCTAACAAATCAGGAAAAGAATGCCAATATTCCATTTTAGCAGTAGGACCACTAAGTTCAGTCTCTGGAACACCAATGTTCTTTAGCACATAGACTGAAAACCATTAAAATAGGTTCCAAAAGAAAAAAATCAAGGAAAAAACTAAAATGAAATAAGTTAAAGAAATGGGAGAAAGTGTGGTTGTTTCATAGATCAAGTGCCAATTATTGAGACTTTGATAGCCACATGTGAAAGCCAAATACATCAGGAGATTGTTTGATATCCAAGATTCTTCGTAAAGCTGGATCTCTCTACCTCGTGGAGAGAGAGGAATTGGGGGACTGTTTATATATACAAGCTGGGTGGCTCTCCCTTTATTAATCCCTCGATAATGAGTAATAGTTCCTCAGAATAGAAAACCTGGTAAAGAATTAAATTTGACAACTATAAACACATCCTTCACTGTGGTGGGAAGATAGAACAAAGTATAATAATACTGAAAAGTAAAGGGGATGAGACTATTTAGGAAACTATTATATTGATAATTCACTAATTAAATTTGCTTTTATTGTAGACATTCGTGACTAGTTCCCTACTTTTGAATATAATAAACAGTGCCCAGCCACAGTAGGTGATTATTAAATGTTAATTTCATTTTAGCCTCCTTTTCTTTCTGCCACAACTGTCTCCAAGAGATTTTACCTCTTAGACTTTTAATAAATTGCTCTAGATCTGGTGAACCACTTATAAAAAATGTGGCTGGAGATTAATAAAGATGTTCTTTCTGAAGAAAAAACTTTTCTTCCTGGGCACAAATATTTGTCAGAAAATTAGATAGATGATAGATCTCTTATTGTTTCGTTGATAACAAAAAATCTTTTTGAAAAAATAAAAACAAATACTTTCTGTGGTTTATTTTTTTCTAAATTTGTTTAAGTTAGAACCAATAGAGGTACAGCAGGGGGTTGGCAATCTATGGCCCATGGGCCAAATGTGATCTAATGCCAAGGTTTTTGTTTGTTTTGTTTTTTTTTTTCATTTTTAAATGATAAAAAATTAAAACAAGAGCAATATTTTGTACACATTAAAACTATAAGAAATTAAAATTCCAGTATCCATAAGTAAAGTTTTACTGGAACACAACCACACCCATGTATTTACTTACTGTCAGGTACAACTACAGAGTTTATTTGCAACCTAAACTATTTACTACTCAGTTCTTTATCAAAAAGGTTTGTCAACCCCCAGTGTAAAGGAACACACTAACATGCAAGAACTGCATTTTTCATTGGGCTGTTGTGTTTCCCATTTTTTAAACTGGGGAATATAGTAGATAACACCAAGATTGCATTTCAGAAATATCATTCTATGACCTAGGATCTAAGCAATTATTTTCATATAATTATGCTATCAACACCCATGAGTCCATTTTTAGTTTTAGGTCATCCTAAACATCGTTCTAAAGCAGTGTTTCCCAAACTAGGAAGTCACCTAGGGAATTCCTTAAAAAATAAAAGATTCTTAGGCTCAATTCCAGAAGTTCTAATCCAGTAATGAACCCCAGGAATCTGTATTTTAACACTCCAGTGGTGATTCGGATATACACTCTCACTGCAAAAGCTTCACAAAGCTTTCACAAAAGCTTCACAAAGCCCTGTTTCACTGGTTTCTTTGCCCTGGCCTCAGCAAAATAGCCATGGTGTAAAGAAATCTTTAAAAGCTCTGCCTGTAGGTATAAACTGAACTATTTGAGCTTGCATCCTGAGACTTCCTAGGGAAGAGATTGCTGCACTTGCTGTGGAGTTGCTCCCAGGAGAAATGCAGTAAAAGTTAGAATCAGACTAACAGCCATATACTCGTTTGTTTTTTTTTTTTTTCCCTAAAAAAGCTGAAAAGGCCCCAGGCATTTATTTTGCCTGCTGGAAAGATGGTGATCACAAACCTGTAAGGTGCACAGCTTTTTGGTTCCCACAGCAGAGAAAAGCCATTATATGAAATCACACACAAACGCCCAGCAAAATAGGAGAGAAATGCGAACAAAGCAGTCACGGAGCTTTCAAATGATGAAACTAGAAATTATATTTCCAAGAGCTGAAAGTTTTTCCCTCTGAGAGTAGTATTATCCCAAATTCACAATAAACCTCTTTGTTATTTTATGCTGCTTGGGAGTTCTTTCAATTGGTGGACCATAGAAGAAATGGCATGACATTCTCATAGGGATTGGCAGCCTGGAATGACCATATGGTTTAGATCCTGAAACACAGAGATTTCATCCCTTCTCCCTGTCAAACTGTCCTCTTTGCAGTGAGTCAAAGACTTGCTCAAGACTAAGATTAAGTCTATTCAGTAGGGACAGACAAAAAAATGGCTGGCTACAAGAAGTCAGAAGACAATCATCTTTAGAAAGGCACAGCCTTGAGAAATCAACTTTATCATTGAAGATCCCAAAGGCCCTAGAAGGTCTCCAGAAAGGCAGAATTAAAGAAAAAATGTTAGCAGTGCAGTGCTGAAATTTTTAAAAAGGTAAAAAGATAGGGGATCCCTGTTGAAATTGTTTCAGTAGACAACAACTCCACCCAAAGAAAACCAGTATGAAAGTGTGTGTGTGTGTGTGTGTGTGTGTGTGTGTGTGTGTGTGTGTGTGTGTGTGTGTGTGTATGCGTGCGCAAGGGTGAGGGCTGAGGGCCGAGGGAAAGATATGTCTCCAACTTCCTACTACTTTAATTATTTTATCTATATATCTCATCTGAGGGTGCCCTATTGCCTGACTTTCCTGGGATTCTGTTGAAGCTTTGTAAGCATCTAGGAAGAATTAAACATTGAGGTGAATGAGCAGAGCAAAAACAGCATCTGCATTATAGAAGCTAGGAAAAGTATGACCACACGATCAATCCTTTTGCCTCAGGACATAAAGTGAGCACCAGCTGGACTCAGAAACATCACTGTACCAGGTAGCAGAGGGCTTTGTGGGAAAGAAGAGTCACAAGCTGCTTAAAATAATTGCACCGCTTGGGTACAGTTAAGAGAATGTTGGTTCTAAAAGTATTAAAATGTTCATGTCTAGTTGTCATTTACATTGGGGCATCTCTTTTTTATGTTTTCCTTTCTTCCTTTTTAGATTTCTATTGATTTACATACTCAGTGATTTCTGAAGTCTAAAAATGAGTGAAGAAGAATGAACTAAATATATAAAGATAAAAGGTCCCACACAAGAAAGTGAAGAAGTGATCACATGCATAGTTCTTGAGCATGTTCATGTGTATGCAAATGGAGAACATGAGTTATCAGAGGATCTCTACCGTTCAATACACTTTCAATACTCTCAAATCAAAGATATCTAAGTCATTTATCCTTCAGTGCTTGGAATAGCTTAAAGAATCCTCTGGACAGGTGGGATTTCTCCATCTGTCACCTCTACACATCACATGGTTTCTACTCTAGCTCTTGAAAAGTTGGCAAGGGCAAGAGGAAAGGAATGGGGGATAAAGAAGGGGAACTACAAAGGAGAGTACAGGAAAAAATAGAAAGTAGAAGTCTGTAACAGAGGATAGGTGAGTGCCAGGAGGAGGACAGCAATAGGAGGTGGGAAAGAAAACAGCACTGAGATTCTTGAGGATGGAAGAATGGAAAGAAAAGTTTAAATGGTGTGCAGAATGAAAATAAGAAAAGAGGGATGTATTTATTGAGTGAAAGCTATATGCTAAGAACTCTCAAATGGATTATACTATTTAACCTTCTTTAAAACTGTGTAATACAAATTTTATTACCCCTACAGAGAAGGAAACCGAAGCTCAGAGATATTATGTATCTGGCCTAAGATCACACAGAGAATGGGGATGGAGTTGAGAACTAATACTGGTCCACCAAATAAATATTTATTGAGAGTGTAGTGTGAACCAGGCAAATGTGCTAAGCAAATATATATTACAGTGTTTAATTCAGAAAAAATATAACATTATGGTACACACACACCCCATTACCATTTATAGATGTGGGTGAATCTAAAAAATCTGAATTAGTTTTTTAAAGATTATAAAGCTGGCAAAATCCAGATTTGAATTCAGCTCTGTCTAGCTCTGATGTCCATGCTTTTTTAAAATAGAGAGAAATTCTAATTCAGAAACAAAGAAAAGGGACTAGACTGAAAGGAGATCTATGGCTTGAGATAGAAGAGATCAAGAAAAGAAAAAAGAAAAAATAAAGTATGCATCCTAAAATGAGATAATTGGTAATTTGTTTAAAAAAAAAACACCTAAATTTAAACACTTTTTGATCTAGCAAGAGATTCAGAAAATTTATTTTAACATTTAATGTTTGATTTTTCTGGTCATTCTACCTTATTTGTCTTGTTCCACGAAATAAACAAGCTTGTGTAGTATAACAGAACCTTAAAACTAAATTTAAGAAACCTGAGTTTATAGTTTGCTATTTCTATGCAAGTCATTAAAAGTCTCCAAAATTCACTTTTCTCTATTATAAAATAGAGATTAAAGAACCTTTCTCTATGACCTTATAAGATGGTTAAGAAGTTCAAAAGATAAAATACGTGTAAATTGCCAATTTTTTTATATTTATACGTAAATGCATACAGATAAATTTCATACCATTTGTATCTTAGGCTGCTGGAGAGCCTATAGCTTGTTTCTCCTTTGCCCCCTGTGCAGATCATGCCAGCATTCAACCCTCCACATGAGAATCAGTCCATGAAAGTACAGGCCCCAAGAAACTGAGCACTACTCATTTGCTGGATATCAGAGCCTCCATGCACTTAGAAATATTTTACACTCTGAGCTTTTGCCATCTTATACGTTGTTCTTCCCTTCTGGAGCCTTTCCTGAATTTTTATTGTGTATTTGAATGTAATCAAGCCTTAAATATTGCCTCTGAATATTGTAAAACATCAATTTATTTTGACATAACAGAGTTGAAGCTTTTAGATTTCGGTGTACAGATAATGCAAACAATACATGCTGTCCCTCTTCCCCCAGAGACATTCCTCCCCACTCTGTCTGAGCTTTTCTACTCAACTTTCAAGGGCCCGTCCAAGTGACATCTCCTTATAAAGTCTTTCTTCTTTCCTTCTGCTTCCTCTTTCTCCTAACCTCTGCTTGAAACATCCCTACTTCCAACTCCCATTTCTTTTTTGGTTTCCTTATACTCTCAAAGAATTTTGTTTATAGTCATGGTGGCCTATCAGGCTGCATTGACACCACTTATATACAATGTTGTCTCCTCAAGTAGACTATGAAATTCACGAGGTTAGTTCTGTAGGCCTGTTTATATTTCCCCATTCATTTATTGACTTGTACATTTATTTATGCATTTAACTAAATAAATTATCGAGTGCCTACTACATACCAGACACTATGCTAGGTGCTGAGGAAATAGTAGTGAATAAAACTAGCCCATTTTCACTTTCATGAAGTTTGCTGTCTCAAGTGTGTGTGTGTGTGTGTGTGTGTGTGTGTGTGTGTGTGTGTGTGTGTGTGATTATTTGATTAAATCTAAGTTACAGCCCTGTTCAGTGTGAAGAAGGTATGATATGTGTTATAAAAGAAAACACATGCAAGAATCATTTCACCTAGCTAGGGAGGTTGGGAAAAATTATCTAAGAAAAATCACTTAAATTGAGATCTCAAGGATAAATATTTTAATACCAAGTAAGGAACTCATGAAATATAGCAGGTGCTGAAAAAAAAAATAAAACACAAAAAATGAACAAAGATCCTCCTCAAATGAAACAAAAGTTTAATAGATATAACTATTATTTATTTATGACTTTTTACACACGTCTATATCATTTCAGGTAATTCTCAAAATAACCATATGAGAGAATGTTATTTTTTATGTTTATAACATCTTTAAAATATAGGTTAGAAATTAGTAAGTGAAATGTAACACATACTGTCCACTTTCAGTCCAAATCACAAATTATTCTAGAGATCCTCTCCCAAATATATTTCTCAGAAAAAATGTTATCTTTTTCCTTTCCTTCAGAGGAAGCAAGTCAAATAACTTTAATCTATCACTTGAATTTATTAGTTCCGATTGTATTCTTTATCTTTACTTCTCAAATAAGATTTTCTTCATGCCCTCACTTATTTCTGTACTGAAATATTTAACTGGGTGAGAGATTAGAGTAGGGGGTTTATAAGTGGTTGCTGTATTTCATTTTAACTAATGTGATAGGCTATCAAAATTGCTGCACTGTAGCCATATGTCTATAAATAGAAACCCATTACTAGAAGGTACAGAATAATTATAATATTATCCCAAATATCATTATGCACTATGTCTGTCACATAGTAGATACTCAATAAATGATGACTTCTTAATGATGAATCTGAAATAATTTTTCTTTGACAAGCCATTGCTGTTGAGATTGAATATTCATTTGTGGGGTCACTGCCAGAGCTGAAGACTATGGTCAAAGGACCAAGTGAAGTTCTGTTGATTATGGAGACTGTCCTTATTGCTCTAACCTCATTAGTATCATTCCAAGAGTTCTTAAACTCAATACCAAAACCAGGCCATCTGACTGCATTAAGGAAAATAACAGTTTCTATCGACAAGAGCACAGGCAGTGAAAGTGTGCAAATATGCATATATCTTGAAGTAACTTTACAGAATGTGACACTGGATAAGTTTTACGCAACAGTGTTTTTCTTCTGAAGTTTAGAAATAATATTCCTAATTCTGTAAGTAGCATAACAGCAGGCTAATAACATATCTAAATAAAGGTGAAATCATTCCCTAACTTTAACAAATAGGGATTTGTTTTTTTTTTTTCCTCTTTTCATTCTAGTTCTTAGAGCACTGAGGAATTCCCTTCTGTTCCAAAGTGTAGTAAAGGGGTCGTTTGGAGATTTATCTTGGTAGTTAATTTTTAATGCTAATCATTTATATGGCTATCTCCATTTTAACACCCCTACTAATTCAGATCTTTTGCATCAATTATCTGCATTATCCCTGTAGAAGATTTCAAATTTACTCAGTAAATCCTTAAGTTCCACATTCACTTCCACTAAGAGAGATGGTTCTGATAAAAGAAGCAAGTTGCCTTTAGTGTATATAGCACTTATTTACTTTACTTTGACGAAGGTCATTTCTGTCAGATATTTTACATATACCGACCAATAATGCTTTCAACTCACTAATCAGTACTGCTAAGAAATGAGCATGCGTTGGTAGTGTTTAACTGCAAGGGGGACCAAGAAGCCAGTGCTTTCTGCCACAAAATCTTAAGTTGCTATTGATTTCTCTCTTAATTTGATTTCTGTTGCAACCCAGCCAGAGGTTCATTCTCTGAACCAAGAATCCTTCATTACAACTGTGCAGAGTGACTGCACCCAGATTTCTGTCATCATGATCTCACTCTTAAGATTTCACCGAGGACTTTCTGTTGCCCTGTGCTTCTCATTTCAACCATCCCCTTGCAGTTTTACTTGTCTCTCTTCCACTCTATTTTTCTTCCTTTATTCTTTTTTTCCTCCATTATGATTGCAAACATGAAGAACAACATGCTGGGGATTCAATAACACTGTATAAATTCCTGATTTATGATTCTGAAAAGATGTGTGGATAGTTCCCCATTATCAGGAGAGTAATTTTAATTAGCTTTTTATTTTTATAGTTCTTCTTCATTCTGTCCACACTCTCTTCCCTCTCCACCTTACCCCTCTTTTTTGGAAGCTTTCCAGTGATAAAGCAGAAGGAGGCAGTCTGATAAAGGTTAGGCAAACACAACAATATTACCGGAATAAGTAACATATTGCTCATTAAACATTTAAAATCAACAGTTGCTCGCTCGATCTGCCAATATTTTGAGAAATGCCAGTTTTACTGCTAGGTGCCACTTGGCTTGAACTGCTTAATTCATGATTTGTGAACTGACATCCAGGATAACAAAACCATATTCCATTTAGGATTTTGCCATCAAGAGAAAAGCTGAAATATCACAACACAAAGCTCTGTTTTCCTCTCCTTCCTGCCACCCTCCTTTACTCCCTTCCTCCTACCCTCATGCCTCTGCCTTCATTCCAGAAACAAATGGATGTGTTAAAACAGTAAAATGTGTTTGTGGAAGATAAATAGTTTATCTTAAATATACTGTTGTAGTGTCAAACCGAGTCTCAAATACATGTACATATTTTATTCACAGACATAACATTTCAAAATGAGTTTTTTCTTTTTCAAACATTTATACATAAATGCAATGTCTACAACAAAATAAGAAAGGAATGACAATGTAGCTAAGATCTTATCAGTATTATGTGCAGATCTCATCAAGAACACAAGCCCAGAGTGCAGTGTTTTGTTTTACAAAAGGCATCACTTTCCAACTGGCAGCAGAGGGAAGACTAGATTTTTTTAACACATCCTTCTCTCCTTTCTCTCATTTTGAAATTTTGTTTTTATTTTCATTTTGCTTCCACAAATGTGTGACTTTATGGCTAAGGCTTCCAATCATATGATCATTCTCTGTGTGTACTTCAGCAAAGGAATCCTCTGGTCATTTGAAACATTAGTAACCATGACCAGACATTGTGCTATTTGAGGGAGAAGGCTGCAAAAATAAATAAAATGTGGCTCCCAATTTTAGGCAGATCACAGGCTACTGGAGAGATGGCTAAGCAAAAAAATGATGATGACATGTAGAAATAAATACTGAAACAAATGTGTATGGTCATCTACTCCAGTTTAGGCTTTTAAACTTCTTGGGATAGGATGTGTGCCATCACGCCAATGAGCTCCAGCTCCCTGAGCCATACCCAGAGGCATAGTTGTCCTACCACATGTATGAGGTGTGTGGCTGCCAATGCTGATGTACTAAAATTATGACTCTCAATATCCACAGAATCATGGAAAGATTATCTTGACTTTGGAGAATCTTACAAGGAAGTGAGACTCTTCATGAGTGTCTTCGCAGAACAGTAGGTGTCTCAGCATAAGGCAATCTTGATGGAGGGGGAGCAAGGGCAAGGTGATGGAGGACACTTTGCACCAAGGCAATTACCATTGTTCATGGAATACAATTTTGTATTGAAAAAACACAACGATGAAGCTTTTTCATTCTGATTATAAAGAGTGACAAACAAGGGAGAGGCAAAGGAATGTACCTGCCTTAGACATTAGCTAACTAAAGATTTTCTTAGTACTTTGAGGACACACTAGTCTATGACAGAAGTGTAATAATAATAACAATGATGGTACATGTCAACAACTCCAGAAGTAACTAAGAATTATTTGGCAATGAATGTACATGTGTGGCAGTTGAAAAGGATTTGGTGAATCCAATTAATTTTGGTGAATAATGCAGTCAAATTGAGAAGTAGAGACTGATCGTTCTGAAGCCTTAGCATTTGCACCATCTGTAAGTTGAATACATTACTCCAAATCTGCAGTACTGATATCTCAAAATTCTGATGAAATTTGAATGAAATAAATTTATGGTAGGCCTTAAATAACCACTCTCATGCCTTTGGGGCTGCAAGTTCAGTAAAGTTTGTATTGTTATTACTATTCCTTGGGCTTACAGAGGGCAAATTTTATGATCCAAGAAGTACAAGTCCAGCCAAGCAGGTAAATGGGTTCAGATTTATTGTGATGATGTACTATTCTACACTTTTCTGCTGCCTATGACACAGGTCCACAAATGTGAGCATTTAACAAAATTAATAGAAATTATCAATTTTCAAAGTTTCTATCCTTGGATGCTTAGTATTATAGTTGAGTTAATGAAACCCAAAGATATATACTGCCTAAAAAATTTCAAATTCCACCTCTATCAGTGAGGCATTTATTAGTAGCTATTAGGTGGAAAAACTAAGTAACCTGTGTCTTGTCTCTTTAGAGCTTGTATTAATGCTTATATTGTTAATAATAAATTAAAAAGCTGACATTAAAGTTAGGAAGAGGAGATATAGTCATTCAACAAATATGTCATTGATGCCTATAATATTCTTTACTCAGCATGAAGCTCTACAAATGGAGGGCAGGGTTCCTGCCCTTAAGGAGCATATATTTGAGTGGAAATTTTAAGAATAGACAGCATAACCTGGGCAACCGAGAAGTGGTTGATTGGCTAAACCAATGTGTAGATGAGAAAGAATTTTCGTAGAAAAAGGCCAATTTTTCAAAAAAGAACCCAGGTAAAACTAAGAGCCATGACGTATGACCCTTCATTGAAAAACTGTTTATGGCAACCCATGTACCACAGATAAAAATGCTTAATTTGACTTTAAAATGCTAGCATCAAATATAAGCTTGGTACTTGTGAATCTAAATTCATTTAATTCTATATTTTAAAAGTTCTAATTAGGTATAAACATTAACACCCATTAAAGAAACACATACATAAAAATAAGTTTAAAAGCTCATGTGGATTTGAACACACTGAGGACCACAGACATCCCAGAGATAAACTAATGCTTAGGCCGACGTAAACTGGGATGGCTGCCTGAATATCAGTGATTTCTCTGGTGGCCATTTCTGTGGCATTAGTGTCTGGACAGGCTGATTGATCCAAGGGGAAAAACAACTTAAAGTTAGACTAATAAAACTCCTTTTTGGGAATGTGAAACTTGAAAGAAGCACCTCAGAATGAGATGAGTTTCTTAATGGCATGGTGCTACAGAGAAAGTCCCCAAACATCTCCAGCTTAAGAGTTGGCTTATTTTTGTCTTACTAAGGACCTATTGTTCAACTTTTCTTTCAAGTCAATAATTTATTCCCACAAATTTCTAATATGTTCTCTGTTTTAACCTATGTTAAAATCAATTAGTTTCTGTTGCTTACCATCAAAGGACATTAACAGAGATAACTACTTGACAACTAACTTTTCCTCTTGGGATATTTATAGTCTCTATAAAATCAAGGACTACACTGAAATTCTGTTTACTTACCAAAACTCCTAAATCATTGGGAAAATGCAAGGTCAGAATTATGAATAAAATTTATGTAATCACTTAGTGGCAAAATAGAGAATATTTTTGAGTCAGAATATCAGATTTTAAAAATCATGGTTATACTGAAATCTAAACATCTGAAATTTACTGCGCTAAAATAATATACATAGTACTTTATATGCCATTTCCAGAGAGATTGTATCATCCTTACACCCAAAGTTATTAATGTCATACTTGAACAAGTAGCATTTTAATAGTCTTACCATTTGCATTCACAGATGTTGCTACTAAAGGTGGCTATAAACCTGTGTTTGGATAAGGAGCTAACACATAACCATTGCTCTTTGTCATCTTGGGCACCTTTGAAAACCTTCCCAGGATAGTAAGTTAAGTTGCCACTCCTATGCTGTCTACCATTTGAAGCCCCACATTAGGTCTATTTTGAAAGAGCAATTTATATTTGGGTGTCACTTGCCTACCCTGCATTTCCATTACTCTTTTTTGCCAGGTTTATAGAATCATTCTGCATTGTTTGGGGCCTTGCTTTAATGTGTTCTGCTAGTCTGTTTACTGTTCACCTTGTTTATGGTCTCACCCATCCAGATGCTTATAAATCTTGTTGCCTTTACCCTGTCAATATTAAGAGCAAATATTTCTTTAACTGCTTCGTTACTGGTTATGTTCTTGGATGTGGTAGTTGCTTATATTCACTTGCTACTTAAATGTGGGTTTTAAAATGACAGCGATTAAGCCAGACAGGACATGTGTAGTATGCTGAATAAGCTTTGTGGCCATAAAAGACTATTGGAAAATAACCAATTCCCCTAAAATATAATGTTGGTTTAGAGTCAGATTGAGCCATACTCATATCTTCACTCAGCTAATAAATATTTATTGATTACTGCAGTGAACACTTTAGATAGCCAGTCTATATTCTCTTTTCAGAGGGTGTGCCTCTCCCCCAGCGGCTGTGAGAAGTATGCTTAACAGATTAAACCTGCGGTCTCCTCTGGTGAATTTCTGGTGAATGGGAGTCACCTGCTCCTAAGAGATTAACGATGGACTGATTCAGGATTTAGAATGCCAGCCCTTCTGTCTCAAGGTGGGACAATGCTGAAGTGCTATTGATAATCCAGAGCCTCCCCATGGACATGGACAAGGTAAGACTTTCCTTGAGGCATTATTCTTTTTGGCCCTTTTCCTTTCCTTATCCCACCTGTCCCCTGTTTACAGGTGTTACCTGAGAAACACTCCTCAACAAATCACATGTACTTAGATCCCAGTCTCAGGCCCTGTGTCTAAAGAACCTGACCTAAGATAGTCACCTACTTTTTGCCGAATACTAGACCTAAAAATCTGAATAAGATATTGTTGCTTCCCTCCAAATGTTTGAGGTTTATTTCTTTTCTGGATTTCTCCAGACACATTCTGGTCCAAGAATTGCTGGTCAAGTAAATGATTTTCTTGTCATAATTTCCTGTTTTTCTTAATTCATACACTCTTATATGATTTACTTTTGCCCCTAAAAAGTTATGTAATAAAGTTTCTTTAAACAGAGCCATATTTAAAATGGCATATTAAAATATGCTATTAAAATTATGATTGTTAATCCTTTCAAAAACTGAATAATCAGAAAATTACTTTGAAATTTGAATTTCCATATATAACATTAATATAAAGAAGGTACTGCTTTATTTGGTCATATATTAATACCAAAGAAATTTACTGGTGGCTTCTCTTTCATTCTTCCTCCACTCCTCATTCTTATTTTTGGACTACCATTTCTGTTTTTATAGTTGTGATATTATGGCCCTAGTGCTCCCATCCTGCTGAGTTTACTTTATGCTCGTCAAATCTAGCTTTTTTCCTTCTTATGTTATGCTGAAAATGCAAGTGGATGGCTGTAAGCAAGAATTTGTACATGACATAGGAAGAGTAAGGCAGATAGACTGAATAAGAACTAGAACTAGAGGTCAACTCCTATTACACTAAAAATGTATGAGATTATTTACATTTTTTTTTTGTTCCTAAACCCTGTTTCATCAATTGCCACTGGAAACAAATAGACCACTGGCTAGGGCTTTGGGCTTTTTGATTAAATAGAGGATTTTGTTACATTATAGTCTGTGAGAACATATTTGGTTAAGAGAACAGAAAAATGATTTGAAAGGATGAGAAGTGTGAAGGTCAGGAGGTAAGAGGATAATAAGGGTCAAAGAAAGGGAGAAGAAAGTCCTGGTGTGACTGTACTTGGATGGAACTAGGTTGGGAAACACAATAACAGGACTGTGTAGGTACTCCATGGAATGGAAGGAGTGGGTCTATGATAGGGCCTACAGTGTAGATGCCATAGGCAGTATATGCAGATAGTATAGGCATAGAAATCAGGTCCAAAGTATGACTGATCAGATCCCTGAGCACGCACTGAGTCCACACCTGGGGCTCAGTAAGAATCCTGGATCTGAACTTAGTGTGAGATAGCAATCTTGGCTCTTCTCTATTTATTCACTATTAAGCCACCATTTACATGAAGCAATGATAGGGTATTATAACTTAGAAGTGAAAAAAAACTACAAAAAAGTGAGTCAAGGTTGGTACAAAGTTAAAGTTAAAAGTATTTTTAAAACCTCATGAAGGTATATGAGGAAGGAGAAAATAACTAAGGAATGAAGTAAAAAATAAATGAAGGACATGACATTAATGATAAATCCAAATGGCTGAGAGACTCAACTAATTTCTTAAATTTTATTTTAATAATAAAATAATTATTGCGTATGATTATGTTAAAATTAAGTTTCTACAAATACAGCTTCTAACAGCAGAGAATAAAGTAATTGGAAAATTCAGACATTAACAAATCAGTGACTCTGGGTATATGATGCTTACAATTGCCTTGATAGTTGGATGTCACAGTGATTGAATTTGATTTTTGCAAAGGTGTGAAGAAAAAAAGAGAGCTCTTTGTATATACAAAAGATATAGTAATAATGAGCGAATGGAATTAATCTTCATAATGGGTAAAGAGAATGATTTTAGAAGCTGACTTAAGCAGTTTTCAAAACGAACAGATGTTCATAGAGAGCAACCTTAAACATCAAGATGACAGGTAGGCAATATTATCTTGAGAAGAACAAATGGTGGACATCATTTCTGATAGCTTTATGGTAGACAAAATTATAAGTCAACATAGGGCAACTCATCAAGTTGTTTCAATAAACAAAGAATAGATATTAATGTTTCCAATTTGTTTCAAATCAATTTGAAATTAATGAAATTGATTTGTCAATGAGTAAAGATTTATACTGATTAGAGATCTAGTTCTGGTGATCTCTTTAGTGGGGGTATTCTAACATTCATCATTGTACACAAAAATTGTGACAGAAAAGTTGCAGATGGCATTAGATTTAAAGATATTGCAAATGTTAGAGAATATAAAATAGAAAATAATTCTAGGAATGCCAACACATTTATAAATATGAACAGAAAGCATCTAAAATAAGACTGAGCTTAGCAAAAATAAATGCTCTAGCAGAGGAGAAAACAATCTAACAGACACACATATTCAATAAGAAAAGAACCTGGAAATCAGTAATATTGAAAAAAGAACAAGTGTGAATTATTGTAAGAAACAGAAGTATATCCAAGTACTGCAAATATAAACAGGAGTTGTTTCTTTAGATGTTGAGTGTAAGAAAGCACTCTTCAAAGGTCAGAGAGGTGCCTGTAGATATGACACAGGCAAATTGAATTTAAAAGAAGAAATGTCATTTAACACCTAGCATGTGCAAAATACTAAGCAAGACTCTCAAAAAGTATATTAAACTTACAAAATTGAATTGAATATCTTTATCACCCAAATACAAAAATGAGAATATTTACAGAAGAGAAGGGCAACAACTAATGAGATGGAGAAGCTATAAGAATGAAGCAAATTCAGCAAGTACTCAAATTTATCACCTGCCATGTGCTGTGCAATATAATGTTATGAAAAAAATAAAGCAAAATTTGCATGTGTCTTTTGCAGTGTTTTATTCTTCTTTAGGGGAGAGATTTATATACAACAGAACCTGCTTGTATTCAAGAATTTTAAGAGCTGTAAATGTGGCACAGTGGAAAGGACAGTGGAGTGAGCAGAAATTCAAGGTCCATTATAATTATGGCATTAAGTGCTTGAGCAAAATGATCTCAATTCCCTTCCATATGTTACAATTTCATAATTTTAAGTTCCAAGAAAGAAGTAGAGACTAGAGGGGAAGGAAGGCTATATCAGCTGAGGAAAGAATAAGGGTGAATTGAAGGAAATAGATTTAATACTAGCTATAGGCATGAGCGGCTGGTCAAAATAGAGAAATCATGTTGTGACCAGCAGAAGTCAAATTTGGAAGGTAAGACATTTTTTTTGGGGGGGGGAGGAGTGGGAAGGATGGCTATCTGCCACCTAATGCAAGATACTCCTTTATCTTATTAAGATACTTTTTATTAAACAACTTAGAATATTGGAAACAACTTAGAGAAGCAAGGCTCAAATTAGAATCAAGAATCACACAAGCTGATGCTGCTAGGATTTGTAGCAGTACCAGGATGTCAGCAGGCCTGAAGATAAGGTAGCCTTGTCATTCCACATAGCTCCCCAGCCACTAGAAATTGAGCGCTTGAGTTCTTAATGTGCCTGATCAAGGGTAGCTTTGGTGTTTCTACATGTAATGGGGCTCTGTCTACACAAATATGGATTTTACTGCAGAATTTGGTTTCTTTAAATCTTTGTCAGAGATTTATTCTTTGAGGGTACAGATTCTAAGTCTTCTTTTTCAATTTCATCTCTCAGCAGAGGAGCCATTTAAAAGACCACAAAGAAGGTACTGTGGAACATGAATGCCACGGCGAATATATAATATCTGCCTATTCCTCCCTTATTTTTATTGTATATTTTATAATTTTATAATATTAAAATGAAGACTGTAAGGTAGCTTGTTAATTACTACCCTATAACACAAAATAAAAGTGAAGGGGGAGTCTTATTTTAATAAACCCTAAGCAAAATGTTGATAGTTTCGATGTCTGCTGTTTATGATATAATGTTTTGTGATGTCCTGCAGGCTTCAATTTCAGAGGTTAATAAGAATAAATTAATGAAGGAAAGTTAAGGTAAAATATTTTAAAAGTATATTCAAAAGTCAAAAGTATATTCAATAGAATAATAGAATGTTAATTACAGAAGGGACCTTAGAGATTTGATTTAAGTGCTCCTTTTACATTTGAGGTAACTGAGACCAGAAAATTGAAGTGAGTAATTGACAGTGGCTCCAATTAAAATTTAAATCTTCTGATACCTACTGCTCTGAGTTTTTCTTAAATTACATGCTAATCATGACTACTATTTAAAATGTGGTCTATAAACTTCTTTACTGGTTCACCAGGTAAGTGTTCCTATCTCAACACTTACTCTCAATTTCTATATCTCATAGTGGATTATAAACAGTCACTCGCTGGTACTGGTCCATGAACCACACTGTGAATAGCAGAGATGTAAATAACAACATGTGCTGTTTGAAATTAGAACAGCCAAAAGATGGTTATAGAGTAAAAATGCCATATCCCAGTAAACAAGGTCCAAAATTCAACTCAAAATTCAGCATTTTTCTCTCTGACTTGAAATATTTGTGGCATTTAGTTTCTAGATTTTCCCTAACCAAAACTATCATGCCACTTTCAGTTCTGACCTTTAGTTCTCTAGCTAATCTAGTCCTAATCTCCTTTTGAGTGGTTGTGAGAAACAAAGTGGGTGAATGGGGGTGGCTGAATGGGCTAAAGCTTCATCTTCGCAAATCTATTTCACCTGCAACCCAAGATGAAACGGAACAATTGTCTCCGAAAACGGGATGTCGTTTGCAGGTTAACAATGTGTTATCTTTTTTGTGTGTATTTTGGAAATTGGAAACCATCTTTAGATGGTAAGTCAACTTTTTTGTTCAAATTGCTCAATGTTTCATTGCTGCCTATGTAAACAGAGTTTAGCAATAATGTTCCCTTGGATAAATATACTCAACTTTAATAGTTTTTAAAAAACCATTCTCCTGTGACAGAGGCCTAATACAAATGCCATGCCTACATCAGCAATAATTAACATAGAAGAAATTTTATATGTTTTTAATATTAGTACACCAGGTTTTCTTTGAACTACCTTGACCTTAAAGCATGGGGCAAAGTAATAATCTACATAAACAGATATGGCTTTCATAAGAATTCACATAATTGTTTTATCTAACTTTCAGCAAATTCAATTAGTTTTTAAGTGGCCATTAATACTTTCTAATATTAAATAAATACTCTCTGGTAGAGCTGATTATGATTAGAGGAGTAGCTATATGATAGCTACCTTTCTCTTTTCCATTACATATTATTTGTATAATTTTATTATGTCCATACATTTGTGCAAGTATCAGTTAGTATAAGAACAATTTGCTAATTTTTATATTAGAATATAAATCAAAGATAGCTTTTCTTTTAATAAATAGCAAAAAAATTGTTTTTCATGAAATATTAATACTGCTTCACTACTCTTGATAAAATAAGTGAAATGCTTTTAGCAAGTATCTGCCATTTAATAATTTATTTTAACTTAGATGTTGCTTTTTTGTCTTTTACATTAAGAAGGACAATTATATTAAATGAATTCGAGTATGAAGATAAATATTTTAAATATGTTTAACCATTTCTCCACATTGTAGTCTATTGGGGTGAGCAGGCATACAATGTGTTGTTTTTCAGTGCCGTGGGCAGAAGCTAAGGCCACCCTGTCTGTCATGTAATAAATTATCAATTTAGCAAGCATTTGGTATTTATACATACCCATAATATTTTAAATAACAAAGGAAAGAGGGGGCAGAAACAGGTAAAAATTAGAGTAGGTGACTTCAGGCAAGTTGGTAAGTTATGTACTCTGCTTTGTAAATTGCAGGTGAACTAGGGTTGGCTTCACCTTCCTTCAGTGAGCTTAAGCATGCTCAAAAACCACTGAGTGAAATATCAATTGATATTTCTTAGGTATTAAGTACCTTAAAACATGTTTTTGCCACTGAATCTAAAATGACCTATTTCATGGGAAGTAAGAGAAGCCAGATCTCTCATGTCTTAAGGGTCTTCAGTTTACAATGGGGAAATACTGAGGACTCAAGGTCCCATGTATCAGAATTTTTTAGGTATCCTGTTGGCTTATGGTTCTAGCCATCTGATGCTAAAGAAGCTATGGTGAGGTAAAAGATACTAACCGCTCTTCATTATTGCTAAATATTTTATCAGAGATGAAGGGCTGTAAATTCTCATGGTTTCTAAGCTGTCTATACCAAACCCAGAGAAAATGATGATAGCAGAATGGAAATTAGAATGGTGATTATTAGGCAGTTTGCCAGGTCAAAGAAATCCTAAATTTAGATTGAGAAGTATAAATATGAAAAAACACACAGACAATCCTATTAAGAATTTAATAGTAAGTATCAAATAGTTATTATTGGTATTTACAAAGAGTATACTTATAAAGCATTCTTTCTCTCCTTAATCTATGCTGTACAGTACTCTAAGAACCTTTATTCATGTGTTTCAGCTCACTCTCCTTGGCTCCTTCTATTTGCCACGAGAACAACTTGTCTTGCCCCTGAGGTCTGGTTTCCATAATAAACAGAAATAAACTGAAAAAAAGTTCAGCCGAACTGAACCCAAACGGCAACCTGAAGCCAAGCCCACCTGACTAGCCAGATGCATAGTCACACAGCTGAGCCCAGCCTAGATCAGTCAAGACAACTGGATAATCTATGAATAGGAGAAGGAATGCCACTTTTTGAGAGTACAGATGGAAGGTGGTTTGTTAAATGGCATTCTTGTGGCAAGAACTGATTGATGTATTTTTTTTTTGGACAGTACAGTGACATTCATCTTGTCATTTGATTGAATTTAGATCAGGCACTGATGAACAAGAAGGAAAATCTTGTCCTTTCATATTCTCACTCAAAATACATACATTTGTAGAGATGCACGTTTGGCTATTTACACACACAATACTGTTGATTTAAAAAGCAGCATAAAGTCATTATTCCATTTTTCCCCTTCATAAACCATGAAATACTACAGCAAGACTTAAAAGAAGTAAAAGCTGTTAAGTGCCAATTAATTATCTTATCAAAGACTTAGCTATACTCAGAGCTACTTCCCTGCTTCTCCTAATACATTCATGTTTATTTTTCTATTATCATCCCAGGCCTTTTCTGTAGCTTCTAGTCCCATTTGTTACAAAACCTTTTTTATTTAGTTTTTATTTAGAATATAGTAGTTCATTACCTCTTCAACACCTCTCTGCTACTTCACATCGCATCTGACTCTGTGTCACACTCAGTGCTTTTGGTCTAAATCATTCTTTCTGTTGTTCAGAGTTCCAAGTCTCCTCATTTTTCTCTCAAATCAAGTCTCTTTCTAATACATTGAAAGAGAAGCAGAGAATATACTCAAAATGACATGGCCCACCATGCCACTGAAACTCTGCTCTCCTTGAGAACCAGATTTTCATGCTTACCACCTCTTGAAGCTCAGAACTTTTCTTTTTTTGTGTTTTGAATAGTTCAGACAAATAATCAAATAATGCATAGGTCGAGCATATTTCTAGTTCTTGGCACTCCCTTTCCCCTTTACCATCCTTACCTCAGACTGGGAGTTGATTAATTTAGAAAAGAGGAAAGTCAGCTATGTGACTAAACAGGATTGTTGAGATTATTTAGAAGGCAAGCCCTATCTATTCTAAGCCTATGACTAAAAAAAGCCTATTCTGAAGAAGAGGATACAGCCACCTCCACCCTTGTCTTCTGAGCACTAAAGATTTCAGTCCCTCTCAGGGCTAGGCTCTGCCCTCCACCACAGAGAGAATAAGCAAAGAGGCAAAAGAAAAGGGCAACAAAGTGGGACCGCGCCTTGTTTATACCATACCCTCTGTTGAGACTATGAATGTTCTCACTCCCCCTAAAGTGCTCTCGACAGTACATGTGCTCCAGCTGGGTTTTCTCAGGGTTGTCCATTCCACTCTACGTACAGCAAACTGAGATTAATAGGTTGAGCCTGAAGATGAGCAAAGTTCCTTGTGTTGAAACCTGAAATGCAGTTGTCATTATACCTAATGGAAATATTACTCTGAGGTTGAAAATCTGTATCATCTAAATATACTTAAACTGGCGAATTTTCAGAGTTCTAAGCACTGCTACCTATGTGTGAGGCCGGTAGGGGGAGGGGGTCAGGACGGTTATCAAGTTTAGATGAGGTAAAAGAACTTTGAAGGGAGTCAAAGTATAAAGTCTGGGCATTGGTCCAAGTTCAAAAAACCCTGATATTTCTAATACAAACACATCATTGAATTAAGTCTCAGAAGGCCTGGTTTTCAGCTCTGTTTTGGCTCTCAATTAGGTGTAACTCCTAGATGAAGAAAGTGGCATTAGAGTATCAATGAAATAGCCTTAGGGAATGAAACAAGAGTAAAAAGTGACATTGACCTTGGAGATTAATATTCTATAACTCTACATGATAATCCTATAAAAATGACTTAGTTTCTTATTATATCTGAACTCTCTATGAACAATATAACACTAATAATTCTGTTTAGGCATCTCTTTCAGGTTATTGCCTAAGACATAATCCTAAAAATAGAACACTCTGAAAGAAACCCTGTCCACACCTCCATCACTACTAAAACAATGTGAGAAACATATAAATCATATTAAGAACATCCTATATTGCATTTAAATATAGTTACAGAGGAAGAGATAATTTTAGGTACTCCCTCAGATCTGGCAAGAAAGTCCTCTTTTGCATTTCTCCCATTTGTTATTGTTTGCAGACACACTGCATACCTAACACTTGTTTTATGTAAACAAATAAAAATCCTTGATAAACAATATATTCCTTTATACTCTGTAGAAGTAAATTTCCATTTTAATGAGATTTGGATTTAATATAGCAATTTTGATTCTCTTCAAGTTGGTTAAAATAAGATTGTACCTGAATTCCTAAACTTCAAAACCATTCATAGATCTATAGACAGGCTCAGTAATGGTTATGGTGCTCTCTCTAGGACATTTTGCAAACAATTCCCCAAACTTGTAGAGAGGGTACTGAAGCATCAACCAGCTAACCTTATTAATAACTTTACAGATTAATAGTCATGTAACTCAACATGATAATCCAATAAGATAGATTTACTTCTCTACTATATCTACACTCTATGAAACAGTGTGGCACTAGTAGTTCACATTAAGTATCTGTTCCAGGGTACATTAACAGTTTGGCATGAAGAAACTCCTCACTTTTCCAGTCAAGGATAAGATGTTGTCACAGGTAGAGGAGGGCAGTTTGCCCAAATTACAAGGGCAGTTTGCTTTCTAAGCCCTCTCTTTTCCTCTCTACTGTTTTTCCAAAGCACATTTCTTGAACTTTACTGTGAACGTCTTTTCCCAGAAAACAAACCAAATAAAAATAAAATCTCAGTAAAAGCGATTAAACATTTATGAATTCATGTGTAAATGACTGATGAGGTTTATTGTACTACATTTCCCCAGAGGTGCCTCCATATGGAAAGTGTTTCACTCCAAAGGGATAAGTGTCTAGTGATGAAAGCCTGAGCAGTCTCAGTCTTCTAATGAAGACCTCCCCAACTAGTGACCTGGAACACACATATGTGACAGGATTTGGTGCTGGGTGTGAAGAGATATCTAGCTCCTTAGCCCTCAGAAGATCTACCCAATCTTCCCCTCATCATGGGCAGCCCAAACTGGGATGCTCTGAAGATGTCATTATTTTCCATGCATGACTTGATGTGAAAAGATTTTGGAAGAAGCTCAGTTGAAAAGAAGATAGACTTTTTGCATGAGGAAGGGGTGTTTCCATTGTGACACAAATATCACAGGTGTACTCTCTGCATACTTTTCCCACCCAACCTTAGATTACTCCTAAAGATACTCAGTTGTGCATAGAGGGGAGACTAGGAACCAGAGCAGATTTATTGAATACTTAAGTGTTGTGAAATGGTGGTAAGAATGGCCCCAATCTTTCTTCCATTTGTAGACACTCATTGCTATGGAATTTTGTAGACCTCTCCCACCTCTGTCTCTGGGCTCAGCCATACGACTTACTTTGAGCACTGAGATGTTAACAAACGTGATACAGGGGCTTAGAATGAGGTTGCACATTGGGATTCATTTTGCTCATGCTCTCTGCTACTACCATAAGAAACATGTCTGGGCTAACTTAATGAAAGATGAGGGACGTAAAAAGAGCAGAATAATCACAAGTCATCCCCGTCAAAGCCTTCTTAGATCCCCACCACATACGAGTGATTTCAGCTAAGATCAGTAGAGCCATGTGTCCAGTTTCCCCAGATTAATGAGCAAAATATGCTTGTTGTAGAATGCCACTGAGTTTTGTGGTTGTTTGTTATCAAGCAACAAATAATGAATAGTCTACTGAAGTTTAAGTTTCAGGGTCCCTCACTTGCAAGGCTGCTTTCCAACCCCCTGGAAGAACCTTTAGCTGTTTGTTGAGTTTGGTCAGATGTTTTATAAAATTTGCAAAAATACGGCATTTTAATGACACAGGGTTACAACTGTTGCCTCCTTCCAGTCTTCTTCTCCTCCATAACACTTTAGTCATAGGTGGCATTGTATTGACCTCAGTTATCTTAGGAATGCTACCTAAGTGGAAATTGAGTTGATGCTGAATATAGTTAGGTTAAATGAGATATGGTTATGATGTTTACAGTTGATTCCTTGAATAGGTAGGTTATATTAGCATCCTCCTGTAGGAATATACCTACATCTCACTGTTTTGTCTCACTCAGTATTGCAAGGACAAAGGTTGTAAAAGAATATGAACATATCTTATATCACCCAGTAGCAGAATTACACGAGTAGTAGAAGAACAAGTTTGAAATGTTCAAAGCCAAAAGCTAGACAATGGAAAATTCTTCCTAACATCAGACCCGTAAAATTTAAGCACAGTGGTTCAGCCACTTGTGAAAACTATTTGGCAGAATCTGCTAGAGCAGAATATTTTGCCTCCCCTAGAATCTGGTAATCCCACTCCTAAAAACATAACTAACAGAAATGAGTTCATATGTTTATTAAATGCCATATATGAGAATGTTCTCAGCAGCATTATTTATAGTAGTCTCAAACTGGAAACTGCCCAACATTCATGAATAGTAAAAAAAAAAATTTTTAAATTGTGGTTTATGTGCACATTGGAAAACTCTACAACATAAGAATAAAGCACCTAAACTAAGAGCATGTCAAAAAAATCACTGAAGGAAAGAAAACAAAAACAAAAACGAGTAATACAGGTGTTCCATTTATGTAAAATACAAAAGCAAGTCAACATCTGCTACTCTTTTAGGGATTGTGACTGGAGGCAAGAGGGAGGCTTCTGGGATGCTGATAGTGTTTTATTTCTTTATCTGAATACCTATTTAATGAAAGTATATTCATAAAAGTTCAATGAGCCATATGATATGAGATGGGTACTTTTCAATATGTATGTATTTGCATAAAATATTAGAAAAATCATAAATAGCTAATTTTGCTATAAAGATGAAAACCTTTCCCTTCAGGAATATATCTGATGATGCAGTATACATAATTTTGAATATTATGTATATAAATTATATACTATATATTATTTTTTATGTAAACTCTTAACTGGCATTTATCAGAATTCCTTTTTTTTTAGGGAAGTAGAGTCTGTCACATTTCTACAAATATTGGGTATGGGAAACTGTATGTAAAATTCTACCATATTATTGAATCAAGAACTTCTTAAATTTCTTGTCAACTTTACACTAAATAGTAAAAGCAACAATGATATTATAAAACTCTTAATTTGCCTCTGGAATGAGAATACTGGCAACACACCAGCTAAAGATTGTTGTCAACTCAAAGAATATTTACAAATAGTCACTGTAGGAGAAAACTTGGAATGTCCTTATCTGTTATAGCCATAGATGAGAGAATCTCAATAGAGATTTCCTTTCTCTCAAATTGACAATGTCCCTGAACATCTGGATGACATTACCAATAACAAATTGTGAAACTCAAAGGAACTTTTAAAATGATCAATTCTATAATGCAAACTTTGATCATCTACAGTAGAGAAAAATTAAATTATCTTTCTATAGAATCTTTAGAAAATATTACAAAACCATTGTCTTATAAAAAAGCAATCAAAATGTATAAAACCAAAAAAAAGTAGGTAATAAAACTATTACATGTATATTAGGCAGTTAATTCATAAAATGTTATTCTCTTGATTATGTTATATCTATGGTGTGTACCAGTTTTTAAATTTTATAATTTATTGCAACTTCCATTTTTATTTTAAATAAAAATTGTCTTTTATACCCAAATTGCATTTTTTTTCCCAGAGGACTCCCAAATTATGGAAATTTTGGGTCCCACTGAACCCAGATGCCTATGCTGGGAATACTCTACAGATGTGTGCTCTAATTGCAGGGCTGTCTCCTGCCAGGCAGGTTGCCGTCACTTCCAACCCCCTTCGACCTTCTGACTCCCCCTATGCTGTAACCGTCAGGCCTTCTTTTTTCCTTTCCTACTTCCACTTTCCCGTTTTTCTTTCTTACTTGTAATTTTAGACAGTCCCATTCTGCATCATAATCTGAATTTAAAAGTATGTATGGATACCTCCTTATTGCACTGGTCTTAGCCCAAGAATTTAGATATCTCTCTTCTCGTGTCATTGGACAAAGGTCCATGACGCACCTAACTATATTACAGTCCCGCCTGATTCAACTTGCAGAGCTCTAAATTTCCTCCACCTACAATTGCTTGTCTCTGGCCACTGTCTATACCTTAATATCCCCTTCTGTACTCCCACTTTGTCCTTAATTGCATGTAGCACCTAATGACAAAGGTAAGAAACTGGGAAATGAAGTAAATGCTAATCATACGTGAGCTTGTTTAAGACCATCAGTGCTCTCTGGATGAAAAAATAGCCTCAAGTTGAAATTCTATGAGTAAGGTGGGAGAATGAGCTCCTTCTGTGCTTTTTACCTTTATGCTGAATTTTGGGGGAGACAGAGGACACAAAAATAAGGGTTTTCTCTGGCAGACTGTTTAAAACTACCATCTTCTGAGTTAGAATCACTAACTCAGCATTCACATTTAATTCACTGTGCATAAAAAATGAAAACCACTGACACACACACACACACACACACACATTTTCTATATGGAGTTCAGAAAAAAGTCTCAAGCCACTAAAAGAAGAATTCATTTGCCTGTAATGAAACTGACAGGCAGAAAAAATTTAAAATCAATCTCGTTAAAAGCAGAGCAACACTGATGGTGCCTTCATATTTTCTCCCTCTTCCCACTGCTAGTTTGTTACCAGTGAACACATATCATGCATATTATCCACAAATCTTTCCTCTATTTAAATTTAAAAAAGAAACATCATGTTTTTAATCATTCTATTTGCACTTGGCTGTCAAAATTCACAAAGGCACTTTGATTTCCTTTCATTATTCTCAAAAGAACCAAATGCAGATGAAAGAAAAGAGAGAGAGAATGAAAAGGAGGGCAAATTAAGGGTTAATACACCTTGCTAAATTCAGAGAAATATAAAAAAATGGAGAACTGTGTTTATTCATGGCCTTTTAAAAAAAATCTGTGCTATGCTTCCTTTCCAATAACAATTACCAGAATCATCAGGCATACATACAGGCTTTTGTTCTTTAACTATCTGATTGTTCTTCTATGATTCTTTTTTTTTTTTCTATTTCACAAGCCACAGCTCTTGACATCAGAACCACCCAATCTCTTGACTATGAAAAACAAGTGGGACCATTGCTAAGAACTTCAGAGATGTATCGTTTTAATGCTGTTGGTCAAAATTCTTCTGTTGACAGTTGAGAGAATGCCCATCTAAGGACCATGCAAAGGAAATCAGAAGACTCCTAACAACTTCCAGGTTCTGGGAGTGATATGGCTCTGCAGGGACAGCAGAAACTCATTTGGTCACACAAACTGCAGATCATTAGAACTTCCTCAGTGCATTTTCTAGATTTAGCAAAGAAAAATACAGAATGCCCAGCTAAATTTGAATTTCAGATAAGCAACAATCATTTTTTAATATAAAACCTCTTTTCTGGGAGTGCATCAGAAGGTGATGCATTTCTTTGAATAGATCTGTGGAATGTGGGAAGAGCAGGTGGATGGAAGTAGTATGAGGAGAGATGCATGTGTCTAATACATAATAAGGACATGTGAAAAATTCGTAATTCCCTTTCAGTGTATTTATTCCTGGCAGAATAAAAATATATCTGCAATACCATATTTATCCAAGACTCTTTGGAAATGATTCATTCTGGAAAGCCAAGTTTTTTGTTTGTTTGTTTCTTAATAGCTGAGGTGTTCCGTCTTTAAGCAGTAAGACATTTTACATTTTAAATTCTTTGGATGGAAATCTTTCTTATGTGTATCACACATATATTCCTGCCATTTTAAACAGAAAACATTGCTTTAATTCAACTTCTTTCCATGAAAAGCCAGGGTTATAATTATGAGCAACTATTATTGTAATTGATTTTTATATCTTTAATATTCATGGAAGGATCTGTTGGCTTTTTACCTTTTACCTAAATGTCCCTATTCTGCTCTGAGTTTGAAATTTTCATGTCTGCTTTTGTTATTTTCTATCTTCTCCTGGTCAAGCTATTAACTGTTAGTCTTGCTCTTTTCTAATTTTTCCTAAATTCTATCTCCTTTGGATTTGTTTCTCCTTATTCCCAACATTTAAAAATAAGACACAAAATATTAAACTTACTTTTTGGAACTGTGTGAAATTTAAAAGAGCCCCATATTAAGGTACTAGTGGAGTATCCTGTGAAAAAAAGTACATTAATATCTTTTTAAAAAATGAACACAAGTTATCAAAATAATTGCCAAATAGATATTCTAGTCAAATTGACTGCTAGCTTGTTCCAGGTATGTGTGATTATAATGTGGATACTTATCTATCCACGTTAGATAAGTGAGATTTAATATACTCCCTTTGGATATACAGAGTGTGCCTGAAAAAAATGTCATGAGGGTAAAAAAAAAAATGGAATCAGTACCTGCAAGGTTCAGGGTCAGAGACAGAAAACACTGAGGCCTTCCTGCTGTGACAGAAACAGGGTATGGAGAGATAATCTGGTTTGTCATTCACTAGCTTATATGACCTTGTACTATTCATTTAATCACCTTGTGCCTTAATCTTCTCATTTGTAAAATGATATTGATAATTAATATGACCTTTGGGAAGTGATGAATATTTCTGCTGCTCCCTCATTTTTCTAAACTGGTCATTTAAGCTGCAGTGTCCACTATTTTTCCAGGTGATCCACACCCCATTAGCCTCAATGGAAGGACTTTCTAATTTGATGAAACAGAACCTCAGTTCTTTATAGTCCTGATTTACAAGTGCAGAGTTTTTATGTCTTGAAGATGGTTTCTAAGTTCCACCTGGCACTTTTGTGTTCATTCATGAGGGACCTCTTGAATTCTCTGAAATCACATACTGAGCAAAGGCTGCGGCTGGCACTCCATGTTAGCTTCTATTCTCACTTCTTGCTTCTGCCACTGGTTGGGTAAATGCAGATTCAGACTTTTAGATGATGAGGGTAGGATGGAGAGAGGTTAAGAAGCCCCATTTATGATTCCTAGCTTACATTTCCCAATGGTGCCTCTTACCAGAGAAACCTTGAACCAGGTTCAGTTGGATGTAGTGGGAAGGTGTGTGTGTTATGAGTAATCCTCAGATATTGTCTGGCTATTAGTAAAGTCAACAGTTTGTCTCCTCATTTGGCCAGTGTTATTGTTGCATATAATTTTCTCTACAGCAAACATGGAGGGAGGAGGGCAGAGAAGCAAGAGTCTTACTAAATCCCACCTAGAAATCACATTACTTTTAAAAGATTATGGTGATTGTGTGCTTAAAAAAAAAAAAAACTTGACACACAGTAGGCCCTGAGTTATTTACCTCTCTCTTCCCTCCATAAAGAGAAAAGTGGAGGGACTGATTATAGAAAGATGAAATGGTGAAAGTGGTAAATCACAGTGTTCTACCTAATTGGAAGGCTGAAAAGAATGACTAATGAATGATTATAAAGCCCTTTGGAAAGATAAAGTCTATAGAAATGCAAAATAATAATATCAGTGAAGTAGAGATGTCCATTGAATATAAAAGAGACAGCTTTTATTCCCATACAAATATCTCGGTCACCATCAGCAGCAGTGGAGAAGAAAACAGAAAGAGGAATATGTGACAGTTTAATAGTGTTTTGTTAAAAATGGAACATGTTTTAATAATGTCTGGACTTTCTTTAAGATGAAAAAATGAGCCTGCTAGAATAGCTTCAGAAGTGCCTCTGGCAAAAATCACTGGGTCCCACCCCCAATTTCTTATGCTAATTAAATGGGAAGGGCAAATTTGGCTTATGAGAGGAACAGTGTCGGGAAGCCATGTGCCACTTCACATAGGAGTGGTTTGTAAGTGTCCAGCTCTGAGCAGCTCAGCTTTTCACTCTAGATGCCAGTCTCACTCTAGATCCAAATCTCTGGTTCATCATATTCCTCTTGAGAATGTCCTAGCATTTTAGAAATAAGCTCAACAAATACCACCAGCTTAAGGACTTACATTCAGGAGCCCAGGACAGAGGGAGCGCTTGGCTTTTTCTGTGAATGTTTAAAATCATTCTGAGGCAGCATGGCCCCAAAATTTGGATGATGATAAATGCTATGCAAAAAAAAAAAATAAATAAATAAAATAGTTTCTTGCAGAATAAGTTTGGGAAACATAGGCAAAAAAAAAAAAAAATGATTTAACAGATTGTTTTTAGCTGTAGGAGTTCTTAAAATATTTAATATCTTAATGTGTACTAGGAACTTCCAAAAGATAAAGGTAGTGTGTTCCCCCAATTTTTTGACCATGGAACTGTTTTCTAGGATGTTTAGCAAGACAGACATGAGGCACACTTCGGGAAATACTGTTCTGGGGCCACCTACAGAATTTTCTCTTTGACTGGAGCTTCCTACGGATTTTCTAGAGAGAGCTGAATTCCCAGAAGAGCCAAGAAAGTGAACTTGAGGATTTCATTGAAGTTTGAACAAGCTGTCTAGGTTCCCTTCCAGACATCTTTACTACCAATACATAATTCTCTAAATCTGTCTTATAGTCTGCAGGTTGATGTATACATTTGGGCACTCAAAAGGAAGTCTTTTGAGTTCAACAAGATATATTTAGATTGAGAATCACCAAGTGACCAGCCGATGGTCTATCCTCCTTCACTGAGCCTGAGTTAGGCAGACTTCACTTAGTAGAAGGCTTAAGACATGAGGAGGCATGGTTCTTCCTTCGTTGAAGATTGTAGAAAATCTGCAGTGACATCCACCTCATTAAATAGCTATAAAGGAAGCTTGAGCAAGGCAAGAGAGAAACTTGTATGAAGTTCTCTTTGGCCGCTCTAAGTGCACTTAGAGTGTTGGCTGCAGAGGCTAAGGGACTGCCCCGTAATAGTCATTTGAAGCCATACATCAATACATAAGCTATAAGCAACTCAGATGGCATCACAGTACAAATATAGAAAAATTAGTTCAGTATCTAGAACCCAAAGTAGAAAATTGTGCTGAAATCATGGAAAAGAATAAAAGAAGTCTCATTTTAATATGTTAAACACACACACATATAACTAAGGCAGCCAATCTGAAGCAGAAGCAGATGTATTCAGGGTACAAAGAATAACATTTTTAGCTATCTCGGCTTCCTTTCAAACAGTTTTTCTCAACAGTGAGAGCTTTCTGAGAATTGCATTTATATAGGTACACAGCCTGTGTCTCTGTGACAGCAGGAGTCCTTATTTGCATCAGATTTACTTTAACACCTGTTTGTTTCAGAGGGCACTGCCTTCCTAGGAAACACTCCAGAAAAAAATTACATAAAGGAAAGATGCCTTACTTTAGAAAGAAGAAGCAGAATAGAGCATTCGCAATTCCTATAAATCACTGAGTCTACCTTCCTTGGCGAATAAGAGAAAGGTACTTTTAAAAAATTATTATTAGGAGAGCTGTGATTACCCTTGCATGCATAACTGCCTAATGCCTATTTTTAAACCATGTCCTTGGAACACAATGAGTATTCAATAAAACGTGTAGACCGAACTATTTCAATAACTCAATTCTGCACATTCACTAAATCTTATTTGTCAAATTACCATGAAATCTAAATGTGATGCTCTTTATTCTGTTGATTAGAATGATTTGGTATCTACCTCTATACATAGTCCAAACATCAACTTTGTACAGTCAGCAACAATCTGGAGTTTTAAACATCCTGAGAAGAAGAGATGTCATCTGGGTCCACTTTAAATTGTGCTTAGTATCCACAACAGAATTCTCTAAAAATGTCAAAGGAGTTTATATTTATTCACATTTAATTTCAGAGGTGCAGACCCAGTTTCCAAAATAAAATATGGTCTCCCTGATGACCTTAGGAATGTCCTGCTTTTTTAAGATGTGAAAGGCAGAAAGCAGATGAAGGACTTCTATGTATTATAATCTGTTACTTCCTCACAGTGGTGCTCTAAGCATGATAAATAATTTAGATGTAGCATTACCCTTAACTATTTACTCTTAGGATCTCTATGTCATTGCCAGTCATCCCTAAAATGAATAGATTAGAGAATTTCACTGTGTGGTGACTTTAGAGATGCTATTTCTAAACCCAAATTCTATAGATGAGAAAACTGAAGCAGGACAAGAATAAGAGTTTCATGTAGGCTCAAATTGCTATTTGATATCAGAGCTAGCATTTCCCACAAACTCTCACCCTGAGGTTCAAAGACCAGAGATTTAAGGATCATCCACATTTACTAATTTTCAATATGATGACAGGATGGATGGGTACATGAACAGGTATACACCAAACAGAGAAGTTGGCTGTCCCAAGATTTGAAGTCTTTTGTCTTCAGTATCAAGGGAAGAGCTGAAAGTAAAATAACAATGGAGAACTAGAGAAAAATATTATTCTCTCTTCAGGCACCTTCCTGGGCCCATGGCACTAATACAGTGGATTCTGCATCAAGGTGAAAACAGCTGATTTTGGCTTATGGCTATAGATCCTGTAATCAAAAATGTCCAGTGTATAAACTATTTTCTTATTTATTTAGAAGAATTTTTCTTTGCTAATATTTTTGCCTTTCCCTTGCCAATTTGACGAGGCAAAAATTTCTATTTCTCCCACCCACACATGCTCCCCTCACCCCTCTGTGTTCAACTTTGCTTCAGTCGTGAGTGGCAGGCTCCCTTATACAAGCTTTGTAAAAAGCTGAAGCAGCAGTAGCACATTTAAGGATGCATTCCCTGCTGTTAGCTGCTTGGACAAACCTTTGGAGTCTTCGCCACTAGAAATATTCTGGGGCTGAGAGTCTGGGCTTAAACTGTCAGTAATGGCAGCCAAGAGAAACTTACATAATCGGTGTCTTTTGCCAATTTAGTGGCAAATTACTAGATAGAAAGGCATGTGAGGAAAGCATATGTATAAATACATTTTTCTAGGCTTCAAAGCGTGTCCTTGGCTGCCTTAGCTTTGCATTCTATTTACTTGGGTTACACTTACACCTTTGATGTGGATGCCTCCCAAATGATGTTTCAAGGCCTGGTCTCTCCGTTGAGCTATAAATACCCATTTCCGACTATCTTCTACACATATTAACCAGGAGGTCACATCAGCATTTCAAAAGCAATGCATCACAACTAAACTTTTCATTTTTGTTTTCACAAACCAGTTTATCCCTTTCTTTTTCTGTTTCAACGTACAGCATCTAAATCCATTCAGTAAGCTAAATTAGTATATTGTTAGATCATGCTAGATTTTCAGTTTCCATAATATCAACATTCAATTAATTACCAAATAAAATCTAAATAAAATCTTCTAAATATATTTATCTCCAATTCATCTTCCTTTCTCCATTACCCTGGTCTTAGTTTGACACATTATCTAAAATTAATTCCTGGGCATATACACAATATCATACCTAATGAATGAAGAATATGAATTCTCCTCAATACATATGAATTATTTACAAAAATTGACCACACTTAGGAATTAAAAAGCAAGTGTCAATAAACTTAAGCACTGTCAACTACAGATCACAATCTCTTGTCAAATGCAATTAAATTTAATGGCATTAATTAAATTTAATTTAATTGGTAACAAAATTTAACCACACCCCTTAAAAAAAAAGCTCTGTCCATTTAGAAATTATAAAATACTTAAGGATAACAGTGTAAATCATAACAAAATAAGAATGAACAATAATAAAACTACCACAAACCAACTCCTGTGGGTTCCAGTTAAAGCAGTTTTTAGATGGTAATCTGTAACATTGTGTTTATGTGATAAAGAAATAAACAACTAAGATTAATGAGCTTAACATATATTTTTAGAAGTTACAAAAAGAGCAACTTAATAAACTCATAGAAACTAGGAAGGAAATAATACAGATAATAGCCTAAATTATTAGAACAAGAAACAACAGGACAAAAATAGAAAAGTGCAACAAAACTTAAAAGTTTGTTCTTTAAAAAGATTGAAAATGATTAATTTTCTTTCAAGAGACAAATAAATAAATATTAGAAATAAAGTAGATATTACTACAGATGCTAGTCAAAATTTGATGTCACTATAGATTAAAAATATAAGAAAAATACATGTCTTCAGTATTATTTATTGGGAAATTAGAAAAATTTATGTCAAGTCCTTAACAAATTTAAATGAAAATTTTGAATTCCTAAAATAATGAACAAAACTGATTCAGAAATTAACTGGAAGTTTTAATCTTCCCATGAAGAACACACTAGGCTCAGATAAAATTGTAAAAATATTCTACTTTATTTAGAAAAAAAATTAATAAATTCAATCCAATTTTACCATACTAGTCATGCATATATAAACAAAGGAAATACTCTAAAGTTAATTTTAAGAAGCTAGCAAAACTGTGAATTTATTTTCTAATCTGTGTCCTAGTCTCCTCTCTAAGTTTTCCCAGGTTCATCTTTTACTCTCTGCGTGACTTTTCCAAAATGTAAATGTGCCCAGACAGTCCCTCTGGGGCACTCAGTGCTCCCTCACTACCACCAAGATAAACAGTCAACTCTCCTTCCTCTAGTATTCTGCCTCCTCATTCATCTCTTCTCTTGCCTGCCTTTTCAACCTGTCATTCAGCACTCACCATGCGTCATCAGTGCTCTCTGCCAAAGATACATGCTTTTCACTTCTCTGCTGCTTTACTCAGACACTCTCTAGCTTCATATTCTTGTGTTTCAAAACTAGATTTAGTTGGTCCCAACTTTAGATCCCTAGATAATTTTTGTGCATCTTCTTCACAGCATCTGTCCCACCATATTAAATTCTGCTTACTATAAGAATTTGTCTTTTGCATCACAACATGAATTCCTTGAGGGAGTTTATTTGTGGGTCTTCAGAGATTAGCACATGGTGGGTATGGGCAAATCATGGATAAAATGTTTTTTTGTATAGCTTGTCCAGTAACTTATTTATCAAGTAGAATCTTATTTCTGTGGGAAAAACACATTCCAAGGTAAAGAAAACAAAAATATACTTTTGGAATATGACCCATTTGAAGGTTAGATCTGTTTCTACTAGCTATGAAGTTTCTCAAAAGTTTGAGGTGTGGGGGAGATAGTAAAAGCATCATCTTTCTCTCCTGGGTACTTCAAAAAAAACAAGAAGCTTACAGTTGTTATAATATGAGATACTGATTATATTGGGAAGTATTCTTATTGGGAAGTATACATGGCATCCTGAAAAAAAGGTCAATGTTTTACTTTCCTCCCTGCTGGGTTTCATTTCATAATACAGAGCTATCATTACAAGCTTCTAAAATATACCTGTTCGGTTTCTCATCTATGAACAACATTACACTGATTTCAATTAAATTCCAAAAGAGATACCCCAGGGTCCTTCTTAGAATTTTTAATATTTGGCCTTTAATATAATTTGATCTTTTGCTATTGAGTCAGTAACACAGAAAAAGGCTTTGAGAGTTATTAAAGTCACAGGCTATGCATCTGTACAGGGCATTCTTGAGAACATGTGCTGCAGAAAATACAGCCTTACATAGAGAAGTCACGTATTTACAACACGTTGGAGGCCCAGGATGAGAACCCAGCAGAACCATGCCAAGATGTTCATTCTTCTCAGCTGCATTGGAACTTGCTGTTTCCAAAGCAAGAGGAGGTTTCATCATGGCTGCCCCTCAGTAGCATCTCCCATGCAAGGGTATCAAGAATTCAAAAGCCTATAAAACATTTATCAGTGGGCACTGGGAGTGGGAAAACACCAAACATTCCTGTTTTGCACAATACTGTGGAGGTCAGCAAGGCCTGGTATTCCCAGGTAATGAGGTTATGGCAGAACTGGAAATAGAAAACACAACTTTTGTCATTCAGTCTGTTAATGTGACCCCTGGACACTGGAAACAGGTGATGGAACCTTGTGGAAAACAATTAGAGTTCCCATTCAGACTATAGGCCTTTGCCAGTGTCAAAGAGAAGAAAGAGCTGATGAGGTCACCAGCCCAGGGAATTTCTCTGTGTGGCTCCTTCCTTCAGGATTATGTCAGAAACGCATTCAGTGATGGAGTTCTGCCGTTTGTAACATGTGTCAACTTTGTCTTTGGGAGCAAAGATAACTAAGTAAAGCTATTTTTATTTACTTCATTTCATCTATCTGAGACCAACATTTATTAAGCATAGTACTGAGATTACACTTGATTTCCCCTCAGTTTTCTTTTATTGTTTTTGTGTGTAAATACTGGGGAAAATAATGTTGCTCTGGAGAGTAAATGACTTAAATGAATCAGATGTTGTCTGGGTGTAGTTACTGCTCCGAGACCAACTTTATTATTAGCTGTTATCATAGTTATTGCAACATGTAGCTATCTGCAGAGTAAACTTCAAAGAGCAGGCCTTCCACAGCTCTGTAATCCAAAAGGGAGGTAGCATGGAAGAGCAGAAGCAGCATTAACTTTGGAATTCCATTTCTCTCTCCTACTAGATACATATTCAGGAGCAAGTAACTTCAACCATCAAGGCCTTAATTTATTTATTTGTAAAGTAAAGCTAATAGCTTTATTTGTTGAAGGCTTTAAATAAATTACTAATAAACGAAGAGTCTGGCACATGGCAGGTATGCGTTGTATTTCAAGTCCTGTTCCTTATTTTGGACATGATTTTCCAAGAAAGCTCAGAGATAAGATATGGTCCAATTATCAGATATTACATATTAAAGTGAATTAAAGAAAGTTAATGATACCTTTGCTAGTGTGAATTCAAAGAATGAGCAAAATAACTTTTGGGTCTTATTTGAATTTTTAGTCAGGTCCTATATGGAAAAACTCAAGTTAAGCGGTAAACAATAATCCTAGTAATTTAATGTTAGCACCAAATCAGAATATCATAAACTTCCTCTCCTTCAAAAACTGCTCCAGTGGGTTGGTTTCCCATCTCCATCTTGTACTGTTAAACAACTCCAACACACCAAATGCTATTTGTAACAGTCAACATCAAGTCTTATTGCTTGTTTCCAACAAGGAACTTTAATCTAGTTCCTGTTTAATTTCTGATTGGCTCCAATCTTCATTCCTGATCTTACATATACTTCTTCTGACTTTACGCTCTCCCTCAAGCTCACTGCAGTGTGCCTTCCTAGTCAGACCTGCCTCACTCTACATGAAAGAAGATTCACTTAGGAACAGTAAAATAGCAAAAGGTAGTCTCCAGATCATTGAGAACTGCCTTGTTAGTATAATATAAATCCAAAAGTAAGAAGTTTTTCAATGAAATAATTTAGCTTGTAATCAAAGTGAAATCATAGATTTTTATCCGAAGCATTTTTTTTTTCTGAAAAAAAAAAAAGAAGAAAAAAAAAAGTCATATGTACCAGGTACTGATGAGTAAGATATGACAGTGTTTGGAGTTGGTTACTCAAAGCCTTCTTATCCTGAAGATCACTGTGACGCTTCTTGGGCAATTTCCAGTCAGACAACACAGGCTTGTCTCATGTCACAACTGATTTCAACTACCTATAGATAAATTTTTAATGTTAAAAGAGTGTTAGCAACCTACACTTATTTAATTCATGGGGAAATTTGAGGCCAGCATATGAAATCCTGGTGTCTAACCAAATGGAAGATAACTTTCTTTATATTTTTTTTAGGAAAAACATCACCTAATTAAAAACCTACCCCCAAACATCAAATTGAATGCCTTTAGTTCACTACATACTTTATAAGATTATGGCGTACCAAGTTTCTTCAACTATAGACTTCATTTTTATGTTGCTACTATCTTGCGAACATGAAATCTTTCGTATAGTCTCTCTGTCTCAGAATAAAACATCACAGATGGCCAGATTTACAAAATCCTGAGTAAAGAAACCTTCCTTGGTATTTAACAAAGTGGAGAATGAGGTGGACTTTGTTCAGATCCTCCATAAGCCTGATTTTGCAATTGCTCATAGCAACTATGAATTTTCAGATATGCAGCCTCTGATATTATATACAACTTATTACTACTGTGACTAGAGCACAAAAGAGGAATGTAAAAGGACAAGAGGTAGCATTATTACTGATTGCTATTAATATTATACCATTTTTAGTGCAAAAGGAATAATTTTTGGATCATCTTAGATGGAATTTGCAGAAAATAAATCTACATCAGAGCCTTTATAGCTTCCTTTCTGAAGTCCTCTCTATCCTGTCTTCATGTTCAGCATACCTAGATGATCAGCCTTGCACCGGGGACCAAATCCCTCTTACCCTCAGTCAAGAGTGACATAAGGTGCTCAACTTGAAAAATCTGTAAGTGAATGATTCAAGTGTCAGATACTCAGGAGGTGTTTATTTTTGTTCCCTTGTTATAGTCATCCACATAGCTTACATTAGTACTTGTCTTTTCTTCAGCAGCAATATAAGATTCTCACCCTCATCCTCACCCTCAATAAATACACACCTTGGCTTGGAAACTCTTATTCCTAGGTCTTGGCTCTCTCTGTAGGTTTCTATTTCTGAATTTTTTCAAAACAAGAAATGCATCTCTCTATATTTGATTTTTGGAAGATAGTGCCACAAGGAGAAAACTTAAAATGTTCTAAATAGCTAAAGAGATACGGTTTGCATTCCAACAATTTTGGATGGAGAGTAGAAAGAGATTAGTCAAAATAAATATACTTTAATGAGAAGTTTGTGTTGTTAGAAATGAGGCAATTTTGCCCTAGTCTAGATTGTTCTACATAAATTTATAGTACTTGTTTCACTTTTTTAAAAAGCCAAATATATTTATCCTACTGTTTCTAATATGTTTAGATTGGTTATTTTTTCTTCTTAAGCCATATCTAAATCCTGGATACAGTGTGCTCATATCAGTGTTTGTCTTAATAATAAAAATACTTTTCAGGTTACAGAAACATTTTTTCTCTTGCTTGATTCTTAAAATAATTCTTGGAAGAAAGTAAAAGAAAACCAACCCCCCCCTCAAAACAAACCCCACAATTTTTATTATTCACAGTGTACAGAGGAGGGGACACTCAGTGAAATTAAGTAAAATGTCTAATGTCACATGGCAAAAAAAAAATGTGGAATCCAGGTATTTCTCTATATTCTCTCTTCTTTCCACTCAGCACTACTCAAAATTTTCAGTCAAGTACATTGGGAAACAGAATAGTACAAACTCTTATTCCTAGGGGTCTGCATGATAGTTTCGAAAGTCTATTGCAAATGTGAAAAGTCTTTCATGTTTCACATTTTATAAAAAATTCAGGCAAAATTTATATTCTCTCCAAAACATGTTGGTGTGCATTTTAATGTAAGCAGTGCCTCCTCTACCTTTTCCACTCTCCCATCTGATTTTTTAATTAAATTGTTTTATTTGAGGTAATTATGAATTCACATGTAATTGTAAGAAATAATGCAGAAATCCCTATCAACATTTTATCTAGTTTCCCCAGTGGTAAAACTACAGCATAATATCACATCTAGGATATTGACCTTGATACAGTTAAGATATGGAATATTCCCATCACTACGAGGATCCCTCAGGTTGCTCTGCTATAGCCACAATACTGCCCTCCTATCCCTAACCTTTTCTTAACCCTGGAAACCACTAAGATATTTTTTGTTTCTATAATTTTGGCCTTTTAAGAGTGTTATATCAATGAAATTATAGAGCACATACCCCCTTTAGTATTGATGTTTTTCACTCAGTGTAAGACACTGGAGAATCACCCAGGTTGCCACCTGTATCAAAGTTTATTCCTTTTTATTGCTGAGTAGTATTCCATGACACAGATATACCACAGTTTAACTATTCACCCACTGAAGGACATCTGAGTAGTTTCTGGGTTTTAGTATTATAAGTAAAGTTTCTGTAAACATTTTAGTATAGGTTCTGGTGTGTACATAATATTTCATTTATCTGAGATAAATGTCCAAGGATACAATCACTGGAGCATATCATAGTTGTACATTTAATTTCTAAAGAAAACACCAACCTTTTTTTTCCAGAGTGGCTATAACATTTTTCATTCGCACCAGCAATGTATGAACAATTCAGTTTCTCCACATCCTCTTTATTGTTTTATAATATACAATTTTTTAATTTTAGCTGTTTTAATAGGTGTGTGGTGATAATTGTGACTTTGATTAGCATTTCCCTAATAGTTGATGAAGTTGAATATCTTTTCATGCTTCTTTGCCATCTACATATCCTCTTCAGTAAAATGTCTGTTCATTTCCTTGATCTATTTTCTAATTGAGTTCTTTTTATTTGTTTGTTTGATTTTGCTTATTTGTTTATTATTTACTCTTGAGTATTGAGAGTCCTTTATATTCTAGATAACGGTCCTTTATCAAATAAGTAATTTATCCTACTTTCTAATTTGTCTTTTCATCCTTTTCATGGGGCCTTTTGCAGAGCTGAAGTATTTAAATTTGATAAAATTCAATTTATTGATGTTTTTTTTTTTTATGGATCGTGCTTTTAGTGTCAAGTCTAAGAGCATCAAGCCTAGCCCTTAGATCATAAATATCTTTTTTTCTTAATGTTTTATAGTTTTACAGTTGACATTTAAGTCTGTGATCAGTTTTGAGTTAATTTTCATATAAGGTGTTTGACTTAGGTTGATGTTGTTTTTCTTTTTGCCTGGAGATGTCCAACTGCTACAGTGCCATTTGTCCCATTTGTCTAACACCAATTTAGCTGTGGATGTATGTGAGGTGCTATTACTGCTGGGTATGTATGGAAGCCCACACTCCATGTGGACTTCACTAAAATGCAGGGAGTGGGATAGGGGTTCATTATTGGCCAGTGGGGGGAAAATCTCATTTCCCTCCTTGGCTTTCTCTGATACCACCCTGTCAGGGGTATTGAGTCACATGAGTGTATACGTCTAGGCTCTGAACTTGACCTCTGTTGGCATGACTGGGGTTAGAGCCAGTTATTTATTTATTTATTTTTCTGTGGTATTAGGCTAGGGTAGAGTGGTTGTTGTCTAAAAGTTTCATCTTGCTATTTTGCCACTTTCTTGGTCCTCTGATTAGATAGAGCAGACTATTGTTGGGGTTTCTTTTGTCTATGTCCATTGGCATGTCTGGGTTGCCAGCTTCTTTAATTCTAAGTCTGGGATATGTTAAACAAAGAAGCAGAAAATAAAATCAAACAAAAATGACCGGGAAAATTATGGCAATGTTTTTCCTCATATCTCCAAGTCTTGACCTAGTCTGACAATTCTCTCCAACTTTTAGAGTCTTCGTTTTATATGTAATATGTAGGTTTTTATAATTGCATTTTTCTGAAATAATAGAAATAAATATGTCTACTCCATATTTATAGAAGTAGATGTCCTCTAATTTGATTTTTAAGTAAAATTTGATGGTCTAGGAAATATGTCATGTTTTTTTCTGGCAAGCAAGCTGTATTATTTTAATATGCTCTTCAAAGTTCATAGCACAAAGCAATAGGGAGGACAGATGCTTCAATAAATTACTTGATTTTCATGTGGATGATGAAAAAAAAAGAAAAACTGATCTTTATAAGTCGTGTGATCTGCCTACTCAATGACTTCTAGGAGAGAGAACATAATTGATATCTTTCTCTAAATTCATATTCTTCTGGACTTATTGCAACTTGTTTTCTAGTGTTTCCTCTTCATCCCACTCAATTACACCATCAACTCACCTCGCTGTATGACAAAGCCACATCCTTACTGACTTGCAGGCTTCTGTCAGTCTATAAAAACTTATCGAATGCCCCCAGGGGCAGAGACTTGTGCTGGATATTTAGCAGGCTAGCAGAAGCTGATGTCTCTTTGGCCTTCAGCCTTCAAGGACTGTGAGATGGCTGAAGGGTACACGGGGGTTTTATGTTTTCAAAAAATTGTCTTGGAAATGTCTTTCTTCAAGAAAATTCTTTTGAAGCTGGGTCTGAGTATCATCTTAAGAAAAGGAATAAAAAAGAGAATTCCCATGTCCACTGTTAAGGAATCTTTGTTTGACATGGAAGTGGAAGAGAGAGTAATGTGTCATCTATGTGGGCTCTGCCACAAAATATTAGTTTTTTGATGAGATTTTTCCATAAGGACAGGATCTGTGTCTTCTTCATTTAGGTCTCCTAGCATGGTTTCTGGCTGAAAGTAAAGGCTAAAAATCCATCTATGTCACATTGAGCAACAATCATGTGTAAACCCCATGTGGACCTTGAGAAAAAAAGGTCTAAGAAACTAAACTCCACAACCCCTAAAGCATGATTAAACATTTAAATTGGTATAGCCAGTATAAAAACCAGAATAGAGGTTCCTCAAAAAACTAAAAATTGATCTACTATATGATCCAGCAATCCCTCTATTGGGTGTTAACCCTAAAGACTTAAAAACTCATATCCGAAAAGATATTTGCACATTGATGTTTATAGCAGCATTATTCACAGTGGCCAGGACATGGAAGCAACCGAAGTGTCCTATGATAGATAATTGAATAGAGAAGCTGTGATACATATATACAACGGGATATTAGTCATGAGAAGAAATGAAATACTACCATTTGTGACAACATGGACGGACCTTAAGATAAACATGCTAAGTGAAATAAGCCAGACAGAAAAGTTGAAAATCACATGATAACACTTATATGTGGAATATAACCTAAAAGCAATTAATGAACAGGACAAACAAACAGAGACTTATGGACATGAACAATAGACTGTTGGTTACCAGAGGGTAGGGGGAAGGCGGAAGGGGGAGAGGAGAGGTAGATAGGGTATAGGGGGTCAAATATGTGGCGACAGAAAGAAATCTAACTATGGGAAGTGAACACACAGTTTATATATATATATGCCTTACTGTTAAAACTATACAGCTGAAACTTATAGAATTTTGTTAACCAATGTCACCATAAAAAAATAAAAACATTTCAAAAATAGAAAGAAAGAAAGAAAGAAAGAAAGAAAGAAAGAAAGGAAGGAAGGAAGGAAGGAAGGAAGGAAGGAAGGAAGGAAGGAAGGAAGGAAGAAAGAAAGAAAGAAAGAAAGAAAGAAAGAAAGAAAGAAAGAAAGAAAGAAAGAAAGAAAAAAAAAACAGAGACAGAAGACAAACCAAAAAATTTCAAAAGATCACTGTGACTGTGTAAGCTCTACAAATATAACAGAGTGGTTTAAAAGAAGTGAAGGCCCTCCAAAGGCATATAAGATTCAGAAAATTGACAATAATTCTTATTAAGAAAAAAATTATTTATGATATTTATTAAAGACAGAAAGGTTGACTTTATTAAAGGCCATTGAGACAGGTGTAGGAACCACTGCAGTGGAACTTTGCATGAGGGAAAGAGATTAGGCTCAACTCTGAACAAAACAAGGAAAAGTGGGGACAGGGTAGGGGATGAGCAGATGTAAAATGACTAGGAGGTAAGAAGGGATTCTGGCTTAACAGGATTCTTGCTGAAGACAGGCCAGGGTGATATGACATCACTTAGGGAATGGAGGAGGTTGAGGAACATGATCTACCAAAGGTGATCAGATATTGAGGGTCAGGGAGTCTGACTAAACTGATTTAGCAGGATTCTTGCTAAAATTGGACAATGGAGAGATGAACATGGAAGTCCAAAACTCAGGGCTTTGTCAAAAAAAGAGCTCAGAACTTGAGCAAACCTGGGTCAAGGAGAGAATCTTTGTTGCTTTCTTCTTGAGTGAACTTTAGTCAGGCTCCTCTGAGTCATCTTCTCATCTAGGCCCTAACCTTGGACTCTGTGGTTGCTGACCCCCTGCCTCAATCTTGACTATGAATCCTGACTTGTTTTGGTTGCATTCAGAGTTGTGCTTGATCTTTCTCCCCTATTGGAGTAGTCCCAATATCTATTGTAAGAGCTCTGAATCAAGTCCTCCTTAACATTTTAACAAGTGTTAGAATAATTTTTTCTTTAACACAATCTAAATCAAGGGAAGGACTAGAGAGGCTGCTTCTTTTCTCCTTCTCTCTCTTATTATGCTTCTATTATCTCTAAGTTAGAAAAACTGAAGAGATCAGCATCTCTCTTAGAAGCAGACAGATCTGCTCATTGCTATCTCCGGATCTATTCTTCTTAGCTGCATTTCTCAGAAAACCTGATGTATTGTGTCAGGAGAAATGAAACACTAAATGCTCTCAGACACATAGATTTTAGAAGCTTCTTCATTCTTCTTTACCTTTTTGGATTCTTTTTAACTATTGCGAAGTTGGAACTGGGAAGTACATTTTTATACCTAAAACGCCTGTATCCTGGGATAGACTTCAAAGGGGATGAGAGAACAATCTCCTTGAAAGGGGTGGGATGGGGAGGGGTGTGGAAAGTATGGGCTGTTTACTTCTTTTATTTACTGGGAAGCCTGAATCAGTGAGAGGCTAGTGCCTTGCTGTGATATAGAAACTGTTTGAAAAGGGTTGTCCTCTTACCTTTTCCTCACTGTTATATAAATTAAGCTAGAATTGGGACACCCAAGAATTGCTGCACAATTTCATTCACTTTGGTTTTCTTCAACTGTGACCAAACACCTGAGTGAAAGTTTGACATCCGAACTTGGCTGAGACAACTCCTATGCTATTAAATATGGCTAACTCAGCTCCTCTATATTGGGCAATGTCTTGTTGACAACCGAAGTGATACATTTAGAAGTGGAAAATGAGATGGGGTTTCTCCAGTGTCTGCTTGCTTAGTTGTAAGAGGTTTTGCAGATTACAGACTTTTGCTGCAATAAAAGACCTTTGAGATCAACTAGGTCAACTCTTCCCTTATTTTATAAATGAGGAAAATAAATTTTAGAAGGTGAAACAATATGCCTTAAATAACCCAGCTAATTAATGGCTGGGGTGGATCCTGGTTTCTTCCAGCTTTTTCTTCTCTATCATTGTATACAACACTCCTGAGTTCACCTTGTTGCAGCCTTTAAATATTGGTCTTGGGAAATGATCTGGGGATAATAACCTTTTACTAGATATGAACCCTAGAATATTTTGCTAACTCTAGTCCAGAAGGGAGGGTGGTCAACATACAAGCCACCAGAAATGCCTTGGGAAGACTACTCTGTTTATCATTTGGCAGAGTATAAAAGAGATTTTTTAAAACTTTATAGATGAATAAAACACATCTGAAATGTTGAACATTAAAGCTTAAGGTCTAACACCAATCATCCGACAAAGAAATAGATGGAAACAGATACAGAAGGCTACAGAGGATGCTTAGGGAGATGCCTCCCACTTGCCGTTTCTTTTCAAAGCCCACTGCTTAATCAGCTGGGGTGTGAACTATAAAGGATGCAGAATACAGCTCAGTAGCCAAGAGAAAAAGTAAACAGATGTTTACACAATGGAATACAAAAGCCCAAACATCTGAAATGTATCATAAGCAAGCAGAAATTTAACTTTCTGTAATGTTTATCAAATATCACCTCTTCCCCTCAAGTTTAAATCCATCATCTCATTTGACAGATAATTGTTCAATACAGCTCAGGTCACGTGCATGAAGAACATTCATTCATTTATAATATTGGTGTATAAGATGTATCAAACTAAGAAAAAAATCTCTGTAGTGTTTAATGGTAGTTTCTTTCACCTTATCTTATGCTATTTTTTTTACATGTGTTTTTCCTTCCCTCTTCCGCGATTTGTGAAGATATAATTGACACATAACACCGTTAAAGGCATACATTGTGATGATTTGATACAAGTATATATTGTGAAATGATTACCACAATAAATTTAGTTAACACATCCTTCATCTCACGTAATTATCATTTTGTTGTTATAGTTATGGTGAGAACATTGAAGATACACTCTCTTAGCAACTTTCATTCTCATACTAATTTCTCCAATTCACTTTTATTCATTCATCCCTTTAAAATTCAACTTTTGAGGCACTTTTGTTGATAGTAGGTGCTTGAAAACATGTCTAGGATGAGAAAATGGATGAATGTAATTTCATTTATTTCTCATGATAACACTGATTGAATAAATACGATTCTCATATTGTGGATGGGAAAGCTAAAGCTCTGAGATTGTAAGTCACTTGCCCAAGGTCAGAAACCACATCCAAATCTGTCATCAAAGCATCATACACATTAGATGTATGCCGTTATATTTCTGGAGATATGGGGAGGATAAGAATAGAAAATACAGAGATAGAAAAGAAGTTGCAATATTCTCCTTATAAAGATTATCTTCATTTTTCTATGAATGAGATCCCCAACATACATGTTATTAAAAACTGTAAGTTAGAGACCCATAGTTCTGCAAAATATCGGAGTAAAGGAACAAGGGCCTCTGCTAATGATTTCCTGAAATTTGCCTCAGGCTTGCAGCTGGGAAGAAGGAAATGATTGCATCCCAAAGCACACAGTAACTTACTGTGGATGATTTCAGACATTTGCTAGGTTAGGAAACTTAAAAGAAAAATAAAATATTAAGGTGAGTATTGAACTAGGACATTAAAAAATGTTCAATAGCCTTAGGCATTCCCTGAACACTCACTTCTATACTTCTAACTTGAAACCAACTCTTTGGTTCCACCACTTTAGCTGATTGTTTATTACTTTACTTTGCTCAGAAATTGTTGCTGCCCTCTGAAACAAAATGTTTCAGTCCAGGGATCACAGAACTTCTGTAGCAATAGGACTAGTTTTTCAGTGATTTCTTCTTTATCACTTTTCTAGAGGTAGCTCCCAAAGGTATTGTTATTACCACCTTCTCCTCCTGCTGATACTTCTAAAACATCTTTCCATTTATTTTTCTAATCCACAAAAACTGTATATTTTTCACATTCTCTGATCCATTTATTCCATTCCTTCTTATTCTACCAAATACTCTTTTAAGCTACTTAACACCTATTTAAGTTCATCATTACTACTAGATACATGAAAGTTTGCTTTGGATAAGAATAGTATCCCTGGTAGAAAGAAGGGTTCATTTTGTGTCTACTGAATATTCAAAATGGAATGGAACTTTCTTCACTTTTCCTATTTTTACAATTTGCCTGAAAAATTATGAAATGCTTTATTTACTTTAAGTACAGTACATTAACCTTGCAAGTATACTAATGACTGAAAATCTGTTGCCTCAGCAACTTCCCTGAATGTAAAAATTATCTGTTCATCAGAAAGATTTTAATTATATATTATTGTTTCCTTAAAGCACCCCCAATTCCAAATTGAGATAGTCTTCAACATGCAAGCACTGTTTAGTGAAAGCTGCACCTGGGGCCAATAAGCGATGTTCATGTTCAATGGCCCATTTCTATCTTCCGACCTCTCCATCTTCTAATCGTTCGGGTCAGTGGTCATTGACTCTTAGCATGGGACAGAGAAATAGTTTTATAATTCAAGAGCCATTTAAGATCCCAAGTCTATTGGTGAATTCTTATGTAGAGAGATTACTTGCACAGGTCTAGAATAAAATCATTTTATCCCAAGCAATGCAAAAGTTAAGAATTATTCTCCTGGCCATAGTTTAAGAAAAAAAACTGCCAAGTGAAATAAAATGCTTAAAGATTTCTCCCGCAGCTGAAAAATGAATGATGTTATCTGGTATGACATTACATGCTCCTTCAGTAAAAGAGATCCAGATTCAATCATTTAAGCAACATTTTATGAGGTCATGATAATCCCTTAGAATAGCCTGCTAAATTTTGAGGTAAGAGGTGGGTTTTTTATTTTTTCTCTGGTCCAGACTCCTACCTATATCAGTCTCCCACTGGCACAGCCATGATGAAAGACATAGGTATGGCACCACAGTCAGCTCCATTATTCTGGCCCTGACTGTGGCTTTGGCTGGGTGATGATGAACTGCTGCTTTCAATGGCTGCTTTGCTGAGTAAATTCTCAGATGGCTTTATTTTTAGATTAGGGACAAGATTTGAAAAGACAAAACTTTGTTTCTATTTCCTTGGTGTTTATAGCTCAAAGAGATGGGGGTGGGGAGTACCCTTAACTGCCTTGAAAGTAATTTGAAATGAGTTAAATTTGACCAGATTAGATAATAGCTACCAATTATTTAGTGCTTTCTCCTTGCCAACCCTTGTGCTAAATTCCCTACTTTATTAAATCTCATAACCTTAACACGATCTACACTGTCTGCCAGGGTAGGTGAAGACAAGTGAATTATCTGCTCTAGAAAAGTTGATACCTCCCTACTATCTGTAGGACAGACCATACAGCACTTGAAAAATTCTGCTTCCTTTCCCTGTCTCCCAGTGTCCTGCTGGACACTGGTTGTCAATAAGACATTCTAAATTTAGCTTCCTGAATCTAGAAATTAAATGCCACCACAATCCATTCAGAGTCCTATTTCTATACACCTAGGTTTGTTTAGCCCTGAGGGAAAAGTTGCAGGTGACCTTCCTTTCTTGTGCTTACTAGACCCAAAAATATATGTAGGTAAAGTAGCTCGACCAGACTGGCTGAAAAAGAATATAACTGTCTGATGGCAGGCCAGAGTTCTGAGGGCCAACACTTTGTTCTACAGAGTTGTTTTGGGTTGGGTATGCATGTGAAGTGTGCGTGAATGTGAGTGTGAATTCTAGAGGGTTGTTTTGGGGTGTACATCTGTACATGGTATATAGCTCTGAAAGAGTGTGAATGGGGTGACTGAGATGTGAATAATTAACCTCTCTTTTGTTTACTTCTTTCTTTTCTGCATCTAAACTTGCTATAAATGAGGTTTGGTTATTTTTTTCAAATACTCAATTTCTACAGAAACCCCAGATTGCAAGAGAGAGGCTTTGATATAGATTTAAGTTGGTGAATTCTCTGGATCGGTCAAATATGGAATTAAAAAAAAAAATTAAGTGTACTATAATCATTTATCCCTGAAAAACTCTTTCTTTCACATATATGTTACTTACAATGTTCAATCTATATTAGAACCTATATCCATCTATCTATCATCTATCTATCTAATCATTATCATCTATCATCTATCTATCTAATCTATCTACATCATCTGTCAATCATCTATCAATTTAACTATCATCTATCTATCATCTATCTCTATCGTCATTCTATCTAATCTTAGAGAGTTTGCTTCAACCTGAAGATCCAAGATTCAATGATTCTTGAAAAATGCAAACTCCTTTGCAATGTATAAGAGGTGTTTTATAACATACTTCTTTAAACTCATTTTAGGGAAAGGGAAGAGAATAGCATAGAGGTCTAAAGCATGCTGAAGACTAACTGGTTTTAGATCCCAACTTTATCACTTGTGAGATGTGAGACCTGGAAAAATTTTGTCCTGTGACTGGCTTATTTCACTTAGCATAATGTCTTCTAGTATCAACTATACTACAGCATATACCAGGATTTTTTTTATGGCTGAATAATATTCCATTGCAGGTATCATATTTTCATATTTATCTTTATCCATTTTTCTTTATCATATTTTCATATTTTCTTTATCCATTCACCAATTGACATTTACACTGTTTATACCTCTTGTCTACTATACATATTGCTACAATGAACATGGAAGTGCAAATATCTCTGAGAGACCTTGGTTTTAATTATTTTGGATAAATACTCAGAAATGGGATTACTGGATCATATTGTAGTTCTATTTTTAATTTTTTAAAGAAATATCCATACTATTTTCTATAGTTTTACACCATTTTATAGCACTACTAACACTGCACAAGTGTTCTAATTTCTCCATGTCCTCTCTAACACTTGTTATTTTCTGTTTTGTTTTGTTTATAGTACTCATCATAATAGGTGTAAGGTGATACCTCATTTTAGTTTTGATTTGCATTTTTCTGACAATTAAAGATGTTGAGCATCTTTTCATGTCTTGTTCATTTGTATGTCTTTGGAGATATGTCCATATTTAATTGGATTATTTGTGTTTTTTTATTTTTTGTTTTTTTGCTATTTAGTTCAGGCTTCTTACATTTTGTAAGATTTGTTTTGTGATCTAACATGTGATCTATCCTGGTGCACATGAAAAGAATGTATATTCTGCTTCTCTTGGGTGAAGTGTTCTAGATACATCCATTAGGTAATTTGTCTGTCATGTTCAGCTCTTCTGTTTCCCTAATGATCTCTGGTCTGGATGTTTTATCTATTATTGAAAGTGGGGTATTGAAATCCCCTCCTGTTATTGTGTTGCTGTCTATTTCTCCATTCACTTTACCAATGTTTGCTTCATATATTTGGGTGCTCTAATGTTGGGTGCTTATGTGTTTATAATTATTATATCTTCTTGGTGAATTGACCATTTTTCAGTATATGATGTTCTTTGCTTCTTTTGTCAGTTCTTTATTTAAAGTTTATTTTTTCAGATGTAAGTATAGCTACCCCTGCTCTCTTTAGGTTACCATTTACAAAAAAAAAAAAAAAAGTCTTTCTATCCTTTTACTTTCAACATATGTGTGTATTTAACTCTAAAGTGAGTCTCTCATAGACTCCTAGTTGGATATTGCTTTTCTTATCCATTCAGCCACTCTGTGAATTTTGATCAAAGAGTTTAATCCATTTACATTTACAGTAATAATTTATAGGAAAAAACTTTTTCCATTTTTAAATTGTTTTGTCTTGTCACTTTTTGTCCCTCTTTTATTCTCTTGCTGTCTTCATTTGTGTTAATCATTGACTTTTTTTTGTAGTGATATGCTTTGATTCCTTTCTCATTTTATTTTGTGTATTTCTATAAGTATTTTCTTTGTGGTTATCATGGGGCTTACATAAAACTTCTTACAGTTACAACAAACTGTTTTAATTGAAAATAATTTAACTTTAATTGCATATAAATCCTCTACACTTTTGCTTCTCCTCCTCTACGCACACTTTATATTATTGTATCACACATTATATCTTTTATATTACGTATTCATTAATTTTTTAGTTATATTTATATTTTATACCTTTGCCTTTTAACTTTTATCTCAGAAGTAAAAGTCATTTATACATCACCATTACAGCATTATAATATTATATATTTATCCAAACATTTACCTTTACCAGCAAACTTTTACTTTTGTGTACTTCTGTGTTCTTGTTTGGCATCCTTTCATTTCAACTCAAAAAACTCCCTTTAGCATTTCTCATAAGTTTAGTCATGATGTACTCTTTCAGGTTTTGTTTTTCTGGTAAAGTCTATTTCTCTTTCTTCTTTGAATGGTAGTTTTGCTAGACAAAATATTCTTGGTTGACATTTTTTTCCTTTCAGTACTTTGAATATATCACCCCATTTCCTTTTGTCCCGTAGATTTATGTTAAGATTTGCTTATAGTCTTATGGGGGTTCCCTTGTACACAACAAGTTGCTTTTCTTTTGCTGCTTTCAAAATTCCCTCTTTGTCTATGAATTTTGGCAATTGGATTGTAATATGTCTTGCTGTAGATTGTATTTTTTAGTTCTCCCTAGGTAAAATTTTTTAGGTTTATTGAATTTAGATATCTATTTCCTTCCCAAGACTTGGAAAATTTTCAGCCATTATTTCTTTAAATAAATGTTCTGTTTCTTTTTCTTTTCTTCTTCTGGGATTCTTTCAGTGGATATATTGGCCTGTTTTATGGTACCCTACAAGTCTCTCAAATCTCTTCTTTTTATTTCTTACTTTTCTTTTTTTGTTCCACTGATTAATTTCAAATGACATATCTTTGAGTTTGCTGATTCTTTCTCTTGTTGATCAAGTCTTCTATTTCATCCCTTCAGTGAATCTTTCAGTTCAATTATTCTTCAGCTCCAAAATTTCTGCTTATTTCTTTTTTATAATTTCTATCTCTTTGTTGATATTCTCACCTTGTTCATGCATTGTTTCATTGAGCCTGTAAAACAACTTTGTGGTTGTTATATTGAATTATTTGCCAGGTAATTAATATATCTCCATTTCTTTAGGATTAACTTTCTGGAGATATATTGTGTTCTTTTCTTTGGTACACATTTCCCTGCTTTTTTGTTTATCTCAGAACTTTGTATTGAGAGCTGCACATTTGAAAAAACATCTACCTCTTCTAGTCCTTAAGGGAAGACCCTTACCTATTAGCCCGACTAGAGACTATAGGGGCCTCTGAAGCCTGTTTTTGGGAGGATGCCACTTTCTGCGTTTGTGCATTCAATTTTTCAGAGAAGAATCTTGGTTTCTTTCCCAGGAGCTCATAATCTTTTGTTTCCTCTGGTGTTTGTCTGTGCTACTGAAAATCCTCTAATTCTATATTAGCAAGTTGTCCTGTTCTCCCTTGTTTTCAGTGCCACCAAAAATCCAAAGTTATCTCATTTCCCATCAGTGCTCAGAGTCAGGAGAGGAATATAATAGTCTCATGAGTAGCTCTCCCAAAAGTTGGAAGTCTGAACATACACTCCACTTCTCTTCTGCTCTTCTAAAGAAGAAGCTTCTAGATATGTGCCTTATTCCAATCATAATGAACTGTGCCAGCCACAGCAAGCCACCAGTCATCCGCCATGCTCTTTGTTTTCACTTGCTCCAGTCATCCAAACTATGTCTGTTCCGCCAGCATTCTAGGTGAAACGAGAAAGAAAACTCCCTCCAGCAAAAAGCCGGAACATTGGATACACACACCCATCTTCTCATTTTTTTGAGGGGAAAGTTACAGGGTGGTGCGTTCTTTCCCAGTACTGAGCTGTGTCAACCTGGGGAAAGGGCTGATGCAGGTAAAGTGATATTGCTCTTCTTAGTTGTTTCAATGAAAGTATTCATGGCTCTGTGAGCACCTGGAATATTGAAACTTATTAACTGAATTATGAAATTCTAGGAAAGGTGTTTTGGTCAATATATCATTGTTAAATTGGCATTTCTATGGGTCAACAAGGGCTGGGACTTCTTATTCCAATGTCTGCTGACATCAATCCTGTATAAATCTTAACTGAGATAATCTGTGAAGTGCTAGACATATTATCTGTTATAGAGTATATGCTCAATGTAGCTCATTGGCTATTCGTTCTATTACAATTGTGTTCTTGTAATTTACTGAAAATTTATACTGTTCCTGAACACAGCATGCTTCCATGTCTTATATTGTTTCTTCCATCTGAAAGGTCTTTCCTTCCTTTTCCACTCAGTGAACTACTTGGCTTTCTAAAAGAAGCCTGAATGTCATGTTCATTGGTGACTCACCAGAGAAAAACTTCCTTTTCTAAAGTATTCATAGCACTTTAAAAAAAAAATTTCCATCAAAATTCATATCACATTGTATTATAATAGGTTTTTAGTATTATCTGTTTCCAAACTTCTTTAAGAGAGGGGTTTTACCTAAATTGATCTGTGTTTCTATTGATGACAACTGTCTTCTGTTTTTCATCTAGTTTCAAGAAGGTAACTCACAGGAGGTGATTATTAAATGTTTACCTATTGAATTGTAGAGGGTAGCCATATTGCCTTCTCTGAATATTTAGAAACCTAATTTAGCTTCACATTAGAAAGATATAATAAAGTTTTGTTTTTGTCTAATTTGAATTTTTTTGGCTTTGACTAAAATTCTCAGGCATAATAAAACATCAATGAACTTATCCTGTGTGGCTTTAGAACAGTGAATGTATAAGCATGGCAGAGACAAAGGCAAAATTAAATGGGACCTTACAAATTGCCCAAACATTGCCCTCTCATTTATTAGAAGGGAGAAACAGCTTATCTAAAGTCACTTAGCCTTTTAGGAAGAGTGAAAATATTATCTATTTTGAGTTTGGGGGATTTAAAAGATTATTTCATTCAATATTACCTAGGCTGATGAAGTAGGATACAATTATTTTTATTATCCTGTAGAGTTCTTTATTGGGTCTCTTAGAAAGGCACTCTAGAGAAATATAATACCCTATTAGAAAATGTTAGGAATTATGCATAAATAAATGTTGGGTCAAATTGATGTTAGAAACCCATTTTATTTAGTCTTTGTAACCAGAATCCTTCTAAAACAGAAGTCCTCAACCTTTTTGGCACCAGGGATTGGTTTTATGGAAGACAATTTTCCACAGACTAGAGGGCCAATGGGTAATGGTTTCAGGATGATTCAGACACATTACATTTATCATGTACTTTATATCTATTATTATAACATTGTAAAATGTAATAAAATAATTATACAACTCATCATAATGCAGAATCAGTGGGAACCCTGAGCTTGTTTTCTTGCAACTTGATGATCCCATCTTGGAGGTGATGGAAGACAGTGACACGCGAAGTGTGTAGTCTGATTCTGGTCTACTCTGTAATCTCATAGTTTTGGTTGCTGCTACTACAGAAACTCTGCTTCACAAAAATAGGATGTTAGAAATATAAGCAGACTTTTAAAAAAATTATTTCTTAAGTTTTATGGTGATATTTGTTAACAAAATCCAGTAAAATTCAGGGGTACAATATAACAGTAAACTGGAAGCAGACTTTTCAATGCTTTTGTGGCAATCTCATGATATTCTGCTTTGATTTTAATCCAGAATGTATGGAGATTTTAAGTTGTTTCAAACATACTGTTAAGGCCACTGTCATTTACAATCTCAAGCAGTTGATACTCTTCTAGAACAAAGTCTATTCACCTGGTTTATTCACAAATGGGTCGCAGATCCATTCCTTGCCATAATTCCAGTTTGGCTGTGAATGCAGTCACTTTATCTCCTGACTCAAACATAGTTTTCCTTCTCCCCTGAAGTGACAGATTGAATTGGGTAAGCAGGTTGAATATGTCACATAAATAAGCAAGTTTTGTGGCCTCTTCTGTGTCACTTAAATGTAATGTCAGTGGTAATTATTTTTCTAAAAGAAATCTCTGGATTAGCTCTCCTAACTCAAAAATTCTGGCTAGTGATCTACCTTTAGAAAGCCATCTCACTTCTGTGTATCAGAGAAGTAATGTGTACTCTGCATCCATCTCCTCACAGAGCTGCTTGAAGAGATTTGAGTTAAGGGCATGTACTCTGATATGGTTGATAATTTTAATCACATCCTGCAAAACATTGTTAAGTTCAGCAGACAGTTTTTGATTGACCAGCATTTTTCTATGGATGACACAGTGCGCAGACTCATATTCAGAAACGACCTTTTTGACCGGAGTAGTGAAACCAGAAAGCCGTCCAGTCAAGGCTGCTACTCCATCTGTGCATATACTGACACAAAATGACCAATTCGGTTTTCCTGATATCTAATCATTCAAAGACTTGAATAGTTCTGCAGCTTTGGTGTTAGTTAGCAACAAAAGTGCACATAACATATCCTCATGCACATCTTCCTAAAAAATATATTTCACAAAAACAAACATTGTTGCCTTATTGTCAACACTGAACTCATCAGCATGGATTGCATTTCATGGTGACTCATCAATCCTCTCAAACAATCGTGCCTCATTATCCTCTGCTATTTTATCAATTCATCTATTTATGGTGCTAGCCAGAAAAAGAATACATGCCACCTTTTGAAGTTGCAGCTTCTCCTAAAAGTTCATGACAAATATCCTTAGCAGCAAGCAGGATCAATTCTTTACCAAAAGTAAAGGGCTTCTTAGCTTTAGCAATGTGGTTAGCCACTAAAAATGAGCCTCTCGGTGCAGGCACATTTGATGAAGTGGTGGCCTTTGATAATTGCTTCTGTTCTTCATGTTCTAATTTTTTTTTCTTTTGAAAAACTCTAAAGGCCTGTCTTTTAATGCCCGGTACTTGGTCTGCATGTGGTGAAGCAGTTTTGAAGGTTTCATGGCTTCAATTGATAGGTGGTTGCCACATATTATGCAAAGCAGGCTTGGAGAATGTGAATCACCTGTCGCAATGAACCTGTAATTTAAGTAAGACTCTTGGTATTTTCTTTTAAATGCAGCTTTTTTTCTGTTGGCAGTCTTAGAGTCTTCTGCTACCTCATCATCTTTCCCCATTTTCAAAGAAGCTCCCCAGTGACATTTTCTTTTCACTCATTTTGGCTAGGGTTAGCTTGTGGGCTTACCAAAACTGTGACTAAGACAAGTGTGCAGTGTGAGAAAGAGTTATGGATAGAAGAGGTAAATAAAATATTGGGCAGGCCACGTGCAGACTAAAGTAAGTGTTGGATTCTGACTCAAAGCTTGCCACCAGATGCAGCTTAATTGTTACTTGCCACTCTCTCACTGATAGTTTTGATATGAGTGCAAGCAATTGATTTATTATGGTCTCTGTGCAGTCAAACCTTTCTGCTAATGTTAACCTGTTTTTGCAGCCGCTCCTCAGCACAAGCATCTCTGCCTCAGCTCCACCTCAGATCATCAGGCATTAGACTCTCATAAGGAGCATGCAACCTGATCCCTCACATGTGTAGTTCACAAGAGGGTTTGTATTCCTGTGAGAATCTAATGCCTGATGATCTGAGGTGGAGCTGAGATGATGATGCTAGTGCTAGGCAGTGGCTACAAAAACAGAAGCTCCACTGCTGCTCACCTCCTGTTTGTGGCCTGATTCCTAATGGTTTTAGACCTCTGTTCTAAAATAAAGTTTTACTTTTTTTCTATTAGTACTGTACTTCACTTAGCCCTTTGTGTGGGTTCTACATTTCAGGTCCTGTTACGGCCTTTCTCTTGCCATAATCCTCCTTGTAAAATAAAGAATTCATGGTACCAATGGGACATGCCCTGTCAGAGTCTACCTCACAACCTTGTAGACCATACCCTAGTTTAAGAAACCCCCATATCTCCTGCACAAATAGCAAATAGCTCCTACTTGGCTCCTAGGCTCTGGCTGGGCTTCTTCCCAGTCCATTCGTTGGAGGGTAGGCTATTTCCCAGGTATGTGTATTCCTAGGCCCAGGGGGTAGATGAGGAATAACTATTTATGGAGAAAGTTTATGGAGCTTGAACACATGGGCCAAGTTGTCCACACATGTGTTCAGAAAACTACATGTGATATGAGATAAAGCTAAGTGTGGAAAGAAAAGGCGGATGGGCTACAAGCCAGGATCCAGGATTCAGCTTTCACCACCACCACATTCTGGCACAAAATCCTGAGGTATTTGAGAATTTTAATCTAAACTTGGTTCTATGATATTTTAAAATAATTTTATAAGTTTAGAGATTAGAATTTATTTTAAAACTTGATTTGTAGCTTTAAAATATATATTTATTAGGATACAGGTCTCCATTTGTACTTTTGCTCTAGGTCTGGGTATGCCTGCCTCGGTAAATATTAAGGATCATGAAACAAGACTAGATTTGTTTTAATAATTTTAACTTGTATAACGATATAGATCAAAGAACTTGCAAACAGTTTTTGGAGTCTAGCTAATATAAACTGACCCTGAACCATACCTTAAAAGTTCTTAATTAAGATCTCAATTTTGCTTATATATTTAAAGTTTCACTTTTTATTCTAAAAGTGAATGCCACTAATTGAGTATTTCAGTTAATTGGGTCAATTAACATTTTTCTAAATAATATTATTTATGAATGAATAGTAGATGTTGACAGGTATAGTGCAGGAAAACAGAAAGAGAAGAGGCTAAATTGTGGGGGTTTTATAAGCCCCCCCTCCAAAAAAGAGGCATGCAACTATGCTATTTGAGGAGAATGTTAGGTCTAAAGGGCAAAATGGTGAAAGAGAATTAAATAACATAAATGTTAAATACATAACATACAAAGAAAGTGGAGTGCGATCAAAACGCATACTACAGTGCATCAAAAAGAAGAACAAAAGAATTTGTTGAACTGTTGTGTAAAATGTAGGAGAAAATGTGGAAAAGAGGTACCTGGAGATGAGCAGATGCTTCCTTCATGATCATGGGCAACGCTGTGTTACTTCTGGGAACCACATTTAAAAAGAAATGTGGGCACCTGGAGCATGTCTAGATGAGAGTGACGGGGATAGTAAAGGGTCTGACATCTCTTATATAGAGAGATCAAGGGGACTCAGTATAAATAGTGCTATCTTCAAATAGCTGAAGGAGTGCCACATGCAAGTGCAATTAAATTTCACTGTAATCCCATAGGCCTTAAGGGCAAATGACAGGAAAGTCACAGGGAGATGGGTTTTGAATGAACTTTTGCACAAGCTTCTAGCATTGACAGCTCACCTACACAGTTTCATGAGCTCAGAGAGAACATTTGCTGTGTTCATACTGGGTCACTAGTATAGTCATTCTTAAACCTGGCTGGACATCTCGTAGAGCCTTTTGAAAAAATAGGCATACTTAGCTCCATCACCAGAGATTTGGATTTAGAAGGTCTTACAGGAGAATGCTCCTCTGGAGTCCTGAGCTATTCCATAGGGGTGCTGATGTGCATCAAGAGTCAAGAACTATTGTCCTACTGTGAAATATAAGGCCTGGTGCATGCTAAGACAATTTCTTAGCTCTGGACCTTTGTACTTGGCTCTTCTTTCTGCCTATTCTTGAGGCTTCTAAAAGCTTTGCTCCCTCACTCAGATCTAAAATAGGCCCATTTCCCCATCCCTTCTCTTTGCCTTCTTTCTCTTCTTTGTACTTATTCCTTAGATAAAATTCTGTTTACCTGTTTATTGGTCTCTTTTCACTGGCATGCAAGTTTCAATGAGGAGAGTGACTTTGTCTTATTCTTTTCTGCATGTTCATTTCTTAAAACAAAACCTGGAAACTATAAATACTCAACAAATATTTGTTAAATTAATGCATAGATAAATATATAAATGAGTATTTATTCATTGGTTAACAGTTTGACTGACAGATTAATGGCAGCCCCATTTAAAGGGAAGATGTTCAAGCAGAGGTTGGCCAACCACATCTTTTAAAGGCAGTATGGGAGAAATCATGAGTTTTATAGAAGGTTAATCTCAAAGTTTTTTCCCAGGCACAAAGGTTAGATAGAGGATGGTGAAAAAGAGGACTAGCATAAAAGGCAGCAGAACTAAGAAGGAACTAGAGAGCACTGAAGTGAAACAGCTTGCTGGGAAGCTGGCTATGGCAGCTGACTTGCTGAAATATTCACCACACTTTGGAATAACAGATGTGCATTGAGGGATCTGTGTGAACATTTATAATCTGCTGCTTTCTATGCCTTTTTACTCCTACCTGCCTCCCATACATAACAGCTCACTGCCTGACCATGAATTCCCAGAAAGCCCTTCTTCTTCTTGCCCAAAGAGAGGATTAGCCCCACCCCACTTAACCATGTTCATATATTATTTCATTCCTGAAGAAAAGAATCTGCATTCCTCTTTCCCTTAACTCTCTGTCCCCCTCAATTCACTCCACTGCTACTCTTGCCCTTGCTTACTCTACTTCTGTCATACTGGCCTTCCTGCTCTTTAAACACAGCAGGCACGCCCCCACCTCCAGGATTTGCACCAGCTGTACTTGGACTGGGAAGATATTCCTCCACAAGGCCATTTGACTTCTTCCGTCTCCTGCTTCAAGTCTTTGCTCAAATCTCACCTTTTCAATGATTCTGACTTTAACAACCCACTTTAAAACAACAACCTTGCCCTCTTCACATATCCTGAAACCATTATCCTGCTCCACATTCTTCATTGCTTCATGTACTTGCTACTTAACAATATGCTTTTAAATTTTATTTATTATGTCTAATTGGTTATTCAACTTCTTATAACACCTCCTCATACGAGAGTGCTTGTGAGGGCAGTGAAAAATTTTTATTTTGTTTGAAATTGTATTCTTTATGAACAGAAAAGTACCTAGCATATAGTACCTATTCAATAAATATTTATTTATCAATAAATATTTATCTATTGATTGAATGAATGTTACATTCAAATTAAATAAATCCAGGAAATGGTTCACTAAACAAGTCTCATTTCAGTGAAAGAATTCGGGAATCCTTGGTCCTTTTGGCTTTAGAGTCCACCTTGCATTTACATTTGCTTCTTTTCTTCAATGATTATTTTATTCAAAAAGCATTTATTTAATACCCCCATACAAAGAACTCCTCACTGGGCCCTTGAAGGAGGCAAAAGCAAAAGGAGACAGTTCTAAATAGCTCACAATGCAGATATGAAGAGAACACATTGATGAAAATGTCCCCTGTCCAAAGATTGTTATGAAAAAGGCTTATATCACATTTCCTTTGCTAACATGTAAATGTGAGAAATGTAATAGCTTTAATTCCTTAATGGAAATCAGGGATTTAGGGGAAAATAAGGAGCTGCCTTTAAAATATTAAGTGAATATTGTGAATTGCTGGAATTGTTTTATAGGATTTGTTGATTATATCCAAGTGAGATGACCCTTGTCAAGAAAGACAGAGTACAGCTGAGTGATTGGTGGGAAACGACAGGGGGTTATGGGGACTGTTCTTGAGTAGGGTGCAAATAGGAGAAAATTGAGGGATAGAAGAGCATGGATCCAGAATATTCAGGAAACCTGACACCAGCATACAGAAATTACACTCTATAGCCATACATCTCAGGTCATAAGCCAGTAAAAGAAAAATGGAGAAAAAAAGGAGAATCCTAAGGTAATGTTAAGATATTTTCATTTGAGATTTTGAGGGCAGATGAGGTATACAGAGGTAAGGATTTACATGGGAGAAGACTAGTGTCATGAATGTTGGGATGTTGATGTGCCTTCTGTTACTTGTATGACTTATGATTTATTATGCAGTTTTCTTTTATATCTGTGTTAGTATACTATAGGAAGGTAAACAGAGCTACTTAGGTACCTTTTAGCTGTAATAATATTCAATGAGAGTCTGTGGATGATTAATGTGAACCCTGAATTTAACTAAATAAAGAGGTTTTCCTAGACCCTATCAAGAAAGCATTTTAATTTTCTAGTGTACCAAATGGAGAAGTAAAGACAATTGATTAACTTAGAAATGGAGAGTAGAAAGTATGGCAGAGTAGTAAAAAATAATAATTAAAACAAAACAAAACAAAACAAAAAAACAAACCCTTAATACTGAAAGGAAAAGAGGAAAAGTCTGGAGGACAGATAGGAAAGATCTATAAGGACTGGTGAGAATAATAAATTTGGGCTCACATGGGAGTCTACTTATGACATTATCTCAAATCTCAGGCCTTAATCCTCAAATAGGTGGTATTTGATCAAACTGTATGTTCTTCATAGAAGTTAAATAAGTGAAAATATGAAAAAAAAATCCCCTCTTTTAGTTTCTTGGTGGTGGCCCTAAAGAGAAAAAAAAAATCTAGATCTACTGAGAAGGTAGGTGAAAACACACTTCATAGGGAGTCAAAGATTTTGGTGTTTTGCAGAACTTAGTCATTAACCAGTTGTGTAATCTCAGCTAAATTTCACCTGCTGTCTAGGTGATTATAAATTCCTTCCCTATTAAAAAAGGCTATGAAATTCTGAATTTGTTTTATAAAAAAAAAATCATGTCAAGAAGGCAGGTAAAAAGTCCCTCCTGCAATATACAAGGCTCTGTTCTATGACTTGGTAGTAAAAACACTACTCAGTAGGAAAGGTAGCAAGCTTTAAGGTAACTTGAAAGGACCAAGTGGTTTTCTTCCACTCTTGCACTCTGTAGTTCCTTGAAATTCTACTCTTGATTTCAGTTTTTTTGTGATTAAGTATATTTTTATTTCAGTGGTCATTCTTTAAAACACTAGCATTCCAGGAAGGAACAGCACCTGGCATATAACAGGTATACACAATACATGTTTACATAGCAGAACTATATGTTTACCAGATTATTTATTGAGTAATGTGTAAAATAGGTCTTGTGAAGTATTGGGACCTATGCATACAAAATTTAGAATGAAGAAAGGTTAATTATATAATTAACTACATAACAAGTGGCTTGGGTGTGACTCCAGCCCCAGGTTCACCCATTTTTTTAAGTTTTGTCTAATGCGTGTTGAATTAAGAAGAAACTTCATTCAAATTACAGATTTATGAGAATCTTAATGCAGCCTTTTAACCTTGTGACTTTACAACTAAAAGCAAGAATAAACACCTAATAAGCATTTATTATGGGTCAGACTCAGTTAGTTGCTTTGTTTTCACTTGTTATTTGAGCACCTCCTCTAGGAGAGATTTTGAATAATCCCAGAGTAATGATATGGCTATTATGTGGCTAATTTGCTACCAGAAAAAAGAAAAAAGTTTTCTTAGGTAGGACTGTTTCCTAGCTGGTACATTTCTAGATAGATCAAATTGGAAAATTCAGTCTACAGTAAATAAAAGGAGAGAAAATCCATTCCAAAAAAAATGGCACCAGAACTTACTATCTTTACTTCTTAATTTTGTATCACTGAACAGCCCACAAACCTTAGAAATATTTTGGTTTGAATAGCTTTAAGATATAGCAAAGTATTTTAATGGTGGCTTAGATGCTAACCTGTGCATTTTCCACTTTGAAAGATGAGAGGAGATTAACAGTGACCTCTGGTTTGGGATGTTTCTCTCCATAAACATCCAGATACCATAGGGCTTTTCCTGGCTTGTTTTGGGGAGGTCATTAGGTTTTCCATGTCTGGATACAAGAGATGAGGATGTGTACCTGAAAATCTTAGTGACATATTCTGTTGCATTTTATTTTATTTTTAATTTGTTGCTATTACATTTTATAAAGACAGGACCAAAAAGTTAAATAAATTCATTGAAAAGAAATAGTCTTAAATAGAAGTGAGTCCTAGGTTCTTTAATGAACACTTCTGTTCTTGAAGAAAATGCGATAAGGTCAATGTTGACTGCAGATGAAGAGCAATCCAGTTGGGTGTTTATTCTAAATATATCACTGCTGGTATCCCTTGGCAGCATTGCACTTCCTCCTTTCATCTGGAATTTCCCACCAGATGGGGAGAGAGCTCATTACTAACCAGGAGGGGAGAACTGATGCTAACACCCACAGCAGTAGTTCACTCAACCCTTCATTACCCTCCCTTCTGTCCAAACTCCTAGCAGCCTCTGGTGAAGATCATGGCCATCACATGTTGCAAATCCCAGGGCCCCTCACACTTCACTTTTCATGGAGGTCATGACTAAGCCAAGCAAAACTTTCTTTGCCTGCCCCTTGTTGAGTGACCTGCTTCCTCAGCAGCATGATTTCTCTAATGAGATTGTTTTACAAAGAGAAAAACAAAATCAAGTGTCAGGGGGTTAGATCAAAGTGATTCTTATGCTCTGAGGCACAGGGTCAGACTGCAAGTATAAATGAGCTTTTGGACCAGAGAAGGTCCTGTTGAGAGCACACTCCCCACCCCAATATTTCTCCTTTTTCCTCATCATGGCACACCTTTAAAACTGTGGAAAGTATCTCCCATGCAAATACTTGAATTGATTCATAGAATATCTAATATATAGCTATTGTTTTGAGGACTGAGCTTATCCTACACACATTCCTATATCAGTCATCATTACCTTACTTAATAATGATCCCATTAGGTAGAAATGATTTTTACTCCAAGATTATTAAAAAAAACTGAGACTCAGAAATGTTGAGTAACTTGCACCAAAACTGAGTGCTACTAAGTAACAGAGCAGAGATTTTAACCCAGTTTTACCTGTCTCCAAAATTTATGAGCTCAAACCTTAAGACACAGCAAGTAGTACATACTTAGCACTGAACTGGGCAATGTGAGGCATTCAAAGATGAACCAGGTTGTGGCTGTGAACAGTTTACAATGTAATGTTTGAGACAGACATGAACCTAAATTACATAAAGATAATATATGGAAGAATGTAAAAATTATTTACTACAACAGGGGTACTAAGTACCTAGTGGTACTTTGTTACCACTAAGGTGTCAGTAAGATGATAATAAAATAGCTATCATTTGTGAAATTATGTTCAATCTGATGATAATTTATAAGGAAGAAACTATGATTATTCCCATATCATAGATAATGAAACTGTGACTTACCTTAAATCACCAAGGAAATTTAAGAAACAGAATTTGGGCCTGGGTTCTCTGACTACAGTACTCACACTCTTCTATGTAATTCTAAATGACTGATAGTAAATAATAAAAAAAAATTATATAGGAATTGTAACTTTAGCTGGGCATTAATGTATACTTTTTTTATAGGAAAAATTTTTTCGGAGGAGATGGGTTCAGATCATTCTAGGCAGTAGGAAAATGTATGCAGAGGCTCATGTATGGAATAACACAGCAAGGTATATTCCAGACACATTGAACAGTCAATTATGAACAGAGAAGAGAGACAGTTCATCACTAAAGCTAAACTCTACATAAATGACTACTTTGTTCTTGTTTTACACATATAGTACAACTTATACATAAGAAAAAAATCGAGCTGTCAATTTGGAGAAAATTATAATATGTGGAATGGTATTTTAGATCATCTTTAGTTATTCTATTTTATCAATTCTTAGTCTTTTTTAACTGGTAGTCATTTTGAAAAATTACATCTATCTCAGACTTCATTTACTAAAGAAATATTCATTCAATTAAAAATGTTTTCTGATTATTAAGGATGTGTAAGTCCCTGAATAAATAAGAGAGCAATGGCCAAAGAATACATATGAAATGTAAAAAGATACAATTCAATTCAAATAAAGAGATAAAGCACTGGCACAAATAACTCTCTATGCTGAACAGCAGGCACATGATGCAGATAGAGGTGACATGGCTGTTAGAGGAAGAAAGTGAAACTGAAATGGCCCCTGATCAACTGATAATCATTCAAGGAAAGAAAGAGAAAAAAAAGTGGGGGAATTGGAGTGAGCAAAAAGAGAGGTAGCAGTGAAAGATGACTGGAGCACAGAACTCACAAAAGGGAGTGTTCTAAGTCAAGGTAAGTATGAGGAGGCTTTGCCATGGCCATGCATACCAAGCTGAGTTTCGATTCTACAAGGATGGCAGTGGGAAACCGCTGAGGGTTGTTCATGGTGTAGTGAAAGCAGCAGATCATCAGAATATTAGAAAATTTGACTCGGCAGTAGTAATTTGAAATGGTTTAGCGTTCAAGAGACTGGTAGTGGGAAAGACCAGTTGGGATGCTACAGCTCTTGCTCAGGTAAGAGACAATGAAAGTTACAAAATGTAAAGGATGGAATTGGTTGAAAGAAATTACAGAGAGACAATCAACAAGCTTTATGAATGATTAAATTTAGGAACAAAAGAGGAAAAGGAATCAAGATGAGTAGATGAGTAGAGAAAGATTTATTAACATTAAGAGAAACTAGTTATGAAAAGAAAGATCTACTAGTCATGTTGAAATTGAGGCATCAGTAAAACATGCAAATAAAATGATTAGCAGGCAGGGAAATTCAGGTTTACAGTTCAGAACAGCTTGCTTTTAAGATCTGGTCTATACTGGCATAAGAGAAACCTTGAAGGAGTGAGTAGAGCAAGATCAATGACAGAAAATGAGAAATATCTCTATAGCCAGGTAACAAAGAGATGAGCAGCCATCTAGAGAGTTAGCAGAAACTTGGTAAAATGTTATGAGACAAGGAGAGGAGAGTTGACAGTACTGAAAGCTGTAATGTCATTAATGAAGATGTTAATAACTTTCTGGGGTGGAAACACTAGAGTGCTTGGACAGAAGTCAGCAAGTATGGGCCAAGGAAGCAAAGGTGATAAATGAAATTCGTTCTTTTTACAATATTGGCACTGAGAAGTAAAAGAAAGATAGAGCACTGGCTTGAGGTACCAGCAGTGTTCAAGGAAAGTTTTTATAATGAAAAACATAATTCTAGCAATGTCTTTTGGATATGGTCTTGAAATTCAAAAATTCAAATTTATTTACTCTAAAATGTTTACACCAAACGTTTTCCTCAAATGTATAATGTATACATTGTTTTAAAGGTGTTACTGAACTGGACTTTGAGAATTGAATGCTGTATTACGTGAGATAGATGTACTTGATAAGCTAATGATTTGAGCAGACAGAGTATGTGTTTTGCCATTAAGTCAGACAATTTATTTTCTTTTCTTTACAGATTACTAATACCTGGTTGCACCTCCATATGGAGGTCTTGTGTAGGTAATGATCCTGGGTGTGTCATTGTGTCACTGTGCAGCCTGGGGCAAACTAACTGGCTTGTATGAGTCTCTACATCATTTTCTAAAAATAAAGATTACAGACTTGATGATCTCTTAGATTCCACCTAGAAAATGAAATATAACTTCCTTCCTTGCTCCAGCTGTATTTTGCGGAGGATTCTGAACATATTATACACACATTATGTGTAGAAATAGAAACTTGGTCAAACTTTAAAAAAAGTTACAAAAACTGAGCACTTAATTATTTATTTGGAAATAAAGGCAACACACAAATGATGTTAAACACCCAAAAATTCACCAATGGGGGAAAAAATAAAGAATGACACTTCCTGGAATGTTAAATATAATTCTTGAAAAAGAAAAGAAAAGAAAAGAAAAGAAAAGAAAAGAAAAGAAAAGGGTAATTTGATAAATAAAATATGAAAGTATAATTTTTTATGTGTCTGAGAAGGGTTTTTTTTTTATTTGATTTAACGAATAAGATTCCTTATAGTAGTCTTTTAACCTATAATCATTTTGCCAGATACTCGAAAGTCTCTTCAGCTGTATCCTATTTGGGAAGTGGAAAAGAGGGAAGAATGCAAGAAAGGAAGTAAAATTCATTCAACACAGGCAATTTTGTACCATACTCAGTTTCAGATGGAAGAAAAGTCTTAATTGAAGGATGATGGATAAACTGGAGGAATAAGAGGCCCTAAGAGATGACTTCTCCACTTTCTGAGAAAATGGTGTGGGGTAAAGTGCCTTCTGAAAAAATCAAGTGGAAAGAACCATAGGCAATGGCAAACCGCAATCTTGCTTTAATGGTCCTTGGGGAGACAGTGGACAGAACATGTATGCTATAGTCGATATGCTGCTGGTCCCAGCAGAAGGAAAGTCCATTAGACATAGGTGGTGCTGAGGTCCAAATCTTTGTGTCTCACCCACCACCATTCATATGCTGAATTCTAACCCCCAAGATGATGGTATTTAGAGGTGGGAAACTTTGGGAGGTGATTAGGTCATGAATCTGACTTAATCAATTTAATTAGTGTCATTTTAGAAAGGCCCTAGAGCTCTCTGAGTTCTGATATAGATGGTGGAGGAGGTAACATCTGTGCTTGCCTCCTCTCATGACCACATCAAAATTACAACTAAACTATAGAACAAGAACCATTGACAATCACCTGAAGTCTAGTTAAACAGAAGTCCTGTAACTAGGATATACAGAAGAAGCCATGGTGAGAGTGGTAGAAAGGGCAGAGATGCAAAACAGGCTGGTTCCTAGCCCACACGTGGCAGTTAAAAATCGGGAGGGTTATCTCAGTTGTGCTGCAGAGGTTCTCCCTGAAGAGTGAGGAGTCCCAGACCCATACCAGGCTCCCTGGCCTGGGTTCCCAGAGTTTGGAAGACAAGTCCCCATGACTTTTGGCTGTGAAAACCAGTAAAAAACGTGGTTGAGTGAGACAAAAGACTGCTGGAGTACCAGGCACTCCTCTTAAAAGGCCCATGCACAGGTGTACTTGCTGATGGACTTGCTTGCTTTGAGCTCCAGTGCTGGAGGAGCAGCTTAAAGGAAACCAGGGACATGCAGGGAGGAAATGAGTTGTCTGGCTGCAGTGCAAGGGCTGGAGAGGCAGCTTTCTCCCAGACAAAAGTGCTGGCAGAGGCCATTACTCCTCTGTTAAGATCTCCTCCTACCTAGACTGCACATGCAAATGGGCACCATAGCTGAGTCTCCATCAACCTGGCGAACACCATTTGCCCTATCCTGGTGACTCTCTGAGATCTTGTCCCACTCAACTAGCAAGTCTACCCAAGCTGCTTCCAATGGCTTTTCCATACAAATGGCCTATCTTGGCTCATGCTGCAGACATTCCTAAAAATCTCTCAAAAGTTCACAAACCCCAAATAAGCAGCACCTGGTGTTGGAACGCCCTGTACTTCTTGCTAAGCAGTCACAAACCCAGCACTAGTGGCAGCCATCTTCAGTTTGCAACTTAGCCTCTCCCAGGCATCTCCAAGCCCAGCACAACTGGTAACCATCTGCATATCACTTTGTAGCTCATACCAAGTGGCCCCAGGCAGGGCACAGAGAGTGGCTGAACTTGGCTCACAACAGAGGGACTCCCAGAGGTCCCCAAACCAACACACCCAATGGCCAGCTTCAGACTACACCAGAGCAACACCAAACCACTCCTACAAACAACACACTCAAAGGGCAGACTTAGCAGGCACCAGAGTCACATTAAGGCAAATCCTGCTCAATAACATCAACCCCTGAACAGCAGCTTCTCCACTGTAGTCCCAGCCAGTACTCACAGCCAATCATCCTGAGGGTCAATTCCTCTCACTGACATGCAAATAGCACCCAAGGCTCAACTAAAACAGAAGGGCTCAAAGAAGGAAGGGGGTTGAGTATATGAGTGAAGCAGGGGGAGGGATTAATAGATACAGATTGGTAGTTATAAAGTAGTCATGGGGATTTAAAGTACAGCATAAGAAATATAGTCAATAATATTGTAATAACTATGTATGGTGTCAGATGGTTACTAGATTTATTGGGGTGATCACTTCATAAGTTATATAAATGTTTAATCACTATGTTGTACATGTAAAACTAATATAATATTGTATATCGGCTGTAATTGAAAAAAATTTAAAAAGAGGCCCAGAGTCTTTCCCTGCCCCTTCTGCCATGTGAGGTTGCAGTGAAAAGCCAGCTATCTAGGAAGCAGGTTCTCATCAGACACTGAATCTGCCAGAACCTTGATAATAGACTTCCTAACTTCTAGGACTGTGAGAAGTAAAATTCTGTTGATTATCAGCTACCCAGAAAGTGGATTTTGTTATAGTAGCCTGCAGATTAAGACAGAGAGGACTCTGCTCTTTCCTATAGTTATTACTTCATCTCCTTCTCTACTTTCGTGGACATGATTTCAGAAGGCCTACCTTATTGGGAGCTTGTTGAGTGGTTGCAACTTCATTTCTTTTTGATTTTGAGATATAGCTCTGTACCTGTTGTATTTATATGAAAAGAGACTATATGGCATGTTACCGGATGTCTTTGGGACAGTAAGAAAAGAAGAGACAAGAATTTTTCACATCACGACAATTTTAAGAAACAGTAAAATGTTTTAGCATTTGTAACAGATAGCAAGGTATCATGACATGTCTGGTTTGTAAATAGCACTCTTCCAGAACCTGAAACTAATTTAAGGTGTCTGTCAGTCTCCTCTTTTTCTTCCTACCACACATACAGTAATACCTGTCCCAGGCAATCCCATCAGCTGTGACTTTGTGATCTGGCCAAACCTTCATGATTTTAGTATTAAATTGGATTTGAACTAGGGTGTCAATTCCATTTGGTTCAACTAACATTTATTGAACACCCAATAGGCAAAGTCTTTAACCTTCTCTGTAAGTCACATCCAAACCTCTCTAAACAATCAAATTGAACTGGAAGTTTGAAAGAATCACATTTCCTTACAATACTTCAGTATCTTTTAGTGTTTTGTTACTTAAAACATCTCAGAATTTTTTAGAAATCAGTATTACTTGGTAGCTGGGATAGCTAAGACACTAGATTTCATGTGGATCTTTACCTGAGTCATGACCTACAAAGATTCTGTAGGTCAGATTTAAATTATAAGTAAAGATTTGTATAAATACAGGTTTGAGTTTCTGCTGCTGGCACTTCAAAAATCAGAACAAATGAATCCTCCACTCTGGATAATTTATGCTTTTATTAATTGGGTAGTTTTTTCCTCCTTACTATTCATTAATCCATTTTGAAAACACAGAATGAGGCGTCATGGAAAGAGAATCCTAGATTTGCCATATAATGAATGTGGTGCTCTGGACAAATTACTTGATCCTACCTGGGTTCTTTATTTCAGTGCCACATGATACTGGCATATTAGATGACCAATTCTTCTTACATTTATTGGTATCAAACAATTTCCTTTATATATTAAAAGAAAATCATTAAATGTAAAACTGGTTTTGTTCTTTGTATTCTAATGTGTTTGAATGTTTAGTTTGCTTGAGACCTTGGCAATATCATTACCATAAAAATATTATTGCTCAAATGATATTTTCCTGATTGAAGCTAGTGGAAAAAAAAAACAACAAATAATATCTTTGACAGTCTCCTTTTCATTTACTTTGACATAGAATTGAAATTGATGATAGAAATTCATTTTACTCTGACCTATCAGGAGGCTTACAAAGACTTATCACTATCTCCAGAGTTAAGGAGGAAAAGAGACTTCTAAGCAATAAATGAAAGCAACATCTAAAAACCTAGCCTTTGGGAGTCTGGAGGGTATATCTAAGTCAGGAAAAAAGTCATGTCCAAAGTTAATTTATTCAACTCATTTATTTCAAATTACTAGATTAAGATCCTATAATACTCTGGGAACAGTTTTAGATGCAGGAAATACATATAACAAAGGATATAATAGAGTTAACCACAATAAAATTAGCTAAATTAGGGGAATTCTGACCCCAGAAAGAAATTTGGGGGAAGTGTAAAAACTAGATCTGAGTAACTTCATCCTTAGATAAAGCTACAAGTAACAGTCATTGTCATTAAGAACATAAATATGTTCATATTTTTCATTTTTAACTTTTCTCCATATTATGTCTCTTTCATGTACTCATGAATTATACCAAAGATGCCATTAAAATAATTTTCATCTTTTAAGATATTTTTAGATCACAAAGCATAATTTAACCAGAAAAATGTGTTTTACTTACTTTTTAAATATTTTCTATTTTTTTATGAGAACTTATCACTTTACTTACCAAATTATTAACAGTATTACTGGTGTATGCTTCTAAAATTTTAGGAGCAACGAATAAGAAATGTAGCTAAAAGCTACATTTTATGTGAACTATAATTTTTTAAAATGAAATATGGTGGAATTAAAAGATAATGTCCTGCATTATATATAAATGCAAAAATACAGTAGTTGATCACTTAAAAGCCTTCACTTTACCACATCTGCCTTAATACTGTATTCCTCTGTTTAAAAGGATGCCCAAGGCATTCTGAATGGTATTTGCTTATTCTGTATGGCTACCTACTTCCTTTATGTTTAAGTTGTATGTTTAAACATTGGTTGTGTTTATTACCAAACCCGTTTCTCAGAATTGTACTAGTAACTGTAATTAAGTAATTTAATATTGTGTAGAGAGATAAAATATATGTGCTAAAGAAAAGGTTTTTATTTAAACTATAATCAATATATTGGAAATAGTCATTAAAAATTGCTTAAAAAGTACTATTGTATTGGATGTGGTCAAGATAACTGTAAAAGAGTGAAAGTCACTGTAAAAATATTGCCCAGTCAGATTATTTTACAAAGGTCTTTAAGTTTTTATTGCACTTAGAATCTAAAATAGGAATCTGAAGGCAATTTTTTATGGGTACAATTTATGAGAGAAAAATGACATTGAACTATAATAAGCAAACCTATACTCACAAAAATTAGTATGATGCTAAATCAAGAGATAAAAGTATGAATATGTGCTCATTTGTGGACATAGAACAATTGAACTATTTATGGGATATATTTTTTTACAATTTCCATGTTCAAACTGACTTTTCTAATAATTAGTCATTTAAATTTATTATTACATCAGGTTCCTTCTGTAATAATATTTATTAAAATATGTATTAAAATATTTATCAAAAATCATGATAATATTTTATGAGATAGCATGCTGAATAAACTGTAAACCAATTTATATTCTTATAACATAAAGGCACTCCTTTAGTTAAGCAAAATATCAATTCATACCATTTTTTAGTAGAATTTGTCCTTAGTGATGTGAGGTTTGAGTTATAGAAAGTTTTAAGAAACACATAAAAGAAATACAAAAGAAGACACATATAAATTTAATTGTCTAGGCTCATCTTATTGCATGTATTTATGCCAATATAGGGGGATTAATAGTGATTTTCAGTACATGAACAATTATAGTCATATAAGGCTACCAAAACAAATATTTGCACAAAATTTCAAATGGAAATGTATTTTCTGTTTCTGTGAATATCTTCCATTATGAGACATTGAACTTACCCATTTAGAAACTTGTCTAATTTTTCTTTAAATTCTTAGCACCAGGGCAGCAGGTATTAAGTAAATAATAATTTGTTATAAAATACATAGAACTTGATAGTTTTTATTCAATCTGCTTCATTGACCTTCGGATTCCGGGTGTATGACTTTTGGTATATACAAGAACAAAATAACAAAAGAACTGCTCCTTGACTTTAAAAGCAGGTCTTGAAGGTTACAGAACAACTTGATATCTGTCACAAGATTAGTTGATTGTATGTGAATAGAAATGTTCCACTAATGAAAAGCTGCATTCTAACAAATAATAACATAAACTTGGCATCAAGATATAAATTTCAGTGAAGTCTCAGTCTTAGTTTCCCCATCTTAAGAAAACATAAAATAAAAAGAAAGGAGAACAACTAGGCATTGACCTGAGCTCAGAATTTAACATCATGCTTCTTTCACTGCACTAGATTTCTTCCTGCAGGATGTTTTATTTTTTTTTAATTATTTTTTTCTATTACATTTTCCCTATTAGTTGTATAATAACTTGATACTTATTTCATAAATTCTACTAAAATAAATATATTGCAAAAGAGAACTAGTAATCTGGCTAGTTGATGAAGGAAGAAATAGTAGATTCATGCTATACAATGATGAATGGAAAAATAGGTTAAAGAAAGAAAACAAAAAAGTAAACAGCTTTGAAAACAAATTTAGTGTCTTTTGAGTTCATCATAAATATTGTGAGGCTTCAAGTATGTGTCTTTATTATTTTCTCCTTTATATGAAAACCTGACTTCCTTATGAAAGTGCAAGTATTTCTCATCATAAAGGGTTGAAATTCTGTTGTTATCCAAGGAGCAAATGGGTCTGCTTATAAAAACTCAAACAAAGCTAGACCATGATGATGAAGTCAATTTCTCTTCTATAAAGTGATAATTATCTCACACTATTAGAGAAACCAACATGCAGTGGAGAATAGGTACTTTAAGAGTGTAACATTCAGAAAAGTATTCTACTCTCTTGTAATCAAAAATTTAACTGCAATATCTCTAACTTCACTCACAACTTTTGTTTACGCTTCATCTTATAGCCAAAAACATGATGATTCCATCATCTCAAATTTTATTACATGCTAGACACTCTTGATGTGTTTGTTAAAATGGATGTTTCTAGTCCCCTTCTTTTCCCGGAGATTCTGTTTCATTACGTCTCTGGTAAATCCTAGAAATGAGCATTTTAAAAAATTTCTAGTAAATATGTTTGCAAGTAATCTGTTGACCACATTTTGGAAACTTTGGAGAAAAAAAGACCTATCTTGAACTTTTAGGTTTATATTAAAGGTGAAAGTAAAATCATACTAGCATCCATGGCTTTAACAGCCTTCTCGAACATAGCTGTCGACATTAGTGCTTTCACAGATTGATTTTATAGTCTAGCAGAAGGAGATGAGTATAGACTCAAATAAGCATAATACAGTGCAATAAAAAAGTACTCAGTGAATTGCATGGATGAACAACATAAGGTAAAAAGGACTAGGAGGAAGAAAAGATCATTTTAAGTTGTAAGGTTCAAGAGATGAATTCATTTGAATTGATATTTGAAAGGTAAGCGTTTATGTGAAGGAGAAAAGCATTTCAGTAATGAAGCAAAGTAATAAAAAGAAAAAAAAAACTGGAAGAAGGTTCTACCTGTGGTGCAGCAGGTGAGCCAGTGAAGTAGGAGCATTGGGTGCATGTCAGAGAGCAGTGGGAATAGAGTTAAGGTGGTCTGCTGGGCTAAGACTTAGATTATAGCTTAATTCTCATTCTTCCTTGATTTGCCTCTGACTTCTCTTCATCTGGATTGGCTCTTCCTCCAGACCAGCTGCATACACTCTTACAGGGAGTTTGGGAGATGGCATTTCTTTCCTCTTTCACTGAAGTCAAAATGAACCACATTCCCCACTAACTGAAGTGTCCATCCACAACTAAAAAATGAGTTGGATGCTGGTTTCTTACTGCTTTGCTCCTATTGTTACACTGACTATTATCCCGTAAAATCAGTTAGACTCTGAGCACATGACAGGCAGCTGTCTGCTCTTGACTCCCTGGGATTTTACGTTCTTGAGGCCCTCTGAGAGTTTCCTTAATAGACAGGTGCCATAGTCTGATTAAGCTGTTCTCACATAAATGGGCACTTGCCCAAGAGATGCTACTTCAGCCTCTCAGGTCTAATCTAAAGCTGGAACTAAACTGCACATATGGAGATTTAGAGCTTCCTGTTCATCTGCCTTCACTGCTGTCTCCAGGGAGTCTTTCACAGAATCTGGAGTTGTGGGTAGCTCTTAGAGGATCCCACTTTGCCAAGAATGTCTGAACCAGTCCTCAAACAAGCCTTGGGGGAAATTCACAAACTGCTTCTAACTGCTATATCCCTGAGGGAGACTGCGTCTCCTTGTAACAGGCTTATTTAGGAATAAGTTCCCAGAAGCTGTCCTGGTGGCTCAAATCTAGGGAATTCTTAAGAAGAAATAATACTTAACCAAATCTACAGATTTCCTGTGCAGTATTAAAAACAATCATTAATAGAATTTTCCTACAGTACTTAATGAGGATGATGACTGTTGGTAATGATAAATTGCTGACTATACAGTCTTGCCAGGGGCCCTCTGGCGAAGAAAGCTTCTTCTGGCTGAGGTATTTACAGTTTGTGCTAAGTTCTTCTTAGTAAGAATGTCCTTGCTGGTGTTGCTGAAAAGATGAAGGACTGAAGGTGAGGTATTAGCTCTCATTGAAAGTAAGAGCATATCGACCCTAGGCTATTAAAGACAATCTCTTTGGATACATGCATTGTTATCAATAACACAACAGTTTTCCTTATTTGAAATTCTGCCTCATGTTTCACACTGAACCCTTGGGTGACTATCAATTTGAAACTTTAAAAGAACTTTATCAACTAAGTTCCAGCTCTTGCAACTCTACCCTCTTACAGTTTAATTATTCCTGATGGAAATAAAATATGGTGGGTTCTAAATGCTCTAAGACCCCACTGTACCTGTTCTGCCCACACTGAAGTAATAATATCTACCACTTACAGGGTGCTGATGTGGCATATCTAACCAGATATGGGCTTCATTTCTTGAGTACTCTCAGTAGCTTCCTTATAACTGTTATGATTCTTACCTTATTTTGCTTGTTTGCTTGGCTATTGAACTGTAAACTCCCAAGTAATGGCTCACATATATCTCTAAAAGACAATTAAATCTTTTTTCATATAGTAGGTGCTCGATAAATATCTATAAAATACAATTTGATAGAAGCATTTCTAGGATTAATCTGGATCAGGTCTCAGACTAAGGGCCTATCTATCAGGTATTTATATATGGAGGCTGGGAATCATGAGTCTCTGTCTCCCATGTGGAGGACTTAAGGTTGTAATATAACTTTCTAGGCTCTATCAGGCTGCAGATATTGTAAAGATGTGAAAGATGAGAGGCGGGGGAAAGTACTTACCAAAGGTCACACAACTCTGAAGCTTCAGAGCCACTGAACTATGATTCACATTACTTTCATACCAGTGCAATATTATTTTTACTATATCATGCTGACACAAATGAACAACCAGTGACATTTCAAATATCTTGTCATCAGTTGTTCTGGTCCTAGAGTCCAATAACTTTTCCCTACAAGTGACTGGAAACTTTAGAAGAAATCAAACCTCAGCTTTAAGAAATAAAATTACTTAACTACTTTTTAAAAACAGTTTCAATTTAATAGAGTCTTAACTGTCACAGAAACTCTTTGCTCAAGTAGACACCTCTCAATTATTCATAGATGAATCATCAAGAACAAATTTTGCTTTTGAGTTCTTATTAATATTATACCTATCCAATTCAGTTAAATCTTTTGTTCAGGCACTGCTAGTACAGTCTTCTGAAGTTTTAACTACAATAAGAGTTTGAAGAAAAAACTGTTTAAAACTCAAACTCTTAAATAGAACATTCTCTGAAAACTACTTAGATATTTAATACATATTGACTGAACAAAGGATCACAGTCAATATAAAAATCAATGACACGAGACTTCTCATTTCTAGGTATGGCAAAGTAATTGGTATTATATTAACTCTTCTGTTGAAAAAAAAGTATAAAAGTTGGGTTTAAAAATGCACAAAGCCTTCAAATGATAAGAAAGCAACCTAGACAGATGGATTTTGGGAATAAGGGAGAAGGAAGGAAGAGCAACCATTGAGATAAGTCACATATTTGCAGCTGTCCCCTGCCCCCCTAACTTTGGAATATTTGTAGATTCAAAATTTGAGGCAAAGAGCCCAAGAAAAAGTAGCAATCCTGTACTGGGAGACACAGATACATACACACTTACATAATTAGTACTACCAAAGCTGCTAGTGTATGAGGGGGCACAATCCTGAGATCCGTAAGAAACTTCCCCTAAAGGCACATGCCAACTTCTAAGATGTGTAGGTATGATGAAAGATGTCAAGAAACCAGGAAGAAAATTGCTGCAATGAAGCTAAAAAATCTAAGTAAAGATTCTGTTATTCTCATAATACTGAGTGATGAAGATTGAACTTAAATTTGCAAAGGGGCCCTATTAAATAGCACATGCTTTCAGTAGAGACCTTTGAAAGATTATGCCCTAAATGTAAAAACAAACATGAAAAAGACCAGTTTTAATCGGGTTGAGTTGATCTGCTCACGCTCTAACAAATCCTTTTGGAAGAAGATAGCATCACCCTGGGCCTCTAGCTAACATTGTTTAATTCAATTTCTAGTGTTCAATAAAGCATTATCAGACATGCCCAGAAATAGGATTAAATAATCAGTAACTAAGAGAAAATATATAACAAAAATTTCCACAAAAAGCACCCATAGGTGATTCAGGTACTGATGCCATCAGATGCAGATTTTAACACCTTAGAATTAATATATCCAATAAAATAAAAAACTTAGATAATCTTAACAAATAAATAAAATCTATAAATAAAAATATATACTAGAAAGCTCAGAATTTGAACCAATACTCAAAGGGTAGATCAAGATTAGTAGACCATCAAAAGACAGATTGATTCAGATTTAAGTATAGATAATTTTTTAAATGAAAGTAAATATAGCAATAGTTACATAAGATACATGGAACATGACAGAAAGTTTACGATAAATGTAATTGATTTTCAGAAGCAGAAGAGAGGGAGAAAATAACACTTCATCAACATTTAAAGAGATACCAAGAAATTCTCCAAACTAACAAAAGAGTCAACTATAAATTCAAGAAGATCTATAAACATGAAGAAGGGTATTTAAGACGATCACACCTAAACATGTCATGCTGTAACTACTGAAAATCAAAGAGAAATGGAAAGTTAAAAACACCTAATAGGGAAAGACACATTCCCTTTATAATAGTGATAATAAGACTGGTAGATGAATTCTAAACAGAAAGTGTGAAAACAGTAGACAACGGAATGACAAATTTAAAATGCTAAAGGAAAATGTACATTAATCTGGAATTCTATACCTGTGAAATAATTCATTAAAAACTGAAAGCAAAAGTAAATTCCTTTTTCAAACTAGACATAGAAAATTTATCAGCAGGAGAACTACACTAAACACTAAAAGAAACATAAACAGGAGTTCTTTAATCAGAATGCAAATGGCTCCACATAGAAGCACAGTACTTCTGAAGAAATAAAAAGCACCCTAAAGGGTAAATGTGTGGTCAAGCTAACTGAATATTTATAGTCTGAAACAAACACAGTGTCTTATAGTGCTTTAAGATATATATTGCATTAAAATATGCTATAGAATAAAAGTAGGAGGTGGGTAAACGAAGTTGAAGGGTTACTTCACATGGGAAGTGGTAAAGGTGCAAATTTAAAGTAAGTATTACTCATGGTAACCATTAAAAGAATAATTACTGAAAATACAGAATGAACAAACTAACAAATGTGGAATCATTTTTAAAATAGATGATTAATCCAAAAGAAAGTATGAAGGAAGAAAAAAATAAAAAAATAGTGGGGCAAAGAGAAAACTAATAATATGATGGCTGGAAAGTTAAATATAAATATGTGAAATATTATAATTAAAAGATACAAGTCATCAAACTAGATACTAAATAATACACTGTTTCAAAGAGGTATATTTTAAATATAAAAACATTTTTTTAATAAAAGGTACACCATGAAAACATTAAATAAAAAAAAGTTAATGTAGCTATACTAGAATTAAAAAATAAGTCAGGGGTTACTATTAGAGATAACAAAGATACTTTATAATAATAAAATAATAAGCAGAATATATACAATCTTATATTAGGATACACCTAATTGCAAAGTCTCAAAATATATAAAGCAAAACTCACCAGAACCAAAGAGAGAAATAGAAAAATCCACAAAGTAGACTATTTTAACATATCTTTTTCATTAGCTGATAAAATAAAAAGACAAAATAATTAAGTATATGAAAGATTTAGAAATTTTAATAGAGACTTAATTGATCTATATAAAACACTACACGCAAACACAGCATGAGACTTTTTTTTTCAAGTGTACCTGGTACATTTATCAAAATATACCATATCTTTGGCTATAAAGCAAGACTCAATAACTTTCAAAAGATTGAAATCTTTCAAAGAGTATGCTTTCTGACCATAGTGAAATTAAGTTCAAAATCAATAATGGAAAAGTAACCAGAAAAAAATACAAATATATCAAATTAAGCAATAACTTTCTAAATGAGTCCCAGGTCAAAAAATTTTCAGTGGAAATTAAAAATATTTTAAACAGTATAGCAATGAAAACAAGACATATTAAACTTGAGGGATATAGTTAAATTAATATGTAAAGTAAATTTATATCTTTACATATAGTTAAAAATTCCAAAAGGTTAGAACAGATATAAGAATCTATTTTAAGAAGCTCTAAAGTGAATGGTAAATAAAACCCAAATAAAATGAGTAACAAAAGGTAAAAATTAATAAAACATAAGGCAGGTATACTACAAAGAAAATAAGCAGAGCCAAATATTAGTTCTTTAAAAAGACTAATAAAATTGATAAACCACATGTGAGATTATTAGCAAAGAGAAACCCCCTCAACACTTGTGAATATCAGAAATTAAAATGTGTATAATACTACAGAATTTGTAGACATTAAAAATATAAAAATTAGATGTAAACAACTTAGCGCCAATATGTTTGAAAACTTGGATCAAAATAATGTATCTCCTAAAAAACAATTTCCTAAAATTGGCATGAGAAGAATCAGAAAATCTAAATAGCCCAATAGCTATTGAAGAAATTTAGTGCTTAATTAAAATCTTCCCACGGAATGAACCATAGGCCCTTCATTAATGAATTCTTGCAAACATTTAAGCACAGAAAAAAAATTTGAAGGATAAACTCCTTCAGAGAATTTTTAAAAAGGGAGAACATTTCCAATATTACTTTTTTGAAGTCATTGTAACTTTGATAACAGCACTTGATGAAAAAATTGCAAGGGAAATAATAAGCCAATTTTTCTTGTAAAGATAAATGCAAAAATAAAACATTAACACATCAAAATAATATATATTATCATAGATAATATTTCAAATCCAGCTATATTTTTTTTCTCAAAAACTCAAAGTTGGTCTAACACTTGAAAATAATCAATGTAACTTATCAGATTAACAGAATAAAGAAAAACTATATGATCTCTATATATGCATAAATAGGATTTATTAAAATTTAGTTATCATTCTTAGCAATTAGAAATAAAAAGTTATTTTCTTAATCTAATACAGGGGGTCAACTAAACATCTACAGTAAAAAATATATTTGATTATGAAATACTGAAAGTTTTCCTTTAGAAATAAATAGACAAGAATTTCTGCTATCCCTTGTAATCATACTATACTGAAACTTCCAAGTAATTCAATAAGGCAAGAAAAAAAATGAAAGTTATAAGAATTATGAGGAAGGAACAAAACTGTCATTATTTGGAGATGACCTAATGGTGTAAATATACAATAACCAAATGAAAGATGACAAATATAAAATAGTACATACTCTGGAATCTTATTTTATTTAAGGGAAGGAAAAAAGTAGGAGAGAAAACATATTTAGTGAAAGAAGTAATCATGAAAGTGGTTACTTTTGGGACAGGTAATAATGAGTAAAGGCACAAGGGAGTCACCTGGATCTTGTAGTGTTTGTTTCTTAACATGGAATGCGATAACAATATGTCCATTTTATTAATTCATTAAAACATATGCGTTGCATTTAATATTTCCTGTATGCACATTATAATTTAAAGTTTTAAAAATAATTGCCTAATAACCCATGCCTGTAACAGACTTAGTTCAGATTTACAAACTGGCAATTAAATGTGATAATTTGTGAATTAACTAGTGGTAGAATAGAATAAACTGAGAGAGGGATGAACTTGGAATGAGTCAGCCTCGACAGGTAACATACTTCTGACTGAGTTTCTGTGCATTCTTGTCATGTTACAGCTTATTCAGGAATCTTCAAGCAGGGAACTGGATAATGGAAGGGCCACTGTCAGGAGTCTGCCTCAGAACTACACATTTAGGAAAGTGTTCATGAGTAAGCTCAGAGAGCAACTCTCTCTATGTACAGGTGGAACCTTTGATTAAGCTATGCAGAAAGCTCATTTTACTCTAGCATTTTACAGTAGCATTTGAGTGTGAAATAGAGAAAATCTTAGGGTCACATAGTCAAATCCAAAAGTATTTCAGTCTCTTCTGAATCAGATCTTAACTGTAAAATGATGAGGATTTATAAATGCACTTATCATCATAAGTATTAAATCATTTTATTGAATGAAGATTTCATTCATTTGGTTTCCAGTTCATTTCTGCCTCCTCTGATTATTAAAAGATTCTTAGTGTTTATTCAGGTTCAGTAAGATTAATTAGGGTCTGAGCTCTAGTGGACCAGATTTAGGAAGAAGATAATGTGACAGTAAGATATGTACAAGCAAAAAACAACAGATAAAATAAATTTGAGATATATAGATTATTATTTTAATAGAAAAGCCATTACTGAATTCTTATTGCATACTGTTTCTATGTAAAATGCTTTTTTATTTAATTTAATATTGCTATCATTAACCCTATGTTATAGATGAGCAAAATGAAGTTTAGAGAATTAAAATAAGTTACCCAAAGTCATCAAGAGAGCTGGTAATTGAACGAACTGCAATTTAAATCTCTTTTATTCTTTCTCAGGACTGTTTCTAAACCACTGCATCTCACCCATCCTCCAGCCACAGGGCCATATCCTTTGTGACTGCCTCTCAGATCCCCTCATCCAAATCCTGCCCATTTTTTCCTCATATACACTTGTTTTGTTTTATTTTATTTTTGGAGAATTAGTGCAATTAATTTTGACTACTGGGTGATTTTCTGTGGTAAATTTTCTTCCTGAGCCATTTTCTACACATTCCAGTCATTTTTACCTTTTAGGTCTCAAGTCAAATGTCTCCTTCTGCAACAGGCCATTCTTGAGCACCTTTGCTAAACAACTACCCCCTGGGTCCTTCACCTCCGTTAACTCATCCTAGTTATTTTACTTCTTTTGCATCACACACAATATCTAATATTTTGTGCATGTGACTTTTAATTGCTTATTTTCTGCCTTATCCCCTAATCCTTTTTCCTTATTCCCAGCTGGCATGTTAATATTCATAAGGTACTTGACACATAGTTGTTAAAGTTTTATTTGTTTGTTTTCTGGGCCTGCTTGTTTGGATGATCTGCAACTTTTCTTCATCTATCTTTGGCACCTGGGTGGCCAGGTAGAGCACAGTTTTACTGCAGATATTCCACATACGGTCTTTGCTGAAGGACAGCATCCTACTTCCATTTCCTTACCCTTGGATGTTCATGTACCTAGCTCTGTGAGCTCATCATACTGATGGGATGAAACTGATCTGCTTGTTCCTCCAGATATACAAGTATACGGATAATACCATGGGCAACAAGAAATATCAAGTTCTTGCTCCCCATGGTAGTATACCTGTATAAAAGTAACCGAGAATGCAAAAAAGTAGGTGTTTTTTTTTATGGAAATCATTATTTTTTTCCAAAAGAGAGATATAGAAATTATTTACATGAGGAGATTTCAGAACTTCAGTGGAATGGGCAGCTTCCCAGGATACCATTTCAACAGTGATATACTTTAGTATACATACTTTCCAAGAATGTTACCATCTCCAAATAAGTAACAATCTTTGTTGTCTAGAACTACTTTGGTGCCTCCATATTCTGGAAAAACACTATCTCCAACTTTCAGGCTAACTGGTGGAATCTCTCCACCCTTTAATTTAGAGCCCGATCCAACAGCTAGCTACTACTGTTGCTTTCAATACTTTTCCTTGATATTTTTCTGGAAGCACAATGCCTCCTTTGGTTACAGTTTCTGAAGCACTCCTTTCAACTAATACGTGGTCAAAGAGAGTAAGAAACTTTCTAAATGCCTGTCCTGCCATCACTCCAAAGTACACAATTTGTACTTTGCTTTCATGCGGCAGCAGAAAGGAGAGGCTTGCAGTCCAGCCATCTGGACACTTGAACTTTGGAAAAGACCTAATTATTTTTTAGTTAAGGGGACAGGGAAGTTGAAACAGATGTGACAAATGCACAGAGAAAGAGGACTGGAAAAAGAGCAAGAGTCTGATATATTCCTCTTGGATGCATCAGCTGCAGCACTGAGATAGAACACTCAGCTGCACTATAGCCAAGTTCTTTCAATGTCAGGGCCAAATATAAACTAAAATAAAGGGGAGTGTGTTTTTAACCAAACACAATTTTAAGATGGCTGGCAAAGAAAAGGCATTCTCTTTCTGGAGCTCAGCATTTATTAGATGCTACATTATGATAGTTTTTGATCAAAGAGGAAGACACTGGGTTTTCTCTTAAAGTAGTTCCATAATTATTTTCTCCTAAATGTACTTTATCCTGTTACCAGATTGGTTTCTGCTGTCTTCTGACCCTGTGGGTCCATCTAGTTCATGGTAGCTTATGTCAGGCCTTCTGTACTTGACTTTGGCATCACCCTTCCACCTGTTTGCTTCTTAATGTTTCTGATATTTTCTCTTGTACATTAGCTCATCCTCAATCTTTGAATCTTGAATAGAATTTCTATGATTTCTTTTTGTTGTTGATAGGCATGAAGTATGGCATTTTTATTTGAAGAAATCTAGTACCCATGAGAGGTCAAAACTCTATCAGATAAGCAGGAAGATCCACTGATGATAGAAGCAGAAGTCCACCACACACCACATCCATTCCCAACAGTTACAACCAGTATACAAACGGCTTATGTTGGAAAATAGAACTTATTTGTTTAGAGAACTTTTACTTTGAGCACTTTGTGGTCATAGACCAACCTAACATTCAGCGATGCCTTGTAAATTCAATCTTAGCCCCAAGCTGCACTGTGAGCAGCCTGAGTACCCACCACCAATATATCTACTTTTTATTCTTCTTTGGGAAAACTTAAACTCCAATACAGCTGTGGCAACAGGAAAGATTTATCTCACCTTCAAAGGGACATTAGGAATAATAACTGACTCACTAGTTTTCTTGCAATTACATAACAACTATGTCACCACTGTGAGTTCTGTGCCAGGACAAAGGAGTTGAGAAATTTGTGTTTCCTATGTCCGCCGCTTCCCAAATATAACTGAATTATCACCTAATTATTGATGGTCCTTCCTTGTCTCCAACCTTTATGTCACTTCCAACTTTTGTCTAGCATTTTCAGGTATATGCTGGCCAGGTTTGCCAAAAGCAGAGTGAAAGAAGGAGAGCTCCTCTGGTCTCTGAATGAGAGGGGTGAAGAAAAATTCTACTATAGACAAAAATGTAGTAATAACCATTTCTGAACCTTTTATATTTTTTAGATGAAGGTAATTACTTTTTTTTTGTTTTGCTTATTTAATCCTACATAGGTACACACACACACACACACACACACACACACACACATACACACACAAGCTCATTTTATGAAAGATTTGAGATGTTGCTTAAATACACATTGCTATAAAGTTGTGCGATGCCTTTCTTATGTCTTCTTAATATAACTTTAAATTTTAGAGGGAAAATGACTACCTGTAAGTATTGACATGTTGATTTTAACAAATTTTATAAATATATGTTTAATTTTCCACCTAAATTACAAATGGCTAAAAGGTAGAAATCGTTTCTTTAAGAATCTTTGACAGGCTCAGAGTAGTGTTTCTAAATGGTGGGCATTTAAAAGCTTCAAAGATGTTTGTGAAATTCTATGCTGGCATTGTTAGTATTTTTCTTCAGTTTGCTCAGATATTGTAAGCCATGTGTGATGAGCGGGGAGGAAATGGAGGGCAATGTGAAGTTGATATAACTTCCCTGAAGGTCAGCCAGCAAGCTGGAGGGAAGGACGAAATTAGAACTCACACCCCTTCATTTTCCAGGCTGTTGCTTAGCCCAGTGAACCCCACTGCCTTTGACTCAGTGCATTAATATAGACTGTGAAACACAGATTGCCTGAACATATGGCAGAGAGGATGGAAAGATAATATTCCATATCAAGATTTGTTCCTGCAGACAGTTGCCTGTAAAGGCTGTTTTTCTGCAGAAGACTCGGCAAGTGAAGTGTTAAGTGCTTTTCTTATTATTGTCTCCAAATGATCTAACTTTTCCCCTTGAATGAGATCAATTTCTGGGCATTTTTACTGTCAGGGGAAGCTGGTGGAAGTGAGGATTAGAGGTGCTTAGGCCTCCCCACAGACTGTGATGGGGAATAAATAATAAGGTCCATGCTGAGCACTCAGTGCTATCCCTGAACTGGTGCCTAATAATTGTTGTTCTCTCTTCTTCCTCAGCAAACCATATCCTATATTCAAGACACAGGTTCTAGAAATGTCTCCTGATCTAGATGCTTCTATTCTCCTTAGTGATTATCTACAAAATTCTATGTTCTTAGTAGGCCTAGCTATTTCTTTATTACTATAACTAGATTCCACTAATAATCTAGTCCAAGAGTTTCATACAATTTATTGGGCAAATTATCATAGATTTTAGATTCATATTCTTTCTTACATAGGAGATAGAAATAGAAGGATTGTAGGGAGAAGAAGGAAATCAGAACAGATGAGACAGTGTTCAAGACTTCCAAGGCAGAGAATCCAAAAGTGCAGAAACTTTAGCCATGGTTCAGGGCTACAGTTTTCAAATTGGTGGATTCTTCAAGAAAAGAAAATGAGGAGACAGCATGGGCAGGGCCCTGTATCCCCCTCCTTGGCTTATATGTCTGTCTATATGTATGTAGAGTTTAATGTCAGAGTTTGGTTCGAAAAATAGAGGGTTTTGTAACTAAAAGAAGTTTTAAAAGCCTTATTTACAAAATGGTTCTGTACAATAAAATGTAGTAGTTAAGAGCATAAGCATTGATTCTAGGCAGAATATAGCTCTGCATTTAACTAACCCTTTGAACTCAGACCAGCTGCTTAGCACCCCTCTGCCTTAGTTTCCTCATCTATAATAATAGGGTAATAATTATGTCTATCTCATAAGTTTGTAACAAGATCTAAATGAGATAATACATGGAAATGCTTGACATTGAGACTGGCACGTCATAAACACTCATTGAAAGGTAACTGCTGTTATAATTTTATCATTGCTTTTACTATTACTTTGCTCTTATTCTTGCAGCTATTCCAATGAGTTGGATTCATTATCCTAATGTACTTTGGAATTTATGTAGAATTCCATGGATTCCAATAATCTGACCATGAATGATAGGTCCTCCACTCATGGAGATAAGAGCATGAAACATTCTGGTGGCAACAGGATTAGAAAGAGATACACATGAGGATGGGTATTTCAAGGTCTGGGCCATACTGACGGGCTGAACACACTCAGTACCAAATAGAAGATTTGTGTTTCTTACTGCTATGGATGAAATTGTGTCATGTTTTGCCCGCCACTCCCACTCTCCAGTAAATTCATACCTCAGGATACGACTGAATTTGGAAATGCATTCTTTAAAGAAGTAATTAAGTTTAAGTGATGTAATTAAAGTGGGCATAATCCGATATGATTGATGTCCTTCTCAAAGGAGGAAATTTGGACACAGAGAATATAGAAAGAAGATGATGTAAAGACACAGGGAGAAGACAGCCACCTACAAGCTAATGAGAGAGGCCTGAGACAAATCTTCCTTCACAGCCCTCAAAAAATGAGCCCTGCCAACACCTTGATCTCAGACTTCAAACTTTCAGGACTATAAAAAATAAATTTCTGTTCTTTAAGTCCCTCAGTCTGTGGCACTTTGTTTTGGCAGCCTTAGCAAACTTTGAAAATTTCATATTTTAGTTTAATTCCAAAAGGTGGCTTTTCTTTATCAATCCAGAGGAAACAAACTGGGCCCAACATACTCCCCTAAAATTCCAGTTCTATTCTTCCTTTCTCCTAAGTAAAATGCCACTGGCATATGTTGGGATCTTTTAGGCAACCCCAAATCAGCATTTAATTTTTTCAGGCAACACATTTCAACCAGCTTTTCATCTGGTATTCTCCACCACACCTATCCTTTCAGTCATTGTAATGGCATCTCCAGCATGTGGTTGGCATTGCTTTTCAGCTACACACTGGGACCTGGCATATTCGCTACCTATAGAAAGGACCTAAAGAGTTATCGACTGAGGTTTTAATCAGACAATACAAGGCCTGCCAAGAAAGTACCTCTGGAAACCCTGGAATCAACTGCTAATAAAAGAAAAATAAACAAAAAAAATATTAAATGTTTTTTCTTTCTAGATTTTTTTTTCTTTAATCCAGCTGCACCCAAAATGAAATAGCTATCAGAGAAATTACCTCCATTAGCTGTCAGTTCACAGCAACTTCCATCAGCTGGTGTGCCTGAGCCTGCGGGAATATTTTCCCAGCAGCCTCCCACATGCCAAACTTGACTGCTCTGTGCGAGCCACATTAAAGCTGTCTGCCATCAATCCCTAGGTTTCCTTTGCAGCAGCAGCTTAACGAGGTGAGGTAGCTGGTATCACCAAGAGGCAAATGCTATTTTAGAGGGACTGAGAAGAGCGGTGGTGGAGAAAAGCTAGATACAGGCCATTAAGCAACAGGGTTTTTCTCCTAAGTTATTCTCATATTGTTATTTTTATGCAGATATGTTGTTTTTGAACTTCGGAATGTTAGAACAGCTATGGAAGATGAATTAAGAAGCCCCAAATCACAGCATGCTGGCCAAATAACACAATTTATCCTTATGGAGAAACTGGAGGACACTATTCCAGTTTCTTTCCAGGCATCTCTTAAAGATTAGAGACCCATTTCCTCCCATGATCGGGGTCTTCAGATTGGGGGCTTTCTTTAGAATTCACAATGAGAAACATTTAGAAAAGCACATTTTCTTTTTGCCTTCTCAGGCAAGTCTGGCTTGAAATATATTCACAGTGTATATCACCATCAGGGGAGTCAATCTAGCTTTTTCTCCCACACTGCCAATAAAGGGGCTTTGCTTCTGGACCAGATGAGAAGCAACTCAGTAACTTCAGACAGAGAAACAGTCCCCGAACCAATTTTCTGTGCTACCAAACAATACCATGTGGGGCAGCTCGGCCTTTCCCTTCACTCCTTTCCTGGAGGCCAGTTTCACAGATTGCTTAAAGACCACGGCAGTGCTCAGTCTGGAAAGGCTTCTGGGAATAGAAGCTGAACTTCTATTTGAAATGCCTCCCTCCTGCTGTTCTTAAATAACACTGACAGCAACAATAGACATTCATACCAAAAGGGTCCTTCAGAACCTTTATTAAATCCTTCCAAATATACCCTTTTGCTTCTAACCAGCAAAGATATTATGCTTTGTGACAGGTGCCCAGAAGATGGTTGCATAGCTTTTAGCTATTGGAACTAAGTGCTAAAATAACTCCCTTATTTGGCTCTGACACATGCTCAGCAAAGGCATGGCCTGCAAGTTTCTTTGACCCAGTAATGGGTATGCTATGTTTTTTAAAACCACAGAAACTCAGCAAGAAGACCTAACGGATCCACTTGCCCAACCACATGTTTGAATGTGTGACACCTGAATTGGCACTGCAGCCACGTAGCATTCCACTCTGGACTTGAAATGCTGGGATAAAGAACATAGATATTACTACCTCCTGCATATTGCCTCTTATTGAACACTATTTCCCCCTTAGTATGCTTAAACTCTCTTTTTACTAATTCCATTTAACCTGTCTCCTTCCCTAGAAGTCATGAGTTTAATGGTACTTTATACAGAACATGACCAGTGCTGGAAGAGTAACATTTTCTTCATGTCTTTTATTATACAAATGGAGATAATTCTCTAATGGTACAACATAGCATAGTGAAGATAGCTCTGACCTTGGAGTAAGAATATACAGATGTGAGTCCCAGCTTGATAAATTACTATCGTGTAAATTGGGAGGCCTATCAATTTCACTATCTATTTATAAAATAGGAATACATACATGTCCTCAAGAGGGTTGTTGAGAGAGTTAAATGGGATAATATATGTGAAAAGAATGTGAAAGTGGAAAATCACTACATGTATATTAATTGTTTATTCCTTTTTAATTTTTTTAATAACTTGTTTGTTACTCCTTGGAAAATTGTGCCAAAGTGGGTAAAAAGGGAAAAGGGCAAGATCAGAGTGATTTAATTAGATCCACAGGACATTACCTTCACATGGGTAGATGGAGCCCCTAGCTTTTCCCATTTCAGCACATTGATATGTGGTTACTTAATATGCAAATGAAAGGCCTCAGAGGGCATCCAGTCTCTGCATGTGCCAATTAATCAAAGGAAACAGTATCATCCTTTAATTCCACTAATTAGAGGATCAGCCATAAGCTACTAGGTTTCAAAGCTATTGAGGTTTAATAAATTTGCAATAAATTGCAAGTAATACATTAAGAAGGGACTAAACTGCTACTAAGTTATATGAGAGGGAAGCTTAGGTTACGATGTATTTAGAGCTCTTTTTTTTTTTTCTTAAATTTTATTGTTTTCTGTCCTAACAAGTTCTGAACACCTTGGTTGTGTGGAGCCATATATCCCCATGGCTAACTGCACAAGGGGTCCAGAAATAATGTAAGTGCAACTATTAAGTAACATGATTGGAATTTTTGCATATGTATAATTCATCCAAATGGCTGCTTGCTTTAAAACAGTCACTTTGTGAATTTATATACTTGTTCTAATGATACTACCATTGCTAAAATTAGGGAATCCTTTGAAAGTTGCTCTCAAATACCCATTTATTTGTGTGAATCTCATCACGGGTGGTAAATTATAATCTGAAGGTAGATTAGAATTTGAAGGCAGCTAAAAATTGTTTAGATCTAAACTAAATAACTTCTTTTCATCAAATAATATTCTGAAGAAATAAAGAGCTAAGATACTGACAATATATTTTTTTTGCAATTTATATAACAGATGAAGGGTTAAAATTCAGAATAAAAAACTCATAAAATAAATAAGAATAGGACAAAGAACAGAAAAAATGGTAAAGGTATGAACAGCAATCCATAAATCCAAATGACTAATTAATATATGAAAAGATGAAAACGAAAACTTTCTTAGTCTTCTGGTAGGTGTACAAATTAGTATGATCCCATGGTAGATGCTGCTAGTTATCCCCAATATTCATCTATCTCTTCCTTCTTAGTAATAGGAACTTTATCTTTAGCTGGATCCATGCCCAAGTAGGATAAAGACCTTACTTCCTAGTTTTCTTGTAGCCAGATATGGTCATTTATGTTCTAGCCAAGTGAATACCCGTAAAAATGCTGCATACATTCTTGGGGAAGGGGCATATGCACTTATATCTTTCTCCTTCCTACTTGCAACCAAAATGTGGATATCCTGGCTAGAACTTCAGAAATCATTTTTGATCCTGAGCTGACCTTGTGGATGAAAACTATTCTTCTGAGGTGACCTGTACAATAGAAGAAGCCTGAGATTCTGACACTGCCTTAATGTCTATCGACTGGCTACCTCCAGATTTCTTGAACCTGAGATAGAACTGCATGACTTTATATTGAATGTCAACTGTAATTAAACAAACAAACAAACAAACAAACAAACTAAAAATAGAAATGCATGGCTTTAAACTTCTGTGATTTTAGATTGTTCATTATTCACAACCCAATCCTAACCAAATCACTTCACTTGGAAAATGTTTGCTATTATCTCATAGAATTGAAAATGTGCATATTTTACAGCTCAGCAACTTACTCTCTTACGTATATGCCTTGAAGAACCACATTTTCTGTGTACCAGGAGGCATGTTTAAAAATGTTCATAATAATAATATGGTTCTAAGACTAAATGTTAGAAATAACCCCAAAGTCCATAGATAGGAGAATATATATTTATTATACTGTTTTCATTCAATAAACTACTAATACACATCTAGGAATAAACTCAGTCTCTAAGGAATCCATCAGAATAATATAAATTATAAATATTCAACAACAAAAAGATTCAAACAATATATTCTTTGGGATCACATATATCTATATACGGTTTATAAGTAAAAGCCAGTGGAGTGATAAATCCGAATTTACGATAGTCATTACCTATAGTATGAGAAGGAGAGGAGCTGCAATCAGAGAGGAGCACAGTGGGAGCATCAAACATTGATAAGCTGCTTTTTTAAAAAGACTGGCAGCTAAGTACAATATTAATTTTAGTATTTTTATTTTTAACTTACATGTATGTTTTAGATATTCTTTTGAATGTATAAAAATTTTAAATAACAATGGGAAAAAGAGTAGGGAAGACAAAGTAGTGCTCAAAATTTGAGTTGTGAGAGTGAAGTAAATTCATCTCTGGGGACATGAAGAGATTAAAGTCTGACTATAACACTTAGTCTTAAGTATAAATGCATTTCTTTCACTGTTTTTAACTGTGAAAATAATTTTCAAGGACATGCAATTCCAATGAACGAAGGTGACCACCTCTTTTGGCAGAGACTGAAAGCTCATATCTAATCACTACCATCATAACTGTCTCCACCATTGCTACCACCTTCACCACTGTATTACTATCATTACTATGTATTAAGACTTTTATGTCCTGCCACTTTCCTAGATGCTTTGTATCATTATCTCAATAATTTTGAACAATCCAATGAGCTAGATATTATTAACCCTTCATAATATCTGCTCAAAGTTCAGCTCACAGTGGTCAATAAATGAATGAGCTTTGTCATAGCCAGTAAATGGCAGTGCCTGGGTTAAAAGAAAACTTGTGTGTTTCTAAAAATGTGTCCTCTCAATCATTATACTGCTTCTCCATAGCCCTCATTTCAAATATGTCTGTTTTTACTGTTACCCCTTCAGTTACAATAATGGATACCATGGCTTCTCTGAAGAAATATTCATCATGTTTTAAAGGTGTTAACAGAAAAGGGAAAATAGAGTAAATACATATGACTCATTACTGATAATTCCTCTGAGAGGCTGGAAGATGAGACACGAAGAGAAAAGAAACAGAGCATTCTGAAATATTGAGGGCAAAAAGATAGAAATAAGGAAGAAAAATTAAAATTGGTGAAATAGGCAAGAAAAAGAAAAGGATCAGGAGAATGAACAGAAAATAATAAGACCATCCTAAAGAATTTATTTTTTCTTTCCCCAAGAAGCCTCTTTCTCACCTTGGAATAGGTGTTTCATCTTTTGAAATGAGTTGGATAAATAAGAAGGAAAGATTGAAAAGTAATTTCAAGTACACAGAGCAAACAGTGGGATAGATTGCTTTTCCCTTGCAAGCCTTTCATCCAGAAAGCTTTAAGGTCTCATAGTTTTGGTGATAATTACAGCAGTAATTAATAATAATAATAATAATAATAATAATAATAATAATAAATAATACTGCCTAACTAGTGCTGTCCACTTGCCAGCATGTGTATACCAATTGGTTTGTCATAATAATATCTTCAAGTTCACACAATAATTTGCATGAATTCATTTACTAGTCTACAGAAATAGGGGTTCTTTTATGCCCTTGGACTTCACTATATTTGGGCAATTTTGGAAATCTGTGCTAATGAGGTACTTTTAGGTCAGAACAAGTTCTTGCTTTGACTTATTATGTATACGTGAATATTTTAGCTATGCATTTGAATGTATATGTCACAGATACATGTAGAAATTTCTATGGGGTGTGAAAACTAAGATTGTTAAAGTGGGAACATGACATTTCACATTCGTAAAAATTCTTTAAAAATAGGATATTTATCTACTTATAACCAAATAATTTTGTTTCTGCTGGTTTTAGCAGGTGTATATAAGCATATAAGTATATAAGCAAATACTTTCTCTTCTGTATTCTCTGATATGTGTTGTCATGAGCTCTATTATCTATATGTATTATGTGGTTTTTATAGCAATAACCACACATTATAATTCACTTAATCCCTTTTTTATTATTTTAATAATGTTATGGTAGTTGAAAATGGGAGAGAGGAAAGAGGCAGAGAAAGTTCACTCAAACTCTCCACAGCATGTTAGGGCCAGAAAATCCAAGGGTATATTTAGAGAATTCTGAGGCACAACAATTAATTCTATGGTGGGTAGGTAGTGTATATGTCCTGGAGGAGAAGCTTTGGAGCAGCGGGTATGGAGTCAGGAAAGGGCTGAAAAATAGGTTTCTTACTCTTCATTTTAAAAGCTCAAAATTATGCCTATACCATGTTGATGAAAAATATAATAAAATACGCCTCTAAAAGTTTTGTTTCTTTTCTACAAAATTTCACAATAAACCTAGAAGTCAAAATCTATAAGATTTTATGAACTAGGACAATGACATATTTAGGCTATAATGGCAGGAAAAGCTATTATTAGAACTTTATGACAAAGCTCTTTAAAAGGGCTTTATCTTATCTTTGAAAACCCTAAAAGAGGATAATTTTTCATTTGCTTTCATATTAGTAGAAGAACTCTTACTTTTATATGAAAACTAGTCCATTTATTTCTAATAAACTGACTAACCTAATACTACTTAAGCTTTAGAACCATTCTCAGCATCAGGTCTTGTTTTCCTAATTATTGTTATTTCATTGCTGCTGAGCATGAATAATATTCTGGATACTATGATCTTATCTCTTCCTAAAAGTTAATAAAAAAAAAAAAACTCTATCCTTTCGGTGACTCCAACCCTTTAACTTAGCCATTAACTCTTGTCAAATTTATTATTATCCTGGGAACTTCCTTTGCATAAATTAGCCAATTAGAATATTAGATAGTAGGCTGCTTAAGGGAGAGTTTCATAATGCTTTACATAGAAAGTGCTCAATATGTGCGAATGAAGAAATGAATGGGTTGATTATTTGTACAGATTTAGCATAAGTGTAGTTTGTGTTAAAATGGATTCTATGCTTTTATTTTCTCCTATGATTTCATTCTGAATTGCACTGAACTAACATTTGAGAAAGTAAATGTTCTAGATTTTTTGTGGCTATATAATAATATAAATCCTAATTCTATACATCCATTAGATAAAGATGAAGAAAATAATTTTCAAAACTACAAATTTTATTAGGTTTAGGACACTAATAGAAAAGCTCTAATGGGAGAAAAAACATGAATTCTGGTTAAAGTTATATAATTAGCTTTTAATTCTATGAACAAATTCTACTAGTCCAGAAAGAAGGGTTTAGAGTTACCAGAAACCATGTTGACAACATCCAGCATTTCCAAAGAAATATAGGGTAAAAGAAAAGCCAAAAAAAGATGTTGAAAGTAAATCAAACCAAGGACTACAAAATTAAATCACCTGATTCCAAAGGACAACTCTGAAAAAATAAAGATATAAATACCGAATTAATAGAACTATACACTAAAAAGGGTGAATTTTACCACATATAAATTATACTTTGGTAAACCAGACTGAGAATTTATAAGCATTTAATAAGTCATCATTAAAAATTTTACCTATTACGGCTTCAGTGAAGCCATGGGACTCATTACTCTACCTGAAGGGACGATGTTAAAATTAAAAATCTTTGGGTTAAGGTTAAGAGAACTGACTTTGAGGTCAGCAAATATGGAAAGCTGAGTTACTTTGAGCTAATTTTTAAAACCCATATAAATACCAGTTTATTCATTGGTAAAATTTAGAAAAGAGTAAATATGGAATAGAATCGTTGTGAGAATTTAGCATGATAATGTGTATAACACACTTAACATACAGCCCAAAACATTTTGTATGATTGCCTCTACTGGGGCAATCAACAGGAGCTTCACTGAGAAGAGTGAGTAGAAAGGACATTACTGGTAAGGAGGATAGAATAAACAAAGGAACTGACAGGCAAAGGACATGTGGTTTGAATGCAGTAATGGATCTCTGAAAGAGAAAGTGGAAGATAGATCTAGAAATGTGTGATATCGCCAGATGGTGAATAATATCAAATATTATTTTAAGAAGTTTGGATTTTTTCAATGGGTAATAAAAAATGATTAAACATTTTGGAGTAGTAAAATGACATGATTTAAATTGTACTTTAGGAAGATTAATTTGCCATAAATGTACAAGGACAGATTAAAAGTGAAAATGGCTAGATATGAGAAGTCCCTGTAGGATATTAATACCATTCTTAAGTGACAATGAGGTCTCAAATTAGAATGGTGGTAGTGATAGTAATAGTGAAAAAGATATGGATTTGGAGGATGCTTTATAGGTAGAATTCATAGGATTTGGCCTTAGAAATGGAGGATAGTAAGGAGCAAGATAGAGAAACAAAATGTTTTCAAGGTTTAGAACCTGCATCTTAGAGTGTTTCTAAGCAATTAGAAAGGTTTTACTAAAAGACTGGGTTCTGTTTAGGATACTTTTTGCTGAAACAGAAACACAAGAGACATCCTGGTGGGCTTTTTGGCCAATTTATTGTACATATAGGTCTCGAACTAATGAAAGACACTGGGGTTTAGTATTTCATTTCTCTGATTTAAAAGATGACCAATGTAGAGGACTGAAGATAGAGCTATGGGAACTGTTGCATTTATAAGACAAAAGGAGAAAGCCAATGGGACAGGCAATATGATGTTTTCTGAGAAACTGACTTCAGTAAATCTATAAAGTGAAGAGCCTGATTAACAACAGTTCAAGAGAACAAGGGAGAGGGGAAATGATGTTATAGAGGCAATGAATAGAGATGACTTACTCAAGAATAAACACTCTTCTTTTGGCTTCTGCACTTCTGTATCTACCTAGTTATCCTCCTACTTTTCTGACCATAGAGATTTCTAAACAACCAAACTTAATTTTTTCTTGATCATCATTCTAGGTAATCCCTCAGCAGTAGCCTATTTTATCGACCTCTTGAAAATCCTCGACTAATATCTTCTATGTAACAAAGCACAAATTTATATCTCTAATCCTTATCTCTTTCCCTGTCATGGCTATCTATTTGAAACTCAAATCCAGCGTGTACCAATAGTCTCTTTTTTCTAATGTAATTGCTATTCTGGCTTCTTCATTTCACCATTCTCTCAGTGTGATGGTTAAGTTTACATGTCAACTTGGCTGGGCAACAGAGTGCCAGACTTTTGCTCAAACATTCTGACTATGTTAGTAAGGGTGTTTCTGGATGCGATTAACATTTTAATTGGTGGACTGAGGAAAGCAGCTCATCCTCCCTAATGTAGATGGGCCTTATCCTTTTAAAGACCTCAATAGAACAAAAAAGAGGAGTAAGAGGAAACTTGGTTGGCCTGAGCTGGCAAATCACTCTTCTCCTTTCCTCAGAGTGAAATCTATACCATCAGCTCTCTTGGTTCTCAGGCCTTTGAACTCAGGCTGGAAATACTCTCTAACTGAAGGGACCGATGTTTTTCATGTTGTATGAGATGTTATTTCATGTTCTATGAGATTTTATTGAGGAAATTTTTGATGTTTTGCTTGGAAATGAGATGATTTCCAGGACCTGAGATGTTTTTAAATATATAAAGAATAATTAAGAAGAAAGGTTATTTCACATGATTTCTCTTATATGCAGAATCTAATGAGCAAAAAGAACAAACTAATCAAAAACAGATTAAAAAATAAATAGTGGACAATTTGGTGATGGAAATAGGGGAGGATTGTTGGGGGACTGGGAGAATAGAATGAAAGGTTAAAGAAGTACAAATTAGTAGTTGATAGTTGGTCACAGAGCTGGCAAGCACGGCAGAGGGAGGCAGCTAGCATTAATATGATGGCTAGGTGGAGGGCCAGAGGAGGGAGAGAACAATTGGGGGATCATTTTATGAATCATTTTATGAACTATATAGATGTCTAACCAATGTACTGTATACCTGAAATTAACTTAAATAAATAAACTTGAAAAAAAAAATAGCAACAAGCACACACACAAAAAAAAGAGGAAGAGAGGTAATTTAACTTGTATAGTATTGCTCAGACAAGCACATTAGAACCTGTGAGTGAAAGAAGACAGATCTATGCTCAACCTAGAGAGAAGCTTTTCATAGTGCTGTCAAAAGGTGGATTAGGTTGCTGTAGGAGTGAGTTTTCTGTCAATATTTTAAATTTATTCTGAGTAACCACTCAAAAATGTGGACAAAAAAGGGCTCTGCACTAAATCTGACAAGTCCAGAGATTGAAAGTAATCTCACAGGGTGATCTGATCATAAATTCCTAACTGGGCAGGTCTTGGTGGATAGTCACAACTTACTAAACTTTCTTAGTAAAAGGTTATCTTTGCTTTAAACAAGACCTATCCACTGTTTTTGTGCATCTCGGTTAACATACCTATACAGTATAGGTGTGTAACCCCCCACAGAGGTGTGTAACCCCCCACAAGGGAGCACACAATTTTAACTATATTGTAATCCAATCCCTGCCTTGCTTCTTCCACTTTCATATTATCTTTCTTAGTTCCTTCCTTAATTCCAAATGTATAAAAAAGAAGCTGCAAGACTATTTTCTGCAGAGCATTTGAGATCTTGCTTCTTTGCATGTCATCAGTTTGGCTCAAATAAAGTATAAAAAAATCTCTACAGGTTTGGGCATTTCTTCTGTCAACAGAAGCAGTGCTATAGGGTTAATACAAACATCAAAAGAGTCTTGAGCCACTTGATCTCTACTGTGTCTTCCAAACCATGGTATCTAGGATTCACTTTCTAAAGTAGATTTAGTCCAATCTTTTTAACTTTACCATAGCTTCCTATCAGACATGACTACTCATAATCCCTTCTGTTTATATGATCTCAACTCAATTCCTTTGCTTAAGTTCTGTTCTTTTCCTGAAATGCTCCTTGATTGACATATTTCACTAGCTGGAATTGTATCTACTACTGAAGATCCAATCTAAATTATTCCTCCTTACTGAATGTCTCCCAATTTAAATATCTTCTCATTATCCAAACTAGGTAGATTTTTTTTAAATAATAAAGCAGGAATCAACATAACAGAACACTGATAAATCTTTACCTTGTAATCTTTTTTTTCTCTTCCTTCTTCCTCCCTAGCTCACTTGTTCGTTCTTTCTTTCTTTCTTTCTTTCTTTCTTTCTTTCTTTCTTTCTTTCTTTCTTTCTTTCTTTCTTTCTTTCTTTCTTTCTTTCTCTCTCTCTCTCTCTCTCTCTCTCTCTCTCTCTCTCTCTCTCTTTCTTTCTTTCTTTCTTCCTCTCTCTTCCTTGCTCACTTATTTTTTTTCTTTTCTTTTCTTTTTTTTCTTTTTTATTTTATTTTTTAAAGTTTACATATGAATAGTTGACCAGGCAAGTTTCAGTAGTTTCAGTTATAAAGGAAAAAATGAGGGCCAAACTAAAATAGAAAGATGTTTGCATAGCCTTGAGGAGCCAAATGAATTAAAGTCACACTAGGTTGTTTAAGAAACTGGTAGATGTTACGACAGACTCATTAGCTATGATTTTTGCGTAGTTGTGAAAAGTGAAATCCCCAAGGACAAAGCTCTGAAGTTGGAAAGGATTTGAAGGGGCATGATCTATCTTAAGTCAAGGAAGTTTAGTAATTTCTTTCCAATGACAAAGGCAAAAGCTATGCACCCAATAAAAAAGAAAGTAAAAAATAACTTGGGTAATATGTAGATCTATTTAACATTGGTTCTCAGTAAAATATATGATGCATCAAAATAGTGTTTTCACATTTACAAGGTGCTTTTATGCACAATCTGTCATATTGTTACTGCTGGGGTGATATAAAATCTGCTGTTGCCCCAGTGGCAAGGGAAAGGAGGACGGTGGTGTTGTGTATTGTCCTTTGGTTCTTCCCCACCTATGCAGCAAAGAAATACAGGTGAGCGAGATTTAGAAAGGTAAGATTTATTGAAAGTACATTTTAGAAGGGACAAGCCACTGTAAGGAAGCCTGCAGCCCAGTGGAATTTGGGAAGTAAAGAGATAAAACAGAGTATGCCCCAAGGGAGGAGTGGGTTTTCACCTAGAAGAGCTGTAACATTGGGAAGGTCTGTTTATATTTGGGCAGTGATGGAAGGTCCCAGACATCCCCTGTGAGGTTACCTTGATTGACAGTTGGCTGCTATATAACTCTTTGCCTACTGTGTATGTGCTTACTCAGAATTCAGTCAGTTATAATTAGATTCATGAACTTCCAGGCATAAACATAGCATTATAATGACAGTAAAATGAGCATTAGATTTGGGGCAGATTAGGGTAGTATCTTCTGCACATGAGTCTGCAGAAGGATTAAACAAGAAATAGATTATGGCCCTTCTGTCCTTTGTCTCTGGGGTTGCAGGAGGAATTCTCTACTACCAATAGGTTGTTCTTTGGGTGGTCTCTAGGCTAGGCCTCTATTCCTTTGTTCCCCTATGGCTCATGTCTGACTAGCTACCTAACAATGTCAAGACTATTTGATTTTGTACTTAGAAAGAAACGGGTGATTGCCAAATTTAACTGAAAGTGAAAGTAGTGACTAAGGAGACAAAGTGTACTGTTATGAAAAACTTGGTCCTCCAAAAGGAGAAATTTATTTATTAATAGAGGACAACATTGCAAAATAGAAAAAAATCAGTAAAACTGAGTCAGAGAGCTAAGAATGGAGATAGTGGAAAGTCAAAAGAAGATCAATTATTGAGGGTTAAAGAAATAGAATATTTAGAAGACAGGAAATAGAGTACACAGACAGAGAGGGAGAAAAGAAAAGAATAGGGTAGTTGGTTTTATTGGAGCATGGCCATCAATTTTAGAACCTTGTTTACTTTGTACTAGTATTTGTTTTAGGAGGGAAGTTTGAAGAGAAAAAAAAAAGATGAAAATGATGATACCCAAGGGCTCTAGCTTATCTAGTAGGAAAATGTGAGAAGAAGCCAAGAATATTATGAAATTTGTAAGCTTAAACAAAAATGGGAATCTCTTGTTATATCTATTATGGAATGTATGCGAGATATTTATAAAGAGATATAAGCATCCCTAGTAGCAGCAAGGATTCAGATGATTTTAGAAAGCACGGCTTTGATGGTTCTATTACTTTCATTAGAAGTACTTTTAGGCCTGGGAATATGAACAGAAATTAGACAATGGCTATTACCCCGACTGGAGGTTTATAACATTGTTTCTTGACATAACCTTGGAATGAGCTTCCAAGGGAAATTAACAAATCCCCATTCCCTAAAATCTCTAAGAATAGAATAAACAATAAAGTTCCTTTGAGTACTGTGATTCCATGAATAATAATATTAATCACCATACATCAGGTTTCTCTCTTCTAAATAGATAAAAAGAAAGGACAGAGATTATTCCTTCTAATCATGTTGTATTTTCAATTAGTTCAAATATTAACCACTACATACAATAGGTGTTTAATATCTATTTGCTAAATAATTCTAAGTGAAAATAGGCTTTGGAGAGATTTGAATACTTTTAGTGAGGCTTATGATTTTGTTTAATGATAACCTTTCATTATTAGCATATCTATTTTACTATTTTTCTTACATGTTCTATTAAATTAGATTAATGTATTCTTTGGCTCTAAAACCAACATGTATTTCAATTTTAGTAAGATTTAGTACCTGCAATTCACTGTACCTTATTTTAAGATAAATTTCTTGTATAAAATATATAAGATGTCCTGCTAGACTCCAAAAATTTATCCTAGAACTGGGAGAGGTTTTGATATGTAGAAAAATATTTTTGAGTTTTCAGACTATTAATCCTTTGCCAATTCATTTTCCTCTTTAAAAAACGATCATTTCCTTTAAACTGTAAATTTCTTATTTGGAATATCATACTACTACTACTTTAAAAAAGTAGATCGTAATTATTTTTCTCCTATTGAATTTAGCAGCTGAAATCTTATAATTTGGAAAATTTCTATGGTTCTCTGAACTGAACAGATAATACTTAGTGATTCCTCAAATTTTTTTTTTCTGTATCAAAAAAAAAAAAAAAGCTCTATAGTGATCCTTCAGACTAGAGTCTGTCTTTTCTTTTAGTGTAGAAAAAAGTCTTAATTTTTACTTTGAGACTATAAACAGTAGGAAATATTTCCATATTACTTTTCACATATATTCCCTTTAATACTGGTTTTATAAAAGCATAATAAAAAATACTGGAATACAACAAGTTGGCTGACCCATTTTAAAACTCTTAGATTCACCGAATAATTTTTGAGACCTTTGGTTCTTATCTGTACCAAATCTTTTTGAGGTTCATTTACCTCTATTTTCCATCTAAAGAAGACCTTGGTCCTTGTGACTTCAGAAAGGACAAGCCCCAAGGTCCCAGCTGTGCTTTTCTTTTATCCCTAATCTGAGTCATCTCACTCACCTCCTAAGGCCACATATCTCTTGCTGTTCTCTGTTGCATGAAGTGGCCTTTATGCTTCAGAAAATTTAAAGGTCATTTTCCTTTCTTTGAAATCTCACTACATTTTGTTACTTACAGTGTCAGTTTTAGTAAAAGCAAACAGAGAGGTGAATTGTTATTTCACTGGTGATAACCAGAGCTTTGGGGAGTACCTCCGAGAGTTGTTTTTAACCCTGGGTCACAATGCCCGTGTCCCAGACTGAGCTCCCTCTACATTGAAACTCCACAAACTATTACCCAACAATGGCATGGCATTCCTGGTGTGAAATGAAACTTGTTCCATAAGAAATTGCTTCATCATAGAAAACATTTAAAAAATAGAAAGGACTTGAGCTTACAGATAAAAAAAGAAGAAAAATTAGGATAGCACTAAAAGATCCTGCCTGTCAAAGCTAAGTTCTTAGAAAAGTATTAGGAAATTAACATCCACTATAGCTCAATGGTAATATTCTTTTCCATATAAGTCATTAGATATTTCTCTAAAACAGAGCTTTTGCAATAAATAGAAAGTAACAGGTATTATGTTATAAATTCCTTTTTGTTTGTTTGGGGTTTCCATTCTTTTCTACTGTTGATAGCAAGATTCTATAAAAAATTTTATCTTTTTTAAAGCTGCAAAATACATTTTCCACGACCATTAATGCTGTAGCTTTGTCGAACTGTACTCAGCTCCATTATTTTATAATCATTACATACCTGAATTCTGCCTTTCATCCATTTCATGACATAAGCTGATTACTAATCACATGAAATGAATACCGATTGGATGGTGTCTGCTTACCATGAATTCTGACTGGCTAGTCGTTCAGAAACATGAAGGTCACCTGCTGAATTGTTATGTACTTTAGTCAATATTGTCCCATGTTCTCTTGCAGAACTGATTTCTGCGAACATTATTTAGCAACAACAATCAAAAAACCCAAATCTGCACATTAGAATTCTAACCAAGAGCCTTTATTTCTTCCCACCCTTCAAAGTAGAATTCCAGCTATGAAAATTACATTGTTCTTTTTATGGCATCTGTCTTTGAATAATCAGTCATATAAAAATGCCTTTACTTCTAAAAAAGTCCATCCACTTCTGACTAGGAATCTAATAGTGAAGACATCATTAAACTATGGGAAAATGCAAACTGGAATCTAAAGTAAAATCTCAACCACTTGTAGACTCTATGTAAGTTTTTTTTTTTTTTTCCTTTAGAGAAGAGAGGCAATTTGGAAACATCAATGTCTTTACATTGAATTCATCTTTGAAGGAGAGAAGAGCTATGGAGTAAAACTTAATCATCAGTATGAATCTATTCTGCAGACAGAAGAGGAACAGAGTTAAGACACTGTAAGGCTTTCATCAACTGTTACTGGTGAACAAGAGGCAATAACACCTTTCTGCAACTGGCAGAAGTGAAGGGATGAACTGTCCAGAAAAGTACAAGGAAGAAAACATATAAAGAAGAAAGCATTTACAGACAGAAAACCAAGGATAAGAGGCAAGTGCAGGAAAGTCAGATGGTATGACATTTGTTCAGGAGAGACATTTGCCAAATTGTCTAACTTCCTGTTTTAGGAACTGAGCTTCCAAATTATCTAGATGCCTCTGGTAAGCTCACCCTGATTTTTGTTTTTTTTTTTATTCCTTTTCTTTTCTTTTCTTTTCTTTTCTTTTTTCTTTTCTTTTCTTTTCTTTTTTTCCCCCAAGTTCACCCAGATTTTGAACTTTATCTCATAAGACACAGGTTCCTTATTTAAACATTTATTTATTTATTTATTTAAAATGAAATAAGGAAAAAATCCTTCAAATTACTCATGATTCTTCTCATATAGTAGTTAATGAAACAATGGGAAAGTGAGACTCAGGTATTTCTCAGTGTCTCAAATTCCCATTTTCTATGCTCTTTGACTGGTTTCTTGGTTTTTCAGCCTTTCCCTATATTCATTTTTTCTCTTTATTATATATTTTCTCCCTTTGCTCTTTTTCCCTCTCTGTGTCTCTAACTCCCCATTCCTCCAGCCTCTCCAATTACTAGCAATCCAGACTGTATTCTTACTCTTTCTCTTTTTATCTCCTTCACTATCTCAGCCTGGGAGTTTTTATTTTTAATCACTTCCTCCTTTACTATTTATCTGTCTGTCACTGTCTTTGCTTGCCTCAGCCTCCTCCCCTCCCCCCGTGGGCAAACCATTATTTCTTTTCTCTGTCTTAACTAATTACTGCCCATGAAAATTTTTTTTAATCTAGTGTAAAGCAAAGTATAAATATTTTGTCAGAGAGGCCACTGGAGATTCTATTTAAAAATGAAGTTATGGAAAACCAAAATTTTTGATATTTTCTTGCTGCCCGTGCCAAAACCAAAATACAATGGAAAAAAAAAAAATCCAAACTAAAAACCTGACTTTCTGAGACACAAAAAGGAAAATGGATGGATTGTCTTGGTCAATATAGGAAGATCCCAATATCTAAGTGACATTTAGCAGTATAAATAAATTAATTAATGACTAAATTACAAAATACATTTTGTTTTAGGTTTTGTGTTCTTCAGTGTTAAAATTTCTGATAAACATGCATTGAGTCAATACATATTTACAGAGAGGGCTATGTATAAGGAGGGTCTTCTGGCATAAGTAGTTAATGAGAGAAAGAACCATTTAGTGAGAATTGTAGGACACATGAGAGGATGGAACCTTCTAGGGACTGTAAATTATTAGGTTAGTTAGGTATGGTTCCCCACATTTAGAGCCTACAGAGAAGAGGAAGAGATGTGTCTCCAGATAGGCAAGGGTAGAAGCACAGAGTGTTCTCTGTGTCAGCATTAACAGTAGTAATGTTAATAGGACAGCAATGGAGAACTACTTAGTGTTCAAACAGAAATGGCACAGGGCTAGCTTATAGTTCAAAACAATTTTTTTACCACAGTGCAGAAAATAACCTGAAGCAATGTCAGAAAGAAGGTAGGGTAACCAGTTAGAAGGCTCTTGTGGTACCCTACATAGACATGATAAAAAGCTGAAAAAAGTAAAGAAGTAAAAACAACTTCAGAAATATTTAAGTCACAACCTTATTGACAAATTGGGTATGGGGAGCAAGTAAACACAAAGAGTCTGAGATGTACTCAAACTTCTGGCTTGGGTGAATGGTGGTAGCACTCACAATGAAAGAAAATTCAAGAGTGAAATGAGTATGGATGAGAAACATGATGAATTTAATCTTGTACATATTGAATTCAAGTTTATTTCAGAAATTATATATGGAGATTTTTATCAAAGAGTTAGCTACTTGAGTATAAAATTCAGGGTAAGGGTCTGGACTGCAGTTAAATTTTTGGAAGGCATAGAGTATAAATAGATATGTAAATAAATTGGATCATCCAGAAAGAACAGGTACAATTAGAAGAATCAACCATTTTCATCCTTTTTAAAATTGTTAAACATTTGTTGAAGTCTATTATTGGCAAAAGGAGATTAGGGAACATAGCTTTATTGAAAGAGTAGAAAGAATAGAGAATGATCCTGTCAATTCATTCATATATTCATTTATACAGTTAATAAATATTTATTATATGATTACTACTAGAAATCCAGTAAGTTAGGAAGTATGCTTGAGAAAGCCTCTATGGTAATGGAAAGTAATTTTCAGTACAGCTCCTTTGAGGACTGAATACTGTAGTTCAGGATTCAAGGAGATAAAATATTGTAATGAGTACTATAGTAAACCTTTGCATACATTACAACGGTAGCATCAATGAAGAAGCGATTTGAGGAATCTATATAGGTTTGGGGAAAGGAAAGTAATCTTAGGTAAAGTCACTGGCATGTAAAAAGCACAGAAGTGTAAATATGCTTGTTATATTTCATAGATAGTGAGCAATCTTGTGAATAGAGTGTATTTGTATATATGTATAGGTATACACTAAGGTGGTACTACAAAGGGCCTTATAAGCAACAGGAAGAAAATGAACTTTGTCTTGACAGCACCTGAGCTAAAGAGCATTCACTAATAGACTGATGTGTTCAAATATATATTTTACAGACACAACTATAATCATTTTAGGGAGGATGGATTGGTTATAAGAAAGCCTGGAAACAAGAAACATTTAGGATAATTTAGGAGATATATATAAAAATATAAATAAATAAATAAATTTGTAGTAGCTTATTTAAAAAAAAATCAGTACCAGGAGTAGAGTGCTGTTGTAACAAAAAATACAAGATGTGATATTGGCTTAATGGTTAATTGGTGAGCAAACTGAAAGCTTGATGACCAGTTGAAGACTAGACATATGAGGCATCATATGAAACAGCAGAATATTTGGTAAAAGTGTCCCCTGTGTTAACTTGTGAGGTAGGTTACATGCTTATGAAGTGAGCAGAGTAAAAAGTTCAAAATCTTGGTGTTTGCTACTATTGGCTGCTTGTAATGACTAGCCTTTCAGATAGCCCCAAATGATCCTCATCTCTTGGTATTCATACTTGTAACCGTATCATACTAGGGATGGTATGTGTGACCAATAGGATATGGCAGAGTGATTGCTTGTCATTTCCAAGGTTAGATGACAAAAACTACATCTTCAGCCTTGGGTACTCTTGTACTCATTGACTCTTTTACTTTCTTTGGACCATGCATGTATGAGAAAGTTGTCATGAGTAGCTGAATGGAAACACCCAAGAACCAAAAATCTGAAGCAACCTGCCAAGTAACCATGTGGAAGAGCTTGAAAGTCAACTCTCCAGCCTGTCAGTTCTTCAGAGACGATAGCTTTAGCCAAAAGTTTGACTACAATCTCACGAGACCTTGAGAAAGAGACATCCAGTTAAGCAGCTTCTGAATTCCAAGTCTACAGACTGTGGGAAAATAAATATTTGCTGTTTTAAGCTGATAAAACAACAATCGATTTTGGGTCTTTTTTTTTTAATGCACCAATATGTAACTAATGCAGCTGCCTTTAGAAGAAATGAGTAAAAGAGAGAATCGGCAAGTTTGCAAGAAGAAACCAAAATAAATAAATAAATAAATAATAAGAGTCCATAAATTTGGAGTTTTGAAGGGTTAGATAACCCAACTACTTTTTGATTTCAAATCATAGGAAATGGGATTTCAAAAGACCATGAATACCAAAGGGCAAAAACAAAACAAAACAAAACAAAACCCACAAAACACCTCTTAGTTGATTAAAGAGACTCAAAGTAAAAGTCATATTAAGGAAGATGCTTCAAGGTAGTTGCCATTAAGTTGGTGGGGAGATAATGTAGAGTCTAGAAAGCAAAAGTAACAAAATGTATTTGAAGACTATGTCCCCATGAGGATATTGAGCACATGTTGCTGACTAGTAGCAAATAGATCAGCCTACTAACATATTGAGGAAAACATACCACCAAAGAAACCATAGCCCAGATTAAATATGCTAGAATTTCTAAGAAAAAAGTATTTTTTCAATTTGTATTTAATTGAGAAATTGGCTAAAGACTTTTATTGTTAGATGTTTTTTTTTAAAACTTTGGGCTACCATGAGAAAAAGTTGAACAACAAAAGTTGTTCAGTATCCAAGGTGAGCTTATTTCCAGATCCCCACTTCACATGTCATTGAGAAAAGGGTAGGGGAGTGACAGCTTCTTCTCCCGCTACAGAGGAAGAACTAGGAGTCACTGAAAGAGAACTGGGTAAGAACCTAAAATCAGAGACTCAATGACCACCATAGGAGGGGACTTTTACAACACCCAGTGGAATTTGGGAATTGCTTTGAACCAGTAACAAATATATATCATCTCCCACTCACCTCTTTCCCCAGTGAAAAAGTTTATTAAATTTACACTATGTCTGTTCTACTACTGTATATTTAGGCATATATGTGATGGAAGAGGGGAGAAAGTAGATAACTTATCTTTTTATTTCCTTATTTGTTAGACTGGGAGAAACAATATCTGGATCTCCTTATAAAGGTTGTGGAATTTGAGGTCCATTCAGTACCTGGGTTACCTCCCCTTAGGGAGAGGGTAATGGTATTTTGTGTGAAATAAAAAGAAGTATTTAACTATATGGAAGCTGAAAGAGCTGACTGTGGCAGAGAAAATGCTTTGTGTTTACCATATCTCATTTCATTTCTACTTCCTGGGCACAAATGAGACCATTGTAAAAATTAATAAATAGAAACCTCATTTAAAATGAAGTCCAGAGTCTAGAAAAAAGAACTTCTACATTTGTCATTCAAAGCACAGCAAGAAAAGACGTACCATGCATCTCTGATATAAAGTGACATTATTTACTATCTCAGCAAGAGGAAGTAAAGATTCCTCCTTGCCTACTAACAGCTCAGCCAATGGAAGACTGCAATAACTTAGCTACTCAAATGTCACTATACTTTGAATTTTCAGTTTCCTCCAATGGACTCTTTGTTTACAACAGCCCTGCCCAAGTCCAGAACTTCTCCTTTCCTTCTAAGCTTTTCTGTAGATAAAAGCAATAAGAATGTATGTGATTTTTCAAAGCTAATTACTTATTTTCTCTTTAATCACTCTCTACAGGGGTGACTTTCTCTTCTGATAATGGCTATATTGTCCCTTCTTCTCTACAAACATAAGAGTCATAACTAGAAGGAAACCAGATATGTGTAAACCACTACTATGGGTAACTTCTCCATTCCTTAATTTTAGTGATAACAAAATCATATAAAATTTTCACTTCAAATACCCCCAAATATTATATGAATAACTTATTTTCATTCTGAGTATTTACATTTCACTTAAAATGCCATAGTTAATTCTCTTTATAGAGCATTTAATTCAGTTCCATGTGCCCACAGAAACAATAGGCATACCTGAAAGAATATCGAGACAACAGACAATGAGTGTCCTCTTAAGCTTACTTCTGGGACAAGCTAAACACTGGCTATTGAAACAGAGAGAGTAGAATGGCCTCATAGTAAGGCATTTTTGAAAATGATTAATTGAGGTTGGACTAAGCATGAACACTTTAGAAAAGGGGATGATCTTAAAAATTAGAGAAATATAAATTTAAACACATTTTGACTTCTTTATATACTTTTCTGATTCCCTTCATTTTTATAAGGAAAACAATACTTCCAATTATTAACATGGCTGATCCTTTGTAAGCTCCAAGTTGATAAAACTTCTTGTTTTTGAGTTTACCAATAAAGCTTATTTTCATCAACATCATTATTTTTGTTCTTTTTCCTGGGTTGTTATGACAGCCTAAAAATGTATTTGAAAACAAAAGAGTTTTATCCGTCATGATGTTTTGATATCCTTTCTCTTACTGTTTTCTTTTCTCTACAATAAAACCATACTGTTTCTTTAAATGAGAGGAGCACAATGATATAAAACACCAAAATTGATTTCTTAAAGGGCATTCAATTTTCACACTAAATGAGTTGTTCTGAGGGTAAGAGTTCAAGTTATGCAGTAAATAGAACTGAAGAAAGTAAAAGAAATTCAAAGGGAGGGAAGAAAAAGAGAAAAGGAAAAGTGAATTGCTTATGTTCTGTGTACAATATAAATAGAGAAAATAAATTCCACATTCTGGTGATTTTCTGTTTCAAGGAAACAAAAACCACCACAATTATAGTGTGCATATACCCATACAACATATCTAGAAGAGACTTCTTTGAAAGAAGATGTTGGTGATTTGACAAATATCACTATTCAGTAAGTAGTATTTCTAGTTTGTACTAATGACAAAGCTTGATAATTGGTACTATTTACTATCTTTGAAAAGCATTCTGTAAAGAAACTGGATTCACATAATGTATCACCTCTGTAGTACTAAAGAAAAAAGTCTTAGTATGCTGGAATTTCTGGGTGCAGCCTAGTATAACTTTATTGTCAGTGACTCAGACGTATTTTACAAGGGTTTATCATATGTCTATTTTTAGGAGAGAACCTCCTTTTTGGCAACGTATTTTGTCATGAGTTATTTTCTTCATTTCTTAGATATAAAAATAGACTAGATAGGACTAGCTTATTTTGTAGTACTGGTTTTTAGCCATTATTAATAGTAATGTTAGTGGATTAAATCTAGGCTGGGGACTTGATGTAGAGCAAATTAGAGGGACTCAGAATAAATGCAAAATCCTATTAGAGGCTTCTGATAATTAGCAACACGATCTAAATGAGTATTGCATGTATAATTCAAGGTTACATTGCAAATGGAGAAAAGCTGTTGCACAGGGTGGACATTTAGAGTCAACATTAAAATATGGAGAGATTTTTGAACTGAGCGTGATGAGCTGATGCACCAAAGGGGTTTGTGTGTAGATGAAGAGAACCCGGTTCCTAAGCAGCTTCCACACAGCTGACAGTGGTTTTAAAAACATTCCTTCATTGACTCCTTGAAATGTAATGCAGTGAAATAGAAATCTCCTTGCACTTGAGTCTTATTTGTTATAATTATGCATCTTTAGGGTTTCATAATGACCACTTTAATCACTTTGCTGTTTAGAGGACTATAACAGCCAATCATGATAATAGGTTTGGTATTTGGTAGAAACCATTTAACACCAAGTGCCCTTATTCTGAGCCTCTTGATGCCACTTCAGCTTGACAGGCAGCTTCTGATTAGCATACGTTGCAAAACCTTTGGTAAAATGCTCATTTCTTTTAAATAAACTCCGTGACCTAGTAGTAGGCATGTTGGCTTGCAAAGAAAGGTCACTATGTGAGAAAAGTTTTCTTCAAAATGTTTACTCTCTTTGTAGTCAACCATTATAACAATCCAAGCACACCAATCAAGCTTCTACTTCCTAAGGAATTCCCAATGTACTTTAGTTCTAATTGGCTGCTGATAATGCACCAGAACTTCCAAATAAGCACTTCACTGTCATTGAGTGACACTGGGGAAGTCACAAGCTATGTCCACCTCAAACTTACTATTTTCTGTCATCAATGGCATTCTCCAATAACTATGACACTAGTGTAATGAGAAAGAGTACAAGATCTTAGAGCATTTGTTCTCTATCTGTAGTGGACATAAGGACCACCAGGAGAATATGATTTAAATGTAGATTCCTGGGGCTTATTCTCAGAGGCTTTTATTTACTATGTCTTGGGTGGCCCCAAGAAACTTCATTTAATAAGCACTCCAGCTAATTTGATATAAGTGGCCCCAGATAATATTTTGAGAAATGTTGTATAGGCCAATTACTGGTAGATTGGATACTATAGGTTAAAGACATCTCAGCATTTCATATAAATGCATTGATAAAACTGTTTTCTTTTTTGCCTATGCCTCCATTTCCTCTAAATAATCATTTTCTAAAGTATATTATAAATGAATATTTGAGTACATTTATTACTTTGAAAAAAGAGGTAAAAAAAAATAGAGTGTTTGTGTTTGCACAGTATGATTGTAAAAATTATGAGATTAGACTTTGAAAAGCTTTGCCAAAGCCATAATTCATAGTATAGTGGTTTGAGCAAAAGATGTGAGTTCAAGTACCATTTATGACACTAGACTTTTGTTATTTAACCCTTTAATCCTTAGTATCTTCTTCTATAAAATAAAAATAGTAGCATATATCTTATAGAACTCCATAAAAATTAAATACAAATACTGTAATCAGCAAGTGACTAGAGAGAAGTGTTAACATCCTTGAATATCTATCTGGGGAAAGGAAAACATGGCTTCTAGGCTTCTAGTCAATCTCTCTAACCTAGTCTTTTTTATAGATAAAAAATGTAGCAACAAAATAGAGAAAAAGTGCCATTTAAAGACAGACAGGCTGTAACGCTGGAAGGAATGCCATGCTAAATGTGCTAAGGTTGGACCATGCCCAGCAATACCACTGCATGCTCAGATGGCTGAAATAAGGCAATGCCATGCTCTAGGGTAAAGCAGATCCTGTGGAACTGTCTCCTTTTCCCCACACATTTGCTCTTACATATGCTCCTAGTTCCCTTTTTTAAAAATCACAAATAGCCCAATGTCTTATTTTGAAAGGGGACAAGTGGATAGCATGGCTGAAGGAACTACATTATTTTCTTTGCCATTGGTATAGTTTGAGGAGAACATATGCAGTATATACCATTTTGTTATGACATACTTTATAAGTATGTTACCTAAAGAAAAATACTTCAGGTCATTTTCCCAGATTAGATATCCTTAGCCGCCAGCTCCAACTTTGTACCAGCATTAGCTTAGTGTGACACAGATGGGGACCCAATCAAAATGACTGCCTAAGCCTTCATTTGCAATGATGACTATAGTAATGAGGGCCAGAAGGTGGATGAGGGTGAGGTAGTGATGATTCACAGAACTGCAACTCACTACAGGGTCAAAAACCTTTTTTTGCTGCTGTGTTTGCTGCTTTTCTTGCTTTATGGATTTGAAGACACAAGTTTGGGCTTCTACAAGTGAGTGGGATGGCCGAAGTCACCCTGCTTCCTCTATTATCAAGGATTAAAGTGAGCATGCAAATCAGTTATCACTGAATACACCTGGTTATTTGAAACTTCAGAGGAGTCTGAAGTTTTTATACAAATAAATATAAAAAGACTTATTTTGCAAAATGTTTTTTCATAGATAACTTTTTCAAATGCATTTACTTAGGGTAGTGACGGCCTGTTTTCTTTTGTGGAGGAGTATGATGTGATATTGACATAGTCAGAGAGGTGACTGAACAAGAGAATAGGCTAAAGTAAATTTGCAACAAATCAAAGCTGTCTTGAGATGGATAATTAAGAAGTTGCCTTGATGTGACTAGTCATAAATTTATCTGCTGCCCAAATTAATGCCATGTGTTGGGATAACACCGATCTCCTTCAGAGTTCTGCCTCTTCCATCACAGGACTTTGAGAACTTCATAGAGCCCCTTTTCTGTTTCTCTTCTCTACCTGGCTGCTACTGGTTGTATGGTTAGTGAAAATTTCTCCAGTACTTGTTTTCAGGTTTCTAAAGCTTGACATAGCATGCGAATAACTGGCCTCAAAGCCATGTATGCCTCAACATTTTACCCTGTAAGAAGGAAATAATTTTATATTTCCCCTACACACCATATAGGGTTATATTCTTATTATTTATGCCAATGTTTGTAAAGCACAGAGATTCATGAGACAAGGTAATAAATTAATGCTTAAAAAAAGAAATAAACCAAACCCCCTAAATTTTCCAGTGACAGTTTGAATATATGACATAGACCTGAGTTCAGCTCCACTGTAAAATCCAATATTCTTTTGACAGCCTTGAAAATGTTAGGAAAATCTTATCACTTGTTTTTCATTCCAGCTGCTGTGTTACCTATGGACACCTTTTCCTGTGATCTTTAGTGCATCTAGGAGATGTAGAGAATTTAATATTCCATAAAAAAATCAATTCCTCAAAATTTATGAACATTATACTGGTTCAGATAATCTTATTAACATTTAATGATTATGTAAACTAAATTCACCTATTCTTCTTTTGAAATTTGTTCATAACTTATCTCTTGAAAGTTTTTTAAGTCATGACAATTGATGCTAATTTGATTTTTATATTTTCGTGATTGTTTCCCCTGTATTCTTAAAGAAACAGATTTTATTTAACTGTAGAGATGAATGTACACTTTTTACCTTTCATGCTAAAAATTGTGACACTTCTGTAATGCTGGAATTTTTAAAATTTGTAATATATAAAAAGGTTTCTCTGTAAAATGATCACTTTTCTCCCATCTCTTTCTGTTTTCTTGTTACTACGCAGTATTTTTATTCCTGGCAAATAGATGAATCAAGATGCAAATGCTGATTTTTTTCTCAGCAAAGGCATGTAATACATGCAAAGAATGGCATGGTTAAGTTCTAGTAGTGCAAACTCTTAGAAACAGTGCAGATTGTTTCCCAGGTTTGAGCTTTGATTTTAGAGTTTAAAAGTTAGTTCAAATCCCAGAGCTTCTATATGATGGAAGTTGAGGCCAATGAACTTATGTTGGTTTTTTTTTCCTTCCACCTCTGCGGTTTGAACCTGGCCTTTGGAAATAACCAGTAGCAACTCAGCATTGCAGTAGTGACAGTAAATCAGGAAAGTGACTTTTTAGATGTCAGAATAACATCAGCAACCCAGATCTCCTGCTCCTGATGGTAGCATATTCAGAAAAAAGCGTTCAGGTTTAGGGCAATAGGAAGGAACCAAGATGGAATATTATGAGTTTACTACCTGGAAATTTGTGAGGAGTGACTGCAGAGGCAAAACGATGGTCTCAAGAAGGAAGTTCTAGTCATTATAATAAAACAGCTACCGCCATCCAAAATGCACTTTATTTGGTAACCCACCTTGAGAAGTGGGCCATATTAGTTATAAATTACAAAATGTGTCAGGATCCTGTGACTCTTTTTATATGGCTTACTTTATCTTAATACATGTTTAGTCTTTGTCCATAATTGATGTGTTGTACTGTTGAATAATCATTAGAGTGGCCACACTTGACTGCTGAAAGGCAGTTTTGTTTCAGCACAAAGTAAGTGATCCCTACATGCTGGTAGTGGAGTGTCTTAGGATTTCTATGGATAAGAGAAACCATATTAATGTTGAGTCATTAAGATTGACTCTTCTCTTTGAAGTTTTATACTGAATTTAAAATAAAACCTAAAATAAACTTTGGCTCACCCTTCCTTTAGCTTCAATCTGTGGTCCTGAAGGAAACTACAGTCAACTTTAGCTACTAAATCTATGTATTCTATACTGATTAGGATTTGGTTAATAACAGGCATTTGCATGGAGATCCTGGGGTAACAGAGAAAGCCTTTCCCCCAATCCCTCTCTGAAACAGACATACCTAGTACAATGCAGGTGTAAGTGAGAACGTAGAAGCCTGGGCATTGTGTAATTCCCAAATTTCCAAAGACAGGTACAAATAAAGGTTTATGTAAAGTATCCCTAGAAACTTCCCTATATACTTACCATCATTAGTCTTCCTGGCTCAAGCTTGTTAACTTTTCCCAAATAGAATTCGTTAAAAAACTTTCCATAAATTCTTTGAAAAAATAAGAAAAGAAGCCTGTCCTGCCCCCAAGGCATCCATTTCCTGTGTAATGGCACCATTATTCCTGTTAATAGCCAGGTAATTAAGGGTACACATGATCAATATCTTGCCTCCTCCAGAGCTCTTACATCTTCACCTAAAATTGCCTGTTCATGGTGGAGAGCAGTGCTGATCCCTGACAAGGGGCCCTAGTTACTTTTGCTTAATTTAGTGTCCTTCCTGTCCACAGCATCCAGGACTGAGTTTAGTGCATGGTACATGATACAGGCTACTCAGGGAATGTTTGTTGATAATGATGGTGATAATTATTTCACACAACAGACCATTATGCCTTCTCTGATTAAGAAACACCAAACTCCTTAATGATTGCTTTTATGCTTTTTTTGTTAGTGAATTAAAGAAACTAAAGGAGTACCACCAAAAAATGTTCAGAAGGTAGGTAGATAGTTTCAGGAACAGAATTAGACTTTTTTCCCAATCACCTATTTTATGGACAATGCTGAACTACATTTATGACAGTGAGGAGAAAGTAATAAAATAGGAATGTACATATTTAGTTCACTTTATGTGATATTAATAGGGCAGAAGAATGATTCAATGAAAAACTGAGAAAAGTAATAGATGTTACAATTGATCGCAAATGACTTATCCTTAAGATCAAATTTTTCCATAAAATTAATGGGCATTTATTAAGATCTGGTGGGGAAACCTGTATATTTTCCAGGAAGCATCAATGATTTGTATCTGGGGACATATGAATAATCATCAGAGAAAGCTTAGCTTGAGAGCTTGAGACATACTATATTAACAATCAGAACTCTAGACTGAATAAACATCTGAGTTCCACTGGTTATGGTTACCAGACAACTGTTGAAAGGGATACTCTAACATATACTAGTTACAAAGCAAAAAATCTTTCAGAACCTACTTTTGTAAGTAGTATAGAATATGTGGACTGGGTTATCATAAAATGGATTCACAACTGGTTAAAAACTTTCCCCAAAGACTTAATTAAAGAACTGATGTCAATTTGAGGAACCTAGAAAATAACATAATAACCAAATTTACTGATTATAACCAGTTAAACTGAGTAAAATAGCTAAAACACAGAATAACAGTAATAAATATCAAACATGAATTTTACATGTTAAGAATAATTAAATGGTAGAGTAGTATCCAAAGAGTAAACTCTACTACCAAACTGACATATACAGATAATTCCCTATTATCTTTTATATCAAAGGAATTTGTCAGGAAATTGATGTTTTATTTAGACTTTTGTAAAAAGAATTTCAAGATCATTGTCTTATTATAATTCTTCAACAATAAAACAAACCTACTAAGATTGCACATAATAGGATAAATGTAGTCTTTCTCTTACGTTAAAAAAGTATGATATAGATTCAAGATGGAAAATAGACGGCTCATTAGTCTTTTATGTGAAATCACTCAGAAGCTCTTTGGTTGACTGTGATCTTACAATCACTGGTATGGCTGTGGGCAAAAATGTCTCACCAATTTTTAAAAGCCCCCATAAAACTCATTATCTTGAGGTTAAATTCATATTGTTGTTTATCCTTTATTCATTCCTCATTTTATTATAATTTTCTCAGGAAAGTTCATTTGCTCCCCTCCCCTCCCCTCAGGCTTCCTTCAACTTTCAAGGGAAATAAAACAGGTCTACTCAACCTCAAGGTAAAGATAGATTGTGTTTCTGGTCAGAATCATGCTCTGGACCTACCTCTTCATCTCCCATACACAGAGATAAAACCAAAGACAAGATTCCTGGCCTTTTCTCAGCAAAAAAGAAAAGTAAATCTATTGACAAAATTTACATGCAGGCTGGGAAATGAGTGAGTGCCTCCCTATGGGTGAAGAGTTAGTTGTTATTACCTAGCCCAGGGGCACTCACACTCTAGTGTATACAGAAGTCACGAGGAAAACTCATTCAAACCTAGCTTCTTGAACCCTGCACCCAAGAGATTGCATTTTGGTAAGTATGGAGTGGGGCTTAGAAATCTACATTTTAAATAATATATATCCAAGTAGATTCAGTTGTGTGTTCATTCATTTGTTAATTAATTTAACATATGCTGTTGAGCAACAAATGTGCCCTGAGCACCCTTTTAGGGTACAGGTGTGCCACCAAGGATACAGCAATGAATAAGATAGACAAAGTGAACACTAACATGAGACTTATATTCTACTGTGGGACTATAGATAAAACTATCTCATAAATAAGCACATAATAAATTTTCAAACAGGGATAGTACTACAAGAAAATAAAATAGCATAGTAGAAAAAAAAATCGCAGAGACCGTGTACTATTTGAGCTAAGGTAATCAGGGACAGCTTTCTTTCAGATGCTGTATTTTAACTGAGGCCTTAATGATAACAAGAAATTGTGTGTGTGTGTGTGTGTGTGTGTGTGTGTGTGTGTGTGTGTGTGTGTGTGACAGACAGATAGACAGATATATATCTGAGTCCAGGCTGTACAGTAAGTGTAAAGGCCCTGAAGTAGAAAAAAGCTTGATGATCTGGAATAACATAAAGCAGGTCAGTGTGGCTACAGTGGGGTTTCTCAACAGAACTATCTGTATTTTTAGCTAAATAATTCTTTGTTGTGTGGGGTTCCCTTAAGGGTGCATTGTAGGATTTTAGTCGCATCCCTTGTCTCTTTACTCACGAGAGGCTATCTCACTCACCCAGTTGTGACAATAAAAAATGTCTCTGGCCATTGTCAAATGTCCCCTGGCGAACAAAATCCTCCCTAGTTGAGAACTACTAAGATAGAGCTAGTGGAAGAGAGAGAATGGTAGGAGATGGGGTGATAAAATGACTAACCCACATAGGGCTATAATAATCCCTGGTTCTTATTGGTCTTATTCCAAGAGATTCTGAAAGTTGCTGGATGGTTTTAATTGGGGTTGGGGGACTGATATAATCTGATTTGTGTTTTTAAAACAGGACTCTGATGGCTGGATGGGGAATAGAGGGAGTGGAAAGTAGAAGCTGGGACTACTGAAGTAGTTCAGCAAAGTGAAGATGCAATTGAAATAGTGGCTAGCAGCAAAGATGGTGAGAAGACGTTAGATTCAGAAAGTGTATGGAAAGGAGCTTGGCAGGACTTTGGGTGGTCAGTAGACCATACTTGGATAAATAACATTCTTGACCCTTGCTATTTAATATTTAAAATAGGATTCATGGACCAGCATAATGGTTTTTACCTATAAGCTAGGTGTACTATCCCATGGCTCCACCCCAAACATGCTGGATCAGAATCTGCATTTTAATAGGATCTCCCAGGTCACTGTTATACACATAAAACTTTAAGAAACTAGTTCTAGGCTAACTTCTCATATTATTTTTAAAAATTGATGCTTTAAGAGAAAGAGTGGTCTGTCTAAGATCTCAGAGAGAGTGAAGGCCATCAGAGCTGGGATCCCAGGCCTCCCATCTCCTGGTTCCAGGTCCTCAATAGCAGCCTGCTTGGGAGGATAATGTGTATTTCCTGCTAGAGTCCTTCCTTAGCCTGAAATGGCAAGTTTGTCCTTTAATTCTCATAGGAAAAGAAAAAGTCACCCTTCAAAAAATAAAAGATTGAAATTCCTACAGGAAGGAATAACCAAAGACTCATGGTATCAATTTAAAGCAAAAGGAACATTAAAAAAAAAATTACCAAACTGCATTGCTTCTGTTTACAGGGTTGGCATCTTTTCCCTGCACAGAGTGTTAACACTGCAAATACAAAACAAATCCCTTGAAAAGTGATGCCAGAATTGGGGTGTGGGCAATGATGATGATGCTCTGAGATCAGCCTCTGCACAGAGAGCTGTTCGGCTGCATATTCACTGACAGGAATATTCCAGATCACAAGCAGCAGGATTTGCAACTTGAACCATCTTTTTTTTTTTTCTCCTTACGTAAAGAGGTATTTTGAAAACCGAATTATCAGTCAGTGTTCCCTGTCTCCATTATTCTTTTCTCTGGCTAGCCCATACTGGCCGCTTTCTCACTCCCCAGGGATATGGACCATTTGTCAAATTCTCTTCTGCTCAAAACCTAAAGCACAAAATAGCTACTGTCTTTTTTGGCAGCTCCTGCAGAGCTAATATGCTGTGCTTATCCCAATATGTGGGCCCCTTCATATCATAAATTAGGGATCCTGCTTGGGAGTATGAGCTGAAGGGAAAAGAAGGATAAGAAAAGTGATTCAAATCCTCAAAACTTCCTTTCATTTGAAAAAATACTGATCCCTATCTCTAAGACTCAGGAGTGTGAGGGCAGCCTGTCTCCTTTCAAGCCTGGGAGTGATTTGATGAACCACTTCTTCCAAGGGGTGCTATCTGATTTCCTGGAGTTAGTAGGTTTATAAAGGGCAGATAACCAACCACTGTATGAGTATAGTGGTTGGTGGGCAGGGAGATGGCCACAGGCTCAAGCAAGAAGGAAAGTTGAGTACCTTTTTAGGGCTGGATGTGAAATTGTTCCTCTCTGCAGGGGACTGACCCCCGAAGCACACAGCTTAGGTCATTGCACAGTTGTCATCTGCCATTAGCAGGTTCCTGACAGAGACATGTGGAGTTCCTCAGTGCTTCTCCCCAGCAATCAAAGGTGGGCAGAGATGCAGGTGTGTGTGTGTGTGTGTGTGTGTGTGTGTGTGTGTGTGTGTGTGTGTGTGTGTGTGTTTAGAGAGAGAGTGTGTGTGTGTGCTGGAAAGAGATGGCAAAGAAAAAGAAGAGAGATTTTACACAGTATAGAGGGAAAAGAGTAGGATTTGAGCCAGATTTTCCATTTCATTATTTGAGACTTTTGGTAAGTCATTTTATGCCTCTAGTTTTCATTTTCCTTCTCCATCAACTGAGATTAGCAGCTATGATTTACAGACTCTTTAACAAGTCCCAGGCTCCATGCTAGAGTACCTTGTAGGTACCACATTACTAACTCTTCACAATAACTCATGAGACAAAAACTATTCTTACAGTTTTTTTTTTTTTATTTTTTGCAGTTAAGGAAACTGAGCCTTAAGGAAGTTAAGTAAATTTCCACCATAACCCCTAGACTACGTGAGTTCCAGTGCAGACTATATGATTCCACCCCACGTTATGTGAGTCCAGAGTCATCATGCTTCAGTGCTATGCCTCCTGGGAAAGCACATTGTATACTGCATGCTATACCAATGTTAGCTACTGTTATTTAAAGATTTCAACATTAACTTAATAATTCATGCTTCAAAATGCTTCTGTTCTACAAAGTATAGTTAGTTATAACATGGAGAAGGGGAGTTGGAAAAGTAGCTATTTGCTCTTCACTTAAGAAACTTACATTTTATCAAGGGTTGGGATAAAAAATAATGCATCTGTTCAGTAAGAAATCAAGGACATCCCACATGCTCACCAAATTAGACTAAAACAAAATGACTGCTTACTTAATCTCTGTCCTAGCAGAGGTCACTGATGGTGAGGTCCACAACCAACATTTTAAAATTTAGTTGCACCTAATAGTAGTCATAAAACCTCCTTTTATCTCTTATCCTATCATTCTCTAAGAAATTTCAAGGTGAATATCTTAAATGAATAAATTTTAATTCTGAAACAGTTATGTAGTATCTCCAAATTGTAGTTTAACAGACAAAAATCTAGTCACTATATATTATAGTAAATAATGAAATTGTTACTGCTAGTGGGTGCTCCTGTGCTCCAACAGGACAATGATAATTGATGTTCATGACAATTACTCTGAGGCTATTCAAGTTCCTGAAGTGCTTAGTGGATCATTTAAAAAAAAAAAAAAAGAAAAGAAAAAAGAAAAAAAGAAACAAAAAAGTAAAGTTTTCTTTTGCATTATTTTCCATTGTATTTGATTATGATACAATTCTTTAAATATTAATCATCTGTAATAAAATGTATGGTAATATCATTGATTAGACCACCTCAATTCTCCATTGTGCCCAAAACAAGTAATTTTGGATAGGTGTATGTTTGTTATCTTTTTTATTTCCACAAAAGAGCTCAAGCCAATTTTATATAACTGAGTATCTGGCTATGAAAAAATCTAAGGCGTCACTCTTTGTCTTCATTTCCTATTACTGCTATAATAAATTGCCTCAAACCTAGTGGCTTAAGACAATAAGCCACTTACCATGCTGGAGGTGAGAAGCCCCAAATGAGTCTTATTGGAGGGACAGCAGTGTTGCATTCTTTCTGGAGGTTTAAGAGCAGAATCTGTTTCCTTGCCTTGTCCAGCTTCTAGAAGCTGCCTGCACTGCTTGACTTGTGGCCGCCTCCTCTATCTTCATTCCAGCAGTACAGCACATTCAAATTTCTCTCTCCAACTATAACCTCTGCATTTGTCATCACATTTCTTTCCTCATTCTGATCTGCCTGCTTTCCTCTGATAATGATTTCATGAATTCATTGGGTCTGTTAATATAATCCAGAATAATCTCCCCATCTCAATATCTTAATTTAGTCACATTTGCAAAGTCCCTTTTCCCATATAAGGTAACACATTCACAGATTCTGGAGATTAAAATGTAGATACCTTGAGGGGAGGAGAACATTACTCTGATTATTAAACTCCCTTTAACAATAACTCTTTCATTGCAATATTCTTCTCTATCTTCTATCTTTTACTTTGGTTTCGATTTTTGGGAAGCAATAGCCCCTTTTCAGATGTAATGGGTAGGGTGATCATGTAATAAAAGTTACCAAAGTAGATAACATTGAAGGAAACAAGTTCATACAGAATCTCTAATAGTATTTGACTAAGGGGTCAAAGTCAGCAAAAAAGGGGCAATGCTGGCCATTGCCCGCTACACCATGTGTGGCCCACTGGCACTTATTCCCGAAAGATGGGAGTTGCTTAGACCTCTGTTTCTCTTTTATTAAAGTTTATTGGGGGAAACATTGGTTAATACAATTATATAATTTTTGGGTGTACATTATAATTTAACATCTATATATTCTATTGTGTGATTACAACCCAAAGTCTACTTTCCTTCAGCTACCATATATTTGATCCTCTTTACTCACTTCACCCTCCCCCAATCTCCCTATATTTTACCCCCTTTACCCCATCTACCTCTCTCCTCCTCTCCCACCCACTGTCCTCTGGTAACCACTAGTCTATAGTCCATGCCCCTGAGTCTCTGTTTGCCCTGTTCATTTGTTGCTTTTAGGTTTATATCCAACATATAAGTGATTTCATGTGATTTTCTACTTTTTCAGTCTGGCTTATTTCACTCAGCATGATTATCTTGAGGTTCATCGATGTTGTCGCAAATGGCAGTATCTCATCTCTTCTTACGGCTGAGTAATATTCCATTGTATATATGGACCACAGTTTCTTTAGCCAATCATCTACGTAGGACACTTTGGTTGCTCCCATGTTCTGGGCACTGTGAATAGTGCTGCTATGAATATTAGTGTGCAAATATCTTTTTGGATATGGGTTTTCAAGTCTTGGGGGTTAATACCCAGGAGTGGGGTTGCTGGATCATATGGTAGACAAATTCTTAGTTTTGTGAGGAACCTCCATACTGTTTTTCCATACTGGCTGTATGAATTTGCAGTCCCACCAGCAATGTATGAGGGTTCCTTTTTCTCCACATCCTCTCCAACATTTATTACCTCTCCTGTTGGTTATACCTATTCTAACAGGTGTGAGATGGTATCTCACTGTGGTTTGATTTGCATTTCCCTAATAGCTAGTGATGTTAAGCATCTTTTCATATATTTGTTGGCCATTTGTATGTCCTCTAGAGAGAAGTGTCTAGACCTCTGTTTCTTAAAGCTTTGACTTAAAGACTAGAACAAGTTGGGACTTAGAGCATAAAAGAATGAAAGAAAATGATGGAGAATATTTTCCTGGTGCCAGATGGTGGAGAACACAAGAGGAGATCAGGAAGGAGAAATGAGGAGGCAGACAGCCAGGCTGAAAGCAGCTTTGAATGCCATCTGACAGGCCTTTTGCATGTGCGGGTTTGGCTGCCTGCCCAGCTGCTCCATGTACCCTACTTTCCTTTGTGTATTGAGAGAGGAACAGAAAAGCATCCATTGGAAAAAAGATGTCAGTGCACCCAAAGAATAAGAAAAAGTCATGACTAGGGTTATGAGAGACACTAGCCAAAGGGTAGTGGAGGTTACAGCTGTGTAGACAAAATGTTCAGACAGGAAGAAAGTCCACACAGGTAGAGCCAGACTCTCTGTTTCTCAGCTATGGACAAGCATTCTCTCTGCTAACCTTTTGTTCTAAACTCACGTTGGCTGCTTTCCTCTGAATTATATTAAAGATTTCCTTTTTACCTCAAATTTGGGTGTTTCATAAGCCTTGTCATTTGCAAAACCATTATGGTTTAAATAGGACACCTGACAGATCAATAATAAGCAATGTTTGAAAGTATAAGATCCATCATTTCACTGTGTTCAAGCCTGGTTAAGACATAGAAAAATTCCCCTATAGCTAAAGCACTGAGGTGAAGGAAAGATGAAAATGTATCACTGTTAGCTGTTTCTTATTTTTTTTCCTTTTGGTATGGGCATGGTCACTTGTGAAATGGTGCTTTGCACACAGACCACACCTTTGTCCATTAGAAATTTTAATGAACAAGAACAACTATATTAAGAGCTTAACAGATCAGATTCTGTGGGAAGTGCTTTATGAGCATTATCTCCTTAATTCCCACAACAATAATGAGAAAGTCATATTATCCTCCCCCATTTTGTAGGTCATTAAATGGCTGAATAAAGTCATTTTGTCATAGTCATAGTTAGTAAATCATATCTAAAGCTCAAACTCAGGTTAGCCTACTTCCTAATTTTATCCTCTTAGCAACAATGCATATTTGCTTCATGTTTTCTTTTTTCTCTATAAAAACCTTTGCCTTTATAAGTAAAGTCAGAGAATTGTGAAGTATATAAAATCCCTTCCAAGATTACTTGATATTAAAGGCAAGATCTAATTACATTTGATTTGAATATGGCAATACTTGGTGCTTCTCACATTTTGCTTTTCAAAAGCCATTTTTCCCCACTAAAATCTCATTATTCTCTAAATTTTTTCCCCTGCAAAGCAGATTGTAGTGTGTTGATAGTGCCTCCCCGCCCAAGGATATGTTTAAGCCCTGACCCCCTGAACTGGTGAGTATGACCTTACTTGGAAAAATGACCTTTGCATAGGTATTTAATTTAAGGATCTCAAAATGAAATCATTCTGAATTTAAGGTGTAACCTAAATTCAGTGGCTGGTGTCCTTAAGGAAAGGGAGAAATGAAATACCTAGACACAGAAGAAAAAAACATGTGAGGACACAAGCAGAGATCAGAGCTATACTGCCACAGTCAAGGAATGCCAGGAACTAGAGAGGCAAGGAAAAATCTTACTTTAGAGTCTTGGGAGGGGGCAGGAGGTACAACCCTGATGACACCTTCATTTTAGACTTCTGACCTCTAAAATAGTGAAAAAATAAATTTCCATTGTTTAAAACACCATGTTTGTGACAGTTTGCTGTGACAGCCCTAGAAAACTAGTACACAGATGTATTTTTAAGGTGCACTATCAAGAAAGTTTGACAAATATTACTAAAAACAACTGTGTTATTTGCGACTATAACTGGGTCTAAGGAATGCAAGTTTGCACTTTAGTTTCTTACTGATACAAACTTAGAAATCACAAGGCATTAGAATATTTATTTTTAAAAATTTGGAAGGTCCAATAAATCAGATTCATACGAATAATATAAACAAATGTACATACATGTATATATAAATGCATATATAGTATAAGCAAATGTACATGCAGACATTTACATATATATATATGTGTGTGTGTATGTATATGTATGTATGTATGTATGTATGTATATATATATATATATATATATATATAATCTTTATATTACTTGTTGTATGTTTGGTTGTTTCCTTATGAAAGGCCAACAGGGAGACAAATCCATAGAGAGGCCCTGCTAATATCGTAGAGTTTACCGTCCCTGATTAAAGCCAGGAATGCCCCTTGGCAATGATCTCAGGCTTAGTTCTTAATTCATAAGTGATTGCCTATAGTGCTCTGACCTTGGGCTAGTAATGAATTGTGAAGATTCATAAAATTATTTATGATTAATTGGCCAGCAGCTCTTATAAAAATTAGCAATTCCAAGTGCCAAGTACCTTGGATATCACTGGCATGGAATAGGCTCTCCATCATTAACAATAGTTGTTGATATTAGTGATATTGTTGCTAGTGATGGTAGTTAACAGTAGTAATAATAGTAATGGTACATGTGGTGACAAAGACTTGAATAACAACTTTTGTCCAGACCTCATGGAACTCTCTTTCATAAGATAGAAATCCCCCAAAAAGGAAACCAGCTTCCTATCTTGATATTTTAGTGGGTTCTGAGAATCTGTTTGAACACAGAAAGGTACCACCTTTCTGTGTTCAAGCAGTTGAGATCAAAAATGGATTTTCTAGATCTACTATAATAACTCTTAGCTTATCTGCATAAGAAGACTCTATTTAGGATCAGGTTAGAAGCAAGATAGGGTGATAAAGGCTGGCCATGGCAGCAGCCCTTTATACCTCCTCTAGTCAGCAATCATCTACCCTTATACAGCACCATAGAATAGGATTATGGGTTACTGTTGGTGCCATATACTTTCTTGGCAGAATCACAAAAAAACAGACCAAAGTGGGCAAGAGACAGACTTTTACATTCTTAAAGGCTTACCTATACTGCATATGAGCTTCAGTAGAGCTCTTGATACACTCTGACATCCAGCAGCTGAGTCAGCCTGCCATAGAGAACTTAGAGTACTTATATGTTCTTGAGGAATTATGTCCTCCAGGATCGATCAGTAATGGAACTTTCAAAGGCAGAAGTTATAGCTACTCACACACATATATAAAACAAATTTTCCTTTCAGTCTGGCCCGGGGGGTTACAAGAATAACTGAACAGAACATGCTTTTGGTCTCCTACTGATTCTTTAGCATTATGGAGAAGACATCTGGGGTTTTCTTTAAGGAGAAGACTTTCACTCAGGGAAGGAAGCAAGCAATAGAGTGGTAATGCTGTTCCCATTTGGTTTCTGGACAATGGCTGCACTTCCTGAGTTTAAAAGAGGATTTAACTGCAGGATATAACCAATACTAAATAAATGTGACAACAGAGCCATTGCAAGTCTGTTACCCAGGAACTCAAAGAAAACAGATGAATCAGGAGTCCAGGTGGTCAGCATCATGATATCAGATACTATAAGCTAAGGACTAAATTTTGTCCTTCCAAAATTTATATGTTTAAGCCCTAACCCCCAGTGTGATGGTAGAAGATGGGTCTTTCAGGAAAAATTAGGCTTAGATGAGCTTATGGAGTACTCATGGTGGGATTACTACCTTAAAACAAGAAACATCATATAGTTTTCTTGCTCCCCCTCTCTCTGTGTACACAAGGAAGGGGTCTGGGGAGTGCATAGCGAGATATGGTCATATCCAAGCCAGGAAAAAAATCTCTCACCAGAACACGACAATGCTGCTCTCTGATCATGGACTTCTAGCATTCAGAACTGTGACAAAATAAATGTCTGTTGTTAAGCACCAACCTCCCCCAACCCCTGCCATCTGTGGTGTTTTGATATGGAATCCCAAGCTGACTGACACACAGTAGTGACAGTTTTTTAAAAATAAATGTGCTTATTTAATTATTATTAAATATGTGGGCTTATAGAAGTCATTACAAGTAGAGGCAGCATAGTTACTACAATTACTTTGCTAGAAAAAAATGTCTACCTCTTTTTTCTTCAAGAAACAACAAGAATACACCTGTCTTCTTCTAGATGACTCCTATAGTAAGCTGTCCAAATTCCAGAGTTATCCAAAGAATTGCACACCTCTGTGTCCATACCAAGTGATCCTAACCTATAGGCAGTCAAGTCCTCAATATCATGTATTATATTTGAAATGACTTTTGTTTTGAGGTGAAATTCTAAAATGTATAGTTTTTGCAATTTGAAGCAATTTTCCATGGTTTGCTTTGTTTGTTTATTTATTTGGGTGGTAAAGATTTTTTAAAATGCAAAATGTCTCCTGTATTGTCTTATGAAGACTAACTTTCAGTGACTATTTTCCTATCTGCCTTTCAAATCCCTCATTCCCTGATCTGAATCTGTCTTTCCACAGCCAGAAGAGCATAAAGCTTCAGTGACTAGGCCAAAAAATCTTTTTAAAAAGATTGATGTCATTCAAAGACTGACATTTCAGTTTTTATTACTAGAATACCTTGAAGAATTAGATCTGATTTGCATTGATATTTGCCAGCTCTATTATTAAAGCTTTTTTTCCCCCACTTCCCTTCATCAGATTTTAACACTTTAGTCAACAGCAGACACATTTAACAATTATGTGACTTCACAGAGCCTTTTGGGCTTTTGAATTGTTGACCAACTCGAGAAAACTATCTGATTTAATCCATAAAATGAAGGTAGGTGATGACACATAAAAGAAATGGCAAGGTATTTTTTGCAAGGGAGTCTTCCTTTTACAAATGTTTCTTAAGTGACATGGGATACTTTTATCGGCATGTAATTTGTTGGCAGTGCGACCCTATCTGAGTTACTCATTGCGATTTCTCATTTTATTAGATTTAATTTCAGCCTCAGTGTACTGGGAGACTTGAAAATGAAAATGTCTAAAGAGGGATGAGGATTTCAGAAATGTGTGCACATTTTAAGTGATATGTTATCCTAAAACATTATTAGATTGTATATAGGAAAAAGACAAAGTGGAAATATCTGTGCAGATGTTACTTCTAAACCACTATCGAAAATGACAGAAGGTCTAACCATAGAAATGTGATAGCACATTTATACATCAAATAGTGTTAAACAGCATGTCCCCCCACCCTGCTACACACACACACACACACACACACACACACACTCTCTAGGTCATAAAAAAATCCTATTGATTTATTATTACCGAAAAAGAATCTCAAGTATTCCTATACTCTTGTTTGATAAAAATAGCACAAAATTCTATCTCAAAAAGATGTCTTTTCTTTACTTTAGGAGTTCTCTAAGTTTACTGTGCACCAAAATCACAGTAATTATAAATGAGAGGCTTATTAAATTACAAATCATTGGGCCTAGAATTTCTGATTCACGTAGGTCTGATGTGGGTCTGAAAACCTGAATTTCTAACAAGTTCCTAAGTGATGCTAATATTGCTGGTTTGTTGACCACACTCTGAGAAACCCTGCTTTAGACTATGTAGTGACTCTGATTTATCATTTGTTTTGGTCAAATAGAATGTTTCATAGTCTTGCAGTTATTCCTTTCTCTTATCAAACCAAAATGGCTACTGTAAGTTTATATTTTGCATTGAAGAATCTAAGATAATAGTAATGACAAACAGCACCTGATTAATGTCTTACCATTAATAAATTGTTTTCAAAAACATTATTTTACTTGAGATAACACAGAAATCCTGGGAAGCAAGAAGGTATCATATTCATATTTTACATATGAAAATAGAGAGCTTAAGTGACGTAACTCAAGACCCCCACTTTTCTCCAACTTTTCAAAGAAAGTAAATAGTGGACAGCAGACTTAAACCCAGGCTTTCTGACTCTAAGTGTTGTGTTCTTTCTACGAAGTCCCTCTTCCTCTTAATCCTTTACTTTTGTAGAGAGCTTTACACTTTTCAAACTATTTTCATATTCATTATCTTATTTGATTCCTCAAAGCAACAGCATGAGGCAGGCAAGGCACATATTATTGTCTATATTTTGCAGATAAAGCCATTATAAGAGATGATGAGAAAAGTGGCTACTGTCACTCAGACAGTATTTTTTCACACACAAGGCTAAAATTTTCCTGCAATACTTAGCAGTAGCATCTGATGTAGTAGATAAAGCATCAAATGCTGTCTTTTTCAAGTGATAAATATTCATTGGCATAGTATTATAACCCTATCCCACCCCATTTTTTTCTGTTTTCTTCATAAGGATGCATTTAGAAAGAAGGGAGGTGCAGATTGAGATTAGAATTACTAGTTAGTAGGAAAATAGGTAAAGTTCTTAAGTTTCTATACTTCAGATAGTTGAGAAACAGCTTTCTCTGCATACAAAGACTCTTCACCTCTAGTCCAAGTCTTTCCAAAGTTTAAAGTACGTACTTGCCACCTGTGAACTTTATAAAATGCAGATTCCGATTTAGTTGGTCTAGAGTAGGGTCCAATATTCTGAATTTCTATAAAGCTCTAAGGTGATGCCAATTTTGTTGGTTATGGACCAACCTTGATAGATAAGAATCAATCTTGTTTCTCAAAACCATGATGATTTTTATTATTCTCTAAGTCATCTCTGAATCTCTAGGGTAGAACAGAGAAATTAAAATATATAAAAAAGTATAACACTATTTGGTGAATACATTGTGGGACTTAACTATGTGTTTCTCTGTGCTACACTATTTACACATCTTCCAACTTTCTTTGATCTCAAGATCCAGGAAGATGCTAAATATGTTGTCCAATGACTCGCAGTGTTGACATTACCTGAGTTCTTGTTAAAAAGGCAGAATTTCAGGCCCCATCCCAGACCCAATAAATCAGAATTTGCATTTTAACATGATTCTTTAGATAATTTTCCATCAGAGAATCACTCCCTTAAAGATTTTTGGGCTCCTGTGCTTTGTTCTGCTCATCTAGTTGATCATCTGACTCACCGGGAGGCTTTACTCTTGTACAATCCAAGAATTGACCAAAAAGATGATTTAAGCGTGGGGTGAGCCAAGTAATCCGTATTTAAAACAAATTAAAAGCATTTTTCCTCTAGGTAAATTTGATAATCAGCTGGATTTCGGAATCCAATTGATTATCTAATAGTGCAGATGACAATTATGCCACAGGTGGCTATACTCAGAAGGGAAGGTTTATAATGAATTACAGGAGGTGTTATAACACTTATGGCTCTGCAACTGAACTTCCTTTTTCAGTTGATTCAAACTGTAAAGTCTTCTCTACTACTAAAACCAGAGTGGGCATGCACTGCTGGCACCCAACCCCAATTTCCAACCTCAACTATAGTGCTAATTCATTGAAGTGACATTGCTGAAAGCTTTGTTGCCACATGTTAAAAAAAAATTGTCCCCCAGATTCAGAAATCTGCAGTAGACATTTCAGCATCTTATCAAATAAAATGTCCTATTTATTTGAGATGTATATTATATAATAAATCAAAACTATAGTTTACAAAGATTCTGTTCTTAAAGTCTAAACTATAAGCATGTTCTAACAGTCTGACCTTTATTTAGGAGAAGTAATTAACTTATTCATTCAATAAATATTTACTGAGTATTTACACTGTGCTAAGCACTATAATAGAACTAAGGACATGTAGGTGCCTGCTTTCATGAGGAAAACAGTAAAAAGAAAGGGAAATGAATGTTTAAGACAACTGCTGAATCTGATACCTTCTGAGAAGGAGAAGAACAGTTGCTGATAACAAATGAACAATAAAGAGATACAAGACTGTGAAGATTTCAGAGCATTCTCAGTAGTGGATGATGTGAGTCAGATAGAAGTAAATGGCACACCATGGCAACACAATGAGAAAAGAATCTGAACTGGTCTACACAGAGAACTTTCTTGAAATTTCCAAAATCATCTCAGTAAGAAATTAATGACCCTATTATTTGAATAGCCTTCCTTTTATAACTCTATTTTATCATTTGTAGTTTGCTTTCTATTCATTCATGTTTAATTATTTATCAATGTATATTTAGTTTATACTTCATGATGTGAGTTATTTCCCAATATTATTATTTTTAATAAAGTCCTTAATTGAATAACTAGAATTACTGACTAAATGAGCACTTATATAATATGCCAAACAATGTGATAATGTACATATGAGTAGGGCATAGTTTCTGCACTTTTATAGAGCTTATAATCTAAAGATTTCACATAATTAAAATGCTATATTATTAGTTCTATGATATGGCTTCCTGGAGGAAGTACCATCTTGAAGGTCTTTAAAAATTGTACTGGCAAAATGATGATACAGAGGGATAAGAAGTTATGTTACAAGATGTAAACCAGGATGTGTAAAGGCCCAAAAGCAAATGGACAAGGCATATTTTTGAAATATAATTAGTGCACTTTATCTACTACATAAAGTTGAGTAGTTAGGGACTTAGGGATAGGAGAATAAGTTAAATAAAGGAATTTAATGTCATGCTAACTAGTTTAAACTTCACCCCAAAGGTGTTAGGGAATTAGAAAATTTAGTTGGAAAATTAACAACCATTTTTATATTTAGAAATAGTGTTTTTATAGTAGAGGAAAATATCTAGTAGCAAAGGACACAGTTGAAAAACTGTTGAAGTACAGGTGAGAGAAAATGTTGGTTTATCTACATTGCAACAATGACAATGGGGAAAGGGGAATTAATTGGTAGTTATTAAGGAAGCAGAATCAAGAAAATGTGTGAAATGAATCACTGTTGGAGCAAAGGAAGGACAAGAGCCCAGTCTCATTCTCAATCTTCTGCAATAGATAACTTTTATCCTCTATCCTGAGACTCTCTTGGAACTTATCTTCTGGTCCCTATTTTTCCAACCTTCCTCAGTAAAAACCTTAATTCATGGAATCTAGGATTGCCCTTCCTACCAAGAATGTAAGTCAGACGTATTCTGATATCTCATGAGGGACCTAGGATAGATTCAAACTGACATCCACAGACAAGATCACAAAGTTAATCATAGGCGGTCCACAAGAATTACATAACCTATCCTTACTTTTTCTTGTATAAATGAGCTATATCAAAAACAATATGAGTCCTGTATAGTGGTTTGTTTGGCTCCCAAATAAATCAACCTGCACCTATCTTAATGAATTGCATTGTGTTACTATCTGCCCATTCAACAATTTTACAATCATTTTGATTGTTTTAATACTCTTCCCCAAATAACTATAATTTACAGTTTCCTTTTTGTTTTATTTTTATTGTATAGCCCCTCTGTTACTATTCAATGGCTCATTCCTGAACACTGTAGGTCATTTTTTGGTATCATAGTATAATCATCGCCTGAAACACCAATTTTGTAAAAAAAAATATTGTGCTGTAATTTGGAACCTATAGGTTCTACATAGCTACATTTAATAAATTATTTGCTGTTAGCCAGACTCTGGGAAAACAGTCCCTTAGAAGAGAAGAGGCATGGACAATGAATAAGCTATACTAGAAAATCTCTCCCTAAGATGTCATGACCTTTTGGAAAAGGAAACCTCTGGTAGGTGTGTCTAGATGTGATGCAATATAAAATACAAATAATAAAACTGATCTTGATAAGAATATTAAAAGAAAATCTTCTTGGTGTATTGGAATAAAGGATAGACTGAATGAAATGGCATTAAGGCTACTTTTAATCAAATTATCAGTCTCCCCCATAATTACCATTATAGAAAGCTGATGTATGGATAAATATAATTAAAATAATAAGATAAGAATGTCAATAATTGTGGACATTATACAAAAAACATTGCATACATGTTCTCTTTTAACTGTCAGGTAATATTTGACAATGACTCTATGTTTAGACCTATTTTAATGATGAGAAAACACACTATTTGGAAAAATGGAAAAAAATATATTTAAAGTGCTGGAATGCTGAGAGGTGTGGACTCTTTTGTTCTACTACGTCATGTACAAAGTTCGTGATTAAGCTATTCCTCCTTGCCTACCCAAGATTCCAAAATGTCCTGGAGCACTCAAGTCCAAGCTAGTCTCCCAAGGATACATATAGGATGGTTTATTTATCTTTGCAGAGTATTCTGGGGATCTGATGACAGACATGTGTAGGATAAGAGTAAGGTGCTGAGGTTATGCTAGGGCCTTTGTCCAATACTCGTCAGAACGGCTAGCCCTTCTGATTATGGAGATACTCCCATGGCTTAAAGATTGACAGCATCAGTTGTTATGGGTCTTTTCAGATTTTCAAGGTTTGGATGCCAATAATCATGTGCTTAGATTTTGTAATCTTCATTTTCTGTTACTCATTTGTTTAAATGACAAGGTTACTGAAAAAGAGTTTGTGTTAACTTAAGATATTATAAAATCATCTATATAGGGAAAGAATATGTTTCTGACCTTAATTTAATATATTCATATACAAAAATAATTGTCTATTTGCTGACTATACTGGTATATATTACACTGTATATTTAGAACCAATATACAAGTAAGGTACTGAAAAAATATATAGCAAGATTTTTGATAGATATATAATTACTGCCATATTATTGTTCATCATTTTGATCTTATTATTTTTCTTTTTCTCCTTCTTAAAAAAGTCTCTTTAACATTACTTGTAATACTGGTTTGGTGATGATGAGCTCCATTTAGCATTTTATTATCTGGGAAGATCTTTATAGTCCTTTGATTCCAAATGATAACTTTGCTGAATAATCTTGGTTATAGGTTCTTGCTTTCCATCACTTTGAATATTTTGTGCCAATCCTTTCTGGCCTGCAAAGTTTCTATTGAGATATCAGCTGACAGTCATATGGAAGCTCCCTTATAGGTAACTAACTGCTTTTCTCTTGCTACTTTTGAGTCTCTCTTTGTCTTTAATCTTTGTCATATTAATTATGATGTGTCTTGGTGTGGGCCTCTTTGGGTTCATCTTGATTGGGACTCTTGCTTCCTTGGCTTGCATGTCAATTTCCTTCACCAGGTTAGAAAAATTTTCCATTATTATTTCTTCAAATGGATTTTCAATTCCTTCCTCTGGTATGCTTACAACGCAGATGTTGGCCTCTTAAACTATTCTCATTTTTTTTTTCTTAGAATTTTTTTCTTTTTGCTGTTTTTATTGGGTGTTTTCTGCTATTTTTTCTTCCAAATTTCTGTTTCAATTCTCTGCTTCACCTAATCTACTGCTGAGTCTCTCTAATGTATCTTTTTTTAGTTATTTTATTCATTTATGACTGGTTCTTTTTTATTTCTATTTTTATCTTTTCTATCTCCATTTTTAAGTTTCTCACCTCTACACATACTGCCCATAAGATATTAACTTTAGATCAAATGACAGAAACAGACTAAAGGTAAAGAACTGGAAAAAAATATTTCAGGAAAATGAAAATTTTTAAAAAGCTGGAGTAGCATTATTTCTATCAGATAAAATAGACTTTAAAACAAAAGCTATAACAAGAGAAAAGAAGGACTCAGTATTCCCATGTCTGGGTATTTATTCGAAGAAACCCAAAACATTAATTTGAAAAGACATATACATCTATACATTCATTATTTACAATAGCCAAGATATGGAAGCAACATAAATGTCCACCAATAGATGAATGGATAAAAAAGAAGTAGTACACATATACAATAGAATATTACTCAGCCATAAAAAAGAATAAAATCTTGTCATCTGAGACAGTACGAATGAACATAGAGGATATTATGCTGAGTGAAATAAGTCAGAGAAAGACAAATACCATATGATTTCACCTCTATGTGAAATCTGAAGAACAAAATAAATGAACAAACAAAACAGAAACAAACTCATAGATACAGAAAACATTTCATTGGCTGCCAGATAGGAGAGGGACTCGGGGGAATGGGAGAAGAAAGAAAGGGACTAAGAGCCACAAACTGGTAGTAACACAATAATCATGGGGATATAAAACATAGCATAGGGAATACAGTCAAGAATATTGCAATAACTATGTATGATGTCAGATGGGTACTAGATTCATTGGGGTGATCACTTCATGAGTTATATATATGTCTAATCAATATGTTGTACACCTGAAACTAATATAATATTGTAGGTCAACTGTAATTGAAACATTTAAGTAAATATTTTTAAAAGATTTAAACATTAAAAAAATAGCAGCATACTTAAACACTAACATCATGGTTTCACATAAAGATGTTCTTTCTCTTCCTAGGATACTCTTCTCTTCGTTATTTTCTTGTCAGGCCCTGTTCATGTTGAGGTCTCAGTATAAGCTCTCCTCAGGGTAGCTTTGCTGGCCTCGTAAATTTTGCTGTATGGCCCTGTTTTATGGTCTTGTTAAATGTTATAATTTTCCTTTATACTGTATAATTTTAATAAAATGCTTATTCCTGCAATTATTAGTTTAATGCTCTGCTTTCATGTTAAACTATAAGCTCCATTTGAACAGGGACCATGTCTGCTCTGCTCTTCATTTTGTCCTCTTAGAGAGTAAGAATTCTACAGCTATTTCTTGACAAAAGAACAAACTGTGAGATGGAGATCATGATTAATATGAATATAATTCTGTATTGGTGGATGACATATTTTAAACACAATATACAAGTAAGACAATGAAAAGAAAACATAGCAAGATATTTCTTTATCTATTTTTCCGCTCATTGTAAAGGAAAAATGGGAATATTAAAAAATTCAAATGCAAGAAATAAGTGAAACCAATATACAGAAGCAGTTCAACCATTATTTTCATTAAAATTGTCACTATATGGTCAAGAGCCTTTTCCTGCAAAGAGAACAGGTTTGATTCTTCCACACCTGCACACTACCACAACTAACTCACAAAACCTCCTTCAAAGTCCATAAGAGAAAATCTCAGAGAATGAATTTCCTGTAACTTAAACTGTAGGTTATATACTCTCTGTGTAAAATGTGAAGTCATACTAATTACAGTATGCTAACTGAAAAGAGCACATGATATTTACTTATAATATGTACTTCTAAAATTCAACTTAAATAAATGAGTTTATTTTAACATATATTTCTCCCAAGCCATGAGGGCAGAGTCTAGGCTAGAAAGATTAACATCAAGTAAGTTATAAAATTAGAATTAAGGCAGATGGGGTTATAACGTTAATGGAGTTTAAGAGTAGTATAGGCAAGGATTCAAACTTGTAAATGAATTAAAAGGGAATGACCTACTAAGTGATTAGAACACAACACCTAATGAGAAATGAGATTTCAGACTCTCCAGAGTCCCCTTGGCTCTTCCCAACATAGTGTTTTCTCACCCCCCATATTGAAATACAAAATATTTCTCAAGTGAGATTTCTGTACTCTGGGTTGATGTCAAATCTAGTTTCTGACCTGGACAAAAGAATTGTATAGCACATGCTAGGTTCTTTTCAGACTAAGTGACTAAATCATTGATATGCCTCTTGTTTTTTTTTTCAGGTATAGAAAGTTACAGAGCTTGTAAAAATCTTTGTAGAAATGAAATGTATAGAAAGAAACTCTGTAACCCTGAGCAATCTTGACTCCACATGAGCCACACTTGAGAAAGGTACTTCCTCTGGAATGTGAGAAAAAAAGATTTAGAAACAAAGTTAAATGAAAATGGGAGCAGCATTGCTCACAGAAAGGAGATCAAACACTCCATAGAAAATACATGTTACAGTGCAATTGCCCTCTAGGAGTTACAGGATTATGAAAGTCTAACTTAATTAAGGAAGAAAATAGGTCACATTTAACAACCACATACATGACACATCATTTTGACTATATAGAATAACTGAAGAGGAGAGAAAAATTAAGAAATCAGAAATATAAGAAAGGCAACTACAAATGCATCAATCTCTTCTACTCCATCTATGTTAGGTATATATTTTGATTTTGTATATATAAAATAGTCACCATTCTTCAATTTTCTCTCTTTAAAAATACTTGACGTGTATTGGAAAAAGAAATTCCAGATGTCAAAAGAAAGAGAAACAAAATGGCCCAACCTAAAAAAAAAAAAAAAAAAAAAAGAACTGACTTAAGGTAATAAATATTCTTCTCCTCATAGAAATATACCTCACACTCTCTCTTCTTTCTTCCTCTCTTGTCATCAAATGTCACGTAATCAGGTACTTGTGAACCCTGCATGGAGTCTTCCCCCTTTCGGGGCTTGATGTCCCTGTGGGGTTGAGCTAATTACAGGTACATTTCCTCTGCAAGGCGGGCACTCTCTGTACTGTTCCAAGCACAATTAATAATTGAACAAAGCTAGCTGGATTTTTTTGCTCACACAGCCACGAGTTGTAGGTAGCTTTACTGTCACACAGGGAGTACTGCCTCTTCTTTGGGTATCTCCAAGAAAGGCTTTTGCATTACAGGCTGAAAAGGATCACCTCATTTTCAAATTTTAAAAAGAAAAATAACCTACAGAAACCAAAAATTAAAATTAAAAAAATTAAAATCCTAGTTTTCTTTATAGAATAGTAGAGGCAAATCCTCTCTCTTTTCACCAAGAATATGATTATGATCAGATAGATGGCTATTTAGGTCAGATGTGAAAGAGATGAAAGAGTGGGCTTGGGAATTAATACCCGTTGTAAGGGAGAATTGGAGTTTGCCCTTGAGTCTGTGAATGCAGCAGGGAGCTAGTTTTGCACATGCCAGAATAGAATTTGACCCACAGAGAAGGCCTAGAAAGAGGATTATAGAAGAATAAAGTTCTTTCCCTTGAGGTATCCTTAGGGACTTAATGGACAATATCCCTAAAGCCCATGGGATCAAAGATGAGTATAGAAAATCCTTGTCCTGTGCTCTAAGCTATAGTCTTGAACAGAGGTCTGTAAACTCTACCATAAAGGGCAAACTGAAAATATTTTTACCGATGGGCCATAAATTTGTCTCTAAGCTTGGTGACAGTACAATAAAAGACTCATGACCATCTATAAGAATTCACTGGATTCATTTATAAAAAATAAAACATTTCTTAGAAAAAAAGGACAGTAGAAATATTAAAAACAAAGAGGGATTCCATTTAAGGATTCTTGAAATGGAAACTGTATGATAAAATTTATAATCTCCCAAAAACATTACAGAAAATGCAATGATTTTAGAGATCTTTTATAATATCTTTTTATGCTGGTCAATAGCTTTTATGCCAAATCGTCATTCTACTTAGGACAGGGGAAGGTGATATGGGACTGGGGAATAATTCCATCCAAGTAGAATGTACTCTAGAGGTTTAATTTAATCCAGAGAAAAGGGGTATGATATCTAGAGGTTCACACTTCAGGTTACCCTCCATATGTATTTTTTTTTCCATGCGAGGTATAAAATGGGCAGGAAATGCATTTGAGGTTGATTTTCCAAATAAGTGACTAATTTGTTGCTTTTACATATTATAAATAAATGACAGTTTTATGCATTAACAATAAGGATGGGTACTGAGTAACATTTTCATAAGAAAGTAGAAGCCTCTAATGAAAATAACTGCCTAAATAAGTCCATTACATAGGTTGGTCCAAACTTCACCTGGTAAGTTAATTTGATGGCTAACATAAAATAAAGGCCCATATTCTCATAACACAAAATACAAAGTTTTTAAAAAGACTCTATAACTAAACACTGCCTTGGCCTTTTAGAAATAGCTCAAAATAGCATCCACTATATGTCTAGCTTTGCACAAAAACTTTCATAGTGTTCATTCCAAAATGAATATGTTGTATTTTAAATCTCTAGTTATCTATATAAACTTTAAGAGAAAATCAAATATAAATCAGTTAAAAGTTGGGGGCTAATACCAAAATAAATGACATTCTTTAAGAAAAATTATATAATACCTCCTCTTCCTAGAAAAAATAAATAATAGGCCTCATTCTAAAAAGAATGTGTCATTTGCAAAGGCATGGTTTTGCATATAAGAAAATATAATTTCTAGAGTAGAAGAATATACATGTAATTGTCCTTAATAATTTGATAAAATATTTAAATGAAGTCAAAAAGCAGCAGGGCGTCAAAACCTAATTATGGTGATGATGATAGAAAAGGGGAGGAGAGGATGCTTGGGAAATAATTTTTTGACTTTTACTGAATTATTAGCATCAGTATAGGTGGGGATCCATAATGAGCTCATGTAACTTAGTCTATGCCTGTTGCCATTCTACTGAACCAGTTGTCAAAGATAATACATTAGAAGTCAATTTTATATTATTCCTAATAGATTTCTTCACAAGGTGCTGCATATTAGGAAACTATAGTTAAAAGCAAAGTGAAATAAAAACACATAAAGAACTATTTAAATTTAATCAATACAAACATTGCCCTAAAACACTCAAGCACCAAACTGACATACATTTTAGATATAATATTAAATCATTTAAGACATTTAATCTTCTATGTTTGTTGCCTTGAGAGAGTATTCTACTGAAAATGAAATAAAAATATATGTAATTATACTATAGTTGTAGACTTTAGAGAGATGAGCACATTAGCAAAGATTAGGGAGGATCCTAAATAACTTCTATGTCACAATTCTGTAAGTGTATTAATAACAAAATAGATGCTTGCCTTTCAGATCTAATGGAATCTCATAAATATGAGGGTATCTTCAATAGTGTGTGGCATTTTTGAGACTGGAGGGTTGCTTACCAGTTGGTGTAAGGTGTCTCCAGGTGATAACAGGTTCAGGACGGCCATTGGCCATGCAGACCAGGGTCACGTTGCTGCCCTCATTCACAGTGACATCCGAGGAGATGTTGGAGATCTTTGGTGGAACTGTAAAGACAAAAGCGAATGCAATGTATAACTATGTCATTAAAAGCAGGTTTGCTGCATTTGTCCATGCAGCTGGAAGTGGCAAATTTGAGTTTAGTTATTTCATGACTTAAAATACCTGAATTTTCTTAAGAAGCCAGGGTGCTTTAGGACCTCCTTAGAAACTAGTGAGCAGATAAAAAGCATGAGTCTTACTATAATGTAAGACCCTTCCCACTATGACCAAGTGGTATAGGAAGTACAGAGTAGTATAATGAAAATGTCGTAGCTCTTTTCTGGATATTAGAGAGCATGCCCATTTATACATATCAAGAATAAATTTATCTTACTACTGTTACGTATATTATATATATATATATATATATAATGAATATAGTCCAATTTTTCCTTCAAATGTTAGGGGGCAAAAGAAAGTGTTATTTAGCATAAGATTGCACAGTGTGTTATTAAGATGTAGTGAAACATTGTTACTTACAATCTAGCCACATAAGGAAACCACTGGTTAATCACTACAATAGAAGGCCTCTCAATATCATCTTGGTGTGTGATAGGCCAGACAATATACCTTAGAGCTTAAAACTTGAATTAGTAAGGCCTAAGTCACAAGCAGGTAGACATAATACACTATTACTCCTAGTACTACAATCACTACCAGTGCTACAATTTAGTAATAGCGAACTTTAATTAAGCATTAACCATAAATAAGACCCTATGTAGAGTGCTTTACAAGTATTACCTCAGTAACTCCTTTATAATACTATCTTATGAGGATTTTATTTATGGTAGGGAAACTGAGGTACAGAGGGGGCTAGGTGAGAAGCAAAAATTAGATTTGAATCTAGGCAGACTCCTGGGCCCATGCTCTTAAGCACTAACTTAAATGAAACTTTATTTTCACTACCCAGGCTACCAGATGGCTGAAAATGATGGAAATTACTTTTTGGTGATGTGAGAAATGAGTCCCCCAGGGCTAGCTGTACTGCCGGCTGACTTCCTTCATTAGTGTTCAGGGCAGCAACATAGGTCTCCCATTGGTAGGCTTAAGTGGAAAGTGAATTACTCATAAATTTCATCATAGAGTTTACGCACTGATTACAAATAGTAGAGTTTATGGTTTGACTGTGATCTTCCTTTTTTTACCCTTAGTTGCTTATGCTGTCCCTACAAAATACGTGTTGGGGAGAGGGAGGAGGACAAGAGAGCATGAAATTCAATAATAAAATAATCTTATTTTTCCTCACTCTTCCTACCCATTAGGAAGTCTGAGTAGTAACAAATAAAACAGGAACATTTTCTGTTTGTAGAGGCAGCTGCCTGACAACCATATAATCCCTGCAGATCCCTGTTAGGAGGCGTTGGCAACTGACTAGGTCAGACTTGTAAGGAGGAAGTGGGAAGAGAACCCTCCTGACCTTAACATTTCTCTCACAGTGGCTTCTTATATGACATCTGGGTAGAAACCAGTGAATCCAAATCAAACCCAAAGTCAGAAATAGAATGTAGTTGATTCCCATTTAGTAATTTTTATTTATAGATTTTCTATTTCCCTTTTTTCTATTAGGGTTAAGGGCTGTTTTCTTAATTTCATACATTGACTTGTAATATATTCTCTCAGACTTTTACAATGAGGACCTGAAAGGTTGTACCTATTTTACAGAGAAGAACATGAGGCACAGAGAGGAATAATGGCTTGTCAAGGGTGATCCCAACAAGAACTATGGTAGGGCTTAGAACTCAATGTCTTAGATGTCCAGTTGTTCTGTTGTTTGGTATTTGTACTTTCTAATTCCCAGCTGAGCAAGCCACCATTGTGAACATCTCCAAAAGCCTACAATAAAACATAAATCTATCACAAAACAAGATTAGGTCATTCTAGGTACTTTCCTCAATAGTCTAAAACCTATAACAGGAAGTTGTATAGTAACTCTAAGAGCTCACATTACTCAGGTTGTAGTTAATTCTGAACTACAAGACAGGATGCAGCATAGAGAGAAGAAATACAGATGTGGTCTGATTTAAAAAAAAAAAAAAAAGCAGAGTGGAAGACTCCATATCCCTTATGTAAAAACATGCACATCTACAAAAAAAAAAAAAATAATAATTCTCCCAGAGAATTATTACTATGATAAAATTTACTCATATTTGATTTTACATGGCAAGTTGAGTCTCTTGCTCAATGATACTTAGACAGGCAGTAATAAAATTTGGAATAAAATCTAGAATAATTGACTGCGGGGCTGTGTTTTGGCCACCAAACCATATTGTTTCTTCTAATTATACTCAGGTCCTGCACCTCAGATACTGAAGATAAAAAAGAAAGTGTTTTTTGCTTGAACAGATAGATAGGTAATTATTGTATTATACCTTCCTCTGGGCCACTACCAACAGGTTTCACTCCATTATTTATCTCCTTACTTTATTGTACTTTGTACCAGCTTCTTCCCATAAATATTTACATGTGTTATTGTCCTTTTAATCTAGAAAAAAAATCCCTCTGTAAATTCCATGTGCCCTCTTATTAACTTTTAAGTCTCTCTCGCTCCAGACTTCTTAAAGGAATGGTTCCATACCGCATCCCCATCTCCTGTTTACACTTCAACCTTCGGTGCAACCTGGGTTCCCTCATTAGCCTCCAAAGAAACTGCTCTCAGGAAGCTCACCAATTTGTTTGAACCATATTGTTTCTAGGTCCAATGAACAATATTTACTATTACCTTATTTTTCTCTGAAGTATTTGTCTTTGTTGACCACAACCTCTTTCTTCTATTCTTTTCTTTTATTAGTTTCTAGGTCACCAATCTCGATCGATTTTCCTCTTACCCCTTGGGCCAGCCTTCCAGTGCAACTTTTGGGCTTATCTTGTCCTGTTCCTTAAATACCTGTATTCTTGAGGATTTAATCCTCTTTCTTTATATAATTCAATGTGAGTGATCTTATCTACTCTCTACCTTCAGAGGCTAAAGCCATGTTATTAATGAGTACTGAATCAGTATCTGTAGCCAAGATTTTTCTCATGACCTTTATACCCACATTTTCAATAAACTATTATTCTACATCTCCCCAAGACCCTCACAGATAGCCAAGATTCAACATACTCAGAACTGAGGTCATCATCTTTCTTCCTACAGAACACTTACCATCTTATCTTCACTATCTCAGTAAATAGTGCATCATGCAAGCAGTTGCTGAAGCAAAAAAAAAAAAAAGAAAAAGAAAAAAAAAAGTTTACCTCCCTTGACTGTTGTCTTTTACTTCCCCATATAAAATGGATCCCCAAGTGCTGTGGTTTTTGAATCATCAGATTTATTCATTACTCTCAATCCCTATTCCTAATACCCTTTTCCAACCATCAACACTTCTTTTTCTTTTTCTTTTTGTCCTGAATTTCTGCAAAAGCATTACAACTAGTTTTTTTGCCTCTAGACATTTTTTCCTCAAGCTTATTGTCATTCGTGTACTACAGAGCAATCAGATTTTTTAAATCTTAAACTGCAAATGGGAGTCTAGTATCCCCTGATTAATCTCATTGCCCTCCAAGATAAAATCCAAACTTCTTAAAATGGCTTAGTAGGTCATTCATGTTATCTTCTGCTTCTCTCTCCAGCCTTACTTCCTACTTCCTTTGCATTGTACCATCCAGTTGGATCAAATAACTTTTGATTCCTAGAATATACTATTCTCATTTATTCCCAGGCATTTAGCATTCTTTTTAATTTTTTTCTTACATGAAATATTCTTGTTCAACTCTTCAAGTGTTTAGCACCTTCCCTCCCTCAGGTTTCAGCTTGTCATCTTATCTTCTGACTTTTTCTGGGAAGACTGTCCCATCATTCCCCACCCCCACCTCCACTCCCTCTTGACTCCACATCAGGTGAAGCTCCCCTCCTGTGTTCTCACACTGTGCCCTGAATTTCTCTACCACAGTACTGAATCTTAAATGCTGGGTTATTCTCTGGTGCCTGAAACCAAATGAAAGAGGTAGGCAGAAGGGCCTTTGTTTTCTTGACCACTGAATCTTAGAGAATGGTACTTGGAACATGGAAGGTACTCACAGAGTGTTTGAAAAATAAAAATTAGTGAAATTTCAACTCCCCCATCTCCAACTCTTTTTCTGAGCTCAAGAAAGTCATTTTATTGAATTTTTGTCGGAAAGGAGTAAGCTTTGATTCTGAACCAAAAAAACACAGCTTTTATCAATATTCTTTAGCTACCCCTCTAGTCATCTATTTCACTATCAATTTCTTTGACTCTTAATGAAAAAAAATTAACCATGGGGCATAGAAATGTTTGCATATTGTAGGAACACAAGAAGCAGGATAAAGTTTCGTGTCCAACTTCCTCAACTATAGATTTTTCTGGGATTTAATTCCTTTTTTTCTTTTCTATGAGTAGCCATTCACATACATATAACTTCTTTCAGTTTAATGTTTTAATAGTTCCTTCCTAGTTTCCTATAGTAATTCATGGAGTTTATATTTACACCATCACTAATACACTAAAGTAGCAATTCAAAGGTTTTATTCTATTACCTTGTAAAATCTTTATAAAGAGTCTGGGAAGTAAAAAGTATTCTTTCTATTACTGCCTCTCTATAGATATGAACATAGGGAACAGAATGGGTAAAAATCAGAAAGCTAAGAAATTTACAGAGCCAGGACGCAAACCTAAGGTTTATTGATTTCCTAAACTTAATTCTTCCTCTAGATTGCATTCCATTTTGGAAAAGAGGCTCCAAATAATATTTTTTGCTCAATTTTATTCTGTTAGAATGATCACTTAGAAAATAGAGTTTAACATGATAATCTTATTTGGATCAGCAAATATAAGTTGTTCATCAGAATCACTATAATATTGATGTATGCTTAACTCTGGGGTCATTGCAGCACTCTGGGTGGTTTTCTGTTTCCTTTTTTCTTTTTCTTTTTTGGAACATTCCATAATAATTTTTATTCACAGGATGTGTGATTTATTATATCTTCTTAAATTTAATGCCATGAACCATTTATTTGATATTTTTCAATCTATTCAGTTTCAGTGATCTCTCCAATTTGTCTGGCTTATTTATTTATTTATTTTTTTACTGATTAATGAGAGCTCCTTATACCATAAGGAATTGACCTTTTGTTGTAATTATTTGCAAGTTCCCCGATTTATTCAAATTTTATGATCATTTTTGTTTTGCATAAATTTCACATTTCTTTCTTGATCTCTCTTTTGTTATTTTTTCAATTGCATCTGTGCATATTAAGTCCTTTCTTAAAATAAAATCAGTTAAATGCTTATCTTTTTCTTCTTTTTTTAAAAAATATATTTTTCCTATTAAATTTTTAAATAATCTGGGATTTATTTCTGGTGTGAGCTATAACCAGGTTTTTTTCCTATATGTTTTAGTCAATTTCTCAAATATCATTTGCTAAATAATATAAAATGTATATGTCATTTTGGTTTTCAGAAATACTTTATATAGTGCTACAAACTTGGCCAGATCAATATTTCTGGGAAACATGCAAAAATAAAGTTTACATACCATGCCAATTAATTTTATCAAAATATTTAAAATTATAAATCACTGATCTTTTGAACACCATACTATTATTGTTTCCTGTTCCAAAATTAATTGTTTATTAGATAAATACCTCTTCAAATGTTGACTAAAAAACATAATTTAGATATCCATCTTTCAAGACACTAGAAAAATTCATTATTCAAAGGAATCCTAAGGGTTTCCACTGTGAGAAAAAAATTGTAAAATGAAGATGCTGCACCTAATAATTCAATTTTTAAAATCAGAATTATTAAATAGGTAATATTCTTTAACCTAAGAAATACACACCTCTTGTGTGAAATACCTCTTGAAATACACCTATTTCACCTACTGAAATATACATAAATGTTGTGTTAAAGAATGTATGTTTTTTCTATTCAGTACAAATTGAACGGCAGTTTCTAAAATAATGCTAACATCTAGATGACTTGGATACGTGAATTCTTTCAGCTATGAAATAAACCAGCATTAAGTGGGCTTATGACACAATCTGGCTCCGCAACCCATGATTTTATTGTGACTCCTTACTATTTTTGTAATTTTCTTACACTCTATTTCTACGAGATTTCCAGAGTCTGCCCTGGCATTTGTAAGCCAAGTGGTACCTATATATATTTGTATATAGTTCTCTAGTTTCCAATTCATTCCTTCTCTTTTGTATAAGGCTAATATCTCTGACGTGTGACAAAAAATAGAATTGCAGACAAAGACAGGGACATAAGTAGAATGTTTTACCTGCCCAAATTCACATTTTTGTCTGGTAAGAGAACCTGTTTTTCCTTTGGGGAAACCATTTCTCACCCACTACCATTGGTTTATTGGAACTGTCAGTCATGTGACCTATTTTTCCTTGGCCAAGAAGTGAGAATATGACATAAACTGGGCCATTCATATGCTCCCTCCCTGGAATTTGGTTTTTATAAGGAATGGCTCAAGTGGGGTTGAAAGTGATTCAACTTGTGATAAACTGTGTTATGGCCCAAATTCCCATGCTTCCCTATAGTCACATCCTTTGCTATGTCCAGGCATTTCTATAGTGGATGGCACACAGTTTTCTATCCCTGGGCCATGCTACTTGTTTTGGCCAAGGATATCAGCATAGGATATACAAGCAGAGTGCTGAAAAGTGCTGGCACAATTGGACTCATTTGATCTTGTGCCTTTACCATCACCCTGAGAAGAACATCCCCACTGAGCCTGTTGGTTCCAGGAGGAGGATAAAAGATGGCAAATAGCATTGCTAGATAAAATACATAGTACCCAGTTTAATATGTATTTCAGATAAACAACCAATACTTTTTTACTATAAGTATGTTTCAATATTTCATGGGCCACACTGATACTATATATATCAAAAATTGAAACTTAACTGGCATCTTATATTTTTATTTGATAAATTTGACAACCCTAGGAATAGTGTGACCTATAGTAAAGCCAAGCCTAGATCTGCTGACTTGCTTGCTTGTGTGAAATAAAGCATAAGTATTGTTTTATGCCTCTGGATTTTGGAGTGATATGTTCAGCAGCAACAGTTAGCTAATGCATATCATGATAGAGCAGCCACTTCAAAGGACTGTCATTTTTCACTAGATCTGCAACCTGCACCCATAGAAATGCATGGCTTCTGTGCTTTCTAAGATTTTTCTGCCTTTCCTTTGATCCTGTGAGCTATTCCACATGCTTTCAATAGCCTATTCTACATTGTTCATTTTTTATATCAAATTAGCCTGTCAATTTCTGTTGTCAAACCAAAAAATTCTAATTATTGTAAATTGGAAAGCAGTCATAATACAGGATAGAGGTAAATTGTTGTCATCTCTGCTTAGGTACTCCTTTGGGTTTTCAGAAAACCAACTTGGTCCCATGTTCAGCATTGGTTCTTATCTGTCAGTATATATTACTTAAATAATCCTAGGTTTGCAAGACTGTCTAATTCTAGCTGTCATGGTTTTAATGCCTTCATCTTTGGTCCCTAACTAATCAGTCTACAGAGGAAAATATTAGTCCCAGAAGAGGTGAGAAAAGTGGTCAGTTGGCTTATTTCCCTAACCTCAAATAATTAGTAGTTATTTCTTGTATTCAATTCAAAATTCCATTCCTAATAGTACAAATTAGCAACAAATTGGTCTTATTAGCTATTGTTCATTTGACGCTGGGAAAAAGTGAATGTATTACTGTGTGTGTACTTTCTAATTTCTAACCTTTGTTTGGTATGGCTAGAGAAGCTTAAGCCCTATCATTTTGCATATATAACAGACTGTGGAACAGAACCTGTATAAGAGTTGGATTCAGAAATTTACAGGTTCTTGAATAGCACTTGGTTTTAATAAGCATGACCCAAGAATTCAACAATAAGAATAAAAATATACAATATAACACATAAATGCCATCTTGTAAACATCAAACATCCATCCTGCCTGGCATTTTCCTTCTGAAAATGCCACAGAAGCATGTTTTGCTGCATGGTGTAGTAGTTCCCAGGATGGATGACAGGACTAAAAAACGTAACACAGCATACTAGATTGAGAGGCAGGGGACTTTGATCCTGTCCTCCCACTAGCTCACAGGGCAACCACATATTCTCCGGTATTTGCTTTTTAAACCACATCATCAGACACATTGCCGGTTCTTAACAGATTTTGAATGAATAAATGAACAAATTAATGACAAATTATTTAAATCTCTCTGAGACTTAGTTTCCTCATCTGATAATTGTAAATAATGTGCAAAGTTGATATTAGGCAATATTACAGGACTGCTATTTGGGTCAATAAAGTAATGCATGTGAACTAGGTAATAAAACCATGCTTGTTTAAGACTTCCTAGAACAATGTGATAAGACAGGTCATGCATTTCTATGGTGAATGAAATTCTAGTTATATTTTTGAAGACACTATTATTGCCAAAAGTTATAAGAAGTTGTTACAAATCATAATTAATCATTAATATTGTCATTAACAATAAATCACCCCAAAGATATGTACTGAGTTTTTATCTGCTCATGGGCAGAGCTGTGCCAATACATTCAGCCCTTTAGTCAATGTCTAGACATTTTATATCTATAATAAGAAGTGAGACACAGATGTGTGAGGGCACTATCATAACAAGTATATTTCACCAAAATTTTAGAAGCTTAACTCTTGGACTCCCGAGAAAAAGCTCTCCAAATAAAATTTTGTCACCATTACATCATGTGCAATGTAAGTCTCAGCAAAAGAGAGGTCTCTTTATTTGTTGTTCTTGTAGGTAACAGATGTTGCCAGGTGTTTAACATCTGTAATTTGAGCCTCTGAAGCCTTAGATCTTGCGGTAGAAGAAAATAACTAGCTGTGGTAATTTCTCTTTCACTAGTACTAGTTCTTACTTTTGTTAGGATCTATTTACAAAGCAATAAACATCAGCCTCTGAAACAGGCATTTGAAAAGGAGCATTCTGCAGAAACATTTCTTTTGACACAAATTTCATGTGTGAGTAAGGAAAATATGGAAACTTGAGTGTCAGATGAAACTGAGGGTGAGAGAAACTCATTATAAGTATCAGTTACTCAAATTTTTCTGCCAGGAGAGATTAGAAATGCTGCATTTACGCATGTATTAAATGATGAACAAAGTAACTTAACATGAATAATATGTTAACAATTTTGAAGAAAAGATAAAAATGTGTGCATAAAACAAAGCAATGCCAAGTGCCATGTGAATGCTAATGTGGTAAAGTCAGGGTAATTGAATCAAGGAATATGATGAAAACAACATATTAAAATAAAGTGTAGTCAAGAAAACGTCATCCTCTTTTAATCTGACAGGGGCAATTTCTTATACACGTGACTAATTTAATGCCTAAAGCCTGACTTACCATAGTCCTCTGAGATGTAACTGGCATTTTACCATGTTGGCCAAAGGTAGCAACAGGGTAAGTCATACTCTTCTGGGCCTTTGATCACTACATTATACTCCCAAGTGGTTCTCTGAATTCCTGGCACTGTCCTAAGAAGTCAGATTTACACCAAAACTGTCCATCCAGACAATAGCTGCCATCAAAAGGCAGGGTTAATTTGGGTCAGACTGCTCTAAATAACTCAAATGCAGTAGCCAAGGGACAATAAGTGCTATGAGCTCATTTATATACCATTCAGTGGTGGATGCATACTTGTGGTAATACATGTGTGGCATTAATATCCATATCTGGTTGAGTCCCCTGGTCTACCTAAAATATTTTAATTTGGAATTCTTCTATATTTATTAAATGTTTAGAATTACACTGGAATCTAAGTGTGTGGGCAGGTTTAGGAAGGGGACAAATTATTCAGGCACCAATATTTGCATTCATGACCAGCTAAGGGTGTCCATTATTGCTATTTCAGCAATAAGTCTACTCTGTGGGACATCAAATGGCTGTTCCCATGTATGGGTCATTGCCTTGCTAAATAAGAGCAAATTGAACTATCCTGCCTCTGCTCACTGAGGCTGCAGTTACTCAGCAAGTCAGCAGCTTCTCCAGAATCTCATATTCCCAGACCCTTCTTCTAGCTGCTTGGATATTTGTTTTCGCTGATCTGGGAAAGCATCCAGAAGCTGATCTAATCAATAGATGGAAGTAATGAATCTTCTATCTTCCCTTTACCTAGGCAAAATAGCTTCCTCATTTCTCATACTTACAGAATAGTTTTTAGATACTGTCCAACCAGAGCAGATGGTTTTGTTATTTGGCAGAAATTGGGGTAAGGAGCAGAGGGAAGCCCCAAAATATCAGGCTACCTAGGGTAGGTAGCAAAAAGCAACAAGGTGAATTCCAAGGTCTGAGAAGCGGCATCTTGAGACTTTATCAGAAAACAAAACAAAACAAAAATGTCTTTTCCCCCCATTTGCTCTAAAAAAGACATACTTTCCATATTAAAAAGAACTGTTAAGTATAATTCTTAGAATAAAAGAAAACTCAGGTATATTTCTGGAATATACTAAAAACCCATTTCTTATTTCATGAAAAGCCTATAGATTTAGCCCTATGATATATCCTTAAAAGCTACAAAATGTTTAATTGGCAACCAAAGAATTTTTTTTCTGTGTTCCATTGGTTTTCTAAAAAAAAATTAAAAAATTAAATGTGAGGAAAATGTTGCCTATACACCATAAATGAATTCCTTAGCTATTAAGAGACTATTATAAACAAGCCCTTATATCAAAAGCAGAGAGTATTTTAAATTTAAGAAAGGAGCTGTAAATGAATAGAAAATAGAAGTAGAAAGGGTTTAAAGACCAATCTGTGGTTTATTGTGCTTAAGAATAATAACCAACCACATTTACTGAATATCTACAATGCAGAAAGGCACTGTGCTAGGCATGGCAGAGGTGAGGTGGGGATAAAACAATGACAAATATGACCAAGATCAGCTAGTTTTTATTGTTTTAACACAAGTGCCGGTAAGAGGTTATCACAAAAATAATAAGAATATTTACCCTAACATTTTCAAAATGGCTTACTGCTCATCTCATTTCTTCATTTCATTTTGGGAATCAGAAATATATACAGATAACTAAGGTGCTTGTAAGGATTCCTTAAACTTAATGATTTCATGTCCACATTACTAGGCTAAATTCTATTTTTTTAGTTGCTTAAGGCATATAGTGTTCTTTGCGTGTAGGGAAGGAGGTAGATTCTAATAGAAACTAAAGCATGCCTAGAATACAATGCAAATAATAAAAGTTGTTTCCTGCCATTGCTCAAGGGCCCAGAAGATAGAATATTTAGACAAAGAAAAAAGATCGACAGGAGGTTTTTAGAATTTCTTTCTTTGCATTGCCCCTGCCAAAAGCTTACCCATGAACCAATATGAACAGAATGTGGAACATTCACATGATTTCTTCCTAAACAAATACAGTTACCATTGCGAATTAATTAATGCATTCATACCAATTATAACTTTTAAAAATTATATGCAATGGCAGAAAACAGTAATTTTTGTGAGCATTAAATATTGCTAGGAGAAATAGAATACTTTCTGCAATCTAGGTAGATTTGAATGTTCCAGAGAGCTAAATAGGTGGGCAGTATTTTATATAAACCAAAACCTCGAGTTGATAAATATGAGTTAGATCTCCATTTCGACTAGCCCTTTATTGGAGGGGAAAATAAACATTAAGTGATGAAAGAAGACATAAACAAGTAGAAATGTAAGGAGACATAAGAAAAATATTAAAGGTATTTATTAATAATATCTTCGGTAGTATAACATTATACAATTTACAAAACACTAGTATATGCCTTGTCTTATTTGATCCATACCCTATTCCTGTGCAATAGCTTGGATAGGGTTACTATCACTAGCTCCCACCTATGCACTGGATGAATAACTGAGTCTCATGAGGTCCATTCTCTTGGCCAAGGTCACAAAGCTGGAAAGTGAAAGTACTAAGTTTATAAACTATTCTTCTCATTGTGTCAAGAAGATCCAAGAAGGCCTTGCTGTTTCACAGACTAGATTATCTACTGCTGAGATGTTGCTATATTGATTGAATTTAATAACTACGAAGATAATCAGGGCACAATTAGAGACAGGAGAGACTGGGTAGGTAGATAGTGTGCTGAATACAGTGATGAAATCTCATTAATTGTGTAGAGCAAGGGTTCCCAATCTTCAGGCCACAGACCAGTACTGGTCCATGACCTATTAGGAACCAGGCCTCACAGCAGATGAGCAGTGGGTAAGGGAGCAAAATTTCATTTGTATTTGCAGCCTCTCCCCTGCACTAGCATCACTGTCTCAGCCCCACCTCAGATCATCAAGCATTAGATTTTCATGGGTGCCTGGTGCCCAAAAGGTTGGGGACTGCTGGTGCCTGGAAGTTCAGTTTACTGAAGTTAGTTTTCTCTGCATTATTCAGTTCAGTTATTCTATTCAATTAATACTACACAGTTAAGAATTTGGCTTTTTGGTTTTGAGAGATTTTTAAAATAATGCTGATAATATTCATGTCTATAACTTGGAAACCTTGAACAATTTTACAGTGGAAATTATAGCCATCCTCATAAGCCTTATTTACTGGCTTAATCACATTTCCTTTCCTTCTATTTGGTACACTCAAAATAGGAATTTTCTTCTCTCATCTTCTTAAAACTCCAGAAGGGGGCATGGTGGTAGTGGTGAGAAGGAATGTTCTGTCCCATTTCCACAAATAAAACCCAAAGGGAGTGAGTCTCATTAATATAGAGCTAAATGTGAAGTTAGACATGGAGGCACCTCGGGTTTCACCTGTTTATTCAGAGCCCTGGGCATGTTATGGAGAATATGTCAAAGATCTCTCTTCTCTTGCTTCTGCACCCTGCCGTGATGTTTTATTCAAACCTTCATGTCCTAAGGAAACAAACACTAGCAAAATTTCCCCCACCTGGCCCCAGTCTCACACATAAACATGCACAACACCTGTGTTTAGGAGAGCTGATCAATTCTCGCCAAAAGCAGTCTCCTGGTAACATGCTTCGAGGGCAGAGCACTCAGGCAAATGATTTCTGAGGCAGCGTGACCCTCTGTGACTGTGTTCATTTCCATCTCACAATGTTTATGTTTATATAACACGATGTGTCCACTGACCCAGCCTTCCAACAAGAGATGGTTTTAAGTATGAGTGGAACTCTGAGATCACATTTAGAAAATCAGACAGCTGGGAAAATAGGGCAGGGTAAGGGGAGAGGTGATGCAGAAGTGACTGAGAATGAGTGAGAATCAGCAGATCTTCCATGAGGAGAGCAAGAGGGATTTCTTCTGCTGGGCTCTGTGTCAGCTCTGCATTTGGTATTACTCTTAGTGCCCAGCAGAATAGTAGCTTGTCCAAAGAGCCTAGGCTAGAATTCGATGGAAATGCATCAGGGTTTCTATAGAGTCTCTGGAAAATGTGAGCCTTAGAGGAATAAAACAAGCAGCTCCCACCATCTCTGTTCAGCCTATATCTGTTGCAAGCACACCAGGCAGGCCACGAAATGGGAATTAGGAAGAGACAGTCATGCATTGGCTACACATTGGCCCAGTCAGTGCTCTTGTCTACCAGTATTCCACTGACTGAAGGCAACTGACATGTGGCTGATTGGTTTTCAATTAGCCACAAGCCACATAAGGCAGAGACACAGACTATAGCAGTGAGTGAGATTCTTGTGTTTTTATTGGTTCCAAATAGCTCTAGATAGACTGAGAACCAAACCTGTTGGCCATCAGAGGTGTTCTTGATTCTCATGCCACATCTCTGCAATTCAATCCACGGGAAAAGGGCAAATGTATTTTTTTTTTTTTTGGTCTATTACTCCACCCCAACCCCTCCGGCCTTGGGGAAGTCACTTAATGTAATCTGGAAAATGACTGGGCCCTGAGAAACTGGCCATTGAGAATCTCTGATTTCCACAACTCACTCATAACCATCACACCAGTATAAAAACACACTGCCTAGCCTACTGTGGCTTCTTTAACTCTGTTAAGGGAATGAAATAATAACTAACTGAATCTTCAACACCATGTGTAAATTTACATGGAAACAATTAATACTTAGGGCTATTTGTGGTTACTTTGCTCTCTTAACCTTTTGCTAATGCTTTCTCCCATTAATTATATAGCCATCACATTTCTCTCGATGGTAAAATATTCCAAATGACTCAAGTCCAAACTGCAAATTTTTAGCTATTTGTCCTTCCTCTAATGATCAGAAGCTGAATGAGAGAAGATAATGTTTTTCCATGTCTTGTAAATTAAATGTATGCCAAGAGTAGCTAAGGTTTAAATTAAAAAGAAAATCTTCTCCAACATATATATTTACCAAGAAATATAAAATAATGTAAAACATCTCCTCTTAACTTCATGAAGCTCTACAATACATTAGGTTTTGCCTTATGTCGGCCCCTCTGATAGCTTTGGGAGTCAGATCAGGTTTTAGCTATAAGCCAGCTGGTGCCATTCATTTAAAGAAATACAGCTATACAAGTGAGCAAGGTTCTAATCACTAAATCTAATTACAAAGTAGAGTAAATTATTATAAATGTTTCTAGAAGCATCTTAAAACACTGTAAAAAAGAAAAATTATCAACCAAATAGAAATCTGCTATGCTGGTTGTCGATAGCATCATCTGGGATTAAAACATTCGCATGTGTAAATGTTATACGCTCTGGCTTTTTCTGATACCTGACTCTAGCATTCACACATTAAAAACTTTATAACTTCTGTCTCTCATTCAATCAGATGCTAAACTGTTCGATTCAAAGTGCACCTTAGTTTATGGGTCCTATTGGGAATAACAGGTACATTTCACTTACACTACACTGAAAGGAACTTCAAATCAATCCATTAAAATGGTAACAATTAGTCAAGGGAAGGAAAAGGCAGTGGGAAAATGAGAGACACTACATGGATGTATTTCCCAGTGCAGATCTACCTTCTTCTATTTCACATTCTTCATTAAAATATTTCAAATGCCATACATGCTCCACTTCACAATAAAAAACCAGAAACACATTAACATTTAATCCTTGGCTTCCAAACTAGCCTGGACATTTCCTATATCAGCTGTGTTTGTACGCTGTCAGGGAATCATGGACCTCATGTTTTAGTCCACCCTCTCCCTCAAGGGATGAATGTTTGTGTTTATAACATTCAAAGCTTCAGAACAATATTGTCAGTTCATTTTCTATGATGTCCTTCAGGGTTGTAGGGGAGGCTGTCAGTGCTCACCAAGTATCAATGTGCTTCACTCCATTTCCCCATCTCCTGTAGTGAGTTTAGGACCATTAACTGGGCTCTGGTAATGAAATGTTAAGTAAAGTGAGGTAAGCCACATGCAGGCCTGGCCCTTAAAAAAAATGCCAATGTATCACTAGCTTTTTCCTACTGTGCCATGGCAACTGTGGGGGTATGTGATCCAGATGGCATAGCTGGTATGTAGCAGGGGGGATGTCTGACCTGGATTGAACTTTATAAGCAAAAAATAAGCCATGAGAGTTAAGCAGTATCTGCTGTGGCAGCTAACATTAATTACTCTGATCCAAACATCATTAAGAAAAGCAAACTATACCAGTTTTATTTAGAAGTGTACTGGCCTCAAGTTGAAAATTAGATATGCTGTCTCAAAGGTCCATTATATTTCATGCTTATGAATTTTGAATGAAAATCCTTCTCTCCATTCAACAAAGCCTGGGTTGACCACTGCTCATAACTACATAATCTTCTGGTCTACACATTATTTCTTTTTATAATTTTCTGACCAATTGTAGCCTCCTGCCTAAATCTGGCCATCACCTAAGAGGTATAGGAACCTCTCCTCTGCCCTGTGGTACTGTAGCCACAGTGCTGAGTCAGAAATGGATGTCTTTGCCTAATTCTGTGCCTTGCTTTTGTCTTTGCCACTTAGCAGAAGTTTTCTACCTGCGTATATTCCTCTGGTTATAAACCTTTGGTGTTAAGAACTTACAAGTTCCTGCTTCTGGAACTCTAAGCTATAAGTCATACATCCAGAATATTTGGCACCCTCAGGTTTGAATTTCATAACTTTATATAAGATGAACAGTATGAAAACAAGTGACCTATAAAATCTAAGCAAAGATAGAACAAAGGAATATGATTTGAAATAGCAAAATGGCATTTCTTATCATGAGATTAATGTCTATTCACAGCTATAGAGATACAGTACTAGATATTTCTAGAAATTGTCTGAGGAAATGTTGTACTAAAAGTGCTTATTTTACACTCCAGGAACGAGAACTAAATTTCTCTTTATTTCAATATGCTTGCTAGTACATAGCACAGTGCCTGGAAATACGTGAGTCTTGGGTTATATTTTTGGCTTTCCCTCTGTCTTGGTATCTTTTGTACCTGGAGGTTTTTTGTTTTCTGTTTTTTTTTTCCTCTTCCCAGCTGGAGGAGGAGGAGGACAATGCCTCAGGAATTATTTAAGGAAACTGTGTTACATAATCAATGCAAGGACTCAGAGACCTCTGTATTAGTTTTCCTTACTAAATACAAAATCATACTTTATCAGAACAAATAAGTTTTCTATCATGGATTGAAAATATCTTCAGCTTTCTTGTAGTGAAATGATTCTTTATTTGGCATTCTGTTACATGATCGGTTTTTCATAAGAAAGCTGTAAAAGAATTTCACTAGATATATTTCTAGTACAGGAATTATTTTTAAGGCTGGCCAGGGAGAATTTCAGGATGGTGAAGGAGACATGCTGAATACGTGCGACTTAGAATAAAAAATAAAATCTGACCCATATAAGTAAACAGTTATCTAAGAGTAGCCACACTCACTAAATACAAGGCTTCAAGGAGACCTAGATTTTAAGTCCCAGCATGGCTCCTTTAGGCCACAAAAATCTCTCTATACTTTAGTGTATTCATCTCTAAAAATAACATCTGCCAATTTCTAGAGTCCAGGATGGATACAAGGATTAACTAAATCATTTAGGGAAAGTGTATTGGGTATGGATGCTTAGAATATTTTCTTTTAAGCAATCTTTTTTTCAGAAATCAGAAAAAGAAAATAAAAATTGAGTCAGGATTGTATGAAAACGTGATTTTGTAATTATACATGGCCTAGCACATCTTATAACACTAATTAGGGACTTAGGGATTAACTTTTACAGTTTGTATATATGTCAACAATATCCTATATAAAAATAGTCCTACCTAATATTTGTGGTATAAGCTTATTTTATTAAAACAGCTTTAAAAGTCAACCAGGAGGACAGCTACTTGAGTTGGGCCACACAGCATTATGACTAATGCTTCCCTATGCCTATCAGTAGAAGAGGTCAAGAGTATCATGTCAAAGGTGTAGGTGTGATAAATGCTCTGACCAAAGGAATAACTCAGAAATGTTTGAAGCCATACAAGGGTAGGAACCATCTCTTTTAATCTGTATTTATAGAGTATAATTCAGTGGTTACACATTGGACTCTGGAACAAAGCAAGGTTCCAATTCTGATTTTTCAACTTCCTAGCTGTTAAATCTTGGAAAAATTGTTTAGCCTTTCTTTGACTAAGTTTCTTACCCACAGAATGAGAAACTTAACCTATCACCTAGGATTTTCAAGTATCAAATGAGATAACTAATGCATGTGAAGTACTTAAACTGATGCCTGGAATACAGTAAGTGCTTATAAAAAATATTGTTGATCTCAGAGCACGTTAGCGCCACCTGATTGGAATGTCAGGGATGGTAGTTTAAAATGTTTTTTTTTTTTTTTGTAACACAGAGGGACTAAATAAATAAATGAATGAATCAGTGAAGAAATAAAAAGTTTTCTAGAAATATACTTTTGGGAGTTAATGCTGACCAGTAACTTCTATTTAATCTGTGATTTCTCTGAATAGACTAAAGCATCTACATCTGCTTAGTATTTATTTCTTCAAAAGAGTGATACACTGAATGCTTTCTTTTCATTTCTAATTTTTTCCTATCAAATGAGTCAAAGTGCAGGTCCACTTCTGAGATGTATACTATACAGTTGCTTAGCACTGCCACTTTTAATTGAAGGCAATTTATTTGGTAAGTCTAAAGTAAGATAGAGAAGTGCAAGTCAGAAAGGCAAGGGAAGGCACCAGAACAGAAATGTTGCCTAAATGCCTGTCATTTTCTCCATATCATAAGACAAATGACTGAAATCTTCCTGTATATCAGTTAAGAGTTATGAGTGGTTGGGAAACCACAATTGAACAATTTCTCTTTTGTAAAATTAAAGTGCCAACCTTAAGGCAGCATTACAATGTTTTGCATATTTGCTTCAGATTTTTATAAGAGAGAGGGGAAAAAACCATATGATGCAGTTCCAAGATCTACCTTCCTTCCTTCCTTCCTTCCTTCCTTCCTTCCTTCCTTCCTTCCTTCCTTCCTTCCTTCCTTCCTTCCTTTCCTTCTTTCCTGTCAGGGTTTGAAATAGCCTATAATTTAAATGTATAGAGGCATTTTTAGAGATCCATAAGCATAGAGAATTAGAAGTCTGTAACTGGAAGCATCTTTGGGGGTTGAGAAATGTAAACAACTGTGAAAGCTCAACAACACATGTCAAAATAATTAAATCTTTTGGAAATGGTTGAACTGAATGTTTTCTAATAAGCAAATTTACATTTGTCATTCTGAATTATTTTTATGGAAAGATGGTGTTCCTCCCTTCTGTTTAGGTAATTAAAAATAGTCACCTGAAGATCATTCATTATCAGACATTTCTGCACATGTTAAAAAAATGTTTGGGGGCTGAGACCTTGCTTGCGAAATTTCATCCTTCAAAGGAAGTCTTTCTCCAGAAGCTATTATTCCCTATCGGAGAGTGGGATTAAAAGCATTACTCCATGCCTAAGTAATGTGTTCACAGCATAGGGCGTCTTTCCTTTGGTGGCGAGGCTCCAGTGCCTGCATATTATGTAGATGCCATACACCATCCTGAAAACCTGGACACTTTCCAGTGGCATTAAGGTTTGGAAGAAGAGCTGTTGCTCCTTAGAACTTTACTTCTCTTATGAATATTATTCTCAATTTATTTTAATGCAATGAGTGGGAAAGAAGGTGGGAATTAAATGCATACACAGAAGCCTCTATCTAACAGTCTGGCTGTTTCAGGCATCACAAAAAGAGGCACAGGAAAACCTTTGAGAGTTTGGAGCCTGCTGCGTGAGAGAGATAAAAGTAGAAACAGCAAATTGGCTGCAATAGGAATGGCAGGTGCATTTGTTCACTGGAGGCAAGTTGGCAATTTAGTTTTCAATGACCAGCTTGTTTCTCTAAGGTTCACCTTTCAAAGTCCTCCCTTTTGCCCTCAACTTATATTGTCAAAGCTCTGCCTCATCTCTAGCCCCTAGGCTCCAGGTAACAGACACTCTCCACCCTGCTTCTTTTTAAAAAAAAAAAAAAAAAAGTCCTGGTCCCCTGTCTGCTTAGTGGGAGCAGAATTAAAAAGAATGAAGTGAAAAACTTGCTGAAGCTAGCACAGTGGAACCAATATCCAAAGACAAAGCAAATGTGTGCTGTGTATGGATGGTTTTGTCTACCTATATAAACACAGACTGAGGGGAGGAGAACTGTCTGGCAAAACACTGTGGCTCTGACCTCACTCCAGCATTTCAACAGAGAGTTGAAAATCCAAAGCCTTTGTTTCTGCTTCCAGGATGGGAGTTAAGAGACTCAGGTCAGAGGAGAATATTTTAGAATGGAGAAGCTGATGAGAGCAATCTGTCTTCACTGAAAGAAGATGGAGAGAGGTGTCAGTTGTCCAACTCTTCACCTCAGATAAGCAAGGAGAAATGACTGCTTTCTGGGCACAGTTCATCTGGACAAAAAAACTATTCGTTTTCATTTATATAAAAGCACACGTAACATTGAAATGTTCATGACATACATGCTGATCCTTGTTTATCTTTATACACACCATTCTTATTATATTGGTTGATGTTCGCCTCCATGTTTTCATCATTATTAAATATCTTAGCAGTTTCTCTTTTGAGTGTCATTAGTGGAAATGGAAGTCACTGGTAGGATTTCCATGAGAATTTAATTTTAGGGATTCTAAAGTATACGACTGAACTAGGTCTCACATTTTAAGAACTATTCTAGTCAACATGATGGCATATTGATCCCAGGCAACAATCAAAAGAAGTGTATAACAAATAAGTGATTTCTGAATTGCACAGTTGCCAGGTAATAACCATCAATTTATCAAATATATCGCAGATTCAGCCAAAAATTGATAAAATGTCTTTTTCTCAAAATTATCTCTCCTCTCTATGAAATAAAAGACCTCTGAGTTTAGGCAGCTGAACATAATTCCTATTCAAAATTAAGCTTGTTTGCAAATGAATGACTAAACATTGAGTGTCCCCCAAAATGGGGTTTCTTTCTGTTTCTACAGGGGAGGGAGATAGGGAAACTTAGATGTTTCACTTTTCAAATAGCACTGATCATGCCATAGAGATATGTACCCTAAAGAATAAAGCAGTAGAAATGGCAGTAGATGCTAGTTTTTGATAATAACAATAAAACCTCTTGGTACTCACAACAGATAAAACTCCTGAGATATCATTTTATTTCAATATCGTTTAAGATATCATTTTAATTCAGCAAGAAGAAAACAAAGTCATACATATGTTTTGCATGCCACAAAATTAAATGAAAGTACACAAAAATTAACCTTGACTCCCACATGGAATATATCATTCCATACAGCAACTTGTTTTGGAAATTTCTTAAATATGGGCTTATTTTCTGTATGGTTATCGTACTTTAATACACTTGTAGTATTAATTGTTGCTTGAAGTAAACTATAGTTTTGGCTTTTTCTTGCCATAGACCTCTGTATACTGTACAGTAGAACTTGCTTATGTACATATGTATACCATGGATAGATTGAAGTTGATTGTTCACTAAAGTTATGGACAATGTTAGTTGATAAACAGAACCTTCACTGACTGAAAATTTTATCTACCATCCTGAAGCATGTGTGACTCTGTTCAGTTTAGGTCTACCTATTCTCATGTTCTCAGTATGAGAAGAAATATGATTATAATACCTAACATTTATTAAGTTTTTTACACATATAAATTTATTAATCCTCTTTACCACTCTAGGAGATAAAAATAAAATATTTCTATTTTTTAGATGAGGATACTGGGTTATACAGCATCGTATAAATAGCTTATGTTCTGATAGAAGCGCCAGGAGGGTAATGATCCAATGTCATTTTTCTCAGTCTATCCTTGACCTGCTTGTATATTTTACACTTCTATGTGTCTTTTTACTACTGCAGGGCTTCTATGCCTTGGCGCTACTGACATTATGGGATGGATAACATTTTTTTTCTGTGTGTGGGACTTGCCCTATGATTTTATAGAATGTTAAAGAATACCCTTGGCTACTACCAGATATTATGTGCTAGATACTAATAGCTTCTCACCCCACTCCCTACCAGTTGTGACAACCAAAAATATCTTCCAACATTGCCAAATGTCCCTGGGGGCAAAACTACCTCTGATTGAAAATCACCACTCTAGAGGTTGTGTTGGATAGAGCAGAGGACAATAATCTACCATGGGACTAGTAAAAGACAATGGTATGACCTGTCTTTCTAAAAGACGACAATTCCCACAATACAAAGGAGGGCTTGATCTGCAAATTGAATTACTCTTGTGTCTCTGGTCCAAGAGTAAAAGTAACTATGGAATACGGTCCTTAAACAGCTCCAAAAAGCATATCAGTTCATACTTTGAGACACTGCTCCACTTAATTAAAAAGTAATAAATGATGATTTTAACTATTGCCATTATATTATACTTTTTATTTTATTTTATTTTTTTTTTACTTTTTAAACACTCATTTGTTGTGTATGCATTCTCTTTAAAAATAATGTAAAACCTTCTAATTTAGTTGCTCGCAAAGGTTCTAGACAAGCATTCTGTTTTCCTTCCTCCATGTAAAATGTGAAGCATGAGGATTTTTGCCGGCTAACACGTAATTATTAATGTCATTTTAATGCCAATAGGCATGAAAAGATTGCTTCTGATTCTCTACTCTGCTTGAGAGAGGAAGTGATGCCACTATCAACCTAACTCAGACCAGATATCACCTCAGCACAAGGCAACAAAATGGCATTTCTGGGCATTGAAGCAGATTCACAGTGTGAAATACTATCTAACAAAACTTACCATGAACACTACCATGTTAGCTTGCTGCTATGTAAAGCCTACCTGGCAATAATACCTGGACTGTGAGCAAACGGCTCTGTGTGATTGAAGAGAAAATAGAAAGAGTCATTCTTAATGCTTCTGCTCTTGTGCTTTCATAGGTTCTTCCACTTTACTTACCTTACGAACTTAAGGCAGAGGTAATGTTAATTCAAGTATTTAATTACCTCTTTTAATTCAGGTATTGCCAAGCAAGTATGCTTTAGATACATGGACGGACAGATGTACTCAGGAGAAAGGGTTGATTACCTGGCAGTGTGTTGTATACTAAGAGAAATGCTTCTCCGCTTTCTGAGTGCAAAGCAATGGGAATAATAATATGTAAATTGATGTATCAGTATTTCTGAAAGCTCAGCATTATTTCCCTTTGCCCAAAGATTTCACCTCGCTTTATTAACTATTCTAACTACACTTCCTTTTTTTTTTGTTTGTGTAATTCTTGTTTCCTCCCATTTAGCACACAGAAAAAAGCATTAGTAACACTCTTGGTTTTAAATGAACCCTATTAATATTCGCCTCTGCAAGGGACTCTGGGATAATTTTGATAAATGTGGCCATGAAGCCAATCTGACAGAGCTAAGTGTGATGTTTGTGTGTTCATGAGGAACTGCTTCGTGCACAAAAGGGGACAGACTGAGATGAGGAGCCTGACAGGTCTCTGTTTCTGAGCCACAGCTAGCAACCTAAAGCAGAAATATAATGATATTTTTTTAAAATCATAAAAACAACTTAATCCAAAACAAAGCAAGCAATTCTTGTGAAGATAAAACAAACCCCACTACTTTATGGCAAGAGAGTTATCCACATAGTACAATCCTGAGCTGTCACAGCCCTGGTTGGCCAGACCCAGAAAGCTGTATGGGAGGGTAATACAAACAAAACCTGTGTATGTAGGAGAGGAGGTGAGCTTGGAGGTCTCAGGCTGCATTTCTCTTCATTTTCCCCTAACGGTGGAAGTTGCCCTGAAACACCAGATGCTTTACGGTGGTAATTACATTTCCAAGATGGAAGGGTGGGGTTGGGGGGTGGGTAGACAAGTGGCTATTTCTGAAAAAGCTTTATAGTACATGTCAGAAGTTCTTGGAATTGGGATGGTTCCATATACATGGGTTTATTAAGAAGGACCTCACAAAGGTTGTTGACTTTAAAAATAAAATATATAAATAAGCAATATGGTATTGAACATTTATAAGCAGCATAAAGATGGTTATTAACTATGCTATAGGATCTTTTAGCCTAAGCAAGATGAAAATCAAAATATGGGCACATAAACAAAATAAACTTTAAGTTCTTTCTACAACTGCCTTCAAATATTGCCCTTTATTCATTGTAGTAATCCTGTACTGATTTTTGTTATCAGCTTTGATTGTATTTTGAGAACCAGTATCCCCTTTCTTAACACAAAGGTTCACATACCATCATAATTACTATCTTCGAAGAGGACATTGGCAAGATACAAGTAAGGAGTGAAAATAGTAGTGGTAGTGGTTTGGTGATCATATTGTGAGAAGAGAGGGCAGACCTAGAAGAAGATGATAACAGAGTAAAAAACAAAGCATAAAACCACAAAAGATTTTTTTTGGGGGAATGGTAAAACAAAAGTATAAAAGATTGGAATTTTTCACAAGTCAAAAGCTCCGTGTTTCTGTAAAGCAGAATGGAAAGATTGATGATTACATGGCTGTCACTTATTGATAAGGTATAATAGCAAGCCGTGTTCTAAATCATTTTATTTAATTAACAGATTTTTCATGAGATGTAGATATTATAGCCACTTTATATATAATTAAAGTGAGGCTCAGAAAGTTTAACCATACTACAAATTAAATGGCATAAGTCTCATAAGGCAAAAGTTTAGGCTCCCCAAAGTCCCACAGGTCACTGGGTTTAGGCCTCCCTAACTTCAGAGTAGAAGCTCTCATACTGTTGACAATTTGACTCTTGTTTTAGGAGACAGAAAACAGAAATCTCTTTTGATGGGCTAAAGTCGGTGTGTTTGCTACCCAAGCCATTCTCCATCCATACAATTGTCAGTCTTTCTCTAAAGACTCATATTAGGCAACTCCGTTAACACATTTTGTAAAATTTAAAAGACACAAAAGAACTGTATTTTTGAAGCTGGCATGACTCTTATTCTGGGCTGCTTTGCCTTTTGGGGTGAATGCAGTCCTCCTGTTATTAACTTGGTTGCCGGGAGCCTGCACCTGGTAGAGGCATCTCCATCTGGTGGTCCAATCAGAACCCATTAAGCAGTGAGGTAGACTGCCTGGAAGTGGAAAACATGGAGCAGGGAGGCTCAGCTTGGGCTACATGACTTTACCTTTGGAAAAAAAAATATACAGCCCACACAGCTTACAGAGCAATTTTTCCTGCACAGCAACTCTGGTCTAATTGATTTGGACACCACAGCTAATTTTCCCTCAGACATCTGTTAGCACACATTAGCGGATGTTGTTAGGTAGGGAGGCACAGATTAGATGGGGAGCAGAGCTCAAAGGCCCTGGTTTAGGATGCTGAAGCAGATGAAGGAGTGAGAACAGACAGAGTCAGACCCCAGAAATGTCAGACTTCTGCTGTAGCAACCCTGAAAGAAAATGGTAATGGCTGGGAAACCATGGCAGTTGTACATAATACTCTGGTCCTTTTTTGGGTTTCCCCAATAAGTGTTTTCTAAATTTCCAAGGGCAAAACAAAGGTGCGCCAGACATCAACAGAGTCAAGATATACAATGATATAAAAATAAACACTGCCAATGCCTCTTCTCTCCTCTCCCCAAATCTCATTTATTCTTGTATTTCAGATACTAGCATGAAGGGATGATTCCAGGGCTCACTCACTCAGCAATCAGGCAGGTGATATAATGCTGATAAGGTCAGAGTTGTCCAAATCCTCTCCCCTTGCAAAGGGCTAAGAAGTAAGTCCTGTTTTATTTATTCTTTTTATGCAACTGTTCTTGAATATTTAACTAATGCCAGAATTCTCATCCTTTGGGACACGTTTTGCAGTTGAACAAGTCAGAAAAATCTGATGCCCTCAAGGAAATCTTCCATGAGTTAGTCTATACTGATGACTACTCGCCCAATGAATACATTTAAAAGATCGTGATCCTCTTTCAGAAGCAGTACAATGTTATGCATTGTAAATAAGCTGAAGAAAAAAAATATGGCTGAATCTCAATCCAAAACAGAAAAATCCTTCATACAGGCAGACATTTCTATTGGTGATATAGACTCAATCTTTTCCTCGTTGCTTTGGGCATCTTTTACAACTATGCCCCTAATTATTTCACTACTCTCTGAAATCCTTATTTACCTTAGTCTTCAAACATACCTTCTTGGGGTGTTCAAAGTCCATCACATTCTATGTCAACTGATTATTTCACCTTCATCTCCCCAAGTTTTTCTTCATGTTCTTCTTACTCCATTCAAAACAGACTACTTGCTATTTCCTGAACATCCCAGCCAATTTCACACCTAAATGTCTCTGTTACTTTCGACTACCTGACATCTCTGGCTTATTCTTCAAAGCTGAAATCTCCTCAGTGAAATCTTCCTCATATTCTGGGGAAAGATTTATTCTTTCTGTATAACAACTGGACTTTGCTCACACTTCCATAGATTTTATCAGACATAAATTTTTGTTTGCATTTCTATTCTTCCTTCTCTTTGACTTCCTTCTCTTCTTTTTCACTTGGCATCCATACATATTTAGCCCTTGATGGCAAGGCTATGTCATTAGTCATCTTTGAATTTCCAAAATCTGGCACAGTGCTTGACATATGATAGGTCTTTAATAAATATCTGTCAAAGGGATGGATTTATGAATAAGTTTTGCTACCAGATATAATTGTCGCAGTAGTAGATGGTGGAATGACTCATTGTAAGAGAAGAGTATTGATGATAAGACTTCTGAATGGCCAGGTACCCTTCTCTTGATAGAGTTGACAAATGTAGTCATCTTGAAAAACTTTGTCATGTTTCTTACATTTCTTACACAAGACTCCAAATAAAGGTTCACCAAACAAAATGCCCTGGATTGTCCCTGGTAGACCAAGGTATATTTAGGACAGTACATGTTTGAGGGTTAAGTTATGGTGAATTATATCTGAGACCTTGACATATAATAAATTGAAGTAGGGTGACAAAAGATAATGCAAAAATTACCCATAAAAGCATATTATTGAATAGTGTAACTTGGCAATGAGCTGTCCACCAGAAGAAATACACTAGAAATTGAGTCACATGACTTACATTGTGAGTAGATAAATATATATGTATATATATGTATATGTGAATATACATATATAAATATGTGTATATGTGAATATACATATATAAGCTATATATGTGTATGTATATACATATACATACATACATACATACATACATATATATATGTATATATATAACAACAGTCTTTCCTGTGAGTTGCTTTTGCTTCCACACTACCTCAATGACAGGAGAGGAATGAATCAAATTGAAGTATTTATTTAGCACTCATTATATCATTATATACTGGGCATTATGTCAAGTCTTTTTATGCTATTTTAAACAAGGTATTATCATCCCCATTTTAAAAGGTTAGGAACTAAGGTTTAATGAAATGATATCATTCATCCAAGTCACAGATATGCAGCTGAAGTACCAAAATCAAATAAGCATTCTGGTTTCGAGGCCACAACTCTTTTCACCATGTAATCACTTTCTGTTTCTTTTCTCTATTACGATATGAGACAAAATGAAATATGATGCAGAGAAGACACAGGAATGAAAAATAAAGACGACCAAGATACTACTGAAAAGAATTGGTGAAAGGCAGTACAGAAATGTATAAGGTGAAGTTTGCTGTTGCTCATGAGAGCTGATGCTACAGAAGTTCAGTTGAGCACAGAATCTCCTCTTGGTTTATTCTCAGATGGTGATTAAGAGACGATAAATACAGTGTCTGCATTATAGAAGACTGCAATGCCCTACTGGAGCTTGAAGCCAGGGGTGTCCATCTGTCCTAGCTTTAATGGGATTGATCAGGCTTCACTATCTCTGCTTCCTGCCAAACAGAATCAGAAGGCATCAGTGTTAGTAATTTGGGAGCAGTTTTTGGCTACATAAGAGGCTGTTAGTAGAATTTATGGACAGTAAAGCTAGATTCAGGGCCAGCCTGTAGCAAAACCACAAAGTAGGCAGTTCATCTTCTCTATGTCTCTAAGTGTTCTATTCTTCCCCCTGACTGAAAGAAAAGTATTTGAAACATTTCAGTAATTTATAGCAAGGTATTAGTGGAACCTGCCATCTCTCTCCTCCACCCTTTCCCAGTGAAAAGGTATTTACCTTTAAACTCTGTCTTTAGTTTTTTGAATGTGGAGAAGTTGCCGTAGAGGTCATAATAGGGTGGTCATTTATATAACCACCTTTGCTACCATTTTTTTTTTCCTTTTGTTGATTGGATAGTAGGGTCCTCTAGCTAATTCATGCACTTACCAAATCTTTTCTTGGATCAATTAACCATTTGCCATTTTTTTTTCTGAAGATAGATAATTCTGAATGACTAAAAATGCATTTTTCATATCAATAGTCAGCTATCAGAAATTAGATACAAATGCCAGTGTTTTCACTTTATATTCTATTGCATGTATATTTTAACTATATCTCAAATGCTAAACCCAAACATACAGCAAGGTAGAGTTAGCTAATATATACTGTTTTTATCTGAGGACAAATCAAGGTCCTGTTCACTTACCCTACTTAATAGAAAATGTGTCACTTTAAAGAAAAAAATAAAGGAGTCCACACAGCCCAGGAATTATTTTTCTGTTGGAAATCTTTCACTTGTACATTGCCTTCCATCCCAGATTCCTCCTGCTCTGTGTCTGGAATGCTGACCACATGAATTATGTCAATGGCATCTTTGCCTCTGGCTTCCAGTTGGGATGGGCCAGTGAGGGACACTGCTGAGAGATTTGAAGGATGAGGAGATTGTGGTCTAGGCATTCATTGCCCTGGTTCTTGCACTGCAGTCTTCCACTATGCCTCCCAGCTCTTGTCAGAGGCTCTCCACACACAGTTTTCTCTTTTTCTGGCTTCCAGCAATTGCTCCCTCCCATTACCCTCTCTCTTCAGACCTAGAGGTGATAGCTTCCTGAAGTTACTAGCCCCAGGGTAGTATTGTCCCTCCTGATTTTCTTACCTCCTGCCTCTTGCCCAAATATTTTAAAAAATTCTCTATTAAACTCTTTTGAAATTATCCATTTTAAGTGTGCCATCTGTTTTCTGCAGGGGCCCTGACTAACAAAGCCCTACAACTCAGAGTTACCTTTATTCTGAAGCTTGAACATGGTCCTTGATGAAATTAGGGTGGGGGGAAAAATCCTCTAAGTTCCGAGGTCAAAGAAGGCAGTTTGGCCTAGAAAAGCACCAGGAAACCAGATGAATTTCCCATGCCAGATACTGGCCATTATAATTTGACTCACATTCTCCCACTAAAGCATGCTTTCTAGCCAAGGTTTTAATAGCAAAATAAAAGGTTTGGAGTCAGCTTTACTCTTTCCAGGCCAAGGGACTAATTCCCAGTTACTTCTAAATGACTTCTTGTTTAAAAGATCCAAAATATGAGTTATTATGAAATGCTCTCCTTTTTTCCAACAGTCATAAAATTTATTTGTATCTGCAATATGATCAATGACATCTCATGAAAGATAAATTGTGCCTTAGAAGGACAGAGTACGGGACACACTGGAGTTCAGTTTTACAACATGACTCCAAGCAAGGATTCCAGAAATTTCAAGGATGTGTTAAACAATAACAAGTAGCAGAGAATATTTTAAATGGTAATATAATAAAATCTTCTTCCATGATTGCCTCCAGCAGAAACCTGATGGCAGGAGCAGGGAGAGACATATTTGGGAGAATTATTTTCTCCTCCAGAGGTACAGAATCTGCAATTGAAAATAAATAAATAAAAGAGCTTTGGCACCTGGCACAGCTAAGGGCTGTGAATCATCAAGGCTGGCCCAAGAGCAGCGAGGTGAATGACGGTGACCTCCCTTGTCAGGTTTCAGCCTCCTATACATTTGGCACGAAAAACAAGGGTTTAAAATAGCTTTCCTGCAGGTTCCATGTGACTCGTCACTGGACCCAGATAGCACAAAAGGGATGATTAGTGAAGAAAAAAAAGAGGATCTTCTCCTGAGATGACTTCCAAAAGCTGCTTCTTGCAGCACAAAACTCCCTTTGAAAATGCAGAACTTGCTGGGAAAGGCAGTAACGTTCTCCCCTTCGGATGATTGAATTTTGCTTGAGAATCCTTTTTTTTTTTTTTTAACAGTTTTTTCAAACGAGGATCACCTTCCATCTCCAACAATCTTTACTTGGAGGAAGAAATGAAAATTCAAAGGACAATCTCTCCCCAATGCCACTATCCTCACCATTTCACACTGGCCTTTTCTTCACAGCGTTACGAGCAATGGCTTCTTGACCACCTATGACTGCCAGCAGAGACACAGAAATGTCACTTCTAGTTTGGGTGCCCACACAGAATTGGGATGAAGGCCCTAACCATGTCAGAACTACCAGTTGAGAGGCACTGGCAAGTACAGATCACTGAAATGGTTCAGGGAGCTGGGGAAGCGGGTGATTCAATTTTCCTCTCCTGTTGGAGCAGAATTACTCCCTGGGGGAATATAAGCGGAACAGCTGTCATCCTACCACCAACTGCTTCAGAACTTCCTTGCACCCAGTTATTCTTTAAATGTTGAGCAAAGCACAGAAAAACAAGAAATACTAAGATATAAAGTCAGATAAAGAAAACAGGAAGGTGGGGTTTATCAAAGAAAGTGAACTGGTAGGGAGAAGAGCCATGAGCTGAAGAGTTGCCACTGAGGGCTGGTCAGTGATCCAGGTACTTCAGGGCAGGGGGCAGAAGGTTAACAATGGATGCTTCACAAGGATTTTCTGATTGATAGCTTATGATAGTGAACAAAATCTGTGCACGCAAATACAGAGAAAGGAGAGGAGGAAGAGAATGAGAAAAGAAGACAAAGAAGAGGAAGAACTGAGAGAGAGAAAAATAAATCTTAATTAAAAACTTAGAGGAAAATACAAAAACATTATACGTGGTTTTTGTTTTATTTCTCTCTTGTTCCATTGAATATCTTGAGTTATAGCCTTCACAAAAAAAGTACTTATTTTAAATTAAGGAGAGAATCATATGGAATTTACATTTCCTGTAAACTTTATTATAAGAATTGCTTCCCCCCAAGATCTTGTACAGAAAACTCCTGGCTGGCTTTATGGCTCTAGGTCCCTGGTTGATGGACACTGTACCAGTGAGTCCAAGAAGTTCAAAGTTAAAGAATGATGGGGCAACAAGATAAGACATTCTGCAAAAGAGTTCTAGTGTTTAACCTTCCATTAAGAAGAAATTATGTACCTGGTAGCTAGTAGCTTATAGGCATTTGGGCACCATTACCCAGGACAGTGCTTTCAGAGAGGGCTGCACTCATGTATTCTGGTAGCAAACAAGTCAGCGTGATGTCATTTGAGGGACTCACGTGCTCCTGAACCTATTTCACATCTCATTGCTTAGCTGGATGAGACTGGATTGTACATGCTGTTTGGTCTCTCTAACCTGGTGGAGAGAATCAACCAGTTCTGAAGCAAAACCTGGTTTTATTAAAGGAAGGAGAGTGGAATGTAGAGTGAAAAGACTGAAAATAAATTCAACGTAAAGTATTTCTATTCACAAGTCAGCCTGGATCTGAGTTAGTGGAGGAGAAATGAGAACATTCACCCTGAAGCCTGTGGCATTGCCCATTGTTTATTGCTGTCACCAAAAGTAAAAATTCTTAATTCTCAACTTCAAGTATTGGTCTCCCTATATCTGAGAACTATATATCCCAGGCCTAGATCTGTAGTCCTGACTGCAAAGGCCAGGTGTTCAATTCATTTAGATTATGATTACTGAGTTCTTACAACATGGCACTTTGTGGGGGAAAAAATGGGCAATTTACTTATGATTTTCTCCTACCCTCAGTGTTTTTACAATCCAGAGAATGAGACAGGCATAAAGACAACCATAGCACAATGAAATGTGTGACGCTGTGGAATAAAAAATACTAAAATCATTTTGAAGAAGGAGAAATCATTTATGGATGCTGGAAAAGTCTCTATGAAAATACAATATTTAAGATAAATAGAGATATTATATCGAAGGGGTAAAGAGGAAATCCTAGGCTAAAGAACACATTGTGCAATTGGTTCAAAAGTGGTGAAGTTCGTGTTTTTCAGGGATTGAGAAGTCATTTGATAGGACTGAAAGTAAAGAATGTAAGTAAATGTAACAAGAGACATAGATGGAATGTAAAGTTACAGGAAATTCATGAGAAAGACGAATGCCAAGCTAAAGTGTAGTACTTTATTCCAGAGGTAATGCAGAGTCATTCAAGTGTTTTTCATAGAAAAGTAATAGGTGCTAGCATGTTTTTGAAAGGCAGCTAGACTGAGGAGGTGGATCAAAGAGGTTTGGATTAAATACAACAGTAAATCCGCTTTTGTTTCAGTCCTATACATTTTGTGTTTCATTGTTGAACATTGTATTAGTTTTCTACTGCTGCTTTAACACAGTACCACAGACTTGGTGGCAGTACAAATACACTATGTTAAGTTTTAAAAGTCAGAAGTCCAAAATAGATTTTCCTGGGCTAAAATCAAGGTGTTGGCAAGGTTGTTGCCCTTCTGGAGGGTCTGAGGAGAATCCAAAGCCAGCAGCTTAGCATAGTCAAATCTGTGACTTACACTCTGCTTTCATTATCACATCTACTTTTCTGACTTATTTAGTAGGACTCTAGGAATCCAGGATAAACTCATCTCAAGCTCAGCCATACCACCCAGTCCTTTCTGCCATCTAAGATAACATATCACAGGTTCTAGGATTAGGATGTAAACATAGTCAGAGCGGAGGCATTTTTCTGCCTGTATACAGACATACTTAGCTCAGGGTATAAAGCACGAAAGGAGAGGGTGGACTCCTAAAGACGTGTCCTAGATTTCAGCTGCTGAAACTGGTCCTATTCAGTTTCTCAGAGGTGAATAAAAACAGTCCAAGAGAAAAAGGCTTCAATTAGAATTTTGTTGCCCCACTGACCTATTCAAACTATTTTGCATTTATACTTCTTACTAACACTGAATAAAGGTTTAATAAGAATATAAAAGAGTACTTCACTTAATGTACAGGAAAAAGTAGAAAATTAAATTTTGCAGAAAAGTGAATTAATTAAACATTCAGAAAACTGAAATCATTCTTCTGCCTTTGCCTGAAAATTTAGCAACAAATATTCTGACATTTATATTCACACTTATTACCATGTGGTCATGATCTATTTTGAGATCTCAAAATAATAGTGCCCTGCGTTTGGGGAATTCCTTTCCAGGGTTTGAGGCTTTAAAAGATTTAGGATTTTTTTGTTCTTATCCCATATTACATTTCCCATGCTCTGGATATATGAAAATATATTCTGAAATATGAGTACAGAAAACAATTCTTGGTTTTGGATTCAAGGAAACACCATAACTGTCTCTGATTTGCTATATGATTAGAACCAGACTAATGAACATTACCATGACTCAATTATCCTATGTGTTACTCAAGTCTCAAAAAAAATTATTAGCTCTAAGTATGCTAAAGGATGTTGTGGGATAAGATAACATACCTGAAAGTGCTTTTTAATAAAGTTAAAAACTAATGGAAGTTATTGTTCATTCATTGACTATGGGCTATTCGTTATGCACTGTGCTACACTGGGGATACAGTGATGATGACATATGGCCTACAGTCAGGAGTGAACAAGCAAAACCTGGAAATAAGTGCAGTGACTTCAAACTTGTGATCATTTCTGTCAGGGAGGTTTTAAAATTGTGCTTACTTATCTTATTTGGTAGTTGAATGGTTAGAGACACACATGATGACTTGAGGAATCTATTTAGAATGATGTTGGCAAGTGCTCTCTAGAAACCAAAGTTGAGGTCTCCTTCTCTAACCTTTGGAAGACACTGATCTCCTTTGCACACAAAAATATTGGAATGATTACATGTGGCAGGGCCTTCAGCTCACAGGTAACCCAAAGGGGAGGGGTACGGCTCTCTGGAGCTCATTGCAGACCATCTTTCTCAGTCCTGGCTCACCCTGGGAGCTATTACAAGATCAGTCATATTTGTCACTTTTCAAACGTGTGTGGAGGGAGTAAAGAGTTATTAGAGAAAAGTGACAGCAAGTCTCATGTGCTTCCTTTTTCAGTCACTTATATAGCAAATCTGCTTAGTCTACATGTAAAGACAGGATTTTTGAGCTAAGGTTGCAAAATCCATGTAGGTTCTGAAATTATGCCTGTTCTTACATCATCACTATTTTCAAAGAGTTTGCAGTTGGACTATAACATTATAACTGAGCAAAATAGGGAAAAGGGCCCATTTTTATTTTCCTCATAGCTTTTCTGATTTAACAGCGCTATTAAGGCAGCAGCTACATTAAGCCTGGACACTTACTTACTTGTCTTATATAAAATAATATTTTGTATTCCAGAATTACAAAGAAAGATACTAAGCTCTCATACTGATTTTATTTATGTATTTTCATCTCTGGCATGCGTATCTTCCACAAGAAAGAGTATAAACTAGGGGATAGAATTGTTATGTAATAATAAATAATGATTTGCATATTAACACAAAGATGGTTTACCTGACTGAATGATAGTCATTAGGCCGTCTTTCTCATTCTGGGGATGAATCGAATTGGATCATCTACTTTTCTGTCCATTCTCTTTCATGAACAATTACACATGTTGAACTAGTTTGAACTAAAATGAAATCTCGTACAGAGTTCATCAGTTAACACAAAAGTATGATTCCAATAGGTAAACTGACCTAACCCAGATACATCATAATTGTACTTAGTATTTTTTAAATTTTTATTTATTTATTTATTTTTTTAGGAGAGGCAACCCTTGGCTGACCTCACAGATTGCAAGGACCTTGTCAGCTTACAACCCTTATTTTTCACTTTTTCCATCTACAGCACCTGGTCTTCCTAGGTGGTCTCCCATCCAAGTACTAACCAGGCCCGGCCCTGCTTAGCTTCCGAGATCAGACAGGATGGGGCTTGTTCAGAGAAACATGGCTTTAGACTGTACTTATTAGTAATGAAGACAGAGAACTCAAAATATTATATAATGATATTAGTCAAAAAATTCTTAGGGGAAGAATAGTTTAATTAGGTCTTTGAGCATAAAAAATTATTTTTAATAACAAAGTTATCCTCAAGTTCAAAGAAACAACTCTACAAAAGTTGCTTTCAGCTCTCCTTTTCATATTTTCTTTGCTTTGTTAATATTTCCTTCATCCATCAGAGATCCCAAATGCTTATAACAGACTTTTCTATTCTGTTATGGGAAGAGAGGTAAACAAGAAACAAACCTTCACCAAGGCATTAGAGATCTAGATGCACCATCCCCTGAAAAGTTTTTAGTCATTGATTTATGGATTCATTAGACAAACCTTTAGTGAAAAACCACTATGTATGGAGCAGTATGCCAAATATGGCATTCATAAAGTGAATGATAGAGTGATAGCTTGATGTTTAATATAAATAAATGTATAATAAAATTGAGCTATAAAAAATTCTGGATGTCTCCTTTATAAAGTTAACACACACCATTCGTACAATAGCCTGACCCTGGCTGCAACACCTGCTGAGACCTCTTCTGAACACATTTCCTCTGAAAGTCAAGATCCATTGACAGGCTAATGATTTTATTTGTGGATGCTGTAAACCCACTGGTTCCTGAGAACTCTTACTCTGAACATTACTCTTTGTTTATTGGCACTTGTACAAATAAAAAACAAAGAGGAAACAGATAAGAAACTCAAATCAGCTAACCGGTTACTAGGTTACAGGTAAGATGACTTCAGCATGTAACCTTTTTTGGCATTTTTAGCGATACACGCATACGTGATTTATTTTCATGTAGAGTTATCTTTTTTTTTTTCTTGCCTAGCATCTTTAGAGAACTGTAGCCACTTTGTGGAGCTATCATATAACTGAAATAGCAATGGTCACTTAATTCAACATAGCCCATCGAAGTACTTACTAATCCTCTTAAAAAGAGCAATTGGTTAATGACTGGGCATGTGACTAAAACGGTATCAATCAGTCTTTTCATGGGCTGGAGAAAAAGAAAGAGATGGTGTGGGGGGGGGGAGGGGGAGAGAGAGAGAGAGAGAGAGAGAGAGAGAGAGATGAGTAGAAAATAGGAGAGGAGAGGAAAGGAGAGGAGAGAGAAAAGAAAGGAATTCAGAAAGACTGATTTATTCTCCTTCAGGGTGACCTTCTCCACTGTATGTAGAAACCCTGGCTGAGAATAAGGTTAAAATAAAAGAAATCATAGCCAAAAGGTTCAGAGAGAAATGGAATACTTATGACATCATTTGAACTTCTGAATCCAACCATGCCTGAAATTAAACCACCCCTATGTTTTCCAGTTACATGAGCCATATCTTTTCCTTTCTACTTAACCTATTTTGATATGAGTTTTTGTCATTGATTTATTCACTCTAAAAAATTAAAAGATTATGGCTGTAGTTTAAACATGTGCACACATATATACACATACCCATGTACATATACAAATACACATAAATATTTACTGGCAGTATTAAATAAAATATAATTGATTTTGCAAAAGAAATCTGTTTTGGGGAAAAGGGTATACCTATGCCTTCTATGCCATGTGTTAACACAGGTATTTGAAAATGAATGGCATTCATTCCAGCTAAACTGTAATGGGGTGGCATGATACAGTGGGAAGAACATTCTATTGGGAATTAATAGAGACAAAGTCTGCTAAAATATCTATAGTGAATGCATTTTTCTTTTAAAATCAGAAAAGAAATGAAGGCAGCTCCATTTTGGAAGTAAATTAAGGAAGGTCTGGAATCTAGTTTCAATTCTGCCACAAGTTAGCTCTTTGATTAGTTTCCTTCTTTGTAAAATGAGGAGGCCACAGCAGTGGCTTTCACACTAGACTCCGATGATCCCCAGATGTTCTACGGATCACAGTGAAGGGCAGCATGTGGGAAGGAGCAACAAAGTAGGGTTCCCATACCCTTCCACCCTGATCTCTAAACCAGTTTGAAACTTATCTGTTTTATCTATTAAGCTGGAATATCAGCTTTCAACCAAAGGGTTTCTGTGGTTTCAGATTAGAAAAGTTTAAAACCATTGGGCTTGCTGATCCCTAAGTCCTTTTTGCTTTTAACACTCTTTGATGTTAATCACCACATTAATTTCTCTATCAGAAATGCAGAAAATAACCATATTCTGTAATTGCTTTTTCTTAATCCAAGACTGTTGGTCATATTTCAATACTCAGAATCTTTACCTTTGTGAAGTATGGTATTTAAAGTTAAAGAAAACTTATTTTGAGACGTCAAATTAGTATTATAAATACTCAGAGAAAGGACAAGCCCAATTTATATCACTATGACATGAAAGAGAAACTAAGAAGCCTGATAAGATTACTAAAGATTATGACTTACAGGTTTCTAAGATACACACACGTCTTCAGCCTCTTAGCCACTAGAAAACAAAACAAAACTAAACTAAATCCTGATGAATGGTGTTCATAAATCAGTAAAAGGGTTTTTATTTGTTTATTTGTTTTATTTCTATCATTACCAACACTGGCTTTGGGTCTACTCTGCCCTGGACACCATGACAGATGCCTGTAATACATAAACGGCTATGACATGTTCCCCATCTAGTTAAGAACAAACATGAGCTTAAATATAAACACAGCTGCACAGCTTCAAAGAGTAAGTGTCCAGAGATAAAATTTTCTATGTCTGACCAAGACCATAGTTCATTTAGCACCTGGCTAGCTGAAGTTTCAAATGTTTTAGATTTACCCAAAAAACTTATTTTACTTCTTTGGTAAATAGGTAAATTACTTGGAAAATTATTTTTATTAAAGGATGTTTACTTTCTTATGGAGATAAGGCATCAGAAAAAGTACTACCTTTTGTTTTACCCAACTCTCTCCAGCCACTCACATTTTTGAAGGGGCTAAAAACAAAACAAAATGAGACAAAAAATCCAATTAGGAAAAAATATGATGTGTTCCTTCAATTCTACTTACTTTACATCACCTTTGGAATTTTGTTTATCTAAGTGGAACAGTTGTGGGAAGATATTAAGCTCCTGAGAATCTTGCCAATGAAATAATTATCACCTTTGTTCTACTTTTATGAGCTGTATCTTCTTTCTTCCTCCAGTATTTCCTACATCAAACACCAGAGTTCACCTAGGGAAAGGCACAGCATAGTTCCACCAGAGTCAATGAGCTGAGTTGGTGTCTCCTAACTTAGTTTTCATTCAAATCTCAGCTATGATAACCTAAAGGTCTTACAAACACAAGTAGCCAAACAGATGTAAATGAGGTTTCTTAATTAGGTGTCTGAATTTCCATTGGCTGACTTGTCTGCATTTCAGTTTTAGAGAATGAAAAATCACCTGAACCCTCTAATGAAATGCCCGTTGCTATGTCATGTGGGTGCTTGTGTGAATCACCAGGAAAGGTAATAAGGAGCCCTCTCTGATCCAACTGAGCTTGCAGCCCTCCTGCTGAATAAATGGCTGGGTTGCCACAGTCACTTTGGAGTTCTTTCTGAGTCTCTAGTTCCTGGCTGAGCACTGGCATTCTGTGATTTATGTTATATAGCGAAGCCTCCAGGCAGAAAATGCTGCCAATAATTACTCGCTATGGGGGAACTGGGAAAACAGAAAGGCTTTCTTTGGGTTTTTTTTCTGCCTCTCTTCTCTCTTCCCTCTCTTTTTCCCTCTCCTCCCCACTGCTTTCATCCCCTCCCCTCCTTTCCCCTCTGTTCTCTCCTGCCAAAATATTTCTACCAATATAATTCTTTACTAGCAGAGTTGTGAAGGTAGCAAAATAAAAGTTGATTGTGAATTCTTTTTTCCTTCCTCCCAAATCAAAGTATAAAGTTGGAAAAAACACAAACATATCAAATCATCTTTAAGGAGGTAATGCAAATGCTCAGTAAAGTTTTAATAGCAAAGAAAACTCAAGTACTAAAAAATAGGCTATTTCAAAATCTGAGAAATGAGATCTCTGAACAGTAGTAATTTTTTTTAAACTCATTCATTCATTTTGCAAACTTATAATATAATGCCTTTATTATCCAAGGTATTAGACTATAAAGATACCTAAGTAAAAAATAAAATATCACAATAAAAAAATAAATTTTAGCCATATAGCAATTTTCTTTCTAGAAGACAGGAATGCATGCAGTAGTCCCCCCCTTATCCATGGTTTTGCTTTCTGCAGTTTCAGTTATCCATAGTCAACCGCAATTTAAAAATATTAAATGGAAAATTCCAGAAATAAATAATTTATAAGTTTTAAATTGTGTGCCATTCTGAGTAGTGTGATAAAATCTCATGCAGTCCCACTCCATCCCATCTGGATGTGAATAACCCCTTTGTCCGGCATATTCACACTGTATAGCAACCTGCCCTTTAGTCACTTAGTTCTCAGTTATTAGATTGATTGTTTCAGTATAGCAGTGCAAGTAACTCTTATGTTACTTAATAATGGCCCTAAAAGTAGTGATGCTGACAATTCAGATATGCCAAAGAGAAGACATAAAGTGTATATATGTATAGAGAAAAAAAAAACCCAGAGTATATAGGGTTTGGAACTATCAGCAGTTCGAAATGGCCACTGCAGGTCTTGGAACGTATCTCCCAAGAACAGGGGAATTCCTCTATGTAGAAGACACTATTCAGTCTCAAATTGTAAGGAAAATGTTAACTGTAGAGAATAGAGTCGAGGACTAGGAGAGGTCTAGATACTTAATATATTTTATCATATTTCATTTAGTAGCAATTATTACATTCTCCCAAGAACTTTTTTTTTTTAGGAGAGGCAACCCTTGCTTGACCTCACAGATTGCAAGGACCTTGTCAGCTTACAATCCTTGATTTTTTATTTTTACACCTACAGCACCTGGTCTTCCTAGGTGGTCTCCCATCCAAATACTAAGCAGGCCCCACCCTGCTTAGCTTCTGAGATCAGATGGAATCTGGGTTGTTAAGGTTGGTATGGCCGTAGACTCTCCCAAGAACTTTTTGATCTCAATATTTCTACTTTGCAGATAAGTAAACAGAAGCTCTACTATATTAAGTACATAGATAGTAATTAGCAGAGTCAGGATGTGAAGACAGGTCTCTTTGCTCCAAAGCCCATGCTCTTTCTAGCATATCACCAGGAAAGACAGACATGTATAATTCACTCGATACAATATGATTTTAAATGAAAACGATATAATTATGGTAAACTGTTTAGGTCCTTTTTCCTTAGGTAGCTGAGAGAGAAAGAAGCCTGCTATGGCCAGACCTAAATTTCCTCCATGTGTGGATGTAGTGCTTGTGTTATACAGTCCAATCTGAGTGGTGAGAGACAGAGTTGGATAGAGATGGTAAGCACATCATTATTTCCTCATCTTCAGATCTCTGTTCAAATGCCACCTTAGTAGGAAGAATTTCTCAGTCATGCTATTGAAAATTGCAAATACCCACTCCACACACACACCTCTTTTATCCTCTTCCCTTCTTTCTTTCTGCAATACTCTCACCAACAGATATACTATTCATTTTTCTTGCTTTGCATATGATTGGCTATCTCTTTTTCTGAAATTTAAGTTCCATGAAGGAAGAGGTTTTTGTTTAAATAATTTATAGTCACTGTTCTATGTTTAGCATCAAGAAAGCACATAGAAGATATTAAATAATTTTTTATTGAATATATTAATCCTTATTAATTTTTAGAAAACATATTATAGTAGAAAGTTCAAAGATGTTATTCCTGTTTCCACAACCTATTTTATTTGTGTATCTCTACAAATAATGTGATTATGTGAAATAAGAGCACTGATCACAAACTCATGACTCTAGTTCTTTCTGGGGAAGAAATGGACTGAAAATTGTGGTCAAAGGAGCTTCCAGTTTATCTATGTTCTTTGAAATTTTTAAAAAGAAAATACATTCTGGAACTACTTATAAAATTACAAGGAAAATAAGTAAAAATAAGGCAATGAGATAAAATTAGCTTAATTACTTTACTGTTATACCTGTTTTCCTTAATAAAATTTACAAGAAGCTTCCAAGACATTCTGCATAATTGCCACTCAATGAACTAATGAACAAAAGATTTTTCAGTCAATGATAACAAGAATAGTGTGTGAACCACAAAACTATATTAGAATTAAAAACAGAAGAGCAAGGAAAGTTGAGATAAGAAATTTGTTTGGCTATGTCATTCTATTAATATTTTTACATGGCCCTTCTCCCAAATTCAAGTGACATTAATATAGTCTCATTTATTCTGCAATGCCCAAGATATAGGAAAAGCCTCATGTTACTACTTTTCCCTTTCAGAGGGCAATGAAATAATAAAAGTGATAACACATAACTCTTATTTAGTGCATACACTACATGAGGCAAATTATATATGTATATACACAGATATATTTGTATGTGTATCTACATGTTTTTCAATTCTTTATTTGCTGTGCATGTTCATTTTTGATAATTCCTATGATTTTCCTTATTGTTAATTGCTTTTTTTTCTCTTGGGTCCAGTGTGCTGATAGGGTCATAAAATTAATTCTTTATCTTCACACTATCCATTTTTAATATTTCTCTTTGGATCTTTTTTATAGGTTTCATTTCTCTGTTGAAATTCATCTCTTTAGGCATGTTGCTGATTTTTCCCACTGAATCCTATAACATATTTATTGTGGTATTAAAGTATTTTTGATACTTCTATTATTTGGGTAATCTCTGTGTTATATATAATATAATTAATCTCATATTAATTATATTATTTTTAATGATGAATTCTATTCTCTTGCTTATCTTGTCCCACAATATTTTATCATATGCCCAAACTGTACATAACAGAATAAAGACAGATAATGTATTTGCACATCTCTTTCACTTCTGGGCTATTAATGTCAAGGATTGAATCAATCTAGTCTATAATTGATCTGAATCTGGGCTTTGTTATTTTAGTTACATACAGTACATCACTGAGGATAAATTCTCCTAGTGACTGACATGCCTTGGTCTAATGTAAGAGCTGGAGTGCAAGAAGGCTTTTCTCAGTTATGCTCATGCTTAGGCAGAACTTGTATTCTTTCTCCTTGGAGTTGGGGATGGAGGGATGGATCTCAGCTATCCTGTCCTTATTTTATAGATGGCCACTGAAGCCCAAAATATAGAGTTTTTGTTTGTTTGTTTTGACTTCTTCCTCAGACATAGACTTGCTTGTGCAAGAGCAACTGAATCTTTTGCTGTTACTCCCCTTTATGGGCAGATTTTATAGCTGCCTGGTTGTGTAGTATGAAGCCTGACATGCCTTCTCCAGAACAAGTAAAGAATCTTAGATTGCTCCAAGATAACCTCATTCTTTTATCTTCTTTAATATCATTGTATTTGTTATAGTTCCCTCCTATTTTTAATTACCAAATTATACATCACTTTAAATTCTATACCTGTTTATAATTATCAAAACATTTGCTAATATTTTTGTTCATTATTTCTTCTTGTGCTATATTTTGCTTCTATCTTATCTTATCGTCTTATCTTGTCTTATCTTATATCTACCTTTTATCTTATTTGGAAACATTTTTAGCCCCAAGGAGATATACCAGTGAGGTCTATGAGTGTTATACTCTTCAGTCTTTACTGGTTTGAATTTTTTTTTCTTTTGCCCTCACTCTTAAATAATGTTTTTAACTGTGTTGATTTCTAAGTAACTAAAAGTTATTTTCCTTCAACCCTTTAAAAGAGTATGCCATTATTTCTGGAATCTACTGTTACTAAAAAATGGTCTTCAATCAGACTGTCTGTTTTTTATTTGTAGGCAATCTGTTCTTATTACAGACGTTTTGAGATTTTTTCCCCCTTTGTCTTCCATGTGTTTCAGTTGTATCATAATATGTCTGAGTTTTCAAGTGTTTTTATTCTTGTTATTTTTGACTGAATATGATTCTTTAATTTGTGATTTATGTTTTAAGTTCTGGAAAAAATTTCAGACACAATTCATTTAATATCTCTCTTCAATTCTTTCTATTTTGTCCTGAAAATTCTATTAGCTGTATTTTGCAATTTATTCAATCTTTAATGTCTCATAAAAATTTATTTTTTGGATATTTTACATGTTTACCAACCTGGGATTCATCATAGGTGATTTGCTTGGAACAACCTTCATTTCCTTGACTTCCCTTCTACTGTGTCTAACCTAGACCTTAACTCTTTCATGAAAGGCATTTTTTTTAATGCACCTGTTCTTGCTTAATTGATAACTTGTTTGAAAATATAAGCATACTAATTTTAAAGACTTTTTCAGATTGTCTTTACAATCAGCGCTTGCTCATGTGTAATCCCCCTATATATTGGACTTTTACAATATGTTTAATAGTATCAAATTTTCTCATGAGCTTTATAATTTTAAATATGTAGATTCATAATGAATGGAAATTACTGCCTGAAAGGAGAAGCCTGAGGTTGAAGATGTACTCCTATAGGGTAGTTTCATGATTTTTTTTTTTTTTTTTTTGCTAGATATACATGTTAATTCTTGGTCGTTAATGTATTTTTGTATTGCACTTGAATGAACAATGTCTAAAATGTGGTAATCCTGAGCTCGATATCTGTTTTTAAATTATTTCTAAGTTAGAAAGTAAGAAAGGACTTTACATATAAGTAGATTTCTCACCTCAGAACTGGGTATTGTTTAGAATCAGTTCTACTCTGGATTCTTGGATAAGGAGGTAGAATTGAAAACTTCTACTTTTAACTTCTATTCACCTCAGTGTGTTTTCTCTTATTTTCTTAATGAATGGCTTAGATTAACTTGAAAAACCCCACCTTACGCATTTCTGTTTATTTTGTGCCAATGGTGAAGAGCTGTCCAGGAATAAGAACATTCCTATCATTTTCCTGTTTAGCCTAAGAAGGGAGATGTGAGGATATCATCACAAGTAGTTTTATAGTTTTATTAACAACACTGTTTTTTTTTCATTTTTCTTGTCTAACTGAATAAAAATACCAGAAGATCATAAATGTTCTTTTAAAAAATACAGAGATCACAAAATGAAATTCATTCTATCATGGTATGTGGATATAATTCATGGGTATATGTGTGTTTGAGATTATACATGCATATCTAGTATGTTTGCATTATGTTTACAAAGCTACTTTCATTTTTTAAGTAAATGTAAGTATAGTATAGTTATCCATGAGTCTTTCCGAAAATTTATCATAGAAAAATATATTCTTATTTCTCTAATGTAATTATTGTTCTAATTATTTTTATAAATTATTTTTTGAATTCACTCCTAACATGTTGGTATCTTGGTACTAAGGCAATCAATACTTATTTATCAAAACTGAATCTCCATATTAATAATTAAAGTGTGTGCTTGAGTTGGGCAATAAAGTACTGTGCTTAATAAAGAAACAAAATAAAACAAACATTCATAAAGTAGTAAAAATTCTTTTCTAATTATTCATAAAATTATTAGTAAATGAAAAGTTCTCTACAAGGGCAAAAAGACAACATTATTTGAAGAAAAATATACCATTGAAATAGAGTGGACTATTTTGAAGGATAAAATTGATGTGAATTTATAACCAACTTATATTGTTTATAAATTAATTTTATTTATCACTCCTTATGTCTGTACATGTGTGTGTGTGCACATAAGTACTTTAAACTCAGTAAAATTGTCTAATTTAATCTAAATGATAAATCTGGATATTTGCTTATGGTGTCCTTATCTTTGGATTTGACAAACCTCATTAAGCGTTTTAGAACTGAAATTACTACATAGTTTCTAGTACTTTTTCTAAATAACACACAGTACAATTTTTGTGATTCTTTCCCAATTAAGCTGTTGGAATACACTAAAGACACAAAACATACAAAATCCAGCCTAAGCCACCTTTTTATTTTTTAATGGGAAAAGGAGATTATTTTCATCCATTGTCAAAGGCAATTCAATTCATACCATGTTTCTAAAGAATTGACTCATCAATCCTGTGGGAAGAATAAACAGAATAATTGTGTACTCTGCTCTATGAAAGCCCAATATTTCATTGAAAACATGAATGTAAAATCAAAGATCAATTAGGAAATAAAAACATTTTTTTAAATAGTGGCAGTTTGCAAAAAAAAAAAACAAGTAAAGATGAATTTTAATATAGACCTTCCAATAGGTGTCTAGTGCAAAAAAAAAAAAAGGCAACCTTTTTTCTTTACAAGGAATGGCATATTATCAAAACTATTATGTTCTTCTAATCTCTCTTCCATCCAAACATCTGATTTCCCTCCCATACTTTGACTGTATTGTTATTTGCTTTGCTTTTTGCTGTCTTTTTGGCCGAATTCTAGGTAAACACAATAGATGAGTACTGTTGTAGAGGAGAAAATCAATGGGTTATATTCATATTTCCTTCTTTTCCAGGGTTTGGTCTCAGAAGAATAGGGTTCTAATGAAAATCAATAATTTGGTGAAGCAAATATCATTAACAATTCCTACAAGGATAGCCTTCTCTTCAATGCTATAAGCATTTTTCATTTCTTACCCACAATAAACATTAAAACTTTGAGAAACAGAGAAAATGGTTTTGTACCTTTTACCTTTCTATGAAGATCCATGATGATGAGCTATTTAAAATATTTTTCTTAATGTGAAAAAGCAGTAGAGAATAGCTCAGTTATGGCTAACATGTTTACAAAGGAGATAAAAATTTAAAAATATCGATAACTAATGTTAACTGAATACCTACTATACATCAGGTAATGTGGTAAAGACTTTAGATTACATTTTCTCTTAATGTCTACATATCTACACACAGAAATACATACAACTATGAGTGTTACTGTTTACCAAAAGGTTAAACTCTAGTGCAAAAGAAAACATAATATACATCAAATCATGCAACTAAAGAATGAGTCAGACTGGAATATATATTCTGACCTTTGGACATCTGCTCTTAAGCCACTATGTACTAAATCTTTATGGCTAAGTTTTGGATTTTGGTAGATTCTTAGTCTAATAATCTAAATGTCAGGTTAAATGTAACACAAAACAATAATAATAGTGAAGTATTTAAAAATATTTTACCATGTATGAGCTGGTTTTTCACATGCACATTGACCTGATGTAGAAGAACAGGATTCAGTAGCAGTACTTTTTCAGATATTCTTTAAAAGCCATTCCAAAAAAAAAAAAGTCTCCTATAGGCAAGTGGATAACATTCACTTTGAAATTTATGACTGAGCCTGCAAAGCATTCTGTGAACAGGTATTCACTTAGACTATATGAATAACTAGCATGCTAAAAGTGGGTCCAAGTCATGCCCCTGCCAAGTCAAAAATTAAAAAAAAAATCCAAACAAGAAATAATGATGATTAGTAACAGTGAGATTTATATGTCATTTGATATTTATTATTTCATGAGGTAATAATACCTCAAAGAGAGTTACATATTCATTTTTTTCATAACTATATATTTGGTTTTGTTTTCTATATTTGGTTAATATTTGTTATGATTACTTGCTGTAGCTATTTGTTATATTTACCAATTTGTTATATTACTTGCTGTAGCTATTTAGGCAATCAAAATGTTGTTCCAATGACTGGTACAGTACTGGTAAGTGATACTTGGAATAAATGCATATCAGCCACATGGAGAACCTTCACTCTCAGCACTGTTAGTATGAATTATTTTTCTTATCATACTCAAGTTATTCACCCACTCCATTCCTCAAATGGGACTGTAGTACTCTTAACACCACACATTTCACAGGTATGCAGAGAATAATTCTAGCAAGTACTTTATGTAAGCAACATCTCCAGATGGCTATTTCCCTGCCAATTCAAATTAAATACTCCTGCGAGAGTTATTCACTATCTTTTCTTTATACTCCTTTTCTATGTTCAAAGAAGCAGCATGTTAGAAAAATAAGCAAACAAACAAAAACGACTTTTAGAATCAGCTAGACCTGAGTTTTAATCATGACACTACCACAAACTAGTTACGTAAACTTGGGAGAGTTATTTAATTTTTTCTGTTTCCATGATCTCATCTGTACAGAACTGATAATATTTACTCTAGAGCCTTATCGTGAATATGAGCATCTGGTATGTATAGCAGGTTGTTGCATCACCACAACATTCCATGTCATTCTAGTGGAAATATGTTTACAAAAAACAGATTCACTTTAAACTATTGCTTTTCTGATAAAATTTGAATATTTCTGTCAGATATCACAGTCTTCATTTTAAAATTGCCCCATCTTCTATATCCATTAGAACTGTAATATGAATACCTTTTTCTGATAGTACTATTTTCCAGAAGCTACCTTGGAAAACATCCTATCTCAGATTATCTTTTCCATCCCTAAGGATCCCACCCATCATTTCTACCAAATTAACACCTTTTGACCTTAAGACACTTTCCACCTCACAATGACTAAAATTCTCATCAACTGCCTTAGAAAATTTTTCTATGACATTCCTATCCTAATATATCTCCTTCTAATCACCTATCACTTTCTCTGTTCCTAAGATGATTCATTTCGACATATTCATTGTCTGTTTTTTCTAATTCCTGTTTCCTTCAAGCCTTGGTATTCATTTCCTCCAAAGCCCTCCCTCACATTGTTTTTCTGCTCAATAAGCATACTATATTTGATCTTCTAAAAAACTGTGGAAATCTCACTCGTTCCAAGAACTCTGTGATATTACTATTTAGAAAGAGAAGCCTTAGCTGAGTTCACATATGTGCCTTAGCAGAGAAATTCTTACCTTCTTAAGTCCTCCCTAATTTAGGGAAAAGCATCAGTCCTTTCAATTTGCAAATCCCACAATTCCCTCTTTAGCATTCAACTTGACTAAATGTATTCTTGTAATGTCTTCCCCTCAATCTACGTGTGATGCCTTAATATCTGAGCTTGTACTCTTCTAGAGAGCATATAATGTGTCTGACTCAAATGGTAGCCCATGCAGAGAGATATTTCAAAAATATTACTGAAGCTGATGAAGAGAAAGGTAAACAGAAATGTGGTATTACTGGCTAACCTGCAAAACACAAAACATTAAAATTCTAATTTTACCCAAACCAATTCTACCATCCCATGCCCAGAGGCACTTAAGCATAGAGACTGCACAGCTTACACTCACTGCTGTGAAATGCAGACCCCATACAGCAGACGAAGTATATAAATATGGAAATCATAGATGTATACAGATACAGACTTCCAATAGAGAACACCAGCTGTCACAGGCAGCAAAATCACTCTGAGGACTTGGCACTAGTGAATTGGCAAATACCCCTTGGTTATTGCTGCCCCATCAATCATAGGCGATTTGGCCGGGTTGCATTCTTGAACAGGTTTCTCCCTCTTTTAACTCAATTTAACTCAAAGTACTTTTTTTAGGGTTATAAAATAATCTGCTATAAATTTTGATTTGAGTTGGATATAAAGAGTTTATTATCCTCTGGACATAAACTTTCCTGAATCTTGCCATTAAAAAAAAAAATCCACATCCTCTCTCCATCCACCACCAAACAAAACAAAATAAAAACATCAAGCTAATGTTTTGTTTCTCTTTATCAAATAACTATTAGGAAAGATTCTGCTGGGATATGGGTGATGGGTAATGAGAAGAGTTTAGTAGTTTGTTTATTGTTTTCTTTTTCCCAGAGACTATTGAAGACAACTGGCCCAGAAAACTCTAGTTCTTCAAGTTATCCCAAGTGATCATAAAATGGAAGTAGAATGGGGGAAGGATGAAAAAACATAGTGAACACTGACAAACTTGTGGTACCCACAATCTATAGAAACTCCAGTTTAACACTGGAGTGAATAACAAATTTACTTCTCAACAAAGAATGGTTTACAACTATTGCGGCATTCTGAGAGAAGTAAATATGTCATTGATTTTAAATAGCAGTATTATCCAGCAGAGAGCAGATCAATGAAAGCTGCATAGGTTTTCAGATGCTGCAGGATATTAGAGAACAATCCCATTTCTCCATCCATAAACCATTTCGTCCAGAAGAGTAATTTAAAATGTACCATAAATCATTATCTGCCCAGTAACCAATCAGAATTCAAGAAATATATCAACGCCTATTTTTCTGCCTTGGAACCATCTGGAATGCTCTATTTTTGTTAACTTGTAGGCCTTGCACAGTTCTTCTGACTGTATATTTGGTGGAAAATAATAAGTTTCATTCAGATTTAATGTTTTCTCACCATAGTAAATACTAGAAAAGAAACTTACATTTTTCTTTGGAAAATGTAAAGTACTCAATAATTTTTAGGAGGAAGATGTTTATTGCTGTTCCAAATACAGAGAGAACAGGGCACAGATAATTACAAAGATTTGTTCCTTTCATACAAAGGTAGAATGATGAAGAATCACAATGAAAAAGATAAAAATTTTCATCAATGGTCAATATTCTTTATATGACTCCACCCTCCACTATGAACCTGTTCTCTTAGAAAGTAAAACTATTAATCTATTACCAAGAATTTTCTGAACTTTCTATTTTTGAAGTTCCATATAATTTCAAATAGAAATGAGGCACATTCTGTGCATGCTGGGAGCTTTTACTAGCAGAGAAGATAAGATGTGTATTCAAATGGACATATTATAAAGTGGAAAGTGATATGTGTTCAGAGAGAGAAAAAATGCTTCCAGTTATAAAAGAGAAAGCGTTTAGATAGAAAGATCAAATAGGCCATGATAAAGAAGCCAATCCACGTAGAGTGTGCAGGGTGATTTTTTAAAAACCTCAATGGAAATTTGTTACTCTTCTGTTTAAAACCTCCAATCCAAATACACTCCTCACTCCACCCCACTCCAAAGCAAAATAAAACCCTAACATACTACAAGGCTCACTGTACCTTTCTAACATCCTTTTGCTTATCATCCCTCCTTCCTCATCATGTTCCACACACCCTACCTAATTCTTCCTGAAATCCTCTTTCTCATACTCCACGACTAACTAACTCTGCTTCTACAATTTTGGGGAAGAGCTAGACTATCCAGGATATAGAGTATGCACATATGAAGAAATTTGTTTGGAATGAGAAGTTGAAAGTGTTTAAGACAAGGTATGTTAATGTCAGAGTATATTTCACAAATATCTGAAAGTGATATTTAGGCCAGTTTAGAATACAGACATGTAGAAGCAAGGGATACTACTTTACTTGAAAAAAAAAAAATTATATATATATATATATATATATATATATATATATATATATATATATATATATAAGAAAGAAGTAACAATGCCCTCAATTAGACAATGTCAGAAGCATGATTCACAAAAATGAGTGACTGATTGAATGGAAGAGATGGACGGAGATGGAGAAGTTAGAAATAACCCTGCTTTCAGGGAGATCAATTGTGCCATTATCAGCAATAAGGAAATCAGAAAGAAGAGGAGATGCTTTGTAGGAAAAGATTAATTTTGACTTGAGCACATTAAATATGAAGTATCTGGTAGACAGAATGAAATGCTTATAAGGTATTTCTGGACTAGGATCATGCCCTAAAGAGGAAAGATTGGCAATGGAGCCTTGAAATCAAACTATCTAGATATTTAATTAAAGATGAGGTCATCAACAGACAAAATCTGAAAAAAGGAAGAAGCAACTACAACCCTGATAAAATACACAGAAATGAGATCATACAACCAAAGGATTTCAAGTATGAGAGGCAGAAAGAACACTAAGATAGGGTAGTATTTCAGGAAATAAGGAGGAAAGGGATTGCAAGAAAAAAAGGGGGTAGTTGTTGGTAGTGTGCCTAAATAGAAATCAAAGAGACTGCCATAAAAAGACTGGCTCTTTAAAAAGGCAGAGATTTTGGAGGACTGCAAACACAGAATAAGAGAAAGACTAGGAAAAGTTGTTTTAGGTAGAGTTGAAAATCAGCCAGTGACGAACAGAGAGACTTCAAGAAAGCATAGGAATCAGCTGAGGTTAGCATGACTTTGTAGGGTACTCAATAAATGTTATGATATCCCATTTCCTAGCAACCTTTAGCTGAGAGAGAAAAGAGAATATCAAAGTTATTCATGGCCAGGGACTAGAGACATCAAAACAAGATAAGATCAAACAGACTTTTTTGCATCTAGGGTACCAGTAAGGAGGCTGCTGAAATGTTAGACTATGTCACCCAGCTAGGATAGATAGGCACCAAATGGAGGTAGAAGGCACCAAAGAGTTGGACATGGCTATAGCACCATCTACGAAATACAGAAAGAAGTTTTTATTTGTTTGTTTGTTTTGTTTTAAAATCAGTATGGGACTTAGAAATTTTATGTAGAAAAGCATTTATTCTACAATGGTACTTTGAGGAGACTGACAAGATCCTACTTACAGCCCTGTCATTGTTTCTCCCCAATGAGACTGTAATTTGTCTGTGTGTGTGTGTGGGGGGGGAAGGGTGGAGGGGGAAGAGGTGGGGGGGGTGTGGCATTGTAGTTATAATATCTCTTTTAGAAAGAATATACCTTTGCAAGGTATAAGAAATTAAGGCTTTATCGTTTTTGGAAAAAAAAATATTTTATGAATGTGCTTCCCCCATGGAATAAAGAGAAGAAAGAAAAAAATACTCAGGTGAAGAATTGATGGAGGGTTGAAGAAGAAAAAATAAAATGAAATGAAATGGAGGTAGAAGGCACCAAAGAGAAATTGTGTTCTCTTAAAATGTTTCCAGGTCTCTCCTTTCAATAATTGTGGTTTATTATTTTTAACTATTTTGAAGCTATTTTTCAGTCATAATACACACACACACACACACACACACACACAACATTTATAAACTAACATTCTTTACCTATAAAAACAACACTCAAAAAAACTATTGTAAAAACTGTTTTAGTCTATTTCATTCTATCTTCTTTTTAATGAATGTACAGGAGTATATGATGCATGTATTTATTATAGTTTACAAAGTTGAGATTATAAATTATACTGCTTTGTAACTATTTCACTTATCCATTTATTATAAATATTTTTATCATAATGAAATGTTTTATAAAACATAATAGTTAATGGCTACTTAGCTGTATTAGAGATTAAAAAGTAGAAAATAAAAGGCTAAAAGAACGATTAATAAATATGTGTCTCAACAGAGTAGGAAGGTTTACTTAGCATAAAAATAGGTAAAAAAAAGCAAAATGGAAAACAAGTTCGCTTATACATATATAAATGTACAAAATTAAGTAATAAGGTAGTTTAAAACACAATATAAAATAAAGTTTTAATGTCATTGGTATATGAATAGATTTTAACAGGTCAACAGGCCTTAGTGAAACATCAGTGATATAAGCACTCCCACATAAACTCACTGATACTGGTGCTACCAATTCTCTGAATAGATTCTCTTTGGTCCTGAGTTTCTTGTCTCACTAATATCTAATAATAATTCTGAGCTTGGCAGGTACAAGTTTCAAAGCCTGGATCTCATGCCCAAGCCTTAGTTTTGAAGGTTTCTGAATTTAATTTCAGCTTTCATACTGGTTGATAATGTCTACACCCTCACAATACCAAAATGAGAGAAGTTCTAAAATGTAGAGAAGAGGTCTGAATGCTGGGCAGTCATCCTAATGTCCATTAAAATACAAGTTCTTATGAAATGAATTTAAGTTTCTCATTCTAAGTTCTAAAGATTTAGGGTGGATTGTATAATGTATTAAAAAATAATTCTGTGATGACCATTTTGTACAGAAATTTATATTTGCATTTCAGATTTTATTTCTACACATTCATGGAAGCAGAATTACTGAGTTAAAGAATACAAATATATTTTAAAACTTTGATAGACATCCCTACAATAACCTATCAAAGTTTCCACTAATTTACACTCTCAACAGGGAGATAAAAAGTGTTAGTTTTCCCACTGACTTGCCAAATTCCGGCTACCCATATTTTGTTAACCCTTTCCCAGTATTATTGTTTTAAAAAATAACAATTTATTGTTGCTTTACTTTGTATTTCCTTTATTGTTAGTGAGGTTTAATAATTTTTCATATGTTTGCTATTTACATGGGTCCTTTTGTAAACTGGCAATATGCCCTTCAACAAATTTTAGTCATATTTTCTGTTTCAGTTTTTTTTCTCTTTGTCAATCTTGTCCCATTACATTGACTAAAACCTCCAGAATAATGTTAAATAATAAAAAATGATTGTTGGTATCCTTGTTTTATTCCTGTTTTGCCAAACTACTGTTGAAATTATGCATTTTTTTATGTTAAGAAAGATATCCTCTATTTAGCTCATTAAGTTTATAAGTAATTAAAAAATCAAGAAAATAAGTTGATTGAATGATATATATATATTTTGTTAGTTATTGGAATTATCTCATGATCTTTTTCCTTTAACTTTTGATATAATATTTTTATTCATATATTTATTTATAATGGATTTGGCTTGAAAAAAATTCTATTTGATTATACTTTTAATTTAATTTTAGATTTTATTCACTAGTATTTAACCCTAATGCCTACCTTAAGTATTATTGTATCTGTTCTAATTTTATTTTGAAATAATTTCAGATTTAGAGAAAAATTGCAAGAATAATATAAAAAACTCCCATGTATTCTTTACCCAAAGATTCCATTAAAGTTTTGTCAGTTATCCCAATAATATCTTTTCCAGCAAACAGCTCAATGTAAGATTACATATTATACCCAGTTATCAAGTCTCCCAGTTTCCTTCAACCTAGGGCAATTTTGTTTTTTCTCTCCTGATTTTCATGACCTTGGCATTTACAAAGATTAAGAGGCCAGTCTTTCTAAAGCATGTCCTCCCATTTGGATGTATCTTTTTATGGTTAGACATAGATTTTGATAGAAATATCACAGAAATGATGCTGCATTCTGCTCATTGCATCCTATTATTTGGCACATGATGCCAATTTGTCCCATTACTTGCAGTGTTAACTTTGGTGTCACCTATTGTGCTTAGATAGTTTGTGACGAGCTACTTTGAGACATGTAAAAATCTCAGTCCTTGTTTCACTTTCACCGACTAGTTTTAGAATCCATTGGTTCTTCTTGTCTGAATTAATTATTTCTGCAATGGCTGCGAAATGATAATTTCCATTTCTATAATTCCTTCCACATTTATTAGTTGGCATTCCATTTTAAGAAAGAGAGTTCTACCTTCTTTATTTAATAACTATTGTTTATATTATATCTATGTTATACTACATTGCTTTTATGTATTTTGATACTGAACTTGTCCCAGAATTGGGCAGTGGAAGTACCTTTCAAGCTGGCTTCTATGTACCTTTGGCATGCCTCATTTTTTTCTTTTAGGACTTCCTTACTTTCTGACACAACATATGCTCCAAGTTCATGTTGTTCCTTCCTTTTCTGGTCCTGGAATCATCTATTTCTACAAGCAAATTTTGTTCCTTGTAGTGGAGAGTAACATTTTAAAATCAACATCTGTATATTAGGTATATTTATTGCAGCTAAGGCCCTCTCACTGGGTAAGGTTAGCAAATATACACATATATTTCTATCTATCTATCTATCTATCTATCTATCTATCTATCTATCTAATCTATCTATCATCATCTATCTTCTCTTAAAACTCAGGAATAAACATAAAAACTCCAATTTCAATTAAACACCACAGGGTGTTTTAACTTTCCCCTTTTTCCATATTCATACTTCTCCAACAATGAGAAACTGGTTATCATTATCTTTAATATATTTTCTAACTTTCTCAATTCTCTCAAATGTAGCCAAGGTCCTAACCCACCATTAACACCTCCCCAATCAGATACCCTTCTTTTATAAGTCCTGTGCCTTGTAGCAGTCACACCTCACTCAGAAACCCTCCTCGGGTAGGCCCTGACACAGGCTGAGGTACTTTCCCACTACACCCCAGCTTGCCTAATAGCTTTTTGACTAAAAAGAAGAAAAGGGGCATTATTGTGTTTTGTATACTTTATCATTTAAGCAGACCTAGGACTTGACAAATTTCAGACAATCCAACAATCCAAATCATCTCATTGTCCAAAAATAAATGTTACTTATTAATAACAAAATGAAAACAATAAAAGAACCTATTATCAAAAAATATATCAAGATACATATGCCATATTTTTGACTTTTAAATATATAAATTCAATATTACCTTTAATATTTTTAAGGGTACAGAGTTTTGTTTTTGTTTTGATAATGTCTATAAAACATAAATGCTACTGATGGTGAAAATGTATAGTGGCATATAGTACTATATAAAAATATTTGAAAGGGTAGCTATCCTTATCGTTAAAAGAAAATCTCTGTGGAAAAACTAGCACATCTGTTAGTAGCCACATATGCTACTATGTAAATGTAAGTAAAAATAACTTATGGAGCAAACTAGCTGTAGTCAAACTATCTAGCAGATGTAGATTCAAAATGGAATAAATTCCTAGCTCCAAATTCTTTCTAATCAGTCAAAATTCTGACCACAAAGTATTAAAATCTGTATTGGTGTACTGATTCAAGATTGAAATATAACTAAACATTCATTGGTCTGTATCTTCAAGTAGCGTTCTTCCTTTCATGTACACTGGGTTTTTATACTCAGTCAACTCTGGATACGAAAATAATTTTGTCTCTCCTCCCTTGCTTTTTTTCTCATATACAAAAAAGACAAATGTAGGTTAGAGCAGAAAGTATGTGGATGTAAATAGCTAATTTATTTTAACTAAAAGATGGACTGCATATGCATATTGAGAACTTGAAGATCGTAATTAATTATGGTTGGATGAGCTTGATTTAGATAAATCTTAAAGTTCTTCCTACAGGGGAACATCATTGAATTAAAACTGCATGATGCAATGTTCTCAAAAATTTTAGCACCAAAGTTTCATTTCTTCCCATTATATTAGCTATCTGATTGCTGATGTGAATAGTGATGTCTTTAAAGTCTGAACATGACCTATTAACAGCTAATCAAGGGGCTATTGTTGAAAAAATTAAGCTGAAGAGTAGGAAAATTAGTAGACTTCAGCTTGTAAAATCCAAATAAGAATTTCAATTAATCACTAAGATTTTCAATAATCAACAGAATTAACCCTCAGATCAAATCTAAGTAAAGAAGATTTCAAATTCTTAATTTTATTAGAATGCTTTAAAATATAAAAATTGCCAGTCTAAATTCAATAAAAACACAATATTAAACTTTCTGTATGAAATTTTGTAGGTCATGTTAAGTTGTTGAAAAAAAAAATCAATGCAACATAATAATGAAAGAAGGAAAAACAGATAAAAATCTGAGAGATATAAAGGATGCCTACCTAGAGTTCTGGGTAATAGATTTGGTCAGAGTTAAGAATGCTTAATAGGAATAGGATTGTGAAATGCTGCTAAGAATTTAAATCTTAGAAACCATAAGTCTGTCACTAGTATACATTGAAAAAAATGACATCTATGTTTCCTAACTTTGAGTTTTTAATTGTTAAATTAAAAGGGAATCTACAGACATTAAACTTGTAAGTCAATAAATTCTGTAAGTCAATATGAGATACAGTAAATGTAGCTTTTTAAGTTTGTGGATTTGAAAAGAAAGACCAAATATGTTTGGTCATATTTTTTCCCCATAATTATATCGATTTAATTAAGATAATTATGCAATAAATTTCCTTATAAGTAATGGATTCTCACAATCCATGTATGTTATTTGAGTCATGGTGGTGAGAAAAAATTCTGAAATTCTATTTAATATCTAGTGAAATTTAAATATTAACTTAGAAATACATTTCTGGTTTTTAATTATCTCCAATTTTAGTATATGCAGATTAGACCATTTCTAAAACAATGTTAACCAAATCAGAATAGCATAAGAAGAAAGCAAAAGACTCAACATAGAAATGACTATTCTTCTATGAGTACCAGACTCAAGAATATGTAATAAATAAATTGAAAACATGATGAATGTTATAAGATATGGTGAATGAGATATTTAAATTTAAGTTCACACCTTTAAAATATTGTCATGTCAGGATTTCCTTTGTATTCACACGTATGGAAATTCTTAATGTTACAGTTTTTTTTTTTAAAAAGCCTGTTTTCAGAACCACTATTTCCAGGGCCCAAAAACGTAAAATTAACCTATATTTTCCATGAGTACCCAGGTTTATTTTATTTTATTTTATATTTTTTATTTTATTTTTATTTTATTTTATTTTATTTTATTTTATTTTATTTTATTTTATTTTATTTTATTTTATTTTATTTTATTTTATTTTATTTTATTTTATTTTATTTATTTTATTTTATTTTATTTTATTTTATTTTATTTTATTTATTTTATTTTATTTTATTTTATTTTATTTTATTTTATTAATTTTATTTTATTTTTTTATTTTATTTTATTTTATTTTTTTATTTTATTTTATTTTATTTTATTTTATTTTATTTTATTTTATTATTTTATTTTTTATTCTACAAGGCACTAGTATCTGCTCCACAGAATTTTATATATAATATGATTCTGCGTCATACTGGAAAGTGAGCAGGAAGTAACAGCAAATTCCTCTCACTGATTGCTTAGATTCTTAGAATAATAGTTCTTGGTTTTTCATACTTATCCAAATCACCTGCCGAGCATAATGTATTTGAAAATTTTGGCTGCATCCCCAGATATTCTGATTTAATTGTTCTGAGATTCTCATGAATCTGCATTTTGACAAGTATAATAAACCTGAATGTTGACCTGTTGCAGGTTATGTAAGAATCACATAAAGAGAAGCATTGCCTTAGCATAAGTGCCTCCATCTAGAGTACTATCAGAAAAACACAGAAACCATAGAAGGGTAATCTTTGGAGAAGGAATTGTCATTATTAATGAGAATTATGCTGGATTAATCAGTTTATTTCATTAAATTTAAGGGTGATATTTTCTTAATCTTCAACCTTAGAATTTGTAAAGGAGATGGTATAGGAACCAAAATATCTGGCTTTAGAAATGGGTCCCGCAATTTATTAAGTCTCTCAAATGCATGTTTATATTTGAAAAGTCTTGGCTTTCACTGAAGCAACAGTTATTATCACTAATCACAAATAATCCCAAAGGTCATTATTGATTTGTACATTTGCTGATGCAAAACTTTCACCTGTGTACTGCATGGGGAAGTTGTGTGAAGATATCATTTAGTAAAGATTGAGTTTAGCAAACCATATAGCATATTTATTTCAACACAGGATATGTGGGGTGGAATGACCCTCTTGAACTGATTTTAGAAACTTATTTTATTTGTGAAAAACAATTAACAAAATAAGAAAGAAAATGTTGGAGATGTTGAAAAGTCACTAACACAGTGGGACTATATATTTATAGTTTTTATGTTTCAACTACTTTTTTGTTGTTGTTCTGCTTTGACACTTGAAAATGGACATTTTGGAAAGAGGAGATTTTCTTTCCATAGAACTAGTTTAGTCAAGTAAGTGGCCTTGGAGGGCCTAAGGTGTTACTATTAAGGTATTTGGAAGTCTACATGGTCTCTGATTCATGCCCAATAAGATTTATCTTAGAAGGATTTAGGAGTGTAGCACCATCTGAAATCAAATGAAATTATGCTGGATTATTTTTCCAGATGTTCCTATTAGAATTGTACACAATTCTATTAAAAAGTTTCTCAATGTATTGTCCCTACACTAGTAGCATTGGCATTAACCGAGAGCTTTTTAGAAATGTAAATTTTCAAGCCCCACCAAAACTACTTACTCAAAAATTCTTGGGGAGGTCTCATCAATCTAAAAGGTAACATCACAGGTTGCTGTTGTGTGCTGTGTGTTGTCCTCAAACATAATAAATATGACTAAGAACTTAAATGTGATGCTGGTCTAAGACACCATTTAGAATCCTAAAGAAGTAAAGCTAAAGATGGGACAACTAAAGAAAATGGATTGGAGGGACCCAAAATAAAATCTGAAGGAGCCTATAGCAAGGGTAACAGGTAAGAGTGACAGCTATTAGACTCTAGGCAGCACCCCCTGGGCAAAAGTGAGCCTTATGAAAGATATTGTAGCAGCAGCTAGCAATAGCATCATAGTGGTCATCATCATCATGTACTGCCTGAGAACACATGATCTCCAGACACTGGGCCAAAGGCTTACATACACCATCTAATTTATTACTTACAATAAATTTAAAGAATTTAAAACATTTAACTTTACCTCTGTTTTACATATGGCAAAGCTAAGCTTTAGAAAAATTAAGTGGCTTGCCCCTGAATTTATTTAAGTAGTGAAAAGGAAAATTGAGATTTGAACAAGGCAGTGTAAATGCAACACTCATCTTTGAATTGCTATTCTTTAGTGATATCCCAGAGCATCTTTGAGCAAAGGGTGGTCTAACAACTGAGCAAGGAAAAAGACTGCAGCATTTATGTAATGATTAGTCAAAGTAGATTTGCAGAAACCACGCAGGGTGAGCAACACAGAATTTGAAAAACTCAAAAGATTTTTATATTCTGAAGGTAGGTGCTATGGGGTTAGAGGGAAGAAGGATGACAGCCACATCCAGAAGCAGAATCTTTGAGGTGGCGGAAACATATTATGGTTGAGGCAAGGAGCAGTAAGTGATATGAACAAACATCATAAAGAAAAGAAACTTATGACATAATCACAAAATTGAATATCCTAAGAGGAAGTGGTTTAGCCATCTGATGCTAAAGATAAAATGTCAGTATCTATATAATTGTCCAAAAATCCCCCTTCAGGACTCAGGCTCAAAGAGGAGATAATACTTTCTTCGTCTCCCTGTGTTGCTCATTTTCTCTTTCAAAGAAGTATGGTTAAAATGAAAATTCAGTAATATCTTAAATTGGACAAGTCTAGGTATGGAACTCTGTCCTCAGTCAATAGGAATTCTTGAGCAAGCTCATAATTGTTTAACTTTAAACTTTTGCATGTCTATAATAAAGTTATTAACACAAACTTAATAATGTTATCAGAATTAAATGAGAAAAGAATAAATAATACCTGGAACTTAGTACATGGAGGTGTGCACAGTAGAATCTACCCTAGTTCTAGCTCTAATTCTTTCAAGATGGTCATGTTTATAGCTGAAAAGTATACAGATGAATAAGTTAAAAGGGGAATGGCATTGAGCATTTGACACTAAGAGCACAGATGTAAGTATAAATGTGGTAATTCCTAAAGTTATAATAAAAATATTTTCATTCCAGTAAAAGTGCTTCACATTTGACTCCAGGTTGTCTCAGCTTCAAACTACTCCCTGAACTCTTCATGTGATCTTGAGCAAGTAACCTAAATTTAATGAACTTCTGTTTCCTCATCTAGAAACCAAGTAATAAAATACTTATATTTTCCAATTTTATTCAGTATAAGACAATACATGATTTCTAGTGTGGTCTCCATTGGCTTTTCAATGATATGAAAGGCTGTAAAGGTACAAATGTTGCACAGCAATTTCATAATATAATGTGAAGTTGGCTTAATTAGATAAAATCTGTTCTAAGGGACCTTAAGTAAACTGGTTATCCCTCCTCCCTCTGCCATTGAGGTAAAACTTCTTTTGTTTTGAGGTGTGTGCGTGTGTTTGTATGTGTATGTGTGTATGTGTAAATGTGTGTGCTTGTATTTTGAGGAAGTTGGTAAATTAACTCCTTACATACTTATACTTCTCTAGTTATATTTAAACATTTAAGTGGGTGCCTGAGATCCAAGCTCTGGTGTCTCTTGTTATTAGATCTCAAGGACTCTCTATTAAACTGAAAGGAAAGCATTCTGTTCTTTGACTATCATAGGAACTTTGCAAGCAAGTACACATGCCTTTTAAAAGCAATAAAATAAAGTTGTCAGCTACTACAAATGGACCAAGATGAAGGTCACATGACTAAACCACCCCTGCACCAGGCAGTTTCTGATGTATTTTACTCCAGTTTCAATCTATTAATCAGGGGAGTTAGAAGAGCAATAATTTAAATGTTGCAATAATCAATTCCATAACACATTAATAGAGGCTAGAGTCAAACTTTGCCACACCACTAACTACAAGGGAGTCTTGACAGGAGCCTTAGGGCCATGCCTAATTTGCATTAAATTTACATAAAATTGTAAATCAAGATTACTTGAACATAGTCCTAATATTTGTAAGTGCTTAGATCTTTCTTGTTAGATGGATTTAAACTCCTGGTGTTTCGACTTTGCCCACAATAAAATTGTGCAGCTAATCAGTTTTGTTCTCATTCTACAATTATAGAAAAAGAGACCCAAGAGAGTTATAGTTTGGGTTTTCATCCTGTAAAACCATGAGTCATATGTGCTTTTGGAAACCCCAGTCTAGAAGCAGATTGTCCCCAATGACTTTGCAGATCCTTGTCATTGAATTTGCTCACAAATAACTTGCCATTAGATGGAGACACAAACTAGATAGAAAGCTGACCAGCTGAGAGGATGCTGATGCCTCTGGAAATTTCTATTTTTTCAAACAATGTCTACTATCATAAAAATAGATAATTAACAATATTCTTTAGGCTGATGACACATAAAAACCAGACCTTCAGATTCATATCCAGTACTTAACAGCATGACAAAATAGACTTCACATGGTCTTAAGTATTCTTTGTGTAGTGTTTCTCTTTCAACTTATTCCAGCAGTTGTGGCCTTTGCTGTGTGTTTTCACACTCCGTGGTAGGAGAAAACATTCTCACCAAGGGTACTGGCTCCCAGTGGCAAGATTCATCTCTCTATATTCTCCTTAGTCCTCTCATTTTAAGTCTCTTCTTTAATAGAGTAAACAGATACTTAAGCGCTATAATGTATTTGGAATTGTTCTTTTTTTTCTCCCCCAGAAAGGATTATGCACCTATTTTATATATCATAGTTATTCTCTGTTTCCCACCTCTCCTTCACCACTCACCTATCCCGCTCTTCTCTTACCTTGCACGATCAAGTAAACTTGAGAGGTCTTCGGCTCATGCTGTGTCTGAACTGAACAAGTGTAAGAACCCTCATCATAGACATCCACCTTCTGGATTCGGAGGCTGTATTCCAGAGAATGGCGTTTCTCCAGCTCGACCCGGGGGTCCAGAGACCACTTGTCATGCCCAGCAAAAATGATGCCAGAACGGTTCAACCAGGCCACCTTCGAATTCTTGTCCTCTACAACACACCTGGCAGAGCAGAATAACAACATTAGAGTCTTAGCCATACCTGCATTTGCAATCCCTCTCCACATGATTGGACTCAACAAGACCAGTAAAGAAAAATAATTATATGCAAGATAAACCATTGCTATGCTGTTTCTTAGACTCTTAAGTATCATTACTATTTGTTCCTTGAGATTTAATTACCAACCAAGGGATGAATGTCATTATATTAGACTCAATACAGCAATAAACAATCTGAGTATGAGTAATGCAGGTAAATAAGGTTAAATGAGTATTGATTTCCCACTGGGTTATCTTCTTGTCTAGGAAAAGGTCATTTGTACAGAACTCCATCTGTTTAAGTAACTTTGAGAATGAAATGATTGATAATGTGGCACATTTACTCCATTTTGAATTGTACTTATTCTTTCATAAGTATTTCCTAAGTCTTGTGTGATGATATATTCAAGTTATGCCACACCACTGTAAGGATTAGACTAGATTTCAGAGTTCACGTCTGATTCATATGCATTTAGAATGCCCACTCTCGAGAATAAGAAGTGTGTAAGCAGGTCAAAGGTAAGTGGGTTGGTGTTATGTCATGGTAATCAAAGCTAGCATCACCTTGACTAAGTATGGTTCCAACAATTGAGGGCAGCATGTTTTCTGCTAGCCAGAGACAACTTGCTACTAGCATTTCTGGCCACTTTAGAAAGAAGTCAATCTCTTATGAGAGATGAAGAAACCAATGTTGTAGTTCCTATTCCAAGAAAAGTGAAGAAAAAATGCTTATGTGAATGACTACTTATTTTAGAAACCTAACAGTCTCTTTCTGCAACTTAAAAGGACAAAGAATACAGATTAGTGGAGAAGGAATAAAAATTTCATGGTGAGTGCAGTTTTCTTCAATTCTAGCAAGAATCTGGAAATGAAAAAAATCAAGCAAAAAAAAAAAAAGAAAGAAAAGAAAAAAACAACAACTCTCTGTATCACTTTGGCAAGATTTATATCTGCCCCACAGGAAGGCTGTCACACACACTGTTCACCGCTGCAAAGCCAGCTGCTCAGCACTCTGAGAAATGAGGGATGGACAGAAGGAGCCAGAGGCATAATAGCAAAACAATTAAAACACCATGTTTCCCTGTATTTTCCAAACCAAGTTAAACCCAGGTTTCCTCTCAGGTCAAAACAGCTTGCCATAGAGATTCCACACCCATGCAAAGACAGGAAATTGATGTTTTATCCACAGGCTGTCCACTGTACAGATACAGATGCCAATTTGTATCTTTCATGAAAACAAGAAAAGCTGAGTGTTTTATAAATTCCTCATCTATGGTACAGAAGACCTCTTATCCCATTAATTTTTGGTGAATTATATATTTTATTTGGCATAATTATTTTATTTCACTTTTTGGGTGGCATGGTATATAGGTCTTCCTTTTCCTCCCCATCTATTTATTTTTATGAACACAAATAGATTAAAGTGTCATTACTCAATATTTGTTTCTCTGCCATGCAAATATTATTGGGATTAATTATATGCATTTGATAGCTTAGAACATTTCCATGAGGAAATGCAAAGCTAACTTCATGGGTACTTGCTGCTTCTTTCCGGAATCTAATTTACTTTTCCTGTTCCATTTTGCATGGCATCATTTCTCTGTCATTGGTGATATTGTGACACTGCTCATCATAGAATCATTTATAAATTAATGCACTGTTTGCTTTCTTCTAGATCGTAAATGAAGTTGTTGATGTAGATTCACTGTTATTCTATTCCACTGAGAAGAATGAAATGTACCTCTATAAATGGATTTTAAATCTTCTATCACATTTTTCCTTGCACTTTTCTCATCTACACAGCTCAACACAGCATTGAGCAGATATACTACATCATGGTGATGTACTTTGAATGCTACGTAGCCTAGCATATTGCCCTAAATGCTCATTTTGAAAAAAAAAATACTATATAACGTATTTTACACAAAAATAAACTAGTGTTCAAATAAAGATAGAAAATTTTCCTTATTCATTAAGGCACCTCCCCAAACTAATCTGGTATAAAACAGTAAATGCCTGGTAAATGCCTTTTGTGAGAAATAACAGTGTCACACATGGTTACCTATATTCCACTCTCCTCCCCCAGTCTCAAACTCTACAGCATCAACAAATGAATTGGGCAAATTTCCTTATCAGCACAAAGTAGAGTGTCTCACAAAGATCTTTGGGGTCCTTTCTACATTTTGGCAATTTTTGTCATTGAGAAAGTTAAAATTGCCACACAGATCATTATTAAAAATTATTCTCTAAGAGGATCCAAATGTATCTTGCCTAAAGAAATAATTGACTATTTCAGCAAAATTGCCAGCCGTATAAAAACATATCTACTGAAATAATACATTATGCAGAAATTTGGCTATGATAATCTTCATAACATCTTACTTTTACATTATATTTCATCTATATTTATCCTTTAAAATTTATCTTTCACATCCAAATAAGAGAAAGGTGTGTTAGAGTTCACACACAGAGATATACATTTATTTATACTTTTTTCTAAATCAGTATATATACTTGGCCAACTCCAAGCACCAGAGCACAAGATAGTATTTTTCCAAAGGATACCATTCCTCTAGATATTTAAGGGTTCTTTTTTTATGTAGTCAATAGTTTCAAAGTAAATGCACTGACTCTATAAACTAGGTAATCATCTTTCTACAATGTGGCTAAAACTTTCATACTGAAAAAGGAGCAAATTTCAGAACTAATTAATTTTAAAATCTTGACTTAAGGTAGCAACTATTTTAAACCATAAGAAGTGCACACAAGAAAGTATATGGTAAAAGTCATAGTCCCAATTCATAGAACTTCTGTTTGTTAAGTCAAAATATCCTTTCACACAGGGTAGGCACAGAATGCCTAGCTATTTGGAAATAGGAACTCTTGATTAAATGTAGAACCAGGTTCCCAGCATGTACAAACTAGTAAGCATCATGAGCTTGCATCTAGGAGGTAAGCTGGCTTCACTGTGAATTAGGCATGCTTGCAGAATAAACAAGAATTCTCATGCTATCATATTATAATAATGAATTATCTCCCACTCAGAATGCCACTTCTGTACTAGACAATCTAGTTCAAAACTGGATACTGAATAATTTTTTCTTTCAAAATTTGCCTTGGCAAAATCAGGAACAGTGTGAAGATAAGTGTATTAAAAATCTGTGTTTTGTGTTCTTTGGGTTGAATAGAACACTTCCTCCAGGAGCTCAAGATGTTGCAAATCATTACAGGACTTAGCCCAAAAGATGGGCTAAAGGAGAGTGGGTGTCATTGCCAAAAAGAGAGGGACAGAGGATGTCCTTCCACTCTAGGTGGGATTTCTGTCAGGCGGCTGAGGGCATGAGGTATAATTCAGAGTTCTACCTTTTCATGACATCTTCTCTCATTAGTATCTGATCTTCTTACATGGCTCCTTCTTATCACCTCATTATAATCCACATTGCATTAGAGTTATTTACACTAATCTTTCCTTACAAGCTTATTTATGACAATGATCCTCCTGGAATTCACGTATGGAACCTTAATGGGTCCTAGCAGCATAAACCCATGATGTATATAACAGGAGGCACTCACTGAAATGTAGAATAAATAAACTGAACTTAACAACAAATTACTATCAGATAAATTATCAAATATTTGTTTAAATGTCTAATAGGTACAGAATAGAAGGATAACTATTTTAACTTTTTTTAAGGAAATTAAAATGATCAGATACAAAGGGAAAATTCAAAGAGAATTACTTTGTGTGGCAAAGGAGATTTAAAAATGTGATCAGTGTTTCCATTCTGAAGAAAGATCATCCCTGGGAATTAAATGATCTAAATTGCATGTGAAAACAAGCAAAAAAAAAAAGCATAAAACACCAGATAATCACTTTTGTGGGTTGCTCATTTTAACCATGAATCCCAAAATATCTTTTGAGTTATTTACCTTAACTATGAACTTTTGATTTTTAAAAATATAAGAGAAGAGTCAAGCAAATTTTTATCTTCCCTGTTCAGTATATCTAAATCCATAAAACTGTCATAAAAAAATCAATGCGCCCATAAAAATCTCAGTATTCGATCTCCGAAAACATTTTACACCAGATATATTATGCACATTTATACACAAAGGTACATTGACAATTCCACTCATACTTCATAAGTTTGGAGATTATGCTTTCAAAACAGTGAATATAATTGGAGGCAGAAAAAAATGCAAAATTTGGTTTGTACCAATAGCTTGCTTAATAGCATATTTACTAAGAGTATATCCATGATGTAAGTGATACACATCTACCAGATATTAAGCCTATTCAATTGCTAAAAGACACATATCTTCATTTTTTAACAAGAATTACTCGCTGCTAAGAATATACCAATTTAGCATTATTAGAATTTATCCCAATTTAAACTTTCCTCCATTTCTGAAGAGTACAATCTGGTATTTACTCATTGATAACAAAGAATTACATTTTATTTAATCTCTCACTAGTTATCTATCCTCATACTTTTTTAATTATAAGGACTGAGGGAAGCGGAACAGGAGGAGTAAGAGAGATTCATTTCTTAAATTAAAAAAGAACAGTTAAATTAATGGTTCTCAAATGGGTGCAGTTTGTGCTTCCCAATGATATTTAATAATACGTGGAGACACTTCTTGGTTATAACAACTGGAGGGGGGAGGTTGCTTCTACTATCTAGTGGGTAGAGCCCAAGGATGTTGTTAAATATCCTACAATGTAAAGGAACACCTCCCACACACACTTCCATGACAATGACATATTCCGTCTAAAATGTTAACCGGGACAAAACTGAAAAATGCTTAATTAGACCTTGCTCTCTTTGTTTAAATATCTGGAAACACAGGGCAAACATCTATAAGTGCAATGGTGTTTTTTTTCATAGTCATATATGCTTCTTAATTTACACTAGCAATATAAAACAGAAAGCAACAAATGAACAAATAAGACAAACAAAACACTCACACACGGACAACAGTATCGTGGTTACCAGAAGAAAAGAAGGTTGGGGGAAGTAAAAGATGGTAAAGAGGGTCAAATATATGGTGATGGAAGGAGACTCGACTTTAGGTAGTGAACACACAATGCAATATACAGATAATGTATTATAGAGTGTAAACATGAAGCTTATGTAATCTTATTCACCAGAGTCACTCCAATAAATTTAATAAATTTTTAAAAATCTCTGAATTATAAGTCAAGCTCATGACAGAGACACTACAATAAAGACTAGTGATGTTCTGGTTATAAGTTTACCTCTTTTTTTGACATATGTGATTCTCCCTCTTTTAAAAGATGCAGAATAATTCATGATGTAGATGGGAGAGGTCTTCAAGAATGTGTTAGCCATGTTTTTTATGCTGTTTGCTTTGTAATTTTAACCCTATGAACAAAACCCTTAGTGAATCAGCAAGACTAACATAGACTCATCACCCTCTAGAAGGAAAGATGATTGGTCTGGGAAGTAATGCTGTATAGTCCCAGCTTTAAAGTGTGGACCTGGGAAGAGTTCCAAGCAGAGCATGAAATAAAGTATGAAATATCCCAGATTCTTCTGAGTCAGCAGCTTTCAGTCTATCATATTATTTTAAGTATGATAAATTCCAACAACATATATGCAAACATATTGAAAAAAATGATAAGTTAGTTAAAAACCAAAGTTAAAGAATTTTGAATTATTAATCATTTTAGATCCCTGCTTCATTACCATGTTCTAAGACTTTTTTTTTAATTTAGTGCCATGAAAACACAATTATTCAATATTAGTGCCTAAAAAATTCATATTGCATATACAAATTTGTACACTCACACACACACATTTTTATAGCAACAACATAAACTTCTCAAACATAAACTTCTCAATCCTGAATAATTCTTTTTTTATTAAAAATTATTGGGGTGACATTGATCAACAAAATCCAATGTTTCAAGTGTACAATTCAACAGTATGCTGTACACATATTGCATTGTGTGTTCACCACCCATACATTCTAAAATGAAACTCAGTAAGAAATAAGAGAATCATGGAGACTCACTGCTTAACCTTAGACACTAATCCTTGCCTGCAACAAGAAATTTCAGCTCTCTAGCTTCCTTGTTTCCATCTCTACTTCTTTCCAGACTTGACTTCTTGCTTTGAACTTGCCTGTTGTCTTGGCTTCATTCTCTTTTTCTGTGTATGTTTGCTCTCTTAATCTGGATCCTACCAAACCAGAAGCCGATATGCGTATGTGTATATATGTGCACACACCAAATAGGAGTGGACATCCAAAAGAGGGTGAGGACACAGAAGTAGTAAACAACAGGAATCAGATTCATTGAATCTATCTCTGGTCACAGTGATTCAGAAATGTGTACACACCTGATGAAGTATTAGAGTAGAAGACATACTGTTTAGTCCCTGAAGAGAATGAATTTTAGTTCTGGCCTTCAGTCTATTTTCTACTGAAACACAGGTTAAGTCATTTAGCCTTTCTGTACCTTAGTGTTTTTTATAAGTAAAGTGAGGCTAATGATGCTTGCCCAATCTCTTAGAACTACTCTTAGACTAGTGCTATCAGTAAAAGTAAGTAATATACATGGAAACATTTCATAAGATGTAAAACAATATCTATGCTTATACTCATTCTCGCTCATGGTACAGTATGATAGACAAGAAGAAAATATACACAGGGATGACTATAAAGGAAAATACTGATTATTACCCAGACTCTGATCAATCACGTATCTCCTTAAATTCTTAATTGTCATTAGTTATTTGCAGATGCCATATTGTTATAACACCTTTTCTGTGATTGTGTACTACTTATCGGAATGATTAATCACATAGAAGAGCATGAAAAAATCCACAATGGCAAATGGTAAAGCAGGACAGGCTGTGTCATTCCAGGAACAATGAGAAAGCTTCCCTAGATATGCTTTTTTCTCTATCACTAGGAAGCCTCTTGATCAACCATATATGCACTTATATATACATATATATGCTATATTTATTGCTGTAGTTTCAGGTTCATCTTGAAGAAGCATAAATGCATATTCCATGCAGATGGTACAGGTGAGGAGAAGGGCAGAACCACTAAATTGTGTCAAGCATGCCTCAACAAACAGTCAGTTCTAGGGCAGTGTGTGGTCCTCTTCCTGTCACAACTGCACCATCTCTGTATTTACATAGAAGAAAAAATGGGAAAAAAAGAAAGACAGGAATTCTAAAAAGACACCAAAGTTAAGGCTGAGACTGGGGAAAACTGATTCCTATCACAGTCACAGCTGGAGTTAGGATCAATCCCAAGAACATTTATAAATGGTTGAAAAACAGCTCTCCTACGGTCTTTCCAAGAGTTTCCAAGTCACTTTAGAAAATAAATCATCTTCTTCTTAATCATATCATAACTTAAGGTCCCCATTTTCTTATCAGTGGTGAAGTGAAAAGTCAGGTTCTGTAGTTTCATAGCTCTAGGCAAGTTACTTAGAAAAGAACTGCAGAAGGGTGGGGAGGTTCTGGGTTCATGCTGAGGAGTCAGTTTCCAGCTTGCATTCTAGCTCCATCATATGCTCACTCTGTGATCTTGGGACATTTGCTTAACTCCTCTGTGCCTGGGATTCCTCATCTGTAAAATAGACTATAATAGTATCTTCTTCAATGGGTAATTATAATGTTTATATAGGTTAATTATAAATATATAGAGGAGTACATGGTCCTAAACATGTCCACTATTACCAAAGAGCTGGTCACTTTTCATAATTTGATTCATGGCCAATCATTCTGTAGAAATCCCTTTTGAGGGGCTAAATCTAGCAACCTCCAAATATTGTTGTTTAATCCAATTCCTTTCTTATTACTAGGCACCTCCAGGGAGACCTCCTTTTATGGGCTTACGTTCTCTTGCATCTTGTCCCTCTGGTCAGCAGTTGGTCCCCTAAAGCTCATAGAGTTAAAATGAAAGCAGGATGACACAGCATGGTTTGAGTGCACCAGTGTAAATCAGGGTTCTAATGCCATCCATGAAATATTTTAAAAAGATTTTGGCATACCCGTGCATAGGCAGCTCAGGCCTTAAATGCCTCACAACTTTTGATCAGATCTAGTTAGAACTCACACACAAAGCTCTTTCTTCAGGGTGGCCTGAACAGAAGACAAGTGATTCATGCGACACTTTTTGATCTGCTAAGATCTGCTTTGCAGAATTGGGGTTCCTTCTGGAATAGATGAGATATACTGTATGCTTTGTAGACCTTCAGGTTGCAAGAATGAGGCTTATTCTTTCTCCTCTGTGTGTCAGTGGCAATTATACTCTCTCTGAATCTATAACCTTTTCCTTTCCTTTGAACTATGGATTCTCCTCTTTCCTCCTCACTCAGTTGAGTGAGGATGAGAAACAATTTTAAATCTTGCGTTTGTTTTGATTTTTTGCCATGAGTCTCTGTTCTCTGTGAAAAAAAAAATCTCTTTCATTTAGAGTGGGAAAAAAGAACTGCCTTTAGCTGTACCTTTGAAAAAGTAAAGTTAGTGTTGGAATCTTGGCTTGGATTTCTAGCTAAAATTTTTACTTCTTGTGCAGTTAAAAACAATTCTACAGCTATTTAAAGAAAATTTTGTTACCTTGTGAGTCATTACAAAGTAAATATCAAAAATATTCTAAGTTCTAGAAGGAAAAAAATATGTTCTGTACCATGTAAGGTTTACTCTTTATCTCATTCCAGCAGTAAGGAGAAATAAAAGTGCTTACAATAATTGTAATGTGTGTAGGATGAAAACCCTGTTGTATGACACATGGCTATAAAGTCAGGATACTTTTTTCCATAACTCTCACTTGAAAATCCAGCCTCTTACCTTATAATCTTGTTATATGCAGCACTATGTAAATTGTTATCATTAGAGCAAAATGTTATGACTCATCATTACAGGAATTTAGATATAATTCGGATCTAATTATACTCTCTAAAATATGACAATTAATAGATACAGAGTGTATGATATAATGGATTAACATATAGTAACTAAGTAAATAAATAATAGGTAGTAAGACTATAAGGACTACCTTTAGAAAAGGGCTCTGCTGTCTAGTTTGCCTTCAACTATAAGGGGTAGAGGTAAAAAGAAACAAAGGCAGATAAACATGAAGAGCAAAAAAGTGTTCAATTTTTAATGTACTTTGTGGCTACAAATGTGAAATAGAGGACTCTAGTAGCTGCGAATTGAAGGAGCACATATTATCAAACAGATTCATCTTAGGCAAAGGAAATATAGTGGTCTCCTCCTCTAGCTGACAAGAAGCCAATAAATCAATGACGAATGCTTATAAATCACAAGGACACTTCTCACATGGAGAATTATAATCATAGGAATGTTTCTGACTTCCATGCTTGCTTTTTCATTGCCCACCATCCATCTCACCTCACCTCCTATGTTTTCTATCACTAGAATTATTTTTTCCCCAACACTTTCTTCCGAAGGACATTGCTATGAAAAGGCCTTTGCCCTTTTGTGGTTTCTTTTTCTTTTTTTTTTCTGGTTTTTCTTTCTTTTTTTTTTTTTTATCACTTTTTACTCATATAAACCTTTCCTTGAAGGGTGTGTTTCTTGAACAGATCAATTATCAGGAGGTAAATAGGACTTGTAATCAGGTGAGCTCTGAAGGAATCAGAACTTCCTTCAGAAGTTACTGAGAAAATGAGCATGAGGGTCTCAAGAGCTGATGAGTTTTAGATGAAAACCCACCTGGGAGAGCTCTCTTAAGGAACTCAGCTTACTCAAACTGAAGAACGATATTTTAGACCATAATCTTCAGCTTACATAAAGCACTGACCCTGAGAGGGAGATAAAGGTGAGAAAAAGTAACTGGTGTCTGGATTTCGAAAAGAGAGACAGTCAAAGGCCATCACCTCTTGTACTAATACATCCACCAAGTAACTTAACTGAAATTTCAGAGCCAACTTGAGTTAAAAAGAAAGAGCTGCAGATGCTTCAAAGTGAAGGCACACTTTGAGTTCTAAGAAGACCCCTGTGATTCAAAAGCACCATCTCTTTAGTCTGAGAGCATTTGTAGTCCACTTTTCCACCCTTTCTGTCCCTGGGGCACTCAAGCTTTGAGATATAGAAGAGACATCTTCTCTCATGATGACTAAAGTTATTGCTGTTAAATGAAGAAAAAATAGGCAGAGAGAGGGAAAGAGCTAAATTTAACTGATGATTAATAAGATATTGTTCTGAAATTGTTACTCTATTTCTTCCGAATTGCTTATCATTATTTACCGTCAAGACCTTTTGACATGGCACTAAGAACTCTATTGAAATCTCTTTATGTGCTCAGAAACCTAAACTGCTGAATTCCTTCTAAATTCCCAGTTTCAGTTAGTGGTATCAAAATCCATCCATTAACCATATCTGGTAGCCACAGAGCTATCCTTGCTTTCTACTCTTTTATGCTACCAAATATTATTTTTACATTTTCCCACCTAAAATTAACCTCTACTCTTGATCCCCACTGCCACAACTATTGCATAGAATTTACTCATCTGTTGTCAACATCACTTTCAACTGCTGTTATAATCTTCTGACTGGTGTTCTAGTCTCCAATATTAAATCCCTTACTTATGGCTATAACCAATCTTTATAAAGAACAGAAAATATCTGAAGTTGATATTGCAATCTTATTGCTTAAAAACACTTGCTCTTTTTACTTGTAAAAGTTTAAATTGATTAGCATAAGTTAGCTCAACCTACCTTTCCAGCTTGATCTTTTAATATTTAAATTCCCTCTCTGCCATGAATCATATTCTTTATTCAGAGTCCAACTTCTTTCTTCCTAGCTGTTGTTTTCCTTTTATCTAAAGGATCTTTTGCAATATTTTTTCATTTGGCAAGCTCCTACAAAAAATCCATCTCAGATGTGACCCCATTGTAAAGTATTCTCCAATTTCCCTAGTTGTTTCCTGCTTGTTCTAGCATTTTATTATTTATTTATTTATGTATTTCTTTATTTATTATCTATCTACTTATTTATATTAAAATTATTGGGGTGACATGATTAATAAAATCAAAAAGGTTTCAAGTGTACAATTCAATAATACATCATATATATATTGCATTGTGTTCACCACCTAAAGTTAAATTTCCTCCCATCACCAATATTCAATACCCCTTACCTTTATCTACTTCCTTCCTCCCCACTTCCATCTGGTAACCACTAATCTGCTGTGTTCATGAGTATCTGTTTGCTACTTTTAGTTTTATCTCCCACAAGAGTGAAATCATATGGTTCTCAACTTTTTCTGACTTATTTTGCTTAGCATATTAACCTCAAGGTCCACCCATGTTGTTACAAATGGCAGTATTTCATCTTTTCTTATGGCTGAGTAATATTCCATTGCATATATGAACCACAACTTCTTTATCCAACCCTCTATTGATGGACATATCTGTTGTTTCCATGTCTTGGTCACTGTGCTATTCTAGCATCTTTAATTCTTTATTTTTCTGCCTCTCATCATTATTTGAGAATCCTGATCATGTCTTCTCAATATTTACATTTCTAAGTACCTGATTGCTTCACAAATACATAAAATCAGTCAATAAATGTTTGGCAGGTGAATGAACATACTAAGACCTTTCTCCTCTCATTTCATATTCTTAGAAATGTCTCCTTTCTAATATAATCTTGAAGGTGGAAGAATCTTACTATTTCTAGTAGTTTCAAAAGAGAAGTGGAGTAGATTTAAGGCCCTTTTGTCTTTTCTAAACCAGCAATCTTATCTCCTTTCATTAGCTGCTATCATTTTCTCAGCCTTTCTTTACCTGAAAGAGATGATAAATTCTTTTTAATGATATGTTATCATTATAACATAAGGTTATGCTATAATAGATGTATAAATACAAAATGTTTAATAAATAATAAAATATATAGTGGAAACTCTGTAATTCAAAGAATTTCTGAAAATATGCTATACAGTGAAAACATAAGATGTTTTCAAATACATCAGTGTCCCTCTTCTGTCTGGTAGACTTGAATATGATCCTTAGTATTGCCCTATTGGTGTCCCTGCACCAAAGATTCACATTTCAGGATCCAAATGAACATTTAAAATCTGTATGCAAATGCCACACTGAGAATTTACCACCTTCACCAGTATAAGCTAATCTCTATGAGTTTACAGAGAGCCTGTGACTAAGTCATAAACAGTATTCTCATTGTTCATTTTTAGTGAAATAGATTCATTTTTATTTCGTAGAATTTAAAAATTTTTTCTTTCCCTGATATACTTCACTCTGAAATTAGCAGTTATTTTTTTCCTTCAAGATACTAATTAGACCAAGAGAACAACCATGGAAAGGTGATAAAGAGGTATGTGGAATGAGATTTTCTTCTGATGCTTTATTGCTTGAGAATGAACAGAATTTGGATATTCTAGAGTATTCCAGTCAATATGGGGAACTCTGGTCATTCCGGTAAGACTTGTTCTATCTTTAATATTGGTAAATTTATCCCACATTTCCTTTCTCCAATTGTTACAAGATAAAATTTCTTCATTCTGAATATCAGTGTCCAAATCAGCAATCAGGACCAAACAGAACTTCCCCAAAATACAGAATGAGTGAAGAATAAACATGAACAAAATATTTTTAATGATTTACAGCTGAGCTTACCTCAGTCAAATGGATAATAACATATTACTGCTTCTTAAATCTTGCCCTTTAAGGCTAGGTTTCCTGAAGTTCCTATCCTGTTACCTTCAATCACAGTATTCTCCAAAAAAACCCTGCTAAAAAAAGTAACTATTGTTGTTCATCAAGGTATCGTTAATGAAAGAGACAATAAACATAAAATACTCATTTGTAATAAACTCATGTCACCAAACCAAGACTTAATATCTAACCTAGTTGTAGTTATAGTCTCTCCTAGGAATGTAATCTTAAGTCACCTTGAAATTTCGTGGTCAAGAGTAGTGAGGTAATCTGCCTGACAGACCCCTACCATTCCCCCACATCCGAAAATAGGGTAATCCACTCTTTTCTTGTCTCTGCTCCCTTCTGCTTATAAAAGTTTTTCATTTTGTAAAGTTTCTCAGGGTTCTGTTCTAATTGCTAGATGGGATAGTGTCCAACTCATGAATCGTTGAATAATGCCAATTTGCTCTTTAAATTTACTCATTTGAATTTTGTTTTTTAAAGGTACATTCTTATATTCAGACTTCAGGAATAGTGATATGGATGGTGAAAGAAAACCACCAGAACACGCGGTAATCCGAAATGAGAGAAAACACCAAAACGCGCAGTAATCCACAAGGAAGGGAACCACCAGGAAGCGCAGGAATCCAAGACGAAAGAAATCACCAGGACGCACAGGAGTCCGAGAGGAATTCCAATTTATTAAATGGAGGAGCGAGCTTATATAGGGGGAGGATCCGGTTGGGGACGGCTAGTGTTCGTGTAGGGTATTGATTGGATTGTGGTAGGGGGGCTAGTGTTGATAGGTCTCTTGGGCCTTCACTAAGATGGAGGGGGCTTTTGGCGCCGGCGGGCTTTTCACTAAGATGGAGGGGGTGAAAAGTTAAGGGCCATTTTGTTCCAACAGATGGCCTTATTCAGATGTAGACTATTTAAATTCTTTACTGCATTAATCACTATATTTATTTTGTCTCAACACTAGAATATTATGATCTAATAAGGCATGGTATAAGTCATATATGTTTTTCATATTTCTGTGCCACGTCTTCTCATTTTATTTCTATTTTGCCACACTCTGAATTGAGAACATGAATCAGTCTAAGAAAACTGCTTATTTATATGTATTTCCCTTTTGTTCTCATTGTAATGTGGATCCCTTAATCTTTATGAACAGTCTTCTGTGTAGATAAGACCTAGTGCCATGTACATGATGCTTCACATTAAAATTAAATCTCTGCTAGGCTATAAAATTTATAAAATTAAGTAAGTTGGAGTTCCTAATTTTTCTGCTCTAGGAATATCAGTGCAGAAATAATTTGAGTGCATATAATTTTAGGTATTCAATGAAAAACTTTCTCTAACAATAAAAGTAATTATAAATATACAACCATGATTGAGGAGAACTAAATAGAAATTTTAGAAAATCTGCCCTTAGAGACCAGAATCAGATCACAAGAGGGCAAATAATGTATTGTTCATTAAGTAGATGCTTCCTCTAAGTGAGCCTAAGCTGTTTTTTTCACCAGTCACCAAATTCTCCACAGGGCCTCTGTGGCCCCAAAAGAACTTATTGTGAGCACTGGCCAGTGAGTTCAATCTCATTATTTCAAAACCCTTTGGCAGTTTTCATTTACAGATTTCTCCTAATCATTAGTTCTTAGCAGCAACAAAATGGTAGGAGGAAAATAATGCAAGATCAAAAGATACATATTCAAGGCAACCTGCTCAGCCTGTTAGCCCCAAGCAACAAATAGGTGGAGAACATTCTGAGAGGCTGATGTTAGATGCAAATCTGCCCCAGGCTATGTTAAAAAAAATTAGGCTAACAACAAAAGCAAACCAGGCCTCCTTTTTTTGTTCTTCCACATAGCTCATCCAGTCTTTGTCTATCATACTGGAGTTCTAATAATATTTTACAAGGAAGGTTAGAAGAGATAAACAATCTTACATCAGCTATTAACCCCTTCTATTATATTATTTTCCCAAATCCTTCATTTTTACACAGCACAGAAAATCAGATACCAAGGTTGCACAGGACAAAGGTCAGATAGTGAGGTTGCGCAGAACAGAAATATTGTAGAAAATAAAGTTTGTTGCAGTGTGATCCTTTGCAGACCACCCACAACTGCAAATTTCTCTAAAATAAGAAAATTCAATTAACTTTCTGATGTCATGCTATAACACTAAACTAGTTTAATCTACCTCTTTAGCAGTTGGTGCTGGGTGTGAAATCAGACTAAAATCTCCCCAAAAGGCCTTATAGCCATCCTATTCCTTCTCAATGTTAGATGAAAAGCCAATAAGAATATATTACAGGCCAGAATCATTCTTGATTTGGCAAATGCACTTTTAATGTCCATCTCTTGAAACACTTATAGCTATATCAGGACCACAGCATTAGAAGAACTGTAACCTGGATATCACAGGTGATTTCATAGCAGTCATTTTGATTGACACTTGGCTGCTGTATAACACTTTGCCTAGTGTGCATGTACTTACTCAGAATTCAGTTATAATTAGATTCATGAACTTTTAGGCATAAACATGATATTGTAATGATCATAACATGAGGTTTAGACTGTGAGCAGGTTAAAGTAGTATCTTCTGCACAGGTGTCTGTGGTCTGTCTTTTGTCTCCAGATATACAGGAGAGATTCTCTAACTACCAATGGGGTGTTTTTAAGGCAGTCTCTAGGCTGGGCAGTCTCTAGTCTCTATTATTTTGTTCCCCTTCGCTCATGTCTGACTAGGGACCTGATATTTGGCTCTTTGCTTGAGAAAAGATACTTTTCATTTTGCATAGGAAAAACTTTTTGCTGCAGTTGGTGAGACAAAGTATGAAATAAAGAAACAAGTACTGGTTTCCAGTCAAGATAGAGGAGTAGGTAAATGCTGTGCTTGCCTCTTCTCATAATCATTTTAAAATCACAAGTAAACTACAGAATAGCCATCATTGGAGTCACCTGAAGTCTAGCTGAAAAGAAATCCTGTGACTGGGGACACACCAAAGAAGCCACCTTGAGACTGGTAAAAGGGGCAGAGATGCAAAATGGGCTGGCCCCACACCCATGTGTGGCAGTTGAGAATCAGAAATATTTTGGCTGGGGAGGTCACCCCAGAGAAGTGAAGGGTCTTGGCCCCATACTAGGCTCCCCAACCCAGGGTTTCAGTGTTGAGGAGAGAAATCCCCACAACTTCTGGCTGTAAAACCAGCAGAGATTGTGGCTGAATGAGATGGAGGGCTAAGGGAATCACAGATGTTCTTCTTAAGGGGTTTACATGGACTTACTCACTAATGGAATATCTAGCTTTAAGCTCCAGTTCTGGTGCAGCAGCTCCATAGACACCAAGGACACATAGGGAGGAAGTGAGTTGTCTGGTGTCAAGTGGAGGCCTGGATGGGGAAGCTTTCTCTCAAACATAAGTGCTGACAGAGGACATTGTTCTTTTGTTGAGCTATCCCCTGCCTTAGTAATTCCTTGAGATCCTGCCCCATTCAACTTGCAGGCCCATGAAAGCTGCTTGCTGTGGGTTTTCCATATAAACAGACTAGTTTGGCTCATCCTCAAAGGTTCAGAAAACGAAGACAAGCAGCATCTGGCTGTGGCTGAACTTGGCTTGCCATAGGGCCCCTCCCAGGAGGTCCTGGCCTGCATGCCTGGTGGCCGGCAGGATTTGGTATCAGCTGGAGCACCACCTGGGGTAACATCTGAGGATGACACATCCAAACAGCAGTCAGGGCAGGCACTAGAGCCTGCTAAAGCAAATCTTACTCTGTACGGTTAGTGCCTTCAAGCTCTTCCACAGTAGTCATGGCCAGTCCTCACACCAATCAGCCTATAGGTAAATTTTTCCTATTGATGAGAAAACAGCAACCAAAGCTTAACTATAACAGCTTTGCATGACACAACCATACAAGGGATGTACCTGGAGCACCTGGCTCAGGTGACCAGGGAAGACATTTACTACATAAGGCCACTCTACTAGAAGCAGGAGACATAGCAGTCCTACCTAAATCATAAAAAAAAAAAAAAAAAAAAAAATGCAGGGAAGCATACAAAATGAGAAGACAAACAAACATGTTCCAAATCAAAGAAAAAATCAAAGCTCAGGAAAAAGAACTAAAAAAAAAATGGAGACAAGCAATTTAACAGATACAGAATTCAAAACACTTGTATAAGGATGCTCAGTGATTTCAGTGAGAACTTCAACAAAGAGCTAGAAAACATAAAAATGGAGACAGAAGATGTAAATAGGGACAAGACAAAAATAAGGAATATAATAACTGAAATAAAGAATATAGTAGAGGAAATTAATAGTAGATTAATAGTAGATGAATCAGAGGACTGAATCAACAATTTGGAAGATAGGTAAAAGAAAACACCCAATCAGAATAGCAACAAGAAAACAGAATACAAAAAAATGAGGGTGGGGCCTCTGGGACAACACCAAGTGTACCAACATTTGCATCATTTGCACCATAGGGATACCAGAAGGAGAGAGAGAGAGAGAAAGAGAGAGAGAGAGAGAGAGAATGAACGAGGAATTGATAACCTATTTCAAGAAATAATAGGAAACTTCCCTAACCTGGCAAAGGAAACAAACATATTAGCCCAGGAAATGTACAGTCCCAAACAAGATAAAATGAAACAGGCACACACCAAGACACATCATAATTAAATTGCTAAATTTTAAGACAATGAGAGAATTTTAAAAGCAGGAAAAGAAAAACACTTAGTTACATACAAGGGAGCTCCCATAAGACTGTCAGCTGCTCTCTCAACACAAATTTTACAGGTCAGAAGGGATTGGCATGAAATATTCAAAGTGATGAAAAGCAAGGACCTAAAACCAAGACAACTACTCTACCCAGCCAGGTTATCATTTAGAATCAAAGGACAGATAAAGAGCTTCCCAGACAAGGAAAAGTTAAAGGAATTCATCATCACCAAGCCAGTATTAAATAAAATGTTAGAGTTCTTTAAGAAGAATAAGAAAAAGAAAGATAAAAAATATAAATAATAAAATGGTAACAACTATATATCTATCAATAATCATTCTAAAGGTAAATGGATTAACTGCTTCAATTAAAAGATAGAAATCCTGAATGGATAAGAAAACAAGACCCATACGTGTGCTGCCTAGAAGAGACTCACTTCAGACTAAAAGACAAACACAGACTGAAAGCAAAGATAAAAGAAGATATTTCACGAAAATGGAAACAAACAAACAAACAAAAACTAGGGTAGCAATACTTATACCAGACAAAATAGACTTCAAAACCAAGGCTATAACAAGAGACAAAAAATGACCCAGTTATCTCACTTCTGAGTATTTACCTGAAGAAACCCAAACAGCACTTTGAAGGAACATACCAATCCATATGTTCATTGCAGCATTATTTACTGTATCCAAGAATCGGAAGCACCCTTGGTATCTATCAATGGATGAATGGATAAAGAAGAGGTAGTACATATATGCAATGGAATATTACTCATCCATAAAAAATAAAATCTTGCCATCTGCAACAGCATGGATAGACCTAGAGAGTATTTTGCTGAGTGGAGTAAGTCAGATAAAGACAAATGTCATCTGTGAATTCTAGAGAACAGGATAAACAAACATACAAACAACAGAAACATGCTCATAGATACAGAGAACATTTTGATGGTTGTCAAATTGGGGGATGAAAGAATAGGTCAAGCGCAGGGGGATGAAGAGAAACAAATCAGTAGTTACGAAATAGTCAAGGGAATATCGAATATAGCATGGGGAATATAATCAGTAGTATTATAATAACTATGTACAGTGTCAAAGGGGTACTAGATTTATCTGGGTGATCACTTCGTAAGTTGTATAAATGTCTAATCACTATGTTGTAAGCCTGAAACTAATATAATATTGTATGTCAACTACAATTAAATACATATATATATATATATATATATATATATATATATATATAAATTTAATTAAAAAAAATAAGCATTTCCAGCCGATCCATTGAGAGTCTGTTCCAGCCACAGTAGGAGTATGATGTGAGAGGACTAACTGTCACACAGATTTCCTCACTTTCCATGCTGTCTACTGACTGCCAGGAGTGTCCCTCTCAATAGAAACCAGTTTGGGAACTGAAAGTACGATAGCTATTTGTGGACTGCTGTATAGCTAAGCAGGTATTACCATTGAGAAATGGCAGCACAGGTAGTAAATGTCTTCCTTTGATCAATAAGAAGTTTTGTTTCTTCTGATTGGTACCTAACAGAAAGCAACTCCTGATATTTGTGGGTTTATTAATTTGCAGTGTGACAAAAGTTAATTCTTCATTTTCATCAATGCAATTAGATTGTTCAAAGAGTTTATTTAGAATCACTTAATAATTGGTGATTTCAAAATATCTTTTAGCAATGGGTTATGGAAAACTTGTTTAGTATATATTTGCACAGATTTGAAAGACTATCTGTTTCTTTTCTGTTTCATTTATTCTATTAATTTATCAATTAATTTGGGTAATGAAATTCACTTCCTTTTCACTACTTTCCTGATAAGAGTCTTCTAATGAAAGAGATATATTGTCTGGCTGTTTTAAAAAGTGAGGTTGAGGTAGTTGTAATGGATGTTGGTGCAAAATCAAGGGGATTCTTAACAAATTGGCAGCACATAAAAACCACTCAGTTTCTGCTAACTTGAGCTAAAATTTTCAGAGGCAAAGTTAGGGAGATGAATAGAAGGGTTTGGATAACATAAGACAACCTCTCCTCTAACATTTGAAAGGTAACTCTGGGATTTACCTGGATAGCAGCCATGTGCTATGATGAGGCCTGCTTTCTTGCAGGAATAAGACTTCCTAGTTGGACAACAAAACAGAAAGTTGTATTCCAACCTGGAATGCTGAATGACAGGAATTGAAGGAAGTCCTACAAATGCTTTTAACAAGAGAATTGAAGATCAGAACAGAGATGCCCCTTAATCAGTTGTGGGTCCTGGGACCACAACTAATTAAAACATGTAACTCTTTTAGTGATAGTATGCAAATATGTGCGCCTTAACAAAAGGGCTCAAATGTATGATGGAAGACAGGATGGGAGAGAACAGAATTCAACCTGACTACACAGACTAAACCTGCTAGTACATCTTTTCTTTTGAACCTAAGGGAGGGGTACAGGATGAACAGTGAACTTCCAAGTGACTATGATAAGAAAAAGTAGTAAAAGATCTGGGAATGAGAATGGTTCACATCTGAAAAGTTATTCATTTAACAATTAAATATTACAATCCCTTCTTAATTCTTAAGTATTTTAACAGATGGGTCTTTGATCCATAAAACTCATGATATCTCTTAAGGTTTTTAGAAACACTATATCCAGTCTAGAAAATTTTCAATTAGAAAGACTAGATCTGTTAGAGTCTGCAAGGCAGGTCAGGGAAGTCCTGGAAATTGTCAATAATTAGAGAAGAAAGGCAAGAGAGAATTTGGTTTGAAAGAACCATGAGGAAAGTTAACTATGTTCTCTCCAGGGAATCTTCTTTCAAACCACTAGGTCAGTCCACCCCACATATCTTTGTCAATAATGATATCTAATTTCTCTTTTAGTCCACAGAAGGCTACTTTAATAACAGAAATTTACGATCTATTGGATTTACCAATAATTGATACAAGTAATTTCTTTTACCTTTTAATCAATCATTACTTACATGACTTTAGCCTCCAATATGTTAAATTTGAGTTTCAGTGTTATATATGTATCCCTGATAATTCTGTGGCTCTGAGGGGAGATTCTGAAATATGTTCCTGAGTATGTGAGTTCACGAATCTAAAATTCCAGAGTTGATGCTTTTTAAAAAATATGTTCAGGCTGATAAAGAAAAACAAAAATGTATCTACGACAAATAGTAAATAAGAGAAATGAAAGAGTGTGTGTAAGAGGCAGAGAGGAAGAAGCGACACACTTTTAGCGTGAGAGAGTATGAAATAGAGTAAGGCAGAGTGGAATGAAAAAGGGATGCTGCAGAATAACCATCAGAGAAGCAGATAAAGTAGCTTATATGAAAAGCCAAAGAAAATTCTAGAGCAGATATTAGAATGACTTCTTTTTAAGTAGAAGATATAGAAAAGATAAAATAAGAATATTTGTATTCAGAAATATTCAGTCATGGTCTCTCTGTTTTTATCTCAAGTCCTACCCTAACTCCCACCCCAGTAAAACAGTAAACTTGAAGGGTCAGTAAATGATGTAGAATAGAAAAGTCTAGAAATTTGGAAATATTTTCACTGTATTTTTTAGAGTTATAAAATAATACCTGTTCTGCACCAAAAATTCAGAATAGATAAAAAAGTATAGATGAAATAAAATCAATCAGAATATTAACTATGATTATCTCTGGCAATTTAAAGTCATACAGTCACACTTACGTTTAATTAGAATCACATTGAACTTATAATTTATATATTTATACACTTATATAAATGTATATAACTTTGAACTCTACCTTTAAAAATGACTATATTAGACACGTAGTGCATGTTAATCATTGAATAATACAATTTCCCTCTTATCTATTTACCAAGTTGCTCTTGAAGGTGTTCCCATGAAACAGAAATCCTGGGACAACCCACACTGATGTCTGTGCAGTAAATCATGTATGAGGCTAACTCAATAAAATTAAACTTAGATGAAGGAGTTATTTCCCTAAGCCAGCAACTGCTCTCCTTCACTACTACTCTCAGGACTTGTGATTCTTAGGCTGTCCTTAGCAAATGCTTAGCTGTATCCCCAAGGTACATTTGTTGCTGCACAGTGTGGGATTCTGAAGTTAGTACAGTATAATCAGCAAAAATAGCCTAAGGAAGTTAAAAACTCAGCTCCATAAAATATCAGCTATAATAATTTAGGCAAATTGTTTCACCTAAGTTTCAGTATCTCCATTGGATTGTTTTTGCATTTAATAAATCATTATATGTAAAGCTCTTATAGTAGTATCTGGCATATGGAAAATGATCAGTGATTGCTGCAAATTATTGTTGATATTGCCATTGTTGTTGCCATTATTATTACTTTTGCTATTATTATATTTACTAGTCACAAAATGGAATGAGAAAAGATGGGATGTGAGACATTTTTTTCTGAACCAAGTGGGTCAATGATTACAAGATACAAGGAACACTGAGGTGGGTCCCAGGAATGTACACTCTGAGGAAAATACCAACTGAGGTATAATTTACCGAGTTGACCTTCTAAATTGGCAGAAGAAAAAAACAGAAGACCATGCTGAAAATGTTGAATTTTATCTAAGCTCTCTGTTCCCAGAAAGCAACACTCCACTCCCTTTGTATTCCAGGAAATAGCTGACCCCAGCACTCTCAAAGAGTATGAGGTAAGACTTATCCTATTCTTCTTCATGACTTCCATTAAGACTCTGATGACTCCCTGGCCCTGTAAAACACCGGCTCCCTTCCTTTTTCTTAATGCAATAATGTGAATAATATCATTTCTGTAATTGTCTGGCATCTTTTGTCTTTCACATGTGTCACAAAGTTCTTTGTGCCAGGGTTACCTTTTGGAAACATGGGCTGGGAGCAGAGCAATCCTGGATAGTACGTGAGATGGCAGAAAGAGGTTAGAAAGGAAAGTTTTTATTCCTATTTGGGTGTGAGTCTGCTCATTTTATTATTTCTTATATATGCATTTGAGAAATGCATTTTTTTAGTGCCTTAGGGGCTGTTATTAGAAAACCAGAGATCCCTGGGTATAATAAAACCCTGAGATATAATAAAATCAGACACTTAAGAAAGCAGTAGTACCATTTTTTATACTGACAGATTTAAAAGAAATAGTTAACTGCTTTTATAAAACACTAACAGTAATATTCTCAATATTTATAATCTTGTGATACTCACCAAATTAGTCACACAATGAAAATTCTGAAAGTGAATCCCTTACATAGATTTCAGAGTCTGTTGGTCTGCCTACACTTCAGATCATTCCTCTGTGTAGGTCCTAAAGTTAGGAATTTGGCACTCTTTGTCTATTTAGTTTAGTTATTATGTCAGCAGGGTGCAGAGCCCCTACATTTTATTACATTTTCCTTTATTCTGTGCCACTGGGTTAACAGCTGAGTATTACTGCTTTTAGTATCTAGGATAATTTGCTAATGTAGATGCTTTTCAACAGTATTTTATGAAGTGGAAGGAATTGTTTTGCTTATTATTCATCTCTTCGTAGTTATTTGTAGGTTTCAAATGTCTTTGGAAACACTTTAAATGGACTCTTTAGTCTAGCTCAGACTTTATGAACTGATAACATAAAAACAATGTAGCTTATTTTTTCTTAAAATAAGCCAACACATTTTTGTTACTTTTAATAGAGACTGAAAAGAGGACAAAGCCAGAAGAGGCCTTAACAATAAATAGTAAAGGCCAATGTTTGTTGAGCACCTATTGTGTGCCAAGCACCATTCAAATACATTAATGTGTGTTATTAGATTTAATTCTCATAATTCATGTGAGGTAAGTTCTCTGATTATCCTCATTGAATAGAAGAGGAAAATAAGTCACAGTTAGGTCAAGGAATTTAATAAATGATGGCTAAGGGAATGGCATCAAGTCCATTCTGAATTGTTTGGTTTTTATATGTTTTCTTTGTTTGCCTCTGTTCTGAGTTCAGTATCCTATTTTCTGTAGACTATATCTTTTTTTTTTTTTCCTGCTTATTTAGTCATTTTGGTGAAATACATTCTCTAGTAACTTCTTTTTTTCCCCCAATTTCATGATAGTATGTGATCTACCAACATTAAAAAAGCAGATATATGTTTTGGCAATATCCTTTGTCTAAAACATCCTCACTTAAAGGTCCAAGTTGAGGAAATGTCAATAGTGGCCAATGTGTTCTAATTTTGAATCTTCAGTTACTAATAAATGAAGTTTATTCATCATATTACTTGAAATTTACTTGGGGGAAAGAAATACTTTTTATATCAACTAAAACCAACTTAGTGAAAAACTCAAATTATAGAAGATATTATGCAATGTTATGATTTTATCTGTATTCAATAACTTAGAACTAACCAATTGCTATCTAATAATGATCTGCAAGAGAAAATATAAATAGCAAAATGATACATAAATCCATATAAAGGTTATTAGAATTAGGTATAATACTCTTAGATAATATTGTAAAGGCAAAATGCTATGTTACAAGATGATTGAGTTTTGGGGGCTTTTATAAAATAATTAATTTTTTCAATTATAGTTGGCCTCCAGTAATTTCTTGATTAAGATGTGTGACACGTATTTATTATTTTATAAATTTTACGTCTATCAATCAAACATAAGGGTAAAGAAAACTCAACTTTGTTCAAAAGCTTTAGATTGGAAATTATTTTCTTCTAGAATTTTGAAGATATTTCTCATTGGATTCTAAATCCCAGTTTTGCAACTGAAAGGTCTCACTTTGATAACTGATCCTTTGACTGTGACTTTCTTTTCCATTCTTTTTCCTACTTGGATGTTTACTGGTTCCTTTCTTTATCCCAGTATTCAAGGCAAAGTGCCTTGGGACTGCTTTCTTTCATTGTGCTTTCAACCATTTTGAGCTGGAAACTTATATTCTTCAGTTTAGAAAATTGTTTTTGAACTCTTTATTGATGATTTCCTCTATTTCTTTTTCTTTTACTTTTCTTTGTAATTAATATTATTTAGATGGTAGGTCTCCTGGACTTGTCTTATAAGGTAATCTTTTTTTTCCCCTCTTATTTTCCACATTTTTGTCTTTTGCCTCTTACCTTCTGAGAGGTTTTCAGTATTTAATATTAATGTATATTGAGTTTTTTATTTCTCCTGTCATATTTTAAATTTCCAAGAATTCTGTGTAGAGGTAAAATCTTCTCTTGTCTAAGACTATTAAAATTATTTAAAAGTTTTCTCCTGTTCAAATCCTCTCTCTTTTCTTTCAGTTGCTTTTATCTGTTTCTATTGGTTTTACTCTTTGGTGTTAGAGGCATTCCTTAGGTATCTGGCAATCTTCATATACTATTAATAGTTAAAATAAAATATAAATGAGTTATTGCAAAACTCTCTTGGAGCCATGCCAAAAGTTAGAGTACCATGAGACTTCTGTGCTAGAGAGTCCATGTATAGGTATTCTGGCCAAGAAGTCTAATTGAGCCCAACCTTCTAGTCATCTGGTCAAGGAACCAGACAAGTGAGTGAAACCTACCTTGTGGACTGAATCACATGGAACAACCTCAGACAACAATACATGGAACCAAAGAATCATCCCATCAAGTCTTGTTCAAATCCTTGGATCTTGAGATATAATAACGTGATTGTTGTTCTAAGCCACTAAAATTTGGGTAATTTTTCATGCAGCAAGGAATAATCAAAACATTGGGTTTATATGAACTAATGTGGAAAGGTGATGTCTAATATACTGTTAAGTTAAAATAAGTGCAACTTGTATAATGACTTTAAAAATGGAAACTGAAATTCTGACTGTGTGGGTGGGACTCCTTGACCGGAAGCTTTACTATAAGAAGACCCAGCTATGCTATTTCTTAGAGGAACCGCATGGCCTCTTTGCCTCAATGCCTGTTCCCCCGCACCCCACCATTATTATTATTTTTAAGTTTTATTTTTTAAAACAATTTTAGATTTACAGAACAACTGCAAAGTCAGACAGACTTCCCATAAACTACACACAAATTTCCTCCTATTAATATATTACATTAGTCTGGTATATTTGTCACAATTGATGGGCTATTACTGATACATTATTATCAACTAACATACATACATTATTCACATTTCCTTAGTTTTTGCTCATTGTCCTTTTTGTCTTGTAGGATCACATCTAGGATACCACAAGTTGATATGTCTTTTAATGCTCTTCTTGGCTGTGACATATTGTCAGACTTGCATTGCTTTTGAAGAGTTTGATGATATTGAGGTATTTAGTAGAATGTCCTTCTATTGGAATTTGTCTGGTATTCTCATAATTAGACTGGGGTTTTAGGTTTGGGAAAGGAAATCACAGGGGTACAGTGAGATTTTTACTACCTCATATTAAGAAATGAACGTGCTATCAACATGACTTGTCACTGACCTTTATCACCTGGCTGAGTCTTTTCTAATATGCTCCTTTTTATTCTTTTTCCATATTGTATTGTTAGGAAGGAAGACACTATGAGCACCCCACAATTAAGCATTGGGGAATTATGCTCCACCCCCGAGAAGGCACAGCGTATACACAAATTATTTGGAATTCTTCTTCATGGGAGATTCGTTTCTTCCCATGTTTACTTATTTAATCAATCATTTATTTATATCAGTATGAATTCATAGCTATTTTTATATGATATCTTTACTTATTTATGTTTTTTATATTTTTCCATTTGAGTTAATTATATTCCTCAGGAAAGAGTTATACAATATTCTGCATGGAAGGCAAAATCTGACTGCCAATATTCTGAAGTCTCAGTGGAAAATTAAGGCTGGGTTTCGGGCATTAGTGTTTCATATGAAAATATCACATATCCAACCCACAACTATACCTGGTATCTCCCAGTAGAGAGATCCTGTTTTACTTTCTCCAGAGAATGAACCAAAATTATTTTGCTTAGTTTAGTTAATGAGAGTCAGCTGGGGGCATAGAGACAGGGATTTAACTCACCTTTAAATATTACTCAATTTTACTTATTTTAGTTGTCCCTTCACCTCAACCTTGATCTTGCTCTTATTTCAGTGGTATATGGTGCTGCCAATTACCACACAGATGGAGAATTTAGGGGGAAGAATTGGTTTGGTTTTCAGCCTTCCTTTGTTACTGGCTTAAGTCTCAGCATCTTCATGTCTGCTAAATTAGTTTCACTCATGCATCTGCTTTATAGCTTCCAAAATTGCTTTTGCTGTGTTCTCCTGTTTTTTTCTTCCCATCTATCCTTGTATGTTGATCTTTAGAGAAAAAAAAAGAAACTTTTTATAGCAGTTTGGTAGAGATTTGGGGAGAGCAAAAACTGGATATGTGCTCAATCCACCATCTTTTCAGATTTACTCAGAACTACAGTTAGCTCTCTGAGATCAGAGGTACTGTCTTGCTTATCTTTGTATTCACATTTTCCCCAAACATGCCTGATGAAGGGTAGTAGGTAAATACTAATTGAGTCTTGTTCAATGTAAAATACGAAGCAGAATTAGGATATAAATACAAATATAAATCCAAGTTATTTCTTTTACATTACACTAAAATCTACCCCACATCAACTATAAAATTTGTATTTTCAAATTTTTGATTATAAGATAGTGTAGATCAGCACTTTTTAAATGTTTATGTGCACACAAAAACCCTGGGGATCTTTTAAAATGCAGATTCCCATTCAGTAAATCTGGGTGAGGGTGAATCTCTGCTAGTCCAAGGGCCACATATTTGAATAGTCAGGATGTTTATTGATGGATTTATAGCCACGATATATTCTAGCATTATAAAATGCCATTTCATGCTTTATTTCTGTTGTAGAGGTATCACCTGCATAACAATTTTGTCAAAATCAGGACTTGGAGAGCAACAAGTTGAATTGTCCTGAGGAAAGAAAGAACTAGAAGCTCAGGTCAACCTATTAGTTGAGTGAAAATCTAGGATGTAATGTGAGAGTGAAACCAGCTTTCAAAAAGTTAGATATATATTCATTCCACTGAGAACTTCGTTCTCTCAGATAGTCATAAGATTGTTATCTGTGGAGAAACAGATGGTACTAGTAGTTATTCTATGATTATACATGTATGTATATGTATGTGTGAATATGCATGTATGCACATTTATACCATACCTTATATATCTTGTATGAAATTGATTTAAAATGAATTAACTAGGTATGCAAGTAATATTTAATAACAGAGACAAAGATTAAGGCAAAGGGAAAATGACACTAAGAAAAATAAAATAAAAGAAGTATTAGGCTTAGTACACAAGATACATGCTGTGTACACAGAATATGTACATAAAATATATGCACACTAATGACAGGGTTATCATAAATATGGCTCTGTGCAGTCAGCTCAAAATGGATAAATATGCAATCATTTACATAAGTTGGCTAAAAAGGCAATTTCTTTAGTTTACCTTTACCAAGAGTAGACAATGTGATGAATGTAAAAGGACACCCTTAGAGTAATAGTCTTATAAGACAACAAAAATAATGCATAGTTGTTCAGACAAGAATTTAGGTGCTAGTGATTGATAAAAATATGTAAACTTTCTTAAGGAGCTTACAATATTATGGAGAGACTAAGAAATTTAAAATAAGATATGTCACAATAGAAGTATGAGGTATGCTGGTAGCCCAAATGAGAAAGAAATTAACTCGGCAGGGGAAGGGGGTGGGGTGCATGAACTGGTTTAAGAGAGTAAGTAATAAAATCTGGCATGAAAAATAATTTATATTACATGTTCCAAAATATCTAAGAATATAAGATCTTCATCTATGTGGGTTTTATATTATGGTCAAAAATAGAAACAAACAAAATAAAGAAAAGATAGAGGAAATAAAAGGTAAAAAGAGAAGAGAAAAGAAAAAAAAAGAAAATGAAAGAAAGGGAAGGAAAGGAAAGAAAAAGAAAAGAAAGGAAAGGAAAAAGAAGGAAAGAAAAGAAAAGAAAAGACCCCCCAGAAAAAGAAAGAAAGGAAGGAAGGAAGGAAGGAAGGAAGGAAGGAAGAAAGGAAGGAAGGAAGGAAGGAAAGAAAGAAAGAAAGAAAGAAAGAAAGAAAGAAAGAAAGAAAGAAAGAAAGAAAGAAAGAAAAGAAAAGAAAGAAAGAAAGAAAGAAAGACAAAAGACAAAAGAAAGAAAGAAAGAAAGAAAGAAAGACAAAAGACAAAAGAAAGAAAGAAAGAAAGAAAGAAAGAAAGACAAAAGACAAAAGAAAGAAAGAAAGAAAGAAAGAAAGAAAGAAAGAAAGAAGAAAGAGAAAGAAAGAAAGAAAGAAAGAAAAAGAAAGAAAGAAAGAAAGAAAGAAAGAAAGAAAGAAAGAAAGAAAGAAAGAAAGAAAGAAAGAAAGAAAGAAAGAAAGAAAGAAAGAAAGAAAGAAAGAAAGAAAGAAAGAAAGAAAGAAAAAGAAAGAAAGAAAGAAAGAAAGAAAGAAAGAAAGAAAGAAAGAAAGAAAGAAAGAAAGAAAGAAAGAAAGAAAGAAAGAAAGAAAGAAAGAAAGAAAGAAAGAAAGAAAGAAAGAAAGAAAGAAAGAAAGAAATACAATTACGGTGTTCTGGTCACAAATGTGTGGAATCTAGTCTCTGAGAGCCTGAAGTTCAAGAGTGAAATTCAGAGACAATAACAGGAGTCCAGGAACTACTTGTAGTAGAAGTCAGGGGCACAAGCTTCTGGGATGCCAAAGTAAGAGCAGTTCCAAAATCAAGTTTCACAGGAGGCTAATCCCAGTTTCCTTAGCAATCCAGCAGGCTAGATGAGTGGCATTAACCAGCTTTGGTTCTCAGATACCTTTGAAAATATGACTAAAGGTAATTATGTTCTACTTAAACAAACAAACAAACAAACAAACAAACAAAAAAACAACCTCCAAATAAATACACATGCAAAGTTTAGGTTTGAGATTGGGGTTTTAAGTATATCACAGACTAAATTACAGTCAAGATAAGAAAATGCTGTTCCTACCCCATGTCACAACCACATCGAAATTACAACTAAACTACGGAAAAAAAATCATTGGGAATCATTGGGGGTCCAGCTGAACATAAGTCCTACAACTAAGGATATACAGAAGAAGCCAAATCAAGACCAGTAGGAGGGGCAGAGATGTGGAACAGGCTGGTCACACTCCTGTACCTGGTAGTTAAAATTCAGTAGGGATATCTCAGCTGTGGGGGACCCCCCTGAGGAGCAAAGGGTCCCTGCACCATACCAGGCTCCCTAGTCCAAAGTTCCAGTGGCGGGAAGAGGATTCCCCATAACTTCTGGCTGTGAAACTAGTGGAGATTGTGGGTGCATGAGATGAAGAGAGGCTGGAGTCTCAGGCGGTCCTCTTAAAAGGCCTATGCACAGACTTACTCAGTGGTGAACTCACTTGCTCTGAGCTCCTGTGCTAGGGCAGCAGCTTAGGGAGCACCAGGGACATACAAGGAGGAACTGAATTGTCTGGTTCAGGACAAAGGCTGGAGAGGCAGCTTTCTCACAGACAAAGGCACTGGTAGAAGCCATTGTTTCTTTTCTGAGCCTTCTCCTGACCCAGTATGCATACCAAGCAAGCACCGTATCCAAGTCTCCGTCAGCCTGGTTAAATCACTGGCCCATCACTGGTGATTCCCAGAGACATAGCCCCACACAACTTTTGGGCCCACCTAAGCCAATTCCAGTGGCTTTTCCATACAAATGACCTGTCTTGGTTCATGTTGTAAACTTTCCTCAAACTCAAAACAAGCAGCACCTAGACTCAGTATGCCTCAAACTCCTTGCTAAGTTGGCTCCAAGCCTGGCACTAGCAGCATCCAGACTCAGTTCATATCCTACCCTCTCCCAGGAACTCAAAGCATAGTGTAAGTAGCAGCCATCTGTAGATCACTTTGCCAAGTGGCCCCAGCCTGGGCACAGGTAGCAGCTTGACCTACACTGGAACTCCTCCCAAGAGGCCTGAAAACAAATATACCCAGTGGCTAGCTTTGGACTACATGAGAGCATCACCCAACCACTTCCACAGATGACACACCTGAAGGGCAGACTCTCTAGGCACCAACTAAAGCAAATCCTGCTCTGTAGGGTCAGCTCTTGCACAGCAGATTTTCTACTGTATTTATAGCCAGCCCTCACAACCAATCAGCCTGAAGGTCAATTCTTCCTACTAACGTGCAAACAGCAATCAAAGCTCAACTACAATAGTAGGCCAAAAACAACCCACACAGGGGACACTTCTAGATCATTCAGATCAGGTGACCAGGGAGAGAGTCCTACTGGTCTCCACAGGTTACTCTACATAAGGCCTCTCTACTAAGACCAGGAGACATAGCAGCCCTACCTAATACAAAGAAACACACACATACACACACACACACACACACACACACACACAGGGAAGCATACAAAATGAGAAGAAAAAGAAACATGTTCCAAATGAAAGAAAAGAACAAAGCTCCAGGGGAAAAAAAAAAAACTAATCAAAATGGAGACAAGCAATCTAACAGATGTAGAGTTCAAAACACTTGTTATAAGGATGCTCAGTGATCTCAGAGAGACTTCAAGAAAGAGATAGAAAACATAAAAATTGAGACAGAATATATAAAAAAGAACCAGTTTGAAATGAAGAATATAATAATTGAAATAAAGAATACAGTAAAGGGAATTAATAGTAGATTAGATGAATCAGAAGATCAAATCAGCAATTTGAAAGTAGGTAAGAGAAAACACCCAATCAGAACAACAATAAGAAAAGAGAATATAAAAACATGAGTGTGGGGCCTTTGGGACAACATCAAGTGTACCAACATTTGCATCATGGAGATATTAGAAGGAGAAGAGAGAGAAGGAGAGCAAGGAATTTAAAAATCTATTTCAAGAAATAATGACATAGTGGTTATGAGAGAAAATAGGGGAAAGAGGAGGGGGAAGGTAGACAGGAGAAAGGAGGTCAAATATGTGGTGACAGAAAGAAATCTAACTATAGGAGGTGAGCACACAGTGTAAATATATATGCTTTACTGTTAAAGTGTACAGCTGAATCTTATTGGATTTCATTAAACAATTTCACTATTAAAAAAATAATTAAAAAAAAATAAAGAATGACAGAAAACTTCTTTAACCTGGCAAAGGAAACAAACATATTAGCCTAGGAAAGGCATAGTCCCAAACAAGATAAAACAAAACAGGCCCACACATCATAATTAAAATGCCAAAGTTTTAAGACAATGAGAGAATATTAAAAGTAGCAAGAGAAAAGCACTTAGTTACCTACAAGGGAGCTCCCAAAAGACTGTCAGCTGATGTCTCAACAGAAACTTTGCAGGCCAGAAGGGATTGGCATGAAATATTCAAAGTGATGAAAAGCAAGGACTTACAACCAAGATTACTCTACCCAGAAAAGCTATCATTTAAAGATAAAGAGCTTCCCAGATAAGAAAAAGCTAAAGGAGTTCATCACCACCAAATCACTATTACTAGAAATGTTAAAGGGACGTCTTTATGAAGAAGAAAAAAGAATAAAGTAAAAAATATAAATAATAAAATGGCAATGACTACATATCTATCAACAATTGCTTCAAATGTAAATGGATTAAATGTTTTAATCAAAAGACAGGGTGTCTGAATGGAAAAACTCTTACATATACTATGTCTAGAAAAGACTTCAGATGGAAAGACACACATGGGCTAAAAGTAAAGAGGTGTAAAAAGATATTTCATGAAAACAAAAACAAACAAAAAATAGCTGAGGTAGCAATACTTATATGAGACAAAATAGACTTTAAAACAAAGGCTATAAGAAAAGACAAAGAAGGACCCAGTAAATTCACTTCTGGGTATTTATCTGAAGAAACCCAAACACTACTTCAATGGGACATACACATTCATAGGTTCTTTGCAGCATTATTTACAGTACCCAAGATATGGAGGCTATCTGGGTTTCCATCAATGAATTAATGGATAAAGAAGAGGTATTACATATATACTCAGCCATGAAAAAGAAATCTTGCCATCTGCAATAGCATGGATGAACTGAGAGGGTATTGTGCTGAGTGGCGTAAAAGGTCTGCATAAGTCAGACAGAGAAAGAAAGACAAATGTCACATGGTTTCACTTATGTGTAGAATCTAGTAAACAAGATAAACAAACAAAATAAAAAAGCTTAGAGATAAAGAGAACATTTTGATGGTTGCCAGGTTGGGGCAGATAGATAAAGAAAGGAGGGGATTAAGTGGTACAAATTGGTAGTTACAAAATAGTCATCGGGGTGTAGAGTATACCATGCAGAATACAGCCAGTGGTATTGTAGTATATGATGTCATGTGTGTACTAGATTTATCGGAGTGATCACTTTGTAAATTATATAAATGTCTCATAATTGTGGTGGTATACCTAAAACCAACATAATATTGTACACCAAATGCAATTAAAAAATAAAAATTTTTTAAATCACAGACCTTTTTAAGCTTTCCTTAGACCCTGAATTAAAAAAATAAACAAACTAAATTTGATGGATGCATCAGGCTATCATCATAACTTGGGACAGGAGCCTTCAGATATTTTTGCTAAGTCCCTTTATTTAATGCTATCCTCATCAAGTGACCTTCTGAACACAGAATATCAACAATTTCAGATGGTTGACAGACTCCATGAAGCCCATTATGGGAACTTTAGGTTAAAAATGCTCAGGCCAGGGGCAATGTGATGACCTAAAGTAGTGAAGGTCACAAAATCTTCAATTTTGTTTATCCCAATCACGTTTCATTTTTTGTGTAATTTTCTCATTATTTGAATTCACTGACTTTTCTGCAGACATTTTCACCCAATAATAGTTGCTTATGGTCAGACCTAAAGCTAAAAACTGAAATATTGCATTCTTGGTTAGTACTGAGACCTCAGTGAGTAAATGATAAGTAATTTCTCAGTGTACAAATATTGGGCCCAGAATCAAATTTGCAACTTTTTGACCTTCACAGTAAACATAACCACAAACTTCACAGGTCATGAAAATGTTTATTCTTGAGTTCCTGGGGATTATCGTTAATAGTAATCTGCACAGTTTTAACTTTATCTAAACTTTCTCATACACCTTTAAAAAATAAATCACAACTTCTCTTACAATTAGAATAATAATTGACAATGTTTGGTTGGCACAGTATACTTCATTCTCCACCAAGAACGTACAAACGGTCACTCACACTTAGCAAGATTTTTAGGTGCTGCCAAGCATTTTTCTGTATGCAATACAAGTATAATCTCAATGAAACTCTACCAGCAACACTGTGAAATATTATTAGTATGCCCATTTTAGAGATGATAAAACTGATAGGTTAACCAATTCACCTAAAGCCATACAGCCAGTAAATGGCAGAGCCAGGTCAAAACTCAGGCATGCTGGCTCCAGAGAGCTTGAGCTTTTCACCATTTCATTACATGTACTCCCTTCTCAGGGGCCCTTGCCGTGCAAAAATAGAAATCAAGGTATCAAAACAAGGAAGTCAGGATAAATGCAGAAATGATAGGGGAAGCTGATTACTTCAATTTAATAAAATTCTATTCTGTCATTAACATGTAGGCTATAGAAAGAAATGTAGGGGGCTAGTAAAATATTCATAATGCATTGCTGAATAAATAAAGAAAATATACTCTATAATACAACCTGTTCACACATACACATATATGAAGAAACACACTCACACAAAAATGTAGAATATATATCAAAATGTTAATTATGATAACTACCTAGTAGTGGGTAAATAGGTAGTTTTCATTTATTTTTTCAAGAATATTCTTCTGATCTTTATATGGCTGACCCCTTTTTGATTTTTTAGAGTTTAATCTATTATTTTATTTTATTTTATTTACTTTTTATTTATTATTGTTATGTATGCTTACAGCACCTGGTCTTCCTAGGTGGTCTCCCCTTCAAGTACTAACGAGGCCCGACCCTGCTTAGCTTCTGAGATCAGACATTGGGCTTGTTCCACGTATTTAGAGTTTAATCTAAGTGTTACCTTTCAGAGAAGTCTTTCCTGAACCCCTGGTCTGAAGTAGACATGTAGGTGCCCTCTTTATATCTCTATATGATAATCACTACATCGTATTTATTATAATTCAATATTATTGTTTTTATTGAAAATTTTTATATATGTCTTTACTCTTCTGTCATGTCCAGTATAAGCAGCTTGTCCCTCTTATATGCTCCTATATACTCCCAAAATTTAGAAAGTTGTGTTGGACCAGAGGCTCACGGACATGGACAAAAGACTAGTGGTTACCAGAGGGCAGGGAGTAAGGGGTAAGGGGGAGGTAGATGGGGTAAAAGGGGTCAAATACATGGTGACATTAAAGAATTAAAGATAAATAAGTTAATTAAATAGTTGCTTTGGTACCCTGCAAATATATATTAAATAAATGACTGAAAAAATAATAAGTGAATAAACGATACATATACAATTTAACCTGCTCTTAAAACCTGTCACTTTACCACAGCAAATCTTAACCTCAAATGTAACTAACCAAAGGAAGTTCACAGATTCTCTCCTTCCACCCATCCCCACATTCACTCCTAGTATCACATGTGACTGGGTATGCACTGAATTAAGGGAACCATGGGAAACATGAAAGGGATGTTCCTGGCCTTTACATTCCATCTAGTGGGTTTGAAAGACCTTCAAACAACTCTATAGTGATAAAAAATACATAAGAGGTAATATAAACTGTAGACACTTCGGAGAATAGACTATTCCTGAGTTACTTTCTAACTGGAAAGCCAAAACAGCTTTTTAAAAATTATTTTTGTTTTTAAAAACTATCAAAACTTACAATAACAATTCTCATTATAAAATGAATAACAGAAAACAGCAGTAAATTATTAGTGTATTAGTGTTTGATCAGGTCTCTTTTGCTCATTTATAAACAGATATATATATGCATGCCAAGGTTGAGCTGCCTTCTCATTTGGAGTGATCATAAGATCAATTATGTTTAATAGGAGCTTTGGGAAAGTGGCCCATAACATCCCCTCCAGTCATGGGCCACAACTAAAGCATGTTTTCCTCAGAGATATGGTTTATCTTCTGTGTATATGCTAAACATAAACTAGTATTTATGGCAATTCATATGGAAAGAAATAGCAAGAAAAATCTAGGTTTTTCAACTTTAATGGCATTCCAACAATAGGCAAAACTATACCACATGAGAAACATTATAATGTTGAAGAAAATTAAAGATTAATAACAATTATTAATTTACCATGGAACTTGAAGAATAAAAGCCTTTCTGCTTTAATTGCTACATTCTTTACCAATTTTATCAAAACCATCATGAATCAAAATTGTTCTCTTGAATTATGTTTTTATTTTAGGGAAATGTGTACCCTAGATATTAGGTCTGATATGCTAAAACTTGAAGGGAAAAAAAAATCGCTACCTGCCCTGAGATTTTGTGAGCATAATAGATATTAGTCAGGTTTCTCAACTCATCTTTGGAATATGCTCTGCCTTGGCTTTGATGCTGTGCAATAGTCCCATAAATTTTGAGATAACTTACATCATTGGGTTCCAGATAATATAAGCTATAATTTGGAGAAAAGGTCTATTCATTGAGGAACTATAAGGATACAACTCTGGAATAAGGGGGCATATGACTTCCTTACCACCAAGTTATGATTTGGAGAAAAAGACCTACACACTTAGGAACCATAAGAATACAGGTTTGGGGAAATTACTTTCTTATCACCTTACGTGGCCAGACTATTAGGCATAAAAACGAGAAATATGAAAATTTTTTCATATGTCTGGGGGACAATAAACTTCTTATTTAGAAAGAATGGAATCACTCAGTGTTGTCCACTGATATGCAAAAATGAAAAGTAACTGAGCCTCTTGAATGGGGAAAGGCCCACAAAGTCTGTAAATATTTATCCACTGAAGCTTTTGCAGTTTGAATAGAAGACCTACTACTCCCATACCCCAAGAATAAAGACATCATTGCTTCTCACTTATGAAAATTATCTGAGGGCTCTGAGGCCTTCTGAGTTGCTCCAAAGTTATATCAAAGTTTTATATTCTTATCTTAAATTAATCCAGTCTTTGAAAAATCATCTAGGGCGGGGTCTTTATCTTAAACCTTGAAAAGTTTATTTGGATTACATCATTTGGGAAAAAACAAATCTAAATATATATCTTTAACATTTCAGCACTTTAAGTCAATTAAAATGTAAATAACTTTGAAAACATTTTTAGGGACTGATTTAACACCAACCATATTTATAATTACAGTTGTGAATAAGTTTCTGGCCAAGAGAGATTTAAAGAAAAAAAATGAAAATGTTAAAAACTGTGAGGGGGGAAAAAAGAGTAAATATTCTTCATTCAACTTTCAAACTACAGAATATATGGAGATAGGAGTCAGTTACAGAAATTAAGTTGTTTAAAGTAGTTACAGACTGCTGTAGGCATGGAGATGGCCACACATATACTCAAAGAAGAAAATTCATTTGAAACTATAAATACTAGGAAGTTTTACAAATATATTCATTTTCTACATGCAAAGGTTTATGGTTTTCATTTTAAAACTCCTCTCCCAAACTTGGACAGCAAAGTCCTGACATACTTTTGCTAATTTGGGGGGGGGGGCAAATCAGATGGCAGTTTATAGAAAGATGCTGAGATTTGGGGTTTTAAAGGGGGACAGAACAAGAAATTCCTTATTTTCCAAGGGCCTCTGGCATAGCCTGATGTGCTCCCATTGTGTACACAGTTACTTTCCTGTCCATGGTTACCCCCTTTGCACTTGAAATCAGAGAATGGTTTCTGTTATAGGGAGCAAGATGGTGACAAACTCATTTCCATATCTAAAGCCAGCTCTGAAATATCATCATATAATAAATTTTTACAAGAACAAAATAAGACTTTATCTGTTTCATGCTTATTTTTTCCCCAAAAATAATGAAGAGATACTATCTTTTGGGATATTCTGTTTGCTTCCTCTTTCCCTACTTCTTTCCCTTTCATAGTTGTTAATCATTCTTCACAGTTTTTTTCATCTCCCATTTTTTTCTCTTTTCTTCAGTGTGCTCCTTTAGCCTTCCTTGGTGTCTATGTTCCTTTCTAAAGGTTCTTCTTTCCTGCTTAAGTTTTCATTTAGCAGTATTCTCTCCTTGATTTATCCTCCTTCACTGCCTTGACCCTCTGCTTTTCCAACCCTCTATTCAACACTCTTTTTAAACTTCCCTCAACTTGACTATCCTACACTCAAAAGGAATTGGTTTCCCACAGATTGATTGCATTTAAATGCTGTTTTATTTCAGCTGGAAAAAAACAATGAAATAGAGGATCATTTTGTGCATTATTTCCTAGTTTTTTTTGTGAACTCACCTTCACACCACTACTCAGAATGGCTTTTACAAACTAGGCAGTTCAAAAATAATAAAGAAAAACAAACAAACAAAAAACTTGGCAAAGTATACTTGATGGTATTTATTCTGACAAGTATGACAACTGAAAATGATTATAATTAGTAACCAAAAGAGAAAAGACAGAGTTAAAAAATTAGGACCTGTTGTTGTGCCTGGGCTCATTGCTCTTTCATGGTAAATAATATTCCTTCACATACTACAAAATATATAGCTGTGGGAAAAATGTGGTAAATAGAATCTGGACTCTGAGTTCTTCCTCCATGCTGTAACATTACATATCCATTTGGAGACAGGATTCTTCAGTAGAACCCACAAAAGAAAAGTTGGGAGGATGAGGGGAAGGTTGAGAAATTGAGGTAAACATGGCTTTGGACTTTGAATATTATCAATTGGAAGCCTCTAAATTTTTGTCTATGTGAAAAGAAAAATCTTGACAATAAATGGAGGTCAAACATGCACCTAACACACCTGGACATCTGACTGTGTTTTGTTTGGCAATGTGTACACTCAACTTGAATTTCAGTCAAATAGTTATGGATTATAACTCAGCCTAGTAGCCACAATATAACTGGTGAAATCTGAAGATACATGGAGGCAGAAATCCAGAAGATAAGCCCCTCTCAAGAGTATTATCCATGGATATGCCCAGAGGATATCAATCCCTCTTTCAAATTTCTCTGGAAGAAAGGCAGGTAGGTACAAAATCAAATGAATGATAGAAAATAGCACTGTGGATTATGTCCTTCAATTATGTTTACTAAGCATCAAAGCCCAGAGTTAGAGCTCTATGCTGAGTGCTTGAAGATATGAATAGGATTTTGATCTATCCTAAAGGGTTAAGTATTTAGCTAGGGAGTTGAGGAGAGTCTGCAATAAATTCTGTTACTTGCACATGAGATTTGTCTGGATCCTAACTCTTTCTTGCTCTGGGGAAATTTAAGGCATTTCATGAAAATGAAATCTAGCTAGAATGAGAATAGCTGGTTTAGATCTTAATCATTTCTGTAAATTTCTCAGATGTCTGAATTCACTTATTGTGCTTTATTTACAGGGAATAACCCAAATGATATGGTAGGCACTTCTAGGATTCGCTAGGAATTGTTTACCAACAAAATATAAACCACATAGTTTATTATCTAATTTATCATATGAAATTTCAATTAGGATACAAAGTTAGTTTGGTTTATATGTTGAATTATGTAGTAGCTGATCTGACTGTTTGAACAATTTTCTGTGGATACTGATCATAACCAAGTGACACATACATGTGTTGGACATAAGATATAAATAGATCCTTCACATTTCTTTTGCATCTGTAGACCCTACCTTAGTCAAATAGTAGATTGCAGCTAATGTCTTTTTTTCTTAATGTAGTAAAGCCATAATAAGTGAAATGAAAGGAAGGGTGAGTAACAGGTGGAAGAAAAGTTTGAAAAAGAAGAGAAACACATGTTCAAATTAAAACAATCAGAGTACATTTGCAAGTCTTAAATCATTTTCAGGAGATATACAAATCCACAAGTATAAAAAAATACACTTAAAAATAAAAGTTGAGAAAAAAATTCCTTTTGGCATACTTCTCTCAAGGTGAGAATTGATATCTCTAGAAAGGCTAGAAGCTGAGCAGGCACATGATTTATTTTCAGTGTTTATGAATGTTCTTATAAAGACATTGGCTCATGAGGCAAATAGCAGTGAAACCCTTTTATAATGGAGACATACTAAAAAATGAGACAATTCTGTATTTCTGCTTTTTATTCATTAGGAGAGTTAATTTTAAGCAACATACATTTTCTCTGAAACAACTGTTTTTAAAGATCAACTTCATATGTCATACTGGTTAGCATCTCTAAAAGAAGTTTTCAAAGTATCACTGTCAATTGCTTGACAGGATCCTCATGTCTTAGTTTTATCTTCATTATCACAACTGGGCCAAACATGGTTATCCAGGCCCTCGGAATACTTTCATTGGCTTGCTTCAGTTTCTAATTTGAATCTTTGGTGTGACTGTCTATAATTCATCAATTTTAACATTCACTCATTCATTCAGTAAACATTCATGGAATGTTTCATTTCAGGAAATGTCCTAAGTTTGGGGGATACTGGGGTAAAGATATAATTGGCATCCTAACAAGATCATAGCATAGTGGAAGCAGAGTCATATACTGAACAACTATGATCAAAATCAGACCCTTTTTTATAGATATCTCTTTACTTATTTCTCCTGAGAAAATAATAAAGATGCTCAGAGAATTTGGCCTATTTCATATAGCTGGAAAGAAGTAATGAAATTCAAATAACCTGAGTTGCTGACTCAAAAAGTCATACATTTCTCCCACAAGATGATGATTCTGGAAACTGGTGGGGCAGTTTCTGCCCTCAATGCTTTAGTGAATGCACACATGCCCACCACGTCCATGGGTGAGAGGTTAAGTGGATTTGTTCATGTTTTTCACCTTCAAATTCTCACAACCATCACTTTCATAATTGCATGTGGTCTACATCATGTGATGTATGTAGTAGACGAGGCTTAGGGAACAGCTGTGTGGACAACTATTTGGATTGCATGTTGGAATACAACTTCAGAGAATAATATCATTTAAGTGACTATTGTCAATATATGTGAGATTGGTCCCATCACTATAATTGTATGAGGCATTCCTCTCATAGTTTGGCAAGAAAACTTAGGGAAAACATCCAGTCAATGCAGTTCTTCAACTAAGACTAAGAGTAGAATAAAAACACAAGGCAGAAAAAGAAGAAAAAAAATTAATTCTCACTTTTATATGACCTCTGCAAAGAAAAAGAACATTAAAATGTCACAAATATTATTGCTCAATGCCATTCACATGTCACCTGAGTTAACTAAAAACCTAAAAACCTTTCAGAAATGTGACAACATTCCTGGATATTTGTCATAAACAAATGTTCAGGCTACTGAAAAGTATAAAATTACAAATAGATTGGATTTGGTGGATTCACAGATGTGTATGGTAAGGCACAAACATGTAAGACTATGTGACTATTTATATTACATTCACAATATCCCTTGAAAAAGTTAACAAAATGTGAATTCACAGGACCTTGATATTTGGCAATAGGAAATGTTGATAAAATTTATTTAGCAATACAGAGGAGTGTCAAATAATGGCCCAGGTACATAATACAATTAGAGATACTGAACTTCCTTTTGCGTATACAACAGCTTGTGGCAAAGCTCTGGATAAACCATGAACATAACAGTGGAGCTGCATTGTACTTCACAGAACATCATCAGGCAGAAAAAGACAAATAGGAGAGGTTCTGATTAAATATTTGCGCAGAAAATACCCTTTGATAATATACTGCCAATTTCCTACCTTGGGCAAATAGCATCCCCTTCTCCCAAGGTAAGTAGGTCTCTGCTATATTAGATTTTATTTACAAAAAGGGACTCTGGACACAAAACACATAGCAGTTATATGGAGGAGATGGTTCAGCTTGTCTCAAAACATTGTCAGTGTGACCTTTGGCAAGGACCCAGCAGAAAATCATTCTCTCTAAAGGAAACCAACACCTCTTTCCCTATAATCCTGCTAGCACGATATGGTGTTAATGAAGCAAGCCTTGTTTCCAGTGGCCACAGCACAAATTGCCTCATTTGGCTTAGTCACTAGAAGGACAAATGCCAGGCGCGGATGTGCACACATGAACATATGCAAGGTTTCCATGGAAATTATACTTGTTCTGCCTGAAAGGCCTTGGGTGATGCACTCAGCCCTGCAGGGGTATGCTGTATCTTTCTGGAGGTCAACCCAGTGGAAAGTAAAGCCTTAGAGACATATCATGTGTTCATCTGAAGGGTGACTAAAAGGAATTGGGTTAGCAACCTCACTTTCAGTATTCACTGTTTTCTGGATACCAACTCCAAAAACAACAACCCAATAATCCTTTTATTTACAAGTCCAAATATAAAGATGACAAGATTTTCCAAGCATAGCAGGGAACACTTCCAGTAGTTTCAAGGACAATGTATAAAGAGAAAAATGTTCTAGGTAATTTGTGCCAAAAAACATGCTTTCTAGCCCATCTTACAGCTAACCTTATCTAGCTGACTTCCTCTTTTACCTCATATGTTTTACCTTTTCCATCCTTGTTACCTGTCTCCCTTATTAACCACTTGTCTTTATTTCAGGGACTCTCTTAGAAAGTAATTTGGCTAATCAAAACTACTACAATTTGGTAAGGTGATTTAGCATACAAAAGCCAAGGTTATCAGCAAATGGTTAGAAAGCTAGGGTTGACTAAATCTCAACTGTATCGGTACAAATATAGGTAGCGAAAATACTTACACGAGCTGGTTTGGCCTTTCAAACATAGCTCAGTTATCTAATACCTGACTGAAAAAAATAATTATTTAATACTAATACATGAACCACCATGTTATTATTTTAAAGATAAGGCTTCAGAGCTGGAATGAGAGATACTTAATACTTGGATTTTTTCTATATGTCACTGAGCATGTTGGAAATATAATTTAAAAAGGAGCATCTTTTTGATGACAATGATGAAACGAAAGTAATTTATTCTTATTTTTATATTTTATTCTCACTGTCCTGTTTTGTAAGTGTTTTGTTACTGTAAGTTCTTTTAAATAAAATATAGAAAGTATAGTTTTTATGTGTAGTCACAGGTTCTTAAATATAAATGAAAAATACTTATCTACCTGGAAATTATAACTAAATATTTAAGTGCAGATTATTCTGTGTAGATACCTTCCTTCCCACTCCTCTCCTCTTTTCTCTTTCCTTTTGAAATACTTCCATTTCTTTCACCCAGTCTTGCTCTAATGAGCACATATTGTTCTTTAGCCACTCAGGCTTCATTTGCTCTACTTAAGGATCCATTTAAGGACACTCACTTTCATCTCTCTGCCTTTGTAGGTTGGCTGGGACCCAGTCACTGACTGCAAGGTTAGTACCTGGGGCTAAGCCAAGCAGTGTATCTGTTATTGGGGCAGAGACAGATATGTAACTCAATCAAAGGCAATAAAATGGAATGAGGTGGTTTGAGATTTTTATAGACTTTTGTGAAAGAGAGGTTTGGTCTTTCTAAGAGATTTAAAGCCCAGAGGATACAAGGTCTGGAACTGCTATGGCTAACTTCTGACCATGAGAAGAAAGCTTAACTGGGAATAAAGTCAACAGGGAAGCAAATAAAGCAAGGCGTAGAAGAAGTGGTCAATTAATAATTGCAGCTAGCCCTCCCACTATGTTTCTTGGTTATGTGAATCAATAAACTCCTTCATTGTTTAAGCCAGTTTAAGTCAGGTGATCTGGTCTTAGAACCAAAAATGTTCTGAATGATAAACTCAGCTTATAAATAATGCCAAACAGGTAGACTGACACTAAGTCCTATACCAAGAGACCGCAAATTTTCAAATCCAAGAACTAATTTGAACAACTACTTTTCATTAATTGAGAACCAGTGCTCAATGTAGCTAAATAGCAAGTTACTGACAGACCTAACCAATGAAGAAAACAATCCAAATGCCTGCAAATTGATGTCCCTTAGGGCTTCAGAAGACAAGTCCCTTTAACCTGGTAGCACATAATCATTTCAAACACATAGCAGCTGAGATAAGCCTCAGCCAGCACCACCTGGCAGTAAGGAAGGGGTGAAAATATGTGAAAGGCCAGGCTGCCTCACCTTGCTGCTGCAAACTTGATGGATTATCTGTAACAAGACATAGTCATTCATATTTCTTTTGTGAAATAGGGACTGTAAGAACTTGAATAAAATGAAGAGTACAGAATATAGTACAGAATATGTTTCTCATGAACTTCTAATGACTAAAAAGTCCTCAAATTTTTAAAAGAAAAAATCCTTAGGCAATATTCTCTCTCATTTTGTTTTTCTACATGTTCCTTTTTCTTCCTCTGTACCTTTCCCCCTTAGTTCTCTCCCTTACATCTCATAATAGTTTAGTACCTTTATTTCTCTATAAATGAAATAACAACAAAAATTTAATCAATTAGTTATTAATGACGGTACAATTTAGTGAATTTTTGTAGTTTATTTTAGCCTCAGAATATGTGTGTGTGTGTGTGTGTGTGTGTGTGTGTGTGTGTGTGTGTATCTCCCCAAATGCACTTTCTTGAATTATCCTGTAATCTTTACCTAAGGGAACCCGCAACTCATCCCATAAATCTATTTCTATTCTTTTATGATATCTCCTCTATCACTTCTGTTAGTATAAATATAGTATAGGTAAAGGTTGGACAAAATAGAATGAGATCCTGAACCTAATCATTCGTCAGATAACTAAAACAAAGTTTCCTGACAGCCAAACTTCTTCTCTGGGTTTGAATGAAACCCAGACATTTTCCTAACAGGAATCCTCAGAATGGAGGTTTCAAAGATAAGCCCTTGCCTTCCTGTCCAATCAGCTTCAGGGGGTGCAGAAAAACACTCAGTGGATTAAAATTCTGACTCAATTCACAATTTATGAGAATTTGAGCAGCTGGCTTAAATTGTAATACCTACTTACTTACTTAAACAAACATTTAGCATGTGGATGAGCTTTATTCTAAGGTTTGATAATACAATTTGATTTAAATAGTCAAAATCCCATTTTAATGGAGTTCATATTTCACTTTACAGCATTTTTGAATGAACTAAATGGTGTAATTTTAATAATCCAGAGTATAGAGCCTACCACACAGTAAAATTCAATACATAGTATACAAAGTGAGTGCTCTTTCTCAATTAGGATATTTATACTTTTTTTCTGTTAAAAATTCCTCCAGTGTCTTTAAGGTTTTTGAAAAATGTAGGGAGGAGGCATTAGGCTATGGAACAAGCCAAAAAATGACTTGAATAATTCAGAATATTCCCTTGAATTAAATACTGAGGCTGATTTAGGCTTGGTTTGGTTTAGTCCAAATAGATTGAGAGGGGACAATATTGCTTTTAAAAAAGGCAAACACTTTCTAGAATAAATTATTTTCAAGCCATTCTTGATTCTTTTTTTTTAAAAATCATGAAATCCTACTGAAAAATATAGTTTATTTGTTTCCCTTCCATTCATCTCCACTGCTACTACTCTCATAATCCTAGTATAAACTACCACCAATTCTGTTTTTCCATCAGCCAGAATTGCCTTTAGAGAAGAAAAAAAAAAGCAGACCATCCTCACAAGCTCTAAAGATCATCAGTTGCCTTTTTAGTGCACTTATCATAAGATCCCAACTCACATCATGATCTACAAAGCCTTTACATGATCTTGCCTCTAACTTTTGACCTTATACTCTGCTAATCCATTCCTTGTTCACCATACTCCAAACACCCTGGCCTTCCTTATCAGGATTGATTCTGCCCCAGAGCCTTTGACTTGTAGTTCCCTTTGCTTAAAATGTGTTTACCCTCCCTTCCTGTATTTGTATTGCTTACTCTTTCCTAGTTTAAATGGAATTGTTTTAGAGGGGCCTGTGCTTACCAATAACCTCTTCTATCTTCTCTCCATTCTCTTTCAAATCATCCTGTTTTACTTACTTTATAAAGTACAAGTTCATCTTCCCCATCTAAATTATAAGATCCATGAACAGAGAAAACACTCAATATACATTACCAACATGCATTTTCCATTTGATCTTCACAACAGCTTTGGGAGGCATTTCTGTATTCATAACCATTTACAGCTTAGGAACTAAACCTAGGGACAAGTATATTACGTAAAAATTCACAGCTCATAAGTGGCAGAGCTAGAATTCAAATCTGTTTGACATTAAAATTGCTCTAAATCTTACAAACATTATTATCAACTCTATTCATACCAGTCTTAGATGCCCAACTGGAAATGAGAACCTGTCAAAACTAATTATGTTAAGAGAACATTTACTGAGTGCTTACTATGCGCAGGGCATTATCTATGTTAATTCTTACAACAATCCTAAGATGTAGGTCCCCTGTTTCTCAGTTGAAAAAATTATATTCAAATAGGTCAAATAAAATTTGAACCCAATCTTGTCTGACTCCTGGGACTAAACTGTTAACTGCTATGGGATAGCATTTCTCTGACCCAGTGAAAAACAATATGACTTGCCCAGTAGCAGATGATAGGAACCACTTGTCTAGGCCTGTGCTACAAGCTGGGTGGAGCCCTACTGCATGACCAGCACATTCATCTTAGTCAAATGACAGATGCATTGTATCTCTAACAGTGGAAACCAGGAATCGCACTGCACACTGCTGGCTGCCCACCAACCCTCTGCCAAGTAGTGGAAAAACAACCAGAAGCTTAAACTTTCATTATTACATTAGTGGTGCCTCCTATATTTATTTTATAAGCAATAGGCTGTGCTCATCCATTGTTTTAATTAGGAAGTTTCAAATAAGATTGAGGATAATGCATCCCATAATTTCTCACCCTCCCCTGTTCTAGAAGGCTCAGGCCGAGCTGATTCCAGGGTAGAATTTGTACTCTCTTGATTGATGAGGCTAATAAAGTGCCTTTATTGTGATATAAATAGCCTTAAAAATGTCTTAGAGAGTCAATATCCATGGTTGATGGCCTCACAGAGGCCAAGTCCTTGTCTTAAGCAGCACTAAAGCTTAATGAGTTATGTTTTTGAAGAAGTTTGTCATTGAATTTGAATACTGATTTGTGAGGCTACAGGGTGAAAAGACCAATGTAAGTGACACAGATGGAGCAAATTATTAAAAAACAAAACTGACCATTTGGTTCACACACCTAAAATATCAATAATTTTAACACTCTGCTGAATCATTCAGATTTGGCAAAGGATTAAAGCACAGGTAGACCAAATCACACAAATATTCACTCAACAGATGAATGACTATCACTCTATCCATACTTTGGTTGTGAAAGAGTACAACAGACACTTTCTAGAAATTAAGAATGTGTTTTCAAACCCCACCTCTGAGTCACACATGCACATGCACACCCATTCACACACACTCACAGAGGTCAATCCAGGTATAATAGAACAAAATGTTATAACTCTAATGACTTCAATTACCTGGGTTTAAACAGTGATTGTTGAAAGAAAGGGTAAATGCTATTAATTCATGTCTTTGTGTATTGGGACTATCATAAGCCAAAAGTTACTGCCCTTTATAAACACAACTAATGCAGAGTTTTGTTGCCTTTAACCTCTGCTCTTAGATTCTCAAAAGTTGCTTTAATCATCTTACTTTGCTTTTCTCTTTTCCTGCCAATTTTCCCATTCTTGATAGTATCATCTCTCTAGTGCACTTGTCCACTTTTTATTATTCTCTCGATCTTGTGTTCTTGTGTCTTGTGTTCTGTGCATATGTGTGTGCCTCCACACTTACAGAAACAGGATCGGAGGATGATATCTACATAAAGTAAGGTTGTTATAATGTCAAAACCACTCACTCAGTCAACACATCATCAAACAATGTATTTATCTGGCCCATTATATCAGTTTCCTAGGGCTGCTACAACAAATTACAGTCATTCTTTGCAGGTTTAGTTCCAGACCACTGTGATAAAGTATCACAATAAAGTGAGTGATAACTTTTATGCTGGGAAAGTCTTGCCTTATTTTTTTTTTTTTTTTAAAAAACACAGTATTTGTGAAGCACAATGAAGTGAATTGCAATAAAATGAGGTATGCATATAAAACAAATTTGGTGACATAAAACAATAGAAATTATTCTTTTCATAGTTCTGAAAGCCAGAAGTCCAAAATCAAGATGTTAGCATGGCCCCAAAGGCTTTAGGAGAATCCTTTCTTGCCTCTTCAAACTTCTGGTGACTGCTGGCAATCCTTGGTATTCTTTGGTTTTGCAGACATATCACTCTAATTTTTGCTTCCTTCTTCACATGACCTTCTTTCCTTTGGCTCTCCGTCTTCTCTTTCTCTGTTTTGTTGTGTTTTGTTTTGGTTTGGTTTTATAGAGGTACTCTTCATTGGATTCAGGGCCTACTCTAATCCAAGATAATCTTATTTGGAGATCCTTATCTTAAATCTAACAACAAATGTCCTTATTTCAAATAAGGTTACATTTTGAGGATTTGGGTCGATATATATTTTACAGGGGTCATAATCAACTTACTATTACCATTTATAGCCATTCAAATAAATAAATTAAAATATTCTGGGTATTTTTTATTAACAAGTAATGTACATTTTATTTGGAAATGATATATTTCTAAGATTAATCACAAGTCTAAAAATTCAGCTCGTGACATAAAAACCAAGAAACTATATATACTAGTTACTTTTCTCTTTACAATAAGGTTACATGTAACCTATATACCCTTTAAGAATAGTTATTTTTCATGCTTAAATTGATTTTTTAATAGCTGTCCTAGCTAATCAATTTATTTTGGAATTACTGGCTGATTTTCAGAAGAGTTTGAAACACTACAGAAACATCTTGAATATTTGTAAAGTATTCTACATTCTAGAGAAGAGATTATTATGCTTTATGTTAGAAAAGATCAGACTCATATTAATCTAGATAATAGGGTCCTTATCAAAGGGTAATGAATACACACAAAGGGGGTTGTGTTTGTGCCTCTAGGCAATGAATATAAACACAACCTCTCTACCCTTTTCAATGAAAAGTTCCATTAGAATCAACATAAAACCAAGAAATGCATTCATAGGGCAAGAGCTTAGAAAAACAAAGCTTGGTCACCCTAATAAAAAAAAGAGAAATGTAGAGAAGCAGTTCCTTCACAAAAGGAAAACCCAGGGATCATATTAAAATGCAAATTCTAGTGTGGTAGGTCAGTAGTAGGTGTTGAGATTTTGTATTTCTAACAAGCTCTCAGGTAATGACAAAGGACCACATTTTGAGAGCCAAGGTTGTAGAGTATCAAGCTATTCCAGCAGAGCTGGCAAAAATTATGTCACATAGGCCAACAATCACAGGCTTTAGTTGTTTGGAAGACATTCATTGGGCTCCTGTTCTGTACCGGTCATTATTTACAAAGATAAATAAAATATAATTCATATCTTCAGGAGTTTCTCTTTCAGCCAATTATGGATTTTTATTTCAGGTATAACATTTGGCATCTACCTTCTATTGTTTCAAATAATATTAGGAAATAATAGAAATTAAATATTTTATAAATAACTTTATAAAAAGTTAATCTACATTTAGGAATTTTCTAAAAATGGATACATAAATTGGTCTCTATTTTAGAAGATACAACCTCTCAGCAGTGAGGGCAGTGCCTTTCCTTCCTAAGAACTGTTATCAGAGATAGAGCATGACAATACAACTCTTGCTCAGATTTTGGGAGCAATAATCAGAACAGTGCATTGGGTTCCAGGCTGGAAGCAGATGCAGTAATGAGTAGGGATGCTTCATGAACAGATAATAAAATATTCACAGAAAAAAAATATTTAATTTATAGAAAACTCGATGGGTCCTTGGTTTTGATTTTTAATATTATGCCTCACTAAAGGGATGTGCTAGAGACTAATGGTCCTGGACAGTGAAGTCTAAACTTCTGGATTTCCTCTTTTTTCATATTGGCTTGGTTAGTTAAGTTTGGGGAGTTTATGGGGCTGTAGCAACCAGGGTAATTTCTTTATGATTGTTGTTGAGTCTGTTTTCACGAGACTCCACTAGAGACACTAGTCTATCATGACAGTGGTCTAGATGTTGGCACTGTCAAATGATAATATATATTGAGCATTATGCATATATAAATCTATATGTAAATATACATGTGTATATTATGCATGCATATATGTATATATCTGTATATATGCATATATGTATAATATATGTACATACACATATACATATATATGTGCATATATATACATCATCAGGAGAGTCTTTAAAGTGCTGGGAAACTTGTGCTGTGAGGAATCTGCTCATATTCCTTCTGCTGCAGAAGGTAGCAGTGACTTCATGATCTTCTTTAGGCCTGAAGACACAAAGGAAGTTTCAGTATCATGACTTTCTTTCATCCAGAAAATTCTCACAAAAGAGTAACTATTATGCTGACACCATTGCAAACATCACCTGATATATCAGTGACCAAATTTAAAAGAATGACTGTTCACATTTAAACTTATTTTGATCAGAAGCATTCAAGACCACAAAATACTCAGTTCAGATATTAAACATGAATCTTCTCCAATTAGTGGACTGAGGGCTCTGAGGCCAACCTGGAATCCTTCATTATGGCATCAAAGAAGATGGCAAGTAGTTATTTTAACTGCCATAACCAAATCTCACAGCATGAGGTAAAAGACTAGTTCTGTCTTCAAAAAGTTTAACTATATCTCCTCACCACCAAAGCACATATAGTGGATGAAATGTTGGTTTTGCTGTCTTCACTGATGAAACAAATTAACTAGTAGTTAAATATATGCTGCAGGATTTTATGCATAGCTGCATTAAATCATTCATTATCAACCTATGGGTCATTATTTTCCTCCTTAAATTTAAAGGCCTATTCAGGCCAATGTATTACATCTTTTTTGAGACCTATTTTTAGATCTATAATGCTTCTTATGGTTCTTGCACTGGGGAAATGGGAATGATGTGATGAAACAACACTATTTCCTGTTTTCTTACCAGCCAGGTATTTTATGATTCATTTTGGTCTAGAGAGGGGAGTACTGTATCTGTACACAGGGTTATCTGTTGGGTTTTAGTATTTTGCCAGTGGTTCTTATAGAGTATATGCCCTACTTTCCACAAACCAGCAAAGGGGCACAATAGATGAGAGATGGTTTTATTGGTCCAAGTTGTTATCAAGATTTCTTCAAGTTTCTACAAGTTACAAATGCCTCTGACAAGACATACGGGAAGGGAGACACAAAGGATCCCTGAGCAACAGGTCGGACTTGTCAGAATGAGAAGTGGTGTTAGGTCTCAAATCTTAAAGTCTTATGGCATGATGGAAAAGGTTTGTGTAGCTCTCATCAGAACCATACATGATAAAGATGCACTGTTTAGTTTCTCAGAAGCTGATTCATTTCTCCTGTAGACATGTACATTAAAAAAAAAAAAAAACCAAACTTGAGGCAAAGCCAAGTGTAATAACTCTTATATGCCACAAGGTGACAGTGTTTCTAAAATTAATCTGAATCTAGAGCGCCCAGACCACTTTTTGTAAATGGGGCTACATTTTAACACAGGTGAATGAACAATCTCATGATTGTTTTTAAAAAGTAAGTCAAACTCCAACTGAATTTCTTTCCCTAATTACAAGTATTTAAATGTGATGAGGTCACACACCCAAGTGACAGTGGTGGTTAATCTTATGATGAATAAGCCAGAATGACTAGATCATCTTAGAAAAGAAACATGCCTAAGCACTTTAGAAAGGTAAGTAAGTTTCATCAATTCCTCTGAAGATCAGGATCTGATAAACTGAGTAAGGGGATGTAAAAAATAGAGTATCATTATATGATGGCAATAAAATAATGATATTGAGGCTTTAAATCAAAGATAATAATTGATTTATAGCAAAATAAACATTCATATAATTTTGTCCAAAAGAAATATCTACTCAAGTGCTTATATTGACTAATGCAGGTAAAATAGGTAAAATGAGTATTTGGGATTCATTTACTGAAATGGTTATAATATTAAGAAAGTGAAACTATAAAAGGGAAGTATGTAAACTAACCCAAATATAGTGGAAAATTTAGGTTAACAGAAAGGAGAGTAGGAGAAAAAGGAGAGGGGGAAGGAAAATCATCAGTGGTTTCCTCCATAGACTTGGCTTTGATAACTAAAAAATATTTATGTCAGCTGGAAATGGAAGAGCCATAAAAATAAAAACCAGTGGAACTAGCTCAAGCAATAAGCTACCCCTGTATCTAGGAGTATGTCATTGCCCAACCAGCTGGAGCTGATGACTTAAGTTCCATTCATTTCTACTAAAATGTTTCAAATATATTTTCTGCAAGTGACTTAAATTCTATTTATAATTTATTTGAAACTATCTATATTTAACATTAAAATTTATTTACAGTAAGTGTCAGAGCTGTGATACAAAACTAGACCCCCTGTTTATAAACAGGGTTCTCTCCATTACATACCGTTTAACTGTTTTCTGCTACTTCTATTGTGAGGCAGGTTTGAAAGAGTAAATAGAAGGGGATGGGGAGAAGTGTGAGAAGAAATAGAGGGAGGATGTTTCAGAAAGGTGAGCATTAGTGAAAAAAAAAAGATGCAATTATATTACAGCTAGAATAAGAAGTAGCATGCTCTCAGCCTTCTATTTGACCTTTCCTTCTTCCTGTCTTCCATTTCTATTACATCCTCCTATTCTCATTATTACTTCCCCAAAATTAAATCCCAAATTAAATCACAGTTCAAGGGAGGGAAAAAAAAATGACTCCTTAACACTGCTGAATGACTGGAGCAGTATAAGTATCATTTGGGAATTCTCTTGTCATATGTATGGGTCAGCCTCATCTACATTCCATAAAAAGGGACACGAAAGACCTAAGGAATCACCTTATGTTTTAAGTCAGGTACCCAGAAAACAGTCTCTGGGATTGAAATTTGCAAAAGTTCTGGAGATGCAGTGGCCTTTCAGAGTTGTAAAGCCTTCTGCAAGGGAAACTTAATTCTCCTTATCAACCAATAATTAAACTTGGGAGAGGGCATGACTGAGGCAAGCAGCTGTCTTTGGTTGATGGTAATTCCCAGAGAGAATCAGATGAGAGTCAGAAACCACCGATATTTGCAGCAGCTGGGGAGTGACTTCCTTTTCATGAAAAGGGAATCTGGAAATGCACTACAACATGCACTACTACAATCTAGCTTCCCTCAACAAGGCAAATCACTCCCACTGGGTTGGTTATGACTGAATGAATTCTTTGAGATTTAAAGACTCATAGCGTGGGCACTAATGATTGTAGAAATTTACTGCATTCGTTCCAGACATTTAAAAGTTGCTAATTTCAGAATGTGCTAGATTTATTTTACATTTGCCTAAGGCAAATCACAAGTTAGCACGTGATGAGTGACAATTTCCCAGGCATGTTCCATTTATGCAAACCTGGAAAGCAGACACAGTTCTTAAGTTCATAAAGTTAAACCTAAAAGTACATATTGTCCAAACTTTTATAGGATATCTTTGTCCCCACTGCCACATTCTCTCTATGTGACCATCCAGCTTGTCTGTGTGCCCCTCAAAAGTAAAGCGGCATGTCAATAGCAACAAGCCATTCTATGTTCCAAAAAATCTGACTTCTTAGTTTAAATATAAAGACAGACTATCTGCTTATCTATAATTTTCATATAGTGGTCTTAGATCCCTCTTTAGGCTGCTTAATACACACATTTAATTCTCTTTTTGCAAGTTATTCCTTCAGATTTAAAGACAGCTCATGACCCTTTATATAATATGACTGAAAATCTCCTCATATCTTTCTCATTCTCGATTAGAAATTATATGGTCCTCATCACCAAAGTAAATATAATGGTGAAAAAAATGGTAGGAAATTAATTTTTCTTTTCCTCTTGAATCATTTTTTGTCATTTACTTTTTTTCTAAAAATGTCCATTTTAAGTTTTCAAATGTGTTGGCGTAAAGTTACTCATTCCTCTTATTATTTTACAACTTCAAATATATTTTAATTATATCCCCTTTTATACCTATCACTGATTTTTCTGCCTTTTTTACTTAATCAATCATTGCATAGATTTTATTAGCCTTTTTAAAAGAATTAGCTTTTGAATATGTTCACCTTCTCTACTATTCTGTATTAATTCCAGTTTTTAGCCTTGTCCTTTACATAATTCCTTCCATTTTCTTTGTGTTAACTTAGTTTTGCCATTCCTACTTTTATAATTGAATACTTAGCTCATCAATTTTCAATCTTATTTTTTTTAATTATATTTATTAATAATATATGCCAAAATTTCCTTCTAAAATTAGTTTAGTTGCATCTTAGTGCATTTCATATAAAATGTTTTCACTGTCATCAAGTACTAAATATTCTGGATTTTCCATTATAAATTCTGCTCTGATACACTTTTATTTAGAAGTGTGTTTTTAGTTTCTCAGCATATCAGATTGAGAAATGGAGAAGTCATTATACTGTTATCAGAGCTACCTTTGAGATTTATTACATGGTCAGTTTTTAAAATGCTCATTCATGCTTGAAAAAAATAGATATTCTCCAATTGTTCTGTGCAGTGCTCTATAAATGCTCATATTTAAGCTCCTTAATTATGTTGTTCAAATTCTCTATATTATCTTTTTCTGTTTGTTTTCTTGGTCTTTTCATTTACAAGTTTAAGTGAGGGTATGTTAAATTTCTCACTATGTTTATATTTGTTTATGTTTTGAGTGATTTGGTCAACTTTGTCTGAATGTAATTTAAAACTTTTATTTGGCTACATATCAGCTCAGGTTTACAATATCCTGTTGATAAAAATCAATTACGTCAAATATCATTACTACATTATATTTCTTTTTTTTTTTTAATTTGCCTGGGGTTCTTATTTCATTGTTTGTTTTCAACCTTTCTATGTTCTAGATGTGTCTAAGGTTTTAAAAATTTATATATATATATACACATATATATATATAAATTTTTATATATATAGTATATATATAGTATATATAGTATATATATAGTATATATATATAGTATATATATAGTGCATATATAGTATATAGTATATATATAATATATATAGTATATATAGTATATATCTAGTATATATATCTAGTATATATATAGCATATAGTATATATATAGTATATATATAAAATAGATAAAGTATATATAGTATATATAAAATATAATAAATATAAAATTTTATATATATACTATATATATTTTATATAAAATATACTAAATATACTAAAATATACTATATATATTGTATATATATAAAATATATATATTTTATATATATATACTATATATACTAAATATACTATATATATTTTATATATATATACATACTCACATATACACATACAAATATACATACCTAATGAACTAATCATATATAATAATAGTATAGTTAGGTACAGAATAGTAGAAAATAATTATCTTCTTTTATCACATTTGAAGAAGATATTTCATTGCCTTCTGATGTGCTCTGTTACTGATGAGAAAGAAGTCTGCTTACCATTTCTTTTTAGGTATTCTGTCTCATTTTTTTGGTTCCTTTTAAGATCATTTTTCCCCCTTTGGTGTTCTTTAATTTACTTTCACTACAAGGGAGCTTTGAGCAAATTTATTTATTTTTATTCTGCTTGGAATTTTTGCTTTCTAAACCCTTAAGACTTTCTTGTCCTTCATCATTTTGAATATTTCTTCTTCCCCATTTTAAATATTCTCTTTTTCTGAAACTCTTATTAGACCTATTTTGGAATTCTCATGCAATGTTATTCTAAGTTCTTAAGAGAACCAGAACCAAGAATTTATATCAGACATGACCTGGGGCAAGAACTGAATAAGCTTGGTAAGAAAGAGCAAAGTCCAAGAATTTTCTTGGAATAGAAGTAAAGGATAGGTAGGCCTGAGGTCAGGTCTAGAGAAGTCAGATAAAATAAAAAGAAAAGAGAAAAGATTGAACAGAAATATAAGTAAATTCGTATTCCTTGGTTCCCCAATTAAATACTGGTTTTATTATGACTAGAGTCTTCTAGATGTCTCACTTAAAAAGGAAATTAGAGTGTGTGGAGTAGGAAGCTAAAGGGAGTTCTCTAGACTAATGAAGAAATGAGGAAAGGTGGGAGATCTGCTCCTTTTCAGTAGAATTGATGAAGTTCCTAGTATTTGGTCTCCACAGGCAAGTTGTGGGACATGCCAGGTACTGTGTCCACTCTGAAGTTCAGTAACAAAGACAGATTTCCCTGCTTCTCTCCATCACCACCCCAGCTTTAAGTACCTTAAGACTAGAGATTGAATTCATACACAGAAGAGGCAAAAATAAATATTTTTATATATATAAAAAAGTGTTTAAAGAGGGAAAGGATAGCTGCCTTCCTTTTTTAAAGTTATAGTAAATTTTACATACTTCCTAATTACACCAGTTTTCCTCATGTCTCTAGGCTTCTGAATATATTGTTACCTTTGCTTAGAATACCTGATTCTTGTTACTTTTGCTGGGTCAACTCTTCCACATCCTTAAAAACTCAGCTGGCATTACCATCCTCAGGAAATCCCTTCTTATTATGTCTTCTCCACCTCAACTCAGGCTCAGATAAATTAATGCTCTTCTTTGTAACTCAATAGCACCCCTCTGCATGCTATTCTAACATTAGTAAATTCCACTACTACTTTTCTGTTTTTCTCATTAAATTGTAAAATCTCTGATGCCAATGACTTTGAATCTCGGCTCAGTATCCTCAGGGCCTACCTCTGCTCATTGGAAGGAAGAGTTTTGAAATAATAAGGTTTAAAGTGGGTTATGACAAGCAGGAGCTCTATAAACAGCAGTAAAGAATGGAAAATAGGCTGCACTTATATTCCCTACCTCATCTGAGACTTTGTGGAATGACTCATCCAAACCCTAAAGTTAATCCAGTAGGACACTACCTGGAAATATGTTATTAGCCAAAAATAGTTAACATGTGCTATAATTTGGAAAATTGCATTTCTTTAAGTATATTTTGTAATTTAGGTTTTTACTTATTCAGCAGGTTCTCTTCTTTCCATATTTAATAGCTTTTATTGTACCGTTACATCCTCATATTTTTTTCTTTATATTTTAAAATTTACTTCCAACATTTTTGGGTCAAATTAAAACTACTTGTTCTCTTAGTGAATTTTGCAGCTCTTTAGGTATAGACAGCTATATGTCTCTTTTCATTGCATCCTTAATTATCCTGTCTTTAACTATGCACCATTTATTATCAAACCCCTTTTCTTTGCCCTTAGCCCCATGCAGTCTCTGACCCTTTTTCTCTATCTATAGCTTTTTTTATGACCAGTCTTTTTATTGATGATAGAAATATCATTTTACTTCTCATCCTGCCACCATGTAGTGTTTAAATTATTTCACCCAAAGCCTTTTGAAGAAAAAAAAAATTCCTATTTTTGAGACATTTAAAAGGTTTTTAAACCAAATATCTAAGTATATTTAAATCAGCAGTTACAGACATTAGACTCAATTATCAAACAATTGCTAGAGTCCATTATGGGGAAGAAAAATTAGCTATTTTATAAATTAGAGGTCTATTTTTATATTGGGAATTTAAAAAATAATTTGTTGACTTAAACTCTAGGCCTTGATTTCTTGTGTTATTTTAATTGAAAGTGTTGAGTAAACTCAAGTCCCAGCAGTGAAAAACAAGTGTGTGAAATTCTAACATACTCATGAGGTCAAAAGAATGTAATTTGCTAATTAAAGCACACTAAGTGGTTTTAATAAAGTCCATATACTTTTGAATCAGCTTTGTGAATTCACTTCAATGTTCAGTCATCTAATAATTGAATATATGAATTTCAATCAAACTAATGAATGTAGTTATTTCTTTTTCATACATACCCTGAGCAGTATTCTGTTCTATAGTTAGATATTTACTGTTTTAACTATATATATATATTGGTGAGGTTGTGGAAAAACAAGGGGTTTTCATATATATCTCAGCTGCTGAAATCAGTATGTGTATAAGAAATGCTTCCAATTACTCAGAGAGCCTCCCATTTTAAAAATGATATTTATTCAAGAGCTCCATCAAAAAAGAAGTGCATCACCATCACAACAAAGTCTCCTTCCCTGAGATCTTGCTGAGTAACAGTACATATTCAGATAAATGAACCACTGAATGCTGTGTGCAATAGCTACAACTGGCTCCTCTCAGATAATAATGGGCTGCCCAGCCCCCATAGATGTGAAAATAGGCAATGGCTGAGTTGAATTTTTATAGATCTGAAGTCTGCTGAATACCCATTGAAAGAGAGCAAAATGTACATTAGACCTCTCTGACAAATGCCCAAGGTTCAATCCCTCAAACAGTTTTGCAGACTAACAAAAACAGGAATGAAAGGGATTATCTCCATCCTCAAATTTTCAACATGGTCAAAGGGACTGTAAAATCCTTCTGGTGAGCAAACCAGGTTTAATGGTTGGGAACAAATGCTTCTTTAGTCACAGGCCAAGCCTTTTGGATTTGTTGTAATTTCCTGTTAGGGACAGCAAAGGCAGTGCACAGCCTTCACTCCTGCCCTACCCTGCTTTCCAGCCCCTTTGCCATGTTGTTTTCTCTTACTCTTTTCTTTCCCTTTCTTCCAGCGCAAATCTAACTAGACTGCAGGGTCTCCTGGAGTCTGCACTTTGCAGGCATCAAGGCTATATTGTGATCCATTCACCACAATCCTGCACATAAACTCACTCTCCAGAGAAGTAACTATGTACTTGAACTGCTAACTGTAAACATAATTGGTGACTGGTGGAAGGTAGAACAGAGCACTAACAACAACTCATTAGGGGCTGAATAGATGATCTTATGCAATCAGTCTCTCTATGGCTGTGCTTCAGCATAGCAGTGGGCCTCCTATTATTACTTGTCTTTTCACAGCCTATGTCATTTTCTCTATTGACTTCTGTGATTGCAGATATCGGAGAGTAGGTGCCATTGTCCAAAACCAGTTGTTCGCTATGCACACTACTATATGCAAACTACCAATGTTCTTTTGAAACATGCCAGGGACTATTTAATATCAGTTACTCATTTATTATGAGTCTGGAATAGACCTTTCTCTGTTACCATTCACATGTTAAATTACTCTGACAGATGGATTTTAAAAGGCAAGTAAATATAGTGTCTGAGATTATATGGAACGAAGATGTTAGCTGGCTTATCATTATCTCTTGGTGTCATTAGCTCACTAGGACTTAAATATCCATGCATTTCCCACATGGCTAGAAACTGCCTTGAACTTATTGACCCAAACAACTCCTTTTATTTGGAATTGAGTGTGACTATAAAGGTAATATGACCCAAGTCCTTTACATTATAGTAACATAAGGTTTTGGCTTCAAAATACAGAACAAGGTAAATCTCTTGCATTGCTCCTCACTCTACTAACTTGAGCTCTTCCTAATAATCATAATCCAGAGAAGGTGAGCAGGAACCACCTGTGGGTATTACCTAAGCATAAATCCAGGTCTGCAAAATGATTCCTTTTTCCATTTACAAGGACATTGGCTAAATGGTTGATTTGAATAAGTAAACTGAATATGCAAAAGAACTTAAGAAAGTTGAAAATAGTTTGGATGCTGAAGAGGCCATACGCATTTCCCAATAACGATTCTGGTGATTAAAGAAACAGAATAAGATCAACCCAGAACCATCAAATTAACACATTTCACTGAATGGACTTTAATCCATTTTCCCAACTTCAGTATAACAGTGTGTATAAAATTATTATTGCTATTATTCTTCTTCTTATTTTTTTTTTCTGTAGAACAATGAAGGTACATAAAACCAGTAGTAGATTTAATTCAGAAATAATAAAGACTTTTATAAGTGGTTTCCAATTCATAGAAAACTATGGCTGAACTCTCGTATTATTAAGAGGAGAATTGGCATTGAGTCAATTAGATTGTCTATCACAGCTTTTGCTTAGGGCTAAGAACTGGTTCCAGAGGCAAAGAGGCCCTGACTTAGAAACTTGCTCTTAATTAAAACCTAGTCTAAATTATCACATATATGGTAGTCAGCCATTACTCATTCATTACCTTGGCTAACAAGTTCTAGTAGATTTGCTTTGTAAATAAGAAAAAGGATAACCAAGATAAATTTTATATAAAATTGTCAAATATTTGTTCTTAGAGCATCAAAACTAACTAACAGCATATAAAGCATTCTAAATCTGTGTTCACTTATTCAAAAAAAAATTGACAAATCTCCCAAATTAGCTCATTTTTCATGGTATAATTTATAATGATAACCTATAACATAAGCAACCTAATGGTTTTCCTGGGCCTATGTACCTTACAGTGTGATTGTAAGGATTAACAGTTATTGCAAGTAAATATGAACTTGCTGTCCTATTATATGTTTTCAGACAATAAAGCAGTACACCAAGAGAAATGTGATTCAGAACAATGACAGTGAGGGACACTGCCATGATAATTATCAGTCACAAACATATATTGGTCTACTTTGAGGAACTGTAGTACCAAAGACTCAATTATATTCGTTATACCACTTGGTACATTATGTACCCTGACTAATTTAGAAAGGCATTTTTAATAACAAAGCTTGGAACACAAAAGTATTCTCATAAACTTTAATTTATTCTAAGCAACCTATCCACTGACTAAATCAGTTGCTCAAGGTTTAATATGCATCTGGTAAAATCCATTCTCCACAATTAGTTAAAATGATCTTTGAAAAACAAATGGAACCTTCTCACCCAATAACTAAAATTTTTACAACTTCCCATTGGTATTAGATTAATACCAATTCATACAGGGCTCTCTCCCATTCATACTGGGCTCTTTTCAGCTCCTAAAACATACCTTACTCCCTTCTTCATGGCCTTGACACATATTCTTCCTCCATCTCTACTGATTTTGCTTAGTCAGCTTAACAACATCCTCTAAGAGGCCTCCATAGTAGGATAAATGAACCCTTGGAGGAATGTAAGACTGTCCTTCAGGGACTGGGATGAAAAAAAAAGAACCTTTATTTCAATTTAGTTTTACCTAAACTTAAAGGTAAATTATGCTTTGAAAATATAGAGATATCCATTGGCAGGAACATATACACTTTACTGACACATAATAAATGCATATTTAGAGTAATAGTATGAAAATGTTTGCATGCCACTGCTTCAGATCTTAGCTCCACTGTCACCTCATCATGAATGCTTTCCTTTATCAATCAGATCAAGACAAAAACAACCCCTTGTAGACTAATTGTGCAATACACTTCTGTGAAGTGTTATGGTGGTTATTATTTTACATTTATTTTTGAGACTATTTGATTAACTTCTGTTCTTATTCACTGGATTCTTTCACAAGGAAAGACATGGAGGTTTATTTTTGATCATCTTTTTTTTCATAATGTCTAGCAAGTTGTCTGACTTTAGCATTTGATAAATATTTGATGAACATAGAGATGTGTGTGTATATAAAGCATATAAATGTATACATATTTGAAACATATAGTATACATTTGATACATTTGAAACATATATGTATATATAAGTATATTTAAAACATATATGTATGTGTGGATACATATATAATTAGCCAAAATCAAAGCTGTTTAAAAAGAGAGCCAAAATGTTTTCCTCCTCTATCCATGACTAATAAACTCTTTCTCCATTTTTATGGTTTTTTTTCTGCTAATCTAAGTGGACTATATTTGTGTCATACATTTATTTGCTACATAGTTGTCAGGACATAGCTCAAATATCAGCTGGGTCCATGATGCTCACAGTAATTGCAAAACTGTTTGCTGTAAAACAGATTAAGAGGCCCCACTCAGCAAACACCAAGCCAAGTTCTTCCCTGGCTGCTTCAGGAACATGTGGCAGGGCTCTGTAATGTGATGGATAACATATGAAGTGCAGAGGGTTGACCATATGTTGCTGCAATTTTCCTATACAGGATGTGCTCTTTGGACTTAATAATGGTGATTTAAGACACTGGTGAAAATTCCAGGTCTCTTTAGGTCTCATTCAGAGTTTCCAGGCAGGGGGTGGCAAACCTATAATCCCACACTGCAGGAAAGAAAATGAAAGAAGGGAAAAGAGACTTCTAGGACTAATTCGTATTAGAACCTATCAGATCAATTTGAATCTGTCCCAGAATGGAAAAGATATTGCTGCTGAAATCCTAAAAACTTGAGTAAAAGGATGTATGAGGTCACTAAGACCCTTCTAATTTAGGTTGAGTTTGGAGAAAAAAAATGTTGGTTATCTTTATCTGAAAACTTATTAATATATTTTAATATCTATATCTATATACCTATATCTATCCATATCTATATCTACATCTACATATCTATTATCTATATCTGTATCTATGCTAGCTATGTGTACACATACACACACCCACACATGACAGTGGTGAGATTAGAGAAACACATGTTTGAGGTTTGGGAGGGGTGACAAGATGAATAGCAAGTGCACTTAAAAAGGTGAACAGACAATGTAATATATATATGCCTTACTGATAAATATACATCTGAAACTTACTGGATTTCATTAACCAATATCACCATAATAAAGCAAACAAACAAACAAACAAATAAATAATTTTTTTAAAATGCCAGGATTTTGGTGGGCAAGAAGTATGATGTTATAGAGATATGGCTATTAAATATTATAAAAGTCAGGTTTTATTAATTAAAAAATAGTTAGGAGTGCTACATTTTAAAAAGATGCAAGCGAACTAGAAATCTTTTGGCAGACAGAGACCACGATAATGAGATGACACTATGTCATTCCTAAAATAGAACAATTATTAAAAGTAAGTTTAATCAGGTTATAACCAAAAGAAACTAAAGCTCTGGAGGAATATGACTGGTAGCATCAAAAGGAAAAGTTTGTGAAAAGAGTATTAGGTGGAGAATTAGGTGTATCTTATATAGACTTAAAAAGCAGCACTGGGACCTGTAGATAAATGCTTTAAAGACAAGTTCAACTCTATTTAAGAAAGGGTATTCTTAGGAATCTGTGATGGTTGCATAGGCAGCATCAGGAAGGAGTGTGAATTTGGAGCACTGGAAGGAATCAATCATTGCCCAGATTACTGGTTTCCAAACCTACTAGATTATCGGTACCACCAGGGGAGCCTCTTAATCATGCCAGATCCACAACATGTGACTTATGTTGAGGCAAAGTGTAGGACCCCAGGGCTAGATGTTCATTCTGCCATGATGTAGTAATAATCCAAGGAGGATGGGGAAGATGATTTCTAAGAGTCCCTTCATCCCTGAGACCCTGATTCTACCTTTTTATAATTTCTAGTGATAGAAATAATCAAAAGGAGAAGGACATCTTTGAAAATTTGAAAAACTTTATGATTTTTGAGGTTTTCAGTGAGACTTCATTTCTCTGGGTGCTCCAATGTTCTGTATTTTATTCTTCGGTTGTTTGTTAACATAGTCATTGGCAAAGAGAAGAAAGAGATACAGATTATTGCTAGTCACTTCAACCAAACCATTTAGTAATTACTTTCCTGGTAAGAATTGAGTTATGACCCCAAAAAGCATTGGAGAAACTCATCTATATGAGAAGAGAGAGAGGGAGAGAGGGGGGGGAGAGAGAGAGAGAGAGAGAGAGAGAGAGAGAGAGAGAAGATAAAATAGCAAGGGAGAACTATTTCAACTACAATACATTTGGCAACATTTGGGTGACTGGTATGTGAATGTGTAATGGATGTGAGGACATAATCTATGAAGCAGATAGAGACATTTGAGAAGTTTGTTAACATGCAAGGCTGCATCCCAGAGATTCTGAATTAGTAGGTCTTGAATGGGGCAAAAACTTTGTGTTTTTAATAAAAAGAAGGAATGATGGCACGGCCCACATTTAGAAAAAGAATACAGAGTTCTCCGATGGAACTTTTGGTGACAATAGAGATACTCAAAAATGTGCTTTTCAATAACGTAGTCCTTAGCCATATATAGTTGTTGAGTACTTAAAAAGTTGCTAGTGTAGGTGAAAAACTGATTTTTCAATTTTATTTGATTTTAATTGTTTTAAATTTAAATAGTCACATGTGGCTAGTGGCTGCCATATTGGAGAGTTCGCTTTGGAATATACTTTGTTTTGGGACAAGGAGCATGATTCTTTTGCATTGTACCACCACCGTGAGAAAAAAAGAGATTCTCTATCTCCATAAGAACAACATGAAATAACATTTTCTGCAGAATATTTCCATTCAATCTGCCAATGCATATAGCAATATGACTTTACATTATCAGTATTATCAGAGTAAACATTTTTATTACTATCCCAGGCTGTAAATAGTGAGCAATGTCATATTCAAAGAGAGAAATAAATTAACCATCTGTGGTTATCTCCATTTATTAGTACTTAAAATGACTGAACACTGAGCAGAGGGTATGTTGTCGAATCATGTAGCAATGCCACCAGTTAGCTTCATGACTACTCTGCTTTTGACTGATTAGGTCAGGCACATAAGTCTTGATTAAGTGTTAGAAATGGTTGCACCATGGGCTTAAGCAACTCAATAAATCCATAGATTTCTCCTTCCTAAGCAAACACTAGAAATGCTTGCTGCCAAGAAAGTCACTGAGATTCTAGGCTCTCTCACGAATGGGTTTAGTACCAAAAATATTCTAAATCACTGGGCATCAAGGTGTAGTGTTCATGCACTAAACAGAGACAGCACAGTAGATTCTCCTTCAAAAATTAGTAGGATTCCTATACCAGGCTTAGCTGGGATGTAAAGCCTTATCTTTATTGGACCAGTTCTCAGAAGCATTTAGATAGAAAAGCTAAAAACAGCACACACAAACACACACACAAACACACACACAAACACATACACAGACTAAATAGATGGGATTTGGCAGGAGAGAGTGAACAACAGTAGATTTGGATTCTGGAATGAGAGTGCATAATCATGTCAAAATAACTCACCCCCAAGCAGAAAAGAAAATGAAAGGGAAGTAGGGCAGATAAAAAAAAAGAACATTAATGGATCCTCTTCCTTTGCCCCTAGAGACAAAGGTTCTTTCTACATTCACATTAGCATTTTGGCATATGAAAATGAATTCTAGTGTTAGTCTACAACTAATTACTGTTCTAACTAAAATCTTAGACATCTTCATATGGCTGGCAAAAAGTGGTCTTAGAGAACTGTTTTTAGAAATTCTGTGATTGGCAGTACACATCTTGTATATGGGTTGGTGTTGGCAATATTCCATGACTAGTGCAGCTTGGTGATTATTGCCTGATTTTTGGGACAACTTCCTTTGGTCAGAAAATTGGTCCTGGCCAGAAAACAGTGGGAGGGATAAATCCTCAAGCTAATACCTCTAAATCTTTCTTCAGTGATGTCAGGATATGGTGAGGGTTCAGTTAGGTCATAAATTTGTTCTTTAAGACTCGTTTTGCAATCAAAGTTGGAAAATATTTTTAAAAGCTATCCTCTACATGGCACATTTCAGTTTTCCTTTGTGGTTAACCCTTTGTGGGCTCAACTTCTTTGACTGTCATAATTTTATAGATGCAAAAGAGGAAGCTCATATAATAATTAGGTCATATAATAAATTAGAGTTTGATCTGAGATTCAAAATCTGTTTTTCTGATGCTTATCTCAGACTTACTTTACAATATCACACTACCCCCTATCTTTTTTAAAAAATTGTTTGTTTATTTATTCATTTATTTATTTAATTGAAGAAATTATTTAATTGTTTCCCCACCGTCTACTTCCCCCTCTCTCTTCCCATCCGGTAACCACTGGTCTCTAGTCCATGTCCACGAGTCTCTATTTGTTTGTCCTGTTCATTTGTTGCTTTTAGGTTTGTGTTCCACATCTAAGTAATATCATGTGATTTTCAACTTTTTCTGTCTGGCTTATTTCACTTAGTATGATTATCTCGAGGTCCCTCCATGTTGTTGCAAATGGCAGTATTTCATCTCTTCTTATGGCTGAGTAACATTCCATTGCATATATTTACCACAGCTTCTTTAGCCAATCATCTATCGTAGGACACTTCAATTTCTTCCATGTCCTGGACACTACAAATAATTGAATATCGATGTGGAAATATCTTTTTGGATATAAGTTTTCAGTATCCCCTATCTTAATATCATTTTCCTAAAGAATTTAGCAAAATAAATATACAGATTCCATTCAAAATAAATAAAAATACTGGAATGACTTGGTAGTATATATTATTTTTGCACTCATAACTTTGATTTTTTTTTGTACAGGTGTGTATATATGTATGTGAGTACATATACTTTGCTGCCGAGGCTGTAATTTTGACAGTTTTGGCAGCAGTTCTAGGCTTTGTTCTTCCTCTTAGGGTGCTCCCTGCAAAAGCTCCATTATGGCTGTCATGGCTTAGTTCTTAGCCTGCCTGTCCCCCATCCTTGAACTTCTTGCTCATTGGCCCCACTAGGAAGAACAGGTAATTGAAAGTTGCTATATCTATAGAGGGAAAGCAACAAAATGAAAAGAAAAAGGAAAAAGAATACCCCACATATACAGTTTATAGTTTTCAAATGCCTTTACATTCAGAAATAAGAATCACACATGAATCCTGGGAGTCTCAGAGTTATCTGGATAGATTCGTAGCTGAAGTTAAAGTTTTCTAAACAAGGTTTCTAAGTATTACTTTGTTTTGCATTTTAACATTGCTCACATTAAATTCTCAAGATGAGTTGGCCTGAATATTTGTATAGATATTGGATAATAGTGTTTGTTTGTTTGTTTGTTTTATTTTTTTTAACTAAACCACTCACTGTGTATCTTAAATCTGGGTCCTATTTACTTACACAAAATGCAGTTAACAAGAATCTGATTTCCATAGTCAAATTATTTAACACCCAACATATCTTATTAGAATAGATAGAATAACAAACAGCCTACTTAAATCCTTTGAAATCCTAACCCATTCTCCTTTTCTTTCACTACTGACTCCCTGTCCTGAGAGTTGTGTCCAATAGAAAAAAAAAAAAAAAAAAGCGCTTACGCGCAACAGAGAGAGAGATAAAGATTTTTAAGCGAAGATTTGGGTGTGAAAATGTTTTATTGAAATTAATCTTGTCTCATTTGACATCAACACGGAGTTGCTAATGCAACTAAAATATATGGACTGCCTTTATGTTTTAGAGCTTCTTCTCATCACTTCACCTATAAGCATGCACATGATACACACTCAACCCTCGAGGAACTTCTAGTTTAATGAGGATGATACCAGAGAACAGTATAACTGCCAAGTATATGGCTTTAGAGGGACATGAAGGAGCTGTCCCTAATTAGTACTGAGATATCAGTAAAAGTTTTCTGAGAATTAATTCTAATACTTACAAGTGGGTAACCTTGATCAACCATTGAGTCTCTGAGCCTGACTCCTCACTTGTAACTTTTTAAAAGATCCCATGCAGCTCTAATACATCAGGAATAGTAGATGTAAACATTCACTGAATCTATCCTCCTTGTATTGATCACTTGATACTTTCTCCAGGCATAAAGTTAGTATATCTGAGCAGGAAATGGTCCTTCATTGTAATTCTGTATACTCACTTTATAAACAAAGTCTACCTACCTTCTTAGCCCTTTGGTGGGGAACAGGAGCTGGCCTCAGAAGCCTGGGCAGGGCTTATCTGTAGTCACTGGTGACCTCTCCTCAGACAAAGCCCACCTTCACACTGTAGTTGTTCCCCATCACTGCATCTTTCTCCTCTTGTGTTAAATCAATAGTTTATGACATGTACAAGGGAAATCTGGAAATTTAATTTTGTCCCCTAGAGGGCAATTCCTTATCTTGAATGCTGGCAACATAATGAATGTGTTTGCCCTCCAGTGGAGTAATTGGAGGATAAAGAAAGAGAAAAAAGCAAAGCACAATTAGGTAGGTGGATTAAAAGTGGATTAATCAAAAGCTTAACTAAAGATAGGCATATGCATTTTGCGTGTGCATGTGTGTGCATGAATTTTTTCCCCATAAATCTACTAAACAGGACATGATAATTAAGGGAAACTGAGCCTTGGAAATTTTAAAGTTGGTTCAAATAGGTTGTTTTTATTATGAGGGAAACACAAACAGAACGGCTGCTCTGCTGAATCCTACAGGCCTCATCTGCTGTTACCTCCAACCCTTGCTTCCATGCCTCAAAAATGCCAAGTTCTTCATCACCAGGGGCCCTGCACTGCTGATCCCTTGAATGTCTTTCCTTACTCTATGCAAGACTGGTTTCCTCCTACTGGGTTCTCAGCTGCCTGTCTACTGCACCCAGGTTCTCCTGGTCCCTTTTTCCCTATTGAATAATCTCTAAAGCCTTTAGGTAGATTATCTACCTACTTATGTATGTATGTATGTATGTATGTATGTATGTATGTATGTATGTATGTATGTATGAATGTATCTATCCATCTATCTAGCATCTATCTATATATCTATCTAATCTATCCATCATCTATCTATCTATCATCATCTATCATTATTATTTACCATCTATCTATCTATCATCTATCTTCCTTCTATCACAAGCTGAATCAATGAATGAAAGATACACTGAGGTAACAGTTACTCAGAAAAAAAGCATCCTTTCAGTACCTTTTGCTATTGTAATAATACCCCAATTGATATCATTAAAACTGCTTTTTATATAGCACTTGACACACACCAGGTACCATTCTTTACATACTAACACATTTAATCCTTACAAAAAACTTAGGAAATAGGCATTATTATTATCCCTACTTTTTACATGAGGAAACTGAGGCACAGAGAGCACAGGGAGCTTCAGTGACTTTCCTGTGTTCACAAAGTTACAAAGTAGCAGAACTAGTATTTAGACTCAGCAGTTCGACTCCAGACTCTATGATCTTAGGGACTGTACTATACCATCTCTCAACTTACATCATTATTGTAAGCACAGATGAAACAATGATAACACCAAAAGGCCAAAAGTGTGAGTGTGTGTGTGCATATGAATTTACATTGGACCGCAGGCCCCCAGAACACATAACAATTGCCACCAGAAAAAAAAATCTAGTGTAGATAGTCAGAGTTCTTTTGCAGAGTCCTGTGAACTGATGTTACATCACTGAATCTATTTACCTTAGCTGTAAAGCAATTGCATACAAGTGAAAACATATTTCTTCACAGCATCATTTGGGATGAGAGGTTGTTATACAAATCCACCCTTCAAAAAGGGTAGAGAGAAAGGTGTGTGTGTGTGTATGCGTGTGTGTGTGTGTGTGTGTGTGTATCTATACAAAAATTATGAAGGCGAACTAAAATAAGAAAGACCTCAGGATCTTATGAAGCATATATAGCCTTTGTACCTGCTCCATATGTCTATCCATCTATCCATCCAATGCCTGCTATGAGGCCATCACCGTGTAAGTGATTTAAATAGGAGATGTAAGCAATAGTCAAGGCAGTTACTGCTCCTATCCCCATGAAGACACATCTTGGCATGTATGTTATTAACACTCTCATCCCATATACAGAGCTATTATGCACAGCCAATTCATAAACAAGGCAGAGAGAAATCTGCATGTAAATGTGAAGACCAAAGGCAGAGAGCAGTTAACAGAGGCGTAGCCATCAGGAGGAGAAGAACTAGGTAATGGGAGGAGTGGTGAGAGGCCAGGAAAGAAAGGGTGAAGCTAGGACATGAAAGTAAGGGGACCAAGGGAAGGGACAGAACAAAGAAATGGCCACTCTGTCTAATCACACTCAGCAGATTGATCCCACGAACATAGGACAAGTGGGACTGCTCAGCCTAAAGTGTTTTTAAAAAGCTATATTAGTGGACATAAACAAGTTGTTTAAATTGTTATCTTTTTTAAGGAATAGAAAGAACTCCATCAGCCCATTGCCACTGTGTTTGTTTGGGGGAGCTTCTATTTTTTGTTGATCAAAGGGGTTAGTTAGGGTACCAGAGCTGACATCCCTGCAGGGGAGCTCTCTTTGTGCCACAGTGGGTGGCAGAACTATGGCTGCATTTCCCCAAAATCAAAAGACGTTAATTTACATTTAAAGCAAGAGAGAAAAAAAATGCTCGTTTTATTGTCAGTTCTGTTCCAATCAATCTGCCTCTCACTATGACTGCCAAGTAGACCTTTGATAAAAATTCATCCCAAAAATAGGATGTAAAAAATTTAATGAGATTATTTTGATGTTTACAATCTCTAAGCATGTTCCCAAAAGTCATGTGGAGGGAGGCATTTCCTTCTGCTTCTTCTCTGTACATATTGGATCCTTGAGCATTTAACTTACTCAGTCCTGACAAGATTGACTAGAATACCCCTGGCTGTGCAGTATGTGCTTACCCTTTGGTGTGACAGGGTACTGGACAATCTCAATGACCTGAACATCTCCCCCATTGATGTTTAAAATGCCCCCATTAGTGATTAATGCTTAGGGAAATCGAGGAGTTATTGTGGATTATATATTTAGAGGTTGTTTCTTAATTTCATTACCAAAAAAACACAGTACAGTTTATTATATATTTCCAAACACTAAATCTAATTCTGCTGTTTTACTGGTATCTTTTCTCTAAAAGGAAAATTTTCTTTAAAAGGACAGCTATAGAAAGTCTTTAAAACCAATTTTTTAATCAAATAGTTTTACTACCTATCCTTAACAAGTTGGGATAAGGTATATTTAAAAAAAAAAAAAAGTGAAAAGGCAGAAACCCCACAACTTAAATTGCTTTCCCCCTTTAAATTACCTGTAGTAAATCTAGTAGACCTTTTTCTATATTCTAGTTTACATCCCAACCAGAAAACAAAATGAGAGACACAGGCTTAGGCAGGGCTGACCACAGGGGCTGAGGTGCGTGCCATAGATTAAGTTTGCAGAGCCTGCATCCCATCCAATTCACACCCTTCTTCCTCTCTGCTTCCCATTATGAAAGATGTAGCAGTGAACAACACAGCCTTTTTGAGTGTTTTCACGAAGTCCTGGGCTCAGCAAAGCCAACAGAACACTCTCCACTCCCTGCAGAGAGTCATCACTGCTTAAGTGGAAGGTCCTTCAGATAGTAAACTTATTTTTATAAACTTATTCTTCATGTTGAAAGCACATCCCCCAAATGATAACTGTATTTCTTTACACTCATTTCACTCTTTGTAGGATCAGAAGAATCATTGATGATTTCAGCCAAAAAGGTTTTAAAAATCTAATTTATTTTTCTCCTCGCTCATGCTGTTGATTACTTTCAGTGGGTCTTGTGAAACTAGCCTCATCTATTTTTAATGTCTGCCATTCTGTACATTTTTTAAATAAATGGATGTGCATTTGAGTAAAGCTTTCATCTCTTGTTATAGGCTGTAAACACCAACGTAGGCACTGGCAATTTTCTTAGCCAAAGTCCACAGTTACTGATTATTGATGAGCTCAAATCTCATCTATAAAAAATTATGATCATATGGTCAGTTTTTCTGACCATCTTTAATCCATTTCTTGTGTTTCTTTTGCCATCTGTGTGCTTTACCAAAATGTTTCAAATTTTAAGATGACAAAAGTTGCTCAAGTCTATCTTCAATAAGGTAATAAAATAAATTCATGTATATATATTTAAAACTAGTCATATGAATACACATGACTAAAATTCAATTTGGAAATTTTTTCAACCTGCATTAAAAGTAAGAAAATGTCAACGTTTTAGCTATCAGTTGCTAACTTATCGTATAAGCCAATTGAATTCAATCTAACTGCTTAGTGCATCAGATAGTATAATGCATTTGCCATGTAGCTGCTCTTTGGCTAATTTAATAGAATTTATAGATATAAATATATAGATATAAATATATAGATATAGATAGACAGATGACTTTCCTATTATAAAAGATAAAACCTGCTTTGTGTAAGAGGCATTGGATAAGAGTATTTATTATTATGGAATATTTATGACTGAGAAAGACAGTTGAGCACTGTGTTGTGGAGTCCAGTATCCTGGTCTCTACCACGTACTTGCTATATTATTATGAAAATTAGTTAATCTTTAACCCTCAGTCTAGATAGAAATATAATAAAACCTACTTTAGGTTGTGAGGGCTACATAAGATAATGTATATAATACACTTGCTATATGACAAGGAATAGGATTCAACATATTAATAACTGCTCAGATGTTTTGGTCTATAAAAAAACCTTGATATAAAATTTAGAAAAGTTAGATGTTTATTCTCTCACACGCCTAGAAGTATAGAAGTGGGGCAGCCTCTAAGGTGGCATGTCAGATTGATAGTTTTAATTCTCTGTGGTTCCTGGCAATTCCTTCCTCTCTGTGTTGGTTTAATTCTCAGGTGCAAGGAAATTCTCTAAGAAGTTCCTAACAATTTTTTTCTCACATACCATTGGCCAGAACTGCACTGTGTGCAGAATAACTGAGTGGTTAAGAGCATGAAAACTAGAATAATATAGATTGAATTTGAAGTCTAACATTGCAACTAATAGCTGTTTATCTCTGGGCAGCTGCTTTGTTTCTCTGTTCCTTAGATTCCTTACCTAAAAAATGAGGATGTCAGTACTACCTTCTTCATTGGATTGTGTAAAGATTACATGGGTTAATACCAGGCAAACACTTAGAATAGTACCTAACACATAATGAATGCTTAATAAGTGCTTGCTATTTTTATGTCTAAATCAATCACTGAGAAGAGGAATAAAATTGCCCGTATTGGTTTAAGTTAAACTGAATTTATTAGCTGGATAAAGGGTACCTTTTTATTGAATCATGTACAAGAGAAACTTTAAGAAAATTGAGTTGTATTAGGTAGGCAACCAAGTCTGATCACTGCATTCAAAACACTAATACTCATTCCTCCTCTTATTCTTTTAATAACATTACCATATTACCTTTCTCTCCAAATGAAAATCTACTGACAGAACTACATATGAGCCATACCTACTGATATGACTTTTTCTTATTATTTTGAACATGTAATATATTTTTGTCAGGGACTATTTTTTAAAAATATATTTCACCACTACTTATCACCATGATGTCTCTGAAATAGGACTTCAAACTAGCCTTGAGTCATATTAAGTCTGCTGTACCACCTCTGAGCCCAAAGAATCCAGAATCTCTGAACGTTCCTGTCCTCTAAGGCAGTGATCCCCAACCTTTTTGACACCAGGGGCTGGTGCTCCTATGAGAATCTAATGCCTGATGATCTGAGGTAGAGCTGTGGCAGTTTTGCTAGCGCTAGAGAGCAGCTGAAAATACAGATGAAGCTTTGCTTACTTGCCAGTCACTCACCTCCTGCTGTACCGCCAGATTCCTAATAGGCCATAAACTGGTACTGGTCCATGGCCTGGGATTTGGGGACCCCTGCTTTAAAGAAGAATGATCCATGGACCCAAGGTGACACAAAAAAGGAACAATGAGAGGTAGGAATGTAAGGAGCAGGTGAAAAAGAGAGGATCAGCTTCTAAAAGGGAGGGTAAGAGCTTATTTATTTGTATCTCTTTGGAGTTTAACACAGTTCCCAGTGCATTGTAATTCTTCAAAAAATAGCTGATGAATAAAGGAGAGAATGAATGGACATACACAGATCCTTTATAAGATGAACATGTTTTTATTTAAAAAGGTATTATTTACATGCAATAAATTCATTTTGTGTACAGTTTCATTAATTTTGACAAATGCATATAGTCATGTAACACAATAAAGACACAATAGTTTCATCACGCCCTCCTCTGAAATTTATTCAGCAAGTATAAATTATCTTCTACCTCCTGCCAGGGACTAGATAAGTACAGTTGACCCTTGAACAACAAAGGTTTGAACTGCATGGGTCCACTTACACACATTTTTTTTCCAATAAACATACAGTTTGCCCTCTGTATTCTCAGATTTTGCATCCAACAGACTCAACCGACTTGCAAATGAAAAACAGTACTTTCCATGCACAGTTGGGAAACTAAAGATGTAGAGCACTGACTATATGTTTTGTTCTATTCCATTATATATAAGTATTTGAACACCCAGAAATTTTGATATCTGTGATAGGGGCAGGGGGTTCTGGAACCAATCCCTTGTGGACACCAAAGGATAACTGTAGTTAAATTTGGGGAGAGTTAAGAGTTACAATCGATTTTCAACTGTGTGGAGTTCGGCACCCTGAACACCTGTATAGTTCAAGGGTCACCTGTATTTACATGTAGGTTGGTGAATAAAGCCGATATGACCCTTAACAATGTAGACTGTAGGTGACTATTTGCGTATCTACAGTCCTTTATAACCCAATGGTAAAAAGGGTCATTATTATTTCATCCGCAAAATAGGTGATAAACAAAACTGGACATTTAGCAATTTCATTGTTTCAGATTTTACTTTCAAATATTATTGAAAATTCTTAAGTTCTTTTAATTATCAATATCTCTGACTTCTGTTAGAGGTAAGACTATACACAAGAACCAGATACAAATATCTGGAATTTGTTACTGGGGCTTTCTAAACAACTGAGATGGATGGATGGATGGATGGACGGATGGATGGATGGATGGATAGATGATAGATAGATAGATGATAGATAGATAGATAGATAGATAGATAGATGATAAACTTTTTTTAATTTTTTTTTTTTTTTTTTTGCTTAAGTGTGTAATAGAAGGAAGACAATGTAGTAAGGATAAAAGGCAACTTCAAACTTAGGTTTAAGAGCATTTAAAAATTCCCAAGGAAGATGGTAGCAATATTGTAGACAGGATATAGGATAGAAATGTAAGTACCTAGTCGCTATCAAATTCTCTCAAGAATGCTGCTTTCAGAATCATTAGTGTTATTGATGTTGTGTGTCATGATTCAAGCTTTGTTCAATAACCTAAAAGTGAGGATCAGTTTACTTATATTGGCATTGCTGAGTGAAATGTTTCTCTCCTCAACCCCTTTCATGATAGGAAATAGAACAAAATCTCTACACCTACAATGACTACTGGGAAATAGGAAGACAGATGATTGAAAGGAGAGAAAAGAGTTATCATACCTTCTCAAATAAGACACAAAGACTAAAGGAAATTGTCAATAGTGCTACCTACTAAATTCTCAAAAACCTTAATATCTATTTATTTTCCAATACACATTTCACATTAGTTAAAAGAGCCAGGTTAGCCATCCTGAACATTAGTAAAGGAAGCCCCTATTAAGGTAAATCCCACTGCATTTCTTTGAATTGCTACTCACAAACCTTTGATTAACAGAGCATTCTATATACTGTAGCTATAAGTTTGTCAGTTAAATAGCTAAATACTGAACAACTTATGGATAATAAAGATCCATTAGAAAAACATTAATAGTAACTCTAGAATTTATAATCCAGTCCCAAATATCCATTAAAAATTCAGAAGTTAAAAGATATGTAAACTATTTGGCATCACCTTCTCCTACCATTTTGTTTATAGTGGATTTAACTTAAAAATAGAAAAATCTCTGTGTCTGTTTCTTTTTCTCCCCACCGCCTCTCTCCCTCTCTTCCTCTCCCCCCTCTCTGTCAATTTCTATGACATGTATAAAAGGTTTTTGATCTTTTATCAAGTATTTTGAAGACCCAGAAGTTTGAATTATTGGATTATAAAAGAATTTTAAAGGCAAGTGTTTTAATGGTAGGTAAAAATAAAGTTTAACAGTTGCTGTTGTCTAGTATAATAGATGGAAAAGAGAAAGAGAGAGAAACATTTTCTTTTCTTAACCATTGGGAAAGCAATCTCCGGTTTCCAGTGTCTTTTTCCTCTTCCTCCATCTTTCTTTGTTCCAAAGATGCATTTCACGCAGTTACACTGTTATTGGACAATCTATTTCCTACCCCTTTTGAAAAAGTATCTAGCACTTTGATTAAACAGTTCTTGGTCCTCACATTCCCATACTTTTCACCTCTGACAGTTTAATTTCCAGACTCAGAATTTTTCCAAATCAGAAAAATGCCAGATTTGTGCATTGTCACAGGTGAAAATCAAAGCAGTTTCATTTATTTCCAAAGGCTGCTTAGCCACTTTTGAACATATTTATATTATGACTCAAAAGATTCTTACCATTTATGACTGCGGTAGGATACTAGTTCTTATAAAATTCCCAAGACAACAATAACAATCAATCCTGTTATGACTACTGATAATAACGCCTTTCATTTATATGGTTCCTTTTATTTGATCTGATCTCTAAATATTCTACAAGCCATATTTGTGGGTATCACTTTACTAATCTTCAATATGCAGCCACCTTAGGGTAAAAAGCAATAGCTATCTAACTGAGCACAAAATACCACATTAAAACTGTTATTCTCTCTTCAAATCTTCAAGGGATTTTATAATAATAGCAATTATAAAGGCTATATTTTTTATTATGCTCATTCTTTTGTCCCACTCACAGACCAGAGGCATTATTCAGTAAGGAAAAATTATTTCACTAAAAAGCACCAAAAATTTATCCTATTAAGTTATTGGTCATCAAATACAGTCATATCTCATATTTGTCACTTTTCCTTATTTCCACAGCCATAATAAAGAACTACTTATTACATTATGGTGGGGAGATTTTGTGTATAACCTTCAAATGAATTGCTTATCTTTTTGCTCTTCTTCTAAATATAAATATAAGGTAAATATATATCAAATACGATATTCACTTAATTCAAATTACATATGGCGGCTCCCTACTGTTTATCACCTCATATACAAACACTACCAATTTCCTTTCAAAATCACCCATCATCTTGTCCATATAACACTCTCTTTTCCATTCTTGTCTTTCAACCTGACGATGTGTGTCTTATCCTTTATTTTAATCCATTTCCCATCACCTCATCACCTAGCCCTATTCTTCTGTATCTCACCTTTATCCATTGGCTTACGAAAACTCTCCACTGCCCACCTTCACAAATGTCCTTTCCATAAATGTAAGCACAAGTCTAGAGGCCAAGAATTCTTCCATAGTTAGCCTATGTGGTAATCATTTCTCATAGTATATCAAACTAATCCTACAATTATCTGAGATTATCATTCCCTAGTTATTTTTAAGGTTTCTCCAATTCAACTATATTTTTCAATGCCAAGCACATGTCCTCTTATTTTTTCGACTCTACCAAAGCATCTAGAGTAATACTGGGAAGCCAGGAAGTACTCAATAAATAATGATTAAATGACTGGTATATGCACAAGGAATATGAAGAGAAAACAGATCTACTATATAGCACATGCACATACCCAAACAGAATCACATACACATACATCTTAAAATATTTCTTTTTTTTTTTTTTTTGGAAAAAAAAGACAGGGCCAAAGTGGGTGTCATAAAGATGCAAGCAAACATCTTTGCAGAATGGCTCATGATGAAAGTATTTTTGTGTTAAGAGGCAGAGCCAAGTTTCCTGGTACTTTCAATATAATGCAAAGTCCATTGTGTTAAATGGTTATAGTAAATCCAATGAAAACTCAAACTGAAGGATGTGAAAGCCTAACACCCAAAGGCAAACTTATTTTTTCTGTTTATAAAATCGCACCCTTGTGCGATAACACAGAATTGTAAAAATTAAGAGATGGAAGAATCTTTGGAGGTCACTCAGGTTAACCCTTTACTTGATGCATAAATTCATGATATTATATCCCTGCTAGAAATAGTTCTCCACCTTATAGAGCTTGGCATATGGCTAAAATAACCTGCAATATTTCAATAATTTCCTCACCAGTATAGTCAGAAATGCAGAAACATAAAAACTAGTATTTTCAGACTTATCACTGAATACCCTATATGTGAAAATAATTGTACTAGAAACAATAGGGACTGGAGCCATTCACTGATAGATGAAACATAATCTTTCCCCTTAAAAGAGATAAGATGGTATATCTGCAGAAAACACACACACACACCACACACGCACACACACACACGAAGTAAAAAGGAAATGCTAAGTATGTGACAAGTATAGAAATAATGACTCTATGTATAAAATTGAAAGACAATGAATCACTGACAAAGACTTGAATATCTAAGAACAATTAGCACCATTTCATGATCTCACTTACTCTCAACATAACCACTGCCATGATCTTACTTGTGAAATTAATAACAGGATGAAACAAAGAAACAAGAAAAACAACTAACCAGTCAACAAAAGCATTTTCCTTAGTATCAGAAATGATAAATATCAAAATGTAATACCTACTAAAGAATAAGATACATGTGATTGGGAAATATTTTAGTCTGTTCAGGTTCAGACTGCTACAACAAAATATGGAAGACTGGGTAACTTATAAACAGCAGAAATTTGTTTCTCACATTTCTGGAGGCTGAAAGTCTGAGACCAGGGTGCCAACATGGTTGAGTGAAGGCCCTTTTCCAGGTTGCAGACTTTCCCTGTATTCCCACATTGCCGAAAAGGCAAGAGATCTGTCTGGGGCCTCTTTTATAAGGGCACTACTTCCATTCATAAGGGCTCTGCTCTCATAGCCTAATCACCCTAAAGGCCCCCCATTTACTTATACTATCATCTTTGTGAATTAGGATTCCAACATAAGAATTTTGGGGGGACACAAATATTTAGACTGTAGTAGAAACCATATCTAATTTTTGTTTGTTTGAACTAGTTATAACTAGCAACATATTCAATATCTGGGATATAGTAAACATACAATCTTGAACTATATTATGAGGGATAAACAGGTACAAAAGAAAACAATAAAAGTTTGCTTCCATAAGTGACTTTCCGATGAGACAGGCATTAAGAAAGATGAGAAACAAGTGTTAAAGAGCTTCTAATATTTGAAGGATTAAAGTTAGTATATTAGTATTTATCCGCTAATATAGTTAATTTCACTATTTTTTAAGCTTTGGAAACTATTGTTGTGTTGGATGAAATTTTTCATAGTAAAGTATTATTTGAAACCTAAGTTATACAAAATATTTAAAAGCAAACATTGAAACTTTTCTTGCAGGAAACATTTGGAGAACGCTCTTACAAACGCTAGAAATCATTGGGATACAGTTTAAAAACTACTGCCCTAAAAGATTCAAGAAGTACACTCCAGTTCTAAGGTAGTGTTTGTGTACTTATACTGCAGCTTTGCATGTAACAATGATTGTAGGGAAAAACAGTAGTTCCCAAGACTGACATTTCTGACTTGTGATATGTCTCAGAGATTTAGGATAAGGTATGTTTGGACACAAGAGAAACTAGCCCAGAATTAAATGGGAGACACTTCACCCTGATCAAAGTTAGTAGGAATCCATGTATTAGGGGATATGAATACTCTGCATAAGAAGTCTCCCATGAGAGAGGCATGGGATAGCCCTCTGAAATCCAATAAATGTAAAACGAGTCTGAAAGTTTTTACAATGTATCCAAAGGGGTTTTGTGTGTGATTTATGATGTGAAATGCTCTATAAAGTATAATAGATCTTTGTAGAGTTGTTTTTTTGTTTGTTTGTTTTTTGTTTGTTTGTTTGTTTTTTACAAGAATTCATCTCACAGGGAGAAAAAAAGTGTGTGTATGTGGGGCGGGGGGCAGTAATTTCATCAGATTTGTCTTATGGCCTAGACAAGATAACCCTCAAAATCACTAAAAGTAGTCACCCATTCATTCATTTAGCAAGTACTATTGAGCACCTACTATGAAAAAATAACTATGTGTCCTAGTTATTAGAGGATGTGGAAATCAATAAAATGTTGTTTCTGAGTTATAAGATTTCACAATAGATGGCAAGAATAATGCTTCCACAACACAACTAGTAGGATATATGTTATGTCATGCTAATGTTTTTCAGATATTGGGATTAAATGAGTGGAGAATTTTGAAAGTAGGAGAAATTTAAATTGTAAATAAGAAAATACTGAAAGCAGAGTAAATATATAATAATATTTATCTTTGAGGGTGATCATTCTGATAGTCCTGTGTATATGTATATGTGTGACTGGGTATGCATGCAAAGTGAAAGAGACTTAAAGCAGAAAGATAAATTAGGAGAGGATTATAATCCCCTACTTTAACCAGGGAAGTGGTAGAAAGAAAAGGAAGGATAGGATAGATTGGGGCGAGGAGGTGGGATGGGGATGCTATGAATGCTAAGAAGGAGCAAGATAAATTAATACATGTAGGTAACAAATATTCTGCTTCCCTAAAGAAGGCTATCAATGAAAAGGAAACACATTCTTGTCACTTGGAGTCCAAGATAACCCAACTCTGTTTCTTATCTGTTTACTTTAGCCTCCAAAATGGATAACAAAAAATAAGTATAAAAATTAAATAGGTATGATGGGAGCATTTTTAGACAAAACTACAAGTTCTTTATTAATAAAAACTTCTTAATAAAGCTCTTTTAAGTATGATCTGGCCTCACTCTTTTCTTTCTACTCTCCTACTCCTGAGGCAGTCTGAATCCTTGGGATTCCATCAAATTGAGTATTAATCATTTTATAATTCATGAAAAGATGTTGCATCCCAGTGCCTCTGTAAGGGTCTCAGCTATCCAACTGTTAATACTTAAAAAAAAAAAAGCCTCTTGACAGCAGAGGCCTCCTCCCATATCCTGAAGAATGATCCCTATAATTGTGTCATAGTTTAAATTTCTCTAAGTCCTTGTTTTCAGCCCACTTGACTATGTTCTTGGAGAAATTTCTTCCTGCCTGCTCCTGCTGCTCCAGGCTGCAACCTCAGTTCCCACAAACCACAAAAACCTTTGCAGATAACTCCTGGAAACAGTTTCACCTACAGGCACTTCCTGAATTAACTCCTCAGCTCAGCAAACAAATATACTACTAAGATCATTTGGGTGTGTAACTTCTGTACTTAAGTACCTCTCATGGAAAAATCCTGTCTATGCTTGATACCTGAGCATTGAAAGATAAATTTCAGTAGAAAGAAGTGGTTAGAGAGGGAACAATTGATCAGATGAACATGCTTAATAGTCCCCAAGGATATTAATGTCAGCAAAAGTAATAAAATTGTACCTAACCAATTGCTACCACAATGAAATACTTTTGACCTCCTAGTCTCTTTATTGAATTTTTTAACAGCATATGCTTGCATTTGGCCAACAAAGTAGTATTTGTTTTAAGTACATGTTACATATTTATAATAGCATTCATTTTAACAAACAGCTTGGGCTCAGATCTCGAGATGTTTATTCATTTTCAATCAATCATTTTCTCATACGACAAATATTTTTAAGGTTATACTCATATACTTAGTCCATAGGATATCAGAGGGAATATATAAAATGAACATATGTCAGGTACCATGCTTTGTGTTGGTGACATATCCCTGAAATAGATGGACACAGTCCTTGCCTTCATGAAACTTACAGCTCATGTGGGGTAGGTGGCAGACATTACACAAATAAGTGCTCAAATGAACATATGATTAGAGGTATGACAAGAGAAAGGCAGGCAAAATATAAGCATCTATGAGAATGTTTTACCAGAATCTGGAGCTATGAAGATCCAAAGCTTTAGAATCCAGTTCCAGTTGTTTTGTATTATCATATTTTCTCTTAAAAGCTAAAGCATTAGAGATGATGCTAAACTAATTAAATATCTGTCATGGCTAAGAAAAGAACTGTCCCATAGGGAAGATTTCTAGAAAAGTGAAGAACATTAGCTATATAACTTGAGACTGCTTTTGGCTAATGTAGAAGGGAAATGGTCACAAAATCACCTTAGGATATAATAAGTTACTCATCTCCATGATTAAAATGGAGGAGAAGCAGCAAATACAAGATGTAACTGGATATGATGACCAATAGTTTTATGGACAAATTATCTTAGTGCTTATAAAAGTTATGTATTTGTTACTGAATTATGCCTCTATAAGTAGGACAAAGCAACTAGCAAATATAAGGCATAGCTACGATGACTGCGATTATGAATCCCCCTAAAGATCTGAAATGAGACCAATGTATCAGTGTGGTGTTTTTTAGTATGTTAAACAACTATTTTTAAACAGCTGTTACTCATTACTCCAAAGCGTTTGCATCCTGAAGATGGGTGAAGTAATTTCATTACTATGATTTGTGGAATACTGAGAGATCTGCTCAAATAAAAACCAGTAAATGGGAGCTGTTAGAAATCCACCAAGAACAGTCCAAGATGATTTTCATGGTGTTTTGTACTTCAAATAATTATTTAAATGCTTAACCTTTCATACGTGTAGAAGTTTCCTGCTTAGTTTACTTTCCATCATGTTATAACTTATCTGTAAAAATTAGAACATTACCCAACAATTCAAGCACCCTTATTTGAGTCTCAATTTTTAATCATCAGTGATTTTTTTCCTTCAATGAAGTTGTGCTAAAGTAGTAAAAAAAGACAGATTTCCAACCCAAAGTGAAAGGTGCTATTCAATATGTAGTTTACTGGTAGTCAGCCTCAAATACAAAAGTTCATGAAAGGGACACATAATGAGTTCAGAACAATTAGTCTTACATAATTATTGCAAAAATAATTTGATTTCATGTCTTCATAGAAAGTTTATATCTGTAATGACTTAGGACATGACAAATTTACCTCAGTTCCCTATGCACACTAATCATTCACAGTATCAAAAACCCTTGCAAATACTGCATAATGCCATCAGCATGACCAAAACAAAGATAGCACCTTCTAACTGTTGTTCAACATCAGACTCTCAACCTCATAGCCATCGTGATTCAAGACTGTGAGGTCTTGTCTATGCATTTGCTTCCCTAAGGAAGAGTTTTAAAATTTTAAATTTATAGATCCTATACAGACTGTCCAAGTGAAAATTTCTTTGCATAGGACCCAGAAATCTGTATTTGTGTATAGTTCCCCCAGGTGACTGTATTTCAGTCGATCCAATAATTGTATTTTAAAATCATTGTTGTCCAACAGTCATGGAAGAAAAATTAAATATCATAAGATACAAATTTTACTAAAAATGAGTAGAACAGGTTGTGTTTCAGCTTCAATGAGAATTGTGAGCCTGCTCTGTGTGGGTAGGCCCCAAATGTGTTGTGTTTGAAAGTCCTTTTAAATTAAAGAAGCTAGAAATCATTTTCCTATGGAAATAACTGGTAGATATTAGCCAACTCCAAGTACATTCATGAAACCTCTGTAGCCAGTGATGCAGCCAGAAAAACATAAAAACAGGAAAAGAACATAGGATGCAATACAGTCCATTATCTCTATTAATCATGTCTAATTTTTGGTCTTTGAATGTTCATACCCGCATAAAATATAACACTTCTTTTGATCAGTATCTCCATTAAGTTTCTAAATTTGATTCCAGGACAGGACTTCTGACAAGTAGATGTATGTCATTAGTTTTTATGTATTTTGAAGTTGGGAGCTACCTATATATGAGCTCTAGGGACAGAATGATTAAGGCAATGGGGATAAAACCAAACTCACAATGGATCTCATCTTTAAGGGAGCCCCCTGAATTTAAGACGAAAGAAACACAATATGGTTGCATCCCTCACTCTCGAGCATGGCCACATAAACTTTTGGCTGCACCAGAGAAAGTAAATTCAATTCAGCATGTTTGCATGCTTGTTGTGTAGAAGCTACAGCAAGGAAAGTTACAAGATATGTCCAGGTAAGATACGGACCTATGAGAGATTTTTAATTTGGGAGAACAGAGGAGAGTATTGCATGAAAAATAAACATTCGCACAGGTGTCAGGACAGTGTAATGGATTAGTGAGAGCATATAGGCTCTGGACTCAAAACTAGATCTTCCCAACTTCCTGGCTGGGTTATTTTAAACAAGTTACATTACACTGTAGAGCATAAGTTTCCACATATCTAAAATGGTGATAACAACATTGCTTACCTCACAAGATAGAATTTTGGGTATACTGTTAGCATTCAATTAATAATGACAGTTGCTGGTTTTAGCATTAGTTTTGGGACCATCTTTAGATTTTCGTGAATAGACAACATTTCTGATCAGAAGACCTGCAAAGGATTATAAGAGACAAAGGTTGGATGAAAAAGTATCCTAGATAATAATAATAGTAAGAAGAAAAATAAGGGAGTTCAAAATCTAGGACACGTTTGAAGAAGAACAAGTAGGGCACAGGGGTGGTGAGGAAAATGGGCAGATGAGCAGAAGGAAAGTGTTGTAGGATACTAGGTGACTAAGTCACAATAAAAGATGATCTTAAATAACATGTTAATAGGAATGGGAGCCATTCTGTAAGCCATAAAGTTTTCCACAGGAGGGCAAACATTATCAGATGTGCTGTAAAATGCCAACTCTAGTAGAAGCACAGAGGCTAAACTTGAGAGAACAGACTGTGAAATTTGGGAGACCCATTAGAAGACAGGGTCTTAGGAAAGATCAGAAGGCTCTGAAATTACTGTGTTTATCATCATCATCATCATCATCATCATCATCATCATAAGTAAAACTAAATTTATTGAGCACTGCATGTACCAACTAATATAAACTTGAACACAATCCATGCCATGATTTATTACTGTATTTCTAGTTTACAGATGAGAAAACTGAAACACAATGAAGTTAAGTAACTTGCCCAAGATCACAGTTGTAGTAAGTGGAAGGAAAGACAAGATATGAAAGATAAGGGTAGGCAGGCAGTCAACTCTAAAGCTTACACTCTTAAGCATTACATTACACTGAATCAGAGAAGTAAAGGGTAGTTTCAAAATAATGGACTTAATATGACTAGGTAACTAAATGGAGTACAGAAAACTAGAAAAAATGGGAAGTAAAATATAACCCTGACATTTTGAACAGGGCAACTGGGATTTTAGGATACCCTTAAAATATAAAATTTAGGGCAACAAAGTTTTTTTTTTTGTGGGGGAGGGCGGAGTTGAGAAATGTGTTGGAGTAGCTGCATGGGGCACCCATATGTAAAGGTGCAGCATTTGAAAGCATTTTGAGATATGAATCTATATGTTAGAAGGGAGGAAGTAACAGATGTGGTAGGGGGTGGAGAAAGAGAGATTAGAAATATGGACTACAAACATATCAATCTAAAAATAACCTTATAGCACTGAATCAATAGACTTTTAGTTCCTAAATATCTTTTTCTGTTAGCCTGCCATATTACCTGAAATACCACCTTTTATGACCTTTCTGTTTATCTACCTATGTCCTAACAAATATATATTGCACTACTACATTTATTAAGTTATGAAAAAACTCATTTGTTCATATTTTAGTTGGCTTTCTTGTAACTAAAATGCTAGGAAGATGTCCAAAGTTATGGCCTAACTTAGTAATTTATAGCATAATTTAAAAGATGAACATCAGAGAATGGACTGCCTAGGAAAGGAAGAAACATATAAAATATTTTCTCTTGTTAGTAGAATCCTCATCACCTTTACAAACAGAATTTGAAGCTTCATTGTGTTGGTCATCTGAAGCCTTGATATTTTCTCCCTATTCCTTTGAGAACTCAAGCCCCACAAAAACAAAACAAAAGTGAAATTCTAAGCCTGTAGAAAATATTTTTTAGTTGAAAGAGGTGACAAACAGTAGAATGTGAAAGTACATGGTTTTCAACCCCATACTAAAGTATGAACATTCACATTTTTGCACTTATCACTAAATAACCCATTTTGTATCTAGCATCCTTGATTGCATAAAGATTCTTTATTGTGCAATTCATGTATTTACCATCTATCACTTCTAGACTAGAAAGTTCTATAAATTTAATATCTACCATGCAACGTGGAGCATCTTTTTATTTGTCCTAAAAGTGCTTTTTTCAAATTTCCAGGGGTAATCTATAATGCTAATACCTTGATTAACAAGTGGTGTTCTCCCTAAGCACTTCCTTCACAATTTGATCTCAGTTTAGCTTTCCCCTGTTCTAACTAAAGAGCTTCATTCTTTCCAGGATGGGCCCCCATTCCTTTGGACTTTTAAGTTACTTACTCTATACTTTTTGTAACTCTATTTTGTCACAAGCAGTTCAGATGAACAAGACAAGGATTATCTTGTGTTTCGTTTTGAACTCCCATCAGATGATACTCAAATTTCTATAACCTTACTGATTAAATTCAGATGGTTTCAGTAGAAAGTAACATAAGTCAGTTCCCAAATCCCGTTATATTTTTGTTGACCTCTTACATTTGCCTATATTGGGTCTCACCTGTCCCTTAAGCAACCAATAGCAGATTTTCTTGAGAGTTTATTTCAGTTTATCCCCATTGAGCTGGAATTTCATAACCTTGGAAAGGCTGGCACCATTTGGAAGACTTTACTAATTATTCCCTTTCAGATTTTTCACTAAAATTACAATGTGTATAAATTTTAATAAGTCAAAAAAGTGTTTGCTTTTCTATTTTTAAATAAGATCCTGGTCCATATTAAAAGAGCAAAATATTTCCAAATATCAATTTTCAAAAGTTAAAAAAAAAATTTTTAAATGTAGTAAATTTAGAGAAGTCCCAGAACTTCTATCATAAATCACTACCTCTTATTTAAGCTGTGATGGCTTTCTGTCAACAAAAAAGAATGTGTAAACATTTAGTGAGTCTTCTTTTCATTATGCAAGACATCAGTAAGAATAGTGTGTCATTATTTTATCTAATTACTCTGAATGAAACATTGGCACTTTTCAGATATTTACTGGCCTATTTTATAAATATAGAGAGCAAATATTTCAATCAGCTTCTCAGATTTTCCTTTTCCTCCTAAGCCCACTATTCATACACTGACCATCAAATGGTGCTTCAAATTCCCTAAAGGGTTCTGTACCTTGAAGCTCAGGTCTCGTTGAGCTTCAAGCAGACTCTTAACAAAGATTCAGAAATATGATTGAAAGATACTTTTAGTATTAACTTTTGAGTATCTCTTATGTGATCCTCCTATGCCGATTTCTTGCATGGTTGGTACTTGCTCTGGTTGGTTGATTTTCCAGTTCTTCTTAATTGCTTTTCTCTCTCTCAAAGATGATATTTTTTGTTCCATCCAACAAGAGATTCCTTGACTTTGCTGGTTACTCAGGCAGTTTTGTTTTACTTTCACCAGCCCTTGGTCCGTTTGATCCTCAGGATATACTTATTCCGAATTCCTCATAAGGTATTTAAATGTTTTTAGGTTTCTCGTGGAATATTTAACTTTGCAGTTTCCCTTTAATATTTTTTTTCAGTTCCCTCATTTTGGCACAGTTTCTTCTCCTGGATTTTAATAGATGATAGATTTCTTCAATGTTCTTCTCTTTCAGAAGTGTGTGTGTGTGTGTGTGTGTGTGTGTGTTTAACATCTTGACACATAGCTCCAGTATCAGTCTTTGGTCAAGTCCAAGGATTATCTCCAGACATTTCCTTTTCTTTTGAATTCTAAATACCCGTTGTAGAAGTAGTCATTTGTCCTATCTAGAAATCTTATCATTTCCTATTTTTTCCCCATGTGTGTAGTTAGAAACTCCATATCTAGCCAACTCTCATTCCTTATTATTACTGCTTGTCCTATTACCAGATTCTCTGTGTTCTCCATATTTTAAGGTCATGTTCATTATTTTGGAGAGAAAGTCAAAGTGTATCCTAACAGCTACATTTTGAGATTTAAGTGAGTATTTCCCCAAATAAGAATTACATCATAAAGTATTTTCCTTTGTACTATAGTGTTTTTACTTTATTTCTATTTATACTTTCTTTCATATGCAATGCTTCAGACCTCTCTTATGTAACCTTATTATAGATTCTGAAGCCTATAAGAATTATATTCTATTGGTTATCTTTCTTCCTCAATACCACCTCTTTTTAAGAACAGCTATTTCAACCACTGTTTAACAGATATTGAATATAGTGCAGTGCTTCAAAACATTCTAATTATCTTTTGTCATTGTTTAGCAGTAAATGAATGTTCAGGCTTTTTTATTCACTGTAGCGGCATAAGTGCTTTGTATGAGACAATCATTTCTTTAGCCTTTTCCTGCACTATACCCAGTGTTATTTCTTACTGCTAAAAATGAGAGACTTGGAGTAAAGGGTGGGAAGGAGAAAAAGAAAGCAAAAAAAATCTCTCTAGTTTCTCCTTTACAGAAAAGTAATGATTTTCTCCTAGAAGAAAATCAAAGGCTGCATGAAATGTCTGCACCTTTAAAAAATGTAAGCTGTTTTTTTTTTTTAATGTCAGACACTTTTATCCTTGTAACTTAAAGGCAAAGAATGAATGAAATGTAGAAAATGAAGGACACGTGACAGCATCAAAGGAGCAAAGTAAAGATGGAGAGTATGTGTCTAGCTATGTCAGGTCAGGGTGGGCCTTTTAGGCAGACCATTAAGGCAATCTGTCTGCCAGATGAAGTCTTTATAAAAGGGCCGAAGAGATGTATAAAGTCTTTTCTGATGTTTTAAAGGAAACTCTCCTTTATTCTTCCCCCTCTCTATTTCCCCTCATCATTTTGTCCCCACCAATGCCATCCTACTTGCAAGGCAAACCATAACCATCTGTAGAAGTGTTTTATGTTTCAAAGCATTTGGATTTTGAGTTGATCTCTATCTTGAGGGATACTAGAGCATTTTCATTTCTGCTGGGAGAAAATGGTGAATTGCTTGGTAGAATGGGTAGAAGCCTCTAGGACATTTTGAGAAGCAGTGGTTAATCAGAGTGGAATTAATCAAGTCCTATTTACCTAATCAAGATACGGATTATTTCTTGAATAGACTTAATTACATCTCATTGGCACCATTAGGACATCATCACAAATCCCCTCATTTTACAAAGAGAAAATTGAGCTTCAAGGATTCATAATTAGTCCAATGAAATTATAGAGCTGCAATCTATTTCTCGACACTCTTGCTTCTTAAACCATCTAATCTCTCTCTCTACTCTCTGAAGACCTCTGTTATCATCTATACTACTGCCTTCTGTTCCTTGGTATTTGACTCTAACCCTCTGTCTGGAAAAATTATTTGACCACCAGGGATGGCATCAGCTGAATATGCCTCTAAGTATATTAAAGCCTATGGCTTTGGAAATAGCTGGGTTAGCAAAGAAGAAAGGTCCTCCATTCAGTGAGATTATTTCTGGCATGGTGAGGGAAGAAGAGCAACTTTTTTTTGAGGGGGAAGAATATAAGTATAATGATCAAGTTTCCTGGGATAATAAAGGCCACCACACAAGATGTATCTTGCCTCTACCCTGCCCTTTCTGATTTTCATAGTTCTTCTAAATGTCTTCAACACGCCTGTCTTCTAAATCTCCTTGAATTTCTTAGCTCATTTCACACTTCTTCCATGTTACATTTGGTATGTAACATATGGTACCACATCAGTTTAGCTAGATACCCTAGGGAAGTATAGTGCAAAAGTGGACTGGCTTAAGGGGAAACCAGAGACCTCTTGGATTCAAGACCTAACTAACTAGCTTTGAGCAAATTATGAATGGGAAACCTGGCCTAGAAAGATTAGGTAAAATGAAGAGGTTAGATTTCAGAACTTTTAAAGTGCTTTTCGGTACTTACTTTCTCTAAGAACCAGGGGGAAATGCAGCCTTTCTTTCCTTCTTTGCCTGGTCCCTACCACACATCCTCCACTCTTCTTTCTCAATTGCTGTGATCTTTCCATTGCTTCAAAATGTCAACAGTGCAGTTTTCAAAGTTTCAAGGACTCAGCAGAAAACATGAGCTTTTGTATTCTTCCTATTTCTCTCCCTCTTGAGAGGAAATTTCTTCCTCTACAGTTATTACACAGTAAGTTACTGAGTTATGAAATTTCCCTTTGACTCTTAGCATCCTTCTTTTCCTATCACACAGCTTCCCTTTAATATCTCCAGACCCACACCAAAGATAACTCACATCTAGATTTTTTTTAGATAGTTAGAGAAGGCATGCTCTTACTTTTGTATGTGTCTTTCTATGTAAATCATCCTAATACATAAAAACAATAGGCTCTTTAAAAGTCCATTGTAGTTTCTTGCTAAAGTCAAACATCGTAGCTACATGGCCTTAAATGCCCTCCCTATTCTGAACACTTGGTAGTGGAGTTCTTTTCTCATTTAGTGATCCAGCTATTTATGAGGAAAGCCAGATGTGGAAAATCCATTGCCTCAGTAGGGCATCCTGTCAGGCTCATGCTTTTTCTAGCAGACTCCCCAGGAACAGTTAACTTTAAGACTATCATAGGAGGCTCAATTGGTTAGAGACATAATATGACATCTTAGTAGATAGTTAAGAATGATTGACATCTGCATGTTTTCTGGGACTCCAATGAGAGCCATTAATCTGTTCAGCCTTGCATTGAGACCCCTGAGATTTTAGCTGCTTCTCATGGGCAGCTGCAAAAATTCACTCTATTCCCTGTTCTAGTCTCCCTCCAGACTGTTTGTGGAGCAAAATACAGTCTCTTTATTAGTTATCAAGTTCTTGCTGGCCCTGACAGATACACAAAGAACTTTTTCTTTCTAACTTACAGATTTATTGCTGACCATCGCTGAGAGACAGGAAATAAAAAAAAAGAGAAAATTAGGTGAGTTCATCCTCTCAGTCTACATGTATTCAGAGCTTCTACTGTATTCCAGGCATGGAGAATTCAAGAGTAAATGAGAAATGATGCCTTCTTCCAAGAAGCTACCAGTCTAACAAAGCTCATATATACCCTATAGATACTACAATAGAAAGATAAATGCAGAATGGGGAAGACACAGTAGAACAGACAGTTCCTCTTATATTTAAAGTTAAAAATATGTACAAAATTGTACAAAGTTATTGCAGTTTTCATATCATGGCTACCGATTAATCATATGTTTCATTTATTAATTTAACAACTATTTCTGAGTATCTACTACATGTCAGCTTTATTCTGAGTCCTGGAGATGCAATAATAAAGAAAACCTATCACTTTCCTAATTTATATTCTAGTGGAGGAAACTAATAATAAATAAGTAAATAAATAGTTTCAGGTCATAAGTGATATGAAAAAAAAGTGGATAAAAATTAATGTGTAGTCACTAAAGGCCTCTCTGAGGCAGTGATGTTACAGTTGAGGCCTGAATGTAGTAAGGTAAAGAGAGCTAGATGATGGTCTAAGGGAAAAATTTTCCTGGTATAAGAAGAAACAATAGCATAATTTCTGAGGTGAGAATGCTGTTGACAATTTGAAGATCATGAAGAAACCCTGAATAGATACAGCAGAGCCTCTTGATTCACCATAACATAAGTATTTACAGCATGGACATTGGCAAACACTACAAATGAGGGTTTTCTTGTTGTGGGTCACTGTCAGGAAATATTATGTCTGGGCACTGCCACAGATCCAGAGAAAAAGCCTACTTCTTGGACCTATAAAACCATCTTTGTTCCAGAGAAGGTCTCTCTAAAAGAAATAAGTAGTAACAGGGCCTCTGCCCTGTAACCACAGTGCCTTGACACTTCTAAAGCTGCCTGAGTCCAGAGTAGAAGGAAACAATAGAAAAAGTCCTCAGAGACATTTTGGTCTAGAATTTCAAATTTCCTATACTGGTTTAGAAAAAGCCATGATTCCCCTCTACCTTTTTCTTTTTTTTTTAAATCAGTGCAGAAACCCAGTTTGCCTTCTCTACTTTTTGTTCTATGAGGTTAAATCAGATACACCACATGTAAATGCTAAATACAAAAAACACTGATCCATACAAGAGAGGAGACGCAAAGAAGCTGAACAGAGGATGAAGTAATTATTTCATAGTTTAAAAATACTGAGAAGGAATTGATGGTTTCCAGATGAGAGTAGGGTTAGGGGTTTGGGTAAAAAAGGAGAAGGGATTAAGATATCAATTTGTTACAAAACCAGTCACGGGATGTGAAGTACAGCATAGGGAGTATAGTCAATAAAATAGTAATAACTACTTATGCTGTTAGATGGGTACTAGACTTATTGTGGTGATCAATTTGTAAGTTATATAAATGTCTAATCACTATGTTGTATACCTGAAACTAACATAATATCGTAATAAAATTTTTTTAAATTAAAAATAAATAAATAAAAACACTAAGAGGAGTTCATCAATAGAATGTAAATGAGTAGCAAGCAGTGTGAAATTCAAAAATGAGACACCAGGATGAGCCTCAGGTGCAGAAGAAGCATACACACACACACACACACACACACACACACACACACACACACAATTTATTGAGAAATCCCTACTTTACAAATCCTTATAAATCTGCTACATGATCACCCTGCCTCCACCCCAAATTTCTGGACTGTGCAGTTGTCACACAGGAGACTGAAACAATTATATGTGATACTTAATTAAACATCTGTACTTCCAGCGAGTGAAAGATTTACCTCTTTTTTCCCCCTTTTATTAGACGTAGCCCAGAGATAAAACCTTCCAGTTATGAGTAATTACACCCTGCTGAGAAAAGTAATGGAGTGCTATACTCAGAAGGACTTATCAAACCCTGAAAATGTGAAGTCAACACTTAAGATCTTTTTTTTTATTATTATTATTTTCCCCAACACTAACAGTTTCCCAGCTTGTTCCCAGAGGGAGATAAACAAACAGTGTGTATCTGAATTTTAATGGAAATAAACAGGACCGGCTCATTCACTTTTTTACTACACTAGCTTTATATTTCTAAACCAGAGGAATACAGGGAAAAGTGCACATCATCAACAGTGGTAAGTTACAAGGTCGGTAATATTTTGTTATTATGGATGGAGTTTTGGCATAAATGGGATCATAACATTTTGTAAAAAGAACTTAACAGCTTAGAATAATCTTTCAGATGGTGCTAGGAAATGGGGAAGCACCCTTAGATGCTTTCTGAGGCTATGCTAAGTTACGCCCTCTTATCTTCAGTATAGAAAAACAAAGAACCAAGGGCCACTGGCCTTCCTAGGGGCAGTGTTCATCCCAGCTTTAATATGGTGGCATGGCAACATTGTTTCAGGTTGGGACAGGGATGACTGAGTTTGTGGGGTAGTCACAAATTTCTGTCTCTAAGACGGTTGGTTCAATGGATGGGCTCAATGGATACTTAAAACATAGGTTCTCAAAGCTAGGATTGTTTTGATGGGCTTGGGATGAGAATCAGGAATCTGAATTTTAATAAGCAAGTGCCTTAAAGATTTGTATTAGATGGCCCAAGGGACACACATGGAGAAACAATCTCCTGACAGGATTTAGAAAACCCATGAAAGCCTTTTATTGAATGAAATAATCATGTGAGTTCTTATGACTACACATTTTTCTTAGGATTCCTAAATGGGTCTGTAGTCTAAAGAAGCTTAAGAACCTTGGGCAGACAAGATGATTTTGAACAGTTGTGGATTCAAATTTCAGATCCAAACTAGTCTCACTTAGTCCCAGTATCAACCAGCAGCTTGGCTTGAAAAATAGAACTCATTTCCTCTGTTAGTCTGGTTCCTGGTTTAGGTACTCAGGTGTTTTGTGCTATCACATTGTCCCAGAATTCCTGCATGATATTCCTGTAATTAGCCAATGACATTCCAGGGCTTTTAAGAGGCCTCTAAAACCCTGTTTTCTAAACTACAAAAGTTTGTAGAAAAAATGGTAAATGTTAAAAATGTACAAATAACATCTCCAGATTCTCTTCAACCATGTCCTGATTATTAGGTTCAGGAATCAGACTTTATTCCTGCATCACTTAGATATACATTATTAACTTGATGTGTGATATCCAGTAGGTTATTTAATATCCATATGCCTCAGCTTTTCATCTCTAAAACAGCCAAAAAGTATCTGTCCAAATTTCTATGTTATTGTGAGAAAAAAATGAGGTAGTAGACATGAATTTGAAAAACTGCTTAAACTATTCTATTAAAACAGCATTAGTGTGGTTTCTATGGCTTGATGATTGTTAAATCTATCTGAACAGTTGATATTCTTCTAGATATTAATACAATAATTCAAAGCCAAACAAAATCTTTAACAGAGACTTTCTGATTTTTCCTTTCAGTGAGAGGTGGCTTGAGAACTGTCTTTTACTGTGGTGGTGACATAGAAGTGAATTGGAATAAAATGAAACAAGAGCAGGTATAGAGGAAATATCAGACATCAGTTCTAAACCCTAGCACTCCATCTACCTTTTAACTACTTGCCTGTCTGCCCAGCCATCCTCATCATCTTTTTATATTCCATTGCTCTCTAAATCTCTCCAAATTCTCCAATAAATTTTTCTTTCTTTTCCTTCTTTCTTCCTGAGTCTTTTTTTCTTTCCCAATTTCACTCTTTTTCCCTTTGCTTCCCAATATGCTGGGGGAATGGAATTAAAAAAAAATGAGTTGGAGAACAAGAAGGCATATGAAAATATTATCAATATGACACCTGGCAAGACAGACAATTGGAGAGAATTAAGTAGATGGATGAGTCAGTAAATAAAGGCAAATGGACAGAGTTTCTGTGCCACACCCCATCATTTCTGCTATAACCTCGGTAATAGTACTATCCTATTCTCCCCTGGTTTTCAGTAGTTTTTCTTATGAAACAGTTAAGATATTGGAATAGGTGATCACTAAGAACCTTTTCAGCTTTGAAAGGCTGGCTCATGAACAGGTAGCTGTCTAAGCCAGAGACTAAATGTCCAGTTTAATTTCTCTTACCTGGTAAATTTAATTGGATTACACTGGTACCAGAAGTGCTTCCATTACCATTTAATTAGATAACTTTTGTTGTGATATGCTAACCACTGCTCTGTGACAGAACAACACCATGGTAGATGATTAGTTTCTTGTGCAATTAGTAACTAGGATGAGGATGATGTTAATATTCTTTATTTTTATAATTCTTTAGTGTTTCCAAAGCACATTCACACACATGAATTCACTATGTCCTCACTAAAATCCTGAACGATAGGCACTATTTCTACATTTTACAAATGAGAGTGCTGAGTTTGCAATCATTCAATTTGTTCAAGGTTGATAGGGAACTATAAGGCAGTTTTCTATCTCCCATAAAAGGAAGTGAATTGATTCCACATTGTCCCAATCTTCTCTCTGTTATTCACAAAACTGAAGGATTTGAACTCAAGACAGTCTCTTCCTCAAAGTATTCATCTATGGAGTTAGTTGTCACAACAGAGATGACACACACTTAAGATTCTTTAATTCCCAGTAGAGAAACAGTTCATTAAGGCATTTATTTTTCTAAAAGGTGGTCATCATCTGTCTTATAATGTGATGGTTTCTCAGATTTAAAAAAATGACCCTCATATGAAAGACTAGATGAACCTTGTAAAAAGAGGTATATTTATAAAAAGGAAAAAAGAGAAGGAAAGGAAAGGAGAAAAGAAGGAAAGAAAAGAAAAAAGAAAAGAATGCTATTGCAAGTCAAACACAGTGCTCCACAAAGGCCGATCTCATTTTGAAACAATATACTTCATTTTGGGATGGAAACTTGCTCAAATTTATATGAAAAACAGATGCTGGGGAAGGCCTGGCCACTAGAATGTAGAAAAATACACTGAACCTTCCCACACTTTGACCCACACCATCCAACTAAGGTGAAATGAAGAATAGAAAACCATGAAAGCAAAACATTAAGACCTTGGCTAAAACAACAAAATAATAACTGTACCACCCTTTAAGAATCAAATTAAATGCCACATTATTACCGGCTCTACAGTCTTCTCTTTGCTGACCCCTGTTCAGGCCTACATCCACTCTTTTAGAGTTGCTCACAATTTCTTTTTATAGCTAATTCATGCTGAGTTTCAGACAGAAAACTGAAAACCTTTTGTAGCTGCATTCAAGTTGCAAACAGAACTGACCATTCCTTAAGCTTACCCGTTAAAGCAAGCTGCCTCCTACAGAAAGGAAAGAAGCTCACATAAAAAATAGAATCCAACAAACAAAAACAAAAATATTACACCAGGACAAAGTGGGGAAAGGGAGGGATAAGAGGTGAGAAGTGATGAGAGCCATCATGAAATGGAAACAAGATCTGTCTGCCTAAATCAGGATACGCCAAGTTGAAGAAGGCCAAATGCACATGGCCACCATGTGAGACTCTAGAGAGAAATGCAGAGAGCAGTCTAGGAACAATACCAGTAGTGGAGGAGAGACATGCAGAGAAAAGTCACTGTCTTTTTCCACTCTGTGAATCTTAAGTACCACACTCCCAGGAAACAAACTGCAGTGCTGATGTGGGGCATTTTATATGACCCCTCCCACCCATCCCTCCACCTTGTCTTAAGCTCAACTGAATCACCATGAAGGTTCAAGTTTGGCACAATACAAAAAAAAAAAAAAAAAAAAAAAAAAGGCCTTATAAAGACTATCAGAGACAAAGTTCTTGGCATTAAATTAAGGGAAATCATTAAAGAGGGAATATATAACTCTCTGCCAGCCCTTAGCTCTACTTCACTGCTAATTAATTAAATAAGGAGGGCATTAGACTGAGATGGCTCTAAAGCCATGATGTTAAAGTCTGGTTTGGTGGCATCTAAGCCTGTAAATACCTCAACGTTACAAAACCGAAACCTAATGACAACCTATCACAAATAGCCAATTACGTTTTAAGCTATAGCTTATCATTTATATAGTAATATAATTGATATATCAATATAATTGATATAGTTTATTAATTATATATTAATAATTACTTCATACTGCTTCTGCATTTTGTTTAAAAAAGTTTTTCCCCAATTATGTTAGAAAACTTTTAAACACTTGTGGTTTGCTGCTTTTCTATTCAAATTGATTTTTTCTCAAATAAATTCTTAAAATTAGAATATGTCTCGCTTTATGTTTTAATATCTCTAAGAGTCATCCCTTACCTTTTCCCTTTGGTTCTGGGTCACTATAGCGGTGACTGGTACACATCACATTTCCCAGGCTCCCCTGTCAACTGAGTTCATTCATTCAGTAAGAAGGACTGGGATAGAATTAGAGGATCAGAACTTGGGACAAGCCAGGTTATTTCCCCCAATTGTTTCTGGCCCCGTCACCATCTTTAGCTATGGCTATATCTCCTCTGGAGATTGAGTCCTTGGATCTGGTAATCCTAATCCCTTGTGCTGTCTCTTTAGTTGATGCTCATCTCTGGGTTGCCTCAATGCTCTCTGATTGGCTTCTCACAATTCCATCTCTGATATAACACTTTTTAAAAGATTTAATTTTCTTTATTTAAATATTTAGAGTGATTTACACTTCTCTGGTTGTCCCTTCACTGATTCAAGCATCTTTTGTTTAGACTTTCTAGTATTAAAACCTATTTCAATATCTCTGATTAAATCATTTTGTCATGTTAGTGTTAATATAACATAAAAATAATTAAATTAAATAGCTAATATATACATTCTAACTATATATCTAAACAGTTCTTCTAAATTTTCTCCTGAATTGCCATGACAATGAATCAATATCAGACTGTAATCTACTATAATAACTATTGTCTGAAACTTGAACAAGAAAAAAAATAAATCACCAGGAAGAAAGTTGAAATGGTACACCATTAATGGTATTTTCTCAGTTTTAGAAAAGATGGAAGCCCAAAAATAAATGAATAAATTTTTAAAAATTTGTTTAAGAAGAAAAAATCTTTAAAAAATATATGAAGAGAACTTTTCAAAGAAAAATTTTGCCATAAAGCAGTGAGTGTTTCTCTAATTATTGTTAATAGACCAGTTGCATTAGAATCACTCAGGCTGCTCACTATTGTCAGATTTTTCCTGGTCCCTTCCTAGATCTACTGAACTAGAATCTTTGGTGGGATCCAAGGATCCATTCAAAACTCACTTAGTGATTTTTGTGTGCATTAAATTTTGAGAGCTACTGCCCTGAAAAGAAAAATAGAATACTATTGGTAATTAGAAATTACTGATCCAGTAATTATTTGATAGTTGGAGCAAAGCCCACATTTCAGAAATGTAAAGGCTTTTTTTTTCATAATAGACATAGCCATAATGGTCTGTTCCCTTCACCCCATTTTCTCATCTTCTCACGGACCTTGCCAGGGATACTGGTGATCTTCAGCTGAATTATATTAAGAGATCTTTAGCTAAGAATCTAAGCATTTTGATAAACTTTGACTAAGATGGCTAGTAAGTACTCAAGGGGACAAAGTTTGATCCATAGTTATGGTGGTGTTGCATTCCATATTATTATAACAACTAGAAAAATTTCTGGCTCTAGTAATGTCTGTAAATATTTGATCATGATATTCTTATTCAACTCCTTATCCACAGAACCCAGTAGTGTCCAACTGACTACCAATAAGTATTTGTTGACATGAATTGAATTGGCAATAATTACACTAAACCCATTTATTTCATGCAAATTTACTGATGGGCAGATGGAAACATTTGAGTCGTGTCTCAACTAGATGATAATTAGTAATACTAATGGTTTTATTTCTCCTAATATACTACCTAGGTTATCATGTTCATGTTCAGGGATTTTTATTTCTGCTATTGTTATCAAAATAAAATGTCACTTTTTAAATAAAAGTTATATTGAGGCTGGAAAAAAAATTTTAAAAGAGCAAGAATATTTGCTTTTTAAAATCTGCCTTATCATATGTAGTCAAAATACAAAGCCAGTGCCTGCCTTGGGTAAAAGGTATGGTGAAGTGTACTTTCTTTTATAGTCCAAATCCCTTCTCCTTTTCTTCATTCGTCTTTTTCAGCATTTTTCTCCTTTGGATTGCTCCTCTCTCCAGGCACTCCACCATTCAAGGTTTCACCTCCTTCTAGGCTCCCATACGCTTCCTTTCTGACCATATTCCTGCTAAAGCCCATTAACTCCAGAAAGCCTTCACTGCCTGGATTTTTCACTGCTACTGCTATTGTCTCTCATTCTGTCATTCTCTTTACCTGGGGGCCAAGCTGTCTATACCTCCTAAAGGGCACATGAAATTAAGGGAAGATTAGAGGTCATTCAAAATTTCTCCCTTCCAAATAACAATGCTTTTAAGCAGCAGTGTCTGCTAATAGGGTCCTCTGGCCAGCCCTCAAACAAAACGTTAACTCCCCTCTGACACCCCTCAACACACACACACCCACACTATTTGGGTTCCATTAACCACCTCTCAGTGTTATCCTTGTCTCTGCTTGACTTTTCCATCCTGAAGAGGCCAGGACTGCATGTATGCAGACTCTAGACATGAAATTTATAACTTTATTCTTGTCACCCTTTCCGAACATCTCACCTTGAATATTCACATAGATAGAGCCAGCTGCTTCAAGATGCAGACAACATCATTTTTTTAACTACAGTGTCAGGCAATTACGGTTTACAAACTAGTATGAAGTATAGAAACTCAGCTAGGTCGCATAAATTGACAACTGTAGACTCAGCATATTCAGTTGAAGATTGCCTAAAGCACTGGGGCAACTCCTCAAAGCCTTTCCTATTTCATTTCTGGGCAGGGCGGCAGATTTTGTAACCCAATCATTTGGATTGTTCTCTTTTCCTCTTGGTACAATTTTAATTCTTCTATTCCAATATTAAGCTATTTCAGATTATTTTTAACAATGAGAACCTCTGGTCCTTTAGAAGAACACTGTGAAACTGAGAGTTGGAGAAACTTTTCATTCTACAGATGACCATCTGGGCTGAGGACTAATACAAGACCCAGTTCTCTTCCCTGGTGGAAACTTCTCTAAATTTTATTCTCTATAGCATGGGTCTGTGGAGACCTCTTTCCAGGTGGAAATTTCTATTAGAAAAATCAAAACTCAGTATAAAAATTAGTTTTAAGATACATGGTTACTATATGGCCAGCTTTATTAATGTTAACTCATTTGCGTTTATTTTATCCCCATTGACATAAAAGTTTCCTTAAAGCTGGGACTATATCTTTGCAATTTTGTAGTCCCAGAACCTATCACAGTTCTTAATACAGAGTAGAAATCTAATACATGTCTACTAGAATAAATGAACGAAAAAAAATGAGTGAATGAATGAATAAACAGAATGAAGAACAGCGAGACAGAGGATTATAGGACAGATGGGTTGAAGTTTCAAGAAGGCTAACAGTTTGAAATTCTGTACAGCAATCAAATACAGTGAGATCAGAAGAAAGACTTGATTAGCTTAGGCACATAATATTTAACTGAAGATCTGGTCTTTTTTAAAAAATATTTTTTCAGGGAGCAGAGGTCAGAATTCAATTCTTTGATGAATATATGTAAGGGAAAAAGTGATTCCAAAAATCACTAACTATACTCAGAGAAATTTAGGGAATTAGGACAAAGTGAGAGTATAAATGTTGATATTAGGTGACAAGGACTAGCTTTTTGGAAGGAAGAATCTTGGCAAAATGATAAAGATCTGCATGTGAGGGAAACTGAAAAAGTATGTATAAGGAACCAAGAGTGAGGGATATGGTAATAGAATAATCAAGAATGGGAAGAAAGATACTTTATATTTTTACTGTTGCTCAGTCTCTCTTTACACACGCACACACGCACACACACACACACAGAGCTAAATGCATAGCAGGTATTTTCTAAGCATTAGTTGATTGACTAATGAGAAGTTAAAGTTAATAAATGCCAGGTAGGAGAAAGGGCTCTGTTTTCTACTGATATTGACATTTCTGAAAGCTTCAATCGTACAACTGGGAGAAAGGGAATATTCACAGTCATATATTGGGACTAGTAAAGAATATTTCAGTAACTACTACTGGCAAGCTGTAAGAGGGAGCTTTTTTGTTACATGCTCAAGTTAAGGACAGCATCATCTGGGTATTGTTCCCCTAAATTTAGAAAGGTGAAATATATCATTTCCAATTAAGTTAGATGCATCATATCTTGTTTCCAGCAGATTTTTCAGAGGATGGTAATTGTGACATTTTCATCTACTGTGCAATTTCGTTTATTGAAGACAAAGTCTAGCTTTCCGACTTTCTCTCAAGGTGCAAGACAACTAATGCATGACCCCAAACTAGGAGACGTAGCCCCAGGGACTTCAAATGTTATTTGTCATAAAATTACCCAGTCGCCTTTAGAGTCCTGCAGAAGATATAATTGTGTGGTTTTCTGCAGCGGTAAATTCAACAGGTTAAATCTACATCTTGTGAAAAGTGTTCATTTGTTCTAAATTTACAGCACGCTAATGCCATGGAATGACCCTTTGTTCTCCAGTGAAGCAACCGAAGAAAAGCAAGGAAATCAGCAGCACAGCTCAGGTGAGCCTGGTGCTGCAGTGTTTTCCCTTTTCTTGTTCCCCTTCTATTTGTAGGTAAATAAGCACCCAAGCTCCTGCCTGTAAAATTCAGTCCAAGCTCCCACTACCTTGTCAAACTCTTCAAGGGAAACATTATTGCCTTAATTGCTTAAACCCAATTTGCATAATATGGAGTTCTGACAGCCACAAAAACAGGAATGCAAAAAGGAGATTAACAAGTGAGGTGCACGCTCAGCCAAGCCTGAGCAGTTTGGAAACAGAAGTAGAGAGAAATTCATTGGATGGGTGGGTTCTTGTTTCATCTGGTCTCTGTCCCTCCCCCTTGCCCCTCATCCCACCTTCGGGTTTGTTTGTTTTTCTTTTGCATGCATCAGCTTCTCGAGTGTGCCTAGACTATTAATTAGCATTCCCAGAAGAGCCTCCATCAGGCCCTAGTAAAGCTCAGTAGGCACCAACCAGTACAGATTTAAAAGCAGTCTTGCATCTTTACACTAAGCTCATTCAAACATTTAAAATGTTAACACTTCTTGGGAAGGCAGTGACTATGTGTCTTCTTCATCTTTGTGCTTTAGAGTCCCCTCTCCCTACCCCACCCCCCATAAAACTAAATTGATTTTTTTTTTTTGAAAAGTCTGGGACAGTCAACTCCTCTCTGTGATTCCCATCAAGCCCCTCCTCAGCAAGATTTTCCAGGTGCCCCCCTGCCTTAAGGCAGAAGTCTGTCTGTGCCATTCTGTTATTGTAGCATTTTGATGGCTTCTTGTTGCCTACAGGTTAATGAACCCCTTAAAATGATTTCTAATCTAGATCCAGTCACCGTGTGTTACTGCTGTAAATGGAAAATGTTCCATTTACTGAGGCACTTGCCCAGGAGACATAGAAACTGAATGTTGCTTCACTGCACTTCATGTAACCAGCTGAAGCTTTTAAAGTAGCATGAACTTTGAAGGACTCTTCTCTCCCGGTCCCCAGACCTTTACAGAACCAAACTTGAAAACTCTTTATGACCAATGAAAAGTGAGACTTACTTTAACCAATTGTGTGGAGACCAATAAATTCATTCTATCCTATCCAGGGCACTAGCCTTTCATCTTTAATTAGCATAAATATCATGGAGTCCCACCTTCCCTTACTTAAAAACCTCTAACATTTCCCCTGCAGTGAATTACTCAGTGAATGTCTTCATTGGTGTTGCCCTGCAAGTTAAGAAACCCTCCTCTTCCCCTGAGGTCTCTGATTTATTCTCTGACATTTGCAATTCTGTTTTTCCTTAGCCTGCATCTCTTTGTTACATCTCACATCAGTCAAGACTACCTGGTCCCATCCATCCACATCCTTTCCTTGGCTCATTCCTACTCATACTGACTACTAATTCCAGTACCTACTACTCTAGAAAACCTTTCCTACTCCCATATAAATTCTCCTAGGATGCTGCTACTTTTGCCTTCTGCCCTGGAAGTTCTCATCTCTTTTCAAGTTAAGCATCAAATCCCAAACAACATGTATAGGCACCACTAAAGTGATCCAAGGGAGAGAAATATAGAAATTTGTTCTTCATTGTGCATGTATACAAACACAGCTGATTTTTGTATATTGATTTTATATTCAACCACTTTCTTAAACTATTTCATAGTCCTAATAGTATATAAATCTGCTTTTTTTACAGAGGCAATCATATTTTCTACAATTAATAACCACTTTATTTCTCATTGTCCAATCTTCGTGCCTTTTATTCTATTTCTGGTCTTACTGTACTGGCTATGAATCTGTCCATGCGATATTGTGATATAGAGTATTTTTGCTCATCACTGATTTTGAAAGCAATACTTAATGTCACCACTAGGTATTTTGTTTTTGTAAAGTAGTTTCCTTTATAAGGCATAAAGATTTCTTTTAATCCTAATTTGCAAAATGTCCTTTATCATAAATGTATATAAGATTTCATAAAATGCTTTTTCTTAATTATTTTATATAAATATCCTCACCAAATTCTACGCTATATTTAGAAATATGTGTATTAATATTTTTTCCTATGCATATAGTTTTCCAAACTTTTTCATATATGTGCTTATTTAATTTAAGCCAATTAAGTTCAAACTAAGATGTCTTTTGCATACACATGAACATACACTTCAGTATGTACATATGTTCATATGTACTTGGGGTAAAGGGGCTTTAATTTGGGGGAACTAAAAAGAATTAATGTGAAGCCCCCCCCAAAAGCAAACAGTAATCAGTAAGCCCATATTTAGACCATAGTTTAGAATCTCAAATTTAACAAACAGGTTTTGGGATTTTAATTTTTTGGCTCTTCACTTAGTAAGAAACTGTTTAGAAATAATAATATGTATCTGGCTTTAGTGTCCCATGTTTTCTTTGTGATTACAATGATGATGATTTGAAAACATAAATAGATAGTATAGACTATGTACTATGTGGTAGGGGAAACTTCTAATAGTAAATGACTCAATGAAAAGTCAGAGACAGATGATCAAAAAGCAACAACCAAGACTGTATTAAGTTAGATTGACTTTATACTCTGCTCGCTCAGAAATACAGAAAAGCCAAGGGCTGTTGGACTATTGGAAATAAATACTGAGAATCTAAAAAAGGATAAGGTGAGCTGATCCATTATTCACAGATGAAACATGGAAGTGGGCAATAATGTACCAATTTTATGTGTGTATGGCTGAGTTCTTATTAGATGCTACAGATGTGGGCCTTGGACATAAAAGAACTGATCAACCTGAAAAAACAATGACAACTAATTTGAGGTCAGAATTTATCTTGAAGAAAGAGGTTCATATCATTTATTATATAACGAGGACTCTGCCATATACCAGCTATTATTTTCAGACATAAACAAAATGTGAGAAATGAGCAGAAGAAAGATCATAGCAAGAGACCTTGGTTTTATGGGTTAAAGTTTGTGTCGGTATTCTGATTGTGCCTCCTCACATGTAATAGAAGAGAGAGGTCAGGTTACAATTGGATTCTGATTGTGATAAAGACTGAAAAGAATGCTAAGAAAGAAGGCTCTTACCCAATCCAGTGACATAGGATTTTATTGCTTGACACAGTTTGTTGAGCAGCCATGAAGCAATTCACAGTCTAGTACTTCTAGAAAATAATGAACCATGTGTGCTGTGATATCAAATAAATGGAAGTTGGAATTGAGAGAATGCTTATGACCATCCAATTGGAAAAATGTACAAAGTTCAGTTCTAGGTGCAAAATAATTCAGAAGTGATGATAAAGTTACCCTCTGAGAAAATTTTAAAGATGCTAAAGGTGAAAGTTTTCTTTCATTTATGGCAATGCTATAATATTTCCTGATAAATACCAGAATAAAAAAAAAAGCCAGTTTGAAACAGTATAGAAAGGCAAGTAATTGTGAACCTATTCCATATAGACTGACATTCTGAGCACATTCATTATGCAATTTCACTTTTATCATTTGCCCTATTAAGTCAGAGAATTAATTTAGAGAATTTTATTTAGAGACAAAATAAAATTTCAAAGAAACCACAGAAGTAAAATTAACTTCAAAGACACCTTTCCAAGTTGATTTGATATTACAAATGTTTATTTAAGCATTTAATAACCATCTAATTTTAAAGCTTATAAAAATCATAGAAACAGGTTTTAGAGTTATAAGTTTGTCAGTGCTCAACACTTACAGCATTCTTCCCTGATCATCAGTTGGTTAAATGTTACCCTATGTTTATACATTGAGAAGCAGCAGGTGGCAGGAAACCTGACATATTTATCTCCTTAAACATCAAGTTCTGCTGTGTACCTGCACTGACGGTGTAGCATGTGTGAAAATGTAAAGATTTTAAGCCCTGTCAGTAAAAGTTCTAGTAATATGAGAATTTTCAGTGGATCACTGTGTAATTTGTGTACTCTTCAATTATGTTCAAAGATTCTGTAGCTTCATTGTCTATTTACCAATTCTCCTTTTAGAAGAAGAATGAGATGTTTATTTTAAAGTATAGCGACTTCATACTGAAAAGAGACAATGTTAAAATTATTATTGCTAGATCAGGGCTGCAAATTTTAAACATATGAATTTATCCTTAAACTTTTAATGGAATTTAATAACCAATTACAATTCAAAATAAAGTTGTTTTGCTTTCCGAAAAGGAACATTTACTGTCATAGAAAGGGAAAAAAAAAAGCAACAAAATCCAAGTAAACATTTGCTGAGGAGTTGCTTTGGTCAACTGTGAGATGTTCTCCAACATTTATTCTCTCTTTCATTTATAATCATTTTATCAAGTCCCTGGTCACTCAGGGAAGATGCTATTACCCAGTTTTTTCTACAGCTGGGTGCAGCCATGAGACCAAATTCTGGTTAATGTAATGTGAGTGAAGGTGATATGTTCTACTTCCAAGTTTGCTCTTTAAATTATTGAGCATGCACTGCCTTGGCACATTTCCAGGAGCCTGCAGTTGCAAGAAGGTGAGAAGGAGAAAAACTGCCTGGATCAGAGAGATAGAGGACATTTATTGAAGATGTAAAAGCACACTTAACAAAACTGCCTACTTCCGAGCTGTTCCTCAAGAGATGAATGACCTTTTATTACATTTTTGCAATTTTTTTCTCCTGGTAGATATGTTATACACTCTAAGCCTGAACCTTAACTCGTTTAGCTGCCAAGCAATCAGAAAGTTGAGTTTAATTAGAGAAGACTCCTTGAGTTGATTTTGAGAGAGATGATGGCGTGGATTTTCCAGCAGTAGGTACACATATGCAGTGGTACAGTGATCAGGATAAAACATGGTAGGTGGGAATTACTGCTTTGAGTAAAGCAAAAGGTGTTCACTAAGAAAACAACAAACAGCAGCCAAAATATCATTCATTAGATGAATGGATAAATAAACTGGAGTACATCCAGACAATGGAATATTATTCAGTGATAAATAAAATGAGCCATCAAACCATGAAAAAATATGGATGAACTACAAATGAATATTACCAAGTAAAAGAAGCCAATCTTAAAAGGCTACATACTATAAGATTCTATCTGAAAAAGGTAAAACCGTAGAGAGAGAAAAAAGATCAGTGGTCACCAGTGTTGGTGGGGGAGAATGGATAGACCGATCAGACAAGATTTTTAAGGCAGTGAAAATATTCTGTATGATACTATAATGATGGATACATGTCTCTAAACTTTTGTCCAAATCCATATAAAGTTACAAAACCAAGAGTGAACCCTAAGGTAAATTATAGACTTCAAGCATTTATGATGTGTCAATGTAGGTTAATCAATTGTTATCAGTTTACCATCCTGGTGGGAGATGTTAACAATGGGGGAAGCCAAGCATGAGTAGGGGCAGAAGGTATAAGGAAAATCTCTGTATCTTCTACACAATTTTTCTGTGAACCTAAAACTGCTATACAAAATAAAGTCTGAAAAAGATCCAATGTTCATTTAGATTGGGTGACTTTTAGAAGTAAATTATACCTCAATAAATCTGTTTAGAAAAAGAAACAAACAAGAAAGAAGTGATGAATAACAAGGTTTAAATGATGAAAAAAATCAGTCATTCAGCATTTCAAATGGTCTGAGAGGTTATGGGTCCATTTCTCTTCTGTGTACATGAAAATGTGCTACAAAATCTGGAATAAGTAACCATCCAACAGCTTCTGGTATAGGAAAGTCACCAGGTCACAAAAATGCTCAACCCTTTCCATATAGATCGAACATCAGAGAATTCTTCCTTAGATAGATTTGAAATCCACCTATCCTTAGTTTCCTGTGGTTCAAGTTTTATCCTTGCAAGTAAGTTTAATTCTCCTACTATGTAACATACCTTTAAATCTTAGTTTGTCCCCTTTAGCCTCTCTATTTTCAAAAAACTTCCTCAGGGTTTTTAACTTGTCCCTTACCTCCTAGGACTTCCAGGCCCATTGCCATCTGGATCATTCTGTAATTGGTCTCCTTCATTTGGCTGATGTTCTTTAAATGTGCTCTGAATTGAATGTGTACTACTCTAAGTACATTCTGATGACAACAGGGAAGAAAAGTGACATTTACTGTCCTTGTTCTGGGCAATGATCATCTTGTAATAGAGTATAAGATCGAATTAGCTTTTGAGTTTTTTGTTTGTTTATTTGTTTGTTTGTTTTGTTCTTCCCCTGGTAGTCCTGCTTCATTATCTAAAACTAATTACTCTTACATCTTGTCAGAGATGGTATGGGCATGAGAGAATATAAAAGGAGATAAACAGAAAGAAAGATTTTTGTAATAATCTAATGCATGAGATAGAGAAGAAAGGAGAGAGATAAGAAACTGTTTAAAAAAATTAGTAGGCCTAGTAATGAATTGAAAGGGAATAGTAAAAAAAAATGCACTGACATAACGATGAGTTTAAAACTAGAGATATTTAAGGAGGAGTGTTGGGGAGGATGTATTAGGAAGATGGAAAGATTCTTTCAATTCTCTTGAAATGTTCACAGCTAGTTTCTGCTTTACTTGATGGGAAAAGGAGTGAAATAAACTACTTTGGAAATAGATCATGTTCAGATGTAAAATGGGACAGGGAAAGAGGAACGTTTGTTCTTATGTACTGTTCAGAACCATGATGGGAGCAGAACAGATGGTTTGGTGGTTAAGATAAGCACTTACCCTAATCTTATTTCAAACACCCAAGTTTCTTGAATCTGCATTATGACATTGGAAATATCACAATCAGGAAGCTTTCAATGAGATTTCTGGCACTTCCTGAGGCAGTTGTATTCTCCAAAATCTGTTTTAATTAAGACTCAGGAGATTAATTCTCACTGCTGGTAGCTGTTGTGGTACGAGCTCACACCTTCACCAAACAGATAAATTCATGCAGGTAATTGAGCCAAAACACTTTAATATCAAGTCCCAAGGATTTATGGCTGTTTTATTATCACCAAGTTTGTAGAGCTCACGGAATCATGCTTCAAAAAGCAAGAGCTAACCCTCCACAAAGTAAAGAAACTAAAAAAAGCATTTATGTTACAGAAGACTGACTAGCAGCATATAATAAAATAAAGTTGACCTCAAATTTCAGCCCTCCTAAAAAGGAATGACTTTGGGCAAGTTATTTAACCTTCTGAGCTCTAGTTGTATGATTTATTCATAAATATGTACATTCTTGCATTCATTACTTCCAAATTAATTAAGCATCTACTATGTTCTTCACAAATATTAAGAAACAGTCTCTGCACCAAGGAGTTTACAGTCTAGGAAAGAAGCACATAGGATTATCATTGTCTGTTCTCTTGTTTTCAAGTGCTGCCACATGCCAAGTACTGTGCTAAACATTTTATATGATTTTTGCTTATTTAACACAAAACCTCTATGAAGATATTAGTATCTTCAGTTACAAATGAGAAAACTGAGGACTAGAAAGTTTCTGTAATTTTTCCAGGTTAATGTTTGAAATCAGGGATTTTTAATCCTGGTGTTTTTGTTTCCAACCTCTGTACCACACTGCTTATGTGGGCCTAAGTGCTGAGGTGGGGGATTAGAAGAGACTGTGGGAACCCCTGAGGGGTTCCCACCTCAAGCCATAACCCAGGGAGTAATATTTAGTTCAAAGGGTTTTTGGAGAGGTTTTTATTTCCAAAGTGGTTCAAGTGAAAGGATGGCACACTTTAAAACTTTAAAATTCTCAGCATGTGAAGGTGCTACTGAGCACACTGACAACACATACAAAAAAAAAAACAGGGCAACGTGAATCACATGGCCCTGGTACTCAGGAGTAGGAGGAAAGCGTAGGAGTTGGGCAGGGAAGGAAGAGGAGGATTTGGAATCCTTCATTCTATGTAGTCTCCTCCCCACAACAGCAGGGCCCCCAACTGCCAACAGTTTTGATATAGATTTGCCCAATTCACTACTCAATGTTACAGCACTGAGGTCTTCTCTGCCCAGCCATACTGCGTGGAATTCACAGATAACCTCCCAAGACCAGGCACTTCTCTCCTAAATGAAATGCCCCTCTCTCCCTTCTGCTTTTATTTTTAATGCATGTAATCAGTATTCAGTTTTTAATTTTATTCTAAGTGGGTTCGAGTTTTTTACTGGTAACAGTTCATGCTTCTGCCTTTGAGCCCAAGTAGCAAAAGAATGACATACATTTTAATAAAATGTCTTGCCATTTTGCCTTTTCCTCTGCATATATTTATATGTATGTGTATATATATGCACAATGTGTATTATGTATAACACACACACACATACACACAGATATGCAAACGCAATAGTTAAGAAAAGGAACACAGAACCAAAGGAAAAACAATGACGAGAAGGAGCTAGGTTGAAACAGAAGCTAAATGTGGGAAAATAAATAACAGAAGGTAATTTAACAGTCACTGGAAAAGAGAGTATTAAAACTTAGGGAAATTTTATGCTGCCAACATTAAAAAAGGTGGACAGTTCAAAACACCAATGTCTTATTCCTATCTGGCATCAGGATTTGTTATGCTTTGGAGCAGCCATTATGAATTCTCAGGCCTCATACCTTTAGTAGTTTCAGGATTTGTATTTATCAAACTGGAACTGAGGAATGAGATAAGGGATTTAGGGGCCACTTATCTATTGCTGTAATCAAGCACGATGAAAAATGATTGTGACTTGTGCAGGATAAACAGCCATTCTGTAGTCAAAGAGTATTAAGTGGGAATCAGGAAGCCTGGTTTCAGCCCCAACTCTGAGACTAAGCAAAAGGGAAACAACAAAAATATTCAAACATTTATTTAAAATACTGAAACTACTTGTTTGCATATACTGCTTCTTTTTATCTTAAAAAACTGGCCTATATAAAAATTTTAATACCTGTTTTATGAACAAGAGAATTGAGACTCAGCAAGTTACATAACTAGGGCCAAGTTAACAAATGTCATAAACCAATGGAAGCAAGTTTTGGATCAAGAACCTCAGGATTCCAAATTATAGTCCTCTCTACTCTATCACCTCTTCTCTTAACTACTTAGGTGAGAAGCTCAGCCATTCTACCTGTCTGGGCCTCCAGGGCTTTGCTTGCAAGAGATTGCTCATCTAGATCAATAGTTTCCAAATGTGTGTCTATGTGTGTTACTGTCTGCATGTATGAGAGAAGCAGAACCTTCATGATCACAAATTCTTATACAGATCTTTGATGTATATGTAACAAAAACTAGCAAGAGTTGTGCTAACTGAGGCACTGGTACAGTCTGATGTCTCACCCCTTCCAATCCCACTGTGAATCTGAACAGGTATCAAGGAACACTTACAACTTTGCAGAGAACAGTCTGAAATCCTCTGTGTAATATTCTGTGAACAAGTACATGTGTGTGTAGGTGGGGTGCAGGAAACACATTGACATGGCCTTTTTTTATTGCTCTTCATCAAAAGATTTTTGGTCCTAGTTTCAAGGTGTGAAAATTTATTCAAAAGACAATTCCCAAGCATATATTATAAGCTCAGTCTGAGGAACCAGTCTTAATTTCATTGGAAGTAGCAGCTGCTTCTTTTTCTGGAAGAAAGAATCATAATGATGGGGTTGTACAAACACCCAATGTGGGTTCTAGTTCCAGCTCCAACACTAAGCCATGTGATTTTGGGAGCCTGGACATGGTTCCTCCTTTACAAAATAAATGTAATCCCTAAAAACGTCTTCCAGATCTGACATTCTATGAGGTTATGCCTATTTTGTGACTTAAAAAAAACCCAAAAAACAATTAGATACATTTTTATTTCCATAGTGCTACATCCTATGGGCTGACAGTTGCCTGCCATGGATGAAATTACTTTTTAATAACTACTTATTCGGTGCTCATTTAAAATTTTTTAAGTACCCCCTCAGGGCATAAATACATTTCTATACCCAGCTATTAAATGGAGGTAGGAAAGGCTTAACCTCATAATTTTCCATTCTAATTTTGTTAGTAGATTTTTGATCTGAGTGAAGTTGTGATAAGAGCTATGTCTGAGTGATAAGAGTTATGTTTGAGTTTGTGCTGTCAACAGTGTATACTGAGGCATGGGGAAAGGAAGAGAGACAATTTAATAGAAGCCAGGGATGGGCTCGGTGAAGAAATTTAACATCTCCCTTACCACTGCTGCTCTTTTTTCCTCACATTTTATCTGCTCCCTCAGTTTTGAAGTGACTCTTGTGGTTTTTCCATAAAAATCTTCTTTTCAAAACACATGCACTACACAAAGGGTAAAATAATATTTTGTGTAATAGATATAATATGATGCATGCAAATTAAAGGAATTACTGACTTAGGTTTGTTTTAAATGTTTAACAGATAACAAATCCTGGAGAACTTAAGAGTAAAAAGTGTTTATATAATCTGGTGACACTGAAAAATACACAACCCTTTGGATAAATAATAGAAATTCCAAAATCTGGAATGGCATTCTTGGTAATACTAGTCGAGAAAGGACAAACATAATTGTATCCAATCCCTTCACCAAATATTTATTAAGCACTTACATTATACCAGGACTGTTTAAATTGGTCAAAATTAATTGAAATTTTTTTTATTGTAATAAAAAATTAAAACAAATCGAGATGTCTGAAAATAGATGGATCTAGTGTGGCATATGAATTCCTTCAAATATTCCTTCAAATAAACATGAAGATGTCATGTTTAGACTGTCATGTTAAATAGAAAAACAAATCATAAAATTGTTTGTATACTAATATCTCAACTACGTAAAATATGTATTAATATGAACAGAGATTTGATAGAAATACGAAAAAGTGAAACAGAGTTTTGCTTAAAGTGATGATAATGTGCGGTATCCTTTGAAGATTTTATTTTTATTATGACATTATAGTACTTTGTTTAACATTAAAGAAAGGACCGCATTCCCAAATGACACACTGGATGCATGTGATAGTATTTAACTACATGAGAGACTAAGTTATTAAGGTTTGTGGCAATTCCAGTCCCACAACAAAGCTGCCCGGGGTCTGACCCTTTGTGCAAACCAACCATACATATTGTATAACCCTTTGGAAACTACTGATATTTTTACAGCTCTAATTCATTCTCTAGGGGTATGTTTGAAAGTGGTTCCTTTGCTGATTTCATAAATTTTCATTTTCAAACTTTTCTCCTCAGCCTCTTTCTAATGAACTTTCTTTAAAAAATGAAAATTCTTCTTGAAGTTTCATGCTCTCGTACTTCCTGTGGGTATGATTCCCCAGGTGAGGATGTCAGATTTAATTAGATAGCTCTCTCTGTTACTTAATGACTCAAGTAGGCTTACAACTCCAAGATCATAACCTCCCTACCAGGCTGCTGGGTTAGCTATTCCAAGGAACAACTATTCATATTATCCAACAATAATTATATTAAACCATGCCCAGAAAATAATAAAAATAGTAATGCTCACTTAATTAGACCATTCACCTGAGGATAGCCAAGCATTTTAGTGAAGATTTCTTCACTCAGTCATTTGAATAATACATCCAAGAAACAGGTGAGCAATATTAAAAATTATACTTCTAAGCGCTTCCTTAAAAAAGAAGTACACACTCATCCTCAGTTTCCTTCTTTTCTTTGTACAATAATTTTTCAACTCACTGGCAAATTCCAATGAAATGCAACAAAAAAGAATACAGAATCCAGAACTAAATAACACAATTAATATTTGGTTTAAAAAAAAAAAAGGCAAATAGATAAAGAGGTTACACTTTTCCAGATCCAAAAATGTTCCCTATCTTCTGAAAATCTTCATATCCTGTTCATTTTCTAGCTCTTCATTGAATATTCTCATCTATAAAGTGCCTATAAACATGTAACTAATAAATCAACACATGACAAAAATTCTGAGACCTCATATAAAGCCTGTTAACCTTATAGAAGTCAAGGGTACAGAAGAAAAGGCAGCCTTAGAGCTGAGCATGAGAGCCACACTCCTTCAGACCACTTGGCTTAAAGCAACACTTGTGAAGCCATATGGTTCTGTGACAGTGCAACAGTCTTAGGATGATCTGAGTGAGTCCCTATCTATTTGTTCACCACCATATATACCCAGCAATTAGGACAGTATAACTAACCTCTAGGAAGTGCTTAATATCAATTTGTATTTGTTAAATGAATGAATTTACAGTACTTTTATTGATCAGAAACAGATTTTTCTGTCAATATTTTAAGTAGTTTGCCCAAAGAATGGATTGTGCTAGTAATTTGAACAAACCAGCTAGAAAGGGTAGGTTAGAAAACATTTTGGGGAAATTGTGGACCTTGCAGTGGATACGATCGTGGCGCCCCAAAAGATATGTGCAAGTCCTAACTCCAAGTACCTGTGAATGAGACCATATATAGAAATAGGTTCTTTGCAGATGGAATAAAGAATCTCAAAATGAGATCATTCTTGATTTAGAGTGGCCCCTAAATCCGATGACTAGTGTCCTTAGAAGATACAGACAGAAAAAGTAACCACACTGAGACACAGTTGAGAAAACCATTTGCAGAGACAGGGATTAGAGATATGCTGCCACAAACCAAGGGACATGTGGAGCTATCCGAAGCTGGAAGAGACAAGAAAGGAGTCTTCTTTAGAGGCTCCCAAGGAAGTGTATTCCTGCCACCTCGATTTTGAACTTCTGGTCTCCAGAAGTGGGAGAGAATACATTTCTATTGTTTTAAGCCACCTAGTTTGTGGTGGCTTGTTGTGGCAGCCCTAGAAAATTAATATAGACTTTATAATAGATGGTATTAAGGAATAAAGAAATTGTTAGGAATAAAAGAATAAAGAATGTGTTAGGTATAATAATGGTATTGAGGCTATATAGGGAAATATGTATTTTTGAAATTAAAAAATTATGTAGGGTTGAAATATCAGACATCTTTAGTTGACTTTAAAATGCACCATCAAAATATAGATGATGTGATAAAATCATAACTGTTGAGTCTAGGAATTGAATATTTGGATATTTATTGTCTTATTCTATTATTTTCTACATATTTAAAAAATTAATAAAAATTTGAAAATAAATATTGCCCTAAGCTGCCTGAAATTACAATGTTTGGTTCTTCAAAACAAAAATTAGTTCTCCAAATAGTCATTCAGTTTTATAAATCATTTTCCAATGTCTAAAAGATAAGCTCTAGTTTCCATAATTTTTTCCTCTGTACTTTGTGACTGCCTTGTGACATTTTCACAACTACGCTCTATGCCTGTAGCTGTCTACCTTTCTAAATCATATTGAATGTTCTTCATGGTACCTCTTTAAATCTTTCTTTTTCACAGGTCAGGATTATAGATTTAACAATAATTGAACAATGAACAATTGATAGGCTTCTCTAGTTCTCCCCAAAACCTCATAAACTGCTATACAGAGCAGCAACCACAAATTTCCACACAACCCTTCCCCTGCTGTCCTGAAAGTTAGGTGCCAGCTTGGTAATCATTCTCATGCTTCACAGTCCAGTCCCCTCCTCAGATGATAGCCTGTCTCCTCAGCTTCTGAAAATAGCTGATTGTCTACACCAGAGGGATGACATCAAAGTTTGACAAATTGCCATTTGTTTCACTTCTACTAGAAGGAGATCCCAGCAAATTAAATTTTCTTTTTGGTACTCCTTGTTCTCTCTCATCCCATTGCTGATCCTTGCTAGAAGGACAGAGTGGTCCATTTGCTCTATTTTATCACCAGAAACTGTTCTCATAACTGTCTCTCAGTGACCCCATCCTCTGGCCTATAGAACTTACCATTTGATCACTGGAGAATCACTCAAGGCCCCAGTAACACCACAAACACTCCCTTGTCTAGAGTCAGTGACATCAAGTATTGGCTGTTCTTCATCCTTCTATGGCCCACGTCCTTGCAGAATTATATAGTAGATAATTTAATCTCTTCCAGGGTTATTGTTCTCTCTCTTTTTTTGTATAATGTAGACATGTCACAGAAGGGTTTCATAAAATACAGGTTGGCATTATTAACAGTAATAAGACCACCCCTTCCAACTCTCCTGCACTAGAATCTGAGGAACCAGGCTCTACAAATTCTCCTTCTACCCCACCTGCTACACACAAGCACCAAATTGTCTTTCATAGCCTTTCCTTCTCCCTCCACTCTGTGACAAATTTAAGCCATGGATATTTTCCCCCCCAGAAATATGCAACCAGTATTTTATTCTGATCACTTCTATCAATATCATCAAGGAATTAAATGGGTTCTTCTTGAGATTGAAATGGGTTTGCCATTCTGTTCCAAGTTTCTCTAAAACCAGTTCCCCTTCATGGTGAAGCATCTAAATTATCACAGAGTTGCTTGTTTAGGATTCAGGGAAGGACTCTGATCTATTATGAACATTTTCCTGTATAACCTATACACATGTTTTTCAGTTAAACCTATAAAGCTTCTCTTGCACTGCTCTTCACATAGGTAGAAACTTCTCATCTTTCAGGTCTTGATTTAACTATTCCTTGGAGTGGTCTTTCCTGATGACCCAATCTAAGGAACATCTCCCAGGCATATTTTTATCATAGCATTAATCCAACTATATATTTACATAAAATTTGTGGGTTTAAATTTACTTCCCTTTCTTCAAACCATACATCAGGTACAAGTCATATGGTTAATAAATATGTGTTAGGTGATTGAGTATAACATGCCTTCACAGTTAAGTGTTACCTCGCTTAACTGATGTCATTTATTTATTTATTTACTTACTTACTTACTTACTTACTTACTTACTTACTTACTTACTTACTTACAAACCAGTTTTCTTTAAAATAGAATTTTCCCTCCCTTTTTCTTCTCTGTTTTTGTTTCTCCTCTTCTGTCTGTCTTACTTCTCTTATCATCTTTCCGCTTCTTTCCTCTTTTCTTATTTTTTTCTCTGCCACCCTATTTATGAATTTATGAACGACACCTCACATATGGAAGGGATAGCACCATTTGGTGTCTATTAAGTAATGAACAACAGAAATGAGTTTATTCACATTTTAAAGGGCCATAACTTTAAACCATATAATTTTGCCTAACATTACAACACCTGTGACTTTAAAAGCCTTATAAGAATTCAGTCATAATGGTATTGGTCTAAAGGAGACTGGAGATGAAGCATTCCAGATTCTAATAACTCATATTAATTATGTACAAGGATATAGTTGTCTAAACACATTGTTGTATATTTGTACATAATGATTATAAAGTGGTTTTCTCAGAAAAAAAGTAGTGTAAACCTGGCCCAAAAGGCTCAATATGCGATGTGCAAGATTAATAGAACCTGTCTTCAAAAGGGAGAGAAAAACGTTCCTGTCAGTTTCAATGAATTTAGTATTTGTGTTTTTTTCAATCCTCCTCATTGTATGTTGGCCATAGTTCTTCCTAAACTCATCAAACACTTTTTGAAGAGGTGGCAAAGAGTTAGAGAAGACATCAATTCATAAAGCCTCATGTGATAGTATTTGATGAGAAATCAATGTTGCCAAGGCTAAGTGAGATATTAATCATCTTAAAAAGATATATGAGTATGAAAGAGACATACTCAAATATACAATTTCATCATTAGTATAACTAGAATATTTACGACTCAGGCTCTGGAATGAGACAGACCTAAATTTGAGTTCAGATTTCACCCCTACTAATCTTATCACTTTGGGCAAAGCACTAAACTCTCTGAGCCTTACTATCTTTATATGTAAAATGAGGACAATAAATTGATTACTGCCAGATAGCAGTGAATGTATACAGTAAGTACTCAATTAAATGATAGCTATTACAATTATTATGATTCTTTTCATCATTGTGATGTTGTTATGGTAGTGGTGGTAATCATTTTATTGTTGTTGTTAAATGTGTAAAATATTTACCAAAATAAGAGAAGTCAATTCTAAGTGCTGTCACATGGAAAACATGTCAAGTAAAGCAAATGTGGATAGCATAAGAAAACTCCCATGCTTTTCAAAGAAGATTAATATTAATCCCCTCTTTAACCATGTTGAAAGCTGGAGGCATTAGGGTAAGCAGGTAGTCCATTCAATATCTCATCTGCTATTTCCCACAGGCTCTCTCAAATGTTAAGTTAAGGAACCATTGGGGAAATATCAGCTCTCTGCCATTGCTCTAGGGATCAATGAATCCATTTGGACTAAAAGAAGTAGTGCAGCGGGTAGAAGGGAGGGGGAAGGCAGATGAAGTAAAAGGGCACAAATATGTTGTGATCTTAACTAGGGGAGGTGAACACACAGTGTAAATAAATATATATATATATGCCTTACTGTTAAGTGTACAGCTGAAACTTATTAGATTTTTGTTAACCAATATCACCAAAAATAAATAAATAAATTAAAAAATAATAAATAAATAAAAATAAATAAAAGTAGTAAAAATGTTTGACAAATTCATACCCAAATAAATGTCATATTTCATAGAAATTTGAATAAATCCAGAAATTTTCTCTAATTTTTTTCCATTGTAGTGTATAAGCTTTCTCATGAAAATTTCACAAACAAAAGATATCAAAACTTCTTTTGAAATGTTCTCTTGGGGAGAATTATAGTCTTATTTTATCAAATTAAGATATTCAGAGAAAAATGAACCGAAACTTTTGACTTTACCTTACATCTTCAAATAAGAACACAATATTCATTTACTTATTTAAGGAAAATGAAATAAATCTATGAGTTATAATATATTCTCAAAGTATTTGATGAAACCTAAATTTGATCTATGTCAATACCAAAGAGCTAAATTAGCTGAAGATTCTAGTTTATTTTAAATTTTGATAGGCTAGAAATAAATTTGGTATATAGATAGCACTGAGTTGCACGTCTGATACCAATATGTACAGGCAATTGCCAATACACACAGCACACATTCCAAATTTTCATTTATAATTCAGGCATTTGGAACTGGCAGCACACTTTTCCACAGTAAAACTTGTGGTTAAATTCATATTTAAAGCCACAAATGCTACCTTTTACAGAAAACCATTGTGAAGTATTTTCTATGTACTGAAAGAAATTAATATACTTTCAATAAAATATAAAATAATAAAAATAAAATTCAAAACTGCAATAAAAAGTATTATTTTGTATTTATTGAAAGTTTTATGCATTGAATAAAAGGAAGGCAAAACTTAAAAGGGGAAAGAGGTGCTATGTCTTTGGCAGAATTTCCAAGGAAGGCTTAAGGTCATCAGAGTTAGTTAGGCCAGGTTCTCCAAATAATTCTTCCCTAAATAATTTCAGATCTTACACATGGTACAGGGAGGTTTTCAGAACCACATTTAAGTATCATTTATTGACTAAAAATATAATAGAAAGAGAAAAAGAGAGAGTAAACTAAATTACAAGGAGAGGGGGATAAGGAAAAGGTTTTAAATAAGCATGTAGAAATGTCTGGAAACAAAGGAGATTGCCTGGAAGGAAATTACTGAGCTGGATATAGAGAATGATAGGAGTGCAGGATTGTATATAATACTTTGACAGTAGATTAAGGAAATTTGGTGGCAGAATTAGGGGCATACTTGTTCTATGATCTGTCTCTAGAGAAGCAGGGGTGTTTCCTCATGACATTCTCCAAACAGAGAATGCACATAGTTTGCAAGGAGGTAAACACTTAGCAAGCTCTGTTGTGATGTACTTATTGAGCCTTTCAAGCTTGTAGTTGGAACATTTTTGCTTGTCTTTACCAGGTTAATATGCAAACATTGTCTGGTCCTCTCTAGCCATGTATTTTAGGTATTGGGTTTTTCCTTTTTAGCCTTTCATGAGACTGCTTCTTAATTAATATTGCAAAAACTAAACGGATGGTAACAAGAGCATTTGATATTATATTCATCCATACTGTAGTGCTATGGCATTGCAGCTATTTTTACATATTTCAAAACTTGTTTGATTTCTGGGTTCCTATCTGGCAGTAGATCTAGTGAGAAGTCCAGAGAGACTCTGAATAATTTTTTTCTGTAGTGCAATAGTGCTGTCCCTTGTCCGTAGGCTATGTCACCTTCAATTAAACAGCGGCTCAATCAGCGTGAAGACAGCCTTCATATTTTTGCCTCAGAAAGGTTTCTCCTTTGTGACTAAGCCTTTTTCAGCTGTTGAGATGTTCACCAATTGCTGCCTCAGCTCCTTGGAACCCACTTGGCTGGCGGGTGCCATTGCATTTACTGTAGTAGTAATTAACGCTGTTAGCTTTGTAATTAAAAAAAAAAAAATTTGCCTTTATACTCAGGATGATAATGCTGCAAGTAAAAATTAATTAAAATGAGATGAATTGCCTTCAGTTAACAAAACGAAAAGAGAAAAAGGAGGGGTAGAAGAAGGAGGGAACGAAAAGCTTATAGTCTTATTAATGAAGCAAGCTGAGAAGGTTGTGCTTTAAATCTTCTCCTGATTCTTTTTCTTTTGTGATACAGTCTAGGTTACTGGAGCCCAAAACTATCAGTAGTTGAGAGAACACAAAAAGGTTCCACCTCTTTCCATTTGGCTACAGGTCACTATGAAGACCACAAACACGAATGCCCATGTTTATTCAAGCCCCCTTCAAATTTCCTGTATTAGTCTATTTGAAGTAATGGGCTGTGAAATTGGCTTTTATATGATTATTAATTAGATCTGATGCCTATTCTTTTTTTAATACTTGATGTAATGAAAAAGTATGGTTCTTTTTATGGGACAAAATCCTGACAGATATCATTGATAATAACAGAGCTTGAGTGAGAAAATCTGATTTCCCATCCTGAAGAATAGCCTGGTAAGAGCCACGTTCTTCATCTTCCAGTTTCCGATTTTTCTAAATTTAGTCTCCCACTTCTATTGGAGGAGCACAGATTTTTGAAAATTAGAGTAATGCAACAGCGTCCCAAAATTCCTAAAGGAACAGCAATCAGTTAATTAATAACCATGGGCTTAATGTAATTTTAGTGTGTACCTTAGGGTTATCTATGGTGTTTCAGGGACTATGGAAACAGTGAGAAACATAACTTTGGTCATTGAAGAATTGATATAATCACTAGAAAAACAAAAGCTATGTTGAATAAGTCACTTATAAATGGCAACTAAAGGCCAAAGGTTCTGAAACTGAGTAAAAGGAGAGTCTGTGTAAAGAGAAGGGACACTGGTCTAGAGAAGTCAGTAATGAATTCATGGAGAGAATGAAGCAAAGGAAAGGAGCAGAAAAAGGACACCGTTGAGGAAAGGATTTTCACCATAGTTCAAAACATATCATTTTTATATTTCTCAGTCATAGTCAAGAGGGAAAAAACTTTCAGCAGGCAGAATTTCTCTAGCACTCTAGTAGGCTTCTTTTGTAGTCTTAACAATATCCAGAAGACTCCTTTGCTTCTATATGGTGTTCTATCGACTGTCACACCTTGGATATACTACCCCTTTAAGCCTTAAAGATGTATATGCCTTTGTTACATTTTCAGCAGAAACATATTCCCACAGTTTATAGATGGAGATCATTATATGGTTCATCTTTCAAACTTAGGGCCCTCATCACAGTGCATGAACTAAGCACATTTAGAGAAATGCATGTTGAACAACCGCTCTCCTCATGGGTTTTAAAATGAGTACAAGAAGAGATGATACTGGGGAGCTTTCAGATAATCTTTTGGATGTACTAAATATAATCCTTCAAATTCCACAGTCATCCCATGTTTGGGGCCATTTCACTAGCATTGCCAGGTAACAGCTTTCCAAGAAAACGGTAGTAAGTGTGGCCATATGACTTCTCCGACGCCTGTTCTCAGACATTACAGATTGTAAAATTAGATTCCTCAGATTTAAGAACAAAGTTGATATTCTCTTAGTGAAGCCATCTGTATTTGTGCAGAGGAAATTTGTAAAAGTCCTTTCAATTGAAGGTGTCTAGAGAAAAATGCTTACTCGGTCCATTCAATATCTAGATGGAAAAGCTTGATGACAACTGTTGAGCTCTACAGAAGCTTCCCAGATGCTTTATAAAGGCCTTGGCTGGACGGAGATGCATCTGCAATTTCCAAGTGAGGAAAATCAATCCTAGTTTCAGCAGTTCAGCCTGAGAAAGAGACAGTTTGAAGAGCTTTTATATAAATATATAAAGGAGCAGGGTACATTTGCTGCCTGAAGCAAGGAAGGTCCTGAGTCTCAGAAGAGCACAGGTATTAAATACCTAGAAAACAGAGTTATTAGGTTAAATGAACCTAGCTGGGCTTTGATGGATGTCAGATGGACTTTTGAGCAGCTGCTGAACTACTCAAACTAGGGAGAGGCCTGTACCAATTAGAAGCACCCCTTTGCTACACTGATAAGAAATTAGCATGCAAAGGAAATGTATTCCTTCCTAACCCTCACCTGTCTTTATGATGTGCACAATGTACTATCAAGTTCTGTGGCATTAACAAAGCTAAAGGACACAGCTGATTGTTTCTTTAGCTCCTTTTAATCATTCTTTAGAACCTTGTTAAAAAAAAATAACTGCCATTTGAAACATGCAAGAGCTCGCAAGAAAAAATGTGCAGCTATATTTTAATTAAGAAAAGATAGACTAGATTATACTTATGACACAAGAAAAGATGGACCTTGGAGTAATGAAGTAGTGTGAAGAAAATGGGCCAGAATAGAAATGATTGTAAATTACTAGTCTAAAGAGAAATTACTGATATTCTGTGACCTCTATGAATTCTACTTTGCAGTTCAATTTGTAATAGTCACATGGTTTACTTGATTCCCCATTCCTAGTTCCAGAAGGCATAGCAACATGCTCTGTGAGCAGCAGAAAATTCTCCTGCTGACTGGTTTGTAGACTCTCCACTTGAAGTGCTGGACTGACAATCTGGTTCGTGCAAAGAACTGCTGACTGGACGCTGGCACATGCACAACTACTGGCTCAAATACTTTCAGGCTTGGCTCTTAGAAACAAATACAATGAGATCAGGAATCTTTGAGTTGGCTACACAGAACACAGCCTATCTCTATGCATAGTCTTTCTGTGATAGTTCAGTTTTCTTCTGTTGTGTATAATGAATAAAGGTTTTCTTAAGGTTTTACAGGTCTGATCACAGATCCCATGGATTGGGGAATGAAAGCTCATTCACTTTTCATTTTAATTTCTCTTGGGATATGAATGTTAGGAGAAGGAAGAAAGAATGAAAGGGCACACACAGAGAATAATTCATAAAATGACCAAATGCTGCCTGATAAAAAGGTGGAATTTGACAAAAGACAAACATGGTAAAGGACATTTTAGCCAGGTCTGAGGCTTCTAGATGTCGTTCATTCATGCATCTACTCATTCATTCCTTCAAATAAGGAATCCTATTTACAAGAAATGAAAATGATTTCTTGTTTAAAACTCAACCATAAAACTAGCAGAGTTGACAGCATTAGTCCTGATAAAGCAAGTTATTAGAAAAGTAAGAAATTTTATTCTAAATGTGTTAACTGAAATATAACAAAAAAATAAGTCTTCTTCTGAAAATTGAAATTTATCTTTTCTTTCACATTCCAATTTTTAATTCTCTGCTCTTGAATTGAAGACATGAGTACTTGGCTTTATTGATATTGAAAATGGAAACTGCTATTTTTTACAAGAACTTTTTTCCATTACTTTCAAACCTGAAGTGTAAAGTGTAACATCCTGAAATTATGTTTCATAGAGCATGTAGGTTCTTTGGAGGATGTTTGGAATATTTTATTTAATGATATGGTTTTGGCAAATTCACAACCATATTAACATATTAAAGGCTCTGAGAAGTTCTGTAAAAAAAAAAAAAAAAACAAAACAAAACTTTATATCAGTATCCACTAAACTTTTTGACCACGAACATACATTTTAAAAATGTGATATAATTATATTTTAAAATATATAATTTGGGACATGCCATTTTAGTACAAAGAAAATTGACACAGTAGGTCAACATTCAATGTTTCATTTTCCTGCTAAAGTATGTTCTTATTAACATTAAAAATCACACATGGACATGCACAAATGCACTGAGAGAAGGGGAAAGGAAGGGAGTTGGAGAGAGCAAGGGGAGGGAAGAAGGAAGAGAGAACAGAAACAGACAGAGATTGATTTTACCTTAAGCTTTAAGAGATTTAATCTTCAAATCTTTGAGTTTTTTTTTTAATATGTCATAGTGAATGTAGTACTGTATATCAATCAAGAAAAAGAAAATTACATTTGAATATCCACTATGTGCCACTAACTTTTAAAAGGTACAGTATATATGTTATTTCATGAAGTTTCCAGAATAATTATTGCAAAAAGTATATTTTTCTCTGAAGAGATCAGAGTAAATCCAAGATGTAGCCTTACTATGTAGATAAAATAGTGTACCTCAATTCCTGTGACTTCTATATTGTTCTTTTATTTAGATTATATGAAGGACTGAAGGATAGATCTTGTCTGCATTATTTTAATTCAGATGCTATGACTGAATTTAGACTAAAATGAGACTCACTTTCCATATTTTAGATCTTATTTCTAAATACCAATCTTTCACATATGAGTCAATATACATGAAAATAACAGCAAGGACATAGTGGGTGTTCAGTAAATATATGTGGTGTTTTTAGTATTAAAATTATTAGCGCATATGCACACTAGTGTTTCTCTATGTTAATTATTAATTATCAATTATTAATTGTCAATTATTAATAATTAATCAATTAAAATGCTAAGGATAAGACACAATGAAGCCTAATTCACTGGTAATTAGGATAAAAAATAGACTTACTTTGTAAGAAAACATTACCTTTTTTCAATTTTATTTCTCTCCAAAAACTGTTTTGATTATTCTAAAGGCATATTTAGCTTAGAATTAGATTTTTTGAATATTAGTAATTTATGATTTTAAGTTTGCTGTGCATTTTCTTTAAAACACAAAAAGTAAAAATGATCCAAGTTATTCTAGTCAGAAGTTTGGGCAAAGGACTCATTTCCAGCCCATTAATATATAATATAAAAGTTCAACTCTATTGTTTCCAATAATTTTGTTTTGAGATTTATGTTAACTCTAAGAGAATACTAAATACTAAAAGAAAATGTGAAGAAGATGATTTTCCATTCTCCTTACTACCAATCTTGACTTTCATCTTGACCCTCACCTCAGTGCTGGTGCCCACACCTTGATTTCACTTCTGAAATGCTAAACCATTGACCATTAAGTCATGGCTTATTTATAGCTCTCAGCTATTAAATGACCAAGATAATAAACATCCCCCAAGATCATAAAATAACAACATATGAATGATTATAATTAAACAAGTTATTGAATGCTTCTTAAATGCTTATTAACACTTTTTGGGCCCATACTTTGCCTTTAATGTTAAAAAAACAGTATTTGGTAGAGGTCCACTGTTTAAAGTTCTTTATCTTAAGATAATTGAATGAAAAGCCATATATGAATTTGAGAAATGGTCAAGACAAATATTCCTTTGTGCTAAACTTTGTGCATCTTACTCCGTCTAAATGGGCCTTATATTCTTTATTTGTAAAGCAAAAGAGCTATACTAGGTGATTTATAAGGTCATTTCCCACTCCAAAAAGGTTATGCCTCTACAATTTAAACAATCTGTTTTTTAAAAAAATAACATTGCCATTTTAAATAAGCCATTTCAAAATCCAGAACATAAAACTGGAGACACTAACATTACTTTCCGTTGGTTATGTCGAAAACATGCCTATATCAGTGTAATTTAGTTGAAATACAAGGCCTACTCCTATCCTAACATGTTAATAAAATCCACTCTCCACTGTCTACATGATTCCTCCCAGAGTGTAGCAAAGGTGAACCTAACATCAGTATCAGTAACAACATACAGATCCTATAGTGTCTTTTTATCTTAATATGTGCAACTCTTTGTTCAATGTGCTGACAAGTAAATGTAACATTCAAATCAGTAACAGTTTAGCAAATTTTATCTTTTGTTTTCATTCTTCTTTGTTTAGCTTCTATGGTGGCAATGCTAATGATTGTTTATAAGAGAGCAAGGCAGGGTGTAAAGGGGGAGCTTATCCATTATATACAAGGTAATGAAGTATGGAATGAAACATCTACCACACTGTCAGGTTCATAGGCTTCATACATATCTCCTGACCCAGTTAATATGGAGGTGTTGTAATTACAGGGTATCTACTTCCATCCCCTTTACTTATTTTTGCCATCATTAACTAACCACTCACAGTAGCAGTTAGTCCTTACAAGAAACCTTAGCCATGTTTTACATGTGAAGAATCTAAGGTTCAGAAAGAATTTTAAGTGTCCAAAGGTCACACAACTTACTTCCTGGGACTCAAACCCAGGCCATCTAATGCTGAAACCAACGCTTTTATCACTGGATAATTTGACAGCACATTAAATCAAGTTCTCTTGTGTGTCTTAAAATCAATAGGGGGATATTTGGTCGGGGGGCTGCCATTTAAAGGCCAGCCCAAATAAATTCCTCAAGCAGGGTTTCTCAGCCTTGGTACGACTGACATTTTAGGATAAATATTACTTTGTTGTGAGGGGCAGCTCTGTGCACTATAGGAAACTTAACAGCATCTCTGGCTTCTACTCACATGTCAATTACAATTGTATCCATACCTTTTTCCACCAAAATATGATAATCAAAACTGTCTCTAGACAAGGACAACTGTTTTCTGGAGAGCAAAATCACCCCAAATTAAGAAGCTCTGCTCTAGAGGGATGCTGCCTTTACCATGACCAGCTGAATAATCAGTCCTGCAAGGGCCCTGATATTTACCACAGGCCTTCTGGGTCTTGGATCTTCCTGGTTCTGTCCTACCAAGGGACTGGTTCCCTCACAGGTTCCCTAAACAACATGACTCTTTTGGTCTTCACTAAGCTAATTCAGCTCTTGTGGTCACTGTAGCATTATTTCGATTTTGCCTGACATTTCTGAAAAATGGTTGTTAAGATCCTACACAGTAGCATAAAATTGTTATAATTTTAAAAATATTTCTATTACTATCTCTGCATAATTATGATCTGCTTAAATATCTGTCCTGATTGCTGGAGGGAGTTGCCCATATATGAGACCATGGCTAAACAGATAGCATTTCCTGGGTCTGTCTGTCTGGAATATTTGCTCCATGGCCTACAATTCAAGAACAAGTTATCCAGGGAGGGAAAGCATGTGTCCAATGAAATCAGCTCAAGAAATTCCAGTCTACTTACTCTTCCTCAAAATTAGCCCAGAAAATATACACCTGACATCAAGGCATCCCATATATTCTGGTATTTGCTGACTTCAGCAGAAAATGTGCTCAATATAAAAATGAAATGATGAAATGGTTATCTTTTTTTTGAAGTAGCAATGCTAAACTACTCTACCTGTACTACCTGCAGTCTTAAAAACAGATGGAGTTTTGTGCTTTTATTTTTCTTCTCACCCCATGCATCATCGACACTACATTTTATAACCATAACTCAACTGACAAAGTTTTGATGATTCATAAGGTGAGAGTGAATTCAGCTTAGTTCCCCCCATGTGGCTAAGTATAGCTATGCTTTAGAAACTATAAGTAGTAGACTTGCATTTGTGTCATGTCACCATGACAGTCTAAGTCTAGAATAAAGGGAATCTATCCCAGCTATTTTTCTGAGGGGGTTGCTGACCTCACCACAGGACTGTGAAATATATATAGTCCCCGATCGGGAGAGTGAAGTGGGTAACTTGGGGTTCCAATCATGATATGCTGCTGAATGAATGTTCAGGTAGAAACACACATGCACACACACAGACATATGTCTCTGTCTTGATGAAGTTCCCTTACTAAACTATAGAAAATAGAAGTGACTTCCTGGCTCACTAAGCTTTGGAATTACAATTTGATTTCACAAATCCTAGAATACATGATTCAGAATGTATGTTAAAAAAAATGAAAGAAAAAAGAAAGAAATAAAAAAGATTGGTGAAATTATGAAGTTCTACTGAAAGCCAGAAATCTTATTCTTAAATTCCTAATTAAAATTAAGGTACTATGTTAAGAATGTGTTGTTTGATTCACTGAATAAATTAACAGGCATCTAAAATAAAAATTTAAATTTTTAAATGATTGAAGTGGAAGAGATGAATTTACAAAACAATCAAGAGATATCAGGTATAAAAAAAATAGACCTTCCAACTAGCGGTGGACTACAAATTATACAACAGTTACAAAAGATCATCACACACTTTAGATTTAGAATTATTAAAAATATATAGTTCTTAGAAAATATTTAACAGGATTGCTGACTAACAGTCATCTAATCTTTGCTAAAACTTTTCCAGGGATAGAGAGCTCACTATTTAAAAGATCTAATATTCTTCAGTTGGATGGATCTGCTTGCTTTAAATTATCTTGATATTAATTTGATATCTTTCTATCCCACTCAGTCCACATAGCTCATAGTCACTAGCCTTAGCTCTGACCCTTGGATCAATGCAGAATTAACATACTCCTTCTTTCTTATGTTAGTCATTCATAAATTTGTAGAGAGCCATGTCTGTACTCTCTTCTCTGGGTTAGATTTAATCAAGCTACATTCCATGTTGCCTTGTATTAACTAGATTTTGATCCACAAACTCTGCCATCTGGGATCCCCTCAGCTAAAAATACTCTATCTTCTATTGCTCTCTTCCATTTTTTTTTTTCATTTTTATGATTATAGTGTATATACAGTTAGTCATAGATAAGCCACTTAGCATTATATCACAAATGTTTTTTTCTTTTTTAAGACTATTATTTAGAGCAGTTTTAGTTACACAACAAAATTAAGAGGGAGGTACAGTGATTTCCCATATATGTCCTGCCTCCACATATGCATAATGTACTCTGTTATCACTCATCAGAATGATACATATTTCATCAAGAAAGAACTTACACTGACACACCATAATTACCTTTGGGTTCATACTTCATGTTGTTCTATTGAATTGGGCAAATGTATAATGAAATATATCTGCCAATACGATATCATACAAAGTGTTTTCACTACTGTAACATCCTCTGTGCTCTGTCCATTTATCACTCCATCTCCCTCTGATGATGACCGATTTTTTTGTTGTCTCCATAGTTTTGACTTTTTTAGAATGTCATATAGTTTGAATCGTGCAATATGTAGCTTTTTTAGATTGGTTCCTTTCACTTACTAATATGTATTGGGTTCCTTCATGTCTTTCCATAGCATGGTAGCGCATTTCTTTTCAGCACTGAATGACATTCCATCGACTGGATGCATAACAGTTTATTTAATCCATTCTCCTACTAAGGAACACCTTGGTTGTTTCCAAGTTTTGACACTTATGAAGAAAACTGTTATAAACACCTGTGTGCAGGTTTTTATATGGACATGGGTTTTCAGCTCCTTTAGGTAAATACTAAGGAGTTTTATAAGTAGACTTCTTCTAAAGTGGCTGTACTATTTTACAATCCTACCAGCAATGTGTTGAAAAAGTTCCTGTTATTCCACATCCTCAGCAACATTTGGCATCGTCAGGTTTCTGAATTTTGGCCTTCTAATAGATGTATACTGGTATCTCATTGTTTTTTAATTTGCATTTCTTTGATGATACATGATAGGAAGCATCTTTTCATATATTTACTTACCATCTGTTTATCTTCTTTGGTGAACTATCTGTTAAGGTTTTTGGCCCATTTCTTTAAATCAAGTTCTTTGTTTTCTTATTGTAGAGTTTATAGAGATTTTTTATATATAAAAATAAGATTACTTTTACAAATGTGTTTTTTGGACATATTTTCTACCAGTCTGTGACTTGTCTTCTAATTTTCTTGATACTATCTTTTGCAGAGCAGAATTTATTAATTTTACTAAGAATTAGCTTATCAATAATTTTTTTCATGGATTGTGTCTTTAGTGTAAAAAGACATCACCATAACTAACATTTTCTCCTTTGTTATCATCTATGATTTTTATGGTTTTCACTTTACATTTAGATTTATGATCCATTTTGGGTTATATTTTGTGAAATGTGTAAGGTCTATGTATAGATTCATTTTTTTTTTTTTTTTGCATATAAATGTCCAGTTGTTCCAGCTCCATTTGTTGAAGGGATAACATTTGTTCTATTTTATTGCCTTTGCTCCTTAATCAGTGGAATTTATTTATGTGGACCTATTTCAGGGCTCTCTATTCTGTCCCACTAATCTATTTGTTTATTATTTTACCAGTGTCACACTGTCTTAATTACTGTGGCTTTATAATAAGTCCTCGAGTTGGGCAATATCAGTCCTCCAAATTTTTTCTTCTTCAATAATGTATTACTGTACTGCTTCTTTTTTTAATTGTTTTTTTTTTATTTTGTTTGCCTCTCCTTATAAACTTTAGAATCAGTTTGTTGATATTCATAACACAACTTGCTAGAATTACTTTTTCGTGTTTTTACAAAATCTTCATAATGTAGAAAAAATTCTCGTATTATATAATTAATGGCAGTTATAAGGAAAGACAGTTCTGAGAATAAGTCGAGAAGCTTTACAAAAACAAAATGCTTAATTTCCTCTTTGTGAAGAAGATATTTATGGCATAAATGCCTGAAAGGACAAAAATGATCTCTTTCACAAATGCCACTTATAAGATATGTGGAGGCTGAGTCTCTTATAGCTTCCATAAGACCCCTAAGTTTCCATAAGACCTTGAGAAAAGCACATCACTGGATGTAGACCTGCTGCTTTCTGAATATCATAACAAAACCTTGCCAGAGTTAAAAGAAACAGGGAGATAATTCACAATGGCAAGATTTCAAAAAGATGTATAATAACTAAGAATGCTATATTATTAACTTTCATTGAGAGATAGGTCTGTCGAGTAAACATTTATACTGGATCTCGTTTACATAATCTCTCCTCTATGAAAAACACCATCAAAGGAAAATTGATATTAGCTCACCTAATGAGCATGAAATTAAAGTGAAGTCAAAATAAAAAATTATCTATAGAGCTAGCAACACCAATTACAGAAGTTGTGTCTAAGATTCTTAATTTGTGTCCATGGACCCTTGGGCTTTCAGGCACCTGTGATACCCAATATACTGCGAAGAAAAAAAAGTATATGTGCAAATGTTTATTTTTCAAGAGTGAGAAGACAATAGTTTCATCAGAAGCTCAAGAGGGTCCAAAACCAAACAGTGTTGAGCATTGAATAATATGCCATGCCAAGTGAACAGAAAATCTTATGTCATCTGCATAGAAATTTATTTTCCTTTAACAATTTACAGACACATATATTTCTCTTTCACTCCTTTTATTTCATTTTTCTTATAGACCATTCTTTATGTTAATATATTCTTTATGTCAATAATTTCTTAATATATACTTTCCTTTATTGTAACAACTGCCCATAAAAATGTGTTAAATGACTTAAATCACAATACTTTGGGACTATTTCACTAGTTCCCTAGTCATATGTTTAAGAACATTTATGAGGGATGGGTACATCTATGATCAGTGAATTCACCCACTGAATATCCCCATTTTCCAAATACATGCTTTCAACATTATCCCTATGACAGAGAAAACATTTCCAAGGGCATCTGTTGATGTTGGGAATATAATCCTTTGCAAAGAACAACAGATTTAGATTCACCACCTTTCACCTTTACATATCATTTTTGGTAATTTGCCATCCTAGAAATTTGATACAACTACCATAAAAGTAGGACTTTCTCTTTAGACCAAGTTAACCACATAGGTGGGGCTTTCATTCCTCTCTCAAATATTCAGACTACACATTTCTCCCATTTTTCTGCTCAATAGCTTCTATCTCTGTGCCATACAGAAGAAAACTACCAAAAGAAGAGTAAAATAAAACAAATTGCCAAGAAAAGATATCCAAAAACTCATCACAGAGAGAAGGGAAAAATCCAGGTCTCCACAGATGAGTGCTTTTAATTAGGAAGAGGGCTGAACAGCAAAGAGCTTATGCTAATAAGCAGCCTCTTTTAATCAGCTTATTAAAAGAAACATTTTTGACAGACAAAATAGTTTCAAAAATGGTAATTCTTACAAAAGCATTAGCAGGTTGATGATTGGAGAAGAAAAGGGCTGACCATGAACTGAAATTAAAAAGCTTTTGGGCTTTTGGGATACTCTAGGCAGGCCCAGTGATCCTGAAGAAGTGAAACATTGTCATGGTGGGCACATGTGTCAGCTCAGCTTCATCACTTTTCTTTTATAAAAGACTGCCCTTTAGTCTTTCCTAGGTCTCCTGGTTTCCCATTTATCTGCCTTTCTCTTATATACTTTTTTCCCGCTGTCCCATTATCATTTCTAATATGTTTTTTCAAATACTTTTTTCTTTTTTTGTTCCAAGGCTTTGGTTCCACATTCTTTCCTCTTATAAATATGCTTTCTTTGTGTACTGATCTTTGTAGCCAAAACATGTTCAACCTAACTTGAATTTCAACATAAAAAGAAATCTATTAGATTTGGCTTCTAAAAAATATTACTAGCACTTACACTCTGTTTTGTACCATAAGAAAAACCTCCAAATAGTTATTCAATTCTATTCTAACATAAATTAAAGTATCAGGATCTCCTAACCTAAAGTAAGCTCTTCATTTTATTGTGTTAGTCAACATAGAAGCAAAAAACACTATCCCTTATGAGTATATTTTAAAAAGAGGAAATCAATGTAGGAATTAGACCATCAGATGATGAAAGAGGATGAGATATCATAAAGTGATTAGCAAGAGCAGAAAGCTCTAGTCGTAGAGATAGGGAAGATGGTCTTATTTAATCCAGGAGCAAAAACTAGAAGTATGTAGTCTTTGTCCAAGGAATTTGGAATCACAGAAGAGATTCAGCAGCTTCCCAGGATACCAATGGGAGTATAGAGAGAAAAATAGTCTTAGCTGTTCCCTTTATCCTGTCCTCCAGTTTCCCACCATGCCTTCTACTGGCTGAGCCCAGCAAGAGGTCAACTTAGCAGAGGAGCCTTGGAACCAAAGTTTATGGAGGTCAGACTCCTGCTACAAGGATGGAGCAGGGCTGTATGAGGGCTAGATCTAAAGAGCCACAGGCCTATGGTTAGCATACTCCCACCAAAGGATGAAAATTAATTATTCTATAAGAGACCCAAAACATGTAATATTTGGAAATTTCTAAATTCTCAAAGTTTTAACTACTCAATGTATGTGTCAGCTTTAAAGTATCTACCTTAAAACAAGGTTCACGAATTCCAATATTTAAAGACAAAATTTTCCCTCTCTATCCATAAAGTTTGGGGAACTTTGGGGCTGGGAAAAAAGTAGGCTATCTATACAGCTGCAACCTTTATTTATCTCAAAAATCATACGCTGCTACCAAACCAAATGTGTAAAGGGATATGGTAAGAAGATATGGAAGAGTTGATAAAAATAAAATTTATGACATGCATTTTTTATTTTAAGGCCAGACTTAATCTATTATAAATTATCTGAAGACTTACAATCATGAAATTTGTATTGTAAATCATAAATCTTGTGAGTGACAGAAAAAGCAGAATAGAATCATCTGATTTCAGTGGGAAGCTATATTGCTTGGCAAATCTTTTACTCATCTCCAGGAAGTTCTCACGTGTACCTCCTATGGTAGGTTTCCCAAACTTTTATCAGTCTGCTATAAAGTCTATATCCTGAACACACTCAAAATAAATCCTTCTAGGTAAGCTCTTCTTCAATATTCACTTCCTACTGCTTTAACACTTACAGGTTTGTTTGTTACTTAATCTCTATCATGAAGGAAGCACTCTATACCTTCTTTCTGGAGTCCTATGCATCCTTGGGCCTTAGATCCTATCTTCTCAACAAGTCTGTCAATTGCTTACATCAGGTTTCTTCTTTGAAATTGTCTACTTTATGTCTTTCTCCCCCTCAAAAATAACTTTAATTTTTCTCTACAATTTGGTTATTCCCAAATTTATGCTCATGGATCTAATCTCTTATCATGTAGCCAGTTATATTTCCAATTGCCTACCAGGCAAATCCATGTTCTCACACCTAGCATGTCCTTGATGAAGATATACCATCCCTTCCAAACATTCTCTGCTTCTTTTATTCTCATCTATTTAAATTCCAAAATAGAAATCCACCCGTGTCTGAAATATCCTTCCTCCTAATCTCTATGTGTCTTGATCTTTCCTGTCTTCCTGCTTCAGTGAGACTTACCTAAACACACCAACTTAAAACAGCTGCCCTGCTGCTCTGAAACAGCAGCCTGTATTAGTGATCTGCAGAGGATTAATATCACTGCATAATGCAGTTTGTTTCTTTATTCATGTATTGTCTATGCCCTCTTCATTAGGGAATAGGCTCCCAGGAAACAAGGACTCAGTCTTATTTATTGCTGACACAAATTGATGCTCAATAAATATTTATTAAGAATAAACAATGACTTCCTGATTCCATTAGATATTCAATCAGTAACCAAATGTTTTTGATCCTACCTCAGAAATATTTCTCCCTCGCCTCTTTTAGCTAAGATTCTTAGCATTATTTTTCCTGGACTATTTCGAATGTTCTAAGCCTCCAGTTCCTCTCTAAGTAAAACATCCTTTAAATTACTGTTAAAATCATAACTATTTAAAACAAATAATGTGATCATGATATTTAGTTATGCACATAAAAATTTCTACTGTTTTCTTATTGCTTGAAAGATAAAATTGAAATGTCTTGGAGAAGAATACAAAGCCTTCAAAATCTGGTCCACATGTTCCTCTTAGCTTTTAATTACTACCTTTTTTTATCTACACTCTATATTCAAGCCACATAAAATTTCTCTTTTTTCTCCAAACATATCAGACCTTTTCATGACCCTTAGTTCTAGTGTATACTGTTACTCACGCTTAAAGTGTTTTTCCTTTTTTATTAGAAAATTATAATAATTTTCTAAAACCCTATGCCAGTAATAACCTCTGTGACACTGTCTCCATATCATCTTAATAATATCTTAATATCTTCTGTGTTTTATTTTATTACTTACTTCTATATCTCATTACATGTATATGTAGGTGATCTGCCTCTTGCTGGACTGTTAATTCCTGAAGGGCAGGGAATATTTCCTGATCATCACAGTATCCCTAAAACCTAGCATCTACTACTGCAGCAGAGTTTGTTGAGTGAACGAATATTTGAATTTGTCAGGACATATGAGAGTATATAGCATTTTCTTGGAAGTTGTCAATTTTCTCAAAAGCAATCAAAATCAAAATGGGGACATGGGAGTATTGGTTGTAAAGGAAAATAGAAGGAAGAAAGGGAAGAAAAAGTGAAATGTACCTCAGAATTGAAATATATACTGAATCCTGTAAATATTTCCATATGTTCTCTCTCCTTTCACTTCACGGTTCTTTAAACTAAAAAACAAACAAACAAACAAACAAAAAAACACCTCCCAAAACAAACAAGCAGGCCAAAAGGTAGGTGGCCTGATTATAGCTCCATTACAATCATCCAGCCCAAACTCTTCATTTTCCCAAGGAGAAAAAAAATAGGTTTGAATTGCTTAAAATCACCCAGTAATAAGTAGTAGTAGTAACTTAATTTGAGTTTTCTAAAACAAAGATTAATGATCCCTTCATCAAATCATAATTTTCTTTTAGGTATTTGTTAGTTCCCAGAATTTAAAACATATTTTTTTCTACCATCATTTTATTTCTATTTTTTCAAACATATTTCACATGCTTAAATGCATTTTTCTCATATATCACTTTCCTAGTACATTTGTGGAAATGCTTAGGGAGATAAATACATATAAATAAAACCCTTTATATACAAAATTTTGCTTGAAAAAAATACTATGAGTACAACTATGTTGTATGCACACCACCAAAGCCTATGATACTTAAATGCATGTAATTTAAAATCTCCAAACCTTTTCTGCAAAAGTACTTTTATTTTTATTGTTATGTTTTGATGTGAATGTCTATAGCAAGCAAATGCCAGTATTCACAGCTCTAGTCCTAGTTTGTCTGAGAAAATCATGCCAAGTGTGCAGTGCCATCTGCTCCTGTAGTGATGCCATCCTTCCATTTTTTAGCACAGTGATAAATAACCCAACTGCATGTCACTCTGAACTCCACAAGCACCTTGGAGCAGGAGAGAGGAGGAGATGTGGTCTTCCTATGTCACATCCAAAGCAATGCATTATGGTAGGGCAGGGGAAGGGAAAGGCAGCAGTAAGTGAACACTTGGAGCCATGAATGGGAAGGCAGAAATAGAAATATTAAACAGCCAGAAAGACTCTCTCTTACTTTGTAACTATGCTGGTGATGACAGGGCAGGAGAGAGGTAGAGCGGGGCTGGGGGTTATGTTCAATTCAGAACATTTTGAAATCAGCAAGTCTCATATCAGTTCTTCCATTATTAATTTTTTGTGTATGTGACTGTAGTCATCTTATCACTAATTTTAAAAAAATGGTCAAGAAATAGGTGTGTATTAGAAAATAAGTTAGTAAATCACATAGAAGAACAGAGCAGTGTTAACAACTCATGTGGGGCTTATACCTACCATTTTCAGTAAGATATAGAAGTGAGGTCACAGATCCCTGATCTTGACTAGGTGATATGAAAGTTGAGAGAATCTTAAGTCTGGGAGTGACCATGATCTAATATTTGAAGTGCTTCTATAATTTCCCTACCTCTCTAATGAGCTGCCTTCTGTTTGTTCGCAATCAGTGATAGAAAACATACTACTTTTTTCTATCAGATCAGGTTCTTTCTAGATGTATTTTGAACTTTCCAGATCTTTTTTGATATGTATCTCTCACAGTTTATTGATTTGTGAATAAAGCAAATTGCCATATGGCATCAGTGTTATTCTCAAGACAAGGGTCCCCAATCCTTGGACTATGATTCAGTAGCAGTCTGTGCCTGTTAGGAACCAAGCCACACAGCATGAAGTGAGCTGCAGATGAGTGAGAGAATCTTCATCTGTATTGGCAACAGCTCTTCAGCACTGGCATCACTGCTTCAGCTCCACCTCAGATCATTAGGCATTAGATGATCTGGATCATAGGAACACCAGTTCTTGGTTCCAAAAAAGTTGGGGGCTGCTGCTAAGACATTAGTAAATAGGTTGAAGAAATATTTTTAAAAAGTCAACAAGTCAAGAGATATTTTGCCAATTTAAGAATGAAAGTCCTACAAATATGTTATATAAAAATATAATTATGGAGACATTTGGAAATATCTTCAGAAAAATTATGGAAACAAGGTATCTAATAACATTTTGGAAATAAATAAATTTGGGGACTAGGGTAAGCTTATGAGTACATTCAAGGGGAAAAGTGAGTAGAAACAGGAAAGAATATTAAGCTGAATTCTGGCCTGAGAGTAAGTATGGAATCCAGAAAGAACAGAGACTTTAGTTACTAAGGTCTGTCTCTAATTTTTGACTACTTAAAGTATAGGTAAATTAAGTAAACCTAAAGTGATGATAAAAACCAACCAATGGGAATCTTTCTCTGGCCAAATTGACTCATGTGAGAGAGTTTAATGTGTTTTAATTATTTTTCCTTTAAATAATAGTAAAACAGCATGCATGCACCTTGGGACCTACAGAACATGGTGGGTTTGAGTCCACATAGTATAGCAGAGAAATCACAGTAGAATAACAAAAAGGATGGTGACCTTGAAGACCTGTTCTTTGAAAGTGACACTATTAATCACCTGAGTATCTAAGTTATCAGTGTGTCTAGTAATACAATGAGATACAAAGAGGAAGCAGACAGATGCCCTACCTCTAGAAGTTCAAAGATTAGAAAGAGAGATTGATGTATACCCAATTAATTTACTTGGGAGCAAGGAGGAGGGCCCAACTACTAGAGAAAGTTAGAAATGGCTTCAGAAAGGAAATAGGATTTTAGCCTCCAGGGCCTTGAAGAATGAGTGGGATTTCAATGGCTAGAAATGGAGAAAGGAACATTCTAACCAGCTATAATATCTGAACAAGAACTCTGGGTCAGAATGAGACATTTTGCCTATATTTTCCATTCTGTAAACATTAGCTTGATTTAGCAAAAAGTCAGTCAAGTAGATAGGATTGCTTGTCTTCTTTGGCATGGCCAACCTACTCAATTTTCAGGCCAACCACTTTGGACACTTTTGGTCTTTAGTTCTCCTCTGCCCTGCCTTGCTCATGCCTCATCAGGGTTCCTTCAGGAAGAAGTTAGGGCAAAGATCCCTGTGTATGTATATAGACATAAATACATGCACATGTCCATATGGACTTATGTGTGAAAGGGTGCCTTGGTCCTTCAGGCTGATATAATCCTCATCAAAAAAAAATTTGAAAATGAGAGTCAGATGTGTTGATCTAAGGTGTGTCCAAAATAATATCCCTTGATTTCAGAATTAAGTCATCTAGTAACTTCAATTGATATACTTTTTGCCTTCGTGCCAGGATGACAAGGTAGTTTTCTACCTAATCCTGGGAGTTCTCAGATATATCTGAAAACTACTAGAAGATCTTTTAATATCTACTCTTCTGGGCACTGCAAACCCAAGAGTCTCATAAAATATTGACCTAAGAAGCCTTCTTTAGATAACACTTAGTCAAGGTTATGGGCCGATACCACTACTCTTTAGCATACATTTATTATTAGTATTGTTATTATTATTATTATTGTTGTTGTTGTTGTTGCAGCAGCTTCACTAACAATATCATACTGTCAACAATCCCTGCCATTAAAACGATCATTTATAATTTACAACGTGCTTCTAAGTACGTTATCTCATTTAAGTATCCAATGAACCCTGACATGTGCATTATCATAAACTCCATTTTATAAACAAAAAGATTGAGATCAAGAGAAATAACTGACTTGCCAGTGATCATTCAGCTATTTGATAGCAAAGCCATGGAAAACACAAGTTCTTCCAAATTCTATGCCTTTTATTACCCCCAAACAATGACCTTTGCCATAAAGAATCAAATTCAATAAAATGAATAATGGGGTGCTTGACAATGAAATGTATGCTGTACCTTCTCTGAAACATTAGTTTAAACAGAAATATCATGGTATAATTTTCCCTATGAATACCTGTTTCAAGTGAGGAGACATCTTTGCTTCCTGAAACATAATGTGAAATCCAGAGTACTAAGAGTTTCTGGGAAATTCTATCTACTCTAAGAGAATGCACTCTACTACTGACCATGCATTTAGTAATACTTCCCTTGTGAAAGAACTGTCTCCTCATCCTGACTTTTATTCATTTTCAAATCATCCCCTCCCCCCAAAAAAATATCTGAAAAAAATATATAGCTGTGTGGAAATTAAACATAAATTATTACCAACAGTGTAACTGTAATTTTTTTTACCACCTCCTTCAGATGTTCAAAGTTGTGATGAAAAAAAAAATATGAGAAAAGAAAAGCAGAAGTAAAAGAGTAAACTTATTGCTGTCTATGTGTCTATATTAGACTGGGACAAAATATTCAAGCAAAGAATGAATGACCAGCTCATTCTTTAGGTGAGATTCCCTGAAGTGATAGAAGATTAGCTGCCCATGTGCCCATTTTCATCTTACTGTCATAAGTTTAGACCTCTCCTTCCAAGACACAGAAACCTCTTGGGAAGACATGCATCCCCAAGCAATGGTTTCCCTTTTTATGAAACATGTACCTGCCATTTACGCAGATCAGCTGAAACAATAAAATACTGGAACAAATTATTAATTAAAGTCAAAACATCAACTTGACTTATGATTTCTCTCATGAAATCATTCAAATTTCATAAATTCTAGTATCTAAAATTACTAAGTCAGGCACAGAGTTGTATTAATATTTTGAGGAGGGCATTAGTAGAACAACGGATAGAGATGGGACAGAGGCGGCAAAGACCTTAATACTAAGAACACCTTTTGACCAGGAGTTAGTCATGGGGGCCGAATATTCCCAGCAGGTGCTTTACCTATAAGGTTAATCACACTGAAAGCAGGTGAATTCATTAACATAGGAGAGGTCACAAATACAAATACAGGCAGGTGAGATAAGATAGTTCAAGTCTGGAGGGTCACTAAGACTTGTAGAGGGCAGGCAGCTCCTTTAAAGGTATTGCTAGGCAAGGCAAAATGTTTAAGCAAGCAAAGAGAACTGACCTATCCCTCAAGAGGGATCAGTGTAAGGAGTAGGAGCTTAGGCTGAATGACATTTGAGAACAATTCTATGCTAAGATTCAATAAAATATTTCTATTTGCAAATACTTTAATTTCACCTTATGGGAGTCTTACTTTTTTTAGACATACCAAAATTCAGTACTTATCACTTAAATCACGTTGTGCCTTTAAATTTAAATGGATGGTAAACAGCATTATTTGTTAAGCCTTAAATCCTCAAAGCTGAAAAACTCATTCTGCTTCTCATATATTTGACCAATAGTGACAAATCACCAGCTGTAGGCAGCCCAAGAGGCCAATGTTTATTAAATGTCTCACTCAACCCCAAACCTCATGAATTGTTTAACATACAAGAAAGACAAAAAGCCAGTATTTTCCCTTTTGTCAGCTCTGGTTAGGAGCGTCTCTGCTCCTCTCGCTGCTGGCTAAGAACATTAACATTCATTGTTCTTAAACATGTGGGGGCTTTGGGGGCCTCCATAGAACAGAGTCAATTCTGTGTCATGTATCTACAAATGCACACCCAGTCTACAAGCACAAAGAGGCAATAGTGAGAGCCACACCAATGATACACACTTAGGAGGGCAGGGCAGTTGGCAGTGTGTTCTGCCACCACTGGGACAATTTAGGTGGGCTAGAGAAAGAACCCAGTAATCTCACACCAAAAAGAAACTCTCATAAAATCAATACAGACAAAATGAAACTTCAAGTCATCATTTAAAGTTAGCCATAAGAGAATTCGCTTTAAGTAACTGACCTTCAGATGAAGACTCATATCCAGCATTTGCGGTGGCTAAAAAACTTCATTGTTGTTGCTTTTTTCCCCCCATGTTGCTTCCCTTGATAGTTTATGGGGAGAAATCAGTAGGGTTGGTTGGTGGTACATTTAGAAAATCTCTAGAGGGAATTGTAATCAATGAGTCACTGCAATTCTAAGTAGCTAAATGTGTGTTTTTTTTTTTAATAATTTATATTTTTCACTGAGAAAATATTTTAGAATTATAAATGTGAATAATTCAAGAAAAACTTTACTGCAATACTGCCTAGTTAGTAGACATTCAACACTACCATTTCTGTAATTAGTGTGGTTTCAGCCAGTCCCACAAATGTCACCATAAAGTTAACTTTAAGGGATTTTTTTTCTGCTTTATAACAACCTCCAAGAAGGCCAGTCCTATGACACCCAGTATTAAAAATTAAGGCATGCCTCAAGTGAACTAGAAACAATTCCTGATTAACAGAGATGTCTATTTGATCTGCAATGCCCTGACCATATTTAAAAGACCTTAAATATTGAATAAGTCTATTCTTTTCTCCCTTTTTAGAGTTTTTGATCAATATATCTTGAGCTACACCAGCAGTCCTAGAGCTATTCCAGATTCGAAGAATTATTAGAGCTATGGAGCACAGCACATGGCCTTGCCCTTTCCCCTGTCATTCTTCCTAAAGGGAGAGCTAGGGATCTTCTTGATATAGTAATACTATTGCAAGGAGATCTAAGAAATGGATACATTTTGCAAATCAAGTACAGAAATAAAACACCCTTCACCATCTGTACATACAAACCAGCCATATAACATGATTTACAGTAATCAGATGTCATCCATGGATATATAGAAAGAGAGAAAAAGAGTTTCTGGTATGGCTGAGAACATCAGCTAAACTCCCTGAAGAAACACATTTTTCTATAACATTGCATATACGTGATACATACAACATGTGTTTATTACTATTATTTGCCTTTTATCTTTCACATATATTATCAGATGACAGTTCACAGCAATACAAAAAAGACTGCAGAGGCAAGGGAAAAAGGGAGCCCTAGATAACATTAAGTATAATAAACCTTAATAATTCTCTACTTATTCACAGAGCTGAAGCTAGTATAAAGGACCTATGTAGGATTGTTACAAGTATAAAAATTTTTCATTTGTTCTTTTACATTAGACATGGGTTATTGTGCTTCAGTAAACTCAGAAGTGTTTAGAAGTAAGAAGAAAAAGTCTGAAATTTAAGATTGGAAGACAATGCCAGGGAAATAAAGTGTAGTGGTGATGTAGGGGTGGTAGTGGAGACCAAGCCCTGCTCTGAGAGCAGAGGGTCCTTTGGAGAAAGAATTCAACACACACTCCAACATTAGAGTCAAAGGGAAAGTTTGTTAGAAAAGGGGTAACACTCCACATAGTGTGGTCTCCTCTGAGAGGCAGAGAGTGAGAGTGACTAAGAGAGACGAGGACAATGAGAGACACCAAGTAAAAGAGTACTGAGAGAAAAACAGCGAGAGGGACTCTGAATATTTGGAGATTCAGTTTTATATCCTTCTTTAGTTCCTATGAGTTATAGTTTAAAAGACTGAGCACATTTCCTTTGATATGGACATACAATGAGGAAGGGGAAGAGTATGATGTAGTGTAAAAAGGTAAGAAACATGTAGAATGAAAGGCCTGCTAGCAGTTCCCAGCCTGTAATCCATAAGCTCCCCATGGTTTTAGCCACAGGGAATGAATAATTTTATTTTATATAGAGCTGTCACTCAAAGAGTCTTGTTTTCCCTGTATCCCCTTCACAGATGTGGGAAATGGGCTGTTAGCAATTCCAGCAGAAATCTTCCTTTGTTCTATAGGTGTACTCCTGGCCTGGCTATGTACCGCAGTCTCTGAATGTAGCTTGATTTAACATTTTTAATTTTCTTGCCCTCCCACCACCCCCCACATTAGTGGTATGAGGTAAAGTGCTACAAGAGTCAAGGAGAGAGTTCTTCTTTCCCAAGGAGGACTTGCAAGATCATTCTCATTCTCCCATCATCATAACGTTTATGAAGTGCATATTCCTTTCCGTACCATCTAGTTCTTCTCAATTTAAACACTATGTGCTTCTTCCATTACTTCCTTTCCCTATAGTTCCACGATGGTCCACCATTCTCTAAAGTCCAGTAATACTAACTGCACATCTTCATGAGAGATATTTAATATGATAACCTGTAGAATAATTTCTCTTTTAATATACCCTGGATATAATGAAATATTCTCTAAGGACAGGGACCATGATATATCTCTCAGCATCCCAAAACCCTGTACCAAATAACCCAGAGAAGGAGGTAAAAATTACCTGCTGATGATGAAAGTTTCTGTATCCATTAGATAATCAATAGTCGATCCATAAATTAGATCTGGATTTGATAGTGCTTATATTTATCCATGCAAATAGATTTATATGGAATTTCACTTACCACTTTCTACTTACTTTTCAGAAAGACAATGGCATGTGGCCAGAGTGAAAATGAAAAGGAAATAGACTACTAAAGACAGAGAGAGAATGAAGAGGAGGCCCAAAACGCCATAGAGTTGCTACGGTGATTTCCTCCATTTCAGCCTCTCATGGATAAACAATACTAGTTCCTCTATTAACCCTTTCTCCTTTATTAATGCCACAGTTTAATTTCGTTGGGACTCAAAATTGAAGCAGGTACTACTGACTTCACCAGGACTAGAAAAAAGCCAACCTGTGCCTTTAAATAAACTTTTGATTACAATTTATTTAGTGGTTTGACTTGTTAGTTTCCATCTTTTGGGAAGAAACTAATGATTGACCCTATTTTCCCCCCAAAATTCCCAGAATCCAAAAAACTACCACAAATTGTATTTTTTCACAAACGTCCCTCGATAAAAACTCATAATTTTGCCAAAGATATTCACTTTATGCAGTGAGTGTTTCCCCTGTTTCCCTGGAGAGGATTTCTAAGAGGATATTTACTCTCATGTCTCTCCAGATTGGGGGTGGGGTGGGGAGGGGGGGCGCTCTTTACCAACTACTAAGGTTGGACATCAGGAAATTATTTTTCTTTTTTGCTCTATGGTATTAATGTGTCTCTCTTTACACAGAAATTCTGTGTGAAACTGCATTTTCTCTACATTCGCATCTCACTTTATAGAACAGCTTTGTCTAGATTCTTATAGTCAAGGCAGTGATGTTTGTTTCAATGACATGCTTATGTACTGACATGACAATTATGGAACTAGAATAAAAGAAATGAACAACTGAGTACACTCGATTTTAAAAGAAAATCTAAAAGTGTTATTACATTTTAGCACATCAGTTAAGAAAGATTGTCCAGAAAGAAGAAAGAGTACGAGAGAAAGAGTATGATGCTTTAAAGATGAATTTATTGACAAGTTTGGAACAGTGTAAATTCTGGTTAGAGCAGACACAGTGTAGAAGACCACATGTTAGAAGAACCTGATTATGTGCCAAAACTCTCTTTCACAGTCACTTTGAAATATGTATATTTGTAGACGAAGAGAACTATAAAAATTACATATGGTCTTCTGACCGCTTGAGCATTTAACTAGAGAGGAGAAGTGAAAGTCAATTTAATCCTTTTACGCCCATTTTTTAATACTTCAGTGGCACAATATTACACCCACGGTTACAATTTGCTACTCTTAGTTAAATCCCTGAAGATCATGCTCTAAGAGTCCTAAAACTAGAAGCTAGAGAATATAAGAAGGGAAAAGATTGAGTTTACATGACAGTTAGATAAGAAGGCCCTCCAGAAATCCCAATCAGCTCGTGCTTTATGGGGAAAAAACTGTATTCTTTTAGGGGGGAAAAAAGAGGAGTGCATTTCTAACACAGTGTACAGGTGAAACCATACTTAAATAGAAGGTGCTATGTGAGAGGTTTATGTGTTTATTTATTTTTTAAAATGACACATTAAGTCATAATGAAAACAGTTAGACACCACTGGGTTGTTTATATTGTGACCATTTTCCCTCTTTCTAAGTTTTCTTTTTTCTTGCTGGAGCTTCCCTGTTTATCCGATCTAATGCAATAAAATGCATAATTAATTTCTAAACGCTTCTGTTGAGCGGTGCAATCTGTCAAGTCGAGTTGTTAATAGAATTAAGCTTTTTATCAGTGATTAGCAAAAGAAGGTAAAAAAAAATTAATTACGGAATTGTATGCCTCCCTGATTCAAAGCCAGGTTTTGGATTAAATGTTCGATAAAGGCTTCCTGACACGTTATAAAACATTTAGCAAAAGCTTTCCCCTAGCGTGTTTAAAATCTGTGCAAAACCAACCAGCAAGGCAGGAGCATTTGGGCAGACCTTTGTGCACACCAGTGTGGGAGGATACCAAATGACTTTTACAAAATACTGAGGAAAATACAGGTTTTCCTAACACTGCTCAAGAGAAGGAACAAACGATGATCTCACAGGTATTTTCCATCTTTAATTTTTGATAGTGTGATTTGCAGCTTGAGTGAAGTTGAAGAATTGGTTGGCAGGAGTAACAGAACAGTACATTGATGGCATGATTAATATATAATATGCCTTCACCTGTAATTATATACCACATACCCATAAAGGTTAGTATGTAAAGGGTCAAAAGCAAAGGGTTGAAAGGCTACTCAAAATTTCTGATCATCCCTAAATATCCAATATAATTTATCCCCTTCTCCTGTGCTTGGTACCTTTTTCTATCTTCATCTGTCCTCGTCACTTTATTTTCCTATAAAATAGAATAAGTCAATCCATTTCATCCTCTCATTTTCTCTACTCCAAGAGAAAGGATGGCTACGATGTATAGGACCTTGACAAGGACTTAGTCACTTTCGAGTAATGGCACTAATTACTGTTCCTCAGTAGCAGGAAACAAGACCCATTTTATCTTTTTTCAACTGTTGTGCTCAGGCTCAGCAGGTACTTCTTGCCAGCTCCCCCAACTCTGGGGCTTCCATGCTTTGAGCCATTTGCTTCCAAATCCTATGCTGAGGGGGAACCTTTGGACAAAGCCCAGGGTATGGTTTTCATAGGAAAATCTGTGCTCCTCAGAGAAAGCACATCAGTGTGTAGGTTCCAAGTTCTAAATTTAAGACAGGAGGTCAAAGGTTTGCACTTCAGCTTTAGAGTCAAGTCAGGTGCTTTAATCCACCCACCTCCCTTATAGCAGACAGCCAAGCACTGGAGTTACAGGAAACAACTCTTACAGACTAATAAAATTGGTACACATTTACAAATAAAGTATACTAAACATATATGTGTGTGTGTGTGTGTGTGTGTGTGTGTGTGTGTGAGAGAGAGAGAGTGTGTGTGTGTATATGTATGTGTGTGTATATATATATCTTCTCCATCCCTTAGAAACCTGGGAGATGAGTGAATGGTAGCCCCAAATGCATAGTATATAACGTATTCTTCTGTCATGGATACTGTCTTAGAGTGGGCTGCTACCATAAAAAAATTAAAAAAAAAAAAACAGACTGGTTACTTAAACAACATACATTTATTTCACACAATTCTGGAGCTGGGAATTCTAAGATCAAGGTACCAGCAGATTCAGTATTTGGTGAGAGCAGACTTCCTGGTTCATAGACAGCCATCTTCTTGCTGTGTCCTTACATAACAGAAGGGGTTAGAAAGCTTTCCAGGGGCTCTTTTCTAAGGGCCCTAATTCCATTCATGAAGGCTTCATCCTCATCACCCAATCACCTCCCAAACACTCTACCTTCCTGAACTGCTACATTGGGCTTCAGGGTCACAACATATAAACTTGGGAATACAAAAATTCAGTCCATAACTAATGCTACTCATTTCTTCAGTTTTCTTAGTCTTCTTTCTTTCCTTTCATTCTCTTTTGTCTTTTCTGCTGTCCAACATTCTTTTGATAATTTCTTGAGTAATCATGCAGGATTCAATTTGTAAGCAAAGAGTAAAACAGTATGACTTTTATGTAACAATTTTGGATTATATGAATCAATGATGTTACTGTACTTTTCCTATATAAAATTATAGATTTATTGTAAATATTTTCTAATTATGAAATAAATAACAATAACAACAAAAGAGAGCAAAGAATTGGTTTACATATTTAGTTGACAATTATAATGTGCAATGTAATTTCTGGTTGCCTGAATTTAAGCTCCATGTTCCCTAGGGACATTTTTAGTCTTGCTTATCACTATGACTTCATTACCTAGAGCTTCTTATATGTAGTAGTTACTCCATAAATATTAGGTAAATCAATGAATAGTTAAGTGAATGTTTTCTGTGTGTCTTTTTCTCTTGTTGCAACTCTTCTACTGAAAACCATCTTTCCTTCTTGTCTTTTATTTCATTCTCAGAAAATAATGAAAATTGACTTTCTGAACTAAAATTAACATGGTTACCTTTCCACAGAATTAATGAGTAAATCTAAAGATGAATCTATCTTCTTCCAAATTGCTTTCCAACCCTCATTATCATCTTTCTTACAATTTCTATCAGTCTCATTTGAATTTTCAGTAACTTTCAAAATACTTTTTTTTTTCTAGTCGAGCATTAACAATAACAATTTAATGTGAAAGCTTTACTCTATTCTTCTGTCTTTTATTTTTAATTAAGAATCTTCTCCATTTAAAAAATTAGTATATTTGCGAACCCGAATTTTCAAAGTACAAAGCAGATTTTCACAGTTTCCCAACTTTTTCTTTTTTATTAGAATTTAAGAGAATTTTTTTTTAAAAGAAACATTTTAAAAAAAGCAGTGTACTAAAATTAGGTGATAGAAATCTCTTTTATAGAAATGTATCATTTTCTATGTAACAGCTAGGTCCATTGTTTGAATTAAGGAAGCAAAAATCGCCAATAGGCAAAGAAGTAAACATCGTCATACCTTAGCTCTGCTTCTTGAAGGTGCACACAACAATTGCCTAACAGTAAAACAGAGTTATTATCTTCAAGTGAGTATCTGCTTCTAGGATGATCTCTTTTTGTCTATATAATAATGCAAAGGGACTATTCAATAGAAAAGAGAGAGTGACATTCATGCATAAAATTGTAGTTTCTTAACAAAGGTTTATGTGTAACACTCTTAAAATTATAGGAATATTTTCCATTTATAAAAATTCTGTTTTTAAAAAAAACTTTATACATCATGTAGTTATTCTGCCCTTATTTCATCTAATCTATAGAGTTTGATTGAGCTTGACCTTACACAAAAATTGTCATTTTTTTTACCAAAACATATCAGTTAATTAGTGTTCTAACACTGTTCCACATATTTAGTAATTAAGACAACAGAATATCAAATTTCTGCAAAATTGTTCGGTTGCTACGCATTCAGCTGATAAATTTTCAAAACATATATTTAGCTCTTTAATAACATATTAATCTTAAAATGCCAATGCTTTCTCACCAACAGTGCATATGTCTCAATTAATTGTATTTAGTAAAAAACATTTATTTTAGCCTATACATAACACATTGGGTCACACATTGGATAACAGTCAAAAATACTCAAAAATAGAGATTACATGTTGTAATATTATTCTATGGGTATAAAACTGCATCCAATGGCATATTTTGCTTATAAGTGGTGAAAAATTTAGACTAGTTCATTTTCAGTCCTGACAGTCTACAATTTAAACTAAAATTGAAAAATGTCATCAAAGCTTTTCCTATGTTCATTGTTCATAATTATGTGTGTTTTCTCCTATGTTAAACCTTATAGCACTTTGGTAGAGTACTTCTCTAACTTTCACAACTAGAAGCTAATATTATAGTGATATACATAAAACTAGTTTTTAATTTAGAAAGCCCTATATAAATATGTGTAGTTGCGGTGCTGGTGGCATTAGTGTATAATGCTGTGGTAAAGTTGCTTGCAGTAATATATCTATCTCTTATTGACACCCTCAGATATAAAAGGGTGTTTGATTTTTATACTTCTTTACTCCCTGCCTCCATACCATTTAGCCTTGTCCTCTGCAATATCACTGCTACTTGCTCTCTTCTCTTTGCTTCACTTTTTCTATAGTGTTTCTCCTTAGTCCTCTACCTGCAGTTTCCCAGAAATATGGGTTGCTCCTAGAGAGGATATATTTCCAAGTTTAAGTATTTGCCTCACAAATAGGGCCAAATATCCAGTTTACATTTAAGAAGCTCTCTGGGTGATTGTCTTTCTCCAAGGAAAAGGATGCTCAATTTCCTTCTTTCTAATTCTTTCAATAAGATTAATTTTTTACATTTGTATAGTAGAGTTAACACCCCAAGGGCTTAAATAAACATACTTTATCTCATTTGCTATTTACTAAGATCTCTAGCTGTAGGTAGGACTTTTTAACTTCTCAGAGTCTCCCTCCTATCCTATAATAAACGAATTTAAATATATATTTAAAACACATTATCTCAAATATGCATATTTATCTTTTCAAATAATCTACATGAACTATTTTACTAATATAAGCCATATTAATTATAAATGTAAATATGCAAAAACAAATAAAAATTAGTGAGACAAAAATTAATAGTTTCTAATCATTTCTGGTGAATAGTATTGGGACTCTCTTTGAGACCACTGTATGATGTGCCAGATCATTAGCAACTGCATTTGTACACCTAGAAGGTACATGGATTACCCTGGGGAGTCTCCAGAGTGGGAGGTATGCGTGGAGTGGAACATTTGTATTTCTATGGCAGCATAACTCTTAGGTTCCCATTTTCTCTAGCCTGAGCCTGATCAACATTTTGTGAGGCTTAGAGAAATGGAAGCCAATTAGTGTGTATCTGTGCCTTAGGGAGGGAGAACCTGGGCCCAAGGCCCAGAGTCCAAGGCAGCATTTCCTCTGGGAATTTCAGCCTTCAGTAAAGTGCTTCTCCTTGAGTATTTGTTGATGGGGGCAGAGGTGTAGTCAGAACTAGAGCATCACCTGGGGGAGAACACAGCTGATTAACATTCCAGGCATGTGAAACAGTTTGTGCACAATTAACTTTTCTGAAGCATATTCCAGTTTTCAAATTATGTTTTGCCTAGTGTAATTCTATTCTATTACCCTTAGCCACATACACCTTGGTATCAAAGTATCATAAATTATTTCTTTTCCTCCTTAGTGTTTACAACTTTCTGATAGTGATCATGCATATTCCTTCCTAGTTATCACAGGGAAACTAGAGCTATTTTATTCTAATCTTTCTTCACGTGTCCTAAGGTACTTTAATCATTTTTGTTGTTGGTTTCTTCTTTCATTTCCTTATCAGTATCTTTCTTATCCTGGGGCTCTCAGACTTAGAAGGGGATTGTCAGATAGAGTCTCACCTTACCATATAAATAAGAAGCTATTGGCTAAAGCTTTCCTGTTCCCTTAAAGCCTGTGTCTGTTTATGAAGCCAGTGCTCTTAAACATTTTTATTATCTTTGCATCACACTGAATTATCAGCATATCACCTTGCTATTGAGAAAGCTGTCACCTGATTTCCTTTTTTTTATGGCATACCTGCACTTCAGCTCAATCTTTCTCAGAGCTTTGAATTTCATGTTTTTCCAGTTTTGCTTTGCTTGAGGTGATCTGTGGTTTGCATCATTTCCTGTTTAGAAAACAACTGCCTATCTAGGAAATTAGCATGGTGTCCTTCATCCAATCTTTCTGAAGACTAGGTCCTTCAGAAAATTCTTAGCCAACTATGGGCACATACACAGAATGTACTAATCTTGGAAATCCCCTTTCCAAAATGCTCCAATTTTGATTAGTCTCTTTGTCACAAGAATGTGTTCCTATTCCCCATCTGGGTATGTATATCTGCATTCACATATTTTTCCTAAATTAAACTAAGAGAGAGTTTAGCAAATATTTAAATACTCTAGTGGCTGATATATACAACAGAAGAATAATTTGAAAATGCAATAAATACTAAATCACATCCCTAATGAGTCTAATGGATCCCCTTTCTTACCATTTTCTTATTATTTATATGACCCAAATTGAGGTGCTTTATTCACATTTCATATTTTACATATATTTTATTTGCCATTTTAGCTGTTTTTCATCTAAGTCTAAGGACTGTTGTGATAAATAATTTCTGGTCATAAATCATTTAGCGCATTTTGTTAAGGTAGTAGGGAAAGGATTCCAAGGGACATCATGTATTTAAGAGAGCAGCAAGAAGAAGAAAAAGAACATTTACTGGGAAAGCATGAAGAAATCATTAAAATCAAAGCATGCCACATAACTTTCAATTTTCTGTGCTGGAATCCTCTTCTAGGTCCCTCATGAGACATGCATGAATTAAGGGGTTCAGATGCACTCACAGAAACTGGTATGGTGGGTGCTCAGTGAATAGAAAGCCCAATGATCCTGTTTTATAGGCTCCTAAAGCAATAGTTTGGTTAGGGAGATAATAGCTTGGGCTCAGTCACTCCACCCACTCTCACTGAAGAAACCTGTCTGCTTTCCACGGTCAAAGTGAAGATAACACTCTGTAGAAGAAGAAAAAGAGTGTTGGTATAAGGCCAACACATTTATGAGTAATGAAGGTAACAAAGAATGTGATCTAGACAGAGATAGGAAGATGATTATAATGAACAATACAAACTCTCAGTTGTAGGAATTATTAATCTACCATGCAAAAGGATGCATATTTTTACAGTTGTGTATATTTGGTAATAAACTGTGTATTGAGTGCCATGTTTATATATCTTCAGCTTCCCTTCTATGAAGTAAAACATACTTCTATAACGCACAAGTCAAGATTACAAAAATTTTATATTGCTTCTCATTAGATAAACAGTTTTGTTTTAAAGTACAGAGTTCTAGAATATGACCTGGTATTTACAAGACTCAATCCAAACAATTAATGGCTTGATCCACTAATTTCACTAATATTTGTCTCCATAAATATGTATTCTCTTTGTTGCATCCTTTGACTCCTAGGGATATATTGCAGCATGGCTTTGAGGCCAGAATTTTCACTGAAAGCGGGAGGGAGTCATCTATAGCTTATTCACGCAGAGATGGGAATGGGACACCGTTGCTTGAGAGAATGAGAAGCAAGTGTAGAGAAGAGTACTGGACAGTTCTGAGAGGCTCCCTCTGAAAATGATGTGTTGCTGCCTGGCAGGATGACAATAGAAATGGCTGCATATTAGCCTGCACTTAGCTGTTACAACCTGGCTCTCTCAGATTAATATTAAGTCATTTGCTAGTTCTGCAAATTGCCAGTCAGTTATACTTGCTTGGCAAATTAACATGGAAGATGTTCAGTATATTCTTCTACCTTCCTGGTTTCTTCCTCTGTATCAGGTGGGACCCTAAAAATTCACTTTTCTGGGATGAAGAGACAAGAAAGTTATCTCTGTTCTTTCAGATTAAATTCTTAATCTTAACTTCATTTTGGACCAAGGAGGAGGGTTATCTGAAATTGACTGCCTGCCAACTTTGGGCAACGAAATGGCCCTATGATATTTCCCATATACTGGAATGGGGTAGTCTTGAAGACACCAAATCAGCGCTCTAGTACAGGCCAGTTTCATGCTGGCACAGCTCAGCTTCTGGGGTCAGATTCCCTGGGAGGCTCACAGGAGCTAAGGGAGATTGTTCAGTGTTTCTGCTTTGTTATGAATAACAAGGGAATGAGAGGGAGGGAGATAAAGAAGAATTAGAGAAGAGAGGATGGGGGTGGAAATGTGTAAATATTAAACTCACAAGCCCTATTCTATTTTTAGTCCACTTATTTTTCATGCCTCTATTTTATTTGTTTTTACTTAATCAATAAATATCTATTATGTGATTATTGAATCAAAACTTATATAAATGAAATTAACTTGTTTTACTTTTTTGTAAACAAAGATAAATTTTAAAGAATTAAATGTAGAAAATTGATACTATTAACTAAAAGAATATATAAGTGAATATGTTTAAAATTTCTGGATAGGGAAGTTCTTTCTAATCAAAGAATTGGAAAAGATTATAGAATAAAAGATTTAATTATATTAAAACAAACAAGCAGGAAAACAAGCCAGAGTCAGATGCCAAATAATATAAATTAGGGTAAAACAGGGAATCATGAGTTTTAGAATCAGTAACTAAGGATTAGCGGGTTTTCAATTTTTTTTTTTCAATTACTGCTGACATTCAATATTATATTAGTTTCAGGTATACAGTCTAGTGCCTAGACATTTATATAACTTACTAAGTAATACCTCCAATAAATCTAGTACTCACATGGCACCATACATATTTACTACAATATTATTGACTGTATTCTCTATGTTGTACTTTACAACCCTGTGACTATTTTGCAACTGTTAATTTGTAATTCTTAATCCCTTCACCTTTTACACCCAATCCCAATCCCCTTTCCATCTGGCAACTACCAGTTTGTTCTCTTTATCAATCAGTTTGTTTCTGTTTGTATTATTTGTTTATTTTTTAGATTCCACATATAAGTGAAATCATATGGTATTTGTCTCTGTTTGACTTATTTCATTTAGCATAATACCCTGTAGGTCTATTCATGTGGTTGCAAATCATAAAATTTCATTCTATTTTTATGGCCCACTAATTGTCTTTTGTACATATGTACCACATCTTTATCTAATCGCCTATCAGTATACACTTAGGTTATATCCATATCTTGGTTCTTATATATGAAATACCATTCTTTGTCTCTTTTTATAGCCTCTATTTTAAAGTCTATTTTGTCTGATATAAGTATTGCTACTCTAGCTTTTTTTCATTTCCGTTTGCCTGAAATATATTTTCCGTCCCTTTATTTTAAGTCCATGTGTCTTAAGATTTGAAGCAGGTCTCTTGTAGGCAGCATATATATGGGTCTTGTTTTATTCTCCATTTAGCTATCCTAACTTTTGATTGGAGTATTTAATCTATTTATATGTAAAGTAATTATTAATAGGTATGTAGTTATTTCAATTTTATTATTCATATTTTGATTTTTTTCTTCTTCTTAAAGAAGTCTCTTTAACATTTCTTGTAATACTATTTAGGTGGTGATGAACTCTTAGATTTTTCTTGTCTGGGATCCAACTCTCTACTTTAGAGTCATCTATTTCTTTGACAATCTCCCTAGTAATTTGACAACTGTTTTCTAATGCCCATGTACTGTGTATATTGGTGTTTCTCTACATGTAAATTTTTAGTTGAAAGAGGTTGGTTAGAGATTAGTCTCTCATTTTAAACAGATTTATAATGTTGCACATGTTTTATTGAAAACTATCTTTTTCATGAAAAAGTATATGCTCAAGAGCAACAGAGTTGTCAACTTTCTCCTTCCTAAGGAAGGGTCATCTAAAAAAAATGGAGAGTTCATATTGGAAATTTTTTTTTAATTGAGAATTTGGCACTTGTTTGAGTTAGATATGATTTCCAAGAGATTATGGGATAGTATTACTATTAAGGATCAATGTGGAATTATATTTGGTGCTTTATATCATAATAGGTTTATATCTGTCCTTTTGATGATATGGTAACTTGTCAAATTCACATATAAAAGGTACATATACAGACCTACCATGTGCTTCCCCACCAGAAGAAACTTAACAGTTTATACTCTGCCAGAATAGAATATGGCTAGTTCATATGTCCTGCTGCTCTGGCCATAGTGATCTAAAATATTGTTCTAGAGTAATGGAGCTCTTAAGAGGAGATATTTTCCCCCCAGTGCTTTCCCTCATACCAATATCATGATGATTTTCCAGAGAAGGAGTGCATCATCTCTCCCACAATTGAGAAGAAAATATTATATTCAGCAGTGTAACTATCTTGGTCATCTTGGTCATTCTTTGGAGCTCACACACGGGCTTCCTGAACTGTTTCTGTGCTGCACAATCAAACCCTCACTGGTATCCCTTAGTCAGCTTATGATTTTGGAACTTCTCTTCCTCTTGTCCTCTTCCCTTGACCTGGGCTAGCACTATACCTTGCACTCTCATATCAAAATCAAAGACAAAATCTGTTTTTATCTTTGGTTTAAATTTTTAGATTTTTTTTCTTCAAATAACTACCAGTAAGAATGAGGAGAGGAAGGTTTTTATCTCTTGATTTTTTTTTTTTATCATAGAGAAAGTATTTTACTTTCTCCCCTTGAGAGTTTACTAGCTGTTCTGTCTCCAGGGTGACAATTACTTACAACTCTATACTTACTTTAACACCCCTTTCATTCATTAGACAACCTCTTCCCTCCCCCTTTCCCCACACAAGGGGAAACTGCAAAGAAATACTACTTAATTATCATACCACGTAACTAATTAAAAGTGGGATGCTTGTATATAATATGCTAATGAGCTATTAGAGATCTGGTATGCCTAGTGACAAGACATGGGTTCCTATTCTACCCTTCACCTGTCTGTGGATTTCCAGTTGACAGTTGATGATGATGAGATTGGAATTTAATATGCTGCTTGCAAGTCAAGAACCTTGGGAGAGGGCAGAAAGGTTAGGAAACAAAATCACTCAGAAGGAGCAACACCTGAGCTGAAACTAAGAGACAAAGAAATCTGAGACTTTGATTTATAGGAAACCATGGAATGTGTTTCCACATTGCAGAGCACATGGCAGAAGATGTTCAGTTAATAGGGAACATTCATAATTGTTTGTGGTAGGCCCACGGATGGAAGATAAGCATATTGAAAGTAAACTATTGATCATCTACTTGTATATATGCCATCTGTCTAGATTTGAGTATATTAGTTCAGAAGTACCCCCAAAACAACCTAAAAAGATTGACATTTCATGTAAAAATTAGGTCAGAGGCAAGCACAGAAATGTATAGATAGGAAAGAAAGAGGACACTGGGAGAGAGGAAAAATGGATAGAATAAGTACATATAATCATCTTTGTGAAAAAAAGGATCACAAATTGAATAAGTATGAATATTATCAAGGAGCAAGAAGATAACATGAAGGCTAACAATAATGACAATCAACACTTATTGCATGTTCCTTTCTCGGGAGGCATGTACCTGCTAATACTTCACATATATTATTTGTCAGACCGTGCATTCTAGAGAGGACTATAAGAAGATTAATGTAGATTTCTGAAGCAAAGTGTCTAAACAGAGATTCAAGACTAAGAATGCCTGAAATACATTAAGAAAATGCCTACTATATACACTGAGGTAGAAAGCAAGGCAGGTGTTGTATCTTTGAGTGTCCATAATATGGTCTATGTCCAGAATATAATAGGTACTCATTTAAGTGGAAATAAACAATAAAATGTTAACAATGTAAGTGAACTTTAAGGCAATCCATTCTTTTTTGTAATGGAGGTCAGAGAAAGAAAAATGGGTTTCATGAGTTGATGCTGCCACCACCATGCAATTTAGATCTATTACTTAACTTCTATTAAAGGATGCATTTTGAAGCAATAGAATTAGCATAGCAAGAAATTTTACTTTTCTTTCCCTGCAATGCGTTTGCACAATATTTCCTGATGTGCTTCTGATGATGTTTCCCTTTGCCAGAAAAAACTATTCCCTTTCTTCTTAAGTCTTAATATCAACTGAAAAAAAGAAAAAAGAGAAGCAGCAGTCAGAATTTATAAAGAAGTCTCTTATTTGCAAATGGGAGAAAACACTATACCAGGCCCATTTGTGAACCCTGGAAACACCAGAGTTAAGTTGGCAAAAATAATGTCACTAGAGCAGCAACTCTCTTAGTCAAATGCTTATCAGGTTAACAACCTCTGTTTTCCAGCCAACAAGTGCATTTCAGTAATAAAAACACAATCTCCTTGTGGGTTCTACCCACTATTTATTCTTCCCTTTTCTCTCCATAAGAAAATATCTGTGATATTGGCAATGAGCTCAACTAAAACCCTCCATTTTGCAGCCTCCTTTGTAGATGGAGTGGCCCATGAGATATAAATAAAAGTCAGTAGAGAGAGGCCCTAGGGATGTTCTCTGAAGGAACATGATAGCTGGAACTACAAAAACTTCCTTGAACCTTGAGCCTGGAAGTCACACATTAAAGATGCCAATATCAAATAATAGGCCCAGAAGCACTTCTGACATAACTTCAGTCCTGGATATCTCTTGTGGACTATTTTACATGAAAGAAAAGTAAAAGCTTTCATTCGTTTAAGCCACTTTATTTGGGCTTTCTGTAATATGCAACTGACTCTAACGCTAACTAATATCTCATTTTTCCAATTTCCTCTTACTGCTCCTAGACTAATAAGAATGGCTATTTCGGATTTTCCTTTGTGGTAGATGAGACACAACTAACTCTTCTTACACATGACATGTTTATAAAGGAAACTCATTTTGGTAAGCATAGTGTACTCTTTTAGGTCATGAATCCCCTTTCCTGCCCGGCTAGGAAAAATTTTTTCTTGCTATAACTCAAAGACTAGGCATAAGTCCATACCCAATTCTTCATGTAAGGCATTGCTTAACTTTTTGTCTTCTTTCTTTCTCAGCTACATCTGATGAACTCACGGGGGTGGACAGGGGTTTGGATGGAGAGGACTGCCAGCTTCTTTATTTGCTGCTGTCGCTACATAAGAGCCTTGAGGTTCATGGTGTTTTAACATCCTAAGGGCCCTGAAATCTGTGGGGGCCATCGAAAAGCAGCACCTGCTTTTTGGAGAACTTGACAAATGTAGGATCCCTTCATTTTTGGTTTGACCTCATTATTTTATATGTTTCAAGATTTCTAAAGTTATTTTATTTCTTCTCTATTTCACTTCATTCATTTTTATTTCATTTCTCTCTGACTTTAATCTTATAATTTAAGAAACTGCTGCACATTTAAAGAAATATTATTCCTTGTTTGAGGATAAATGACAGCATTGGTAAGAAGGCAAGAATTTCTATGGGCTAAAGAAAAGGAGGTAATTTTTCTCAGGGTTTGAACAGTAAATAAAATGGTAGTCCAACCAGATGGTAGAATCTATATAACAAATCATTCAGTAGGCTGAATAGGTATGCTGTCTTTATTAGTCCCTGTTAGCTATGCTATCCCGGTTAGTGTATCCACATGGGTCACAACTTCCCTGATAGGGACTAGACAAGCCCTCAAATTGGATGATCCCAACAGCTCAGAAAGCTACTATGTTTAGTAGGGCTCTGATTATTCCCTTTTTATCATCACCTCTGTCTATTCCCTCTCATATACTAAGCATGAGGTTTTTAAATGTATTTCCCAATCAAGCTTAAAAGGTAAAATGATGAAGGGACAAGTGAAAAGTTTTAACAATAAATCACTATAAATCTGAACTTTCCACATATAAGCTGCATGAGAATAGGCAAGAATACCCTCTGCAAACCCATTTCTTCATTTATACAATATGAACTGTAACCTGTCATTAAATATTAAATGGTATATGTAACACACATATTATATACTTTGCCCATTTACAACTCTCATTTGAATTTCTGTTGCTCAATGAATTGCTCAAAAATATTTACTGACATACAATGTTCAATAAATATGTTGTAAAGTAATACATAATGAACTAATGATGAATGTCTTAATGACACTGCTCTGAGTCCTAACTAAATTTTATTTGTGCAATGCCATTCCATATTCAATCTATGAGCTTATTACATTGTGTAGCAACCCTATCAATAAGGTGACCACATAATGTAGCATGCAAATGAGGACATATTAAAATTGAAGTGGGCACTATTAATAATTACTACAGGATAACTGATATAAAATTTTTTTATCTCTTAAAAAGTACATGGTTCTTTGCTTGATCTCTTGGTCACAATCACAAATGAATTTGTAACAGTGAAAGTACACACAGTTTTGATTTTCTCAATATTTAAGCCAAGAGGACAGTCAAAACATTATACACATGTGCCTCACTCTGTGCAATGGATTGCTTCCTAAACAACTATTTTTGTTAGATTTTTAATAAATGAAATTCCAATAGGGCCCTCTATTTAAAGAATCTCAGTACTGAACCACTTTTAGTGTGATAAAATCTAAAATTTGAATAATCAACTCTCCCACCATGAACCCTCATACCCAATTTATTTGCTTTTAAATTAAATTTTGTTTTATTTACTTTTATATTGAGTTTTCCAAACCAAGACACACCCTTAGGCTGGAATCATATATGAAATCATGTCCCAATAATACGTGATTGGTCAGTTAGTCATCAAGGACCCTTTAGTCACATAAAACCTTTAATGTGATGAAAATTGTCACTGTAATGAGGGTGCTAAACAGAAATGTTGGAGGACAGTCACTTGGAAATGTGAAAGGGCAATTTCTCTTCAAGTTTAAACCTTATTTTCCTGGAGGCCACACAATTAATGTCTTTCTGCCCCATACAACAAAAGCAAGGTTGTCTGCAATTGAGGTTGCAGTGTGAGATGGACCTCAAAGCTTCTTTATTAAATTTGAGATCTAGATGAGAATTGTTTTAGCAAGTTGAGTTTGTCAGAATGACTTTGGTAATATCAGAGATGGGTATAGTGTCATCAACAGCAGCCTTGGCTCTTCAGCAGCCAAGAATGACTAATCATGAAATAAAACATTGATTAAGTTACTCTCCATTAGGTCCAAAATAATGTATTACTGAAAGTACCCAGGCACTGTAATTGCTGGCCCCAGGATAACTTTGACTGACTCAGGGAGCTTTAATGTTTAATATACGTTGGAAGGTTACAGAAAACCTTTCCTCTGTGACTTTTGTGAGGGCTCCCTCACTATTGTGTTTGAGCTGTGATCACAGAAAGTCACATTATAGAAGATGTTTAGTAACATCTTAACATGTTAAACCCAACTCCTACTATAGCCATCCAAACAACCCATTTATGTAGTTTTATATATAATAAGCAATAGCAATCCATAACTTAAGGTCAGGAAAATTTTAATTGCAATCCAGGCTGTATTAGTCACTAGCTCTGAGAACGTGACAAAGCCTATTTACTTTACCAGGAGATTTCAATTAATTCACATGTAAAATGAAAAGATTGGACCATATAAACTATATATTCCTTTAATAACTAACACTTTAGGAGTGATTCTTTGAAGCCTTAAATAGATAGAAACCTAGGAGGATATTGAATGATATAATAATATTCTATGGTGTCACTGTAAAGAGTTGATGATCAAAAGGGAGTTAAGACTTAAGCCAATATAAATAAAATTCAGCCATTCTGATATGATACAACTTATTATCAGTGTGCAAACATATCATACAATTACTACCATAATAGGTTTTTTGGTTTAAAAATTACTCCATAATACATAACTTAACTGCACCCCTTATCTTACAGAAGAGGTAACAGACTCAGAAGAGTTAAATATCTTCCCCAAACTTGCCAGAACTTGAAGTAGTTTAGATCTGCTCACTCTGTTAGTTTCATATTTTACATTTTTTCAGATAAAAAATACAACAAAACTGGATTATATTAGAAAACAGAGAGGTAGATGCTCTAGGATTATTGCACAGGGACATTCTTCTTTACTATGAGGAGAAAACAAATAGAAACATTTTTATTTAAATCTACCATTTATACCACAGGAATATAATTTACCTTGTGGACAGAATCATTAAGTGAAACTTGCTGAAGAATAATGAGCCAAGTTGCAGTTAGTCTAAAAGAAACTGGACTTTTATTATTGTTTTGTGGGAGAAGCAATTCAGTGATACACAAACTCATTCTTGGGCTGCTTTCTGCTATAGAGAAGAACAGTTAGAAATTAAGGAGAGAAGTAAGAAAGGACAATAGAGTGTTTTCCTATCCATTCTATCTGAATTTAGTATGGGGGTAAAAACATGCTGAGATGTAATTATGAAAGAAAAAAATAAAATATAAAAACAGTGATGAAATACACTGGATTTTTTAAAAGCAAGTAAAATGAAAGAGAAAATAAATGTAAAGATGAGAGGAATTACTGAAGCCGTCTTTGTCTTTGACAGCACTGACCACTTACTCATGCATGTGTCTTATTACTTACAAAACCGCAAATAAACACACATATAACAAAAACAAATACAGGAACCATGTATCTGCTACTAATGCTTCTGCATAGTAATGCATTTGTACATGGACAGAGCCTTATCATTAGTCCTGTCATATCATAGAACTGAAGCCAACAATTATTTGGAAAAAGGCAAAAATAACACTAGAAAACAGAAACTAAAACTTACAACTACAAGACTTTGAATTGCTATTCTTTGAAAAGTCTCATTGTTTGCTACAAAGACCATCTGGAATAGTCATTGCATCTACTGAATGATTATTCCCAAGTAAACAGTTTAATAATGACTACAGAGGTAAGAGTTCACTACACTTCCTCAAATTTGTCATATGATGGTCCACTGGCTAATGATAACATTTCTTGATAAAGAATTAGCTTAGTTTGTCTTGGCTTTATATTTTGAAGCAAAGACCTTTAACTACAATGAAGTTCAATGCTTCTACTGGTTAATGTGCTTTCTTGTTTTTGATTTGTTTTGATTCAAAGACAATAGAAGCAACTATTCATCTCTTGGTTAATCAATTATTTTCTGCATGACTATAGCCTCCACAGATGCAGAACACATATGAATGACATCCTCTATATGTAGGAATCTGTTGTACAAAGGTGGGAAAAAAGTATATTATCATGAAAAAAAATCCAAAAATTTTGGTTAGTTATATAATTTAAAAGTCTTAACTATAATAAACTAACTTTTCTGATGTTTAATTTTCTGCTTTTTCATGGAAACAGCACTTTGACTGTAAATAACCTCTCAGAATCAGGTATATTATTTCTAGGGCTTTATGATATGCTAATGTGTTCCCTTGGATTTCCTGAGTCCTTCTGATGTTAATAAGTGCTGTCATTCATTGTTTGAACACTACTTACAATTGCTCACTGTTCCCCAAAAGGTCATCAAAGCATTTAATAATTTCAGAAAGAGATAAGCAGGACAGAAGACCTTATCTGTATATCAAATGTGAGTTCATGTGTGACCTGCTACACCAGCCAAACTGCTGCTCTATCAATTCTATCTTCATCTCCCTCTATCCTTCTTAACACAGCACTGGATAACACAAGACTCGTGATTTCCCAGTCTCATGCTGGCTTCTAAATTAATTTGCAATATAACCTCTGACCAGTCACAGACAGAAACCCACTCCCATCTTAATATAAAAAGGAAACTGAGAGAAGTAGAATGTTCACATAAAATGTATTTGAGGACAGATAATGGGCACTCTTGTCAAAAAATAGAAAATAGAATATTAATTCCAAAAGTTCTTTTGGGTTCGTAGCTTCAGTCCCAGGAGAAATAAACTATTGGAGATATATATTTCATAATGTGGAATTATGACCTTTGTATTTTGAATTACATATATGTGTAATATCCTCTCTCTTTTTGTCTGTCTGTCTCTCCTCTTTTTCTAGGTAGGTAGGTAGGTAGGTAGGTAGGTAGGTAGGGGGAGAGAGAGAGAGAGAGAGAGAGAGAGTCTGTTTCTCCAGAAGAGCTGAGATATAACCAATAAGGGTTTGTAAAAAGTATTTGACCATGGATTAGAAGAGTAGCCCCAGATTACCACTAAAATTCTTTTCAAGTTTTCTACCTACTTTCCCTGCTTTCTCATTAAACTTCACCTCTTCATTATGAATCAGCCCAGAAGAGTCTTTCTCACATTTAGCATATTATTTTCTAAATAAGCATTCCCCATTATGACTGTCTTTAAACTCTCCTTTCAAGAGTTTCCACATGTAGACCATGTGTTAGAATTAGGAATACATATAGTTTGTATTGAAATACGATTAGAATTGTATAGTTTGCACTTCTGTTTTTTCCTGATTATCTGGCTGTCTGTTATAAATGTCAGGAGCTCTTAATAACTAAGAATATAAAGGGAATAATATTCATAAAACGGATCTTTTTTATATGTTAAAGGCTATCCAATTGAAATCTATATCACTGTATTATTATTTGTTTATTTTTTTAACATTTTTATTATGCTTTTTTATGCTTGAAGTACGGGTCTACATAAAATTAACATTCTCAATCCATGTGCAATAATTTCAGTAATTAATTCAAAACACACTTACTGAGCTCTTATTAGATGCTGAACTAATATGTTTTCCCCATCTCTCAAGCTACTTAAAACTACAGCCTATATTAGGTTAAAAACTGCTGAAGCAGTGTCACTATAGTTGGCACAGAAGTTTTTATTTATTTGCTCATTGGTTTTTTTGCCTGTTTGTTTTTATTTTTACTATTTTCCACTCAAAAGATTTTTGCAGAAAAAGATGAAATTTATTTGTATGCTGCAGTCTTTTTTTCAGTATCAACAAATTAAATGCACAAAATTCAGTTAATTCATCAGGTACCAACATAGTCACACACACACAGATACACACACACATATATAGGTATATACACATATATATGTATATAGAGAGAGAGCACATTCTTTATTTGTAGATAGTGTATATCCACAACTGATAGAAATAGCATCAAATAGTAATATCCAAGACAATAATAACTGAAAAACATCTATGTTTAACCACCTCTGTCACTGTGTGTGTGTGTGTGTGTGTGAGAGAGAGAGGGGGGGGAGGGAGTGTGTAAATCCAATGTGTGTCTATGGGTGGGTGGTGAGGAGTCTGTAAGTTAAAGAAATGTTATTTATCTATTAAGCAGGACAACAATAGAAAAAACCACACACGTTGTCACTGCATTTTATGTTTTTTTTAACCTCATTGTTTTTAGTCTTTTAGACTAATGCAGAAATATCATCAAGACAAAATAAAAGTCTTCCCAGACTTCTGAAAGAGGGATTGTGGATAAAATTTCAAAATCTGCTTTTAAAGAGGATTAAAAATCACTAGCAATAATGAGGTAGTCAACTCTTCCCCCTTACTTTCTCTACTTACTTCTTTTAAGTCTACCTCCATTTTTCCAATGTGAAGCCTATATACCAAATAATTTTATTCCCATAGTGGATAAACAGGAGAAAACTATAATAAAGGTTAGGATCATTCTACACTTAAGTGAATAAAATAAAATTGGAGAAAGGCAAAGAGGTAAAATTATGTAAACTTTAAGTACTTGAACAACACATAAGCACATGCTTAAAGAGATGAGACACTGATGTCTCAAGATTTTAAAAACAAGCAGACTCAGAAGGAGCTATATTTTAATATTAGAGCTAATAATTTCATTGTTTCAAGAAGCTTTTCTTTGGAAGTATTAATGAATAATAACCCCAGGGAATTATTTCTTTATATGTGTACTAACTGTTCTACAATTTAGGACTTTCTCTTAAGAGAAGGTGGTGCAGACTAGGAAATATTTGGATTAGAAAGAATGTAAATGCACTCACCTGCTTGCTTTATGTTCAGTTTGTGTAACTCTTAAAGCCCTCAAAAAGATATTTGAAATAAAAAAAAGTTACTTTATGCATGATCAGTCAACAAGGAATTTAAGGGTTATTTTAAGGATTAGGATGAAAATAAAAAAAGTTTCATATACCTATGTACAGGCCAAATACAAAGTATACAACCTATACACAAAGTATTAAGAGAAGAGGGTCTTTGTGGCAGAAATATTAAGCTTAAAGATTAAAATCTGCAATGAAATTTCATGAGGAACGTAATATATTCAAATACATGGCACTGGCCCTGTGGAGCAATTCTTACTGAGAACATCCTTGATAACCTGCTGAAAGAGGAAGCCATGCACAGTGTTTGTATATAATGGACAGACCACCAATGGTTGCCAAGGAGGAAATCTAGAAGGAATAGGACTCCAGTTTACTCATCTTCTTTATCTGTTTGCAGTCATGATTGTGGCAGATGTTGTCCACCCACTAGTTAGCACAAACAAAGCAGAAGAAATAGAGCTAGGTGAATTGAAAAGAAAGGCAGTTGTGACCATAGGCTTGGACACATAGCCCAATAGTTTTGAACACTTAGTCTGCACATTAATGAAAAATAGAATGATCATCAAATGACATGTATTAGAACACAGTTTCTGATAAGAAATAGGTCAAACAATACTAGATCCAAAAACATAAATTATTCATCATACTCCAGTAGGAAGTTTTGGGTGGTTAGCATGTGGCTAATATCCATGTAGCTAATATTATCAGCCAATAATGATTCAGATAACATACTGAATTTTGTAAGTACATAGCATTACTCTAGATGCAATAATTTCCAGGGTTATTTTGTCCTGGTATTTAACCAACATTTGCTTTTAACCTAGCAATTCATGAGTTCTTGTGTATCAGTTTTTATACATCTACAAAAAGAATTTAACCATAATCTGCCTGCGCATGTCTACATATGCTAGAGCTGTAACAGTTACCTGGTATAATAAGGTTTCCAATTGATAAATATATCAATTCTTTAAAGAGTTATTACGGACTCAGCCTATTCTTATTTTCAACGTACAAAAAAAAAAAAAAAAAAAAGAAAGAAAGAAAAGAAAAGAAAAAAGAAAAAGAAAAAGATGAATTAAAGTAAGTTATGTTTGTTACTTCATAAGATGTTGCCCTATCTTTTACACATATCTGATGTTGGTACTGTGATGTACAAGATATCGCTGCAATGTTTAATAATCATTGTAACCATATTTAATCTTATTTATCTATATGAGACATTGTGCTGACAAAACCACACATTTAGAAGAAGGGCTAAAAGCAATCATCCTATAATAAAAGGGAAGTATATTAAAGATGGAAAGCACTATTACCACAGGTAAAATCCTTTGAGGGCACTGAACATTTCTCTTATTTATAATTTAGTCTCAGCAGGAAAACCCTTCTATGTGCTGATTATCAGAGCAATTCTAGCTTTGGGGAGCAAAAAAGTCATATGCACACCCAGAAGCTGAAATAAGCCTTTCCTTTCATGTGATTTAAGAGCTATTGTCACTCCGTGGAACTCTGAAAATTATTCCATTTGAAAATAATTCAGCTCCTAGATTACATATTGTCTAGGTTTCCTCTTCCTGCTCTTTACTACTGAGGACATTTAAATGAAACTATTAGCTGATTTTTCTTACTGCTTATTCTCCACCTGAAGTTATTATCCACAATTCATGATATCATACTCATCTGCAAAGCAACCAAACAGGAACATGAATTCAGTTGAGGGAAATAAACAAGAGGAATGAAGGGATTTGTAAAGCAGAAAGAGCCAGGAAGAGAAGTGTCTCTGAGGAGACGTGGGCGCACATGGATCTTGTCCCTTCTAAGTTACTGATTTAGCTGTACCTGGGTTTTAAGTAACTGTGAGTTAATTCTAGTGTGACATAAGCCATGAATAAAGTAAGAAACCCCTTTTTTTGGTGTACAAATACCTACTAAAATAAGCTCTCAGATGGCAATGTTGTCTATGTTTGATGTGAATCAAGTTAAAACTCAACGCCTCACACCAAGCCTAGCACACAGCTGGTTGCTCAATTGATTATTGTTGAATAGATTTTGATAAGTAATTTTTATTGGATTAGAATGTATGTCTGCCAAATCAAATGCTTTGTTAACCCTTCTGGGTTAATTCATCTGCCTCAAAGAAAATGGGTGGCTCTTCTAGCCTGTGGTCATCCTCCAGGGACAGCTGAGGAAACAACAATTCTGCCAGTGCCCTCAGAGATTATATTTGGGGCTTCACTGTACAAGAGTTTCAGCAAGTCTTTTAGTTTTGGCTTTTGCTGTAGGAGAGTTTTCTTTAAGATTCTTTTCGCTGGTGCTTGCCACTTGAACAAAATTTGGATATGAGTCACAGAAATACATATTCCATAATGTTACCCTGTATTTTGAAGTTAAATTAAATTTCCTATTATTATAGAATGTCCTCAGGAAAGAGGGATACAGAGAAAACACTTAGAGAATGGGAGAGCATTCTGTTTTGCCCTCAAATACATACATGTCACTGCTTAGTAATCTATTGGTCACAAGAAGTCTGCCTTCCAGAGGAGAATCATATGAGAACTAATATGCCTAATACAGAGTAGTATCTTCCTCATTAAAGGCTATATTTTCACTTGGTGTTACCATAATGATGGGTCCCCAATACTAGTGTTCTTGGCTTTCCAGAAGTATACTTCTCTCCCTATATAATTATCTTTTTAGTTTAACTATGGTCTCTGACTAAAATCAGGTGTGGAGGAACAGGAAGCCCATTAGTAACTGTGTCTGTGTCATGTAAAAGATTCTCCATGTTGATTTTTCTTATGCAAGCCTCAAATCTTATAAAATTATATGCATTTTTAATAATTTTAAAAAGAATTATGTGCATATTTAAATAAAAATACATTCTTGATTATTGTATTTTATTGCTTGTAATTATTGAATATAATTATATTTAATAATATTGTTACTTGTATATTGCTGACTGCTGAGTATATATTATCTGTATTGAATTTTGGAATCTGTACACAGTACATAAAAATTTCATCTAAAATGGTAAACATTTCTAGAGAAATGTTTTTCTAAAATTCTACAAGTTAATGATTATTGACCTCTGTTGTAAAAGAATTTTGCATAATCTATGATAAATTAGCTGCATTTACCCTTTTTGCCAATATCATCTGTTCAGGTAAATGTCAAGAATACATTCTAAACATTTACCATTATTTATCACCAGTTCTGCTGAGAAAAAACTATAATTCAGAAATCTGAGGTTGGGTCAAATATGGACCCTGCAACATAGGCATTTACAAAGGATTCTTTTTATTTAAACTAAACACTCGTGGCTTCAATTACTGTTGATCCTTGTAAACTTGTTTTGGTGTAATTTAAGACAAAAGAGAATGCCACCAGAAACACTTATGTCAAAGAAGACAAAAAAATAAAAAATATATAGGTATTAAATCAGTATATAACAATTTTTTTGAATTTCTCATATTTTACCTGAATCCATTGGTTTCCCACCATAACAACTGAGTGAGGAATCACAGCAGATATTTTCATTTTAGAGATGAAGACACAGAGGCTCTGAGAAGTGGAGGATCTCATGGTCACGTGAATAATGGCTGACCTGGTTCTAAAGGCCCAGCCCTCTGCTTTTCTCATGTATTAAAAAGGGGGCACTTTCAAGAGCTTGGTCACTGGAACTTTCAATTTATATATGCTATATTGTTCTCTTTTCCTAAAGTAGCTCGATTGCAGGTTAGGATTCAATTGACTGAAAAAGAAACCCAGTATTTTTATCCATTTCCATGGTGTTGGCCAGGAAGTTTTTAAAATGCTGTGCTATGGGACGATACTGAAGGCTTCTGAACAAACTTTTATATATTTGGAAATAAACATCTTTTGAGAATGTGGTTCACTTACAAGAGGGGGTTAACTGGTAGCATTTGCTGTGTGACTAGATCATGTCCTATAGCTTCTCTTTCTTTCCAACAGTCTTGCCTCTCTCCTCATAATTCTGCTTATTCTCTAGCAAGAAGAGGTCACTCAGCACAAATTTAAAGAGTGGAATGAGAATGACATGTTGTCTTTTGTGAAAAGCCTGGGAAGGTGTGATTTTTTTCTCTTGACAAAATACTTATCAAAGGAAGAAATGATTCCATCCTAAAGAAACTGGAAGATATGGAACACATAAATGAAAATAACAAGGAAAAGGAAATACAGGTGCTGGAATAAATATAGAAGAAAAACCAGCTGTTGCAAGCTCTGAACCCATATAGGCCTGAGATTTATATGAAACAAGGCAAGAGAAGAGTATACAAAGCTAAACTAAAGAAGCTTTTAGAGGAGAATTTTGCTGAGGTTTGAAGAGGGAAAAGGACACTGAAGATGCATGTTAGTAGAGTAAAGTAGATAGGCAGGAGAGAACAGCTTATACTTCCTCTGAAACTCTTACACAATCTACTTCTCAAGCTTCATATGAGCTGATACCTTACTGTACTGAAAAGGAAGTGCTTATTAGGAAAGTTGGTTAGACAGTTCATTTTCTTAGTGTTCATGACAATTCTCCATTCTGTAATTAAATAAGAAAGAATGACAACTAGCAGCATAACTGATAAATGCAAACAGAAGAGTCATACTTTATCCCTACAATGGCCAGATTCACACATTGCAGTTTGAGTGCACATTAAAACACCATCTGAAAAACAGGTATAAATAATAGCATTATGTAAGAGGCTTCTTTTACGAAATAAATTTGAACATGAAACCATTTTGTAAAATATAAGATGCTACACAAATAACTTAATGCTATTACTACTATTAGTTTTAGCATAAATGCAAACCCAAGGACCTCTTTATGTTGGATAGAAGCTCTGTTAACTTTAAAGACAATAGTTCCATCTCTGGAGAGAAAGATGATTCATTTAGAGTATCACAACAACCTGGAGCATTTTTTCCCTCTGTACTTCACTTTTTGAGTGTGTTCTGTGGCTATTGGGTATTTCTTCCATTCTGTATGTCATCTTTTAGTACTAATCAATAAATGTTAGTTATACTTATGTCTTACGAGGTGTTAATCTGAAAGAAAAACAACCTTTTTTCACATTACCAACCCTCTTAATTAACCTTCTGACATTGCCAATAAGGAGGTTCATTGTTGTTATGGAAAGGGATGCTATTTAAGTGATTAGGCATTTGTTGTTGTTTTGTTTATCTTCTACAAGAAAATCAAGATGCTTTTTAAAAAAAGTGAAGATAATTTTGATAAATTTCTATGCTTAGAATACAAATTGGGCTCAAGTTGGGCAGAACTAAATTGAAATAGTGATAATTTGTTTTGATGTAACTAGGGAAAAGGATAAGATGCAGGGTGAAGATTACAGAGGAGGGGCAAAGCCAGTTGCCTCTGGTTTCTCCAATCCTCACTTTTACAAGGGCAAGAACACCATGTAATACCTAAAATACCTCTTAGAGAGTCTGTAACATTCTTTTTTCGCTTAATAGGTCCTGTCCTTATGAGACCTCCTTGTGAATTAGAAAATTATGATATAACTTCTTTAAATAGTTTCAGTATAGCAAGAATAGGGGTTATATGTTACATATATCATACATATATAATACATAGCTGTGTTATGAGCTCTGTCCCCATGCTCCTTAATCTGTATATATCTATGCCTCAGTCTCATGAAATTTACATTTTCTGGCATATGGATTTTAACTATATGCGAAGCAGACAGTCCAGAACAACAACAACAGCAAAATGTTCTGAAATGTAACTAAGATGAGGTTGTATGACAGATTTCTCTTTAACTGAGGAATTTTAGTGATACCCCTATGAAGGAAATATCAGAAGCATACACATATGGCCCATTTTACAGTCGACACTGAGACCTACACTGAAGCTAATGTCTTCCAGGTAAGATGAACCTGAGGCAAACTCATAGAAACATTTGGTTCGTATTATTCCAGGCTCCTTTACAATGCCTCTTACACTTTCTCCACTTCCTCTCTTCCAACAAGTTACTTATTGCCCCCTTCCTGCTTATGGCTATCCATGGTCACATCAATATTCTTTAACAATATGGCCTTTCTTGACAGCTGGCACCTCTGGATGCATCTCTCTGCTTCCCCTCCCATAACTGAAGTGTAGCAGTAATAACTGTAGTAGTATCATGAGTAGTAGCTGTAGTAGTCATAAGAATTTACATTTGATGAATACGGTAAACTTGTATCATCCTTAAATGTTTATCACATTATTTAATCAATATGACAAAATATAAGGGTGAGACTTCTAACCACATTTTACAAATGAATAAATTAAAAATCCAGAGAAGCTATATCTTACATCATTGGCAATAAATTCCTACAGGTGTAAAGCGGGGAAATGAAAATGGTTCAGACAGGTTTTCTGACTCTAAATCAAAACAAATAATTCTTTCTTATGCTGGGTGTTCAAAGACCATAATTATCAGGAGAGGATATAAAAAAAACAGTTATTAAAAGACCTTCTGAGCTATTAAATTATGAGAGACAAATTGCCTATGGATAAAGCCATGTATATTCAGGTTATCTAGGTAGCCTCGGTGAAAAAAAATTACTATTTCCCAATGATATACTTGGTAAAACTTAAGCCTATATTAGAACATATGGAAAGATTCTAGATAAATGATGTATTAAGTACAATTTTCTAGCTGATTTTAATAAACATACAACATGCCACATAGTACATGCGGTGATGGTAATGTTATAAGGTTTGGTGAAGAAAGACATCAAATACCAAAGAGAGTTGTGAAATTTATAATAGAAAAAAAAAAAAAGCAGGCCTGAAGACTTTTAAAACCCTCACCAACATAAAAAACATAAAAGGTTTGAAAGCTAAAGGAAATGGAGAGACTCTCTTTGAAATAAATTGTGCTATGAGCCTTGTTTCCAATTGATTGATGGCTCCCCAATCACCTCAAGAGAGCTTCAACAAGACTCTCAGAGCTTTACAGCCAGTTAAGAGTTATAGTGGACCTGTATCTGAGTATTCAGAAGGGCAAAAGATGTGCTGAAAATAGAGCTAAGATGAAATGACTATATTATATGGCATTTACTCCCCAGTATCTATCTCCAAATATCTTTCCTGTGTACTAGACAATATTTCTCACATGGCAGAGAGCCAGCTTGAGGTTCTCTTTGGTCCTATTCAATAAAACAAGCTGTAAAGAAAAGCAGGATTAAGCAAAGATCAACTGAAGTTATATATCTTGATTACTAGGGCTTTAGAACGAGCCAGTCATCATTGGCAAAGGAGAGCAATTTAGTGTGATCAAGGAGCTGCAGGTGAGTACTTTCTAGAGATAGATGGAGTCCCTTAAGAATCCTAGAAGGTTATTCATTAGAGAAAGAGTTAGCTTTAACTGTTTCCAGGATTAGAGAATGTAAAAATATCTTAAGATAGTACCAATAAGTAAGATGTTTCCTGTTCTCCTTATCCTTTCTCTCTCCCCAAAACCCCAATCCCAGATTGGAAATAAAAAAAGCCACTGAGTAAGATAAAAAAAAATGTAACCCCCCTTTCCCTTTTGAATAAAGATAAAATTGTTGAATAACTCATAGGGGTTGACAGTTTACTTTTTAATCATTTCTATGCTCTGTACTTAAGTAACCTTAGGACTTTGTATTACCTGAGTGACCAGGGGCAGGGGAAAATTTCTCAATGAATGCATTTTAAGGAAATACTAAGAATCAAAAATAAAGATGGTTTATAATGAAACTCCTGAACCTTGTTTTCTCAAGGACCATAGAGAGGTTGTAATGGTATTAGGAGGCTATCCTATGGAAAAATCATACTTTACTCTTCAATCCTCCCTAGGTTCTATTTTGCTCCTCATTAGACTGGCTCCAACTTACTCAAGAGATTTATACACTCCATCACACACACATATACATATAGGTGGTATATACAGATATAAATATTATTATTTTTATATGTGGTCAGGAGAGTTTAGTCAAATGGAACAAGCATGTGAAACACATTTTCATTATTTAAGTTTTTCAAAAATATAGAAAAGGTAATTAAAAGTTGAATTTTAGAGCTCTGTCACTATAAAGGTCATTTTTTGTTTCATATCTAAAATTGCTTCTCTATTGTCATGTTTCTTTTTGTGGAATAACTCACTACCTGGGTTCTATGCCTTTAATTCAGTTCTGTGCCTTTCCCCCTACTCCCAAAAAAGGAGGTGGGCTACTGTTTCTTAAGGTATTGATCTTACAAAGTTATCAGTACAGTATTCGTATCTTTTTATTTTTCAAAATATTTTTTCCCTAGGAGAGAACATTTATATTCTTTACAAATCAAGAGGATCCAGAAGGCATGCAATTTGCTAATAATGCATTTATATGTTTCTGGTTCAATAATATTTAAAATTAAATTTTATTTTCTCCAAGGCTAATGCATCATAGAAGCTGTAGACCATTACTGAGAAATTCCACATATCTTCTTTCTTACCACCAGGTAAGGTCTTTCTATTCCATTCTGAACTTTAGTACAGGGCATTGCTACTTTGCTACTGAAGGAAACATAATCACTGAGTTTAACTTCCTCATGGCTGTTACCTTGCTGTACATATGACAGCCCTACAGTAGGATCACTTGTATCTCATGGGTACCCAATCTAAAGAATGCAGAAGACAGTGTTTCCAGAATTCTATTTTATCTGCTCATCAATGCTATTTGAGGAAATACAAAATATGATACAATTATGAAAATATAATGCACTGGGACAAGTATTTATCCCAAGAATTCCTCACAATATGGTATTTCTGTTTAGTAAATGGCTGAATCATCTAGCTACTTGTAATGACAAATACCAGAAAGAAAAAAGAGAGTAAAGGTCTTGATCAAAAAGTTGAGACCAAAATTCTGGATTCCAGATTAGGGCTGGTTTGAAGTATGAGCTTTATGGTTGGCTTAGCCCCAAAGCATTTGAGTGGTTTAGGAGCTCCCTTCAATTTTCTGCTCTTAACTTGTACCAAGTCAATTTTATGTCACTCTCTTGCAATGCCTTCTCATCACACATGGAATAAAATCTCCATTCCTTATTGATCTATGGCTCTACAGGAGGTGATCCTCTCCTACCTGCCGCTGCTTTACTTCTCCTACTCTAGATACACTGGCAATCCTACCACTCCTCAGCAGCCTGAGCTTATCGGTGCTAACACCAATTCTTCTCTCTGGAAAGCTTTGCCTCCAGAATTTTGCATGGCTTATTCTCCCTTCTTTTAAGACTCTGCTCTAAGGTAACTAACTGCTCTTGATAAATGTGTATTTTTTAAAATAAAATATACTCTTCAAATTTCCCCCATCTGATTTGAGTCCTTATCTCTGCTTCAGTTTTCTTCCTAAAATTTTTATGAAAAACAAATGAGGGCATTTTATTGTCTTAACTCAATAGAATGTAAAGTCATGAAAATAGAGCTTTGCTTCTACACCATGGCATTCCCTATATCTAGAAAAAGGCCAGGTATAATAATAGGTGTTCATTAGATGTCGATGGCAGGAAAAATGAATGTCCTCTCTCCTTCTACAACTTTCCCCCTAACACACTAATATTAGCTATAAAACCCTTAAAAGAGAAAAAGGCAGTTGTGAGAGTCTATCCGTGGGAACCTGGGAGAGAGAGAAAGGTCATAAGCTTATTACTCCAGAGTAATTCCATTCATGGAAAAGAACTAGAAAAGGGTATAGCTCTTTTGAAGAGGAAAGGGAAGCAGACTGTATCTCTAGGGCTTACAAAAAGGACGGCAAAGACTATGGGAAAGCCAGCCAAGGTCTGAGACATAACCCAAAGGGATAAACTATAGAATGTTTCCTGTGGTTCACAGCAGTCCCAGACTATGCTTTGAAATTCCAAGAGAAGAGGACACTGGACACAATGTCCTCTTCATGTCCTAGGAAAAAGGGAGCTTTACAATGCATATGGAATGTACTCTGCAGCCCTGGCAGACATCCTGCTTTGGGAATGACTTTCTTACTTAAGCCAAAGACCTTGAAATGGAGACCTCATGTGTAAATATGTGCAAATGTTGAACTAAATTTATCCCATAAAATTTTTAGAAATCAACCTTGCCATGGATACAAGCTGTTGAATATATTATCTGCTGGGGTTAACAGGGTTTCCTTCTGCAGATATAAATAAATTAAAAGAAAGCACTGAAGGGTTCACTACTCCAGATTTGTCTTTAATAACATTCCATTAAAAAATGACAGAAAGGCACAGCTCTCACAGTAATTCAGGTTCAGAGTGATGCTGTTCTCTTTCAGGCTCATGTCCCCAGATAAGGTCTCTGTAGTTTTAATCACTGTTTTTCCTCTAACTCACCCCCTCTTCAGCTTTTTTTCCTTTCATATTTTGGTCTACCTTTCCATCTATTTGACGACGACTCATTTACCTTGATTAGTTGAGGAACTGGTATCACATTTTTCAATAAGGACAGGTGATTTTTAAACTATTTAGACCAAAAGTTACGTAAATCATCTGTACCATACAAAAATAGAGATTTTTGGATATAAAAATAAAATATTTGCATCTAGCTAGTTTTTAATCAGTACAAGAACTTAATGTTCACTATGAATGCTAGAGAATCTTCCCAGTTTTACATTTCCTACTTTGATACTAGATCCATTATCCTTAAAGTTAAAAAAAAAAAAAGATAACTAGGACCTAAAAGGTCTACAAAAAGACACTGTCAACACCAGCTGTGACCACCCTGTCCATTCCCCTCCAGTCTCTCACAGCTTGTCTCATAACAGACACTTACAGATATAATCAGAATTGGCTGAATTTTGTTTTGGATATTTATGTGTAATTTGTTTTAAAGAAATGAATGATTTATGGCATGGTGGTGGTGGTGGTGGTGTGTGTGTGTGTGTTTAGAGAGAGAGTGGGCATGGTGTCATATACAGAGAGCCATAATTCAACTATGCAGATAAAATATTGGTGTGGTGTTGTATGCATTATGGAGGTAAGGTCAGAACTGCTGAGCACTCCTAATTTTCTCACCTGTAGCTCTCACAACGCAACCCTGTAATATGAGAAGATACACTCTTAAGCATGAAGACTTAATTTACAGTCCATACGAATCCCTCTGTCAAAGTAGGCTGCGGTCATGATCATCAGGCTCTCTCATACAATACTTGTGCACACTAGTGAAGAGAGACTGCCTGTGAAATGTTTATTCTTTTCTGTATTCATTATATCTGACTCTGTCACTTACTGTGGCTTGATGTATTTAACATTTCCAAAGACAGAAAGGTAAAGATTTAAAAGATTAGGGACTTTGAAAGCAAATCCACTAAAAAAAAAAAAAGAAAAAGAAAAACTTGAAAAAATGAATGTTGGAAAGGAAAGAAATTTTGAACCATCTTTTCCTTATCAGATGAAAAAGAGAGAGACCAACTAAAAGCAATGGTTATTTATCTAATTTTATCATTCTCATCACCAGCATGTCCCCATGTCTCACCTCCAGTCCGATCATTTAATAATCCAACCACTAAGTCCCCAGTGCAGATTTTCCTGCCTGGTCTGAGGGAGCTCTTAGTTTGCCCTCAATCACAAACATTAATGGGCAGTCTTTCTGGCTGAGAACACTGCACAAGCCTCAGACTTTATGTAATTCCATACCAGCTGGCTTAGACTCAGGAAGCGTGATATTTCTTCTTCATTTCTGATAACTTTGACCTTGAAAGAGAACAGACAGCGCTGTCTCCCTAAAAGAGAGGCAGGAAAAAATTATGTAGGATACTATGATCACATAAAAGAAGATAGGTTATATGTGTTTGCTTTATTTTAAAGGAAGGAGGTAGAGCTTATGATCCTGGTACCTTTGGTGTTATCTATATGAAGTAAAGGTAATGGGGAAAAGAGCAAGAAAGATACAAAAACAAAAGCATGTGAGGATGGAACAAATAATGTCCTCTTGGGAGTAGATGTAAACAACTATTGAACACCATCTTTATTTTTCTATCCATGTGTTTTCTGTTTTCCTCTCTGTATGGATTCCTCAAAGAAAAGACAGATGAAAAGAGGCACATTTAAATGTGGGCAACACAGTACGGTTGTTGGATAAATGGCAAAACTGCCATTTAGCCTGGGTCCTGGGTCCGCCCCTCATCATGACCATTACAAGCAGTAGATTGAAATGTTCACTGGTGCACATAGGATTACTCCCACATTGTTGATTCTTCACTGCAGACCTATAGAAGAGTAAAGGCTTGTGTAATTTCTAACTCTTTAAACCTTAAATAGACAATTGAAAACTTCATTGCATTTCGTTGTTCTTAGTCTCATAAAGTATGAAGGTTTATTTGTGATGAGGCTCTAAAAATACCAACCACTTTGATTTGCCATCTTCCCCATAACAAACACTAGCCCCAAATTTTTCTTTCAACCCACTCTGATCTCTTGGGTCTTCAGCAGAACACTATCCATTTTCCTGGCATTAGGCAGAGAGAAATTTCTTTTGCTCCCAAATCATGTGGTAGAATATTTTTCATAAGGGTACCTCAAACAAGAGCTGGGCTAGTATTTAAGAAATGTCAAGTCCAAGAAGAAATAAACGAACAGTTGTCCAGTTCATTTGAGAATAAATGAAATGGAGTTAAGTTCAATTTTCTATAAATGTTTAAGTCATTTCACACATAGTAAAAACAGATCTGTGCTTCCAGTCTTAAATTCCATGGGTTTATTAGGTTGGCTTAAAACTATTTACTCTAAAATACAGTGCATACTTAGAGATGGAAACTAAACTCATAGAACCCTGAGGTTTTGCTTGTTTATCTGTTTCATAAAATTCTGTAAAAGAAACAATCAGTGGCATCTAAAGCAATCAGATAAGGCCTAACACAAAAGAGCAGAGGGCAATTTATAAGATAGAAGAATAAATCAAGACTAGTATTCCCCTGAGATATAAATAAATAGTTCTCAAAAATTGAGGGTAGTGGCTTTCATTATCAAATATGAAAACCACTGCACGTTGTATCATTTTTTTTAGACATTTACAATACACTATAACATATAATAAGCTCTGAAAAGTCTCACTTTCCCCAAACCCATTTCACTTGGTTAACCTGTTGCAATAGAATTTCCTACCTGTATTTAACTTAGAATAAACTTTTTTCAGGAAAACAGAATACCTTCTACATACGATACCCTAGTTTATCACAATTCATTTAGGAAAATGGTCAGCTAGGTTAATAGCCAAATGATGCAGTAAAGACAACTGAAGACCTATAGACTTTATGATCAATTTCTTCTACTTTTACACTTTGTTCCTTTTATATATGCCAGTTCCCAACCGAACATTCCGAAAAATCATCTATAAGTCAAATATGCCATCTGATAGTCATCTGGTGGCACATCCTAATAGAAATCTCAGTCTGCTCTCTTCAAAATAAACCGCACTTATAAAGTTTTAAATTATCAATTTGGCAATATTAAAAATTAGATTAATATATTTATCAGGTTGCTACAAAACAGATAATTACTCAGGCTACTTTAAGAAAAAAGGATTTATTATAAAGATGTGTTGCCTGAAGCTAAACATAGACTAAAAATTTTTCACAGTATAAGGCAGCTATATGAACTAGTTTTTTGTCACATTTCTCTCACTCTTTGAATGTCTTTATCTTATGTTTTCATTACCTTCTGTTTTAACCCTCAAATTTCCTAGGACAAATACCGAAGACAGCAATTCTTATTGATTAACAAATCATTAATTACCCTATTGTACAGCATTCTTTGTATCAACTGATGTCATGAACACTAGAATGGCACCTTTGGGCCAGGGTTACCACTCCCTCTTACAGTAAAATAGGCTTCTGTTTAAGCAGCCTATGGTAACTTTCATGATAGGGAATTGGATTAGTGACATTTTAGCTCACAAGAGACATTGTATGTGGCACTTTCTTTAAATAGTATGCCCCTGTACACTGTCCCTTTACTACACTGATGTGGGGAAAATAATAAATTTTACTACCTGTGCTATACCACATTCAAAAATAAGTGGACATTAAAAATTAGAATCTGTATATGGAAAAATTTCCTCCCATCTTTCCCAAGATACATGTAAAATAATTTAGTAAAAAATCAAAAAACAGTTTCCTACTTTAACTTGATGCCTTTTAATTCTTTCTGATATAATCAATCTTATTTTCTGATATAATGCAATCCTATTGCATTACTCAATGATGGTTAGGATGGGTAATTATTTTTTTTTTTAAGAGTCTCCAGTATCTCCCTTGCACCCAAGATGCCATCCAAACTCTGAAATTTCACTAAAAACTCTATATATCCTTGCTCTAAACTATGTCTCTAAAGGTATGTGCCCCTTTGCTCTAACAGGAAACAGTTAGTCTTTGCACTGGTTGCTAAGGACATCAAATCCTCATGCTTATGTCTTTTCTCAGGTCATTCTCCCTGCTGGACATTTTCATCTTTGCCATTCTACCCTAATCTAATCCGCTTACTCTTCTGTGCATACATGCTGTTAATTATAAGCCTGTGCCTTACTAATCAGGGTTGACATATATATGTGAGAGAATTAGAAACTGAATTTAAAATAAAACAATAACCAGCTTAGATTTTCCTGGGGACAGAACTAGGTCTTTGAGGCTCTGCCATATGGCTTGGCCATATGGACAGACAATATTGATTTTGACCAAAAGCACTGCTGTGGATGTTAAAGAGAGCTGGGCTATAATCCCAGATATGGTCCTAACAAGCTATTTAACCCTGGACAAGATACTTAACTTTCTTGGGTTTCAGTATCTTCATCTGTAAAATAAGTGCTTTGGCCTAGATGACACCTGAAGTGTTTTCAGTTCCTCGCATTTTATGATATAATGATAGATATTTTCATTCTAATACAAACTGGCTTCATTGGTTTGCCACAACTAATATTAAGTTGGAAAATGGCTTAGGTTAAAATAGAGGGACAGAGATTTATCCAAAGGTTCATTTCAGATGCATGATCAAGTTTTAGTGGTTTCTTTCTTTCCTCTCCCAAAGCCCAGGTATTTCTCATGCTCTACTGCAACTTCCTGAGCCCTGGTATGAATTCAGACAGAACTAGGTACTTGAAACTTTGGCAGAGTTCCCCAGTTGTGAAATAGATACCATCGCTTGCAGACCAGACTTAAGAAGTTGCATTAATCTACAGTTTTCTTGGGAAAAACAGTTCTTGACTCACTCATGAAAGCGCCTGGCAGAGCTCCGATTGTTATGAAGCAATCTGCCAGGCAACAACTTTTTAGACTTTTTCTTTTTATCGCTCTTCTCACTTTCTTCCACATCTCTACAAATTTCCCTAGTTCTAAGATCACCACTCAGCAATCTCTTTCAAAGTAAATTATGTAACAGTGACTCTAGTTTAAAAAATAATAAAATAAAAATAAAACAGGATAAATAAATCCTGAACAGACTTATAGTTTGTCATCTTTTGAAGCATATGCTTTCTTGAATACACTCCTCACAAAAAATGTACAGGAGAAGGTATTTTCTCTCCTGACCTGCAGAGCAGTAAGTTAATTTAAAATTTATCTTTGATAATCTCCTCTACTTCTTTTATTTATTTCATATCTTCAGTTTAGATGGAATGTACATTTTATAATTAAATGTAAGTAGGAAATAATATCACACTGACAAAGCTCCTAATCTCCCCAATATATTAATAGTCAGTTCATCAAGTTAACTCATCTTTAATCCTGGGTCTCACTATGCAAAAACAGCATATAAGAATGAAAAGAAGATGAGAGCCACCATAACTTCTTAAATGATATTATAGGGCACAAACTGTGGGTGATGGAAATAAATCATGAATATGGATAAAAGATATTGTGTGCCTATGTGTTGTCTACCTCAGGGTAAATAAGAAAAAATTCTTCCAGGAAAGAGGAAATAAGGTTTCTAATCTCAGCTCAGGTATTATTTAACTACAAGATCTTGGGCAAATGCATTCAGTGCATTTCCCAGGCTTTTCTGAGAAATCAATAAGGTAAAACGAACATTTGAGTTTATAATTTGTAGTGTGCTTTACAAATGTAAGACTTTATTCATAAATCTTTTACTCAACCTCATAGCATCTGGCATAGCCTCCTGACTTCAGATCCAGTATATACAGTATAAAATGTAACACCAAAACAATGACTTCACAACTATCTTGTTCCCCACCTTTATTTTCTAAAGCAGATAACTAAAGCTCACAAGGTTAAATGGTTTGTTCATATAGTTTTTCTGTTGTCCTGAAAGTGTTCATTAATAGATAGTGAACCTAAGTGTAAGTAAGGGTAAAGCTCTGAGTAATAAAAATGTTCAATAACCAAAAGGCTTAACCTTTTAAACCCATATCCTACGAGGGGGTTACCTCTTGAACCCTCTTGTGTCAACCTTTACAAAAGAAAAGAAAAACTATTTATTTCTCCATTTATTTTCTTTCTTTGTCCTGAATAAATACCAACACAAAAACCTTCATTCGTAATAGCCTCAACTCTCTTATGTCGATCATCATTGTCTTCAAAGAGTGTTAATTATATATGTTTTCGCTTTTTTCTTATGAGGCCCCAAACACGTCTTCTGGATGTCGCTTATTATTGGTCCTGCTACCAAGGTAATTTTTCTTTCAAAAATCTCAATGCTCAGTACCATTTCCAGAATGTAATCACATTAGGAACATCAAGAGTGGCTAATATCCATATAGAGATACTTCTTCATTTTAAATTCTAATAGAGGCTATCAAAGATTGCCCCCCAAACCTGAAAATTTTGCAAACTCTGAAGAGCTATATAAATATGAGATAATAACACTTTATTTCCTATTTCTATTAAAATACATTTATTTTAAGGTGGGAAGCAAGTTAGATAGATATGTATATTCAAATGTTCTTAACTTACAAGGGCTAAGAAATAACGTTTATGGTTTATGGAATAAAAAAATGTAAGTTTAGCTCTGGTTATAAACAGTTCACACAGAAGTGACTAGTAAGAAAATTGAGAATAGATCTGTGATCATATTGGATTGGAAAAATCAGACGATGGTTTGAATGAACAAAATTAATATCTGTTATAACATGAAGTCAATAGATAATATCTAAAATTAATAAATCATTATAAGCATTATAGTGAGAAATATAGAACTAATCAACATAATTAAAACAAGAAACCATGAAAGTGGGAAGTAGGATTTGGGGGCTGTTAAGGCAGGAGATTGTTCTGTATTTTAATGTTTTTAGCTATGTGCACACATTATTTTGAAGACGTACACACACACACAAACTCACTTTTTCTCATTCCAGGTGATATAAAACAGAAAACCAGTGCTAAGTACAATGTCCTCAGTAAGTATTGGTTGGTTACTTCATTGATTGGTTAGCCTTCTAGGTAGGGGGTTGAATGAATAATTGAGTATGTAACAGAATGCATCATCATCATCCTCTTTATCATAATCTTGAATCTACACCTCCTCCACACATACCTTCTATGCCAGAGTGCAAAAATCCCATAGAGGTATAGCCACTTGACATTGAACACTGGCTATAATCAGCCCATAGTGGACCAATTCACATGTAGATTACCTAATATTAATAGTTAAATTTCACAAAATAAGCCAGAAATACAATATTTTACGAACATAATTTCCATGAAATTTTGAATCTTGATTTTACTATAATTATTTCCGATGTTGATTGTTGAGTCACTATAATCTACAGAAGCATTTAAACATTTGAATATCTTAGAATTCAGAAATAAGAAGCAAAACAAATAATAACTTCTATTTCAGAAATGTCACTTTATATGAAGTGAATAAAAACATGTGAAAATCTATCTGAAGTAAAAAGAAAACCTTTAACAGACTATAATAAAGAATAAGGACCTTTTTTATGGGTTACTATAGCAGTAGTGATTTCTAAATACTATTCATACAGATTCAGCATTATAATAATCAGTGTTTCCTATTGTGCTTTGAGGTATTAAAAGTAACACATGATGTTAGAAGCTTAGATTTTCATTTAAATTTAAATATTAAAAATTGTTATGAATCAAAAGTTAATTTATATGTTCTGTGGATAATACGCTATCTGGGACATTATAGGGGCAGTCACTTCATCTTTAACATCAAATAACATAAGTAACCTGCACTTAACTTTCAAGACTGCAGTAAGTGGACATGGGGAGGATGACAGAGGGTGTAACATTCAATTTGTCACCAACAGAACTTAGAACATTTATACTGACTAGAGGCCAGATCAGAGGAGCTATAACAGTTTCATAATTCTTCCTGAAATCTTTTCTCAGAGCTCAATTAAAACTTATTAAGGGAGCAGGAAATAAGAAACCAATAAACAAGTTTTTCTCCTGGCCTTATAGGGTATAAGAATGTCCCTGTGTGGAATACATACACACAAAATGATGAACTAGAGGGACAAAGGTGATAAAATAGAACATGAAAATAATATTTTCAGTGTTGAGGGAACAATAAAACCTGCCATAATTGACATCACACAATTGTTCTACTCTCAAGGAGTCGTACATCTAGCCAACACTAAAAGAATTTTTTATTCTGAATAAAAGTAGTCCTGAGAGAACCTCTTTTCCTTGTTTTCTATTTTACACCCGGAAGGACTGCCAATACAATAATACCTCAGCCTACTGACTCTTCAAGATTGAGTTATTTGAATATCAGATCACACCCATAGATCCACATTTCTTAACTGGATAGAGCTAAAGTTCCCTTAAAAGTTGCAAGGTACAGGAATTTATTTATCCTTTCTCCATCTTGAAAAGCATAAAGCTATCATTCTAGGTAAGTATGACTATTTCTGTAGAGTTAAACTTTCCATTATATTATTAGGCCTAAGGTCTGGATACAAGAGATGAAGAAAGTTGGAGAGAGGACAGAATATGTCAGCATATTCTTTTAGTCAAACTTCTATAGCTTTATTCTCCATTTGCCATTATCAGTAATTAAAAAAAATCACCATTTCACCATACCAGAATTGATACTTGTCTTTTGTGTCATTTCTTAATTCGATGTGAACTCAGTAGGGCAACAAAAAGGTATTATATACTGACACCCCTAAGCTGTCAAGTGGAAAATCATGAGTATTTTGCTATGAAAATAGATGCATTAATGAGGCACTACATGAGCAAACATAATATGCTAAAGTTTCAAATCTCAGATTAACAAGAGGACTAGAGCCTTTTTTGTGTGTGCCTTTAGAACAGCATACTAGGTAATCTACATGTTTGCTTCCATAAATTCTGATGGGACATTGAGTTCTAGTTTAGAATAAAGCTACCATTCCTACTGAGCTTAACAAGGTTTATATCTGTATGAGCTGGATGTGCTGGACCATTCTGGCTACATAATACAATGAGAATGAACATTTACAAGTATTCATATTAGTGTGGTTAATGCAGCCAAATCGCATATAGACAAACAAAATCCATGGCTAAAGAGCCTGAAATAAACAGACATTGCCAGTGCTATCTACTCCCTTAGTTAATTCCCTACTGAACCTTGCAAAGGACTTCTTAAGTATTAAACAAGACAAAACTTCCATAAACCATAATTTTATTAAATCATAAAGGCTTTACTATAAAAATATTGTACAAAGAATCCAACCGAAAAGGGATTTGATGAGAATAGCTCAGAACTACATTGTTTGACTACGGTAGCATTTGCTTGGTTCAAGAAAGAAAGTTTCATGTTCAGATTATACCAAAATAAGGATTTTTTAAAAAATAAGAAATCTATAAATACATTCTGAGACATCATTCCGACAGATAATATATTAGACCAAGCATTCGGGGGATTCAAAGAAGAAGACATAGAACTTATGCTATGGAGGCCCTTAAAATCTATAACCTTGAAAGAATCTGGAAAAATAGTCCAAGGTTCTCATTTTACAGAAAAGAAACCCAAATGACAAGAATCCAGAGAATTTAAATGACAACCTTGAGATCACACAACTGGAAGGGGCAGGCTTGAACTGAAAGCCCTATTATAATTCTTTCCTTCACATCTGTTGTTCTGTTTGTGGAGGTAAAAAAAATACAGCAAGAGAGATGTCAGGATTCTGAACACCATGTAGTATGGTCTTTTTCAGATTTACAAACAAAATGCTGTTACTGGATTTCTTGTGGATCCTGATGAAGACAATGAATTCTGTATCTAAATTAGAAATAAGTAAAAGAGAGATGCGATACACAGATAAAAGACTCAGAGGCAAAGAAAACTACGAACAGTCCCCCATTAATGATGGTTTAATTTAATTTAATGATTTTTAACTTTACTATGGTGTAAAAACAAATACACATGCAATAGAGACTATACGTCTAATTTTAAATTTTGATCTTTTCAGGGCTAGTGATATGTGGTACCATACACTCTCATGATGCTGGGCAGCAGCAGCAGCCACATCTCCCAGTCAGCCACGAGATCATGAAGGTAAACAACCCATATTCAACAATGTACTCTGTTGCCAGCATTTGTTGGATACTGTGTTTTCTGTTTTCGCATCCCATAATGTCTACAAACACCCATCTGTGTCTCTTGCCTCTAGTGAGAAGTGGAAGGCAATCACAGATGTTCCTTGACTAATGTAAAGTTATGAGTCAATAGTATAAGTGTCCTGAGCACAATTTAAGGTAGGCTAGGCCAAACTTTGATGTGAGAAAGGTTAGGTGTATTAAATGTATTTCTGACTTAAGAGTATTTTCAATTTATGATAGGTTTATTGGGACATAAATCCATCGTAAATCAAAGAGAATCTCTATAACGCTAAAGTACACAGGGCTTATTACTATCCTTCTAATAGAATCACTAAAATCCTGGGGAAATCATTAATAATGTCTGCTGATTTACCAAAATCTAAATAAGTTTGGTTCTAATCATATAGCATGCTACATTTCAATCCCCTTCTCATTCTTTTTGGCCTTATGCTATGAAATGTCTTTCTGGACAGACTGAAAATAAAAACCACAGAATTATTGTAAGACATATTAACCAAATTGATAAAATCAACTAACTTCTCTGTACATTGGTTGCTTCATATAAAATAAAAGTAAAATTGCTGAAAATTATCTTTTTCAGCAAACTGTTTACCCACTGAGCTCATAGGAGGAGGGAAAGCATAGTATTTCAATTTTGCTCTGTTTTCTAATTTTATCTTCTTATTCTTCTTCAGTAAAACCTCCCCCCACCACCACAGTTTCTCTTCCAGAATCCACCAACGCCATAGTCATAAGAGATTTACTGCTTTTTGGCTCCATCTCCTTTATCTTCTTTATGTGTGGCATCTCTGGCAGCCAAATAATCTTCCAAAAGGTATTCTGTGATACAATTCCTCAATGCATGTTCCATTTCTCTTTATCATCCAACTAGTTATCTATCTATAAATTTATCTATCTATTATGCTTTTGTTGCAGATGCAGATACCTAAAATACAATGCAACAATTGACTTACTATCTCTTGGATGCTAAAGAAACCTTCTGTCTGATTCTTCTCTTCTGGTTCCAACAGAAATCTCTGCAGATCTATGGACAGAAGGGAGAGACTCTCCTTCTGTTCCCCTCTCTAATTTTCTGCCCAAAATCATGCCCAATTTTAGCAAATAAATCATAGACTTAGAACCAGCAGCTTTATATCTGCTGGCTGCAACATGTCTGAATATGTTTGAGAGATGTATGTGTTCAGAAGTGAAAATAACGGAGTTACAAGGCTTTTCTCTCATTTTTAGAGTTTGCTAGACAGAGAAGGGAGGAGGGGGTTACAACAGCACAAAGAAATCTGGGCATATTGTTCAATAGAAAATGTATGTAAGTGCTCTCTTTTCAGTCTGTAAAGATGCAGTCATTAATCTGTGGCTTTGGGGAAGAAAATAGCTCTATAAGTTTATTTTCTTATTTACCTATTAAAGTATGTTTTATATATATATATATATATATATATATATATATATATATATATATATATATACACAACTAATTTCTAGTTACAGTTTCACTTTATTTTCTAGTCTTAATGTTGGAGATGGAAATGATTTTCTAGTCAGGCTTAATTAAGCATTTACAATTTTTGAATCTGTAGGTGCCTATCTAGCAATACTGGTTTATTTCCTGGTATATTTAGAGTTTCCCTTCCTGTGCCACACAAGGAGAGGAAACATAACCTATCTTTGTAGAGGCTTTCAAATTGAGAAGTGCCTACCTTCATGTATGGTGTATATCTGCCAATCACTTAGGAACTTTGGAAGAAAAGTGTCAGAGTGAAGAGAAAACGAAACCAAAACTTAAAAATAATTTTTTAAAACAGCAAGAGTGACAGGGCAATGCAGCCTTATGTAAATTACTCAGAGCAGAGTCTTGCCAAGTACGAGACTGCAGATCGCCTTTTGTTTTGACCATCCAAGCAGTTTGCCCTTTCAATATCCCTAGAGAATGTCCACACATAGGAACTTAAACTGGTGAAGTAGGAGAAGTAGAAACACAATGACTGAATTCTTACAAAACAGCAGCTGTGGGTGGGGAAGAATTACTAGTGACATGTTATAAGGTCACTGATGTATAATCTGTGACAGGTAGAGCCTATAGGAGACAATGTGTCATAGACTGGAAACTAATGATGGAGAGGAAGTTCTGAGAAAATATTATATAAACACTGCAAAAGGAATGTGCAAAATCACACAGGACCATGGTCATTCTTTTAATAACACGTGATTGAGAAAGTACACCATGACAAGAAGTTTCTATAAATTCAAAATTATTTTAAATAAATTTGAATTTCACTCACCATAACATGGATTTACTTTGGGAAATGATGTCAACACATGAGTTGGGCTTGCTCTTTATTTTATGTATCGATGTTTCTCGATACATAAAATACATATGTAAAGTACATATGGCTTTGAGACTGCAATATTTCCCTGGCTCTCCACGTATCTGGAACCACTGGACCACTAGACCAGCTCAGAATTCAATCCAGCCTTAGGGGTAGCAATTCAGAGATCCCCAACTGTGGCCAGTTATGCATGAGGCATGCAGGGTTATGAAGCATCTCACAGCTCAGAAAAGAGACAAATGGTGGGTGAAGAGTCCAGTCCTGCTCTGGGAAGGACTAGAGAGGCAGGCCTAGTGCATCTCAGAAAACTAAAAGCTAGTGAGGAAACCCACAGCTTGCTGCAACTACAGCCACAAGTCAAGTAAGCACTGAGCCTGACAGCTCAGGAAAATGACCCACTTCTTGCCGACTCAGACAAAAAAAGGCTTCACTTAGGCCTAGGGAAAGTGTCTTTAATAAGGCCATCTGTTAACCACGTCTCTTGAGTCCCTCTCAGCAATTCTTCATTCCCCCCCTTCCCTTCTCACCTCCCACCCTGAAGCCAGCTATTAATGCAGCAGGGACTGAGGAAAAGGAAGCTGTTAGGCTCAGTAAATATTACTGAGCCGCACAAGGAAATGCGGCCTCATTATTTAGGCTCCCATGTCTAAGGCACATTTTGATGACATCCATTTAGCAGAGAGGTGAAGGAAGAAAGCAGGCTGGCTGTGCAGCAGTATTCAGTCATCCATCCTCTTGCTCAGGCAAAGCTATCATGGAGAGAGCAAAAGAAAGAGCTCAGCCACAGTTCCCAAGGGTTTGAACCTAGAGCTCACAGGACATGAGAAACCACATAATCACATGGAGGGAGTTCTAGACAAGTGTTTGGAGGTCTTGAAATTTATTCTGTTCTCTCATTGATTTGATTTCTATCATGCATACAGTGACTTAAATGTGAAATACTGATTTGCCATGTCTATAATGGAGATAATACCCTTTATCTCATTGCATAGGTTATATGTGATAGTCATTAAGATAAAATGACTGCTGGAAACAGGGGTACTCATTTTGGGGAAATGGCAACTTTTTCAGATCATCTGTGTCTATCTTAACAAAAAGAGAAAAGAAAAAAATTATACCCTGTTTACTAATATTTTAGAATATTATTATACTCAAAAATGAAAAAATATATATATATATATTGAGTATACTTTTCACATATATGAGAAATTATACCTATATCATTCATGTTTCAAAATTAACATCACCCATAACCAGAATAATTTCAGTTTAAATATGTCTATTGAAATGAAAATCTAGGGATGGAAATATGCTATTAAAAAGCTACACCCATGGGAAAAAAATGGTGTAGATAACAGAGACTCTCTTCATCCCTCTGGCTACCAAATCAAAATTGTGATGGAAACAAGGAGTAACAGCAAGAAAAAATCACCTGGGATGAACAAGCCATATAACTAGGGAGAAATCCAAAAAAAGAACTTTGCAATGGCAGAAGGTTGGATGGAGCAAGGACGTGGGGCTTTGAGTCTCCAGAAGCTGAGTGAAATGAAGGCTGTGGTTGCGGCAGCTGCAGTGGAAAATGCCTCTTAAAGAGGCTGCGTCTGCAAGTGGATTTTCTGGTGATGAACCTGTTCACTCTTAGCACCAGTGCCGATTAGGCTGTGCGCAGGACTTACAGGGAGATACTGTCGGGGTAAGGGCCGAGGGGAGATTTTGCTCTGTACAGAAGTGCAGGTGGTATCCATTGTTCCCTGTTGATCCCTCCCCCCTCCCAGTGCCCCCATAGCCTTGAGGTCATCAAACAGAAGATTTCCTGAAACCTCATCTCTCCCAACTTGTGGCCCCATCCAAGCCACATCCAGGTATATCCTCAGTGAGTCAGATGCTCCTTGCTGAGACTCTCATCGGAGGAAGCAACTGGACTTGGTTTCTAGTGTGGCCTTTTAAGGCAACAATAAGCACAGCATCTGTGGATTGCTTGTTGAATCTTACTTAACAGGTGGCCCTGGAGGGGTAGAGGCTTGAGCTAAATTTGACCTGCAGCTGAACCCCTCTCAGGACTGTGCCACTGGACACCTACTTCACAAATCCACACTAATAAGACCAGGAAACTTAGGAAGTTTTCAAGTAATCTAGCAGATGCAGAGTTCAAAACACTGGTTATAAAAATGCTCAATGAACTTTTGGGAGGTGTAGAGAACTCCAACAAAGAGATAAAAAAGAAAAATGGAAATGGAAATCATAAAAATATAAAAGGGAACCAGTCTGAAATGGAGAATACATTATCTGAGATGAGAAGTATATTAAATGAAATAAACAAAGGAATAAACAAAGTGAATAAATAAAAGGATCAAATGCCTTATCTAACAGACAGGAAAACCAAGGACAAACAATCAGATTGGCAAGAGATAAGATGCTAAGACTATAAAAATAATTTAAGGAGAATATGAGACACTATTAAGGGTCCAAATATCCATCTGATCGGTGTAACTGAAGAAAATCAAGATGTTGAACAGCTATTTGAAGAAATAATGATGGAAAATAATGTTGGAAATGGACATAAAATCCCAGGAAGCTCAGAGAATTCCAAAAATCAGGGATCCAAAGACACACCATAATTAAAATGCAAAAAGGTTAAATACAAAGAAAGAATATTAAAAGCAGCAACAGAAAAACAGATAGTTACTTATAAGGGAATACCCATAAGACTGGCAGCTTATTTTTCAAAAGAAACTATGCAGAACAGAATGGCCTGGCACAAAATATTAGACAGGATAAAGACCCAGGATCTACAACCAAGAATAATTTATTCAGCAAAGCTATCACTTAGAGTTGAAGGATTAGTAAAGAGCTTCCCAGACAAAAATAAGCTAAAGGAATTTATCACCACCAAGCCAGTATTACAGGAAATGTTGGAGGGACTTCTTTAAGAGAAAAACAAAGTATCAAAAACATGAATAAAGAATGGTAACAACTGCATTCTTATCAAATAAGTACCTCAAAAGGAAAAGAATTAAATGCTCCAACCAAAAGATAGAGTGGCTAAAAGAATAAGAAAACAAGACCCTACATATGAAAAGGAAGGGAATGGGAAAAGATATTGTTTTCATATATCTAGAAGGTATTTAAGTCAGACAGAGAAAGATAAAGACAATATTATTTCACTTATATGTGTAATCTAAGGAATAAAAAGAACAAACTAATCAAAAACAAACTCACATATATAGTGGACAATTTTGTGACAGACAAAGGAGAGGGGGCTTTGGGGGACTGGGAGAATGGGGTGAAGAGTTAAAAAAGGAAGTACAAATTAGTAACTGATTATGGTAATGGGGATGGAGAGCATGGCATAGGAAATGCAGTTAGCATTAATATATTGGCTAGGTGGAGGGTCTGGGGAGAGAGGGAGCAATTGGGGGGATCATTTTATGAACTATATAGATGTCTAACCAATGTACTGTGTACTTGAAACTAATAAAAATTTAAAAATAAATACAACAAACAAACAAACAAAAAATGTACACACATTCTGCTCAAAAAAAAAAAAAAAAGGCACCCATATGCTTGAGACTTAAAAGAATTCCGCCTAGGCTGAAGGCTAGACCATTGAATTACTTGTAGGGTGCAGCTAAAAATGACTCTCTGACAACCAAACTGATCATTAATGACAAATAAAGCAGAACTCAGAAAAAAAAAATTAACTCACTCTTCCGTATCTGAGGTCCAAAAATCAAACAAACAAAAAGAAATAAAAACAATGAGGGAGCCTTCAGCAAACATTTACAATCCAGTGAGGCAGTCATGGGAACATGATAAAAGATTGAGTCAATACAATTTTTAATGTTCTCTCATTCTGGAGAGAAGTACACTGTCTGTTGAATTCCACATCTATACCTTTTCCTCAAAATAGTTTCTTGAGAAAACTCCCCACCCTAAAGAAATATGGAAGTATTTCTAAGAAAGAGCTGAGATTTGCGCATTTCATTGGATGAGTCACTGGAGATGTGACTGGGCCTCATTCCTCACACATAATTTCATAGTAAAAAGACATTCCTGCTAAACCTTAAAATTAAAATTTTATAAGATAATTTTTTTAAATTGAGTGAAAGTATAAAATTATAATTTTAGATATTATAAAGACAGATAGCGAGCAAGATGTTTCCTTGACACAGCACATAGAAGGTACTCCATAACTTTTTGTGGACTGCTGAATAAATAACTTTCACAAAAAATATGATTTATAAGTCTGAATAGCTATCATGTTTTATTTACCATGTGTCTGCTTTGATAAAATGTAATGCCCATTCAAACTTACAGGTCTAGTTTGTTTTTAAAGCAATTCTATAGCCTTTTGTGCATTAAACACAGTAGAAGGTCAATACCTAGTTGTATATTAAAAAAAATATTTTAATGAATATATGTTTGGATGAACAGCTGATATCACTGTAAGGAGAAAGCTGACATTTCAGTAATAGCTCTCTCCCAATGCTTCCATTAGGAAGAATATATAAGATGAGAAGGGTTAGTCTACAAGTTAATCATAGATATACTTGTCAGTCTATCAAATACATATATGATTTTTCTTAATCTGAGAATTCTAAACTATTTTGACATTTGGTTGCTGTCTATGGTCCTAAATTCGAAATAGCATAAATCCTGAGTTTATTTCTGTTTTTATTTTTGTTTTCGTGCACTCTTGAATTAATGTATAGCCATGAACATTGAGAAATGAAACAACTAGAGAGGCTTTCTCAATCATATGCAAATGCTTGGCTTCATCTTGAAAGAAGGTAAACAGTAACTGAAATGTCAAGTTGTCTCTGACTTAAATTAAGCAAACTACAGAAGTAATATCTCCTATGGAAGATATTAAGGAGAAATTAAGATTTTTGAAAAAGTTGCCACGTCATTAAAGTTCAAAAAATAAATAAAAGGTATGCACTATTTTGCTTTTTTCAAATTAAAAACACTTAAGAAGCTGACTTTAAAAAATTGGCTAGGCCGGCACCAAAAAATTAAATATGTGTCTATGAATATACAAATTTTGGCACACAGGCATAACATAAGTAATCTCTAATAGATTTTTTTTTACTTCTTTTAAAATTAGTAATTCGATGTCCAAATATGTCTCACATGAAAACAAAACTAGAAAAAAATACTCTTTTGACTCTTCTTGAATTTTAGAACACTGACTTATTCTGCACCGGTAAAACTATGTCAACAAATTCCAGCAATATCTCAGTGATTCATGGCATCTTCATGATCTGAAAACAGTCCAGTGTAAGTGCTTGCAAAGTATACTGAGGGGTTAATCAAAAATGTTACAGCTACTAACCTTGCAAACAAATCATCTGTATATGCAGACTGGCATGCGCAGACCAGCACGAGTGTACCCAGAGCACAACAGATTTAACAACTGGATGCACAGTGCAATCTTTTACATGGTGTGTGGTATTTGGGTTGTTATCTCTTATATCATTGTGAAAAGCAAGTGTGAACTGATGGAAGTGTTAAAAAAGCCTAAGGAATTTAAAGGATGGCATCACTTGATGGTGGGTGAAAGGATATTAAATGACAGGGCTGGAGTAATACCTATGAAGGAGTGAGATAAGTGGGTAAAACAGAAATAAAACCTACCAAGAATAATCAAGAACAGGTCATAAATGAATTTTAACTTACTAAATTGGGCATGGTTAATAACGTCTATGTTCTCTCAATGGCTGTGCTGACTCAGCTTGGTCTACCTTCCTGGTAGGATGCTCTAATGCAATTCTAATGCTATGTGCCACATCCTGAGGACCTGAAGACCAACAAAAGACAATTTTGCCTCAAAAAGTTAAGTATCAATTGGGAGAAGGGCATACATGTAAGCACTTGAATCTAACATAGTTAAATAATCATAGGAAAACAGATAAGATGCAAGAGTATACAGAGGAAGAGATAAGTAATGATGTGGGCCCTGGGGTTGAAAAGGAAGTTCATAATCAAGGAGAAATCTCTTAACAGATGAAAGCCAGTTGGACATTAAGATATGAAGAAAAAAATGTTACAGAAAAAACTATAGAGAAAATGGAGTGAAACATATGGAGTTGATGAGGAAACAGGTGATCACATTTCTGAAGTTCAAAATATAAGAAATGAGTGTGGAGGTAAGGGTAGGGCAGAGGCAAATGAGCAGTGAGGAATGGGTCTGTATGACATGTTAGTAATCATGTAAAATGAAGATAAAACAAAGGATTTTAAGCAGGCAAATAAGGTGGTCAGATGTAGATTTCATAGAGAAAGTTCTCAATTATCAGAAGAAATCAATTTTGGTGCAAGTCTGCAGCATGGAGAAGATTAGGGACCTTATTAAAATAGTCCTGGTGATTGCTGATAAGAGCCTAAAGTAAACTAAAGCAAAAGTGTCCATTATGTATAAAAAACATACATAATGTGATGCTGAAGTAGAATGAATAAAATTTTATGTTAGGATATTACTGGTGGGGAAAGTAGGTAATAGAAAGCAAAGATTGAAATGTCACTTTTCTTCTTCTAAATGATTTCCTCATGGAGAAGAGTCACAAGCTGAGTTATAAATTCAAGAAGAGGATTAGGGAGAAAAGTTATGAAGTACTTGACTTAAGGTGTTGTTATGACCAAAATGGTATCAGATATCTAGAGCTGATCTGATATGACAAGTTTGTCTTTTAAAGAAAGATCAAGACAGGGCAGCCTCCTTTAGTTTAAGCATATATGTAGTCCAATGTCCTTCACTATTTCTATGATAGGGCCAAGGAATTATAGATGGTGACACGGACTTGTGCATAATAGTTAAATTATAGTTCTTTCACACTATATCCCAATTATAGCTCATAGTATTTACTGTAACAGAAGACAGATTTCATTTTAGGATTAGCTGTTTTATACAAATGGATCAATAAAAGAATCAAATTATTGAGTTAAGAAGAGAAAGAAGATAATAAAACACCGTGGTTCTAAAATCTATGCAACATTTTATACTCTACCCTATATAAACTCATTTCACCTTGAATAAAGAAGTCCCAGAAAATCCCAAAGCCTGAGCCAAGACGTCCTTAAATCAAAAATAATCTGACTCAAACACAATCTACCACCTGTACTCTCACTTCTCATTCCCTTCTAATCCTTCATCAACTTTAGGTTGAAATAATATATGGGCCAGCTCACAAGAAAAACAAAAAGATGAAGGGCAAGGAGAGAAAAATATGAAATTGATATGAAAAGGCAAACATGAAAATCCAATGAAACAAACTGAGTTTCACAAAATAATTACATTACTTATATTCATCACAGTTCTGTATGTATTCTAAAAGTATCCTTATAAGAACTATTTTGTAATAGGATTCTAAAAAGTGAAATTATATAACCTAGTAAATATAACAGAAAAAAATGGCTTTCTAGGAGAAACTAGAATATAGTTTGAAGTATGACCTCAAATAAAAAACTTCTCTCATCTTCCAACTTATACAAAAGGTGACACAAAACACCTGCTCTGTATCTTCAATTGTAACAGGAAGTAGAAGGTTGAAAGAATCAGAATGTTTAAAGTCAAGAAGCTTATTCGGATTAAGGATGTTTAAAGACAGGAAGTGGATAATGTTCCTACATGCAAAAATCGACAAATAATCCTCATTTTCTAAGAGGGCTGGGAGGCAAGGTCAGGATCTTTTATTCATGTGTGTAACCATTGCAACATGTAGCACAATTCTTACTACATACCTAGTGCTCATGACATATAGACTGTTATTGATAGTATTTTTAATGGGAATAAAGAAATGAAAGATTGAATGAATGTTACACTTGTACTTAGAAGGTCTGACTGGTAAAAAGTTAATGAAGACTGCCGAAGTGCCTCTCAAAGTAGATATTACTAGGTCTATCACCTGGGAGTCATCCCCGGGCTTGGTGGAAGAAATGTCTGGAAGATTTTGATGTCCAGACTTCATAGCTGCAGGGAAAAGAAATGAGTTGGAGAAGAAAACTGTAAAACAAAAGTTATAATACACGATAATAGGATCATTGTTTCCTGCATGTCTCTTGTTCTATTTTCTGAAAGCAGGCACATTTTGAGTAAAACAGGTTTTATGTCCTAGCAATAAAGAGGTATAACTATAAAAATACATGTCTTATCAGCAAGCATTCTCTAAATAGAATGTTTTACCAAGTTTCCCATGAGGTGTCTGAGGCTCTTTAAATTATAGGGGATATGAGCTTCCCTACAGGGCAGCCTTTGAAGTACGACTCAGTGTCAGTCTAAAGCATGATTGGGAAATAGACCTTTCTGGATATGAAGGGTATGTGCTCTTCACTCAGCACTTCTAGGTTTCTCCCTTAAGATGGATGCCACCACCAAACAAGAAAAGAGATATACAATGAGAATGGGCCAAATGAAACGTAATAATTTAAATAGCATTCATTTAGGGAGAAAAAGTTTCTCACATCTTAACCTGAACCTTCACATTTCTCTCTGCCTAGTTTGACTTGAGGCAAAGTAATCATTTAAATTGACAGAGTGATATAATAAGTAATACAGAACAGCAGATAATCCCCAAATCTCCTCTATTTGGGTTTGTAATGGCACTTTAAGATGATTTATTTTCTTAATTATATTATCTTAGGTTAATATTAAAACTAATTTGCAATCCTTCAGCATATACTAACTGAGTAACAGAGCCTAGAAATCCAGGTCTTCAGAAAGAACCAAATTGGGTTGTTCAATACCCTTGGGATAATGTCCAAAAGAAATAATCCAAAATAGAGTGATTTTAGTATGTGCTCCAGCCTTCTAGTACTGCTTTTACTATTGGTGATATTAGCAAGCAAATTTCATTGGGCTTCCTCCATTAGGTTGGGCCTGTGAAGAAAATCCTGAAGCACAAAACTCGCCATGCACTGTTATTTAAAATAGTAAAAAACTGGAAACAAGATAATGTGCAACAATAAAGGACAAGTTAAGCAAATTATAATAGTCAATAAGATGAGTTCTTGCACTACTAAAATATCATTTATAGAGAATTTTAATGACTTTGGAAACAGCTTATGATATACCATAAAGGGGAAAAAATCAGGTTATTAAATTAATTATACAGTATTATCATCACCATGTGGTTAAGAGCACAATTACTGAATCTGGCTGTGTACATTTGATTTCTAAATGTATCAGTTATTATATATTTGACCTAGAGTAAATTACTTCACCTTTCTTTGCCTCAGTTTCTTTATTTGTAAAATACAGATAATAACAGTACCTATCTCAAAGTGCTATTATAAGGATGAAGAGATGTTTAATGTATTTATAGAATGCCTGGAACATAGTGAGCACATCAAAAAACACTATTTTGATTTGTTTTAAATCAACATAACTTTGCCATGCCTTTTAGTCTGCTTAGAAATACTTCTCCTTTAAAAATTTGCCTATTAGCATCCACCTTCCCTCTGAGGTTCAGCTCATGTCACCTACACAGGTATGAAGCTTTTTCTAATGACTGCCCCCCTCTGGATAAAATTAACCATCCCTTCCTTTTCACTGTCAGAGCACTTTGTAATAAACTCTTATCATAGCATCTATGGAACAGGATGGTAATCAATGTGTATCTCTTTCCCCATCATAACATGGAACTCTAGAGATTAGGAGTATGTCTTGTTCCCATCTGCGTTCTCACAGCCTAGCAAGAGCCTGGCGTACAAGAAGTGCTCAGTCCATGTTGCATTAATGAATAAATGAATGAATGAATGAAAGTAAGTCAAGTTCCATGAGTGAAGCAGATAGGAAGAAAAGATAAGACAGCAGTTTCTTTCCCTGTGACTTCCAAAGGCACTCAGGTCTACTTCTTTAGTCTGGAGGAAGAAAGGAGTATTTTCAGTTTGTATTTAACGCCTCCAATTCCTCAACATTTCTATAAAAAATTAATACCTGTCCTGAGAACCCCAACAGGGTAGTAAAACAGAATAAAAAAGGAACTTAGGAGTCAAAAGCCAGGGTTCTATTGCTGACACTCAAACCATATGACCTTGAATCTCTTTAAACATGTAAAATATAGATGATACTATGCATCGTCTCTCATCTACTTCACAAGAGTATTCAAACTATCAATTAGAGAATGTATGTCAGGGCATTTTAGAAATGTAGCATACAAATACAAGATATTGTCATTAGTTATTCTGCTGGTAAAGCTTTGCTCATTCACAAGTTCCCATTTAATATCAGACATTTTACAAATTTGCAATAGCCTATAATTCTTTAACAAGATTAAGGACAATTTTTCAGCATTTTCGTTTGTCTCATTTTCTGAAGAAGTTATTGAAAAGCTAGAGGTTTAAAATTGTTAAATAGGATTCCTATGCAACACACTGAAAATGAGGAATATAATTCACATTAATATTGAAATACACATTCTTCTCTGTTCTATTTATAAAGCATCAATTAGTGGTTAAATTAAAATGCCCATAATTTCTATTTGGTTGACAGCATCTGTCTCCCATTTCACAGACAAATTGAGTCACAGTTAGATCTAAGTGTGTTATTGCAAGTTATCAAATATGATCTGGCAAAAAAAGAAATTTGAGAATTCCTTTCTATCTCAGAGCTGTTCAATAGAACTTTCTATAATAATGAAAATATTTGATAATCTGCACTATTTAAATAGGGCAGCCACTAGCCATATGCAGCTTTTCAGCATTTGAAATATGGTTTGTATGACTAAGGAACTTAATTTAAATTTAATTTAATTTAATTAACTTAAATTTAAATAGCTATGTTTGACTAGTGGTTACTTACTCTATTACACAGTATAGTCTTAACCAGTCACTGTATGTCCAATGAAGATTTGTTCATTAGCCAAATGAATATTTTTTAAAAACCGTGAGTTTACTATTTTATAATATAAAAGAAAACTCCCAGACCGTCAGCATGACCAATGACTTTTCCCCATTGGATGAAAATTACAATCCAAGGTTGGTTTGGGAGGCACGGAATCAGAACAAAAAGAATGACTGGATGATTCAAATGTTTAATGGCACCTGGTAATAATAACCTGGACAACAGGAAAAACTGGCTTTATTGCTACTTAGTCCACCAGCCAAGACTATTCATGGATGTTACTTTCACTGGCAGTGCTACCTTTGCTTTGGTGACTCTCCTTCTTGTGGTCAAACCCCTTCCTGATTGACAAGACCTTCTCTTTTTCTCCAAACTTACACTTAATATGTACTGGCAGAGAGAAAAGTTTTTCCCATCTCTTTAGATTTGCTTCCCCATAACTCTCAGTCTAGCACACAGATCTCCCCTTTTATCAGCCAGAGAAATGCTGGGAAGGCACAGAGGGAAAGAATATTTATTTTAACCCTTCTGATAAGGAAAGAACTCAACCTGTCTGGGAACAGCCGTTCTTTCTATTCCTTCAGACATACTGTCAAGAGCATCTTAAGGTCAGACTGTAAATCATATACAACATCTTTATCTTTTCAAGGCAGTTTTTCACCAATATTATAATCAAGGACAAGAGAGGTCACCAAATTCCAGCAATACAAGTCCTTGCAGAGGCAGGTAGGAGTGAAACTTTTAGCTACTGAAACTGCTCTCACAGAACTAAGCCAGGTTCTGGGAAGGGCTCATTTTCAGCCAAGATGTGGCCCTTGGGTTCCCAATTTAGTGTGTGGGTGATTCTGATATTCATTAAAATGATACGCTGACAGAGTGAGACATAGGCAACCTTTATCCACTCATCAGCTGTCCAGTACTGAAATGCCCTAGACTATTTGAATTCTCTAGGCTTTTCAGACACAAGCCTTGAATCTGCCCAGCAAGATTCCTAGTTATTCCAGAGCTAGCCTTCGAAGTAGGGATTCTATATTTACTGAATCGTGAAGAAGTTTCCCAGTGGGAAAGAAAAATGTCTCAAGATAATTAAGTATTCCTGGATGATGGCCTAAGATCTTAATTTTATAGATTTTTGCAACTTTGAGTTTACTTATTCCAACTCCCTCATTACATGGGAAATTTGGGCCTAAAGAGGTGAAGTAGCTTGACCAGGAACATAAAAATAGTATCTAGGCAAAAATGTTGAAAGTTATGCTGGTGGTGATTTATTTTTTTCTTTTTATGCATATAATTACTAGATTTTTAGAATAAGTAACTAAAAGGTTAGAAGATAAAATCATTGTAATTAAGTATAAGTATGTTTTAAAACATAAGATCTATTCAAACAAAATGAAACAAAACAAAACATATTCATACAAACAAAGACCAAAGGGATGGTTACCAGAATGGAGGGGTGAGGAAAATGGGTAAAAAGGGTGAAGAAGAGTCAATAATGCTGTGATAAGTTTTCACGGTAACAGATGATTACTAGAATTAGTGGGCTCAATCACACTGTAAGGCACAAAAATGTCAAATCAGTATATTGTCTACTTGAAACTAATATAACTAATAAAATATTGTACCAACTGTACTTTAAAAATCAATTAATTAAAACATTAAGATCTATTCAAGAGAGCAAGGATTAAGAAGAATCATTTATAGGATTAGTAAGTGCTCATCTAAAACTACTGACGACTATTTTCTAGAATTCATGATGTGACTTCTAAGCCTTAAATAACCCTGGAAATTATAACGTCAATTAAACAACCTCAAAAACCCTTCCCCAATCTCCATTCTCTCAAGTTGGGTCTGTATCACTCCTTCTTACAATAAGGTATAATATATTACTTTAGTTATTAAGGATTAAGAGCTGTTCTCAAAATTAGCTGGGCTTTGGAATCAATGGAAATTTTCATTTTTTTTTTTTAATTATAGATGCCTTGGTTCCAATGCAAAGTTTCTGGATTGCAGTTTGGATTCTACATCTTTAATGAATTCCCCCAAGTGATTCTGATGCATCATTGAAGAATCACTGTTCAGAGCCTTTAATATCATTTACATTGAATTAATTATTTATTTATCTGTCTTTTCATCCGCTAAATTTTAAAGTAAGGGACAGAGCTTAATTAAATTCCTTCTTTTTTTAAAATTTATTCTCTTTGGTCTGACCTCAACCCTATTCCTTGCATAATGATCTATACAACAGTTTAGAACCAGATATGTCTCAGTCTGAACTCCAACCCTGCCTGTACTAACTACACAAGCAAATTACAAAACTTCTACAAGATCTACTAGCTTGTATAATGGTATACATGCCAAAGGTTTGTTGTAAAATACAAATAAGATGATCTATGAAGAAGGTAAACTATAACAATATGAATTTTTGATCAATGGTAACTAGTGATTGTAGTAACAGATAGTGTTATTCAAAGTAACAGTAGCAGTAGTGGTATAGTATGAGTAGTACTTGCTCAATAAATACCTTTTGATTTAACTAAGAAATTAAAACAATCAATTTTAATAATCTGGAAGAAATAAGGCCCTGAGCAACAACTAACACCTATGTAAAGAGTAAATATTGCCAAGTCATTTAATTTTCATCTCAGCTAGAGTACCAAGCCATGCAGAAAAGAGGAAATAACAGATGCAATCTATTAGTCAATAATGTTTTTGATTCAGTCCCATTATCATCAATATAAGCAAGTAACAAGTGATCTATATCTTTACAGCTAAAATTTTGCTTCATAACTCTAACCATCTCTGTACATTCCCATTTCTCTCTCCTCACCAACTCCTCTCCAGAAAAAGCAAAAATTAAAAAAGAAAATTAAAAAAAAGTCCAGATCATGAAGGATGTGTTTACTTGAAGGCTGGGTACAGATAGCAGTAAAGAAAATATATCAAAAGATCCTTAGAAATGCTGGGTCAGCAACCCTGATGGTCTCTGGACTTTTCTTTGACTTCTCTAGAGGATATGTCATAAAATCTGAGCATTAATATTCTAAGATCCAGTCAGCCACTCTGTAACAACAAGTGACTGCTAGTGGCCTTCACCCCTCCTTACCATGCTCACGTCTTTTCTTTCCCTCATTTCCATTCTGAGTCCTTTATTTGCTTTTTCTCTTCCTTGCATTTTCGTTTTTCCTTTTTCATGTCTTTCTTCCATTTTTTACACCTTTTAATGTATCCACAATACTCACAAGCATTTCATGGGTATACAAAATCAGAGAGGGCTTAGCAGCTATCTACACTTCTCACAAGAAGAGGTATGGGTCTCTGGCCTCACACATACTAGTGGATTCCTCTCAGGAGCCTAAGGTCAACTGGAGATATGAAGGAAACCACAACAATATCACAATAAAAAAAATAAGGTTTTCAGTCAAGTGGTCTAAAAAACCAATCCAATGTTTGTCTTTGCAAGCATGTATGTTTCTTTTTATCTGTAGGCACACAACTCTCTCACAGAACACATGCATTTCACTCATGTTATTGTCATCAAAAAAAAAATGTTATCTAAATTGTGATTTCCCATCTTGTTTTGCAGTGAGTCTTAGTCAATATCAAGAACTTAGTGACAAAAATACAGATTCTGAGTTCTCTGGGGAAAAAAAAGCATATTCTTGTAAGGATCACATAGCTAAAAAATGACTTTGTAGGTTTTTTTTTTTTTTCTGACACTCTCAGATGCACACCTTAACTTTCTGCATTGCTTAACCCATGGAGGGTGGGCCATGGGGACAAACTATTTCTTCATGACTTTCAAACTTGTCTTTCGATTGATCACCACAGCTTTATAACACTTGACAGTGCTTTGCTGAAGTCATGTGAAACAAAATATGCCCTTCTGCTGATGAAACTTTGCTGTCTGTGGAGGTATTTTGCCTGCTGCCTGGATAATTACATGTGTAACTAACATTAGAGTTATAGAGTGACTTGAGGAGGGTGCACCCCACATCACCACATGGGGCCCTGTGCTAATGGAATGGCCCCGTGCCATCATCTGTCATTGAAGTGGTAGTTGCAGTAACCTCACCCAGTTCTGCCCTCTCAATAATCATCGCACTGCCCGTATTTTCCCTTGTTCAAGTGAGGGCAAACACTTTCTGGCACATGGGGATTGAGCACAGATTGAGATAGCATGTCATGTGCCTTAGAATAGTCAAGCTTGATTCACAAGCCTCTTAGGGCAAAGGAGGTTGAAAAAGAAAAAAAAGTATTTACTAAAACTTAGAATGTACCAGGTTTGTGCTAAGCATGTTCACACATCTCATATAACTTCATTCTCACAATAACCCAGTGAAGGAATAAAGCTCAAATAAGTTAATTGCCCAGGGTCATTCAGCATACCTGGGACTAGAGATCAGGTTGTCTAGTTCTCTATCTAATGTTCTTTGTACCAAAATGCACATAACACATGTCTTCCATTTATCCACACATTTAGTCAACAGATACTTTCTGTACAGTGTGATATTTAAGAGCTCAGGCTCTGGAATTAGACTGAGTTCAAATTTTGACTCCAGCATATACTAATTATACAATCTAGATAATTTCCTTACCCTCTCTATTTATCAGTTCCCTCTTTGTAAAATGAGATTAATACTAGTACCCATCTCAGAATTGTTATAAAGGTGAATAAATGATCCATGTAAAATGCTTAGCAGTGTCTAAAACATGGCCAGATTTCAAGATACTGCTGATAGAGCTCACAGGTTGGTGAGGAAGACAGATGCACAAACAGGTTATATACTACAGTATGACAAATACTAAAATAAAATTTAAAAGAAAATCCTGGGAGATCTCAGAGAATTCCTGCCTAGTGCCTCCCATCCTGTAAAAGGTGAAATGAGTCTACCTTAATAAAAAGAAAACAAAATTCAAAATAGTGTCTATGGAAACTAGCTGTGCCAGAAAATAGCTATGGGTTTAACTGGTAAAGACAGATAAGGTAGTTCCAGGGGCCATGTTTTACTCAGAGCTCCCCTGCCTGTTTCTGGAAGCCCTCTGGGGTTGCTGTATCAAGAACTTACCCTGACCATTATCAGTACTGCTTGTTTTAAAGCTGTCAACATTTATAAAAAGCTAAAGTCATCTTATTCAAACCTGTCATATATAAGGCCTAAGAATAAATCACTTTCCCTTGAAAAAAAAAAGTTTCAATTCCCAGGAAGCAGAAAGCAGTATCAATTTATAGTTTCACTGTTTAATCTACTAAATGATATTTAATATAAATCAGATAAAAATATCATAGACTCTTAAATAAAATGACCCTCAGTTTCAGTGTTTTATCCTCATTTTCTAATTTTCTCCTCAATACTGTGTCATACAAGCTAAACTGAATAATTTGCAATTTCTCTAAACATAACTCCAGGCTTTCTGGCTTCTAGGCTTTGCCCATTCCAGTCCCTCCATCTGGATTGATTTTACCCATGTCCTAATCTCTATCTCTCAATTTCTATTTACCAGGCCTCCAAGATTCACTCAGAGGCCTACTCCTTCCTGAAGCCTCTTTAAGGAATCAGAGATTTTCCCAGATGAAATAGAGACCCAGTCTTATCTGCACTGTCTCTGTCTAAAGCCCATGGTCTTGTACTAGTTCTAGATATATTACTTTTAGATAGCCTTTTAAACTTCATGTGGCATACATTTTTAATAAGTATAGGAGGGAAATCTATGTATCTATATTGGGAGTCAAATGGGAAAAAAATAGCTATTAAACACTTCAATTAATTTAGTATCCATAATATAACAAACATCATAGACAGTTCTCTATTGGCTACAGAAAAATAAAATATAGTATTCTGCTTTAAAAGAATGTATGCTTAAAGGAATGAGATATATACCAAGAAAACAATTACTTATAATAATATCTAATATTCTCTTGAGTGTTTACTGTTTCAAGAACTGTTTTAAGTGACAAAGTAATTTATCTATCTACCTACCTACCTACCCATATATCACCTATCTACCTACCTATGTATCTCCTTATTTTATCATCTCCATAACTCTAAGAAGCGGGTACTATTATTATCTCCATTTCCCAAGGAGAAAATAGAAACATGGAGCCATCACTCAATTGGTAAATGATGGAATACTAACTTAAGAATTCATGTCTTTGATGTGCTATCTTTGGTGTATGATAAATAGCTAAATTTTTGAATTCCAACTTCATATGAAGAAACTGAAAATGGCATTCAGAAGGGAAGAATCCTGGTATGTTCAAGTAAAAATCCAAGTGTTCAGAGAGAAAGGGGATTGAAACAGAAAGTACTGCATGAAGACTTAGAAAAGATCAAGTGTAACATTTGGGATAGAGGGAAAATCTTCGACTGAGACTAGAGCAACTATGGTTTGTGTGGAGGTAATCAGTGACAAATAAGGACAAACAGATAGAAAAAAGACATGTGATAAAGGGCCTTGACAACGGGTTAGAGGTGAGATGTGATAACTCAAGTAATGGAACCATCATAGGTCCTAGGGAAACAACAGAATGCTGGATTGAAACTACTGATCATTTGGAATTACTTGTGAGTAGGATTTCACACTGTATCACATAATCTATATTCTGTCTTTATTATGCTTTCTAGAATTTATTTGTTATTAATCAATATACCCTACATGCCTAGCAAAATCCCTGGCAAATGGGTGATCATAAATGGCTGTAGAATGAATTAATATATTTGAAAAGAAAGTTTAGAGAAAATAGTATAGACAGTGTGGCAAGGCAATGAAAATAAATTTGTTTCAAGATTGAGATTATAAGTATAAAAATTAATACCAAAATAAAGTAAAGGATGACGAAAGTTCAAAAGTCAATTTGACTAGAGTGGTGTCCGGGTGATTTTCAGGAGTATAGTTATAGTGATAGAAAGAATCTAGTCTAGTCTGCATGATGTTAAAAAAAATAGGGCAACAGAAACAGTTCGTATTTTTAATTAGTAGAAGAAAAAGAAGTTTATAAGTGCTAATGCAAGCGTCTTTTACAAACTTGATAATAAAACATTCACTCCTTCCTCTGATGACAACAAAGTTGTATCAAGTCCTTTGAGTCCCCAGGATAAACTACATGACATTAACTGAAAGTTGGGGTTTTATTAAAAGATTATATGACCCAGACATTGAGAAAATAATTTATTCACTTAAAGATTTCATAGTAAGTCACAGATAGACATAGAAACTAGTCTCCATTTAGTCTTCACATCAGATTGGGCATGACAATCTCTGAAGCTCATTCAGTTAGAGACTCTCAGTCTACAAAAGTTGTCTCCTCACTGCCACTTTTTACCCCATAAGCCTCCTTCTTTTCCCAAGCCAACCGCCAGCCTGACCTTTAGAAATGATTCTTAGTTGTCTAATTAGCTCCAAGAGAGGTTTCTATTACCCCATGGTTATAATTTTAACTAACTTAAAATTACAAGAAAAGTTAAATAAAAATAATTAAATGAAATGTAGTTAGCATTCAATGTACACATCTAATTAATACCAATACCCATATGAAGGCAAAATTCATGAAAACAAAACTCAATGCAATATATTATATTTGGATACTCTAAAAAAGCCTTCTTAAATATTTTCTCTGAAAGCAGAGCATTTTGGGATGATAAAGCTAATTAAATGCTGTAAGAGTAGTGATCCATTTGACAGAGAGAATTAAAGCCATGAATAATTTCTAATAGAAATGTGAACTCCCAACCTTTACTCTATCAGGCTGACACACTTCACAAGAGGCAGAAGGAGTGAAGAATGAGAAAAGCAAAAAGAATGGAAGGCTAATTTTGAGGCTTAACATTTTAGTCCTAAATTAGATATAGGTGAGTTCCTTTTCTGACACAAAATAGTGTCATATAGAATTGATGATGGGGGAAAATTGGGGAATACTACAACAGTATTAATTCACAGATCATAGACCATTTTTTAAAAACAGTGGTATTCATTTAATGCATTTAATTCATTTACCATTAAACATTCATTTTAATGTTTTATTTAAAAAGTCATACACAAATTAGACTAAATTTACTATGTTTCTTTTCCTCTATAAAAAAGTAAACAGATTAAAGAATGATTATTTCCTGCAGTTCGGGTATATGTATTCCCAGTTGCAAGTGGTATCTTGTCAGCAACGTTAAAGTGATTAGTTTCACTATGTCAGGCATCACCCCAGATCCCCATTCAGTAGAGTCTTGTGTAGAGATGGATATGTAATTTCTCTTTCTATTCTCTATCTTAAATCGTGACCATTACCATTCATATTGTACATGGAAATCCAGGCTTACCAGTCAACATAGCACTCGGAAAAACTTGCATCCACCTTGCCAAGTCATGAAGTACAAACATCAATGGACAAAGATTTTTTAAAATCAAATAATTTTCTCATTTAAATAAATAAATAAATATATGTATGTATGTATGTATATATACACACACGTGTGTGTGTGTATATATATATATATACACATATATATATATATATATATATATATATATTTGAAAAGAATATTAGCTAGAGAGTGTATACATAAGAAAAAAAAGGCATGTGTGTTAAATTCCTCATCTCCCTCTGGATTGGTACCCCTCTAAAGGTCAGCTCACTAGCCTCAGGTTTAATTCCCTTTCTTGCTGCTACTGTTCAGAGGTAAATGCTCGCTTTTTATTAAAAAATCAAAAACACAGAAGCTTGTAATCCTCTAGACTCAAAGTTGTTTTTTTTTTTTAATAAAAATGGAAAGTTTAGCTCAAAGCAATAGCAGCTAAAATTAGAGTGAAATCAGCAGCTGCTCCCTAGGGTAGATAGAAAACCAAACAACAGTTTCTTTTTTTCTTTTGACTACAATTTATGTTGTATTTTTGTTCTCTCTTAAATTTGGAAGACTTTCCAAACATTTGCATATGTCGGCAAAACAATATGTTATATTTGTAACCCCCAACCTCTACTTCTCCCAAATGATGTCAGACCCCAACCTTTCAGAAAAATGTACAAGAAAACTGCCATTGTTTCCAGCGTCACAGCCCTAGGAAATTATGGTAGTAATTCAGAGCATTAGCAAGCCATTAATCTGTACTTTCAGTTAAACTTTCCTTCATTTCTCTCTTGGTACAGTTAGGTCAGTACATATGACAGCGGGCACAAGCCAGAAGTACTAGATTCACGGAGGGTGCTGTGGCATCTAACTGTTGTGTTGCTCAGAAATCACGGTCATAATGGGTCAGGAATCAAATACTAATACAAAACTTAAATGTCATTTTTCCTCACTTTCACCTGCCTCTCTCCACCCCGTTTTCTGCTGCATTTGTTCAGTTTCTTCTTGACAATGGATGTGAACTAAAATTATTGTGGTTATTGATTTGCAATATATATGTCAAAATACTATTCTGTAATCTAAAACTAATATGATGTTATATGTCAATTATATCTCAGTTTTTTTAAAAAAATTAGTATTTGGTTGCTTTCTCCAAACTCAACCTTCATTATAATGGCAGCACTAACACAGGACTGGCATCTCATATAAAAACAACAAAAAACTCTCACACTAGGGTAAAATTATTCTCAATATTTTTTTCCTTCATTTTTCTCTTGCTGCAGAGTTTTCTCTTGCAGCCTTCAGGATCATTATAAGGGCATCTGGGTTGTATACCTTTCTTCAAACCTGCTTTCATGCAAGAGCTTTCTGGCCCAAACCTGTCCCTTCTTTCTCTTAGTGATTTCTCTGTGAGGATATCTTTCCAAAGAGGACATTTAAAAAGGAAATCTTCCTACTTATGGGAGCAGGTTTAATCATTGTGACTACATAAAGCACAGCCATGGTCATTGTTAGCAATTCACCTTTACTAGGGGCTTACTATGTGCCAAACAACATGTGAGAAGCTTGAACTCTTGCTCATTGAATCCTCATAACAACTCTATTATAAACGTTTTATTGCTGAAGAAGTGATGGAACCTGAATTCAAATTTAAGTATTTTGATTTTCACTCTTTCATAGCAATACTAATGTTTCAGGCTCATGCTCTTGCTCTTGTGTGCACTTGCCCACCTTCCTTCCCTCCCCCTCCCTCTCTCTCTCTCATACATACACTCACACACTCATTCTTGGTGCCTGAAGAGAAAAGAGTAAATAGCTTCTAAAATGGCTTCTAAATAGTTCTTTCTTCTTCAAAATCAATAGAGACAAGAGTGGGGCTTATGGTGAGAGAAGGTTTAGAATGTGTATTTGGTCCCAGTTATATTCAACCAGCTTCCCTGCTTTGAAGCCTAGGCCATTTTTATAGTCATTTTTCCCCCCAAAATTCATTCATTCTATACGGGGTTTAGTGATCTTCAATTAATATGTGAAATAATGACACCAGAATTAAGTTAAGGAATACACATGGTGAATGCAATACAATTTCAAGGGAAGACAGTATTTATAGGACAATAAAAGAGGCCTATAGCTACATTATCTGCTGAAACAAAACTATGTTGTAGGGGTCATCAACTTGTATGTTCTACAATGCAAACTGATCGACAGAAAGGTCAGGAGAACATTTCTATTGGGCAGTATTATTTGGGATAATTAGACACATTTCAGTGATTTTACACCCTTCTCAGTAGCATCCAAAACTAGCCATTTTGAGAACTTATCAACTGTTGCCCACTTCTGGTATTGTAATTTTATGACCCAATATAAAAATAAATTTTATTGTATTATATTACTGAACTGGCTATAACCATTCCATTGAGTTGTTATGTAAAAATATGCCTGCCTCCTTTATGCAAACTCAACCAGGGACATCCAGACATTTTTCTTTAATATACTTCGGGCTCTATAAGAAGCTTATGCTTTTAGAAAATATATGTTAGTAGTAAGTAGACTTTTGGCATAAAAGTCACATGCAAACACCACCCTTATCTTAATACTATTTGAGCATGTTTATTTCATGTTATACTAGGAGGTATATTGTTTACCCAGAAGATTTATTTGCATATTTGGGCATGCAAGAAATTTGAAATTAACTGTCTTATTTCTTTTGACAGACGATGATGCTTATCATAAGGAAGCTCCAAACTCACCTACGAAAATTTGCTAACCATGTATTGATTATATTCTTTCTACCTAAATATTTCAACCTTTTAACCTTTTTTTTTCTTTTTTTTCTTTCTTACTCCCTCCTTCTCTGCTACCCTAGCTTCCTTCTTCCTTCTTTCTCCTTTCCCCTCTTTTCTGTGAACTTTATTATGCCAGCTAAGAGTATAGCATTCATATTTTTCAAATCACAAATATAACCTACTTTACTAGTTGTGTGTGAACAATGGAACAGGCTATCTAAAATTGAGAATGTGCCAAGGACAACTTGCTGCTTAGTCTTCATACAGGTTTTATCTGAACACTTTGGTTATAAAATAGTTTTACCAAAAAAGAAAAATAGGGTCTTACTGAAAAGAAAGGATGTCAAGTGAACCAGGAAAGACTGAAACTTTAAACTTAGCAAGAGCAGGGATGCAGAAAGAGTTGGAATTGGTAACTGTCTATCTACCATAAATATGACTCAGCTACTCATTATAAATCTCCATCTATGTATGTCCACCTCTCTTCCTAATGACAATTGCGCTATGAATTCTTTCTCTTTACTTTTATACACCTTTTTTTTTCAACTTCGTTGCTTCTGGTTGATCAAAGCTTCTGTTTTCTCACAACTGAAGTTCCTTATGACTTTAACTCAAGGGTTCTAGGCATGATTCAACTTTGATTTCTATGGCTAACTAAGCTATTTTGTAGTAACTCCCCCAATTCATCATCTAGAGCAAATCTCTTCAGCCCAGTTTATCATTTTATATTGGCTATACCTTAGGCTAGTTTGCAGATTTGTTTCCCAGCCAGCAGATGCCCACTCCAGTCCAATGAATTGCAGCAGAGCCAAAGTGAGAATAGTATGGGGAGGAGGAAACAGGAAGGCAAAACTTGATGGCTTAAATAGTTTCTCAGCAGAGACTGTAGGTAAAGGGTGGAACAATTTCCTTCAGATGGGCCTGTGCTCATTGTAGGCACCATGGTGGAAATGATTAAATGAAACATTATAAACCACCTCTAAAGAGAAAGTAATATTTTTTTCACCACACTATTCTTCAGATTATCTGATGTGTATATTTCTGAACCTAGAATTCTCTTCCTCCTTGGGAACTTTTCTTATTTCTACAACCAGGAAAGAATAGAGCTGTTTATTTCAGATTTGTAGACCCTGGAAAAGCAGAATTCTTTTTCATCTGAGATCTAATTACACCATCTTTTTAAGTATGTAGACTCACAGACTGATCATGGCCCTCAGAAATTCTCAGAACATACTGTCCCACTTTCTGAGCACAGAGACCACTTAACTGTCTCATTTAGAACATTCAGCTTCTTCAGACTTCACAGAAGTACTTGTTGAGTGCCTACTACAGAAAAGTTACAGATGAAACAGTTCCTTCCTTTTTCTACCCTCACAGAACTTAATAGCACAGTCTGCCTGTGTTTTCTTCTTGTTTTTAAATGTTAATTAGCTATCTCATAATTATTTTTGATAGAAATGTCAATCTCCAAATCCACTTTTAAATGTAGTAGAATCTCTATTCCTCAAGTGAAAAAAGTGAGGCTCAGTTAACACATAAATTATCTCAAGCTCACTGAGCTCACAAGTTGCAAAGCCAGGATTCAAACCAATCAGTGTGTCTTTAAAGACCACCCTTTTCTCAGTTCAACACACAAATTACTTGGCATCTATTTGTATACCTGACAAAAATTAGGGTTCTAAAGTGGCATAAATAATTGGTTCCTATTTTAATGTATTTTACAATTCAATTGAAAAAAATTAAACCTATCTAAAAACCGTTGTTCTCTCTTATATTGTTATTTACTTAAGTGTTGTTTGAATAGGGACAAAAGAATTACTTGAAGTGAAATCTCATCTTTAATTTATTTATATTATCAACTACCATATTAAAATTCCATTCCTTACTCTGGCTAGTTTTTATTGAGCAGCTACTGTACACATAACACTGCATTAAACTTAAGACAATTCTTTGAACCTCTATAGGACTGACATCAGCCTTTGAGAGGTACAAAAGTCTAGACATGCTTCTTATTGTGCTTAAGAAACATCTCAACTTCAGAAGACAGAGACATATGACCTTCACGGACGCATAAGGAAGAGTTGGCAAATTCCACTTCAAAGAGAGAAGGGAAGGAGGGAGGGAAGAAGGGAGGGAGGAGGTGGGAGAAAGATATCTTCCCCTCTTAAAAAATTTAAGGACTTTTCCATGTTATCAAATTATTCTTTAATTTCTGCCCTGCATATTCTGAAATGTTATTTTTTGTACTCTGCTATACGTATGTATATTGCTAATGTAGCCTGGCTTCTTCTAATCATGATTCTCAACTTAAATAACATCTTAGAGAGGCCTTTCCAGACCGCCCGACATAAGCAGTCTCTACCTCTTTATCTAAGCAATGAATCTCCATAATGCCATCTTATTCTCTTCCTTCACAGTAATTTTATCATCCCAGATCATCTTTTTTTAAGCATTTGTTTTTGTTTTTGTCTGTCTTTCTCTACGGATCTTTAAGCTCCATGAGGGCAAAGATGGTATCTGTGGTAACAACTGTATCAATAGCACTCAAAACATTCCCTGATTCTTTAGTAGGCATTCAATTATTATTTATAAGATGAGTGAATACACACACACACACACACACACACACACACACACACACATATGAATGTATGAATAATCAATGAATGCATGAATGAAAAGGTATGTATGAATGTATAATGAACAATGTATGATTGACAATTTGATACTATAGCTGATATTCTAGGACATTTCCTATTTTTGTAATTGTTATACGTAAATCAAAGTATAGGATTCAACTGATTTATTCTATTTATTTGCTAAAGTTGGCACCAGGGACCTCTCACTACCATACTCTCAGCTTTGAGCTGAAGCAACATTTCCTGTTTAATTTTCTCTGTGATATTCAGCTATAAAAGGTCTTGATAAGCCTTATGTTTTGCTTTTGGAATTAAGCAGACAGAGGTATTCCATAAATTATCTATCTTAGTTTTTACTTGAGATTCAGACCCCCCAAAGTTTGACAATTCAGATCACATAGCTAGATCTATATAGATATCTGTATAGCATATGGTCAATAAAACTTTTCTTCCATTAATAACACTAACGTCACAGTCAATACATTCTGAGAATTTAGACACCTGAACAACAACAAACAAGGTTTTGTTTTCCTCTGCTATTCTCTTGGTTTCCTTGAATTCACCTATTTGCTACAAGTCATGTTGGATGTCCAATACCCCTGAACAGCATTTTCCCTTGAGTTGAGAAAATTATTTTTCTCTTCTGCAGCATGTCTTCTCTAAGCTGGCCCATGATACCAGTGTGCCTTGACATTATCTATAGCATTTAAGAGATGATGGTCAAATATATCTCTCTTAACTACCTCTTCTTTTTCACAGTCTATACTGATTTTAACTTCATTTTAGTCTTTCAGGGTTAGAATGGGTCCCTCACCCTCTTATACCCCTTCTACAGCCCTCTTTTTCTACTAGCAAGGTGTTGATAAACACTTATGTCTTACTGTCATCATCTAAAATGGCAAAATTTTTTGTTTAATGTTTCTAGGCCACCTCTAGATCTGAACCCAAATGACTCTGTTGCCATGTAATCCAGCTAGCTTAATTAATTATTTTTTAAATAAAGAATCACTACTGTTCTTTTCCAGCTGCCCTCTACTATAGCCCTATCTCATCTTGGTCACACATTTTTATTCCCTCTCTTACTGGTTGGTGTTCCTGTGCTCATAAAGTAAATGACAAGGAAAGCAAGGAAGGTTGTATATTTTCCTTAAAAGCTAACATCCTTGATATCAATGAAGGCTTAGAGACCCCTTAAATCTTGAGATGAATCAAGATTTTATTTATGAAAGGAGACAGAATTTCCAAAGCTTAAATATATAAAATACAATAAGAATAAACAGAATATCTATCAAATTTTCACTTTCTTAACCTAAACTCTCAAATATTATCCATTCCTTCTGTGATTTCTGCTCTCTTAATTTACAAAAAGTACATTCTCATCACATGCATACCAGATGTAGAATTTTAGGGTTTAAGCAACATTATTTGCCTTTGAGCTGAAGATACCAAAGAACTGAACATAGATTCTGAGCCTTTAATGATCAAAGTATTATTTGGGGACCATCACAGCAGAGCAGCACTTCTATTTTGATGATAAAAAATTTTTGCTTTCTCTCTACCAGCCAAAGAGAGGTTTAGATGCTCAAGACCTTCAAGGAAATAGAGTAAAGAGAACATAAGCATATCCAAAGACATTCATGATTATTTTCACAGGTTCTTTTTCCCCATTTTCAACTGATGATCAAAGGCTTGAATAATTGAGGAATGAGAAATTTTACTCTACCCACATTTGGCCATTCAGACATTTTTCAGTGGAATTTTTATTTCCAACTGAACCGTATAAGTAATGACCGATTTCAATTTAATCAATCAAATCATCTATGTAGGCATTTCAATTTAATCACTAAAATAAATTCTAAACTTTAAACTGGCCGTGATTCGGTGGAGTGGTTTTATCCTAAAGCCATGGTCTTTTGTACTAGAGCAGTGAAAAAGGAAAGCAAGGCAACTTTAATCAGGATTTGATCCCTATTCTCAACTTGAATTAATCTAAAATTAATTTAAATATATTTCCCTGGCTCTGTTCTGCCTTACTTTGTAACTGCTTACAGGGCAGACAGAATCACATTGCTTTAACATTTCACTGAGTCCCAATTCTTTTGAACAGATGAACACAGCCATCCCCTAGTGGACCTGTGCTTCACTGACTCTCAGTGTCCTTGGACCCTCTATTCCAAAATGATACTAGTACACAATGCAGCAACAGGGATTAGCCAGGCCAGGGCTCTATGAGCTCAGGCAACTTAGAGAAGAGGAAGCAGAGCTGAACTTCATGTTAGAAAAGAAGGGTTAAGTCTGTATTTGTTTCTTTCTCAGTCATGTTACTTTCAACAACTGACATCACTTCTCTCGAATCCTTTCATCTGCAAAATGAGGATATTGTGGAGCTGATAAGAAAATGAATGTGAAAAACTGACTACCATCATTTACTAAAAGAATATTGCTTGTTAACATTGGCTTTCAAGATTTTTCTTAGTGTCCTTGCTACCTTTCTTTCACCCTCATATACCCCAGGCTTTCCTGGGCCAAGTTTTCTCGATAGTGGCGGGGGGAGGGGTGCACGGGGCACTGTTAGGTGTGACTGAAATCAAGCAGCAGAAAGCAGGAGTTCAGGGCTTAAATAAAAAATAAATAAAAATAAAAAATAAATAAATATAAGTTTTAAAAAAGCAGAAGTTCAGAACTCAGCTACTCTGAAGAGGCTATTCTTGGTGAGGAAGGAAAAGAGAAAGAGACTGCTAAGAAAAACTTCTGGTCCCTCGGCTTCCAGTTGTTTTCCTTTGATCTTCTCTGTGATTTTATCTTATAAACCTCCAGTCTTAGTTGCTGTCCTGTTCTCTGTCTCTACCTTCACATCAAAGTTTAAGTTAATGTGGCTATCTCTTTCCATTAGACACTGAGGTTATTGAAGACAAGAACTCCATTTGATTTTCTACTTCCCCAGCTTTTAGCACACTTTGTGGCATACTTGAGCATTCTGTAAATATTTGTTCAACTAAAACAGTTTATAAAGAGCACATTGAATTTTAGCCCCACAACTGATGGACCAGGTGGCTGAGGATCAGTTTGAATATCAGCCCATAATAGGAGCTTATTATGCTTTTACTATGACAGTAACACCCAGTCAGCAATGAGTGTGATTGTGACAGATGCTAAAAAATAAAAATAAAAAGTGAATTTGAAAAAAAAAAAATTTAACAGTCAGAGTAAATTAGGGTAGGGTCTATGTGATATGCTTTGAGGACATTGGTGAGTCTCTCTTGCACCCATGTCATACCCTGTTTGTGCTGAGACATAACAGAGGTCTGGATACTTGAGGTAAAATTGTGCAACCAAATTCCACTTGTGCACTCAGTTCTATTCCTAATTTCTGGGGCACCAATTCTCTTTCCTCTTTTATTTTTCTTTTCAATGCTTTGTCTATCACCCTCTTGATGCTCATTAGTTGAGAACCTAAGGGTCTAGCCCTGCTCCTCTGCTCACGTCCTCCTTCCCCAAGGCTGGGTAGAAGGAAGAACAGTAATCCATCATGCAACAGAAGTGATCTCCCACAGTCATTTGGGCACTAAAGAGATGCTAGGCCAAGAATATTTTCCTTCATCACAGCCCCTCCCTTTCCATAATGAATTTCAGCTACTCTTCTCTGGGCCCCAGAGATCTTTCTTGCAAATCTAACACTGCTAATGAAAAATTTGATTTCGAATTTTTCACTGAATTACATTAATAGGCATATGATTAAGAAGAAGAGGTAGGGAGGTACATTTGTGTTCCAACTGTGATCTCTAAATAGCATATTCTATTCCTAACATACAAAAGAACTCAAATTACAGATTAACATTTCGGGTAATACATTTTGGCATTATGGTCTAATATGTTTCTATAATCATTAGTTATTTGAATTGTCATGTAAAATGAGAACCATTTGTTAATGTTTAATATACTGTACAGGGAGGAATCACTAGTAATAAATGAAGGTGGCTGGGATCTAATGAGAAGAGTTAAAAAGTGATAGAGGCTTCATCATTTCTACCTTGTCAACAAAAAGGGCCATCTGTAAACTGATATACCAAAGTAAAATGGGAAAGGGATGATGCTATCATACAAGGCCAATAAAAATAAGCTAATTATCATTCTTCAAAGATGGTATTTAAGATGGTATTAAGATATTTTCTTTTAAAAATTAAATCTTATATTTTATGTTTATTATAGAAAATTAAGAGTATGACATTCTTACTATTTAAAATGGATGGAAAGAAACCTTCCTGACTCTACAATATAGTACTACAGTGTAATATATGTAGAAATAACAGCAAATAAGTTCACATTTCCAGATCTTTATAATTGTCATCAAAATAGCTTCATAATTATGAATAATGTAAAATGTCACCTAACTCAGAATAGTGTATGCTAAGGCACTTATGGATGAGTTAAATGTATAAATTATAAGGCGGTTTTTAATAAGAACTGACTGCTGCATGTAGGTAGAATTTAATCACATTATAAATTTATCTATTTAAATAATAATTGGAAACATGTATCGAACTTTAATAAGTTCTATGTTAAATACTGAATGTACATTTTCTAGTTTAGTCCTTACAACAGCCCATTTTAGGATTAAAGAAACTAAAGTATAGTTGCCCAAGACATATCAGCTATAAGTGGAGAAATCCATATGTAATGTCTTTTAATATTCAGTTAATTTTTTTTCTATGAAAATTGTCAAATCAGAAGAATTCTAGTTGTATCTAGTTCTATGAAATTCTTTGATATTAGAACCCCCTATATAAGATTGAAAACTTTTAGCAAGAAAAAAATTTTAATAGATATGATTTTTTAACATTAGCTTCTTTATCTAAAAAGTAAATGTTTTAGCCAAATCTAAAATTCTGTGATGCTATATATACAAATCCTTACTTACCAAAAAAGTCACAAATGAAGTAGTGTCCAAATTTTCAAGATTCAAAATAATTCCACCAACACCAGGTAATCATACATTTTCTAAATATTGTGGAGAACTTTATAATAGTAAAGGATGGGCCAGAACATCTAACTGTACTTCAAAGTTAGATGGTATTACATCTCACACGTTTTTCAAGTCACTTCCATTTGATTTTCAGCGATTTATTTTCAGTATGTGTATGGTCATGCATATTTAGTGCCATACATAATAAATAATTAATGAGACTCTGGTTAACATTTTTTAAGTAATACTTTTTATATATAAATAAAAACTTACATTGATTAAATGAAATTTTGGATGTCAATGACCTAACATAGTGCCTGGCACATACCAGGTGCTGAATAATTAACATTTTCCATTTCTCTTTTCTACATCATTTTTTCAAGAAATTTAGGCAAAAGGGCAATTAATTCACATGATTTTGTTCATGTACATTGTTTATTTATTAAAGCATATCACACAGTTAACTCAGTATCTGTTGGGACTTTACATTGATTAGAATGTTACACAGCTTCTACTGGCTCTTCCAGTGCTGAAGAAATTTAGTAGTCATTTGGACAAGCAATTTTACCAAGTTCAAATATAGAAAATAATCTCTAAGTTTTATTCAAAAACCATAGAGGCATTTTTCTATATTCTGCACTATAGATATCCTTGTCCTTTAGTATGTTTGCTGACCTAATGACTAATTAATACCAAAAAGGACTTTAATGACTTGATACAGGTCAACCACTTAACACCATCAAATTCAAAAGACCTTCCTAGTGCCCATGGGTCCCCTTGAAGGACAAGGACAAAGGAAGGGCTCCTGCATGTTAGTAGAGAATTTCAGCAACATCCTTCCTGGCTTCCCCAAAACTGCCAATGGCAGAATACAGGTTAAGGGTTCTTCAATTTGAGTGTGCCTCAGAATCACTGGGCACCTTGTTACTAATTGTGATTCCAGGGTCTCACCCCCAGAGTTTCTGATTTAGAAGCTCCAAAGTGGGTTCTAAACATCCTTGTTTTTCATAAAACTCATAAGGAATTCTGATTCAGACTGTTCAGGAAATACACTTTTGAAGATACAGAAAGCTGGACCCAGTCTAACATCCCCAAAGGGGTAAAAAAGGAGAGAAAAATCTTATATATTTGATTCTTGCCCTCCACAACCTGACCCCTGTCTTACAGAGAATATAGAATGCCTTTTTTGGTTTTTGTTAGTTTTATTTACTATTTCCAAAGATTCTGACCTCTGTGGAGAATTTGGATTCTTATTGATCGTCATCTCTTTAGCCGCCTCCACTTAAGTCATGAGACAGTGGCTTAAATTTAGGACTGTAATCCAACAAGCCTAGCACACTGAGTTTGACTTTCCTGCCTAGTGGATAAACACAATAGGATTCTCACCATAGCCCCTCTAGTTGAATTCTGAGACAATCTCCTTGCTCAGCCTGGCCCTTGATCAAGAAGCTACCAAATACACTCTAGCCTCAAAACTACAGAAGGCTCTTCCTACAAGCATTCTTTCCTCAAATCTCCTCATCCTTTATAGTTTCTTCTTTCTCACTCCATGCATGAATACTAGATATGTGAAACCCCTGATAATCTGAAGACTGGAAACCCAGGCAATAAAATAGAAGTACTCTTTATCTTTTATTTTGGAGAAGATAAGTTAATTCTTACTGAGGGGACTGTTACTGATGCAGCTGCGAGATAAAATATCTAAGAGGGGAAAGAGTTAAGAGATTTTATTAGACATTTCTCCCAATGTGTGGACTACCACCCTTTTCTGGTTCTAAACCTCAGCTAAAATGCTGAAGAAAGCTGTTGAAGCTTTTTGAAGATGTTTTCATTGTAGAAGAGCTGCTGCAGTGGCACCCCAAAGTGGCACTTCTGTGCACATATCAAGTTATAAATATGCAAATCAAATCACTGGGTGCTACTAGCCCAACCATTCACAGTACAGTGATTATCAACTGACAGCTATAAGCTGGATCCCCTGCTGTGACAGCTTCTGCAGAGATTTTGCTTCATGTCTTCTGATCCATCCCTGATGAGGTGGGGAAGAGAGCTCCTTGGATTCCTCTTGCAGATGTAGAGGTGATATTTTATAAAGTTTCAGGGAAAAGAGATGGAGATGACAGAGAAGCAGCTTTAAACAGCAGATACCAAGGATTTTATCAGGCTATAGCAGTCCTACCAAGTGTGGAGTACAGGATTTGATAGGTTTATCATGTTCCCCAGAGATGATGATCAGCCCCAATGGTTGATAACCATAGTAAATAAACCAAAATCATAAGAAAGAGTTCTTCGAGAACACAGAACGAGCTCCAAAGAAAGAGTTCTTCAAGAATCCACATCAAACCTGATCTATAAAGGTTTTAGACATATCTGAAAATTAACACTTTTCGATGGAGAAATAAGGTCTATAGACCCTCCTCTTGAACATGGGCTAAACGTGTGGAAAACTGACCAAGAGAGTACAAAGGAAACAAAACTAAAAGATGGCACAGCTTCTGCCTGATTCTCTTAAGATACTTGCATTCAAAGCCTTGACCCTCCAGGTGAAAGTATCAGGCTGCCACATTTCCCATGAAGGTATCACTGTAGGTACTTTGGCTGATTGCCCTAGCTGGGAAACCAGCCAACAGACAGCCATATATTAAAGTGAAGATGCCTCCAGAATTTATTAGCTCCTTATTGTTCAGCCACTCGAAACCACCGAGTCACCCCCAGCTTTGGGTCTTTTCAGTTAAAGACCCAAATCCCAGGTATTGCGAAGCAAAAACAAATTGTTCTACCTAGGCCTTGCCCAAATTCCTGACCCACAGTCTTGAGCACAGTAGCATGGGTGTTTACAGTATCAGGTTGTAGGCTAAAACATCTAGCATGGCCTAAAATCATGCAAGGCATGTTGGGTGAAATAAGGATGACAGAATATGACAGTCCTGGCTTTGTCATTAAATTATTCTTGTCATTCAGTTAAAACCTGTGTGACTTGATAATTTACTCATGCTCTCAGAAGATTAGATTTCTAGTATATAAAATAAAGAGAAAAGCATATCTCTGGACTGTGGTAAAGATTTAAAAAGATATTGTGTAAGAACGTGTCTGACACAGTGCTTGTAACACTGAGAATATAACAATTACTGCTATTATCTTTGTTATTTTGTTATTTTGACATCACTGTAACTAAATATCAAAGATCCCTAGATATCTCAGTGGAGATCAAAAACATTACCCTTTATAACAGAGGGAAATTAATAGAATTAATCTGAATCATGTCAAATGAATCTCATGGTGGAAAAAAGGATTCCAGAATCCCTCCTTCCCACCAAACTCCTTATACAGATAAGATACTATGTTGAAATATTTCTTCCAGATCAGTGAACCTAATATTTTCTAATGTAAGGTCTTTTTTTGTATGTATAAAATAACCACTGAACATTCATACTTCTATATACATTTTTAAAATAGCAGTGTATAGCTGTCACACAGCCGACAGACAACACTCTGCAAACACAAACTCAAGGCTCTATTAGAATAATATCTTTCTTGCTCAGTAAATCTCAGGACATAGGTATTCTTATGATAACTCAATGTCCCTTTTCAATTCTCAATATCTAGACTCTCCAAAAGTGATACTACATATCCACAGCCAATTAAAAACTTGCTTTGTAATTTTCTTTGGCTCTTTCAAATTAATAGAAGAGAAATATTTCTGATAAACTCTATATACATCATTATCAGCCCTCCTATATGGGGAGAAGTTGATGTGATTACTCATGTGGCATATGGAGGAAAGAGAAGCTAAATGATCCTTTTAGAGATCCAGATGGCCTCCAAGTCACAGAGATAATGATATGTAAACACTTTGAGCAGTGATTTTTAACAATTGCAAATCACACATAGGTAAAATGCAGTCTCCATGTAAATATGTATCATCAAACTCTCAAAAAAATCACCATTAAGAAAATAATACAAATTAATTTCCATAATCCAACATGAAAAGGATTAGAAGGACTGTTTTTGTGAGGTATGGAAATAGTGCTAAAAAGCATTTTTCTTGTCGGGGTGTTCTTAGCTCAGGTCTTAATAAACCTCTTTTAAAATAACTTGGAAAAGGGGTTATTTTCATTATGCTAATATTCTCCTGGGAAAGGAAATAGTGGTACAGCTCCTTACTGGAATTTGCAGGTGGTAAGTTAAGACGAATGGCAGGCACCACTGAAGTTCCAAAGATGATATATATAAATGGATGCAGTGAGGGTAGTGATATGAGTCAACAATAACAAAATGAGATTCAGCTTAGAAAAATAAAAACCAATACATCTTGAGCAAAATAATTCAATGAACAGGAGAAGCCTGGAGACTAGTAACACTAAAGGAGATCTGGAGCTGATAATGGAGGACAAATTAGATATTAGTTTGCAATATGATATGGCTGCCAACGGAGCTAATGCTATTTTGAACTGAATACAATGATCCATTATGTTGGGGCAGAGCAAAAATGAGAGAAATGACTCCCATCTTCCTTGACTCTGGTAGGGTTAAACTACAGCATTAGGCCTCTTGACACTCAAAATGTGTTGAGAAATAGAACTGAGTACAGAGGACAGCACTGAAATGATTAAAGAAATGAAATGATATATTTATAGGAAAAGATGAAGGGAGTGAAATATATATTAGCTGGATAAGAATGACAAATAAAGCTAGGGTAGCACTAAGTTAACATTAGAAAAGTCTAATTTCCCTCAGGAGAAAGGGTTATACAAATGTAAAATAAAAGTAACAGTATTAAGACACCATGAAAAAAAGATCTGAGGTGATGTCATAGCCTTAGTAAATGGTTAGTTGATGAGTGCACTTCCTTACCTCAGCTATGCCAATAATAGTCCTTTCAGCTGCCATGCAGTTGTTGGAGAACACCAGGCAGACCCTCTTCTTAATCTCATGATAGAGAAACTTTAGTGGCTGAGAATTGTTGGTGGGAACAAATAAATTTTATGTAGTATGGTTTTAGTACCTTTCTTAACACTGATCTTCATTACGCTGCCCTTAGGTCAAGATTTAATTTCCTCACACTTGTTTCCAGAACCCACATCAAATCCTGGTTTTGATTATCCATCTCAAAGAAATTTCTCCTTCTGAGTGAAATAACAAGAGAAAAAAATGGACAATCTGAACCAATTTATAGCAAGACGCTCGTCTGTGAGATAACAGTTTAATTAATATATTTTTCAAATATGCATAAGAGATGATATCTTTTTCCCTACAAAGGATTCTCTCTGTTCAGTAGATGAGAAATATGTTTTGATACAGACCATCCCTGTGTCCTCAAATCACATTCTCTAAGCTTTCAAGTGACTAATGCTAATATTTGAAGTGTCCCTAACTGCCCCCATACAATTTAAAGCTGCTAAAAGAGCTGTAGCATAGTCTAAGAGATTGAATGGACTCAATTTAATAGAAGTTGGTGGTTTTCCATTAAAACCCCAAACATCAAGAGCATGTGACAGGCTTTAGAACATATGAAGCTGTATGGGGAAATTTTTCAAGCAGCTTCAAGAAGCCAGGGCATGCACTATTGAAAGTACAGATACAAGAGAAACATAACTTAGCTCCCTTCAAGCGCTAATAATCTAAGACTATAATTCAGTGACTGTAGAATTATTTTCGATTCAAGAGTCAATATTGACAGATTCTTTCCAAAGTGAAAATATAAGAAAGTAAAAGAGAGGTGAAAAGCTGTTTCATTATATATTAAGTAATTACAATACCAGGGAGACACAATTTGGAAATAAAGTGAGTGATCACGTATATGTAACATTAGTAAACAAAAGAAAAGAAATCTTAAAAAAAAATTCAAATCAAACTGCAGTGACCATCCATCACTGATTCCTGAAGTGGAAGAGAGGAAAATATGAAACTCTTGCACCTACTTGTGATCTATTTGGAGAGACAGGATATCTTGCTCCAGGGAAACTAAAAAACCAGACATCTGCTATAGAGCAAACACAGTGGAACATGGGTCACTAAAGAGCCCCTAAGTTACAGAGAGAACAAGTCTGTGACTGAAAGTAGGCAATGCAGGTAGAGCAAAAAAAAACCCACCCTAGATTTGCCACTGACTAGCCTGAAGGGATGAATGAAGAATGTAAAAGGAATATAATATTCACCAGGGTCCATTTGTTATTGATATTCTTTTGGTAAAGAAAATAGCTTAAGTTTCAGGTAATTTCCTAATACAAGTGCTTTAATGGAAACAAGACAGTCACCTGAGGCAGCCAGTCTAACTGAACAGGATCAGTAAAATGCATCATGCTGGGTATAAAATGTCCTGTACTGCTTCCCACAGGCAGTCTATATGATAGATTCAGGTCACTCTGATAGCATGACTTCTTTCTGTGTTGATTATTAGAGGCCAGAAATAAGAATTATTTTAGCTGTATCTCATAAATTTCTTCAGCTTTCAAGAAGTACAGCCTAGGTTAGCAAAACAGAAGTCAAAGAGAGAGTGTGGGTCGTTCTGAACTGTACAGACAGGCAGGATGGACCAGTCTCCAGAGTCCGTTTTGGTTTCAACTACATCCAGATAGAGATTTTCAGCCACCTGATTTCTTCAAACAATCCTAGATAGTATCAATTATAGCATCACTGTATAGATATGTGAAAATGTAAATTTATTATTTATGAATAGGAGAGAGGCTACATCATATGTGGAAATCTCCTTGCCTCAATTTTAAGGTAGCAGTTGTTCAAAAAAGCAATATGTAAATAAATTACAAGAATTTGAATATCAGAGTAATAAGCTCGTTATGTAGATACCAAAAAAATATATATCAGTCTCCTGTGATGACATTTGTGTAGTTCACTCAATGCCAGGTAGTTTTGCTATCTGGATTGGCTGCAAGTATTAGGTCATAGGTGTATTGCACTTATGGTTTTAGTCCAACTCAGCTGTGATTTCATCGATACAGACAAGAGATATGCATAAAGATTAAAGTGAAATAAAGATTGTAAAATAGTAAAAGGAAAAGAAAATAACCCAGGATTCCTCTAATCATTTATGTCTTATGGGACAAGATAACAAATGCAAAGTAGAATACTGACAGTCAAAGTGAAGTTGTGGGGGATGGAGAGATAGAACATTATACTCCAACTCATTGCAGACTTGCAAAGAAATTAGAGAAAATCTTCAACATAAAAGATTTTATTATATCCATATACCTATATTAACCATACCATATTTACTAAAGAAATCTCTTCCTTCTGTTCTTCCATTCTACCTCATATAATCGTCCTATCTGAAATGCACTTAATGCCTACATCTAGAAAACCCACCCCAGGTGTTCTCAACTATAATTTTCATGCCCTCTGCATAACAGTTGAGTAATGACTATTTATCTAGACACAAAATGTGTCAGGGGCCTCAGAGATATATTTAATCCATACAACAACTCTAAAAGGTAAGCGTTTTATTCTGATGTTAAAGAAAAAGAAACTGGAAAGATGCATATTTATAAAGTCTGTTTAATATGTAAAATTCAAAGGCAGGTCTGACTAATTCTAAAGTTTCTAGCAGAGAAGAAATTAAAAAAAGACACATAGGTCTCCTCAAATTCATTTAAACCCCATTCTCTGAAATTTATCTCATTCCCTGAAAACATTCCTTAAAAGTTGCTTCAATTTCTTTTAGGCTCTAAGCAGAAAGATTTTGATAACAGTGTGTATGTGTGCACATCCATACAGGTACATATTTTATTTGTTCAACACATAATCCACTGTGCCAAGTACAATGGATAAAGCAGCAGACATGGTTTCTGCTCTCACAAAGATTACCATCTATCTGTCTGCTATGCTTGATGAAGTTAAGTCATTTAAAACCAAATAGCAGTCATTGAATTACATATGGAGAAGGTTGATTTCTAGTGATTTATAAAAGGAAATATGTGGCTGCAAAAGAGAGCAACCATATGTGAGAGATCAACCTTCTTATACTATTGTTATCATCATCATTACTGTAGTTATAAAATAACTGTATTATAAAATTGGGAAGTTAAAATTCTGTGGGGCTGTCAACCTTCAGAGCTGGGGTCATCTAGAGAAATGCGAAGAATTGGATACCTGTCCCAAGGTCCAGCACTCAGGGTACATCATTTCTCTTTTCTGTAAATGAACAGAGCAATAACTATATATAAACGACAATCATTAAAATGAGATGTCTCCAGTGACTTCCTGGAACAGGCAAACTGGAATGGATATTTAGTTATATCCAGTAATTAGAGTGTACTCACATACTAATTAAGTTTCATAATTTAAGTTTTCAGATTTTTGCCTTTCTCCCAATATCCAAATAATGCTACTTTTTAAAAGCTCTGTTTTGGAGATATTTTTTCTTTCACTGTTCTGAGGGAGAAAAAAAAATGTGTTGTTAATACCTAGATCCCTAGCCCAGGAAGACCAACAAGTGTCCCCCAAAATTCAGCATGGCAGTGTCATTTGCAAAACAAAACAGAAAAGCAAGAAACAGAATTGAGGATGATAATAACTATTGATTGCTTCTTACTGAAGCATTCATTTACTATGAATACCATACTTGGTAAATAAATACAGTATGCCACACACATAATCTAAAGGAAGAATGCATTTTGAAATGGGATGAAGAAAACAGAAAGTATTCTACAAATTAAAAAGTCTAAGTGTAAATTATTAAAATTAAATATCCTAAAAGGGTTAGACTCTGGAACCTCAATCAAAATCTATCAAAAAGAAAATTAACTTTTAATTGCAAATAACCAAATGACCAGAGATAATTATCTCATGAAGATGAGTGCTACTTTGCATTGTTAGATGTCCTATTATTGAGATTTCTAAATTTATGTGCATGTATATGGCCAATGAGTTTTTCCCCGATGACCAGAACAGATGATTTATTTCTGAAGGGTTAGTTGTATCTTATTAGAGTTCAAATAACTTCCTATAGTTTGCCTTGAGCATTTGTGGGCTTTTGGAGCTAATTCTTATTGTTATTTTCATTGCTATTATCATTATGAATCACAGAATTTTAGAGATGAAAGGATCCATACAGATCATTGTCCAACACCTTTATTGTACATAGGAGAATATGGAGAACCAGAGAGTGATTATATGTGTTGTCACATATCACACGGTATTTCAGGTAGGCCTGAGAATTAATTCATTCAACAAACAATGAATTAAGTACCTACAGTGTATTGATTTGGGTTCTACACATATCCTAGAACAGTGGTCTCTCAACATATCCTCAAGTGTCTCCTTCTCTCTCCCATGTCTTTAAATCTGTATGTCCATGTACTCATCAGAATAAGATTAACTTATACAACAAGTCCTTCTACCCCTAAAATCAGTTCTTGAACTTGTTAAGTGAACAAAAATAATCTATTTATGTACAATTTAAAAATACATATATACAAGTAATGCTTTTATTTATGTTAATATGATAACACAGAAAATCAGCTTTCCTCAAAGGCAAGAAAAATCTAGAGTATTGCTGGAAGAATACAGGGCAAATGTGTTTTCTAATTTTGCTTTGAGCTATGCATTGAGCACTAAGTGGTGATAATTTTACACTTACAAGATACAACAAAGTTATAATAATAATAATAATAATTCTTTTTCTATTTTCTCTTCATGAAATGAGCTTTGATGATGAAGGTCAATCTATTGCTGTTGTTTACAGAACTTGCCTCTTCTTCCCTATCCTTACCCTTAACTTGGAGAAGCACAAGATCACACCTAACCACAAGAAGGTCTGAGAGTGGAGAGAACTGGAAATATCTGCCAAGCAACAACAACAATGACAACAAAAAATGTTTCACAGCTCAAACAGTAAATTATATGGCCACCCTAAAGATATAAATTACAACAGTTTGGCAATTCTACAAGTAAATAAAATGTCTCATTTTTGTCATTTATAGCCCACTGTTTTAATATAGATACATTTGCTGAGAGATCATATTCTCTTCATCGCTGAATACAATGAATTTGATCACAGTCAGAACAAACTTGGAAATCTCTCAATGATATACTAAATGAATGCCTAACCCAGCACCAACATACCAATAGCCCAAGTGCACTTGGCATTATGACTCCACTGTCATCTGTTCAAATTCCTTTCTCTTCGACAAGGCACCTGACATTTAAGGTTTGGGTCATACTATCCTATGTGAGGAAAAGGGCAGTGGCAGTTAGAATGAGCTCCATTGCTAGAAGTATTACCTAATCCCTGCATCCTTAAAAGTAAATTTAAGGTACATGCATAATGTAGGAGGAGGCAAAAGAACTAAAGTATTAACTCAAGTTACATTCAGAGACTGCAATATGCAGATCAGCTCTGCAGTTAGTCCACAAGGTAACCTGCAGAACAAAGGAAGATTTCTGCTAAGATTGCTAAGGATCCATTTCCCACACCTGCGAATGGGAAACAGGAAAAACAGAATATTTAAGTGGCTGCCCTACACAGAATAAAATCATTCATTCCTTTTTGGCACCAGGGACCAGTGCTCCTATGAGAATCATCTAATGCCTGCTGATCTGAGGTGGAGTTGAGGAGGTGATTCTAGTGCTGGGGAGCAGCAAATACAGATGAAGCTTTGCTCACTCACCTACCGTTCACCTCCTGCCCTGCAGTCCAGTTCCTAACAGGCCACAGACCTGTACCGTCCACAGCCCTGGGGTTGGGGATCCCTGCCATAGGGAACCTATGGATTAATGGCTGGGAACTGCCAACAGGCCTTTTAACAATAAATACTCTTCCCCTTCCTCACTCTATGGCCTTATCAAGAGAAATAGGTAAACACAGTCTTTAAACTGTAACTCACAGGAACTAAAGAAATGCTGTATAAACTAAATTCCTCAACACTTGGGGTTCCTTTCTCTACCTTTACTCTTAGTGTCTTTACATTGTCTCTCTTACTGTCTTCATCTCTATTGTTTCTGTCCATGTGAGTCATTCTTAGGCTCATTCTCTGCTGCTGAAAGGGGACTACACTCTGTCTGTGGAGTGTTATCCTTTTTCCAAAAACTTTTCTTTTTGACTCTAACTTTAGCATGTGTGTTGAATTCTTTCTGCACTCTCCACCCAAGGACCCTCTTCTTCTCTTGGTATAGGACTTATCCCCACTCGGAGGAATTTGTCCTCTCCTGCAACATGACTATGCACAACTAACCACTAACAATTTTCTTTTAAACTATTACTTCTGTAAAATTTTAAAAATTAATAAAATGACATGAAAACAACAAAAATTTACTGATGAGTATGGGGAAATCACACTCTTATTCATTGCTGGAGATAGCATAAACTCTAAAGCCTCTTTGGAAATTAATTGGTAGTAGCTACTATATGTAAAACATGTATTGACAGGCGATCTCATTTTTGTGATGAGCCAATCCCACTTTGAAAGTAGTGTAATGGTTAAGAGAACAGATTCTGGATTCAGACTCCTATAATTTAAATCCTGGCTCAGCCTCTTAGCAGAAGTGTGATTTTGGACAAGTTATTTTATCTCCTCAGTTCCTTCCACTGTATCTCATTGTATAAAGATAAAAACTGTATCTATTGTAGAGGACTATGGGGAAAATTAAATCAATTAATAGATGTAACATGTTTAAAAAATTTCTGCCCTAAAAGCAATCAATAATGTAGCTATCAATGTAATGTCTTAGATATAAAAGCACCAACACATAAGAATAATATTGAAAGAATACTATATTGTTTCCCAATGGGAAAAAAAATGTAAACAACTGGATGTCCATCAAAATGACAATGTTAAGTATAATTAAAAAACAAAATAACGACCATGAAAGAAATGTTCTATTTATATATTCAATTCATTCTACAAATAATTTTTGAACACTGATTTTAACACGCATTTCTAGCACTGAATTGCAGTAGTAATAAAAAGAGACACAAAATTTGGCCCTTAAGGAGCTTGTATCCTAGAAGGTAGGGACACATACAAAAAAATAAGTAATATAGTCAGTGGGTCTGATGATGATAATGCCTTGGAAAAAAAATAAGCAAGCAGTGTAAGTACACACAGGAAGAAGGCAATAGTGGTTGAGGGGATCCTGATTTTAAATAGTATGGTTAACACAGGTCTCTCAGGAAAAAAATAAAGATATTTGAGCAGAATCCTAAAAGAGATGAAATGGTAAATTTTATATCTGTAATTTCTGGTTATGTGCCTATGTTTATATATTTTGTTTGAATTAAGAGAAATGTATAAAAAAGGTTTAAATTGAACTACTTCAGGAAGGATAGAGATGGGGAGCAAAAAAGTTGGTCAAGATTATTAATGTCTTCTTTGTATATTTTTTGTTGATACAAATGTTACTTTTGACATAAAAATAATTAAGAAATCTGATTAAAATAAGTAAAAAAGTAAATGGGTAGATATTAAACAGGCAAAAGTCAGATTAATCAATCCTTGTCATAGGACAAAGTAGGTGCTCAATAAATACTAGTAGAATTGAAATGTAAATATGTCCTTGCATAACTCAAGTATTCTCCAGGATTTGGTAGGTTAGGTAACTGAGGTCTACAGAGGTCAAATACTGGTTAAGTACAAACAAATTTTATTTCTGACACTAGTCCTCCATACCAATTTATCCCCAGATTACCTACAGAACATCTACAATACTTTTTGTAAAGACGTTTCCTCTTGTAACCCTGAAGACTGCCTGAGAGTCTACTGAAACAGTTCATATAAAGGAAGGAGGGATTTGGGAGTCTGGGTTTGGGGGAGGAGAATATAAGAAAGACCTGCATTGCTGACAGCAAAGGTAGCACATCTGTTGTGTCCTACACTCAATACAATTGATTTGTTTTAATTTTGCCTTTGTTTCTTCCCTATAACCTACCTTCTGATAACGGTGCTGTTAGGAAAACGATCAAAAGCTAAACATGTGAAGAGAGAAGAAACAGAATGGCACCACGGTAACATCAGTCCCTGAATAATGAAAAAGAGGCTTCAGTGCCTGACAGGAGAAATGCATAGAGGGCTGGACTTTGCTATGTTAAGAAAGGATCCTGAAGAATTTTCCAGAATCAGCAGCATATTCACATATGTAACCCATCCACCCTTAGCTCTCACATTACATGTAACTATATCCTTTCTCAACTACATAGAATCAGAGCTCCTCAGTCTGTACTAAACAGACTCTTTCTAATAACTAGAAGAATACTCTACTGGAAACTATGGAATGGATGGCAATGATGAACTAATTAAATAAATAAAAGTACAGCCCCCAAAGCTGTTGTCTATTTATCTGGACTGCTGCTGAAATGTGAAAGATATTACTACTATCCAGTATCTACCATTTCCTTCAAAGTCGCTGCTCTGGCTCACACGTGATTTGGGTGAATACATGCGGAGCTACTGAAATGTTCAATGACAGTGTTAAGCCAGACAAAAGCATTATCTTATTTCCTCTCAGGGACAAACACCAATCAGCTCCTTATTTAAACCAAATCTGAGCAACATGTGGATATTACCTTCTTTCAGGTAACAGAGTATGAAAATATCAGTAACAATATCATAAACCATTTTAGCTAAATTCTTCAGTCATTAAGACATAATTTTCCATCAGCTTACTATAATTCAGTTAAAAAAAGGTTAATCAGGTTTTGCCATAAGTACTGAGAGAGAGTAGACACCTACTCCAGGTAGTGAAGCAGATAGTTCCACTTGTCTTAAAAATACTGACTTCTTTGACATTGCCACAATTAAGGTTAATTGTCAACAAAGGGGATTCCTTCGAAACCATACATCACTCAATATCTACTTAGCATTAGTGTAGGATTGGTTATCAAGATATATAGAAGAGAACAGGATTCTGAGATGTTTGCGATGATACAGTTGGAATGAGAGAGAAAGGGAGACAGATCCAGAGCATGAGACTTGCCAGCCAAACTCAGCTGAGATGGGAGCACTTTAGTGGAGACCTAGTGACCTTACATGGAGAGTAGTGGAAAGAGAAACTAAGCAGCAAGAAAAGTCATGGGTGGATACAAGAGTAGGAAAAAGCAAACCAGTTTTGTTTGCAGTGCAGCCAGAGACAGCTCCAAGACTAATGATGGGTCATTAAATAAATCACCTTTGAAGTTTTGTTTCTAATATAAAAATATTTTGCTAGTTAAACATACAGTAATAATTCCTTTACTTCTCTCTCCAGAGAATATGGTATGCTGCCTCAAAGTAAAATATTCAAATAACTGAAAGTTATCTCTTTAATCTCTAAAACATGCTTTCATTTTAATAATTTTTTCTTGTAACTAATTATAAAATATATCAATTTATTTTCTATAATTCACATATATTCCAACAAACATCAGTAGTTTTACTGCACTATATAATGCGCTAAAGGGACTTTCTTGAGATCTCTTAATGTATGTACATAGGTTATTTGCCCCAATATGAACTCGAACCGTAGCCTAAGTTTACAACTGCTTAGTTTCATCCCTTTCTCATTAGAAGAACTTGCTTTTTTTAATAGGATTTGGAATTTTATATCCAACCTGGTGAAGGTCAGGTTGAATATAGTTCACCTTCTTTTAAAACTCATTCAACTGGGTTCTGTACCCTCCAAGTATTCTCTACTTGTCCCTGTGTTCAGAATACATTCTGGATGGTAGTAATAGCTGTAATTTGACCTCTGGTTAATCTGGGTATTAAAGTTAAGCAAAAACATAAGGATCATGAAACAGATGCAGCTGCAGTCAAACCAAGAGGAAATGAGGATTAATAATGCCACATGCCTGGGAATGTGACTAAGTTATAAAAAGGGCTGGGTGACATAACAGAAAATTCAGACAAAGATAAATTATATTCTTCTACTCTTTCTGAATTATTCAAAATGATAAATTAACTCTGGCTAGTTCTGCTCATATGAGTTACAGTTTGAACCATATAATTATGGTACTTGATATTTAATTTAGCACTTTATTATAAACTGTCTTTGTATTGTTATTTAATTGCTTGTGTTCACACTTTTACTTCCTTAACAGGACTGTAGTCTTGTTGAGAGCAGGGATCTAGTCTTTCCACTTAATTTGGGTTCCTCTACAGCTCCCCAGATAATCCAGGGCATATATACGACACTCAATAATTTGAGACTGAATTGAAATATTATATGCGGACCTTTAAAATTAGACTGAAATTATGGTAGTACAATTCTCCTGCTACTAACTTAGTGATACTAGAGAAAAGGAAAGGTATATAAGTGTAGGTATTGGAATGTTGTGTAATAAAAGTCATATAAGTAATATTTTATGCCATATTTTAACATAATGAAATGCCTTATAATTATGTAAATTCCACTGAAAGTTCGTATATGTGAGCATATTTGCACAAACACTGTATTATACAAGAGCCACTTCAGGAAATAATCATTTTAGTCTAAAAATTATAAGAAAGTTCATGACAATCACTACAGAAGAGCTTCTAAGATACCTCACTGTGTATCCATTCAGATTTATTTTTTTCTGAACTTGACAGCTACAGAATCACTAATAGAGTTTGGCTGAAAAGTATATTATCAGAATCTGCTAGAACCATCACCATCCTCTTCTTTTAACCTTTGAAGATGGAGCCACTTAACACCAATATTTACATTTAACCCAATCAAGGAACATTGAAAGGGATCAAAGCTAATAGAATAGTCTTGCTTTACCTTCATACCTAAATCCTAAACTTAAGTGATTGTCTCTCCCTTCCAGTCATAAATCCTTGATCTTTCTTAAGAACATCTCTGGATCAAAATCCAAAGCAGGCATACCCAGGATCAAATTCTTTCATGCAAACTGCAGACATTCTTGATGCAGCCTGCCTTTCTGCTTGTATCCTATTTAAAACCACCTTTAAAAAAATTATTTTATTAATAGTTCCAAGTATATATTACGTAGTTTATAAAACTATCCCCCTAATTGTTGTTCTTCTCCTCTGGCTCTCCACCTAGCCATTACATTAATGCTAACAGCATTCCCAATGCCATGCTCCCCATCCCTGTGACTACCTTCTTCGAAAATCCGTGACTACCAGATTTAGCTGTTTCAGGCCTGTCTCCACTACTATCTGAGTCATGGCTTCGTCAGTTACCAAAAAAATCTTGCTGCAAATTAGTCTTTGTTGAATTTGTAGAATCATAGCCCTGGTGGCTTTCCCTTGACAATGAAAGAGCATAAATATTCTTGTACCTAGAATCACAGAATCCCAAAAAGTTTAGAGCTCAGAGGGACTGAAGAGGTCTTTCAAGCTTTGGGTCTTTCAAGAATTGGGTGTTGTATGTCAATGAAGTATTTTATGGTAGGTCACCTTAGAGTCTGCAAAGAGGAGAGACCAAGCATATGTGTAATATCCATACATTCTCAGAGGAAATAGGACCAGGCAGAATCCGGAGGCATCTGGTTTTATAATTCTATAAGGGAAGATGGAGAAAGCCATCAAAGACTTCTAAGGCTACAGAAAAAGTACCCTCTGTGTGTCAGTGTGTATGTGTGTGTGGCATTTCCTTGAGGAAGAGAGGATTCAGAAGATTGAGTAAATGCACACAATACTTACATCAAAACAGCATCAAAATAGCATGACTAATTCCCCACCATTCCTCTAGAGATGCTGTTTGCTTCTTATATAATAATATACAATTGTCAAATTTATTCAAATAAGTAGCTGACTCTATTATATACTGATTGTATAATCATCCACTATATAAAGATAACTTGGGTTCAGCACATATATTTGTTTTCCTCATTTATATGTGCATATATATTCTGAATTTTAAAATATGAGCAATATCTGCAATAAGGGAAAAATAAGCAAATTTATATAGTTCGCTTTGCATTTTCTTTTAAGATAATTTTTTTTTAAATAAGCATTACTGCTGATTAGGAACTACTATACAAAAATATCTTTTTAAAATTGTTTTCCTTAGGAAGTCAGTTGCTTATAATTATAGATCTAATGAAGAGTTAGGGCCTTATTTATCCTTACATCAAAATCATCAAACAAGATCACTAGGTCAGACTACCCCAATATTACTTTTTAGAGTAATATTGAAAACTATAATTTTATAATAAGATAAAGCAGAGTAATGTTGAAAACTATAATTTTATAATAAGATAAAGCAGATTTCACTAATTTATTAATTTCTAGGTAATTAAATGGAAGAATTGGTTATGTTTTATTAAAAAGTAATAATTTTCAACATTGTCTCTGAAAAGCAAATTACCAGAATTTCTTTGACAAATATGAATCTTTTGTGAAATCACTAGAGACTTTATGGAATCAAAGTCTTTTCAAGTTAAAAAAAAATGAGTATCCTGCTGAGATTACTTCAAATATTAATGATGGGTGGTATCCATCAGTTTAAAGAGTTTTGTTAAAGTAGGTAATCCCAAACCATTAATCATTCACAGAAACCTGGGTCTAGGAGATTTGAAACCATAGTTTACCCAGTACATAACAAGAGCATAAAAAGCAACATTCATATACAGAGTACAATCCTCAGTGAGATAGTTAAGTATGCAAAACTGTAAGGTTTGTTTTAAGACCAGTTTTATATATATATGCTGCAAGGATTTTAAGTAAGGTTTACAACCACTGGGCCCAGTTATTTTGTTCCAAAGCTAATTTAAATAAACAATAAATAACCTGCGAAATAGAGTCTAAAAAGAATTCATATCAGTTCATATTCTTCACTGAAAGCAACAGAAAATTTCCACTGGGGCTAACATCATGAATGAAATGGAACTGACTGGCTTCATAAAGTAAGACTCAAAGAAAAAGTTGAACAAACCAGGTCTAAAGAAAATAAAACAGTAGGAAAGCATCAAAAAGCCTAGAGGTAGAAATTCATAAAGAATCTCCTGAGTTTCTTCCTCAGGATGCATGAGCTCCAATTACTTTCCATCCTTCTATGAGCATGCTCCAGATTCAAACTGTTAAGAAGAGCTGTTCAGTCTAGTCTCCCTAAATGAGGTGAGTTAGCCTTCCTGGTTGACAGCCCAAATAGTACTAGATAGAAAGCAGGAGGGACAGTTTACCAAAGGAAAAGCTAGTTGTTTTTGCAAGAATAAAGGAAAGGGATTTGGGCAGGCCAAATCCTTCATTTAAAGTCAGCCTTCGCTCGGTGGATTTTAGTAGTGAGCTAATGTGTGAAGATATATGAATACAGGAGAGTTGTTGGATGATAACAGCCTAGATTCTTTTAGAGCAAGGCAGTAACTGCAATTGCAAAAGCACACAAGAGAGAATGGCACAGAAGCCTAAGACCCTCTCCACATGTGCAAAGAAGAAAAGCTTTGTTATGCCGAGATACATCTGATAGAAAAAAAAGTTGAAGCCCATTAGATATGCTCATTACTAAAATACAATTATAAACTCACCAGTTGGAATGCTTTTTTAAACTTTGATGTGAATGATGTATTAGATGAAAGGCCCTCTTGTCTTTATGCACACCTGTTTCTATACAAAAATTTTCAATCAAGGTCCCTACTATGAAATAAAAATGTCAGATGTTCAAACATTATATTTGAATGATATGTACTACTGGTTTTAATGAAATTTACAAAAATACTAATAGGTACGAATAAAAAGCTAAGACTTGTTAACAGAACAAACATGAATTTGAAAATGTATTTAGTAATTATTCTTTTTCACCAAAGAATAGTAGGTGCTAAAAAATAAGGGGTTTTTTTGGTGTGATACAAATAAGATAAAGACGTTCAAGCTTTTCAAATGTCAAGAATAATATAGGCATAGATTCAACCATGGAATAGCACTGTGGAATCACTCCATATCAGATCATTCATGTCATTCTGGTAACATGGGTATCAGAGGTCAACCTGGCTCCAAGTTGTGTAAATTGTGTATATTGTGTAAATGCTGCATAACGTATGCCCTAGAGCAGCTTTTGGGAGGAGAGGGGAGTGAAATACTCAGTCCTTGGGAAAGTTAAACACCAAGAAAGGAGAGCTTGAGGTCAGGGACTAAAGAAGAGTCTCCTTAGGTTCAATCCTTGGGATGGAATGCCAAGACAAACTCCTGGACAATAAACTGCAATTCACTTAAAGTCAACTTTTTCTTTTTGGTTTTCTACAGAAGAGGGCCAGGAAAGACTAGGTTTCCTTGAGGCCAATATTTTACTTCTATCAACAGCATTTCTCCTTAAGACTCATCAACTTTTCATGAAGGTTCATACCAGTATTGACAAGCAATGAGAATCTGTAATTTTTCCACCCATAACTTTTGGCACTGACTACTCCGACTATTTATCACTGTTCTATATTTTTAAATGGCCTTTCCTATTTGTCTGCAAATGTAACTCATTCAGAATCTTCCCACACTTATTTTTACATAAGTGAATAAACAGTTTCAAGAAACACAAAGAAAAGATTTGAAGGATCAAAGAAATCCAAGCATGGGGTCTCCAAAGAGGTATGGAGGAAGTAACCAAGAAACAATGCATTTGTTCATTTACTGACTTAGAAAATCATTTACTGAATAGATACTTGGTGTTAAGGGCCAGAAATTCAGAAATGGTAAGCCAATTCTATGTTCTTAGGGTTGTCTTCTCTGCTTTGCCTCAATGAAGATATCTGGAATTAGGGACTGACTCTAAGTACCAAACCAAAGGCCTATTTATTTTGCCATGCTGTAATCTTCTTCAAATATTCCTATCAACCACACACACACACACACACACACACACACACACACACACACACACACTACATTTTCCTAAGTCACTTTCCACCATTGCATTGCCTAGGCCTTCACAAAATATAAATCGTGGAGGAGGGGTAGATTAATTTGATTTGCCAGATTTGAGGAATAAAGCAGAAGGAATATCTTGTACCTGAAACAATTACTTCTATGCCTTACCTAAGTACTTACAATTGGCACATTAGACATTAACAACCTGTTCAATAGCAATTGATTAGATTAATGTTAAGATAATTGGATCTTTTCATTAGAAGAGTCTAAGGTAAGGAAGTAGCCCAAAACGATCCTTTATTTCTTAAATGTGTGTATTTGAGGCCTTAAACTAGAGAAACCATAACCACTAGCATCTCTTCAAAACAGTGTCATTAATCTATTTCTTAATTATTGAGTATGAGTATGCTAAAAACTTCATAAAACACAGAAAGAGAAACCAGGCAGCCATCAATTACAAAGATATTAAGATTTAAGTACATTGTATGTTTTTTTAATCTGTCTTAATTCCTCACTATCTAGTATATGTACTTCCTTCTGATCTAAGTTTTACTTTCTCTAAACAGGGTATTTCTTCCTCTTTTTTATATTTATTCATTTTCTTGCCTTTCATTTCATATAAAATCCACACTACTTATAAGCTAGAGTAATTATTCACTTTTATCTATAAAGATAAAGGCCTAAAGACTATGACTTTATGCCACCACAGAATGTGCTAGTCTGCAAACACAAATGAAAATTCTTTTAACTTAAGGACATGAGTGGCAGGTGAGTGAGTGGGCGCAAAATTGCTTCTGGTAAATTCAGGTGGGCAGAAAATCTTAGCTGCTTGATAGTTTCTTTTAAATTCTGTAACAATATTTCTCATTTAATTAATAGTATGAGAAGAGCACTGGTAAAAATTCAGTGGGATGCCTGCAGTGTTTCTCCACAGTGGTATATCGAGGAGATGAAGAATGTCCCCTGACAGGTTAAAACTATGCTAACATACAGTGAAATAGTATAGAAAGCAGCCTTACACTCATAACTCCAGAAGAGATGATTGCAAAGAGTAGGGCAGGAGTCACGCTGACTCTTCTGTAAGCCCCAATAACACTTTTGTTAATACCTATGTAGCACACTTCTATCTCAGAAGACATGTATTTTTAAATACAGAAAAAGATCGAATAGGAAACTATAACAAATCTCAGTAACTGATAGTGATTATCTAGATACTAGACAAAGAGACCAACTAAATGAAAAATAACTTAGATTTGTTCAATTAAAACATGCCTAGGTTAGGTGAATGGTATTTGCAGAAGCCTGGTTCAAAATCTACGTCATAAGCTTCTTCTAAAAGATAATTAGTTTGAATAAGTTGATCATAGCCAACTAGGCTCCCTAGCTCCAAAACCCAAAGGAAAAACAGTGCCTACAGTATGTGGGGCACTTTTGATAGAATTTGCTATTTATGAGTATTATGTGATGAAGGAACAATTAGTTACTGAATGTTTCACCAAGACAGGCTATAATAACAATCGATATTCTATTAATTGGGGGTTATTTATCAGAGAAATGAAAAATTTCTCCATCATCACAGACAGAGGTCAAAATATAAGATTTGCAATTATTCCTAGGAAATATATTTGTCTTTTCAAGATCTGTATAATATGTATGTATAATTATATGAATGTATACAGATACATACATGTATATATATACATATGTATACACACATGTATGTATCTACATGTATGTGTGTTTGTGTTTATATATATGATTTAAATTAAAAAATCATAGAAGGTTGGCTGTAAATTTTCTTTATATAAAACTTTAAAGACAGGCAGTATTTTAAAAGATGAAACATAAATGCATAAGTAATAAACTAAAAATTTACCCCAACAAAAAAGTATGCTTATTTTTTATAAGCCTAGGTGGATATGAGATTAATGACAAAAAAAAATTCTAGAATCAGTACAATAAAATCTGTGCTATTGGATGTACATAGGTAGGGTTTAAAAACAAATTCAATAACAAAGCTTAAGACCTAACATATAAAAGTTTAGCCTGAAGTTTTTAAAAAGAAATAACTTTATTAGATATATAACATTGAAGAAAATTTACAGTTTCTCCATGAGCAAAAAGAAGAAAGCTAAAAAAAATAAGATAGATCTTATGATAGGAAGGTTTTCAGATAGAGGCCATAAGAAATATGACAGTAAGTCATAACTTCTTCCTACAAAGACCTCACACCTACAGGTTGAAGCAGACAGATGCAACAAGTAGTTTTTATGAAAGGTTGAATGTGATATGCATACAGCAGTCAGAGATAAATGTTATTTGTCACACGCTACAATTTGAGCCATAGTGATAGGAACATTCTTTTCAAGGAGAGAACTGTTCTTACCTCCTGGAAAACATCTTTCTGGAGCCCAGTAGTTATGTTTCCTCTCCCCTCCCTGGTAGGTTTATCCAAGAGAAGGGAGACAAAGAAGCAACAACAGATAAGAATATGGGCTTGCCTTCTAGCAGCCCTAGAATGAAGAAATGTTATTTAGGAAGTGGCACAGGGATCTGGCAAAGAGGAAGTAAAGGGTCATGCACGAAATATAAATACAGTCTGGGGTCCTAGGGAAAACAGATTCTTATGAGTTGAGTTGTGTCCACCCAAAATCCATTAGTTGAAGTCCCAACCCCAGATACTTCAGAATGTAACTGTTTTTGGAACAAAGTTTTAAAGAAGTGATTATATTAATATAAAGCTTTTAGAGTGGGTCCCTAAACCAGTATGACTGCTGTCCTTATATAAGGGAAGGAAGAAACACCAGGGTCTGGTACACATATAGGGACAAAAACGTGAACAGGCAGCAAGAAGCCTGCCATGTGCAAACCAATGAAAGAAGCCTCAGAAGAACCCATCTCTGCCAGCACCTTGATCTCGGACTTCCAGCTTCCAGAACGATAAGAAAATAAATTTCAGTTGTTTAATCCACCTAGCTATGGTATGTTGTTATGGCAGTCCTAACAAACTAATACACAAAACTAGTGAGGTCACAGTGAAAAAGGTATATTAAAGTGAAAAAAAACACATAATTTTAAATGTTGTTCTTATGTGCTATATTCTTTGTCCCTTTACTATCATCAAACCAAAAAACAAAACTCTTCACATAATTTTGTGGTTGTGATACTTTGGGGAATAGAAGAGAAGAGGTGTTTGAAGAAACACAAGGCAAAGAGAAACTATCAGCAGCAATGAGGAAGTCTAAAATACACATTAAGATTTCAACAAGAGCAGGAATTTAGTGTAAAATTTACCAGAAAAGACAAGAAGAATTCTTGGAAAATAATAGAGTAGGAAGCATCAGAAATCTGTCTTCCTCACCTCGACAACCACCATGGCAATTAGAATCTATCTGATGTATCTATTTTGGAACTCTGTTGTCTATTGAAGGTTTGGAATTTCTAGTAGAAGAACTGGATGGTTAAATTTGGTCAATTTTAGCTCTTAACACAGTAGTAGCCACTTATCCCCCACCTCTGAAGTCTAAGACAGGTAGCTGCATATGTGTTCCTGGAACAGTTTGTGTATGGCTTGTGGGAGCCACATTGAGCAAAAAGCGTCCTGTCCTCCAAATATTGGATATCTATGCTTTGATCGCTGCTTCGAATCACAGACATGAAGAGAAAGAGGTAGAAGCCATTGTTCTAGCATGTCTTTCATTATTAAAAGATTCTTGTCTTCTGTCTGAAGTAAATTCCAGAGGCATGATTGGTAACTTTTTTAATCATTTTTTTTTTGCGGGGGGGGGTAGATAGACACTGAAGACTACGATATTTTAAAGCAACCATATATATGGAAGAAATTATAGAGTCACTGCAATTGAACATAGGAAAAAGCAGGCTCAGAAAAGACCTGAGAACAACTTAAGTTTAGCCCTCAAGCTCATTCTTGGCACAGAGACAGTCTCCAACAATTCTAAAAACTATCCAATAAAAAGACAGAAATTGGCAGAATGAGTAAAAAAAAAAAAAAAAAAAGACATGATCCAACTATATGCTGTTTACACAGGTCAAAAGACACAAATAGGTTAAAAGTAAAAGGATGGAAAAGGATGTTCCATGAAAATAGTAACAAAAGGAGAGCAGGGGTGGCTACACTAATATCAAATATAATAGATTTTAAATCAAAAAAAGGTTATGAGACAGAGAAAGACAATATATATTCAAGTGCACAGGAGTCATTTTTGAGGAAAGACTACATGTTAGGTTACAAATAAATCCCAATAGGTAGATATCATATAAATATTTTCTCTGACCTAAACAGGGTGAAGTTAGAAATTGTTAACAAAAGAAAAACTGGCAAATTCACAAATTTTTGTAAATCAAGGAACACACTCTTAAACAGTCAATGGATCAAAGAAAAAAATCACAAAGGACATTAGAAAATATTTACAGATGAATAAAAATGAAAACAAAATATATCAAATCTCATAGGATAAAGTGAAAGCAACACTAGGGGAAGAAATTTAGAGCTAATAAAAGGCTTATATTTTTAAAAATCTCAAATCAATGAGCTATGCCACTTATGAAACTATAAACAGAAGAACAAATTAACCCAAAACTATTGGAAGGAAGGAAATAATATAGATTAAAACAGAGGTAAATGAAATAAATTGGCAGAATGAGTAAAAAAAAAAAAAAGACATGATCCAACTATAGAACAAACAGAAGAACAAATTAACCCAAAACTATTGGAAGGAAGAAAATAATATAGATTAAAACAGAGGTTAGTGAAATAAAGACTATTATATTGATCAACTTTTGTATGTTGAACTATCCCAACATTCCAGTGATAAATCTCACTTTTGTCATTGTGTATAATCTTTTTAATGTGATACTGAGTTTCATAGTATTTTGTTGAGGATTTATGCATCAATATTCATAAGAGTTACTGTTCTGTAGTTTTTCTTACAGTGTCTGATTGACTTTCATATCAAGGTAATAATACCCTCATTGAATAAGTTAGAAAGTGTTTCTTTCTCTTCATTTTTTGAGAAGAGTTTGAAAAATATTGGCATTAGTTCTTACTTAACTGTTTGGTAGACTTCACTGGTGAAACCATCAGGCCCAGGACTTCTCTTTGGCAGAAGATTGTTTATTACTGATTTAACTTTCTTTCTAGTTATAGGTCTGTTCACATTTTCTATTTCTTTATTGTTTGGTCTTGGTTGGTTTAGCATTTCTATTGATGTGTCTATTTCCTCCAGGTTATCCAATTTATTGGTATCAAACTGCTCACAGCATTCTCATATTTTTTTTTTAATTCTATAGAATTGGCAGTAATGTTCTCACTTTGATTTTGTCTTTTAGTAATTTGAGTTTTCCCACATCCCCCCCCCCGCACCCCGCTTAGTTCATTAGGCTAAAAGTTCATGAATTTTATTGATCCTTTCGAACAAATTTTTTTTTTGATATGTGGAAAAAGTATTTGACAAAAACACTCAAGGAACTAGGGATAGAAGAAAAATATCGTAATAAAATAAAGCCATATATGAAAAACCCACTGCAAACATTGAAGAAAGACTAAAAGCCTTTCCTCTAAAATCAGGAGAATGGCAAGGACACCTGCTTTCATCACTTTTACGAGTTGTAGCCAGAAGCACAAAGAAGTACAAGGCAATAAAAATAGATAAAAACCATCCAAAATAAAAAAGAATAAAGTATAATTATCTCTATTCACATATTACATCTTATATGTAGAAAATACTAAGGATTCCACCAACAAAATGTTAGAACTAATAAATGACTTCAGTAAATTAACCAAATATAAAGTCAACAAGAACAACAACAAAAAATCAGCTGCATTCCTACATACTAACAATGAATAATCCAAAAAAGAAATCAAGAAAACAATCCATTTACAAAGCATCAAAAATAATAAAATTCTTAGGAATAAACTTACCTAAGAAGGAATAAACTTACCTAAGAAGACTTGTACAATGAAAACTACAAAACATTTCCAAAAGAAATTATGGAAGACAAAAATAAATGAAAAGACCTTTCATGTTCTGGGATTAGAAGACAATATTGTTACGATGTCAACAGTACCCCCCCAAAATCTACATATTTTAAGAAATTCCTATAAAAATCACATTGACATTTTTTGCAGATTTAGAAAAACCCATCCTAAAATTCAGAGCATATCTCAAGGGACCCTAAAGAGCCTATAAAAATAAAATAAAATCATGACAAAGAGAACAAAGCTGAAGAATTCACATTTTCTGATTTTAAAACATGCTGCAGAATACAGTAATCAAATCAGTGTAATACAAACATAAAGACATATGACTTAATGAAATAAAAGAGTCCAGAAATAAACTATTACATACATTGTCAAGTGATTTTTGACAAGGATGCCAAAAACATTTAAGGAGGAATTGACAGTCTTTTAAAAAAAAATGATGCTGGAAGAATTGAATATCCATGCAAAAGAATGAAGTCCAATTCCTACCTGACACCATATACAAAAATTAACTGAAAATGGATCCATGACCTATCCGTGAGGCCTAAAACTATAAAACTCTTCAAAGAACATAGGCCAAAAGCTTCACCACATTTAATTTGGTAATAATTTCTTGGATATGACATGAAAGACATAGGTTAAAAAAAAATAGAATGGACTTCATAATTTTTTTAATTTGTACCAACAGAGTAAAAAAGCAACCCACAGAATGGTATAAAATGTTCAGAAATCAAATATCTGTTAATAAATTAATATCCAGAATATGCAGAGAACTTCTAAACTTAACAACAAAAAATAAACAACCCAATTCAAAAATGGGCAAAGGGCTTGAATAAACATTTCTCCAAAGAAGACACAGAAATGATCAATAAGCATATGAAAAGATGCTCAAGATCACTAATCATTATGAAAATGCAAATCAAAACTATAATGAGATATTATCTCACATCCATTAGAATGGCTACCATCAAAAATAAGTGTTGGCAAAGAAATAAAGAAATTAGAATCTGTATACTCTGTTAGTAGAAATGTAAAATGGTATAGGTACTTTGAAATTAGTAAGGCACTTTATTGAAAAATTAAAAACAGAATTATTGTATACTTCAGCAATTCCACTTCTGGGTATATACCCAAAATAACTGAAAACAAGGTCTTGAAGAGCTATTTTTACACTTGTGTTCACAGCAGCATTATTCATAATAGCTTAATGTAGAAGCAACCCAAATGTCCATTGAAAGATGAATGAATAAGCAAAAATGTGAGATATATATATATATATATATATATATATATATATATATATATAAATGTATGTACACACACACACATACACACACACACACACACACACACACACACACACACTGGAATAATTCAGCCTTAAAAAGGAAGGACATTCTGACAAATCCTAAATCATAGATGAACCTTGAGGATATTATTCTAAATAAAACAAGACAGTCATAAAAAGACACATATTCTATGATTCCACTTATATAAGGTATTTAAGAAGTAATCAAAATTATAGAGACAGAATGAAGAATGGTGGTTGTTGGGAGCTGGGGAAAGAGGAATGGGAAGTAATTTTATAAGATGAAGAGAGTTCTGGAGACGGATGATGATAGTTGTACAACAATATGAATGCATTTACTATCACTCAATTGTAAACTTAAAAATGGTTAAGATAGTAAATTTTATATGTATTTTACCACTATTAAAAATTGGGGAAAAAAGGTTACCAGAAGTACATTGTCTCCCCCACCCTATAACTTTCCAATTGCTGAATTTCTCCCATTAAAAGCGATTTGGGAACAATTTTATATAATGAATAAAAGAGGGCTCCAATAATCTGGATAAATAGGGAATACATGTATTATCACACACTCTAAAGAGAGATTCTATAATCAATACTGAGGTCTCATGGAGTAATTAACTTTGGGTTAGTTTTTCATATATTAAAGGTGCTAAGAAGAATATCCCAGGTTCAATAAAATAACATGATCGAAGATCATATCTGCAAACCTCTTAAACCCAGTCTCATGAAACAAAACAAGTGAAAACTCTCACATTTTATTATAGTGACCTCCTCAGGATCTTCCATTTAACGTCTAGTTTGATGTTCCATCATTAATGTCTTATATAAAAGAAAGTGTCACCAATATAGGGTTCAAATTATATTGTGATACAGGTCAGCAGTAAAGAGATTGGACTACAGAATTCATTTGTGATCACTTAAATAAAAGAAAAGAAAATAGCATTAATGCCTTGCAGGACAGTGAAAATTTCTCTGTTCTGCTGAGGATAGCAATGATTCCCTAGTCATTTTTAATAAAACTACATTAAGTTGTTAAGAGAGAGAGAGAGAGAAGGAGAAGGAGAAGGAGGAGGAGGAGGAGCAGCAGCAGCAACAGCAGCAGCTGCTGGTGGTCTTGTATAGTATTTAAGAGAAGATATTTTTTTGCATGCAAATATTTGATTTTCGTGAAAAGCTTTGAGGAAAACTGGTAGGCATTTGTCATTTAGTGGGTATAATGCCACCTTCTAAGTGTTTTAATAATCTTGACAAATATTATTATAACATGAAATGCATTTTACTAGATATGAATCGAGGTACAAAGAGGTTAAAGGACACTGTGTTACCAAACAAGTCAGTTATAGAGATAAAAACCAAACTCTGGTCATCTGCATTTCAGCCAACTAGATTTCTGGTACTTTGCTCTATTACACATGAATTGTATAGAATTTCAGCAAGAGACAAAAAATAACAACAGAGAATAATCAAAATCCTTGGCAATCACTTCAAAGCCACTATAACTGTTAACATTTCATTTGAAGATGCATTTTTTGTGCCACCAAACTATAATCAGCCTATAATTTCTCCATAGGCTCCAGGACTGACTCTAGACTCAAGAACTGGAAGGTCACAAGTTAAGCTCTTGTAGGACCCCAGAGTATAAACTGCTACCAAAGGTGGCTTTGAGAATGAAGAAATGGTCATGAATATATTTCCTAGGTGCCTAAATAATGGTTCAGCCAAGATCCAAGATGCCTCCCTGCCAGTTGTATAATTCCTTTAATTCTCCTGCCTTGGACCCAGCCACAAAGAAAGGACTGATCCCTCTGGTAAATAAGCCATCTGCTTCACAGAGTTGATACCCTGAAAAACAAATGAGTGAATCTATGTGAAAATTGCTTTGAAATGTATGCTACCTTTTTCAAATATATGCTACTTTGTCTTGTCTATCATCACTATTATGATCATTATATTATTACTGAGAGAAGAAAGGAAGGCTATTTCAGTTATTGTTGAGAAAAGAAATCTAAATTACACTTCCTACTGACCAGTTTGAAGTTGCTGTTTGTTGCTGGAACAGTATTTGAAAAATTAAAAACAAAAAACTTTCATCATTAAAAAAATTTTTTAAAAATGCATTAATTAATTTAGAAAATTCATAAAACACCTAAAAAAATAAAACCCTTAGTTCTACCATCTATTGATAATCTCTCCTAATAAAGATTTTTTTCTATACATCAGTTTGGATTTTGTTTTATTCTGTGACTATCATAGTATACATAAAATGTTGCATCTTTCCTTTTTCCTCTATATTATTTTGACACAAATATTTTTGTTATTTATAACAACAGTACATAATGGTGGTTTTCATTTGCCATATCTATATGACATTCTTAACTTTTATAGTTGATGGTCATAAGATCATCCCGAAATAAAGTGCTGAAAAGGAATGAACATAATCAACAAATTTACTCAGAGCATTCCTGACTGTTACTTCAGTCATTGAATTCTCTAGCGTTTTCAGGATTAAAATTTCAGCATACTTTTCTATACACTAAAATCTCATTTTGAATAAAAATACTTCAAAATGGAGACATTTATGTGAACTTCTTATCATTTAAGACTACTTTCTTTGTAGGATAATAACTTGTGCATATTTTTACTATGTATGTAATATATTTTTTATAATTTTTATTTGACTTCAACAATACACCAAGTTCATTAATATCCAGGGAGTTTTGCTACCAATATAGCAGGATTTTGTTCAGAATTTTAAAATAATTAAAATAATGCTTGTCAACAAGTTTTTGGAACACAATCTGTAAGTTGGAAAGTTGCTACAATGAAATGTCATGTCTTATCAATTCCTTATAAGGAATACTCTTTGAATTCTAATAAATACAATCATAATAAGGTAAAACACCCACTGGATGAATCTGAAACACTGATGATGAGGTAGTCTCGCATCTAATTTTTATTTCCCCAATACAAAAACCTTGTGTCTCTCATTTCGAATAAAATGTGTCATAAAAAATAAGTTTCTTCTTATTACAATAGCAAAATATTTTTTTTCCCACAAGCCATACTAAAACTTGACCTCATGTTTCAAAAGTGAAAGATCAAACAAACAACATCAGCATCTCTAACATCAGAAGATTATAGTGGGACTGGAGTTTTATCATTGAAACTGCACAAACACTTGATGAAAGCTATAGTTTAATTTTTGCTGGTTCTTTGGCTTTATCCACAGAAAAGAACATTTCGGCACTATTAGCCAGTCTGTTTTTAAGCATGGTTTTCTTAGTGTCATTTTTACATTTAACTAACAGCAGCATTTTGATTTATATGTCCAGATACCTCCGAATTAGGTGTTTTTATTGATTTCAAAACAAAGAAAGTTGAAGAAGAAAGACATGTTTTAAAGACAACCCTCTGGGGTCAATTAGCATCTATAAATATTTATATAATCCATCACTTAATGCCAGATCAATCATTCTAAAACTTTTTCTTTTTTTGTCAATCAGTTCCATGGTCTATAACCTCCCTACAGATAGTACATAAAACCCAACTGTTCAGCATCATATTTTAAGACAACCAACAGAATCTGTTATTTATTTGTAATATTTCTGAGACAAACAACTTCACATTTTCTGCCTTATATTCCCTTATTCCTTTACCCTATCAGTTAAAATATTTCCCCTACCAGACAAAACCTCAGTATTAAATTTATTGACCAATATTTTATTTTTTCTTCAAAGTTAGAGCTCATTCACCTCTTTTACTTCCATGACACTACTGGCTGTTAATAATATTTAAATTCCATAGAACCCTTTCTATTTCATAAAGAATGAGAGTATATATTACACACACACACACACACACACACACACACACATATAGATATAAAGGTAGATTAGAAAAACAACATTAGTACCTTTAACCAATAAGAAAAGAGAGAATGCATTTAGCTTGAGAATAAGCAAGTAATTGAGAGCTAGAATTAGAGACAGGAATGCAGTTTAGCTCATTTGTCTAAGTATTCCATGCCTCGGGTGTCAACATTGTTCTTTTTGCCCAGATCCCAGAAAGCAGAGCCATAATCTGGTTCCTGTGCCTCAGAAAGGGCCTAAATTTTGGAGTATCTTTCTCAAAATGTCTATGTCTCTCTCTAGGCCCTAAAGAGACCTAGCCACAGTGCACCTTCACAGTGCCCTCCAAACTTCTACTCTATGTGGGATCAACCAAATGTCTTAAAGAGCTCCAGGTCTCATGACTGTGGAGTTAAACTAACGTCCCATTCCAGGCCTAGTTCCAGGTGGGTGGCCTGGTTAGCAGATTGTTCCTTGTGGCCGATAAAGTATTTCTTTCAAGGGAACACATGATATTAGGCTACCAGTATGGTGTCGATAAGTTAATTTGGGGGACTTTTTAAATTCACGTAAATAAAAGCCACCACAAAAAATATATTTCCAAAGCCCAATGACCCTAGGTTGGCCTTCTGTGGGTATGAAGAAAAATGAGAACAGTTTACTGAAGAGACTAATACTGTGCTTTTGTGGATTATTGTAGAATTCATAAAAAGCCATCACACATATCATCTTATTTGATTCATATATAAACATAAGCGATTATTTAATTCAATAAATTTTTATTGAGGGTCTTCTATGTTTTGGCACTGAATTAGATGCTGAAGATTCAATTTTACAAGTATATATTATGGCTGATGTCACATGACTTACAGTCTAGTAGTGTAAATAGAAATTACACTAATTACACAAATAAATATCAGTTTTAATTGTAAACATTGTAGTAAGGTTAACATGAGAACTTACCATCCCCGTAGAGGACAACCTCACTTTGTCTGCAGTGTGTGTGTGTGTGTGTGTGTGTGTGTGTGTGTGTGTGTGTGTGTGTGTGATGTGCTGTTACCTCTGAACTACTAGGAACCCTATGAATAAGAGATGTCCGTAATATCCTGTCTTCCAATCCTGTAGACTCATGACTATGGTTTCTTTTACAGATTCAATTCATTTCAAACAATATTTGGTATTCCTCTTTTCCTGCTGCCTTCTATTTTTCCCACATTATTGTCTTTTCCAAAGAACACTGCCTTCTCACGATGTGCCTGAAGTAAGACAAATTCAGTTTTGCCATATTTGTCCCCAACCATGTTTCATGTTTACTTTGCTCCAGGACATACTTGTTTGTCATCTTGGAAGTTCAGGATATCTGTAGAGCTCTGCTCCAACTCCATATTTCAAATGAATCAATTTTTTTTCCTATCAGCCTTCCTCACTGACCAGTTTTCACATTGATACATTGTGATTGGAAATACAAAGATGTGAATGATCTTAGCCTTGGATTCTAATGACACATCTTTGTTCTTAATGATCTTTTCTAATTCTTCCGCTGCTGCCAAGTCTTAGCCTTCTCTTGATTTCTTGGCTAAACCAAGGTAACAATTTTGATGTTCTCATTGTCTATGTTAAAGTTGTGCATTTATTCTGTAGTAGTGATCTTTGTCTCTATGAATTTCAAATGCAGTCCTGCTTTAGCACTTTCCTCTTTTACTTTCATCAGAATTCATTTCAAGTCATTGCTTTCTGACAGTAAAATGGTATAATCTGTATAGCTTATGTTATTGATACTTCTACCAATTTTTATTCTTTCTTCCTCTGAGTCTAGCCCATTTTTTTGGTATATGTTCTGTGTACAGATCATACAAATAGATAAAATGCAGGAGACACAGGAAGCTATCTTGTGTCTCCATATTCTGTCCTGACAGTGGCTTCCTGTCTCTAGTCTTCATAGTAGATATAGCTATAAGATAAATAGCACCAATTTAAGTTTACAGGTGATTGAACTGAACTTGACAAATTAAACTGACCTTAGCCAAGGTCATATACTGGGTATGTGGCAGAAATAACACATGTAACAGGACTTCTGCTTAGTTTGTTGTTTTTACTATCAGTAATTGTTAGAGCAAAAAAACAGTGATCTTTACCATGATATAAATAAGTTCGTTCTTATTACAAAGAACATTTATGTGTCTGCAGGTTTTTAGAATACTGTTATTACTTAAGGTATATTTTAAAGGCATAAAAGTCATCATCAGTAAAGAATTTAATTGTATTATTGACTGTAAATTTTATTGCTATGGTACTTATAAATAAACAAAGATGATCATTTTTAATTGATTTAACCTAGGATATAGTCTGGTATCTTCTCAATGCCATGCTGAGAATTAAAGGACAGTTCTGGGATAGAACGTCTCTGAGAAAATGAGAAAGACAAGAATCCAGACTCAAAGATTCAGGGATTATGTTGCAACAAAAAGTATAACTAGTCTGAGTCACAGTGAGTATGGTATATGGTATTGAAAATTAGTAAAAGGGCAGATCACATGTGGCCTATATTGGCTGAAGCAGAAATTTAGATTTTATTTTAAAAGTTATGGGAAGACTTTGAAAAGTCTTAAGCAGAAAAGTGACCCCGATTTTACTTATATTTTTAGATTGTTCAGACCAAAGTCTCTTGGAATCAAGCAAACATGTGGAATGAAAATAACAGTTGGTCCAACTAGAAATGATATTTAAGAATATTTTATAGAAAGTCAGCAGGTACAGAAGAAAAAAAAATCCATGAATAGAGGTAGAAGCCATCACAATCAGCATAATCAAAAAGATTTGTGGTAAACAGAGAAATGAGAGATTAGGAGGAATATTTTGACAAGAAAGGAATAATTAATTATATATAGATAACTGGATGCATTGTCATAATGAAAAATTCCCACTTGCAGGGAAATGTAGGATTAAAGGATGGAAATTTAGTCATTGTCATAAACTGTGGGTCTCACCTAGATTCCTTGTATGTTCAGAATTTGAGTCAGCATTCTATAATCACTGGCTTTCCTATGTGTGAAGCTCTATATACTCAGAGCCTTTTTAGGATACTATCTTACACTTTGTGTGACAAAAAAATTTTGCAGAGAAGAAATGCTTTAGATTTAGACCAGAGTTTAAAACCCTATGCAACCTCTTTCACACCATATGAGTATAGACAACACATTCAATCTCACTAATTCATGGTCTTCTCATTGGTAAAATGTTATTAATAGCAGCTACACCTACGTTTACTGTGGGTGGCAAAAAAGGTAATTCTTATAAAGTGCTGAGCACAGAACTTGGACTACATGAAGTTACTTGTAGGTATTATTAATATTATTATTTACATATTGATTTAAGTTATAAAAATAATTATTAAAATTAATGTTTCTTATATGTTGGTTTGCATATAATTTATACCTCATTAATTGGTATTATCTATTTAAGACTAAAGTATATTTCTGTAATTCTGCGCTACATTTGCTTTATCTATGAGCTTTTCCCTATCTCTGATTTCTTCGTTAACTTGAATAAAGAAAAGTTTCACAATCTCTACCGATCTTTGCCGGCCTTCCCCATTGGTACCCTCCTGAGGTAACTAATTTTAACAGGTTGAATGTATATTGGTTCTCATATTTGCCCATGCACATATAAACCTATATACATATTGTGGGACTTAAGTTTACAAAGTGGGAGTCACATTATATAAATGATGATGAATTAAGAATGTACTGTAGGCATTTTCCACATTAATAGATTCAGATCTAACCCATGTTATCAATGGCTGCACAATATTTTATGATATGAATCTATCTGAATATCTTCAAGCATTATCTTATTGATGGACATTTGGATTGGTTACGGGTTTTTTTTTGTTTTGTTTTTACCTGTAAATACAATGTGGACTTATATTGTTATGACTGATAAAATTAATTCATGAAAATCAGAATGCTACTCAAAGGCTTCTTCCTATCTTATATTACTTACTGTACAGGAGTTTAAAATATGCTCATTGAACTGATTTCTTACAAAATGTACTAAGGTTTTCAGTCTTCATAAGCACTCATATGGAAAGGGATGTTTATTAATTTTAAAAGACATACTTACTCCCTGTTTTTGTCATTCAAATATAAACGAGTGAAGGATATCTTAAAAAAAAATGATAGGTTCTTTCCTCAAAAGTATTTCTATCTGTCTCTCTCAACTGAGAATTCTCTATTGCAAATATATAAGTTCTATGGATCATTGGGAATGCCCAGTGAAATGGGTATTAATGACAACATATCTACTACCATTGTGTTTCTGTGTGAATACATATGTGTGTGTATTATATGTGTAAGAAAGATCGTGCATATAGGTTATCTCTTGATTAACTTTTCTCGCTGAGGGTTAAATGGGAAAATAAAGTAAATACACATTGTTCACTAATAAACATAAAGAATATTTTAGTATTATAAGGGCACAGTCTCAATTATGTCTCAAAATAAAATGTTTTTCCAGGGGAAGTCAGCCATCACTGAAGTTTATGAGAAAAAGAAAAAAAAAAGATTCACTCCACAAATTTTCAATTTCAGCATTGCTTTTCAGAATCACATAGTTGTATATTTTAGAGACAGCCTGGAAAACAACCTTTATCTTGAGCCCTGGTGAGCTTTTGATAGAATTTAGAAATCTGCTATTCAAGATTTCATGTTGCTTATTGGAGAGTTTACCCTTTCAAGAAATGAGTCTGTTTTCAATAGTTGTCAAGTTGACTAGTATAGATACCATCTCTTAAATGTCAATTTAATGCATCTTGATGTGTTAATATCCTCTGTTATGAGCACCTGTATCTGAACATCAGAACATCAGTATTTCAAATGGCCCAAGTGTCTTAAGACCATACAGAATGGACATGACTCTAAGGCAGGGAGGGGTTGGCAAACTATGGCCGAAGGGCAAAATCTGGCCCATGACATGTTTTTATGCAGCCTTTAAGAAAAATAATACTTTTTACATTTGTAAAAGGTTACAATACACAATAAAAAGAATATGTGACAAAATCTTTGCAGCCTACAGAATCTAAAATACTATCTATTCCTTCATAGAAAAAGTTGGCTGACCTCTGCTCTAAGTTAATATTTAAACATAAAAAAATATTTAAAATTCCCAAATTTGTTATTTGTTCCAACTTTTGTCCATTTCTGGGAGTAAAGGTATACCATTTCTCAGTTTGGCTCCAAGGTTAAAAAGACCGAAGTGCCTTACTATGCTGAGTTACATATGCTGAAACACACACACACACACACACACACACACACACACACACACACACACCAGTCTTGAAGAAAATAGTGCTTAATAAAAGGTAATGCATAATACCAGTTGCTCTCTCTATAAATGCTATTAATCTCCCTTTGCTTGTTAGATTTTTATCAACAAATAAGGAATAATTATTCTCTGCCCCAACTATCTCACAAGTATGCTGAGATCTGATCCCTTTACTAGATGCTACGCTGATCCAAGGCATTGCTATGATAATTTATTATTTAAGATATTATTAATGAAAAATTCATCCACAAGAATAACTATCCTAGGAGAAATTTTAAAGGTGGCAGTGTACTTGGAAGTGTGTTTTCATATCTAAAAGCTCTAACTATTCTCTCTTCCCTTCTCTAAATCTCTATAGCAGGTGAATTCCATTTCCTGTCCCTTGATTATTAGGAGGCACCTTGGTTGTGTGTCCCACAGCTCAAAACTGAGTCATCATGGTGATAAATAAACTTGACAAAAAAATGATGCATGGACACAAACATATAGCCAACATGCAAAGGAAATCTGAAATTCTATTATAAAGCAGAAAGGGCATTATGCTTTATCTAGTTCCTTTATTCCTATACTTCAGGAAACAGGCTCAGAGAAACAAAATGATGTGCCTTTATAGTAGAACTGGGATTAGATTTTAGGGCTCTTGAGTTCCCACTCAGTATTTTTTGTAATAAAAAGAAAAAGTAAAGAGGGAGGAAAGATAAAACATGGGGCTTAATAGACAAGAAAATGAAAGAAAAACAAAGCATATAAGTATATAGAAAAATGAAATAAAGAATCTCAATGTGAGGAGATACAGAAAAAAAAAAGACTCCAAGTAGGTAACAGACTGGCAATGCATGGATTTACCAATGCCGGGATAATCCCAGTGAACTTGAACCAAACTGCATGACAACAGTTAGCTCTAGTACTTTGACAAATCATTATGAAAACATTAGTAGGGCATTAGTGAGAATTATCCATTTTTCACATATTGATTACATGCCACAGTTGTCTCTTTAGTGTACTGGTGTCTAATAGTTGCACTCTAAACTAGCACTTTCCCCTTTCATCTGAGATCTAAACCTGCTAACCTGCTAGTCATGTAAAGGAACTTTATTAAATTAAATAAGTGCAAATCAATTTTACTCGCTTAGGAAGAAATTTATTAATCAAGCCATAGGAGTATTTGGTTCATCTCTGCTCAGGAATACACAGTAATCTACCATTGTCTTCTGATTAAAATGGCTCGTCATGCATTTTGCATTTTGGAAAGAACACAAACCACAGTAGCAGCCTCCAGATTCTCAATGGTGACTTCCCAGGCTGCTATAATCTCAGTCTCAACTCAGGAAGAAGTTGCCTCTCACTTTATTTTCTTATTCTGAGAAATATTCTTTATTTCATTCACCTCAGTCATCAGTTGCCTTGGCTTGTGAAACCAATAAATTGGCCATCCTCATTAGTCTGTAAGAATCACCTAGAAAGATTTAAAAGAAATATTGATGTAGGGTCCAAATGACTCAGAATTTCTGGAAGTGGGACTTGGGCACCTATGTTTGTTTATTTGTGGTAAACTCAGAGATGAGTTTGATTCATAGTAGGGGCTGGAAGTTATTGTATTTTCAAATATATATGTAGGTCCATTAACCCAGAGTACCAGGAGATGTGGGATACATTGAATTATAAAGTTAACTAATCAGTTGGAGTAGTTCCAATATTGATGGAGTAGTTCCAATATTGTTCTCTGCACATGTGAACAATCTAAATATTCGAAGCAGAGAAAAGGTAATTTAGAGGGGGTGTTTTGTGATTTTTTCCCCCTTTTTCTTGCATATAAGCACCTGTCTACCCACAGAGAAAACATATTTAATTTTGAGTCATATATTTTAGAAGGTACAATTATCTCACACTATTTTATGAGTGATTATGTTGTCCTAATTCAAAGAAGTCCAGCTTGGATACCCAGGGCAAAATTCCCTTCACCCTCGCTTTATTTCCCTCCACTTTCAAAAGCTGTATGTCACAACACAACCTAGAATATGTGAAATTAATTACTGAGATGCTAGGAGCTAAGCAGTCTCTGAGGCTGGTTGGATTATAGGACAAGCAGGGTGCACCATATGTCATTGAGCTCCACTCAGTCACATGGTCAGTTTCTACAGAAAACTTAAGAAGAAGGAATCATAAAAGACAAAAATCAGAGAAAGAAAGTGAAAGGAAAATGTTGTGTTTATATGACTTTCTCTAGGAATCTATAAGGAAGACTAAAATTAAGGAGAATCAAAATTAGTTGTGCAACCTTAGCCAAAATATTTCCAATCTTCTAGATTCAGTTTCACATCTGTTACATGAGAAAGTTGATTAAAGTCCCTTTTAATTCTCAGCAATGAGTAAACTGTTATGGGTCTGTGAGATAGCTTCTTAAAAGTCCCAAATAGTAAGCTACACATAAACTGACTTCAAAATGTAAAATAGATCTTTGGAATTCAGGAAATTATTTTAATAGTTCCCATTAATTTAGAGCACACCTAAAGGTGCAAGGAAGTAAAATGTAATTTGGCCCTGGTCAAATCCAAGAGGCTGTATAGTGCAGAAAAACTTTAAGCCTTTTCAGCACTGCATCATTGGAACATTTCATTCTCTAGTGTCTACAAATTTAAGGATTCACAAGGATCTCAGGCTATGTCTCTCGTGATTGTTAAGAAACTCTCTTAAGTCTTCCTGGATGTAACAGGAATGCTTTTATTTAATATGGTAACCTGTCTATTTTGAAATATCTACCCTGTCTAGTTACTATTTGGAGCCCTGAATGAAGCAAGTTATTTAAAAGGTAACAAATAGCTTGGGAACTGTTTGGCAGAGGTATTAATTTACTATGTCTGCAGTAACAAAGTACCACAGATTGGTTGGTTTGAAAAACAGAAATTTATTTTCTCACAATTCAGGAGGCTACAAGTCTGAGATCAATGTGCTTGTAGGATTGGTTCCTCTGAAGCTTCTGAGGAAAGGATCTGTTCTAAGTCTCTTTCCTTGGCTTATAGATAGTTTCCTTTGTCTTCATATTATCTACCCTCTGTACATATCTGTATCCAAATTTCCTCTGCTTATAAGGATACCACTCATATTAGGTCAACAACATATGTATTTTCTGCAGGGTGGGGATGGGGGAGGGGCACGATTTAGCCTGTTACAGGGAGTATTTTGTATAAGATAAGAGAGCCTTAGTCAGGGTGATTTTAGTAGGTATGTGCACACTGATCTTGTTGAAATGTGAATTAAAGAAATAGAAATAATTCATCATTGATATTAATACTAGTACAAATTAATAACAGTTACTGAGTACTTAGCATAGGCTAGAAACTGTACTATGTACCTAACATGCATTACTTTGTTCAATCCTCAAAAGAACTTTATGAAATTCTTATCATTCCTCATTTGATAGATAAGGAAACTAACTCAGAAAGGTTTAGGGTCACATGGTTAGCAAAGCAGTAGAGGCAGGTTTGTAATTCAGATCTGTTTAAATACCCAGAGGGCCCTAGCACCTAGTTAAGTGCCAATAACAGAGTAGTTACCATGGCATAGTGATTAAGAGGGACTTGGAGTAAAAGGGGTATCTGAAAGGCTTTTCTCCAAAAGGTCTTATACTCAGCCAAAGAGTTAATTTTCTTGAAGTTCTGTACTTATTAAAAAATAAATAAATAAAGTCTTCATGAAAATATATCTCTTACCTTCTAAATTCAACTATCTTAGGCAGACATTCCAAGTAAACCACCTTCTGGTTATAACCTATGTCTCCGGTCTTAATGTCCACTAAACTTCCATAGTATTCCTAGTACAGACATATGATACATATTCTTTTTCATTTATCTAAAATGCCATCTTCTGTTCTGGAATCTCCAGCTAATGTGATTGGGAAAGTCTTAATGGAAGATATGACATTTAAACTAGACCTTGGAGTATGATTAGAATTTGGACAGATGAAGTTTGAACCCTGGAAGGGAGGCAAACATGGTAGAAATATAAATATGAAAAAGAAGATGCTGTAGCAGAACAAATATTGCAGATGCATTAAGAAAACAAGTCAGGAAATTTGATTAAGAGATGGGAAACCATTAGGAACATGCATACACTGGCCCCACTATTCAGGATTTCAAGCAATCTTTTGTAAATTCACCTGAAGGTAAAAGTAAAAGAACAGATGCTGAGAATTCTTTTCATTTAGCTTTGATTCTCATTTACTATTGCCATTTTAATTCTGGACAGTTCACAAGAGCAGCCATCTCTATTGCTCAAAAGGCACATTACTCTGCAATTAGCTGGATCTAACAAAAGAATTTTTCTACTTTTGTCAGTCTTTTAAAATGAAAATAAGAAAAATAAATTTAAAAAATACAATGAAAATAAGGGCTGTGAGATACAAAAAAAAATTTATTTTACTAGATGCCAACAGAAAGCTCTAGAGAAGAAGCAGATAAAATATAACATCTTTTTACTGCTCTTCCAAAGTTGTGGCCTCGAAATATGAGAAAGATTTTAATTTTCAGCTTCACTGTCTTTTCTTTCTCTGCTCCTGAACTCCAGTACTCAAAGTAAGGAGACGAAAACATACAAAATTTTCTTTAGAAGATGATGCCAAAACGATTTGGCAAATGGCAACTATAGGTCTTTCCACCAGCCCTAATGTTCACTGTAACCATAGTTCTGAACATTCTGAGCACAAGTACATTTAAAAGTAAATCAACACTGACAGCAGGCTTTTTTTTTTTTTTTTTAAGATAAACTTAACAGAAACACATTGAGATAAAGAAATAGGAGGCCAGGCCAGAAAAAGAGGAGGTGCTTTTCTGAATTTCCAATTGAGGATTGCTAAGTAATAGCCAAAGAAACCAGTCATGGGACTCTAGTTCTAACTGCCGGGATGTTACACTCCTGTCTTGAAAGGATGGGGAAAAGGTTTTCAACCATCAAACAGGATGCTGAGACTTCTCTCCTGACCTTGGGCCAAGACAATCTGCTTTTTAACTGGAGGCAACTGTAATTCATTCTGTGAACAGATGGCATACAGGAAAAAAATACAAACGCAGGCTCTCTAGAAGTGTCTATTTCAAAAGCTAGCCAACTTCCAGCTGTGGTAGGATAAGCAAGGGATGATAAAGGTCCTAAAAGGTGGTGGAGAGTTGTGCAAGGAGCAGAAAAGATACTTTCTAAGAGTAAAGAATGAGAGCCAGACCCCACCTTCTTTGGTTATAGTGATAAATTTACATTGTAATTATCTTTATCTCAGTTATACCTCATAACACTTGGATCACCCATCAATTCTGCCTCTAAAACAGGCCTGTATCTTATCCAGATTCTACATTCTTTGTCTCTCTGATGATAACAAAACACTTCAGTTATTATTTTTCACTTCCTCTTCACACTGCAATACTTGAAAGCCAGGAATTGTATTACTAAAGTTTGGTCACTTGATTTACAAATACATGGCAAGGTCATAGGAAAAGACTCAACAAGAGGGGAAAGCTTTCCCATGACATAATCAGAAGAAAAACATACAACCAAGAGTGAATGTCCATAAAATGTCCAGTAGTAGGGTTTTGTCAGCTTTAATTATATGAATAAATAAACTGTGTTAATATTCTCTGCCTTCTACTCAAACTAAAAAGTGTTGACTGTCAAAACAACTATTACTAAATCTAAGAAAATGTTATTTAAAATACTAAAAGGAATTTTTGACATAACTCAAGTTACTAAGAGAAGAGAGTGGAGGTTTTGGTCTCACAGAGCAAGTACTCTATCAGCTGATTACTACTGCTATACCTTGCCTAGTTAAAAGATAACAGTTTTAGCTGAAACATTATTTAAAATAAACAAACCAAATATCCACTGGTTATGGAGGCAATAGAGATTTCTGCACTAGGTAGGAACTTGGACTTGATTACCTCAAAAATAAAAAATTCTATGTCTCCTGCATTCAAATTCTTTTTAATACACTTAGTTACATTCAACAGCATTCACTGATACTGACCATGCACCAGACAAGGGTTCCAGGTTTTCAGAGCAAAATAAAAACACAGACATCATAACCAAAGTAAGTAATCACAAAATGAAATTTAAAATCCAGTGAAATGTATCCTATGTCAGAAACTACAGGTGTTATAGTTTTATGAGCAAATGAGTGTCAATTCTCCCAGGTTCAGTTAGAGAAGACGTCACTTAGAAGGTAAAGCTTGAGTTGGGTCTTCAAGGATGGGGTAAGAGTTTATCAGTCAATCAAAGGCAAGAGGTTTAATTAAGGGCATTCCAGGGAGGGAAAGCCATGAATAAAGGAAAGGAAAGACATAAAAACACGGTGCATTTGAAACAATGAAAGCAGTTCTGTAAATTTGGAAAGGAATAGGGAAGAACAATAAAAAAGCAAAAATTATACTAAGAAGCAATGAGAATATCCATATTTTGGAAGTAATAAGGAGCCTATGAAGTAGCATATGTTCTGCCATATCCCCTCTAATTCCCTATCATTTTCATGTACATTGTCTCCCTCTGAGGTTCACTCAGAACAGCCAGCAACTGAGTCTTTTTGTCAGTGGGTTGTCCTAGAGTTTGTTTTGCCTAAACATACAAAGCTCTTCAAGTACCCAGGAATTTTATTCCCCCAATAAGGCCCTTAACTAATGATTCTAGGTTCTGGGATATAGATACTCAGGCCCTCTCACTCCAGTTAGGAAAACTCTGAGGTATGCCTTACCCACTGTGGGATTTTGCATGACAATGTACTCAGTTGCAATTCTTCCCCTTCAAAACACATTTTTGTACTTTTTTTCACTGGTTTTTCCTGGGAATGATTCTTAACAAATCACTTTGACATAATTCTTCATTTCAGGATCTACGTTTTGGGGATTCTAATCCAAGATATCCTTTTAATTTACAGCTGTGAGCTATTTACAGTGAGTCTGTAAAGAAAATGTTTCATCGATAAACTAAATATAAAGCTATGACAAAATGGAAAATCTGTTTCTAATCAGCTTTGGGTATATTGCAAGGTAGGTGACATTGAACAGATGAGATGGTACATTTATACATTTGATTTAGGTGTTTCACTTGCATTGAAGCACTGCTGTATGGACCTGTCCTGGGTTGGAACTGATGATATTATGTATGAAGGACTAGGGAATCTGGTTGCCTGACTCCAGGTGCTTAGAGTTCTATGTATCTAAGGCATCCATTATGCAATTGTTTTTGTTTCCTTTCTCTATTTCTCTCTTTATTGGGAAAAGTTCATTTTAAACTTTTTTTTAAACTTGTCAGGTTAGAGGACAATCAAACAATGGTGAATCTTCTTACAGTAGCAAACATCCAGCTTCCATGTACATCAGCACCTCCCCCCTTTGTCCCAATCCACTCTTCACCTAATGGTTATTTCTCCAGAAAAGGCTCAGATTCCTCAAAACATGGAGACAGCAAAATGATAATTTTTAATATATGTATACACTATCCATGATTATAAACACATTGAGAAAAACAATTAGAGCCCATTAATGCACCTCAATCGTGTGCTCTGTCGGTTACTCTTGGCCTGGCCTACGACGAATTCCATCAATACACCTTAAGCTTTAGCAATGTTCTTCCCCGAAAAATGACAAATATACACCCAAGTAAGTGCTTCCATGTAACGGATGCCAGCCTGCTGTAATTTTGACTCATTAAAACATGACTCAGACCAACCCCCTCATTATGCTCACTTTCTAATTACTAGGACTGGACAATTTTAGACAGAAAGAAAAAAAAAACACACTGAGATCTTTAATGTTTGATATTGAGTGACTTTTACTCTGATTGTGACTCTTTCTTCCTCACAATTCCTCACCGCTTCCAGCTTTCTCAATTTTTTTAAACTAATATGTGTTTTTTCTCCCAAATCCATAGCAAGAGAGCATAATCTCTCAGCAAGTTTTAATACATAAAATCTTTCTCCTTCATTCCTCATCCTTTCCTTCATCATTAGCTCTCATAAATCCAGTGGCTGCTAACACACAGTTGCATTTATATTGAATGACAATGACTTAGTGAAAAGATCGTAAATTTATTTATTTCCAAATATTATTGAGAGTTATGCGCCATCTTCTTAACATGCAGCCCATCTCTGTCCTTTGTTCTCATTTCTACAGTCCCTTTCCCCTTTGTAATCACTAATACCCTCTATTTTCTATTCTTTCTGTCGTACTGTTCCTTTTTTTCCTTTTTATTCTTGCTATTTTCCCTGCTTCACTTGTAGTGACTTATACATTCATTTCCTTTCCTGAAAATAAAATAAGAACTTCAAAGAGGCATGATGATCTCTCCTGTTTTAATAATTAAAGATGAATCCACCACAAAGCTTGCTCTGCTGCTCCCGGTGTTCACATTAGATCAAAAATGGCATATTTTGCCCCCAAAAGAAATATATCAGACTAGTTCCCACCCAGAAATACATGGCACAGAGACCAGCTTTTCCCTAGAACCAGTATGTAACCAATGGGTCTGTTTCAAAGTAAGCATAGTTGGAATATGGGAAGGAGGATTTGATAGTGTTTGATAATTCACAATTTAACAGCTAAGGGCAGGCAGCTTATTATTAAATGCAAATAAAACTAAATGAAGTCTGGCTGTCTGGGTGCAGATAGAAATTACACAAAGCCCATAAGCCACTCTGGAGATCTTAACAACTAGACAGAACAGAGCTCCAGGAGCTGCCAGCAAGCACAAATCCCTTCTTTGAAGGGGCTTGCACCCAGTATTATCTCCAGAGACTCAGATTTTACAGTCTGCCTAGAAAACTAGGGTGTGACTCAAACATGGCAAGTACAGCCACTTTGTAGAAGGCAAACACGTTTTGAGTTTTAAAGCATTTCAACCTCCTTAGTTCCTATTGTTACCTTCCCTTTTGGCAGGGTAGTTTTTACTAGCCAGGGGAGAGTTGCCCATTTTCTTACAGGGTTGAAAGACAGCCTGCCTAGAGTAAAAAGATATATACAGTCTCAGGCTATCCAAATTCATCACAATATGACTGCTTCATAATGGTCACAAATATGAACTTAGAAACATGATAATAACTCTATATGAGCAATATTTACATATCTTTGTTAGGTCTATTTATATTTTAAAACAATGAAAGTATAAACAAAGCTACATGATTAGACATTTTTTTCCCTTTATCTATTAGGCTCCAGGACTCTGATGGACAATATTTTGCAGAAAATACGAAAGCTGGATTTGCAAAATTCAATATATTCAATGTGGCTACCAGATTCATTTACTGAAATGATGCTTTACGTATGTTATTCACTAACTCAGAAAACTATAGGGATACTTTTTTACCATATCAAATTCATCTCACTTCTTACACATCTCTATCCTTTATAATCTAATTTGGGACTTCCATACATACATTCCTAGACAGGTGAGAAGGTCCTATCTGTTTGAAAGCTTTCGTGTTGTTCCGGCTCTAGGCCTGGGTTCTCTCTCTCCTTTGTAACTACTGAAAATCAACAGATGCCTCTATACCACTTCAAATTCTCTCTTCTCTCAGGACACTTTCTAGAATGTGCATCTTCCTTGAAGTGTTACTGCACCTACTTTCTCCAGCATTTGTTTTGGTACTCATATACTTGGTAAATATACTACGTCTACTGCTTTGCATTGCTTGTTAATTGCTTTCATGTGTCTAACATGCCCAGACAGTAGATTATACCCAACATATCTCCATCATATAAAACAGATCTCCATCTTGGACCTCTCCCTGGACTCTAGACTTGTTTATTATCTATCTACTTAATATTTCTCCTTGGCAGTCCAACAAGTATATCAAACTTAACAATTACAAAATAAAATTCTCAGTTTTTCAACCCTCAAATTTGTTCCTCAAATAGTTTTTAACTCAGTTTTTGGAAGCTTCATTTTCCAGTTGTTCATGCCAAAATACCTTGGATTCATTTTTTTCTCATACTCCTTTGTATTATCCATCATAAAATCATCTCACTTCTCTCATTGGAACAAATTCAAAATATGATCACTTCTACTTTGCTATTATTTTTGCTAAGCCATCATCATCTCTCCCTATTTACAATACTATTACAAAATACTAACTGGTCTCCTTGCTGTAATCCAGGAAGTACTTTGACAACATATGTCAGATCACGTCACTCGTGTTCCCAAATCTGTCTAATGGCCTCATTTTCAGAGTTAGCGTCAAATTCTCAACAGGTTAAGTGTTAAAGTCTTAATAGTTACTAGAATATCCCTAGGCAAGAAGAGGATGCTCAATAATTATTTTGATAAAAACATGGATGAATGAATGAATGAATGAATAGGAAGCCAATGTATTATTGCTAAATGCCTAAGTTCTTATTAAATGAGTACAGTATAAAATAACGGGAATTATTCTGAAAATATCTCGGGAAAAGGCACTACTCAAAAAAAAAAAAAAAAAAAAAAAAAACATTTCTCCTCTGGCAGATAGTTGATATGTCCTACCGTGTCTAGGAGTGGCAGGCTCCAGGTCAAATCCAGCCACTGGTTAGCTATAAAAACCCAGAAAAAGTCTGAAACTCTTCTTGACTTGGGCACACATTTGTAAATTTGTTATGATGTCTTCTATTGACCTGAGTTTTTTATATACTGTTTTGTAACTCATGCTGTCTTCTCTGTGTCTAGTTAAATTCTAAAACAGAGTTGTCTATCTCTTTACAGAGCATTCTACATACAGTAGTAAACAGAAGATAAAGGGTTGGTAAATGTTGGTAAATAAAATAATATCTGTAATTCCAAAGTTTACATTCTGATGCAGAAAAACAAGAGCTGTGAACCATAAATTTAAATCCAAAATATATAATTAGTCTTCATAATACTATATTATAATCCTAAACCTGACAATATATCATCAACATAGCACTGCCTAGTTTATAGTATCTGCTCCATAGATGTTCACTAAGCAAAAATATAATTAAAAAAAATTAAAATGATTTACTGTTGAGAGTGAGTGCTCATTGAGGAGGGAGAAATGAAGAAAGATGCTATAAGATGACCATGAACATTGTCTCTCTTATTGAGTTGACTTATTAGCTTATAAACTCCATAAAGGATACCATGTTTTATGATTTTTTGTTTATTTTAATGTGTGTGTGTGTGTGTGTGTGTGTGTGTGAGAGAGAGAGAGAGAGAGAGAGAGAGAGAGAGAGAGAGAGAGAAAGATGGTCCTTGAACTATATAGTCCCTAGATTACATGGGACAATCACCCAAAATTTGAAAATGTACATTTAAGGAGGGTGAAGAATTTTTGGTAATTGCTACAATCATAGAAGAGGTATTAATTTAGAAGTACACATCTTTAATTTTACCTCAGTGTAAAAGGCATATTCAGATTTTAAGTAACTAATGTATGCCAGCCTCTGCACTAGATGCTGGAGATGAATAAAATGTCACTATTCTCGAGGAGGCAGTGATCTTTTGAGGAAAAAACAATAAAATAAATGAATCCAAAAGATCATGTTAAGTATATAAGGGTTACCTAACCAAGACCACTTGTGGGTCAGGGAAAGTTTCCCAGAGAAAGTGAAAACTGAGATAAAGACTAAAGGAACAGCTGAAGTTAGACAGAGAAGGGTTGGAAAAAGTGCTGTGAAAGATGGGGGCCAAGACATGGAAACAACCTAAGTGTCCTTTGATGGATGACTGGATAAAGAAGACGTGGTACATGTATATACAATGGAGTACTACTCATCTATAAGAAAAATGAAATACTGCAATTTCTAACAACAGGAATGGATCTTGAGAATATCACGCTAACCAAAATAAATCAGAAAAAAAGTCAAGAAGTACATGATTCGATTTACTTGTGGGATATAAAACAGAAAGCACCAAACAAACAACCAAACAAACAAACAAAAACTGATAGATACTGACAACAGTATAGTGGTTACCAGAGGGGAAATAGGGTTGGGGAGATTGAAGAGTGTAAAGTGTCAAAAATATGGTGATGGAAAGAGATTTAACTTTGGGTGGTGAACGCACAATGCAATATACAGATGATACATTATAAAATTGCACTCTTGAAACTTTTGTAATCTTATTAACCAATGTCAACCCAATAAATTTAATAAAATTAAAATTAAAAAAAAAAGAAAAATGTGAAAGAGAAAATAGCACTTTGGATTTCAAGTGGATTAGAAAGCAAGAGTAAGGCAGAGATGGGAGGAGAAGGCAGGCAGAAAATAATTTAAAATGAGACCAGGAAAGTAGATAAGAAAGGGCAAAGTTACAAAGCGTTCATTTGCCTTTAGAAGAAATTTTAATTTATTCTAAGAATAATGGTGAGCAACTGAAGTATTATATGAAAAGCAGTGATATATAATTAAAGTAGAATCCACACGTAGAAAGAACTGCGTAGTATGTAGAACAAGTTAGAGGGGCAATGCTTAGAATTGAAGCCAGTTGAGAAGGCTCTTTGATTGATACAAGTGAAAAATAATATAAACCTGAGTATGTGTAGTGCTGACAGATGGGTTTGAGAAACATTAAAGAAGTAAAATTAGTGAGAACAACAACAAAAAAGAACATTAAAAAAGAGAGAGAATGTCATGAGTCAAAGTTAGTAGACAGAAACAGCACTAGAAAAGGACAATTCAGTAAAATTCCAGTTAAGGACTAGTAAGGGAACAGAGGATTTGTCAATATGAAGGGAAAATATCTAACTAATGATGATAAATATAGTGCCTGGGTCTTTTCTTCTAACTGCAGGTTGAAGTCATATGCTCTGTGGTGTCATAGAGAGAAACGATTCATTTTTACCCACAAGCTTATACCTCGTTGAACAAAAGAAACTGACCAGTAGTCCAAAGTCTAGGTGAATTACCATCTGTGACATCTCAATGAACCTCATGTCCAAATTCTGTCATGGGCTCATTTATGTAGAAAACATTAGCAAGATATGATAGGAACTGTATACTTACAGTGCTAGGTGTATGTGTTCCTTGATGGCTAAAAGTGAAGAAAGGAGATAGACGAACAAAATAAAAGATGAAAAATTAAAGTATTAAAGCTGAATTCTGACTTAAATCATTTTTCTATGCTTTATCCTTTCTTAGATACTCAGGAAAATCTGTGGACTAAAGATTAAGGTTGAGTTAATATTTTCTATAAATTGCAAGAGTTTTGCTTTCCCCATATATTACCAAAAAAAAACCAAAAAACCAAAACAAAACAACAACAAAAAAAACAAAACAAAAAAAGCAAAGCAAAGCAAAGCAAAAACCTAGCTGGTCAATTTACTTTGTTCTTACTTTGCATTGCTGATATATAGATTTCTGGTGAGATTTTCTTTTCTTCTAACAGCCTTACTTCACCACTGGAGATATGTCAACATTCGTCATCGTCCTTAAACATCCCAAAAGTCAGGTGCTCTGCCATGCCTGGCTTGCTAATATCAGTACCACTTTCAGCCACTTCTGAATTTGTTCCTTTTAGACACCACTTTTTTTTCTGAGTGCATATGTTTTTTCATATTCCACTTTTGACTCCTGCTTTAATAATTTATTTGTTTTTCTTTAGATCTCTGCAATGCTTTGATCCTACTCATATAGTCACCTGAGTGCATATGCACTAAGTACCATGGGATGAACCTACAAGCAAATAAGAGTCCCATAACCCCTCTACACTTTAGGAATAAATTATACAAGTATAGATCCCCAAGAAAAGGCCACTGACGATAGCTTTGTAGTTCTGCTCTAGTCTTGTATTTTTCTGTGCCAATCCTGGCCCCCAGGACATCTGAGACATGAGCAAGAGTTTATAATAAACTATTGCTCACTTAATATTCTCTGTATTTCGTTACATGATGAATTTCTATATAAAATCCAAGACAGATTAGTTAGGTAAAAGCCTGTTACATTGTACTCTACATTTGGAATGATATCTTTACATTAACTTATATCTTTCCTTGCTGACTTGATCATTCTTTCTAATCCTTTAAGACTCACATATAATCTTCTCTTGAACATCATACCTAACAAGCCCTGAGTATTACTTTGTACAGAACTAGGTTTCTCTTCCTCCATTTTCACAGTACATACTAATAATTCATTTACTATTCATGGACAACAGACCAAGTTAAGGCTACTTATGGTCTGCCATATAATATCAAATAGATATATGTGCTTATTAAGTTGTACAAGTCTGTTCATTTGCAGATTGTGATCTTGATTTTTTATGAAAGAAATTAAATCACTTGCTACTCCATGAAGAATCTAGTTTCATGTTTCCATTGCCTAATATAGAAAACCAAAATAATAAATTCAACCACTGTCATTTTTCAATAATACACAATAATAATTCCCTCATTGTAGAAAACATTCAGTGACTCATAGCCTAAATACATTATTTGTTAAAAATCTTATGTAATGCAATTTTAAGGTGATAATTACACATTATTTGTGATTTCACATTTTAGGGCTAAAAGCCAAATTTAGGTTGGTATGTCTAAATAGTGAATAGACATTAGCACATCCACTCATTAATGTACTGTTTGCAATTATACTATGATGAATAATCACTGTTCATTTGAGGAAGCTCTCAGCTCTTTCTGAAAGTTGTCATTCTGCTGAATGAGGACAGACCTGCTAGGGAAAGCAAAATATGTGCACTGATGCCACTATACCACTCTAATATAAAAATAGCTTATCCCGATATTTAAATGACTAGAAGATAATTTTTAAATACAAACAAAAAGCCCTGGATATCTTTCTTTAAATAAAAAAGCCATTTTAATAGCTTATAGAAATATAAATATAATTATGATCCTAAATTAGTTCTGTAATAATAAGATTAGTATTTATAAACATTAAGCCAAATTAAGGTTGCATATGTATGTATATGTATGTATGTGTATATATTTGTGCATAAGCACACACACACACATATATACACATAATTAAGCATATATATGTAACTGACTGAATTGATTTATTTATAGTTTGCACTATGATTATGTTCAGTTTTAAAAAATCTACAATGTCTAATACTAGATGCTATAAAATCCCATCTAACACTGATCATTCTTCTATTCAGTGTTCTTTGTATATACCTTGCAATCTGTCATGATGGAGTGGACATATGTGTGTTTCACCTGTGCAGTACGGCTTTATGGTTTTAGTCTGATAGAAAGCACTATGCTTTCATGAACAGCTCCTTTGTCATCCACCTTCATGTAGAGTGGAAACTGGTAATCACATGACCACAAGTCTCTGGCCTTAACTTTTAGCATATGATCCAGTTATTGCCAATCGCTATATCTCACTTCCCTGTTCACAGTGATTACTCCAGAAGGGAATAAAACCTAAACCAAATTAATCAGTCTCCATCAAGGTAGGGTGATTGAATTAATTCAATATCTAAACTGGACTTTTGAGAGTGAAACAGTGTTATTAATAATTATACTGGGACAAGAGGCTTACAGACAGTACTCTGGACAATAAAATCTCCATCTAGAGATTTTCTAGATGGTGCTCACATGGGAAGCTTCCTTTCTTTTATGATTATAACTCTATGATTATGGGTGTATGCCCAGTGCTGCCTATAACCCTGTGGTCCTCTGATATGTGGAAAAGTCAATGAGCAGTGCAGAAAAAAGAAGTCAGAAATGATAAAATTGGAAATAAGAGGTGAAAAGAAAGAATATAAGAGAGAATGTGTACAGCCAGAAATCCTTAGATTCCATTGCACCCTGAGGCTGGCTATTCTCATGTATATCCCTAGAGACAATTATTTTTTTTCTTAAGCTAGTAAGGGGTAGATTTCTGTTACCTGCAAAACGGTGAATAAAAGAGGAATTGCAGACTACCTAACTCAAATACCTTATTTTAAATATATATAAGTAAACTGAGGCCTCACCAGTTAAATTGCTTATTTGAGGATCCAAAAATATTGTCAAGTAGACAAATAACTCAGGTCTTTGTCTTTTTTCCATTTCTCATATATATATATATATATATATATATATATATATATATATATATATTTCTCATTTATATATAGCATCTCTTCTATATTACTTATATTATAATTTTATTCTTTTATATCATGCATACACTCATCATTCTAACAGAAAATTGTCTCCTTAAAAAAATGTTTTGATATATTTCCTATATCCCTTACCCAATGAAAATTTAATAAATACTTCTAGAAATAATAACAGATAAATGAATAAAATTTAGCATTTCATGGTCTGCCTCTAATAAGTCTCCTTTGTAATGACAAAAATTGACAAGTAATCAACAATATGTTTACATGTTCACCAATGGGTAAATTTTCATTATAAATTTTACCGCCTTCAAATACCCGTACATGTACGAGTATTAATTGTGTGCAAATATGAATTATTATAAAATCATAACAACAACATCCAGCCTCCTAGAGGTAATGACAATGATTTGGGAGATAAAAGATATTTCATCTAAGGAATAGCAACTTCAGGTTTTAGAGATAAAACATCTAATAGAATGGAATCTCCTTTAGGATAGACACCCTTTTCATCTCTATCATTGCTGTCAGAAATAGTAGAAATAAGGATTAAAAACTATAATTGAATGAATAATAACAATAGGAGCAGCTAGATAAGTTAATAAGAATAATAATAAAAAAAAAACACACACACAGTAAGTCTAAACCAAAACAGGAGTCAGGACAAACACTCAAATGCAACGTACAGTGCTCCTGGGGGTGGGGGACTGGTAAAGAGATGCTAAAGAACTAGAAGCAATGAACATGTATTTCTACTTCCATAAAAATAACTATTAATGAATTTTGACACCCAGATACACACCCTTGAGTTTACTTTTACAATTCATGTTTATTGAACACTTAAATATCCACAAGTGATGCTAGATTAATCTGGGAAATATTCTGTTTATTTTCAAAGGCTATTAAAAAATAAAAAAATCCCTTGGTACAAATCTAATCAATCTACAACTTGGAGAGCATGCATTAACCAAGTCCACATTAATAAAATTTAGCTAAAAGTCTAATTGAAATGATTCTGCATGCTTTCAAAAATTTATGAGTTGAATGCATATGGGTTTTTTATTTTACATATTTCCTCAAGACAGATGCAGTGTATGTCATACATGATTGATTAACCACATGAAAATTTTCATAATTTAAGATTGGTTTAGAATTAGAATCATTTATATGTTAAAAATAAGAGATTTAAAAGAAAATTATTTTTCTACCAAAGTTTTAATTCACAATTAAAGAAATAAATAAACATATGGTAAAAAGTTCACCATCTGAAATGGTGAGTTTTTATGGCAAGCATGGATATGAATATTCTACTGTTCCATGATTATATTGATTGTGTTTTAGGTATGGTTCTTACAAATCAAATTTAAGTATCTAAGTCTTGTAGTGGTGAAAGCTGGAATTCCCTCTATTTTAATGTCTAAGACAATATTAATGTAAGCCTACCCTGTTTGAGTTTCTAATACAGGAAAAATATATCCAATTACTACTAGACATAATTGGTTTGATAGATAGTCATTGTAAACTCCTTGAGAGCAGTTCCTAGTTCCTTGAATTGTGCCTTACATAGGGTTCATGTACAGAAAACATATGTGAAATTAATGAATGGATGGATGCATAAATGGATGGATAACAGGTTGAGAAATGCAAATAAGTTGTACAGTCAAAGGAAGACATGCTTTATTATTACAATGATGATGATGGTGATGATAATGATGATAAACACAACTACTTTGTATCTCTATTGATCACAAAAGAAATAGTCTAACTTAGATGAATAAAATATTTTTTCCTCTTATCAGCCGACCTCAGACAGATCGCATGATTCCAAGGAAGAGGGCAAGATTGTCTTTACTAGTCTAAATATCAAAAGCCATGCTAAAAACTTACAGAAGAAATACAGATCATACTTTTTCCTAGAGATTTTCTTCTTGTCTTATATATAATATTCAGCACATGGCAATTGTTTCTCTCCTTCTAAATGTCTCATTTACTAGTATCTGAGGTTGGTATAATAATGCCACTAAGGACTTTAAATATGTTAACATTGTACAAAGCAGGGGTTTATTGAAAAGAGATAGATCAATGAAAATGGTAATAAAGAGAGCCCCAAATCGCTGTGTAGAGGCCAAGAGTTTTCATTCAAATTGGATAATTTATGAGATAGATGATACAAAATAATAAATCTGCTTCCTAAAGGTAGACAGCTCAAAAAGACTCAAAAAACAAGCATAGGTGAGTGGTGCTGACCACAATATTTCTGTGAGTAGAAGGCCAGAGTAATTTACCACTTTTAAAAACAGAGCTGCCTAGGTTGCAGTTTGCGGGTGTCTTATATCCTATTATATTACACTATCGAATTGCAGGAATTGCAGATGCCATTACCCTCTAGACAGACAAGTTACTAAATTATTTGTATGGGGAAGATGAGCCATTTCCTTATCTTCCTGATATTGGTAGAAGACAGGTTGGAACTGTCTGGGAGACAGAAAGTGGTGGGGACTCCTCTGTGTTGCAAAAATGTCACTCTGAGATGTTCTATTTGAATGATAGTAACAAACAAATCAGTAATATTAAATGTTTCCAATATGATCATTAGGAAGGAGGTGTTTCACCTTGACTTTAAATGAACAAGTCAACAACTCCACTCAAACGAGCACTTCTTTGTGATCAATGAGAGAGATGAATATAAGATATTTTTTTAATGAGTCTCAGATATTTAGATCTATAAGGCTCATTAGAGGTGAAATAAATTAATCTTTTTTGTCCCCTCAACTGAAGATATTAAATCCACAGATGTTGGAACATGTACAAGATCATGCAGTTAATTAATAACTACGGAGTTCACCCCACCCTCTGATCTGTCAGTAAGGTTGTATTATATGTGAACAAAAGTGGAGAACAGGAAAATATGAAGTTGTATAAACTGGAAACAATAAAAATTGAGTTTATTATTGGTGTCTGAGCCTAGAAAATGATCTGGACTCTTACACAGTAACTTTATGGGATTTCTGGGTTTTAAATATGTTCATTTTGTTGCAAATCCAAATGATATAATTCTCTCATGGCAGTTAAATTTCTCTTTTTATACTCTCTTTTAGTTCTGGCTAAAATCTGGAAGTATACATCTGCCCCCCCCCCCAAATTAAAGGTCAACAAACAACACAGTAACCAAAATTCTTTCTTAAAATAATCATTTATTTGTGGTTTGAAGGACTCTGGGGATGTATTGCATGAAGCAATACAGGCCACAAACAACAATGATAAATAAATTAATATACAAAGAGATAGATCCAAACAGCCAATTCATTCTATGCCTTGGAAATCACATTATAGATATATGTTAAAGTTTACATATAAAATATGACCCAGAATCGGGAAATGTCATCAAATGGTTATTAGTTTTAAATTCTTGAAGGCATTGCTCTCTTTCAGGAGGAATGGTATTGTTATGAACCCTTTTTTGGCTATTTCCTTCTTGATTATTCCTCACTGAACCTCTTCTATTACTCTGCTGGCATACATTTATTTTCTGCATTTCCTAATTTTTACTGATATTTAAATCAAATAATTCTAGTTTAACTTCCTATTTCTCTGCATCTTCTCATTCTTTTATTAAGTGTTGGGTAGAAATTGCTCATTATTTCAGGAGAGAGAGGAAAAATGGGAAATTTGAAAAGCACTCATATTTCTTCTCTAAAGCCTACTATGTCCTATTCCCCTTCCACTCTGCACCTCCATAATCAAAAGCAAAACTAAAATAAGGGTTAGGTTTTTTTAACAGACAATAGGGGAAATATAAAGAAAGAAATAGATTCTTAGTAAAAAATCAATGAATAGAGCAGTTGAATATATAAGTGTAAGAAAAAAAATAAAGAATAAAAAGAGATAAAAAGGGAAAAACAAAGTTAGAAGAAGAAATTATGAAAAGAAAGGGTATAGGAAAAGAAAAAGCCAAGCGATGGCTCTTTTTAGTAATTCTTAAGCCACCTGTCTTTGATTCTCAAAGCATCTGCTGTGAGACTATGAAGAAAATTTAACTTTCTGCCTTCAGAAATTAAACTTTTTAAATTTAAAGTTCTTTAGAAAGATGGGTAAAAAATGTACCCAAGTATATCTGTCTGTGAAGGGAACACAAAGTACACTCTCATCAGTTCACCATCCATTCATGTACCCCTCTATTCATCTTCCAACTACTTGTCTATTCCAGTGTATTATTTATGTATGTCTTTCTAGCCATGCATCCATCAAACACCTATGTGAAGCAGAGAGAGGAGAGACTATTTTGAAGAAGGTAAATAGTTTTGCTATGTAAAGTATAAATGTGAAAGTAATTAAAAGTCAAATTTAAAAGACTTTTTCAGTAGTAACTGATGACTTTTAGTGAAATTCTGATTATTTTATATCATAAATAATATGATTCTCAATGGTAGCAAGCCTTTGAGGTACCCCTTAGTTTCACTAAGTGTCACTTAGTTTTCTTTTTTCTTTTTTTTTCCAGGAAGAATACAACAAGATTACATTCCCTATCTTTAGGCTTTTGCAATAGATAGTTAAGTTATGAGAACAAAGGGTGACTTCTGGAGGCAAGCCTGGGTTGGTTCAATCTTAGGATATTGTTTATTGCTCCTGTTGCACTTTTCATGACTAATGTGCATGATTTGTATGCCTGATTTGCCCTGCCAGGTAAAATGATGAATTTCCATGCTAGAATCTGTAAATTAAGCATGACAGGAGCAATTCAGAGGCCAGTGCCTACTAAACCCAGCTTCCCTGGTGGCCACTGATGGTACTGGTTCTTAACTCTAGGTCTGACTGTCATTCCGCAGTGGAATACATTCTAGTCACTCTATGCCAAGGCATAAGCTCCTAGGAAGAAAATTAGACTAAACAAGTTGCTTAATATTTCATGTAGTGTTAGAATATACTATAAACTATTGTGGACAAAAAGGTAAACATCAGAGATTGATGTAAATTTATTGGGCAGTAGCCTTTGAGGTCACTATGACAAATACTTATAAATTAATGAGAGACGAAATGTGAACTCTTTGAGAAATACATTCTTGGAATAAATGATAAAAACAAACCAGATACTATTGTTTTCCTTCTTTACACATATCTGTGTCATTCAAATTTTATATACAGAACATATGTTGTTTATAATTTATATGTAATTTATATAAAATATAATTTATATAAAAATTATACTCATAAAGTGGTAAAAATTAGTGCAAATAAATAAATGAAAGACTGAGACATTTATTAATACTATGTGTTTGTTATTTGAGAGCAGAAAGAATGTTTGTTTTTTCCTTGGGAGAAATTTACTAAACTAAAAAATTTATTTGAAATGGATAAGCCTACATTGTGTAACTTCTGAAAATGAAATCTGAATGGGAAACGATATTTAGCATCTTCCTATATGTGATATTTTATATTGAGAAGAAATTGTGGGCATTGAGTGTTCCTGCCTAGAAATTTAATCATACCTGAATGATACAAATTTTACATTTATGTTCAATACATTCAGAAACATCTTGATTATGGACATAGTAAAAAATAGGCATGTAATTTTCATAGCCACCATGTGCGATAGATATTATTTTCTCCATTTTATGGGATCAGAAAGGTTAGAGAGATTACACAATGACTTACAACTAGTTAAGTGGCTGAATCTACCAGACTCCCAAGTCTATGGTCTTTCTGTCACAGGATGACCATAAGTGCATAAAACACATAACTGGCAGTTTTAAAAGGAGTTAGTTTACTGAGTCTCAGAAACATGACTATAAAACCATCAATGCTGCTTTGCTCTAGTTTTACATAGTCTTTCACATGGAGGAGTTCTCATTAAATATGTGGTCCAGTGCCTAGCCAGAGGAACTGTTGTCAGGAGAAATACTTTCTATTCCCAGAACTGCTGCTAAGTCATTGTGCAAAAATGGAAAAGGCATTTTATCCTCCTTCCACATCAGTTTCCCCATCTGCACACCAGAAACCATATTTGCCTCAAGTTATTTGAGATGTTGGGAGCTTTAATCAGTTATCATGTATAAAGCTCTTCTTAGATGAAAGATGATTTTAAATACAAACCTTTAGGTTATCATTGGCATTGTTAGAGGCGGTAAGAGCTTAACCACAAGCTGTTTGTTTAAGCATTTTCTCTCTGGACCCCACAGGCACAATGTAAGACAGGTGTGGAAAAAGCATAGTTTTTAGATCAAATCTGGTGCAAAGGCAATTTAAAGTGACCTCACTCATCTTCATCTTCAAATAAAGGCATCACATCCTCGTCTACCGATGAGAACTATCTCAGGGAGATGAAAAATTTATGTAGTTTCCTTCCTTCCTTCCTTTTTTCCTTCCTTCTTCCTTTCCTTCCTTTCCTTCACTTTCCTTTTTCTTCCTTCCTTCCTTCCTTCCTTCCTTCCTTCCTTCCTTCCTTCCTTTCCTCCCTTTCTTCTTCCTTCCTTCCTTCCTTTCCTTTCTTCCTTCCCTCCTTCCTTCCTTCCCTTCTTCCCTTCCTTCCTCCTCCCTCCCTCTCTCCTTCCCTCCCTCCCTTTCTTCTTTCCTTTCTTCCATCTCCCTCCTTCTCTCCCTTTCTTTCTGATAAATGCTAGGAAGCTGCTTTGCATACTGGAATCTGCAGTTTTTACTCATCATGTCTCCCTTTTAAAAATAAAAGTTAAAGTCAAATGTTTTAGTTTATACCTATGAAAAACTGCCCTCATAACCTGAAGAAATAAAGGCAACAGGTGGAAGCAGTCTTCTCCATTCTATCTTTTAGAAATAACAATAATGAGCACTGGAAGGGTGAGCAAGAGATCCATTGTTATGTTGGTACCATCGGGTAGCTCACAGGCCTTCTCCTGTCATCACTTAATTATTTCATATTAATGTATAAATTCAGGGAGACAATTAAAGATGAGGTAGGTAGAGAAGGAGCTGTGCTTATTATGTTAATTATTAATTACTAGAAATTTTTAACAGTGGGATATTAACCGAATGCCCTTTTAAAAGGTAATAAACAGCAGACATATGTCTAATTAAGGAGCTGTAAATGCTTTGGAGGAGCTGAACAAAAGGAGAAAGACACTTATGTACAGACCTATAGTAAATAAGAGAGTTACTGGCGTGTTTAAAGCCAGCTCTCACAGTAGGTATCTGCACAGATTCCTAACTTTGCCTTCTCTGCCAGGATGCTTCTCACTGAGGCTAATGCCAGGATAGTGGACCTCAGGCGTATCTTACTTTCATCCTTCCTGAGTTTTCATTATTGGTACACTATTTTCATCACATTAAGACAATTTTTTTCTGCTTCTGTTGCTAAAGCTCTATGTAGCACCTAAATCAGAACTCTAAGTAATAGAGTTCTTAGCACTCTTAATAGACTGTTACACTGACTAGGAAGAACAGATATGTTTTTATAAGACCCTTGATTCTTGGCCCCCACCAATGGAGGCTCAGTTAAATACTGAAGTCCCAAGAGGAGGTCATGAAAGGGAGTTTCACATAAAGTCTTCCAGTGTCATGTTATTCCACTGAATTCAGGAAAGCTGAAGGATACTGCAGAACAGAGGACTAGTGTTAAAGGAAACCTTTCTCCATCACCTGCCAGAATTCTCCTCTAAAAGTAACTGCTAGTTTGTAGAATTACTAAATTAATTTTTTTTCCTGATTTTGGCACAAACTTCCTTTGCTTTCTTCTATTTCTAGCTTCTGTTTTTGATACACCCTCCTTAACTGCTTTTCAGACCAAAACTGTTCATAGCAAAATTCAGGTCACAGCAAAATGGCACGTGATCAGACAAGTGTACAGTGGTTGTCATTTGGTCCAGCAGGGAAATGCTACAGCAACTCCCTATCCATATCAGCTCTCCTCCCTTTATTCGCCACACCCCAAGCTGGGTAACCCCACCAGGAGAGATGGGGTTTTCTCAAGCCTTTCCTTCTGCGGTCTAACTTGTGCTTCCAAGTATGAGCAACAAATGTCATATAATGACTTTCAATTAATCACAGGGTCTTTCTTTTTGCTGTGGTCCCCCTCCCCCTAGAGCAGCTCTATCCCTCCAGGTCACAGGTAGCCATCTGTATTACTGAGACTGTTATTACCACTAAATCTGTTCTGGAGCTATTCATGTGGAGGAACTTGGATGGACACAGATAGAAGTCCTAATTTTTCAAATGGCTATACTACCTAACAACTAGAATGGAGATGAAAACATGAGTGAATAAGGAGGCAAAGCAGTAGATTAAATTAAATAAATCCACTCTCTAGAAAAAGTCACAGAGGATTCCATGGCTCTGTTGCTTGTAATTTTCTTAGGACATACAGTCCTATTATTGCAGGCTCCCACATCAAGGGCATTACAAATACTTGCTTTACTAATGACTGTTTCTACATCTCCTGTAATTCATTTGAACTCTCTTCCTCCTTTATTGGAAATGTTTCAAGAAACCAAAGACTTGTCTCAATGAGAAACAGTTTTTAATGAGAACATAATCTACTACTAAGCAAGAATCAAACAAGCACTAAATGTAAGTTCCTAGTTTAGTAGCATCTATAAAAATCACTAAATACTTATTTTTTGTGTAATTTATTTAGAAGCCATACAATTTAACATAATTCTACTTTCATTTCTTCTCTCCTTATACATAGAATCCATTAAGCTGTCTTAGAAATGTTAAATATGAAAGGCAGTGCTCCCTACTATAATATTTTAACCCGTTATGAAGATCACAATATTTTAACAGAAATGAAGATCAAAATGCAAATTTCCATTCTCTTTATGTAATATTTATGCAATAAAAAATGAATAAAAAAAAAAGAAATGACTATTTACATCACATTTTGGGCTTAGCCCCAAAGAAGCTGTCACACCATCAAGAATCTGAGGAAACAACCACCTGTAAATCACCCATTTTTACTTCTGAAATCTAATATCCCCCCTTTTCTCCTTTGTCAAAAAAAATCTCATATACTCAGTGTTGCCTCACTGTCTTTGGAATTTGCATGCTTATGTGAATTCCCCATGCACATGTATTAAAATTTGATTTTTCCTGTTAAAAAAAATCTGAGGAAAAACTAGCCCCCTAGCATATTAAAAATTTATTTTTAATTTTAAAAAAACATAGGGAATTTTACTGTTTAACATTATTTTGTTTGGTTCGCATTGATTGATATATGATTGACATATAACTTACATTATCTAACATTGTTATGAGCTAATAACTTTCTAAATATTGCAGAAAATGAGACGAACCTAGGAATCAGATAAAAAAATGAAAGTCTTTTATTATTCTCAACAAGATGGGACAAACCTGGGAATAAATCCAAGGTGCAGGCACTTAATAAAATGTTGGTGTGGAAACAGAAATTCACTCTTTGAAGTTAATACGTTTCTTCCCATATACCATGTGCCAAAAATGAAAGCAGCTGAATACTCAGGGGTTGTTCACCATTAGCACTTGACTACAGCAGTGGTTCTCAAAATGTAGTTCCCTGGACCAGCTGCTTCAGTTTCACTTGAGAACTTGTGAGAAATGCATATTATTGGGCTCCACCAAGTGCATAAGAAACACTGGTCATGGGACCCAACAATTTGTGTTTTAACACATCTTCGAGGTGATTCTGATGCAGGTTAAAGTCTGAGAATCACTGTTCTATAGTGATTTCAGTTACCTTAGGATTTTCCCATTATAGCAACTAAATACTAAAAAAATACAATGATCTGAAATTAGTCATGCTTTTTGTGGGGGAAAAGAAACATACTTTGGGTCATATATACATATACACATACATTCATATATACACATACATACATATAATGTTACCTATATACATATAATGTTAGAGATACATAAAATCATATTTTCCTACTTCATTTATAATAAATTAGATTCTTTCAAAGAATAAATGACTTATTAAAAATCCTGAAAACTAATGCTTAATAAAATAACATTACAAAACAAAGAAACACTTCCTTATTTATTGAACATCTACTTTGTGTTAGACAGTGTCCTGTTCTTTACAAATATTCTATATAATCCTTAAAATATTTATACAAGATATTCAAATATTTATACAAGAAATTGCCATGAAGGATGGAGAGGTTTAATCTGACTATTCATAAATTAGACATTCACTGAACCAATCCCCATGAGCAAGATCACTATTTAAATTGGATCAGCACCAATATCCTGCACCTTCTCCTCCCGTGCTTCCCCGTATCCATGTAGCAAGTAGAGGCCACTCTACACCAAAGACTATTAATACATATTATCTACAGAAAAAGTCTCAGACATCATTGTGGTTCAGAGCATCCTGGGTAAGTAAACACAGAGAAAAATGCAAGAGAAAGAATGTTCAGTGAAAGAGCAAAGGCCTTGAAAACAAACTCATGGCTCTGGTCAGCCTGCTTTGGAAAGAACTGGAAAGCTTTTTGAAAACAGTTACTTAATAACCTGCAGGAAAAAATAAAAATAAATAAATGAAATTCAAAATTAACAGGAAACTGCTTTTGAAAATTTGTCCTTTTTGTTCCTTTATACTACATGTGTGTCTCTAATATTTAATCAATTTTAAGTATGTGAAAAAATAAGGAGGTAGGAAAGGGGGCTGGAGTAAAACATGTCCAATAAAAGGAAGGTATGTATTCTTTTGAAAGAGAACTTTCTTCATTTTAAACTGCCTTGTACACTGTCAGATCATAATATAAATCTTAATTTTTGAAAAACATACATTTTTGGGAGTTTGAATTTTATAGCTTATCTGGGGACTGCTATCACTGTTAGACATGGGTACAATAAACACAGAAGTGGCAGAAGTATTCACTGCTGGGCAAAAAGGGCAATAGAACCTTTATCTTTCTCTAAAATGCCCCCTACTCCTTTAGTAGCTACTTCTCAAAATGATCTATCCTTCAATACACTAGATTTCAATAATGCATCCATTCTCTGTGCTTTACTGCACAATTCTTTCAGCATATCACAGTGTATCACAATGCTGCTTGACCTGTATCTTCCAGCTAGTTCATTAATTCATTCATTGATTCATTCATCAGACATGTATTAGTAACACAGACCTAACCTCAAAGATCTTATAACAATTTGCAGCAAACATAGCAATCATCTGACCTTGGGTCCTCCCAATTTCAGGGGAATTACATTTCAGCTAAAACTCATATAATTCACAAGAAAGTCCTGGCTAGACTCTTTAGTGACCCTTATGGTAACAGAAGGACTTAGAATCTGGGAGGAATCAAACTAGTATTGTTGAATACTATTTCTACTGGCTCACAGAACTTTAATGAGTTCTGTGAATGATGTTCTGTGGTCTGCTGCAATCACCATGCTCAACTCTTTACATATATGCCACTACCATTTAATTCCCACAATAATCCTCAAGACAGTGACCAAGTGTTCGCAATTGCCTGTTTTCTTCCATTCTGACCAAACTTTAGTTAAGCTTCTCTCCTTTCTACAGACCCCTGAACTCTGCTTCCCCCAAGCCTGAGCAAGCACTAAAAACAAACCACTTTCACCAGTGTCTCCTGGAAACTGGCCACAGTGAGATCTTTTCTAGCCAGACCCCTATAGCTGTTTTCCCTCTCCTGTCCCACTTTCTCTCCAAAGATTCTGCTTCTCTATGCCTGCAATCCTTTACCCTATAAACGAAAATTTTTCTTTTTCATTTTAAGATACTTGCAGATCTCTGAGAACACAGTGTTCTCCCTATTGCAATAGTCTTACTTTCTAATTAAAGTCTCTCTCTCTCTCTCCCTAAGTCCAGATGTAGTTTTATTTAACAGTAGTTATTATTATGACCATTTTACAGATGAAGAAAGTGAGTTCACAGAGGTGACGAGGTCATATGATAATCATCTGAAGTCATGAATGACAGAGTAAGGATTTAAGAGAGATGCATATAAAAAATGGTTGCTCGGCAAGGTAAAGAAGTATTCTCTGCTGTACAATATTGTGGAGGGAGAATTACAGATACATATACACCTTCGTCACAGGGAAGATTAAAATAAATATAGGTAGGACAGTAGTCTGGAGTCCAAGAAATAGGTTCTTTGATGCTTTCCAATATTCATACCAAAATGATTTGAGTAAGAAACTGTTTTCTTTGGAACTGTGGCAGGAAGAGATACCCAGGTTGTCTTGGGTTTCTAATTCTATCTTGGAAAAAGAGCTGACATGTCCTCAAATTATGTGTATAGATGATTACTGCAGACTAGCAGGATTCAGGCATTTGAAACTTCCCACAGGTAAAATGTAAACTCAAAGCATCATAATAAATAACAACAGTGTTTTACCCTTCATGCTGCATTGTAATGCCACTGGTGTCAAATTACATAAGCCCTTGCAGAGAATGCAAATGAAAGACTCTGGATTATGTCAACAAGGATTTGGGAAAACAATGGAGTGAGAAGGAACCAGAGAGAGAAGATAGGGAGTCAGTCTAGTGGGAAATGGGGGTGAAGGACAGAACTGAAACAAAGGTATTCTGTAAATTCTGAAATAAAATGTTTATTCCAATTCAAATACATTCTTTAAAATGATGACATTCACAAACGCTTCACTGTATATTCTTGAAATTCTAAGCAAAGAAGTCATACATAAATTCAAAGAAATAGTTATAATTCACTTGGGTTTTGTTTCCATAGATTAAACTTTGTTCTATAAAACCAAAGTAGTATGAGAAATGGTTATGGGCCATCTGCCCAGAATTACTGAAATAAATGATTCAACAAGCACTAATCGAGTACTTCTCTGTGTCAGGAACTGTACTGAGGGTGGGACCCCAAAGCTGGCCAGGACAAGATCTCAAGGAACTCATATTCTTGGTGCTCTAATTGTCTCCTCTACTCCTAACACTCTCTACGCCAAGCCCCAGCATACTTCTGAGCTCATCTTCTTCTCAAGATCCATCCTGGGCTAGCCTTCACTTTTTCCAGACTCACTACCCTCCACTCCTCCAGGATTCGAGGCATCTAACTGCTTGCTCTCTAAACTATAGAGCCCCTCCCTGATGGGTGCCTACATGTGTTTTGTCCCAGGACTAGAAAATGAGTGAGGCATTTTTACTTACAGTTGTAGTGCTTTGTAACTGCTGAATAGGTTTTAAGGAAACACTAGCATTAGAGCTAGAGAAAACTAAACACTAAATCACTAGCTCAAATTACCACATTTGGAATGAGAGTGAGGTATAAAATCAAATTGGGAATACAAAGAAACTAGTAGAGTGAAGAGACTGAATGTATCACGGCAGGTGGTAGTGAATCTGCTGCAGTTTTGAAGGTCAAGAACATGCTGACGTTGAGACTTTGTGGGGCTGAAAGAGAGCTGACCCACTATCTCAGTTACACCATATTCTTTAAGTACCTACTTTCTTCTCTTTAGAATGCTCCTGTCCTTGTTCTTCTGATGAATAAGTAGCCATCCTTCAGGGCCCAGGACAAACCTGCTCTCTTACAGAAAGATCTGCATGATTTCCTCTTGCCTCATTTCTCATGATACTCTGTTATGGGCTTCTCATTTTACTATATTCTGTGATTTATCTATTTCCTTGGTCCCCTCCTAAGTTTAAGAAGTGTACATGATGACGCTTTTTGTCCTCTTTGTGTTTAGAGTCCCCTCGCATTCAGAGAGTGTCTTAATAATAAATAATACATACTGCTTAACAGAATCAAAGAAAAAGATTAAAAGAAAGAAGAGGCAGGCAGGAAGAAAAGATGACAGTGGAGAGGGAAAGGCAAAAGGAAGAAAAGGAGAAAAGGCAAGATGAAAAGTGAAAGAATGAAGGGATCTCTTCTTTCCTCTCTCGCTTATGTTTGACAGCTATCTTATAACTATTTGCTTTTCTATTTTCACTTTTTAAATCCTAATTGTTCTAATCTCCTATACTATTTTTTTCCACCACAAAAATGTGCCTTCCTCACTGCCTGAAGTTCAAGAGGCAAAGGCTCATTTTTTTTCCCTCAATGAAAAACTCAGAGGAGAGATATCTTTATTCCTTTACTCTTGGCACCATAAACAAAGCCCAGAATCTGGCTTTCCATTACAGTGGATTTCAGATCAGGAAAACAGAAGTAGGCAAGCTCGGGTTTAATTTCCTCTCCCACAGAAGGAAGGGATTTTACTATGTTCTTAAAAGGATTGTTCCTCCAAACCAGTCCCAGCCAGGTGGAAACCCATTTGAGATGGGGCCAACGGGTTGTGCTGTCCACATTGGGGGATGGCTACACCACAGTGAGAACAGAGATTAATCAATCCAAGACAACATCTGTCAGGATATTGACTTTGGCTCTTGTTATCAGCTGCCTGCACTTCAAGGGCTGTGTAATATTCAATTTGATTATCTCTCACCTGAAAAGAGAAAGCCTCTCTCTGCTTAAAAATCACTGGAACTAGCTGAAGAGGAATCGATCTGTTGGAGAAAATGCTGACAAGAAAACACAAATCAGAAATAGGACAACGGAATGGAAAAGGAAAGAAAAGAGAGTTTGGCTTACATTCTGGCCTTTTTGAGTTTTGGTTTTATTTTTAATCAACTAGCTTGGCCTACTGTTTTACAGGAATGAGTCTCTTTGTTTCACTTGTCAGTCCTAATTATAATAAATAAATGATGACAAGAGGGCAACACAATTCTTTTGTGTTTCTGTGAGATTCCATTAGTAAAAAAGTTTTTGCTCCTTGTCTCCAAGTACCAGGACCCAAGTTCTGTAGGTCTTAGGGATTTTTTTGCTGGAAGGATCTCAGCAAGAATCCATGGCACTTTTATCCATTGGAGAGGAAAATATTATATGCTAGAGAAACAGAAGTGACAGGTTTGAGAATAATAACAATGGCTTTCATAACCTAAACTCCTTTGATATATCACTGAAGCAATCTTCAAAAGTTACATCACCTTTGAAGCATTTGTTTCATAAATGTGTTTGCGCTCACTCTCATGCATTGCGCTCGCGCTCGCGTTCTCTCTCTCTCTCTCTCCCTCTCTCTCTCTCTGGTACATGGTCTCTTCCCTATACCAGCACAATGAAGTCAGTGCACTTTTATGCCATTTATGTTTATTTTAAAGCACTACTCTTTCTTCCACTATACTGTAAAACATCCTAATTCAATTTTCATCATTGATCTCACTCAAACTATTTAGTTATTTATCTTAGCAAGCTAGCAGAAAAGTTCCAGATATTTTAATGTCATCTCAAACTCAGCAGGTCTAAAGACCCAATTCATCAATTTTTCCTCATCAAAACACTCCCTTTTTAAATTTTATTACTTTCAATGTTGAAATGTCAGTGGCATCTTTGATTCCTCATTCATCCTTGTCATGTTAAGTCAACCAGCCGCAAATGTTTATTGATCATTTCTTCAAGATAGTTCTCATGTCTTTTTATTTATTTCAAAACCACATTCACTACTCTAGTTTATTCCTTTGTCATCAAACACATACTACTGAGAAATGCTTCTAGATGATGCTTTTTTTGCCAGACTTTCTTCACCTTCAAACTATCTCATAGGCCCAAACTATAGAAATGTGAGCTACCAAATCACTTATCCTTGCTTGAAAAAATTAAAATTAAATTCAGACTCCCAAACCTGATATTCAGGGTGACCTGCAATTGATATATCCTCCATTTCAGATACATCTACCTTGATTATCATTGTAGTCTTCATACTTGCCCAACAAAGATTCACCATTTCCTAAAATCATCTTTAACTTTCCCAGTTGTACCCCATTGCTCATGGTCACAGTCATACTGTGCTTCTTCCATGTCAATCCACTCTCAAGTCCCTGAATCCTCTATACAGTTTCTCTGCCTTTGAACAAGATATATCCTCATCTGCAACATCTGTTCTTCTTCCATCGAACTATTATTGTTTAATTCTTACTTAATGTTAAATATTCAATTTTGATGTCATCTTTCTAGCAGTGTTTTCCTTGTTTCTCAATCTGTGTAGATGACTCATAAATAATCTCTAAAACCATGCTATGATCTCCTTTTCTCTATGATTATAACTGGTGAGGAATGAATGTATAAATGTATAAATAAATGTAACCATACTGCTTAGAGCTGCCTATTTTTCTATTCTTCCCACATCTGTACGAAGTGAAAATAATCATCCTTCAAATATCTTCACTTGCCACATAACTTTGAAGATTTCCTTGACCATGCCAGATATGAGTGATTCTTCTTTTTAAATTTCCCAAATGTTTATTCCATAAATCATTTATTTGGAAGTTATAGCAATTAGATTATTTCCTATGTATCTGGAAGATTTGGGGAAAAGGTTAATGAGATTTTAAGTAATACTGCTTTTAGGATTTAAATTTATTTTCTAAAAAACTGGTGCATTAGGTTTTAGGTCTAGACAACGGTGCTAGAGAAACAGGAGAGGAGTAAAATAAGATAGAATGGGTCAAAGTAGGAAGACAGGCAAGATCTCAAAGGTCCTTATTTGGACAGAAAACAGTAACCTTTAAACAATCCAAAACAAGTATCAATAGGAGCAAGGCAAGCTAGTGGAAACCCAGATATATAAATTAATGCGGTAGAGATAAACATCATCAAGGCAAAATGAGCCAATTTGGATGAGAAGAGGTAAGGAAGTTGTTTATTGTCCAACATGGAAATTAATGTAACTCTTAATATGCATCTACTTGTATTAGTCATCTAAAATACTAAAGCAAAGCATTTGGATATACAGTTAAATAGCCATAATGCCTTTTACTAAAACCACTCTTATATGACAGCTTCAAATCTTGACTTAAAATTCTAACTTTGTTTCATTTTGCTCTTTATAACATCTAAAAGTGACACTGTATCTACTCTCGATGATATGTATTCTAAGGCATATATATGTATCACTCTTATATTAAAAACTTTTTGAGAAACAAAAAAAAAGCCCTCATGTCTCTTTGCCCAATATAGTAGATACTCATTTTAAGAACCACATCCCATACATCCTTTAGAAAAGCAGGCAGTAAGAGGGATGGAGCACCAGAAATTTCAGGTATCCTATGGCAATGACTGATCTAAGAACAAACTAATAGATTTCAGTTTCATGGGCCATTATTTCTTGCTAAAATAGAGCAATTAAAATAAATAGATTGACAAAAGATGCCAAATCAATTCTATAAGAATAAGAGAGTCTTTTCAATAAGTGGTTCTAAACCAACTATATATCCGCATAGAAAAAAATGAATTTAGAATCTATCACACACCATGCACAGAAATGAATAAAAAATGAATCATAGGTTAAATGTAAGAGCTAAAACTAAAAAAAAAAAAAAAAATCAGAAAAAACTTAAAATGAATTTTTAAAGCTTTGGACTGGGCAAAATGTTCTTATATCAAAGTACAATTCATAAAATTCAAACCTGATAAATTGGACTTTATTAAAATTAAAAACTTCTATACTTCAAAATAAAATGAAAATATAAGCCATTGATTTTAAAAAAATATTTGTAAACTCATGTATCTGATAAAGGACTTGTACCCAGAACATATAAAAACTTCTTACAGTTCAATAATACAATGAACAACCCAATTAAAATTTAGGCCAAATATATGAATAATGTATAATCAAAAAAGATATACAGATGGCTGATAAGCTCTTGAAAAGGTACTCAACATTAGGTATTAGGTAAGTACAAAACCACAATAAGATACCATTATATACATAAAAAAAAATATAAATAAATGCTTGTTTATACCAAAAACACAAACATTAATAAACGTTGGCAAGTGTGTGGAGAAACTCAAACTGTCATTTATTGCTGGTAAGAATGTAAAATTGTATAGCTATATTGAAAAAGAGTATGATGATCTCTTCAAAATTAATTATAAATTTTCTATATAATCTGAGAATTCCAATCCTAGCTATCTAAAAAAGATAAATAAAAATGTATGTTAAAACAATGAATGTTTCACAAATGTTTATGGCAACATTGTTCATAATAGCTCCGAAGTGCTCATCAACTGGTGAATAATTAAACATAATATGGTATAGCCATATAATAGAATACTATTTCTATCATTAAAAAGAACAAACTACTGATGCATGCTACAGTATAGCTGAACCTTGAGGGAATATTAAGTGAAAGAAGTCAGATGTAAAAGCCACATATTGTATAATTCCATCTACATGAAATGTCCAGGAAAAGGAAATATAGAGAGACCAAAAGAAGACTGGTGCTTGCCCAGAGTCTGGGGTGGGAACTGAGATTGACTAATGGACATGAGAGATCATTTGGGGATGATGGAAATGTTCTAAAACTACATTTTCTTAATAGTTGCATAACTCTGTACATATACTAATAATCATTGAACTGAATATTTTATATGGGTGAATTATATGACATATGAGTTATACCTCATTAAAACTGCTAAAAATAAATAAATAGTGCTGATAAGCTTCCATAAACAGTTTTTATGTCTCAGCTTCAATATCTTTCCTTCAGAGAGAACATATCTGAAAACTTTACCAAAAGTTTCTGTTAATTTTCAATTATAGCACTACTAAAATCTATAACTCTTATTTATATATTGATATACTTGTTTACTGTCTTTCTCTTCGATTGGAATGTAAGCCCCATGAAGGCAGGTATTTATTTTTCTCATTTATCATTTTATTCTTACAATTTAGCATAGTACTTGGCACTAAGACATGTATAACAGCCATCTGTCAAGTATATGAATAAATGAATGGATACATAAATAAACTGATGAGTAAATGGATGGCCCATATTTTCTAAGCAAATTCGTTTTATGTATTTTTAGGAGAAACAGAGAATAATCTTCCATTTTTAAGGGGAAAAAAATGCAACTGAAGGGAAGTGGCATTTCCTTGTGATAAGGAAAACAGAATCCCTTCCCTAGATTAGGCATCTGAGACTTTTATTCCCTAAGAGGACTCTTTGCCAGAACTGAGCACAGCCAACTTCCACCTTTCTTTCTCTTTAACCATCCCATTAACAAAGTGATTTTCTCTAGGGTCTAGATCCAATTAAGAGCAAGGGCAGCAGAGAGGAGAACACCAAGTGAAACAATGTCAAAGACATTTGGGCACATTCCTGTGGGGGATTGAGAAAGCTTTATTGGCATTCCTACCCCTTTTTCTTCATTCACCCACTCCCTCCTCCTACCCCCCGAACTCCTTTGTAAAAGGCACTGGGACAAAGAAGCACCCAGCATTCTGCTCAGGAACAGAAAATAAATACACTGGGAATATTCCATGGTCTCCAGCAGAATACAAAGCAGTGATTCAGCAAAGAAGCTGCAGCCTCAATGAGAAAGGAGAGCCTGGAATGAACACAGCACCAGAAAGGATGGGGGAGTGAGAGGGAAAGAGAAAGAGAGAGAGCTCGAGTGAGCACATCTTAATGTCTTTACAATCTTTTCCTTATGTGATATCTCCTACAATAACTGGTCTCAATGCAATCATAAGTTAAAGAAAGAAAAAAAAAAGAATAGACTGATACAGTACGGTACAAAGGAGAGAAGAATATAGCAAGATAAAAAAAAAGTTCTCTTAAAAACTTAAAAGTTGAATAAACTAGTGTCTAAAACAAGCAGTAGAAATAGATGATTTCAAAAGGGAAAGTAGAGAAAAATAAGTACTGTCATTTATTGCTTAGTTCAGAATGATTCAGAGAACTATGTTCCATCTATGTCCTATGACCACTGACTTCAATTATCTTGTTAAAAAGTCTGAGCTTTATTGCTAGTGTATGTGGTGGAGATAATGTGTATGTCCTTCTTTCCTTCTTCAGTTGAGTATGGTGATAACTAATTAGGCAACGTATGTGACATGTCTTTAGAACTTTAGAGTGCTAGATAAACAGAATGCTTTTCTGAAGTGGCTGTACATTGTTGGTGCTGAATAAACATTAAACCACACTCAAGTTTTGAGGCCGAGCAAGAGAGAGCAGTTTATAGTTCACTGGGGAAATATTTAAATTTCAATCCAGCATTTCTAACCTAGTGACAAAACACTACTGATTTTCCACAGCCCTACCTTCTCCAAGAGGCAATTATCTGTGTGGTGTAGGTTGGGGCAGTGGGGCTGGGGGACAGTGAAAGGTGAATGTTTTCTAATCAGGTGATGGTCTTAGGATGATGCAGAATACAGCAGTATGTAGTTAAAAGGTAGAACTTAGATAAGGACAGCACAGAAATTATATGGAATATATCTAGGTTTTACACAGAAACTCAGTCTTACACAGTACAAAAGAGGAGATATTGTGGATTAAAAATCATGTTATTTACCCCAAAAAATCTACAGAACCTAGTGAGTCCAATATCCCAACTAGAGTATTGGAAAGCCAGGCTTTCCATTCTTCTGATTGATGGAGCTCTTTATGCAACAAATAAGGCTGGGTGCCAGGTTAATACTCTACATATTAAGAAAACTTTGGGGAGTGTGCCATTTTATTCTAATTTCATTTCTCCTTTATGAAGTCTTCTATTTTTCTTGCCTTTCAACTAGATTAAATGCTGCAAATCACAGCTTTATTGGTAGGAAAGGAGGTATTTGCATTACTCTTGAAAATGCCATCCCAAATAGGCCAACCTCACTAATGAAAAAGGGAGTGGAGTTTGCCAAGCCAAATAAACGACCTATTTTGGGGGCTGGGCACTAGATGTCTAAGTCAGAAAGCTTTTGCCAAGTCATCAATTCTGGGCATGAAATTATCACCCAAAATCAACATGAAAGTAAATTCAAAAGAATTGCTCAGATTTGGTATTTTCATTGACCCTACAAGTTTCACCACCCAGTATTCACTTAAGACAAGGGATAAACATGTCCTATTGTCACTCCATATCTTTGGCCATATATGATCCATAGAATGGAGCATAGCAACAAATATATTCCACTCTGCACCTGTGCTTAAGAGAAATTACTGAGGATCTGCTACTTGACCAGCTCTGTTCCAGGCAATATATGGGGCATAGAAGAGAAGGATTTGCAGAAATAATATGATCCAAACCTGGGTCTGCTCACAACTAGCTGACCGCTGGAAAATCATTTGTTTTCCTTAAAATTTTATTTCCCCTTCTTTAAAATGCAGAGAATGTGATACACTTAAGTACATCAATAGAATTACTAATGGAGGTGTTACCCAGACCAAGAAACTCATGTGATCTCCAACTTTCTTTGATTATATGGGAGCTTGCATTCTAGTTGAAGATACAAAGGTAAATACAAGAAACCATTAGACAACACTTAAGCACTAAACTGTTAGGTATTTCCAGAAGTCCCCAAATAAACAAATAAATAAGAAAAAAATAATAAATTGAGAATGGCATAATTAATAATCTCTTACAGGAGGAAGGTCTTAAGGTATGTAGAATTTAGGTACATAGAAGGGGAAAAATCAACTATACATCCTTAAAAAAATAACACATTGTAAGGGGAAATATGGGCATGGAGTATCAGAAAACATTCCCACCAAAAAGAGAGGATGAGTATTGCAGAGAGATACACTGGGGCCTGATGGTGCTTTAAAACTGAGGCTGATGGGACATAGACTTGAGGCTGTTTATAATTTATTGAGCAAAGAAAGGAACTAATGAAGAGCTGTGTTTGCAGAAGAATCCAAACAGTTGTGAACATCTAGACTCTTAAACTATAAGCTCCATATTATTCATTGTCAGTGCTCAACCCAGTGTCTAGCAAAATGTAAGACTGAGATCAGTCATACATGGAAAGACTAAAGTCAGTCATCTACTTATAAGGGTTTGGAATAGAGTGACAGCAGTAGGAATAAAGAAGTTCCATTACTTAGAGATAGCTCATTAAAGTCACCGACTATAAAGAAAAAGAAAAGCAAGATAACAAGAACAACAACAACAACAACAACAGCTGTAACAGCATGCAGCACAAATGAGATGCCAAATCTGAAATGTGAATATATCTTCTGTGATTGCGCTGTGTCTAGTCTCTCATCATACTAAACTATAGAGCCCTCATCACTGTATTTCCTAACTTTTAAGCAATATAGAGCTGTCAACAACATAGTAAGGCTGTACCTTATAGTAAAGAATGAATCAAAGTAATCTACAGTAATTATAATTACTAATTTGCCTTGAGGTAAAGAAGCGTGACAAGAAGTCTTAATACAATGATCTCCTGGTGTTTTCTTGGTAGTCCACAACAGGAGATTACTTTACTCTATTTAGTATGTCCTCACTTTACTGAAATGCCTGCCTTTTTTTCCCCCTCTGATCCCATTCAAGTTTTACCACAACCTTTAAGAGTCAGCTCTTTCATTAAAAATATTCATAGTGAATTATCAACCTACAGCAATTTTTGAAAAGCCACCTGAACCATCATTAGAAATGTTTTCATTGTTACTTACTTTTTCATTTTTACAAGTTCCCTGAAAGTCAAAACAAGTATAGATCCAGATTTGGGGGGAGGCGGGTAATGGAATTTCTACACTGTGTAGTATTCTTTAATAAAATAATAATAAATTAAAAATTAGAAACAAAGCTTCAGAGTAGGTGGCCCATGTAAATGAAGATCCCCAAAGCTTAGGCTTCACTGTAAATCTACTTCTGTTGGACATTTATTTAATCCACATAAAATATGCAGCACAGGATCATGCATTCTAACTATCCATAGTACACTCTTTCCCTTGACAATTTCATCTAAACTATAGTTTAAATTATCCCCTTATAGGAAAACGGTTTTATCATTCTAAGTAACTCATATCGTTTTCTGAACACCAGGTACTCAGATTCACTCATCAATGGACAATTCTACCTGAACATCTAATGGCCTTTCAAACTCAATTGAACCAAATAAATGACTTACTTTGAAAATCTATTTTATTCCATATATCCATTTGTATTTGTTTCCTATCTTTCCCACAACTATATTTCCAATCACAGTCTAACTTATGTACTTATAACTTTCTACCACCCTGCCAGCCATTTCCATTTCCTACCTATATTTTAAATGGACCTATCATTACCTTGTCTAGAATGATCTGCAAACTTTCTAAATGAGAGAATTCTGTATTATCAAATAAATTTTCTAACCTCTTTGTAATTGAGGAAATCTCTAGTAAAAAGGGAGAGGGGACATAAAAACTACTAAACCTCATAAAAAAATAACTAATGCATTTTTTATTATAATAGAGTCTATGTAAATCTGAAAAACAGTAATTCATTTATGTTTGAGATATATAATGTCTACACGTAATGCTTGAGGTTCACATGGAACTTTAGAACTTTGCAATAATTCTGTTGCTGTCAAAGAGACTAGGGCCTGTGAACAGATTGCCTAAACCTTTTCTCTTGGGACTAAGATTGAATGAAACTGAGACTTTATCCACAAGAAATTAACTTTGACATATTTAAGACTTTGTTAGGTAATTCTTGGGAGCCCTTGTCATTATCTTTTAACAAGCTCCATTTTTATTTTCATATCTACAGATTTCCACTGGGAAATTATGACAGTTTTGGAAATATTTTCAGCTTTATCCATAGATAACCCACTTTGGAAAGGGGTTGTGTTTTACTGAAATCCTTATACCAGATCCTTCCCTAGTCTGCTTGCTTCTAATCTGTCTCTGTGTTTTCACTTCTCCCTTTAAATATCCACTTTTGTTTGCTTGATCTTTTTGAGCTCTTCAAAAACTATTACCAAAAATACCACATTATGTATTTAAAAGTCACCTGGTTCCACAGACAAAGCTATGCATCTGTGCTTCTTTCACCATAAATACTAAGGCAATGATAGGGTAATTGGTTAAGTACCTATCAGCTCAACAAGAAAGAGAATGGTTTCATACTCTGATAATTGTGCTCTTTATAAATTTTAACAGTTGAACCTTTAGGTAAATTAAAGTCATTTTACAAAAAAAAGATAAAATAAGTAAAGCTGCATACAAAAAATAAATAAAAGTTGCTGACATTAGTGAAAGAGATTCAGATCAGCAGGAGGTTGGAAATATGGTTTACCTAGATACATTGGTGGATGATGTTTGTGGGCTGACCTATTTAGCAGAGGTCACCTGAATTGTAAGAACCAAAAATCAGACATTCAGATTATTTTGTTTCATTGTTTCTGGAGAAGGCACTTGATAAAAAAAGTAAGGGAATGATATAAACAAAGCAGTCCTTAATTTAGGAATACAGATTTATCCACAGACAAATAAAGTCCATGGCCACTGCTACCTACTTCCATTCTACTGGAGATCATCTATGATGAATCTGCAGGAGTTAGCAGAGGCAAGAGTCTTATATCAAACAGCTGGAGAAATGACTGAGCTTGTCAGGGCTCAGAGGGAGCCAGGACCAAATAAGCTCAAGACCTAGGATACCTAGATCTTGAGAGTAAGAAAGGAGACAATAGAAAGAATGGATTTGGAGGTAGCACATGTTTTACTTTTGCATAGGGTAAGTGAGTAAGTGAGGTAACAATTTGAGTCATGTTGAGCAAGAGGTTAAGGTAAGGTGAAGAGTTAAAGGTTAAAATAAAAATTTTGTTTTCATAATTTTCAAATTCATATGGCAACAAGATGTTCAGTTAAAGATGAACATCTGTGGTATATAGAACTATAAGATTGACCTCATGCAAAATGATATTAATGTATACGCTTAAGTAACAGTAGTTAGAAGGTGTAAAAGATGAGGTCATCATTTGATCTGATCAATGTTGTCTATTTCTATAAAGATGGATGAATATAAAAGTATCTTTCTGAGACCAGATTTGTCCTGATATTATTCTATAAAGAAAAGTGAAAGGTCTAAACAGACCATTTACATGAAACATCGTCTCTCTCTCTCTCTCTTGACATTTTTGTAAATTCTCAAGTAGAAAGAAAGTAGTAGAGTTATGAATATTAATATCTACTGAAAAAATGATTAGAGAACATATTTATGAATGACATTCTTTATAAGAAAAGTTATAATGGGACACGACCAAAAGTAAAATAAAAATACACACACACAAAAATAAACTACAGTGAAAATTCAGAATATCACAAAATGATAGAATATTAGTAGTAACAGAAATGCAGATATGAGAAATCATTTCAACCTTCTCCTGCATAAAGGTTGTTTTGCTTTTTTTTTAAATAGGATTTCCTAATAGCAGTTATCTAGCTTCTGCTTAAATAGTTTTCCTTGTAAAGGAAATGACATTTTATAAAATAAATATGCATACACGTATGTATGTGTATGTATATGGAAAATTGTAGACCTTGGCATAATAGCAAATGACATTTATAAGATAAATATGCATACACGTATGTATGTTTGTATGTATAAGGAAAATTGTAGACCTTTATTTCATACTAACTTCTAAGGTGAGATGGTAAATATTATTATTATCATATTCAACTTGTAAATATAGGACCCAAGGCCAAGCAGGAATAAATGATTTCCTCATTTTTACAAAGGTGGTCATTGGCAGAGGTAATACTTGGAGATATGTCTCCTGGCTCAGAAGCTGTGTTATTTCCATTTTGCTATAAGGCTATTTGAATGTTCATTTTCAAAACAATTCAGTCAAATTTGCTTATTTAAATTATAAACTACCCTATATTCTTTGCTTTACTTTCTTTTGCTTTTGCTGCCTTTCTCTTTTTTCTTTCTTCCTTTTAATAAGATGTGGGAAAATGACACATATTTATGAATGTGAATAACATTCTTTTTATATAGAGCTACAATTTGTCCCCCCATAGATTGTGTCAATTTTTATGTTTTAATTTGGTCAACAAATAGACTCCTCTTATCTTTCTGTCACATATATCATAGATAGTTTGCTTCCGGTGTTTATCTAAATATTGAATATGTACAAAGAGAGAGTAAGAGAATCATTTACCACTATCAATCAGTATTTCTTTGGCATAATTATCTAATCAATTAAAACAAAATCTAGCTCATTATGGACCCAAAATCTGTTCGTAAGTCTATCAGGAGAAACTTGTCAAAATACAGATGCTCAGAATAAATGGCATTTTCCTGATCTAAAAGTCTGAAATTTTGTTTGTTTTTTAAAAAAAATCTATGTACCAGATTATAGTCTGTCCCAGGAAACCCATGGTGGCTCCTAGTGCTTACTGCTTAGTTTTCAAAATGTTCAAGTACTTGAGCTTTTGTTGCTGTTGTTGTTGATTTAATATTAGATTCCCCTTTTATTTATAACTAGGACAATAATGTATGCCACCAATACTGTGAAAAGTCTTCTGTTTTCTACAGGGTTTCAAATATTAGGAACAGCATTTCTACAATCATACTATCAAGTTGTTTTAGTGTCTGGGGATAAGGTGTATGAGTCTTACAGCTGAACTTGTTTATACTACTCTAATCATTCTTTCACATGTGTTGGGTCTTTAGTATTGAAGAGGGTATAAAGGGTATAACAGTATACTTATGATAATTTTACTTGATAAACAAATTGAAATTTAATTAAAATTCTTATTCTTCTCTTTCAATGGCCAGTTACTCATCTCGAGCGAGTATGCCTATTAACAATCACTACGTCTCCTGGTGACTTAAAAAGAAAATAAAATCTTAGCTAGACTTGAGATCACAGATACAAAAAATTAGACTTTAGATTTTTTTTAAGTTATTTCTCATCTCTCTCAGATAGCTTTAGTGTCTATCCTACAATACACATAGAAAAAATGTTATAAGATTTTATTTTATTCTTTAGGAGTTATATGATAGCGAAGATATAATAGCAACAAGAAACATTAAGCCTGACCTGTCTTGCAAAATTATTTTAGCATGTGCATAATGATTAATTAAAAATAAAACATGTTAATCAAAACAAATTAAGAAAGCTATCTTTTGATGCTTCTTATATATTGTATCTGTTCATATCTTTGATTACCTAGAAAATTTGGTTTTCTGCAGTAAACTTCCCCATCATTAGTGAATCAAATTAATTAGATTCCTATCAAAGATTGCTGTGACCCAAGTTCACAATAACATTACCATTCTTATTTCATGTATATAATTTTTATGTACATATAAAAAGCACATTTATCCTTTCACTTTTATATATAATTATAACCATACGCAAAAGAAGTCAAATATAAAGAAAATCTTGTATTTATAGACATCCATACAATATGGTTAAGTATATTCTTGACATAAATTGCTTACACATTATGGCAGATTCTACATAACTACACATTCTTATTTTTTGAAAAAGTAGATTTTGAGTTTTTATTTTTATAAAAGGTTTAAGACATTAATGCGAAACATTTTTAAGTTTCCTATACCATAACTTTTATAAGATAATGTAGTTTAGTTTTATTTTGTTTTTAATTTCAGTATATCATCATCTCACTTATAACATGCATTTCTTCTGATGCACTTAACAATATGCAAAAAAATATTCATCAGACCAACATCTTTGTATAAGCAGTGAGTAAGAATAACACGCATTTCATAGTTGAAGCCGTGGAACATAATTCCCAACTTTATACAGTAAATAATGTTGGTAAAACCGAAGCCTAAATTCCTTAAAATGTTCAACTTAGGAGTTTATCTAATTTAGCAATATCATACAGACTTTAGGAAATGCCTTGTCATAGTGATGATATTAGATATGAGTTCATCATATTAGAGCCATAAGAGATAGAAGAATAGAGGTCAGAGAGTCAAAGAAAAATCCATTCATCTGATAAATTAATGATTCAGCAATATAAAATGCTGATCTTAAGATATGCTCATACGATTACATCATGAACATGTATAAGGTTACAGCAATCTTTGGTTACCTCAAAATGAAGGTAAGCTACAAATTAGCGACCACATGTGACTCAAACCCCACAAAATAAACAGGCTTGATATAGATGTGCAAGAATGAGGTGTAACTGAAGTACAGAAAATGAGAAATTAGGAAAGCAATTAATTTTCCCAATCAGCGTTTTCACACGTAAACATTTGGCTATGCATGACTTAGTGTTGAACTGCATCACTTTCATCTTTATCTTTTGTTCCTAACAGGGTGGTGAGGTAAACAGTAGCATGACTAAAGCACAAGTTTAGAAAGTATATTGTCAACTGTAGATAATTTCAAAGTATGGAAATTCAATATAGAAATGCATCATAAAAACAACTTATAATGGAATAAATAGTAACACATTATTGTATGAGAAGCTGGGTTGCATTTTTCCTGTTACAGGTTTTCCCTCTGACCTCTTATAAATAATGCCCTTGTACATTATAGCAAGACATGCAGATTGGAATTTGAGTTTTTACAAAGCCCACTGCACATTCAAGTTTGAATTTCACCAGTAGTGAGTCACGAGCTCAATGTAAAACCCAGGTAAGCTTCATTGTTCAGAAAAAAATAATTGCTTTGAGTCAAATGAGTGTGAGTGATTTGTACCTTGCCTTATTTCATAAAAAAAGTAGAACAGATCAAGTGAATATACCTGTTGCACAACAATCCTGACACCTTAGGTTAATCCCAAATTCCTAATTTAGTCCCTGAAAGTCCAGAGCCACCACTGGAGGGAAAAAGCCTCTGCAGTTCTTCAAGTTTTCCTTTTCTTCGAGTTACCTGGGATGCTGAGCAGTTCGCAGACATTGGGCATGCTTCACTTCAGGTGCACTGAGAAACTTACTTTTCTCAGAAGCTAATTTATCAGAAAATGGGGCACACTTTGTCTGAGCACTTGTGAGTGAAGCTTTGGGATCACTTTTATGTGAAATCTAAAAAAGTCAAAATACAATGGTGGCTGTCAGAGGCTGAAGAGTGTCAGAAATGGAAAGATGCTAGTCTTTCAGTTACAAGATGAATTAGTTCTGGAGATCTAATAATGTATGGCATGGTAACTGTGGTTAATAATGTTGTGCTACATGCTTAAAGTTGCTAGGACAGTAAATGTTCTCACCACACACTCGAAAAGATAGTTATCTGAAGAGATGAATGTGTTAATTAACTTGATGTAGTAATCATTTCACAATGTATATCAAATCATCACATTGTAAACCTTATTAATCAATTATACTTCAATAAAGCTGGGGGGGGGGGAGATGCAGCAATAATAGAGTACTTAACCCAGTCTGAGAGAATTAGAGAAAAATTCCTGAATGAGATAGCACCAAAAGTAACCTTGAGCAGGGCAGAAATAGCAAGGAGGTAACCTAGCAAAGCAGTATGCTGGAGCAGGGTGGAGAGGAAGGAAAGGAGGCTCCAGACAGAGAGAGCATCATGAACAAAGGTAAGAACCAGCATTATGTGTGTACACACATTCACATGCTCACGAGCAGAGACTGTAAGTGGTTCTGAATTAGTGGATATAATGAGGTAGCAGGTCATGGAGAGTCAGCCAATATAAGGAGCTTTCACTTTATGTTGTGAATGATGAGAAGCCTTTGAAGAATCTGGTGCCATTTCGAGGTTGATAATGAAAAACAATAGGCCTGGGATAGTCAGGTCCATGATTCTGCTAACTATATGGAGTCTTAGAATTTTTATGCAGACTAAACATGTAATCCTGTAAAGTTACCTAAGGCAGAGAGAGGCAAGTAGTATCAATTCTTACTTCATTTCAGGCCTTTGTCTCCATCTTTTCCCCCACCTAGCTGGACCAGGTTTTATAATCCTGAACATCAAGAGTTTTAAAAGATGGAGCTCGTTACACTGAGATTCATCTTCATACCACCCCTTGGTTACAATAGCTTTGATACAGAGCTTCCCTTTATCCTTGACCAAGTTATGTATTTTAATAATATGTCTTGGGTATAAGTCAACACTTGTCCCAAAGACTCTTTTCCTTCCCTGAGCCTCAGCCTTATGGCTGAGTCTCTACCAGGAGTTGACAGACCTCCCCGTGGGGCTCACTGAGAGGTGCTGACCTATCATTTCTCTTTCAGTGCTCTGCCCTTTTCTTGGTGAAATGTGTTAGACCTCCTTGGCTCCACTGATTACCTGTTAAGAAAGCTTTATAAGACCTTGTTCTGTATGCCACACCAATAATTCCCTAAGTACCTGCAGGAAGGCTTATTATTTCGTGCTCCTACCATCCCAAGGGACTGTTTACCACCGGCAGCCCCATTATTACCCTCAAAGTAAATTTTGTACAAATTTGAAAAAAATTCTATTTTTCTCAAAGAATTTTAACTGCAATTTACAATGACTATAATGTGTAGATCAACCCTTGGGATTGTGCAAAGGGAAGCCTGCCAACTGAAAACTGAGACTGAAACTGCAACCTCACTGTAGCCACCTTATTCAGGGTCTTTAAGATCGACAAGTAGTAGGAGACTTAACCAGGCAGAAGGTCATAAGTAACAACAAGAAGGTATTAGGGTTCAGGAACCCAAGTGATGTACTAGGGGTTGTGAACTGAGAATTTAGATAAGAAATCTGAGTAACAGGCAGAGTACCAGAAGCAAGAACGTAAAAAAAAAAAAAAAGAAAAAAAAATTTTAAAGGTTGTACAGGTTCTGCAAAGTACAACAATGGCTTTGAGAATATGGTAACATGGAAGCTACAAGTGAAGAAAAGAAAACCCACTTTGTTAGGTAGATAGTGGACATGGAAAAAGTGAAGCATTTCTTGCTTAATTCCTTTTTGACCAGCACTAGCTAGATGGTCTTCCACAGATAAGTGCAGCTTTGCTTTGCAAGAATGAAAGCAAAAAGAAATAGAGGAAAAAGAAGGGAGAGGAGGAGAGATGAGAGAGAGAACAAAAAGAAAGGAGGAGAGGAGAGAAGAGGAGAAAAAGATAAAGAGAGGAGAGAAGGAAAGAAGAGGGTAGGGAACAATGGGGAGAAAAGAAGGAAGGGGACGGGAGAATAAGAACAAAAGAGAGAAAGAGAGAGATAGATATCTTTAGCAATTTTTAGCACAATTTTTGGTTAAAAACTATATCATGGGATAACATGAAAACCAAGAAAATCATTTGAGTTCTGAATGAAAATTAGGAGACATAAAATCCAGTTCTCAAATGGTCACTCAAGTCTTTGGACAGCCAACTAGATTATTCTCTTCTTAGTTACACTTTAAAATGAGGTGGAATACTCCCTAATCTCCAAGGCCTTTCCTACTCTAAATTTCCACAAGTTTATCCTACAGTAATTAAGAAAATCTGAAGCAAAGTGTTTTTTTGTTGGTGTGAGATTATGTTTTGATTACAGTTGACTACAAATAAAGTGTTCACTTGCCCTGTACTCCAAATAAAAAACTCAACTATATTTTAAGATACATGTGACTTTATAAGATTTGACTTGAAATAGTACAAACCTATTAGAGCAAATGACCAGCCTTGACCATAGAAATCAAAATTAAAAGCTCATTTTATTAAATTTTCTAATTTTGTAGAAGTTATTTTCTACTGTTTATATAATGATAATAATCTCATTAAGAGCTTATCTTTTATACCATTTTATTGTTTACAAAACACTTGGATACATAGTATCTCATTTGATCATAAAAAAAGCTTATGTAGTTGGCCAAGTAATTGTCAGTTATCCTCATTTAATATAGATAAGACTATTTCAAGCTATTTAGATCTTGGTCTTCTGAATACTTATTGAGCATTCTGAACTTATATCCTTGATAAATGTCTTTACCTATGACCCAAAGACCTGTCAATAAGTTCAGCTAAAGACTGATCAACATGAAAAAGTTGAGATGACTTCTACAAATATAACTATTACCTCATAAATCATATATTTGTGTATATGGCAACATAAGTGTACACAATTAAGCTTGTTTTGATAAGTTAACACTGAAGACATTTTTCTTTCCTAAATATCTTCTCTTTCTTAGAGATCTATTAAAAAAAAAAAACTGGAACTGTTTTGTGTCTTCCTAATATAAATGAGAGAAACCAAAACAATAAGCTTAAAAAAATCAAGCCTAATGTTATTTCAATTGATATCATGTAAATTGAATCCATATTAAAATAAAGTCACTCCATTTTCCATGACATTGTAGTTATGAGACTATGGTAAAGAAATGAATCCATGACAATCTCTTTTATCTCTCCCAATGAATATATACATGTTTGCTATGGAATATTCCCCAAGCCATACAACATGACTCTAATTTTTTACCATATATCTATTAAATGCTGCTCCAAATATGATTTGTAAAAGAGATTCCTTGACCAATAAAGCAGTGTTTCTCAACCCTGTGTAAATATCAGAATAATTTTTTTTTTAAAATACCTATGTCCAGACCCCTCCCCAAACTAATTAAATCAGAATTTCTGAAAGTTAAGAATATGTGGCTTCAGTATTTTTTTAAAAGGTCCTCAGTTGTTTGTGATATACACCATGGTTGTGAACTGTCTAAAGCAGTGTTTCTCCAACTTTAATGCGCTTATGATTCATTTGGGGATCTCATTAAAATGCAGATTCTGATTTATGGGTCTGTGACAAACCTTGAAATTTTGGATTTTAATAAAAGTCTATGAGACTTAGGATGCTCATCTGCAGAACATATTTATAAAAGCAAGAGTCGGTGGTTCTCAAAGTGTGGCCCAGTTCTGCAGCATCAGAATCATCTGAGGACATCTTAGAAATGCAAATCTCAAAACTTCAGAAACGCTGAAAGTAAGGAACAAGTAATCTGTTTGATAAGAAATGCTCCATGTAATTTGGTACAACTTCAAGTCTGAGAAACAGTGGTCTTAAAAAAAAAAAAAACAAAAGAAAGAAAGAAAGAAACAGGCTGCCTAAAGTTTGAACAACTGGCTGCATATGGTTGGAAAACCACTAAAACTTTATGCTTGTGTAGCAGTTTACAGTTCAACAAATTTTCCTCATTTACCTCTTCTGTTTCCTTAAGCAACCCCACAGAGTAACTAAAATAGCATTTTATAAATGAAGCTGAAGCTCAAAATATTTAAAGGATTTGCTCAAAGTCATGTAGCATGCAAGAAGAAATCCAAAATTAGAGCCTACGTCTTCTGAGTCTTAGAAATTAACAGGTAGGACATTCAAAAAAGAACAAGGTAAATAAATGGCTGTAACTCAAAAAAAAAAAAAGTGGCCTGAAGAAAAGGGTTCTCTCTAAGACTCAGGTAATGACAGAGGGGGACTAGCACACATTCTGGAGACCTCCTATCAGGTGACTCACAAACATTTGTACATGAAGCTCAGAGACTGCAGAAAAATACCCGAATCCTTTTTTAGCCTGAATTATTGTTACGTGGAACCAGCTTCAAGAAATACAAATGTTTAACTCTCACCAACTGATTTAGTTGGGTCGGTCACTTTTGGTTGTTTGCGCCATAATTCTACAAATGATTTATTCGAAGTCAAATTATATAGAACAGAACAATCACCTGAATACATGGTATGTGTCTCTGTGTGTACGTATTTGTTTGTTTCATACTTATAGGAACACAAATTATCACAATGTCACATGATACTTGCCTGTGGTGTTCCTCAGGCCATAAATGGCAACAAATGATATAATTCACAGGTACATAATTCGCAGGACAACCAAAAGTGACTAACTCAACTAAACTGGTTTAAAAACATGTATATGCCATATTCCTAGATAATACAATGTATGCTATATTTTATTATTTAGCAAATATATTTAATAAAAGATTTTATTGATAATAAATGATTCTTAAAGTATCAGTAATAGAAATAAATTTTTATTGTTAGTGATACAATAACAAAAAAAAAGCTTGTACATGTCACAAGCATTACCTATAGACCTATTCCCACAAAGTTCATTTTCAAATAGTAAATCGTAAGTGGGAGAAACATTATGTCAGGAATTTGAGTGCTGACTCTTTCTTAGGGAATGCAGGCATTCCAGATGCTTTATAGAAGAGAAATCATTTTTTTTCCCTTGAAATTTGCACACAGTTTTTACATCTTACTGTCAAATAATCACAACTTTTATGTTATTTCTTCTCCCCTACCCTTACTGTAGAAATTAATGGGGGGAGGGAAAAGAACTAAATTTTTGAAAACTTAAAAATTTAACTATCTTAAAATTGGGTACTAAGTTTCTTACAGTTAGCACACATTAAGCATTTATATTTAAATAGGAAAATGCTATCACCATAAAATCTATTCTAATACCCTGGAAACAACAAATTGAGTCAGAATTGTGAAATAAATAAAATTTCAATACCTCAAATTTAAAATATTTTAAAGTACAATAGGGAGAGGTACCTGTATTTTATCATTTATGTATTTATGGTAGATATCCAAATATGCACATATATATAATTTTTATAAAGTTACCTTATGAACAGATACATTGAAATCTAGTATTTTATAAAAATCTTTATAGTAATATGCTGCTGATATAGTCAGTGTGAATGTTAAAAACTAAATTTTAAAGATTAATTGGAACATTATCTAGTTTCACTTTTTCCTTATCAAGAGAGCTACATGATTTCAACCTGCCAAGATTACCCAGGAGGTGAACCTCTGTGTGTGTCTGTGTACAAGAATAGAGGACTGGAAAGACCAGTACCAGAAACTCATCCAGTGGAGTGTGACAGTGAGGCAAGCGGACTCGGTTCAGAAAAACACCTGAGACCTCTTCACAAGTAAAATTTCTGTAAATACGTGTCTTATACTCTACTATACATACAGATACAAACATGGATTCTGGTTCAGGAGATCTAGAAAGTAGTCCCAGGGGCTGCTGTTGCTGCCACTAGTCTATGGATCACACTTTGATTCTTTTGCTTTTGAGATGGAAGATGGTATTATGGTTTCCTTTAGCTTTTAAAGTATCTCATAAATAACCACATAAGGGTCTAGAATCATCTCTGGGAAACAACCAAGTTAGGTTTGTATACATGAGGGTCTATCTTTTCCATCTAGTTTTGTCACCTTTATTCTACAGTCTTATTTTTTTTCCAAAAAGTTGGAAATTACAGAGCAAGACCCCAAGACAAGTGTACACTTTCATAACAAGATGCATACTTACATCGAAAATAATAATCATACAAAAATGAGCATCAATTCCCAAAAGAAACACTTGTTTCACAAAAGGCAGAGAAGGTAAATGTTTTGGAGACCTTCAGCCAAATTCCTATTCCTGAACCACCAGAATTACAAACCTTCCTTGTCTCCTGCTGACATTTCAGATTATTCAGGGCCACAGACTCACTGAGAAAGGATTTTTTTCTCCTGGCCACTTCACTTTCTTAGTGCCAGACATCTACTGTGGCTTCCAATGAATCAAGTTCTCCTCCCCCTCCTCCCCTGGAAACTCATGCTCAATAAAATGTCACAAATAAAGTAGAAGCAAGCCTTTCCCAGGCTGAACTTATAAACAGAAAGGAAGAGTACCATTCTTCACCAGGAAACTGACCCACAAAGCTTACTGGATTCAGTTAAAGAGACTGAGAAGAAGGTCAGCTAAGAAAACAAATGGAACTCTCTCCATAGTTACTTCTGATGGAGCTCCATCGGTCCAGAAATAAAGCCTTGTCCAAGGAAAGGAAATAAAGAAAGAGGGCATATTAGGTGAGAGGTCTGCAGAAGCAATGGGTTCTCACAGGTACCTTCTTTGCAGGCTCTATCTTCTCTTTCCCAGGGAATAGCTGCTTCAATATTTAATTCCCTTTTCTCACTATCCCTGTTTCACACTGTAATGTCTACAAAAGTGTACTGATTTAAAAAAAAATTTCTTTTGGGCTGTAGACACACAGAAGCAACATATATCATACATAGATATTTATGTAGAGACTCTGCCTCATAGTTATAGACTTCTATGTATATAGTGTATGAAATAATAAGAATACCTTTTTTTCTTCTGAATTAACATTTAGATGCTTATCTCTTTGACAACTATAACTTAAGATATAGGCATTGTTGACTTAGAAAGTACTTACAAAGTCCACAGACATTTAAATAAAAACTTAGACATCCAGGATATTCAATACTCCCATACTTAATCTTATGATCAGTGAAAAATATTTCTAGGAATTGCATAAATACTAGTAAAAGGTTAATGATGTCAGGGAGTATGATTGCTAGCAGTTGAGATGACATGCTTATGTGTTTGTGAAAACATTTTCTGTATCATATCCAAATCCCTTTGCAAACAGATAAATTACTCTATAAATCTTATTGCTCCATGTGGATAAATCACACATGCAGGTTTACAAGACTAAAAAGCTGGAAAAGAAAATCTCTTTTGGATAGTAGGATCTTTGGGATTCATAATCATCCAATGCTCAGGAAATGAAGAAAGGAGTACTTAAACATTAGGATTTTCTTAGTTTTTATAATCTGCAGTAATACACACACATACACAAACAGCATGCACAATACACACACACACACACACACATTTTCTCTCTCTCTCTCTCTCTCTCATCCTCCCCTCACCCCCAACAAAGCCAGAGATCCCAAAGCAGGAAACTGTGACAGCCAACCAAATTTATTTCTGAGAAAAGGAAAGAAAACTTTGCTGCTGTAGGCAGCTCTGCTACAGAACTGCTCCCTGATGCCCCAGGGTTTATGCACTATCAGCTCCTTGCACACAGATTAGAGGTTTATTTTCTATTATATACTGTTTTTTTTTTTTATTGCCACAACAAGCAATATTAGCTAGATAGACAAATTGACTCTAGGTCATTTTATTGGAATAAAATGAGATTATAAAGGATCTCCAAGGAGAACATTTTCTTTCATTTTTTCTTCTTTTTTTTATGTTAGCATCTGATGGAAATTCAATGAAAGCTAGAAAAAAGGACAAGGGGTATGTACGTTGGGTAGAGAGGAGGAAATGAGAAGAAAACAGAAAAAGAAGCTTGCTTGGGCTTTTTAGAAATAGAATTATGGCTAGGTTCCATTTGAGTTTCTCTAGCTCACTGTCCCTTATAGGGGTCAAACTCCCAAGGACTTGGGACTCTTTCTTTCCAAATTTCAATTCCAAATTATATTTCAGAGTTTGGCAGCACTGCACAGAGATAAGACTTTGAGGTCAATAATCAATCTGAAATATCCATTTTATGCCAGGTTAATTCTTCCCTAACCTCTGTGCTTAACAATCCTATTCTTAAAAATCAGGAATTTGGCAAGTTCTTTTTCCTTCTCTATATTCTTCTCTTGATTTCTATCTACAGTCCAGAAAAGGCTCAGTAATCAACCAAAGTTATAAGACTGATTTGTTGCCTCAATGTCAATTAGAAGATTCTCATAGCAAGTCTTCTACTGGAACGACTACTGGGGCAGAGGGAGAACACTGATGTGTTTATTCACGCACACACACACACACACACCCCATGGAGAATGCAGTTCTGTGTGCCACTCTCTGGGAGCCATGATTCAACAACTCTTTCCCAATTAAGGAACCCTAACAAAACTCTGAAGTACAAAGCATCTGCAATTACAAAAGCAAGAATGCTGCCCCAAAGTCACCAATGCCAGAGGTGAAGTTAAGCTTTCTTGGTAAGAGAAACGAGGTCCTAAGAACCTCGCAACATCTAACCAATCCTGCTGGTCCTTGACAGGCACCAGAATTCCCTTGAAATTTGTTGGCAGATACCTCGGCCAGTCAATAAAGGCGCGCGCGCACACACACACACACACACACACACACACACGCACATGCACACGCGCGCACACACGCCTACAGCATCACGAGGTGGAGTTCAGGAAGCGCTCTCTCTCGCGCTCGCTCTCTCTCTCTCTCTCTCTCTCTCTCTCTCTCTCTCACACACACACACACACACACACACACACACACAGAGTAGAAAAGTTGTTGCCCAAAAGCCCTACCTGAGGATGGCCGTGTCCCCCTGCCTCACGGTGATGTTGTCCGTGCCTCGGTTAAAATCCACGCTGCGGACGGGCAGTCCTGTGGGAAGAAGGCAGAGCAATCTCAGTAGGACCAGCGGCAACTGTTTCCGATCGGGCTGACCGCCGCCGACCATGGTGGCCACGCCGAGGTGCGCTGGGTCGGTGCACTCCGGAGGGCGTGTGCGCGCGAGCGCGGCGCCGCCGAGGGGCTCTAGGAACGCGGGGCTCGCATCAACAGCAAAGGCAGGACGGGCTCGGCCAGTTGGTGGTCCTTTCCACTTTCCCTCTCTCTCGCCCTCGCTCAGTCTCTTTTTCCGCTAAGAATTAAAGCACTCATAAAACGCACTGGGGAGGGGGCGGTGGGAAAAGTCGAAGGAACAAAATTTTTAGAGAGAGAGAGAGTACAGATAGAAAACCCTCTAGAACAGATGAAGAAAAGAAAAGGCTGCACAGGAAGGTGTTGTCTGGTCTATCTGGGGCTGGATGCTCCTTTGCCAGTGTCTGAACTGAGCTCCTTCTCTCCGTAACCCACTTTCACGGGCGGGCGGGCGGGCGAGGGAGCCGGCACTCAGCCTGCCAGGAGTGTAAAGAAACCCACACAGCAGCTGCAGCAGCCCGGAGTCTCTGCCCCCTCCTCCCTTTCCTGTTTTTCTCCCCAGTCCCTCCCTCTCTCTGCTCAGTACCTCCCCCTGCCCCCACAGATTCCAACAGCCCCTCCACGTCATCCCCTCCTCCCTCCCCTTGGCGTGGCCCCTCGCTTTGCACAACTGCCCCCTTCAGCAGCAGCCAGCCTCAATGAAAGCCCGATGCGCCTTGAGGTTGTCAGGACAACAGCTCCATCTGAGGCCTGGCTGATTTCCTTAAGAAGAGGGAATGGAGCTTGGAGATACTGTGCAAGAGAAAGGGGAGAAGGAGGGAGAGCGACTGAGCTATAAAAGAACAGGAGAAAGAGTCCAGGAAAGAAGAGGGAAAGGGTGAGGAAACAAGAAAAGGAAGATGGAAGGAGAGAAGGAAAGGAGAAAGCTACCCTTGACAAATAAAGGGAGGGAAACAGAAAAGGACAGGAAAGCATGGGGGGCGGAGGGGGTCCTGTGCTGAATGACGGGATGAGGAATGTGGAACAGAATAAACTTGACAATGGAGTCTAAGATTGAAAGCCAAAGTTGATTTCAAAACTAAATATTCCTGGCAACTGGCTTTTCGTGCTTGCATCTTGTTCCTTCTTTCCTCTTTCCTACACTTTCTTTACAGCATTAAAAAGGTTTATTTTCTCCCCTTTTTTCACCCCTTCCCCCATTTGGAGTCCCCTTATGAAAGATAGATTGGAGACAATGCCTGTATTGACTGGTCTGGGTGTGAATGCTTGGTTTGTCTTTCCCAAGTGCCAGCCTCAACAGCTGATCCCTGATCCCTAAATCAGCCTCACTCTTCAGGAAACCCTCGCTCAGTCCCACACATGAGGAACAGTATTAAGAATTAGTATTTAAACTTCATGATGTTGGTGCTACCCAAGTTTCCACTGACACTTTCTTCTCAAAATGTTCATGTGAGAGGAAGGAGATTTGTATATCAGAAAGCTTGTCATTTACAGGCTGACATTAAGGCTGCATACAGCACTCCAGTAAATGGCAGACAGTTTACCATCATTTGTCATTCCTTCTACTCCATAAGTCAAGCCAAGTGATAAGGGCCATAAGGGGCTAATGCTATTAGTCACTCAAGTGAGAGCCCCAAACTATTTATTAGACATCTCCCTCAGTACTGATGCTGAGGATAAAAAATTCTAGTGAATCAGCCAAGGATTTCTCTCTCTCTCTCTTTTTTTTTAAATTGTATTTACTTGAATAAAAATGTTAACATGGTGCAAAAATAAAGTGGTGCAGAATGCTGTAGAGGAATTTGTAGTTATCTTTTCTATCCCAGTTTTAAGAAACCTGTTTCTCCTGCTTGGAATCAACAGTTTCAGTTTCTTATACATCGTTTCCTAGATATCTACTGTACATACAAGTAGATACACAACATACACACATGTATTATGCTACCCCTCTTATCTACACAAATGATTGGCCAATGATATTTCAGGTATGTACATGTTCAAAAGTCCTTATCAAACACACCAGAGTACAAACCCTGTGGAAGTACTTACTGTGCTAACACTTGCCTTGTCTCCCCAGAATATTCAAAGAATTTATCTACTGCATTTGATTAATTTAAAAGGTAGATACACTCTTTTAGATTGTGAGGAAAGGAAAACTTTTGTTTTTTAAGAAAAGAATTGAAGGATTAAAGATGGAGTAGCCAAAAATTCAAGATTGGTAGAGTTAATTTTGTTCGTACAATACATTTATACAAATCATGCTGTTCCACATTGGGGGATGATAAATAGTTCCCAGATGATATGCCAACGACATTTCATCACTAATCTGTAACTCAGCTAGTTAAAACTCGAAATCCATTTTGCCAAAGAAACAAAATAGTTCAATGGTTACTTGAACCACAAAACCCCAAATTCTGTAGTTCTTATTATCAAGTACCAAACAGAGATGCAATGATTGTACAACTCTCTACCAAGATTGCAGGGAAAAGAGCACCCGCCTCCACCCGCCATTGCCAATAGACTTGGATATCCCCAGCAGATTCCCTTCAAGCTTTTAGGAATGAAGAATTGTCTTAGACAAAGGATTAGCTATATCTTCTTTGCATGGGCAGTGTTTCTCTAATGTCGAGGAAGAAAAGGAAGACACAAATGATTGGGGCTACTAGAACATCTATTTCTATTGATGATACTAGGTGAATGGTGTTATACCACCATCCCCAATGGGAGCTAGAGAGTCTTAAGGGAAGAATCAAATATATCAAGAATAGGAGTATCCTCTTGTACAAATGGACTATATTTTGCATAAAGAGAGAAAGAGGTTTGCTGAGGCAGGAGTGGCAGCATATTATTTGTAGGAGATGCTGATACACAGTAGTTGACTAACGCCTATATCTGCAAACTCAAATTACCAGTAGAGCTCATCTGGTCCTTCCTTGGATGAAGCACGAAGTTTAACATACTAAGGTACAAAATGATTCACACTAAAATAATTCACACCAAAGTAGTATAAATGGTATTTGTAGTAAATCAATCAGATCTGGAGTTTGTCTCTATAATCATTCTGAGAAAAAGAATATATTAAGTCAATCAGGATTGTAATCAGAATTGTAATAGACATACCTAACCTACCTAAGAGGATGAAATCATAAGTACATTTTGTATAGACAAGAATGTATAATGCTATTAAAGGCTTTTATTTAAAAAAAAAAACATTTTTATTAAATTAAGTCCATTTCTTGCTAACTTTTGTTAAATTAAATTTACTTACTATCTGCACTAGAAGATACAAAAAGTAGATGAAAATGTTTTAATTCTCTAATTCAGACTGTTTCATAACTCAGATTGGATTTCTAAACAATTTTAAAATCATGAAGATTATGGAAGTTAATTATCTAATATCTATCATTGACTTCCAGGTGGTACTTCAAATACAATCTTCTAACCCAAACCCTTGGCACAGAAGGGGTAGTCTGTAATTTATAAATATAAGAATAGAGGAATGATTGCATGCCCAAGCCCACTCACATGGCTATCTCATCATTTACAAAATAATAAATCTATTTGTGGGTATATGATGGACTTGATTTTCAATTTTATGCTCTCAGCACCTTTCCCCTTTTCTGGCCCTTAATGAATCCTTCTGGTTTTCTCTCCTCCCTGACCTCTTGATAAGATCTAATAAATTCTAATAAATTTAATAAATCTAATAGTCATTATATATTGAGTAACTTACGTCATCCTAGTCGTCATGCCCCCAAATTCACTCCAATATTAACTCTCTGCTTGCTTTTGTAAGAAACATAGAGAAGGAAATGACTTGACGAGTGACTGAAATTCACACAAGCTATTTTTCTGTAAACTACTATATACATTCTTCCGAGAGGGCTGGCAAAAGTGAACATACTTTCAGGTTATTTGTGAGGCAAGTATGGCTGTTAGCCATGTGAAACAGCCATCATCACCCAAGTAAGATGATCTTAACTACTACTTTAAAATAACATACTGCCTTTCTAAAAGAGGCTTTAGAAGATTCAGGTACTCTCCAGGGACAAATGCTGCAGGAAAAACAAAAACTAGCTAATGCCTGAGCACCCTAAGACACATGAAAGGTTTGTTCTTTTGTTAGCTTTATAAGGTAATAGGCTCACAGGAAATCCAGATGCAGCCTGGAATATACAACTAAATTAGCTACATTGCTTGCGCTTTATCCTAAACATGTTTATAATATTATGCATATATATTACTCTACATTTCCACAGTTGTAAGGTCCTAATCGTAATAATGCAATGCCTATACTTTTATAAGTGGTATTAGCATTTCCATATGATCTAGAAATGCAGAATTGTTAATACTTCTCCTCAGGATTCCTGTTATGACATTCTCAATGATTTCACCATAAATCAGCAATATTTAAGTATCTCAGTTTATGCTCATAAGTATGGCACTATCTTATATGAATTTCCTTTGGAATTTGGCTCCTTGAAATACAGTAGCTTCATTCACATGTGTCCCGCTGCCTAACAAAATCAATCTGCTTCAAGTTAGTTAAATATTCAAATCCTCGCTATAGAACCCTCAGTGATATAAATCATTCAATTCATAGTTTGCACAATTAAAATTTCTCTTCCTTGATTTGCTTATAGTTTATGACTTTATGGTTCATTGTTATCAGATTGATCTACTGCTTCTTTGTTCACTCATTCTGTTTTGGTAGGCATCAATGCGTGAATCTGTCCAAGTTTTCACAAACTCTTTGAGATTCCTGAGCGGCTGCTTAAGGCCTCCCACACCAGAAAACTTATTCTCATATACATGTCTTATTATTTCTCAGATGTGTCCTCACTAGCCACTGGACCTTCTCCTTTTCTAGACTGTCCATTCTGCCACCACATACAAAGAGGTAGCAACTGCTGAGTAGTACTATATCTGCTTGTTGCTACACTTTTTGATCTTCACATATGGAAAGAGCATTGCAACATCTGGAAAAATGGTGGTAGCAGAATCCTCGTTACAGCAAGATGTAAATAAAAGCAAGTAATCAGGTAATTATATTTTCTATTTGTGGTTGCCTCAGTGACTTAGATTCCCACAACCAAAAAATAGGCCAAGTAGAAGTGAGGAAAAGTGGAAGCAGGTATGGAATGTCATACTCTTGGTAGGTTTATGATCCATTCGTTCACTCAATATACTTTTACTGAAATGGTAGTGAATCAAGACAGGGCGAGACTCTATTCTCATAGAACTTACATCCTTGTAAGAAATAGACATTAAACAAGTAAATATATATTAAATATATATTAAAATATATTAAATATATATTAAATATATATTAAAATTATTTTAGAGAGTGAATGCTGTAGAGAAAAACGTGTGTGATACAGAGAAAATGGCCTCATGAGGGAAACATATGTCCTGAAATTTAAGAAGGTTGTCATGCAAATATATGCAAGAAGACCTTTCTAGATTTAAAAAAAAAAAAAATGGCACGTGCAAGGCCCGGTGGCAGAAATAGGTAATTCACACACCGAGAACTTAAATAAAAACAATACACCCAGAATGAAGTTTGTGTGTATGCTGTGGGAGATAGTCAGAAAAAGCAGATGAGATTAGAAATTGAGGAAGTATCAAAGTGAAAAGATTCCAACACAAGAAATTTAGATTGTATTCTGGTGACTTGAATAGTTAGTTAAAGACTTTAAGCAAGGGATTGAAATAATCTGATTTACACTTCAGAAAGATTGCTCTTTGTACATATGTAAAAATGATTGTAGGACACTAGAAGAAGCCAGGGCACAAACAGAGGGAACTGCTAATCATCCAGTGACAACTTGTTAGGGTTGCGGAGGGGAACAGTGGGGGTGGCAGGGTAACAATGAAAATGAAGAGAAGAGTTAACTAAACTTTCTCATGATGGGAAGATCTCCTTTTGTAGGCCATGTTCTATCACAAGTGATCAGTGTTTTCCACATAGCAGCATTCTTCCTTACTGTACTAGTTCAATTCTGGTGTTCCCTTTTCAGAAGGCACCACTCATCAAATAAGAAGTGACAGGATGGCAAGTACAGAAACAAAATTGTGTCCCAGTTGGTGATTTTCTTCAGGTATAAACTTTGATTACCCTTTAATATAATTATTACATGTTAATTAAGTATCAGTATAAGAAAGTGTTTTGTTACAGATTAGGAAGGGCCTAACAAGAGCAGATGCAATTTAATTGCTTAACTTTATTAAATATTTTCTTACATATCTATATTTATTTAGCAGGCAATAGCTTCTGTGCTAAATCTAAATAGAATGCCTAGTTAAATATCTTGAGGCTATAAATCATGTAAATAACACTAATATGTTTTCTCAAGAGTTTACTGACAATATTGAGCTGTAGTACAAATCTACTGTTAGGTCATTATATTACTCAAAGGATCCCAGAAGTTTGCCTGCTTAAAAGTATCTTCCTTTCCTATCTGTAAGTCTCATTTTCAGCACTCTCTGCTTTTAATAATGAATGCAGGAACACTGCCTACATGAGAGAAAGAGGATTCAAAAGATGTGTTTCATCAGTTATGCTGCTATGTATAAAATAATTTATTAAAATAATCAATTTTTTTGAGACCACCATATGATAGGTACTGTACTAAGCTCTGGGGAAATAATAATGTACAAAATTGACACCCTGTTCTCATGCACTCTTGTGAGGGGCTAGCATTCAAAGCTCTTCTTAGAGAGGAACCAAACATCATCTTTCCACAATTATAAGTCATGCCTTTAAAATCTGCTCTCCAATACACAGCAGAACAAAAGTCAATAAACACTCACACCCAACAATAAAATATAGAGTTCTCATCCTTAGGAAACCAGGAACTCACAAAAAAGATGGAGATTAACACACATGAAATAGATAATGAGCTTGGCCAATAAGCAATTGAGGAGTAAATTATATATATCAGAATCAAAACACAATGGTAGTTCGAAAAAGTTAATCAAGAAAGAGGTTTCTTGATAAAATGGTATTTCAGGTAACTCTTGGAAGTTGTATAAGAGGAGAACAGATAAAGGCAATATCTTATGCAAAGGATGTAAAGTATAACCATGAGAACTAGCCTGAAATAAAGAATGGAACTGGAGGAAGACTTACCTGACCAGCAGTGGGAAAGAAAGAGAAGGTTAGAAAGAGAAGCTGTGTAATGGAGAATCCTAAATACCTGAATGAGGAATCAATCACACTTTATCTCATCATCTCATAGAAGGTTACTTTAGATTATGGAAGACTGAAGTAAGACACTGACATCTCACTGAGATATGGGAAGTTAAAAGTTAGAAGGAAGATGAAGTAGAGAAACTAGTTAGAAGACTAATAAAGTTGTTGGTGACATCATGAGAAAAAAAAGAAATAAACATTATTAGTTATACAGGCTACTACTTTCTAATAATGGTGAGAAATGAAATCTTTCCTTCAGAGATTTTACATTAGTGGTGGAGTTGAGTTGTAGGAAAGGATGTGGGAATAGAGATGGGAAAAAGTTAGAAGGCAAAATGTTTTTTTGTAAGTCGGGGCAGTGAGGGTTTTTACAGGCATGTTAATGAGTTTGGCTTTATTCTGTATGCAAAAGGGAGTCATTAAAAGCTTTCAGTAAGCAGGTGACATAATCAGACTTGTGTTTTAAGAAGATAAACTAATTGACAATAGAGTGAAGATGAATTGGGGCAAGTTAGGGAAGACCAATTATAAGGTTTCTGAAATGGAACAGGCAAGGGATGATAAAAGCAGGCCACAGGGCAATGGCAGTGGAAAGAGAAAAGAGGCAAAGGTTTTGGAGGAATTTCACAAAAGGACTGATGGGACTTGTTATCTAATTAGGTATTAAAGTTGAAGAAACAGAAAAGGAAAAAGAGTCCTCCATATTTTTTCCTCAAAGTCCAGGCTGATAAAATGAGAAAGTTAAGCTAGTTTCAGAGAAAATTTGGAAATTCTACTTTTAGAATTCTGCATTGGTTCTTAAACTGGTACTCAAATAGCCTGTACTTCCAGATGGACATGCTCATGAAGTTGTCACAGGAATATGACATTTTTCACAAGAAAGCTATCTCTGAGTTTTATAATAAACTAAACCCAGAAATCAAGCTCCCCCACCCATATTTTTCCTTATGTTTTCTCTTTCTTTCTCTCATTTCTTTTTGTAAGTTCAGTATGTAAATATACCATTGAGCAAGTGACATATCTGTCAATAATGTGAATCTCATTTTGACTTTTAAGAACACATGCACATAGCAATTAACTGATTCTGTTTCAAGAAGAAATATTATCTGAACCTGTCTCCCTCTGCTGGTTGCACATTAAGGTATCATGGTCTTTTTAAACCAGAGTAATAGTAGAAATAGAAATACCTAATAATAATTTGTTATGCACACACAGGACTTTGCAGTTCACAGTACATAGGGGCACACACAATTTTATATTTTATCTTCATTGTAGTGAGATAAATACTGCAAGTATTATTATCCCACTTGTCAAAAAAAAAACATTTTGAGACTCTAAGCAATTAAGATCTCACATGAAATAAGAGAAATTAGAGGGAAATCAGGAAGCATATGTAATTGAAAGAATTATATAATGTTTAAACTAGAAAAGACCCAGGAGATCTTCTTGCTTAATTTTCCCATTTGAAATCTGAAACATGGAAGCTTAAAGTTTATACAGTTATTTGGGATCACTGAGATTAGTACAGAGAGAGCACAACTCTCAAAACAGAGCTTTTTCTATTGTACCATGCTGCTTGCCTATAATGTCAGGATGTTAATACTTTCTACCGTAGCTGAAACATTTACAAAAGTAGGCTGGGTTGTAAATTTAAAAATTCCTATTTCTCTAACAGATTTACATTACAGCGGAATAATCTATAGCTATGTTAAAATTTTAAGTACATAAGAAACAAAGTCAAAGATAATGTATATCAATTGGACAAACAGATAGCAAGTCAGACCAATTACCAATTACCTGTTTGAATAGACTGTGATCTGCATAGCTGAAGTCTAGAACCACAGGCAAGTCTTGAGTTAACATCAGGGATAGCAGAATACTTAAGATTGTGTTAGTAGAAGAACTGGAGTGAAATTTCTCACCTAATAACTGCCTGGGGCTCTCTTCTTCCCTGTATGCCCTCCAGAGTCTACTACAGCACTATGGCTATTCACCCTCCATACTATTCCCCAATCATCTCCATTCTTAATGGATAGTTTCATTCTCTTTTGACAAGGAAAAAAAAGCTGCTTAAAATAATTTATACTTGTGCTTGAGTGACTGGCAAATTCCAACCTCTGAAAGAAAATGAACATTATGCAAGGGGAATTTCCTAAACCCAGTAATTCTCTAATAGGTAAAATATGTATGAAATATATTTTTTGAATGAGATAGTTCTTTTGTAACTTTTATTTCTTACTTGCAACAGATAAAAATCTTTGGGCCAAAATTTGAAAGTACCTTAAGATATTTAAATAGAAATTTAAAAAAATCTACATGATCCTAACCCATTAAATCATAATATCCAACCCCCACAGAAGAAAACTGAGCATAGAACATCAACTAACACACTGTGCCTATTAAAAAAAAAAAGTTTTTACAAATAATAGATATTGGTCAGAAATAGAGAAACAATAATAACAGTAAATATTTATACAATACATATATACAGATACAAACAAATATAGAGTTCTAAACTACTGACAATTTCTAATACACTGGTAAATATTCTCAATAACCATATCCAACAATTTATCAGTTAAAGTTTTCACACAATCAAAATTAGAGCCTCTTTTCTTCAATGATGTTCTCATTTCCTGTTGCAAGAAAGCATAACAGAGTATTGATCTTAGGGTATAATTAAATTGGTAAAAGGTTTTAGAAGGTTTTTGTGACATTTGGAAGCAATGAGAATGAGTTGATGTGAGAACTATTCACTATTCAATGAAAAACAGAGCTTTGATCTAAGAAATATCTAGCTTGTGTATCAGGACTAGACAGTTTGGGAAGGTAGAAGGGTAGAGAAAATGATAACTAGGTGTGAAGATTTGGATTGTGATAGCACTAAGTGAATAAGTGGTAGTGTAAACCAACATAGGCAATAAGAGAGAAAGAAATAAGGAACTAAAAGGCAACTTGTAATGTGATCAATCATTTCTTAAAATAGAACACTTTTATTCATGAGTGGATATGAAACTGTATAAGGTTGGTACCTGTTTTAACGCACATGAGTACAATGATTGTTCTTGGGACAAAAAGGACGAGCTTGCTGTACTAAGTGATGATTTGCAACTTCTTTCCACTCCTAACAATTTGGTTTTTTGTTTTGTTTTTTAATTTTTATTTTTCAATTACATTTGACATTCAGTATTATTTTATATTAGTTTCAGGTATACAGCATAATGTTTAGACTTTCTTTGTTGGGAGTTTTTGATTACTGATTCAACTCAGCAGTAATTGGTCTGTTCAGATTTCTGTTTCTTCCTGACTCAATCTTGGGAGATTGTATGTTTCTAAAAATGTATGCATTTTTTCCAGATTGTCCAATTTGTTGGATATAATTGTTCATAGCATTTTTCCATAACCTTTTGTATTTCTGTGGTGTCAGTCATCACTTTTCTTTCATTTCTGATTTTATTTATTTGGGTCCTCTCTTTTTTTTTTTTCTTAATGAGTCTGGGTGAGGCTATATACATTTTTTTTTAATCTTTTTAAAGAACCTGCTCTTGGTTTCATTAATATTTTGTATTTTCTTTAGATTCTATATCATTTTTTCCCATGCTAATCTTTATTATTTCTTTCCTTCTACTCACTCTGAACTTTGCTTGTTGTTCTTTTTCTAGTTCCATTAGGTATAAGGTTAGATTTATTTTTTTCTTGTTTCCTGAAGTAGGCCTGTATTATTGCTATGAATTTCCCTCTTAGGTCTGGTTTCGCTGTGTCCCACAGATTTTAGTAATTTTAGGTTTCATTTTATTGTGATTTTATTTTCATTTGTCTCAAGGTATTTTTTGATTTCTTCCTTGATCTCATTGTTAACCAATTCATTGTTTAGTAGCATGCTATTCAGCCTCCAAGAACACTTTTCTTGTAATTGATTTTTTCTTGTAATTGATTTCTAGTTTCATACCATTGTGGTCAAAAAAGATGCTTGAATGATTTTAATCTTCTTAAATTTATTGAGACTTGTTTTGTGGCCTAACCTGTAATCTATCCTGAGATGTGTTGCAAGCGCACTTGAAAAGAACATATATTCTGTTGCTTTGGAGTGAAATGCACTAAAAATATCAATTAAATCCATCTGGTCTAATGTGTCATTTAAGGCCACTGCTTTTCTTGTTAATTTTCTGTCTGGAAGATCTATTCATTGTTTTCAATGGGGTATCAAAGTCTCATAATATGACTGCATTATTGTCAATCATTCCTTTTAGGTCCATCAATATTTGCTTTATATATTTAGGTTCCTCTATGTTGGTGCATAAACGTTGACAAGGGTTATACCTTCTTGTTGGACTGACCTCTTCATCACTATGAAATGGCCTTCTCTCTAGTATAGCCTTTATTTTAGAATTTATTTTGTCTGATATAAGTATTGCTACCTCAGCTTTTTTTCCATTTCAATTTGCATAAAAAATCTCTTTATATCCCTTTACTTTCAGTCTATGTGTGTCTTGTGATCTGAAGTGGTTCTCCTATAAACAGCATATATATATATATTCATTCAGCTTTATCCATTCAGCTACACTATGTCTTTTGATTGAAGCATTTAATCCATTTATATTTAAAGTGATTATTGACAAGTACAGAGTTATTGCCATTTTATTATTCATATTTATGTTCTTTTTCTTTTTTTCTTCCTCTTCTTAGAGAAGTCCCTTCAACATTTCTCATAATACTGGTTTGATGGTGATGAACTCTGTTAGCTTTTAATTGTCTGGGAAGCTCTTTATTGCTCCTTCAACTTTAAATGATAGCCTTGCAGAGTAGAGTAGTCTTGGTTTTAAGTCCTTGCTTCTCATCACTTTGAATATTTCATGCCAATCCCTTCTGGCCTGCAGGGTTTCTGATTAAAAATCAGCTGACAGTTTTATGCGAACTCTCTTGTAGATAACTAATTGCTTTTCTCTTGCTGCTTTTAAGACTCTCCATCTTTAACATTGCCATTTTAATTATGATGTATATTGGTGGAGATTCTTTGGGTTCATTTTGTTTAAGACTCTGTGCTTCCTGGGCTTGTATATCTATTACCTTCACCAAGTTAGGAGAGTTTTTAGTCATTTCTTCAAACAGACACTTAATATCTTTCTCTCTCTTCTTGTCCTGGTATCCCTAAATATTCATATTGATATGTTTGATGTTTTCCCAAAGGTCCCTTAAACTATCTTTATTTATTTGAATTATTTCTTTTGCGGCTCTGATTGGGTGTTTTTTTTTTTCTACCTTAACTTCCAAATCACTGATTCAATATTCTGTATCATCTAATCTGCTGTTGATTTTCTGTTGTGTATTCTTCATTAAAGTTAGTACATTTTTCATTCTATCTGGTTTTTTCTTTATAATTTTGAAGTCCTTTTTATGCATACTATCTCTTTGTTGAAGTTCTCACTAAGTTTCTTGAACATCCTTATAACCAGTGTTTTGAACTCTGTAAAAGGTACATTGCTTATCTCTATTTTATTTAGTTTTTTTTTTTTTCTGGAGCTTTTTCCTATTCTTTCTTTTGGGACATGTTTCTTTGTCTCTTCATTTTTTGGCTGCTTCTCTATGTTTGTTTCTATGTATATAGGTAGATCTGCTATGTCTCCCAGTCTTGGCAGGGCGGCCTCATGTAGTAGGTGTCCTGTGGAGCACAGGGACACAGTCTCCCTGATCACCTGAGCTGGTTGCTCCAAGTATGATCCCTGTGTGTGTTTTATGTATCTTTCTTTAGTAGTTGAGCCTTGATTGCTATATGTCAGTAGGTGAGACATCTGATCCTCAGGCTGACAAGATGTGAGGATTGGGCATGATGTCAGCATGCAAGTTGCTATGTGGGGGCTAACTCTATTGAGTTGGATTTTCCCCAGTGGACTTTTGTGTCTGCCCTGACCATTCTTTGGGTGTGCTTCTTATGGAGCTATACAAGGTGGTGCTCTGGTGTGGTCTGAAGCCAACCACTGGTTCTGTTGGCTCTAGGGCCTCTTGGGAGTGGCTCCAGTGCAATTCCCTGTGACCAGCCCGGGGATACCTGGTAAAAGCTACTAGGCGATCAGCAGTTAGTAGCTACCTGTGATGGGTCTGGAGGCACATGGGTGAGGCTGTGCTATAAACCAAGGCTAACTGCTACTAGTAATGAGCTTGGCTCCACTTAACCAAAGGCAAAAGGGACCCCTTAGGCCTGCTGCTGCCTACCAATAAGACTTAGCCACAGAAAGAGTATTGGGAAGTACACAAGTTGGGTGAGGTGGGTCTCTGGGAGTCACCAGGGTGGGGCAAATGTTGTTCACTTGGTTAATCCAGATTTAGATTTTGCCATGTATGAAGAAGGCTCAACACAGAAAAAATGGCACCTGCCCACCCAACATTGGTGTGGGAAGAAGGTTCAATTCATGGAAAATGGTGGCTGTTCCTTCTGCCCTCACTATCATCACAACTCAGTTTCTCCCTGTATGTCCCTGGTGCCCCCCAAGCAGCTGTCCCTCCACCCAAGACCAGAACACCTTAAAGAAAGAGAGACTGTGTGTGGGCCCTTTAGGAGAATGCCTGAGTTTCCAGCAGTGCTCTGTTTCATCTGAACAAATAAAATCACCATTGGTTTTCACAGCTAGATGTTTTTGGGGTTTTTCTTCATGGCACTGGTATTCTGAGCTGAGTGGTATTGGGAATCATTGTTCCTCAGAGCAAACCTCTGGCAACTGAGTTATTCCTCCTGTGTGTGTGGGGCCAGCCCCATTGGCATCTTTGCCCCTCTTACTAGTCTTGAAATGGCTTCTTTTTAATAACCTTAGTTATAAGACTTGTTTAGCTAGTCTTCAGATGACTCCCCAGGTTGATTGTTTTCGAATTTACTTGTAATTTTGATGTGCTCCTGAGAGTAAGCAAGCACAGCATTTATCTACTCCATCATCTTGCTATTCACTCCCCACTCCTACCAATTTGGCTTATGTTATTTTTCACTTGTGATATTATTAACAACAGTGTTTGGTTATTTAATTAAATAACAAGAATTTACTGATCACCTGCTGTGTGAGTGACTACTTTGAGAGATCTGTGAAAATCATTTGGTAAGGTCTCTATGATGAAACCCATCTGTAATAAGGAATTTATCCTTTTAAAAAAAAGATTAATAAATTAATAAATGATTCAAAACCAGTATACAATTAAGTCTCAATTTTGAGAAGAGAGTTCTAAATGAAAAGAAATTCAAACACGTGGTGATCACTTCAATCTTCTATGTGTCAGTCAGGATACTAGGCACTGAAGTCACAGAGAAGCATGAGAAAAGATCCCTGCTTCAAAGAGTGAACAGCCTGGAAAGAAATGTAAACAATTAAGTAATGACAGTAAGTATAAACTACATAAGAAACCACATGATGTCTGTCTGCATAAAGAAAAGGTTTAGACTAGAAAAGGTTTTCTGAAAGAGATAGCTGAGCTGCATCCTAAAAGAGAACTCATCTGAGAGGGCTAAACTTAGGGATGAAGTTCTTAAATATATTTGGGGTGTTAACAGTTGAAAAAAAGTGTGGGGTAGAGTTCAAGAGGGTCAACAAAAGGGATAAAGGCTGAATTAGCAGCCAACATCTTGAAGCAAGGCAATAGAGCAGTGAAGAAAGTACCTCTGACCAGAAACGGTGCATGCTAGGGAGTAGTAGGAAACTCATTTAGAAAAAAGAAAAGGGAGATGGATTACAAATGGTCTTAAAATCCCAAAGGGGGAGATCTAAACTTAATGTACTAATAAACAAGAAATGTTTCATTTTCTCGGGAAAATTCTTGAAAATGGCGTTCAGGGTAGCAGTTGTATAAAATGGAGGGCTCAGCTAGGATACTATCTCATTAGCTCAGGCTTTAAAGGTAATGACCTTACAGAGAAAGTGGAGACGTAAGAGATATAAAGGGAGAGTTAGATGGAATTTTTGACTAAATAAATATATAAAATGAATAAGAGGAAAGTATCCAAGATGATACTGTAAAACCCCTGGGCATCTGGAGGGTAAAATAATCACTGACAGAGATCAGGGAGTTGAAAAAGCAGAATGGAGTGTCTTGAGGAAGTGGGAGTTGCAGTAATTCCTCCTAAATATCAGGCATGCTACTTGGTTAGCTACTGCTACTGGAGGAAGGGTTTGTTAATAGATTTGGCTTCGTTAGCATAATTGGTATGAATTTCCCAGATGTGCATAATTAAGAAAGGTAAAAATTATTTTTAAATCCCATATGATCCTTTCAGTATTGATGCTTATATTTATAATTCTTCATAAATAAACTGGCATTAATTATTCTCTAATGTATCACTCTTTAAAAATGTAATACACACTCTGGAACATATTTAAAATATACATAAAACCTAGGCCAAAGTTTGACTGTCCTACACTCCTGTTTAATATAACCCTAGATATTTTTTTATAACTTGTTCTTATTAGATCTCATTCTCAAACGCTGAGAGAATCCAAAATATTCCAGGCTATGCTCACTGAATTTGAGTTTTCATCATAATCCTCTGCCCTTAAACTTCCTATATCTTTCTTTATTCCAATTTATTTCTAACTGGGACCAGACCATTTTATTTTTAATTCTGTATACTTCATAATGCATTCTGAATATTAAATAATGTTATAAAATAGTTTTCTAATGATAAATAAATAATGAGCTTTATGTTGAGAATGTTAGATTTGTTTAAATATTAAAGAAGAAATGTACACAAGATACTTATAATTATGGACCTGGGTCCAGTAGTTAAATGCAGGTTAGGGATTCATCAAGATCAAGGTAAGAGTTGAAATGCAGGTGTGCATACATGTGTGTGTTTGTGTGTGTGTAAGAGACTGAGAGAAGTAAAAATCAGAGCAGAGCCTAAGAACTCACTTTGATTAGGGTTTGCCATGTTGGAACAAGAAAACAAGGAAAAATCAAGGAAAGTTGTTCCTGGAAAGCAGCAGGTTCTGAGTGAATCTCCTTTCATCTGTAAACCACATAGTGCTTTCACATTCATTTGTCTTCACTTGACATCCTATTGCACTCCAGGGAACTCTTGAGAAGAAAGATGTTATAAATGTCAAGTATTAAGATAATAAACATAAAAACAATAGTAGATACTCAAGACCTTTAAATAGAAGAAGAGTGCTGCCTATATTCATCACTAAGTGATTTGGATCAATATCAAAAGATAATGGGAACCTCGGTAGAGAAAGCTTAGGACATCCTCATGTATGCATAAGAAATTAAACACCCTGAGGCAAAGGAGGTAGTCTCCTCTCCAAATGTGCTCTTCTGTCTTATCCAAAGTTCTATTAGGCCTGCCACTAATTCAACAGATGATTAGAGAGATTCATGAACAGATTACTAGAAAGATGTTTGCTCCATGTACAATGGGACTTCCACATTCCCAGGAGAAATTCTAACATCACAGGCCCTAACTTCATCATTAGGAGATGATGAACCTTTACAAAGGGAATGGTTTAAATACATGTTTGATGTTTTTTCCTAGTAAACAACTGAAATAGAACCTATTTTTTAGATGCCATTTTATAATAGTTACTCCAATTTGTACATACAGTTTGAGATTTTGATATTATCCAACCATTTTATAAATGAAAAAAAAAAAACTTTGGTAATCAGCAGTAATTTATCATTTTTCCCAAGAAACACTTTAAATACAATTTAAAAAGCTAAAGAACACCACATACACACACCCCACGTGCACATAGAGACAAGGGTGAGAATATATGTCCACCTCAAATACACCAAATGAAAAATGATGACTTATTAAGACTTATTAACCGGTTAGTTATTTGTCCAGTAAGTCATTATTAATTCAATGAAATCCTAACTATGTAATTGGCAGTTTCAATTTCAAGTTTGTATCTTAGTTGTGTTCATGCTGCTTCCAGACAAGGCAAATGAAGTATCAGAAAATGAAAGATTGAAACCTTGACCTCCAAGTCTCAGAAATATTTGCAGAAGAAAGGATGATGTGTCTAGTACTATCTTTGGTATTATACATAGTTTCTGAACTCAAGTTTTCATATTTGACAAATGCAAATTCGATAGCTATTCAGATATGAGCAGAAGATTTGGTATATTCCATCATATTTCTGGTCATTCAATTCTCGCTGTCACCTGGAACTTGGGGCTGTGTACGACACGGATTCTTTATCATTTCCACTTTCCTAAGCACAGACAGACAGAGTATTTTAATGTACTATATGTCAATGTCCTGACTCTTAGCAGTGCCTTTTCTCACCTGAAATTTAAGAAAAAAATGTCCTTATTTTTTAAAGAAAAATGTCAAATGTATATTCTAAGAATTCTATTACCAAATAGCAACAAATATTTAATTTGCAATTATTTTTCCTTTTAATGAAAGAAAATGTTTTCTCTTTATAAAATGAAAAATATATACTATAATAGATCATTTTTCATAAACTATTTTCATATTCCCTAAATCATGAGATTTTAGATTAAACAGGTTTAACTGCATTCCCAAATTATTTTTTTTTCCATTGGATGGAGCCTGAACTATCACAAAATCTAGCCCTTTTATTTTATGAATGGAGTAACTGAGATTTAGACACTTCAAAGGTCTTGCTCAAGGTCACACAATAGATCCTAGCAGAGCCAGGATGAGAAGGCATTTCTTCTTATTCTCACTTCAGAACCCTCCTGAACTATGCTGACATACTGGCAAAGGAAAATCGATATGATTATGTACACAAGTGTGCATTGTGTGTGTGTGTGTGTGTGTGTGTGTGTGTGTGTGTGTGTGTGTGTGTGTTCTTTTGCTTAGTTTCTTTCCTTGGACAGAATACGCCTACCTCTTTCCCCTACTCCCTGCCTCCAATTTCTTTATGCAGCAAATTCTTATACCTTAATCAGGACCCAGTTCAAACACTACCTCTTCCTGATTCCTTGACCCATTTCAGGCAGTCCCCATTGCTTTATCCTCTTTGTAAGCACTTAGTCATTCGGGTAGCATAATTGACAAACATATCTAAGTTTTTTGCAAATACTTCTGTGTATTTCATTGTAGGAGATGATGAACTATCATCACTACATCACTACATCCTTAAAGACAGAAACCATAGCCTATTTTCCTTTGAATGCATTGTGTCTAGTGCAGTGCTTGATGATGATGAGTTATCATCCATAGGGGTTTGCAGAAATGATTCAATTTCATTTTGATCATTGAGCAAAAAACCTTATTCTTCAGAGTATATAGTCTAAGAATTATACCTTTATTATAGGCATCATATTCTACTACATTTTAACTCTTCTAGAATGTTTAGATAGTACAAGGGCCCAACTAAAGTACTTTATAGGATGATAGTGGTGGGCCAGTTACTGTTTTAAAGAAGCAACACTGGTCCATGTCCACAAGTTTGATAATCTAGATAAAATGGACCACATCCTTGAAAGATACAAACAGCACTGGCATCTACATTTCCCATTAAGTCATGTTCTGAAGAAACAGTACCTGTACCATCTCAAGACCTACTGGAACTTGCTATCTCCCTGTAAAGAAGACATATCTTATCCATTTAAGGTCTTATCTTAAGTAGGTGATGCTTTAGTTAATGATCTATTCACAAGCCTCAAGATTTGCTACTGGAGAATATCTGTACTATAACATCTATTCCTATAAGACGAAATATAGATTATTTAGAGAAGGCTACAATTTTGGAATATGTGAATAAAACCTTTGAGGATAAGACAAGGAATGGCTAACCATCTACTTCAGCTGTGTTTTCAATGACAGATTGTGGAAGATCATTTAATCTAAGCTATATGTCCAGACCTCTCCCTAGGCTGAACTATGACATATTTTGATCAGTGGAAAATAGAGGATAGGGGACCATACAAACGGTGTTTGATCTGCTTTAGCATGTAACATCTCTGTCTCTGCTTCTACTTTTTCTCCCGCTTTCCCTACTCTTTGATTCATATTCAGTTTAGCTCCACTCCTAAAATTTCCCTTCCTTGTATCCCTTAATCTTTTTTTTTTTTTGGACTATCATTATTTTTTCTTCTTTATCCTCACTTTTTAGCCCATTTCCCATATTCAACCATAGAAAAGGGAGTTGAAAGTTTTAAAATTATATAATATGTATACTGAAAATATTTTCTGATTTTTTTTTTACTCTTAATTTCCCATTTAGTTTTCAGTCACCAAGCACACTTGATTAAGAGTGTTTGAAGAACAAAACATTAAAATAATCCTAAATATTTATTTTTGTTAAAAGGAACAACAACAAAAAGAAGCCAGATACTATGTTAAGTACTGGAGGACAATTTTCAAAATGAGAAGTCCTTGTTCTCAAGAACATTGTATACTATAGTGGATAAAGCAGATACACACACAAATTGCTTTTTGCTTAAGTGTGACCTTAGATTGAATTTCAAATTTTGTTTCTGTAAGTCATTCACTCCTGGAAACTCAAGAATTCTCACTCTGCATTTTGATATATTAAGTAAGACAAAGAATGGACTATTAAATAGGAATGCTAAATTGGGAACATAAGGTAATCTTTCAAGACCTTTATTAAAATTGGCATAGTCTTTGAAGACTTGAGGCATTAGTGAGAAGGAGATTTGGAGAGGTTCTAAAGAAGAGTCTCAAAATGATTAAAGCAGTTAGAAAAATTAGCAGATGCCCATCAGTTTGGAGCCAAGCAGACAGTGTTACTGAATCAAATTAGAATCTGCCCAAGGCCTTAGGAAAATAGTTCTATAAAGTTAATGTTTTTAAGCCATGAATGTTATCACAACTTCATTTTTTTGACACTACTTTAATCAGCCCCAGGCAGCTCAATCCTCTGCCAGAAACCTTCTAGATGTTCAGGCTTGCCACATTGCTAATAACTACCTCAGTAAAGACAAGATATGATCAGCAGTCTTTACTCAGTGGCCCGGCCACAAATACTGGCCCCCTATAAAGTCCTCACCCCTCTCAGCTTTGTCCTCCCAGAAGTACTCTTGATAGCCAGCCAAATCTAGCATCTAGCATATCAGGGGCAGAAACTCAAATAATCAGCAAGTAACTAAATGCTCTGAGCTTTCTTCAAGATAGTGATTTCTCACATATAGAGAGAAATATTACATATAATTATGTTATATAATATTGTATATAGTATAATATTATACTATAGTAATGTCACTATAATATTATGTAATGTATGTATGTATACATATATATATATGTATGTATGTATGTGTGTGTGCGTGTGTGTGTGTGTATGTGTATGTAAGTATCTAGGTGCCAGATACTTTGTCTGATGCTGGAGATATGAGGAGAAATTAGATGTACTCCTGTTCTCATAGTTTAGTAGAATGAGAACTATCATCCAAACTAACGTACTATAAATTTGATATGCTGAGATGGACATTTGCAAGAGAAAGAGTGAAGGCACAATGGTGAGACAAATTATACATTCTCAGGGTTTTGGGACAGGGCAAGTAATTTTAAGAAAACCTTCATGGTTAAAAGAATGCTGGACTTAAATATGTTTTTTTTTTTAATTAAGAAGAGGAAGAAGTGGGAAGAAAGTCACATATTGTTTCACACAGTTGGTACTACAGCTGATTAGTATATCTATAAGAAGGCTATTAGCAGGAGAACTAGAGAAATACACAGTAGTAAAATAACAGAGAGAGTGCACTAACTCTTACCAGCACCCAAATAGAAATGAAGTATTGATGTTAAAGGACAACATATAAAATCATACAAGCCACAGTTTCTCTATAACTACACAGAAACTTATTACACATACTACATAACTCATTTTATTTCTATATTAGTGAGATATAATATCATGCATTTATTTCCAAATTAAATATTTATTTAAAAGTCTGGCTCAGGTCTTGCCATAAGAAAGACTTGAAATAATAAAAAACAGAATTTAAATGCTTCTATTTTCTTCTTTAACCTCTAAGCCTCATACCCGTTATTTTCTTCTCCTGCAACTCTTCCTATCACATATTCACTCTCTCTCCCTCTTTCTTCTCTTCTCTCTCCCCTCTCCCCCTCTCATCTCCCCCTCTCATCTCTCTCTCTCTCTCTCTCTCTCTCTCTCTCTCTCTCTCTCTCTCTCTCTCTCTCTCTCAGATTTAGGAAAGTCAAAGGAAGGCCAAAAAATAGCTACTAAGCTTTTTTATTTGTTTTCATTTACAGAAAATAACTTTTTCCATCCTTTTACTTTGGTCTGTGTGCCTTTCAATTTGAAGTGCATCTCTTGTAGGCAGCATATGTAAAGGTCTTATTTTCTTATCCATACAGCCACTCTATCTTTTGATTAGAGCATTTATTTACATTTAAAGTAATAGATATGTAGTTTTTGCCATTTCATTAGTCATACTTTGGATCTTTTTAAAGTAAACTCTCTAACATTTGTTGCAATACTGGTTTGGTGGTGATGAACTTCTCCAGGAAGCTCTTTAAATATCTTTCATTCCTAAATGATAACTTTGCTGAGCAATCTTGTAATATCTTATTTTTCATCACTTTCAATATCTTATGCCAATCCTTTCTGCAAAGCTTCTGTTGAGAAATCAGCTGCCAGTCTTACAGGAGTTCCTTTATAGGTAATTAATTACTTTTCTCCTGCTGCTTTTAAGACTCTTTGTCTTTAACCTTTGTCATTTTATTCATGATGTGTCTTGATATGAGCCTTTTTGGGTTCATCTTGTTTGGGACTCTACTATTCCTGGGCTTGTATGTCTATCTCCTTTGCCAGGTTAAGAAAGTTTTCCATCATTATTCCTTAAAATGGGTTTTCAATTCCTTGTTCTCTCTCTTCTCCTTCTAGTAGTCCTATGATTCAAATGTTTATATATTTGATGTTGTTCCATCGGCCCCTTAAACTATTCTCATTTTGAGGAATTTTTTTTTTTTATTTTTGTTCTTTTTGGGTGTTTTCTGCTACCCTACTTTCTGAATTCTTGATTTGATCCTCTATTGCCTCTAATCTATTGAGGATTCCCTCTATTGTATTCTTTATTTCAGATATCAGATTCTTCATTTCTGACTGGTTTGTTTTTTGTGTTTTTATTTCCATTTTTATGTTTTCTATCTCTTTGTTAAAGTTCTCACTGAGTTCATCTACTCTTCCCCTAAGTTCACAGAGCATTTTTAAAAGCAATGTTTTGAATATGCATTTGGTTGATTGATTGTCTCCATTCTGTTTGGTTCTTTTTCAGGAGCTTTGTTCTGTTCTTTCATTTGGGACACATTTATTTTTCTTCCCATTTTGGCTGCCTCTCTGTGTTTGTTTCTATGTATGAAGTAGGAATGCTCTGTCTCCTAGTCTTAATAGAGTGGCCTTATGTATTAGATATTCAGTGTGGCTGAGTGGCGCAGTCTTCCTTAGTCACTGAGCTGGGTGCTCCAGGTGTGTCTCTTGTGTGGGTTGTGGGTGCCCTCCTGTTGTAGTTGAGCCTTGATTGCTGTTGGCATGTGAAGGGGTAGAAAGTGACCCTCAGGCTGATTGATTCTGAGGACTGGCCAGTGACTACAGTAGAGGAGCTATTATGAAGAGGCTGACACTACTGAGCAGGTTTCACTTTAGCAGGGCTTTAGTGCCTATACACTCTGCCCTTTGGTTGTGTGGTCCTTGGATACAGCCCTGGGTGGTGCTCTGGTTCAATCCTAGAAGTTGGCAACTGAGAATGGTTGCCCCAGGGCTTCTTGGGAGAGGTACTGCCACAGGCCAAGTTAAGCTTCAGCCTGTATCCTGTCCAGAACAATATAGCATGAGCCACCAAGCAATCCACAGATGGCTGCCACCCACACTGGGCCAAGCAGTACCATGAGAAGTCAAGCCATCAATGGAGGCTGGCTACCACTAGTTCCAGGCTTGGGGCTGCTCAGCAAGAGAAATGGGGCATGCCAAGGCCAAATATTGCTTATTTGGATCTTGAGAACCTTTGAGAGATTTTAGGAAAATCCATAGCATGAACCAAGACAGACCATTTTTATAGATAGCCACAGGAAATAACTTGTGTAGGCCCATAAATTAGAGGGGATGGGGTCTCAGGGAATCATCAGGGTGGGGTAATCTTTGTTAACTAGGTTGATGGAGACTCAGATATGGCTGCTGCCTTAATCTACATGCTGGGAGTGGAGAGGGCTCAGCAAAGAAACACTGGATTCTGCCAGCACTTCTGTCTGGGAGAAAGTTATTCCTTCAGCCTTACTCTGAAGCCAGACAACTCAGTTTCTCCCTGGCACCTTTCAAGCTGCTGCTCAAGTGCATGAGCTTAGAGTAAGTGAGTCCATAATCAGTAAATCTATAAATTGGCCCTTTAAGGGGAGATCCTAGTTTTCAGCTCCCCTTCATCTCACTCAGCCACAATCTCTGCGAATTTTCACAGCGAGAAGTTGTGGGGACTTCTCTTGCCAACACAGGAACTATGGGCTGGGTTCCAAGTTTGGGGCTGGGTTCCCTTGCTCCTCCAGGGGGAACTCCATAGCTGAGATATACTTCCAAATTATTAAACACCACATGTGGGTATAGGACCAGCCCATTTTGCATCTCTGCCCCTCCTACCAGTCTCAAAGTGGCTTCTTCTATATGCCCTTAGTTGTAGGACTTCATTTCTGCTAGACTTCAGGTGATGGTTGCTCTGTAGTTTAGCTAGAATTTTGATATAGTAGTGAGAGGAGGCAAGCACAGCATTTACCTACTCTACCATCTTGATCAGAAATCTCAAAGTTTAGAATTTTAAACAGGTGCCCAAAGCCACAGTACAGTGTAATAATACCAGGAAAGGTTTCAACAACAACAAAAAATAGGCTTTAAGCAGCTTTTACACACTGAGATTCCATTTTCAATTTCATTTGATAAAAGATCTTTGTTAGTGAATGATAAATCTGAGTCCAAGAGATTTAGTGACATGTTTCAGATCACTCAGCTAGTGACCGAGCCTGGATTAGAACCAGGTCTCCAGAGCCTTCATTTGCTAAGTATCTTTTCTGTCACTCTACAGCCAATTCTTCTAATTCTTTCTATCCTGTTGGCACATATTTATTTTTTTTTAAATTTACCCATTCTTCTTTCCTCTTTCAACACTTGATGGTTGTGTCTAGAATAATTGTGGTTTAGTTTCTCTACATATTTTATTAAATATCATTTCTCATCAATTCTGAGTTGTCCACTGCCAAAAGACATGAGGGATAATTAGTGTCATAATTAATATGATCATCTTCCACACTGACAATATTTTTAGAGACATTCAGCTTGTTTAGATTTACATATTAATTATATTGGTATAAACTAAAACATCATTATGAAGTACATATAGAGGGGTATAAAAATTAGGATGCAGAAATGAGAAATGACTTGCCCAATGGTTCAGAACTATTTAGAAGCACAAGCAGACTAGAGTCCTGCTTCCTCTCCACTCTTTCCACTTGATCACTCCAAATAAAGAAAAGAATTGTTGGTGGGATATATTAAATTCCCACCAGCATGGGAGATTAGTCTGCTTTCTCTTGACATTTGAAATGATTTAGTCCTTATTAAGTCACTCATGCATACACTTAAAAATTACTCCTTCACCTTGCCAAGCTCAATACTATCTGGCTGTAGCAAGACCAAAGGGTCATACATTCCATCATATGCTTTTCTCCACAATCCACATGGTTGATTGCCCTTTGATCTAGGCATTCTTTCCAGCCTTTAGATTTTGACAATGTTTTCAACACAACTGATCCTATTTTGACCTCTCATCAGTCTTACCTTTTTACTTCTACTGGATTTTTATTCACATAGGTACTTTTCTTGTGCTAGAATATTTCATTTGGGGAACAACCCTGTGTAGTCTACTAACCAAAACCTTCACTTTATCTTTGCCCCTTTGTGGAGACTCAAAATCCATATATGAATTATTCAATCTACCAAGTGTAGGAGATTGGAAGAAGGACTAGAAGGAGCCAAACGTGAAGTAGACACTTTCCATAGAGAGTAATAATGGCAAGAAAAAGCAAATTCCCTAGCAATAGCATATGCATAACTCCAAGGTAACATATGTATACATCCACTTAGATATATAAAAGATATTGATATAGACACAGATGTAGATACAGATATAGATAGGTATATAAAATAAATCTTATGTAACCTCTGAACCCCTATCCACTTCATAATATAATGAATGCAAAGATCAAAAAACACCCAAAATAGAGGATGCAGTATATCTGTCCTTACCACTGGCATAATTGTCATCAAATTCTAAAGATTTGCATCCATTTCCTTGATTCTCCAGCTGAAGGGAGGCACATAAATGGTAGTGATACTAATAAATCCTGAAATATAGCTCATGTTCTTTGCCCTACAATAGGCAGTTGAGAGGTAAAAGGTATCAATTTGAACACCTGATGAAGAGTAAGAAACCTCTTTGTGGTATCAACAATTTAATTTTTAATTGAAAATTAGTATCCTTTAGAAGTCATGGTAAAGCCATTTCTGGGTCAATCATGACAAATTATTACAATCATGTTCCTCTATTGTTTGATTAGGTCACTGTTTACTCATGTCCTGTAATCATCAGTTTCTTTGAGCTGTCCTCTCATACCTGATACCATTTGTGGTGAGCTTCCTTATATCTAGTCTGGAAAACCAGTTGAAGAAGAAAATGGCTTTCTTTTTCTACTATAAAAGGAGTTCTTGGTCATGGGTGGTTGCCTTCTCACTGTGCTTTTTAAAAGAAGAGAAAAAATGCCTTCAGTTTGCTGTGAGCGAAAGTATGTTCTTTTTCATCTAAAACCATGTCTCGCATCTTACTAAATATTACTGAGCATCCTATAAGTAGCTTATCTTCTTATCTGTTTGCAATAGCAGACAGAATGTATAAGGAAAATCTCTTCAGAATTGTGGAGGCTAGCAGCCAAGGAAGTTTTGGGGAGTAAATATCTGACAGCAGGTGACCTAAGTAGACCAGCTGTTTGGCTGTACACAGGAACTACACTTTACAAGTTAGGGCAGCTTGTTTCCATAGCTTGTGGGGAGTTGGACACAATTTTATTCCCCTTAGACATTCTGGGCTGCAATTCATTTTATCATGGGAAAATGCAAGCATTTTATTATGTCCTATGCCTCCTTTATCACATGATTTTAGGTTGTACTTGTATAGTTTAATATGCAGGATTAAAATTGTTAGTCCCAAGAGACAGCAGACCATTGACCCAAAGTCTGTATGTCAATACTGTATGTCCCCTTTGGGACATGGTCAGTTACCATGGTAACTGGCATCCAAGGCTTTTTAGTGCTTGTTAATGTTTAAGTGATTTGTAAGCATATAAATAATTGGCAGCTCATTAACAGGTGGGGCTCCTGCAATCAACCACTTTTGGCAATTATCTACAGGAATCAAGAATTGTGCTCCTATTTTTGCAGCTGCCTATCTGTCTGTCTCAGAAACTACCAACCTTGAAAACAAGGCAAAAAGGAAACAATGTATCATTTGGGTGGGTAGAGCAGACCATGTGACTAATGGTGGTCACTGGCCTAGAAGAGTGCACAGGGACAGATGGGAGGGAGCAAAAGTTGACCACTGAAATTCTTCCTTCAGAAAATGTAAATATGGTATTCTTAAAGCCCTTGTTTCTTGAAAAATTCATTAGGAACTTACATATAAGCTGTTGTTTATATTGGAAGAGCCTCTTACCTCAATATATCTCCCTGTACCAGTAATCATCAAACCAAAAAGTTCAATAGAATAGATGTATTGCATTATTCTTAGCTGTGGTGTGTGTGTGGCGGAGTGGGGAGGAAGGTTCATGAATGAATGAGTGAATTGTGTGTTGTTTGGGGTGTTAGAGAAGAATAAGGTTGAAAGAGAAATGGGGTGGTTCAATACTCCCAACAGTAGTTAACATACTAACCTTGCTTTTGATTACATTTTTAAAAACTGGAGAAACCCAAGACAGCCTGAGAAGACCTAAGAAAACAGCTGAGAATGTCAGGGATTGCAAGAGTTTGTGAATCAGAGCCAGAGTTTTTCCAGGCAGCAATTTTGATAGGCCTACCTGACTTAGATGATTCTGGGATTTGGGATTGATTCTCCCCTCTCCCCCTTATTTTTAATTTTTAAAGATCTTTTTCACTACCTGATAGTTTTCTACAGTTTTGTCCTGAATAATTATTACTAACAAAATACATTCATTGAAGACTATTATGCATTCATCTCTCTTATCTATAAAAAATATTATATTGATAATGATTGATTATGATGATGATGCTTTATTGTTATTTGAGCTCAAGTTACATAAGAAGGGAGTGGGACAATGGTAAGATTATTGGAAGATGTTACAATGGGAATAAGAAATAGAAAGAGAGATTTTGAAAGAGAAATACTTTTGGGAGGGAAAGACTTTAGAAAGAGAGAGAAACTAAGAAGAAGGAAAACTGGAGGCTAAAAAGATGTTGCATATAATTTTTGCAGGTATTTCTTTTGTTTGTAAAAAACCTCAGGAGGCTAGAACCAGCCATGGTCAACCAGTGCTGCTTGAGAGGCGGCATAAAGAAAAGCAAGAGTATCAGCAATGGATTGACCTGTAGGGTATTCAATCAACTTTGGGAGGTGTACAGACCAGCAATCATGGTATATATCTCAAAGCCAGAGGGGCTGATATCCATTCATTTTGTTAAATGTATTTAAAAACATTTTTTTCTCCCCAACTCAACTAAACACCTAATTCCACTGATGAAGCACCTAACTGACCAGCAGTATGAAAATAGTTACTCAGGTTGATTAAACACTACTCTATGGAATTACCTTTGTTTAATAATTGGTTCTTATTTTTTAATTCTATCCTTTACAAAGTAGAAGTAATTATTTGATTCTCTATCTTGCTGAGATTTTTGAACATATTGTAGTTTTTCTTTTTGAAGAAAAACTATTGTAAAAAAAAATAAGCACTCATATAATTTTTACTATGTTTTAAGCTCTATTTTAAGTGCTTTACATATAATGACCTATTCAATCCTCACAAAAATTTTATAACTTAGACATTATTATTATCCTGTTTTTACATTTGCAGAAATGAAGATGTTAAAAATCTTTCTCAAGATTACAGCAATGAGCAAATTAGAAACAGACCTTAAATTTAAAAAAACACAGGAGAGACTGCCCTGCTGCTTCCCTCTACTCCAAAAACAAATGTATTGAGTGATGGTTCTATCTCCAATTATGAAGTAGAAAGTTATAAAATAGTCTAACTCTCCCATGAGAAGCAAAACAATCAAGTGAGATACAAAATCAGACATTGCAAAGAAACTTTATTTAAATAAACTAAACTCTAGTAATGAACACTTCATAGGAGAAAAGATATACAAAACTGCTCTCTGCTCTGGCTGACTAGCAGAAAAGAAAAACTTCCCCAAAGAAAGAAAGTTATCAGAATCTTGAACAAATATTAAGGCCTGTGGTCTGCCAAGAAGAATTTGAAATTTGAGTTCCCAGTTCCAGAGTAAATCTGTATGCAATCACCAACTGTATTGCCTGAGTCTACTGAATGGTTAGAGGCAGTCTTCTAAATGCTTGAAGGCATGAAAATGGTGAGAGGAATCAATTTCACCTCAGGATTTCAGCTTGAGTTGAAAACAAACAGGAGTTCTAAGAGAGTGCTCTGAGGCATTCTGGGAGGAAAGAAAGCTTCCTAAGCAGAGAAAGCCTGGGTAGGACTGGAAGAGAGTAAAAAATACTCCACAGAAACACAAAGAGCTGGAAGCCAGGCTGTAAAAGCGTAGAGATCTTCAAATGTTAAAAAACTCATACTTGAATAGAGAAGTATAGAGATCTATGGATATTATTATTGCTTAGATAACAAGCTTACAGAGAGTAAATTCTAATTATACTTTCAAAATATTTAAAGCCTGTGGTCAAACTAATAATGTTCCAATAAAGTCCAATCACATCTCCACCAGAGATCAAATTGATTTAGCTCTCCATTCTAGATCTTTTCTACAAATAAATATAATTACATTCATTTCTACTGTTTTGTTATGCAAACAAATTTTTAGTACCATAAAAAAAGGCAAGAAAATGTTATAAATGTAAATCATGGCCAAGAGAGAACATATGAAGAGAAGCAGACCCAGACATGGCCCAGATGTCAGAATTATGGGTGAGAGACTTGAAATAACATACATATAAAAACAAATCTAAAGGATTTAGTAGAAAAAAATATGCAACTTGAATGAAGAGATGAGTAATTTTAGCAGAGGTATAAATACTATATTAAATAAAATCTATTGAAGATTGCAGAAAAAAACGCAATATCATACACACAGAGTTCATTAGATAAATTTAACAAATCGGGAATCAGAAATTATTTTTGATGATAGGTCAAAGGAAGGCATCTAAACTGAAGCAAAAATAAAAGCAGTAAAAAAAATATAGAGTACAAAGTTTGAGACATGTGGAACAATATTAACCTCACCATGAATATAAAAAATAAAGATAGAGAAATAGGATAGAAAAAATATTTAAAGCAATGTGGCAGAAAATGATTCAAAATGATTGAAAGACATTAACACACATGTCCAAAATATTAAATAGACCCCATGTCAGGTACTACAAAGTAAAACACACTTATGTTCTTCATAGTCAAATTTCTGAAAACCAAATTTAAATAAAATTATTTAAAAATAGTCAGTAAAAAAAGTCACATTATCTGCAATGGAACAAAAATATGCCACCTAAGAGTGTTAAATATCTCCCTGTCTGTCTGTCTATCAATGTCTCCTCTAAAAAGGAAAGCATATAAAACCATTTCAGAGATCAAAAATAGAAATTTGCTTCCAGAAGCCCTGTACTATAAGACATATTAAAAGAAGTTGTTCAAGCCAAAGAGAAAGTATACCAAATAGTACCTTATATCTGAAAAAATAAATAAAAGGCATAAAAAGAGTTAATATCTGAGAAAATATAAAAGATTTTTTAATCTATATCTACATATTCGTCTGTCCATATCTTTTAAAGACAATAGGGCATTTAAAATAAAAATAATAACAATATGATCAATGTATGGAAGGACTCTTAGCATACATAAAACTAAAACATAAAAAATAACATACACAAAGGACAAGAAGGCGGCAAAAAAATATGCTGTTGTTAAGAAGCATAATTATTTAAGGATAGACTGTAATGAATCTAAAATTCATTTTGGAATCTCTAAATCTGTACTGTCCAGTTGGGTAGTCAGTAGCCACATGTTAGTATTTAAATTTAGGTAGTGATCAAAAAATAAATAACATTAAAAATTTAGTTCTTTAGTTGCATGAGCCACATTTCAAATGCTAAGTAACTACATATGTATAGCAGCTACCATATTCGATTGAAAAGATACAAAATATTTCCATCCTGAAAAAGTTGTTTTAGATAGCACTGCTCTAAATAAAGCACTAAAATAATGACACAAAGACATACATTTGAATATTAAAAATAGAAGTATAAATAAAATATAAAAAAATATATGATTTACCTCAAAAAAGGAAAAAAAATAGATAAATAATAGCTGAAATAAGTAAAAACCAAAGATGAAGACAGGATATTTAAACAGAACTATATAAAAATTACATTAAATGTCAATGAACTAAATATTCCATGTGAAAGTCAAAGGTAAAAGTTATATAAAGACATAATAACAAAATATAAAAAAAAATTATGTGTAAAAATAGAGAAGTTGAAAGTAAATGTAGAAAAATATATTCCACTTAAACACTAAGATTAATAAATCTTAACTTTAAGATTTATATTGTTAATATACCATTTAAACTAAAATTAAAAAATTAGTGAGGTTATCTTAATATCAAACTAGGTTGACTTAAAAAGAAAAAATATTACTAGAGTAATAGGGGAATATTTCATAATTACAAAAGAGTTTATCCATTAGGAATTCATAATTATAAATGTGTATGCACCCACTTCACAGAATTTCAAAATGCATGCAGCAAAACTGACAGACTAAATGGAGGAAACAAATCCCCATTTGCAATAAGAGATTTTATATAATCATTAACCAAAAATTATGTGTATAAATTCTACCCCAATAGCTGCACAGTGTTTGCATATGCATTTGAACCATTCACCAAAATAGAGCACATGATACGCCATAAAAAGATCTCAAAAATATTAAATAATTTAAATCATATGAAGTATATTCTCTGGATACAAATTAGAAAGTAATTTTTAAAAAGCTATGTAGAAAATTCTAAAATATTTGGATTTAATGAGAAGTTTCTAAATAACCCATGGGTCAAGAAGAAATCTAAGGGAAATGAGAAAATATTAAAAAATAAATTATAACAAAAGGCAGTATATCAGGATCTTTATGATTCAGCTAAAGCTCAAGGTTTCTAGTTAAAATATTTATAATAAAGAGGAATGGTTTAAATTAAATGGAAAAAATTTCTACTTCAGAAATTAGACAAAATTAGTATATTAAGCCCAATGTAAGTTAAAAAAATTAGTAGAAATTAGTAAATATAAAAGAAATGGTCAAAATGCTGAAAGGGAAATAATTAAAAAGATTAATAAATTATCTAATTTCTAGCAAAATTTATCAAAAAAGGAGAGAAAATGCAAATTACCAACATTAAGAACAAAAAGGCATTACTAGATATTCTACAGATTTAAAAAAAAACTTTATGCCAATACATTCAACAAATTAGATAAAATGGACAAATTCTTTGAACAATACACTTACCTAAGCTGACATAGCAGACATAACAAGAAACAGACAATATAAATAGTCCTGTGTCTATAAAATAAATCGAGCTTGTTATTTAAAATTTGCTACAAAGTTACTCCTGGCTCAGATGATTTCATAAAATTTTATCAAGTATTTAAGTAAGAAATAATGCTAATTTACATAATTTTTTCAAAAATATGAAGAAAATAACATTCAACCAATTTAATTTTATATCAAAATGTGGCAAAGATATTATAAGAAAAAATGTAAAGGTCAATATTTATTAGGACCACATATACAAAATCCTTAAAAATATAGACACATTGAGTATAAATACACACACACACACACACAGTAACGCATCATGAACAAAGAATTTCAGCTCAGATATACTAATGTAGTTCAACATTAAAAAAAACAATTAAAAATTTGCCATACTAATAGAATAAAGCAGAATAAAACAATCATAAATCTATGTAGAAAACTACATTTGACAAAACAAATATAGATTCTGAATTAAAACTCAGCAAATTAAGAACAGAAGGAAATCTCAACATGGTAAAAAATATTTACAAAAATTCTATAGCTAACAGCAAGCATCCTTAATTGTGAAATTCTGTATGGTTTTCCCTACCCCTCAGAGAAGGTAAGAATGCTCTCTCTCATCATTTGTATTTAATATCTATTAACTAGAGGAAAAATTCCCTCCTGTGCAATAAGGCAGGAAAAAATAAATAAAAGCTTAAAGATCTAAAAAGAAGAATTAAAACTGTTCTCTGTGGATAAATGATTTGTATATGTAGAAAACTCATGTAATCTGCAAAGAGACTAGAACAACTATGTAAATTTAACAAGATTGCAATATTTGAAGTCAATTCACAAAACTCTAGTGTTTATATAAGCAATGAAATAGATAATAAAATAAAAACAAATTTACAATATCATCAAAACTATTAAATACAGAGGGAAACAAATCTACTGAAAAATATGCAAGTTTTCTGCAATAAAATTATAAAACATTGTTGAGAAATTTAAAAGACTCAAATAAATGGAGAGCAATGCCTATATTCAGTGAAAAAACTTAATATTTGAAGAATTTTTTCTTCCAAATTGATCTACAAATTTAATAAAATACCTATCAAATTTCCAACAGGTCATTTTGAAGATATTGGCAGGCTGATTCAAAAATCTGAGTAGAAATAAGAAGGATCAAGAGTAGCAAAGACAATCTTTTAAAGAAAGAGCACTTAACACTATCTACTTCAAGATTTACTATAAAACTACAATAAACAGCACAGTATAATAGTTGACTTAAAGATATAATACACAGATCAATGGAAAAGAACAGTCCGGAAACAGAACCACATAGATAAAGTCAATCTATCTTCAAGGTAAGTTACCTACTTCGTTCAGTGAAGGAAAGAAGAGTTTTTTTAACAAATGGTGCTAGAACAACTCCATCCTTATATTCCATAAAAAAAATATTAATTTGAGATGTATCCTAGACTTAAATTTATAACGCAAAGAAGGAAATTAAGAATAACATTTTTAGAACCTTGGGAACAGGCAAAGATGTTTTGAGCATGTTTAAAAACAGATGTTTTCAAATGCTTTCAAAATCAATAACTCTAAAAAAAGTAAATTGAACTTCATCGAAATTAAAGTTACATCTTATTAAAATAAATATTATTAAAAAATTAATGAAAAATAGAAGACAAAAGTATTCATGATACATATACTTTATAACTCATATCCAGAATATATACAGAATGCCTATAAAGCAATACAAAAAGGCAAATGACCTAATTATAAAATGAATAACTTCACCAGAAATTTCATAAAAGAAATATAAACTGCCAATAATTTCATGAAAATATGTTCAAAATGTCTAAAAAGACTGCAAAAGAATTCTCATAGCAGCTCATATTCATAATCATATAAATATCCATCAATAGAAGAATGAATAAACAAAATAAGTTATAGTCATGTAATAAAATACTATTATGTAATAATAAAATGAGAAACTGTTGATATAGGTCACAACATGAATAAATTAAAAAAATATTATGAGAAGAAAAAAATCAACTACAAAAATATATATTAACTCAATTATTTTATTTATATAATTTCTAAGAATAGACGAAACTAAACTATGGCGGGTAGGCAGACTGAAGGTTGGCCATAAAGTGTCGTGAAGAAATTTTCTGAGACAGTATAAATGACATCATTAAGAAAAAGAATAGGCAAGACACATACTAAGAAAAAGTTTTCATAATAACGTATATCCAACAAAGGACACGTATACAGAATATTTGTTTTCTGTAAAAGTTTACATGTGTATATAAAAATGCTAAAATCAAATTGAATTCTGAAAATCTGTGCATCTTTTTGTTTGTATATTATGTCTCAAAAAATATACAAAACTCTACCAAGTGCTAGATTCTATGTAATTCACTATGGATAAAGTGGTGAACAAGGCTCTGCTCTCAAAAATTTAATATACCCAAATATAGCCTTTTTTAGGCTATTCAAGGACTTATGTTAACATAATCAACTTCTTTTTTTCTCAATATAAATCATAGTAAAAATGTGCAACATAAGAAATCAGGAGTTCTGAGTCTTATTCACATTTCTGTCCTTAACTAGTTTTGTGACCTTAGTAAGATATTTATCCTTAATACCTTTATCTGCAAAACAAGGGTATCTGTTCAATACCCTTTTAAGCCCTACACATGTATTGTTTTTTCCTTATTACATATGCTAAAAATGATATCATCCATTTACTATGAAGCTATAAACTGGGGGTGGGGGAAATAATTCATCATGGAAGAAGACAGTTTCAATTTCTTGGCCATTTCTTGCTATTCTATGGTACTCCCGCTGAGCTGATTCTTGCAAAGTAAGTCAAGAGTTTGACAGAGATATTGGATTTTGGAGAAACTGAGATCTAACTAGTCTTGCCTTTACTTGAATTCTAAATAAATTTCTATGGTTTTTTCAATTATGTTAATTTTGAGAAAGAGTGACCAACCCAGAACTCAAACTTTCAAATTAAAAGACCCCAGTTGTAGAAAGGTTTTCTTAGTTTGCCAGATGTAGAAAGATGTTTTGTTTTGTTTTGTTTTGTTTCAGTTAATTAGTTAAGACTCAGAGATGGAAAGAAATCTAAAATCTGTATGCCCATAAAACATTCTCTCTTGTAAATATTTAGAGAACATGCAAGAGTAAATTGCTCTTTTTATGAGGTCTACAGAGAAACATAATGTATAATTTGCTTTTGTTGTTATTTTTAAATTTTGCTTTTCACTCAGTACTACTTTTGGGTTAGAGAAAATAAATCCAACTCAATATTACCAAACCTTTACAAAAAGACCCCTTCTGTACACCATGCTTCTCACTTTCTCTTGGAATCTGCAACCTCTACTTTTCACTCTTCCTTCATATCCATCCAATGTCTTTCTTTCTGTGCACCATCTTCAATTTACTTCTAACAATCTTCTTCTCCATCAGCCTATACCTATAACCCCTCAACCTTTTTTATCGTTTTTAATACCTCTTTCCAATATCATTTATTCATTCAGTGATTCATTCCACAAAAACTTATTGAAGTACAAAAACATATGCGAGATGCTATCTAGTACTAGGGATAATAGTCCCTGTCATCCTGGAGTTTGTAGTCTAAGAGACATTAAAAAAATTACAAATGTGATTGTTCTTTACTAAGTCTTCTTGCAACCTTTTAAATTTGGTTTGTGAATGTGCACTGAGATTTGCTTTACAATGACTCCTGGGTTCAAAGCATCAAAATACAACTAGTTTCTCTCTAAACTGCCAACTACCACTAAAGTATTCTAAGTGACATGTTTCTCACTTAAGAAACAGTTTCTGGGCATTCTAAAATACATCTCCCCAGGTTTTCCTTTAGTAACAAAAATAAAACGAAAATGGGGAAAAAATAACAGGTATGGTCATTGTCCTGTTCCTTTTGTGGTTCTCTGCTTCAAACTTTTTGACTTGCATTCTCTCATTCATGCATTCACTTATTGATTTATTCATTCATTCATTTATAAATACGAATTTAGTGCTTACTATGAGCCAGAGAGTATGCTAGATGAGTAACACATATTCATTGTCTTAGAGGACTGCCTATTCAAAAATATTATCTCAAAACTGTTTTGGCACAATAAACATAACTGTCTTCGCCAATCAAAAAAGTACATTTTTTCTAGTCTGTTCAAAAAGGTGTCTTTAAAATAGATTTTAAAAAATGTAAAGTTTAAAAAAAAACACATTTTTAGTTTTGAGGTCTTCTATTAAACAGTTTTTGATGTGTGTGTGAATGTATATGTAAAAATATATATATACATATTTACCTTACATTTCTCTTAGTATCACATTCCAACAGAGGCCTTTTCAAACTGCCTTTGATATAAACTACATTCTAAAACAGCCTTTAAAGTACACAAAAGATGACAGAAAATCACTTTCAGACAACATATTCCATGAAATTTTTAAAGCACAGATTTGAAATGTCTTCATCACATCCTATAAAAATACAAAATATGATGGCAACACATACACACACACACAATCATTCAATTTAGAAGAAGGTGGCAATATTTTTGGTTTATTTAAGTCATATAAGAAATGATTATTTTATTGTTACAAATAGTAACAGCTATACCTATTCCTCAGTGAGTACTTACTATGTTTGAATGTCCTTTAAGGTAACAATTTATTCCATCAGCCTACTCTCAGAGCATATTACTAGTATTATCTATATTTTAAATATGAAAAAAATCTAAGGGAAACAGAGGTTAAATAACTTGACTTTAAATACTGAGCACAAAATATCATACAAGATAATAAAATTTGTTAGAAACACCACAAAACTTGCCCCAAATAACCTTTAATAGCTGACAATTATTTTTAAATAACGAATAGTAGTAAAAAGTTCTAACTAGGTTATTATGCTGAGTGAAATAAGTCAGACAGAGAAAGATAATTACCACATGATTTCACCTATATGCTGAATCTAAGGAACAAAAAGAACAGACTCACAAATATAAAGGATAATCTGGTAAGGGACAGAGGGGTGGAGAGTTGAAGGGGTGGGAGGATGGGGTGAAGGGTTAAAGAAGTACAAATTAGTGGTTGATAGATGGTCATGGGGATGGGGAGCACAGCATAGGGAATGCAGTTAGCATTAACATAATGGCTAGATGGAGAGCCAGAGAAGAGAAAGAAAAATTAAGGGGGATTGTTTTATAAGCTGTATAAATGTCTAGCCAATGCACTATATACTTAAAACAAAACAAAACAAAAACGAACAAACAAAAAAACAGCACAATAAAAATGATTGCCAAAAAAAAGTTCCAAAAAGGTGCTTAAGGACATAACTTTTATTCCTAACTAAAACATGACTTTCGAAAATTTTTTCTTGTCTTCACCTTCCTCTTTGCATTTTATCAATTACGAATTTCTCCTTTTCTTTCTTCTCTTGATTTAAACGTTATAAATGACTGCTGTATTCTAAAGAAGGATTCAAGTACAGCATTTTAAATTCTAAAGAGCCAGCCCCCCTGCCTCTTAGAAGAAATACAGCATGCTATATTTCTTTGAACAACAACAACAACAAAAAAACCACTTATTTATTTTTATGAAATTATAAACAGTCCTCTAATCTTCTCGTTGACTGTATGAATTTTTTTTTATTATAAAAATCTCTGCCATTTTTTCATAAAGCCACATACTACCTCATTTTGCATTCCCCTGAGACTTCTGTCCTGTGCCATCCCATGGAGATTCACTTTGCCCTTTGATATTTTTCCTGTATCATCCAGTAGAGATTCCCTCTACCTTTGTTATTTTCTCATGGTGTCCTTATCTACTTAAGCTATATGCTCCTCTTATACCCATTATTTTTTAATATTATTATCCTGGTTTCTTTTGACACAAAGCTTTAAAAGCCACTGCTTATATCATTCTGTGTTGCCAACTTTTCATGTCCCTGTCATTAGCGACACCTTAAATCTCTGACAGCAAATGTCAAAATCTGCCAAACTGCACTGTAGGCCAACTTCGGCTAAATTTAATACAGTATTAGGTAACTCTGATTAAAATAATTGGTACTTGTGGCACTAAATGGTATTGATGGAGTCTAAATCCATGATACTGGCTATCTCAAAATGTAGGCTTGACTTTGCATATCATCTTCAAACCAAGTTAATTGTTTTTAGTATTTTGACCAACAATTTTGATAACTATCTACAGATGAACAAAGGATTGGTTTTAGTTCGCTCTCCTGAAATTTTTATTACCCATAGTTCTATCCCAAATAATAGAGTTGGAATAGAAAATAGAAAAGGTTAGAATTGAAAAAGTACTTTAAAGTCTGCTTAGTGCTCATTCTCTACCAATAACTAGAAAACTTTTGACTTTTACTTTCTAATCTTAATATACTTACATTAGAAACAAAGCTCTCATTCTCTCCTCTATTTTTCATTCTGTTGGAATTTTAAAAATATTTTTTCTTCCTTTTTAATTACTAATAAATATTGAATAAATTTCCTTTTGGAAGAGGGACTACAGCAGAATTGTACAATTTAGCTATAAAATCTCAAAACAGTTTTTAAAAATGTCTTCTGAACCTTAGTTTAAAAATAGGTTTTTGTCTTCTTAACCTTTAAAAATGATTTAAAATCTAAAAGGACAAAGTGATCCTTAAATACAGTCACAGTCACATCTGCCAGAAGCTAAAAATATCTCATCGGTTTAACAGGCTAAAATTGTAGCCACTATGAAGTCGTAATGTTATTGCGAATGCCCTATGATGGGTTACATGGGTAAAGTAATGTGTTTGTAGAACTACATGGTAACTCAAAGAGACACTGATATACTTTACTTTGCACTTTTGTTTCACATGCCGGAAGGAAACATTTAATCCATCGAATTTGATCCATAAAAACTCTTAATAATATTTGTAAGGACTTAAATGACATTTTCCTGGGTTCGAGCTCTTCAATTTTGCCATACTTTATCCTATATTTTTAAACTGCACCTTTGGAGACATAGTCATAGTGCCCAATGCATCAAGTTCATGATTTTAAAAAATGAATTTTGTGAAGTACCCTCTTCCAAATGATTATAACTAGAAATTCTCTCAGTTCCTTGCTGGGCCCTGAGCTGTAAAGCAGTAGTTTGAATGGGGACTATCAGACTTCACTTACTAAATATCTTTCTTAACTGCTTTCATCTCCCAAATTCCTACCATGATTCAGAAGTTACCAGGTGTTACATACAGTAACAAAGGTACAAGAATGTAGAACTCAGAGGTTGCAAAGTAAATCAGAGGGGGCCATAAGAGTACTGGATAAATAATAGGGCAGATTTATGGATGCAAATGGTTCCCCCTAAAATTCATACGTTAAAGTCCTAACCCCTAGTACCTCAGATGAGACCTTATTTGTGAATATGGTATTACAGATGTAATTAGTTAAGATGAGGTCATTAGGGTGGGCCTTAATCTCCCTTACAAAAAGAGAGAATTTAGAATAAACACAGGGATACCTTGAGAAGATGAAGGCAGTGATCAAGGTGAAGCTTCGACAAGTACAATAAATGCCAAAGATTATCAGCACACCACCAGCAGCTGGGGAGGGGCACGGGACAGATTCTTCCTCACAGCCATGAGAAGGAACCAGCCTCGCTAATACTGTGATCTCAGACTTCTTCCTCCAAAATTGTGAGACAGTACATTCCTGTTTTTGAAGCCACTCAGTTTGTGGCACTTTGCTATGGCAGCCCTAGCAAACTAACATAGGCAGCCATCTTGAGAGGATGCCTTGTAGACAACTGGTACAGATACAGATGTCAGAAGAGAACAGCCTGGTATAACATCCAAACCAATGGCAGCTACCGTGGCAGAGACCCCGCTACACTGAATGACCTTTCCTCTCTGTGGCAAGGAGAAGATTAGATCTCAATCACTCAGAAATCAAGGCATTCACAAGATAGCCAGCAAAGGCTGAGACATAGAAAAGGCTAAGTTATGTGGATAAACAGCAAGAGAAGAAGGCAAACGCAGCTGGTTCCTGTGACAGCGAAGGCCAACAAGGCAGCAAAGTAAGGTTCTGACTTTAGAGTCTCAAATCTATCACTGACTTTATGATGTATACAGTGGGGATTACTGGAAATAATAAGGAGTTAAATACAGATCAAAGCAGTATTCAGAAGGTTTCTCTAGCAACTGTGTACAAAACACCTAGAAGTTTGACGAGAATGAATGCAGAAAGTGTACAACCTTGGGCTCATGACTTAACTCTAGCTTCCTCATCTGCAAAATGGAACGATGCATTTAATCATTTTATTAGATTTTTGTGAGAATTACATGCGATAATCCATGTATGGTGCCTGATTTAGTAGCCCTTGGATAAATGCTAAAGGCTCAGTTGTATATATAACTAGAATTCACATATTACTTCAAATTAAATGTGAACATTAACATTTCTCCTTGTCCCTTCCTGCCAGTTCTTTGAAAGCAGTACCTGTATAACTCAGGCTTGATTTTATCCCAGATAATACTTACCCAATTATTATGTATAATGAAGAAACAGACATCTGAATTACATAGGTGAATTACAAATAACACCATACAGAATAGAGGGTGCATGCTGATTCCCCTTTGCCATTCCACAGCCCCAGTGTCTGTCATCTTCTCAACCTAAAGCTGAGCTCCAGGCAGAATTCATTGTAAAGAGTCAAAACATGCTTGTAAATTTGGGTCTCATTTGCTCTAATGAGGCCTTGCTTTACCTCAGTTTCTAAGGGAACATAAAGCACCGAATGACATGACTCAGAGGGCAGATAACACTTCTTTAATATCTCGCCACATGCTGACCTATTTCAATATTGTGCACTTCTCAGGGATGAGAAGCTATGCAAAGCCTGGAAGAAAAATACCTGAGAGGCTGCCTCCTCCTGGGACTGTTTCAGCTTTTCAAGATTCTAGGTCATCCCTTTCCCTGATATTTGGAGTTCTTTCCCATGGGAAGAGCAATCTGTTCATAGACTTTAAAAAACGAAAACAAAAAACAGTTAGTGTTCATCTACAGTCTAATAGAAACCTCACCCAAAAATAAGCTTCATATGAAGATTTTCTTCTTAAATTTCATGAACTAAAAAAGGTAAGGTACATTAACTTAAGGTAACTTGATTAATTTTGACTTAAATAATTGAGACGTGTCCTGAGAAAGGCATCATTTAACTGTTTACAAATGGCCAAATAGAGAAACTGAATGTTGTTGAAATTCATCTGGAATGGGTAAGTTTGTTTCGGAACTGAGATGAATCCTGTGGCTTCTGGTGGCCTAGCTGCTTCTGTAACAAAGAATATTGCTCTTTGAAATGACTGGATGGGGACTTCATCATGAACTGCCTTCAAGTGTCAGGAAACCTACTCTTGGCAAACATCAAGAAACAGATGCAGGGAAATATGAATTGAGACTCATTAGGATCAGATGCATGTTACTTTTGTAGAGATGACAGTGAATCTTCATGTGATATGAGTGATCAACCATGAATAGGGTTTCTGAAAACAAGGAACTCTTTCCCTAAATTAGGTTGTCTTGCAGGCATATCATGTCATAATCCCAAGCAAGTCATTATGGCTTTTTTAATTTCACCATACCTCTGCAGTGAATGTACAAGTTTCCTGGAATGAAGGACTACGTTCGATAGGCCGTGTGTGTGGCCTCACTGAAAAACACTATGCAGGAGACATATGCACAATATAAAGTTTGAAAGAATGAAGTAGCTTTAGAATATGCTTTCAAGATTACCCGTCAAGCCCTCTTCTTGTACTTCATTTTCTTTCTGCTTCTTTCAGATTGGAGTGCTTGCATGTTTGGTGAGTCTCTATATGCAGGTGTCTTTGTACACATGTGTGTATATGTTGAGCTTGTTTACATAGTGTTCATGCATGTGTTTTACCTGTGTTTATGAATAACATCATTGGCTCTTTCCAGACATAAATTTCCTATGAGGGTACTTTTTTTTCTAAACCCTGATATGATGAAACACTATTTCAAAAACTGTCTACAGTTTTTGTTAAAAAAGTAATAATAACTATCTTATCAGTCCTTGCTATCTCATAAAAAGCATATTAAATAGGATTAACTTAGAAATTGAGATTAGTTATGACTTCAATTGCCATATTTTAGAAACAGTTCAAACTGGTACCATTCTGGCCATTTGATTTTTTGTTTGTTTGTTTGTTTGAGGGCCTACAAGTCTCTTAAAACAAGGAAGATGACTTTAGCACAGCTCACAAACATATTAAGCAACATGTGAAAATGCACACAAATGTAAGAAAGACCTAGTTTGCAGCTCAACAGCTATTCCCCTACTATGCAATAGTGGGGGATACCATAGATGTTCATTTGAATACAAAGCTTTACAAAGAAGCTTGGCAGAATTTTCCATTAGAATAGAAAGGCTAACTTACTAAAAGATAAATGGTTCAAGGAAGATGTGGAATGGCAGCTGAATCAAACTGGAAAACTTGTTGCTTCACAAGATCCTATATTTTCTATATGTACAAAAAAAAAAAATCTCGAGGAGAAAGAAATTGCCTCAAGGTGGATGAACACTATAATACACTCACTGTAACAAGGTTCTCAAGAGGTGATAGGGGATGGGTAAAGCACATTTAAATATAAGTGATATCAGGGGACCCTGAATATAAAATAGCCACCCCCCAAAAAAAAAGAGTCGAAAGAAAATTTTAAAATAGGAAAAACTGGCAAAAGAACCTTGATTACTGCTTCCTAGTGACATATGCAGAGCCCAAAGGCATCTAATACATGCAGCTGGAGGAAAACACCTAAGCTAAACCCAATACCTGAGCTCCAAGAAGAAATTCGCACTCTAGCAGCTTTCAGAGGACTGGATGGTTCTGGAATTCTCCTAGCTGGGCATCATTGGGCAGATTTTCAAGTCGCTGGATCTGAGCCTGATTGTGGTGTCCATACTCATATTCTATTCTATCGGGACAAGCCCATTGACTGGCTCCTGGACCATCTTCTGTGGGTGAAGGTCCGCAGCCCTGAGAAGAACGCGAAGCGTTGGGACCCACATAAGGCTTATCTGCGGGTCTGCTTCAATCTACCCGCTTCCAGTTTGTGGGCACTCACTCGGTCCTTGCTGGTTGGCGGGCAAGGTCCAGAAACCGGAGGCCAAGGATGTGGGGAAACTGGCATCGTGGGACGAGCACTTCCACACGCCGGCGGAGGCGAGCACGCGCCTCCGGACCTAGCGGCCCTGCCGCATGGAGCAGGCGTCCCTGCCTGGGCCTTCTTCCTGCCCCGCAGTTCGCTGCGGGGACTTCACCCGCCTCCGCCTCTGTCGGCCGTCCGCGCCAGAGCCCTTCTGGTTCCGCAGCAGGAGCCACTGACCACCTGGTTGCAGCTCTTCAGCAACTCTGTGCAAGTGCTGCCCCGGGATAACCTCTAGTGGCACTAGAGAGGTGAGGGTGAGGGCCGCCCAACAGGCTCCTTCCACAGGGTGTGGCTGGGGGCGGGGTGGAGGCCGGCCTTCGGCCCCTGGGGGCGCGGCACCTCCCCACCCAGTCAGACGCACAGAGGTGGGCCATTCTGCTTGGCATCTTCCCTAAAAAGGCCAGCTAAGACCAGGGCTTCTGAGGGTGCACTTCGCTGGCCCTGACGCCCAGGAAACCTGGAGGGCCAGGTGTGGCCACCCCAGCCTGAGGGGTTCTGCCTGCTGTTCTGCTTGCAGCCCTGGGGTCACTGCTGGCCTGGAGTCCCCCGGAGCTGGCGCTGCCTCGCCCACAGGAGGAGGCAGGTGGTCCCCATGCTGTGCCTGAGGCTACCATGCCAACCGTAGCCTTCACACCCTGCAGCCTTGAACCAGGCAATTCTAGAAAAGCTTTTTCCTGGATGCCTTACATCTCCAGCAGATCAGTAGTATGAATATACCGCATTATCTGCTGTTTTTATGCTTGCACACATTTAATTTTTTTTTCATATACGTCCACATATACTTTTATAAGAGCTCGACTTGTAATAAGGGATTAATGAAGGAAAGAATAGTTTCCTGGTAGTCCGAGTATGGAAGAGCCATCTGGCATATCTAGGGTCAAAGTCTTCCATAGGTCACGGGGTCCCAGGAGGACAGCGTTCCCGATCTGTGGGCCACTTGGAGAACAAAAACTGTATTTAAAATTAGAAGCTATATCTTGCTAAATCTAAGGGTTTCTACAGTCATTATTCTTACTTTTCACCTTATTTCCATCTTTTCTTGGTGACTTCTCAAGTCATTTTAAGAAGATAAGAGAGGAAGAGAAGGAAGTTAAGGTTAAATGTAGTTTTCTTTTAAGTTTGAAGTTCAAGAAGGTAGAAGCTGTGATTATTTTAATAAAGTATTTGCATTATGTGTTTTTTTAAACATTTTATTTGCTATATTGCACATGACTCAAATGCTATACATATGATTGTAAAATTATATTATTTCAGGGGCAAAATTTAACTTTAGCCTCAATTTATTGAGTTTTAAAGTTGTGTGTATTTGTGTGTATTTCATTTTCCCAAAGAGATTAGAGAGGGGGTTGGGAAATAAGAAAACTTTTAATTGGAGTATGCAGCCAAGCAGTTCTGCAACAGAACATTAATTTTATTTTAATAATATGATTTTAATTGAATATTTTGCTAGGGCTGCACTAAATTGGGTCTGTGATTCAAAATTACATTAAGAAAGATTACTCTTCTCCCCACCCCCTTCTACGATTAGAGCCACCCACACTCCAAAATAACAGGTTATCCTTTTGGGAACAGGCAAAATTTAAATTACGATTTCTTAGAAGATTTTTCAGAATAATGTGATAACTATCAAAAGACTAGCAAGTTATTGTTTCAGAGTAAACAAAAATACAATTGAAATACAGCTTCACTTTCATACACGGTGACACCGATCTTTCACTGTCCACTGAATTCTATTTTCTCCTCCAGTAATAGGATTGTAACTAGGAACCTCCCCTCGTAGCTAGGTGTGTCTGAATGACTATGTCTTGCCAATAGATATGAGCAAATGTGATATGGGTCACTGTCAAACCAAGGCTATTATAAAATGTGGTGTGTCTTCTCTATGATTGCTTTTTAGTATTTCACTTGCTGGATATTTATTATGGCATGGTTCTATGGGATAGTAGAACAGTGAGATGGGAGAAAACTGGTACCTTCAGGACCATTTGAAGTAGAATTTTTCTGCTTAGATGAATACTTATCCAGGCATGTCTGCTGTGTTAAACTAATGAAACTTAGGTGTCTGCTATTATCATCTAATATGCCTTATCTATTACATACACCCTTTATTGTGTTATATTTCTTAATAAGTATAGAAAGCATAAAATATCTATTGGAAAGTTGTCTTTTTCTTTTGACATTTTCAAGAAGGGCCAGCTTGGTATAGCAGCCAAACATTCTCCCAGTGATTAGAAGCCCATGACTTTGAAAATCAGAATCTTTTCCTTCTCAGAAACATTTTTTAAAATGTAAGTATTTAGACTGAAAAAAAAATGCTGAAGAAAGAATACAACATAGCTTGGTAAATAGTAAATTAATCAATAGATGAATGAGTGAGTAGGATGGATGGGTGAAAAGACAGTGAAAAGGAGAGAGAAAGTCTAGGATTTAGGTGAAAATGCAAGAGGACAAACTATTTTCTCAACTTAGAAGTACAAATGATACAATAATGGTGAATCTTCCCATGAGATTGCAAAAAGAGTACGGCATTTAGCATCAGACAGATGGAAACTGGCATTTGTTGAATAAGCACAATATGTCATGCACTGTACTACATATTTTCACATGCAATCTTCTACACATATATGCACAGTTTCATAAAACCCTTCAAGGGAAAAACTATGCTATCAGCTTTTTACAGTGAGAGACTACTGAGGCACAGTTTTCATCCCTGGATTATACTGCAGATATGTGACTGAGCCAGAATTTGAGTTAAGTATTTCTGATTTTGGGGCCTATGTTATCCAAATTTTACTTCTTATGGGAACTTGGTAGGTAATCCTCTAACTTTATTTATCTCATCTATAAAATGAAAATAATATCTATTAACATTAACATAGTAATGCATGCATATTTACCTATATAATTAAAATTCAAAGTGATTATTGTCATCAATACATTAGGTAAAATTACCATAATTTTGAAGCCTCAGGACTCCTGTGTTTCATATGAGAATGTTTTGGATTAGGCAATACTATTTGGATTTCAGAAGTAGAAGAAGTAGAAAATAGAAAGAAAAGTCAGTCTGCACTCCAGGTCCCCCTGGTCTTGCTACACTGCTTCCAAAGCCTTTTCTCTCTTCCATCCTCATTCCATGTTCTAGACTTTCTACATCTTTTCAATCTTATATTTTTATCAAAATGTCTCTCTGCTTTGTTGCCATTACTTTGTGGCCATGTTCAGAAGTGAGGTAAAAGCAGCTCTTCTAATAAATCAAACCACATAATTGAGTGATGTTGTATTACTATCACTGTCTTTCTAGAAGCAATGTCTAAAGCCTAAGAGTTATTATAAAGGAGATATTTCAAGTAGTAAGGAGGGCTGTGCCAAGCATGTTTTGGGACTATGATGCAGGCTGTGATTAATAAGAATAGTTATTATATATCGAGCACTTAACATGTACCAAGCCCTGTATTGTTTTACAAGAATTATATCATTTAATATAAATAATAAACATATGAGGTGGTGTTACCAAGGAAAGAACTGGAGTGGTCAAATAGCTTGCCTGAGGTTACGTATTTTGTAGAGAGCAGTGGCAAATCTTCAATTCAGTCTGCCTGTCTCCCAAAACCACACTCTTCACCTCCATGCTATACTCTGTATTCTGTGGGTAAATTATCTAAGCGTTATTTCCTAAGTGTTGGGATTAAAACAGACTGTTCAAATACTTTGAGCATAGAGAAACATTTATGGGTGAGATAGGGGATGAGGGACTTATCTACAGAATCTTAAATCCAATGAATGGACCCTAAATAGTAATAAAATGTTGGTGCTAAAGTGTCTGCATGCTAAGAACTTCCATGAAATTTAATAAGATGTCCAAAGGGAACAACAACAACTGTTTGTGTTGATTCCTTAATGTAACTAAAGACATACCAAATCTTCAAAATGTAGAAACAATACTGTGTTCGAGAGATTGCCATATTGTGGTTACATGTTAAACATAAAGAAGGCCTCTGGCCTTTAAAGGAACAGAGATGCCTGCTAGAGATGGGATACCAAGGCAAATGAACTGTATTTTTCAAGCATCTGCAGGGGAAGATTGTTTGTAGCAAGGAGTACATTTGAGTCAACTTTTGAAAATAAAAACAAACCAAACACCTGGTACATTTTTACTTAATTTGCATAAAAGGTGTTGGTGCCTTATGACCTCTCAGAATATGTATGGAATGGAAATGTAATATTGAGATTAAAACAGAATATAAAAACAGTCTTGACAGGACAAAGTACCATTAACCTCTGGGTTAGAAATGACAAATCAAAAACAAAACTTTTCATATTTTCAAAGTTTCTTTGTTGGGTAATAAATGAAGATTTTTACTATAGTAGAAATGAAACAGTATTTTAAAACTATCAGGCATATCAGTGGCTTTTTTTATTGATTCAGTTTCATATTCTGATATTTTTTCTCTCCCCTTGCAAAAGTAGCTAATATTTACTTTAAAATATAAACATACTAAAGTTTGGTCAGTAATTCCTGTATGTTTGTTTTATGACCTTTCTTTTTTTTTTTTTTTACATTAAACATTTTTTTATTGCCATTATACCTCTAACACCTGGAGTCTAGGTGTAAAATAATTTTGATACTGTACATATATGATTATGGGATCCTGGACAGTTCTACCATTAGACATAATTAAGGGCAGAGCCAACAAAGAGAATGGAAGATTAGGAGTTAACAGCCTAAGCCAAGAAGACCAACTGATTAATTAGACAGAAAACGTCAATCATTTCTCCTTTGCAAATGAAGAAGTACCTTACAAGTACCTTGACAGTAGGCACCACACATTATGCAAAATGGCCTTACTATCTGGTCCTTAGGAGTTAAAATTATTGCATTGCATAGGAATTTGGTAATGGAAGTGGAGGGGGGGTTTGAATAAAAAAGGATGTGAAGCAGACCTATTCTCAGGTAAGAAAGTCAGTCCATTTATAGTAGGAGAAAATGACAAAGGAACCTTGATTCTAAGTAGAAGAAGAGGACTTTATGGGTATTCTCAGGCCATATTCAGAAACTGCTTCATTCTTCCATTGGTTAAATAAATGAAAGGCCATAGAACAGCATATAGTTTGGTTTTAGTGAAATAAAGATCACTAAGGTCAAGGTCAGGCAAAACATAAACTTACATCTAACTTTGAGTGAAAGAGATAACCCTGGAATCCTAACCTGTAGATAAAAATATGACACAGGTTATAAGAGAACTAGAAAGCCAAAATTTTTATTGTTAAACCAAATGAATCTTGGGATAGCTACTTGAATGTCTCAGTCAACTGTGGATCCTGCTACATTAAATTCTTTTATAATTGAGATGAGGCAAATCAACTTCCTAAACCAAACCAAGCTAAGTCTATTTTAAGCTAATCATTCAGTTCTGAAATCTTTGTTCTTTAAATCATTTAACTTACTGCCCTCACATTTTGTTTTTATTTAAACTTTCTTTTTTTTTTTTTTTCAGATAAAGCTTAATAAAATTTATTTAAATGTTAAGACCATTTTTCTACACAGGATGTAGGATATACAGGGGATCGGTGGGCCCCTAAAAGTCAGATATGGTAGTATCTGAAGGAAGGGACAGTTAATCTGGGCAGAGAAAACCCAGAGAATCAAGGAAGGGAGGTGTCTGAACATTTCTAAACCTTACTGAAGACAACTGGAAGGCACCCAAAAGAAGAAGAGTCAAAAAGATAAAGAGTGACAGACAAAGAAGACATTGCTAAAAGTAAGGCCTCAAGGAAAAGAAGCAATCCCCATTTTTTCTGCAGTTCAAATCTTGGCACCATAGACTCACGTTTTCTCCTTTTATTATGCATTTAAAATGTGCTGCAATGAACTGATTGTGCTTAAAAGATAGGGCAAAGAAGGATAAGGCTCCAAGGAGGAGAGACTTATTAAGATTGTAAAATTGATGATCTGTAGACACACTTCAGCTAGAACTGTGCCATTTTTATTGAAGAACTAACATATGACAATCAAGGCTGATTCAGAAGCTACTTAATGAAGCCTAACAAAACAAACAGATCTATATACTTTCAATCATCACTTATTTATATTGATAATAAATCATAATATGCAATACATAATAAGTATCAACTAGACACACTAGGTTATAGAAAAAAAATACTTTTTCTTTTATTAATGCTGTTATGGACTAAATATTCGTGTCCTCATCCAATTCATATCTCGAAATCCTAACCCCCAGTGTGATGATATTAGTAGGTAAGGCCTTTGGGAGGCAATTATGTTTTGGGGGGGAGCCCTCATGAATGAAACTAGTGCTCTTGTAAAAAGGACCCCAGAAAGCTCTCCTTCTTTGTGCCTTCTGAGGATACAAAAAATCAGCAGTCTACAACCTAGAAGAGAGCGCTTACCAGAACTTAACCATGCTGGCAGCCTGAATTAGGACTTATAGCATCCCAAACTGTGCAAAATAAATTTTTTTTATAAGCCTCTAAGCTTATGCTATTTCATTATACCAGCCTCAATTGACTAAGATACTAACTTAACAGAAAAATTTTAGTAGCACAGCCAAGCTCAATAGAGTCCAAAATTACATATGTATGTGTACAGACATATATGTATATATGATATACATGTATACTTATGTATTTATTTATTATATGTATATAATATGCCTATACCTGTATATGTGATATTAAATTCAGCAAATATTATTTCAAAAAAATTTTTTAATTAGAAAATTAATATTTCTTTTTCACAAAACATTTCTTAAAATTTCCTACCATCCTGGGATAAATTCTTATCTCATGGACTCTTTTGCCACATTTTCTCTACCTCTCCTCACACTTGCTAGCACATTTAAATGAACATAGAATATAAAATGAGGGTTCTTACGGTCACTTAATTGAACCAATTCCTTTTTGAGTATCTTTCTCTTCAGTCTCTACACAGTGCTGGTGTGATGTTAGCTTTGTTCTTTGCTACTTTGTTACCACACCAACCAGTCTGCATGGCACCTCTTTCCCCCTTTCTCTCCTAAGAAATGCTGCCCAATTAATCTATGAAATTTAATTTCTTGTTTAAAATCTTCCGTTAGCTTTCATTGCCTCTGGAAGACCAAACACCTGTCTGCCATTCCAGGTCCTCCCTAGTCTGGACCTACTTCACCTTTTCCTCAGTTTTATTTTTTATCTCACCTGCACCGTTTCCCAACTTAGAAACTGACTCATTAATACGCTTTCATCTTTGCTACATTTCCTCAATACATTTGGCTCCGTTAATACACATTCACATTCCCCAAGTTCATATTTTTGCTTATGGTATTCCCTTTGCTTGGAAAGCCAATTTCTATTTCCCATATCTGTACCTGTTAAATTTGTATGTTTTCTTTAAAACACAGTTTAAGTGCCATCTCCTTCAGAACTGCCCACAGCTAGAGAGATGACTGCTTTCTCTTTCAGGTTTTTTGCATTTTTTTGATTTTAATGTTTGAATAATATTTATCACATGTTGCCTTGTACTACAATCTTAGTGCATTTTTATTCAACTTGGTTTATGAGCTTTTGACAGTAGTGACTTTAATTTATCATATTTGACCCTGACAAATTACATATGAGAGATATTTAAAGACATTTATGATGAATGAATAGATCTTCGTAATCTTCTATTGTGCCTAAGCCAGGTGTCCGACACCTGGTAGTTATTAAGAATTAAAGTGCAAATTGGAAAACTCTTCAGAAAATGAAAATCTGTGTTAGTGTCTCTATTATAAAAGAATTATGGGAGCAGATGCCTTAAAATACATGTTTTCTAGGGGTGCCTAAGACTGTTTTATACAAACATGCCATCTAACTCTAGTCTCTCTCCTGCACTAACTCCAGAAGTCCATGAATTGTACACTAGTTGACTCATGTGGCAGTAAAATTAAATATACTAGATGGGTGACCAAATAGACCTTTAACTTTTTACTATTTTACTATTTATTATGATTTCAAACATATTTTATATTCTCATTTTTATGTTATATTTTCCTTGCTCTGTACTTTATAACTAAGATGGCATACTCTATAAGAAGGCAAATTTAAAATTGCTCAGTTTCCCTAAGTTTGTATCATAAAACATGAGAAAATTAATGATTATTTACTTTTTCTTATTTACAATTTAACAGGCAAGTCAATCACAGTGGTAGAAAAAGGAATGAGTGTTCAACAATAGTTACATATGACTTGAAATAACACTTTTAATTTTTGTTGTTCAGGCTGTGATGGGGAAACTTTTTGTAAAGCTTCAGAAAGTAAATATTTTTGACTTTGCAGCCTATAGGGTCTCTGTTCCAACTATTCAACTCTGCTGTGAAAGCACAGAATCAGTGATGAACAATAACCATGTAAATAAACATAGCTGTATTCCAATAACAATTTATTCACAAAAACAGGTGGTGGGACAGGTCTGGTTCATAGGCTGTGGTTTGCCCTCCCCTGTCTAAAGAAAATAATGACAGTGGATGAGATATTAATATCAATGTCAATCATTATTAATTTCTCTGTGAAAAGAACCAAGAAAATAAATTCCCTATTTTTTAGCACTATAAATAAATAACTAATTTAGTTCAGACATTTTATTTTACATAAATGTCTTATCTTTAGTTTTATAGCTCACTTGAAAGAAAATACTTTAAGAGAGCCATGATTATGAAATAGTTGGCTTTCTGAAAATAAGGAATGCAATCATAAACACTTTTTTCTAAATATATTTGAACTTTTAGATAAGTTTACTAACTCTTCAGGAATTAACAGTAAAATTATTAGTTTATAAGATTCAACAAAATTGAAAACTAAAATATATGCATTTCTGACATAATAGTCTTTCTTAGCCATCTGAAATTGTACAAGGCCAAAGACTATGAGATTCCACATAGTGGTAGATTGTTAACTAGTTTGTGAAAAGTAAATCAAGAACTTCATGAATTTAAAGTTCAAAATTGGTAGAAGGAAAGGCTCCTATCATCATTGGATCTACAGAATGAACATGTCATAGAACTCCAGAATTGGAAGTATCTTTAGTCAAGGAAAACAAGGCAACATATCTAGAGGTCTCACTATAATTAGCTTCATCAAAGTTTATTCTCTCTTATGTACAGTGATGATAGGTCCACTTGTGCCACAAGTAACCTGGGAGCATTGAAGCAGTGTCTGGTTGGTGTTATGTTAAAGAACATGTTCCACTGATCCATCAGGAACCACAGGAAGGTTTGGGCTTGGCTCCTTGGAGGTTCCTTTGCTAATACAGTTTGGAAGCTAGGGAAGAAGGTTCTCATTATTTTATTAAAAATAGTCATTCCATAGTCATGACCCGAAGATTGGCTAAATGTCAAGTACTCTGTTGTGTACTTTGGAAGACAATTCAATCTTGGCTACAAGGTGACACAAGCAGATGAAAACTGGTGACAATTGCTTCTTTACATAGATTGGGGAACTTTCTGTTTAGTACAAGTTTATGTAAATTTTATTTATTTTGTACTAAGGAAAAACTATCACGTCTTCCTTTGGTTATTTAAGTCTCACGCACCACTGGTAGGCACGAAATCATAGATTTTCCTGATTTAATCTTAGCTTATTAAGTGACTTTTTCAAATACTTTTCAAAGAACTTGCAATTGGTTTTCAAAATAGTCTGTTGTGATAGGCAAAATGTTCTATAACTGTGGATAAACAAGTTCAACTAATTAATTATACCGAATACTTTCTTCATCTTCCTTTTCTTATAAAAGTGTTTATTATATTAAACATGGAAAACATAAGCAAAACTTGATGACTTTTAAAGTATATTTATACTTACTCTTTATTTTTCCCTTTTAATATTTCTGTACTTTATAGTCATTTATATTTATGTTTCTCTTAATAGAAGAAGAACTTTTAGACTTAAACTAGAGTGTAGGGAAAGGATTATAACTGATTGAAGATCAGGCTCTGTTAATAATGGGTAGCAGTGTCTAAATATCTAATTTTGGGATTCTTTATTTATGCAATTAAGTCTCTTAATGACTTCTAAGGAGCTTTACACCTCAGAGTTATGTAAAATATTTTTGATATTAGAATCTCAGAGTTCTGACATGGAGTGAACATGCTGCAGAAAAACTGATTACTTTCTCTGTCATTCTTCTCACCTCTCCCTCTTTCTGTCTCTCCCTCTGTCTCTGTCTCTCTTTCTCTCTCTGCTCCCTCCCTTTTCTCCCTTCCTCATTCTGCAGAAATTCAGTTACCCTACCTCTATGGACCTTTACCAAAGATAATGTAAATTTTGGGGGGGTTCCCAAACTTATGTACGTAGTACATACTAAACTGGATAGGTAGATGATAGTTAGGCATATAAATAGATGATAGACGGAGATAATAGATAAATAGATCAATCAATTGACTGACCAACTGACTGACTGACCAACAGACCGAAAGACCAACAGGAAACAGGGAAAGTGGAAGATACTGGTAAAACTTTTGGAACTACAAGTTTTCTAGCCATAATGTTGCACAAAAATTAGCCTCTACAGGATAACTCTTCTATGATTCCAAGAGACTGCTGTTTCAAATTTCTTGCACAAGAGTAGGTATATGAAACTAGAAAGTCGATCTATTACTAAGACCTTAAACACCTTCACTGTATGTCCAGAATACTTTCTGGCTATGTTACAGGTCCATGGAGAAGATGATAAAGGCTACTCTGCTGTGTTGGTTAACGTCAATGATTAATTTTAGGACAGGCATAGAATCCCTAGGTACATTTTATAAATTCTGAGATTTTGGCCTTTACAATCAGAAATTAAGATTACATGCCCCCAAAATTTAAAACTAAAATTGGAATGAGATCCAGCAAACATGGGAATCTTTTTTTTTTATATGCTCTTTATAAGTTCTTAGGGGAATATGGATGCAATAAGTAATGGGCAGAAAAACCTTTTTAGAGAGTCTAGAAAAAGAAAAGAATCTTCTTTAAAAGACAAGGAGGAAACCACTGGGTTAGAATTGCTTTGATTTTTAACTAATAAAACCATAACCAACAGAGGTGAGCAATATTGGGAATCTGCCTCAGTGAGTATGTCTTTTGTAAGTAAATTTTACAAATTTGAGGTGGATTCAAAGTATCTCAAATCCTGGAAGACAATCGTTGTTTAGCCATTTCCATTTGTCTCATATAATGTAATACTTCCTTTATAATATAGATTTTTTTAAACTATGCAATACTTTCATGATTCATAATCAAATAAAAGAGCACTATTATCTCATTGGTGATGCAATATGAGATTTCTACTACATTCTGCATATACTTCCATGGTTTTAGTCTGTAAGATTTACATAATTTGGGCCTTAAGTACCACAAAAATTGTAACTTTATTTTCCTTTTATCCTTATAAAAAAGTGACTATAGCTAATTGCGTCTAGATTTAGAGAACAGAAAACAGGTAATTTTCCACTGAGATGTCTATTCTTCCCACCTACTATGATAAAGAGATAGTTATTTAATTTTCATAACATGAAACAAAATCTATTTATTTAGCTTGTCTTATTTTCTTGTATACTTTTTTTTGCTGTGTTTTTTCCCTCCTTATTCTTATTCTTTAAACACCATGCATCTCTGCATCTCTCTAATGGTTGCAGTCATCTGGAAAATACAATGAAAGGGGGGAAAAAGCTTCTGCCACATTGAAGGTAAATGAGGTTAAACTGCCCAAAGAGACAAAATAATAAAATCATGTACTAGATGAGACCTTAGAAGATATTAATTTAAAATGGCCACTGTCCTTCAATTCAGATTACACCTGAAACTCTTCTAGAATAAAATTACTTGTGATTTTGAAAGAAAAAATAATGAAGGCCTACGACCTCTTTAAATTGTTAACATTTTTAGAAAATAATAATGTATTTCAGCATGGCAACAACTCTTGTTGTCAAGACAGTCTTCCTTATGCTCAAGTCAATTCAGACAGCCTATTTTTTGTGTGTTCTTTCTTAGTAAAGTCAAAGTATAGTTAGAATTAATATCTTGGGCTATATGTCATGTTCATGGTGCCTCTTATCCTGCAGGAGCAGAGAAGAGTCAAAGAAGACTGTTTCTCCCTTTCAAATACATAAAGGAAGATATTCACTGCCTTATGACGGAGAAGATGCAGTGGAACATTGACCCTACCAGCAATCAAGACTCTTACTTCCTCAAGAGGAGGCTGGACACTCAAGGGCGTTGTTCCTCAAACTAAACATGATTGATAGGAAGGGTTACCTCACATCTCATTTTGGACGCACTTCATACCACCAATATCTGAAGAAGAGCTAATATTTTAGTCTTAACACTTTCTTAAACTCAAATGCAAGAGAAAAATTTAGAAGGATTCTAGAATAGGTAGAACTTCCAGAGAAATAAGGTTATAATCAGCAGGGTTGGAACTTGAAAGGTGATAGTTAATTCCAATGCCTTCCTTTGGAAAAAAAAATTATATCACTGGATTGACTGTGTCTTGATTCTCAAAATACAAAGTTTATATTTTGTTTCTTTAGTGTTAATTGTTTTTATATAGTTCTAATTGTTTCATGTTAATTAAATTTCATTGGTCTATATGTTCTAATTACCTCATGACCTAGAACCTAATATTGTCCTACTTTTCTCTCCTAACTATTTGAATCTTCAGTGATCTCATTCTTTCTTCAGGCTTTAAATGCTATTTAGTACATCTCAAATGTACATATCCACGTAACACCTCTTCCTTTATCCAGAGTCTTATAGCTTCCTAACTGACATATTTCTATTGTTGTCTAACAGACATTTGAAAAGGAACATGTCCCAAACAGAACTCTTCATTTAATCCCTGTCACCACTCAATCTAAATCTGCCCTGGATTTACCTTTCTCAGTAAATAATATTCCGCTATTCTAGTTGCTTATGCTAAAAACAATGGAGCGATTCTACAGTTATATCTTTATTTTACATACTACATTCAACCATTCAACCACAGATTGTGCTGTCTTTTCTCTCAAAATATGTCCAAAAATCGACTACTTCTTATAGCCACCATAGCTAAAAACCTCATCCCAGACATTATTTTACTTGCCTGGATTATAGCAATAATCCTGACTGGCATTTCTCTTCCTACAACAGATTCCCTAGCCCAGAGCATATTCTTCACTCAACAACCAGAGTAATTCTTTAAAAATATGTTAGGATTTAACACTCTCTTTAAAATTACTGATTGGTTTCTCATTTCAGACAAAGTCCACATTATCTACCTTTTGCTACCTCTCTCTGACCTCATCCCCTATAAATATTTTTTTTCCATTACATTGTCTTCCAGACACACTGGCCTCTTTGCTGACTTTGCTTTTGGACTCAAGGCAATGTTATCCACTCTTTTTCTCTTTCTGGAAAACTCTTCCTAGGTGTCTTGAATGGCTTGCTTCTTCATCTTCAGATCTCAACTCACATAATTTATCAGAAAGTTCTTCCTTGAACATTGTATTTTAGTTATGTTGTCCCTTCATTATCTACCTTATCCCATTTTATTTTTATTCACTTTTTACTGTATGACACTTTTTACTATATGACATTTTATTTAAATGCCATAGACTCCTTACTCCAGGGATTTTTTCGTATCTGCAGCACCTAGAACAAAGTTTGAATGAATTAAACGGTACTTGTGAGATCTTTTCAGGCATTGCCTCTGGAATGAAAATGGCTATTTTCTGGGCTGTAGTAATGACAAAGTGTTCCTCAAAATCATTAGCTACCTTTCTCTGCACAAAGCAATTCAAGCAACAAATGAAACCCATAACCTAAACTTGTGATTCTGAACTTTGTAAACATAATTCTGGAAGATTGGAGAAGGGTTATTAGAGGTGGCCATATTCTCTATAGCATTCATTGGCCAAATAATTCATTTACTCATTCTTTCACTCATTTAAAAAATATTTATTAAATCTCATTTGAACAACATGCCTTGCTCTGGAAAAATGTAGTTGATTCAGAATTTGTCCTCAGAGAGTTTATTCATCTAAACAACAGCTGTGATTTACAGTAATCTGGTTTTACTTCACAATGACTTCTCACTTTCTAGATATTCCTAACACAAATCAGTGCTATAAAGAAAATGAAAACCCAGGACATTTTATTAGAAAATAATAATAAAATCCTCAACCAGATTAGAATGCAAAATTGAGAGAACCTACATTTTACTTAGACTCCTAGAATAATGACATTCCTTAAAATTGTTTAGTATTTTTATTTGCCATTTACTAATTAAAATTATATTAAATGCATATAAAATATTGCTCTTGATTATGCATTTTTTCTAAATGGTCATTTACATAACTTTTTTTAATTGGAAGGCATGACTACCAGCCTTATTTCACCTTTAAGAATTTTCAAATCCAGCCATAACGAATGTCATTTCTGTAATTTGTTACTGAACTATAGGATATCAATATCAAAATTATGTTACTTAGCAATGATTTAATTGTGAAAATATGGAACTTATAGTTCAAAATTAGAAATCAAAACAATCTTAATTATATCTTGCAGAAGTGATCAAAGTAAATTTTAATTATAGAAATAAAATAAATATGTATAGATTTAGTTTAGAAATGGAAATCATATTTTATAAACACTGAATTGAACAATTTTGGGAGATAAAACCACTAAAAACACTAAATTGCAATTAGAACAAGATAAATATTTATTAATGGTGACTGATTTATTAGACTGTGTTGGGCTAACTCAATGTAATTTGATATTTGTACCATATCTTATTCTAATACAACCTTCATTAAATCTGTAGTCTTGGATTTGAAGGATATCATGTTCCCTTCAATTTTTAATCTCTTTGAAATATCAGCTTGATTCTTAGGAAAGCTCTGAGAGTCACACACTGAAGTTACTTGATTACCAATAAAGTCATTCTGTTCTGCCAGTACTGGTCAGAGAAGACAACCTGTCAATCTCTATAAGGTCAGTAATCTATACACACACACACACATACACACACACACAAATATATATAATATACATTATATATTAAATATATATTAATATTATATATTAAATGTATATTATATAATAAATATATTTTTATATATGTAAATATATATATATATATAAATATATATATTACATCTTAATTTCTTCAGCTCTAAAATGAACTGGTTCACCATAGAATCTTTTCCCAAAATGAGATCTAAGGTTCATCAGTTAAATATTAAAAGTCATTCTCTGAGAAAAGTAGATTTTATGGGTCAACTATGTTTGGGAAACAAAGAGTGAAACAAAACTGAATTTCTTTACTGGAGGACTTTTCAGGACTTCTATATGTAAATATTCATTGTAAATATCAAAGAAAAAAAAGCACATTTAGCATTTCTCAAACTTTTCTTTTTTCTATAAAGCATATGTAAAACTCACAGTACATAAATTAATCTATCTCCCCACACCTACTGAATTATAAAAATGGTCTCTGCTCATTGATCAGTACTGACTCACTCAAAAATCCTATCCTAACCATATTCTTCCTCTACAACCACCTGGATTATATAGTAAAACTTTTACTGTTGTTCTGCTCTTACCAACATGGACAAATTAAAGCTGAGATTCAAAACAATCTTTGAAGTAAATACAATACAAAGCCTCATGAAAAGCAACAGGTTTGCTGCCTCATGTTCAGTAAACATGGCCTGGATGGCTAGGATTACTCTTTAGTTTTCTAAACAAACTAGAAGTGAATCTGCAACTCAGAAGCAAGCCAGTGGTAAAGAAAACAACAGGCCTGGTCTCAATAAAAGAGCTACTTTTAAGTTGCTTATGACAACTAGCAACTCCCTCAATTCCCTCATTTGGAAAGAGATAATGATATTTGTTACTTCAGAATTATTGGGAGATTTAAAAAGAAATGGCATAAGGAGGGCTTGGTAGTGAGTTTAGCACAAATGAGTTTTCAGTGACTATATATTATTAATAAAATTCTCTCTAATAGCCCTTCTGTTCCAACTCTGTGCTGACCTCCACCCCCAGGGACCTATATTCTCTTAATCTACTATTTTCTAAGATGCAGAATGGTATTGCCTTACTTAAACTAGAGACAACTGTTGTTATTTCATTATCATTTAGCTGTAGTGTTTACCATCCATAAATAAACTGACAATTTTGATATCTACCAAAGATAGCACATATACAGACATGTGGAAAAGATCACTGGGGAAGCAAATGCAGAAAGGGTGGTAAGTATTGAAAAATGCTGCATTTTTCACATTGTTGATTTGCACTGATTAGTCACCACTTAATTATTCAGTAATATATTTCATTTTGAGTCCATAAACTCAAGTTTTTGCAATGTGCATATACATGACTAATCTGCAGCAGCATAGTTCTCTTTTTTTTAATTTTATCATGCCATATTAATAAGTGATAGCCAAACAATTAATCACAGCTACACTATGATGTTCTGAACAAGCTGTCAACAAAGCAAAATAACTAGACCAACTATGGCACAATCTGTTTATTTTCAGTTGTCTAAGCATGGATTGAATATCTCACTTCATTCAATTTTTTGTTAACTCTTACTTTTCTGGAATTCTGTTTTCTTATTTTTATTGAAAAATTAAGGGATAGCAAAAGAAATAGTGGTCTAAAAAAAAGTTAAGCAGAGCTACTTACTTGCCAGAATGGTATAGCAAATGCTTAAGAGACATGACAATTGGTAGTATCCAAGGGTAGCAAATACAAAATGCACCAGCACTATCCATCAGACTCCGGATCACAACTTCTAGGTACACTAATGACACATCTGGCTAAAGTAGCTGACGAACAGCATCTTTTTCATTAGTAAAACCAAAGCAACAAATGTAGATGAGGACTAGGCTGAAATTAGAATGACAGTCAAGTGACAAAAATAGAATAATCCTAATCCCAATTTATAGAGAATCTAGAATAAAGAAGAAGGGACTTTGCTTTCAGTTTTCTGCAGCTGGACTAAATAGGGTTCTTTTCCCCTCCTTATATATTTCTCACAGGGAGAAACCATCATGATTAGAGGACACAGAGACATTGCCTGATCAATGTTATCAAGATGTTGTTTTATACATTATCCTCTGTCCACTTTAGAAGTGTCCATATTGAATTTTTTTTTTCTGAAAAAAATGTTCTTCCTGCCAGTATGGTTTATTTCATCCTTGTAATACATAGAATATCATTTTTATTTATATGTCTGTCAAGACATACTCTTTGATACAAAGATTGGAGTAAAACTAGTTTCTTTGGAAAGGCCAGGGAACACTGGCAAATTAGTAGTGAAGCAATATAGATAATGTAAAGAGATGAAGAAGCTACCAGAGTGGAATACTGAAGTTTAATTACACAGAGGGAATCTGGGAAATAATTGAAATAGTAATAATAATAATAATAATATTTTTTTAGAACGGTCACTCTCAAGTGGTGCAGGAGTAGAGATATTTGTATGCTAATTATTGTGAGTCTTTGTTTGAGGCTGCTCTGGGATATTAAGTTCTCAGCACTTCTATCTGTTTTCTGAAGTTCTAGAAAAAGAATCCTACACATAGATGCATGTATGGTTACCTGAATCCTGGTGGGAACATACTAAAAGTTGTAGGCAATGTGGCCAGAGCACTGACAGTATCTGCTACAGTTACTAATTTAGTTTTTTGCTTTAGTTTGTTATTTTATTTTATTATTTTATTTCATTTTATTTTATTATTTTATTATTTTATTATATTTTATTTTACATCTGTGAAGCACAGAGTAAAAATGATGCCTATATCTAATACCTATGTAAAACTATATTTCATGTATTTTTGTACACTTGTATAACCTTTGTTCTACTTATTCTTTGTTTTAATTTTCCCCTTTCCCCATTTTTATACATTTATTTTCTACTTATATCCTTTATGTAAAGTTTCCCGTATAGTTTTTAGAATGAGAGTGGGTGTAAACAAACAAAAAGCTCAGTGATTAATTGAAAAACTATATATTAAATACCTACTATGTATCAGGCATCATTACTGGCACTACAGACAAAATGATTGAAAAAATATCTTTACTGAGGTTATAGTCTATTTAGAATTTCTTCCAGAGACTAGAGGAAGTGATATAATTCAATTAAATAAATTTTACAAAAGATCTGTATAACCTTTCCACTATTTACCAAGAAGGAAAATACTAATAGTTGCAATACTTTCATTTCCTCTTTGATAGCTGTAACCAGTTAGTATGTAAAGTCATATGGAAATTTTAAACATAAAGTATAAGTCAGATATCCACAGTCCATCCAGAATTACTCTTGGGAATGCTGGCTAATTTTGTCTTAAATTGTAGCCTTTTGATTTTTCTTTTAAATTCAGACAAAAAAAAAAAGGCTCTACCTTTTCAGGCATTAAATTATACTCTGGAGATATGAAGGTGAACAATACAAGATTTTTACCCTCAAGGAGCTTACAAACCGTCTGTGAGAATGACAAGCAAAGAGACAAGGATAACAAGAGTAGTGCCAGAGCCAGGATTTGTAGTAAACTGGTATATACCAACATTGTTATTGATATAGCATCAGATATTATTTTTATCAGCCAAAAATTTGGGAAGGCAGCATTTAAAACAGAAATATTTACTACCTGTGGTTGAACTGGACTAACTTTGACTGCACAAAATGGTATGGTCCTGTCTGAATACTAATGGATAACCCCCTTTCAAACATCTGTCTTACTGGTACATATACAACAAATTGTCTTCACCTTTTTTTACACAAAAATGAATTCAAAACTACCATAAATCCTTCAGCCTTACCATAAAACATTCTCCCTAACAAGTCTCTGATATAACACTTAAATGTAGAAAGATGATTGTAAAAAATTCTTTATTATACATTCAGCTAAAAGTACATTATAATTTTCATTTAGAGAGCCTTAGGTGGTGTCCATGACTGACAATGTTAAGAACTCAAACCAAAGCATGGTATTTTAATTAGAATAAATGTTTCATCAGTGTCACATCTGTATCTCAAAAAGGATCATGCCCTACCCATAAAAATAGGGTTCACTGTTTTTCCAGAAGTACATATCCTGAAATCAATACATTCAAAATAGATATAGGATCAGTTTATAGGCATGCTTTCAGGAATTATTTGACTAATTTTTGGATAGGCATATTAGGCAGAACACTGCTAAGAAAGAGCCATTAACAATTTTAGACCTGTAGTGAAAATGATTACCTTACTTTAAGATCCCAAAATAAGATCTCAAAATAAATACTCATTTTCAAAACTGACAAAAGAATTGGAGTAGTAATTAAGCTCTAGATCAACTATCAGTTTGTGACTTTGGCCAAATCAAAAAGTTCCTCTGTGAGAACTGGACTAAATGGTTCCTAAGATGCCTTCAACTCTAACATTCTATTTCTTCCTGATTTTCAGTACAAAGGTAGTAAAATCTAGATTAAAGATATTCATGTAGAAGAGAACAGTTATCTACTAGAAGAAAGTCCACACCAGACCTAAATTAGAAAGGTAAAGGATGATTGGTAAAGAATCTAAGCAGTATAGCTCTCTAGAGAATCCAATTAGGATTTCAATTTAACTCAAGAAAATAGACTTAATAATCAAAGAGAATAAGAAAATGATGTGCCAGACTGTATGAGGTATTTCTTCACATTACCTCATTCTCTAAATGGTGAATTTATTATTTTCATTTTACAAGTGATAAAATCAAGGCTCAAAAGGGTTAGATATTTTACCAATATCACAAAATAATAAATTGTAAAACTGAGATTTAACAATGGTATGTTCCCACTTATTACAACCAAAAGCTTTTGATAAAACAAAAGAAAAAGACCCACTATCTGAGGAGTAGAAAATAAAACAAAAGCAGGCAGAATGTGAAGGGGAAACAAACTTTGGAAATGTAAGCTGCATGAGGATAAGCTTTCTGTTCTTTCCTTTCTTTTTCTTTTTTTTCCTCCTAGCTTTTTTTCAAGATGCCGCCTCATGTAGGGAGAGGCATGGATAACTAATTCTCTGATAAAGAACCAGAAGAGCTGGTTAAAACACAATGTAGAATCTGAGCAGTTGGAGAGTAAGGAGGAAATGTTGGAAGAATTAGAATAGCAAAAGAGAACCCTCAAATTCTATACAGGAACCCATACAAATCTTAGCCTAAACCAGGAACCACACATGTATAGACTGATATGATGCAACATAACAAATGCTCAAAGAACTGAATTGAAATCTGAACAACATCCCACTGAAAGAGAAACCAAATTTATAGTCTCTATCTAACCAAATTATTGTAAAAACAAAGACTTCAACATTTGCCAAAGGATAACAAGACTCAGAGCTTCTTCAACAACATGATAAAAATTACTCACATATAAATAATGAGAAAAATATGACCCATTTTCAAGAGGAGTGACATTCAAAAGTGGTAAGATAGAGCAATAGAAATTAACATAAAGACAAAAAAGAAAATGATTTTGTACAATGAACAGAGGTTTAAGAATTGGTGGTACACTATTAAAAGGTAAAAAATGTAATTGGAGTCCCAGTGGATATGATTAAAAAGAGTGGGGTAAAATGTATTTTTAAAATTAACAATAACCTAAGCCTTCTCAACTTATAAAAGCCATAAATTTATAGATTCAGGTAACTCATTAACTCCACATAGAATAAAGTTAAAAAAAAATCATGTCTAGTCACACCATAATTAAACTGATGAAAGTCAAAGCTAAATAATATCTTAAAAGCAGCTAGAGATAATTCACATATTATGTAGAGGGAAGCAATGTTTCCAATAACAACAGATTTAACAGATTTTGTTTAGGAAAAATGGAGGCCAGAAGACAGTAGAACATTTTTAATTTACTGGAAAAAAATATTTAAACCAATCAACTTAAATTTTAAACTTTGCACAGCAGAAATATCCTTTAGGTATGAAGGTAAAATAAACACATTTAATGTAAAACACACACACACACACACACAAGATAATTTGATGCAAGCAAATCTGCTCTACAATAAATACTAAAAAAGTTTTTCAAAATGAAAGAAAATGATGTGAGAGAAACTTGCAACATCTAGAACACATAAAGAGCATCAGAATTGGCAAGCATGTGGGATAGTTATAAAATATTATTTTTACTTTATGTTATTTAAAATGCATATAAACCCTTAAAGCAAACATTGTAACTTTGGTCATATTTTCAATATATACAGAAATAATACATATGAAAACAATAAAATAAAAGAGAATAAAGGTGAGAGATGGGAGACAATTGATCTTTATGGTGGAAAAATTTCTACATTTTACATGATGTAGTACCATGTTAACTCTAAGTAGACTGATGTTTATACGTGTATGTGTGTATATATAATCTCATATATATACGAGAAAGATTATCTGCCCTCCCCCCAATATTGTAGTAAATATATATATATGTGTGAATATATATATATATATATATATATATATATATATATATATATATATATATAATTAAGTTATCACGTTATGGTAAAAATATTGAAACCTTCTAAAGAAAGGTCGTAAATGGAAAAAGGAGAAAAAAATAAAGAGGAGTGGTGAAACAGAAAACAAATAATAAAATGAAAATAACAAGGCTAAATTCAACAATATCAGATAATGATCTAAATGCTTTGGTTAAAAAGAATAGATTACCAGAATGAATAGAAGCACAATAATCTAGATGTTGTCTCTAAGACTCATACTTCAAATATGAATAAGCAAAGAGATTAAGATAAAATGTACAAATATTTTAACCATATATATATATATATATATGATATTTTAATACAAATGCTATTATAAGAGATTAAAATAAACACAATATTGAAAGGGCCATTCATCAAAGAGCCATAATAATCTTTGATATGTATACTCTTAATAATAGTTTCAAAATTGATTAAGCAAAAATTGAAAGAATTGCAGAATACAATAGATCATTAATATCACAGTCATAGCAAGAGATTTTTAATACCCCCTCTAAGCAATTGATAGCTAGTAAAAATTAGTAATGTCATGAAAGTAAATGTATAAAAGATGAATAAATGCATAAAATATCTGAACAGTAACATCAAGCACCTTTATTGAAGCGACATTTATAAAATAGATTATATAAGAACTTCAAAATACAGATATTTTTCAAATGTACTTGGTACATTCACTAAGATAGGCTATGTGCTAGACCATAACACAAATCTCAAACATATACCCAGAATATTCTCTGACCATATTTGAAATTAAATTAGAAGTCAGTAACAAGATATCTAGGAAACTATCTTCAAATTAATAATATCATGGGTTAAAGAAGAAATCACAAGATAAAATAGAAATATCTTGAATTAAATGTTAATAAAAATACAACACACACTAATTTGTGAAAGGCAGCTAAAGCAGTAATTAGAAGAACATTTATAACCTTAAATACATATTTTAGGGGGAAAAAGCTGATCTAAAATAAATGGCCAATATATTCTCATTAAAATTTCAAAAAAAAAAAAAAGAGAGAGAAAGTTAACTCAAGGTAAGTAAAAATAATAAAAAGATAATTTTTAAAATATAAAACATCATCAAAATCAACATATTCATAGTTGGAATAATAAGAAAAAAATAGAGAAAACACAAATCACCAAAAAATAAAAAATAAGGTACTAAAAAATAAGTTTACCATCAAAAATCCTATACACAAAAAGAATAAAAATGACATAGTGATAACTATGAACTACACATTCAGTAACTTAAGTGAAACAGATAACATATTAAAAAATAATTTATCAAAATTAACTCAAAAAAAGACAATATGACTAGCCCTAGCTATTAAAGAAATGTACTTTATCAAAATCTTTCCTAAAAGAAAACTTCAGATTCAAGTAGTTTTACTAGTGAATTCCAGCAAACATGCAAAAAAGAAAAAGTATGTATAAGACATATTTTTAGAAAATAGAGGTGGAATAAACACTGCCAACTTGTTTTATGAGGCCAGTATAAATCTAACATCAAAACCTGACAAAGACACAATGAACAAAAACCTTACAAGACAATACCACTCATGAATATAGGTATAAAAATTCTTAACAGAATATTAGCAAATAAGAACAAACTACACACACATACACACACACATACACACACACAGACACACACACATGTATATATTATGTCATGCACAAGTGAGGTTTGGAGGTTTATTCCAGAAATGTAAAGTTATGAAAATTTTAAAAAATAAATCAAAGCAACCTACAGCATTAACAGTATAGAGCAGAATAACTGGAAAGAAGAAAGTAACTATCTCTATTTACAACTGATAGGATAGTTTTCAGGTGAAATCCCTAGGGATCTATAGAATGATTTCTATAACAGATAAAAGAATTCAGCAGTATTCAGAGGATTCATAATTAATATAAAAATCATTTGTATTATTATAAATTAGAAACGGACAATGGGAAAGAAATTTGCTTTTAAAATCCTATTTAGAATAATACCAAAAAATTAGCATCTTGGAAAATTGTCCACTCTTTATACAGAAAACTATCAAACATTTCCTGGAAAAATTAAGGATCTAAATGATAGAGAAATATGCCATGGTTATCAATGACAAGACTCAATGTTTTTAGGATGGCAGTTTTCTCCAAATTTATCTTTAGAGTCAACACAATCTCAGAAAAATTTCAGTAAAAAATTTTTTTGGTAGAAAGTGACAAGTCAATTCTAAAATTTATATGGAAATGTAATTGAGCTAGAAAAGCCAGAGTAATTAAAAAAAAAAAAAACTATGTTGAAAGACTTATCCTACCTGAATCCAAAAATCATTTCAAGGTTAATGGTATCAATATAGCTTGATATTTGTGAAACGATAGACATGTACATTAATGAAATAGAATAGAGTCCAGAAATGAAGCTATACACATATGATAAAATGATTTGCCGCAAAGATGTCGAAGCAATTCAGTACAGAAAGAAACATCTTTTACAAAATAATTAGATATCTATTTGGGAAAGGACATTAGCTCTTACTTCACATGATCTACAAAAATTAATTTGAAATGAATCATAACCCTAAATATAAAAGCAAAAACAATAAAACTTTTGTAAGTAAATAAAAGAAATAAGCTTTGTGAACTTGGGGTTAATAAAAGTTATCTTACAGAGAACACAAAGAGCATAAAACATAAAGTATAATTTGTTAAATTGTATTTCATTGAAATTATAAACTTATACCTTGAAAAAATTTCATTAAGAGAACGAAATTGCAAGCCCTAGAGTGGGAGAAATTATTTGCAACACATAAATCAGGCAAAAAAATTGTATGCAGAATATGTAAAGAAATCTTACAACTTCATAATAATAAAATGGACATATTGAATAATAGACAAAGGTTTAAATATGGCCATTAAACATAATAATTTTTTCAACATCATTAGCAATTAGAGAAATGCAAATAAAACCACAATGAGATACCACTAACATCTATTGAATTGGTTGAGACATGGAGCAACTGGGATTTTCATTTGCTGATGATGGAAATGTAAAATGCTACAACTATTTTAAATAATGCTTTGATAGTTTCCTAAAAAGTTGAATATATGCATTCCATGTGATACTTCCATTCTACACATAGGTATTTTACCCAACAGAAATGAAACATATCTGCATAAAGCCTTATACAGAAATGTTTATAGTAGCTGTATTTGTAATGGCTTAAAACTAAAATCAACCCAAATTTCCACCAAAAAGTGACCAAATAAACAGATTATATCTATACATATAACACTCAGCAATTAAAAAAAGTTATTAATATTCATAAAAACATGGATGGATCTCAGAATCATTATGTTGAGTGGAATATGCCAGACTTTCCCCCACCAAAAAAATACATGTAGGAGGAGACTATTCATATAAAATAGTAAAAAATACTAATTAATTGATAGTGGCAGAAGGCATATCAGTGGTTGCTTAAGAATGAGGTTGGAGAAAGAAATGTATTTCAGAGGAGCAGGAGGAAAATTTTGTGGGTGATGGAAATCTTATTTAACTTGACTGTAGTGATGACTTTGTGGGTGTGTATATATACCACAACACATTGTAAAATTTAAATATGTATGCTATTAAAAGTCAATTATACCTCAAAAAATTCATATGAATTCAGAATCAATATTGTCTCTTTATCTAATAGATTTTGCTGGTTAGAATATACTCAGGATTTTCTGAATAAGTTTGATGTTCTCAAAAAATAATTTCTGCGGAAGTTCATCTTAATGTTCTGATGTTATTTCCATTTTGAAAAATTAAACATATATTTTATAAAAGTTAAAAAACATGCAAGCCAAATTTAAGATTCCATGCAGATAATATTTTAGAGCTAGCTTCTTAAAAAGGATAATAATAAATATCTGCTTTTCTTCTTACTAATTCTTAACCAGATGTTGCTGAGGATATGCTTCCTCATAATTTATTCAGAAATGTGAAATGAAACCAACCCCTGCCTCCCTCAACTTCTAGGCTATAGAAAGGAAAACCTCAAGCAGTTTCTTGTTAGCTATTTGAGTTTTACTTTCTTCGTATTGGGGATTTTTCTGCTTATCCTCTGATCCATTATGAGCCAGTTAAGAATACCAGTCAGCAAGAAACATAGAAAGAGGATAGAAAAATATGAAGGCACTCAGAAAATGACTTAGGGAGAACTGGGAAATATCAAAGAACTCTAAATCCTAGGTATTTTTGACCTGTGCTTTGTGTTTTATGGTGTTTTCTTTAGTACACACTGGAGACACTAATGGTATTATCCATGTACTTTTCTGCCACAACCAGTAGTTTTAGGGGCTTTTCTAGGCCTGAGTTTCTATTCTTTCTCCTTTTTTTACTATGTAGTCTTCTGTAAACATATATCTATTTTGTTATTATAAAAATTATATATGTATATAGTTTACATGAATATGTGATATGTATATTTATTACGAAAAAATAAGATGTAAAATTGGTAAAATTTCAATCCCCGTAATTTCACTAAAAATTATCTGTTTTTTATGTTTTCATTTTTAATCCATATTTCTGTTTTTAAAAACAATATATACATACACACACATGCACACACACTTCATCTTATTTAATATTACAAGCTAAGACTATACATCCTGTTCTTAGTTTGCTTCTTTTCATTTAGCAATACTCAGAGATTTATTTATGTCTGGATATAGATCTATCTTATTATTTATCAACTATGTAGTATTCTATTGTATGCATCTTCCAAAATTTATCTAATTAGATCCTTATTTATTGAAATTATTTATAATTTTTTGCCATTATGATAAATGCTGGAATGAATATCTTTATGCACATGTGTGTGTCTTTGTGTACTTCATGACTATTCCTGTGTGACTATTAAATAGTAGAAACTGCTGAACCAAAATAATATATATATTAAATTTTATTAAGTAGATTTGATATATTTAATAACTATATTTAAGTTGCTTTCAGAAATGTTATACCAAATTTACATTTCCACCTACAGCAAAAGAAAATGCTCTTTCTCCACATCACTGTTTAATTATTTAGGTGTATAGTAAAATCGAAAAAGGTAAGCCACTGTATTCTTTGATGACTTTTGACACCATTTAAAGTAAATCAAACTCTTCTCATAAAATGTCTATCACATTGCATACTTGAATTCTACAAAATCTCTAGGTGGTGATGCTACTGTTCAAAGGATACCAAATCTGGCCTGAGATATAGTGACTTCCCCCTGTACAATCAGTTCCTGAACACCAAATGACCTTTATCTTCTTCTTGCTTCTTTTTTAAAAAGTCTATTTCATGTACTAATATATAAAAAACCCCACCAAATTTCATATTTTGCATCAAAGTACATGGGGTCATTAAATCTTGCCTTAAACTTTTATCCTTCCACCTTTTTGACACACACGAAAAAGAAAGGATACAAGTAGTGTTATTTCATTAGCTTCTCTGCTGGACAAAGATGTCTTTGCTGATGAAGCGGAAATGCTTTGCCAGCCCATATTCCATTGTCTTCAGAAGCTATTCTGAATAGGAGCCACTGCCATTATGTGAATAAGTCATGCATGATCCCTAGGTATATTATCAGCCCCTTGTGAAACATTTTTACCAATGATGAAATGTTATTGTTGTCAGTGTCAGACGTTCAGTCTCTATCAGTCTCTTTCATGACAGCCCTCGTTATTCAGGCAGACTTGGGACAACTTCAAGGTGAGAACTTTCAATACAAGGTCAAGTGGACCAAATTTCTTCCCTATCCACTGCTCAACCATTTCCTTTCCCTTTCATCACAACTCAGGGAGGACTGCAGTGGAGAAATATAATGATAACCTTGCTCTGCTGGGATCCTAGGATAATCTAAACAGTAGAAATGTATAACTTTTCACTGTCTTCCCTAAAGAGTTTAATTATGCCCTTAAATATTGGCAAACATCCTTATCCACAAAATTCCTGTGGAAGCAGCGCTATGCATTAAAAACACTTGTAAATTTTAAAACCAGAAATACATTTTTTTTCAGATTACAACTATATAAACTTTAGTAAGCTACTGAACATCTCTGGGCCACAATTCTCATATACAAATTGAATTAAATGCTACCTACCTTGCAGAACTGTTGTGAGATTTAAATGTGATAATGCTTATACATTCCCTTCTTGCTTCCATTAATGGCAAATACTGTCCCCAAAATTAGTGATATCTTTGAAAATGGAAAAAGCATAATCTTTACCCAGGCATTTCTTGTAGTTGACTGAAAACTGAAGCATACATATCAGAGGTTAAGACCCCAGTGTAATTGCTTCTTGCCCTATAGTCCTTTTGCCAACCTAATTGTGACTTACAGCTTCAGTAGCTGTGCTCAGAGGTACCTGCAGGGTTTAGAGGACTGGCTGGAATACACACATGAATGTACCAGAATGTCAGCTCTCCACATTTAGACTGGCAGATTGGACATGCATTATGTGTAATTATGCAACTATTAGAATGATGATGACAGCCTCAAAGGAGCAAAGCAGGATTGCTGGGGTTCACAAAAATGGTGTGGGGCCAAATGGGAACAGATCCTCCATGGCAGAAGATCTTTCGTGAGAAAATAGAGGACCAATATAAACATTTTTTTCCATAGTGTATGTGTTCTACCATTTTTCCACTCTTAATTATCAAAAATAAACATGTAGGTTATAAACCTAATGGTACTCAGAACTGTGTTCTCTACAAGAAACTTATGACCAATGATCAGATACATATACCAACAAAAGGTTGTATTAGAGAAAATACTTAAGCTTAACACTAGGCAAATTTAGTTAGTAGAAATCTAATTTAAGAACATATTGGCTATGAGGGAAAAGATTAAGATCTGAAATCAGTGATTGTTACTATTGCCCCCAAATAGTTTTTATAGTATTAATGTCATGTTTACTATGTGTGGGTACTTTGTTGAGTACTTCACATGGATTATTCACATGGTAATTCTCACAGCAAAGTTTGGAATAGCTATTGTGAGCCATTGATGAAGGGAAGATGGAAAAACTGTCTGATGGAAATTGATTATCCATTATTATCCAGTTGGCAGCCATGCTCTTTGAATCTACATCTATCTGATTTCAAAGAATTTTTTAAATTGCTAAATTAAATGTATAACCTGATTAAATTAATGTTGCAACAACAGTTATATTATCTGAGGAGACAAAGGAAATAGTTTTCTTAAACTGCATTTCACAGAGAAAATGCCAGAATTTATCGGTCACTTATGCAATTTATTCATTCCTGAAAATATTCTTCAGCACCTACTATATACAAAACACCCTAACAGGTAATTCTGAGTTAGAGTCATGAGAATATCCAAGATTAACAATTACAAATACCCAAAGAAGGCATAATCAAAACGTTCTTAATGTGAAGAAAACATTGGAACAAAACTCAAGGACCTTGGCTTTAGAGAAGATTTTGTAAATTTGACCTCAAAGGCAAGGGAAGTAAAAGCAAAAATAAATGAATGGGACTACATCAAACTAAAAAGTTTCTGCTCAGCTAAATAAAATGTCAACAAGATAAAGAGACAAATATTAAAATGGGAAACTATATTTTCAAGCAACACTTCCAATAAGGGCCTAATATCCAAAATATACAAAGAACTCATACGACTCCATAACAGCAACAACAACAAAAAAAAACAATTCAACTAAAAAATGGGCAGAGGACCTAAACAGACACTTCTCCCCAGAGGACATACAAATGGGCAACAAACATATTAAAAGATGCTCAACATCACTAGCTATTAGAGAAATGCAAATCAATACCACAATGAGATACCATCTCACACCTGTTAGAATGGCTAGAATCAACAGGACCAATAATAACAAATGTTGAAGAGGATGCAGAGAAAAAGGAACCCTCATATACTGCTGGTGGGACTACAAATTGGAACAGCCACTATGGAAAAGAGTATGGAGGTTCCTCAAACAACTAAGAATTGATCTACCATCTGATCCAAAAATCACTCTACTGGGTATTGAACCCAAAGACTTAAAAAATCACATCCGTAAAGATATTTGCACACCAATGTTCATAGCAGCATTATTCACAGTGGCCAGGACATGGAAGTAATTGGTGTCCTATGATGGATGATTGGCTAAAGAAGCTGTGGTACATATATACAATGGAATATTACTCAGCCATAAGAAGAGATGAAGTACTGCCATTTGTGACAACATGGATGGACCTTGAAATAATCATGCTAAATGAAATAAGCTAGACAGAAAAAGTTGAAAATCACATGATATACATGATATCACTTATATTTGAGATATAAACCTAAAAGCAACAAAGAAACAGGACAAACAAATAGAGACTCATGGACATGAACTATAGACTAGTGGTTACCAAAGGGTAAGAGGTGGAGGAGGAGTGGGGAAGTAGAAGATCAAAAATAGAAGGATAGGAGGAGAATGAAGTGGATAAAGGGGATCAAATATATGGTAGCTGAAGGCAACTGGACTTTGGGTGGTGAACACACAATAGAATACATAGATGTTAAATTATAATGTACATCCAAAAATTGTATAATTGTACCCCAATAAACTTAAATTTTTAAAAAAAGAAAGTAAATAAGTGTTGTTAATGCTCAAGTATTTTGGCCTTCCTGTGTGTTATTCATAAAAAAAGTGAAAGAAATATATGCTTTGGTAAATATTATTATAACTGTTACATAATGATAACTACACTATAAATGGATCTTGGAAATTTATCACATAGAAACATATCTATGGCACTCAGCAATCTAGAAACAAATTTAGAAATAGTATTGTGATTTACTTCTCCCTGGTGAGTAAAAATAATAGTTTTCTTATATCACTCAAAGGTACCTGTATAAAGAGTATACTCTCAACTACACTACAAGAAAATGAATTAAGAGCCAGGGTTAGCAAATGGTTAAAATCCTGGGCTTTAAATTCAGCCTCTGAGTTTGAATCCTTGGTCTGCCATTACTGAGCAAGTTATTCAAACTTCTGGGTTTCAGTGAAGGTTGCTGAGAGGATTAAATGAGTCAATATATTTAAAGTTCTTAGAAAACACTTTAAATAACAGACACATAGGAACAATAGATGCTAGCTGTTGCTGTGTAATTCTTTCCTTATATTATTTTCCTTGCTAGGGATCATATTGCTATTCTTTGTTCTAAAATACCCCTTACCCACAAAATCAAATTAAATGAAACACCATCCCCATCAATGGACATAAATAACTTATTTAAGCAGAAAAAATATATATACAAGTATATATTTAAAATGTTATTTCTATTTAGCCTATCAATTTTCCCAATAATTGAAAACTCAGATATGCATTAATCTTAATTTAAGCTTATTCTTAAATAACTTACAAACCAGAAAATATTTTTTTTGAGTTTTCTATAAACAGGTTCCTTAGCCCACTATATTTATTTATCACTTTCCATAACATAATATTGACCTTGGAAGTCTTAATCTCACTTGGAATTATAATACAAACATAGAAGTATTGAAGTCACTTTTTCAGAATATTTTTAATTGTCCTGTTTCCTTCCTTTTTCTACCAATCATTACTTTCCCTCAAACTTCAACCCATACCCACCAATCAAGTAAACAAGGACATAAAGAAATGGGTTGTATTGAACTGTTTCTCACCTTGGAGAACAGAGTATTCTACAATGTGATCAGCAGTGGAAGGTTACAATTGCCACTCTCAGAAGAGGCTCTTTTCAGAAGATTGCTACTTTAGAGGTCACCTGATATTCTTTTTAGATATGACTGGTAGCATGTTCTCATTCTCTCCATTTAGAATCATAAGATATTCAAATGCCTTGAATTGTCATTTCTGTTCTCTCTAGATAATTGTGAACTGACCTGAGGAGAGAGAAGTAGAAATACAGGGTATCTCTCCATCCCAACTTAAAAGAGCCCAGGATGCTCCTCTGCACTTTTCTAAAAGTCTCTGTTTTTTCTCAATAGAGAAAATCTTTTTGAAATCTTGTTTCACTCAGGATACAAGAGTGCAGGTAATTAAAATGGCTAATACATAGTACTCACTCAGTGCAGCATGCTATAAGTCATTTGCTATCCTCTAGTCATTTGCTATCCTCACAATAAACCTATGAACACCATCACTAGGCCCACATGAATAACTTGCTCAAGGCCATATTGTAGTAAATGGCCTAACTAGGATTCAAAGCCAAGCAGTCTAGTTCCAGTCCTTAACAATTATGCTATGCTGAATTGGGCCTGAGGGGATTCAGTTCACATGGTAGAACTTGGATTCAGCCAGAAGTCCTGGGATAGTACTTTAATTGCTGGGTGTGCCCAGAAACCTCTAGGTGAGAAAATTGTGATAAAACATGCATTAACTCTCTGGTAATTGCTTGTTTCTGTGGACAAAAGCTTCATTCTCTCTTATCTCAATATTGAGACATTTTTTAGGAATTCAGCAACCAAACTTTTCCTGACCTTTTCAACATCCATGAAAATGGTGATATTAATAAAAAACAAGAATAAGATCTTATAGATAGATGATAGATAAATAGATAGATGATAGATGATAGATAGATAGATAGATAGATAGATAGATAGATAGATAGATAGATGGATGGATGATAGATACAGCATGGTGGCTGACATACAGTAGGTATCTATAAATACTATTCATCAAACACAAATACAAATGAGTATGAATGATGGCACAAATTAAGCATTTAGGAGACATAGAATGTGAAATATTGTTCCTGACCTTAGAAAATTCATAGTCTCACAAATCTGGAGAAAGTCAAACAGAGAACAAATCTTTTGAAAGCTAGGGGAATACTTGTTAAATAGGATCAGTTTTATAGAGTAGCTATTTTGAGCTCAGCCAGCTAACCATACCTCTATAATCTCTCTGTTCTGTATAGTTTATAGCCCAGAATTACATTATCCTATTGATTCTTTGTAGGTTACTATGGCATCAAATGCCATTTTCAGACTTCTCCCATTGATTGGAATTCCAACTCATCATTGTGAGAACTTACACCTCTTAATAGTCTGGAGTGTTTTCAGATAGATTTCTTATACCCAATAATCAGAATATCTTTTAATTATATATAATTCACATTTATATAGAGCCCCTCATAAAATTATATACATATAATGATGATTACTATGAGTAGCAACTATAGTGTTGCACTCTGACAATTCCAAATGGTTTATAATAGTAAATTCATTACATTGCATATATTAGTCTTTATATATAGGATATTATATATATACACACATATATATTCAGAGCATACATATATATATAAATTTTTATCATATACCCTTCTTAGATTTTTAATTTGTTTTTCTTCCTTTCAAGTATCTTGTACATGTATAAAACACTAGGTTATTGAATGAAAAAAATATACTTAAATGATTGATGATGAATTCCTGGCTGCTAGCACACTCAAGTTTAAGGGAAATAAGTCTCTATCATTGGGGTTTTTAACACCTACACAATTTATTTCCAATGATAAACCACTCATTATTTCCAATGAAAATCTATTCTCTTCCTCCAGGGATTTTCAGTGGATTTTGTAGAATAGGGGTTTCCTACTTATTCCTGTTTTTAAAAGATACTGTTTATAAAAGATACTGTCTATAAAAGATACTGATAGATTACCATGATGAATTCTTCCACTTCTGAGTTTTGAGTGATTTCTAATATCCTGATATGGAAACAAAGAAAGCAAGTGAAGAAGAATTTTGAAAAAAAAAAAAAAAGTTTATGGAAATAGCTGGAGTCTTCCTGCTGAGCTATCCCAGAACTAGAGTTTTGAATAATGCATGTTCCATAAATCTAAATGCCCCACTATGCCATGTTTTAGAACAGGGAGAGAAAATAATGGCTACTGTCCACACTTATCACCAATAATAAATTGCAGGGCTCCTGTGTGTGGTGGCGATTAATGCAAAATGCAATCCAAAACACATAACTAAATAAATAGTTTGACTTTCTCAGGGGTTATCTCTCTTCCTCCTTCTTTTTCTCTCCCTCTCTAAATAGAAAATACATTTTTAAAAAATCTCTAGAACACCTACCCTATTCTCTTTGAGACAGACAAATGGGCTCTTTTTTTCCAAGCAGGCGAGTGTGTGTGTGTGTGTGTGTGTGTGTGTGTGAGAGAGAGAGAGAGAGAGAGAGAGAGACAGAGACAGAGACAGAGACAGAGAGAGACAGAGAACAAGCAACACAGGCACAAGAACAGAGAGACAGAATGAAAACTTGCTGGCAAGGAGTTGCAATGCTACAGAATTCACAAGCACTAATTGGATATAAAGGGAAAATGTTAATAAGCAGAGTGGTTGTACAGCTTTGGGAAACAAAAAGAGGCATGCGACAAGCAAATTTTCAGAGGATGAATCTGCAAAGAAACATCAGCACTGATTGCTCTTAGATTTTGAAAGATCTTATATAAAAAGCACACCCTGTAGCTCCTTTGGAGATTAAAAATATATTAAAATTTACATAAAAATAGATATTGATCATGCATACAGACAAAACCCTTTTAGAAGGTGAGAAGTTAAACTCCATCATCAATAACTGTTATCAGTTTATAGAGGATCCCCTGAGTTGCTAATATTCCAGATAGAGCCATTGTTTATTGAGACCCTTCAATTTGCAGGCATTTTACACCACTAAGTTTATATATTAGCTTATTTAATCTTCTCACCAATCATTTGATAGATTTAGTATTATCTCTGCTGTTTAAAGGAGGAAACAATCTCAGAGAGATGAAGCAAATAGCTTAAACGCACACATCTGGTAGCAGAGTTATGATTTGAATTCCTCTTCTGCTAAATAGTAGGGTCTATGCTCTTTTCACTTTGCCATATTTAGGGTTGCCAGATAAAATACAGGCCATCCATTCAAATTTAAATTCCAGATGAATAACAAATAATTTTTTTAGCATATGCATGTCCCAAGTATTGCATGAGGTGTACTTACACAAAAATGTATCACCATTTATCCAAAACTTAAATTTAACGGGATATCTTCTTTTTATTTGGTAAGATAGGCAATCCTTGCCATGTATCTTCTCTGGATGCAGCTTTCTATTTTTGAGAGGGAGCAAAACAGTAAAAGAGAAAGCCATTCTTTATGAAAGAGAGGAGAAAATATTGAAGCACCTATCTTCTTCAGTGCCAGCATGTTCCCGTGTGAAGGATTTCAATCTAAAATGGAACTGGATGATATGAAGTGAAGAATCTCATGGATTCACCCTCAGAAGAACAGAATTTAGGAATGAAGAGAATAATTTCCATTAAATGCCTGATTTACAGAAGACTGAGGCATTTTCTAACCAATGAACATCTACCAAGAATCTCTCCCCATTCTCAAGCCAATTAACTTACTGCTTGGAATATGGTTGGACTTTCTCTTCTTTGCACCATTTGCCTATAAATAAGGCCACCCCAAACCCTCGGTGGACTCACTTGCCTGTAGCTTGTTATCCCATACATTTCTCAAATTGCAATTCTTCTGCTACTCCAGAATAAATTTAATTTCTGGTAATTTGAGCTTGCCTCAGTTTACCTCCTTTATTTAGGTTGACACCTGCAAGATAAATTGTGTTCTTAGGAAGATTATCAGAGTTTGCAGGATAATATCTGGCATTAAGACAGCAAAAGTATGCCAGTTATTCCATGAGCTGAGAGGAATGACTGAACTGATAAGAGTAATCCTGGATTTCAAACCTGCCACTCACCAGATGGAATTGGGTAAACACTAAGCTTTAACAGTTTCTTACCCTCTCTGATATATATATAATAAATCAAGGAAGAAATGGTGCACAAAGATTTGTTTGTTTCCACTCTATTCCACCCCCTAAGGATAGAGATGAATGTCCCAGCTCCCCATTCACAGGAAAAAAAAATTACCCCTTTCTTTCTAGAACTGTTTCCAAGATAAACACTCCTGGGTATTTAAGTGCAATCTCTGGCTACACAACCTAGACTTGATATTGCCCCCCCCCACCCATGCCTCCTTTGCCCTAGGCATCATTTCCTATCTCATCCTGCTATCATCCCTAAGGTATGGTCCATTCTTAGTTTTCTTCCTCTCTTCACATTCTACCAGTCATAACCTATTTGTCCTCTGCTTCACTTGCCTAGCTTTTAGCCTTTTAGCTTTTTGCTAGGGAACTAATAAGCATAGTGCCAGCTAAGGCCTTAATGACCATCAAAGGGCTTATCTCTCCCACATAACATCTGCTGCCTTAAATGCTGTGACACCAAAGCATACATGGGTTGTTAGTAAAAATATTGTAGGTCAAGTAGATGTTTTCTTATCGCTTCTATATTATCTACATTATATCAAATCGATGGCATCATACCTCACTCTACTTCATGTAGTTGATCAACCAGGCTATTTATTTCCTCACTCCATCACACTATTCAATTTATTTAGGCGTGATATAAAAGGAAAACCAGTTTTCTCCCTATTATTAATTGAAGTGTAGATGATTGAATGGAAGTAGCCAAATCTGGTATATAGAAGCCTTGTTTAGCAAAACAAAAAAATCATGAACAAAAATGACTACCAGGAAAATAAATCACTGACATTTTTCCTTCATGCCTCACTCTCATTCTTACATATTTTTAAAGCAGCAATTCAGGTTCATCTCTCTCTAGGACACCTTTTCTTAATTCCAAGAATTTTCATCATTTATATTCTTATTGTACCCCATGTGTTTTTCCACCATAGCACTGTGATTAAAATGACAACTTCAGGAGCTAAATGGTCTAGGTGCAAATTCTGACTCTACCATTTAACACTGTGTGACACTAGAGAAATTAATTTGATTTCTCTATGTCTAAATTTTGTTTCTGTGAAATGACATAATAATCTCCCTTTTTTCATAAGTCTTCTCTGAGAATTACATGAGTCTATACATGTAGTGATATATAGTACATAGAACACAGTCAGGCACACAGAAAGCATGGCATACATGCTTACTGTTACTACTTATTTTATATGTGTGTTTACACACCTGCCTTCTAATACCATGAGGCTTAGGAGGGCAGAAAATGTGTACAACTCGTGTAGCATTTAACGCCCTGTCCCTAATAGGCACTCAATAAATTCTTGTGTAACAGATATAGCCCTGAAAATGATTTTAATGAACTATGTGAAAATAGGGTAGGGCTTTTATTCTGATGTGAGAATGACAAATAACTGGCAACAGAAGTCAAAAATAACATTTTTTTTTTCCTGTGAAAATCTCAAGGTCTATTGAAACTTCCAGACTTCAAGAATAAAAGACAATTGTTTAGCTGATTGATTTGCTTATTTACCTATTCTTAAGGAGTGTCTGGCCTGAAATGGTTAATTTTGACTGAGTCACTTTGTTTCTATGTAGAAGATCCTCCTCTAATCAATAATTGTTTATTTTCATATTAATATTCCTTTTCAGTCAAATCTAACCCATTCAAAGAATATTTTGAACCACTTATTATCTATGCATGTGTGTAAATATATATAATGCGTCTGTGTGTATATATGTATTACATACATGCATGTATGTATATACATCTATAATACATCTATAAAGCAGTCTTTCAGATTCATGTTTTCTCCCCAATATTTATTGTGAAAAACTTTGTAATAAAAGGTTCCCCTTGACATATTTCCTAAACCTAAGTTCCAGGGATGCCCACTTGTGTATAATTAAAAAGTAGATCATGTCTGTTTCCCTGTGCCCTTTGCAGCCAGGCTTTATATTAGTGAGTATTCAAGATCTTCATATTTTCCTTCTTTCCCTAACCCTTTTGCTTGACAGCTGTTTCAGCCTCTACTGCAATAGTCCAAGATTATTGTCTTTTTTGGCCTACTCTTCGGTGGCTTTTTTTTAAATCAGAAATTTAACCCAGTATTGTGATCTAATGTGTATATGACTGACACTTAGTCTTCCCAGATAAGCTACACATTAAAGTTTACATAATAACCCAATCACATTTCCATCGTAAAATGACAATTGGATTTCATCCTGAAGTGGGAGAAAAAGTCAGGATAAGAAGGAAAATTAAAAACCTCAAATTGCCTTACATTTCATCAAAGCAGTTTAAATTTAACAAATTTGTACATGTTCTCCATGGTAGGAAGACAAAGATGGCTCCTTGCTCTCCAAAAGGTGGGCACTTAGTGGCCACCAATGGCCTTGACCTGGTATACTCAGGAAGCATTTTAGATCCAATCCAGAGTGAATGACACTATCTAATGTCTGCAAGCCAAGAATTTACACTCATATCTAAGTACTCTACTGTGCCCATTACTCTTTATAGGAGGTATGACAGAGTATAAGGAGAGAAGTATAGGGCAAGATATCTACAATATGAAACCATGATTATTTCTTTTGTAAATATCAAGTATGATCTACATCAATATTTTCTAGGTTTAAACCTTCATCAAGATCAGAAAAATGAAAAAAAAAATACACTTTGGGTATTTATATAACCTCTCTAGGACTGTACGCTACATATTTATGATAAGGACTTAATTTTAATGACCAGTCTGGTATGTTGTCATTCATGCCTATATCTAGCCTTTCCTGACCATGGGATACTCCACTTCATTAGATGAAATAACACACAGTGCCTTACTAGTCACAACCACAGAGAAAGGGTTTTTTCTCTTGTAAAAACACAATTGAATGTTGTAGTCTTTTACAGTTACAAAGAATTAATTCACTCTTTGTGATATTGGGGCATGGGGGCTTTTATAAAATAAAATAACAAATTTCTCTCAATATAAGGAACTAGAAACAGTTTATTTACTCCTGAAAAAAAAAAAAAACAGCAGAGGACAAGCAGATATATAAATTGATAAAACCTAAGAAGAAGAAAATGATAAAAGATTCACTACAAAGAGGAAACCAAATAACTCTCAGCCCATTAGCCTATGAATAATTATGCTGAGTCCTGAACACATTTTATAATTCTGATTTAATCTCAGTATGGGAGCTTCAACAGTTTTACTTATGACAATTACAGCAACTTGGTATTTTCTAACCTCTAGCTTGGGAAGCACAATAGAAAAATCCCAACATTCCTTTTAATGCTGAGATACTTTGATTCATTTCCAGGTAATTGAGCAAACAGCCTAAAAGTTATCAATGAGATTTTCTTCTCTTCAGGAAGAGCTCATTATTCTTTTCTGGTTCATGTACTCTAATCAAAGATACCACTCAATAGTGCACGATGTGTGGAGGGGACAGAAGATGGAAGGAGTATGAATGTGGACATGTATCTTTTTTTTTTCCTGAGAGAAATATAAAGTCATTTGTCAGATCAGTGATTTTTGCACTGTCATATGCTATGACTGCTAAGAAACACACATACACACACACACAGAATATCCCATACTGTAGTATGTAGATGCATTAGGAGGACTGTGATTGAGCAACTGTAGCTAATCACAAGCATTTGCCAGAACAGCATTGTATTTTACAGTGGTACATCAACATTATATCAAATATACCATGAGTGAAGGGGGTCATGGAATCTTGGAGGTGAGATTGAGAGAAAGATAGAGACAGAGAGAGACAGAAAGTTTTTGAAAATATATGCCATATATACATATGTGTTTTTTTTTTTAATTTCTACTACAAATTGTATTTGTGAGCATGAAAGTGTTTGGTACCAACTGCCTTTGGTATATATTTGCCCCTATTTTTCATTTAGAAGATGTAGACCTATATGAATGCTATCAGTACTACTAGTAATATAATATTGACATGGAACTCAATGACATATTTTGATTGCTTCATTAAAAATATTTAGTTTTTAACATTGGAAAGGACAGATGATGCTTTTTATATTTATTCTGAAAGTCTCCCCCTCTAGTGTGCTACTCTTTTCACTCTAATTTGGGTGAGTGAAAGAAGGAAAGTCAAGTAACTTGTGAGCATTAGTCTTCTATAGTCATCAGAAAATGTAATTTCTCTTTATATTAAAAATCCTATTTATTAAACAATAGTGGGAAAACAAAAAAAAGTATCAGGATATAGAGTTCTTTAATGCCATAATTCACTAATTCCTTTAATTTTTTTTTAAGTGTAATGTGAAGATTTTGTAATTTTAGAGACAGTCTTTTGTGGTGGGAGGGAATGATTTGCAACTGATGACAGATGGTGTTTACATTTATAATTTCCTTATTTTTCATGTTTTGAAATGGAATCAAAAGAAGAAGAAGAAGAAGAAAAAGAAGAAGGAGGAGGAGGAGGAGGAGGAGGAGGAGGAGGAGGAGGAGGAGGATCAGGCAACAATTGCAGCCTGGATATCCTTTATGGCATCTTTCCTGGACATGTAAAATACACTTGTAAAACATCATTCTGCTCATTGGTGAAATGAGATCATTTAGAAGCAGAAACCAGAACAGTGGGGATAATAGTTCAATGTGTTGACCAGTAGTCCCTGGAACTGGGACTACTGAAGCTTCATCCCCTTAAGTAAAGACAATTTGTAATGGAACATTATTTGTTGATGACTAGATAATTTTGTAAAATATAAGCTGTATAAAAGCTGTAAATCACAGATATAAATCTGGCTAGTGAAATTTTGTATGAAGGAGTAAAAAAAAAATGAATGCAATAATTTCAAACACATTAATGATATGTGTTTTTAAAGGGTTAGTGAGTTTTTTACTAGGATATTGCAATCGTCAGAGTCAAAAACACACAACACCTCTAAATATCTGGTCAACCTCAAAGTAACTAGGTTGTTTGAGAGTCAAGTGCTATCCTGTGGCATTAAAAATGAGACTATATCCTGTTAACCCTATAAGAAAGAGGAAATATGATGATTTCTTCCAATACCACCTGAAGTAAATAGATGTACCCTTGGACCATGCTAATGCTGCTCTACCTGCGTAGGAACTTACAAACTTCCTATCTTTTCTCTGACTTGTGGTCAAAGGATATAACTTACTTAGAACACTTTCATCACCACAGAGAGAAACCCTGTACTCTTTAGCTATCACTGTCCTGTCACTAATTCCTTGCATCCAGCATTAAACAATCACTAATCAGCTTCCTGTCTCTATAGCATTGACTATTTTGGATATTCCATATAAGTGGAATCACATAATATGTGTTATTTTGTGACTGTCTTTTTAAAATTCGCATAGTGTTTACAAGGTTCATCTATATTGTAGCATATATCAATCAGTAAGTACTTCGTTAGTTTGTATGGACCAATGATATTCATTGTATAGCTAAAGACATCTTGTTTATCCATTCATGCATTGATGGGTATTCAGATTGTTTCCATCTGAAAGTGCTGCTTCTAACATTCATGCACAGGTTTTTGTTTGAATACCCGTTTTCAATTCTTTTGGGTATATACAGAGAAGTGGATTATCTGTAATTCCATGTTTCGCTTTTTGAGAAACCACTTAAATGTTTTCCACAGTGGCTGCACCATTGCACATTAACACCATAAGCTCGCTTTTAAAACTAGAAAATTAATCATTAGTTATATCAATGCAGGTAAATTTAAAATACTGGCCTTTCCTTGTTTCAATCTAGGCAGTATACATGTAGTTTTCATGGATTCTGGTGTCTTCTCTGACAAGGAGAATATTTATCTTTATACAGAAAGGTTAAGTTATAGGTTTGGGACCATGAAAGGGTCTAGGACTTGCAGGATATGTAATAAAATGGAATAAAATGAAAATAAAGCTAGAGTAGTCATAGATGGGGGGCAAAGAGTAAAGTAGTCAAACCAAAGTATTTTACCACCACTGTGTCTTGAAATGGTCCAGAAATGGAAAAGACAAAAACAAAAACAAAAAATCAAAAAAACAAAAACAGTAAAGAAATGATAGAAAGCAATGATAGAGCTATGACACTGTAATTTAAACAAAGGTCACAATATATTAAACATTATTGTATTTAAGAAGAAAAATAAACAGATATGAGCCCATGTCAACTTTTTATCTTAAAGCTACAAATGGCCAAAATGCCTACTGTCAATGCCAATGTATTGTTTGGAATATTTTATATCTAAACAATGCCTATAATGCATTTGTTTTTCAACCAGAATATTTTTAATAATGCACATAAATGCAGTTTTAATTGAAATAACAGTATCATATTATCAAATCTTTTTGATAATCTTTTTTCATCTATACAGCACTGAGGACTTTTTAGTTTAGATGGTACACTGTGGAAATACTTATATAATAATCCAAGAGTTACAATTAACTGACAGAATAAATAATAAAGGCGTGACTTATGGGATTTCTTTGAGAAGTTCTGATAGAATAGGCTTCGTGGAAGAGGAAGAGTGGCTTTTGTTCAATGTTTATAAGCAAAGAGGAAGAGGCAAGGAATTCAGATCCTGAGCACACCATGAGCAGAATTCAAAAGGCAGGGGGTGAGGAGGGAATGTTCATGGAATGTTTATAGAGTACTCTATCGAGAATGAAAGACGCATGTGGGAAATTAACAGAATGAAAGATTGGAAAGACAGATTTTAGATCCAATCCAGAGTGAACGACACTATCTAATGTCTGCAACCCAAGAATTCTGACAAATTTGAGCCTTACATATTAAGTTACAGCAGTCCACCAAAAGAAAGGGTCCTCTAAAAAGCTTTAGAAAATGTAGATAATCACCAAAATGTGTTTTATAAATGCCAGTTAAATGGAAGAGCACAAAGAAGAGAGGAAGAGACAGAAGATTGGGGGTCAATGAAAAAATTCAGCACTCTGGTAGTGAGGGCTGACTTTAAGAAGAGAAAAATGAAAAGGGTGGAGTAGGTAGAGAAATGGCAGCAGTTGTGGGTGGATTCAACATAATGGGTAGAAAAAAAAGTCAAAATAATTCAAATTAAATAATGATTTATTAAGAATGGTATTGTAGACATTTTGAAATAGTTATAGAGTAGAATAAAACTGATGACAAGTCATCAAAGAGATAACATCACTGCAAAAGTGTTTCATGAACTAGTGACATGAAAAATAAGTTTTAAAAAGCATCTCTGTGCTATTTCTATGTATATTCATATCTGAAATGCACAAAAACTCAAAGAAGGAAGAATAGGGTGCAAACAAACCCATTTTAAATTTTGATGCAAAAAGAGATTGTTTTCTGTTTAAGTCCTGAATACGTAAAACATGTACATTTTTCTAAGATATAGGGCAAATAATGACTTTTATGTCCTGAAATGCTCAAAGAAGTCACATAATATTTCTCTATACATCGATGTAGGATAATGTCAACATTTCCCAGCAATTCTTTGGTGGTGATTTTATTTTATTTTTCCTTTTCGAATCTTTTGGGGGATTCTTCAGCAAATACTATGATATTCCTAGGAGACTGAAATTTTTCCAGAATTGTCCGAGAGTGTCTGGGGACCATTCTTTCTTTACACATTGGCAGTGGGCTTTACTGATGTATAGAAGCCTTATGCTCACTCTATCTCCGAAGATAATGAAAGGGATGTCCACACTAACAAATATTTTTCAAAGTTAAAAATTGAAAACAAAAGTGTAGTCTTTGGGGACATTCACCATCCTCCCTATGTCCTTAAACAGATGTGTTTCTTGTGTATTCACCCATGTTCATTCTATGACAGGCAATAGAAAGGCCAAGAGGTGAGTTTCAAGGAAAGAGAAGGAGCAGAATTTTGAGAGATGTGTTAGAAAGCCTCACAGCAGGGAGCTCAATTTAGGCCAAGGTTCTGGTTCAATTAAGGACTGAACATGTACAATCTTAGCTTCATAGGAATACTTGACAAGGGGAGGGAGGATGCACTTTTACTTTAGTGGCACCTTGGGAAACTGTTTTATTTTTCCTTCTCATAAAGGACAGAATTCATACTTTAAACTTTCCTGCAGCAGAATCAATGAATCCCTATCATTGGTATAGTAGTTGTGATCACTTGAATCCCTTGAATTAAGTTTTATAATCCAAGTCTTTCTTAACATTGTTAGTGTAATTATAAAATAATTGCAGAAAACACTGAGTAAAGTAAGATACGCACATCTCAATGAGTTCCTAATGAGTTCCTGATTTCCTAATTGTTGTATCTTGAACATTTAGGGATTTAGGTAATATTCACACTACATCTTATCTTTTTCATTAAAAACATACTTTTAAAACTGTAGAAAGTAAAACTGAATAGTGTGACCAACTGAGCATCTGCTCTGAATGCAGGTCAAATTAACTTTCTAAATTAACTTCTATTGCATTTTTGACTCTTTCCCATTCTGTTAGAAACACCTCTATCTAAACTAATTTAAAAAGAAAAATAACACACAAAATACGCAATTGCAAGCATTTTTGGTAAAGGGCATTTTAGTACTAAATCTAGAGTTGTATGGTATATGACTATTTTTGCTTCAAGACTAAGAAGAAAGGTACAAAGTTGTCAGTCCCAAGTGTTCTGAACACTAAGAATAACAAAAGAGCTTCCATGGGTTGAGAATTTGGCATAGTGCCAAATAGACAAAGTAGTGCTCCAGTTTTTTTCTTGTCCCTAAAATCGCTGCTATCTCTGAAGCAAAGACTACATAAATATAACTTCAAAATGAACCAGGCTATTATAACTCTGCTATCTATTTTGGTTCATCAAAGATACAAGAAATGCACATTATGTGTAAATTTAAGGGCTGGAATTAAGATTAATATTTACTTCTTGCTGGATCTGAACGGGCGTTTATGTTCAATCCAATGGTCAACTCAAGCCCCACAATAAAAGAACTTCCCCATTTACAACTCCATCTATCACACCTTTAATTTGGGACATTCCTGGAAGATTAAATCGAGCACAAAGATATCCAGTACCTATAATTACTTGGGGCTTTCAAGATATCCTAGATATTGGAGAAAATTGGAACTTTAGCAATGTCCTTCATAAGTTTTTGTGAGAGCATTTATTTTTTGCTCCCAAGAAAAGGAAATTGCCTCTGCTCAGCTTTGTAGTGAAGTAGCATCAATCTTTGAAAAAAAAAAAAAAAACTAGGATAAAAAACACAGGAGCTAGTTTTATTTCAGATTCCCAATAGTAATTGTTATGCATAATGAAGGTTACGTAGAAAAGCATGGATGAGGAACAGTGTTCATTATTTTTTAAATTAATACTCCTTTGGATTCTTTCAACATGAGTACTGTATTAGATAGAAATAAAAGGTATTACTGCATTATAACATTTTTTAAAAGTTTTGTTATTTTTATACTAGTGGAAAATTTCAACTAGTTGGAAATCTGGGCTTATTATATTCATAAGTGGGGGAGAAGGGTTAAATGGAAATGAAGTATTAATCTACTAAAACATTAATTTTTTTTCTCTATTTTGTGTGCTTTTTTTGTCTTCTGCCAACTGAAAGGGCCTCTGTGTCAGTGCCAGGAGGAGCCTGGTAATGATTAATCGATTTAGCTGTCAAACTAAGGCAGCATGTATATAAGCAGAATAGTGTGAGGGATACAGGCCATGTTTTTATGGGGAAACTTTGCTTGGAGCCCCTTTGTAATAAAAAGGGGTGAGGGAGGTTGAAGGTGGAGAGATGAATGAGTATACAAATGCATGTGTCTACAAAGAAGTGCATTACTAAGAGAGGTTTCAAGCTTCCAAACATCTCCTAATGTTTACATATGTAGGAACAAATTTCCTTTGCTTTTTCAAAATTACCTCTTAGCTAACTACTAGAAAACATAGAATGTATCAGTTTACTTTCTGAAACTGTCCATTGACTCTTTATCTGCCTTGGCTCCCTGAGAGTTTGGGGAAGTTACTAGATGCTGTATTCTGATTTTTCTGAAACCAAAAGAGAAACTTTCCACAAAGGGGTGCTATGAAGAAACACACAAGCAATAACTTGATGTAAAAATAATATTTAATCATGCTAAAGTGGGGACTGCGTAAAATTTTATCCACATGTATGAGGAGGAAGAGCTTCATAACAGATATAGATCTCCATACATCAGGTCTGCAGATGCTAACCTTCTTCCTTTAGTGGGAATTTAAAATGATGGAAGATGCAAGGATTTTGCTGTGTTTCTGCTAGGTTGCCAATCCCTTGAACTTACAGATAAGATTGCTAATGGATCCATATTATAATACTGAAATTTCTTTTCTTAAAAATAACCTTGTTGTAAAAAGTTGAAATGCAAATTCTTTATTACTAATATGCTAAAACTCTTCAAAAGCACGGGCCAGGGGAGGGAAAGAGAAGAAAGCAAACAAATCTTAAGTCCAATGTTCTCTAAAGCTATGGTCATAATTCATGAGTCTTATCAACTTAAAGAAGGGGCATGCAAGGCAGTAAAAATCCTGACAGAGGTTTCAAGCCTTTAATCATAGATATGGAACTAGGTCAACTTACACGTTTCTGTGATCACATAGAGTTAATTCATTGTGTTTACCCATTGACAATGGAAAATTGAAATTGCTTGAATTTAACCTTTTCTCTTAATATATTGATGAATTATGAATCTGGAACCATACCAAATACTTAATCATTTAAAATTTAACATAGAAAACATTTACTTCCAATATTCCATTTCATTAAAAAAAAAAACAGTTAATCATAACTTCATTGTATCAATTAAGTTACTATTACTGCCTTAATTTTTTCTGTACTAAAAATACTACCTCTAAAAAAGTATGAATTGTATATAATAATAAATTTATATAGAGTGAGGAAATAAAGTGTATAAAGTATATGAATATTAAATGTGTAAGCATATGGGTACCTGATACTAACATTTCTAGTAGCATCTCTGTGATTACAGATTTAGTCCTCAAGAATTTTGCTGCTAACGTAATGGTCATGTTATTACATTGCTTCCACTAATGAACTTGGATCTTATCTACTCTAACGATGATGATAGCTAACATTTATTCAGCAGTAACTTATGCCAAGCATTTAAACTTGGGATATTCAAGCTTCATTGCAGCCTTCAGAGGGAAATTTCATTTTCCACGTGAGGAAACTGAGGCTAAGAAAGAATACATTAATTGCTTAAAGTCACATGACAAATTGCTGAACTGGAATTAAAAAACAAGTCCATCTGATCCTAAAGCTCATTCTTTACTGCCCCCTGCCCAGACATCCTTCTAGCTCAGCCTTCTGTGACTTCTACTTTTAAGTCTCTAGTTTTCTGTGTGCAGAAATAGCTGAAGATTTTTCTGCTTTGTATCATTCCAATTCTTTGTACAGATAATACTCATTATTAGAGAGTTTTACATATCTCTTCCAGGAGACGTGCTTCATTTAAGGATTTTGCCTTATATGGTTTCATTTTCTTTTCTAATTTATTTGTAGTGCTTCTCTTATCAATACTGGATTTGTACTCTTGGTACTCTGTATTTAATTCTCCATTGAAAAACTCTACAACATTTTTATAAATTACTTTAAAATTTTATAAAAATCAAACAAACTAAAACAAAACAAAAAAAAACAAAAACTTAAGGCAATTAAAGTGTACTTGAAATAGGCTGGGAACTTGAGGTAGAGGACTTATTAAAGTAACTAAGTCAAAAGAAGACAGGCATGTAAACAAATAAATTAGAACACAGGTAGTAAATACAATGGTAGGTACATGAGTTAGTGTGGAAAAAGCTTTGAGAACTGATTAATTTTATGGAAGGACAAAGAATTAAAAAATGGTATCTGCATTAAGTTTTGAAATATGAGTAAGAGTTTTTCTGGTAGTGAAGTGGAAGCTTGAGATGGTTATGGGAAGAGGAAAGATTCTGGGCTGAAGGTAGATATATCATGAGTAATTTAGCTATGTGGGGCCTAAGTTCAAATTACAATTTCCCAAGGATGAGTCTAAAAATCCACCTCCCTCTCAAGCCATCATTTTAAAAATGCCAATGTTCATTTATATACCCTCTTCTTGTCAAGAGTTCAGAATATCGCAGTGGCAATTTAAACACTGTATACACTTGTACTTTGCAGGTAAACATTCTATATATTCTCTGAAGATCTTATTTGACCCTATTATTCATTTTTGTTATTTCATAATCTATTATTTCTAGATTTGCTTATATTAAGAGTATCTACAAAAAAAAAAAAAGCATGTTAGTACTATTTTTTAATAATATACATTCATAGGAAAAGTTCCAAAGCAGTGTTCTAGCCATCAAAGATTAGAGTTAAGTAGCGAATTACCAGACTGGACTATAGTGCTTGAGGGCAAGATATAATAGCAAAAATACATTTTAGCAATTATTGCACACAAAGCCTTTCTTCTAATCAGCATTTTACATGAGTCTTGTCTTTTTTAAGGTTAATTAGCAAATTATTACTTGATAACTACTACTTTCTCAGCTCAGATTTTTCAGTGCTGTACACTATAAAGACATAGGCATAGAAGTCAATCCTGCCTTCAAGAAGCTTACAATTTCTTTTGAAAGATAAAATCAATAGCTAAAAAACCAGAAAGTATATCAAGGTGAATTAAAACAGCAGAAACAAAGAAATGAGAAACTCTTTTATAAATAACAAAAAATAGTTAATTTCATTTTATTTGAATACGTCAAGACAATTTTGATTACCCATTGAGTTCAGAATTCTACAAAATAGTTTAAAAATCTATAATTTCAGGGGGTTTATAATCTAGCTAGGGAGATTTTTTTTCACTTACATAAAAAAAAAAAAAAAAAAAACCAGCAACACAAGGAACATTAAAAAGTGAGAAAAAAATTAGTTAAGAAACAATGATCTATTACCCATTATGAATATAATTTTATACCAGGCATAGGAAAATACAAATCATTTTGCAAATGAGATCAATGATAAGTTTATAATTTGACAGGGAAAAAAGAAAATATACGTATAGAACTCCTGGAGAAGGACTGCTGATGACAAAGCAACAAATGAAAATTGGTTGCCAGTAATGTCGATACATAAAGTAAAATGATGTAAAGTAGAAGAATACATATAAAGGTATATGACAATCTCCAGAAAAATTTCCAGGAAGGTGAGAGCTTTGAGCCACTCATAGGAAATGAAGTGCATGCTGTAAGGTAAACGCGGGACACACCGAGAGCAGTTTTAAAAGCTAGCATTTGTTGGGAGAGGGCTCCCAGGCGAGGTTCTCTCCCCAGAGGAGAGGGGCCAGAGAAGTCGTGCCCTGGGGTGGGAGGGTGCGGTTATGTGGAGGTAGGGGTATAGGGTGGGGAATGTTAATCAAATGCTAATTGACTGGCCCTTCCCCCGCAGACCTAACACATGCGTTTGCAGGGTACTAGCAGGACACTCTGTGCAAGTGCATCAAAACACGATAAAGGAAATGAGTCAATAGTTTGCGGAGGGGGTGTGAGGCAACTGGACTTGGCTGGAATAGAGGTAGGCCACAAGCAAAGGGTAACAAGTGATGTCACTGGGCAAGAATGATGTGGGCAGTTAACAGAAGATCTTGAATTCTGGTGTTGGAACTAAAATGTGGCTCATTAGGCATTCAGGAACCATGTTGGAGGATTGAGGTAGGGAGGAAAAGAAAAGGTTGTTTAAAGAATGGACTGCATGTAGGAGAGACTGAGGTTAATAACAGAAAGTAAATGGACCCCTAGACTAAAGTAGGCACTGAGGAATAGAGATGGAGATGAATGCAAGAGAAATGTAGACACAATTGAAGTGACCAATTGGCAGTTACTAAGACAATCTCAAATTTTCTATTTCAAATAACTTAATGTTAAAGAAATATTAAAAGACCAAGGGAAAACACAGCTGTTAGAAAAGGAGGTAAAGGCAGACTAGAAATAGGATAAAGGGGATGAGGAGATAGTTGAAGAGAGCCAGGTATAAAACAAAAAGAAGTGTGTGTGTGTGTGTGTGTGTGTGTTGTGATTCATCTAAAAATATCATACTCATAAGTAGTTTTGAAAATCAATTCTACAATAATTTCTTTTATCTTTCAATTATTACAGTAGTAGTGGCTTAATATTTATTATACACCAACAGTATACTGGATACTAGTTGCTATTATCATCGGATGTATGCTGTACAGGTAGAACCAGCAGGTGCTAATCAATAATTAAGCTTTATGGAACAAGATAATATTTTTATTGTGTATGCTTCCTTCCGTAATATCAAGAATATGCAGATCTTTTCCCACAGGTATTGAAGATTTTTTTTCTTTTATTCACAATGCATTAAGTGTTACCTACACCTAGGTGAGTACGAGCACACTGTAAATTGCAGCCTTTATAGAATGTCTACATTTTTCAAGTCCCTGTAGCATTGAATGTGAGGCAGGGCTCACTCTGCTCTATCCATCTCTTGACAATGCATGCGAGGAAAATAGAAAATGATGGCCTCCCAAATCTACACATTAGTGAACACAAACTCAGCCGCACGGTGACATCTTTCTCCTTAAAAATAATGATGCAGTCTGTCTCCATTACTTAAGGAAGCCAGAGCTCACACTGAAAGGTGTCAAAAAACACTGTATTATCCCACTTTGCCTGGAGTTGACTTGACAGCACCTTTCCTGCCATAAGAGTAGATTATAAGGCAGGGTGGTAATCAGCCAAGAAGTTAGTAAAAATAGGTTCTTTTAAGAACAGGGTGTGAACCTGTAAACATAATAAAAGAGTTTACCTCTACACTGACTAAGGGAACAATTAGACTCCTGCTGCCTTAAACTATCCAGGAACAGCATGACCCCTTGCTCCAGGTTGGGGAAGGGCAGCAGGGAATTAATTGGTCCTTTGATGAAAACAATGATGAATACTCTACAAAGCCTACTAAGTAACAACTATCTTGAGCTCTGAGGATCTTCGGTGAAAGGTGCCATAGGAACGTGCAGAGACAAACCAATGTGTGGAAAAGTGAGAGACAAACAGATGGAAAATGAAAGGGAGAGCCTCAAGAGAGGAACTAGATGATGCTTCAGGCAGTCAACAGAAGGAGAAAGCAACAGTCAAAGACAGAACAGGAGAGACAAAAAAGCTGAATTCAAAAAGTGTAGTTCAACAAATTCAACCCAGTTTAATTCCGCAGGATGTCTCTGAGACGTCCACTGACTGTGCACAACTGAAACAAAGGATGATTCCCAGGTGACCATAAAACAGGTCCCCTAAGGGCCCCACAATAGCAGCTGTTCTATTATTTCTTTCTCTTTTTTTCACGTACTCAGTAACTCTCACCAGCTAACACTGAGATCCGAATGAGATGCAGATCTCAAGGGAAATCCTAGTTTAAGGAGAGTCAGTGTTGACTCTTAAAGTCACTGTATTGTAGAAGAAAACTCAGGCAGGAAAAGAGCACTGGAGCTCATCCTCGTCTCTTCCCTTTTGTGTTAGATGTGTTTGTTTATAAGAGACCAGAAGATTTCCTCTGGTCCTCCAAAGAGAAGGATGATGGCTGCCATTAAGTTGGCCTCCAGGGGATTACGTTCTTCTTTGTACTCTTACACCTTCATAGAACAAACAATGATGATAGCTATTCTTTGAAAATATAATCTGTGCCACTCACACTCAAACTGCCATCTCCCTTAATTCTCACAACAATCCTATGAGGAAGGTATTATTATTAGCCTCATTTTTCAGACACTGGCTTTGAGAGAGTTCAGAGAAGTTAAGTAAAATTCCCAAATCCAAGTAGCCTGAAATTAAAGCCCAGGTATGTGGACCCCAAAATCAAATTTGCTCACTTCTCCTCTAACCTCTTACTTTTCAGTAATAAAAAGCTGAAATTTTACTAAGCAACACACTCTTTGAAACAATCATAAAAATAGATAAAAAGATTAATTTGTCAAGTATTGAATTTATAAAACTGTGGACTGGGATTATCAGCTTGACTGGATAAAAATACTAGTTCACAAAATCTCAGGACTTTTCCTCATCCAATTTCAACTGGTTCCAGTTTTTTTTTTTTTTTTCTGCCATACATTCACTTCTTAGGCACACAGGCTCTTCTCACTTTACAGAGAAATTTTGCTTTTTAGTCCACGTTTTTAAGTTAGTATTTATGCCCAGATAATGAATTCCTGAGTTCTCCTATCCAAGGTCCTGGACATCGACATCTTCTGGTCTCTAAATTCTACTCCTTTCTAGGACTTTTCATCCATTTTATTTAAGATCTGTCCTTAGATGTCAGCTCAGTTGTATAACAAACATGATTGGCATCCCTGGAGAATAGTACAGCCTTTTTAAAAATTGAGTTATTTACATATTCTTGCTCTCAAAGACTGTCACTTTGAAGTACACCATGAATCTGACCACTTCTCATCAAATTTATGTTAGCATCCTACCCGTTAGTCAAAGCCACCATCATTCCTTGATAAATGATTTCAATAGCTTTCTATTGTATTGTCCTGCTCTCACAATTTCTGCCTTCCTGTATGTTCTCCACAGAGTAGAGAGCAACCAGAGTAATGCTTTGACATCTCAAATCAGATTGAATATTTCCTCTGCTCAAAACCACCTCTGGTTTTCCTTCTCACTCAGAGTAAAATCTAAATTTCTTACCATGGCCTAAAAGACCCTACAGGATCTACTTCTGGTGTTTTTCTCCCCAGCCCTACCCACCTGTTTGCTACACTAAAACATGTGCATTCAAAGCAAAGCTCCACCCAGAAACTTTACACCTGCTGGTTTCTCTGTTTAAATGCTCTTCCTCCAATAACCATCTCTCTAACCCAATCATAAATGCTCTTTCTCCAATAATCATATATCTCTAAATTCTCTTGAGTCTCTGCTTAAATATCACTTTATCGGTAAAGTCTTTCGCAACAACACACAATGCACACCATTTCTTTAAGATTCCCCTCTTCTTAAAAATTTTGACATCTCTTTGAACTAGATGCATCTTACAATTACAACTGCAATCTTGTTTCTTATTGGTAGATGACTATTGGTGCATATTTGCAACTGCTTGTGTCTTTGGTTTGATGAAATAGGGTAATATAACCCTACCTGTTCTTTTCCACATCACCACTTTTTATGCTAACTATATTTTCCTCCACATCAACCTGTGTTATACTACGTATTTATTCCTTTAGTTGTTTATTTTCTTTTTCATTCAACTAGAATGCTAGTGCCATGAGAGGAAGAGCTTAGTTGATTTGGGTCACAGTTGTATCTCCACATCCAGAAATGTGCTTGACGCATATTAGACACCTCATAAAATTCTTGTTGAATGAAAGGTTCTTTTTAATATTACATTCAGATATGAACCCTGCCGCCCTGCCTACTACTGCCGTATCTCCAGTATTAAGAGATAGTTAATAGAGAAACACCAGATTATTATAGACAGTAACAGGGGGATATATAAGCTCTCCCAAAGTCATATGCATAAAATCTGGAAACAAACCACTAACCATTCAGTGTAAAATCATAGGCATATTTTAAAGTAATAAAATCTGAAAATACTCCTATAGACCGAATGGGGGGAAAAGTAAATAGCAAACATCCCAATAACACAATTAGCTCCTGAACTTGAACTAGACAAGGGACTCTGTCAGATCATGGAAAATATTTTTCAAAAACCATCCCTAAAGTCATTCAGTCAGAAATTTTGAGAACAATTCCATTGTAATACTGATTTCCATTTGCAATGTGTTTCTGAAGATTTCCTGACTTTACTCAGAACACCAGCCATGGCAGAGAAGGGCTCCTCCTGGGTGTGTGTGTGTGCATATGCCAAGAGGGAAAAAGAACTGCTAAAACCCTGAAGCTGTCCAAGTGCATCCGTTAGCAGAGGATCGAGTCTATGCACAGATTTTTAAAAGGTGAGAAATATTTTATGCTATTTATATTTTATGGGTTTTAAAGGCTTTTGCATTAAGCCTCTGTAAAGAAATGATTTACTATTGTAGCCACTGAACCACAAGATCATTCCCTTTGTTTTTGTAACTCAATGAAAACTTTGAAATTCTGTGAATGGGGTCCCCAGGGAGCAGCTCCCAATTTGTTCAGACAAAGGAATCTATAGCAAATTCCATGAACTCATCTTCAAACAGTCATCGAAATTTCCTGTTTCATATCTTCTTCTATGGACATGAACATTTTAGCACTTTATGGATGACAGACTTGCCTGTGGCAATACGGTTGGTTTGAGTGGCAGATGTCTCTGTGAATGTATCTCCCTCACTAAGGTTATATTTTCTGGCTTCTAACTTAATAGCCAGAACAATTTTAAGGAAAATTGAGTTGAGAGAAATATTCTGAAACTGAAGCTTTCTGTGTCAAATACAGTACCCTGGGGCCAATTTATATGGCTAGGAGAGAATGGGCATGGAATATGATGCCCGACAGACCCTTGGGAATAAGAGTGCTTTTGAGTGTCACAATCAACCTTATCTGTTTGTCTTTGCTTCAGAGACTCTTAAAGAGAAACTGCCCCACTCTAAATAATGTACTCATGGTGATTCCAGAAAACACTATTTTCCTTTAAAAATGAAAACAAAAACTATACACCTCTCTTTGAACTCAGATCCCCAGCTTTCTGGTATTTGCACTTGAAAGTTTTCCAACACCTTTGAAGTGAAAGATGAGATTTTTCTGGCTGCTCAGACTACATGGTTTGGTAGACCTCAATGATCCTAGGATGGCTGATCTTTTTTCCCATTCTTTCAGTCACAGGAAAAACTCCTGTGTTACAGCTAAGTACCATGTCAGAGACATACTGCTCCAGTGACCCCTTTCCTCCTGCTCATTGGCTGTTTGAAATCTGGTCAGAACTAGAAGAAGTCTTCTTTCATCTCTTGTCTCTCACGTGATACACAGGAGGGACAACAGAACACTTGACTTTTTAAAATAAATATCTTTGCATATTTATTATTTTTTTCTTCAAGGAAAATGAAAATAATTTGAAATAAAGTTGCAGGTGAGTCAATTAGACATCCAAAAAATGCAGCTAATTCGAGTAGCTGGGTTTGTTTACATTACTGGTTGATGCCAACAAAGGTGTTATGTAAATTGAGAAATAAAAAAATCATTTGACCCTCCAGGAGAAAAAGATCCCTTTTAATGAATAGAACATTCTATTTGTTTCATTGATTTACTCCTTTATGAAAGATGCAAACAAACTTTTTTCAAGTTGATGTTATGCTCATCCTTGATAGTCAACACTCTTGTGGGCAAACTGGCCCTGATACCCCTCATGGAAAATACCTACTGTTATATAAATCTATTTGTAAGAAAATATAGAATAGAATCTCTATCTCTAGAGCAATGGGCATCAAACTACATTTTGCTTAAGATTCAACTAAAGATCTTGTTTCAATAACTGAGTCAGAATCTAAATGAACCCTGGGTGTCTGCATTTGATCACGTATTCTGGATGGTTCAGATGCAGGTGGTCTGCTGGCCAGACTCTCAGAAGTCCTGACTCCAGAGTGACTCCTCCATGGAAAGTTTATGAAAGAATCCCTTAGAAATATCATCTCCCTTGGGCCTTTTATGTTATATAGTAGACACGTTTTTACTGAGATATTGGGCGGTGCTGTTAGGCACTATTAAAATATGACTAGATTAACTTGAGAAATAATACATTTAATATATCAGGGGCTATTAATACACTAAGCATAGAAAACACTTTGCTAGATGTCACCCAGGAGCAGTACTCAGAAACTAGAACAGAAATGAATTAATGGGCAGGCAGAAACACGTAGAATGAGTTACTGCAATGCTAGGGAACAGTAGGAGACCACTGAGGAGTAGAAGTGATACTTCTAAACTTGATTAAAAATGATATAGTCACCACATTTATGAATCCCCTTCCAGTGAAAACAGTTTTCAAACTGTTTGCATGTACACTTTCAATATTACGCTTATGACCACCTTCATAAATAAACTCGTAGTATCAGAAGTAAAGAATAATGATTAACAAAAACGTTTTGAGAGTCAAATTGTCCTACGTTTAAATCCTTGTTTCACCACTTCCTATCTTTATGGGTTTAGACAGAAAATTTAACCTCTGTGTCTTCGTATCCTCATCTATGTAATAGGACCAGTGATAATGCCTACTTCATGGACTGGGGCAAAATAAGATGAACATGGGAGATTTGGTCATCACAGTGTCTGATACTTAGTATAAGATCAAATGTAAACTTTTCTATTTTTCATTGGAAAGGGAAACTGGAACTCAAAAAATTAAATGATAAGGTCATATATACAGTGATTAAGTTCAATGAGACTGAATTTAGTGTTCCTAGCTCCTAATGCCACATCCCTGCTCTTTTCTCTGTACTATCTGTCTTCAAAAGGAACAATGGTAGATCAAGAAATGAAGACCTCACTTACTTTACAGCTACTTTAAACAGTACATTGTATACAATGTATACCTGGGTTACTGTGACAAAGTCTTCTGTGGAACTAAAGAGTAGGTTGTCTGAAATATGTCTGAAACATGTAAGAATAATTCTGACTCACAGAGTTTGCAAAATACCCAGATCTGCATGACTATCCAACTTTTGTTTTAAATATAAAATTTCAAACAAATCTTTTGAATATTACAAGACAAAATGAAGTCCTCAGAGATATCCTGCAGAGTTCAAATTCGAATTTATTCTAAGCAGAAAATAAGTATTCCTCACACATCTGGGGCTTAGATCTGTGGTCACATACTTCTTTTTGGCACCTGAATCTCTGGCTCTCTGGCTCCTGGGAACTGCCATAGAGATGAGGAACTCCTGAAGAACAAATGAGCCACCCTAAGCACTGCTTCACCAGGAGCACTATCAGCTTCTCTTTGGAGAGAACCCAAGAAAAATACAGTAGACAGAGCTTTACTGACTTGGAACCAGTCAGATGATGGCCTAAAGCAGGAGACTCACTTCAGGTAAAGGATGGCTTGTTTTAATTGAGCCCTCAGTTTCCTGTGCAGTGTTAGATGTATTATAGCTATCAAAATAGACTGCTAAATAGTCTATCAAGTCCTTTCTGCAATACAAAGAATACATGTGTATAAATATATTATCATTCAAAATTTAAAAAAACAGTGATAATATTATCTGTTCATGCCAAAACAGACTGTATAGACTCTCTAGCAGTTTGTGGCTAAGATTTCCACAGACCTACAGGCACCCTCTGTCCCTACCACCACTAACTCCACAATAATCTTGCAGAGTATTACACTTCCTAATGCATTAGCCATTGACATCTACTACTTTTCCCATGGGGAATAAGCTATGATAGAAACAAATCACCTCTAGACACTCCTGTAAAAGTAAAATGCACCAAAGTTGTGATTGCTGTAAAGCTTTTGATCTAAGTGTTAAACAACAATAGTTATAAAGTGTAATGTGAGATTTTCTTCCTCTCACTCTCCTAAGTATTGAACGCCAAATTACCCAGTTAGCATTTGGAGCGAGTGCTCTGCATTATGTATGGAGGAGAAATATTGACAATGAGTGCACTTAACTAAGCCCACCCCATGCTAGAGAGTATCTGTGATCAATTCCCTCGTGGAGCTGTTAAAAAGCCAATGTGTACAAGACTCTGGTTTCCAAATGAGCCCTGTAACATGCTTATTAAGTAAAAACAAAACAAAACAAAACAACAGAAAAAACCCACTGGACTAATTAATGTATGTCAAGTGGCTGGGTACAAAATGAAGGGATGTGGAAAGGATTTTAACCTCTGGTCTGGGGTGTCCCTTTTGTCCTGTGGCTTTTTAGTTAAAAACTTTGAGAGCTAGGCACTGCTAGTTATCTTTTTTAAAAACTAAGTAGATAGTTTTGTTTTTCCTTAGGCTTGATTTTATATTCACAAGTCAGGATTCCTGTTTATCTCATGCTATTTATATGTAACTCATTACATCAGTACTGCTTATGGTTAGATGGCTTGAGGTGGGAGAAGAGAAGTAAAGGTGTAAGATTAAACTTTAGGTGCCTAAACAAAACTCTGGAAAGAACTTACTTCCCCCACTTCTAACTGTAGTCCTCCAGATAGAGATAGGACTATTTCTTGCCTTAGAAAAGGAAGTACTGCAAAATTTTAGTGCAGCACATATAATGTAAGCACTAAACTTATACTCGTTGATTTTTTTTTTCTATAACAGTAGCTTCAACTCTCAGTCTTTCTAGCAAAAGTAAGTCTAACTTCTAGCTGCAGACATAGTGGTGCTGACTTTGGGCGAGTCTTCCTCTGGTATGTGTTACCACATCCTGGCAATGTAGGAAGGAAGCATGAGAATTCAATGTTAAAATAAGCTATCTTCGGAGGTTATAATGTGCTGACCAGCCCTATGGCCTGACCTCGAGGAAACCTACAGAACAAAGGATGATTTCTGCTGAGATTATTAGCAAAGCATTGACCCAAGCCCTGAAGGAAAAACTGAGCCTTTAAGTCAAACCCTACACAAAATAAACACAACCATTCATTACCTAATGGCCAAAACCACAAGGAACCTATAGAACAACAACCAAGATTGCTAACATACCTTTCACACTGCCTACCCATACCAACAAAGGAAAATAGGGAAACAAAGTTTTTGCACTACAATGTTCATAGCAGCATTATTCACAGTGGCCAGGACATGGAAGCAACCAAAGTGTCCTGCGATAGATGACTGGCTAAAGAAGCTGTGGTACACATATACAATGGAATATTACTCAGCCATAAGAAGAGACGAAATACTGCCATTTGCGACAACATGAAATGAGCTTGAGATAATCATGCTAAGTGAAATAAGTTGAAAATCACATGATATCACTTATATGTGAGATATAAACCTAAAAGCAACAAATGAACAGGACAAACAGATAGATATTCAAGGACAAGGACTATAAACTAGTGGTTACCAGAGGGAAGGGGGCAGGGGAAAGGGAGATGTGGTAAACGGAGTCAAATATGTGATGACAAATATGTGACTATAAGAGGTGAACACACAGTGTAAATATAGATATGCCTTACTGATAAAGGGTACAGCTGAAACAAAGTCTTTAAACTGCAATTAATAGAAACTAAGATGAACATATAAACTGAATTTACAGAATACTCTCTCTGAGTCTTTTCTCTCTGTCTCTCAGTCCCTTTCAGCTCTCTTATTCTCTGTCTTTGAGAGGAGACCACATTCTGTCTGTGAAGAATTATTCCTTTTCTAATAAACTTTCCTTTTGTTTCTAACCCTGACATGCAGTCAAGGACCCTCATTGACTCTCAGTACAAGGTTTGAATCTCCACTCAGTGGGGTTTACTCTGTCCTATATCACTGGGCTCTGAGTTCAAATCATCATAAAAAGTGCTTTCCTTTCAGTTTCTTAGAGCATGGTGCAGGGACTGACTTGCAGCAATAGTGATGAGAACACTTAAAGAGCCAGGAGGGCCAAGATTAGCAGGTCCAGATTCCCACTGACAAGACAGCCAAGGCCAAAGCTAAACCAGCTTCTGGTTTGACTTGTATTAATGTAGGAATGAGGCAAGAGTATTAAAAATGCTAAATCAAGCTACATTCAGGGACTGCAATATGCCATCAGGCCTGCAGCCAGGCCAGGAGAACACCTGCAGAACAAAAGATTTCTGCTGCGATTGCTAACAACCCATTCCCCACAGCTGTGAAGAGGGAAATGGAAAAACAAGAGTCTTTAAGTGGCTTCCCTACACAAAATCAAATCATTCATTCCCTGTGGCTAAAATCACGGGGGAACCTATGGATGAAAAGCTGGGAACTGTCAGCAGAGTTTTCACTCTACATATTCTTACCTTTTCACTTTACATACCTTTCCCCATCTACTTGTCACTGTAAGTCTATATGAAAGGAAATGGGAACTAAAAAATAACATATAAACTGAATTCCCTGAATACTCAGGGTCCCTCTCAGTGCCTTTACTCTGTCTCTCTCTCTCATTGTCTCTCACTGTCTCTCTACTCCTCTGCCTGAGAGAGACCACACTCTGACTGTGGAGTGTTACCTCTTATTGAATAAACTTTCCTTTTGACTCTTGCTTTGGCATGTATGTTGAATTTTTTTCTACACACTCCACCAAAGGATGCTCTTTTTCTCTCAGTGCAGGGCTTGGTCTCCCTGCCACTCATGGAAATTTGTCCTCTCCTGCATCAGTACTATGACATATTGACTGTATTCTAAAAACCATTTAAAGGGCAGGCTAATTTCTGGAAACCATTGTAATTTTCATTTTGTGTATTTTTTTACTCAGATTTTCAAGTGAAAGAATCTCGACTCAGATTAAGATAAAAAGTATTGTCAATAAAAGTCTAAAGATAGATCCAAGATCAACTACAGCTGGCTCTATCTCCTCAAATGATTAACTCTCTCTCTCTCTCTCTCTCTCTCTCTCTCTCTCTCTCTCTCTCTCCCCTCTCTCTCTCTCTCTGCCCCCCCTTCCTCTCCTACTCCTTCCCTCCCTCCCTCCATTTCTCAGCTTTGTTTTCTCTCCACTTATTTCATTCTCAAGCATATTTTTTTTCCACATAGAGGAAAGGGCCTGGTCCATAATCAAAGTCATGAGGCTGGGTCACAATGATATAAGTAAGACGTGTGAAAATTACACAAATTGACTAAATATTAAACCAGGTTTTATTCTGAGCCTGCAACAGGCTGCTAGATTGGGAAACCTGGCTGATCAGCCCTACAGCCAGAGCACAGGAGAAACCTACAAAACCCAGGAAGGTTCCTGCAGAGATTACTAACTGTTTACCCACACCATTAACATTTATCCACATCAAGAAAAGAGAAACAAAGGCTATAAGCTGTACCCAGTACAAAATAAACCCAGCCATTCATTCCATTCTTTACGCCCTAGGCTAGACCACAGAGAACCAAAGGAGAAAAGGAGGACAGTTCACCCCTACCTTGAATGCTGACTTTGAGAGGAGACCACGTCTCTGTGGAGTGTTATTTCTTTTTCTTATAAACTCTCCCTTGTCTCTGACTCTGGCTGGCTTTTAAATTCTTTCCTGCGCAGAGCCATGGTTTTTTCTCCAAGGGCTGGAGCTTGAGACCCCACTGTGGGAGTATGGGATTCTCCCTGTTCTACATCAACATGACCACTCCTGAACCAATCACTGTGTGGGGGAGGGGCGAGGTGTTCTCATTGGCCCATTCTGAGTCAGGTAACTTCTGCTGGGCTAATATAGGTAAACAGAGTTATAAGAAAACTGGACGTTACAAGTCTCCAAAGAAGGAGATGGTTGACAGACCAAAAAAATTACATTTCACTTTACTGGCCATGGTCAATCAGCTTGTCACCTCCAGCACTCAGCCTGGTTTTGTATCTCAAATAGAAACTATGCTTCCTATCAGTTTTCTCTTAGGCAGGTTAGTGTACAACCTCCATTTTCCTCAGTTATGCATTAAAGCAGTGAGCAGGTTTTCATGTTTTGGTACACAGACACTACTAAAGAGGTCTTTTGTCTACAGACTCCCCTGGTGAAAAGTCTCAAGGGTTTATATTGCTGTTCATAATCTTACCAAGCTAAAAAGTTTTCCAACTGCACAGGGAATGTGTTCTGGTGTTGTTGTCCTAGCTTCTTGTGCCTGTAGTATAGTGGTGTAAGTACTAGCATACTAATGAGTCTATTGTTTCAGTGCTCCACTTTACTAATTATGGGAACAAGGCAGGCCTGAGAGCAATAGCACAGAACAGAAAAACCATGCAGTAGCCTTGGCGAGGTTCTTGGGGCAGGTCAGCTTGAAGTTTTCTAGATCATCTACAGGTCTCCAGACTTTTAAAAGTGAATTAGCAGAGTGGATTAGTCCTTCTGTTTTTCTGTAATTGGAATTTAGGAGAAAATCACATAGAAAACTGTAGCTAAAACCATCTTGTGATTCCATAGGTTTCTGGTGGAGAACGTCCTTCAGCAGTCTATTAAGGATATTAAGTAGAGTTTCCCACGGTATCCAAAATAGGACATGATTTCAGTCAAATTACTGTATTAGACTAAGCCAGTCAGTTGTTGCTGTGGTGTTGGTAATTAAAATGAAACAATAAGGTTGTTCTAATATTAGATATCTACAGCCTTACAAAATTTTGATTTTTATTTCTATTTAAGAACCAGATTGCTAAGAGACAGCTCAAACGAATAAATATCTAAATATTTTGAGACAAGGAGGGCCATGTTCCTTATCAAGAACTCTAACATTTGTGCATGTCATAGTCTAACTTCTTCGTAATTCCAAAGGTCAAGCTGTATTCAGTGTTACTCCCACCCTTCTACATTTATGTGGAAGACTAATGAACAGAACAAAAAAGTTCATTCTAGACTTTTAGATAACATAGATAGATGGTTTCCCCCTCTATCTATGGTTGTCTCTCTACACACGGCCCCCTCCAACCCTCCACCTATCCTCGCGTTTCAATACTAGCTCTTACTAAAAAATATCTTTTAAGGAATATAACTAGAGTAGAATCTTTATCACACAAGCACTGTATATGGGCTACATGAATACTATTGCATTTACCTCTATGATACAGGTAGAAACTGTCAAACTCATAGGTAAATGCAGTGAGATGTGAAGGGCATAACTATTAGCTTCATCAAATGTGCAGAAAGTTTTTATGCATACAAGTTAGAGAGTATTGTTCTCTCCAAACCTATAAGAAGAAAAATACTTGTTTTTGCCATATTTACAGTTACAGCTAAGATCAGCTGCCTGTAAGAGAGTCACAATTGCTAATTTACCATTTTCACCATTTATAATTCATCCAGATACAACTAGTATTAAACTTCGATGTGTGCACAAGTCAATCCCTTGCTAATCTGGCTCTTGCTATTTGCTGATTTCTGTTACAGATATATCAGAAACAAAACATGATTTGGATAGTCTCTGTTCCAAGAAGCTAAATGTTCCTCAATTAGAGTAACTAATTAGAAAAGTCAGTTTAACACCAAATGTAGTCATTCTATTTGAGAACTGGTATATTTGGGTAAATAGAAATATTTACACATGCTAGATGTTGGTGGTTGACAGCTCAATGTAAAGAAAATATTGGTGATTGCTTGAGGAAAATAATTCAATTTAAAATTATTTCATTGAAGTTTAGTTTATAACAGATACTGTGAGTCATCTGTCCAATTTTCTTTTTACATTTCTTGCTAAAAAGCCCAAATTGGGTTCAGAGCAATACTATGATTAGGTAAAATATACCCTTGTCAGTTACCTTTGCACTAGGGGTAGCCACAGTACTTTCTAGTCAGTGAGGTGGAAGTCGCTTATATGCTAGAGGTTCCTGGGAAAATTTTTGTTTTATCAATGAACAAGAATATTTGAGGTTGGTATGTTCCTACTCTTCTTGTTGCCTTGAATAGAACCCAAAATCTGAAATTGAGGCCATCATCCTATAATCAAAAAAAAAAAAAAATGCCCAAGATTACTGCAGATATGTTAGCTCTGGCAACAATGACATATTGAACTAAAAGCTGCAGCCTCCTGTATCTAGGCTTCTTGATGTATGAGAAAAATAAACCCGTATTTAAAAAATCACTCAAAAAATTTTATTTGTTACCTGCAACTGAACACATAGAACTGACACTTGAACTTCATTCTCTATCATACCTTCTAGGCACCGCTCAAATCTCTAATCACTAGGTGAAAGGGTTCCACAGTAACCAAGATAGTCACCGAAAAGCCCCTGCATTCCATTCAACTTAAACCTATTACATGAACATTTGAGTTATAGTTTTCAGGAAGTTTTCTGATTTGCATTGTATACTTGTGGATTATTTAACATTTGCAAGTTATAATTAACTTCTACAGAAAACTAAGGGTGAGAGAGGACAAGTAATATTTTCAAAAACACAGAGCTAATAATAAATGGGTAAGTTGAGAGCAAAGGTCACCGTTTCTGATTCCAGATCTGTTATTTTTGTTTGCTTGTTTGTTTGTCTCCCCACTTCCTTCCCCCTGGCCTCCCTCCTCCCGCCCCCCCCCCTCAAATAATACAGTGCACCTGAGTCAAAGAGGAATGACAATGAAAATGTAGTCCAGATGTCAGTACCAGCAGTGGAAAATTTTGCCTACTCTAAACCTGTAGGTAATGTAAGTTCCATGAAAGATGGGCTGAAATAAGAGGGCTGGAATCTAGGTAGAGATGTAAGTGTGTGTGTGTGTGTGTGTGTGTGTGTGTGTGTGTGTGTGTGTGTGTAGTGGTGGACTAGCTTCTTAATTTAGAACCCTGAGAGTTCACTGTCTATGAGTCTTAGTGGTTTAATGCTCTTACTTTTCAATAGTGTGACCTCTTCTATGTGTGAACCCCTGTTCATTGGAGCAGTACAGAAAACACTATTGACTCTCCATCTCATTTATAACTTGAGCTGACATAATGCTCCATATTTCTCTTTTCTTTTTGGCCATTATTTGTTATTGGAGAAGTTAACTACATTATCGAATTCTGGGAAGCAGTTTAGAGAGGCAGGATACATAAATGTAAAAATAAATCAAAGTATAACACATTAAGAAATTTCTACTATTTGTGACCCAAATCATCAACAGATATTAGAAAGTATTTATTGCATGCAGCAGTCAGATACAGTAAGCTGGGTAATTCTGACATGCCCAGAGGGTTTTTAAGTCATGATTCTTAATTTATAATACCTGTGCTTTACCCCAGAGACAAGTAAGTAATGATCTAAGGACATTCAGTATGATGTGTCAACCCAGTGGCCCTCCTTACAACAAATCACCTTGCATTTATGGTTATTTCCTTATTTACAGTGTGCTCATCTCACTCATAGGCAGGTTTGGTGGCCCTCAGCTGCATACAATTTGGAGAATACCCTTCCATTATAAACTGGTCTTGCTTCTCATATACTTTTGTGTCAGAAATAATATACTATTGCTATTTTGGTCATAAAAATTTCTTTGGAAAAAAAATATCTTATGATTGTATCTTATATCACTTCCCTCATAGTGTCTTGCACAGTGTGGGTCCTAAGTAATGGGATAAAGTCTAAACAAGAAGAATGGGATAGAGATAGGAAGAGACCAAAGAACAACTTCAGACTTCAACTATTTTACAGTTTTACCTAAGGTTAACTCAGACTAAGAAAAAGACAAAGACAGCCCACTGAGCCATTCCAGTCCTGTATTTGGACTGAGGCAGAGTAAGATACAGTCTTCCCTTTGTAATTCTGTTACTTTTGTGTGTCTGGCACTGATGAAGACATAAGGAGATTGTCAAGGAAGGTGTCTCGTAGAGAGTCACATTCCTTGTATAAAAGGGAGAGAATGACTGAGGTATGGTGATGAGAATGAAACAAAACGAAACAAAACAAAACATAGCTGCAACCCATGAGAAAATATCTCTGCTGCCGACATTTCTCTATTGATCTACTTAGTGCCACATCTGGTCCACTTGGCCTTATTTCTATACTAAGAAAGGAAGCAGCTATGCTGGAGGAGGAGTATTCCATAGCATTAGCCAAATACCAGTTTGAACACTTAATGACATTAGGTTTTATTAAGAGTACTTCATGCACTACACAGAAGCACATTAATTATACATTTCTGCTAGTGATGTCACCCCAGATCCCTGTGCTATTTGAAGTAGGCAGTAGATTCTTCTTCCATTCCTGTGTGAAGCATTTATGTAGTTGTATATCTGTTAAAGAGAGACTATGTTGTTTTTTAGAACTGGCTGCATGTCAGAGAAATAAGTCTAAAAAAGAATATAGCAGATCATCTGCATCACTTAATTAGTGGTGTGTGAATCTAATTTGGAACACAATTTGGCTATGAATCTTTAGCATGATTTCTCAAACAGAATGAAAGGTATTGTGTTAATGACATTTTAATTAATACACAAAATGTATTGACCATTTTATCACCCATATATATAACATTATTTTATAGATTACCTATATAAAATGTTAATTCTAGACTGAATCCTCTTATCACTAAGTTGGCTTCTAGGTCATTCTTCCTGCTTTCTCTTGTTTCCTTCTTCCTAATAAATGCCTATTCTTTAGGTATAGTAATTTATTTTAAAATCAGCTTTGACCATTTAAAACTGCACGAACTTGGGCAAGTATTGTAGCCTCACAGAATAACTAATTATCCAACGGCATCATGTATGTGAAGGTGTCTTGTAAAATTTAAGTATTATGCAAATGTGCATGGTCATTATTATTGCTAACTTCTGTAACTGTGTGGAGTGGTTGTTAAGTAACAGGCATTGTGCTGAGAGCTCGGCATATATTATTTTATTTAATATAACTCTTATAACAATCTTGTCAGGTGAGTACTATTACTACCTTAGTTAAATAGAAGAGAAAAAGTAGACTCAGGAAGGTTAAATAACTTGGTATAAGACTGCTACTAAATACAAAGTGATGCCAAACTAATCTAATACAGTTAAGAACCAAAACCAGATAAAACTTTTCATTAGTCGCTGTTTGGGATTATCACTACCATTGTTCCCCTTCAAAAGCATGGTGAATGAAATTCTACTTAAATAAACTCTTCTTATTCTGAGGGGCTTCAGGAAACTCAGAAATGGAGAGTAGATCTATCTTCTGGTCTCTGTATAAAAATGGAATCTACCAGCTACCAGGGTACAGTCCTTGGGAGTAAGGGTATGGTAGGCTGTGTGACCTCTGCCTGTTAAAAGGCCACCTAGAGCTGGAAATAGTGACACACCATCTTTAATCATAGCTGCACCTTCTCCCAAATAATCTCATAACCCCTCATTCAATGGCTTTACAGTTTCAGCTAAAAAGCCTGAGTAAAAATTCAGATTTCCCTAAAGCTAAACAGCATAGCTATTCTCTTAGATCAATAACTCATCTTGCCTCATCTTCTCTATACAATTACGTTCCCTCTTCCAATATATCTGCTTGTTATAAATGCAAAATAAGAATAAAAATCACAATTGATTGAAATTATCATCTCATCCTACCATGTCCAATACCTGCTCACTCTGCCAACCTTTCTAATGTTATGACATACCTGTCTTTCACTGCATTCTTTGGAAGCCTGACCATCCTTCTGTTCTTCAAACACAATAACCTCTTTCTGACTTTAGGACTTTTGTATCTATACTCTTCATGGCTGCCCCTTTATTATCCATGTCTTGATTTAGAGGATACTTTGTCTGAGAGGCTTCCTTGAATACCAATCTAACCACTCCCCCAGCATCCCCTCAGCCCTTCACTTTCTTACACATACCTTTTTTGTTTGTTTTTCTTCATAGAATGTATTACTACCTGAAACTATTCTATTCATTGACTGTACACCAGTATTTTCCAATGGGATATAAGCTTCTTGAGAGCAGTGTTTGATTGACCACTATATCCCCCACATCTAGTTACTAGTTAAGATAATGCTTCCTAGTTTTAGTGCTTAATATATATTTGTCAAATGAAGTAACAAACTGGTTGATATAACTAGTTCAACTTCTGGCACTGGAAGATTAATAATTTCTCTGATCTACTATAGTATGAGGTTAGCCATTTATAATATTACAATATGTGGAAGAGAGTTAAGTGAAAAATTGTATCAAAAGCTCTCTCAATTATTTTTGACTATGGAAAGCCCAGAGCCCAAGCTTCAACATTCATTTGGTAGCAGAATGCTACATTAAAACGAGATGAGCTTTTGGGTACCATTGGCAAACAGATCATAATCACTTTTTAAATAAACCTCAATGTAAAAATTCTAGGCCGCAAAGTAATAAATTAATTCACAGTCTAATCTACAGAGAAAAAATGTTTATGACTACAGTATTAAAGCCCTGTCAAAATAATTATTCTTAACAACTTTGGAAATAAAACCTTTTAAGTTACTCCATGGTCATGGTGTTCTCATTCTACCTTGTTGAGGAAGAAAGACCTTAGGGTCAGAATCAAAGATTCAGCCTTCAGTCTGAAAAGAAAAGGCAAATACTGAAGAAAATACAGGAAGATACAAAGGCTTAAACAATATTTAAAGTGTTTGAGAAGAAAACAGTGGGTGGCTACTAAATCGGGATATAGAAAGAATGAAAGAAAGTGAAGTCAAAGAGGGCAGAGGGAACATCAACACTATTAATAACTTATGAACAAAATGTAGAACCAAACATCTGACTTAACAATGCTTGAGACCTCTAGTGATTATATATATATATACATATATATATATGATTATATATATGATTATATATATAGTGATTATACACACACACACATATATAAAATAATAGCTTGTTATTACTAACTGTACTAATTGACACTGGTGATGACTCCTTTTCTACATCATATTCCCACTGTCTGTTTGATCTGTAGTTTAATAAGGGTGTACTTTTCATATAAAAAGAATCCTGCTAAAATGAAATGTATTCAATGTGCCAGTGTCTCAAGCTCCTCTTAGATCTATGAGTATGCAGTATTTAGAAACATCTAATCTTTACAAAATTCCAAATGAAAATGATATATTTTATAATTTTTATCATCTTTTTCAAAAAGTAATCACGATAAAATCATTAGCAGGGCAATTCATACACACACACACACACACACACACACACACACACACACACACACGTCACATTCTGTAGGTCTTATGGACACAAAGAGATGCCATAGGGTATGCCATCAATGGATGGCTTAATAATAATACTTTTAATTGTTTCATTTTAATTATTATTTTCTTATAACTTCAAAAGTTTTTTTCAAGGCAAAACTTTGTTGGCAAATAAGTGAAATGTTTTTTTTCTGAAGAGAAGAATTTGTCGGGCCTGTGTATAATATATATAATAGATGCAGACATCAGTTCTTTCTTTTGAAGGATGGGGTATGTGATACTTGCTTCCTATCTACTTCTCAAATACTGTGGGAGGATAAATAAAATTATGTCACTAAAGTTCTCTTAGCTGCTGGTAGCCTCACAAATGTGAGACAATATGTAATTTTTCTGGTCAGAATAGTTAATTCTCAACAACTATGTAAGATATAAAGTGCATTCCTATTACACAGGGGCCCCTTGGAGGCCAAGAGAGCCATTTGGTTGCTCACCTTGAGTGAAAACTTGTGTTGGAAGTTAAAAGAGAAAAAGGTCCCAGGAAAAAGTAATACCTAGAAATCTACCCGAGCCTGTGAGGCATTTGTACATATACCTACTTGTGCTCTTCCAGGGACTTCTTTTGGATTGTAACAATGCAAAGAAAGCAAATAAGGAAAGGCAAACACTACTTGTCAGAACACTATACTAGAAGAAAGGAATCAAGAGACAAGATCCATGGAAAGCTGCTGATTTAATGTGAAAAGGGAAGATGTTAAAGAGGTTAATTTAAAAAGATGTTTTTAATGAAATGAAATAAGAAACTCCCTGCCTAACTTGCAATAGCCAAGAATTTACAGAAGTTCTCTATAATAATTCCTTGGGAATTTAGCCCTTTTGTTATTCTTAAAATTTTAAAATAATTTCGAACCATTTGCAAAATTATTATAGAGAACTTCTGTATATCTTTTCCCAGTTTTACCATTTTGTGCTACTTACCATCTTTTCTCTCTCTCATTAATTTGCAGTTGAACCTTGAACAACATGGGATTGAATTGAGCAGGTTTACTTATATGTAGATTTTTTTTTAAATAAAAACATAGCTGGCCCTCCATATCCCTGGAGTTCACATCTGTGGATTCAACCAACTACTAATAAAAAAGAGTATTTTAATCTGCGACCTACAGCTGGGAATGAGCAGATTCAGAGGGCCAACTGCATGCATTGTCCCATACAATTTTATAAAAGGGACTTCAGCATTCATGGTTTTGGGTATCCATGGGGGAGGGAGGTCCTGGAACTAATACTCCGCACCTAGCAGGTACTCCTGTACTTAAGATTGTGAGGAGTCAAAAATTTTATGCATATTTTTCACTGCACAGAGAAGTAGTGAGGGGACCCTAACACCTATCCCTGCATTGTTAAAGGGTCAACTGTAATTTAATGTAAATACATATTATATATCATATATCATATATTTATATTAAATTTATATATGTATATCTTAAATTTATTAAATATAAAAATAATACAGCACTTATCTAATCTACAGCCTATATTCAATTTTATTGAATGACCTAGTTATGCCTTTTATAAAATTTTCCCCACTATTATAAGATCCAGCAGTCCAGGTATTTATTGCGCTTAGTTATCACATCCGATATTTCTTCTAAATTTTATTTATGTAAAATATACGCCTGGTAGGAATACTACCTAAGTGATGCATCTTTCTTAGGGTGTTGTATCTGAGGGAATCTTTTTCATTTGCCACTAGTTGTGTTGTTAATTTTGATCACCAGATCAAAGTTTTGTCTAGTTTCTCAACTGTATAGAAACTATTCTTCCTTTTGCAACTAATAAGCAATCTGTGGGGAAACAGTTGGGATTATGCAAATATTCTGTTTCTGGCCAAATTTTTCTTCCTAGATTTAGTATTCATTGATAATTCTTGCCTAAAACAATTTGTTCCGTGATAGTTTTACATAGTTTTTTTTCAAAATTCACTATTCTCTCCACATTTATCAGGAAGCATCAGTTAGAAAGAGCCTTTTCTTTCCCATTTATTTAATTATTTGTTTACCTATTATTTATCAGTATGCATTCATAGACTCATTTTAGTCACAGGGCTATAATCCAATATGCTTCTTAATTTTGAAAGCTGAAATTGTCCCAGATGTATACATTAACAGTTCCTTCAGGCTGGCTCCTCTGTCCTTTTAACATGACTCTCTTTTTTTTTTTTTTTTGAGCACTTCCTAAAAATAAGATGTTCAAGGCCCATATTATACCTTCTTTGTACTAGCCCTGGACTCACTCATATCTTCAATCAGCTCTGGTTCCTTTTATGAGGAGTGACATTTAGGAGCCAACATCTAGGCTTTAGGTACACTCATTATGCGTGAGGTGTCATTGCTTCTAACTTTTAATGGACACAGGAAATATAAGTTTCTACTGATCTCCAACTCCAACCCAGCCTTACAAGTTTCTTCACTGCCTCCCCTTATTCCATATTCCCTTTTACCATGTGAAAATCTTAGCTTCTACCAATGTCACCATGTTTATGCATTTGTTAGTCTTGCAATGCATACAAAGTACTCTCAGAAATGTTAACCACACCACTACCAAAAACAAACAAAAAGGTAAACAAGAGTTTAAGATTTGCTTGTAGTTTTTTCTTTAGATTGAGGATATACAGTACTGTGTTTAAAGATAGTTGTAGACAGTTAAAACTGTTGAATTTTATTGAATATTAATTATAATTATATTAAAATATTTGGTTTAGTTCTTTGTTTTATCCTTTAAGTGTGATTATGCTCTTCATTTAAAAGATGGTTGGAATTGTTTGTTTCTGGCTGTGGCCAGTTATTAGTTTTTTTCTTTCTATTCTTATTGGTTTAACTTCTATTTTTGAATATGTAGAACATTAAGAAACTTTCAAAAGTACCAACTGTACAAAAAATTATACCAAGAAGTGTCACATTCTCCCCTACTCCTACTAACTCTATTGCCCCTGCCAATACCTTTTGCAGATATAAACAATTTCCTCAGGTATTTGGTTCTTATCTACCACTATATTTCCCTTGTAAATGTAAGAAGATACATGTGTCTTCTAATTTCCCCTTTTTTCTTACACAAAATTTAGCATGCGATATATATGCTCTTATAATAGCCATAAGACAAGAAATTGTCTGCTATCATGCAAGTATTTTTACAAGGACAGATTGTCTAAATTAGGTAAAGACACAAAGTGAAGAAAGTTCTTATTGACCTATTCTTCAATTCTACAGTCTTCTATCCAGTGACTGAGCTCTGGTATAATTTGTAGATTATATTCTTAATAATTAGATAAGCAGACTACATGTTATTTTGTTTCATCTTCAACTACACTTGCTCAGTATCTTCCTACTTTCATCAAAGCAATGGTTTTCTCTGATTTCCACCACCACGTTTGCTTTTTAAAAAAATCTCCATCCAATGTAATCCTGGTTGTTCCTGCTGAGTCCCTAAGCAGAAATCCCATTTTCTTTCAATATAACCTCCCCTCAGCCCTTAACCCCTTTCTCTTTACGAATGTATTTGTCCTAATTTTTAGACTCACTCTGAGGAGGTCATATATGCAATTTAAGTTCTCAGGTCTAAAATCAATAATCACCCCTCCATTGCCTTATAAATCTTGTTTTTCTAGGTATTTTTTTTCCTGTATCATCTGCTATATATAGATTTTATATTCTAGTTAACATTTTGTTAGTGAAGATAAAAATTCTAGACGAGGAGCCAAAAAATATTTTTCTGATGCTTTGTTCCTTCTTCTAACATATTTGAACTTCCTTAAACCAAGTCAGCAATCTGTGCATGTATGTGTAGTAAAGTATTTGTTCTCACCTAAAGAGAGATATAGCCATTGTCATAGCTCCTGGTCTATACTCATGGAATTTCCTGAGTGATAGGTGAGTCTTTGTTATTAATGGTGGACCTCTCACCTACACCTGATAATCTGTGCTAACCAGGTGACTCATAGTGGATCCATAGATAGTTTATTTTAAGGAGATGATGCAGGATGAGAATCAGCCACTCTAGAAAGACTAGTCATGTGAGGGTTAATGCTCATGTGTGGTCAGGGAGGGAGGCTGGGGACTTAGTTCAACCACACAGGTTATAATTCAATTAATCATGCCTATGTATTGATCACCATGTAAAAATTCTGAATATCAGAGCTCAGGTGAACTTTCCTAGTTGGCAATACTCCATGTATGATTATGCATTGATAGTTGGAGGATAATACATTGTCCCTGAGAGTGACAGAACCTTTGTATTTTGAAACCTTCCAGATTCCTCTCTATGCATCTTTTCCTTTGGGTGGTTCTATTTTATATATTTACACTATAATAAAACTGCAATCATCAGTGTACACTTTCTTGAGTTCTGTAAGTCTTTCTAACAAGTTATTAAACTTGAAGTTGGTAATGGGAATCCCTGACCTTGTAACTAGCTGGTCTGAAATGAGAGTGACCCTGAGGGCCCTTGAATGGTGGCTGGTGTCCTTACTAATGGCAATATCATGTGGACTGTTTCTTCAGACTGTGCAATTTTCTAACTCTTTCCTATGTATAAAAAGAGTTAAAATATAAACTTTAAACTTCTTTACACCCCTAATATTCTAATTCTATGATTCCATGCTACTTTCCATTTAGATTCCCCTTTTCCAAATTTTTTAGTTCATTTGGAACCTGAGGAAAACAACCTATTGTAATATATACATATATATATTTTCAAATAAACAAAATCAACAGAATGTCCATAAAGCACAATTTTGCTCATGAATACAAAAATGCACTCCCCAAAATGGGACAAAGAGTTAAAGAGGCTTTGCTACCAAATCATGTTGACAATTTATAAATGATTTAAGTGGTAAAACATATACCTTTCAAGCATGTAATTTCCCACAAGTGTGTGTCTGTTAAATAATATCACCATGGCACCCCCCCAAATTATGAGCCTTTAATTATTCCAAGCCTAGGAGTAAGGGTCCATTTTCTGTCTAGTTATGACCTGCCTGTGTTAAACATTGCCTAGGATCATACTCTGTTCTGCATAATTACTTCACAGTGAAAAGTTAGTAGATGAAAAATCTGAGAGATCTGCTTTTCTCCAAGCAATTCAAAACCTGAAAATTAGATGTCAACGTTCACTCAGACCCAGCTCTGTTTGCTGCAGTGCAGTAATTATTAAATGAAAAAAAATGCATTTTAAAAAAATTCACTGCCTCATATCTTTTCTAAACTCATCCACAACCAAGGCAGAGAAATGAAACATAAAGCAAAAATATGTACTAGATTATGGGTAGTAGCTATACTAGAAAAGCTCCCCTTGCTAATTCCAGTTCTTGCCCCAAAGCAAGCTTTGCTGAGATGCTTCCAGGTGGGCTCCATCAGGTGGAGCATGTGTCAGGGATTCTAGATTGCAATCACCTGCAAGAAAAGTGGCTGAGTAAAGAAAGTGGCAAGATGTGGAAAAAACATTAGTGAATAAAACCATTTTTTTCCTTACCAAAGCTATAGCTATTGTAAGGTTCATACAAATTGGTGCTAATTACTAACCCTCTTCAGTTCTAGAAACGAGGAAGAAAAATGACCAGCAGTATATAATCAGTACTTTTCTGAAATTCATTCATTGTTTTTTCACTTATTCTACAATATTTTTTTGTATGTTTAGTCTGTTCCAGGCATTGTTTTAGGAACTATGCATACATAGTATTTAACTAGATAGACATATTACTCCCTACTTACTATGTAACTAATTTATGGATTATTGAATCCATAAGCACCCATAAGTGAACAAGTCCAGAGGAAAGAAAACAACAAGGAATTGACCTTTGAAATTCTCACTGGTAATTTTAAGGGTAGAGAATTTCGATTCAGAGTGCAATCTCCGGGAATAGACAAAGGACTCATCATTTCAGTGTCTTGGAAGGTCTCTATCACATTGTTTTTGCTTATGTGAGGTGTCCGAATTATACAGGGAAATAGTAAAGAAGCTTGAGTAATATTCCTCTACCCTCATATTTATTTAAAAATAAAGTATTATTAAGGTCTGCTAGAAGAAAGAATACAGGTAGAAAAAATAATAGTGTTGCTAGACAGTTCTGAAAGCAAAGATATGAAGGCAGAGACCAAGTTTCTTATTCACTGTTTTATACCCAGTGCCAAATATAATGCCTGGGATTCATTAGGAGCTCAATGATCTCTTGCAGAATAAATGAATTAATAAGTGAGAAAAGGAGATTCATAGTGTTTTAGAGGAAGGATGCGACACAGACAATAAGGTAAAAAAATCTGTATCGCCTAAAATAAAACCATTATATGTGTCTTCCCATAGCAATTGAAGAAGCAGCTTCTTCCCACGAGCCACATTACATTAAGGAGTATTTATAGGCACTAATAAATTCAAGGCATCTTATCACAGACAATAGGAGGATGATATGAGCACAGTCACTTGTAGAAATGTCTTTATGTGGATTGACAAGGCTGAGTGAGAGGTTTATTATTTTCCTAGAGCACTCATCCAAGAGGTGAGTGCCTCCCAAGATTCCTCAAATCCATTTGACATCTTCTCTATTAATTCACATTGGAACAAATGATTGAGCCAGAAGAAACCTGGAATGCATCCTTTGTGACTTTGACCTTGGGGAAGTCATTTCCTATTTCCAGAGTTTATGTTCTTTATTTTCAAAATGAGAATATTGATGCGAATGATATTTAGGGTCTCTTCATGAACTTCAATTCTATGCTTTTAAACCTGAATAGCAATCATAGTACAAGTAGAATTTTCATCTACATTTTAAAATTATTGTTTTGGAAAAGATTTTTGAATGTAGACTGTTAAAGTAAAAATTACTTTACTTTGGGGTGTTTCAAATTAAAAAAAAATTAAACAACAGCTTTTAAAAACAAAAATGTGGATTCTTAGGAAGATACAGTACATCTTACAGAGTGGGGAAGAATTTCCACATGGAAGAAGACATGAAATTTCAAAAAGATGAGAAGAATGCTCATGTAGTATTAGACATCACAGAGAATTACAGTGTCGATAGAGAAAGGAAGGAAAAAAAGTGGGGTTGGTAGGGACTTTTCATTGTGATTCCCCAAGAATAAAAAATGATAAACAATATTTATGACTTAAGATCTATTTGATGCACAAAGTGTGCAAAATAAAAAGAAATCTTGAACTTTTAATCAAAGGATTTAAATAAAATCTTAGTTTTCAGGGAATAAAATCTATGAAAATGTAGAAATGAAAGAGAAAGTTTCTGATCTGAAAACATGGTGGAATATATTTTGGTGGAAATAAGATTATTAATTGAAACAATATTACTATATGCACATATCTCTGTTATGGTGGATATTACATTGCATTGTAGTCACTATTCAAATATCAGTTTCCTCTACTAGATTGAAAGTTTCACAAGCATCAAAACTTATTTCTCAGGACTTACTATAGGTGCTAGCACAGAATAACTCAGTTTTTGTGGAATTAATGCTCAGCCAGTATTAACTACACATCAATTACTTGAATACAAACACAAAACATGGATAAATATTGTATGAGTTCACATATATGATGTACCTAAAGTAGTTCAACTCACAGAAACACAAAGTAGAGTGGTGGCTACCAGGAGCTAGAGTGAAGGGGAAGTGGGGAGTTGTTCAGAAGGCATAGAATTTCTGTTCTTCAAGATGAAAAAGTTCTAGAGATCTGTTGTATACCAATGTGAAAATATTTAACACTACTGAACTGCACACTTAAAGCTTAAATGGTAAATTCTATATTATGGTTTTTACCATAGTTAAATTTTTAAAATTATTAAATAAAACAGAACCTAATCTATAATAAAGCACTTGGCCAAAAAATATCTAAATATGTCAAAGATGAACAGGTGGTCTTAGAAGCCAAGGAAAAAAATTATTTATTCAGAATTTCTATACATTGTTTTACTATAATTGCTAGGGGAGCTACGTTTAAAGAATGAGTAGCATTGGCTGGCTAAACTAAAATGCATCCTGGAAGCATAGTTCCAACATTTCACTGCTCAAGATCTCCTGCTATCTGATCCTTCTAAGGAGGCATGGAGAATCTCCATGAATAATGCTCTTTCCATCCTCCACTCCACTGCCCTCCAGAGCCATGAAGGACAATATAATTCCCTTGTGGCAACTGGACTCCCATGTGTAAAACGAACCGAAACACAATTAAAGAGGATGTAATGCCTGCAATCTTTTATTAAATCCTTTGGCAGTAAACAGGGCTGTAGGCATTTCTTCTTTTCTTTTCCCCGAGAAGCACCTTCCGGATTTTAATTCTGAATAAGGAGAGAGAGGGGGGATTCCCACAATTCTGTCCTGAAAAATAAATTCTTGTACTGAAATTTAGAGAACCTCAATAAGCAACTAACTTCCTGCTCTTGCAGGAAACTGAAGAAAACTGGATCAGATAGCATTTCCTATCGATACCGTAAAGGAGAAAGAGAGGCAGAAAGGAGGTGGTAAGTTTGACAATAATAGTTTTCAGCAGGTCTGACAAGCCAAGAAACTTCATCTGTTCATCACATTTTCCCCTTTCTGCTGATTTGAAATGCAAGCCCCTTACTTCAAGCCTGACTGACTTTTCACTTGATTAAGAGTAATTGGGATCCTCAGAGGCTTCCCAGAAAGAAACATTTCCTGGTTGTATTATCCCTGGGTGTGTAACACTAGACAGCGTTCTGGCTTACGTTCAGTGTCTTTGGGTATCACATTGGGGACTGAGAGTGTTGAGCTGCTGAAATCCAAAAGCCCACAATAGGAGAAAGAGCAGCTTTCCCCCTCTTACCTAGATCATCACCCATTTCAATTACATTGCGTAATAGAAACTATGATACAGTCTGAAATCTTAAGACATCAAAACGGTCTTGAAATATCTCCAACCCTTCCGAACCATGCTACATGTGTGCACGTGTTGATATATGAAGGCATTAAATACACATTGCAATTACATTGATTACGACTTGTCATCATTACAGATGGGCCTGCAGAAGTCTAGGATTTCAATGAGCCAGTATAGATTTCATTTTCCTCTTTCGGTCTGAGAGACAGCAGTCGCTCCTCTCAGTCCAGAAAATTTAAGGTCAGCTTGTTTCCCTTTGGATAGGATGTTTATCTTCCTAAATGGACAAAACACAAGAATTAGATCATCTTTAGGGTAAAGTAGAATGAATAAAATAATGATTTTCTAGAAAACCTAATTTATTGGAGAGTTAGCATAGATAATTCAGATATTTTTCATTAACAACTTTCAATTTCTAGCTGTTTCATCCCTTCTCTTCACTTTGCTGTAAAAAATATTGGAAGAAATATTACTCATAATATCCTGCAGTCTCCAGAACACATTTTTAACTTAGCAGAATGCTTTTCTTTTCATTTACCTAATCACATGTTTCAGCAGTAATATTTACATGGATACCATTGTATATATTTAGACATAAGAAAATTTTGTAGATGTAAAAATTGATCACTTTGTGTTTGTCTAGTAATTCTAGAAAGTCAAAACTCTACCCACTGCCAACTTGGTGTGATTGCTCTCTCACTATTCCTTCCTTTTTGTTTGTTTTCTGTTTTTTGTTTGTTTTCTGTTTTTGCAAACGGTTTAGTAGAATTGATGAATATGTCCTTATCCTTACAGTGTTACAGTAAGCCTAAATCTGGAAACGTTTCAGCATTGTGGGAATATGTGCTAAGTGAAACTGTAGATCATGTGATCACATAATACCTAATTATATATCTTTCCTCAGAAAAGGAGTATACAGATGAGGAGCCTAGGGGAATGTGTCTTTGACTGAAAGCCAGCAATCCCAGATTATTTGCTTCTCTATGGCCCTAGCCTGCTCAAATTTGAGAAAGAAGAGCTTTGTATGAATGAGGGCAATTGTCACAGCAATCAACCCATCAAGAAGTTATTCTTTTTCCTTTAGGGAAATAAAAAGGATATGAAACTTCCTACTGAATGTAGTAGCAGCTAAGACTTGAAACAAACAAACAAAACCTGTCTGAGTAGTCCTGTAGTTTTGGGCCAAATACCTTGGTATTTTCTTTCCTCTGGCTTTTCCAGTTATGATGCCTTCAGAATTTTTGCCTCTCTTGCCAGGTCGATTTGTCACTCTTTCTAAATTTATTCTCTCAAATTAACTCTTCTACCTTTTCTTTACTCCTCCTCCTATTTAGTAATCACATTTTAATTAAGGTAGAAAAACACAGAAATATCTTATCTCTTATAAGAACTATGAAAAGAGGAAATGGAAAATAAAAGTCTTCAAGATGCAAGTGCTCTTGTCAATAAGTTTCAGAGACTGTCAGGGGTAAAATTGATGAAAGAAAACCAGATTGTTTTTATTTCCTACTTCACCTTTGATTCAAAATAGGAGACAAAGTGTCCATTAACAACTACTAACCAGTGATCTGGCTTTTGGAATGAGTTTTAAATAAAAGCTCAGCAGAAGCATTTGGGGAGAGAAGAGCAAAGAAATAAGGGTAGCAATACTGTTTATTTTATTGATTCTAACCATAAAAAAAAGAATAGAGATGTATGTATATCTGAGTATGTGTGCATTCTTACAGAGATGTTTGGGGGAGCAAAATTTACCATCCCAAATTATGCCACTTTGACATATTGATGATTTTGAATTAAAGTTGCTTGAGAAACAGCCTGTTTAAGAAGGACACTCTAATCCTCCTCTCCATCTTCCTGAAAGCAGGACATAAATCTCTCTTGTGAAGGGTATCCTTGCTGCAGCTGGAGGTAAAGAGACATCCTTATGGCCATGCTTATAGAAAATTCAGGGTTAAGAAGGCTTTGTGAACAGATTCTGCTTAGTTTCATTACTAATCAGTATCCAAGCGTAACAAATTTATTGTTTTTTTTTTTTTGCCTAAAAAGTATAAAATTTGCCTGCTTTGGTCATTCCTTTAGGGCCATATCTATGAGACCTCTGTATGTATAGAATTAAACTTGACTTTCCCCTGTTAATTTGTTTCATGCTCATTTAATTCTCAAACCAATCAGAAGCACCTAGTAGGATAGAGGGAAATGTTTTTCTTCCTGGAAATTAGTTAGCTTAGATACCAGGATCTTCATTAACACAAAACTGCTTGCTCCTGGGACGGCTGCAGATAAAGAGACCCTGGGACCTCTGACCAAACCAAACCAAATCAAACAAAAGAAACAAAACAAAACAAAACAAAACAAAACAGAAAATACTAGCAGACGATAAGAATTCTTATGACATCAGCCTCCCAGATTACTCTCTGCAGGGTTCAGTAGAGGTAAACGTGAGTCGTTTTGTTTTGTTTTGTTTTGTTTTGTTTTTCCTCTTTCTAAATTTAGATTAGCTGGAGAAAATATTTGTGAAAATAGTTCTTTGGGCATAGGGACTCTGGTAAATTTGGTAAATGAGTACTCTTGATTTTTATCGATTCTATGTCCTGCCGTAGATGGTCACTGTTTTTCTTTGTCTCTTTCTGTTGTGTTTTCATAATGAGTGAAAAACCATAGGGTAAGAACTCAGGCATAGGCCTTATACGCCTGCTGTTTGAGCTGGCTTCCAACGTGGGTGAGTTCATGATTCTCACAAGGCCAACCTCTGTTTAGACAAAATTTGCTATTGGCAAATTTGTCCTTTTGTCTTGTCCTATGTCCTGAGAGCTGCTTTGTGACCAGTGAGAATATTCTCTCTGGTCTCCACCATCTGGAAGATGCACTTACTGGGCTGTACCTTGGTGGCCAGACAGATAGACTAGCATTCTGAGAAACAAAGTCACAATCAATACCCTCTTTATCCAGCTGTGCCAGCTCTCAGGGGACTTAGTCATAAGGGGCCTCAGTCTGTAAGGGGCCTTTAGCATTTCAACCTCCATTGCTTCGCTAGTGCTGGAAAAGTCCCGTTCCAGCATTGACTGCCTGATGTCATGGATTAGCAGGTTTATGACTAGAGGCATCTCATTTTCCTATGAGGAATTAAAGATATTTTCACTAGACTATGCTCACTGCCTATACAAGAAAGACCTTTGCTTTCTTAGACAATATTTGGGAGTAAAATTTCTGAATCTTTTGAGGGCTATTTTTATTCTTGGACTCTTTTTGGGGAATGCCTCTTTAAGCCATGGTTAAGTCATAAAAAGACTTATTGGTTTGAGTCACTATTAAGATCTTATTACTCAATGACCAGATGATAGATCCTTTGAATTGAAAAAACTTCTAAATTGAAAAAATGTTTTAGAGAGTTCTCTGTCTTAAACAATTGTTTTATTGGTACCTATTGAAAGGCCAAATTAAAAACGAATGCAAATAAATATAATGACTAGCCTTTAGGGACTCTCTTAGGGATTCCCCCAAGTTTTCAGAAATTAAATTTAGAAATAAATTGAAGTTCACCTCTAATGTAAATACTTCTTCTCCACCTCTTAGTCACTTCTTGATCTCCAACAACTTGCCTCTGAACCTCCAGGAGATTTTTAGGGTCACTGGGCCCCCGATCTCACCACTCCGCCATTTCTATCAACACCCAGCTGCATCTCCTCAGTCAATTCTCTTAAATTCTAAAATTTCTCACTTTTCCTAGAAAAAATGTTTTTAGATATCCAGCTGTCTATTGCAACTCCCCTTTTCCTTACAAGATTTATACAGAGCACTCTAGCCTAATCTCTAGGCTCAAAGTTACTTAAAGTCAGAAAATAAATTCAGCAAAACACCCTGGGTGAACAATAAGACTAGATTTGCAAGGATCTGTAATCAGGCTCTGCCAGCTTCAGGCCTTCCTATGAAATGTGCTTTGCAGCTACCCAATTTTTTGACTAGCTTGAAGAAATACAAAACAAAAACTAAAACAAAAAATAAACTCTCAAAAAACAAACAAACAAAAAACAACACAGTTCTTAATTTGCGACCTAAATCTTGAGAAAAACAAAAGCATGAATCTAAGAGTAACTAAAAATTTACTCAGACCCCTTTTTATTTGCCTTCAGACATTTGCAGATATTGTCAAAATCAAAACATTGAAATTATAACTGTCCTGCACTTAAAAGAAAATTAAATACTAATTACCCTAGACTTCTGATATACTCCAAAACTCTAAGAAAAAAGAAGTTTTACCGTATCTTTGAATTATAAACACCAAGGTTCATAATTGCCTGAGACTGAAAGAAAAAATGAAAAGAGGCCCTTTAAATATACAAACCTTTAAAAGGGATGAATTACCCAAGCTCTAGACCTCCTTAATATTACTTCCAAGGGCAAATACAAATTTTTTTTTTCAAAAATAATTAAAATCTTTTTTTTTGTGACAAATATAAATCTTAAAAGTCCTCTCAATAAACAGTAATAATGTTAGCCATCTAAACCAACATAACTTATTCGTATTTATAAACTAGTGAGTTTTAAATTGTTTTAAAATAGAAATGGCAAGATCTCTGCATTTGTCTGTATGTATGTCTATGTAGATACATTATAGATATATCATTTTTCTATCTCTGAATGATACTATTAAAATTAATTTGTAAAAGAGTTCTGTTTAACTGGCTTAAAAATAAACTGGTATAAATTGAATGTTTTCAAATTCTCGTGATCTAGGATAATTTTATGTAAATAAAAACTACAGCTGACCCTTCAACCATGCAGGTTTGAATTGTGCAGTTGCACTTATACACAAATTTTTAAAATATGCATTTAAGTGGACCCACGCAGTTGAAACTGATTGCATTGTTTAAGGGCAACTTTATTTTCAATCCGGGGTTGGAATTCCAATTTGTGGAGTACAGATTTAAGTTATATATGGATTTTCAACTGTGCAGGTGGTTGGTTTCCCTAATTCTCATATTGCTCATGAGTTACTGTAGCTTAAAGTTACTTGGGAAACAGCCTGTGCAAGAATGACTCTGATCCTCTTCCATATTCCTGAAAGCAGGGCATAAATCTCCCTTGTAAAAGTTACACTTGCCACATCAGTAAGTAAAGAGCTGTCCTTATGGCCAGAGATAGGAAATTTAAGGCCAAGAAGAATGTGGAAACCCACTGATCAATTTCTTTACTAATTAGTATCCAAGTCTAACAAAGTTATAGTTTCTTTGTCTAAACAATTATAAAAGTTGCCTCCTTCAGTCATTTATTTAGGTCTCATATTTATGAGACCTCTGTACATGCAAAATTAAACTCAATTTTCTCCTGTTAATTTGTTTTATGTCAATTTAATTCTCAATCCAGAAAGAAGAAACTAGAAGAGTAAAAGAAAAAAATTTACCTTTCTGACAGGTGTATGCATCTATATCTGAGTTGCAGGAGAGAGATGGATATTAACTGACAGCTAGCTGTAAAAACATTTCTGAAGGGTTGACTACTTACCATCAATACCTTTGTGATCTCTGATTCTAAAATAATTTTAGAACTCTGAAATGAGCATAATTCTCTTTACATTCCTCCTGTGTCTTTGTAGGCACGTTATCCTTTCTCTTATTACTCACAGAGTCCCCACTTCAACTTCTAACTCATACCCACTCTTTCTTGGTCATGCTATACACTCCAGAGTTCTGAACCTTTGCATTAACATTTGCCTTTTCATTGTGTCATATATCATGATCCTGTTTTCTAAAAAAAATTTGTCCAATAAAATAAACTAAATTATAAAGGGAATAAGATAGATCTAAATGGAGTGCTTAAATAGACAATGTAGTTTTCACCACCTGCCTAAGACCATCACCAGAATTTCAGATTAAAAACTGCAGAATCTCAATAACAGCATTGAATACGGTGAATGTACAAATAGGCCAAGAATGTGTCATGGCCTGCTTGAAAGTGCAATATTACTAATTTGCATAGTTTGCAAGTTATCACTGAGATTTGATGATTTGTCCAAGTAAAGTGCTTAAAAATATAAAAGTTTAATGCGTTCATAGTCCATTGCACTTTCTGACATTGCTTGTTGACACATCCTGGTATATTTTAATGCTTTTTCACACTTGACATGGCACTACTGTAGAGTAATTAAGTTCCCATAAATATGTTCAGTAATGATTGCTATTTAAACTGATTAGTCATTGATTCATTCATATCAATTCAACAACAACTCTGCTTTTCAAATTAAACAAGTCAACGAGATTATGACAGTCTTAACTTACATCATTTAATTTGAAGTAGAAGAATGAGAATATGGATATACTAGGACAATACGCTTGGCTCTGATGACTGGAAATTTATAATAACTGTTGAGTTTTATACAATGCATATACTTAAGTCTTCTTACATTCAAAGGATTGAAAAATCAGGATTCACTTGAAAAGTACTCAGTTTGCAAAATGTCCCTAGGAATCCAGAATACACTGTAAAATAAATATGAATGGCATATCATACAGATTTCCTTTACCTCGAAATATTTACCTTGGCTAAGCAGATCAGATGAGTTTATGCTATTCTACACATATATAAACTCTTAAGATAAAAAAAAAAAAAGTAGAGGTAATTATTCTGCCTGAAAGCAGCCTCTGCTTCCCTTCACTGTGAATTCTTTTGAACATGCTCCTATCCCTCAAATTTCTATATAGCCTAGAAATGATATTCAAACTATATAACCTGGCATTTGGAGATCCATATATTTGGTTATCTCTAAAAAAGATCTTTCTTTCAGAGGATCTTGTATACTTTCTCCCCTCCAAACAAAAACTTTTCAGAATCTTCTGCACAGCTCACTTTGCTCACTGATTCATTTTCCTGAGCTCTCTGTGAAAAAAAATATTTTAAAATTTTCCAATGGCTATGTTCTTATTCTTTTTGCCTTCCTTGACATGAGAGTGTAAATCATTCAGAGATGATTCCTTTTCAACCTAAGTTGTCACAAATGGTCACACACATTTTTTTGTGGCACAACTCTAGAGGATGCTATTCATAATGACTGCAAAGTAAACAGTGAGGTCCACAGATCTGTCTGCTCCCACCACTTGTACCTCGTAATCAACAAGTGGCTGAGCAAACATTGGACACATATTCAACACTGGGAAATAACAAACTTTGGTATCATTGTAGCTAGCAAAAACAGAAACCAAAGAACGAATAAAGAAAATGTTGACTGTCCACATATTTCCCCTGGTCAGAAAATTTTCTTATGTTCATGTTCAATTGCTCTGTTTCAAATGGTTTAATAGTGAGCCTGGTCAATGAACTGAAACAGAAATTTCAGTGGTTGGATTTTCCCTTCTATCCAGGGGAGGTATCTCACAACTGGGAGTTTGGCCTCAGTTATCTTTATAGCCTGCTTTTTTGCATTCTGACAAACTTTTGCCAACTTCTTTTGTTTGTTATTGCTGCTCTTATGAAACAAGAATATTTGTAATATTCCTCATAAAAACAGAAAATTGTTTTAAAATCCTTTCCTATTTCAGCCTCTCTAACACTATATGTTTCCTATCACTGCTCCCCAATCATAGGATCACTCTCTTTTTTTCAATCCTCTGCTCTTTTTAAAAATCCTTTTCTGGTTTCTTTTCTAGTTTCCTTCATCTAATGATCATTTTTAATGCCCATTTCTCCACCCTCTGTTTATATGTCTACAGCCTATCTTAGAAAACTTCCAATTATCAGATTTCTCGATGTGAAAGATGGACAATAATTTTTATAGATTTATATATCTCTGACCATTTCTCAAGCTTCACACCCATATTTCTAATGCCCCACTGATCATAATCAGTGGGGGTATGATACTATCCACCAAAATTTAATGTGTCAAACAAAATGTTACCTTAGTAAATTCTTTCTTCCTTCTCTGTATCTTTTAATGTATTACCAGTATTATTTTAAATAAGGACTGAAACCTTGACACAATCTTTGTTATTTCTTCTACTTGTCTCCTCTACCTCCAAATCCATCAGTAATCAAGGCATGCTAATAATTTATTTGAAATTACATCTCACATTTGGTACTCCCTTTATGTTCATACCATTACCACAGTGCATATCTTTATTAATTCACATCTGAATTCAGATAAAGATACAAAAATCATTTAGTGAGCACCTGCTAAATTCCAGATACTAACTGCTTTCACAAATGTTGAATGTTTCTCTAGAGTCTGTCTTCCAAACTATCCTCAACCCAACTTTTACATTATATTTAAAAAATGTTAAGTTACTCATCTCTTCTTTCTCCTGGCAAAATCCATCCAGTGTTTCATTCAAAATTATTCAACAATACTTCTTAACTTTGTTTTAACATTAACTCTACTTCACTGAAGGTACATCTATTCTCACTGCTTTATATACTGTAATATATTAATAAAATGGCCATAGACTTTTAACATCCTCATATAAATACCACTCTGTGATGTGAATTTGTACATTCTCTAATCAAAATATGGCATCTAATTTTCCAGTTTGTGTTGTGACTAGATTTGGCCAATGAGGCAAGAGCAAACATGATGCAAGCAGAGACTTGAAAAGTGGTTTTGCATTAGGATTTGCCCACTCTGTTGCACTTGGAACTTTGAGGACATTGTGTTAATGATCTTATAAGCTAGCATGTTGGAGGAGCACCCTAGCTGACATTGGAAAATCTCTGGACATGGAATGAGGCTTTTCTTAATTACCAGCAATCAGCCAAACCACCAGCTGCCCAGAAACCCCATTGAAATCAGCAGAATCAGCCTGTCCACAAAATCATAAACTAAATAAATTAGTTGTTTAAGCCACTAATTGGCGTGGGTTGTTATGCAGAAAAAGCTAATCAATACTTTACTTTAGTTGCCTTCATTTTGATGCCATTCTTAAATACTCTGGTTCCATGATGCTCTCTTTTGAGATCTTATGGCACTATGACTATATCAGCAGTTCTAGGAGATTCTGTTATTTTTCTCATACTGTGACACCAGTGTCCTTTTCATGGGAACAACTGGTCTCTACCATTTATCAAGCACTTAATCACATCTCATTTTGTGTTCATATTTTATAAGTTTAAATCTATTTCCTCTAAGTAGGTAATAAATTTTGGTATCATTCAGAATTCATCAGCATTCCATGGCTAAAATAATTAAGTAATTATTGATTCAATGAAAAATCCTTCCTCAATTAAAACAAATTTTAAACCAAATTAAAACAAATTTTGTACAAATTTTAGTACAAAAGCATGTTAGATAGATTATATGACTGAAAAGACACATATTCAACTATGTTGTACATTTGAGCACAATTCTCTTCTCTGCTCTCCTCCTGTGCTCATTTCAGAAATGTGACTTGAGAATTACCTGCTCAGAAAGATACACAAAAGCAAAACAGAGAAAAGAGTAAGACCCTGGCTTACCCATGATGTATTTTTCTAATCCTTCATAATAAGTAGTAAGATGAAAGTGTTTTATATTATTTATTTTACAGCTTTATGTCAAATGTGCATTGTGATATGCATAGGCTATACAATGAAGCTGAGAGTTTTCTTCTGCAGGACGATTAAGTTAGAAATGTCTGGCATTTATTTTCTGGAATGCCTACAGCATTTTTACTTCAGTGTTGCATTAAAGTAATTTTTACATTTAATATGGAATAAAGGCAAAGCTGTTTCACAATGCCCTAACCACAGGTATGTGGGCGAACAGTTGTCTACAGATTAAAGCTTGAAAATAGATTCAAAGGAAAGCTAAGAAAGGCAAAACAACTCAATTTGGAATGTGAATCAGCCTTAGAATTGGCATGCTTCAGTGAGAATGATGTTTCTTTCTTGCTTCAGAGATGGTGCCCCAATACAAATTCTGCTTCTAAGATGGAAGGGGTGTTCCGTTTCAATACAGAGAGGTTTGAGCCTCCCTGAGCACAGAATCCAAAAAAAAAAAAAGTAGTATGTATATAGGTTTCCTTCAACCTGCGGTTAAATATAAATGCCTACGTATAATTATCATCTCCAAGTATTTTATCTTCTGTGTACCTATCAACTTTCATACCTTAAAGTCCTGGTTCTTGATCATTCAGATATGGGGAATTTTAACTTATAACATTTGAATAAAATGATAATGTAATTCCTTTGAGGTTATTTATGATGGCTATATGTTTACCTTTTATGTCTAATAGGCCTTTATCCATACATTCTTTAAAGCAAAGGGTATAATAATGCAGGCTGTTTTGTTCTTGATTTCTGATTAGTTTCAGGTTATATATAATAAATCTGCAAATTTTTCTTTTTGTTTCAAAGACTACACTCCTCAATGATAAGCAGTTTAAAATAAATTCTCAGTTAAGTAAGCATAGGGTTGGCAAAATAGAGGCATCACAGACTCTGAGGTAGAAATAAATAAAAAGGGTTAGGTTCTTTCTCCTTTCTAAATTTTTGAGGCTGAGGATGTTATTTTGCTCAAACTCCATCTTACACTTTACTGATCAAAAATTATTGTGTCAAAAACTAGAAGCAACAAGATGTTGTCTCAGTAAGTGAATAAATGAACTGTCGTATAGCCACATGGGGGGAGTATTAATCAGCTATAAAAAGGAGTGATCTAGCCATGAGAAGACATGGATGAATCTTAAATGCATATTGCAAAATGAAAGAAGTTTGTCTGAAAGGCTATGTATTATATACATATAACATTCTGAAAAAGCAAAACTATAAAGGAAGTAAAAAGATCAGTGGTTTCCAGGGATTTAAGGATGGGGGTCAGTGAATATATGAAACACGATTTTTTTTTAGGGTGGCGAAACTATTCTGTATGACACTGTAGTAGTGGATATGTGACACTGTGAATTTATTAAAATCCATAGAACTTGAAATACATAAAATGAACCTTAATATATGTAAGTTAAAAAATCACTTATGAGGTCAAGTCTCCCAGATAGAAGAAAGAATGTGAAAAAAACAAATTTGCTGTATATCAAATGTATGAAACAATTGCACTAAAGAGAGTGGGAAAAAGAGTGATGACCTATGCAACTCTGGAAGTTTATGAAATTGCTTCCCATGGGGGTACAGATTAACAATTCTCAAACCGCTATATATGTGCATGGAAGTGAAATGGGAAATTTAGTGCAAGGTAAATGGAAACTTTCTGTACTATCTTCACAGATCTATTTTAAAACTGTTTTAAGTTTATTAAAAAAATATCACGCACATACTTTGTTATGTGTTGTTCCAGTCTGAAAAAAAAATAATCTTGAAGTTTATAATCAAGTGAAAAGGATATAGAATAGTGATGTTTATTGAGCATCTCACATACTTTTATGATGCTTTTTTATTTAATCCTGTATGTTATTCTCTCTATTTTACTGATGAGAAAAATGAGTCTTAAGTAAATTACATAATTTTCCAAAAACCAAGAAAAAAACTAAAAATCTGATTGACTCAAAGCTCAGACTCTTGCGCTACTGAGAGTTCTCCGAGTCTGAATAGATAGGATATGTGTTCAGGCCAAGAAATTCAAAACAGCTGGTATCCAGTGATATGAGTGGAACAAGAAGATGATGCTGATGATGTTCAAGGAGGAAGAGATTACTGGGCTTTGTGGTAGAAGGAAATTTTGATTTGGATATTAAGAGGCAAGTAAGATTTTGATAGATAAGGAGAAGGGAAAGTAATATCATGAGAAAGGAACAGATGAAGCTGAAGCCCCGTGAGTTAGAGTCTAGAAATTAGAGCTTGTCTAGTTTAGACAGAGTGTAGTGTTTATGAGAATACTGAAACAGAACCAATTGAAAAAAATTACTTTCCTTTCGTCACTCACCTTTACTCCCCCAAATCCAGACTGAACCTCAGCAAAACGTAACATGGAGATCCCTTAATTCCTCAGTGAACATAGCCAGGTCCTTTACGAAAGACCTAGTAGAAATGCTAAGGGCAAGCATGCACACATACACACACAGCTTATACACATTAAGTTCTTACCCACTAGGAGAAAATTGAAAGTGGCCATTTATTGAACTTCATTATTGTTAGGCTTATTCCAGGTCCCTTTAAAATCATCTGGCAAGTATCTATTCTAAATCAGTTACTATTTCAGGTAATGAGACCCCAGTGACATTGTCTCTCCTCTTTTTTATTGTATTATGATCATTTGCTTATGTCTACCTTTCCTGTTAGATTTTGAATGCTTAGAGAGCTTACAAAAGATCACTGAGGAAGACAGCTTTCTTCTTTGACACTTAAAATACTGCCTCCTTCTATTGTTTAGACATAATTATTTTATAGAGAACTAAGATTATTTTTTTTCAGCCTTAAAACAAAATATTTTAGTCTTGGACTAATTATCACTACAGGCAGATTATTCCTGTGAGCTAAGTTTGCTTAACCTAAGAATATAGAAAAAATTAGATTCAAAGATTTTGGAAGAAAAAAGAGAAAATATATTAACCTTGCATTTCATTCTCTTGAAATTTACAGACAATATGTATAAATTTTATATACTAAAAAAATATTATGGCCCATCTACTATGTGTCAGGAACTGTGCTTCATGCTATAGCCCCATTTATGGAAAGATATTTCATCTGTTCCTAGTAACAGAGGATTCCAGTGGGGCAACAGACACACACATAAACAAATACATGTAAATCAAAGAACTTTTTTATTGAGTCAAGAATGGGAGGGAATGAGGAGAGGACTGGGGAAAGAGAAGGAAAGCAAGATAATGTTATAAATGCCATATACACTGTATATTGAAATTTATGATTTGTGAATGACTGCAGAATTTTTATCTTGTATAGTAAATTGAACAGGTTCTTATTTAGAAGAAAATAATCACTGACAGAGTTTGCCACTTGGCATCAGGGAAGCTAGTTAGGATAGCTCAGTAAATATTCCCAGTGGGAGATGATATAGCTGAATCTAAGGGGGTGGTAGGTAACGGTGGTGTTTCATGCTTAGAAATAATAAAAGCTAAATAGCTAACATTTGCTGAGTGGTCTATGCCAAGAACTAAGCACTTATTAACTACCTACCTACTAATTCTATGAGGTCATTGCCAATGTGTTCTTCACTTTACAGAGATAGTTTCTAACTTGCCTAAAGCCATATAGCTAGGAAGAGGTAGAACAAAGACTCTAACCAAGGCCTGATTCTAACTCAGGCCACCCAACATGTGCTGTTTTTACTAATCTTCAGTGGAAGCGGATTCTCTTAGTAAGCAAAACCAAGGGGGTAGAAATTAGTGGCGATTTTAAAGAATGTGGTCTCAAAAATTATTGCACAAGATCTATAAAAGAAATGTAAATGAAAGGTCTTTTTTGGGTGTATATTTTTAATATAGAGGTTGCTTGGGCTTGACAAATGACAGGACTTAGGTATAATAATAAAATGGAGGAAAGCATTTGGAATGACTCCAGAGTTTTTATTTGACTTGAACATCATGCAGGCATTAAAAAGAATTGTGAAGAGTAAGGGTGGGGTGAGTTGTTAAGTCTAGTTTTAAACATAGTTGCCTTGAATGTATTCAAGGTAAAAATGTCTAGTAGGCAGTTAAATACAGGAATTTAGATTTCCATAAAGTTCCTGAGGAAATGTAAAAAAATTAAAAATCACCTATGGCTAAATCACAAATGGCTTACAGAAAAACAAATGTAGTGATAATTGTTCACATTTGTGAACTTTTGCATTTAGAGACCAAATATGGATGTGTATATCTCTACATTTTTGCCATTCAAAGCTATTTTTACAGTATTCATTATCTAAGTAAACACATTCTATCTCTCCATCTTTCTACTAGTTATTCAAACCAGAAAACTTGGAGTCATGCTTGATGTCTCCTCTTCTCTTACAAACCATACCTAATCTATTAACAAATCTTACTGGTTTATCTTCAAAACAAGTCCAAAATTATACCTGCTGTTACTGCTGTCTAAGCCTAGCACTTAAATTATTTCAATAATTTTTTTTTTGACAGTTAACTCAGCTTCTTCCCTCTGGAACCTTCTATGGTATACTGTCAACACAGGAACAGGTGATCTTTTAAAAACATAAGTCATATGTGGTCAACTAATGTTCAACCAAGTCACTGGAGAAAGGAAAGTCTTTCTAATGTATAGATCTCTACTTGGAAAACAAAATAAAACAAACTCTTCAATCTCTACTTCATTTTATATACAAAAATTAACCTGAAATACATTATAAACCTAAATGTAAAAACTAATATTATAAGACTTCTTAGAAAAAAATAGAGAATAGTTTTGTGAACTTTTGAAAAATGTGTTAAGCAGGACATAAAGTACTGATCTGAAAATAACCAAAATGATTAACTGAATTTCATCAAAATTAAAAATGTATGTTAATCAAAAGATTTCATTAAAAAAAATGGTCCACTACACACTGGGAAAAATATTTGCAATACATGTACATGAAAATAGCCTTTTTTTTGGAGAAGATATAAAAAACTTCCACAAATCAACAATACAGACAAGTGGCTCATTTGTAACATAGACGCAACACTTGAGAAACAGCACATCACAAAGGAAGATATAGGGCTGTCCAATGAGTACAGGAAAGGTGCTCATCATCATCATTAGCCAACTGAGAAAAGCAAATCAAAACAACAAAGTCAGACCATTTCACACTCACTTCTATGAGTAAAATTGAAAAAAATGTTAGCAATACTAGTGGAGAGCAACCACAACCCTTATACAATGATGGCGGGAGTAGAGAGAGAATGATGAATTGTTTGGTAGTTAAGGATAAAGTTGAACATACAAGTACCTTATGACCAGCTCCACAGCTAGGTATATACTCAAAAGAAATGAAAAAATATGTCTTCAAAAAGACATTGTAGCATCTTTATTCATAACAATCTACAGTAGAAACAGTCCAAATATCTAGCAACAGAAAAACAGATAAGAATATAAACAAATAAACAGCATAATACACAGCAATGAAAAATTTATGTATCAGTAATAGCCAATCACATAACAAGATATTATGTTGAGCAAGAGATAACAGACACAAAAAAGTATCTACTATATAGTACCATTTATATAAAGTTCAAGAGCAGAAAAGAGAGAATTGAATGGAAAAAAGCCTGAGGGAATTTTCTGGTTTGATGTAAATGTTCCATATCTTGTTCTTGCTGATGGTTACATGGGTATTTACAAATATATAATTGTCAAGATTTTCAGAACTGAAAACTTAAGACCAATGAATTTTATTGTTTGTAAATTTACTTCAATAAATTAAACCAAAGAAATGTGTGCATGCGCACACACACACATGCATTCACACACACACACACGCACGCAACGGTAGATAATGCAGAAAGTCAACACTTTTACAAAGGTTTAGGGGGTCTGAACATGATCTACCTTTCCTCAGCCCCACCTTGTTACCTTCAGACCTCGTCTCCTACACATCTCCTACACGCTCCCTTCTTTCTTTCTATTCTAGTCACTCTGGCCTGCTTGCTGTTCTGAAACATATCAAACAAAGTCACCACTTAGGGCCTCCCTACCTGATGTTTTCTTCTGGAAGGCCCTTCTCCAGAGCTTCATAATTTGCTCTACTTCTTCCTTTACTGTCTGTCCAAACATTATGTTATCATGAAATCTTTCCTGCCAACTGTATTAAAGATAATTCCACACACCCACGTACCTACACATCCTCATAATATCACCACCATAGGAATCCTCATTCCTCTTAACTTCTTTCTTTTTCTCTGCAGCGCTTAACACCATCTTATTTACCATAAAATTTAACTATTTAGTTTTGAACAATTATTTTCCCTAAGTACAATGGGTGCTCATTAGGGCAGAGACTTTGTATTTATATGTTTTCGTTCCCAGTATCTAGAACAGAGCTGCATAAAATAAGATTTGTTGAGTAAATATTGTTTCATTGCAAATATTTTTTTTAAACCTTAAATAAATGTGAGATCTGGCCAAAGAACAGAACAGACAGGTTAGAATATAAGTAACTATATAAATGTGGAATTAATAATAGGACAACTAGCATTTTACAGAAGTTTGTGAATCAGATATTGGTCACAGTCTAAAAGTGTGAGTAAGCTAAACTCACAAACTAATAACTGTCCTAGTTAGAGAAGCTTCATCATAGCCTTGCATTTGATTATATTCGATGTTCTTAAAAGTCCTGTTAATTGTGTCTTTAATGAGTTACTTAATGGGGCTACTGAAAGGAGCTGTTTTAATTTTTAATCCATTCAAGATTTATTCATGTTCATAAGATAGGAATATAATAACGCTAATTTTAGTAAAATAAAACATTTTAGATATGAATAAAAAGTACATTTAAGTCTATTTAAAGCTTTACTTTATAAATAATTATGTATTATTTTAATTCCTTAAATTAAATTACAAATATTAGAGTGTACTTAATCCATCTTTTTTCTTAAGACTTTTTAGGAAGAAATGTGCTCCTTCCACCACAGTTCTATTTCATAATGGGTAAAATAATAGACGAAAGCAAATTAGAGACTAATATTTTAAAAAGTTTCTTAGATGATAGATATCAAAGATAAAGAGATGAAACTGCAATTTGAGAAAGAAGGTACATTACATAAACACTTTATGAAATGCTGTAAAAACATCTAAGCAAAAGTAATTCTTTCACATCCTTTTAGTTTATTCAACAATTAAAAATAAAAGATAGCCCGGAAGTTGCAAGGAATGAATTAGAAACTCTGTATATATAGTAGGAGGCCAGAAGTAGTCACTGAAACAGAGTTTTGAACAGTTTAAAATTAGAAGGAAGCGTACCAAAAAGAGGCTTGGACTGGGTGACCTGCCAATGTTATACACCAACGTTAAGTTCTGTCTATGGCTGTCCTGATTTTTAAAAAGCACGTAGGAGAAAGGTCTGTGTCTATTAGCTTCTAAGTCAGAATCGTTACTGTAAAAGATTGTGCATGACAGGGCCTGAATGCCCGAGTCTTACTGCTTCCCATTACATATCTCATTATGCAACCTAACTTCCATGTACTGATCCTCATCTCTATGTTTGAAATTCATAAAGCCATATCATATGCCTTATACAGGTCATTAAATACCCTTAGTAATCAAAGAAAAATACTTATATACAAATATTTAGATAAATTCTAATATATACAGACAGACAGAGAGAATGAAGGTGTACAAAAGCCACAAATATAACAAGACGGAAGGAAGCTAACATTGACTGTTTTCTATGTGCCCTGCACTCTTGACTGTATTTGTTTTATCTCATTCAATAAATATAATGCTGAACCTAAGGTTATCCCTGGTATCTTGGCCATAAAAGGTTTTTGTAGATAAGTGTTTTTTGATAGTATTATAGCTAATCTATTTAGTTAGAGTCATAGATTTGGTCTTTAATACCCATTTATTCTCATTGTCAATTCTGAAGAAGAAAAGTTCTAGCAAGAATACTATAAGAACCTCAAAAATGCACTGATATCACTTTCTGATGAGGCATAATTCATCTGAGTTCACAGACTTTATAAGCTTTTGTCCCTAGGAACAGTTCTGACACCTTGAAAGAAAATCTGATACAGGATATGTATTTCTCCCATACAAAGTGAGAGAGTGGAATAAGTAAGTTACTTGATAGGTGGTTTTTTCTTTTCCCCACTCTCAAGCCAGAATCAATAAAATGACAAATAACACTTGCCATAAGAATTTGGGAAAGAAGATAGATTTAAGGATTTAAGAACCAGAAGAATTCTTGTAAAATCCATGTCAGAAGAAAAGTTTTATTCAGAATAAATGAAAAAAGCACAGCCCAATTTGAAGACGAAAAAATGAGGAAATATTTGAAAGGAAACTTTTAACCTTATGGACTTCTCAGTCTTGAATTTAGATGTCACTAATCAAAAGATAGAGCCCTGGGGAAAACAGACAGAAAAGACCTAAATAAGTACAAGGAGAAAAGATGTGTTTGGGTGGAGAAAAAATAAAGTGACATCGAGTGGAGGCTGGAGGACTGGGTAAGAGGAGAGAAGGAGTCATGAAATGTCATAGCAATAATGCTCTGATTATACTAAAAGCAGTGTGTACATTCAGAATACAGAAAAAAAAAAAGAGAAACTTATTAGGGCAAAAGTGGAATATGATTGCAGAACCAAAAAGCATAAGCAACCTAAATGTTAGAATCGTTTAATACCATTACAAGGGGGCCATCATTGATATTTTAAAGAGGAATTGCTTAAAAGAGTTTTCCCTTTTTATAGTTATCCTATAATTAAATACTGTAAAATAAACAGATTAATCTCTGGTCCTCACTTTTTGCCTACATAGAGCTGGTAAACTATAAAGTCTTATGGTTTTGCCAGTGCCTAGGTATATACTAGATACTCACTCAGAAAATATCTGTAATTTGACATCTAGGTTATGGGAAAAGTTTCACAATAGAGTAAAATTATTTTAACATAGTTTAAAAGTCTTCTTATTTCAGGTGGGAAGAAACTATTTTAAAAAATCAACTGAATTGAAAAAGAGTGTGAAGTTTTTCCAATTAGGAAAATATCAGCAGAGAGCTCAAAGATCTCAGAAGTCTACCTTTGTAAACAGTGCTGTATATATTCTTAGAGACAGAAAGGAAAGATTATCTGTCATGTAGGATACAAATCATGCTTACTCAGAAATGCTGTCTTAACAGTAAATCAGTAGAAATTACTGTCGGAAGAAGATAATATTCATTTTCAACAAGCTATCATTTTCAGGTGAGAACATATTTATCTTATTAATATGTACAGTATAAGTGTAATTCACCTTACTGAAGTGTTTATGTTCAGCCATAGGCAAAATGGGGCTCTTCACAGCTCCACCTTTTTGTTGGAAACACCTTTCATGCCTTCTTCACTCTTCAGGTCACTAAATCCACCCATCCTCTGTTCTCCTCAACTTTGAGTTTGCATTTCTATATTCAGGCCTGCCTTCAAGTCTAATATTGGTCCATTTGTACTTAAACACATAACCCCTAATTCTATCTTTTTACATGTCAACCCACTAACGTTTGTCTCCTGTCTCCTTTGGTAGGAAGGAAATTCCAGGTAATGATGAATAGACCCAGGCTAACCTATTAAAACCTGATAATGGAAGCTTGTTTCACTCTGAATATTTTGATCAGGCAATAATTCCTTAACTGAAGGTAGAATTATAGCTATATGTGGCAAACTAGTGCAGGAAAATTTTTTTTGCAGAATTTTTTAAAAGAATAAGATCTTTCTCAAAAAGGGGTACATCTTTGAGAGCTGGAGGTATATCTCAAAGGGATACAATTTAAAAAAAATAGTAATAAAGGCAATAGGAGTTGTATTTCAAAAGTAAATTTTTATTTTATAACCATTTTAAAAATAAACTCAGTGGCCATTAGCAGTATAATCATGTTTGGTCTGAAATTAGGGGTTTCTTCCTATGTCTGTACTGGCAAATTTACTAATGCATTAGTCAAAATACTCTTGGCAGTTTCTTCACAGACAGACACTCCCCTCCTTCCCAAAAAAGTACTGATGTATAGAATATATAAAGTATATAACAAGAGTAGAGAATCCACAGTAATTTTACATTATCAAAGTTTCCAGCATTTCTCATTATTAATTTTTATTCATTCATTCAGTCAGTCACAGTCAACTGACAGTGAGATCTTATTATATAACATGTCCAATCCTGAGCTTGGTGGTGAATTTGGAAATTTTTCTCTTAGAGCTATTTTAAGGACCAAAGTTCCATTAAGGAATAAATATGTGCAGAGGGTAAGGTAGTCATATTTAGTCATATGGAAGATGAGCTAGTAAATGATAGCAAAATAAAGGGATAAGTTTTAGAGTGTCACAAGGATATTCATATTTTTAAAAATAGAAATAGGATGGAGCAAAAACATACTGAAAAATAAACAGCATCTATTTCCTAAAAAAGTATCTGGGTTAAAGTTATTATTCCAAAATCCAAGTACAAATTTTAGGGAGGATGGACTTTGCTAAGATTGATTACAGAGTTTCTAAATATTTCATCAACACGAATGTTTTTAGAAGTGATTCAAAAACATTTTACTCATTCTGGGTTATCCTGAGTACCTCGTTTATGATTTACATCATATGAGGCATCCTGTTCAACACAACAGCATATGTGCTATCTATGTTTTATATACATATAAAATACATTATTTCTTTTGGTTATATATATAGAGAGACTTAGGGTGGGTAATAAGATAGAGTAAATTGGCAGTCAGTCAGATGAAGAAAGTGAATTTTGTATGAGGAGAAGATAACAGGTGATTTTTTAAGTGTTTGTTAAGTCCAAGTTGAAATAGAGGCAAGGAGACCAATAGAATTTATTTGTAATTACAAGTGACAAGTGATCAACACCACAATGATTCTCCTGGAATGGAGTCCTGTTAATCTCTTCAAGTCTCACACCAACTGCTTTGGATCCTGTAATGCTCTTTGAAATGATATGTGTGTAAGCACAAGCAACTGTATTCTCAGAGAGAATTTTTGCTTATATCTTTTAAAAAAACAAAACAAAACAACATTTGGTTAGTCATGATTAATATTCGGAAAGAGGAATGTTTATACTTTCAGTGTTATTTTTATTTATGATTCAACAAATATTTTAGACATGGACAGATTTGTTTCTGCAGCGGAGAATTGGGGTGGGGCGCCTCCAAAATAAGACTGCAAAGCACCTTATCTCTGACTCAGAAAAATGTGTTTCCTGAGAGAAAAATCTATTTCATTACAGATTTTATAAATGCCTTAAAACAACAACAAAAATAAGAATTTAACTGTTTGCCTTCTGCTTGCTCACTTTGAAGTTTCTTCCAGAACCAAGAGAGAAACAGTAAATGAATATTTAACTAAACTATTCTGAACATATGTGTGTGTCTCTTATATCCAGAGTCTTAGCACAGAGTTGCCATTTTGCAGACCTCACTCTTATTACCTCGCAAGTTATGGCTGGTCAAATGTATTTGACTGAGATCATATTTTCTGTCTTTCACTCCTTACTTTATTCTTTATTATTAAGCAATCAATTTTAATCATTCAAGAGTCAGCTCCAATGTTACCTGCTGTGTGAAGCCTAGTCGGAATCCATTTCTCCCTACTCAGAATGCTCATAACAATTTGTTCATGCTTTTCTTTCTACCCTGACACCTTGTTACCCAGAGCAGCTGGAGGACAAAGATGACTCATTACTCTATTATTATATCCCAAAGAGCCTAGAAAAGGGGCATAGAGGTTGAAAAAGGGACTGAGGAAAGCAGAATGCTAAGAAGTAAAAATTAGTTATAGTTAATATATACTAATACATTGTCAAAATATGCATTATGCATTTTGCATATTCATATTATTTAATTAAATGATTGCTAACTCGTACCAAGCACTTTATATATATCGTTTTTAGTACTCACAGAAACTCCTTAAATTGTAGTTATTAATATCACCATTTTAAGGGCAATAAAAAGAAGACTCAGTGTTAATCTTAAATAGCCTACCCAAAGTCAATCAAAGAGCAAGTTACAAAAAAATATGAAGCTGAGTTGGATTGATTCCAAAGTTAGTGATTTAAACAGCTATGAAATATTATTAATTTGTGGAGATTTGAGGAACTTGGCAGATGTAATCTGTTAACAATACTCATTCTTAGGATAGATGATGATGGTAGCAGGTAGGATAAACTGTCTAGCTTAGAGACTGAAGAGATGAACTGCAATGATGAGAAAAATTAGAGAAGATGCTGCATGGGCAGTGACAAGATGAAAAAGTTATTTCCATGTGTGATAATAGATAATAACCCCGAGCTTATAGAGTATGACTCAGAATTCATTCTAGCATGAGGCTTAGTTTCAAGTGAGTTAAAATTTCACTTTCTCTATACACTAGTCAGAACAGTGGTTGACTCAAGATATGAGCTGGCTCTGCTATGGACCTGTAGCTATGAGACAGTACTAGAACCTCCAGGGCTAGCTTCTGAAAGTCCTTTGGGCCCAGATGAGTTTCACCCAAATGTCTGAACCTTGCTAATTCTTGGCCAGACTAAAAATTCATTCCCCACAAAGAGTGCTGTTCAAAGATCACTAGAGACTCATAAATATTGATGCACATTCTGAAGGTCCTACAGCTCCTTCCTTGGAGACAACATCAGAAATAGAGTGTAAATCATGGAGGAACCTTCTAGAATGGGAGATAGCAGCCCTAGAAATGAGATGAAGCACAACTATCTGGGGAGCGTTAGGATGCCTGTTGGTGTGTGACATGCCAGTCTAAGAGTTGCTAATCATGCAGGTTCCCTTCAAGTCATGTCTCACACTTCCCTGGGAAGTCTATTATGTAACATAACAACTACACAAAATGATGAACGGAACAACATTAACAACAATAGCAGTGACACTAACAGTTATTGAACAGTCACCGCTGTCCAAGGCTTCTTTAAGTGCTTTACATCTATTAACTCATATAAAAAAGACAAGGATATAAAGATGTAGGTGTATCAATATAGACATAAACTATACATACTTCAAACTCACATTAATTCTCACGTATAACCTAAGCTCAAATCATCCAATTATCAGACAGAATCCAGGAAACCTGAACCCTGAAGTCCACAGGTTCCAGGTTTGGGGATATTTTTTGCCTATCATGTGACGAAACCTAATGTAATGTTGAAACAAATCTTTCAGGATTTCCCTAATATTGGACTAGGGCAGGACTGTTTGATTCACATCCAGGTAAGAAAACACTTTCCTTGGATTTATACACAAAGGATCTAGCATTCTAGGATACAGCTCAGAAGGAAATCAGGCTTATAGCTTCATTGGTGAGGATTCTTTGTAATCTTAATAAAAATATATTTGTGCCAATGGCAATCTTTTAATTTCCCTATCTATACACAATACAACAGATTTCATATTCTTACTCTCACTCTCCAAATATCTATTCTTATATCTCCTAATACCATATCTATTTATTTCATGCCTATGAAAGTCCTAATAATATTATTGCCATCAATTACCTATTCTAAGATCAGTCTCATTCTTTAGACTCATTTTCTAGGCCATGTATACTTACTTACAATTTGGCCTCTGAAGTATATCATAGGCTTAAAGTTAGACTGTTAGCTCACGTATACAGATGTTATGTGCAGCTACTTCGCCAAAACTCCAAACACAGACAAGCCTTTAGAGATAAGAAAGCAATGCTAGAAATATATTGACACATGGTCAGATAACACATGAGACTCTCATTTATTTGTTTCTCACACCAAGAGTTAAATAGAATTAATTTTCGTTCATCTTATTTTATGTGTGTACATATTTATATAAGACTGCATATATTTGACATACGCATGCACATGTTCATATCTATACATATACATATACCTATGCCTATATTTATATGTATCTCTACTTTTTTTAATTTACAAAACTGAATACAGTTGGTAGGTATCTTGAAATTGCTAAAGAAGAAAGAAATCATTTCACTAATTATAATCACTGGTTTTTAAAAAAAGAATGACTTCCATAAGAAACAAATATTTCAAAATTTGACCTGGAAAGATGTCATCACTGTACAATGATACTTTTAGGTACTAGATTTTATTAGGAAGGAAAGAGATCTCCAGTGCCTGAATTCACGACAAAACCTGCCTTTCTACATGTATAATAATTCAAGAAATGTAAGATATCAAATGAGGTCAAGGACTAAAGGATTGGGTTGACAGCTGTCATTTCCAGTTGTTTCAACCAAAACCCTTTTTAAATTCCCAGCACAGCTTAGCTTTTCCAAGTTCTAGTTGTTAATCTGTAAATCAGAATTTAAAGTGTTTAACCTCTTTGGTGGAATATTTAACAATTTCCAGTGACATTAGACCACTGTAATTAGTACTTGTAAAGAGATTTGGGATTCTGGATGAAAGCAGTTATAAAAGTGCAGAATAGTAATATTTCTGTATATCTTGAGACAACCTTAACAAAACAGAAACAGAACAAAGCAATAATCTAAGAAGAATTAAAAAATCATAGGTACATTAAACTTTCACCTTAACAACAACAATATTTTTCCACTCTGGTTTTCAAGCAGAGTTTATATTACCAAATGTAAAAAAATGTCAAATATATTAAGTTAACATTTTTGTTGACAGATACATGTGAGTTTTTCTTTTTCTTTCCTGAAAGAGGGGATTAGGCTGAGCAGTGGTAGCTGTCTGAAGCTCAAACTCCCTGCCTCCCAGAATGGGCACTTGTAATTAAAAGCTTAGTTCACCTTATCCCTCCAGTTTCCCAGGCGAAAAGTCAAAGCCTGCATTTAACTGCATATAAATGTGTGCATGTTTCTAAAACCAAAGCTTTAAAAAGAGTCCATGCTAAGGAGGTGAGAAGACTATGTACAGATATTTGATACAGAATCAAGAACAGATGAAAACAGAGAAAAGGAGATGATGAGACAACAGTTCCCTTTTGGTTTGTTACCAGCGAGAACAGGGAGTTCTTGCTGTTTGGCATTTCTATTTAGATAAGCAGCAAAAACAAACCAACACAAGTATGCTGCATTTGCCTGAAGACTTGCCATAAGCATTTTCTATTTTTTGGTCGGTATATTTAATCAGAGTTCTGTCAGAACTGGGATTAGAATGTGGCAGGATCATTAAGTTGAGGGAAAGCCAGCAGCAAGTGTGCTCAGTGGAGCCTATCTGTGGCATGGAAGTAAGGCTGGGTAGATCATTTAGAGATCAAGACTGATAGACCTACAGGATGCAAATCTCATGAACTCTAGGCCAAAGGCCAAAGTGTCTTTTTAAGCAGAAAAAAAAAGGGCAGCAGGAAAAGAATTGACAATAGCAGCTAATAGGCAGAGCTTAAGAGGCAGGGGGAACAGAAATGAGGATCACCATGGGTGCGGGGTGGAAGGGACTCGAAACTAAATAGCAAAAATCCAGTCTCTGAGAGAGTTAGATATAGAACCTTAATACCCATTGAGAAATAAGGAATCTTTTGACTGGATACAGAGGTTATATCATGATTAGCAGCAGCAAATTAGACTCAGTGATGAGGCCTGCCTTGAGCTAAAAAACAATGCCTGAGGATTATAGGTCAGAAAGGGAGGTAAGGATTATCTAGACTCACAATACCTGACACAAGTAGGTTCTTAGTAAGCAACTGCTTGATAAGAATGAGTGAATTCCCTTTGCATAAACTGAGAAACTTAGTTTTGGATTGTGGAGAGTGACCTGCCAAAGTTAAAATGTTAGTGCATCATCACAGCTAAAATTCAGCTGTCTCCTAAAGCTACAACACTTAATACTATACTTTGCTACCTAAACCTAAAGATTAATAAGGAGAGTTTCTGGAGCTGAGGGTCAAATAAGTCCTGGTGCTGAAGTCAGCAGAAGTCTCAGATAGGCTTTTATGAAATGATGCTGAAAATGCACAGAAGACAAATCAGTCACCTCTGTATCAAAATGACTGTAAAAAAAAATGCTCTGGTTATTGTATGTGTGGCAAGGAAGTTTTCTGAGCTGTAGTTTTGGAAAAGATACTATTTAAGAGCTTAAACCACTGAAAAAGAATAGAATTTTAATTAGGGGTCACTGGGGTGGAATGTGCCTGCAGAGACCAGAGCTACAGAGCACTGGAATAAGTGATCAGCCCAAACTGGCCTCTCAAGTTGTATATTTTAATTTCCTATTTGGCCTCTCAGAGTTTCTATGATCCTTAGAGGTCTGGCCTGATTGACCTCTGGCAAATTGCTGAAGTAAGTAACTTATTTTCCCACTCAAGGTCTCAACCCTCATCCAAACATTGAGCTTACTAAGGCCCCTGCACAGACTGTAGCAACTAATTCCTCTAAGGTATTTACTGGTAAGACAGAAGTATTACCTTTTACTTGAGACCTTTCTTCCTTCCTCCCTCCCTCTAATCCTTCCTCCCTTCCTCCCTCCCTTCCTCCTTTCTTCTCTTCCTCCTTTCTTTTCTTCCATCTTTTCTCTGTCCCCACCTTCCTTCTTCCTTCCCTCCCTCCTCCCTCCCTTCCTTCCTTCCTTCCTTCCTTCCTTCCTTCCTTCCTTCCTTCCTTCCTTCCTTCCTTCCTTCCAAATAAAGTTTGCTTGACATGTTACAGCCTTTTAACAGGCAAGTAAATTAATCTATAATTGAGGGAATTCAGTCATAGACAGAATGAGTAAACGCATAAAAATGAAGAACAATATAGTCCTTTTATGTTTTCTCAAATCATGCAATGAAGATAAAACTCTACTTTAGCTTAGACCTAAAACTATGGAACTCTAAAAAGGGAACTCTCATTCCAAGACCCAGTGAAGAATTGGCTTATTTTTTGAGGTGTAGAAGATGAACAAATTTTCACTGGACTTTAAAAAAAGTTACTCTACTAAATTCCAAAAGAGCCAGAGGCATTTCTTCCTTTACAGCACAATTTGGACAGCAAAACATCTTGTTAAGATTCCTTAACCCAAAACCTCACTTGTGACTTTGCATAAAGTCATCTTTTTATTTTGATAACAATACTCATCTTAAGTTCTGCATTAAATCCCAGTTTTCTATCTCATTTCAAAAGTTTCCTTTTCAGAAAAAGCATCTTTATTATTCTGTTCTCCCTCATCCTCTGGTAAAAACTAAGAGATCTTGTCTGTGAGTAGTTTGCTTAGCTCTTTCTAGTACATTCTCTGCTGTACAAGGGCATGCTATCACTTTACTTCTAGAGAACGTGAGACCACAGATTTATTAATTTATAGCTGTTTTGCAAGTGTCTCCTAGCAACTGTTTAGGATTCAGAGAGAGCTTTTTCAAGTCACAGTATATTTTAGAACAAATAATAATAGAATTTAATATACAAAATAATATAGAATTTATTTTTTATTTTTACAGCAAATAAAAAGGAAGCTACATGAAACGTTAGAAAGAGATCAAGGGAAAGAGAAAACAAGAGTAGGATAGAAGGTTTTCCCCACCTAAGTTCTGTGTAAGTTTATCTTCTTTTTTTTGCCTCTGTGTTATGATAGCCACATTATATAGCAACATGGCTCTTCTTTTGATGTCTGTGATAGAGCCAGGGCATCGACTGATAGGTGAGCTCAGGGAAGAAACTGCCAACTGTCGGGGAGGCGTCATACATTTAGTTAGTATGTGTTGGTTTCTCTCAATTTGTACTTTAGAGAATCTTTGTCCTTACATGTATAGGGATCTAGTGTTGGCACTAGCTAATAAATAAGGTGAGGAAAGACTCAAGAAAGAACAAATCATTTTTGAAGAAATCAAAAATAACCTAAGACAGTAAGATATGGTTTTTCAGATCAGATTGTCTCCAGCAGAGATTCTAAGATTATTATTTGTGGCCTATGCATGGACTCAAGAGAATACATGGATTTTATTATTTAATATACAATGTTTTACTGATTATGTATACTTTAAGCAGTAAGAGAATGCATGATTTACATTAGCTTCTCAAATGTCTCTAATAGCACAACAACAAAACTTGCATCCTTTGTTGATTTTCCTTTAATAGTGCATTGATTGAATATTCCAGACTTGGCTCAGCTCAGGTATGGGTATTAAGTGAAGAGCTATTTATTCAAGCAATGACCAAAGTCCTAAAATAAAGAAATCAAACTTCATGGCCATTTTCGAAACAACAGGAGATTCATGGGGAAGCTGGCCCTCAGAGGCAAAGAGGCATTGCAGGGTCTAGGTCTTCTTTCTCAAAAATAAAACATCTCAATAGCAATAGACATAGAAGTTTCAATGTTTCTTTTACCCCAAAAGATGTTTTTTTCTTTTCCTAATAAGTATCAAGAGGATTTTTGTGCACAAAGACATCCAATGAATTAGATGTAAACAATATGCAAATAAAAGGCCAGTTGGCAGTTGCTAATTTCTTTTAGCAGAAATCAGTTTGTAATAGATCTGAACTATAAGCATAGTAAACCATCATCCTACCTCCACAAATAGATAGTAATAAAAAGCAAACCTCAAGCAGCACTCATTGAATCATCAAGAAAGTGCGTGTACTAACTTGACTCAGTGTACTCAATTGTGTATCATAGCTGCCCTGCCTACTTCACAGCATAAGGAATAAATGATTCAGTGTATCTGAAAGCACTTTACAAACACCTCTCAAGAGAGTTTCATTATTACCATGTACATATGTCAGCTCCTATATTCAATAAGCATTCTCTAAGTGGAAAGAAAATATTGTCTCAAACATTAGGCAGTCTAAATATGTATTTTCTTTGATCCCACAATTCAACTAAAAATATAATACAGAATTATTTATCACAGTATAATCAGATTAATAATAAAGTTGTAGTCTTAAAAAGGTCCATGAGTATTTTTTACAAGAATGTAAAACTTAAAGAACAACAAGTTTTGGCAAGGATGTGGTGAAAACTCTCCTACATTGTTGGTGGGATTGCAAACTCTACAGTCGCTATGGAAAACAGTTTGGAGGTTTCTCAAAAAATTAAAAATAGACATACCTTTTGACCCAGCAATTGCATTGCTGGGCATTTATTCAAAGAAAACCAAAACAGTAATTCGTAAAAATCTATATATCTTTATGTTCATGGCAGCACAATTTACAATAGCCAAGAGAGGGAAGCAACCTAAACACCCATCAAGAGACTATTAGATAAAGAAGTTATGCTTCATATATACAATGGAATACTACTCAGTCATTAAAAATGAAATCCTACCATTTGCATTGACATGGATGGATCTAGAGGCTATTATGATGAGTGAATAAGTCACAGAGAAAGATAAATACCATGTGGTTTCATTTATATGAGGAATCTAAGAAACAAAAAGAGCAAACTAATCAAAAACAGACTCACAAATAAAGAGAACAAGCTGGAGACAGCCAGATGGGGAGGGGCGTGGGGGCTGGTGGGTAGGAGAAAGGGGTAAAGGGTTAAAGAAATACAAATTAGTAGTTGATAGATGGTCATGGGGTTGGGGAGCATGGCATAGGTAATGCAGTTAGAATTAACGTAATGGCTTAGATGTAGATCCAAAGGAGAGAAAGAGCAATTAGGGGGATCGTTTTATTAACTATATGAATGTCTAACCAATGCTTGTCTAACTGTATACTTGAAATAATAAAATAAAATTTTTAAAAATGTAAAACAACATAATTAAAATGTTCATTAATAAGTGGTCAAGCAAATAATAATATTAACATACAATATAATTCTATACAACTATGAAAAATTATTATGTAGGTCTATAGTTGTTGACATAGAAATTTCTCCATAATTGTTGAAAAAAGGGAAGTAAAATATTGTGTCATATAAAGCAGTTTTCTCCAACATTAGCAAAAAAATATTAAAATATATATATAATCCAAAATTTTAAGAGTGAATGTTTCTGGATAATAGTCTTAAATGAGGTTAATTTACTTTATTTTTTATTTCTCTGTACCTAATTCATGCTGGTATAATATGTATATGAATTGCTTTGATGACCATAAAAAGAGAACAAAACTGTTTTCATTTCGAATGAGAGTACCCACATTAGAGTTTTTAGCTCCTCAAAGACCCAAGTAGCTAGGCCCAAGCAGCTCCTAACAACTGCTGTCAAGATTCAACTGTGAAGGAATATAAAATTGGAACTATGTAGGGTGACATATGTTAATTGGACTTATTGTGGTGATCATTTTGCAATATCTACAAATATCAAATCATTATGTCATATATCTGAAATTAATATAAGTTTGTGTCAATGATACCTCAATTAAAAATATAATTCAACCTTAAAAAAGAAAGCAGTGCAGAGACACATGTCACACGCTTCACACCTTTACCTGAAATTCACGATGCTTATATCATAAAGAAAGCATTTCCCACAACCCATCACATTTCCAGACGCGAAGTCAACATTTTTTTCTTCTTTATTTCCTCTTCTTTCTTCCTTCTCTGCCTACTCATTTTTCCTGATTCCAGAAAGATTCTCTTTATACCTTTACATCAAAGAAAAGACTTTTTGCTGGAAAGATTGGACAGCCATGTATTAGCAAGTTTCTCTTACTTGGACTTAAATTCCATTCCTGCCATATTGTTGTAGAGAGTGGGGTGGCGAGAAAGAAGTTACATGTTTTGAGCCCTGAAAATGTGTCAGCTCTTTTAATGTACATTATTTTTGTTAAAGTTCAAAACTACCCTAAGAACTAGCTCTTTCCCCCACCTCATTTTTTTTTTTTTTAAGACACTAAAACAGATGCATAATAAACTTGAGTAACTTGCTCAAGGCCACAGATCATACATGGCAAAAGCTATTTTTGATCTTAGGGCTTTACAATTCCAAAGCCAAGGAGTGTTCATTTGTTAACTCAAAAATTCTTATTAAGTGTTTACTATACACCAATTACTACATTAGGTTCAGGGAATACACACCCATGGTCTTTGCCATTAAGAACTTCACAGAATTTGTGAGGATAATAGCATGACACAATAATTCAGACAGGTTCTTTACACAATTTTCTATAATAATTTGCTAAAAGTACTTGTCCCATTATAAGATCTTTCTTTTACAAACATGTGAACTCAGAAAAATCAAAGAACTTCTCAGAGATTACAAATCTGGCTTCTAGGTTGGGAGGCCCTGAATTAAATAAATGCATGTAAACTCATATTATTTGAACAGTTTTGCATTGCATATGCAAATTATTGTGTCAATTTGTTTATTAAGGTAACTATTGATAAATTTGATATTAATATTTACTTACCTAAATTTACAATTTTATCTAAGGAAGTTGGTTTGAAATATAAGGCACTTTTTTTTCCCCAAATAGCAACCTTTAACTAGGGAAACTTGGAAATCCAAGGAATGAGGTTTGAAGAAATATGCATAGTAATCATTAATTAGAAATATATATTCAATTTTCATGTAGGGTCACGGCAGTATAGATCATGCTCACTACACTATATTATAGATTAGTTATAATATGTCCTGATTGCAAATTTGCAGCTTGTATTTCATAATGTTCATTCAAAACATTATAGAAAAATACTATTTATTTATGTATCTTTCTTAAACGATAAAGATATAAGAAATAATATTTGTGAATTATTTATCTATCTCTTACATATGGAGCTAATCTCTTTATTTTAGTCTTGTAGTGGCATTTTTGCATATTGTATCTGCTGTTTTAACAACATAAATGAGGAGATATGAAATTTTCAACAAAAGAACCTCCATTCTCACTTCTGCATAAATGAACAACTATACATAGTATAAGAAATAAGAAAGAATAAGAAATAAGGAAGAATAAGAAAATAAAAGTCTACAAGTACTTATCATTTTCTCTGTTTTGAAGCTTAATATACAGAGACAAAATACAAATGAAGATGGGGACCTGGGTAGTGCACCCCACTCCTAAATTTGCAGCTGCCCAGTAAGTACATCTGTCTGCCTGTCATGTCAGTCAGGGGTCCCCACTGTGAAAGCGTTAGACTGAATATTAATTGTACTCAAAACCTCAGTCCATTCCCTTTTCTTTTCCTTCTAAGTTATGAATACATTAGTATCTGGCTGACTGAGTACCCAGCAGCAACCTCATAGTACATCCAAAGCAAAAATTAAACCATAAAAAGAATACTTTTGAATGCTATGTCAATAATGTTGCCTACGTGGAGGGAATGTTAGAAATTGCACCTGGAAATGTTATTCACTATTTCATTTTCCTCTTAAATGTAGTGCCTGTTGGAATAAAAGTTGCCGTGTTTTGCTTAGACTTCTTATCACTCACAGAGGGCCTCATGGAGCCTGACACAGGAACCAGCGCAGACCTAGAAAGCACTAGATAGATCAGGAGAGCTTCCCAGCTGCTATCAGATAAACTCTTTACTTATTTAACAGCACTTCTTATACCCAGATTGCTAGTGTGATTTCTCTAACTGCTCAGTGTCAGTACATTGTCAAAATGACTGGTACTGGTTGATACCTTTTTAATTTGCAATTTTCAAGAGCTATTTGTGACTTAGATTTTTTAAATATATAATGCAACCATTTCCTCATAACAATGTAGTTTTAATTTCACGCGAGGGATGTGAAAAGTATAGTTTGTTGCTCACGGGCTAGGAAACAACACGCCACAGGATGACAGTTTAATCACTACTCTCCAATTCAGGATTCTATCAGGTATGAGACTTACCAAGTTCCAGCCAACTCTTGGGCTGTACAACTTTTACAAAGGCAAAACAGAAAAAGGGGTAAATGCTGCAGAATGATTTATCGGAGTTGTAATGCTAGGACAGCACAAAACCCCATAAATATTCTTCTTAATGTTTTATTTTATATGACAGCCTTCAAGTGATATATTGTCTGACAATTTTCAAGATGGCTATATAAACACATTTTTTTTTTTTTTTTTTGCTGGAGACTAATATATAATGAAGTCTCTACGGCTAATATATAAAGCCAGGGTGTATTCTAGTGTGCACAGCCCTGATAAGAGATTTCCATACCTAAAACTTCTATCTTGACTTTGTACAGTGGGTTTCTTCTTAGTATCTCAAAAGCAAAAAACAAAGACAAAATAGTGAAAACAAAAGAAGAAAATAGTCAACTACTTGACACATTTCCATTCTCACTCAACCAACCCGAGTATCTGTGGTTTTCTGCATAAACAGAATTCACAGCATTAGAATCTCCTTCCTCATCTTTATCAAACCCTATACCATAGCCAAAGTTTTGATAGTGCTTTTAAATTAGATGTTTAAAATTAGACAGGTGATTAATTTTTTTTGGAAAAGACAACCGTTAAAGACATTAAAAGTATAATAATCCTGCAGAAAGACTCCTATCCACTGAAATGAAATACTATCACACAAACAAATATTTATTATTCTGTTTCTGAAAATTGGCCAGAAAATAATACTTTATATAATCTTAACCTGAACCATACTGTGCCATACAGTAGAGAAGTGGGGAGAGGAAACTATCTGGAAAAAAGGAAATCTAGGCTCAGAAGAATAATCCTAGAGTAATTATGCTTATTCCAAGGGAAGAAAGTCTGAAGTCCAAATACTAGATCCAGAGTAACACAGGAAATCCTCTAGGTTTGGGCCAGTTTCCCAAAAGGTCTGACTTAAAAGAAGAGAAACAAGGAAGGACAAAGGAGAGATTTGCTTGATACCTGGCAGTTGGTGAGCGAACTGAGGTCTGCTGTCAGGGTGTTCACCAAGGGATTAAGCAGGGCAGCAGCCAGTGACTGATGATGCTAGGAATGGGATCTAGACACTGGTGAAAGAGATTTGCAGGAGATAGAAGGAGGCTCAGAGCCCTAGACAACTGGGCTTAGGCTTGGGCTTGGGGTTTGTTCCAAGGAGCCCAGAAGGGCAGGCAGCTCAATAGAATGGAATGGAAAAGCAGGGGCGGGCGGGGTTGGAGAAGTGATTAGAGAAAGAAAGCTCAGCTTGGTGCTGATGCAGTCCTTGGGAGAAAAGGGACACCTGGCATAGGCTACAGACTAATTTTCTTATTCCTGCTGGTAGAGAATTAGTTTCTAATATACCACCAGGCCTGAATCTTAATGATTCAGGAATTAGGCAAAGCTGAGCAATCTGTTGGGAGCTCTTCAGTAGCCACAGCTGGGAGTACAGTGGCAGGAACTGACAAAGAAGTCCATACATAGCAGGAATCTTTTTTTATTTTAGAAAATTTAAAATAAATGGGAGAATCCTTTTAAAGGGATGCACTCAATGTTTCGAGAATACATAAAATTTAACTATTTAGAGGAAGAAAATCTGTGCAGAGTGATTTTTCATCAGTTGCAATATAACAGCCACATGTCCAAAAATAATTCTGTAGGGTATGGCATGCATTCAGTCTGGTCTGAACACACTTTTAAAGAAAACGTGGTTCTAGGGTAAGTCTTAATGCAAGGGCTCAAATCTGTTTTCAGTGCCAGAAGAAATTCAGCATTATGACTACTTCCTCACTTGTAAAATAAGAACTTGGGAGAGGAGAGTATAGAAGCGTGAATAAGATGATCTTTGAGGTCCCTTCCAACTTTAACATTCTATGATTCTATGACTCGTTTATTCGTGTAGCACATTTGGCACTATCAGGGGCTATGTCTCTAAGATAGACTTCCATCTGCACAAAAACTATTTGTAGAGGAGAGATACTCTTTGATGCTTATTTGCTTCCTGAGTGGTTAGCCTATAGTAAGGAGGCTGCAATTCCTCAGTCCTTTCACCAATCCAGGCCATCCACCTGTCAGGGAGATGATAGAATTTACTATAAAGGAGACAATGCTCAATACCAAATCAGGTGAATTCTGCATTGATCTATAGTAATTGAATTAGAATCTCTTCCAAAGAGGCAGAAGAATAGCAATTGAGTCTGAAATGGTCACAGTGCTTCCTAATCCCATCTATGTTGCTCAAATTAAAATAGCATCATTTCCCTTTATGAAGATAAGCTAGGTTTCCCAAAGGCCTCTAAAGAGAAAAACATGACTTTTCCAGCAGCAAATCTGGCAAAACTGCATAAGCACTGCTGATTTTTATTTATTGGATCAATTAAGTATTCTTTAAGAGATTCCTGAATGTCCTGTGATGACCTTGATAGATGTTTTGATTTTATGTAGTTCTAATTCAACAACCAGTGAGTGAGCAAAAGAGATGTGAAATGGAAGAAAGTAACAGTATCTGCTCTCATGGTATTTACCATCTGTATCTGTACTGTCCAAATAGTTGTCACTCACCAAATGTGGCAAATGAGCACTTGAAATGTGACTGGTCTGTATTAAGATTTAATATAATGTTAATCAAACGTCAGGTTTCAAAGATTTGGTACAAAAACTAAAATGCAAATATATGCCTTTAATCTTTTATAGAGATTATATGTTGAATTATAATATTTGGATATGTTGTGTTAAATAAAATATATTATTAAAATTAATCTCCTATTTTTTAACATTTCTTAATATGGCTACTAAAAATGTAAATTACATATGTGACTCACTTTAGTGGCTTGCACTGTATTTTTTATTGAAAAATCTCATCAAGATAGAACAAGTAAACTAAAAACCTATGAGACAATATGGCAAGTTCTAAAAGAAGTCACGAGTAAAATGTTATGGAAATTTGAAAGAAGATACTCCAACTTTCATGAAGGAAGTTCCCCCAACGTTCTCACCCCAAACCTGTACATACATATTAGGAATCCACACCTAACTTTCTGTCTTTCCTATTGCTACAAATAATTAGCTTACTGTCTAAGGCTAATACTTTTCTGTGCTATACTTCCTCTCAGGGACTTACTTAACAAGCGTTTTCTCTCTCCTGTATTTTTAACTTTGACCTTTCTTCTGGACCTTTCTCTATACTGTTGAAACATACTCTCTCTTTCATAATTTAAAACATCCTTTCTTTAACTCATATTTACTTTTAACTACCAACGTTCTTTTTACTCCATCACAAACAATCTTTTCTTATAATAGTTCTCACTTGCTGTGTCACCATTTTGCCTCCAACTCACATTTTAACCCAAGGCAGTCTTGCTCTATCCCCATGTATCTCTTGAAGATATTTTGCCAGGATTCCCAATGATTTCCTATTGGTTAAATTCAATGGCCACATTTCTCATTCCTTATCTTACATAGCTTCTTAGGAATATTTAACTGTATTGATTAGCCTTGCCTTATTTCTTGCTGGCTGATGTACTCACTTCTCTGGCTTTTTCTGCTTAGACTCTTTGACCATCCTTAAAAATTAGTATTCTTCAGGGTTATGTTTTAGGTTTCCACTTCTGCATACTCATATTTTGTGAAATCATACCTTGTTATTGAGTTGACGAACATCAGCCTACTGAGATTCTCAAATCTAAATTCTCAAACTGTATCTCCCTCCTTTCTTATTCTGTAAATACAGTTTCTTTTTTTCCTATTATAATTAAATAACAACAATGATAACCCCATACTTTTATTGCAGTATCAGCTTTCACCACTTCCTTGATTTGTTCTATGCTAAGGTTATCTCGAAATTCTGCATATTCCTTAAATATTCTGTGTCTTTTCTCACCTTCGGGCTTTAACACATTTTCCATCTGCATGGAACCTTCTTTCTTTTCCTTATTCGTTATCCTGACATGTGCTATATTCTTATTCCAGCCTTGGCATACATGCCCCTTTTTCTTAGAATCCTTTTTTCATTGCTTGAGACTGGGCTAAGTCCCCTTTCTATGCATTCTCATAGAACCTTGTGGTTTCTTCATTACATCAGCCTTTGCACATTTTTGTGCTTCTCATTCACCTCTTCCTAGGCTTGAAACCTGAAGGCATAAAACTCCTATTGCTAAAGTATTAAACATTGTATTTCCAGCAACTAATGTTGTGCTAACATATAGTGATTCATCAATAAAATTGTATTGCCTATGGAGAGAAGTCCAGATGGACAGAATGGATGGTTTTCTGGCAGACATGGCATTAGAGCTGGATCTTGAAAGATGATGACATTTTATTAGTTGAGAAGAAATTATTTCAGACATTGGAAATGATAAAAGCAATTGACAAAACATTGATAGGAAACACTTTATAGGCCAGGTGAGATGCAAATCAAATATAAATGAAAAGAATAGTATAAGATTAGGGATACATTTTGTTATGAAAAATCTTGAATACCAGGCTAAATTTGTACTTTATTTTAAAGTTAATGAAGGGTAATAGGAGATTATAAAAGATTTTGAGAAAGGATGACATGATTGGTGATGTTTATGAAAAAAAAGCAAGTAGCAGTGTCACATAGTGATACTTTTAATGTTTTAATAATATTAAAAGCTAAAAATCTCTCACTATTCTTTAAATATCTGGAATGATAGAAAATAGAAAAGGAAAAATTAATGGGTGGTAAAGAGGAACAACAAAAACATTTAGCATCTGGATGAGGGCAAGCAAGTAAAAACAATTGAAATTAAGCCAAAATTGGCTTTGAATATAAGCCACAATTATCTCCAAGTACAAATGATCACTAGGAACCTCATAATCGTGCTAATGTGTAAATATGGCCATATGTGTTTGTAAAAGCAAACAGTAAGGCTGGCTCATCAGTGTCTTCTGCAGTGATATCAGCACAGAGAGCAAGAAATTTTTCTCATTTAGAGTAACAGAGATTAAGTCTAGAGAGGGCAAGCTAAGTACCATTTTCATCTAGGCATTTGAACTAGATAGATGGATTCTCAGAAAATGGAAAGTGTTGTCTTTCTCCCTAGAAGAATGAAGGAAAAGGTGAAATGGTTCTGAACAGTGCATCATCAAGGACAAGCCATTTTCTCTATATCCTCTTGAAAATCAAACCATCATGTAGAATTGTATATAGGAATTGCTGGTCTGAAGAACAGCACATAATGGCAGAAGGCAGAAATTCTCAAGGGTCATTCAAAAACTTTCTCAATTGAAAGTTGGGGTACTCTTTTTCAAAAAAAAAAATCCATAAAATATCCTTCAATAGCTCTACTCCCCTCAAAATGTTTACCTTTAAGAAGTTGTCTCTCCATTTCAACATGAAAAAGGGGCTTTTGGTTTTAAATAGGAAGGGAAAGAAAGAAAGCCCTACCCCATGCTGAATTACTTTGTTCTTAATTTCAAACCAGGCATTTAATATACATATGATAAAAACAGTTCTAGGAGGGCATTTTACTATGTTAATGAAATGGAAGACATAGGCAGCAGAGGATATGATAGACAGCCAGAAAGCCTAGGTTGTAGTGCTCATTTTATTTCTCCCACACAGGTTTTGTGATCAAGGGTGAGCTAACTCTCTCTTACAAGAGTGCTATAATATTTAATATTTATAATATTATGTAGTATTTAGATAATACATATACTATTTAAGATCCATCTAGATTTAATATTGTTGTTTATCTAATAATGTGTTTGTTCTTTGTCTCTATAGTACAGAGCTTCTGAAACTTAGAATTTCCCAAGTGATTAAAGTGTTTTTGTTATTCATGAACCTTTGGGATCACACCTGAGATTACACTAATGGGACTCATTGTGGGCCCCTTGATAGCTGTAGGTGGGAGCTTGAACACCAGAAAGACCAACCACATTCTTAGAGAGTTGGAACTATGACCCAGCCTGACCTCTGGAGGAGGGGAAGTGGGCTGGAGATTAAATGTAACCATGTGGCATATGATTTAATCAGTTAAGCCTATGTAATGCAACCCCAGTATAACCTCTGGACACTGAGGCTCAATAAAGGTTCCTGGTTAGTGGATACATTGATGTGTTAAGAGGGTGACACCTTGATCTTATGAGGAGAAAGCATTAAAGCTCTGTTTTTTAGACCCTCCCAAACCTCAGTCTACCTATCTCTTTATTTGGATAGTCCTAATTTTATCTCCCCTACACTAGAACTCTAAACATAAGTAAAGCACTTTCCTGAGTTATGTGTAATGTTATAGCAAATTACTGAACCTCAGTGGGTCATTAAAATTCTCAAATCTGCAGCCAGTCAGCCAGAGTGTGAGTGTCCTGGAACCCCCAATGTGTAGCTGACGTCTGAATTAGGGACAGTCCTGTTAAAGATCATAGTCTTAAACTTGTGGAGTGTGACACTAACTCTGAGTGTCTCATGCCAGAATTGAATTTAGTATATGAGTTTTGGTCAGAATAAAGAATATTTGCTTGTATAAGGTCAGAGATAACTAATTTCAAAAGAGGAGAGACTAATTTTTCATTTAACTTTAGCACATAGGCTTAAAGGGAGGTATGATTAATATCAGACTGGTAAATCCTAAGAAGTTTGGGTTAAAAGTATGACTGCTGATCAATCTGGTGGCATTTCTGACCTTATTAAAAGTGAATTAAAAGGAAAAGGAGTATTATTGAAGCCTTGTAAATTTGTTGCTTTTAGTGTCCTTAAAAAGATAATTTGTTATTAGTACAAACATTAGAAATACCTTAAGTAGATTCTGGGTCAAGTTTGCTTAATATAGCATGTCATTTGTATCTCACGGACAATTTAAGGCCTGTAATATAAAGCTATACTCAATACCTGATAACTACTTCCATTTCTCTCTCATATAAAACTTGCAAAATCATATTCAAAATTCACAAGACTTCATTCTCATTTTGTCCATAGAGTTTGGGTCAAAAAAAAAAAAAAAAGAAAAAAAAAAAGAAAAAAAAGAAAGAAAGAAAAGGAAGAGAAGGGGGAAGAGGTGCACATAGTATTAGGATTCTGGTCTCATGTTACCTTTTCAAAAGGCTCTCATATCAAACAGTAGTGAGTGATGAGAAACAAAAAAACCATCATTGAGTCTCTCTCTCACTAAAGAACTTTAGACTTTAAACATGATGAATTCTTTTTGATAGAAAAATAAAGAGATTTGTTGTCCCAGAGGAGGCTGCTGAGGTTCCCATGGTCTTAACAATAGGCAAAGCACTGACTATCCATATCTCCTGTCTCCTCCTTGTTTTGTCTCTTCCACATGGAAAAAATGAAAGACACAGACGTCCAATTCTACCTGAATATTTTCTCTTAAACTACAGAGATAGACTGCTACCTCTCTCCATTTGAAGGACTAAACTTTGTGAGAAAAGACATCACAAAAAAGACAGTTTCGTTAGAAGCTGCTAAATAATGAGACCATGAAGTATGAACGAGATGTGTGGCCCTTTAAACATCGTCAGAAGTGTCCATGCTGCAGGCATACTGCCATTTATGCAAAGGAGCAAACAACAGGTCTTTCAGTGACACTCTGCTCTTTCTTTCTCCCTTTCTCTAAAGTTTTAACTAATCTTTACATGATATCAGGAGCTTGAGGAAATTCAATCTTAGGTCAGTTAGTGTTCGCTTTCCTAGTGAGAAAATAAGTCCCCATGTCAGCTTCTAGAACCAGCAGGAATTGCAAGTGACTCCTGTGTTTTATAGGGAAATTACTTGTATCATGAAGGCTGAACTGTTTTTAGCACTTTGAGTCTTAATGCATCCTAAAAATGAGAATTAAGAACTGAGAAGTCTGGCTGCCTTTCACTCAGTAAGTATAGCTATTGTTTGGAAAATTTTACCCATTCCAGGTTCCAGTTCTTTATTCGGCTTCTTTTTGTGCAGGAAAGCACAGGTCTAAACACATGCAGACATATTCACACATCACGTCTAGCCAAGGTCTGTGGTAAACTATCTTCACACTCTATTCCTTTACCCATTAAGTTTCAGAACAGTCATAGCATTTGTTAAGTCATAGTTCCTGGATTCTTTTTCATACCAGAAAAACTCCAAGTTCTGATATATATATATTGATTGGGTGGGGGAAGAACAAGCTTTCTTCTACACTCACGGTTCTTCTGGCTAGTCTAAAAATCAAATAGACATGAGATAGATTAGCAAGAGTGAATAGAGCATAAAGAAATGAGGACTTTGTAGAATTTACAAAATAGATTTTACAGGAGCCATGGCAACAATGTCAGTTGACACATAATGGGAACACCCTTAGGATTTGACTAAAACGCCCCAAATCAGAAACATCAGCCTGCCATCTGCAGGAGCCAATAAGCAAGAGGATCCCACCTTGCAAGGTCCATATAAACTGAACACTTTAAACCAGCAATCTCCAACCATTTTGGCACCAGGGACTAGTGTTTTTATGAGAATCTAATGCTTGACGATCTTTGGTGGAGCTGAGAAGGTGGTTCTAGCTCTGGGGAGCAGTTGCAAATATAGATGAAGTTTTGTTTGCTTACCTGATGCTTACCTTTTGCTGTGCGGCCCAGTTCCTAACAGGCCATGGACTAGTACAGGTCTGTGGCCCCGAGATTGGGTCCCTTGCCTTAGACAGATGATGCTCCAGTCTAACCCAAAAGCATCATGGACTGGTGTGCTAAAGACTCTGACCTTCTGACCTGTTGTAGCCATTGGCTTAGGACTGACACATTCCCGGCGCTGCCAGTCAATAGAGCTCAGTTTGGAGACACTAAGATTTTCATCCTTTCCCTCTGTCATGTAAGACTGTACTTCCCCTCTTTGTGTGTTGTGTGTTAACCTGCCTGGGTACCGAACTGTTTTATCTGAGAAAGTTCCATTCACTAAACCTAGCATTGTGGAAAGACACAAATGCATTCAAGAGTGTTACTTTGTTAGCAGCTTTTCTTGCTTGCAACAAAGAAAATAACCAAATTTAATGCATGCATATGTATAGGAACCCCACATACTTGAGAGGTTCATGGATACAAAGGAGAATTGAGGTATATAAGACATTGTAAGCAGCTAGGGATGAGGTAATGCACCTTGGGGACTTCAAAGACTTATTGCAAGATAATAAGAACAGATGATTTACCCTGCCCTATAAATGAATTTAAAAATTTTATATATGATAATCTCTTATTTTGGCCGAACCCCCTAATTCAAGTTCTAGATAGTGTAAAGGGGCAGATGTTTCTTTTGAGCCTGAAGCTAAACTTGCCTCTAGCTCAAAATAATCTGCATACCACTAAGGCACATGTTGGGGTGGCTTGTTCTGAACCCCTATGATTGCATCAGTTTACTGGGTAGCATATTAAATTGACTGTACCTACAAATATGTCAGATTAGCTGATGGACTTTCAAAGCTTGGACTCAGATTCTAATAGAGTGGTCATGGAATGCCTATGCATGCCAGTGAGAAGTTCTCTCTAAGCTTTTTCTAGTATCCATACAATATCTGTGCTTCTTCTGGATGGCATCAAGGTTGTTGATTGGGAATCATTGAAATGGACATGACAACTGTTCTTAGTGTTCAGCAGTGCTCATGCACAGAGACACTGGCCATTAGTTTCCTCCCAGGGCATATCTACCTCTTTTCTTGTCTGATGACAATAGGATATAATTTAAAGTCAACAAATCTAATCCTTCATTTCTCACTTGCTACCAAATGATCTTGGATATGCTGATGTTTGATGCATGGTATCACCATGTTATCACCATGTTTTAGTTTCTTCACTGTATTGTATGGAGTAAATGAAAAGTTATATTTAAAAGCTCAGCATAAAGTTTGGCTCATAACAAGTGCTAAAACTATGTCAGATTCCTGTCCATGCAGAAAAGTCATGAGCTTTAGGCCTTATCTGAATAAAGAAGTAACAATTTAGAATATTTGAACCAGGTCAGAAATGTTTTCTTTCCAAAGTGAAGAACTGGTGTGCAGTTGTGTGTGAACTTTTTCTTAATTTTCAACTTCTCATTAAAGTTTTAAACTGTTCCTTAGATAGCCATATAAAAAAAAAAGAAAGGATGGAGAAGAAAAGGAAATACATGTTACCCTCCCTCTTCTACTACACTGTCATTTTGGTTTAAATATCATCATTTGCATACTTTTTATCTGAACTGAGAAAGGCCACCTTCTCATACCTAATCACCAGGAAGCAGCAGCCTTAGAAGCTTTTATAAATCTGCCAATTTTTATTTTAGTTTATAATTTAAAAAGTGAGTATGAAGTGACAACGGTGGTATCATTTCAAAGGTTTAAAAAAAAATTAAAAGACTCTCTCTTATTTGAGACAGAGTAAAAGGAAGAAAAACATAAAAACAAAGTAGTAGAATAAAATTAGAAATAATCAAGACCCAGAGAAGAAAAAGGTAGTAATATCATTGCCCCTCCCACTTCTGCATATATACAAACTATTAGAATACGTAAGGGACATAACGTGAGATGAAGCAAAAAGGAAAATTTAAGTAGGGGTGGAGGTGGTGGTGGTTACATAATCACTCATCAAAATAATGAAATGTGAGTGGACCAATATCAAAAGAAAGATGACTTTGTCCACAGATGCACTACGCTGAGGATTAGATCTTTCAGAAACATCTACTGAAGATGTATAATAAAGACTCGATTCCCTCTTCCAGGATACTCTTATGCCCCTAAAGACCGTGGTATATGTTTTCCTGGATGAAGCTAGAACTCACTGGCAAAACTGGGGATAAAAACAAATAACGAAAAAAAACGTGAAGAAGTATAAAAAGAAAGGCTGATCCTAGAAGACACTGTAAATGCTCTTTGTCTCAGTTGGAAAAATAAAAGGAAAGGAAGATTGTTTGGGTTTCTCTACCAAATCCAATGTTATTCTGCACTCTCATCTTGCTCCATGTCTTAGTTTGAACTTCTACTTTCTGGCTTCCATGGCATCACCACTTCTGGCTGCTCTTTATCAATCTCTTGTGCATGCTCTGCTGCCTGTACTTGCCCTTTACATATTGGTGCTTCCCAAATCTTGGTCCTGGTTCTTCTGCTTTCTCACTTTTAGAAATTTCATAGGACAGTTCTTTCTAGTCCTATGGCATCAGTTGCCAAATGCACACAGATGACTAACACACACATAAAGCAGATGTCTCCTGAGCTACAGGCATGAATTTCCAACTGCCTAATTAAGTGCTTACACATAGGCGCTTCTGAAAATCAGCATGTCAAAGCTAAAATTCTCTCTCTCAACAAATCTACTTATCACCATTCCAGTAATTGCTCTGCTATCTAGTTGTTATTCTTGACTCCACTCACTCTGCTACCCACCTCAATCCAATCAATAAGTGAATCCCATGAAATCTAGACCATCAATCGCTGAAATCTTTCTAGTTCTCTCCTTTATTACTGTTACTACTGTCATTCAAGGTGACATATTTTTCCCAGAGCACTAAAATATACTACTGATTGGTTTCCTTATCAGTGGTGTTATTCTCCTTAAATCTAGTTTCTCCTTGCAGTCAGATAATATTTCAAAAAGATATAATTTTACATGGCATTTCTCTTTATACACTTTTAATAGCTTTTCATTTTATTTCAAACATAGTCCAATCTGCACCACCCCAACACATACACTGTTGCCCTTCTCACGTCTCCAGTTCCATCTCCAGTTTCTCCCTTACTAACCATATACTCAAGCAATAACGAACACTTTGTATATCCTCAAGAACACCCTGTAGTCTTTCTCTTTTTGCTTGGAACATTCTTTCTCTTACAGCACCTAAATATTAATGTAGCACTCAAAATGATGAGGTTTATTCAAGGAAGACATACAAATGGCCAACTGGTACATGAAAAGATGTTCAATATTACTAACCATTAGGAAAATGCAAATCAAAACCACAATGAGATATTATATTACAACTGACAGAAAGACTATCATCAAAAAGTCAAGAGATAACAAGTATTGGTGAGCATGCGAAGAAAAGGGAACATTTCTGCACTGTTGGTTGGAATGTAGGTTGGTGCCGCCACTATGGAAAAGAATATAGAAATTCCTCAAAAAATTAAAAATAGAAATACCATATGCTCCAGTAATCCCACTTCTGGGTCTATATCCAAAGGAAGTGAAAATAGAATCTTAAAGAAACATCTGCACCCTCATGTTCACCGCAGCATTATACACAATAGTCAAGGCATGGAAACAAACTAAGAGTCTGTCAACAGATACATGGATAGAGAAGGTGTGGTATATATCTCATAATGGAATGTTATCCAGCCATGAGAAAAAAGGACATCCTGCCATTTATGACAACCTGGGTAGAAACTGAGTACATTTTGTTAAATAAAACAAGTAAAGCAGAGAAACATAAATACTATATATTAGTTATATATAAAATCCAAGAAACCCAAACTCATAGAAATATAACCTAGAATGATGATTACCAGGTGTTAGGTAGTGGGGGAAATGGAAAGATGCTAGTCAAAGAGTACAAAATTCCAGTTCTAAAATGAATAAGTTCTGGGGATCTAATATAGTGATAGAGTTAATAAGTTAGAAATTTTTATAAACTTGAAATTTACTGAGAGTAAATCCTAAATGTTCACACCACACACAAAAAAAATGATACTTATGTGATATGACACAGGTGCTAGCTAAAACTATGGTGATAATTATTAGACTGATAATTTAACATTACAGCTTCCAATTAATATTGCTGAGCTTTAGTTTTTATAAATTGAAAGATAATGTTATTTTAAAGAGCAGTTGAAGATTAAAACATATGTAAAAGTATTCTATAGACCTCACATGTTATTATAATTATTACTATTAATATATATTATATATAATAACATTAGCTATTATTAATTTTTTTATTTTATATCAGACAAATAATATGTGCTCCATAAATATCCTCGAATAGATTTATAAATTAAAGACAAATAAATTACTTGTCAATGTCTTATAGCCAAAAACCACTAAAAAAATCTATACTATTAAAAAATTAGGTTTATGAAGTCATTGCAACCAAAATATAAAGGCTATGAAAAATTCTAGGGTGTCTTAGAGTAAGATGGTGTCAGAAAGAACTTGTTATAAAAGCCAGATTTCTATTAGGTGATTTGGAGAAATTTTAAGTAAATGGCATATTCTTAGATTTGGATGCCATCAGCAAGCTTTTAATTTGTTTTATTAAATGTTCTTTTATCACTTCATTAAAAGTATTCTCTAAAACACATAAATTGTACTGTTTTCACCTTGCTTTACTAGGAGGTGCAGTATGAGAGAGAGAGAGAGAGAGAGAGAGAGAGAGAGATCACCTCATTAAATAAACACAGGTGGAAACACAAAATACCTTTTAAAACCACGCATTTAAAATAATTATGTTGTGTTTTATGATAAAAACAATATTAATAAAATCTACTTGTAAACGAACACACTATAGAAGTCTGCATGAAGATGGCAAGGTAGGGATTATTTTCTGCTCTCCACAGAGCAAACTGAAAAGTGGAAGACAAATAAAAAGAAAACCCTATCTTCTGTGAAACTAGCAGATACCAATAATTTCAGTTCAAAACTTAAGAATATTTCATAGATCATAGAGCAAAAGCAATCTTCCACTAGAATCCCTCATATGTGGGCCAAAGGACATTCTGGGGTCCTTGTCTTTGGGGATGAGGAAATTGAAAAGCAGACAGACACCATTCAGGTGATTGGTATATGCCATATCTTGAGAAGGCATGTAAGATAGTTTCAGGATGAAATGTGGGCAGAGAAAAGATAGAAAAAAGGCAGGTAAAAACAGGTGGATACATATTAAATTACCACACAGAAGGTTGTGCATTTGCCAGGTTAATTAGGAGCATGTGCAGCTCCTGCTGATCAAGAAGGCAGAACCTAAAAGAATGAAGATATGTCACAGTGGAAGAAAGCTTGGTGAATTTGATAAGAAAACTGTTCTGAAAAACTTACCTGAATTGAAGATTTTAAAAAAATTATTCTGCTCACCCTACTATTTTTAAACAAATAGCTACTTAATAAAATCATAATTATGAAAACATAATGTATCCTATTCAAGGCATATGAAGAATGCTATGCTTGAATGAACATTTGTATAATTAAATTCTTACATTAAAAAAAATAAAAAAATACATGAATTAATTATTCAACTCAAAATACTAGAGCAACAAAATATAATTAATGGAAACAAAAGAAATGTATTAATATAGATAAAAGCTAATTAAAAATTAATACAATAAAAACTATGAGATTGCAAGTCAAAATGGCAAAGCAGGAAGACACTGTTCACCTTCTCCCTTGACCACATCAAAATTACAACTAAATTATAGAACTACCACCCTTGAGAACCATCTGAAGACCAGCTGAAAAGAAGTCCTAACTAATGATATACAGAAGAAGCCATCTCAAGACTAGTAGGAGGGGCAGAGACACTAAACAGAATGGTCCCATACCCACATGTGGTGATTAAAAATTGGAAGCAATATCTCAGCTATGGAGGTCCCCTGAGGAGCAAGGGGTCCAAGCCTCACACCAGGCTTCTGAGCCCAGGGTTCCAGTGCTAGGGAGAGAAGTCACTATAATTTTCAGTTGTGGAAACCAGCAGGGTTGGTGGCTAAGTGAGACAGAGGCCTGTAGGATTCCTAGAAGTTCTTCTTAAAGGGCCCCATGACGGACTTATTCACTGACAGGTTTACTTGCTCTGAGCTCCAGTGATGGAGTAGTAGCTTGAAAGGCAACAGGGACATACAGGGAGGAACTGATTTGTCTGGCTTCAGGGCAAAGACTGGAGGGGTACCTTCCTCTCAGATAAAAGTGCTGGTAGAAGCTACTGTTCCTTTGCTGAGCCCTCCCCATGTAAACAAAGGAGGACCCCATATCTGCATCTCTATAAACCTGGCTAACACAGTTTGTCCCACCCTGGTGATTCCCTGAAACCCTGCCGGTTATAAAAACAGTCATGGGGATTTAAAGTACAGCATAGAAAAATATAGTCAATAATATTACAATTACTATGTATGGTGTCAGATGGATACTAAACTTATTGGATGATTACTTCATAAGTTATGTAAATGTCTAATCACCATTTTGTATGCTTTAAACTAATATAATATTGTATGTTTACTGTAATTGAAAAATAAAACAAATTATTTGAAAAATAATAACTTGGATACAATGCAAAGTTAGCTTAGAATAAAAATAGTAACATAAAGAAAAAATTATACACTGTGTCATCAAAAAAGAGGACAAAATGGCAGCCCACAGACTGGGAGAAGGTATTTGTAATACATTTATAATACAGAGTTCAGAAATCATAACCATAAATATAAATAATATCTAAATTCAATTAGAAAAAAAATTCAATAGAAAAACTTGGCCAAATGATTTAACAAAACTTCATGAACAAAGCTATCTAAATGGTCAATAGATATGTTAAAAGGTGTTTAATTTCACTAGTCATTCCAACAATGTGAATTCAAGCATAATCCATAGCAATATCCATACAACAGAATAATAAAATTAAAAAGAGAAATTTCCAAGAGTTGGTAAGGAATTAGTGCAACTGAAAATCACACACTTTTGGCAGAAATATACATTTGTATAGCCAGTTTGAAAACTGGCAGTATCTGCTATACCTGAGAAAACAAATTCTATCATGCAGCAATTCTATGTATATAGTTAGCAGAAATGAATTCATAGTTGAGAGACTGATACTGGGATATGAAGAACAGAAATAGGCACAAAAACCTCTACCCAAAATGTTTATCTAAAGAATATATAAATATACTGTGATGTTTTCACAATTTTATATAATGGAATACTATACAGCAATAAGAATAAATAAATACAGTAATATGAATGAATCTCACAACCATAATGTCAAGAGAAAGAACCTAAACATAATGAGTATTTAGTGTATAATTCCATTTACATGAAGTACAAAAATATCCAGAGATAATTTATGATGATAGCAGTAACAGCAGAGGTTTTCCCTGGGAGTGGAATAGCAATTAGAATGGGTACTGAAGGACTTCTTGAATGCTAGTAAAATTCTGTTTACTTATCTGTATCCTGGTTACAAGATATGTTCAGTGAATATTCATTAAGTGGTACCTTAAAAATATATATTAACTTCACAAGAGGTGGAGAACCTAACAAGCTGTTTGCTATAGAAAAAAAAAAAGAAATGAAAAAGTTGTCAAAAAACTACTCACTCTTTTTCTTATGAACCAGCCTTCTTCAACACCACCAAAAACTGACAAGCGAACAAATAAAACCTCCAAACAAATAAACAAAAAATAATAATAACACTTCCAGTGTTTGCCATCTAGAAGAAAATTCTAATGCTATTTAACTGCTTTTGAGGATAAATGAGAAGAGAGCTTTCAAGTTCTCTTTACAGGTCTAGCAAAACACTGATATTAAAATGTGTCAAACCAGTGTCAAAAAAGACAGAAACCACAGATAAACTTTATGGATACAGATGCAAAATACTAAATAGAATATTGCCCCATAGAATGTAGCAAAACATGACCAGGGGTTCATATTAGGATTGCAAAGATGTTTCAAATGAGCAAAGCTATTAGTAGTTCACCATAAAAAGAGATCAAGTATAAACATATACTGGAGAATGTTAAGCATATATTCAAAAATATGCATGACTTTCTCATTAGGAAAAGAAAGACTGAATAAAACACCTGGACAATGTTTTTCATCAATTGGGATCATATGTACTTCCTATTAATTCCTTTTCCTTTTTATTGAGGTAAAATTCACATAACATATAGTTTACCATTCTAAAGTATATACAATTCTATTACATTTAGTACTTTAACAATGTGTTGCAAGGAATGATCACCAACATTTAGTTCCAAAATATTTTCATCATCCCCCTGAAACACCCTGTATTCACTAACCAGTCATTCCTCATTTTCCCCTCTTGGCCTCTGGTAACAATTAATCTGTTACTTCTATGGGTTTGCCTGTTCTAAGTTTTGTGTATAAATGAAATCATACAGTATGTGACCCAATATATGTCCGACTTCTTTCACACGGCATAGTGTTTCAAGGTTCATACATGTTGCAGTATCAGTACTTCATTCTACTTTATGGAAAAATAATATCACATTGTATAGAGATACCACATTGCGTTTACCCATTTATCACTTGGTGGACATTTGTATTATTTCTACTTTTTATCTATTGTAAGTACTATTGATATAAATATCATGCAGGAGTTTTTGTTTAAATATCTGTATCTGTCTGCTAAGACTTCCGTAACAAAAGCACCATGGATTAGATGACATCAACAACAGAAATTTATTTTCTCACTGTTCAGGAGGCTGGAAGACCAAGATCAAAGTGCCAGCAGAGTTGGTTATTCATGAGGTCTCTCTCCTTAATTTGCAGAGAGCCAATTTACCACTGTGCCCTTACACAGTCTTTTCATTGTGGGCATATGTACCTGGTGTCTCTTTTCTTAAAAGGAAACCAGACGTATTGGATTAGGGCATATCCTTATAACCTCATTTAACCTTAATTACCTCTTTGTCTTTTTCTCCAAATGTAGTCATATTGGGGTTAGAACGACAACATATGAATTGGACAGGGGAATAATTCAGTTTATTACATCTTTAGATTAAAGTATATACCTAGTAATGGAATTGCTGGGACATATAGTAATTCTGTATTCAATATTTTTTAGAAACTACCAAACTATTTTCCACGGTGGCTGCACCATTTTACATTCCCACCAGCAATGTATACTTACTGTATATTTTCTTTGGAGAAATGTCTATTCATATCCATTGGCCATTTTTTTAATTGGGTGGTTTGTCATTTAGTTGTTGAGTTATTGGTGTTGGGTTTTTGTTAATACTGAATTTTATACACGCATATATCTTATAAACTCATACACACACACACACACACACACACACACACACACACACACACAGATTCCCTGAAACTAAAAGCCAATACCATGTTTAGGTATGAAACATTTTAATGTATTTCCTACAAAATTAGTACCAAGAAAGTATTTAATATTTTCAAGGCAAGATAAAAAAATAATGTATCTACTAATAGTAAATCTAAAGCAACATTGTTATTATTTAAGTTACTATATTTATGTGCCTGTGAAACCAGAGGAAAAAAATGAAAAGGCATTAGACCAGTAATAGAAGTTTGACAGGAGTTGGTTTTCTAAAAACAACAAATGCCAGTATAAATATTCAGGAAGAAAATGTCTCACATATAGAAACATTGTGTTGCAAATACCAGTGCAGTAAAATTATATTTGAAAAGCCAAAAAATAGCTTTAAGGTTTAGTTTTCTCATCAATGAAATGGGTATAATAATCCCTATTCTATCTTCTTAGAGTGATAGTGAGGATCAAAGAAGGAAGGGCTTTGCCTGGTAAGGTACAGAACTACACAGATGTGGCTGCCACTAGCACATGGCAAAACTGAACTGACTGTGTCCCCTAATACTAATTTCAGTGGACAAACTCACATGCGTTTGATCTATTTTCAGTCTTCAGAAGCTCCTGACTAAACAGACTTTTTGAACTCCAGTTTTCCTCCTCAATTAACATGTTGTTTTCTTTCCGGGGGGCTTGAGAGTCATCCAAAAGAACTAAAAGTAGGATTAACTGATATGACAAAATTTAAAATAGCTAGGAATTATAGTAGTAGTTCTTATAAAAGAAAGGAAATACAGCATAGGAACAATTTAGGTAAGAATGCTGATTATTATTTATATGTATAAAAAAGGTAAGAATGTCTTGGAGGAAACAGTGTGGTTTTTGGTTATAAATTTTTAGGATAGGTTTAATTACACAGTTTGCATGTTCAAATCAAACATTAATTATTTTATAGAGTATTATTTTGTCTTCTTTAAGGCTAAAACTGTAAAATAGGAGGTAGATAATGATATTCATCCTTGGGTCACTTGAGATAGAAATTCTATGAGTGTACTCAGTTCTGACTATGGACAAGAATCAATCAATGTTCAGGCTCCACCTCCAGATATTCTCAATTAACTGGTCTAGATTGTGACTAGGGGATTTATCATTTTAAAAGCATCACAAATGATTCTAATGTGCAGCCGTGCATAAGAGCCATGTGGTTGATGGACCTAAATGGAATACATACTGACTCTACCTCTTCTCCCTTTAACTTTTTTCTAATGCCAAAGTTACTTTTTTCTTTAAGGAAACAATGAAATGCTAGAACTTTGTGCCGTCTTTCAATTAAGGGATTTAAACATTTTTCATTTAACTTTTTTCAAAGTATGAATTACCTGTCTCATACAACTCATGAGATGAGTAATGGTTAGGATCAATGAATTCACCCCTCTGATAGGTCCTAACAGAAGTTCAATAGCAGCAACAGAACCACCACCCAGAAACAGGGAAGAGTGTTGCATCTGAGTAAAATTGTTTGAGGGGATTTAGAGAAACATAATAATTAACTAGCATTTGGATATAGCTAAGGGGCTATAAGACCTAAAAATTATATGCCTGAAATGGATCTTTAATATTGGCAAGCCATCTGGATCTTGACTTTATGTATTATCCAAAAAACATTGAACCCTTAGTAGATTAAATACTCCTATAAATGAAGATTATTCATTTCTTCATGTATGGTACAGCCTTCAGTGTGTTGCTTATGGTGGGCAAACAGTAAAAAAGAGATCCATTCGGAGAATAGTTCAGTAATTGTACTGACTGCTGGAAAACCATTTATTCTCTAGTCTTCTCCCAACCAAATTTAGAAGAATTTCAATTTACTATAACTACAAGTCAGTAGCAAAGCCATCACACAGATACAACACACACACACACACACACACACACACACACACACACACACACACATTCCTGTTTTTTTCCCCTAAAAACCAAATCCATCCAAAATTTGAAGTTTATCTTAAGAAAATAATATTCAAATTGGGCCAAATTTGCAAAGGTAAATTCTTAGGAGAATCTCTCTCTTTCCTGTTCTATTGAGTGGCTAGAACTTGATGATCTTTCATTACAAATCTGCATTAACTGTTGCATTACAACGAGGCATACTTTACCTCTGCCAGCACAGCCTTGCCTGACACCTTGTAGTTAGAACATGTACTTTTAGTTTTCCTTATCAGCAGAGGCAGCACTGCTGAGAATCAAAGTGGCATTCAGTAGCAACCTACCTCAGAACTTTATGTCATTCCAGGGTCTCAGAGTGTAGGTATCCAATGGAGCTAGGAAAGTCCAAGGAGTCCTCACCATCTAGAGTTTTCCCTCAGAATTTACTCCAGGTCTGAGTTACTTCTGGCCTTGGGATCCCCTCTAGTATGCATGCAGCTTTATGGCCAACCTTGAAATGCCAAGCCAGAGGAGGAGTACAGAATATGATGATACCTCCAGGACTCAACCTCTTACTAAATGAGACAAGCATATAGACTCACAAGCAAATCCCTCAAACTTTCTCAAATTACCCATTTTGACCCCAGAGAAGTAGCTCCCTTGAATCTTGTCTGACTGAGTGAGACCCCATGGGAATCAGACTCCTGGGGAGTTGCAAATTAGGTATGATATTTGTCAGATTTTCTGTGTTGTCAATAATAAAATTTGACTTTGGTACACTTTAGGGGGAAAACTACTTTAGAACAATATGCTGACTGGTTTGCACAAACATGGCTTAGGAAAGATAGTGACCTAGGCATAGCCCAGGATCTGATTTGCAGACATTTCCAGGAGCTCTCATTAGGGCCCTCTATTCAAACCATTGATCATCAGCTATTCTATGACTTTGGGTCAATCAGATTGCCATAGATATCTCTAAGCAATCTCATTTTAATCTTTCCACTCTCCCAAGATCCTCAGGTATTATTAGATCATTTTATACTTGAGAGGGATTTGCCCAGATCACCTTATTAGTTGGTGCCAGAACAACACTCAAAACCATATTTCTCTAGTCTAAATTTTAAATTCTTTAGCTTCCCAGATTGCTTTCAAGACTTAGAAGAAAACTGCTTGGAAGACACTGGAATGAGTATTGTATATCTGTTTTCTTCTCCCAGGAGAGTGTGCGTGAGATACTGAAAGTGCTAGATTAAGGTTTAGAAGGAGGGGAAATACATGGCTTGGGGAAATACATGGCTTTGTTAAGAGTCAGTATTGGATATAAAACAGCATAGTCTTTGGAATTCTATAATTACAAGTTGAATTCTGGGGTTTTCTCCTATTATTTATCTGACCTTGGGAAACTTCTTGCATCTATAATATAGGAAGAAAAATGCCTACTTTCAGAGTCTTGAAAGAATTAAATGCAATAATGTAAGTCTCCCAAGAAAGTGAACCTAAGTAATTTTAATAGAATAAAGGGAAAAGTAGAAAATAATAGAAACTAGTAAAAGAAGAATTGAAATGGGGAAAAGCAAGATGGAAGTAGAATAAACTCAACTAAGAAATATATGTTACTGAACCAGAGGCTGGTATAGGGGGAAGATAATACCAACAGAGATAATCAAAGGGGACATTAAGGTTTGATCATAATGCCATCGTTAGCCTGGCTTTCTAAGAGGTCGAGGACATATAACTTAGGGATAGCTAATGGAGATTTAGTACTGTGTTTATTCACCGAGGAGGAGATGAGTTCCCATGCTATGCCAGAGATGGAAATATCACCTTAACAAGCATGGACAACCCCCAATGGACTATAAAATTCATTTGGTGCTTGTGATAATTCAAAAGAGCTAGGTGGCACATCAGTAACAAGGAAAGACATAAATTTTAATTCATGAGGCTCATCAGTGTCCTGGTCAGAAAGGGACAAGCCCTCCACTATCCGGCTCAGTAATTCAATCTAATGGGATGAGAGCATTTTCAAGTGACACTCATCACTACTAGAGAAACTTAAAAAAAAATTACTTCATATGGGTTTGTGCATGTGTGTGCAGATGTAGATAAAACTGGTGGCTAAATTCTTGAAGAGGTAGTGGGGGTGGGAAACAATCGGTAAATTTTTGTACTATGTGTAAATTAACATTTCTCATCTTTAAGACAATTGTTTCTCTACTGAAAGTCTGATGGTTTTATTACTACCTGAAGAGAAAAGACTTGCTTGTGTAATACAGACATGACTCTGAAATGAAAATACTTTTTCCTTTACTAATATATTCTAAAGAGAAATTATCTTTTTTGAGAATACACATAAAATGTGACAGGCACAATTCATGAATTTGATAAGTATTCTCTGTGGCAGACACAGTTTGTGCTGTTTTATACATAGCAAACCTTTCCATGAAATATAATGTACACCTATACATATATACTGAATGTCTGAGTGTCTAGTACATCACTTGAATTAAGCAGCTCAAGATTTAAAAAATAACTGAATCTTTTCAAGTCTACTTTTTAATATGGCTTATATCTTCTCTATACTTCTCTTTCTCCCTCTCTCATACATACATATAAATATATATTTCTCTCTACATAAATATATGTGATATTAATCTATATACAAATCTGATATATAGATAAATATTATATATTTTTATTTACTTATATTTTTCTCTCTCTCACTTAGCATGCCCATTGCTGTATCTGCCCTGTACAATTACAATGATACCTAACCACTGGCCCCCACCTCATCACCATCCAAACTGGCCCTCACATTTGTCATCAGAAATATTTTTCTCAAGCACAAGGCCATCCCTAAAAATAATATTACTCTTTGTTTCGTCTCAGATTCACCTCTATACCCTTACTCTTACTCCATTCCATTTACCTGGCTTTATTTTTCACTGTATCACTTGCCAGTACCAGATAATATTTGTATGTTTTGTTTCAGTTTACCTGTTTAATGTCATTCTCCATTTATACTATGTGAGCTCAGTACAGAGACTTTGATGTATTCATTTATCTATCATTAGTGCTTGGAAAAGGCACTATTAGCTCAAAATATTATTTTCAAAAATGAATGAGTCTATATATTACCTAGATAGGGCATAGTGCCTGATATAGAACAAGCAATCACAAAATGTTTGTTGAATAAATAAATGACACAGAACGTATTAAAATTAAAATATGTCTAAAAATCTGCAGATTTGCAAAGAGGTCAGAGCTAGTCTTTGACTGAAGGCTAAATTTCTTCCTCTGTGTATTTTCTCTCTTCTCCTCAGTCTTATGGTTTTGCAGTTAATGACAAAATTAAGTCTCTATGAATTCTCAGGTTGAGCAAGACACAGGAGGACTGAATTGGGGAGGGCATAGAACCTGTTCTGCTTACTTAACTAGCCCATCTTGGTCACAGCATGCTTTTATTCTCTATACCTTTATAAAACTGGCACGAACCAGAAATTAATAAATTGACAATATTCTGCTTACATGTGCAATCAATTAACACTGCCTACTCAGTCTTTTTTTTCTGGGTTTCCTCCAAAAGCTCTAAATCTAATAGACAGGGGGGAACAACTGTGAGACTATTATCCAAACAATTCAAATGAGAATAATAAGCTTTCAAAAGCAGAAGCAAAATATTCAGAAGACCACTCCCCTCCACACACACACTTAGGCCATTATATGCATATTCCAGAACACACTTCATAAAATATCTAAAGAGTCTTGTTGAAAATTCTTTAAAAATACATTTTTCATCATAACAGTTACCTTAAATTATCCAATTTGAAACAGATTTCTTCCTTAAAAAAATGACGATCCTCTAGGATCAACGACTTGAGATATTTCTCATCTTTCTTACTACAATAGCTCTTCTCTTCCCAATCTTCTGGTTATACAACAATTTTAACTTTTTTTAAATGCAAGAAAAAATAAGAACAAAAAATTTCTTGAGGAAAAAATGTTAAGAGATGCAATAGCTCTAAAACAACTGTCTATATTCAGCAAATATTTGAGTGTCAAGTGCTATTTCAGGGGATGTGAATACAGCAATAAACAAAAGAGAAACACATCTATGTCTCAAAGATCCTACATTCTAGCTGGGCAGAAGGAGGTGGACATAAAACAAAATTTAAAAAAGTTAAACATGTAGTTTTTTAAATGGTTTTAAGTGTTACGAAGTCAAATAAAGCAAGAAAAGAAAATGGGGAGATTGAATGGAGTAGTGGAGCTATTCAACATCAGGTGTCCACAAAAATCTTGCTAAGGTGTTATCTTAGAAAAGACTGCATGGAGATAAAAGGAGGAAGCCACGTGGATATCCAAAGAGCCTCAAATAACATGCCCCATCTTTGATTTCATAGGTTCAGTTAAAAAGTTATGTTACTTATAACAGGGTTTTTTGACTGAGGTGAAAAATGAGGAAATTTAAACTTTTGAATAGAGCTACAGTGGGAACAGTTCTACTCTATAATAATCAAGGGATTGGTTTGTTGTATAATTATTAGAAAACCGTGTTGTTATTATTTTTTAAAACATGATTCGACATGCTTAAATTTCTCAAAATCCAGGAATAGGTGATGAGTTTGAACATTAGCTGTTCTTTCTGCCCTAAGGCTCATTTAGTTCCTTCTCTTAAACTTCTTAAAGAAAATATATAGGCAGAATTAGGAGTCAGTAATTAACTTTGGGCAATTTGTTCAAGCTAAGATGAGTTCATGTTGTACCCTTCCTATAATCAACTTGATGCTGACCAAGGCATATCAAATCATTTTCAAAGAAAAGGTCTGAGATGAGTAAGCTGCTGTAAAAACCCAAGAATTATAAAATAAGATATTGCTTGAGTTGGAAGAGATTCAACTGAGTTGAATTTCTAATGCTAAAATTTAGCTTTATAACGTAGACAGGGATATGCAGGCATGAGAGGTAAATGATATGTCAAAATTATACCAGAAAGTAAAAGTGTGGACATTACAAAGAAGGGGGAAAATGTGATAAAAGATTGAATGAATGGGACATAACAGAAAAAAGTCATGGATGTTGATCATGTTAATATGGTATAATTAAAGTATATTTCACTTAGAAAGAATTAAAAGTTATGGGCTGCTAAAAGAAAGAGGTAATCCAATGTTATTCAAGAATATTGTGTTTATCACGTTATTACTGTGTGCTATCCTAAGCTCAGTGTCATTTTTCTTTCTTTTTTTCCTCCTCTAAGGACTACTTCTTCACTGTTCCTTCTCTTGGCAAACTTCATTGCCATCTACCCAGATGCTCAAGCAAGAAATGAGTTATTCTTAACTCTTCTTTCCTTTACATTCCACGTTTCCACCTTTACTTCTTTAGAGTACAGAGCCATCTTCTGGTTTTTGAAATATCTCTTATTTTTGACTGGAGTATCCATGCTCTCAGTTTTGCACTATATACCAACACCCATCTGTTTTCTATAATGTTTTAGTCATCTTTCTAAAACCCAAATCATGTCATGTTTTACTACTTCTTAAGACTCTTTAACATCTACCCATGAATTTCAGGTTAGAACTCGAACTACCAGTATACCATGCTTTTCATGACAGTCTCCTTGCTAGCTCTTAAAAACTATCTCTTGTTATTCCCATTACACACACCAACTACTCCATTCTTATTAAGCCTTCCCAGTTTCCAGACTGTCACTCTCTAACCCAGTGGTCCCCAGCCTTTTTGGTACCAGGGATCAGTGTTCCTATGAGAATCTAATGCCCGATGATCTAAGGTGGAGCTGAGGTGGTAATGCTAGCTCTGGAGAGCAGCAGAAAATACAGATGAAGCTTCACTTGCTGGCCTGCCACTCACCTCATGCTATGTAGCCTAGTTCCTAACAGGCCACTGACTGGGTACTTTTCTGGGGCCCACAGGCTGGGAACCCCTGCTCTAGCACAGTCCTTGGTTAGCTTACTATAATCAGACATCTGCATTGTGCAAATCTGAGGCTGGGTCCTTGGATTCCCCATGAAAGATTTACATGGAGGTCAAAATCTCAGGGAAGACAGCAGGCAAACAATAACAAGCAGAAGTGATTTATTAGGCAGGGTTCACTTGGGAGAAGTCCAAGCAGGCACTTTGGTAAAGGATCAAGATAGTGAGGGTCAGGGTTTATATGGGCCATGGGATTTCTGTGTTCCACTTCTGTTCCTCCCATCTTTGATGATATAAATCCCTGTGCCTCCCTCTGAACCTCCTACTCCTGATGGGGCACTCATGGTGTGTTCCCATAGATGAGAAGTAATATGCCTGGGCCATGGAAATTTTGAGGAAGGGCGTAGACTCAGTTAACTACGTTTGCCTATACCCATCAAAGGCCTCTAGAGTAAGGTTATACAATGGTTATCTGCAGGTAACTGACCAAAGGGGAACAAGGGAGGCATAGAAGCTACCAGTCTTGCTTTGACTTCTGACCATAGGAAAATGAGGAAGGTGCCTGAAGCTATCAGATATTATGTTTTGTACATTTTATTGCTAAACTGGTCTTGGAGCCTCATTAAGCCCTATTGTCCTTTGCCTTTGGCTCATATCTACCTATCTACCTATCTACCTACACTATCACTTCCTCCTCCCTTACAAAGTTCAATTCAGGGATCATTTCTGCTAGGGAATTTTTGTCATTCCCTAGGCTAAGTAAAGTGACTGCCCTACATTGTCTCACAACTCTTTCTACATCTCTCTCTTCTTAGAAGAGAAACTGTGATATTTATTTCTGCATTTCTGGGCTCTCAAATAATCCTGGTATATAGCAGGTATAAATTAATATTTGTTGAATGAATAATTAAATGCATGCCAGAAAATCTACTGAACTCCCAAATAACAAAGGAAAATAAAATAAGGTAACTACCTTTAAAGAGCTAACAGTTTAATATATTTTGTTGTGAATTTCTCTAACGGTTTATATAATGATTTAGGCTCCTAGAATAAAGATGTTGTTGAATTAGGATCTGAATGGCTCCAATGCTTCATTTGTATTTAAATTTGAAGCAACTTGTTTATTTCTGAGTTGAACTTGAACTCCATTTTATACTACATTACTAAATTCAAATGATACAACCCACCTTCAATTAAGTGAAAGAAGCAGTGACTTACAGGAACTGTAAATGCATTAAAAGTGTCACAATCACTTTATTTATAGAGCAACATAAAAATGTAATTCAAGTACTTAAAAAAAAAATTGACACAGACTAAGCAGAGAAGATGAGCCAGAGGGGATTATTTAGTGATCTAAAACTCAGAACTATAATATCTTGAACTTCAGCTTTAAATCCAGCCTGGGTCAAGACAACCTGTCATTCTTCAGAGACTAAGCACTGCCTATCTCGTAGTTCAATATGTGTGTTTTTCATATTGCTTGAGGACTCCATGTACTTAAAAAACTTCATGGAATTTTCTTATAAATGATAATGCTATCCCTAATAAGCTTATCCAAATTCAGAGAACTCCGTGATATGTAACTGGCAGCTCTGGATAATGCCCTTGGGTTGTTAGCCGCTCCACAGAAATCAAATTCAGTCAACATTTCAGAACTTGAGTTTTCCAGAAAGTTATCTCATGCTGCTTTTACATACCTCACTCAAAGTCCCATAATAGAGTGTCTAGTTACTATTGAGATTTTTTGTATAAGTAACAATCTGTTTCTTAAAACCAGTGAGAAACATGTCTTTAACTTTTTAAGTATGTGCGGACAGTGACCTGATTAGATTCTCATGTCTAGGATTTTTTTTCTTCACCATTCATAAATGACAATACAAACAGAATAAAAGAAGACATTTACATAATTTGGAAATTTTATGATTGATAAGGTATTATCTTGTCAGTTGAAGACACTTGCATGACAAGTGTTTATAATATAACGTGGTTCCTAGTTGTAGAGAAATAGAGTTTAGTCTGATAAAGAACTTTCAAGGTTCTAAACACCATTCCCTTTGGGGCCAGTGGTTTAATGCTGATATTTTCAAAACATAGTCTTATTACATTCTCAATCCAGTTCTTAAGTGGGAAAAGAAAAGGCCTTTGGTTCTCAGTATACCAATAAACACACATATGAGTGTGCACACATACAGTTAGAGAATTTAGAGTAAAGGTATAGAGAAGGCTGCTGAATAGGAATAAGAAGAATCATCAGGTCTCAAGAGAAAAGAAGCAGATAAATTTAACAATTGTCTGAGTCACCATTCTCTCAGCCAGGTAGATGAAGTTGTGCAATATCACTGAAGGAGTTTTTAACCATGCTCAAACGAAACTATTTAAAGCTAAGCCCAATAACTTGTGACTTGAGAGGAGAGGAAGAATCTTAAAGGTAGGCATATATCAATAGGAAAATTAAATTTCAGACCATGAGGATGCTTGGAATCAATCTCTCAGTTTCCTTGAGGTTTTTCAAGGAAATAACAAAGCGAGTAATTTTGGAAAATCACAACCATCTTAAACCAAAGGTATTTGCATTCTTACCTTAAGTGCTCCAACCAATTTCTGAAGGCATTTTTGAACAGTACAGATCTGAATGCCCCTTTTCATGTTAAGAAGACTGAAGTGAGCTTGCAGAAATACAACCTTTTAACCACCTCGACCCTTTTTAGGTGGGAGGCAGCTAAGGCAAATCTCCTTCATTGGGCACCACAATACATGAAATCAAGTTAAGTCTTATCTTCAAATATAAAGATGGGATTGTAGTGGAAGGTCTTGACCTGAATATGGCTCAGAAAATATTTTCTATGTGAGTATCTGCAGGCAGGTATACATGCTGACTGTAGGCATGTGAATCAGCCAGTAAACTTGCCTGTGAACCTCAGTGGCTTTGGTTGTCCTTCTTTTTTTCCCTAATTTCTTTAGTACCTCCTTGCAAGGTTACATTCTATCTTTCTTTCAATGCAAAATGCCTGGAAAGCATTTGTAACATCCAAGACATGGCTTGATACTGGATGTAGTAGGCAGAATAATGTAACCCTAACCCCACTTCTGGCAAGATATCCTATTCCCTGGAATGTATGAATATGTTACTTTACATGACAACAGGAATTTTATAGATATGATTAACTAAGGACCTTGAGATGAGGAGATTATCATGAATTACACTGATGGTCTTAAGGTAACCACAGGGTTCATAAAAGATGGAATAATGTGGTACAAGAGTTAGAGAATAATTTGTGACAACAGAAGTAGAGATCAGAGTGATGTCAGGCCATAGGTCAGGGAAAATGAGTTGCCTCTAGTTGGTGGAAATGGCAAGGAAACATTCTCTAGAGTCTCCAGAAAGGATGCAGCCCTGTTGATCCCCTTCAGACTTTTGACCTGCAGAAATATAAGATAATATATTCATGTTGTTTTCAGCTACAAGTTTGTGGTAATTTGTTGCAGCAGAAATAGGATACCAATGTTAGGTAGCTAGTGAGTTAAGGATGACAGGGTACCAAATGAATAGGGGCCCACTTCTGTAACCATACAAACTTCCCTTGAAGATCTTCCTTAAGCATCTCCCAGAAATACCCTCCTTTTACGGTTATAAATTACCCCAAATCCTTGAGGACAAAGGCCACAAACTGCTGGCTAAACCAGCTACAACACATGCTCAGAAAGTACTGCCTATAAGCTCAGCCTCAATATTCCATCTTTATAATATCATGACTATGCCTGGAAGTTCATGAATCTAATTATAACAGATTGGATTCTGGGTAAGCACATGTGCAGTAGGCAAAAAGGTATATAGACGCCGTCAGCAAAGGTGACCTCACATATGGATCATCTAGGACCTCCCATCACGATCCAAATATAAACAGACCTTCACATCCTTCCTGGCTGGAAACCCGCCCCTCTTTTTGAAGTGTACTATCGTACCTCTTCACCTCCTAAATTCCACAGGGCTGTAGCCTTCCTTAGAGTGGCCTGTCTACTTCTAAAAGGTACTTTCAATATATCTTACTTTTTCTAAATCTTGCCAACCTGTAATTTTTTGCTGCATTGGCAAAGAAGACCCAAGGAACAACAATACACAATGCTTTCATACTCCAGTATTCATCTCTCCTCCTCATCTCCCATGCTGCTGGGGTGATGCTGGATTTCACATCACTCCACCGGTGACACCAATATACTGGTTGAACATCATCTCAGCTTTGTATCCACAGGAGTACCACACTTTGACCATTCATTTTTTTAGTATTCATTTATCATTCATTTCCTCATTTTCCTGGTGATGAGACCTGCTAATTTTGCTCATTCTTCTAGGATCTGTTGAGACAAGTATCTGGACACTGTATACAGGAGTATACAGTCAAATGAGAGTAGATATAGTAGGGATAAGAATAGAAGTGTGCCCGGTCAATAGAGTGAAGAAAGAGAAACGTAAGCTGAACTTAGGAAGATGATTGGAAGATACTTTTTTAAATGGAAATTTGAACAGTGTTTTTTAGTTGTCAAGTAAAGATGAAAAGAAAAATCATTCTAGGTAGGGGAGTAGAATGAGAAAAACTCCAGATGCTGAAACAGCTGGATATTTTCTGGTAGGAATGTAGCATCTGTGCTGATAGAGAAAAAACCGGAGGCCTAAGTTTAGAATACAGGCTTTGGACTTTATCTCATGAGTAATGGAGAATATTAATGAGAAAAGTATCAATTTTAGATCTATGTTTTAAGAGATGGCTTAGGTGGAAAGCCAGAGTCGAGAAACAAGAGGGCATTGCAATGGTCTAAACCAAAGGTAAGTCAGACCAACCTAAAGTAGCAGCATAAAAGATGAAGAGAACAATATTGAATTAAGAAATATTAAGAAGTTTAGAATCATTGGACTTGATGATTGGTTGTACATAGTGGGAAGTCAAAGGGAGGAATGTAGGATGAATTCTGTGTTTGAGGCTTGAGTAGTCAGTGTACTTTCTAAAAGAGGACCTGAAGGAGGAGAACCAGCTTGGTGAAAACAGAAAGGACTCAATCTCTGTAGGCAAGTCTTTGTTTTATGCATTCTCTGAAATTTTAATTATTTTACGAAATAATATATATGTTGTAGAGAGATGACAGACCTTATTTTTTATCTTTAGCATTTTCTTTGTCTACAGTAATGCTGGGCACGTTATACATTCTTATTGAATTGAAAAGAATATTTTGCTCAGCAAGAAAGATATGTGTTTTGATTTCAATTCAGAATGTGAAGCTTGGGGTTTGAAATCACCCTGAGGGTCAATCAACATAGCTCTAGGCAAAGGCATATCTCTTAGAAATGGATTAAAGAACGATGGATGTTAGAATTTTTTTTCTAGCAAGATACATTATCTTCGATATTAAGGAAAAGGAACAATTCCCCTTGTATTCTGTTTCTTTGATTTTAGGCATAACCATTGAACAAAGTGGAATTTTAATATTGTTATTGATAATCTAAGATAGAACAAGCATTTTTGAGCACCTACAGTGTTTGTGAAAGTCCCCTGACACAGAGAAAGAGGTATTTTATAATCTATTAAAAAACAGTTCATATTTCTGCAAGGTTTATCAAATTCTCTGCTGTATAATTAATAACTAAAATTTAAAAATACTGAATAAGGACACCACAGCTAATTCAGTCACAGTGGTAGACATGACAAAGTGAAAGAAATTTTAATTCCTGTAGAGTGGAATCAACTCAGCCAAAATGGATTTTTATTTTGATTTGAATCATACCCTATCTCAATTCACCAGTCAATATATTTTATTTGAGCTCTGTAGTCAACCACTGAGAAAAAAGGAAATCCTAAGATTTTTCTATTTTAATATAAAATGGGAGTAAGACCTTCAACAAACAAGCCCCTGTAACTGAATACTGAAAATAATATGCTAGAAAGACCTCAACACCACAGCAACTCACTCAGGGACCAAAGCAGGTTTGAGTCTTAATTATATGGTACTGTGCAGAACAAACCTGGTGTCACGGTACTTGGGGAGAACAGCTGGTGAGAATTTTCTAGATGCTTTCATTGTGCTCTTTTTTTTTTTGGCATAAAGCAATAACACAATAGCTCAGGTTGTAGGAGTTCATTATTAACCCATGGTTAACTGGCAAAGAAAATGAAGATATTTTCTGGGGAAGAATATATCAGCAAATATTGTTTCAAAGGTTTAATCTGTGACCAGAACCAGTAACTACTTCACTATTCCTTGAGCATGAAGGACTCAGAGAGTAAATGATTTATTGTTCTGACAACATAGAACACATTTTAATATTTTGAAAAAAATGAGACCTATTAATCCTGGCATGTGTTCCTCTTAAACCCAAGGAAATAAAAAACATTGATCTAATTTCTGTCTTTCGATAATAAAATTATGTATTAACCATAGAGCACTCAGCAGCATATACAAACAGCACCTCCGGAGATAGTTAGCCTGGCATCAGAATTGAATTGTGTTTTTTTAGGTAAGTACTGATTCCTTCTACAGCATTATGCAATTTATTACCAACAGATCACTTGATGCAGTAGCTAAGAAGTCAGATGTGAAGCCTCAGAAAGCAGGTGTTGAAATAAAGGGGAGGGTAGAGGAAAGGTGCCAGAAACAGTCAAAAAGGAAGACAAGTATCATAGCCTTTAGCAGTGCCCAAGTGTTACCTGGAGTTCTTGTCAAATACAGATTCTGCTTTCGTAGATGTGAGGCAGGGCTGAAGATTCTGCATCTCTCACATGTTCACAGTAGATGCTGCTTATCCCAGGAACCCACTCTGAGTACAAAGAGCAGCACTTTTCTCTGTCAAAGATAGCTCCAACCTCCAAAATAATACCTGCTTTGCATATGTGCACCCTCTTTTATTTATATTCTCTTTCATAGGATATAGTTTTGTTTCTCTCTAAAAGTTTCATTTATTTTGGTTTTCGGTCCCTTGTTATGTGTGCTCCATTACACGCTAACCTGGTTTTTGGAAAAAGAATAAACTCATTGTCCTGAAAGCATCCCTTCCTTTACCACTGCTTCCCAGTTAGACAGTGAAGCAGCTATTGCCTCTTTTCTCCACTTTCAAAAACACCTGCATGATAACCTAGAGTGGGACTTCCTACCTTTGAAAAAAAAGGAAAGAAAGAGTAGATGATAGAATTATACAACAATCAGCTAGAGAAGAGAAAAAAATAAGATTGCCAGCCTCCAAGGAAGAGAGGACTGTGATTATTAAAAATAATTTTAAAGCTTTTGAAAAACATCGTTTGTGCCTCAGTTCTCTCATGTGAAAGACTGGAATAGACTAGATGGTTTGTGGTGGGTGGGGCATTCAAGTCTGTCTCTGCTACTGTCTAAATATTGCTTCAGCTGAGGAAGAAACAGACCTGTGAATCTTATGCATAAAAGCCAGACTCTTACCAACTAGGAAGATGGAGAAAAACAAGGAGTAGGGTATGAGTAAAGAAGAGAAGAGACACTTCAGCACCTGTTTCCTCCTTTAAGAGGTACTCTTTCTACTAAAAGAGAAATATCCAAACCAGGTTTTTACTTTCTCCTTATAACATTTCTGCAAAAAAAAAAAAAAAAAAAAAAAAAAAGAGCGAAGGATTTAATAAATATCTTATTTCATGGAAGGCAAGAGTAGTATAACACATTGAATTCAGCTTATTGAGATTTGTAGAGATGTTCTAAATGTGTGACTTTGGCCAAAAAATATCTAATTTGCTCTTGAGGTAAATATTGCTGTGGCTTACACAACAGGTTCACCCTTACACAACAGAGTGTGACATACATTCCAAAGAGTGACAGTCCTCATTCACTTTGACAAAGACAGTACAGACAGCAGTGGTTTTGCCACCATCTGCTTTACAGTCAGCATCTGTAAAATGGGAATCCTACCAGTAAATGCACCCATAGCTCTCAAGCAGGAATTAAAATGATGAAGTTTATGAATAAGAAGTAAAGTACTGTCACCACCATTATGAACACTATCAGCTATCCACCCTTTTAGACTTTTAAGAACATATAGAACTTGTTCGAATAAGACACACTTTTTGACTCAATAAGAAACATTTATTTAGCATATAGAATTCTGATACAGAGTCAGGTATTCCAACCGAAAGAAGACAAGCATAAGATAGAATGTTCATCTTTGTACGGCCAACAATATTGTTAGACAGTATAAAATAATATTCAGTGATTTATGAAGTAATCCTAAAATAGTCCTAGATAATATATAATTAAATATTAAATTATAATCAGGTATAAGTAGTAAAATAAATCAGAGAAGGGAAAGATCAATATAGGCTAAAATGGAAAGACAGTAAAATTTTGTGTAAAGGGCCTATTAACAGGAACCAGAATACCTAGTAGTTTCATGTAGTGTGAGGCCTGGGCTTGTTTTTTTTTTTTTTTTTTTTTTCACTTGAGAAAGGGAATGACAGTAATATGTACTTCAGAGGGTTATTTCAGAAGTTAGATAAAATGTGTCTATGGCCATGCCACCCCGAACAAGCCCGATCCTGTCTGATCTCAGAAGCTAAGCAGGTTTGGCTTTTTGGATGAGAGACCAACTAGGAAGACCAGGTGTAAAAAATAAAAAATAAGGGACTGTAAACTTACAAGGTCGTTGCAATCTGTGAGATCAACAAGAGTTGCCTCGTCTAAAAAAAATTTAAAAAGTTAGATAAAATGTCAAAATTAAAAAAAAAAAAACTCTTGCTTTATTATTATTAATATTTAGCCTGTCTTTTAGGAAATGAAGAGGATTTATGCTGCCCTGGAAACACATAACAGCTAGAGAAAAGGAAAAGTAGTTATCTAGGAAAAGAGAAAGAGTATGAGAAAAAGCAGAGGGAGAAATACGTATTGGACATAAGAAAGACACAGACGGGGAAGGAAGGCGATAAAACCACAGGCTGAGTTCATTTTTAAAGAAAAGTAAATAAATCCATTTTGTTTAGGTTGGAGAATGCCAGTAGTATGCAATGAGGCAGCAGTGGGGCCCTCAAGCTTTTTTTCCTGCTTTCATATTATCAGGCTCTCTCATCATACATCCCTAATTCTGAGTCTTCCACAAGCTGACAGATACCAAAACAAAATAAAACTAGGCAGGAGAAAAGAAAATGGAGGAAAAAAAAAGGAGTGCCTGACTCTTCTTGAATACAAGGACAGACACAGGAGAATAGATTAGAAATGTATTAAATTCTCTCCTCGCCGCAGGTATGGTGTTTCTGCACATTACTAGATTTTCTCCCGAGCCAGAGAATATACTTTACCCTATGGCCTCAAGCAAGGTGGCCTGTATAATAAGAGAATTAGTGGATGGCAATTCTGTAGATGTAAAAGGAATGAATTTAAAAGAAGCAATGAGAGAAAATACAGGAATGGATACTGAAGAGATTAGCAAAAACTAGAGAAAGATAAAAGAATACACAATAGATAGACTGTTCATTTGTAGAACTAATACATGAGGTTACTCTCTAAAATATTGTCCCAGGTTTCAAAGACTTCAAGGGACTGTAAAGGGGGACAAGCCTACCAGGTACTTGAGCAGATTATATAATATGCAAAGCTGATTTGCAGATTAAGAATAAGAAAATTGACCCTTTGTTAAACTCTTACTATGTGCCAGGCATTCTGTTGGGACTTTACAGTTGTGAAATTTGTTATTGTTTGTTGCCATCATCTATAGGATATGAGCTGCTCAGAAAGCTCTCATTCTCTGAAATTACCTCCATCCTCCACAACAACCCTCACTTCCGCTACCACCTGAAATTGCAATTGAAAGTTAGTCCTCAATTTCTACTATTACAACATAGGAATATAAACTACAATGCCACATTTTTCAGAAATTTAGCCTGGGTTAGTCATCAGATAGCTTTAAGAAGATAAGGTTAACAATAAAGAAGAGAGAAAGACAGAGAAAGGAAAAACTGGACAATAGCATTTTCATCACTCAGGATTCAGGGTTCTGAAATAAGCCATGCACAGCTGGAGTACCTGTTTCCCGTTTTCTACTCCATCACCTTAATGGGAGCAGGTAGGTGCCAATGACAGGTATGTATGGGAGGATTTTGGAACTAACAGTAAATATATATCTCTGAGGAGAGAGTTAGAACCCTACTTTTGTGATAATTCAGAGTAACTCCAGTACTCTGAAAGTGGGGTTAGTCAATTATCTGAGAGATAACTAATTTACCATACACAACCCGTGAGAACCTGGCTTTGTTGAGATACAAGGATGTTATAGGTAATCTAATCTAACCTCATTTTATTTCATAGGTGAGGAAACCAAAGTGCACCAACATCAAGTAGCTTGCTCAACTCACAGTGTGCAGCCAGTAGGTAGTGGGCCTGAAATAGATATTTAATGCCATTCATCCAATATCTTCTACATTACCGCGTCCCATAATTTATCTTAGGGAGGTGTAACCACATCAGATAGCTCTACATAATAACAAATGTATGCTTTGAATTGAAATGAAACAGATCCCAGGCACTTTCAGACAGATATGGTGAAGGCTAACAGGATATGATAAATCTCACAATACAGTGAAAGAAAGTAAGGACTTCCTGAGCAAACAGGAGCAAAACATGCATAATCCAAAATTATACTTACATTATATATAGGATTTTTTCCAGTTGTATATCATATTTATTTTGTATTATTATATTGCATTTGTGAGAATTATAGAAAAATTTAAAAGGTCCAGTGAACTGATTCTCCCAAATATCACCAGATTATTCTCTTTGGGGATAAAAAGCAAGTGATTCTTTTGTTAGCCTTCCTAAATGCTTTCAATTTCTTCTCCCCATAGCCTAATTCTGCTTAAAATCTTTCTCTTATTCAGAGATGATAATCAAAAAAAAAGAAATAAGTTTTTCCTGATTAATCACCTACCCCCAAACTTGCTCCTAGTGTGTAGGAATTAGAGTCACGAGAAGTTTACTTTGACTTACAAGTGTTACGTTTTGTGAAGAAGCAACGACAAAGCAAAATATCTGTGGTATTTCTTCAAGAAACATAGAAAAATACTGAAGTATAAATAATATTGTGAGTACTTACATATTTTATGAAACTGTATCTGTTGTCATGGAAAAGTGTGCAGTTGGAGTTGCTTACACACTTACCCTTATTGTTTTACATTTCATACCTCATTCAAGATGGGCACATAAGAAAAAAAGTATTTTGGATTTTGTCTGGTTGTTAAAAAATTCACAAAGTCCTATTCTTGGAAATATATACGCTTTTCTTTTCTCTATCTATTCTGAAAACCAGGAGCAATAATTCTCTTGATTTTAGAACTTGGTTTTGGAAAACAATAGGGTAGAGAATGAAAAATGAATACTACTGAGCATACCCTTTGTGCCAGTAACCACCACAGATATTTATTTAACCCTAACACCTATCTTTGCCCTTTGTCTTCAGGCTCTGTGCTAATACTGAAAAGAATGTCTGGCACATAGTAGGAGTTTAATATGTACTCTTTCAATGAACAAATAAACAGCCCCCCAAGCTGAGCAACATTATCTTCATAATAATGGCAAAAAATCTGAGAGTCAGAAAGAATACATTTCCTGGTCATGGTTTTAAAGCTAAACACTAAGCAGAGCTAGAACTTAGATCAGAGCTATCTACCTATGTTGCTTTGGTAAAAAGAGCAAAAGATTAAACTCAATTTATAAAATGTCATGGCCTAAGAGGTATAGAGGTGAAGCTTTCTATAGAAATGAAAACTGTTAATATGATTCTTTTTATTCCATCATGTGACCATTTTCCCTGCCCACTGAACAACTTAAGTCTTATTGAAAAACAAAAGCAGGTATATCTTGTGGCCTGTGAACATAAAAGCAATGGCAAATGTATATCCTGAGATAATTTCTAATGATCAAGAAAAGCACCATCTCTTGGCCAAATTCCTGTGTTTTGAGCCTTGGAAAAGATGAGTAGTGGAACCATGGGACTATTTTGATTCTCCATTTCTTCATTTGTAAATGTTAGAGTGTGGAAGAAGATAAATGTTAGCGTGAGTCATACCATCTCTAGTATTCTGTGATTACTTCTCTCTCAACCACACAACCAGGCAGCTCACATTATAAGAACTGAGAAAATAATGAATTTTGCTTTGTACTCTCTTTCCTTTAGGGATTTTATTCCATTTTCATAATTATTACATATTTGTCTACAAAGTCTACTCAAGGACATTGAGTTAAAAGAAAAAAATGGAATGTTTATCTTTGCCATGAACAGTTAAAATTGTTTTCAGTGGTGGTCACCTGTCCAGTAGATATATCTTTCTATGTCTTTATCCCTTGTTTATTTTTAAAATTATTATTTCAATTAGGTAGGTTTTTATAGTTTTATTTCTTATTATTTCCACTTTATGGAATTTTGCTATAGATTAAATTTGTCATAAATGAAAACATGACACATTTGAACTGTGGTTACTGCCACTGAACAGGTTTACCCAGAAATTAGACCATCCCATTGATTTTCCATGACTCAGAATTATGAATTTTGACCACGGTCTATGATGGAGATGTAGATAATGTCAATAAGAGGGCCAGAAATAAGAAAAACAATGTAATGATAAATAACAACTATCATGTCCTCCATGTTGGGGAAGTAAAAGGCACAGGTAGAGACTGTGCTTAACAAAGACTAGATAGGCCCTGAGCCCCTTTGCCAGGCATAACTGTAGATCTAGTTTTTAAGAAAAGTCAGGAATCTGGATGTGACAGTTTTTAATGCCAGCTTAATTTCTAAAAATAAACAAATAGGCCCAATGAAGTATATCTGTGGGCTGAATTTGGCTAGAGGATTACTAGTTTGAGAAATCTCGTTTAGAAAGATCTGTCTCTGTGAATTAGTGTTTCCTTCTTAAACAAGCAGAGTATATATGTTTGTGTTTACCTGATTTACCAGTTAACTTCTAGACACTCAAAAAAAAAAGTATATAATTAAATGATCTGTTGCCCCATGGGAAACACAAATGATGTTCCCATGGCACCTTAGATTCTGTTAAACAAAATCTACCAAAGTCTACCCTGAGCTGTTTCTCTGGAAACAGATTCTACATTAAAGACTTGGAGAAATTACCTGCTAGGAGTAGGAAGATGGTGAAGATTAACTTCTGTGGGTAGAGGATGAAGGGTCCTGAATGCTTGTGGAAATATTTTTGGCAGTAGTGTAAACAAGTGGAGAGAGCAAGGAATAAGAATGATTTTATAAACCAGGTTGCGCTATATCCCAACCCAACTCTAACTTCTTGAGCATGTTTCTCCTAAACAATGATCACCCTATTTAGTATGCAAGTTAAATTTTTCTACACATTTTTAATTTTAAAATAGTTTTCTAATGTTTCAGTGTTCTGTTATACATGCTTACAATTTTTTCTTTTTTGCATACAATCATGAGAGGCAGTAATTGAAAAGAGCGTAACAAAAAAAAAAGATCTACCCTTCATTCTTCTATGTGGAGACCACTATGTGGAGGATTATAGCTTTATTTACACAAAGAGGTTTGTCACTCATGCCCTCTCTGACACACCAGCAACAAGTAATCCGTGGGCCATGACAAGTAAAGTATGACAGAAAAGAGAAAATACTATGCAGAAGAGACAGCTGAGATGAAAAAGTGGGAAATGAGGAGGCACAAACCCCTCCTTATCCCAAAACTGTCAAAGAGAAATGATGGTAACCATATATTGGGGTGACAACAGTATAATGACATAACACAGCTCTAGCTGGTGCTAGAGTAATTTTCTCTTATTTCTCCACTAAAATGGTAAAAATACCAAATATAAATCTATTATGAAAGGAAATTCTAAATGTTAAGTACTACTTTTCACGCAATGTGAATTATTTTCCCATTCTCTACTCTGAGCTAGCAAAACTGACATGTTTGCATAGCTGAACCCTTCTTCTAAATTAATGTATTTTAGAGATAAACCTTGAAGTAAAGAAGACAGACAGGTAAGGAGGTATGAATTACCTCACAGTGAAACAATAGTAAGGTATTGTGCTTTTCGGTGTAGCACTATCCTGTGTAGAACTATCCTCACTATTATACCATGCTATTGTCCCTTGGGATATCCCCAATTACCCTAGGAGTTAAAGAGAGTATGGATAATTACTCTAAACTCAAGGTATTTCTCAAGTTCACACTGCTGGGTGAGCCAAACCCAAACTTAATTCCCATGAATCCAATTATGGAGCTTTGTGAATATGCCTATAAAACCTGACCTTACGTTCCTAGCTCTCAGTTTAGGATAAAGGTATGAAAAGGAAGATATAAGTTAATAATTAAACATAGCATTTTGATTAAGCCTATATCTAAGAATTGACATTAGTATAAATGTGGCTGGTATGTAGGCTAACACAACCTCAGAAATATTTTCAGGGTTCTAGAAAGTATACTTATTTTCTCTGGCAGTTTAATGCTAGACAATGTACTAGCTCTGAAGTAACCATTTCTCTCTTCCTCCTCCTTAAAGCATAAAGTAACAGATGGACTATCTCAACTAAAAATGTCAGCACTTTATTGACCAAGCTTCTATTAGATTTCATAGTAGCTGTGTGGGAACTATGATTTCTCCTTTTAGAAACTAAGGGGGCATAATTATTATTCAGGAAAACCTCCCCCCTCCCCCGCCATTCTCCCATTTCAAATGTTATTCCATTTTTAAGATGCTTTCATTTTTCTCATTCTACAATATTGTCCTAGATAAGAAGTATTTCCTTTCTGACTCATAACTCAATGCTCAGACTGTTAGACCATACCACCTGCTAGAGGGTGACATGCATCTCATTAAAGATAGCTGCCATTATTAATGATCAAGCACAGTTCAATGAGTACAGTAAAACTTTAAACATAAGCATAAAGCAAAACGCTAAAGATAAATTAGGGCTGCAATGAAACTCAACTTCAATAAAGCATATGGCTGAAATATCTATACTCAGCTTCAGTCTAATACACTAGAAAATACTGGCTGTTGAGTATGAACTACGGGCTGTCTACATAACAAATATGCATACTTTAATCTCTCATTCATCCTGCAACTAAACCTCAACTTAAATTTTGAAACCTAACCTAAAAAATTTTCATGGAAACTCTACATAAATATAAATTGACAGAATCTATCTCTTTTGTGGGGGCACATTTTATGAATTGCATATTATATACATTAATGTGGTACAAGGAATATGTTAAATGTTTTAAATTAGTTGATACAAATTTCTCTTCTGATTTCATATGAAATAAAATAAAATGCATTTCTCAAGATACAGTTGTTTATAATTTACCATTGTTTTCCTGAATGTGAGACAGTGTCTAATTTACAGCATTATGCTACTCTGTTTCTTTATCTTATCAAATAATGCCATTTTCTGCCTTTTTCACCCAAATTGCATGTACTACTCACAAAAGTAAAGATGCATCTTTTAATTAACTGTTGATTTTATTTTTCTCAGGAACAACGAATTGTAGAATTACTTGCCCAAGACTTACTGTTTTCTTTCCCTTTATCTCAGGCCTCACTATACCTTCAGCATGTCCTCCTCTGAAATACCAATCATCCCATCTAGCTGATAAGTGATGGACACAGCTCCTCAATCACACTGCACACTCCGTTCTTGGCACCTCATACCCAAAATATATCAACAAATTGGATGGCATTCAGAGAACAGCCAGAAAAAAAATGGTTAAAGGATGGAGGTACTGGTTTATGAGGAAAAATGAAAACATAAAATTCATATATCTTGGCAAACTAACTGGGGTGGTGTATAATTGTCTACAAGCATTTGAAGAATGTAAACAGCAAGAGAAGAGAAAGAGCTTTTTAGGTTGGTCTAGAGAAAAATCAGAACAAGAGGAAAGACTTGAAGAAATGGGAGAGAGATACTAAAAGGAGGTGCTTGCTCATCAATTGCAGATTCTGATAAATAAGTCTTAAGAGAAAAACCTGGATCACTTGCTTTTAGGTTACAACCAGTGTTGATCTGCATTGAGAAATGGCAAGTGGGAGAATAAGTAGTATCTATTTTTTTTATGTGCACATTCAATATTTGTGCTGGCCTTTTCAATTTACCAAGTGCTTTCACATGCATTATCTCATCAAATTATCACAATGACCTTATATCATCATTAATTCATCTTAAATAAAAAAAAAAACTGAAGGTCACTTTTGCATAAGTATTGAGGCAAACAGGAAAACACAAGTAAAACATCTCTAACACTGGGTTTATAATCTCTTAGCTCTTACAACACAATCTAATTCAATGCAATGAAATTGAGACCACTCACACACAATCTAGATACCAATCTAAAAGAATTTAAGGTTATGTTTTAAGCAACGGTCTATTATTTATTCTATCTGTTTTCTTCCTGGAGTGACTTAAATATAAAGTATTACCTGGCCAAAAATTTGTTCTGAATAATCTTCAATGCTATAGATGACCCAGTGTGAAAGTAATTCCTGCTTTAGTTGTCTGGTTACCCTTCGCGCTTGGGTGATGGGTTCTGTCATGTCTTCATTTCCTAATTCTGTTAAAGGCAGCCCTCAGATCATTCAGTGTTGAGATCCAATTTATATGATATCTCAACCCTTGCACAGTATTTATTGTACAACTCAAATCAAATTCTTAAAGAGATGGAGCTCAAATGTGCTGAGATGTCTTTTGCATTTTACTGGCAAGTTTTGGGTCATGAATCTTTTCAGCCTCCTATTACATGCTGGTCTCCAGTGGAGATGTACATGGAGAATAATCCAGGTATGAACACTATGGTTTCTAACTAGGGCTTTGGGTCTCAATCTATGAAAGGTTTTACATTGATGAACCAACTTAAAATATGTATGAGCTATGAATGCACCTTTTGCATAGGTAAGAGCCTAGACTCTCTTCTCTGTTTCATGCTTCCTTTTCCCTGGTCCACACAGTGATTTCCTGTTAGCGCTCTCTGGTTTACTGATGAAAAAGGAAAGGAGGATACAATTCTTACACATTCGGAAACTCCAAAGCACTTATACCATAATAGCTATGGGGAAGATATGAAAGAATTAAGCCCAAAGCAAACAATCCAATGAGAACAAAGGATTTTCCCCAAATTAGAAGAGACATTTTTCTAAAATGAAGATCTTCTAGAAATTTTTCTCTTCATCTTGGAATTTATGGATCTTTGCACAAAATGCATATCCTTGATCTAAAGAAATATAAGAAGGTTGGGAATAGTAAGTATTGACCTTCACTCTAAAAACTATAGGACTTATTTTACATATAAGAAAGAGTTTAGCAGGTGAAGATTTTCACCTAACAGCCATTCTGCAGTACTATCACCAAAATAGTAGCATCTATGTATAGCCACCCTTCCCTATTTGATCTTAGGGGACTGCAAGTTTTTTAGCATATATGTTCTAGATCAGTATGTCTAAAACTTTAATGTATATATTAGTCACTAAATAATCTTATTAAAATGTAGGTTTTGATATAATAAGTTTAGGTTAGGGCCTGAGTAAGTTCTATAAAATTCCAGATGATGATGTTGATGCTGTTGGTCCATGGAATACATTTAGAATAGCAAGACTCTGTAGGGTATTTTCATTCTGGCTGAATGACATCAATGAAAAATTGCTATGAACCTGCTATATCCATTTCATGGAAAATTTACATTAGATTTAAATTCTTCATTTCATATGACATTAACAGAATGCATTCAGGCAATAAAGCAAACACATATTTACAGTTTTATTTATGTAAAGATTTTATAACATTTTCCTTCTTTTAATTCAAACTCATTTTTTATAAACGTGTTTCTAAATCCATGCCCTTATGCTAATTCTATTTTGGAGAAGGGCTGGTGGTAACATAGCAAGAAAGGTCAACTAGCCACGACCCTAATGATAAAGGCCTTGTACGTAGAGACCACTGGTGCTTTTTCCAAACAGGGTTAATATAGAGTTATTATATTTATTTTTGATGAAAGCATTAATTTCTAAAATTGAAAATGAAAGCATTTAGTATTTTTTTCTTTTTTTCATACAAAAGGCACCTCAGGGGGAAAAGAAAAATGTTACTGACCTACTGTGTCTTCTGACACACTTTCTGCAAGAAATTTTTAAGTTATGGCCCCAAAAGTGGTCTTTCACCCTTCTTTCTGAAGGCTAAAATGCAAACCATGTTGAAGAACCCACGAGTGGCTGCTTTGGGGGTGGAGGAGGGGCTGTTCAGACACTGTGAATCACCAAGGAAACATAAGACCTATTTTCCTGTGAAGTTAAACTTCAAAAAAAAAAAAAAAAAAAAAAAAAAGCCAGGAGACACAAAGAGAAAAGTGTGACTGTTCTGAAGGCAAAAACAAACAAATATCTCCAGAAGGGATTAGTCCCCGTTCTTAGAAGTAACCAAAGCAAAGAAAGCTGAGCCTGCTTTTAACTGGGAATAGCACCTGCCCATCAGACAAGGATGAGCTAATTGAATAGCAAATAGCACCTATGTGCAGGACTAACATCAAGTTACACACTTTCACTATCAAGACTGAATTTTCCAAATCCAGTTCTTTCTCCTGGACATTGGAGATCATCCCTATCCAGGCCCAACCCCTCACTGAATGCCACTGTGCCCTTTCTGTCCATCCTAGCAGCCTGTCTTCTAGGCTCTGTCTAGCAGGGTATCCTCTGTTTCCCCCAAAAGCTTTAATGTTGGAAACTACTTCCTCAAATTGGAGCTAAAATGTAAATCTAATTTATGAAGAAAGTTTTGGCATTTGGAGAACCAGTTTAACTTCATCTGTATGCGGGAACCCTTCAAATAATAATAAAAAAAGGCTATCCTATCCTTCTGAAATAATGCTACTTTCAGTTTAATCATCTCATATGGCAGTATACAGATTTTTTTTTTTAACCATCTGATTACCATTGCATTTTCAATGGCTCTTTTAAAATATATTGGCTAAACATAAGACTCCAGATGTAACCTAACCAGTGCAGAGTAAGTTTGAATTTTTAACTCCCACAATCTGGAGGCTATATTTCCATTAACAAAGTATAAAATCACTCTGCTCTTTATCATAAATTTTGTCAACAATTAATGTCTGTTTTTGTATAAACCAATATTAAGTCAAATTTCCCCCAACCTGTATTGTGTAGTGAAAGTTTTAATCTAAGTGTGGGACTTCACACATTTATTCCATCGATTTTCAGCTTGTTAGCTTTAGGTCACTGTTTAAGCGGACAGTCCTTTGAATTTTATTTTGTTACGGAGAATATTAGATATTCCTCACAAATTAGGCTTTTGAAAATTTGATAAGCAGGTTGTCTATTTTGTTATCCAAGTCAACTGTTGAAAATACCAAATAGAAAAAAGGCTCAAAGCAGATATAAATGCAGGTTCATAGACTTCCAGTATATTTTATCAGCCAAACACAGACTTGCTTAAATGCTTCTCCGTTTTTCACTCTTCCATTTACTGGCCTTAAGGAAGACTCATATTTGGGAGGACACATCAAACCTAAAAGAGTCCTCACTTTGACTAGTGGTTTCTCACCCCTTCTTTTCAGTTTTTTTCCTTCCTAGAGGTAAGATAATACTCAAGACTAAAGATAATACTCAAATATTAAAGACTCAAGACAATACTTGAGATAAGACTCAAGCAAAGAAGGACTTGCTCTAAGCTCCATAAGTCTTAAGGACTACACTATACTGCTTCCCACAATATAAGGGATTTCACTGGACATTCAAAGAGGCCAGATTAGAGAGTTAAGTGACTCATGCTTTGGAAATTTAAACAATGACTTCAGACCAGCTATTATGACAGGAAACACTCCTCATGGATAAATTAAGAGGTGTGTTCCTTAAACTAAAAACAAAATAAAATAAAATTTAGGCTGTTGGCAACTTTACTTCAAGGGACAATGTGGTATCCCAGCAAGTCAGCAGTTAAGGCTGTCAGTCTGCCCACAGAGTTAGATTTTGTTGAAGGCAAAATGCTCAGTGTGGTAACTAATCAGCACACTCTCTCCAAACATCCCCTGCCTTTATTTTCAGTTGCTTGTTACTTCAATTCACACCGATTTACCCTCCCTCACAACTCAGCCCACAACTTTCTCATTGCCTGACCTGAGACATAGATAGCAATTTACAGTGTAATCAACCAGAGGATGTAATCAGCGTAATTAACAGATGGATTGGGAATACTACATGAAGCCTAAATTAAAATTCCACTAAAATTGCTATACTGTATCTGTAAATACCCACTCTAAACAAATATTTCTTGGGATGAGTTTCTGGCAGTGGGATAATAACTTTAAAGTAAAACTTCTGAAAGAGTTCAGCCCTCATCTTCATCTGCAGTTTATTGACCCAGTGTATTTTAATGAACAGCTACAGTATGCCTATTCATATGATGAAAGAAAGTAAAATAGGATGTGATATCTTTCCTCAAGGAAGACTGCTATGTTAAATAAATAAGTTTTAAAGTCACAAAAAAATTCTGAAAACAGTAAAAAGATAGTGGTAGCCTAAAAATGCAAATAACGACAATATTAGTTTGGGAAAAGAAGTTTTGTTTGTTTTTGTTAGTAAGCTGTCTTTAATTTCGTGGGTCATCATTATAATCACCTTCATCTTCCTGGCTTTGTTTTCTCTCCATCTTACTTTATACACTTCCCCTCTCCACCCTCTTTCTGAAACATCTGTCTCTCTTGCCTTGCCTGTGCGGGAAAGCGGAGTTGGTGACAAAAATATACGTCCAGCCTGACTAATTTCATTGTAAATTATGACCATAAACTCATTTGGACCCTGATCACTGCCACAATTCTATTACTTTCTTCATTAAATATGCTTTCTCCCTCTCTTAATATATTTCATATCTCTTAACTTGCATCAGATCTTCCATTCCCACTCCCCTCCTCACTATAAGTTGATGACCTGCCTTATACTTCATTAGTAAAATGAACTATTACAGTGAATGCTTTTATACTTTCAGTAACAAATTGAAAAAAAAATTACACCTTTGGCTCTTCTAATTCAGTGTAAAAACATTCCTTCTCTCAGAAAAGAGAATATCTCTCCACCTGAAAACTGAGTTCCACCCTCATACGAATTATCAAGGACTTTACTCCTTAATTTATTCTTCTTCAACTGTTTGATAAATCTTTCCTTTTCCACTAGATTTTTCTCATATGAATGTGCAAACATACTCATATTCAAAAGTTCTCAATATCTCTCACCTTTAAAGAGAAAGAAACAAAGAAAAAAAGGAGAAAGAAAAAAGGGAGGACTGGAAGGAAAGAAGGAAGGAAGGAAGGAAGGAAGGAAGGAAGGAAGGAAGGAAGGAAGGAAGGAAGGAAGGAAGGGGAAAGGAAGAGAAGGGACGGGAAGGAAAGGGAAGGGAAGGGAAGGGAAGGGAAGGGAAGGGAAGGGAAGGGAAGGGAAGGGAAGGGAAGGGGAGGGAAGCAGAAAGGGAGGGAAGAAGGAAAGAAAACACCCCTCATCCACAATCTCCCAGAGCTCCAATTTTCCATTCTTTCACAGTTGATCTTCCTCATCTTTTACTCACCATTTTACTCACTCTATTTTCTAACTTTACAGTCTAACAAAATGATTTTTTAACTAATAACTTCCATGTTTCATACTCCAAGAATATATTCTTATTCTATCATATCCCACACAAGAGACTCAACTCTCCATCCTCAAAAACTCTCCTCTGCAGACTTTCATATATACTCTCTTGGTTTCTTCCCAGGCTTGTAGTCACTCAGACTTCCTTGCTGGCTTCTTCTCCTTCAGACTTAAAAATATTGAAGTATTCTAGTATTCTTCCCAAGCCCATTTTCTCTATCAGAACATTCCCTCTATTAATCTCATTCAGATGTGTACCTTTAAATGCATTCCCTATACTGAATATTCCAAAATTATGTCTCCAGCCCAGATTTACTTTGTGATTTCTGAACTGTCTATGTATAACTATCATTAGTTTTTTTCATTCATTCTTTCTTTCTTTTTTTATTAGAAATCTCTAGGCTTAATATGTTTACATTGGAATTTTTTTTTTTTTAAAGCAAGGCAATCCTTGGTTGATCTCACAGATTGCAAGAACCTTGTCAGCTTACAATTCCTTATTTTTTATGCCTACAGTACCTGGTCTTCCTAGGTGGTCTCCCATCCAAGTCCTAACCAGGCCTGACCCTGCTTAGCTTCCATGATCAGATGAAATCTGGCTTGCTCAGGGTAGCTTGGCTGTCGTACATTGGAATTTTTTGATTCCTCATTCCATCTCTAAAATAGGAGAGCTATAGAGAGAAATGGATATGTTAAGAAAAGACATGAAATGAGATCAAAGATAACACAGTTGGCGTAAGGCAATGAGAAAGTTTAAGAAATTTAATTGTGGTTTTGTGTAGAAAATGGGACTTTGAAATTTAATATATAAGAAATGAACATTTTAAAAGATGATAAAGTTGAATCCATTATTAATGTGAGTATTGAGAACTGAGGTAAAGTTAATTTGAAACTTATCAGAGTCAAAGAAGCCAAAGTATTAGAAAATCAGAAAGTTGTTCTGGTCAGCCCCATGGAATCTGAAATTAACATAAGATGATACCAGGCTTAGAGGAACATGGCAAAAAAATTGTCTGGAAGGACAGAGACCAAAAATGGTAGAAAATAGATGGCATGAGACTTGAAAGATCTGTTTTGTTTTACTTTTGGTTTTATGAAATTAGAGAATATTGCTTGAGAATAACCAGTTGGTTGAGAATTAACCAGAATTAATATGAATCTATTGGGAAAATGATCACTCACCAACTCTTGAAGGGTGTCCTGGGAGAACAGTATTTTTGGCAGTGAATCAGCCTTCAATTTAGGCAAGTGGGGGAGGGAAGAAGTTGGTGGTGTCTGAGAGTTAAGTTATTGTTGGTCAGACACTCCAGAATACACAGAGAAAAAGTTGAGAGTGATAAAAAGATAAAGTGAGAAGAATTAGATTATTGAAATAAGAATGAATGTTTGGGGAGAGCAGATGATTTGAAGATGTGACCATTCGTAATTAAAGATGATTAAGATATGAAACAAAGTGCATTAAATTCATTTCCGGTTTATAAGTACAATTTTAAGCTTATTGTCTCCTTGATGTAGGTATAAAACTTCCACATGGTTGTGTGATAGGTACTCAGACCTCAGCAGTGAGAAGCATGCTGTTATTTTTTTTGTTGAAATTTATAAAACATTTTAAACAATAAACACATGGTGTAGATAAATGTGGTAGATTCCATTCTCAGCTTATTTTTCTTAGTGAACAAGATGTCTTCTATTATACCAGTAGTCAAATAGACTCATGAGAAATATAGAAGTAAAAGATACACAGAGGATGTATGACACTTGATCTATTATTTGTAATTAGGAGTATCATTCAGACTGATTTGCTAAATGCATGCAATTGTTCTCAGATATTCTCATTCCTATCCCCAGATAATTTTCCTTTAAATAATCAGTATAAAAATATAATCAAACACTTATGAATGAGGTTGATTTGTAACATATAAGATACCTTTTCCACAGTAAAGTTAAAATTTAGAATTCTGGAACATAATTTTTATGAAGATTAAGTGAATGATCTAAGTACATATAGTGAATTAATTCTCTCTAGAATTGGATAAAAGAGATAAAACATTCTTATACAATGTAAAAGTGGCTTCTGAGATTTCTTTACTTAAAAAAATGTCATTACTTAAAGGGCTTTCACCATCTCATATCCCTAAACAACTACATGATGTCAAACACAGTTTCTAGCATCTAGCATCCATCTTCCTGATTTCTCAGCTCTTCTAATGCTATGACTCCCTGCTCCTCAAGATCTTTATAAGATTCAACTATCATTGAATGGCTAGCTTTCCTTATTATATCCTCTAACACAATAAATAGTTTTCTCTGTTTCTGAACACTGTGCAAAGAAAATGTTACGGGTTTTATGCACGTTGTCAAGCATTTAGTTATAATTATACTGACAAATACAAATTTAGAAATGGAAGAATATTCTAGATAAATTTCACAGGGAAAAAGTCAAAAACTGCTCATTTTCTGTTCTTAAAATAAAAACTAAATTTTCAATCAAAAATCGTATCAGTATGCTAAGAGAAGAGGAATATTAGTCGGGATACAAGTTAGGCTGCTATTGCAAAGAAATGAAAAAGTTTTGTGTTTTTCACACAGTGATGTTCACACCAAAGTTTATTTCTCTCTCACATAAAAGTCCAGGTGGATAATTTGGGTATGGTTTCATGGTTTAATGGTGTTGGGTCATGTCAGTCTGCCATCCTTGACATATAGTTTCCATCTCATGGTCCATCTCATGCTCTTTAGTTACCATCATTATGAACACATTTCAGTCAGAAGGAAGGAGGAAGGAGAAAGGAAAGGCATGTCTCTCCCTCTTAAGAAAACAGCCTCACATGTGAATATAACATTTCTGCTCACTGTCCATTAGCTAGAACTTTGTCACCAGGACATATTTTTCTACAAGGGAAGCTTCAAAATGTATTCTTTATTTGGGTGACTATGTGCCCTGTGAAAAGCCCTATTACTGCAAAGGAAGGGTAAAATAGATATTGAAAAACAACTAGCAGTTGATGTCATGCATTTCTATTTCTTGCTCTAAAATTTGTATAACATTTTACAAAAATTGTATTATTGTGTGACCTGATATAAATTTATATTTTGTACAGTTAGTAAAATTGATAATTAGGTATTTTACTTGTTGGTTTGTTCAATGTCTCTTTTACTAGACTCTAAGATCTAAGAGGGTAGAATCATGTCTATTTTGCTAACTATTTTATAATCTATCACAAGTAATTATTTGTTGAATAAATTAATACATAAAGGAGTTGGCAATGCAATGTTGACCCCTAACTTCTTTTCAGAATTCATGAACTCCCAAAGTCAGTGGTCATTAAAAGTAATCAAAATAATAAAGTTAGTATCATAAGAAAATTTTTACCCTCCAAGATCTATAGCAAACCAAGAGTTTCAGGCCAAAAATACACTCAGGTCATAAGGAAACCTGTAACTTAGATTGTCCCCTCACATTTGAAGCTTGGCTTTTTTGTCCTGTTCCTACCAAACACTTGTTTCTATAAATTTCAGATTCCTTTTTCAACTGAATGCGCCAATCTGCTTATGTATCCACTCCTAAAAATATCTCTGTGTGCATTTGCAAGCCACAATGTTTTGTGAGTTCTTTTTCAAAGCAGGAAGTTAGCCAGTAGTTTTTTGCACATTATAGTCATATCTTTTAAAAAAGTGTCTTAAAAATAGTCAAGCACTGAGGGTTAGAGTAAGTAATGTAAGTGGGGCCATCTTTTGTAATAATTTCGCTATAATTTTCCAAGAAACATATCAAGTGTCCACTGCATGGGTGAGGAAAATTATATGAGAATGCTCCCTACTCTATTTACTTCCATTATTTCTAGTCATAGGATTCTCTGGTTTAGCTAAGAAATCATTCTTGTATGTCATTCAGGCAGAGGCTAAAGCACTGCTGAATGGAAAAAAAAGATGCAATGATAACTGTCTTGCTACATGTCATTGGCCAGGGTCAGACCAAACCATTTATATATGGAGACAACATGCCTGTTCATCGGCCATTTCAGTGCTCTGTGATGTGGAGAGGTGAAGCAGCAGGATTCAAGGAAGCTATAACTGGACAGTGTTTCAGCCACTGTTTTTGGGGACCTAGATAGCTTCCTATTCTGCTTCAATGTCTTCAAAACTGAATGTTTTTCCCAGTCTCTGTCTTCCATTTGGTCTCCTCTCTGAGAGCCCAGGTAAGGTGGCGGAAGCACTGTGCATCCATAGCCACAGCTGGCAGCTTGGGTTTCTGGACCCATAATCATGCCAATCAGTGCTTACTACACAAAACCTTTTCAACAACCCCAAAGCCAAGGCCCCAGTCGATGTCACCAGATTTTTCTTTCAACTCAAGTCTTACAATTAGGCAGCTTTGTGTTTTTCACACTTATGCATTATGATGGTTATTTAGGCTGAGCACAATAGTCTCCAAGAATATGCTTCCTCAACCCATGCCTTCCTCCTACTCAGCAATGCTGCTAACAAATGCAGACATTTAGCGAAGGTCACAGGCAATGCTGGTTTCAGGCAACAGACAACAGTTTATTTTCCTCTTGCTCTCTACCAGAAGAAGAGCACAATATAGAAACCTCCATGAAACTCTATGCTCTGCTCTGGCCTCTCATCCTGATACATAAAAACTCTGAACATTTTGCTCATATAGTTGTGCCTCTAGAGAAATTATGTGATAAAATCCACCTACAAGAAGGCAACATAACACACCCACCTTATATGGTTAAAAAAAAAGTCTCACTAAAAGGAAGTGGTCATTTCTGTTGCAAGTGTCAAAATAGAAATTTGATTATAGCATCTGACAGCTATACAACAAATGGGTAAGAAAAATTTAAAAATAAGTAAAAGCTGTGATCATCTTTCCCCTTCATACAAAGCAGTTCTCTAAAGCACTAAATACCTCATAGTCAAAGTGAAAATAAAAACTCAAAATTGAACATGAAATTATAAATCTCTCACCTTCAATGGAAGAATGAAACTTAAAAATTTAACACAGGAGGTAGCATAGAATTCACATTTCTATTTTGTGGGGATAGGTCAGAGGGGACAGAAGAATGATTTATGTGTATTTTGCACTCCAATTAAGAAATGTATGGTTTTTTTAATTTACTTTTTTCTTTATAGAAATGCAGATAGGAAAGCATGACAAAGGTTGTCATAGATCTTTAAGGAAAAGTAAGCAAAAACAAGGTATTCTTAGGATATTAAGTAATGCAGACAACCAACATTTAGCAGAATATAGGAGGATGCAAGCATCTATAAGAAAGAATAGAAACAAATTTACTTAAAGTGAAGTTTTAGAATTTGAAGACAAAATAGTTAAAAATTTTCTTCAAATAATATAAAAAAAGCACCCATAAGTGGAATCAGTCTATCCAAGTACAGAAAGACAGTGGACCACAAAAATACGGGACATACAGGAAGGTATCAAAAGAGTCCCCAGTGGATTAGAATTGATCATTCTTTTGGACATGCTAATGAAAAGGCCTCTCTCTTACTTTGATAAACCTCACTGCCTAATTTTCACATTTTATTGTTCGTACAGTCCCGTATTGAATTTGCAATCCAAATAACATTGGCTCAGAGCTCATTCTATCAGATGTGAAAAGTTCCATTGTGTTCTCCAAGATTCCTGTGAATCCCTGGACCTTCTATTCTCATGATCAGAACTATCTCAGCCTCATGTCCTATTCTCTGTCTCATGTTCATCTTACATCCTTTGATTTTTTTTGTCTCCCTGTTCCACGTAGACTTAAGCATGGAACACAAACCCTTTTCCATGATACGCAAGGCATTACTTTTACACTAGTCCAGGGGTAGAGGCTGATTGAGAGATGTCACTTTACTGCACATTACAGTATATAATTTAACTATTGATAAAATCCCAATGACTACATTTAATTTCTCACTGATTTATTTTCATTCTAAATGCATTTTACCCTATTATGAGGCTAAATTTCTAAACTTACCTTTCAAATTCCTACTTCATACTCAGAGAGGAGTAAACTACGAAAGTAGCAATGACTACCAAAATGTTGCTCATGTCTATCCGGGTGGCCTCATAGTACCAGTACAGTCCCAAGGTTTTCACTCTTAGCTGTACCTGTTGAAGACAGGGAGGGTTGGCAGGCCAGGCAGAAATTATCCCTACCAGGCCTCATACAATCACTGGCAGTGCTAATTGTCTTTCTAAATCTTTGCCCTGTCATGTCTTAGAAATTTGTCACTGAGACTTAAGAGTACCTATGAATTTTTAAAACAAATCTTGCCCTTCCTTCTGGAATAGATAATAAAATGCCAATTCTGACTATGCTGGTGTGTACTATAACAGACTTGGAAATTAAATATACCATAATTAAAAATTCTTCTGACAGAGTTAATCCTTCAAGAGTTTATTGAGTAGGAAGAAGTAATATAAAGTGCCTCCAAAATATGGACATCGGTTTACTCATTGACAGAGAAATTATCAAGAAGCAAAAGAGAGTAAAGTAGTCATCCCTAGAAGTGCCAGAGAGAGATTGTAAAATGTAAAGCAAAGCAGACTTAAAAATATTCAGGTTTAAGTAAGGTGACTTGGGCAAAAGCTTACAGAAACAGGACTGGAGAATACAAAATAAAACCCAATCACATTTTTTTCACCATCCTGAAGAAAAAGGAAATAGTTTGCATAGGTTCATAAGGAAAGCCAAGGGGCAAGGAAATGATGTAATTATATCTTCAACATAATCCAGACCATAGGGTTCCTGAAAGAGTAAACATGAATGTGCTGTTTGGCACATTTATACCTATTTATAAAATGGAGTGCAGATTGTACCATTATATCTTGAGCTACATCACCACTAAGAAGATCTACCTAAATTGCATTGCTCTTGCTCCATGCTCACCAATCAACCTTCTGATTAAAAACCTGACTCCTTTTTTAGATTTTCTAACAAAGAAGAGAATATAATGGCAAGCTGACATAAATGTTTGGTCAGTCTGGGGCTTCCATTAACTTCTCTATGCTTTAGTTTCACGTTTATAAAATGGAGTTAATTGTTAATTGCTGTGTGTGTGTGTGTGTGTGTGTGTGTGTGTGTGAGAGAGAGAGAGAATTTAATTAATACATGTATTGACAGCAGTGCTAGAAATATATTTCAAGTCCAATTAAATGTTAAATCTTATCATTATTGTTGCAAATCATGCTGACAAAAAGCTGAGCTAAAGAGATAGAAGCTAGTCTCCAAGACTGATGATCTTTAAGTATAGTGACAAAGCCAAATATGTATAATGTTGGGGACCTGAGGTAGTAACATTTGCAAGTTATTTCCACTTTGTGAAGACTAAGCCTAGCTGTCTCCTTCTTATATCTTTTTATCTTCTACATACCTCCAAAAGAGTTTGTAGTTTGTAGAATGCCATTTTGTCTTTAAAGTGGGGAGGTTCATTTCTTCTACAGTGAGGCTTGGTACTCAAAGTATGTATAATACTTATCCTAAATAATTTTGTATTTTAGATGAGATGAAAATGAATTGGGGGAAATCACAAAATAGAAATCAGCAAACTTTTTCTGTCCAGGGAAAGCAGTGAATATTTTTAGATTTGCATGCAATACAATGTTAGGCACAACTATTCAATACTGAAGTTGTATCATAAAAGCAGTCATAGAAAGCATGTAAACTAATGAGCAGGGTTGCATCTCAATAAAATTTAATTTGTAAAAGCAGATATAAATTGTATTTGGTCCATACGCTATCATTTGCTGATCCCTCCATGCTTATTAAGAGTCCATATTGATTAACAAGACTAAAGAGATATTTTTAACTAATTACAACAGAAATTGAAAGGACCTAGAACTTGATTCAGATAAACTGATTATGTATGTATGTATGTATGTATGTATGTATGTATGTATGTATCTATCATCTACCCACCCACCCATCTATGTACCTATCTACCTATCTATAAATTAAGGAAATGTGCATACTGACTATTTGGTATTAAGGAATTATAGTTAATTTACAAAATGATAGTGGTATTATGGTTAAGTTTTAAAACAGTCCTATTTTTTAGACTCATATACTGATATATTTTCAGATGAATAATATGATGAAGATCTACTTCAAAATTATTAAAGAAAGATGGGATAAGAATATATATGAAATAAAAGCACTCATGAATTGATCACTATTAAAATTTGTTGATGGATACATAGTGTTTTTTATACCATTCTACCTACTTTTTAATATGTTTAAAATGTTCTATTATAAAATATTTATTTGAGGTGATAAAAGTGTTACATAATGCAGACTCTCCCAAACATACATGCACGCAAACATACATGAGCACCCGCACAATGAGATGCAGGTTGACACTTCAAAGAAAGGAGGCAAAAATAAAGTTCAAGATCGAACTAGATGGATGGAGTACATCACATAGGATGTCTCATGCTGATTTCAAAATTATTGTCTTAAACGATGTAAAATTATAGTTTAATGAGAAATGCAATGGAATATAATTCTGCTAAAAATGAAGATTCTGATCATAGACCTACTAGATGGGGTGCCACTTTCTAATTTAAGGCAAAGGGAATCAACAGAAGATAGAAAGAATGAGCATAGTTTCTTCTCAGAGAGCTTCAGTGTTGGACTTCAGTCCATGCAAGGAAAATCAACAAGGGAAGTTGGGTGTGGGATGTGGGACTCGCGTCTAATAATGGTTTACCAAGCAAAATTCCAGGCCTTTCAACAAACTGTTCTCTCACCCTGCAAAGTTTTCTTTTACCTGCCAAACTCCCTCTAATCAATTTAAGCCTTGTTCAAATGTCACCTCTAGGCAGTTTTACTCCCTAATGCTCTGACTGCTTTTATCAGTCATATCTGGTTATATCACAATAGATCTGTTTACTGGTCTATTATCTTACCCCAACAGAACTCAGAACTCCTTAAAACAGGAACAGCATCTTCTGTTGTAGTTTATACAGGGCCTAATCCACTCTCAATTATCAAAAACTGTCTCAAATTACTCCATGTTCATTAACAAAAGAGAAGTAGTACTAGGCCCTGCTGACCCTGTATCCACTGGTCACACTTGGTTCTCAATAGGTTGCATTAGACTCCTTCCTTTCTCTCTGTAAAATTACAGTGGTCCCGTGTGTGTGTGTGGGGTGGGGGGGTTGTGTGTGTGTTCTAACATGGCGATTTTAGAACACTGCTAGTTGAGGATACTTCTCTTGCCTTCTCTGAATTCCTATCTTTGGAGGGTAGGAGCTAGGCTTAGCACGGCATTTTATTTGGTATCAAATCTCAAATTTATGTGTGTGAATGAGTAAATAAATCGGATTGCTTTACTTGTATACTTCGAAGTTAAAATTGGTGTCAACAGTGTTCTAGAAAACCTTTTAATCAATTTATCGAGTCTATTTTCTAAAACCTCCGTGACCTGAAAAAAGACTTTAAGAGGTTTCACTCCACTTCAAGACATTTTAAATGCATTTGTCTGTTGGCAGTTAATTTTTTCTTCTCTCACTATCTCAATAATAATAAAATAATTTCACTGTCTTTTTCCAAATTTTCCATGATTCTTATCTTTCTACTTTTCTAATATCTACTACTTTTTCAATTTCTTCTCTCTGCATTTGGCCCCTGAGATACCTCTGTACTAGTTACCTCAGCTTTAGATAAAGCCAATCCACTGGGATCTAGTAAATATATTTATGTTTCTAAATTAAATATGCTTTATTATTACACTTGCCAAAAGCAGGCTTGCAGAACAAGTTCACTTGAAAAAAAAGAATGTTTTCATTTTCTTAGTGCTGATGAAGATTTTGTTTTGTTTTGTTTTTGTTTTTACTTTTTCAAGTGCCTCCATTACTACAGTTACCTTTCTTTTCTTCATTAGTTATTTTTAGGTTTCCAGATTTCTGTGATGCTTCTATATCAAATTTATTTTTAACCTTTTTCAAATAGATTTTTGTTCTTCAATTTTGGATTTCTGCCTTTCAAAGGCTGGAGAAAGAAATTTTCAATGTCAGGAATTCAAGTTTAGCTTTTATAATATAAGGACAATGCTTTTTTCTTAATTAGATGAAAAAGGAATGAAAGGAGAAGATAATAAAGAGGAAGCAGACAATTGATAGAGGTAGCTAAATTACCTGATAAATTACCAATGAGTTGCACTGCCAGTTATTAATCCCTCGATCTGTTCTGTCATAGCACATAGCTATGTTAGTTGGGTCCAAATTACTATCTAATGAAATTTAGGGGCTGTAAGACACTCCTGCAGAGTTGCACAAATGAGAGCTATGCAAAACTTTTGGCAGAAAGATTGTGACCTTTAAGATTAAATACTTTTGAGATACAACATGCAATTAAAATCAATAATATATCTCCAAGCAAGACTCATTTTGCACTTTAAGAAGTGTTTAGAAGCACAGCCTTCAAAGCCAGGCTGCTTGGGTTGAAAAACCAACTCTGCCACTTAGTAGATAAAGAGTCAAATACATAAAAAAAAAAAACAAATCTGTGCTCAGTATCCTCATCTATGAAATGGGGTAAAATAGTATGTATCATGAAGTTATTGTAAACATCAACAGAGTTAATATAGGCACAATACTTAGGATACTGTCTGCCAGCCATATAGCAAATGTTAGCCATTGTTCCTAGATAATATAAACATTGGCAGATCCACGTATTTGGATCATGTGCAAACTGAGGGGATCAGGTTGCTTATCGCCTAAGGAGGTTTCCATATGAGCTGCTGAGGGGTGCCTGCTGCAATCAGTAATAATTGTTACTTGCAGGTCTTGTGATCAAATTATTCCTTCCAAGGCAAGATTCTGTATAATTTAGTATAATTCGGTTGCATGATGTTCTCTCCCTAGCCAGCTATTGTTCTCAAATTATTCTCATATTGGTTTAGAACAATCTGATTTGACCCTTACTTACTGTTGCCAGGATGATTAAACTAAAGCAGCCAAAAATGCAAGAGCTCAGGCCAATGGTCCTGGACTAATTCCTGTCATTCACAGCCTTAGGGCAGATCTGTACTCTGCCCAAGGAACACCTTAGTAGGCACTTGGCCCCATTCCTTCAAAGCTCCCTGACTAGTCTGTTGTCGTTCTCACTCAAGAGCAAAATGCAACATTAAAGCTTCACTCCAAAACAAATACTTGGCAAGATGAGTTTATTTCTGGTTTAACCCCCTGAAGTGTCTGCTTGTTAAGGCTCAGAAAACTGTAGCTATTAAAACAAGGCTTTTTAACCATTGAAACATGGATAGCATGTTCCTAAATGCCTCCAAAGCATGCCTAAAGCTATCGTGGTTGAAAAAAAATATGGGATTATAGAAATTTTGACAAAATAGGGGAAAAATAAAATGCTGCAACTTTGGAGTTTGTTACTTTAGGGCAAGCATTTGAAAAACATGCACACCTGTGAACTCTGAAGTATTCCATACTGCACATAATGTTTGATTAATCACCAAAGTGATTACGCTAAGTGGCATCCACAGTAATTTAAACAGATATATAAATGGTTTGTAATTACAGGATATTGGGCTATATAATTCATTGCTTAGCAAAGAAATGTTTGTTGTGTAATTACTGTATCTCTGTGAGATATTTGCTGAGCATTCATGGTATAGTTTATCCTGAGCTTGCAGGCTACTACTATCTTTGGTTCCATCATGCCTACACACAAGAAGTCTTTAAGAAAGGATAAAGAAATGATTATCTTGAGAAGCTGAGAATGTGAAGAAATTTATTACAATATTTAAAAAGCGAATTTAGTGAATACTTGATTTTTTCACACCCTTCAAAGGTAGCAATGGTATGACAAACAGCCTAGCTCAAAAACTATGTGCGGTTTAACCCAAGTCATAACCCACAATGAACTCATTCTGTGGACTACAGGAATGTACATCAAATATGGCTTGGCATTAAGAAACTGTGCCCAAGGTACACTGAAAAAAACATATCTACCCCCCACATAGATAATAATGCAGAATTGACCTGAAGTGAAAAGCTGACAGGGAAGAATGAAAAAGCTTTTTTTTATAAAATATAACTTTTTCCTTTATCCTATAAATATAATGAATAGATTTATTCATGCCTGTGAAACTGGCTGCTATATAATTCTGTCCAATTGCCATTTCTACTAAGTAGAGAGCAAAAAAAAATAAGTGCTATATGTGTGTGAGAGAGTGAGAGAATGAGAGAGAGAGAGAAAGAGAGAGAGAGCATGAGAACGCAAAAGGAAATGTAGACTAAATATAAGGACAGCTTCTGATGAGTATGTGAGGTTTTTTGTTTGTTTGCTTTGCTTTCAATAACAAACAACAATAACAGATCTACACACAAATAATACAGTTGGAAAAAGACAACCAAGTAAGAGATTTACATTTGATGGTAAATATCTTGAGATTTTTAGATTTCCATAATGACAGTCCTGCAGATAGAGAAAGAGGATGAGTGCGTAGAAGAATGCGGGGCTTTAGAGAGCACAGTTGGCCTGGAGCAACTTAATATTAAGTTCTGTCTCTGGGACAAAGATCATGAATAGCTAATATTTTCTATATATGAAAATGTATAAAAGTCATAATTGTGTTCATATTCAAAATTTGTACATTGATTACATCAAATATTGTGAAGCAATAATGATCTCCAAGTTAAAGAATAATATTTAGATATTAGTAAGAGAGGAATGCAGTTAACAGGAATAAATAACATAATGAATGCTTTCACACAAAAGAGATGATGATATCGGGAAAAATTCTTACATCAAGAAATTCAATTTGTCTGGTTTGAACAGGGGATAGAGTATCCGGATATATTAAAATTATGCCATGCAAGGCATGCATAATTATATCGTTTTAATTAGACACATGGAGAAGAAAGAAATAAATAAATAGAAAAAAGTCAACACTTTCCTGGAATTCTACAGAAATTGATCACAAATTATCACACATTTTGGTTTTTCATTGTTACTGGGAAGAAAAGGTTAAACTATATCAGCTCAATTTTTAGTAAATTTAAAATTCTTCAAGTGAGGTTCGTGGTGAAAAGGCACACAGAAACCATTAAGGTGTGGGGATAGTTTGTTTTTGAAGTTTCTAGGCATCTCTCCATTATGGGTATAGAGTCCCCTAATGTTATAGCCTGACCATGGTGAAGGGCCACAATGGACTTGTTTAGAGATGGAGAGTATGAACTTAAACACACAATCCAAAGTTACTTGAAGATATATAGCTAGAAAGATAGATATTTAGAAATAGAGAGAAAAGGTACATGTTAGAATGATTTTCTAAAACACTTGAATTTCAGGTATCCCTTTTCACTGCTTAAGAATCCAAATTTCCAATCATTTTCATTATTCTAGCAATTAATCTATATTTTACATTTAAGGCAGAAAAAATGTTTTTTATATAACACTTCCATTTTAAATTTAAAAATATTACCAAACATGTTGCAACTACATTAAATTTCTTTGAACAATTTTTTAGTTAAAGAGTTTTGAAAAATTATATCATCAGGTTTTCTTCCTGTGTCACAGTTTCAACTTTACCCTTTCTACCCCTACCTAGAGCAGCAATTGCCTCTTTTAGTCCATGCTTAAAAATCATCCTCTCAGTGAGGTCCTCTTGGACTGCCTTTTTAAAAATTGCAAATCTTTTCATCATTACCATCCTTGCTCTCCATGTCCCTCTTCCATGCTCTATTTATTACCAGTGGACATATTATATATTTTATTTTTTTACTTCTTGTCTGACACTTTCTGCAAAAATGCAAGTCCCACAAGAGGCTGCTTACTTCTAAATCCTCGGCACCTTGAAGACTCTATGGCATATAATTTGCTTCCATCAAATATTTGTTGAATGAATGGATGTGTTCCATGATTTCAATTGCAATTTTTTATGGTTTGCAAGTGTGTTTCTATAGCTGAGGGCTCTTTCCTAGGTTTAAAATCCATATATTCAATTATCTCTTTGAATTATCCCAAAACATTCAAACTCAAAACTTCCAAGATTGAATTCATTACTTTGTCTCTTCACATCTCTAAGCTTATATAATCTCTTCTGTGATGAATATCAACCATCAGTCCAGGCATCAAGTGAAAAATCTTGAAATTGTGCCACAAATTCTTGTTGCTGGATCCTTACCTGTTCATATATCAGTCTTCTCCCTTCACTAACCTGTTTTAGTACCTTTAGTGAAGTACACTTGTCTGAAGAAACACAGTAGGCTCTCAACTGGTCATGCTGTTTCTTTCTGATCTCATCTTTCAATGAGCCAGATTCTACACTGCCCCAAATTCAAATCTGGTCATGCCACTCTCATAGAACTATTCCATGGAAGTCAGTGACTACAAACTAATTGGTATAATAAAGAAACCCCTCCATAATTCAGCCTCTACTCATCTCCACAGCTTAATTTTTCCATGTATTTTGAGCTCAATCTCAATATGAACCTCTCTTCTAATTCACAGGCTGCTTTATTTATCTATACTCTTATTCATGTTCATCTTTTAGTAAGGAAAACTGTCCTTCAGTTTGCAATTCCAGTTTGTTTTTAAGATTTAGCTTAAGCTCTGCCTCTTTATTAGTTTTAGTTTCCTTTGCTCAGAGAGACTTCACAACTCCTTCCTTTATACTGTGTCCTGTATACATTTTATCATAGCATTATACATTCATTACACTCATTTTTGTATACTTCTACTTTGTATTACTAGGCCATCAGCTCTTAGAGAATATGGGCCATATCTTAGTCATCTTTGTAACCTCAGTGGTCCTCATAATGGGGAGGTTGTGGTGGGGGGAGGGGACAATATCTCAGCTAAACAGATAATGAATGAAGAACCATGAGTTTAAATAGAAGTATGAAACTGATAATTTGGAAAGAGCTTAATTGTATAAAAGACATATAAAAGAAAATATAAAGTCAATGTAAGTTCATGAACAAGAAAGTGGCAAAATAAAAAACTATTTTAGAATATTTGAATCTATTATCAGCATTAAGATGCTTTAGGTGTAATGAAGGCAAAGTCTAACAATTAGGAAGCCACTGAAAGAATCTAAATAAGATAGAAAAAACAAATAAACAAACAACAACAACAAAAACACCCAAATACCGTATCTCGATTCACCAGTCTGAATTAGTTGCTCCCATTGTATCTCTCCTTGTAATTGCATTTACAAAGCTGGAAGAGCTCATGTTCACAATGGCTGACAAATGAAAGATACATAAAAATTTTTGCATGAGTGAGTTAAGAAGGAAAATAAAAGCTCAGATTAGAGTAATTGCAGTAGGAAGGAAAGAAAAGAGTGCAAAATTTCAATAGAAGAGCTTCTTCTGAGGTGGCTCAGTCTTGTCTCTCGATGATCTAGGCATAAGCTCAATGCTCATTCATTACACCCTAGCTCTTCATTTCATCAGGATGTCTTCCTTTTTCTTGCTCTTGATTGCTATATCTCTGCTTCGCTGGCTTTTTGGTAAATAAGCATTCAATAAATCCTGACTGAACTATATTCTAAGGCTATGCTTTTGACAACCAGTCTTTCTACTAATCAATCTAAATCGTATCCTTAAAATCTATACTTTTTTTTCACTATATCCACATCCCTCTAAAATGCTTCCCTCAGCTCATCTCTATCTCATCCACTTATATCTGCTTTTACCACCCACTATCACTTCCTCCCATTCAATGCCCTTTTACTCAAGTTGTGAATAAATCATTGTTAAATGCTGCTTATTATGATGCTGTGTCACTATTTAGTCAACAAGTCCTTATTAAAGAACAGAGTATTCTGTTTATCTCTATTTTTTTCTTTAACATTATGGTTTCTGCACATATATCCTCGTGCCCTTGTTAGTTTAGATGCTTAGGGCAAATTCCATGAGACAGAACTTCTAATGCAATGATCTCTAAGATTTTTAGCATTTGAAGTACCTGACTATATTAGAATCTTCCTTTCCTTCCAGATAATTGATGGCAAGAGACTATGGCCAGGAGTCCCTGTGGATTGCTATCTATAACCAAAAAACTAAACTGGAATAAGACCATCAAAAGCTGAAATTACATAGATTTGTATTGTAGTTAACATGGTTTATTATGGTTCTTGTTTTGGTTTTGTTTTAGATTTTAATTACATTGAGTGAAGAGAGATTAGATTGGTTGAAAAGTATATCCTAAAGTAATTTAATAGTAAAAGGGTTAGTTGTATCTGTCTTTCTTAATCAAATAAGTACATGGGCTGTGGATATGAATAATATCAAGCCAGGAGGAGTTCTTCCAAAAACCGCTTTCAAACAGAAAAACTGGTGACTGCGAGGTTGAACTTACTCATAGTTGATTGATGGTTTTGGAGGCTAAGTAAGAAGTTGCAAACTGAAGGACCTGAGCATTGAGCATAAATTTTCAATTAAAGAGCACAGAATTGGGTTCTGTTGAAAGTATGTTTCCAATTCTTTCACAAAGGGACTTAATTATTGTTGCCTTTCTGACATATCTATTGCATCATACACAGAAGCTTAAGGCTAAAGTCAGTGACAATATTTTAAAAGAGGATTTAAAAAAATCTAAAATAAAATAGAAATAATAAAGAAACACAAAAAGCATCACTGAAACTGTAATTCTCAAATATACAAATGTCAGGAATTTTACATTTCTGGTGCCCACGGTGACTATAATCCAGCCCCACTGTGCATATATAATACTTTAGAGTTAAGTTCATATTTGGTAAAATAAAATGTTACACATGCTCAAGAGGAGAAGAGATATGGTTGCTGTGGGAAACAGAACTCTGCATTTCCTGATTTTTGTGCTGTGAAATCTCAGCCATCAGGTTGCATTAGAATCATTTTCTACATCTAATAATAGATTGTTCTATTGTTGCTTTCAAAAAAAAAAAAAGCTCTTTCACCCGCTTCTTCTAATATATTTAAAGTGGTGGGATTTATTTTAAATTGAATTAACCAGAAAACACAGGTTCTTTATCAGATATAAGTGACAAGCAATAACCCTCCATTCTGCCTCCAATTAAACAATTTAGTTGAAATTGTACTCAAAGGGTTCTTAATTTTTTAAATGTGAATTATATATCAACTGGTTTGGCAGACATAATACCTATAAATTATCTTATTCAAAAGATATTTAAGCATATTATTTTAAAAAATCTTTCACACAATACCCTTTCCACAATAGCGACCCACATCACCATAATCTGTAGTAATAAGCAGGTATTGTCTGACTTCCCTGTACAAGGAAGTCAGTTATGGTTGTGACTGCATTTCAAATCACCATCCTCCCATTTATCCTCAAAATCGTTTTCTACATTGAGGAAACTAGGGCTTACAAAGGTTAAGTAAATCGCTCACAGTCAGAGAAAAAAGCTGCAATTGAACACAGACAGGTCTGAGGGATCCCCAAATCTATGCCCTTTGTATACACACTATAGTTCCCATTCTGCCTTCCTGCACTTGACCTGACTCAAGTATCTATACCCATGAAAGACAGATAATAGTAATAATGATCATCATTATAATAATATGCAAAAGCTTTCGTTAACACCAATAGTAGTGAATTGGCCATGGCATTTCTATGCAAGGAGGTAGGAAGTTTGGAGGCTTAATGCCTAGGCTGCAGTAAAGTTGGACTGAGGATGAAGTAGTTTATTTTGTATCATGACAATAGATTGGCATAGCATAAGCACAGCTTGTATCACAGAGGGCTTACTGTGTGCCAGGCGATGCTCCAAACATTTTATAATATTAACTCATCTAAGTCTCATGACAGCATTATGATGCAATAATTATAATTATCCTGATTTCATGGATTAGAACTCCAAAGCACGGAGAAGTTATATGCTTAATACTCAACCATGTAACATGCTTAAATACCCACAGTTATTAAGTGGTGAAACTAGAATATGAATGAGGCTCCTTGGCTTCTAAGTTGGTGCTGTTATCCATTATGAAAAAAAACAAGCACATTGTGAAATACAGAAGGAGAACTGCACATGGACAAGTGTATGCCTTTTCTGTTTGTATTTGGTCAGTCATATATACCTGCCCACAAAGCACTTTTGTACCACTTCAAGATTATATAAGATCTTAGAGAAAAAAAAATCACAAAGTAATTTTGATCACCATTTCTACCTTTAAAGATCAGTTTTTAAAATATCACTTTTTAAGCCCTTCTATTGGTAGTGATTCTACAAGCTGCTCTCAAATCACTTTTATAAAAACTTGTTTTTCTATACCTCTAACAGTTCATCTATTTCTTTTACACTCAACTTAATTATATGTTCTCTTATTCTGCTTTCCTAAATATTGTGACCATCTTGTCAACATCTCCTGAAAACAACCTATTATACTCCATAACTGGAATACCTCCTTGAGCCTCAACCTTCCCTTCTGCAAGTATAAATGCTCCCATGGATTTCTGGCTTCCTCAATGGGACATATTTTGCAGAGATGTTCCCGAATACTAGAAAGAGATGCCGATAAATCAAACAATAGACTCGAATTCATATTATGATCTTTGCACTAAAGAAGAAATTATTTTCCTACTTAAACACACAAATTCATTAAGTCCTGAGAAGCAGAAAGGGAGGAATAATACAACATTTTTTTTAAATCTTAATTTAAAAATGCTGAAAAAAAGCCTCCTATCCTTTTTCTTCCACTCTCCCAAAATTTTCAGTTCATCACTTGAATTAGCTTCTTAAGCACTGAAGCCATCAGATTAGCTGAGGCACTATCTGGTCCATCAGCAGAGCCCAATGCTCCAACGAGGCAGCGCTGAGCCATGAGCTCAGGGCATCAGCTGTGTGAGCTTTGATAAGCTGAGCAGAGTCTCCCCCAGACACAGCAAAGCAATTAAAACCGCAAAAGGGCTTTTCTCCCCCCTTTTCCTCTTTCTTCTTCCTATAAAGTTGAAAAATGATTTGATAAATTATTCTTTTCAGAGTTAACCATTCAAGAAAAAAAAAAAAGAAGAAAAAAAGGAAAGTTGCTCTAAAGAACTCATTATTAGCATGAATTCCCAGAACTCCAGCCATCATTAAAGATCCACCACACAAGAGAGAAAGAAATAGAATAAAAGGACAGAAGGGGGTTTTATCTCTAGGCATACAGGAAAGAGGGAAATGTTCTCTATAGGCTCACAGCCTGGTCAGCGTTAGAGGCCCTGTTATCCTTCCTGTCTTTGAAAGGCAAACCCAAAACCCTAAGTGTTATCTCAAACCTTGTCAAGAAGGAATAAGCATCTGTATTCTCCATTAAGACAAGAGGCAAACCCTGAAGCCTAGCTAAGGCAGTATCTTTGCAGTAAGTTAGAGTTGGGTAGAAGTCAAACGCCAAGACAACCCTTATGAGTCAAAGGAAAGAAGGCAAGTTTAGCAGGGACTCTGGGGAGAGCTTGAAGCTTCTTGGACTCAGTGCAAGCCCTAAGAAGAATAAACAAAATAAACACAACAGGAAAATTGGGGAGAGAGAAAATTATAAATCTGAGACATCAGTCAAGCATGAATTTAAAAGGTGCTTTCATAAATATATTTTCATGAATAAATAGCATTTTTTTTGCTAAAATATGCATTTAGGAAAGTGAGATTTGTGTAGTCTGTATTATGTGAAGATGCATGAGAAATACCTCTGCTGGCATAACCACTAGAGGTGTAACAATCACTAAAAATATTGGCCATAGTTGAGGGGATGAAAAACTAAGGATCCAAACTCCCTTTGCCTCCAAAAAAGAACATAGAGGACAACTTTTAGACTCTAATGTTAATTCAGTGAGCAGGGGGGCTGAAAGATTACTAACAATCTAAGTCACTTAATCAGCCAGGAATTGTGATTCATAAATATCTGATATAAAATCAAATAACAATTGTCATGTGATAGTTGTGACATAATATTGTTATTATGCCATAAAAAAAGAATCTTTTCCCCAAAACATTTTTTTCCCTGATACTCAATTATACTTTACCTCACGACTCATGTCATTCTTCTATAGTTAGGGCAAACAAAAAATGTTTTATATTTTTGCTTTAATACTGCTTTTTCTGGCCCAAAGAAATTGTGATACTTTGTGAAATAGTGATAATAAGGCATTCCTTACATAGCCAAGCTTGAAGTGTGGTGGTAGCATACTATGAAAAAGGCCAATTAAAGAAAATGTGGACAAAAAAAGAAAACAAGAGAGAAACAAGGAACATGAGTGCCAGAATGTAACTGGGAAGGAGACACAGAATCAAATATTTTTTTTCTCTTACAAAGAAAAATGGTTTCTTCTAGAACTCCAGTTAAGTAGACATCCAATTCTGCTTGAAGGGTATTACTCTTCCTTGCTCCTTACCACATGTCTTTAAACAGTTATGATGTTTCAGTACCTCCTGCCACCTGAATATTTTTAATAGCAGAGTCAATAAGAGAAGCAATTCAATTAAGTATGGACTAAGTGACAAGCCCTATTAGGCCTTAAGCTATCAACATGAATACAACACAGTAGCTTTCTTAAGGAACTTATATCCTAATTGAAAAACTGAATATGTAAATAAGAATTTCAATAGTCCTGGTATGGTGGAAGTTCACAGGGATAGCACCTAACCCAGACCAAAACAGAGATAAGAGAGGATGACAAGAAAGACTTACAGGAGATGAAGTTCTACAAGTTGAAGATAATAAAAGATACAGAGGCTATTTCCTACTGGGTGAACAAAAGGAGAAAAAGTTCATAGTATACAATAATAACACAAGTAAGACCACTGTTACGTGATACTAATAGGATGTGAAGTTTTAAAAAGAGCAAGATATGAGAACAGAGAGATGAGCAGGGGTCAGATTACAGAATAATAACTGCACTTGGAGATGACCTTGACTGTAGACATCACTTCCATTCATTATCCCCCTGCCTTGAGCTTAGTTAAAGGGCCAGATGTATCTTAAAGGGATGCTGGGAAATGTAGCCTATAGTTAAGCAATCAGTGTTCTAGGAACAAAGGAAAGACAGAGACTGAAAGAGCACAACCTGCAGTCTATGATATATTTTGTCCTATAGACTATAGAGAGCTACTGAAGGATCTGAAACTTGAAAATGTCATAACCATGTTTGAAAAACCCAAAAAAGTGGTCTTGTAGAAATATGAAGAATCATTCAACACTATAATGGAATCAAATAAACCAGTTAGTAGAAGAACAGAGGTGGCAAATGGTGGCCTGAAGTATTTAAGTCTATTTAATAAAAAAAGTTTCATTTTTTGTAAGCTTTAGTGATTAAGATTTACCCTGCCATACATGTATTCATTGGTACAAATTATTTTTGCCAAATTAAACTCCTTAGGCATTACTAGTCAGGGTTCCAGGCAAAGGTAACAACTTGTGTCAAGATGTAGACAAGAGATGGAGAGAATGGCTGGTATCAAAGAACCAAAGATCTCGTGGCCTGTGCAAAGAGGTACTGTTGAGACAAATGTAGGAGTGGTAAACAGGCTACAGGTTTGGCAGCCTCTCTTAGGCTATGCTGAGGCTTTGGGATTTATCAGGTAATTCAGGAACATGGCACAGGGGTAAACAAGAAAGGTACATCATCAACATTTTTATTATTGAGATCACCTGGATGCAGAAGAAGAATCAGATGGGAGGAGAAAGGGGGCAAAATTAAAAGCAGGTAGAGTAGTTGGGAGACTAGTGTAGTAATCTAGGGATAAGAGAATGATGACTGAAATTAGAATGTACATGATAAAATTCCCTCCCCAAACTGAAAAATGGGCAGAATTACAAGTCCTGTAAGTAATTTACAGTCAAGGTAGGAAGGCAGATAGTTTACTGCAAGAAAAAAGCAGATGGCCTGTACTAACTCAGGAGACAGCAGAAGGAAGATTATCAGAATACTGCATGAATGGAGTAGCTGAGAAGGGGTGAGTCAAGGGTACTGTTTTAAAGGCAAGACTCTGAAGGGCCATCCATCAAAAATAGCTCAGCCTTTCAGTCCCATTGCTAACAGGTGATGAAACCTGATCCATAAAACATTCCCAAGGTGTCATTAAATTGAAGCATTAGAGGGCTTTACTCACTCTGAATTAGAAATCACTTCCAGTGCTTGAATTTTAAAAGATTTTCTTTTCCTCCTACTTCACCCCTTCCAGCACACACACCTCTCTAAATATATAGCTGCATTAACCATAGACAAGGTGGTGAGAGACCACACATATTCATATCATATTTGCTGCTGTCATAATTTATTTATTTATTCAATTATTCATTATTTATACATTCATTTTTGGAATTTATATAACTGATTTAGGGATTTTTAGGTACTGTAGTGGCAACAAAAGTAGATGATACAGGATCTCTTTTCAATGACCATTGAATTTAAAATCGTAATATCCCAAATTTGGAAAGAACATTATAGTTTATCACAATTTCCTAAATAATACATGATATTTTACCACAATATTTAGCTATGTTGTATGGACCAGCCTGTGAACAATTCTGTGATAACAGATTTCCTACCACTAAGTAGCTTATCAATAGTTACTTATTTCTTCAGTCAAAATTTAGTTTTTAAATTTTATCTGATAAACTAATTTTCATCATTTAGAAACAAATAAAAGTTCAATCTCTCCTTCATACTATAGCACCTCAAGAATTTGAAGACTTTCTCATTATAAATTTCAGATATCCCACTATCCTATTTTTTTAATTTTTATTTTTCTATTAGAGTTGACATTTAATATTATTTTATATTCTATTTATTCTTATCAATGTTCTTCCTATATATGTTGAGGTTTCTTTTAATTATGTAAAGAGAACTGAATATCGTACTTCAGGAGTGGTCAGAGGAGCTAGAATAGAGCTATTCTCTTGCCTCTATTGCTCAATAAATTTTACTTTAAGAACTACCATTTGGGGTGGTATGTCAAACTGTAAACTATGAGAGAGGCAGCTACTACAACACGACTGTATTCTAGATAAATTTCAGGGGTACCTTTAAAAAACATGAGCTAAATGTCTGGTTCAAACTGTAAAAAGAAATAGCATTGGAATAAACACAAAGAAAATAGAAAAAAAGATTTTAAAATATAGGAATTAATAAAATAGAAAATAATAATAAAACATTCAACAAAGGCAAAATATATTTATATAAAATGACTAAAGACTAGACAAAACTTTGTCAGAACTAATGAATGAAAATAGAAGAAATAGTCATAGAGGTATTAAAACTATAATAAAGCATGCAAATACCTTATTGAAGTAAATTTAAAATTTAAAAAAAATTGCATACATCCTACACAAAGAAAGCATATTAAAGTGTTTTAAGAAGAACTAGAAAGTTTGAATAGTCCTATAATCAATCATTAAAATCAGAATAAGCAGTAAAAAATCTTCCTAAAAGAAAAAGATTTATTTTAGATAGTCTCACAGAAGGTTCTATCAAACTTTCAAGACGGAGCTCATTTAAAACTCATACATTTTTTTTCTAGTAAATAAGAAAAATGGAAACTTGCTTGATTTTATGAGGCTAGGATAACACTGATATTAGAACCAAACAAGGATCATATTAGAAAGAAAAATATAAACCAAGCTCAATCAAAAACTTAGATGCAAAACTCCTAAACAAAATATTAATAAAAAAATTTAGAAGTGTGTAAAGTGATTTTACCTCAGGTATCAAAGGGCAATTTATGAGTAAAAAAAACTATAAATATAATTTGCTCTATTCCCAGATAAAAGGATAACAAATATACAATTATCTCAATAAGCATAGAAACAGCATTATGATAAAATAAAATATTCCGTAAGAAAATATTTTAGTAAGTTAGAATGAAACTTTCCAAACTTGTTCCAGGATGTTTGTGTATGTATGTATGTATGTATGTATGTATGTATGTATGCATGCATGCATGTGTGTGTGTGTATAAATGTTCAATGGTCTGCTAGATATGTAAACCTGGAGCTTATAAAAAAGAGTAAATATGTAGATGCTGACTTGTCATCTGGGCAGAAGTGATTTTTGACTCTCTGCAAGGAGAAATGTTTTTCCTCCATCATAAGCCCAACTTCACACTAATCTCAACATCAATTAAAATTTCTAAATCTAATTTATATTTGGTACTTTTAAGCCTTTTATCCCTCCAAGATGTTTATTCTAAACTTCTCTGACTTTTAGAAAACCAAAGCCAGCTGGCCAAAAAACATGAAGAGATTAAGAAGTACAAATGGGTGGTTACAAAATAGTCACAGGGTTGTAAAGTACAGCACAAGGAAAATAGTCAGTAGTAGTATCATATGTATCATGTATGGTGTCAGATAGGTTCTAGATTCATTGGGGTGATCACTTCATAGGTTATGTAAATGTCTAATCACTGCTACACACCTGAAATGAATATAATATTAAATGTCAATTGTAATAGAAAACTTAAAAAAGTTTTAAAGTTATTAAGTTACTTTTTTTTTTGCTGTCAAAAAACAAACATATAATGAAAAAGAAAATCCAGGGAAAGACATCCTGATCTCTTCACTACCACAGACTTCTCCCGAAACAAGGGAGTACAGAGCCTGGATACTTGTTTGAAAAATGATATGGAGTGGTAAAAACATACCAGGAGAAAAAACAAAAATAATATCTCAGAAAATTGGCCACATTAAAAATTAGAGTTAGGTATTTTAGGTAATGAGAAACAATTAAAAAGTTGTTTGTTTGGTTTTTAACTAAGTAATACAAATGCAGTGACATCTTAGTAAAATTTGTCTAAAGGATGAAAGAGGTAGAAACCAGAGATGAATGTAATATATTATTATAAATGGATGAACAGAAACTCAAATGAAAATTTTCAATTTTTTTTTGTAACTTGTGGGCATTTTAGTCTCTAGTCTTTCACACTTTTGCAGCTTTTGTCAGTTTACACAGTTCACTGGCTGTAATGGTTAATTTGATGTCAGCTAGACTAGCCATAAGGTACCCAGATAAGACATTATTTCTAGGTGTGTCTTTGAGGATAATTCCAGATGAGATTAGCGTTTGAATAACAATGTGTAGGGTAGATTATTCTCCCCAATTTGAATTGGTACTTTCAATCCATGGAAAACCTGAGTAGGACAAAAGACAGAGGAAGGGGGAAAAATGTGTACTTTTTTTTTTTTGCCCTACTTTTTGAGTGGAACATCTCATCTCTTTTCTATAGAAAACCATTGATTTGCTCCACTGATTCTTAGGCCTTAGAACCTAATTATACCACTGGCCTGCCTGGATCTCCAGCTTGCAAATAGGAGATCATGAGATGTTCCAGCCTTCATAATGAGTCAATTTCTCATAATAAATATAGATAGATAGATGATAGATAGATGATAGATAGATAGATAGATAGATAGATAGATAGATAGATAGTAGATAGATGATGGGGGTGGAGAGAGAGAGAGAGAGAGAGAGAGAGAGAGAGAGAGAGAGAGAAGAAGAAGAAGAAGAAGAAGAAGAAGAAGAAGAAGAAGAAGAAGAAGAGGAGGAGGAGGAGGAGGAGGAGGAGGAGGAGGAGGAGGAGGAGGAGGAGGAGGAGGAGGAGGAGGAGGAGGAGGAGGAGGAGGAGGAGGAGGAGGAGGAGGAGGAGGAGGAGGAGGAGGAGAAGAAGAAGAAGAAGAAGAAGAAGAAGAAGAAAGGAAAGAAAAGGAAATGAAAGAAGGAAAGGAAAGGAAAGGAAAGGAAAGGAAAGGAAAGGAAAGGAAAGGAAAGGAAAGGAAAGGAAAGGAAAGGAAAGGAAAGGAAAGGAAAAGAAAGGAAAGGAAAGGAGGGAAAGAAGGAAGGATGGAAGGAAGGAAGGAAGGGAGGAAGGATGGAAGGAAGGAAGAAAGAGAGAGATAGAGAAAAAGAAAGAAAAAAAGAAGGAAGGAAGGAAGGAAGGAAGGAAGGAAGGAAGGAAGGAAGGAAGGAAGGAAAGAAGGAAGGAAGGAAGGGAAGGAAGAAAGGAAGAAAGAAAGAAAGAAAGAAAGAAAGAAAGAAAGAAAGAAAGAAAGAAAGAAAGAAAGAGAAAGAAAGAAAGAAAGAAAGAAAGAAAGAAAGAAAGAAAGAAAGAAAGAAAGAAAGAAAGAAAGAAAGAAAGAAAGAAAGAAAGAAAAAGAAAAGATCGATTAAGTAATACTAGTTCTGTTTCCCCGGAGAACCCTGAGTAGTTACACTGGCCAATCCTATAGAAATGTGGTTAAGGTAATGTTGATGAGAAAGGTATAGACAAGTCTTGCTTGTAATGGGAATGTGAGAGTTGCAGGGCATCAAGGAGAAAAGAATGTTAGAGAAACTTCTACAAAGTAGAATTTAGTGATAGATGTAGAATGTCAAATATTAGTCACTGCCTCTTAAAAAATATTTTCCATTTTTGTGAAGTTTTTCAAACACTGATTTTATATATATTAGAAACTTTAGCTACCACAAATCCAAATAATCATTTTATCTGTTAATGATTTTTTAAAAAAATGTAAATGGTTGGTCTTATTGTGAGAAACAAAGTAGAAAAAAGAATGAAAAGTGATAGCTAGTATAATTGCCTATACTTATTAATGGCTTTCAAGTTTACATATGACAGCCTAAGAATAAAGTTCCATATGTATGAAAGGAAAACAAGCCATCTTTTATTTTCCCCCAACTCTGATGGTGGCATGTCCATCCTCCAGATCATCTGTGTTCAAAATCCTTCACCTGAAGTCTTTTTCTTTCTTACGTGCAGCACATTTAACCAGTCAACCAATTCTTCCATGTCTTTACCCACGTTTCCCTGATTTTTCCATTTTTTTTTCATTTCCACACTCACCCCACATTTCATAATTAATGTCTGTATTCATAAACCATTTCCTGGTTGGTTCTCCCTGTGCCTCTTTCTATCTTACCTATGGATGACAAGTGGCTGGTTGAAATATAATGTTCAATTTGCTTTTTTAAAAAACAATCTAAATGCCTTCTTGTGGACTCAGATCCAAAGCCTTCTAGCAAATGACTCCTTCTTATCTATCCACAATCATCTCTTTCTGATTCCTCAAAAGAGTCCTTCCATTTAAAAAAATAAAATCCAATCTGCTTGATGCTCTTGACATTAATTTATTCATCTGTGCCTTTTTCCTTCATAACAACACTTTCTTTACTTTCTTCCAATATGTTTTTATTGTCCTTCAAAATTCATTTTTAGGGAGATTTTCCTGACTCATTCAGTGCCAGTTAGACACTCTTACACTCTACTACCCTGTTTGTATCTAAGCATGTATATCCACATACATATTACCCATGTGTGTCTAAGCATGTATGTCTATATACGTTCATAGTCTGCAATATGATTTATCTCTAGTTGCTTCATTCAGGTCTCCATGAAACTTTAAAAGATTCTTTTGTTAATATTTTTATTAGAAGTTTCATTCAATAACAACTCAAAGCTGAAATGAATAGCTGTTATAATTGATAGAAAACATTAAATGTAATTTCGACAGAATAAAAACATGGCAATGCTTTTAAGGAATGTAATTACTGAAAATAGACGGAAGTACTACATTTGGGACACTGTAGAAAGAGCACCGGGGTTGTCACTGAACAGTGTGTAACCTCGGCAGGTCTATAAACTATCTGAACCTCAACCTTCCTTACCTGTAAAGTAAAGAGATTGGACCAACTAGTATTCCCTTTTAATTTAATCTTCCATGTAAAAGGTGAGAGACATGTCACCAGTAATGTTTTCCATAGGAAAAAATATATATATGGCCCCAGATAAGAATCAACAGGTTGTGAATATGTTACCTCACCTGGCAAAAATAACTTTGAAAATGTAATTAATATTACTAAAAAAAAAAATAGACCTTAAAATAGGGAGATTATCCTAGATTATCTGATTGGGCCCAATATAGTCACATGAACCTTTAAAAACAGAAAATGAAGTCAGGAATTAGAAGCATCTACTACTTTGAAGACGGAGAAGGCCACACAGAAAGCATAGAAGGAAGTGAATTTTTCCACAACAAGCGAACCTGAAAGATGTCCATGAGCCCCAGATGAGAACCATAGCTCAGCAGATATCTTGATTATAGTCTGGTAAGACTCTGAGCAGGGAATCCAGCAATAGTGTGCTGAATTTCTTACCTACAGAACTGTGAGATAATAAATTTGTGTTGTTTTATGTATGCTGCTAAAATTGTTACAGCAGCGAGGGGAAAATAATGCACTCTGTAAGAACAGGGTAATGCATTTCCTGTTTTTTCTACACCACACTGTAAGCAACATAGAGTAATCTTGAAATGCCCAGAGGGCAGCTGGACATAAAAAACTGGAGCTCATAAGAGAGAGCAAAGCAGAAGATGCTGACTTTAAGTCATCTAGACAAAACAACAGTTGACTCTACAAAAATGGATGCACTTACCAAAACATTTGAGTAAAGCTCGGGAAATTGAAGCACTTATGACTAAGTCTTTAGGAATGTCCATGATATAGCTATGAAAAAATAAAGGAGACAGAATTAATGAAACAGAGAAGAAATGGCCAGATTAGATTGAGAATAAAAAGTATGTATTTATTTTTTAGAAAAGAGAAATGGTCACACCAGATGGCCTCCATCATTTCAGTGAAGCAGGAAGCAAATTCAGTTAAAATTGGTGCTTATTGGAACATTGAGAAGAAAGTTCTGCAGCAAGGGTTCTAGAACATCTGTTAGAACAAAAGTAAGGGTGCCTCACTGGAGGCAGGACCAGAATGATTTTGTGGTGAACCAGGAGCACAATCATGTTTGCATCTTTTTACGGGATATTCTGTGATATAGACCCAGGAGAGCCATTGTGACAGGTGATTTTGTTCCAAACGAGCAATGATGCATTGCATACAGCAGAAGATGAGCAAAGAAACATTCAACTAGAACAGTGGCTGAAAGAGAGACTAGATTTTGGAAAGCTCTTAGTAAAATAAGGAGCAGTCTGTATGCTGGTCGAAGTAATTGATACCCGACAGGATGGGTAAAAGGCTTAGTGGTGCTCAAGAATAAAAGAGGTGACAAGCAGCCTGCCTTTCCGACTCTAGCACTTTCTGACTACAAATCACCATATTTATTCTTGTCAACTTGAAAGTAGATACTATTTAGGTTCAATTTCAAGGGACTGGAATAGAAACTCCAACACTGATTTGGCTTATCTAAGATCACACAGCAGGTAGGAACAGACCTTGGGTTTGAAACCTTTGCATCTGCCCTTAAGTTCTGCTGGAGGTGAAGCATCTGGAAAGCACTGCAGCAGAGACCAAAACCTCTGACTGTGAAACCTATGCCCTTTCTACATCATCACATCAGCTTTCAAAATCACACTCTTAGTTACATCCAAGTTCTTTCATGAGCATTTTTATATGCATTGCTCATTCATTCTCATGGTAAACCTTTGTGTGTTGTGTGTGTGTGTGTGTGTAATTTTTATTTCAATTATATAGATTGAGACTTAGAGAATGTAAAAGACCTAACCACAATAACATAACTAGTCAGAGAGAAAGAGAGTTAGCTCTCTTATACTAGCTTTAACCCCTTAATTTTATGTTCACCCCATAACAGTTTTAGCTTCTCTTCCTGCCCTGGTTCAAGTATATTAAATCCCAGCACATCTGTATCTATTTTCCACTTTGCCCCAGAGGCAAAACAGGTAACCAAACATCATTGGTTTCCTACCTGAGCTCAGAAGCTAATCCTCTTAGAAACTGTCTTCTCTGAAATCAGCAGTGGGATTTGGGTAGGTCCTTCCTCACACTATTGCAAGTCATATGAAATTGATGCAGGAGACTGAAAGCTTCTGTAAAAAAAGCTAAGTTAATTTGTGTATGAAATGGCATAATACCTTGGAGAATGTGAAGCAGTTAGAAAAAACAAAGAAAAAATAATAGATGTCATAAAGAGGGAAGAGAAAAAATGGAAAAGAAGAAAATGGGATAGAGGGATGAAGAGCAAATAAACAGAAAAAAATCAGAGAAAAAAATGGAAGCATGACACAAGGAAATAAATTCTATGAGAACAATTAAATTATCATCATCATCATCCTCATCATCACCATCACTATTCCTTAAAAAGCAGGCTAAAAAAGAAAAACACGCCCTCTCTTCTTTCTATTCCCTCCTTTCACTTATAAGTAAATTAGTGAGATAAAATGCAACTAAAAAAATAATAAACTAAAGTTTGCTTTTCCTACCTGGCATTAGAATATTTCTTTATCCCCAAATTTCACATAATAGTAATGTAACTATATAAGTGTGTGTATTTTTATCTTTAGTCCTGGTATATCCCACTCTCCCTTCAGGAATCAGAAGAAATGAGAATACGGGACAAGGCAATCCATTGACAGTTAGTTGGTATCATTAGTCTCTATATTGATGAAGCCAAGGGATGTCACAGCACAACATGGGGGAATAAATGTCTCAATAATGACCAGGATAACACTTGCAATTTCTAGTTTTTGAAAAATACAATGAATTGGAGGCAACACCTAACACTCTACTGGATTTCAGTAACTCTAATTTAGGTAATGAACAATAATGATATGCACTCCTCTTTGCAACTGGGCAGTAAAATGCTTTAAAATAAGAGCAATTCTTCCCCCCAATACATTTGAAGATAATTTGTTTTCCTGGACCTCTCAGGGCTCCCCTTAGAAAACAGAATTTCACACCTTCTGTGGTAAGAGGCTCAATTGTGAGATGGAGGCTCCCTCTAATGGACGAATGGTTAGTTGCAGGTGTCAGTCCTATCCTGCTTTAAGTTGCTAATTCCTCGCGACTAGTGTATGATTATGACTAATAAAGTGAGCACCAAGGATAATGTCTAATCAGCATACATACAGAAGCATACCATCCTCCTCTGAAAGTCTTGAATGTAACAATGAATAATTTAGTGTCATTTACTCTGTAACCACTTTGCGATTGCTCACTGTAGATATCTAGCATTTCTTTTTTCTTTCTTATTTTTGAGACTAGACAATACAATTTAAGAGTTGGGTTTTCATGTCATGCTGCTCCAAGTTCACGTTACAATTTTCTACTTATTGCACTGAAAGCATGATGTTTTTCATCAACTATTTGTATTACCTTGGGTAAGTTAATTAATTCTCAGAGCTTTTGTTTCTCAATGCTGGGAAATAAAGAACAGGCTTTCTTAGGCTTGTGAGAATTAAAAAGAACATATACCAATGTATGCATAGAGTTTTCTGGTACAGTAAAACATGATTTTTCTAACTAATTAATACGTGCTAATTTTAGGTTCCTTAGTTGACCTCTTGTGGCTAGGTCAATGGATTTTACTCTAGAAACATTTGATTCACAGAAACTAAAATGCTAAGAGTTGAATTTGTCTGAAGATTGATAAATTCTACCCAAATGAACAAATATCTGTCTGGTATCTTTTCTGACCAAGCAATATGCTAGGGGCATATGTCCTGCCACCACTGCAGGATTCTTCTCTCATTCTATCCAGGAGCACATGGAGAAAAGAAAGGTCTAAGTCCTGCCTGGGTCTCAGTTCCTACCCAGAGGCATCTCTAGTACTGCTCATTCTCATTGCTCAATAGGTGCTAACTGAAATAAAACAGCCATCTATTCTGGTCTACACTTTCTCCTTTGTGAAGTAGAAAATGCATGAACTTTTCCCATCTAGGGACAGCCAGTCATTAAGTACAAACTTATTTTCCTATTCCACATCTTTTTTTTCCCCATTCCCTTCTCTCAACCCTTTGAATGCACTGTAATAGTGCTTATGCCGGAAGTTCGACATATATTCTATTATTAATCTCTATGCTCTATTGTTAATATTTCTCCCTTTTGCTGTGTTTTATTCCACAACAGAGACCATTACATACCAACATAGAGAAATAAATATGTGAGGTTAAGATTTATTCAAACCTAGAGAACACAGTTTATTCTCTTAACCTATCTGGAACAAATAGCACCAACAAAATTAAATTCATGAGAAAGAAACAGGAAATCTCTGGATTCCTGTATTGCCTCCTGGACTCAAGTGTTTGTAATGTCTCGAGGAATCAAAAACATGGTAAGCAACTTTGATAACACATTTTATTCCTAGTAACTAAAACTGAATAAAAAGTACAAAAAAATTACATAAAATGTACACTCTGTCACACATCAGAGTAAATCTTTATCCACAAAATGCCTTCAACAAATCAAATAGCTTCCTTCTATGGACTGAACTTTTGTGTCCCCCAAAATTCATATATAGAAATTCTAAATCCCATTGTGATGGTATTAGAATTTGTGGTCTTTGAGAAGTGCTCAGGTCATTAGGGTGGAGCTCTTATGAGCTAGGTCAGTGTTCTTAAAGAAAATAACTCAGAGAACTCTTTCATCCCTTTAAATATGAGAGGACACAGCAAGAAAACAGCCTTATGAACCTGGAAGTGAGCTCTTAGCAGACATCAAGTTGCTGGACTTCCCAGCCTCCTGAACTGTGAAAAATAAATGTTTCTTGTTTAAGCCCACCTGATCTATGATATTTTTGTTATAGCAACAAGAATAGGCTACGAGTTTCTTTCAACTTCAAACATGATAATGTGAACTATGATTCTCCAAAAGAGGATAAAGTATATAATAGTTATTAATTTAATTAATCCCAGAGCCATTTTTGTTTTACACTTTACTTGAGTTGAATTTTCTTTCTTGCTAACACAATTCTCTCTAGAAATCACAATTTAAATGCTACCTTGCATAAGCTTCATGAGGGCCGGGATGATGGTAGTTTCCATCTCTAAGGCATCCTCCATGTTTATTAAATTCAATTGAACTAAACAGAGAACTTTTCCTCAAAATACTTTTTTTAAATCCAGGTATAATTGCGTGATTATTTAAAAGTAAGATTCTGAAATAAATCAGTAGAAGCCCCCAGGGCTTCAAGATAATTTGAATTTGTAAAACTTACAAAGGTTTGGCTTTTAAATGGTGCTCTCAGTGGTGGGGGATGGAAAAAGAATTGCTGTTGTAATGATTTTCTGTCATTCCCTCCCTAATGTCTTTCTTTCCTCTTTCTGGCTCTTTGAGTTTTTATATTTGTTTTTCTTAGGCACACGTAATAACTAAAAGAGAACAATTGAGTCAGACATCCTCTGCCACAGTTAGAAATTCAGCACAGACTTGCTTTATATATGGTCCCGATGAAGAGGAAAACATTTAAGACCACCGTTTCTCATACTATTCATCTAAGTCTTCATCTAGCTGTACTTCTGTAGAATGACTATATGTCTGTTCTGATGTATCCACCTAGTAACCTTGCTTGGCTGGAAACTATTATATTTTCTGGCATTTTGTCACAACACAGAAATCATAAAGTCCCTTCCTTTCTTATTCTTCACCTTCACAAGGACACGATTTAGAACCAGCAGAATCAGGGAAGGGGCCAGACACCCCACAAGAATATCTGCCGTGAAGATACAGTGAATAAGTTTAGAAATCTTGGCAGGATGAAGGACACTGCAGACATAGCAAAGCCAAGAGCCCAAAGCCAGTCTAAGAGCTACGGCAAGACCCAAGGTGAGTATTAGCAAGGCAGGATGCAGATTAATTTGAAAAGAACTGTTCTAAACTGGGTCACAGAGAATAGAATTAAGAGGGTAACATCTCACACCCATCTCAGAGTACATTGATATTATATTGATCTTTTCACTGATACAATTTTTTTTTTTTAGTTTTATGCCTCCCTCCCCTCCCCTTCTTACTCTCTCCATTCTTCTCCTCACATTCACCTCTCTTATCTGGATTATCTGTGTATTTCTGTGTCTTTGTGTGCTTGTATTTTATGGGAGAGGCCTTTCTTCTCAACTCTCTCAATATATTCTTAATCGTGAAGCAATTGTGTCACCTGCAGTCTCAGGCTGACAGTGGTAGAGGCTAATACTTTTCTTGAGACATTAAAATGGCTAGAATAGCCATGATTAAAAAATAATCTGAAGAACTCAGAGAGAACAACCTCTGCTAATTAGAAAAAGAAAGGTGTGGGCCTACAAGAGAGATACCACTATTGGCTGGTTTATTAACTGTGAAAAACTCCGTCAGTATCATAACAATATTAAATAAGGGAAGTAGGAAAATGGCACACTTGCACCGAGGAGAAAAACATTGTCCCTTTAGGCTCTATCAAAGTCACTGTTATTTATTCTCAGAATTATAGAGAGCTTCTACATGCGGTGGAAATCTTTGATTATCCAGATATCTTGAGCATTGAAACATGTAGTTCATGTGGCTGTTGATAGAGGGATATAAGGTTGATAGAGGGATACCTGTAATATATAGGTGAGCCCCTATATCCAAGTGGACATGTCACATAAAAACCGGCAGTATAATCTTGAGTTCAGGTGAAAGCTGAAGAAGAAAATGCAATGTCTTGGTTTACACACAGTCTATAAGAAACAGATGAGTGGGGGAGACGGTCAGATAAGAAAATATAGTATGTAAAGGAAAATGGATACTGAATTCAGGTCTGAGGCAATTCAACATTTAGAAGCAGGGAGGAGATAAAGGAGCCAGCAAAGGAAACTGAGGAGCAAACAGAAAGATGCAAATAAAATCATGGGAACAGAGCATCAGAGAAGCCAAATGAAGACAATGTTGCAAGAAGAAAGGCAAAAGCAATTGTGCTTGCTGAAAGCTGCTTAGAGGTAAAATAAAAGGTTTGAAAAGTGGTTTTTGAATGTGGAAACATGTTGGGCACTGCTGAATTTAGCAAGAAACAAATGGAATGGTAGTGGATATAAGCAAAATTGGAGACAGAGAATAGGAAGGAGAAAATCATTAATTATTCAAATTTGAAATAATAAAAAAAGAACATTGCCAATAATGAACAGGAAGGAGAGCCTGAAGAGCAGCATGAACTTTTTGCGAAGGACAATGAAGTGGCAGGACTGTAGCTTGAGGGCATGACATTGTAGGGTCAAGTGTTTGTATTTGCTTACCTTGTTTGTTAGACTTTATTTAAATATTGCTGGAAGGATATTAAAATTAGAATGGCTGGTGTGTGTGTGTGTGTGTGTGTGTGTGTGTGTGTGTGTGTGTGCATGCGCGTGTGAGAAAAAAAGAGAGAGAGAGAGAGAGAGAGAGAGAGAGAGAGAGAGAGAGAATGGAATTGTAACTCTCAGAAAGAGGAGAGGTTTAAGATTCAGAAGTTTTGGTGAGATGCACTTTTGGAAGGAGAAGAGATCACAGTAACTAGAAAAGAAAGAAATAATGTGATTATAGGTGAAGGCAGACTTGTAGATTAGGTAACTGGAAGCCAGATAAGGAGAGCTGGCCTATTTTCTTGCTTATGCTTCTCAAGGAAGAAGCCACTCTTCTGTTATTTTCCTGTAAAAGCACATACCAATGCCTCCAATATAGGCTACAATAACATGTGAATAAGCAAAATAAGCTTACCAGAAATTCTTAGTGGCTGGGATGCGTATAATTTTAAAATTTTGATTTGGGCATGTTTTCAAACGATACAGCAAAAAGAAAAAAAAAAAAAGAGTACAATAAATGGTAAGAAATATTTGGCCTCTAGATGGCAGGACAGTTTTTTGAGATTTTCAGTTTATTTTTGAGCCCAGTTTTCCCCTGAACAGTTTCTCAGCACTACATCAGGGTCTTTTTTGGTGGTATTGTCAAATGCCCTTTGAGTAGGTGCCAGTCACCCACACTGCCCTTTAGTTTCACTAAAATAATAGCACGCAATATGTGTGCATGCACATGTATGTATTTTTAAATCATGTGCTGATATGTCAGAAAACACCTTTTCAGTATCTGGAAACTGTAATCATAGTGCAATAATTTCTGCTTATAGAGTGTATTCATGGATGGATAAGTATCTTTTATTTTAGATTTGTTTAAATTTTCTAAATTTGTGATTACCATCACTTTACTCAAAAAGAACAAAATCATGCTATTGCTTGTAATGTTTACAATATGGAAACAAAGTTAGTCATTGTTAATGTTTTTACACTTTTATGTTTGATGATATTGTCTACCTATATCAGAGGATCAAGGTATTATTCAAAATATCCAATATTTTTATAAATAATATTTCATAATGCAAAAATGGTGGTATTATTGAAGATTAGACTTTAAATGTTACTTAATATCTAGAATTTTATTTAAAGTTCAATATTAAGGATCAGTTCAAGAATAGAAAGACTGCCTAGACCTCAGGCTTATGGATAATTCTAATGAAGATGGTGCTGATGACGATGCCGGAGATGCTACTGCTAGTGATGATTATATATATAAGCTCAGGATAAATTTTTTTCCAAAACACTCTCATAAAATTGAGTCTATTAAAGGGCACTTCTTTCACATCCAATCCATAATCTCCAAGAAAATGAGACAGAAGAAGCTGAAGCCTCTCCCTGTGCTATGTAGATTTATAGGTAAAAATATTTCCATGTTGTTAACAAAAAACTAATGCTGGCCCAAATGCTAAAGAAGTTCATTTCTTTTTCTAGATGACAAACACATCTCCTGAAAGAAAGATGCTTTAGTTTTTGATTTAATACATGGTTCTCTAGAAAGGCTGCCTAATATACCACTAAGCACATACTATACCTGGTCTTTCTCTATTGTGTAGATATGGGGAATAAGTGACTGGCCAAAAATGAGCTGATAGGAGAAATATTTCTTGAAAAATAATAAGCCAAAACTTAGGATCAGTTCTGAGACATTGTCAATATCTACACCTAGAGAAAATTAGATTCAGAGTCTAGACATTGTCATTTTTGGATAAAAATGAGAATAAATAACATGCAAAAATGCAATTTCAATATTTTATAACATTTTTATTGGAAACAGCAGAATTCATATGTCCACTGACAAAAGAATAGATAGATAGGTTGTGGATATTTACTCCCTGAAATATTATACATTGATGAAACATAAACAAGCATGATGAAAATAAAATTCCATAAAACTACATGTATTTAATATTATTTTATAAAGCTTAAGAATAAGCAAATAAAGCAAAGTAATTTATTATTTTAGTACACATATGTATAAATATATGTGTATATGATATGTGTATATGGTATGTATGTACATTTATGTATATATGTACATTTATAAAATAGTTCTCTCATCAAAAAGCAAATAAATAGTAAATGCAAAATTTAGAAAAATAGTTATCTCTGAGGAGAGGAAAAAGGGTGAGATAACAAAGGAGGATATAGGTAGAGGCAAATTTGGGCAATACCCAGTTTTTGGGTTGGTTATTCATTATAAAATATTGCTTTGTAATTTACTTTGCATATGTGTGTGTGTGTGTGTGTGTAATATGTATGTATATAATCATAAATGTGTATATATCTATAAATTAAACAAAAAGTAAACTAAAATAAAAGTCTCAGCATTAATAGGTATAATTTCTCCAAAATATGAAAATAAAGCATGTTAAAATACTGTAGTCACAATTCTCAATAACTGATAATTTATTGGATAGGAAGCAATCAATGAGCACATTTCATTTAGAAAGTAGCATTTATATCACACTCCATGTTTTGTACGACTCTGCTGACATCTTCACCTGAATGTCCCAAGTATCCAGTACGCAATACTTAGTACTACAAATGATGCTGAAGATATATATGTTTCATTGATTCTTCTGATGAAGAATCAAGTAATCTAGATGTTGAAATAGAATATCCTTATTCATTTATGTAATTAACCATTTATGCACCAATATTACATAGTCCAGGTTATGCTATCACACAGTTGCAAGGCTGTTGATTTTCTTTGTTATTTTCTAAAATCCATAGCATTCTGGTTCCTAACAGCTAAAACTTATAGCAGGGTAGAATACATCCTAATAACTAAGTAAGAGTTAAGATAAACTAGACTCTGCTGCTATGTTGCCTCTCAGACATTCTAAAAACTGGTGATCATACCAAGGAATGTCAACCAAATGTAAATGTTTCAGTGCTTCCTCATCTCCACCACTGAAAAACTCTATCTCTAAAACGATATAAATTGTTGCTTAAATTCTGCTGAGAGAGCCATAATAATTACCACTGCTTTTGCAGAGTTACAAATCTACTACATCGATTTCAGCTGAAAGATACATGATTCAAAAAATCATTTCTCTTCTATGCAAAGCCTTAACCCAATTATCCAGGAAGACTAGCTTTCCCTTGGTGGAGAGTTGAGCACTAGCGAAACTCTTTCAGGCTTCTAGTGCAGTAGCTTTAAAAACTGGAGGAAACTCTTTCCTTTAAGAATGTGCTATACCTGTCTTCTCAGTAAAGTGCACATGCCTACAGGCACCAAATGTGTTTGCACCTTCAGGGGCTTATGCATTTCTGAAACTCATTTCTAGACAAAGGATCTGTGGACTGACATTGTTGTGAATCATATTCTTGATGCCCACATATTCTTTGGGTCAATGTGAGTAATAAGGGTGAAATTTAGATTGAGTTTTTATCATCGCTTGTCTGAATTACCACAACAATCTTCAATCTGGTCTCTCTGTCCACCACCAACCTCTGTCTTCTACACTGCTACAGTAATGATGTCTTAAAAAGAAAATTTAATCATTTAACACATACATAAACTCACCACTCCCCCGTGAACGTTTTCAGAAGTTCTTTATTACCATCAGGAAAAAAAAATGCTTTGTAAACTATCCAAGGTCCTTGATGATCTAGCCTTGACCTACCTTTGAGTCTCAGTTTTGCCCTTCAGTCCCTGTGCCCTGTGCGCTCCACCATGCAATCTCATACTCTGAGCCTTTGCACATTGGTTCTTTCTGTGTGAAATATCATCCTACACCTTTATTTTCGTGTAAATAACTATTGTTGACCTACTTTCTCTAGAACTCAGAGTGGGTTTCACCTCTTTCAGGAAGCCTTCTTCAGCCTTCCCATTGTGTGTCAGATGCTCTTCTGTTTTGCTTCCAGATAAACCTAGGCAATCTCCTACTAAAACATTTATCAAAATGCCCTATAACAGGCAGACTTCCTCTCCAGGCTGTGAAGTTCCTGATAATATGTACTGGATTTTTGTTACTTTATCCACAGTGACTGCAAAACAAGCTATACATAATTAAAAGAGCAAAAACAACAACAACAATGTTTATGTGGAATGAATAAATAAAAATAGTAGCTGTCAGGAACAATACAGGGTAGAGGAAGAAGATGTGAACTGGTTGTTGAAGACTCTTTCTGGTCTGGAATCTGCTAATTCATTGCAAACCCTTGAGAAAATAATTTCCTTTCTGAGTTTTCTTTTTCTTTTTGGAAAAAGTGAAGTATTTGACCTAGAGGCTTTCAGAGGTCCCTTTCAACTCTACATTTCAACTTTTATAAAGCTTTCTGTTTGGTTTTTCCAACTATCCAAGATGCATATTATTAGTGCATTATATTTGAAGAGAGAGGGAGGAATAAGAAAGTTTAAATTGCATATAGTCAACCAAAAGACATCTAGTAATGTCTTCTGGTAATATTGATAATAAGCTTTCTTTTCAGTTACTTTTTCCTGCTGTGAAGCAAAAATAAAAATAAATTTTCATTATACTTTTCTTTGTCATTTTTTTTAAGTTAGGAGTAAGCAGAAGACGAAAATGTAGCTAACCAGTTTACATGCTTCAATTTTTAAAAAACATTTATTTAGGTTTCTAAATTGGTGTTTCTGACAGAAAATAAAACAGGAAAATATATTTCTATCATAAAGCTTTAAAATGAGGACAGCGTCTTGTCTGTTTGACTAATCATGGTTTCCTGGTACCAGATACATATTGGTTGCTTGGAAAATGTTTATTGAGTGGCAAGTATCTTACTACTACTCTTTTTAAATTTATCAAGGAAACCCAGTTCAGGTGAAATAAGTAATACAAAAGAATTTTATTAATTTGATCTCTAGCATTTTAAAATACTTATTTGGCTAAGGGCTAAATGGAGTGTTCATAAAGGATTTGCTTACATGGCTTCTATGATGTGTTTCAGAAGACAAGTTTCAAAACAATTAAGAAAAAAATTCAATTGTTATATTTCAAAGTACCTCTTTACTTATAAATGATCAAGATATATTTGATTCTAACCCATTTACTAAAGCAATCACCCTAAAGAATCTTCTTAGAACACTCTTTAAAACCTATTTCTATGTAAGATGCTAGTATCTTTCTTTCAGCAAGGTTTTTAGTTGCACTCTTGATTTATTTAAAGGATAAGTTAAAGTATTTTCTTTATAAGTGTATTTTCTTTGAATGTGTATGTTCAAGTAACCAACAAAAATAGTTCTTTCAGATTTATAGGGTGCTAAACGTTTAGGTGCTTGATAGAATGTAAGGATGAATGAGTCATTGTCTCTGGTCTCAAATACATACTGTATAGGAAAATAAATGACAGATATACTAAAGGGATAAAATGTAGCATATGCGTGGCAAATATATGTACATCTATCTGTACAGAAGGCTAGATGAGTGTGGGATGTCTTTCTTGGCATGTTATTCAGAGAAGTTATTAGAGACAAGGTAGGGTATAAGCGTATCCTTGGAGAATGGATACAATTTCAGTAAGTGAAAGGGGAGGAGAAGGCATGTCTGATTGAGGGAACTAATGGAAATCTGGACTCCAGCTAACATAGAGCTTGCATGAGGAGCAAGCTCAGGTACAAATGAGATGAAAGAGTGGGAGTTTCTGCCACATGGACAAGAACCGGACCTTAGAACACACTGAAAGCCACCTTCAGAAGATTGACTTTCATTCAGTTTACTGTGAGCATCAAGTGAGAATGGACTACAGAATGGAGAGAGATCAGGGCAGGAAATTGAGTTATAATGTTGTTGTATAACCTAGTGATAGATCAGGATAGAATTATAGTGGTGGTTGTATGAATGGAAGAATGATGAAAAGAAGGAAATTTTAGAAGAATCAATGTAGCATAGAAATCTATTTGGAAAGTAGGTACAAAAAAAAAAAAAAAGAGTAGAGAAAAATGAATCCATTACTGAGAAAATGCTGCTGTCACAGAGAAAAAAAGACAAGTCAGGAGGAGAAGAGGATTCACTAGGAAAATGATACAGCTATTTTGATCAGTTTTTAAATATTTATTTTCAAATTGTTGAATTTCAGGTAACAGAGGGTCAATCCAAAAAAAAAAAAAAAAAAAAAAAAAGAAGCCAGTGAGTGGTTATGAGATTAATTGTAAGTCAGGGCTGGTTATACCAATTTTTCAGAGATTTCTGACAATGTGCTTATTATCACAGCTTAGAATCAATTACATAGTGAAACATAATCACTTGTCTTGTTAAAAAAAAAATCTTTAATTGGGACTTTTCCCACCTCACATCTACCACCATATTTTCTCCCTTCATCACTAGATTTTTGTCTAGGTCAGTTCAAAATATGATAGGCCCAAATTAATGCTTCATAGTTCAGCACTTTGAATTAAGGTATACATCCAACATTTGAAAAGTAAAATTATGAATAACTTTAAAAAAAATAGCAATTGATGGATTACTTCAGGTGAATACCTGAGACTCTGACTGTCTGGCTGCTCTTAATGACAGCCTGGTTATAGCCAGTTAGTTTAATTCTATAAAATAAGGGCCACTGGAAAAATTACTTCCTTTCTTTCCATTGTGTCTGAGGCTGTCAGGAGTATCAAAATGCTCATTTCCATCTTTAGACTTAGAAAGTACTAAATCAGTTTAATGTTAATTTCTTCCTAAAAAGCAGACAGGAGAATTAGAGAGACAAATGAGAAATAGCTATGAGTCATTCACTTATCCTTTTCAGAGATTTTTATCATGGGTCTGCAACATGCCTATTCAGAACTTAAACCTCTGTTGACTCCCTTTAGCGGGCTGTCTGGAAAATACCAGTGATAAGTAGCACTCCTTGAAAAGCTCAGGATGTATTTTTTTCTCATCCTTGATAATTCCACAATATCATGGAAGGGGCATAATATCTACAGTAATGAGGGTAGCTTGGGAAATTGCTAAACATTATAATTCACAAGAAAACACACCTTCATATCTCATAACAGCCTCTTCTGTCTGCTATGAACAAACTCAGGGAATCTCAAAATGTCATCACTTCTCTGGCCAGCTGAGGGCACAATTGCTCTGCTTTTGCACATTCCTAAAGCATTTATTTGGAAAAGAGAAGCCACCAAGCCATCTGCAGAGAGGGGACACATTAATAAAAAGAGGACAAGGAGGAGGGGGAGAGTGGGCAGACAAATCAAAAAGCTGCAACGCAGAGTAGCTCCAAGCAGTTTTGAGAATTATGAAAAAAAATGATATCTAATACATAAAACTCAACCGCTTTTGTGTGATGAAATCTATTAGAATAATAGAACAAATAGGGTGATATTTTGGTTGTATCCATGTGTGGGTAGGTTTAACATTTATTTTCTGCAATTTTTAACACCTACCTGACTTCCACATAGCCACATCAATTAAAAAATAAAAACTAGAAGACTGACTTTGAGTTTCTCAGCTGACTAATACATTGATAGGAGCTGTATGGGTTTTGTAATTAATTTCTTATCTTCACTTATGCACAAAATAAAGTGAAAAGAAAATCATAGTGTTTTCTGGGAGTACATATTTTTTCTCTCTTTGAATGTATATCCAGACCATTCATAATTCATTAATATAAAGCTAAAACGACAACTTTCCACATCTTACCAAATAACTTTATAATGTAAGACACCTAAAATATTTATTTGCGGATTCCTTTCCTATAGGAGAGTTGAAGGTTATTTGCAGGATGTCAATATTTGCCTAGTATATATATGACTTTTTCCAGCCTCATATTCAGTTCTAAATTAAACTTAAGTTTGATAAAAATAGCTTCTGCTACTGGAAACTGCATATTTTTGCAGAGTGCTGACATCTCTTGATTTTTTCTGTTTTAACACTTTTTGAAAGTTTATGGTATACCTGTTGAGTCATGAAATATATACATATATATATATATATATATATCTGAGTCATAATCTTTCTTATAAGAGGTTTATGTTTAGTCTACTACTCTATAACCCTCTACACAAGCCCTTTTATGAAGGTGCCCACGGACTTTAAGGCCCTGTCTAATTGAAGAAAGCAACACTGGCCAAGAAATTTCTTCAAGTCTCAAGGCCCAGGAGGAGTAAAAGTTCATAAAGATACTAATTCATCAAAATTATAAATGTGAGTCCAGAAGTGAGATTATAGACAAATCAATTTATATACTATTGCCAGACTAATCTTGTTGAGCACAGATCAATTCATTTCCCTTTCCTTCCCATATGTATAACATAAAACCCATTCTCTTTGGCCTAATGTTGACAGCATTTCTTGACCTGGCACCAGTCAGCTCTTCCAACCTTCTCCCTACTGCCCCTTGAATATCAGTCATACTGACCCAAGGGTATTTTGTATTTATATTTCTCCACCCTGATGTCTGGGCAGGTCCTTTTCTCTAGAATTCGACTTGAGTGAAGAATGACCAGATTTTGTAAAACAAGTTCATCTCCCTGCCTCCACACATCTATATGCATCCTTGCTGACCCAACCTAAATATAGCTTCTGCTGTAAAGTTTCCCTAGTGTCCTCTTTCTCAATGTGCATCACATCTAGCTTTGTATAACATTAAATTATTTCTACCTCAAAATGTAGGTCTTATGAACATATATTTTCCACCAGCCATAAGCTGATTGAAACTAGAACCCATACCTGATGCATCTTTTTATCCTCTAAAACATTTCTTACAACTCCCAGTATACATAGGCACTCAATAAATGTTTACTGAATGAATTAGCAAACTAATTCAAAGTTTCTGCTAAACCAAAGTTATTTTTAGAAAGACATCTGACAAATCTAATGGTGTTCAAGTAGTTTCCTTCTGTACAAAATTAACTGCAAGTCAAACAACTAAACTCAGATGACTTCAGACCTTGCTGAAGAGTAGTTGTTTAATCAAATGGAAAATTGCTTATGTGGTTTCTTTTAAAGGAGAGGGCTCAAAATATGAGAAAATTATCTAAGAAATCCCTTGACTAGAAACCTTCAGCCTTCTTGAAAAAATAATGAAGAACTTTAATGAAATACTGCTTGTTTCCCCCAAATGCTAATAATATTTCTTTTCTCAATCATGGAAACAGCAATAATTGCCTACTTGAAAATGCTTTTCTCCAGGTCCTTCCTTTGCTTGGGAAACAAATAGAGTCTCTAAAATATTTAAGTTACACACACACACACACACAGTTTAAATCATCCCAATTTTGTTGACAACATCCAAAGCATCATCACCAGGAGCCAGTGGAACATATGCCTTCTTCTCTCCATCAGGCCTAATTAGGGGCTGATTTTGGCCATGTAAACATCACAGAGCTTCGTCACAGCCTGTTTTATTTGGTGCTTGTTGGCCTTGACATCCACAACGAACACATGGGTGTTGTTGTCTGTTACCTTCTTTATGCTGACTAGGTATCAGGGGGAACTTGATGATGCCATAGTGGTCAAGCTTGTTCTTCTGGGGCTGCTCTTCCAAGGGTATTTGGGCTGCCTTTGGAACTGCAGTATCTTGGGCCATTGGAAGGTGAATGACATGTGTTATCTTCTTTTTTGTGTGGTTATGGATATATCTCAGCACTGCTTTCTTTGCCCTCAAAGCCTTTGCTTCGGCTTTGGCTTTGACTTTGGGAAGAGCAGCGTCTTCCTTCTTTGCTTTCAGCACCATCTTTGTGGCGGGTGGTGGTGGTGGTGGGGAGGCGAGGAAATAAGCCTGACTAGCTGGTGTAAGGCCCAAACTCTAAGCAGTAGAATTGTATTAGATGTGTTAGAAAGAGAAAGTCACAGACTGATTTTAATAAGAACAGTGGCAACAAGAAATTGATGTTTATTTGTTCAAGTCACTCAGAATAATTATTGGCAGAGACTAAAAGTCTGAAAATAATTATTATTTGGAAGTCTGAAATCTATAAAACTTCTCTTGAGCCATACAGCTTCTGGAAAACAGGATACAAGTTTAATGTAACAACTCTATCTTTTGAGAAAAATGAGTCACTTTTAAAAGAAGTTTCAATAACATAGTTATCTAATTTCTCTTCTCTGGTTTGTATTCTCTCTACCTTCTCTAGAGCCTAATTCAGCAGAATAAAGACCTCTGTGCTTTACCTAAAAGAACTATTAGGTAGAACATCTAGCACATCATCTTCTTTAGTGTACTTGACTTTTTTGTAAACATCAATTTGAGCTACTAAGATGAGGAGAAAAACCTACATTATACTGCCTGGAATACACACACACACACACACACACACACACACACACACTATTAAAATAAACCCATAACTCACAACTATTTATTGCAAAAACAACTCCCTCTTTATTTTATATATGTGTAAAGTATGTATATTTTTTACTTTATTTTATATATATGTGTATATATATATATGTGTGTGTGCATATATATATATATATATTTGTAAGTATGTATATTCCTCTATTTTATACACATACACATACACACATATAGAAGTTTATAGAAGATTTTCTACTTAAAAGTGCTCTGAGGAGGATGAAGCTCTGCCAAGGGTACAAGGTTCGGGAGGGCACCCTTCTAGAGAGGCACAAAGGATGGGTGTGCTTATTGATTATTTCAAGTAGAAAAAAAAAGCAAGGTTAAAGATAGTAATAGGAAAACTCTGAAAAGCAATGACAAACAAGACTTTAGACATTTAAGTATGAAACAGGAATTTAGAAAGCTAGAAGCTTAATGTTACTAATACAAGTTCAAGGTCAAATCAAATGTATCCACAGAACAGTGGATGTTTCCAGGTATACTGTTGTCTGCAGTGCTGGATGAACTTTCTTTATTAGCCCCAAGCTATTAGAAGAAGCCTCTGCCCCTTGCAAGAGTTTTCTAGACGATAAAAGACATTGACCAGATCATACAAGTCCATGAGTGAGTAGAAATTGTCTAGGAGCCAGTACAATCTGGCCTTTTAGTCTAAGTTACAAATTACAGTTGATCCTCATTATTTGGGAATTTTGTTATTTGTAAATTGGCCTACGCATTAGAATTTATTTGTAATCCCCAAATTCAAACTTGCTATACATTCATGCTCATTTATGGACATGCACAGAGCAGTGAAAAGTTTGAGATGCCCAATGCACATACATGCTGCCCGCTGATCTGCCTTCTTGATTTGAGAGAGAGAGAGAGAGAGAGAGAGAGAGAGAGAGAGAAATACTTAGCACCACATTTTCAAATTTTTGTAGTTTTTGTTGGTGATTTTGATGTTTAAAATGACCCCCAGATGTAGTGCTAAACTTCTGTCTATTGTTTCTAAGTGCAAGAAGGCTATGATATGCTTGCAGAAAGTGAGTTAGATAAGCTTCATTCATGCATGAGTTATAGTGATGTTGGTGTAAGTTCAGTGTTAATGAATCAACATAATACTCAATAAGGTGTCTTTAAATAGAAACACACATAAAATAAATTATATATTGATCAGTTGATGAAAATGTGGTGACCAGATGCTTGCAGAATCCTTATCCTGGTTTTACCTAAAGAGCAATGATTCAGTATTTGCTAATTTAGTGCCCATGGCAATTTTATAGAACATAATTAATGCAAATAATGAGAACCAACTCTATGTTTTGTATAATTTTGAGTATTAACTCAAGCGATAAGTGCCCCAATTATATTTGCCCTCAATCTTGTTTCTTGTTATGGTTCACAATTCTTTGGGGAGAGGGAGCTAGGGTAGAAAACAGTGTGTAGAGAGTGACTCACTGACCTCCATCTAAGTATTTTGAGCATTATGAATTAAAATTTTGCTATGATGACTGGAAGGGCATGGAGGCTCAAATCATTATTTATGTGTGCCTTTGTTTATAATTAACATCTTAATACTTCAACCAAATATTAGTAAGGAGGAGCCTCTGGGAGTTTTTGATGAAAAAAAGAAGCAAAGCTTTGATGCATCACTGCCTAGAAGGTAAAATAAACCAGATTATCTTAAGAATTTACCACACACAGTCCAGTCGGGACTGTTGGTATCACACTAAATTTTGAAGAAACACCTTTAAACGTTTTCTTGCATGTGCCAAGCAGCATCTCATAGTCTGCTTTTTGGATAGAAGAACTACAGAGGGATATAAGCAATTCTAAGAAAAAGAAAAAGCCAGAGACAAATTCAGCCTGGTTCTGCATTGGACATATAGAGAGCCCTCTGAGTTTTATCTTTATCTTACAGTGTGGCAAGCAGTAAAAAGAGAGCAGGCCCACCCCTACAACTGATGTACTACCTACAATTTGAAGGCTTCTCGAAATAGGCCAAATTAGGCACATTTAAACCTCGAGGGACAGAGTAAAGGAAAATAAAGAAAACAAAATAAAACTATAACCTGTGTCTATGATACTGGTCAATTTCCTGTCCAGGAAAGATAAAAAATTATGCAAGGTAATTTTATCCTTTTTTCTGTTACTTTTTTGACTCTATGTGAACACATTTGAAAAAAAGTTACGGTTTTCAAATCGAATTGTTTCTAAGCAATACCTCTGTCTCCATACTCTAGCTTTTTGAAAGGTGTGGGAAACCAGAAATTAGTAAGACAGGTCTCTGTGTAGGTATGTATGCATGTCTGTCTCTGTCTCCCCTCTCCCTCCAGTCTTCCCCTCCTCCCACTTCTCTTCCTCCTCCTCCTCCTCCTCCTCCCCCTCCTCCTCCTCCTCCTCCTCCTCCTCCTCCTCCTTCTTCTTCTCTCTCTCTCTCTCTCTCTCTCTCTCTCTCATTCACACACACACACACACACACACACACACACACACACACACACACCACATTTTTACACCATCTTTGCAATCAGAACTCTGCAGGCTAGCATAATGACATTAAGAATCTAGTTCAGTTAATATTGTGATTTAGAGCAGCAGACCCCAAACTTTTTGGCATCAGGGACTGCTGCTTGTATGAAAATGAAATGCCTGATGATCTGAGGTGGGAGCTGAGGTGGTGATGCTAGCACTTGGGAGCAGCTGCAATACATATGTAGCTTCACCAGACTTGCCGGCTGCTCATCTCCTGCTGTGCAGCCTGGTTCCTAACAGGCCACAGACTGGTACTGGTCCACGGCCCAAAGGTTTGAGACCCCTGATTTAGAGAATGTGTGGTGAATATTGTTGCCTTTTACAATTTACCAATAAAAAGAAACTCATAATCTAAATTAAGCTGCAAAATCATAGGGCTCCTTCACATTAAGAGAGTAAGGATAGCGGTGAGAGGAGGCAGGGTTAATGACACTCTCTGCCTCCTGTTGCATTAAGGATGCTGAGACAAGGGTACCTTTGTGCTTATGCCAACTATTTAGGACCCAAAGTCAGGGGTATTAGAAGACTGACATGGATATGTTTACAGGACTTTGAGCATTTATTTTGTCTGCCAGGTCATTTTGTGTTGGAATGAAACTCTCAGGATAGAAATAGACTTGAAATGATTAAAGAGGGTGATTTCCTACTGAAAAAGTTTTTTATGATTGTATTGCTAGGCTATGTTGTGTAACTTCCTGATACCTACTGTACTACTGAGATTTTACAGGACAGAAAGCTAACCTACCAAGGCAAGAGGAGAGATTCTTGGCTGAATAAGAAGTGATGACACACAGTGTCTAAAGAACAGCTCCCACTCTCTGAGAGCCAAAAAAGGAGGCACATATACTGGTAGAACAATGCAGCTCAGAGAGTAATTTGCCCCTTAGGAGGTAGAGGTGTCACCCTCATTGAAAAAAAAAATGATAGCAAGAAAGCCATTCTCTGGCAGTGGCCCAGAGGGAGTGAGGCCTTTGAAGTGTCCCAGATAAAGGGAAGAGTCAGCTCATTAGATGGAGGTGGGGAAGGGACAAAGAACCACCTCAGAGCACTTACATCCCCTGGAGAGGAAGTCAGACTACCTCTTGGGGCCACCCTGGCTTATTAATAGGGATGTGTCACATCTGAGAACTTGGCCACCTAAATCTTTTTCAGAACTTAGGCCCCAGTGTTTTTCAAGCAGTAGCAAAAAGATCATAATTTGGAGAAAGGAAGTAGTGAAAAGTGTCCTTGAAAGAGATTCTTAAATTTTTTTTCTCTTGTAGGCTTTCAACAATGACAGAACAAAGGAAATAATATAAATGGGTTTTTCTTCTACTCCACAAACAATTCTTTTTCCAGAATATTATAACTATGTATAGGGGACTTCTTTTGAAAATGCATTATTGATAGTCGCAAAATAACAGGTGTTCTTACTTTATAAGAAAGAGATATAATAGAAAAAAAGCTAAGAAGCCTATATTTGAGAATAATTTTTACTCCCTATAGTTTAAATCTGAGGTCTTGTAGACATAGAAAACTATAAATACACCCATTTACATAAGTGTTTCACGTATGCTTTATGCAGTAATTAAAACAGACATAAATTTCATCCTTAAGCAGCTTGTAGTTTAAGTCAATATGATCTGCATAATAGACTTTTTCATTAAAAAATGCTAACAATAAATTTTTATGTTAATGAGGTGTATCATGATAGGATGCTTTAACCTATGAGTAACACAAAAATAATCAACAGTGTTCTTTAAATAGTCAGCTGGAATTGAATGCATGGATCATGCCTAGTTGGTAATGTTTTAAAATAAAAGCAAATAAAGTAAAAGCAAAGAATTCCCACATTTAGAGGAACAAGAAAGAATAAAAAGGAGGTATGAGTAACTGTGAATATAAAAAGGGCAGGTGATGAGTGGGTACACACAGGACCAATGAGATAAAAGGGCTTGGTTGGTACAATCATCCCTGTGAGAGATTTTGAAGGTGAGGACAAGGAAATTGATCTTAATACATTAGACACTGAAAACTAATAATAATAGTTTTTTAAAATGGAGAGAGTTTGTAGGGCTCTATAATGCCAAGTAGTGAACAAAAATGGAAATTTTAACTATTGTCTTCAAAACAAAAGACTGTTCAAATCTTTAGATGTAACATGTGGATATATACAAAGACATTGGTCTAGAGCTATAAGGGACTTTGGCTTCATCTATCCCAAAGGACTGATCTCACAGATTAAACTATTGGGCCTCAGATAAGTAAATGGCTAGTAGTGTGAGGTAATAAAGCCAGCCCAAGGCAAAAACAGGACAAGGACACAAATTTTCTGATTTAAAGATCTGCGCACGTTCTCTCTTTTTTAAAAAGACTATTAAATATTTTAGAACCAAGAAACTTTTTTTATTAAAAAAGCTTACACAGGTTTAGAGATGTAAGACAGACGACACCTCACTTTAGTTAAGCATGTGAGGTGAGTATGAGGGTCTGAGCAGGAGTTTGAAGAGGAATTAGAGCCCCTCAACCTCACTGCCTCTTTCAGGCTGCCCCTCTCCCAAGTGTTTCCCAAGTCTCTAAGAGAGCTGAAAACCTGAAACATAAGACTTTTCCTCTGTCTTCTTTTCAAATGAAGCATAAACCAGTATACCTTAAGTAATAGCTTCTGAAAAGTATAAAGTCTTTGAGAAAATAAAATTGTGTTCAAAATTGTGTTAACAGTTAAATAGCACAGCATCATTTTGAAAAAAATATATACAGAATTTGCCTTATCTTTTTTTTAAATTTTCAATTAGTTTGTTGTATTCAATCATTCTTTCATTTATTCAACTGACTCAGCGAATATATCTTTAGCACTTATTATGTGCCAGACTTTGGGCCAAGTATTTAAGAAACAAAGCCAGGTAAGAGGTTGTCTTGCCACCAAGAATCTTATATTGAAACAAGTCTATAATTCAGGATGCTAAGGGCTGGGCTTCAGGACAGAAGAGAGTATGCTAGGAAAATAAAGGAGAGGACTTCAAATCAGGAAAGGCTTCCTGGTAAAGCTGATGCTTGGACAAGACTTAGAGGATATAGAGAAATTAGCTGATTGAAGAAGAAGGGGGCCCAGTACAGACAGTCAGGACAGCAAGCACCAAGCCATGGAAGTTGAGAAGACACAGTATATTTGGGCAGCTTGCAAATGGGAGGCAGGTATGGAAGCCTACATGTTTCAGTATTGAATACAATACTGAATACAATCAATAAGCACTGAAACATCACTGAATAAATTAATTAATGACAGGAGGTTAAAGAAATTAAGGTAGAGGGAGTCTTGACTCAATTTCCTCTCCATAAAGGGCATAAATGATAATAGCTTTTATCTCCTAATTATTCTGGGAAATCTTTTATATAATCTCTTTCATGTAATGAGAAACACAAATTGAGCCTACAGAGTGATGCTAGTTTTTTCATTTACCACTTCATGTGGACAGAGATGAGTAAAAAGGCACTTGTGCATCGCTGGTGTGGAGATAAATTGTACAACCCCTTTGGAAGGTAATCCAGCAATATTTTTCTTATTTTTGAAATCATACAAACATTTTAAGCAATTTCTCTTAGAGATTTATCCCATAGATAGACTCAGATATGTGATAAATGTTAGAAGTCTCAGCCCCTAACATGAGTAATATCTTAATATTGTTTAATATTTTGAATTAAAACTAAAAAAGATACTAGAACACTATTTGATTGACTTTTGTCTAGGTATTCTGAATCTTATAACTCATTCACTATGTTAAAGGATGCAAATAAGTCTTAGCACTGGAAACAAGGAAATGGTGAGAATTCAGTGTGCAAAATCCATGTGAAAATGTCTAGCATGGTGTCTACCACATAGGTTGGGCTCAATAAAGAATATTATTGACAGCTATTAGATACCAGCTAAAGCTAGTAGGGGCCACTTTGTGATCTTAAACATAAAGTGATTCAACAAGCTCTAGGCTTCAGAACAATCATTTGGGCAGTAGTGGAAGGATAAGGTGGAGATAGTTGACCCTGGTGGTAAGGAAATTAGTTAAAAGGCTACTAAAGGCATCTAGATAAGAAACTACAGGGCCTGAGATAAAGCATCAGGGACAGAGAGAAGGCAAAAGACTAGAAGATGTTAGAGATAAAAATTCTTAAATATGTGAACATGATTAGAAGAAAGAGCAAGTGCATTATGAGAGATATTTATATATACTATACATATTTTATAGGCAACTATAACATTGAGGAAAAACATGGTGAACAATGAATAAAATGGAATTAAGTCAATGGGTTGACATCTTTGCCAGCATTATTGCCTGGTCAGGATTTTTAGTTAAATTTCTTCTCAGACTCTTTCTAGCCACCATGAAACTCACACCCATACCACATATACTCATTCACTCATTCACAGAACATATTCTCTCCTTCGAACTAGGAAGACTCTGGTGTCACAACACCTCAGATCAGAATTCTGCCAAGATATGTCTTTTCCTCTCTCTCTGGCGGAGAGCTCTTTGCCCCCAAGGGGCAATGCTCTTGTGACATTCAGCCATAGATCTAAATCCATAAGCCCAGAAATTCAGGAAGGTATGTTCTGCTAATATCACCATGAACTGTTAAGCAATGTTTTTTATTTTGAGCTTGTTTTATTCCTAGTGAACTTCGGACAACAGGCACCAACTATGTCCACAATATTTAAAAAAATAATTCCATAACATTTAAAAAAATATATACACATGTGACTTGTTAAAATAGTAATCCAACCTACCCACCCTCAAAATCAGCCCAGCTAGTTAAAATCTTGATTTTATGAAATAAAAAGAGACTTACTTCGATGTTTAATTTTATTCCCAATCATAATTTTAATACCATTTTCAGAAAATATTGCCTTGATTACTTTCTCTTAACTTTCCATATGCCTCCTCTAGCAAATTGTCTAGTCTTTAACTGGCTCCAGATAGAGTATGTGTGACAAGAAGGCAATGCTAATCTCACATCCAAACCACCCCAGAGACACTTAAATAAGCTTTTAACCCATAAACATTTGCATTCAGAATGAAAAGGCTCCCTGAGCTAAGTCATGTCAGGAATAGTATGGCTCACAGAAAGATATAGAAGCTTTAACCAGATTGGGCCTCAAGAGGGCCATACACTCTGGGGTGTTTAATCAATACTTGTTGGTTGACTGACTGCTGGCCTGTTTCCAGTACAGGGGGACTGCTGTCGTCTCTGAGCGCATAAGCAAGAGGAGAAAACAAACCATCTAGAACCCTGAGCGGCAGGGGCTGGCCTCCCAGGCATATGGAAGTCATTTGGCTCTGCAATCTGATTAGACAAGGGCTGCTCAAAAGACTACTGCCCCAAATAACATTCTCATCAGCCTCTCCCTGAGACCTTTCACCACTAGAAATGTGTATTTCTTAGGTTAAGGATCAAGGGCCTAAAAGTCTTCTGTTATAATGTAGAATCTCTGCAGGTGTCACATTTTAGGCTGCAAATACTCCTTAGTGCTTTAAAGCAGGGCTGATCACATTGCTTTCTGATATAATCACTGCTTACCCAGAGTAGGAGACTGATGGAAGTGGATAAAGGGAAAGACTGAACTTTAGGCTGTTGTCAGAAAGTGCAAATCAGTTTGAGACCCCAGAAGTGACACGGAAGATTTACTGTCCCAAGAGCTGTCAATTGCTTCATCATTTTGCTTTAACAGTATAGTTTTGCCAAATGCACCTTTTAGCAAACAAATCTAACATATGAATAGTTATATTGAAGCTGGAGAGGCTGTTATGTTCGTCTCTCCTATTACATTCCCTAGTATAATAGGGAAACATTTTTTGTTTTCTAGGTTAAGAGTCCATGGTGGGAGAAATCAAGTACTTTTTGGATGTTGTTTGTTTGTTTTTAAAAAACAGCTAATGTAATATAATTTAGGAATATAAAGAGTTTATAAAGAAACAGCCATGAGGCAAATCAACATCTCAATGCCTCTCCTCCAACTCTATCCCTGATGCTTATATAGAAGTGTTTTGTTTTGTTTTGGAAACAAAGCACTACTGGCTGCCTTTAAGGGAAAGGAAGTTACAAAAAGTACATGTAGCCAGAGAACTAGGTGATGGGCAGACAAACATTAATTTAGTCTTGGTAAAAGTGGGGTTTACTCAATTACAGGCCTTGGAATGATTACAGAGGTCCTGGGTATTTTCTCCCTCACCAGATAGAGCTGTCAGGAATTACCTCTGCACACATTAATCAATGATCAGGCCTTGAGTCATTTCCATTTGCCTTCACTCCCACACTGTATGGTCACCAATGCATTATGTCTGGACACTGTTATAGACCATTTACTGACATCTCCCTTCAATCAGCCAAAGAGATTTTCTAAATATATAAAACAAACACTGCTGCTTTCTGGCATAAACCTATGAAAGTTTCCCTATAACTCTTAGAATAAGATCCTATTTGTCTATTATGGCCTACAGTGGCCTCGCTGAGTCAGCCATCCTATAATCTACAGGGTCTCTCAGGCCACTCTCCTCTTGCCCAAAGCATTCTAGACACTTAGGCCTCTTTTCCTTCCTAAAAATGCCAAGCCCATTTCTTCTTCAGAGCCTACTTGTTCCTTTAGGCTTCAGCCCACTTCCTCATTTCCCATGGCCAAGTCCTCATCCACAATCAGGTCTCATCTCCTCTGAACAAATGTTGACTCTTCTTAAGTGACTTATACCATCTTCATCCTTATTCTCTCTGAAGTCAACTTGATCTTTTCATTCAAATATTTATCAAAACTGTAAGTAGCTATTCATTGACTTGTTTCCTGTTTAATTTGTACCTCCTCTTATTTAATTTACCTAGACCGTAGCAACTTGAAGGCAGGGATTCTTATATAATTAATCTACTTCTGCTTAGGCAGTGACTCACATAAACCTGGCATATTCTAGTTATTTATTGTTTGGCAAATAATTAATCAACTCTCCTTTTGTAGACAACTGTTTTTATGGTATTTGGTGAGAATACAAAGAGTTAAAAAAAAAAAAAAAAGCATAGCACACTGCTCTCCTCAGACTGAACAACCAACGGAGATTTTGGAATTATTTTTCCTAAATTTTGCATGTTATAGTCAATTTAAGACAGATTCTTATTAGCTTACATCCCACACCCAAGCACAGTAATTTCTATTCTGCTCTTTTGTTCTGAGTTTTGATCTGTGACAGTTTCAGATAAAGGGAAAGAAATTAAGAGAATAGAGAGGCTTGGTGAGAGAATAAAAAATCATTTTCCTTACCAGTCAGCAGTTTATAGGTACCTTTAAAATGTATGGTTTTCAAAAGCTCTTCATTTAAAAAGTGCAAATAACACAAGTTAATGTCAAATTTTCTAAATAAGTCTGATGTAATTCTTAAATATATATTTATGCCAATATTTTGAGATTTTATGTTTATACAATGTCTTGTTTTGTATAAAAGTGCATTTTCATGTATCAAATTTGCATTAAGTGAAGAATAACTGCAACAAAAAACAAAGTAAGACGGGATTTTACTGAAGTGTGTTTAACCTGGCTCTTTACCCTGTTGCTTGATGGTTGCACTATCTTGGACTACTAAGTTCTGGATATCTGTGGTTAGTTTCAGGTTCAGGGCTATAAAAGGTTAGCATTTCCATCTGCCCCACAGAGTTATTGTGAATTTTAGATATATGATTATGTAGGAACATTCAGGCCAATATTTGGTGTATAATGGGTGCTTAATAAAGGCTAATTCAATTTAAATCTAAATCTCTTTCCACTTCCCAGGAGTTTTTAATTGGCCCCTCTGCTAAAAATCACCTCAGTCTCTCAGTAAATCCAGTCATGTGTTTAAATTCCTTTGAGCCTCTGTATTCTTAATTGGATAGTTCAGCCCAAGGTTTATTATAAAAGCCTGGATTCTACTATCAAATTATAGATCAACCAACAATTACAAGGAAAATAATTAATGACCGGCAATGGTTTTGATTATACAACTGCAGCCTTGCCTGCATTGCTTTCTCTGACATCAGATTTACCCATCTAAAGTGTCTGCAAGTGCTCAGAATGCTCACCAATGGGATTCATTCGTAATGTATTTCATCTAACAGATGAAACAGGAGGGAGAAAAGACCTGTGTTATCATTGTCGAGTGTTTTGAATGAAAGGAGAGGTTCAATGATACGCTGTGCCACTTTAGAAGATACACACATTCTCAAAAGGGGCCATACCATCTTCAAGGGGGTAAAAAACATCCTCACTATTAAATGATTTATTGTATTAAAATTTCAGGGGGGGAAATGCATTTAAAATAGCTCTTGGGGAGATGTGGTAGTGTTGAAAAGCTTGGGAAGCACTGCCTTAGAAGAATATACTCTTCTCCTCTTGGAATTTGCCTTTTCTCGAACACTATGCATGCATGTACAGCAAAACTCCTTACTGAAAGTGGAAAGATACCAAAGACCTGTGGGTTGGCCCCATTTTCCTTTTGAGTCATGACAAGAGCAGAGTCACTGGAGTCAGGCTGACCTACATTTGAATCCTGGATCTGCCAACTCCAAGCATGTTACCTTGGATGTGCTATTTAATGTCTCTGTACAATGAGACTGACTATCATTGTACCAAAAGTGCAGGGCTTAGAGAGGGATAAGATGTATCCATGCCCTGTGTCTGGATCAGGGTAGGCATGCAGTAAACGATTGCCATAGTTATTTGCATGACTGTTGTGGCCAGGGGTATGAGATAGATGGCTAGAAACCAGCAGCTCAGAGTCCCTTAGGAAGAACAGCCTGAGGTAATGCTAGGTGGAAAAAGGTGCTAAGAACCTGGGCTTGCCTTCCTTCTTCAATATTTTCCTTCATGACTTAGTTTTAGTATAATTCAACAGCTTTAGGCCACGGAATTACTTCATTATTCTCAAATAATTATGTTTTACTATTCTTTCCTCTGGGTCTATAACCTTGCCACTGTGCTGGTTTTATAATTGTGGCATTGCTGTATATTGCATGAGGAAATTATTTGAAGCACTCATTCCTACCCAAGGCTGTAGCAAAACAGCCAGAAAAAAAGCCATCACAATAAATGGGGAGGGGGGGCTGCTAGCATTTCCCGCACAGTCATCTAAGAATTGGAACAGTGCCGATCTCTAAGACATCTTCCACAGAATGATTTATAGAAGACACACATAGCATAGCAAAGAGATAAATTTCATGCTTAAAAGGTTAATTCTTGATTTCATTTATTTTAGCAGTCCTGGAGATTTGGTGGAGGACAAGAGAGACAAAGAGAGGAATTACAGGGCTCATGCTCTTCAAAGAGAATAATGGGAAGAGATAAAGAAATGCATGGAAAGAATTATTTGGTGTTCCTGTAAATTTATTTGTTTAATTTTCTCGTAATTCTTCTCCAATACTGCTTTTCTTCTGCCCATTTTTCCTGCTTGGGTAGAGGGTATCCTCTCTTTTCATTGTCATGTCTCTCCAATTTCTCTCAAACACAGTCATTTTCACAAATATATCTTATTGAAGGGTGAAGAAAAGGAAGACAGGAGAAGGAAAGCTAGGAAAAGTGATTTTTTAAATATGTAATATAAGGAATATATTCCACAATAATAGCGAAATACAATTCAAATGCTTTAAGTCTCAATTAAGGATGATGAGTACAAATTACCTGCAGAAAGAAGTGTGCACAGATGCCTTCAGTGAATTTCAGGATGCATTCTTCAAGAGCTACTTTAAGTGATAACAGTCATAAAAAAAATAGAACATGCTGTTACAATCACCACTAATATTTTATTTATGTGTTTACTTCCTTGCTCTGGGAGTAATGTTACCAGTGGATATTTCGATTGTAGAAAGAACACTTTTTCCCCCCTAAAAGGCCAGAGGTTGTGCTATAGATTTTCACAGAAACATGGCAGTAACCTCACATCTCTACAGGATCTTTCGACCCCCTGCTTGTCACATATATTTCTCAGCAATTGCATTGTTGCCTCCATGAATCCAAATGAAGATAGTAAGATAGGCATTCACACATTTCTATAGTAGAAGCAGAAGAAGAAATTTTTATCTAATTGAAACTGTTGGGAGAAATAAATTTTGGAAACCAAACAGAATTTCCTGCCTTGGATTACAGCCAAGATATTGGACAACGTTTCTTCCCTCACCATAAGTCTTAGAAAAAGGACCACTGGGAGGAAGAAGTCAGGGTGGAGTTCAACGTCATACTTGAAAGCTCACTGTCAAGTGTACTTAAAAAAAAAAGGTTCTTTTAACAATTTACTTTCCACTATTAATGAAATCAAAATGCCAAAAAATACAAACCTATACATGTACATCTTTCATTGTCCTTGATGTCCTTTATTAGTTAGCAAGCACCATCTCATAGTTCTTTTTGAGGAAAGCTTATGCAGCAGCCCACAGCCAATTTTTCCATTTGGGAAAAATTGTTTGGGAGCCTAATGATGAGAGATTGACTAATGCTCTGTGGGTTATGTCATACAATGTAGCCTTACATACTACACTCCCCCTTGTATACCAAGTCTGGGTCTAAATCCTATTTATGCTATTTGGGCAATAGTTTCACCTCACTGGCTCTCAGATTTTTTCTATAAAATGGTAATCATGAGACTACCTCCTTCCCACTGTTGTGAGTATTAAATATAAAAATATATGTAATATGCTTAATATAGGCCTGGTATGAGGTTTATTTCATTATAATAATTATTTTAATTTTTATTTATGAATTATTTATATTACTAGCATAAACTTACAAGCCCCTTGCTCTTGTTCTCACAAAGCTGTCTTGCATATAATTCTAAGGAACTTTAGGGGTTACCTAGGACTCACTTAATAATGTTTCTAAAGTAATAATCATTTACCATGAACACTGCTATAGAAACATCAAGAGCAATTAGATGCTTCAAACTGTATGTGAGCCATCAACTTAAGTTGAATTAAGGATCCTAAGCTCTTTACCACCACAACTGTTCCACATGCCAGGTCCTTTTTTGGAGTGAAGAATATTATCATTTCTTCTGTATGCCAGCTCTGTATTACAGTTCTCAAAATAATCATCCACTCATTCGTCATTGAATCTGAATTGTTCACTGAGTCAAAGTCCTGGCTCTTCTTTCTCCATAATTACCCTCCAGTCTCTCTCTTCTCTAGCTCTACTCTGACGGCCTTAGTTTAGCTCCTGAGAAGATTTCTTTAGGTTATAAAGTCTTTTATATTTCTTTTCATTTAATTGAGTCTACCCCTTCAGCTCATAAGCAAATAAATTATATCCATCCCGACCTTGTTCTGCAACTGAGGTGTTTCAACCTCAGCTTAAACAGAAAGCAAGTTAAAGAAAGAAACATTTACCAACTGCTATTCACATCCATTAGATGCTAGAGCTTTATGGCTTTTTGAAATTCCTTGAGTCTAAAAACTTATCAAGATCACTTCTCATCACAACTGAAATTTAAACTTCACAAGACATCTGAGGACTTTTTAAAGGTTACTTCTGCATAGCTCTCTAACTTCTATGCTTAATGCTTCCTCACAAGTTCATAAACTTGTATACTCCTTTTCCTGAATCTATCTCATGAGTTCATTCTTTGAGACTCCATCTTCAGGGAAACCTTTCAGGACTCCTCAGAAATAGTCACAGTCCCTTCTCTGCATCTGAAACACCTGAATTTCAATTTTATTATTATACAGGGTTCATTGTCTTATTGTCTTATGTGTCTCCCATGAAAGGTTCAGAGTTACTAGAAGGTTTCCAAGTTTTATAATATCTCTATTTATTTAGTATTTATTGAACAAAATAATAAAAAATGGAATGCAACAAAGAATGAATCTCTTTTTTTAATTAAAAAAATTTTTTTCTAAACCTCTCTTTTCAATATTCTCTGATAATTCCACTCACTTGGTGTTACCTTCTCCACAAATCATTCTGACTTCAAATATGTTTATGATCTACCTGAACACATATAAACTGAACTAACATGTTTCTACAACAACCAGTCTGCCTACCTTACTGCTTAACAGTAGGAAGAAAGACCTTGGGACAGGATGAATGGCCAAAACATAGGGTTGAGATGGACCCTTAGATCAATTGAGTTCAATCTTCTGCTTTCCATCAGGACAAATGGGAAGAAAGTTTCAGCCCCTCTCAGCTTTATAAGTAGCACTCATAACTACTTAAGAATTTTGTTTTACTGCCTTAGGAAGATTTAATGAAGAGCAAATCCAATGTGTCCATTAGCTTAGTGAGTTCATCTTATTTAAAAACAAACAAACAAACAAACAAAAACAAACAGATAAAGGATTTGTTGCAATAAATAAAAAAATAATGTAAATTAAGCTTGAAAAAATTGCTAAAATGATCCAATCTGAACAGCAACAGATATCTCTCCTAGTGATGTGTGTCTGGAGTTTGATGGGGCGGGGTGGGGCAGAGAAAAGGTCTAAAAACACTTTGCTTAGAGCTGTTACTTGTGGAATTTTTCTTCTTCCTCTCATTATGACAGTAAATTACAGTAAGGTAAGAGCACATTCTCAGTCTCACAGAATTGGCTTTCTGCTACCACTCTAGTGACAGCCACCCCAATTAGTCACCATTTAAATGACTATGTAACCACAGACTTAGTTAAAAAACAGTTTTTATCTCAAGAGTAATTCACAGCAAGAAAGATTTCTCTCCTCACCTCATGACCTTTCAGAATGCCATTGCTACACAGAGAATAACACAGGATGGCATCTGCTCTTGGTATTTATTTTATTCTGGATATCAGGGCAAGATTTGGAGAAAAGTAAGGTCACTGGTTGAGTGGCAGTGGTCCTTTCAATTTTCAGTGCATTTGGGCATTGTGCTTTGTGGATGCAGGAGGAATTGAGTAGATGTGGAGAGCATAGAAGAGGACTACTGAAAAAAAAAAGGTACATCTTTAAAAGTGTTATTTAATGGTACTCATCTAAGAATAGAAATGTGATTGCCTAAAAATGATGCAAGATGCAAAAACACAGAGCCAAAAAAAAAAACCAGGATGTGAGTTCTAGCTTTTCGACTTACTAAATTTGTAACCTTGAGAAAGTCATTTAACTTCTCTGATGCTTAATATTTTCCTGTATATAAAATAAACACAATTACACCTCTTCTGTCTTCCTCATAGGGTTATTATGATGATTAAATTAAAATATACATACATAATATCAGTACATTTAAATTGTAAAGAGCTATGCAAGTACCAAGAATTGTTATGATCCTTCAATGCAATGTCTCACCACCTACTGCTACTTGTAATGTTAGAGGTTAAGGAGTCCTCAGATACAATCTAGCAATGCACACCAGTGCACACTCCCTTCTCTAACATAGATGGGCAATAAAAATCTGCCTCTGTATAGACCACAATTCACCACTTTATAAAAGAGCACTTCCATTATTAGACACTTTAAATATTGGATTGTGGCTCAATGCAATTTAATTTCTTAAAGAAATACTTTCATTTCCTTATACGTACTATATACCAGGAAAGGACTCTATTGAGCAGTTTATGAATAAGATATAATATAGTCATCTCAACAATTATAACAGAGTGTATTATTTTAAAATGAGGAAACTGAGTTTGGAGACTTAAAATCATTCACCTGAGATCACACATTAGTGAGTGCTAAGAGATGTAAGGTTTTTTGATTATACAAGCAAGGAAAAATAATGCTGTAGCTCCAGGGGTCTGATGAAATGTTAGGAGAGATACGTAATTGTTCCTTTCTTCTCCCTGTCTCCCTCTTTTCAGTGTGAACTTAGGAAAATGTCCCTGTGTTTCTCTTCCTCTCTTTATAAAATGAGAAAAATAATACTTTCTTAGAGCCGCAGAGGGATGCCTGAACAAATTAATGAGTTAATATTTGTAAAGAACATTGTGATTCTTTAATAAAAGCATGTCTTAACTGAGAACCAAGTATTCTATTACATGAGTGGGTAGGCAGATAGCTCAAAAGCAATACTATAGTCTGGTTTTAAGTTTGGTTTTAATAATAGCATTGCGTTATGTTAACAGAGAATAAAGCACCCTCAGGAACAAAATCAAAGCAATTAGTTAACATAGATCTTAGGAAAACTGAAATAATACAACCACAGGATACTCTCTGTAATTTGTGTTATTTGTGGGCTTTTTGATGCTTAAACTATGGATGGCTTTTCAGACCTGTCCATACCTCAAGTTGTGTACTACCTTGGGAGTTGGTAGAGGAACACATGTAAAAATATGTGCCACTTGACTTTTCAGTACTGACTAGACCAAATGCTTCTATCCTGTTCTGGCTCCCCAGCTTTGTACTGGCCTTTGAAGATGCAATGAGATCAGCCCATTACAGTCATAGAGCCAGTAGGCTATAAAAAAGCACAGGTGACTGGGACATGATCTATGTTCAAACTGGGCTTACATATCATGTCAAACTGAGATTAGACTGTCTACTAGCTTTTAACATCTACGTGGAAAGAAGTCATTGTATCATTCCCTTTCTGCTTCCTATAGCTTTAAAAATCAGAACTCTTTTCTGCTTATTCTAACAATGACAAAAAATATATTAAGGGAGGTTGTCTCACGTGTAGTTTACCATGATTCCTGATATTTTTTTGTTCAATTATCTCTAAAACCGAGCATGAAAAATTCATTCTAATGTCCTCTTTGCTACAGAAAAACTCAGAATTAAGAGTTATCAATTTGAATAAGATACCACCAATACAATTCAGGTTTTTATATTCAGCTCTGGCTTTCTTTTTCTGGTTTCTCCTCAAATTCGCTGAAATATTCAAGGCTTGACAACAACGACAACAAGGATGACAACAAAAACAATGCTTATATAGGAATAGTTATAATAATAAGGTTTAAAACAAAGAGAAAATAAAAATAATTATATAAGAATATGTACAATGTGTAAAAATAACTTATCTTTCAGTGCCTCTTTAATTGTGTGCTTCTTTTTTAATATTATTTAGAATTCTGGATATTAAAAATTAGATAAAATGCACAATTGAACAAAATCAGGAATGACATAACATTTTCAAAAATGTAGCTTGTTCTTTCAAATTAGATCCAGGAAGCTTATTAAACATCTATTGTATGCCCACTAAAAAGTAGAAACCACAAACATTTACATTTACAGAAATAAGCATAAGGCTACAAATAAATTGTTAAAAGAGGAAAATAGGAAAGAAAAGCTTACTCAATTTGTAATGTTTTATTTATAAAAGCAATTAGAAGTAAATATGACAATGCTAACACATTAATTCTGCATGGTGGTAGGAATTTGTGATATAAACTTGGCAATATCTCATACATAACTAGAAATACAGAACTAGGTTCCAGCTGAAAACTAGGCTGAGATACTTACTTTGGAGATACTCTTTTATTCTCTATTATCCTAATTTTTCTATTAACATGGTATTAACCAGTACTTAAGTCCTAAGATTTTCAAGTCAATGAAATGGCTGTTTATAATTGAAAGTCACATGTTTTGCCTAACACTGAATTTACTCAAAACCTACATACAATAGTCATAATTCTAATTATTTATCTACATAGATCTTTCCTAAGAACTGAACCCTTCTCGATCTCATATCTTGGACCTATTTTTACTAATGGGTGATTCTGAAGAGGGAATATCCTTCTCAGTAAGCTCTTCAACAAAGGACCATTAGGTTTACAAGTCTTTTAGGCTCTGCATTTTTCTTTTGATACATTATCTTCAAAGTTTCCACATAAGAGAGTATAAGAAAGCAGAGATCAACAGATTTGGGGAAAATAAAAGTAGAATGATTAACCTTATTTTTCTGTGCTTGAAATCATGAGAACTACATTCTATTCCTGACTCATCTACTTTGCCAAGTTACTGTAGACCTGTAATTTCATTTATTTAGGCTATATTTTTATTATCTATTATAAAGGTGCTACACTAAAGGCTTGCAAGAAATTTTTCAACTCTAATTTTTGATTTCCATAGTATTCAAACTGTGCTTATTGAACAGAGTGTGTCTAGTTTTCAAGACAAGTGTTAGTCTCAGAAAACACTTTCAAGGGTTTCATTTGGTTTTCTGAAACAAACAAAAAGTTGACTAGTTCAACTTAACTGTATTACTAACTTTTTGAGGTGAGAAGTCATGAAGATTGTATTTAATGCTCTAGCAACCCTACAAGATAAACAACACTTTACATTTTTTTATATATTGAGAAAGTAGGTCCCCAAAGCCATGACCTGCTTAACATCCCACAGCTCAAAAAGGAACTGCTGGGATGTGAGTCCAGATTTTAATTTTTGTTAGATGAATGAATGGATAAAATAAAACATTTTGTTAGAGCTAAAGTTTGTTCTATTGCTATTCAAAAGCAACTTATTGTATTAAGGAAGGAAGACACAGAAAGTTGAGATAATCTCTATTATCTATCATTTAAACAAAGTCCAGCCTTGAAACTAAGAACCTGAAGATTACGATAAAAAAGCCTAAGTAATGAAGACCATGAAATACATAAATATAATCTTTTTATTATTACTTTTTTTTGCACTGGTTTAACAGATTTATAATCCCTTTAGATGGATGAAAACAGCAATACCTATTATTACCAAATATATTCTTCAATTATCATTACAGTTTAATAAAATACTAAAAAGCTGAAGACATAGGGCTATTTTTTCAGAAACAGTAATATAAGTATAAATTAGAGACATCAGAAGAGAATCAAAGATGATAACTCTGACCTCCTAAGTAAAATTTTTGGTCAGAGAAACGAGTATGCAACACATTAGCTAAGAAAAAAAACACTGAGCTATATGCATAGGCATATGCATCTAAAGTTTCTCCTGCTTCAGCTTTATTCTTTGAAAACTGTTTTAGGCACAACTCTACATAAAATAAAATTATTTTAATATATGTAATATGCTTAGTGATTGTTTAAAAATAATATATTATTGAAAAGCATGGGTTTGAACTATGCAGGTCCACTTAAACATGGATTTTTTTTTTCAGTAAATATACCATTAGCCCTCCATATCTCCAAGTTTCACATCTATAGATTCAATCAACCACAGATCAAAAACAGTATTTCAATCTGCCACTGGGAATTGTGGAAGTGGAGGGCTAACTGAATGCATTGTTCTATTCCATTTTACATAAATGTTTTGAGGATCCACAGATTTTGGATATCCCTAGGCATCCTGAAACCAATCCTCCAATCCTCTGTAAATACCAAGGACTGACAGTATTTGTTAACCAATTCTAAAGAATTACTGTAATACCTATTTAATTATGTATTATGTTAAAAAAATCCTTTACTATATCTAAATAAAAGGTTTTTTTTTCCCCAAATACTTCAGCATTAAATGATTAAAATGTCAAACATTTATATACCTATTACCAGCCAGGCATATTTATATTTATTTAGATACATTAATTCTTTCTATTTTCAAAACAACTGTATGAACTTTTCATCCCCATTTTATAGATGAGGAAACTGAAGCACAAAGATATTTAGGAACTTGTCCAAAGTTACACTGCTGCATAGTGATGAAATAGATTCAATCATAGGCAGACCGATTTCAGAGTTTCTGCTCTTAAACACCACTGTTTTGGGTTAGGCGATTTGTAAAGTCCAGGTGTTTTGTTCTAGGGCACAGGCTAATATTTTAGGGACCTAGTGAGAAGAGCGAAAGGTGTGGCTTCGTGAACTAAGAAGTTAAGACAAAGAAGAAAAGTCTTACTAAGACAATGAAATAACATTACTTTTAAGGTTCCTATATGCAAAGAACTCAGCTAAAAAATGCATGTACAAAGATGAATGAATTTTCCCTTAAATTTATAATTTATTTTTCAATGACTTGATAAACCAATGGATGAGTTTACATTCTAGTGGAAACAATTAACTCATTACCAAATATGTATTGTTAAACTCCTATGAAGGGTGCATTATTAAATCAAAAAGAGAATGGCACAGAATCAAGATTCTTAAAATCTTAGGACAGTAAACATCAGAAATATCTAATTAATCCTACACACTTAAGAATTATTTAATATATTTTGTAGACAAACATATCTCCTAAAAACCTTTTTTGAAATAACTCATTGGGTTTCCCCCAAATGTTCCTTCCTCTTCTGGGTCTTAGTCATGAGGTTTTCTATTTAGGGTGATTCTAAACTGCCTTCCATCAAATTTCTATGCATCTTTCAATGCTGGCTCACAAATAATCATTACATTAAGTTTTCTCTAATTTTGCAGCTCAAATTATATTTTCCTCTTGCAGTTACAACACTCTACTTATTCTTTGTGTATGCATATTTATGTACTCCACATTTATTACTTTTATATATAGACGTTGCTTATCTCCACCATGCTATTAAGGGCCACTTGGAAACTTGTTCATCTTTATATTTTCAGTGATGTTTAGCATAGTTCCCAACAATAAAGAACTGTTTCTTGGGCATTCCTGATTAAAAGATGGTCTACCACAAAGTTTATTTTTAATGTGTAATTCCACCATATTATGTGAAGAGGAAAAACTATTACATTTGTTTGTTTAATTGCCTGAAATAATTTTGACTATTGACCATTTTAGTTATTCTACCTCAAATGTGTATATGTTATAATATATATAGATATATACAAGTACATAGAGATGTAGATATATGTTATGATAGATATACAGGTACATTCCATTCAAAGCATCGTATGTTTAGAAATGACCTGACTTCTACGGTTTTAGGTTTGCCATTCAAGACTGCATTATTACAGAGTTTTGCATTTGTTTATAAAATTAGATGCAAAAATATGCTAATGTATCATTAAGACTGAGATTATAATTACACAGGAGTCAGAGAACTCTCTGTTACAGTTCCCAAAGCAACCATAATTCTCTTTTTTTGAAAATATCAGCAAAAATATATATTTTTGAATTTGTTCTCCTGCGGTGTTAAAAGCCTAAACACAAAAGAAACTTGAGGTAGTATTTGAGTAACAGGGAATAGTGTAAAACCTAAACATGGAGAAATTCCACTATCCTGAATAGTTAAAACCTTTTTAGAAAAAGAAAACAAATTACATAGTTGATGAAAAGCCCATTTGAATATAAAATGTCAAAGTTTCAATAATGCAAGGTGTTAATAACTAAAAAGAGAATATCTAAGATATATAATTTGAGTCTTGCCTAAGACATTCAAGCTATAGAGTTGCTATTGCAATGCTACTAAAGAAAATTAATGTTTATAATTAGACAAAAGCTTTAATACCATAAATCCCAGTACAGCTCTTCATTTTCAAACTGTTAAGGATCTGTGGCTATTTTCAGGACTCGGTGATTTACATTTGTATTTCCTTTTTCAGGCCCATGATTTTGGCAATCTAGTAATTGTTCAGTTAACTCCTTTTAATGTTCTGATTTTATTGAACCCAGTCTCAAAAGACACACACACACACACACACACACACACACACACACACACACACACTCCTACTGAAAATGTGTTTGGGGGTTCTGTACTTAGAAAAACTGCAGCAAGTGTTTTAGTTTGTTTAGGGTATGACATATCAGAGCAGAATACCAGGACATTAAGAATCTTGATTGGGTAAAAACAGTCCCAGTAAATTATAAATCTCCACCTTTTTACTTTTTGTGATTTTTTAATATTTTTATAATAGCCATGGTTTTCTTCTTTGAGAGTTATTTAAGTAAATATGTATACATTTTTCTATCTATCTATCTATCTATCTATCATCTATCTATTATCTACCATCTATCATCTATCATCTATCATCAATTATTGAATCTTATGTTTATAAAAACAAAATGAAAACAGGAAGGTATCAGAAGTAATCATTTAACTTAAGAATTGCAAAGAAAAGACAAAAACATTTCTAATATGTGTAACTCATATTTGTACAGATGATAATCATACAAAGATTTTCTGATCAGTCAACATGCACCTGAGACATTATTTTGATAAATGAGGACCATAATGACAAGATAGCCATATAACTTTGGCACAAACATAGACCTATATTGCTCCATGGTAAAATTTGAATACCACCATTTTGTATGGCTAAGTATTAGGAGGAGGGCGTCATTCAGTTTTTGAGACCTCAGTAAGATCTGTCAGACAACGTCCAGTGAGAAACTCCAAGAAACTGGATAATAAACATAAATTACGCAAATAAACATTGCAGTTTTGGATAATAGTCTCCAAATAACCATCTGCCTTATATAAAGATTATACTACCATACCTTTAGAATCTTAAGTAAATAAAAACTCTGAACTCTGTTCAATTAAGTCTCTAGCTAAGAAAAAATAGGTAAAGAGAAACAGTTACCTGAAGATGAAGAGTAGAGAAGCCATAAAGTAGTGACCTGCCACATATACATGACTTTTTCTAGGGTGATAGTGATTTAAAAGCAGAAATGGCAACTTACCTAAGAAGAGAATGAGAAAAAAAATAGGTTACCATAAGAAAATTTTAAAAAACACCTTAGGAGGAGCATGTCCTATGTTGACAGACAAAGGCAGGTCTGTACACATAGAGAAATTATCTAAGTTTATTATGTGCTCCCACTATAATTTTCTACTCTTTAAATCTCTTTACAAGACCCTTGTCCTTCTGTTCTTGGTCTTCTTTCTCCTATCCACTCTCGTGTCACACAAATATTTGTAGGAATCTCCTTGTTAGGCTAGTTTAATTACAGTAATAGTTAAATGTTTCTCAAAAAAGGATAATTTTATTTAAAAAATAATCAGGAAATTTAGACTAGATTTCAGACTTTGCCTCTTACAAGAGCACCACAATTTTCAAGACAAAATCAGAATTCTAAGTTGTTGAGAGAAGGCAACCAGAATGGTCAAAATAAGTAATTTCTAAATAAAATATTAGCTTTAACAGCTCTCAGTTGGGATAAAATTTGGGAGATAGCTCCTTCCCATGTCACGTGCCTTATTTTAGTCCCTAAGTTTGACTATTCTGTGTGTTGGCTGATTTGGCAGCTAAAACTCTGCGCTTATAAAAGACTATGAATTGAAATGTACACAACTGCAATGTCATCTGTGAAAGATATAAAAGTAGGATTGGAGGGAAAAGATGGAAGGTAGAAATGAAGTGAGATGACACAGTAAAATGGACTGAGTTGTCCCAAGATCACTTTAAAACTTCTAAGTTCAAAGGCCAATATTGTTCAGCTCACTTGTCAGATGAAATACTTATCAGCACACAGAGGAAATTTGTGTGCCTGCAAGGATACTGAAGCAGGTAAACTGCGGTGCTGGGAGCAGTAAAAGGGCTGGCTCTCTCGGGCAGGTGCAGTAGTGTTTGCAAAGCACCTAGTGCAACCTCCATTTCCTTGGGAAACAGTTTGGAAAATTCTCTGAGTGCACAACCTTAATGTTTCTCCTGCTGGAAGCTGAAGTGTTCATTTTATGCATTGACTAATTTATGAGTTTAGTGAGAAATTCTTTGTAAAATAAATTCTAGAAAAGAGAGAGAAACTGAAAATGAATTCCCTCTGCACAACATGTGTGTATGGTCCCATTAGCAGTTGCACAGTGGGCAATCGATTAGGGAGGGAAAAATGGCTTTTTTTATGGTAATGGATTTTGAGCCTCCTGGTGATAATTTATTTACTAGAAATTTTGCAGAGTTGGCTAGCACGCTGATGAAAACTCTCTGAACATGTTCATTTAAAAAGAGGAAAGAAGTGTCTTGGCTTATTTTTGAAAAATACTGTTATTAAATCATTGGAAACATATTGATAAAATATGCCTGAAAGCTATAGTCCTGTAATTTATAATACAAATTACTGCTATTGGCAAATGGCAATTTAATCCTGCAATTAACTTTAATAATTTGAATTTCTGGTCTGTGTGTGTGTGTGTGTGTGTGTGTGTGTATTTTTTTTTTTTTAAGAAAAATCTTGAAAGACGTTCTGTAATGCTGTGCTAGGCTTTCTTTAAAAGCAATTTCCACCCTCTTTGTATTTCTTCGTATTGAGTTCTTCTATCCATCTACAGATCAAAGTGTAAAATAAGGTCTTTTCACTCTGACATCCAACCTCTCAAGAATCCTGGAATGAAAGGGACTCCTTTACTTAAAATTTTCTTTATGCAGTAAGAGAGAATGGCAGCTTAGTTTAGTTCAAACAATGTGAAATTTGAAATCAGAATGATCCATATTTCTATTTCACTTTGACCACTTATTGGCTCTGTGGCATTGGGTAAATACAGTTTCAACACTGAACCTCAGTTCATTTCTAAAATGAAGAAAAATAATACTTATTTTTGAAAAGATGTGGAAGAAATGAAGTACACACATGTACCATATGCATAGGCTTATACGTTCTATACATTTAGCCCATATCCTACATCTTCCTTAAAACAATAAGACATTCCAGGTACTGGCATCTTTCTCCATTTTCCTTTGCAGGGGACCCTCTATTTCCCACTCTACTCAAAATGTGAAAATGCTCATTAGTAGGGGTAATTAAATATCCATTTTTTTCATATACATATGTCTAATCTACTCCCTGACTTGAGAAGCACATGAATATTAGGCAGTAGAAAAAAAAAGTTAAAAATAGTTATCCATAAAGGTGCTTTTCTGGTTGACTTTCTTAATATCTGGCTATGAAACGATTATACCAATGGATCTGAGAAAGAGCAGAATGATAATATAGGCTCCCAAATTTGAATATTGATGAATTTTATGCAAGAAAATACATGAGCCAATCAAAATATTATAAAGGACAAAAATAAATAGTATATAAAATATATTACAGAGATAAAACAAACATAAACATATGTGCACATAACTATATGTCCTCCAAATATATAAATAAACAAGTGCCTGAACTAAGAGGAGAAATACATAAATCAACTATTTGGAAATTTAAACCACACTCCTCAGAAACAAACAAAATAAGGAGACAAAAAACAGAGGGAAAGATATGAAATATATTAGGAACATGATTTAAATAGTTTCATTTAATAGATATAGAATTTTACCTCCTATAACCAATGAATACATATTCTATTTAAGAACACATGGAACATTCATAAAAATTGATTAATATACTAACCAAAAAAATCACAAAAATTCCAAAGATTCATCATTATTCAGACTATATTCTCTGACAAAATTACAATAAAATCAGAAATTATTTATAAAAGGAGAGTTAATACACCATAATTTATCTGAAAATGACACACATAAAACCCCCTCACTATTTCTAAGTGACTTTTAAGATCATAAGACCTTTACAGAGAAAATCTTAAGACAAATTAGATAACACTTTAGTGGCATTTAAAATAGTATATTTAAAAATATGTGGGCAGCTTGTAACATTAGAGAGAAACTTGTAGCTTTAAGAGCTTTCATCTGAAAACAAAAAAAAATATATTGGAAAATAATTAGCTAACCATTTAAACTCAAGAATTTAGTACATCCAAAAATAGAAAAATGAAGAAAATAATACAGATAAGGTCAGCAATTGTTGAAATGAAATAGATATAATTAATTAAAACAGAAAGCTGGTTTTCTGAGAAAATTATTAAAATAGAAATACTTCTGACAAATAGGGAGAGAGAGAGACAGAGAGAGTGAGAGAATAACACAAATGAAAGAGAGACACGACTGAGAATAAAAAAACAGTAAAATTTCAATAAAAAATTGTATAATAAATTTCAAAATCTAAACACAATTATATCAGAAAATTAGAAAAAGTCTAAATTAGAGAAAGATAAAATAGAAAAATTAAACAGATAACCAATTTTTAAATATGATAATAAAATATTTTCTTCTCTAAAAAAATTAAAATAACCTAGGGTCAGATGATTTTACAGATGAATCCTGTTAAAATTTTAAGAAATGGATACCTTCTTAAAATTTAAATTTATTTTACAAAATGGAAAAAGGGTAACAGTTTATTCAAATCTAAAGAATCAAAAATAGTATAAGAAATAAAAATTATAGGTACATTTAAATTTTTAATATACATACAAAAATTTTAAATAAACTATTAATCAGATCCATAAGTATATAAAAATATTTATTCTTGTCCAAAGTGTTTATCCCAAAATATAAAAAATTACAATTTTAATCTTAAAACTAAGATTTAAATTTAGAAAAGTGGAAACAGAGAAGATTCTTAGAATAAAAAATATTTTATTTCAAAAACTTATGGAATCTTTATGCTGAATATAAAAAACTTTAAAATATATTAAGATTTTTAGACCTTTACAGAATTAATTTTAAAACTATCTTAAAGAACATAATATAAAAACTGAATAAATTAATCTCAAAGGTAGCATAAATTTTTATTAAAAAGATTTTTTCCCTTAATTTGGCCATTAAATTAAATTCCAACAAGAATTCCAACACTGTATTTTGCAGAATCTAGCAAACACACACACACACACACACACACACACACACACAGTAAGAAATAAACAAAAAAAAAGCAAGACCAATATTGACACAGATGGGCAAGGAGAAAAATTTTCTCGTTAAGTAATGAAACACACTAAAAAGATAGTAGTATACTAATGAAGAAACAGAGTGATACACCTCTGGAACCGAAAAAAAAGTTTATAAGTTTGGGAAATTTGTAGTATTATAAAGCTAGTACTACATAGCAATAGAAAAATTACTCATTTTTTGTAGATGATATTGAGAAAACTGGTTTATAATTAGGGAGAAAAATAAACCTGAATTCCTTCCCCATATTATGTTGAAAAAAGACTGAAAAAAAGTTGAAGTCTTAAGTATAAAAGGTAAAAATATAAAGCTAAAAGAAAATGCAGGGGTGATATATCTGTGTCTTTCTTCAAGATAGAGAAAGACTTTCTAAATAAAATCCCAAAAGCAAAACAATAAGATAAATAAATGAATGGTTTTGAGTACAAGAAGGAAAAATTTGAACTTTTATTTAACAGAGTAATTCTGGTACAATTAACAGGGAAAAGAGCGAGACAAGATAGTTGTTCTATATAAAATAATACATGAATAGTATTTTGGATACTCAAAGAACTCTAAAGTAAACAAGAAGAAGGAGAGAGAGCCCATAAGACAAATGAATGGGGAATAAGCTCTTAATGGCTAAAACATGCTGACAACATATTCAAACTTTATTACGAGGAGAAAAATGAAAACAAAACGAGCGATCAATTAACACCCATGAGACTGGCAAAGTTTAAATTTGGTTGATTCCAAGTGTCAGACAGAAAGTGGAAATAGGGAATCTTGAGTATTGCTGGTGGGAGTATAAACTGGGACAGTGTAATAGAGATTAACTTGGCAGTACTTAGAGTAATTAATTAAACATATAGACTCTGACAGCACAACTGGTTATATATATATATATATATATATATATATATATATATATAATCTTTTTCACAGATTAGAATGGGATCTGAGCGAGAATGTTTATCTCAATATTGTTTAGGTAAGTGTAAAATTAAAGTTGATCTGTATGTTCATCAGTATGAGAACAGATAGATGCAATAAAGTAATCTAGTACAATATTATTCAGTTATTAGAAGAAATAAATTAAATGTATACACACACACTGGAAGGAGTAGATTCTAGGAATGGTACAAGAAGAAAAAACAAAAAAAACGGACTTTTTATCATAATATTATTTATGTAACATAACCCACAAAAACAGCATTTTTATACAAAGACAGATAAATATTTAAGAATACATATGTTACCTAGAGGTATGGATGATTACATCTGGGAAGGAATAAAGGAAATGAATGAGAGAAAAAATAAGAAAGAGGTCATGCACAGATCAAGGCTGAAAGTGGTCCACAACATGAAACATATCATTAACTGAATATTCTGCTCTTATAGTTAAGAGGCTAAAGAAAAAACAAAATAGAAGACACAGGCTGAGTATACGCCTAGACCAAACACTCTTAGTCAAATAATCAAAACTTAAAATGGTCCTGATTCCCCCAAAATGCTGACTCTTAAGTTAAAGAGAACTTAAATTTTTTTTTATGTCAGAGAGACTTTACAGCATCCTAGCTAATAAGTGACAAATGAGTTAAGTTTATTCATTGGAAAAAAAATGTTTCTAGTAATCAATCACAACAAAAAATTATTTACTCATTCATGTTTATAAACTGAGCTATCACTATTCAGAATCTAGGTTCTTAACACTTTTGGTTGGAAGTCTTCCTGTTTTCAAATAGTTGGTTTATCACTCAATAAACTATTCATAGCAAGTAAGGCTTTCTCTGAATTTTCGTTTGACAGCAGGGGAAGGATAGGATAAAGAGAGAAAGAGGGAAAAGGAAGGGTGAAAGAAGGGAAAAAAATAAGAAAATGTTTGGCAGTTATGTAAAAAGAGCTCAAATATAACTAGACAAGTGCTAGGTATTTTGCAGATGGTGTGCTGGTTAAAGATAAGGCCCAAGTTTGGCTCAACACAGCTCAAGATTTCTAACTAGTGTTAACATGGTCAGATGAGAGAGCCCTTGAGTTTCTGGAATTCAGGCTGATCCATCTCTGATTCCCAGTGCCTCAGTGTGTCATCCACATTAAACTTCCATGTGTTTAGGCTTCAGAGCCTTCTCAGGTTTGGTGAGCACTCACAGACACAGCCAGGTCCCTTTTCTGTTCTTTTGGAAGCAGGTATTAAGAAGAATTCTGAAATTACTAAGTGTGAAGAGCCCTCTAAATTAATGTTTTTAACGATCCCTAATACTGGTTGTGCATCAGAATTATCTGAGAGTGTTTAAACTACACATGTCAAAATCCTGTATCAGCTCTGTTGAAGGAGAATTTCCAGTGATGGGGACTATGTATCTCTTCCAGGGATTCTACTGTATAGCAGGACTGTGATTCTACTGTATTTGTAAGACTAGACTTTGGGAACCGTCCATCTATTTTACCTTCCACACAACACAATGAAACCTTCCAATAGCTATCTAACTCCTTCTAGAGAGATTCAGACAACAATGCAAGAATAAAATGCCCACAATTTGAGAGATGAGTGCCATTTTATGTTCTTGCTAAATACACTTTCTTCAAGTCCTTCCATAATTAGGTTGCCAGGAACCAAACTTTACTGCCACTTCTCTAGGTAATTGAAGTTGTCTGAGGCAAGAGAGATATAATTGTGCCAGATCGTTGCTAAATTCCGACCAATGTCGTGTTCATCACAAGTATAACAAACAGCCATTAGAAAGAGGAGTAACAAGCCCTTTAGAAGCATCTGGATATGAATAATTAGGTAGTAGATTTGCTTTTTTTGTCTTTAGCCTGCTACTGACATTTTGTCTAAGTAGTGGCTCCTTTAAATGACATCAATAATAGACATTGAATACTTAAAATGCACATAAAAAATGAAACTATTTTGACAGATTTACTCAAATTGTGTGCAAATGTAATGCATATTTAATGCAAATATACATGTGGTTCTCTTAACTATTTCTTAAGCTTCATTGTGCCCCTCAGTAAAATGCTAATGCCTTATCTGTGTTTCCTTATTGTATTCAGCAATTAATTGTTGCCATAAACTTGTGGGTTCCACACAATAGCTAAAATGAAACAAATGAAAAAAAAAAGGTCCCTGATCTTGAGAATATTAAATTCTAGTTGTGGAGAGAATGCATGCCTTTGAACCACCTAAACTGGCTCATATTCATGAATTACCTATCTTTTTTTTTCTTTTAGAGGGTATGAAAAGTTTTTTTAAGCTTTATTTTATTATTAGTTTCAAGTATACAGTACATTGGTTAGACATTTATATAGTTTATGAAATGATCCCATGTATCACATATCTTGCTAATGACACCACTCACAAACCTCTGTGGACTAAGAAGAAATGCTGAAAACTATCTCAGACTCCTTTCTCACCTCATTCTCATGTCTAATAAATCACCAAGCACCTGTATCTTTCAAATCCATTCTTTTTCTTATTCCAAGACTTCTTTGTTAGTTTGACTTAGTAGGAAATGGGATAACTGTAAGAGCATCTCAATGGTTCTCACCCTCAACTTAACCCATGCTCTATTTCTACTAACAGAAAGATCTTTCTAATACTCATGGCTGATCCAAACTTAGAATTCTTCAATGACTTTCACAATAATACCTCAAATCCTTTGTATAATATTTAAGCCTTTCCTACTTGTTCTCTGATTAATTGGCTCTATTGTCACTTTTTAACTGACATCCTATTCTCAGGTCATAAGCAAAGGTTTGCAATCCCTTTATGCACCAACAATAAAGCTTCTTTTAATGACAATACTTCTACTTGTAATGGCTTCCCCTGAAACCTTTTCCCTTCCTTTTACCTACTTGGTGAACTCTTACGAGTTCTTCAGGAGTCAACTCAACTGATCACCTCAATATCGACCCACATCATTTTCTAGATTGAGATGGGTAGGCTGCTTTTATACATTTCCAGAAAACTCCATAAATATCTTTTTGTTGCTGTTGTTCCAATGGAGATAAAAAGGAAATAGTATGTAACTCTAATAATCTGTACTTTCCTTTATGCAGGTACCTTCCTTTAGTAACAAGTTCCACCCAACCTTTATATTCATCCAAAATAACGTAAGGAGCTAGTTTAAGCCACACATATACTCCAAGTACCCCAGAGTAACAAACTCTCAGTAACTACCCTATTATTCTCTAACTCTTGTTGTTCGGGACAATGGGGCAAGAGAGAATGTAGTCTGCAGTTCATTTTTAAGCCCCAGCTGGTGCAGCACAGCTTAAACTAACACCACTGCTGCCACCATATCCCCACTGCCATCACCACCACAACACCACTGCTGCCACTACCATCACCACTAACATCATCATCTCTGAGGCTCTTTACCACAGAAAGCCAGTGTTACCAATGAAATTGTTTTCTATCCCTTGGGTGAGTATAAGGCCACAGCAGGGTGTTCCTATGGCCCTCCATCAGTTTATATATTTCCTCAGAGCATAGGCTAGGATTTTCGTTTTCCTATTTTCCCAGAACTTAGCAGAAAGTCTGGCATATCCCAGACTTTCAGTAGATGTTGGATGGATGGATGGATGGATGGATGGATGGATGGATGGATAGATGGATGGATTATTGGCTGGCTGGCTGGCTGAAGGTTAATAAAATATTAAGCCACTAGAGAACAGTTCCAAAGCTCTAGATACAAAGGTGTTATGGTTTTTCTGGGCTGATGGGGTCTGACTGCTGAGAGAATTGATTGCAAGGGAAGGATCACATGGCATAAGATATTTAAGGAAAGATTTCTTAGAATAGTTGGAATTTGAGCTGGATCTTACACAAAAATAGCAATTAAGTAGACAAAAGAAAATTAGGAAAAGTATTTAAGGCTAATTTCAGACTAAATATATGTTTGGATAGAGTGTGGTGAAAGGCAAAGTCTATACTGACTATAACAAGGACTGTCTAGGATCAAGGGAAACTATGAGTAAGTAAGCATCTTAACTGCTGGGTTAAGGAATTTATCTTGATCTGGAATAGGTAGTTTATAAGAAGTGGGTGTAATGATGTTAGGGTTTGAAGATTTTATATGTAAATCTTATATTTCATATCTGAAATCAAGGGAGAAAAAACTATGCTGAGTCTATTATACAAGCAGAAAGTTATGCCCTTGGTTTGTCATAATTAATATACCACCAGATAACCCAAAGGTGATGAGAAGCACTTTTTCATTTCTGTATATTGGGATCTCTTTACTGGTAACTGAAATATTGACACTAAGAGTACATTAGGATTATTGTTTAACAGGTAGGAGCAATGCTGCACAACAAGAGAGCAGAATTTGAAGGTTGTAATAAATTGAATGTGCAGTACAATAAAATGTAGAATATGCAGTAAAAGGAATTGGTAGGAAACTAACAGTTCAAGCCAAATATCACAGAATCTTAGATGGCTATAAATTATTACCTTTATTTTATAGTTCATTTGAAGGAAGAGTACCTTGAATTATCCCCTAATGTTTTATTTGAGCTCTAGTTCAGAAACAATTCATTAAAAATCACTGTTAATTGAATTACCTTAACATCTCGTAGGAAAATTTGTTTTTTAAAGTGATTGCCTTCTTACGTACTAATACCAAGCAGGATGTGGACAGAAATACAATTGGAAATAGAAATTATGCCTGATTTTACTTGTTATCATTAGTTCTTGGCACTTATCAAGCATAGAATGAATGTTTGCTGAATGAACAAATGATTAAATCAGTTGTATGAAGACAACTGGGATTTGAATGGACCACAGGAGAAACTTAAAACTTAATATTGACTGACCTATTAACCATCAACCCAAGGATAAAAAATATCTGAAATAAACCTATCTGTGAAGTGTGAAGAGACTTTAAATGTGACTATCAATATTGTAAAGAATAAGTCAAATGGTTGAAAAGGAACACAAATAAGGAAAAGAAATTCTTTCTGCAATTCAATCATTGATAATTTTCAAGATCACTATAATTCAAATAAGACAAGTTACATTTGGGATTTTTCTACTTTATTAATCACAGAAAGACCCGCTAACTGGCCATGACAAAGATCCCCTGCACATCCCTTTCTATCTTGCAATTTAGACAAAGTCTTTGTAGAAAATGAAAGCAATATAAAATATTCAGAGAACACCCTTATCCCTTCAGGCTCAAGATGATTTGAGCATCTCTAAAAATATTATGCAAATGCAAAAATGTTTTTCATGGTATAGGCCATTTAGTTGGGGCTTTCAACACCTTGAGTCTGGGATAAATAGCTAAATCAGATTGATTTTCAGTAGGTGCCAGGTTAGTGTGCAGCTAATTCTACCAAAGACATTCTCTACCGACCCTTCCCACTGGCTGCTCGAACTTTCAATTTTAGTTATAAAATAATACTACTAGGAATGTTCCCATTGTTCTGAACATTATATTAGAACCTCCACTGAAGCGCACATTAGGCTGTGATATTGCTAATCCATTAATTTCAGCTGTTTCCACAATCAATTCTGATGTATACAGCCCAATTCATCATTTTATGATATGTATTGATTGGTATTTTAGGCAGACATCATTCATTCTTTAAAAGTAGGTGGAGCCACAGGCTCCCTGTTGGTTAATACAAACTATGACAATGACAATCTCCCTAAAAGAAATGATTTCTGGATTATTTCATCAGATTATCTAACTCTCATTCAGGCCCACTAAGGTGTGGAGATACCTCATTCTGCCAGGAACCATAATCTGACAGGGCATATATAAATCTCTTTTAAAGCCTGAGTAAAATGTTTTCCATCTTAGCATACTACCACCTCTTTGGTACAAGCAAATAAGCACCAATACTCTTCTCCCACTAGAGAGAGGGAACTAGTGATTTGTTTTTCCCATATCCCTTATTAGTCAAGAGCTAGGGAAAAAGTCAAAACCTTGAGTCCCCCACATGTAGCAGAGTCAATTGCATCCTCCATGGTTTCTATTGTGTCCCTAACTAATGTGTAGATTTCTGAGCTGGGAAGCATTGTATACATTTAGAATCGCCAAACTAAAGAGTTACAGATTGATTTTAAGCGTGCCAAAAAGAACTGTTTTATGATAGTGTTGGCTTATGCCTTTATTTGTCCCTTACTGCAGCTGTTCTCAATTCATTAACTATCATCAGTCCTCAGATTATCCCTATCAGGAGTATCCTTATTTATAAGATCCGGGAGAATATCACTTCACTGTGAGAAATTTCATTTGACTTCATTAGTATGTAACAGCTTTCCTTATACACTTTCCTGTACAGTTAAAATACACTAATAATCTTCTAAAAGAAAAATAATAAGTATTTTCTTTGCCCTGAATAAAATTTCTTCTAGAGAGAAATTTATTACAGATTACAATTACTTTATCATGTTGTTACATTTTTTAAAGAAAATGACTTATTCTAAATTACAACTAGTAAAGACTACTTAATATAATTAATCATTTGTCACCAAGAATTATTTACTTAAAACCAGAATTTGCTGAGAAGCATCACATCGTTTTTTACTTGTGCCACCAGAGGTAATTGTGTAATTAGTAACTGGTTTACGAAAGCATGTTTTTCACATAATGCTGATAACCCAGGTCTAAATTGCCCTGTCCATGCAGGATCCAAAGGTACTTTATACATCATTGTATTTAAGTCTCTACTCACACCTGTTCACACCCACACACAAACTGCAAATAAGGTATATTTAAAGAGTCCATTCAATTCTGGGATAACTACTGCAAAGAATGCTCCACTGGGGTCACACGCAGCAAAGTTTTAACAGATGATTAGGAACAATAGACACCAGTTGAGGTAAAAAAAAAGAGAATGTCACCTCCAATTAAAACAACAGGAAGATTTAGCCAGAGAAATGTAATTAGTCATTTGGACTTTGGCCAGGATAGCAGAACTAAGACCCTCCACATTAAAGCAGCATTTTCTAAAGCTTTAAAAACTCAACCATATTGGACATGTACTTTAATATCTTAGCTAAAACTGAGTTTTCAGAAATTAAATGACAAATAGATGTGGTCTCCATTACCACATCAATTTTCTTTATGATGTAAGGTATACCCCAATCAAAAACATACACATGCGTTGAGAGATTAAGAACAGGAGGGGGCAGAAACACTAGACTATAGGCAGGGAATTAAAGGACGGAGCAAGGAAATGGACCTAGAATTACTAGACTGACACACAGGAAATGGCTGGAATTGAATTAAAGTAATCAAATATCCCTTTGTTTTCTAATCCTGCACTTCATCTCATTTTAAGCATCATTGTACAGATGGCCTGCTAACACGTTAACTATAAAAATAGCGACATTCCTGCAAAGAACCTTAGGAATTATTTCTGGTTTGCTGAAGGAGAAACTGAGGCCCAGAAAATGGAGGCAAGTGCCCAAGGTCAAACATGACTATAGATAATTCCATGATGTACTTAGACACTTCCATTTGGAAAATTACACAGTTATGATCAAGGTTTTTGCACACTTCAGATAATTCTAACCTTTGTCGAATGTCCACAATTGCTTAGCCCTGTGAGGCAGGAGCCAGGGAGATTAGTGTGCATGTGTTTATAAGGCTTAAGCATAATCTCTTTTCCTCCTTATTATTTGTAGGATCAAAAACTACTCCCTGTATTTTTGACTAGCAGATGGTGGGGAGAACATGAAAGCACAAAGTGACACGAGGAATAAATTAGAGAGAAACATTCATAATAACTATGATTAGAAGAATTGAGCATAGTCCATAGGAAAATGCATGCCTGCCAAATCCAATTCTACTTTTACTTCAACCTCCTCTTCCACCTCCCTAACTATAACACGCAGCGTCCTTAAACACTGACTTGGAATTCAAATGGATTGTTTGCAGCTGCTCACATGCAGGCTTATTGGGTTGGCCCCACCCAGTGTTTACATGTGGCTTCCCTTCCCGGCCTCAGTTCTTGCCAGGGAAGGTCATTTGAGAAACAACAGGACAGCAAACTGAACAGAATGCATTTTATGAGTCAGCTTGATCCTCATTCATGGGCTGAGAGTTCATAGCGTTAAGCCATTAGCCCCACTGTCTGGTTTTTAAAGAACTTCCTATCTTTGGTTATCCCCCTAACAGTAGTAGCTGCAGGATTCAGGCTTTTTTGCTTCTTCACTTTTGTTTCTGCCAAGTTCCCGCTTCCTTCTGCCCATCTTCTATAAATTCTGTGATGGTTGGACAGAATTTTAGAGCTAACTAGGAATAAAGTACTGCATTATATCTGATTGTAGCAGCTATGAGTAATTTTTAAAACCCTGTTTTCAAGCAAGTGGGAATGAAATTGTTCTTGCATCTGGCCAAGTGCAGCCAATGGGAGAGTCAATGAAATAAGATTGGACTACAGCAAGAACCTGGGCAATGAGATGCCTCAGTGGATGCTGATTCAAACAGGGGTGAAAGTGCCAGTCTGGATGTGGAGGAGCCTCTTTATCCTCTAAGAATAAGAGCCACCTCAGCCTAACTGGCACTTCACTTAGCACAATTCCACCAGCAGGTGAGAGTATAATTAGTATATCTGTGGTTAAAAATTAAAAATCATTTTGCCTCCAGCTAGACAAAGACAGACATTAATGAAATAAATTTTAAGCCTTGTTTTCTAGGTGTTCACTGTGAAATGACATCTGGACAGAAGTATTGCTATTGTTGTAAATAAAGAGGGAGTATTACAAATGCTTTGCTTATGAAATTTTATTCTAGGATGGGCTTGACATTTCCCTACACTTGCTCAGTAAAACAGGAGGAAAACCATGCCAAGTGTTTTTTCTTAGTTCTAAATTGTGGATCTAACAGTCACATATTTAGATGCTAATGAAATCTTTTTTTATTTGATAACAGTTAAGAGCCTTATTCTTTCAAGAATGGCAATCATTTCATTTCAGGATCACCTAATAGCAGTTAATAAAGCTGGATGGTTAGATCAGGTTATACCCTTACCTAACTATTTTGTTTCAGAGCTTTAAATAATTTTTTAACAAGATCGGAGCTCATAGAGATAAGAAAATATATTCTTGGTTCCCCAGCGTTAGGTTTTTTATTTTTAAAAAATACAGAAAACTTCATTGTGAGAAAGTAGATAAAAGTCAGTTGTTTAATCTGTGAATATTAACTAAGCACATATCGTGGAAAAGCACAGTATTTGGCATAGAAGGCATAACAAGAACCAAAACAGTTTGTAATCATCCTGCAGAGGTTGGGTTAGAGCCATCTGTTTCCAAAACTGTGTATGCATATTTCTCATATAGGCACAGCCCTATCACACTCCACTGTCAGTTTGTCTTTCTTTCCAGCTGGACTATAAGTTTGTTCATGAGATCTTGATAGCTTTCATCGCTGTATCTGTAGAATTTACCATTATGCTCACCATATTAGTGACTAAATTAAAAGTTGTTGAGCAGATAGACATGGGTAGAAATTAGTAGAATGTTTATCAGGTTTCTCTTTAATGTCAGACATCCAGAGAATGAAGGATTATGTAGGTAGGCCTCTTTCCTGAAGAAGCCTGTGATGAGAATAGCCTGGTATAGGGACACACAATGTCGATAAAAGTATTCCAAAATATTTGCTGAGCCTAATTTACCCCAGGCATTGGGCTGAGTGTGGGTAACTGTAAGGCCATGTAAGGTGAACTCAAATACTGTTCTCAGCATTTTACAGTCTAATGGAGAAACATATAATAATGGACAAATTTGCCTCTGAGATGGAAACACTTATAATGCAGAAAGCAACATAATTAGAATTCTAAATTATTTTTTAATCTGGATTTTATATTCACTTGAAGCTCACCTTTAACTTGATGTTTATGTTATCTGCAATTCTTAATTCATTTTATTACCATTGTCTCTAATACTTCCATATTTTTTTAGTAATTTTAATTACATGTTACTATCATTAGTCTATGGGAGACACTGTGAGGTTTCTTGCCATAGCATGGTAGGTAAGAATAGAGACCACTGAGTTTAAAAGACTTGGGCTTGAATTCTAACTGGTAGAGCTTAGTAAAATTGTTCATTTTCTCTAATTCTTAAATTCTTTATCAGTTAAGTATGAGGAGGTACTTATGTAACAGAGATGTGTGCTGATGAAATGAGATAACGGATGTAGAAACTTTAATACAATGGCATGAGCATATGCAGGTAAAGCTGTATAAATGTTAACAACTAAAACACATGAATAAGCAATGAAAGAGGAAAATCTGAAGTCCACATATCTTCAAGATCTAAAAACATATAGTAAAAGAGAAAAAGAATTAGATGGGATAGATGGGATAGATGGGCGCCTTCAGAACTAGAAAAGGAGAAAAAAATGATATACTATTTATAAGTGGAGTCCAGGGGAGAACAATAATTATTACTTATATTTATTGGATATCTATGTACCAGTCACTTTTCTAGTGCATAACAGCTCTCTGAGGTAGATACTCCTGCTCACATTCTCATTTAGAGATGTGAAAACTAAGCTAGAGAAATGGTTTTCTCCACGGTCTTGTCCAATTAAATGGTAGAACAGTGTTGAATCTTGAATACAGGAAATAACTTTATATCTATATGCATGTATATCCTTAGAGTATATCATATATACATATATATTTATCATATATACACACATATATCACATATAACATATACTTAAACATGTTTATAGGCTCTGTTCTAGCTTTTTTCAGAAAAATATTAATTTAATATTTATAATAACCCTATAATATAGATACCATTATTATCCTCATTCTATAAGTGAAGTAACTATAACTGAGGCACAGATAGGTTAAATAACTTGTCCCAATTCACACAGCTAGTAAATGGCAGAGCTAGACTAAAATTCAGGCAGTCTGTCTTCAGAATTAGCTAGCTACATGACTACTCTACTCTCCAGTTAAAAGTGATTTAACATTCCAGCTCCATCAGCAAAGACATCTCTATTGTAAAAATAACTATAGGGTTTACTCCAGACTTCCAGGAGATTTTTCCCAGGGAAAAAAATTTCTGTTAAAAAAACCCCCCAAAAACGAAACCTATATTTGTTATAATCTGGTCATAATTTGTGTTTCTACATTGCTCTCCATACGGAAAGACTACTTGAGTGTTTTAATATTTTAATTCTTATGGCACAGCTACATTTATCAAGGATAAATAGTAAACTGGCTGTTCTGGCTCTATGTTTTATTCTCTTATTAATTTGATTAATGTGAGTCATCTCCTGGGATATCAGGTTTCTGAATCTAATGGACTTTTGGCCTTATTATAAAAAAAGTAGTAAATTCCCTAAGGTAATACCAACCTACGAGGCCTTTAAGAAGCATTTAATACCTTTTTCCATGTTACATTGCTCTGCTAAAACTCTATTAGCTATAAAAATGAAAATCTGTTTCCTTATTAGTACTATTACTGCTAGAAAAAGATTTACAGAGAAAGTTAAAAACGATTTTAGAAAAAAACTCACTTTCAGTTTGTTAGATTTGATTAATTCTGGGTGGCTAAGCAGAAACCATCGGTCAGAACATGTTTCTTGGATGGCTGACTGCTTTTAATTGTGTACATTGTCTCTATATTCTAGGCACAGATACTTACTTAATCACTCTACTTCCAAGGATTTGTTGTGGAGCCAAACCTTTCACTAAACTCTAGAATAATCCTCTCTCTGAAATCTGCTCTCCATCTGTGTTTTTAAGTTTAAAACTTTCCCCCTCCATCTGCTAAATTCAATGACTGTAACACCAGGCAGCAGGTAGAACCAATAGGCTGGCTCCAAACTGAATCCTGAAAATGAATCAGGCATCCCTGCTGCAGAATCATCTGTGTTTGCTGATCTGTCCCTATTAATCTCCAGGGAATAAGAGTGAGAAACACTGCAACAGACAAAGGGGGGGATTTTTCTAATTAATTGAAAACAACTATAGCATAAACGTCATCAACCTTTCGCCTGCATGAGAACAGTTTTTCAAAACAAGAAAATAACAATGCCACAACTACAGCTCCCAAGTTGAATGCGAAAGAGCACAAATGCACATACATACATACACACACCCCCAAAACACATACCTTAAAATTCCAACCGAGAAACTTACAGGACAAAAATTTCAACTGTTGAATTAGTGATTATAATGTATAGATATAGAGGTTACAATCATAAGTACATTGAAATGAAGAGTCAAGAGGTTATTTAAATATAATTCTACTAAAACTTCATGTTTCTATTAAAAAATTATTTTTCTTAAAATGACCATGGGAAACACCATCTTTTATTACTGAAATGCCTGAATCATTTATTAATTAGATGCTCAGAATGTGTTAGCACATTCACACTGTCTCTTCCAGCTGTTTGATGTTTTAAAGTCATAAATTGTTCTTCCAGTCTTGTAGTTGAATAAAGAAGTTGCTTGTGAACATTGTTAGGGGCACATTTAAAGCATGTATATTCTCTTTCCTCTTTTCTGACTGTGGCATATTTTCGCATACTGTGCATATTTTCAAAAAGAGCCTTTTTGCCACCAATTCTTGGTGAAAGATTAGTAGATTGAAAACAAAACAGGAAGCAACTTGAAGAGAAAGAGAGATTTCTTCTGCTTTTACCCATATAATTTTCCCTGAATTTAGCCATTATTCAGAAATACAAGCTTAGGTACTATTTACTGGGGACTCAATTTTAGTAAGCTTCTTCACCTTTCCTCCCAGTTTCCTGATTCAAAATTCTGACTCTTTCCTGTGATGAGTCACTTACGACACATTTATTAACATTGTTCCCTCCCTGTTCCTCCTTCAAGTAGGCAATGACTGGAATTGTCCTGGACTCTAGACTTCTAACTTGATTTACAATCTAATTTGTTTTATTGTTTTACTGAAAATGTATTCATCCACCTTCCCTTTCTCCAAAGTTCATCTCATCGCATTAATATGTTTTCGTCTTCATTTTTTTAAAGTTCTCGTCAGATTTTTTTCATTCCTTTGTTTTTTAATGCCAATAATAGCACTTCATATGCCAGTAGGTAATAATATATTTTGGATTCATATCTAAATTACATGTAAACCATTAGCTACATAAAACGTGAGCATATTTAAAATGTGCTATAGGACTCATAAACTCTAGTTATATGTTAAAAGAATGGAGAAAAACAAGTGGTATTCTAAATTTCTAGTGTGATAGACCTACTATTTTTCTAAAACTAATTTGTCCGTGTTAATTAACTTAATTAACAAACTTGATTTAATTGAAATATATAGAACACTGTACGAAACAATTGTAGAATACATATTCTTTTCATATGTATATGGAACATTTACCACAATTGACAATATCCTGGGTTATAAAGCAAATGGGCTGAAAAATATATCAAATTATTGAAATCACAGAAAGTACTGTCTCTATGTGACTGTAAGCTAGAAATCAAGTATAAAATCCTCATCTGTTTGCATAATTATGAATGCATTTCTGCATAACCCATAGATCAAAAAAATTAGAGTGGAACTTAGGGACCATTTTGAACTAAAAATAATAAAAGTATAACATACTAAAACTTATGAAAAACAGCTGAAGTTTTGCTCAGAAAGAAATGTATAAACATGTCTACTCATTAGAAATATAGAAAAACTAAAATGTAATGACCTATCCATTCATCTCAAAAAGTTATTTAAAAGAAATAACAAATGAAACTCAAAGAAATAAAGAAAAAATAAAAAGAATGAGAAGTTTAAAATAGGAAAATAGGGGTTCAACTAAAACAAAAGTTGTTTCTTTGAAAATAATAATAGCATTCACATATCTTATTAAAGCTGTCCAAGAGAAAAGAAAAAATGCACTATCAATATCAAATGATGAAAGTGACATCATGGGAGAGGAGGGAAGATGACAGACTAGGTAAAAGCAGAGTTCGCCTCCTCCCAGGTCTGCACTGAAATTACAACCAAGTTATAAAATAATCAATACGGAGAATCACCTTAAGCGCAGCTGATCATAACATGTAGGTCTAATAATATAAAGGAGCCACATCTAAGCTGGGAAGAGGGGCAAAGTCACGAAACAGGGGGACCTGTACCCACGGGTAGTGGAAGAACTCTGAGAGAGAGAGTGAGACTGTAGAGCCTCCCTGAAGGAGGGAGGCATCCTAGCCTTATTTAGAGGCTTCCCAGCTCAGGACCTCAGCCTACTGAGGAGCTCCTCCTAGGGGCCAAAAAACCAATGTACCCAGAGGCTGACACTAGAACAGAACAAAGCAACTCCTGACTAGTCCCATACATGCTATACAAAAAGGGTGGTCTTAATGAGTACAAAAACTGTCTAGGGCAAACCTCACTTAGTGGAGTCAGCTCCCACACAGCAACTCTTACACTGTGGGCATAGCCAATTCCCAGTTAGCCTGAGCATTAATTCCCTGATATGCTAACATCAGTAAAGACTTAGCTACAACAGAAGATCACACACAACTCACACAAAAATCATGTCCAGAACCCCCAGCATAGGAGACCAGGGAGAGTGTGCTATTGGGCCACACAGAACACCTTCCACATAAGGCCATATGGTCAAGGCTGAGAGATGGAGCAAATATTTTGAACACATAGAAACAAATACAGACAGGTTAATAAAGTGAGAAAAAAAGAAACATGCCACAAATTAGGCAATAGAAAAAAACTTCAGAAAATAAGCTAAATGAAATGGAAGCAAGCAACCTACCAGAGAGATTTCAAAATAATGGTCATAAGGATGCTCAACAAACTTAGGGGAAGAATGGATGAGCACAATAAGAACCAAATGGATAAGAAAACAAGACCCCTGTATATGCTGTCTACAAGAGACCCACTTCAAATGTAATGATACTCACAGACTGAAAGTAAATGGATGGAAAAAGATATTCCACACAAATGAAAATGAAAAAAAAAAAAAGCCAGATAATAATTATATCAGACAAAACAGACTTTAAAATAAAGGCTATAATAAGAGACAAAAAAGGGCATTATATAATGATAAAGGAGTTAATAAAACAAGAGGATGTAACCCTAGTAAATATCTATGCACCCAACACAGGAGTGTCTACATACATAAAGTAGTTATTGTCAGACATAAAAGGAGAGATTAACAGTAATAGAATGAGACTTTAACATCTCATTGACTTTACTTCTATGATCTTCTTTCCAAAAAACATATCATCTCAGTTTAGTCATGAGAAAAACATCAAAAAAATTTCACTTGAGAAATATTCTCCAAAAACATAATCTATAATACTCACAACTATCAAAGTCATACAAAACAGGGAAACTATAAGAAACTGTTACTGGTAAGAGGAGACTATTGAGACATGATCACTTAACATCATGTAACATTCTGAATAAAATCTTAGAACAGAAAAAAAGGATATTGGAGGGAAAAACCTGAGGAAATTTGATAAAGTATTGGATTTTAGCAATTCTAAAAAAATCATGGAAAAAGTGGAAGGGAAAAAAGATAACTGTAGAAAACAATGTTAAAATAATAGAATAAATCATTGAATATGAAATAAAAACTTTTGTGTGTGATGGAACACAATATCGCTTATATCCAATATCTCTGATTAGGAAGAAAATATCTATGAAGAGCCTCATAAAGATAACACATGATTGAGAATCTTAGAAAAGTTGAACATATTTTTTTTTGCTCTCAACAAATATTAGACATCACATCTAGAGTAGAAAACAACTTCTTTATAATACAGAAAATAAACCTTTGTCTTTTATTCTATATGCATTATGGGCATTCCTTCCTTTTATTTTTGAACTGTTGTGGAGAGTATTAAAATAAAATTTCTATAAAAAAACATACATCTCACAATAGAAAAATCTGAATAGTCTTATACATTTGATGTTCTGATAAAAACTTCACTTACTCTATAAATTAAAATATATTTTATTCTATAAAAAAATTCATTTAAAAAAATTTTCCTGCAAATAAAATTTAAGCTCGATAACTTTGTGATTAAAAAATTGAGAAATTGCCCAACATGTTTTATAAAGCCGGCATAACTTTGATATTGTATCCCCATATACATGCATATATATAAAGTTTATATATAGCTTTTTATGAATAAAAATTTTATATACATTAAAGTTTAAATATATGATTTATTTATATAAAATTAGATAAAAGCTAACAGAACTGATATCTGAGAAGGCTTTTTCAAGGAAAAAAATTAAAAACCAATTTCTCTTATAAACATAGTTCAAATGAAAACAATCACATACAATATAGAAACATATAAAAAGAATAATACATTACAACCAGATTATATTTATTATTAGAATGTGAAATTGGTTTACCATATGAGAACCAATTATTATAATTTGTCATATTAACAAAACAAGGAGGAAGAGTACATAATTGCCAATAGAAAAAGAAAAAAAAGCCAAGTGAAAATGTTCTACCTTTTTCATAAAAAAAGATCCCATACACAACTTCCTAAACTAAGAAATAAAAGGAAGTTACCTAATATAATAATGTATATCTAAAAAAATAATTATTATAATTTATGTTGAAATACTGGCCCTTTATCCCAAGTTTGGGAACAAGAAAGAATACTAACTATTACTATTTCTATTAATTATTAGAACAAAGGTCCTAGTTGGGCTGAATAATAATAAAGTTAAAAAGATTAGAAGAAAATAAGTAAAAAAATTATGATTTTTAAACAATGTAATTTTGTATAAGAAAAATCCAAAGGCACATTGAGAAAAATACTACTTTAAATATATAAATTTAGCAAGGTGACTATGTACAAGGTCAATACATGCACATACACACACACAACAAACATACATAAAAATAAAATATAAAATAAAATACCCTTTAAAATATGAAAAAGCCAAATATCTAGAAATAGATCTACAAAAGTTACATATAATACTTCTACACACAAAGCTTTATATAAATATTAAGAGAAACTAAAACTACTCCAATAGAGAAATAAATGTTTATGAATTAGATGATCTAATATTCTAAAGATGTAAATTTTCCCCAAAGTGATCCATAGTTTCAAAGCAGCTGTAATAAAATTCCTAACAAGGGTACATGCATGTGTGCATCAATTGAAAAGCTGATTTAAAATTTCATTTAAATGCAAAGTCCCCCAAATAGGCAAGAACTATAATTTCTTGGAAAACAAGTCCAAGAACCTATGCAATTATATATATTCTTATAAAGATTCGGTAATTAAGACATTGTATTGTGTAAGGAAAAATAAGTAAGCCAATGGAAAAGAGTAGTCCAGAAATAGATTCAAACACAAATAAAAAAAAATGAGTTTTTCAATAAATGCAATTGGGTCAATTGGATATCCATAAGCAAAAAGAAATGAATCTTGACTCTTATACCATATATAAAAACTAATGTAAATTAATTACAGATAAAAAGTAAACAATAAATCTTCTGAAAGTAGGTATAAGTAAATATTTTCTTGATCTTAGGGTAGAGAAGCATTTATCAAACAAGACAATGAAAAGTATTAATCATGAAGAATAAGACTGAAAAATTGTTTTGTTTTTTTTTTTCCATTAACACCTACCCTTAAGAGAATGAAAAGGTATTAGAGGTACTAGGTAATATTACTATGGCAATTATATTATAATATCAAATAAATATACTATGTCAAATATATGTATATATATATAATAAAAGATATATATATATATATATATAATAAAAGATATATATATATATAAAATAAAAGGGAAAAAAAACATCAGAAAGGCAAGCTACAAAGTGGGAAAATTCGTATAACTGAAAAGGGGCACTGTCACAGTTGTTATTGTTGGGTAACAAATTACCCCACAATTTAATGGTGTAAAACTCCATATACTAATGTATTTGGTTGTTAGAAATTTAGAAATGACACAGTGGGTAAGGCTTGTCCCTGATGCTCAAAGTTTGAGACTTAAGCTGAGAAAACTCAAAGGCAGAGAGAGTGACTTAATGGCTGAGGGCCGCAATTTTCTGGAGATTCCTTTACTCATGTACCCAGTGCCTAGACTGGGGCTGCAATGCCTAAATGTGACCTTTTCATGCCTACAGATGTCCTCTATAGTATGATAAAAGTAGTAGAACTTCTTAGGTGGTGGCTCAGGGTTTATAGGCTTATGTGACATCAAAAAATGTTCTGGCAAACAATTTGGAAGCTAATTTGTCATTTATAACCTAGCCTCAAAAGTCACATGGTATCATTTTTTACCATATTGTATTGATCAAAACAATTATAAGCTCACCTAGAATCAAGGATAGAAGACAAAAACCTTGCCTCAAGACAGGAGGAATGTCAATGAGTATGTGGTCATTTATTTAAACTCAGACTCATTTATAGAATACATAAAACACTCCTTGTATATCATATCACAAAGACAAAAAGATCAAAAAGAAGGAAAATAGCATAAAGACTGGAAATTATGAGAGTAAATTACTGTTATATTTTGTATGGACTCTATTAACGTACTTCTATATTCGGAGATATTTAAAAGGATATTAGACAATAAATAATTTTAAAGTGTTAACAGGGATGATAGTTAAGCAGACGGGGCATTAAGAATAGATAGAGTTTGGAGAGGTGGAAAAAGAGAAATGATTTAATGTCCAGCCTCTCCTCCCAGGTAAAAATGGGCCTTTGCAGCTATGATCTGTGCTTGGGAATGAAGGTTGAATAAGTATTGATAACACAAAAGGACAACTATTAAGCCATCTAACCAGGCTTCATAACTTTTGTTTTCTGGAAAAAGTCTTTTTTTTCTGGAAAATGCCCCATGTTCGCATAATAATAAATTAAAAGTGGGACCAATATTTAAGCTAGAACAATTATCTGTCTTTTCCTTTAGTTGGACCAATTGGTTATTCTGAATTGAATTGTGTGTCATCTTTCTTTGTCTTATTGAGCAGGCTAGAAACCAAAAAACTCACAAGTAACTGTCAGCCATATTTTTCATTCTGGATTTACAAGCAGAGAAAGTTAGTCTAAAAAGATGAAAAATAATGAAGTAGGTACAAATAATGGAACAAAAAATGAAAGATACAGAAAGAAAATTGAGAATCATCAAACCCCTGGGTGAGAATTTACTTTATGCCACACATTACTTCATTTAGTCCTCCCAAATGATCATACATATAAGTAATATCCCACATTAGAGAAGCAAAAACTGACACTCAGGGAACTGAAGTAATGTATGCAATTTTACACTAGACAGTAAAAGAGCTGAACGTCAAACCTAAATTAGACTCCAAAGCATTTGCTTGTTGCTTGTATATTCTAGTCCCTTCATCAAATCCAGAAGACTAAATAATAAGCAAGAGCTAGATTGGAAATGAAAAGTGAGTAAGTTATAGCCTGGAGAGCTTCTTGAATCTAAACATACACTTTATAAGAGAGCTTTACACAAGCTTAGGGGAAGGAGGAGCTATTAAACAAGCCAAACCTGATTAGTTTCTTTAAATCACACTTCTAAAATTATTCTTAGACAGAGCAAGCGACCTACTCAGCTTCTCATCACTTTTTTTGGGGAAAATAATGATGTACCACTGGACAATTTCAAAAATTTTATATACATTTGGAAATAGGGGTATTGTATATTCATATTTTAACTGCAACCTATATATGTCTTAAAGTCTAGCAATTAGATAATTATAAGCCAACATTTTTGATGATATCAATGTGCATCATTACATAATGTAGGGTTAATGAATCCACTCACAACAAGCTAAATTAAATATGGAGCTAAATTAACAGACTTCTAAGTAAAAGCAAGTATTTCTTCTGTTAAAAATGAAAACCATAAGGAAATAACATTGATATTATAGATATAACAACCACCCCTAAATCCTTCTGTAGAATTCTGGGCATTTCAACTCTCTGTTTTATATGAAACAAGAGCTTTACAATGTTGACAAATGTAGCATTCTTGATAAAATTATATCATAAAAATAATATGCACATGTCCCCAGCAAACTATAGTTTCTTACTTTTTATTTAAAATCTTTTATTTAGAAATTCAAATTACAATAATCCTAAATAACAGTGATTTTGTGATACCATTAAATAAGTTGAAAATTTTTAAAAATCTATGGAACTGGCCATTGTACACCCAAAAGATAGAAAGAACTTATGTTTGTGGGATATTTCACAGGCTGTCAGATGCTAATAAGTAATCCCTGGTCTGAAATTCATGTATTGCTATTTGATTTAAAAATCATCATGACTAAAGCTTTAGGTGGAAATAAACATGAAGATATCCTGACAAAAGCAGATACTATGTAATGGAATTGAGTGGGAAACTATATATAGTCAAAGGAGCTTTGATTTAATGCATATATAAGAAAGTGCTTACAGATAGAATCCTGCTTCCAGAGAAAATGTTAAATTTGGGCAACTATAGAAATTAAAATAAATACATATTTTAAGCCAATGGAATAAGTGAATAAAGACTAGGGTAAGTGTTCAAGATCGAAGATGTAGATTAGAGTTAAGAATGATAGATATGTTAATTGAATACCTGGAGAGTAAACATATCAATAGGTTAAGTGTATAGAAAGATGAGATTTGAACATATTGATTTGGGAAATTTCATTGTTAGTAAGTAGAAGAAAAGAAGGGGCTCTTGAAAAAGAGAACAAGAAGGAAGGGCCAAAGTTGGGGAGAGGATGGAGAAAGCCAAGAGAGGAAAGCATTTCAAAAGAGAGACGGATGGTCACTGATACAAAATGTTAGAATTCAAAGAAAAGTAAAGCTTGGAGAAAAGAGAAGAACATTTTTAGCACCTTGCAAGTGAAAAATATGAGCAAAATGTAGAAACAGAAAATTAAATGTGGGGGCTTCAGAAAATAAGATTGATTATGGAGACAAAGATATAGATGCAAGGTTCAACAGAGACAATCTAAACAGGAGTTACAAAGATGGAGCTGTGTTAGCAAATATTATATTTAGAAATGTTACTTTCTAAACACAAAAGGTGCTGCAATAGAAGCAAGTTGTTCATTAATTATACAATGTCCTATTTTGTCAATTAGAGTTTTAATAAGACAATTTTAAGAAACATCTTGACATTTCAGAGTTTGTAAACTAATGTTTTCTCTAACAGGCCAAATAAAATTATTAATGGCTGGAGGAGATATTCCTCAATGGCATATTTAGTAAAATGGTATCTTATTAACAGCTTCATTAATCTATGCCAACCATCCTATTGAGTATGTCTCAGTTTTTGTCATTCTGAATGAGGGCATCTGTTAATTTCTGCCATTACTGAGCTATTTGATATTTGTAGTAAATGGATTTTATTTCATCTTTTTGGCTTTAACCAATTTCTTTAATTTAACCAGGGTAAAATGTGTGCTGGTCCAAACTCACATCATGTTATGGTGCCCCTACACTTGTTTCATCTTTAAATTATGCTTTTCATATATCTTTACTGAACTCTATGAGTTGTTAATGACAATATTCATTAATATTATATATATTTAGAGGTGTCTTATTAGAAGCTGAATACATGTCCCTCCAGGGGCAGTGACCTATCAATTGTTCCTAGAAGGGCTATGTTAAATTATATTTCAGTGAAACGGTTCCAATAGCTGTCACTTCTTTCAAATCAGCATTGTTACATTCCCTCTGTTAATTCTGTTAGACCTACATCTCATTTATTCATTTGGTTTCCATTATTGCACTGAGAAAAATGAATTTATTTGGCCTGATTTGTTTGCCTCGAACATATTTGGCTTCACCATGATAGCAGATGGGTATAAAAATACATGCATGTATACACTTTGTCTCTCTTCTTGGCAAGTGAATTAGTTCACATTTTCTGTAGCCCATCTCACATTTAATGTCACAGAAGGGATTCATCTTTTGGCAGTGAACGTTAGTAGCCTGAAGAAAGGGGGTCATAAATTCCATTTTCATTTTTTATTAAAATCATACTATGGCAGGGTGTAATTTTCATTTCTTGATGCAGTGTAATTTATTCAGTGACCTTGGACCATGTTCCTTTACTAATCTATAAAGTTGAATCAGTTGTACTAACGATTTCTGCAACTTCACACAGTTTCTTCTAATATGAGACCTTACAAAGCTCAGTTTTTAGCTGCATACTCATTGCCAGAAGGAAAAATGTTGGTGAGTTTTAATAGAAATACAGAGGCCAGTGTGAAGTATTAAAAGTGATCTGAAATCTGTGAGGTACACAGAAAAATGAATGTTTATTTTTCACTTTTTATGAATCCACTCTCTTCAGTCTATTATTTTAGAATAACCTAATTTAATATCTTTAGCCTATCGAGTTTCAATCATTGATTATCTTACTATACCTAATTCCTAAACCAGAATAAAGAAAAAATATTAAGAGCAATGTATAATAACTAAACCAAACTAAATAGTTTCAGATAATAATTTCAATATTCTTTCTATATAAATCTTTAATCATTACTAATAAATTTTTGTCTAAACCTATCTATTTATGTACATAGGTTTTGGTGCATAAATAGTTTGAAAAGGTAGAGAAAAGGCAGTTACTTTGGTGGTTGATGGTTGTGGTTGCATAATGTTTCCAAACCGTGACAAGTGTGGTCCATCTTGTTATCACCAACACTCTACCACATCCAGCTCTGATTCACTTCGAAGTTCAACCACCTTCTGTCAATATCCTGCCTTGTTTCATGTACATCTCTTATATTTGGCAAAACCCCAAACCTAGATTAATCTTTCATCCATCTTTCCTTTCTAATCCCAAACAACTAATCTCTGGGGGAGAAAATTATATACACTGTGCCATAAATCCATAGTTTTACTATAAAAATAAACCAAAGACCTAAAATTAGATATTTGTATGGGTATGCATATGTGTTTCTAAACTATAAGCTATATTTTTTAAACTATAGGTCAAACTTTTAGTAAGTTGTGTAATTAGTAGTTAAGAATGCATTTTTTATTTTTTACCAAAATATAAAATAGAAATCAGACTGCCGTATTTGTAGTAAACCAAAGTACTACTAGCTAAACGTTCTCAGTTATGTGTGTACATCATGGGTTTAATATAAAACAAAATTCTTACTGTGGTTCATGGTCAAAATAGTTCACTGATCCGGAGGTACATAGTATGTTGGAGAGAATATAGAGCAATGGGAATGCTCAGACCCTGATGGTGGAAATGCAAAATGGTTTAGCCACTTTAGATTTAGAAGAAAGTAGTAGTTTCTTATAAAGTTAAATATGTACTTACCACATTACTGAGTAATTTTATTTCTAAGTATTTACATCAGAAAAATAAAGATATAATCACAAAAGATTTGTACTTGAATATTCACAGGTGCTCCATTCATAATAGGCAAAATACTAGAATCAACCCAAATGTCAATTAACTGATGAACTGATAAACAATTCTTAATATTAAATTTTTGACTACTGACACATGCAACAACACAGCTGAATCTGTAAAGCATTATGCTATATTAAAGAAGATAACCAAAAAAGCACAATTTGTTATATTATTCACTTATATGAAATTCTAGAAAAGGCAAAAACCATTGTAACGCAAAGATCAATGGTTGCCAGCAACTGGGGGTGAATGAAGGGTTTTGTCTACTAAAGGATGTAATGCAACTCTTAGGTTAATAGAAATGTTCTACATCATGATTACTGTTGAGAATATACAGCTATATATATTTCTCAATATTCATCATAACATACAGTTAGAATTAGTAAATTTTTTATTGTATGTAAAGTATACCTCAATAAAGATGAGATTAAAAACACTAAGAAAAAGAGATTTTTAATAGACATTTTGAGATGCTGATAATGGTCAAAAATATATTTCCTGATAACTACAGTACAGATAGGGTTTCTTACCCCTTAATATTAAATATAAGTAGTGTGTAGTGCTTTTTGTTACACTTTTATAATTTTTCTCTACTTCAGCTCATGTTCTTAATTCATTTTCCCTTTATGTAAATATAAGCATACTACATTAAATTAAACCATAACCCTTTCTGAATATGGTAAAGAGAGGTGATTTAAATTTTTTCTATAGTGTATTTTTTCAGCTAAAATCAAGAAAACCATTGCTTTTTCTTTTATTTGGAGTGATGCTTTATGGGCTTCTTTATACTTATTTGAAAAAGTTGCATGAGATAATATGAGTTAATATAAAAATTAGTCTTCTGGAGAGAAAATGTTATTAAATAGATTTCCTATGACAATTAGTAGATAGGGTAATTTTCTGTTTATTGATTTTTTTTAGAAAGAATTTCTTTGTAATTATTTTCTCCTTTTCCATTGAAAATTGCTTCAACCTTTTCTTTAAAGAGTTCCTTTGAGCCTATCAATTCCCACCCACTCCTCCTCCTATAACATTGATTCCAGTAGAGTTTGAATAGCTGACTAAGCAATGATCATCCTTTAGCAGTAGATACTCTTTACATGGGAAGATCAGATCAAAATGCCAGCTGAACATTGAAATAGAATAAAACTGAGCAACATCTGTCCTTGAATAAAATAAATCTGGGAAAACAATTAACAAAGACTCATAATTACAGATGGCTTGGAAAAAATGTGGGTAAAATAAAATTAAATATATAAGCTATGTAATGATTTGAATGTCTTAAAATTAGGTATATGAATATATGTATACACCATTTAGTTGGCTTTCTTTTTTTTGGTCTTTAGTGTGGAATCCCTTAGGCTCAGACTGTGATGTTGACTGCAGTTGTATCAATGTTCATACACTATGGAGTTTCATCTGTCAGTCATAAGAAAGATGCCACATAGCACTTAAGATAGAGAGTTTTGATTATTTTAATATGCAGGTTATGTTCTGAGTCAATGCCTCTGTTTAACATTTTCAGAGTCTATAAGAACACATATGTCCTCAGAATACTGAATAGAAATTTTGTTTCTTCTGGTTGCTTATACAAGCCTTAAAACACCAGATGACACGAAGTTGTTGAGCTATGATATTGGCAACAAATGTGTGTGTTGGGGCATGAATGTTCTCTAATGATGAGTAGATCATCCTGCTTTATGGTCTCTGATAAACATTCCTGAATGTTGATAGCATCTGTATCTACGTGATAGAATGAACTATGAGAAAATAATTTTTTAGATCTTAATACCTGGTATTTCCTTTCCTACTCTTTTTCTAAGATATCTGGGAAGATGTTATATTAATTCATTCCTTGATCATGCTTCTAGAGATGTTAATTTTTTAACCAATTGGCCGAATGATAAACATTCCTTAGTCTAAAAAAATGCCACTTTTTTTTGTATACAATAGGATAACTTCTTTTGTGGGGGTTATGTTTACATAAAGTAAAAATTAATACATTTATTAAGTGCACACATGATTGAGGGAATGTAACCTACTATCTTTCTCTGAAAGAAAAGAATGAAAGCCTGAACAAATATCTACGTGCTTAAACTATTTGTGTCAGTAAAATATCTTCACATCCTTAGTACTAAGTAGTAGAAAAATTCCTGAAAGGTTTACTGCATATTCCTTAAATAACATGCATCTCTAACTTTAACACATTTTAATAGATGTTGCTATAAGGAATAAAGAAACATGAAGTTTTACTTTATGGGAAGTTAGACACTAAAGTCTAGGCAACCTAAGAAAAATTATACACATAATTTTGCTCCACTGTATTTCTCTTTAATTACATGGAAGAGAAAGTAGCTTGTGTAAGAATAAGAACACCAAGAATTGATATTATTGCATTTTCAGTCATAAATGCAGTCTTGATCAAGTAGATCTAAAAATGAATAAGTAGGCAGGGAATTTTGCTACAGAATCAAGACTCTAGAGTTAAAAGATTTTAAAGACTAAGAAGCACAACCTAGAATCAATATTACATTTGTCAATAATTAATCAAAGTAATAGCAAACTCTCTGGTGTGATATGTTCTATGATATGATAATAACTATAAAAATTATTTGAATGTTTATATATTTTCTGCAATCTTGAGTTTTAGATTTTATCAGAAACCCCATCTATGAATTGTGAGAGAGTAGGTCTGACACTGCAGAAAAATGTATCTGAGTGAAAGCAACATATCTCAATGAACAAGGTGACAAAAGCAGGAGTAAGAAATGTCAAAATGGGGAACATACCACTTCCCAGTTTGACGTGTCTGCAATTGCACCTCATTTGTCCAAGAAACCCCAATCTTTGGATATACATGGCCAATCCATTAAATGATGGTAGCTTTAAATCATAGCTGATGGAGCACTTTAAACTGCTCCCTTTAAATTGGTTCCAGTTTAACTATCTTTTCTTTTGCCATTGCTAGCATGAGTTTCATTTTTCTCCTACCTGCTGAGTAATTTACCACTGTTCTCCCAGATTTCTAGCGTCAAAATACTATGATTAACAATAACTGTTAACTTTTATTGTTATTATCTTCACATTTATTTATTAACAATATAATATGACATATTTGTTAATAATATTAATTCAGATATAATTGATACTGATTATTAGTATTGTAATATTAATTTCTTAATATAATAAATGAGTAATGATATGTATTATTTGCTCTAGTATTGTACTGACCTGCAAGTTAGTTTCAAAGCAATTGTAAGGTCCCAGTGTTTAATTGTGGGGGTTGATGGTGGAGTACAGAGGTGGTAGTGCATGGTGTGTGGTATTGTCTGTATCTATGTGATAGACTGAACTATAAAGAAATTATTTTTTAAATTTAATGCCTGCTATTTTCATTAGTTTATTTTCTTACTCTTTTTCTAAGACATTTGGGACGATGTTACATTGATTAATTCCTTGATTGTGCTTCTACAGGTGTTATTTATTTATTTATTTTTTGTCTTCAAGGATACTTTTCTACCCATATTCACCTCTAACACAAAAATGACTCACTAGCACATCTTCCTAGATATGAAACCAGGTAGCTATTTTGTAGTCAAAATTGTCTAGAGTTTGAGAAAGTATTTGTATTTAATATGGTCAACTATGGTCCATATAGGGCCTCAGAATGCAGCTAGATTCATTACAACATTATACATTCTTCACCTTTAAACTATGTTCTCATCTCTTCTTCCAATGGATATAACCTTTTTCTAACTTTTTGTCTTGGGTTTTTGAAAATTCACTTGGAAAAAACAATTTCTAAGTTGAAATTAAGCAAAATCCAAGGCATTATTTTCTAATTTTTGAATAATAAGAGTCACATGTTATGTTGGAAAGTTAAGCAATGCTGCATTTGAATATTATAAAATCTTATATATGGAAGAATCTCAGAACTTGATCATGATCACTTAGATATTTAGCAGTGAATTCAGGCATGGGACTTAGGTTGGAGTTATTGTTATTATATTGGCTGCCTCTCAGAAAATTTTGGCATGAATTCAACATAGTTATAATATGTTCCAAGAGGAACTGCAAATAAATTGTGCTACCTATTATCTTAGCCTATTTCCTAAAAAGAATATTCTCTTTTGCTTTTTTTATTATCTCTTTTATGGAAGGTTGATCTTGATTCAACATTTTTTTTCCTTTCCAAACTCTTACATTGTATTTCTTGGACAGTCTCTTTTCCATTTATTTCTACTTGAACTAAACCTCTATTTTCCTTTAATTACCATTAATTATCTTTTGGTTTTCATTGTTTGTTTTTAACTTCCATTGTTGGTACAATGAAAAAAAAATGAGTTTGGGATCCACAAGAAGCCTAACACACATAGCTTCTACCATGAACCTCTTTCCTGACCTACACCAATGTTGTTTCATAAAACTGAATCTGCCAAGAATAGAAATGAGAACTTTTAAAGTGTTCTGAGTGATTTAAGAAACACTTTTTTTCCCATATTTGAGAAACTCATTATTACATTTCATTTAATGAAAATCATGATGATGATGATGATGATGACAATAGTGATAGATGATGGTGACAATCATGAAGATAATAACAAGTAGTAGTAATTGTGGTGGCAGTAGTGATGATAACTGGTGGCAGCTGTGGTAGTAGTATTGTAGTAGTAGTGGTGGTGGTAACAGTAGTGGTGGTAGTAGTGGTGGTGATGGTCCCAGTGGTGGTGGTGCTGGTGGTGGTGCTGGCGGTGCTGGTGGTAGTGGTAGTGGTGGTGGTGGTGATGGTGATGGTGGTAATGGTAGTGGCGGTAGCAGTGATGGTTGTGGTGATAGTGGTGGGGGTAGTGGTGGTGATGCTGATGGTGGTGGTGGTTATGGTGGTGGGGGCAGTGGTAGTGGTAGTGATGGCGGTGGGGGTAGTGGTGGTGGTGATGGTGGTGGTGGTGGTGATGGTGCTGGGGGTGGTGGTGGTGGTGGTGGTGGTGGTAGTGATAGTGGCAGTGGTAGCAGTGGTGGTAACAGGAGTAATAGCAGTCCCAGCGTCAGCAGCAAGTACTCAATACTAGGTATTCAATCATGTTTTTTCCACACCGTTTTATAAAAATTATTTTTATTAGGTTGAGTCATACATTAGCTTGTCAATATTGAACTAATTTTGAACTACTAAATAGAATTACCTACACAAATGAGAAAGTAAGATGTCAAGAAAATTAAATAACTTGAATGAAGTTACCTGGAAAAATAATTGACAGAGTTCAGACCTTGGTATATCTGATTTAAAAAAATGTATGCTCTTAAATTACTCTGTATCTTAAGTTCTAATGTTTTATAAGCTGTTTTAATACAATTTTTCATTTGTATAAAGATAGGAGAGTACATTGTCTTTCCTTTTTCCAATGTTTCTTAAAGATCCCAATATTCTATATTAAACTTTTCCTAACATGTCATACATTAAAAGAGTGCTTAATAAAAGGGGCAATCCATGTCATTCATTTTTATATGCTTCAGGAAACCTATTAAACACCTTGTAAAATAAATGGTCACGAAATTGGACTGAATTAGATGACTGGGAGAACTGAATTGTTCTATAATTGTCCACCCTGTTGGAATGTAGTGCTTTTAATATTCAATTAATTGTTCCCCACATCTCAAAGAAGGCGAGTAGACAGTGTTAATGACATGCTAGTAAATGTGTACAGTCCATTTTTTACATTTTGTTCTGATAGGTAACATTACCAAGTAATATAATCTGTTCACTTTGTTAAGATATTATTCGTTTCTTTTTTAAATTAAACCTTTTTTGTTTGCTTGCTTATTTTGTTATCAGTGATGAGATCTGAGGTTTGGGGATTTTTACAGAGAAAGAAATAGTTCCCAAGAGGCCAGTCTAATTCAAAGAAAGTAAGAAAGATGAGGTCCATCTGTCCATAGCAAAGCAGTTCAGAATTAAGCCTACTTCCTCAGCTGTTGAAGGCAAATCAGCTACAGGGACATGTATATGCAATGCAACAATTGCTGTGCTTTCTTGTGCCTTTGCCAAGGGATGTTAAAGTGTTGGACAAGTATTGATTCCTTATGATATACATTATAGCAGCATCCACAGATATGTATGATATATCCCTGTTCATTTCACACATGGGAAAAATAATATAATACAGAATGATCAAATTCTATAACAACCCAGGAGAGAAGTCAAGAAGAGATCTAGAAGAGCTCCTGGTCATAAAATAGCAGTATACCATGTGCACATACTCAGTCCTTATTAATTATGTCTGTTAAAATTGCTTTCAATACACAGTCTTTGGCATGAGCTGGGAGAGAAAAAAAGGCAGCCAGCAGGAAATAGAAAACTTTCCAATTTAATTATGTTTTTTTAAAAATAAAAAGGTTACAATAAGCAAACTTGAAAAAAAATTATACAAACACAGAAAACAATTTCCTTAGCTACTTATTTTCAGCCTTGTCTCTGTTATTTCAGTACTGAGTTAGAAAATAGCTTCATAGCTTCTTTTTTTATTCCCTCCTTTTATTTTGAGCTGGATACTAAAGTCATGGTGTTATGAAGTAGAGGAGAGGAGGACCTACTGTTGTTAAAAAAAAAAAAAAACTAAAATGTAATCATTTGATTACCAGGTAAAAACACACAGACAGTGGAGTCCTATCTTTAAGAGAGTTTAGTCTAGGGCCTCAATTTATAGGTGACAAAATTAAGGTCCAGAAAAATTGATTGCTAATTATAAATGTTCTTTGACTTATAAAAGGGTTATGCCCTAATAAACCCATTTTAAGTTGAAAACATTGTTAAGTCATATGGATTTTGTGCACCTAACATACCAAACATAATAGGTTAGCCAAGCCTACCTTAAACATGCTATGAACACAATAACTGCCGCCACCACCACCACCCCCTCCCCCCGCTCAAATACTGGCAATACAGTAGTACACTACAGAGTATCAGAGTATCAGCACACCACATGTCTGACTATGACCTGTGGCTCAGTGCAGCTGTCCAGCATCATGCGGAAGTATTGCACTGGATATCACTAACCTGGGAAAAGATCAAAATCCCAAATTTAAAGTGTGGTTTCTACTCAATGTCTATCATTTTTTTTCCATCATAAATTAAAAAATTCATAAGACAAACCATTATAAGTCGGGGAACTTCTGTTGTGTGCAAGCTAGAGTAATGCTGTATGTTCATAAATATCCCAAGCTGTTGGGAATTAACTTGAAGAATTATTTAAAGCCATAGATCAGAAAAGGGTACAGGGACACAAAAATACACCATTCAGCCCAGTTCTGCCTCTGACAGAAACACAAAGAATGATTTCTTACAAATCATGGTATAGTCCTAATAGCTCTGACCTCAGGAGGCTGTTTTCTTCTTAAGCCACCTCAGATACATCATCATATTTGAATGTGATTAAATTTTTGACTACCCTACTACCTCTTGAGGTAGTCAAGTATTAATAGCTAGTTTCCCAGGAAACTAGAAACTAGGAGAACAAAGATAAATAATCAATCCTTAGTCCTTATCTCAAGGAATTCATGCTGTGATCTGGAAACAGATTATTATAATACAGTGAATTATGGGAATTAAGAAGAGAGCAGTAACCTAGGGGGCAGGTTAGAAAAGCTGTAGGACTGTGTTTATTTTGTTTAGATTCACTTGTTATAAACCTCAAGAAGCTAGTACAAACATTGGGTAGTTTGGACCTATGTTCTCCCTAGGAAAAGCCCTTATTGTTTAATAGGCTAAAGTCATTTATTCCTATTCGACTTTCACAGTCTTTTAGACTAATTCCACATATTTAAAAATGTCAGTTCTAGAGAAGCAAGAGCTTACCTTTCAGAATGCTTTCCTGTTCTCTGACTAGGCCTTGCAGAGCTGAGAATCTGGTAAATCTTTCCCTCTAAGAGAGAGAGCTGCATACTTTTATAACAGGAAGGCGAAAAAAGCCATTCTCTTGTATAGTTTCAGAAGGCCCTTAATTACACCCTTTTAGTAAGTTGGAGGATTTTTATAAACATACTGATAGTGGGTCTGAAACAGGTGTGTAACACGTGTAATTATGCAAAAATCTGACCACAGTTTTAAACAGTCATCTTATTGCTTGTTTGTTTCCCTTCATTGTACCCTCATACTAAACTTTACAGTCAGGATTGTGACACAAGACATACTCAAAATGTAGGCCCAGTATTTTAGATGTGTTCTGTAGAAACAGAGTGGAGAATAGAATGAAAAACTACAATGGATCCCTTAAAATACCTAAATGTTGAATGAGCCATGATTGACATTCCATCTAGTCTATAGACTTTTAGTTTCAAATTCCAGTGCATTTTACCAAAAGAAATCAATTCAGAAAATGTTCAATGAATTCTCAGCCTGCCTGCAACTTTATCACAAAGCCCCATCTTCAGAAAGGTCACCTACTATGGGCATCATTACAAAAAATCTGCTTTTGTTATGAATGAAGTTTAAACATATTGAAAACATTATTTTTAAAGAAATAAAAGAAACTCCATGTCTGTTGAGATTTCATCTAGAATGGCCTAAATGTTGCAGAGTATTATTCCTAGGGATATTGCTTCATTGGCTTTTCTTTGGGGAAAAAAAAATTTATTGGTAAATCAGTAGTGGCCTTAAGATATGTTTGTATAACTACCCTTTACTGAAAGCTTAATATGTACCAGGTTCTGTGCAAAGCACCTACTTTATATGCTTTTTTATCATTGAATCCTCTTAACAACGTTATAAGGTAAAGTTTTATTACCTCTACTTTATTAGTGAGGAAATCAAGACTTAAGAAAGATAAGCAACTCATCCCAGGTCAGATATTCAGTGGCTATTTGGTGGTGAAGGAATAATTTAAAATAAGCAATTTCGACTCCAAAGACAGTGTTTGTAATTTCCTCTCGCAGTCATGAAAATAAAGAGGAAAACCTCATTCCTAGTAATGTTGTCATGAATGGTTGTTCTGCAGTGATCAAAGGCACCCCAGAGATGTTTTTAAACAATGTACTCATTTCACAGGTGAGAAACTGTTTTTAAACTTTGATTTTTTTTTTATGTTGACACGTTACATGAATTTCTATGACCAGATGTTTACAGTAAATACTGTTTAAATATTGTTGTTTTAAAAACACTCAAATATGTAAAAAATATAATAGCTTCCTAAGTAAACAACTATTTATGGGGTGGTCCCTTCCAAGCTTTATGTATAACAAATAGTATACACAATAGAGATATGAAAGTATACAGTGTATTATTTTTCCCACAGTATGTTGTTTTCTATGTATCTGGATAGTCTGTACATTCATCATTTTAATGGCTATGTAATATTCTATCAAGCTGATGTAACATAAAACTAATTCAATTATTTTTTGAAAAATTTGACTTTATTTACTAAGTGCTAACTTTGTGTGAGGATGTATTAGAAATTGCTATACATATTTTTCAAAGAACAAAATCTTTGCAGAAATAGAAAGATTGTTATCTATGTTCTACAAGTTGAATTTGAGAAAAATACTTTAATGAAAATCACAGAGCTTATTTATTCTTATTTGAAATGTTGAGGTCTGGAATAGTAATTCTTTACCTGTCATCTGTAATACAGATTATTGTTATTATGATTATATATGAAGCTTTGTGGATGTACCATGCACTTTGTGAATATATCATAGAGATAAAGTATGTCTATATCCCAACTGCTTAGGAACAAAAAGGAAAAAAAAAATGAGTAAAGTACAGATAATTGTGGACATTGAATAGGGATGCATTTTAAAAGACAAAGACTTCATAGAAAATATAAGCTTTGGAGAATGATTTTAAATGGAAAAGGAAGGATCTTAGATAAAAAATAAATTTATAGCTATGACATCTCTAGGTTTATTTTTAACCAGCCAACGGACTTGATTGAGTGAGTCTCTCAAGCACATGATTTTACTTCTGCAATTCTCCATTATCTGAGGGGAGCTTATCTGCCTGAAGTGGACATTTTAACTCTCAGAAGACTAGCTTTTCTGTTTATTTATCTTTAATTAGACTTGTTTCTACCATCCCTGAGATATTAGTACCTGTGATACTGAAATCAGCTTTTGTTTAATGTGTATATCAGTAGCTATTAATCTTTCATAGAATGGTTTCCATTTCTACTTGCTGAAATTTAAAATGTCAAGGAAATAATGGGGAGGATGATGACACTGTAGTCACTGAGACTGAGTGATAAGAAAGTATTTTATAAAGAATTTCATATTTGATCTGACTCCTGAAGGATAATTAGGATATAGAAAACCCATCAAGGGGACAAGAAATTTCACACAGGAGAGCAAGGAGGCATGAAATATCATGGGCATCATACCTGGTGTCCACAGTGTCTTTAAACATAAGTGAATATCCATATAAGTATTTACAAATGAAATATTGATATGACATTAAAATACATGGCATATTTGAAAACATCACATGGTATGTTCAATGTGATGCCCCTTTTTAATGGTGTGGTTAAATGGGCTGTAGGAATTGCAATGAATGTAGTGCATTAATGAAGTATTTCCATCAATCCTTATGTGTGCATCTATGATTCATTGCCTTAGATGAATTATACCTCTGATTTTCACTGAATAAAACATCACATTTAACATACTCCATAAAAAGTAAGCCAGAGTGTGCAGAAATAAATATTAATAATAAAAATACTCATCTATGTTGCCAGATTTTATGGGAATTATATAGAATCTGTTAGTAGTTCAGTATACCTAGAGGTTAGGATGCACCTTGAGGAAAGACAGAAGGAAGGAGAGAGAAAGGAGAAGAAGGAAGGAAGGAAGGAAGGAAGGAAGGAAGGAAGGAAGGAAGGAAGGAAGGAAGGAAGGAAGGAGAGAAGAAGTGGAGAGGGAAGAAAAGAGGGAAAGAAGAAAAAAATTGTATTTGCAAAGAGACCCTAGTCATTCTAGCCATTTCACCTGTATTAGTTTCCTTTTACTGTTAAAACAAATTATTACAATTTTAGTGGCTTAAAACAATACAAACTTATTCTTAAAAATTCTAAAGTTCAGAAGTCCAAAATCAGAATCACTGAGCTAAAATCAAGGTGTCAGTAGGTCTGGCTCCTGTTTGAAACTCTGAGGGAAAATCTATTTCTTTGACTTTTTCACCTTCTAGGGTCTGCTTTTATTCCTTGGCTTATGATCCCGTCTTCCTTCCCCAAAGCTCATCCTATAATCTCTGCTTCTGTCATCATATCACCTTCTCTTATGGTAACATCTCTCTTTGCTTCCCTCTTATAAAAAAACTTGTAATTATATCATTAAGCCCACCTGGATAATCCAGGATAATTTCTCCATCTACAGACCTTTAACTTATCATATCTGCAAAGTCCCTTCTCCCATATAAGATATTATAGTCAGAGGTTCTAGGGACCAGGATGTGGACATCTTGGCAGCTGGAAGCATTATTCAGTCTATCTCACTAGAAAAATTCATTTTAGAATAATTAGTCCTTAGTCTTCTGCCAGATGACTTCGGCCATATGAGTGAAATCAGCTAACCCCAGACAAATCAGACTGCCCAATTTGGCCCAGGCTAAATTACCAACCAGCAGGCTATTGAGCTAAAAAATACTTTTTTTAAAGTACTAAGTTTTAAAGTGGTTTGTTATGCAGCAAAAGTTAACTCCTAAAGGTAAAAAAAATTGATGTTTTAGAATATCTGTTTGAGGAAACTATGGGGTCATCTAGGTGGCTAAATTGACGAGTAAAATTATGGATCTTGACTTGATCTAGAAATTTATGATCAACTAATTGAATTTAAACAAGCAAAATGCATAAACTTGAATCCTGTAATAAAAATTTATATTAGTAACATTATGCTAACTACCCAACAAGAAGGGCATGGGACTCTGAGAGTCACCTATTAAACATTTAAGTATAAATTCTCTCTCGTGAACAGGTGAGTCTAATATTTTCAGAAGAATGCATTCCTTCACAGTAGAGATTCTAGTTTCAGCTTCTGTGTTCTGACACAGAGCCCTACCTTGAGACACTGTTGTGAGGATACAGTGAGGTACAACATATAAATCACTTACAATAGAGCCAGACACTAAGTAAAATGCCCTGTCTTATCTGCCATTATTATTCTCTCTTCACAGAGCTTATTATAATCCAGTAAGTCACAGGCTACTTCTACTGTAAGCCTTAGGAGTGCCTTGTGCACAATCCCATGATAGCACTACCTTCTTTGTCTTTCTAAAACCAACATATAGTATTCTTATTTCATCTTTGCTGTGAGAGCTGCCTTGTATTGTGCTGGTTCTGCAAAGAACAGAAGAATTAAATATGAAGTGGACTAGACTTTTACATTTGCTGCAGGCTAGTTTTATAATTTTAAATCAGTCACTTAAACTCTCTACACCTCACTTTGCATAGGTTTGTTTGGTCTACTTCACAGATTGATTTAAGGAACGAATGAATCAATTAATCAATCAAACAAATGAACTGAGCACTAATAATGGCTTTGGCCATGTGCTAGTTATTCTGAAACTTAGAAGTTATTACCAGACCCATCTTTATAAGGTATATACTTTGTCTTAGTCCATATTGGCTACCATAGACTGGGTGGCTTATAAACAAAAGAAATGAATTTCTCACAGTTCTTGAAGCTAGAAAGTCCAAGATTAAGGCACTGACTAATTCAGTGTCTGGTGAGAGTCCACTTCCCGGTTCATAGACATCCTTTCCTCTATGTTCTCACATGGTGGAAGGAGCAAATGATCTCTCTAGGGTCTCTAGGACACTAATACAATTCATGAGGCTTCTGCCCTCATGACCCAGTTGCTTCCCAGAGGCCCCTCTTCCAAATACCATTACCTAGGGGGTAGGTTTCAACATATGAAGTTTTGGGAGACACAAACATTCAGTTTCTACACCCTTGCTCCTGCACATACAAAGGATTCTTGACCCTGGATTAGTAATAATGTCCTAGAAAAAATAATGTACCCTTCAGGTTCTGTGAGCATAGTCCAAAGTGACCTGCCATAAACACAGACATTATTTTAATATTTGCATTTAATATTGACAATTCATGCAGAAGTATGACGGAGAACACTATTTAGAATTTTCCTTCTAAAAATAAATACAAATTTGAGTAAAGGGGTTAAAATGACAAAAATCCTCTCAATATTCAAAGACAGAATAATAGAAGAGGAAATAACAATAGTTAAGACAGATCAAGAAAATTTTGGAAGCTAGAAGCAGATGGACAAATCTTAACTGATTTAACAGATGCAAGAAGAGGGAGCATCCTTTAGAATCCAACAAATAAGTCGATTCCTGTTACAGAACCCAGGAAAATTTCTAGAATTATAGGCAGCAATTATCTTTAAAGATTCATTGGGGATAAAAATGTAAGTATTAGTTGAAAGGTCGCATGTAGTCAGATCCCTGGATCCGCTCCTGCATACATGACAATTAAACCCCCTTCTAATCTCTCTCTCTCTCTCTCTCTCTCTCTCTCTCTCTCTCTCTCTCTCTCTCTCTCTCTCAATCTCTCTCTATCTCTCCAGAAAAAGACAGGGCACATATTCTCTGGACTGTTTGAACAGGAGGGATTCCCTGTGTAGTTCTCAGCCAGGTTTAATTTGCCTCCCAAGGGACATTTTTTGTTTATCTCAAATTGTGAGGTAGGGAGTGTTCTTGGCATCTAGTGAGGAAAGGTCAAGGATTCTGCAAACATCCTGCAATTTGCAGGATGGTTCAAACAAAGACCTACTTGGCCCCAGGCATCAATAGTGTGGACGTTGAGAAACTAGAATATCAGAAAAAGTCGAGGGTGGGATGAAATACTAAAACCAGAAAGATTAAAGGAGCACCTATACATTGAACTGTGAGATCTATATCTAAATTATGAGACTCCTCTCATGCCTTTTATTCATCTAGCTCAGCCCTGAGAAACCTGATGATTTGTTTTATAACGTCCAGGCAAGAGATCAGAGGCTTCCTCCCAAGGAAAAACTAAGAGAAAAGATCTGTAAATACCAACAGCAGGAGTCTCCCTCCAGCTGACTGCTCTAAGGGAAAGCCAATCAGAATTGTGACACCTTGTACTTCAATATGAATGGACAGCAAAGGATCAGCAGATATTGAAGAAGACTTAGGACCCAAAAGATTCATATCAAATAGTGGAAAAAAAGGAAAAGAAATAAAAGATAAATTTAAATGAAATGGAAATAAGGCAGTAGAAGAAAGATAATGCTTACTATCCTGGCAAACATAAGTAAGGATAATAAGTCTGTACAATAGGAACAAGATGCTATAAGAAAAGAATATTCAGAGAACAAAATTCATAGACAACGTAAAGGAAATTTCTCAGAAAGATTAAAGACTAAAATTTGATACTGCCACAAATATCTGCCAGGGCTTGATCTTGTGACTTGGCAGCTGCTGCTTTCCTCTTTATTTGTTATATAAATATTGTTTATATTGTGTTTATTATATCTCATACTATTCTACAAAGAATTGCATGCACATAAGTCATTGTACATTTTGCACAAAAAGTTACAAATAATGTGTACTATGTAGATTGGCAGTAAAAAATAGAAGGAAAATCAGTACAAAGGAAAATAAAAAGACTGACTAAATCAAAAGAAGTTATAGTTTAACTTCAAATTTCTTTTGGACTTTCCTTAATTTCTTCATTAATTTTGTTAAAAATGAATGTACGGGCAGTGATACAAATTATTTTTGTTTGTGAAAACACGGGCACACAGAATTTCCCTTCTGTTCTTTTGTACCATGTTTACTTAGAAAAATACTAGATATAATAATTTCCATAGTTTTTTTATTGTAATAGGGCTGAATAATATAAACTTCTTTAGGGTGTTTAAAGGACGTTTTACTTTGTACTGATTCTACACTCATGCAACTTCTCAGTAGAACTCTGACATCCAGCAAGTTACCCCTGTACCAAGACATTTTTCTTAAGCTAATGTTGGACATAGTTCCCATAAAGCTTCATAAAAAGGTTATGATACTTACATATGTCCATTTGTCTGACTCTTTTATTAGATGAGGGCTATCTAAAATTAACCTTAGGCATTCTGAAGGAGCCAATAAGCTCAAAGAAGACTGTACTATGAAGAACTGATTTAATTAAACATGAACCTAAGCTCTGTACTTGAATAATACTTTTGTAAGAGTCCCAAAATGTTGCAATTTAAATGAATTAGGCTCCACAACATTCTTTGATGTAGAGAAGACTCATTTTTTGAAATAGAAGAGTCAGTTTTAAGTTTAAAAAGTGAAATTAAAGAATCACCTTTCTCTTTTTACCCTCATTTTCTCTTATGTCCCATCTCCTCTTCTCTTCTCTCTTGCTCCCCTTTCCTCTGCTTCCTCTATACTTCTGTTTTTCCGACCCCACCAATATCCTTGTTTATCTCATACTTCCACCCAAACATGAAGGGGAACTTTCTGTTTAATCTAAACAAATGTCTAAATCAATAAGGGGGTGAAATTAAGGAGAGGTGCTCCCTTTTTCACCTGACTTTACTAACTCCATTTAGAAAGGTGGCTATGTAATCTTTTCCTTCTACTAAACTCCCTTTTCTGCCCGCAGTCCTATTTGCTAGAGGAGAAAGCAGTATTTCATTATGAGTTCTGGTTTTTTCTTTCTCCTCATTGTCTGGTATTTGAATATGAAGTTCAGGCCATCTAGCCCTCGATTGTCAACAATGAGAAGAAGTGGTTGTCTGGGGATAACAAACCCAATCTCAGATCCTTCTAGTTGTCCTGTTCTGGTCCTTAAGCCTTGGGGTTAGGTGGAAGACTCAATAACTAATAGTAACTTGGGATCAGAGTACCATTACTTTTAGAAAAAAGATCTCACCCACTTTAGGCTGAGCAGAAAAGATCCTCTACTAATTCGGGAGTATGCAAACTATAGTGGGCCAAATCTGGCTGAAGTCTTGTGATATTTAGTTTGTCAACCTGGAGGATATTTTTGAATGAGAATTGCATTTAAGTAAATGGATTCTGAGTAAAGCAGATTGTCTTCTATAATATGGGTGGACCTTATATAAATTATCTGCATAGAATAAGATCAGACTTGAACTGCAGCATTGGCTCTTCCCTGGGTCTACAGCCTGCAGTTCACTCTGCAGATTTTGGACTTGCCATCCCCATAACTGTATAAGTAATTCCTTAAAATTAATTTATATGCACACACACTCACACATGCAAACACACACATACACACACACCCGACTGCTTCCGTTTCTATGGAGAACTCTGACTAATAAAGGCCAATTTTTGGAAATAGAATTCTATTGGAAGAAAGCCACATTCATTAGTTTATACATGCTCTATGGCTGCTTTCTCACTATGATGACAGAGTTGAGTACTTGCACTAGAGACATCAAATGACCCACAAAGCTGAAAATATTTAGTCTTGCCCTTTACAGGAAAAAAAAATGTCAACTGTGGCTATAGTTGATTCCTATCTCTCTTCCCACTAAAAGATACTAGATGATTGAAAGTTGCCCCAGCTACCCTCAACTGCTAGCTTTCCCTTATTCATTTTGCCTCAGAACTCTGAATACACAGTCCTTTCTCTGATCATTTAGGATATATATATATATAAGCATATCCATCTTTCTGTCTTGCACCTGAAGGTGAGGTCCTTGAGGTCAAGAGCTGTTTTACTGTCATATTTTTTCTTTTTTTTTTTTGGAATTTTGTTCATGTGTGGAGTCCAATAAATTTCTTTTGAGGAAATAAATGACAGAAATAATAGAGCTGACATTTGTTAATTGAGCCTCTGTGACTGCGCCTGTTTTTATGTTAAGCTATTTACATACATTTTCTCGTTGAATTGAAACAACAGGTCCATAATGATCCCCATTTTGTATTGTAGAAACAGAGACCCAGGAAGGGTTGTGACTTGCCCATGGTTGCACAGCCAGGAATTTGAGTTCAGAAGACCTGATTCCAGAGCACGTACTCCCTTATACTACAGTCCTCCTTCTCCCAATGAATAAAGCTGCACCCGAGAAGTTCTGGGTCCACTTTAGACTTGATCACATTGTTTTTGTGATATCTAAAAGCTGTTCAACAAAATCAGCATAAAACATAGTTTAGAATTCAGGGTATCTAATTAGTCCCATTAAAGTATTTTTTTTTTAAAGACAGCCAACCTATTAGCTTTTATCTTTACCAAAATCTATAGTAAAAATATTTTTTGAAGAAAACTGAAAACACGTCTACTTTGATACTGTTGCTAGAATTCCCTTTTTATTATGCAGTGTGGCACCTGTGCCCTGTGCTCTAAAGACTGCCGGTGTCTCTCAGGCATAGCTGATGATCACAGGTAACCTCATGAATGGAAAAGTCCGGCAACGATACAAATTACCACAAGCCTCATTTCTTTTCTTTCTGCTTTATGACAACGTGGTGCTGAAAGCAAAGTACACAAATAATTATTTACTTTTTGGTTCAGGTAGTTCCAAGTTGTATTAATTTGATTTCAGCACATCAGAAAAATCTTCTGATTATTGGACTCATCAGACATGGAAAAACGCATTTACTGCAACAAGTGACCCTGGTCCTGAAATTTCTGGTTGATGCTCTAACAGTAATAAGAAATTACCAGATCACATAAAACACTTTCACCAATACATGTGAGGATTATAAACAGGACAGATTTTTTTATGTGGTCCTTGGTCTGCCACTGTTAACTGTGGTGGAAAGGACAGACATTGGGTAGACAACAGTAGAAATGCATGTAACCTTCTTGGAGCCTCTGTAACGCTGTCTCTATTGCCATTTCTCACTCAATTTTAGGGCTGGCCCCTAAAAAGTTAGTCACAGCAACAGGATTATTTCCAAGCCCTGTAGGAGAACTAGCAGTAGTAATTAGATTCTGCTGAGCATTCTAGAAAGTCCCATTGATAGTCTCTCTCTCTCTCTCTCTATACATATATACATATACATATACATACATATATATGTATATATGTATATATATGTATATGTATATATATACACATATATATGTATGTATGTATGTGTGTGTGTGTATATATATATATATATATATATATATATATATATATATATATATATATCTCCAAGAGGATGGGAATCTCTAATTCCAGGAAATTCTAAATTCTATCATCTATTATCCAAATGAATAATTGAGGTACAATAATTGAATGATTTTTCTAAGACCACACAGCTAATAAATAAAGGAAATGGGATGTGAACTCAGTTTTGTCCATTTCCTAAGTCTGTGCTCATTTATTATTTAGAAGTTTCCAGATAGGACAGGACAGTCAAGCTCTGGTTCCTAGAAACAGAAGACACTGTAGAATTTACAAATGAATGTGTTTGATACTTCATGTTGATCTCTTTTAATGCTTAAAGGTTTCAAAGGAATCAAATATCTGTCTAGTACTCTGTATATCCCAAATATCCTCAGAGTAAAAGGTTACTGTATTACCAGAGAATTAAAAAATTATCTTTTAACTTTCTCTTCTGGTGACACTGTATACCTTGGATAAGGAGAAATTGCTTTTTTTCCTGGTCCAAAGGTATCCAGCTTTGGAGTATAATTGTGAATAGGTACAGGGAAGACAGAAAAAAATAACCAGAAAAGTTCATAGTTCCAGTTTCTATACTTACTATATAACTCAGGGAACTCTAAACTTTGGGTGCCATCATTTTCTAAAATGAAAATGAAAATAATAATAATACTGGCTCATAAAATACTTAAGTGAGGCATGATAGCATAACTTGATAGCTATAAAGTATAATACCAATGTTAGTTATTGCTATTTTAATTTCAATACAATTTTTATTATATTAATATAACATGTGCTTTATGGCTAAGCATGAAAGTGTCAAGGAGACCAGAGAAAATGGGAGCTGACAGAGAAAACATTACTGTAGAAGAATATTAAATTTAACTCATTTTATTAAAAATTTAAATAATACAATTATTTTGTCTTTTCACAAAACAGATTGATGTGGCAAATTTAATGTCATCAAGAAAATTTCACTAACTCCTGGGGTCTGGTGCAGTGCCATGAATGTTCAGCATTGCTAAGATCTCTTGAAAAAAGTACATTGTTTATGAAATGCTCTTTAAGCAAATAAAAGTATCATTAGCCTTTTTATACATGAGTTTCCTGCTTTCTTCGAAAGAGGTATGTACTCTAAAGTATATTTAAAGGAAATAACTCCAATGTAAATAAAATTTTAGGTTTCTTTTCAGCATCTCTTTCTAATATTCTTTCATGGAAAGCTTTAAGAAGATAATCCTTTTTAAGTTGAAGAAAAAAAAAAAAAAGATATTCCCTGAGAAAGCAAAGCTTTCACCAGTAAAACTTTTTGTTTAAGACAAAAAATCTCTTATTTTCTTAGGTGAGTTTTGGAAAGATCACGGGCACATTTGTTTGGGGAATGGACATGGTTTTTAGTATCGTGGGTCTTTGTCCCAGATAGAATATGCTCTTGGGCTGGCTTTGATCTATTAATTCTTAGATTCAGAGTATCTCAAAATTTTAGAGTCTACTGCTCAAGGGAGTTAGAGACCACATTGTTCTTTCTTTCTTCCCTCTGATATTTAAATTTTCTCTACAGCATCTGCCAGTAGTTGGCTGGTCTGTGCTTGACCACATCAACAGACAGCATTGGTCCATATGCATAGTCACTTATTTATACTAGAATCAGTATTTGCCATTTACCTAACATTAACATGAGGTTGTACAAAATATAACATAAGGAGAGGATGTAGTCTTTGACTGTAAGTGGATGAAAGGAGACAGGTCAGTTTGCTTCTTCTAGTTTCATGTAAACAATTAAAAACCACTCAGTCAAAAACTTCTTTCAGCTTCATGTGATTTGAATTTCACACCAACAAGTGATCCTTTTATTCCTTCTAATGTGGCATACACTTACACCTATACTTAACAATTGTCTTCTACTTGCTCAAAATGATGCTTTATGCTCTCCCGCCCATTAGCTTAACTAATTATACCTTTCATATGTACTAATTTTATCTGAATAACTACAAAGTCGCCTTCCCTTTTCCCAGGCAATTTCAACATCTGTGTGGTTGATGAATGTTGCAATGTCTTTTCATAGATTCTCATGTTCCCACTGATTTCTACTAATCTCACTCACAAAGGAGTTTGTACATCATTATCATAAGAATTTGGAGTCCCGAATCTCCTCCCTTCTTTACTTTCCTTTTCTCTCACTAAAATTTAACTCTTTTTCAATTGTAAGCTCCATCCTCTATATTCAGGCCTTCAAGACCTTTCAAGTCACAAAGTGTTCTCTTCTTCTACTTGATGGGTAGTGAACCTTGTTCTCTCCTTTCCCACTCGCATAGTTCATGCCTCTCTACACTTACATGAAACCCAGCTATCCAGTCTCAAACTAACCCTCTCTCCATGGGACCATCTCCAACTATCAATGCTAAAGACCAGCCGTCTCTCAGGAAATGAGTCCAGGTTTAATCCAGAGGGAAGAGACTCTGGTTCTTCTGTCAGTGATGTCTTTTACATTAGTTAAATCAGACCTCAGGTACATCATCTTTAATATCTTTAATGTCCTTTTGAAATTATCTTTCTCCCTTTGATCATAAGCCTCTCATTTAAAAAAGTCTTCACCCGAATTGGTGAATTGGCTCTTCTTGTTCTTTCTAAGAACTATTCAAATGATCTCCTTGGTACATGTTTTATTTCTACCATTGTGGCAAAGTAGTTTTCCAGAATCTCCCTATAGCCAAATACAGTGGTCAGATCTCAGGGCCCATCTTCACTTCTTTCTGATATACTTATTAAAGTGTTATTTTCCCTTAACTTCTTAACTTTTCATTAGGTTTCCAAAAGACCTTGTTTTCTCTGTTTTTCAGCCTCCCACTTTTTTTTCTTTCTTTAGTACTAGACAGAAATAATAATGTGATTATTATAATAGCCATCGCACATTCGGTTCTTATGATTTGAATTGCTTTTTACAGATAGACATGATTTTATTTAATACACATACAATTTCAATAGTATATATTATTCCCATTTAAAGTGATAGAATTAAGTTTCAAAGGTGGTAAGTAATTCACCTAATATTTACCTCAAGGCCTAAGTGTATAATCTCTCCTCTACCTGTACACTTTCTTCCTACTCATTCCCATATATTAAGTACCATTTATATGCTGATGAAAAACAAATTATTATCTCTAGCCCAGGCTTCTATGTTAAAGATAAAACTTTTTTACCATTGCCCCATTTGACATTTCTACTTGATGTCTCAAGGCATCTCAACTTTATAATAATATATTCTTTATTATTCTCCTGTTTCATCTCAACTTTTCACACACAAGAATACAAACTTGTTTCTTCCTCCATTTTCTCTCTCAGCAAATGGCATCACCATCTGCTCATCCATCTGCTAAAGCCAGCAGCCTAGAAGTCATCTTGATTTTTTCTTCTTTACTTCCTAACCCTAATAACTAGAAAGTTCTATTGTTTTTTTTTTTTCGAGCTAAATCTCTTAACTGTCCATTTTGTTTCATCTTCCATGCCTTCACCTTAGCAAAAACTACCCTAATGTCTCATTTAGACTGTGGGAATGGATGTTCAACTGATCTACTTCCCTTTTTGTCTTTTCTCTATCTGGCCTCTGCACAAAAGCCAGAATAAGACTTTTACAATATAATAGAACCTGTTCTTCTCCTGCTTAAAGTCTTTAAATGGTTTCTAACTGGATACATACATGAGGTGGCCTCTGTATATTTCTCTTATTTTATCTCTTGTCTTTCTTCTCTGACTCACTGGGATAGAGATGTTTTTGGATTATTTTTGGTCCCTGGTGTACTCTCAGCCCTCACTGGTCTCTGGCCATTAAATGTACTGCCAATCCCATTTCAACCTACTAATCCCCAAACTCTTTAAATGGAAGGTCTCAGTTTAGAGGTTGCATACCCTTCCTTAGATAAGCAGTTTAGCAAAGCCTGAGGGAAGTCTTCGCTAACCTTCCTAAGGTAACCGCTGGTCACCATCACCACTTTTTTCTCATAGCAATCTCTTTTTTTCTTTCCTAATATGTTACAATCTATAGTTATATTTTACTTGTTCATATGTTCATTATTTCATACTAATTTAAGTTCCATGAGAGCAGATGTATTTTGTTTACTTCTACATGTCTAGTTTTAGCATAGTACGGAGTATGTGTATGACTGACTGTTCTAAGGATGCCATAACAAAGTACCATAAATTGGGTTGCTTAAACATTAGAAATGTATTGTGTTATGGTTCTGGAAACTAAAAGTTCAAGGTCAAGGTGTTGGCAGAGTTGGTTCCTTTTAAGGGCTCTAATAAAGAATCTCTTCTATGTCTTTCTCCTAGTTTCTGATAGTTTTCTCACAGTTTTCCATTCTTTGGCTAGTAGGAGCATTACCCTGATCCCTGCATTCATCTTTACATGATGTTCTCCCTGTGTGTATGTCTGCGTCCAAATTTCTCCCTTTTATAAGGATATCAGCCATGTTGGATTCAGGCTTGTGACCTCAACTCAATTTAATGAATTATATCTGTAATGACCCTATACCCAAATAAGGTCACATTCTGAGGTACTGGGAGTTAGAACTTTAACATATGAATTCTCAAATCTCATCTATGTCAAAGAGAATATGAATATAGTCCTAAAAATATAATATCTGGATCTGTTTGTTATCTATGTACCTTACTGGTTACAGTCATTATTTAAAAAAATGTACTACATTGCATCTTGATTCCTAAAGCTATAAGAAGTTTATCAACTAAGACTATTACCAGACAGTGTTTTTAATGATAGGGGAACTAATATAACAGCTTTTAAGAGGGCTGGCTGGCTCTTCTGAGAGAAGGCCACCTTGTAGACAGACCTCTGCCAACTTGCTCATTTTAAAGAGTTCACATATTCGGCTATCTAATTGCACACATATTTGCTTTCTGTTAATACAATTTTGTCTCATAGTTGCTTTAATTGTAAAATTTTAGGAATTGAGATACAAGTCTCTTAAATATCTCTCTTAACCAGGGTCCTTGAGGAAATAAAGCTTATGGCAAAACTTCCATGCTACTCTTTCGGGAACTTAATCTCAGGAAAATAAAAATGAGTGGACAAGGAGCAAGAAAAAGAAGGAAGACAAACAAATATAAGAAGGGACATTAGTGAGCTAGCAATATGAACTATATTTAGAATGTTGATAAGAGTATATCTCAGAAGAGTCTCTCTGAGAAAAGATAGGGAAATGAGTTTATTTGCAAGCTCCCTTCCTGTTCCCACCTCTCTCCCTTCCAGCAAAGTTCTCTTTAGGGAGCATTAACTTTCCTGCACTTCTGGATTGGTCTCTCCAAGCAGCTGCCTTTATAAATCCAGTCTAACCAGCAAGTTGGTAAAGTGTGATAGAGCTCAACAGTCTACACTGATGAGGGAAGTGGTCGCAATAATCTGGATTTAGGACCAAGGGAAAAGTACAAGCTGCTGCTTACCAAGAACTGTGAAGGGTCTGAGATATCACTCTACTTACCAGCTAATAGGCTAGCCTGCCTCAATTTCATGGATCTTGGCAGAAGACATGATACTGATGAGCAAGAGACAAAAAACTTTCTTTCTGACAGCAAGAGCATTAATCAGAATATTAACATTTGTGCATTTTCCTGAGCCCCAATTTCCACAGGGTGACTTGAAGAGGGTCAGATTGCACAGTAGGTTGTGCGTTAGAAAAAATAGCGCATAGCTTGAGAATGAAAATCTTCTACAATAGGCAGTAAGCTTGCCCGACCTTTGCCCTGGAGAGAGATGGTGTGGTCTTTATGACAATGGTCACTAAAAATCTTGCCTTTTGCTCTGGAGGGAGAAGCTACCTCTACTTGTGGAATAAAGGCAGTCAGTACTTCTGCTCATAAGACTTGCAGAATCATCAGAGGCCCATGTATAACAGTCTTCCAAGACTGCTTTAGTGAGAAAACAAGAAAAAAGAGTATTTGATGTGCTTTATAATCTGAGTCTGGTATGTTTTTTGTTTTTGTTTTTGTTTTTGTTTTTCAGAGATTTACCTTTGTAAATGTCATGACCAGGTACTAAATATGTAAAAATAATCTTTTATACCCAATTTTTCTTTTGATTTTCCCCAAGTAATTGCAGGTTGGCTAATAGGTTTTCTAAAGTTTCAATAACCAGTTTAACTACAAGAATATTTTGATTAGTTATAGTGTTCTTCTTAGCCTAATTTTTCTATTAGTGTATTTAGGTAATCAGAGCTATAGAAATTCTGAGATAAATACCACCTTCATTCTATAGCTCTAGAAATTGATGCCATCTGCATGTAAAAAGTGCTATATGTGCATATGTTACTGAGGATCAGGGTGACGTGAGAAACATAACTAAACTACAGAAAAGAGCATAAATATCCATAATTTCATTTGTAACTAAGAATTTAAAAGCTTCCTCATTTCATTTCACAGATTAGGAAAAGGAAGTACAGGAGAATTATGAGGCTTAATGAAGAAGGAAGCCACTATTAACCCCTGAAGTTTATATTATGCCCAATTTTATGTCTGATGTTTATAGCTTCCTCAAGAGCATGTGAAAAATTAAAAAAAAAAATACATTCTAAGATAAACACTACAAGGCGTCTCCATTTTTATGTTTTGACATAGACCATGATGTCTAGATGAGGTTTAGAAGGAAAAATAAATGGTTCATTGAAGTAATTCAATATGAAGAGCTCTAAGTCCTGGTGTGCTTCATAATAGTATGCCTTCCTGTAAGTGACTGTTGTAAATTTCCAGCTTTATCTAGCAATCTTTTTTTTCCGTGAAAGACACACAGTTCACTGAGTGGAGCTCAACTATAAACATTTTACTGTCTGAGTGATTCATAGGCACTGAGATATACAGTTTTTAGAATTCTAAGAATATTGGAGCTAGGGGGAAGGAAAGGGAAAGAGAGGGCTTGTTGTCATGCTCACCCCATCCACAACTTAAAATCTATTTGAAAATCTAAAACTTGTCATTTAAATCAATGATTTTTCTACAAACCAGTAGAAAAAAAAATCTGTTAGTTCTTCAGTATGTCACCAAATTCAATCAAAACAAAGAGGAGTCCAGGTCTCATAAAAGATTAAATGTATGTAGCACTATTCAGAAAGCAACCTATGATGCTGTAATACCAGACTGAAAGCATGGAATACATTTATCTGAATGAAGTATAAATTATAAAAGTGCATAATTGCCATGCAGAAAAAGTAGAGACCCCTGACCCATATCTTAGCCTATATCATTACCTTCCTAAATCTCAACCTTATTTCTTTTCTCTGTGGTTGCCTTGGAAAGGCTATAATTCATAACCTTTCCACCCAGCTTTCCCTTGGCTGCCAGTGGAAAGAAAGAAGATGAATGATTTTAATTCTTATTGCTGCACTGCCCAATGCAACTCTGCTGCCAACTGGTCTTGCTGCAGCCCTGGTTATAGGAGCTTGGGTTTCCATGAAAGTTTCACACAGGGATTACAGAGATGAGGGAGGAAAGGCCAGTGTGGGAAAAGGTTTGCTGTTCATGGAGTAAGATTAAGGTAACACAATAGGATAATAAACATGGCACATCAAATACAGTTCTACTTCGGAGTGTTCTACAGCCAAGGGAAATGAGAGGGTTAAAGCTAGCCCATGAAAGAAGCCCAATTGAATCCCATTTTTAAAAAGTGTAACACACACATACGGGAGCCTATTTTTAAAAAGGTGTAAGAGAGTGTGAAGTGGCCTGATGAAAAGGATTGTTCTAAATTTGATTTTGTTAATGGATTTCTAAAGCATGAGGATAGTCAAACGCTGAGCTAGTTTTCTGGGAAACTGCAAATACAGTACTCCATGGAACAGGCTGAAAGATCTAAGGGCAGTCATAGGAGAAGGAGAAAAAAAGGTTAGTTTAGAAAACAGCCACAACCAGGTGACTCAACTTACCTGAATTTTGTCTCTGATTGGAATCTAAGATAAAAATTTGCCAGGTCTTTGGAGTGGAATTTTTGTTCGTAGTTGCTCTTAAAACACACAGTCACAGATATACTCATTATGAGAAGTACAAGATATGAATGTTAGGTGATTGAATGTTAGTTTCTTACTTTTTTTTTAATTTTAGAGAAAGTATAGAAAGAGAAAAGTAAGAAAAGGAAAACGGCAGCCACCCAAGAAGGAAGTCAGACAGTGACAAATTGGGAGTTTGGTGTGGGGTTGTTACTGGTAGGAATCAGGACCTGGGCACTTTCTTTCAGATGTATAAACATTTCCCTAAAGCAAACCTTTTAAGACTTTGAACATCAAACTGTCAAGGCAGAGGGCAGCAGGGGAGAAATAGTTTTCTCAAACCCAGCTTAAAGTACCCTGTAAGATCTGCTTTTTGAAAAGTCTTTGTAAGACATCTAGATACACAAGGGGCACATTTCTGTGATCTCTGTAAAATCTGAGAACAGGTACTTTTCTGCTTGGAGCTCAGAACCTCTAGGTGCCTTTAGACAAGTTTAATAATAACTAAACCTGAACACCTGTCTATCATGCATTCATGTATTATACACAGAAAAACTAGTGATGCACACAACACACTGTGTTCAAACCCCAGAAATGCACATCAGGAAAAAAATCAGGTCCTGATTCTAGGAAGTGAAGCTGGAAAGTTTGCAAAGAGTCCTCAGATTTCAACTCACACACACACACACACACACACACACACACACACACACACACACACAGAGAGAGAGAGAGAGAGAGAGAGAGAGAGAGAGAGAGAGAGAGAAGGTGGGGGGTAAAGAAGAAGGTAGGAAGAGAAAGGATGAGGAAAGAAGAAAAAAAATCTTGAAAATGTTCTCCCTTCTTTGCTGACTTAAAATATTTACATTGTCCTTTCCTTTTCCTGCCTATGCCATTTGCCCTCCTGCCCCTTTCACCCATTTCCCTACATCCTCTCTATATCACTAACTCCCACTCCTGACAAACTATTCTCTTTTTTTGGTGATTTGTTGCTGCCTCCTGCACAGGTTCAGCAGCATGCTTTTTCTTTCCTTTGCAGGCTCTCTCCCTCCCTCTCCTTTTCTGCATCCTGAAGTGGAACATACGTGCATGCACAGCATACACACAAACACACAGCTGTCCTGGCTTCTCTCTGGCACTTTCCAGTAATGGACACTCCAAATGTTTAGCACAGCATGCAGAAATGTTGATGTAAAAATGAGAAGCTCTTCACCTGAAATGCTAATTAATCATAAACAAGCTCTTTTCAAGGGAGGAGTTCTGGCAACGTTAGAAGAACAAAGATTCCCTTCAGTTGCTAGGTGGCAGTGTTAACTCACTAACAGGCACAATCCTAAGACTTGGCTAAGTCACACATATAATTCAGTTTGAGTGAGACTCACATAAAAGTGGAGAACTCAGAGAGATGGGCTGAAGCCAGGAAAATAAGTTGCCGTGACTGTCCGTGAAGGAGTTCATAAACGTGGAAAGCTGGGAGTTACTTTTTTAAAAGGGTTCAGCAAAAGAAAGTTGATATTTTAAGAGTGTGCCTTTTGATCTCAGCATCGAGATTCCAAAGCAATATTGTCTTTTAAAAATATGATACTCAAACAGAGATACCGCAGATGTTTAATATATTTCTTGTTTCATCTGAATTTCCCATTTGAGCATAGTGATTAGTATTCAGAGTAACTAGAGAATGTCTGAACACCAAGCACTTCTCTGATCATGAAGGGATTTCATGGGCGAGTTCTTAGTCTTTCTCCACATGATCACCCCACAATATATATACCTTCAGTCCCAAACTGCCCAAGATAGATTCCTCAGGGACATCTTTTATCATTTCTGTCTCATACTTCCTGATCAAACACCTAGACTTGTGGATTCATTCAGATAAACATTACAGAAATACACACTCACCTCTCAATTTTCATTGGAGTCTTGTTTGAGATATTTGGATAGCCACAATGACTTCCTGTCTTTGCAATTTGTCAGCTAGAGACTGTCCAAAGATACCTTTTTGGTGCTTCCCATTTCCTTCCTCTTTCCCGCTTTCTTCTGGCACTCTGTCTTCATTTCTGCTTATCCTATTCTCTCCTATCCTTCCCCCCGCAATAGTACTCCCTCTGCAATTGTTCTCCCTAACACTACCTTGTCAAAACTTTAGAAGTTGCACCCTGCAGTAAGGAACTCTACTAGTGTGGCTTCAGTAACTAAAAGGATAAACAGAAGCTTAACCACCACAGAATATAAAGTAAACTAAAAGTATAAGCAAGTGTGGGCTGCAAAGAATGTGATATTCCCCACATATCACAAATTCAAACTGAAAATGAAAGTCTCCAGCTTTGTTCCAAGTTCTGACTTGGACAAACAATTTTATAAGGATAAACAGAAAATGGATACAAGTGAAGATAAAATAGTCAAGTGCTTTGTGTTCCTGAAAGATTTTTCAGCTTGGTATACACAAACTGTAGGTGTTTTCCAAAGTGAACTGATGTCCTGCAGATCGCACCATAAACATTACAGCATCTTCTTTTAGCATTCTTCAACCCTTCATGAGGCTCTCTCTGTGAACCTTCATTAAATGCCAAAGGCTTTAATCTAATATGGTTTGTTCCCATCCATGGCAAAATGCTTCTGCTTATTTTTCCGATGGTGCTGCTTTTGTAATAACACCAGACTATGAGACGTTGGGCGCAGGGCAGGGAGGAGAAGTGAAACAAGAAAGAGAAAGGTCACAAATTTTAAGCCATATGGGGTTTTTTATTGTTATTTTTGAAGTGTGTTTAGCACAGAGACAAATTGTACATTTACCGCGAGTCACCAGGACCTAACGAGCTCCTAATGTGTCCCATACTTCAAAGTTTTTCAGAACAGGCCAGTAACTTAGCAACCACAGCTAAACCTTGACAGGAATAATCATTATTTGAGTTGCAGCTTCAGGCTTCCCTGCTATAGGTTTCTTTTTTCTTTTCTTCTTTTTTTTTTCTTCTTGTTGTTGTTTTTTTAAAGGGACCCCAGAACAAGGAAGAACATCTAATTCTGGAAGGGAGAATTTTCTTCCTGTTGCTTTAGGTCATAAATGGCAAAACTGGAACATAGGCCTGGAGTTAAGAATTACTTCCCTGAGACACTAGGGAAAGTAATGGGGAAAAGGCTAGATGTGGTCATTTCAGGTGAATTCCAGATATGTTTGATGCCTTAGTATTTATGAATTTAATATTTGTGGTGCTAGCAATTCACAAAACAACAGAAAATTTTATTATGTATAAAATGTTTTAATATTGCTGAGCTACAAATTTGTGACATAAACTGATTGACACTAGCCAGTTCCATGGTCAGCTACACTAGGCCAAGGAAATTCCCTTATATTGTTGTAGGCCTGGATAGTCTCTTTAGTCTTAATACATAATCTTCATGAAAAGGCAGAATTAAAGGGCCGGATGATGCATAAGACTGAATAGTTCTGAAGAAACTACTGCAAATATGAATGCTAGTTCTTTTTTTTTCCTGAAAGGAGAACAATTATAATTGTTTTCAGCACAAGCAAGTGCTTGTGGGACCTCACTACTTAATGTATTCTAAATTCCTTATTAATAATTTAAAAAACTGATACTTTGTAACTTTGGTTAAAAAAAATTTCTCCTGCAGACTCCTGAAAAATGAGCTTTGGTAAATACTAGCATCTGATTTTCGTATGCATATATATATATTTGGGGTAATCACTATCATGTAATTATTTATATGAGCAGTGAGATAGCTGCTAAATAAGAGAATTTTGTCTCTTTCTAGACATAATATGTGTTTCTATGCAGTAGGAATGATAGATAGAAGGTGAACTCAGACAGATCAGTGAGAAGTAGAGGAGAGTTAGAGAACAAGGAAAAGCCTAGGTGAAGCTCAGCATTAGCTACACGGATGATATATATCTTGAATGAAATAAAGGAGAGAAAGTGAATATAGTGAGAAAATGTAGACTTTCAGGGTGCCTGGCAAAAGGAACCTGGACATTGGAAGAACTTGGAGATTAGACATTGGTATACAGACTGAAGAATCTCAGTCAGAACTGTTCTACAATCTGAACAAAGTTTTATTGTGTTTGTCTATGCCCCCACTTAAATGAGACCGTATTGTTTATATCCTTGCGAAGATGTTCTTTCACACATGCTAGAGGGTAGACATTTTCATCATATTCTATGAAAATGACTGTGTACCTCACACACACAGGTGTGCAATTCACAAAAACCATGCTATGCGGGGACCCCTGGAACGTGTAATATGGAGAACCAATAGACTCGCTATACTCACACATTTCTGTTCCTGCATATAAATGGAATGTAGCCACTATTGACTATAAGAAAGGGTTGAAGACGTGGGTAGTTATGTATGATGATGGAAAATGAGAGGGAAGACATATTCTTAAAACCATGGACAACAGATAAAGCTACTAGCCCTCTGTGAATGACAACACGGATGCTGCTGACCTGCCGCAAAGAAATTAAGAGAACAACTCATGAGGAAGATGAGAGTCTGATAAAAGGGAGAAGACACTGGGAACTTGGAGTACAGTTATATAATGAACCTGAGTGATGGTTCCTCAATATTATCTGTATTCCAAACTATAATTTGATGACAGAAGTGATAGCAATATATGCATGCTCTCTCAGTGCAGAGAGAGAGGAAGACAGAAGCCTTAGATCGTGGTTTATTTTAATGTACCAGATATAGTCCCAAAACACAATTCAGAGTTCTACAAACAGAATAATGATTATTCTCTGATTTGGGAAATTGTGGCCTTCTGGACTAGAACAACACACAAAAAGGTACAAAATAAACTTTCATCTGCCTTTCATTCTTTTCCTTTACCAAGGCAAATTCTGAGAATACAGAAATATGACTCCCTCTTTTCTGTATTTTCTGAGAAATATAACAAGAATACTAAAAAGAAATTGCTATGAATTTATATGAGATGAAATAAATATATTTATCCTTTGGATTAAAGGAATTTCCTTTGGTTATTATCCCTAAATTTTGGGAGGTTGGGAAAGAGAAAAAAATATTTTCAGATATCATCAGCCAAGGGCAATGTTCAGATCATATTAATTTTTAAAAAATCAATAACAGAAACTAAATGTTGCCTAGGTGTGGTTGGTTTATATGGTGGCTCCCATTTTATATGAAACTGGTGGCCATCAGCTTTAGGGTACATATCTTTAAACAGATTAGGCAACCAAGATGTTATAAAGAAATCCAAAATAAAGATAATTCTTTTTTTACTGACTCCAAGACAAAATTTTAAAAATACATAGAAAAATAATATTGAAAAGATAAGCAGTAATTTATGGTAAGAAGAGTTTAATATACTAGTTTGACCAAGAATATTCTATGTGATTCTGTACTGGAACACAAGGCTGCACTCTAAGGATCTTCTGATTTTTCCTTTTCACCACAATCACCTCAGTTGGATTTTCTCAGTTCAATTCAATTTGATAAGAAGCTATTGAGCACTTCATGGTGGAATTGGAAGCATACTGCACTTGATTTCAAAATTCTTGGACTTGGTTCTGGCTCTGTTATTTATTTGCTATTTGACTTTTACTGAATACAATCACATCTTCGAGCTACAGTTTTTTAATGTGTAAAATAAAAGATTAGAAAAGTAGTGAGGCCCTTTCAGGTGCAAAGGCATTAATAGGAGTAATACTTTACTGAGATTTGAGAGGAATGCAAGATAGATGTATGATCTGAGATCTCTGTCACTTAGATGGCAATATGATATAACCTGCCCTGCCCATTTACTGATTTGTCTCAGATCTATTACTTGTTCCTTCTTTGCCCTGTCTACATCATATTTCCTGCACCCTTTGCTTTCTGGCTTCTTGGATATTTGGCTAATGAGAGGAACTGTTGGAAGACTAGAAAGTGGGATAGAAAGTAACATTAGAATAATTCTCTCTCTCTCTCTCTCTCTCTCTCTCTCTCTCTCTCTCTCTCTCTCCTTCTTCATCCCTCCCTCCCTCTTTCTCTCTTCAGGCAGCAGCTCCTGCTTCTGTTAGACAACTTCTCCTTCATGGTCCCAGTTGCCAGAAAGCAGGCAGATGGACCTTCCAGCTTTTACCAGGAAGCTCCTGGGCCCCAGTAATACCACCTACTCCCTTTGCTGGAGATTAGTGGTTGCTATGTCTTGTTTGTGTTACTCTCTGGGCTGCTTCATCATGTTCTGTTTTGCTTTTTTATTCTTCTACTCCCAGTGCAATTAATTCTCTCCATTTGAAATACCAGAATGGTTTCTATTTTCTGACTGGATCCTGAATATTATATAATGAAAAGACTATGGCTTTGTAGAAAAAATAATGACAGGTTTGAATCTCAAATATGCCCATTTAACTAGCTAATTGATTGTGGGGGAAAGTAATCTCATCTCTTTAACTTTAATTATTAGAATAATAATACTTAAGTTGCAAGATGTTCCTAAGGATTAAATGAGAAAACACATGTGAAATGGTGACTGGCACATGTTAAGTGTCCAATAAATGTTAATTTCTTTCATTTTACTCTCATGGACTACTACTCAGGAACTAAAAAAAATAAAAGGAGCTCTTAAGAAAATTATAAAATAACACAAAGCTATAAACATATACAAGGATACAAGGAAGTGCTACGAGAACATACCTCACTTATGTTAAGTGCCCTATAGCTCTAACCCAACGCATAGTCATTCTTCCCACTGCTATGGAACCTATTGTATTAGTCTGCTTACATTACCATAACAAAATACCTCAGATTTGGTGGCTAACAAAACAGATATTTACTTGTTCACAGTTCTAGAGGCTAGAAGTTCATAATCAAGGTGACAGCCAATTTGGTTTCTAGTAAGAGCTCTCTCCCTTGCTTGTACATGGCCACTTTCCCACTTTGTTCTCACATGTGCATGGAGAGGGAGAGAGAGGGAGAGAGGGATGTTGGGGTAAAGAGAGAGAGTGAGGAGGAAAGAGTGGCAGAGAGAGTTTTCATGTCCCTTTTTATAAGGACACCAACCTTACTGGATTTGGGCCCCAGGCTTATTACCTCATTCAACCTTAGTAACTTCCCTAGAGGCACCATCTCCTAACATAGCCACCTTGGGGTTAGGGCTTCATCATATAAATTTTAGAGGGATACTAATATTCAATACCACCTCCTCATACACTTTTATGTTGTTAGTGACTACATCATCCTTTTCTATTTAAAATAACCAATAGAGTACTAGTTTCCAAACACGATTTTGCCAGTATACTTCGATCTAAAATTTTCACATATTTTTTACTCTCAGGTTTTATAAAACCAATGTGCCCTACTTTATAAATCTTGAAAGTTTACATCTATGTCTAATAATGTACCTTCTCTCTAGTCTTTGAACTCATTTTTATGTTAATGCTGTTTTTAAATTTTGAAAAGCAAGAGTTGTCTTGACTTAGGGGGCCAGGTTAATAATATGAAAATAACTGAAAGAAACTAAGCTATTTTTTCTTTTTAAAGTTGTTTTTAGGTTCAAAGAACATCATACTTCCCTTTGGATATAAAATTTAATTTGGCTAGTTACATATAGTTACTGAAATAAAGAAATCTGAGGTAAATTAGTGGTTTAAGAAATCATCCCACAAACCAAATATAAAGTCTGGTAGAGTCTGACACACTTAGGGCAAGCTACTTTATCACAGAAAACTCAGTTCCACATACTTATAAAAGGAAGGATATAAAATAGTCAAACTATTCAGGGATATTATATTATCAAATTTCTAAGATACTTTTAAGATTTATTATTTTTATAATGAAATATAAATAAATAACATTTATATTAACTAATTCATTATTTCATTTCTAATCTATGAAACAGTAGGTATAACTTCATCCGATTGTAAATGCTTTTATCATATAATTCATTGGGTTCTATAGCTGAAGCTCCTAAAAGGCCCAAAAAGAATTTGGGGGCAGTACTATATTTGTGGAGAGGCTGTAAAATTCTTGGAAAAATTTCAAGTGATTACCTGAAGTAAAAGCATAAGTAGTGCCTGTATCATATTATCTATGAGAAGATACAATGTCAGTGGTTAGTCAGGCGTAATAGATTTTTCAGATGTTTATTTAAAGTTTATTTCTCCAGGTAATCTTCCCTGGAAAAAAGAAAACATAAGAAGCCTGGTCATCGAATCTCACTTTGAAAAATCAGTGGGAGATAACATTCTTTTGCCAAATAACATCTGAAAGGCATCATAGGACTTCTGAACCTAGCTGCTGCTAATGTAGCACTCACTGACACTATCTCATGTTCAGCAAAAAACCAAAAACCAAAAAACAAACCGAAAAAAAAAAACAAGAAAAAATGGTCTTTGAAAGCCCATCTGACAAATATAGCAAGAGCCTTCGAAAGTGCTATCAACTTTGACTGAGTAAATCCTTCTCTACAAATCCAATCAAAGGACCTATGAATTAAGCCCTGTATATGAAGATATTCATTACCTTGATTATTTTTAATGATGAAAAATAAAAAAATCCTGAATGTATCATAGCGAGATAATTTTTAAAATTATTATTCAATAGACTATTATAAGATAATTCAAATTTTATTAAACAAAAGCGACAGAAGAGCAAGTATTATCATTTTTTATAAGAATCATCTACTTTTCCTTCACTTTCATTTCTTCTAAACATTATTTATTTATTTATTTATTTATTTATTTATTTATTTATTTTAATTAGTTTCAAGTTTACAGTACATTGGTTAGGCATCTATATAGTTCATAAAATGATTCCTTTAATTATTCCCTTCCTCCCCTAACCCTCCACCTAGTCATTACATTAATGCTAACTGTATTCCCTATGCTGTGCTCCCCATCCCCATGACTGTCTCAACTACTAATTTGTATTTCTTTAACCCTTTACCCCATTCTTCCAGCCCCCCAACCTTTCCCCTTTATCTGTCATCAAATTGTCCATCTACTTACTCAGAAAGGTGCTCTCTCAGTTTACTGTTCTGTAAATCAGGTTTACTATAAGGGTTACATGAATATATGTCACTTAGAACAGTGCCTGGCATATAACATTCAATAAATGTTAACAGCTATTATTATTAGTAATAATAATCACTATTATTATTATTAGTGTCAGATCCTCTATATAGTTCTTTGTTAATATTGAATAATATTCTGATAGTATTTCGTGTATTGAGAAATAATGATTCATTGCATTTTTGAAAAGTAAAATGATGATTAAGGAATCAAGAAAACTGTTTCATGATAAAAGAGAATTTGAAAATGTTTAGCATAAAAAGATATTCATCAATTTCAACTTGCATAAGTTACACATTCAATTGCTGGTCAATGGGAAATAACAACAACGAATTCTGGCATCTCATAACTTCTTCCACCAGGAAACACCAGACCTTTATACAACATAGCCAATAAAATGGCTCCGAAATGTACTGGAGTGGGAGAGTGGGAAGCAGTACATGTCTTAATAGCAGATGAAGCAAGACTGGGAGAAGACTCTCAGCATATTATTATAAAATCTGAGGTGAATGAGACAATCTCCCTTTTCATTTAAAACTGTCATCAGATTCCACAAACGGAGCTGCTAGCTTAAGTGCAATGGACACCTGTTCCTCATTGAGAAAATATTTTAAACATCAGATGTAAATTAAAATGTTTCACATATTTCAAATAGAGTATAATTCATAAAAACTGTTTATATGGTGCAATAAAGTAAAATCTTAGCTTGGCAGTTTTGATTTGTTATTTAACAAACATCTCTGCATAAATTTGGTTTAGAGGTATAGCACTACTCATATTTCCTAGTTTTGAAATGATTCTGGCTTCCTAACGCTAGTTTTACACTAGAATAACACTGAGTTTTTGCTTTGGGTCTAGTCATCAGAATTCTGTCTAGCTGTTAAATAAATAACAATTTATACAATATCACAATATGATGTTTTTGTGCAAAATAAAAATTCTAAACCTTAAATTATGAGGACACTATAGATTTGATCCTTTTTAGTGCTTGCGGAGCCTTAAAATAGTTTAGGGAATTTTATTATGCATTTCAAACTGCATATTTAATATTTCCAACCATGAAATGGTAATAGACTTTATTCCCAAACTTGCAGATGAAACCTAGGAAGGTTCTTGCAGGGCAGCACTCTGGAGGACGGTATTTGAATTCAAAATGACACTGTCAAATTGGAGAAGTAATCAGAAATCAACAAAATAAAGCTTTACAGGGGCCAGTAGAAATCATGATTTAAAAAAAAAATGTGGAAATGGAAATTCTATAGGAAAATGCCTTGCATTCAACTTAACAAATCATAATATAAACAAAAATTAGGCAAACACTAATTAAGTCTTTTTTTTTCTTTCTTTTCATTCTATTTTACTCCTTAAGTATATTACTAGAAGGTGTAAGTCCTTGCTTACCAGGCCAACTTGGTCCTTCCTTTCTTGCATGTTTTATTATTCTTAATTTCTTGCTCTCCTCATCCTCCTTGTTCAACCCTTACCTTCAACTTTTTTCAGGCTTTCTGCTGCCTATAGCAGTCACCTGGTTAGTCCTGATTCTAAAGGCAAAGTAAATAAATAGAGAACAAGAGTCATCTGAGCTACAGCTGTAAATGACCTGGCAGTCTGTTTATATTGCAGATTGATAATCTCAGTTCCTGGAGACTCAATTGGGTAGAAGCTAAGAGTACTTTGCCACAATTCTCTATGTGGGAAATAATACCTCCTACTCCCCAATTGTAACTGGGGCCTTAGCATTCTGCAAAAAGAGAGGCACATTAATCAGTTCCTGGTAACAAAAGATACAGCCAGTTTTATCTGTTGCCCTGAACAGTATCAAAGACCTGGGCTGCTTCTCTTACCAATAAGACGCAGCGATAGGAATTAAAATCACACTGCAGGATAAGATGTATTTTATATTATAAAAAACAGCCAAACCATTCACAAAAAATACTTGTGCCATTTTATACATTTTCAGCACATATGAGTTATTCCACATCCTCAACGGCATTTTATATTTTCTTATATATTTTTTTTTATTTTTCGCTGTTCTAGCAGGTGAGAATGATATCTCATTGGGGTCTCAATTAGCATTCTTCATTAGTTTTCAATTTGCATTTCAAGGATGACTAATGAAGGTGAGTACCTATTCACATTCTTACTGGTCATTCGTATATCTTCTTTTGTAAGTTGTCTTTTTAATATTTTTGCTCATTTTTAATTAGATTGTTTTTATCATTGATTTTTAAGAATCCTTTCTATATTCCTAACACAATTTATTTATAAGAAATTCATTTTGAATTTTTTTCCAGGCTGTGGCTTGCCTATTCATTTTCTTAATGATGTCTTTTGATGAGCAGAATTTTTAATTTTGATGATCTCCAATTTATCAGTATTCTGATTCCCTATTATGCTTTGTTATTTGGGGGTTCTTTGTATAAAAATGTTGCCTTCTACAAGGTAACAAATATATTTGCTTATGTTTCTTCAACAACTTTATGATTCTAGGTTTCATGTTTTAATGTTTTATCATTTCAAATTAAATTTGAGGCATGGAATAAAGCAGAAATATAAGTCATTTCTTCCTCCATTGCAATTATTTGCTTGTTCCAGAACTACTAGTTAAAAACACTTTCTTTCATTTAATTAACATAACACCTTTGTAAAAAAATTGGTTTTCTTAACTCAACATTAATATAGTAATTCTTTACAAACTGATGTATGAATTCAACATAATCTCAATCAAAATTCTAGCAGGCTTTTTAAATAAAAATTAAGAAGTCAATTTTAAAATCTGTACAGAAATGGAAAAGATCTAGATTAATCAAAACATTTTTTAAATGACAAATTTAGAAGATTACTGTACCCAGTTTCAAGACTTACTGTAAAACTATAGTATATAGAGATAATTTGAATATTTGCAAAAAGACAGACACAGATCAGTGGAACAGAAGAGAGATTCCAGAAATAGACAAACTCACATATGAATTGATTTTTGACATAAATGCTAGAGGAATTCTATGAGAAAAGGAAAGACTTTACCAAATGAATACCTGTATGGAAAAATGTGAACATCTACCCTTGTCTCATATCATACACAAAAATTAATTCAAATTGAATTACAGTCCTAAATATAAAATCTAAGCTATAAAACACTTAGAAGGAAATCTTCATAATTATAAAGCAGGCAAAATTTCTTATAACATATTAACATGAGTCAGATAAAAAAAAAGTAAATAAATAAATTGGATTTCATTAACATTAAAAGCTTCTGATCTCCAAAGACACCATTAAGTACACAAAAAGGTAAGCCATAGATGGGTAGAATACGTTTACATATATCAGACAAAGAGCTTATATTCAGAATATGTAAAGAACTTTGAACTCAATTATAAGAAGGCAAACAACTCAATAAGAAAATGGATAAAAGATTTGAAAATATATGTATGGCCAATAGCACATGAAGTGATGCTCTACATCATTAGCCTTTCGAGAAATGAAAATTAAAAGCACAAAGAGATACTTCCTATATATAGATTATAGAGGCTAAAATTTAAAAATTACCTCTACTATCACCACCACTAAAACCACCACCACCAAAAAAAAAAAAGGCTATTCTAAATACTGGTGAGGATGTGAAACAACTGCAACTCTTACATGTTTTTGGTGGGAATGCTATAATCACCCTGGGAGAAGTTATGGAAATTATTGAAGAGTTTGGTAGTTTCTTAAAAAACTCAATATATGCCTACCATACAGTCCAGTCATTTTGTAACTAGTTAGCTACCTAACAGAAAACAAAATGAATATTACACAAAGACTTTTACAAATATATTCATTGTAGCTTTATTTGTAATATCTAAAAACTGGGGGAAATTCAAACTTTAACAGGTGAATAGACAAGCAAAAGGTGATATATCCATACAATGGAATACTATTCAATAATAAAAAGGAAAAAAATTATTAGAACATACAACACTATTATCAAATCATTAAGCTGAGTAAAAGAATTATGTGAGGCAAAATAGAGTGCATCCTATGTAGTTACATTTATATGAAGTTCTACAAAATGCAAACTAATTTATGGTGTTGGAAAGGAAGTCAGTGGTTCCTGAGGATAGGATATTGGCACAGGATAGTTTTGGAAAATTATACAAATATTTCTCTTGATCGAGAGTATATACTTATGCCCAAATTGGTCCAACTATATAATTTAAATATATGCAATTTAGTATGCTTCAATTAGGCCACAATAAAAGAGAAACATAATTCACTGGTACTTCTAGAAGTACCAGTCTTAAGGTTTTATCTAGAAAAATAAAAACATATAACCACATAATAGATTTGTAAAAAAAATATTCATAGCAACCTTATTCATTATAGTCAAAATCTGGAAAGAAGCCAAATGCCCATCACTCTAAGAAAGTAGTAGATTCAGTAACAGAAAAGTAAGAGCTACGAATCAGAGGGAGAGAGGGAGGGGAAGAAAGGTGGGAAGGAGAGTAAGAAAAGAAGGCTGGGAGAAAGGAGGGGAGGGAGGAGGAGAGAAAGAAAGAAAAAAGTCAACTCAAACACCAGCTTCTCTCTAAAGCCTCCCTAAGTTCACAGCCAGAGGTAGCATCTTAAAATAAATAAATACTACATAGATATACCACTATTCTATATCTATTGCACTACTCATCTGGCTTGCTTTACTCTAAAAATAATAGTTTAAAATATTATTGTAAAATTTGTGGTAATAGTTGATGAGGAAACATCTTTATAAAAGAATTTTAAGTAAAAAAAATAAAATATAATTTGAAATCACTATTTCATAACCCTTAATGAAATAATGGCCTATGCATTGCTCATCAGCCCATATTAACACTATTAGGTAAAATATTGATGGGAACTTTTAGAATAGATGGGACCAGGCTGACAGCACCTAAACCCAGTGATTAATCTTAGCATCACTAAAAGTATGAAGGCCAGCTATTTTTGAGCGTGCTTCATTTGATACAGTTGCACTAGCACTAACAATAAAACATTCTTATAAAAAATCATTGATTCTGAATCTAATCAAGCTTTAATTAGGGAAAATATGGCGACAAGAAGAAAAATTTAAACAATAGCATAAGGAAACAATCAAATCCAGAATATGAAATATTTCACAAGACAGATGGCCCAAATTCCCAAACAAACAAACAAAAAAAGTTTGAAGGAGGCAAGCTCTTATAGCCCAGAGAATTAAGAAAAATTACAACCAAATTTACAGTGTGAACTTTGTTTAGTATCTTGGTTTGAATAAACCAACTACAAAAAGGCATACCAAAACAATTAGGAAATTCAAATATTGTTTGGTTATTAAATGATCTCAACAAAATGTCATTAATATTGTTAAGTGTGATAAGGTCCTTGTGGTAATACATTTTTAAGTATGCCGTTGTCTGTTAAAGCATGTTGAAACATCCTAAAGTAGTTATGGATGAAATAATGTCATATCTAGATTTTATTTTACAAAACCCTGAAAAAAAAAGTGAGAGCCAGGTGAAACATAGCATTGATAAATATTGGAGTTGGTGATGGGTATACATAAGTTTGTTGCACTATTTTTTCTTTCCAGTATAGTGTATATATTTAAAATTTTTCAGAATGAAAAAATATAAATGCTTATTAAAAATCCCCATTTCATATTTCCCTTTCTACTATTTTAGTAAACAGTTAACGATATTTATGAATCCTAACTCATGTCCTTTTCTGATGTTGTGAAATGCATTTATTTTTATCTCTTACATTTTCTGGCAACCAAGCGTGTGTAAGGACATGTTTTCATATTCAGAGACATACCAATGTCCACAGAAACCACTTTCCCCTCCTAACATGTCCTTTTACTATGAAATAAAAAACTCAATTCTCTATGAGAACAATTCCCACCTGCAAAGCCAGAGTATGTTCACATGTTATGTGATATGGGACTGCTAACCACTGCCCGGTATGTGTGTTCTGGTGAGGCCCCAGCACACATAGGAAGCAGACTGGAATGGTATAATGGAAACAGATTTTATGTTAGCTTTTCTTCCCCTTACGGTACTAAATGAAATAAAAGCTTTGCAAAGGGACAAAGGAAAACACTTATTAGCTTTCTTTTTGTGCATTAAATCCTGGTACAAATATATTATTATCCAATTGCTGTCTATATTTCAGGCACAGTGAGTTTATTGCTGTTCCTGTAACCTTGCAAACTCATTCTTCATTAGGATGTTTGCACTGGTTCTTTCATATACTTCCAGCCTTAGCTCAATGCCACCTCTTTTAAGAGATGTTGGTGAGTACCTAAACTAAGGTATTACTCATCTCTCCATCATTTTATTTCATGATTACCTTATTAGTTATCTTCTTCCAAGCATTTGTCTTTTTTTTCATTTCTTTATTATCTGTCTTTATGTGCATCACAACACCCAATTAGAATGTAATTTCAGGGATCTTTTCTGTATGATTTATTGTTATATCTACAGTGATTCAAACAACAATTGACACTTAGTAGGTATCCAATACATACTTGTAGCTTGAATAATTTTTATGCTGATAGAAACATATATTGTCACGACTTTATTCCACAATACAGCAGCAATAGTAATACAAATGATACCATTATTAGAACATTTTTAAAAATAATTCTGTATTGAGAAGTCTTAATTGAAATTAGAGATGACAGTGTCATGGAAACAATCAGGACTCCAAAAATGAACAACAATGGTAATGCATATGCAAATAATAGCTAATGCTATTAATATACTACATTCTAAGGGACATAACACTCTTTAACTTTACTATGCCCTTAGAAACTCTAAGAGGAAGAAACTACCCAAAGGTATTAAATAATTTTGATAAAACCACTGATCATGTCTATGACAAAACTCAAAAATCTACTATTCATCCACTCAGTCTTTCATAAGCACTTATTTGGAAACTATTCTGTGTCAGGTATGATAATGCTGGACACTGTCAGCAGCAAATTAGACAAGAAACTTGTCTTCACAAAATAGTTTTAAAGTCATATAATGCTGCTATCTACCTCTACATTTTACTGAAGAAAAAAAATACCAAGCCTTGTGAAGCTTTTCAACACACACACATACACACACACACAAAAATCATATAGCTAGTCAGGATAATAGCCTAAGGCATCAAGCCACATTTTTTTAAGCCAACTATTAGACCCTGATATTAGCAATGGCATTATTGATCAGCTACACACAATTTTCTATACAATAAACATTTACTTGCAACTTCTGAATCAAATAACCTGTATAAAAATATGATATTCTACTTGTTTCATCTGCTCTCTTTCTTGATCTTTCTCTAAAGAAACAGTTCTGTAATCTTTGGCTTAAACCCTCTTAGAGATGAAGAAGAGTATTTTTTTTTTAATGTGAGGTCAAAGAAATCTGTGGTTTCAAGTTTTAATTGTGTGAGCTGAGAGGGAAGTGGGCCAACCCTCCTGGGGGATCCCATCTGTCCTGGTTCCAATGACCGACTAAACTGTTGATTTGACATTCCAGGGAATTGGAATTTATTCTTCACTAGAGATATCCCAATCTGCCTAACAAAACCTAAAGCATCTGACCTTTCCATTTGTATGTCTTTCATTATTTAAAATGAAAAGAGAAAAAGAAAAATGAAAAAGCAAGTAGAACTATACAAAATTTTGCTTATCAGACTCAATCTCTAGCAGTACCTTAAACCTTTTTGAAATGTGAGCACAGAATTGCTAACTTTATAGTGAAACTGGGCTAAATTGAAATGCAAACTCACATTTCAGAGAGTCATTTTTGTTATGGGCCTCCAGTGCTTCACTGGAACTCCAAAGCGTATATATGTATATATGCAGGTATGTTGCTGCTGTGGGTGGGAGAGGTGTGTATTTTAACATTTCTATAGCTTATTTTGTTTCTAAGGGAAGAAATGAGTTATGCAATTCCTGAGGTTAACTAAAGGCAGAACATAATAAATAATGTGAAACAAAAAAAACAAGATCTACATAAAATCTAACATGTTATATCAAGCAGATTTTGTGATTCTGGGAAGATAAATAATGTTAATAGACTAAATCCAGTCAAAATCTCTTCAGATTTTTTAATGTAATTATTATATATAATATATAACTATATATTATATAAAATATATACTATATAAGTGTATATAGTATATATTTTATAATATATTCCATAAAATTAATATTTCTATTAAATTATATATAATGAAATACAAATATATTTCATAAATTATAGATATATAGATGTACAGATATGAGAATATAAAAAGAGCTATCTGGTGAATTATTTAACTTTTCTCCTTTACATTTACCATGTAGACTAAACATCAGTTGTCACTTGGAATATTTATATTTGTTTAGATACACAATGTGAGGAAGCATTAGATCAGCCTAATAGAAATTACAATAATTTTCCTTTGTAATATAGTAAACTACATTTATGAATCTTGTGTTGCAGTTGATTGCCCAAATATGAAGAAAGGTAATGGATATGTTATTCTTTGAGAGTGTGAATCATTTTCCCATTAAGTTTTCTCTGTATAAAGTGACTTTAGGACAGTATAAAATTGACCAAGCTGTCACACACACCAGTTTTTGAATAATAGTAATAATCAGCCCTGTATTTTAACCTTCCTTTTTTTCTCTTTGGAGCTATATTGCCAATGCTTGATAACCATCTAGTCTTAAAGTCAAAATTGTTATTTTCTCATATCATTTACAATCAAAAGAAGGAAGCAGAGCAAGGTAGGGGGACAGCAGCAGCAGGATGGGGAGGATGAGGAGGAGAAGGGGGAGGAGAGAATCATACAATATTTATTTGTAAAAACTATCTACCCACACTAAATTAACATATGTATCTTATATTTTCTTGCCATCTCTAAATCCTTGAATTTCCCTACCTTCTTGTCAGGGATTGTCTCATTCTCTACTCAAGGAACACTCTAGATTCCCTCTTTACTTTTTAAACAATCTGGCCTCTGAGATATTTGAGTCTCTTCCAGTCTTATTTAGCAAACCACTTCCATTGCCTCAGCCTGGGCTTTCTACCCATCTCCACCTACTCTCTACTCCACCACCATGCTGCTTCGAAGTCACACATTTCACTGTCTTACTCCATTTACAAGCTCCTAGTTTTTACCCATCCCCTCTTCTTTCCCTCAGCCTCATTAAATCTGCTACTGGAGCTCACTGAGACTTCCAGTCCTTTGATACCTCAATTTTATATCAGCTTTCTTCCGATTTCAATTCCTAGATCCATTCCTCAGAGCATGCTATATCACTTGCACCCTTACTTGTCCCACAGTTTGTATCTCCAAGTAAACTCTAATTTATGTGCCATTTTTACAAAAACATTTTCTGTTTCTATAGCAGGGTTGCTAAGTCCTGCTAAAGAAAATCATACAGCCATTTATATGTGCCTTTTTAAATTTATTTTCACAGCTTTTATTTAGCCCAAATCTAAATTCTATTCTTCTTCTCCCACCCAGCAAATAATCTACAAAACAATAATGAGGTGGTCAACTCATCTCTTCTACATGTAAGATTAAGATACTGTGGTTTTCAGGAAAGTGCTTTGCTCCAAAGGAAGAGAGAGAAGAAAGATGAGGAGACAGTTGATGCAGTGACCAGATCTTTTGCTTTTGGGCTCTTTCAGGTGTGAATTGAAGCTATTGTGGATTACCAATGGAGCCACTGCTTCCTCTAACATTACCAGGACTAATACTTCCACGAGGGCTTATGCTGCTTTATCGCAAACACTTATATGCTCCCCCAACTTGTGAAGGAATTGCACATAAAATACATTTAATTTTAGTATTGTCCTCAAGAGACAGGAAATGCAAGGTGAAAAAAGACCCAAGTACAGAAAGCAACATTATGAAAAATAATAGAACTTGGGCCATTTGAAATGTCAGATCTTCCCTAATATGTGTAAAGCTTTATATTAAATTTTTGGTTTTCTACTTTTTCATTATAAAATCCTCTATCTGTTAATACTATATCTTTCAATACCCATCACCACAGTATCAAATAAACAAGTAAACCAATAAGTTTCAATTACCTACAAAGGAAAATATGTATGTATTCTCACTTTGATTTTAGCCAACTTCAATTTATTGAAAAATAGGTTTACAATTATTTATCTTGTTCATGACCAAAGTGTTCTGAAATTTTTGCATCTGATTTCAAAGTTAGTGAAAGCCTCTGGGTGTCTGTATTAACCCCATAAAACTTCATATATAAAGTGAAATAAAGGAGAAAGATTCCACTTGGTTTCAATTCTAACTGTAGATGGAAAAAATGTGGACAATAAATCCAAACAAATAGGAGTTGGTGGATTTAGATAATAGTAAACATAACATGGACCTACAAATAATGTGGCTGTAAAAAAAATTCTAAAGGAAAATTTGGATGCCACAACAGAATGGTAGTACCTAGAATGAGGAAATTAATCATCTCCCTTTACTCTGTACTTGTAACACCAGACCCAGAGTTTTCAGTATGCACAGTGGCTAAAAACTTGAGATTTGGCTCTAGACAGTCCTGTGTCACAATCCCAGGCCTATCAGTTCCTGGTTCTGTAATATTATATGTTGTAAAATCTCTATGTCTCAGGTGCTTTGTCTATAAAATGTTTATCTCAAAGTAAAGCACTCAAATTATACATAGTTTGCAATTAGTATGCATTTGCTATTATGTTACATATTATTTAAGAGGATGAATAAAAACTGATGTGAAATCACAGTGGGAAAAAGATTTGAAAGAACATCAGATAAGGCAGAGTTGAAAGGTGTGGTGATATTTAACCTTAAATGTGAGGAGGATGTTATGAGAGACAGCACCCTTCAGATATATGAGAATTTGTCATGAGAAGGTACATTTTAATTTGTAATGTATGCTGTCAAAGATAGGCAGCAGTATATCATAGATTCAATTGGTTAGGCATTTGGGGTCAGATATTACCAAAAGCACCGCACTAATATGAATGTATAACTGTCATATGGTTATGTAACATCTCTATCATTTATATTTTTTAAATGAGGGTTTCTGTATAGATGAAATGAAGTTAAATGTATAAAGAAACCACTGATAAAAACTATCAAAAGGCAATGAGCCCCATCCATAGGATGTATGGGTTCTGTGATCACTGAATAAAATACCGTGGAAGAAATATGATCCTTAGTCCAATTAGTGATCTAAACGTCCCCTCAAAACTATGATATCACTTTTAAAAAATAAGTGATCCAACACTAGCTCTTGAGCTCTGCCTATAACAGTCTATGTCCTAATAAATATTTATTTTAAAATTCTTTTATTTCTTATACTGAGCTCAATAATAAATTCTGAAACCAGAAAAAAGATCAAACCAACAAACACACAAACAAAACAAATAGGTTTTTATTCCTATGGCCTTTTTGAAAGGAAGATAAAGATGACATACCACACACATGGGTAAAAGAACCAGTAAATGCTATTAATAAATAGAGTTTTCAATCAAAGACAAATACAATCTAAATACTGCAACCATGCCCTTGGGGTCTATGCCTTGGTATAATGAATTCATTTCAAGCCTTTCTAAAATAAGATCATTCTTTTAACAAGGTTATATAATACTTTGTATATGAGACTGTGGCATTTCATTCTTATAAATAATTTTGTTTAGTGAAGTTCCACATGAATTTCCTGAAACTAAATTTTTATACTTATCTGCATATAACTATATTTTACTATAAAAAACTTAAAATCCAATAATAACCTACATAGCTTTAATGATCACAGTGGCTTCAACTAGCTTAAATATAAATCTTTAATTGTCATAAAGATGGAAATTTAAATGACCTTGAAGCATTAGATTGCATTTAATCAAGTATAAATTTTCTAAAAGAACTCCCACTGTTGGCAAGGTTGTGGTGAAAATGAAACACTAATTCATTGCTATTGGCATTATAAGTTGGTCACCTCATGTATAAAGAAAAAAAAATGTAGCAAAAAAACCCACAAGGACAGTCATATCTTTTGATTCAATAATTTCGTTCTTAGAATTTACCTTAAGGAAATAATTAAGTGTGTCTACAAAAATAAACACTGTGGTATTATCAATAAACTGAATAAAAAACTAGAAACAATCTGAGTATTTTGCATTAACAAAGCATTTAATAAGTTATAACATGTTAACACAACAGAATGTTCTATAGCCAACAAACTGATCAATATTTAGATACATGATAAAATATTTGGTCTGTTAAGTGAAACTTACGGAATATATACAAGGACAGTCATCTTTTGGGGTATATAAAATATGAGTATATAAAATTTAAAATTTGGGTATATAAAATATAACATAACTAAATGATTTAGTAAAATTTAAAAATTTAATTTTTAATTTTTTGCCATTTTAATAAAAAATATCCCAAATGTGCAGAAGATATAAATTAGGTAGGTTTAAACTGACAAACAGTTGACACCATTTTCCCTTATATTCTCACACAATGTGAAACTCTAAAGTCTAAGATCCATGATTTCAAGTCACTTTATCTTCCCAATCACTTTGCCTTCCCAACTTCTAGCTTTTTAAATATGTTTTTGTATACCTCATTAAGAAGAAAGTAATAATGATCAAAACATTTTTATTATGAATTTTAAGATTTTCAAGTATATTGAAAATGAAAATACCTAATCAAATACTGATTAATAAAAAATATTAGCTGAAGAACAGGTAAAGATTTCCAAGAAAGAAAGATTCCTTTGTGAAAAGTTAGATAATGCCTGTGCATTAAGAAGGAAGTGCTCTTTTCCCATGGGGCTCCTAAACTAAGTGAGAATGAACTTCTTGCTTACAGTAGTTAATTAGAATTACCTGGTACCACGTATTGATGGATCTTTACTTAGTCCCTTGGTTCTTAACAAATAAAAAAATCCATTTCCCTAGGCTGACCCATTAATTGAAGTCATTCTTTTGATTGTGTTTTGCTTTTTTAAAAAAACATATGCAATTTTGTCACAGTAAATTTTAATTTCCCAAATGGCAAAACATTTCAGAATATCTGTAAGGCACTTGGAACTCAAGATCAGCCACAAAGGTATTACAAATGTGGCCACTCTTCTCTCTGAAGTCTATCAAGGCCCTTCTAATTAGCCTTTTGCCTAATGACATCTTACCAACTTCAGGAGAGTTAGAGTTGTTAATCCTCCATCAGCAATTGCATTTTTAAGATGATTGAGTTTTGATACTGTTGATAAGTAAGGTAGACTTTACAAATCACTCTTTGGGTTATGTTTAATGGAAATTAATTTGGGTTATTGGGTGAATTATGCTAGAGTTAAAGAGTTGAAATGTTCAGACTTTGTTAGTCATCTTTTTCTGTCTTAACTTTTCTCTAAATTATTTCTTCATTTATTTTTCATGTGTTAAATAGAGTTAGAAACATCTATTGAAGCAACTTGCCCTTATGAATATTTGATGGGTAATTAGTTAAAGAGGGCATTCTGCCTTGCTGGGCAAGGGTAAAACACAAATACAAGTGAACTCAAACATTCTCTCTTTTATTGTAATTATTCTCCTACATCCTTTGTTTACTATTTGAACTTGGAGATTTGTGCTTTCTTATATAAATCATTTGACACTGACTGCCACAATTTGTGAACTATTTATTGTATTTTATTTTATTTGCAGTAGCAAATTATATACTATATAGTAGTCTTTTGTGCATACTAAACTAAAACTATGACATAATAATAAAGACTTTGTATGTCTAAAGAGCTTTAGAGATAGAAGTTAATTATTTTTCTTCCTCACTAGAATACAATCCTGTCTCACAAAAACCCAGATTATTCAGTATTCTTATAGTTTCACTAAAACTAATCCAATATCTGATCTGGGAACACCTTCTAATAGTCACTATCCTTCTTCGTTCCTATAAAATTTAAAATAAACAAGTTTTCTATGGTCTCTAGAAAGTAAGTTACTTTGCTCTTATTTCTTCAAAGGAATTTTAAAAAGCTCTGGTTTTTAAAAATCTCAATATTTATTTATATTCCTAAAAATAATAATAAATAAGCCACTTTATTGAGAAAGTAAAAGTGTTCACTGCAGAGTTATTGAATTGATATACTATGTATTTCTCATTTATTAGTTTAATTTTGTTGTCAGCTCTCCTACAGTAACATTATATTTCCCATGGGTTCACATGAAATTTCACTTTCATTTTTTAGATACTTTATTACTAGGTATTTCCTTCTTATCAGCTATTTATTTAAAGCTTTCCCCATACCCATTTGATCTGAATAAATTTGTTGAATATGTGCTTCCTATTTATAAGCAAGCTCAGCTTTAGATGGTGTATTTACATGAGATTTTTATATCACATCAATAAGATTCATAATTTAGAGAATGACCTTGATTTGCTCTGATTTTTTTGTAGCTGGATGAAGTGGATGGTACAAAGAAGGACAATTTGTGTAATTTTCCTCTAATAGTCACTATCCTTCTTAAAAGAAATTCTGAAATGAGAATTCTTTAAAAATGAAGGTGTAAGACATCCTTTTTCACTATTAATTTAAAGCTACAATTTGTGAATTACTGGATTTTATTATTTTTTATGTGTAATTTGGAGATATGCAGAACCAGATGTTGAATTTCCTGAGTTAGGAATCTGAAGAATTCCTAAGTCTATATTGGAGTCTTCCCTATAGTTACAGCAACCTACTTTAGCATAGTAGCAGCTCATATTATTGCTCATTTGGTAACCTAACCTACAAGTCCCTCTCTTTGTTGGAGGATTGTATATTCTCATCTTGTTAAGGTAAGACATAGCCACATGATTCAGTTTTCCCAACTGATTGCAATGTTTCATTATGGATAAACCATCAACTGGAGTCCTGAGGTGAAGATGACATGGAACAGAATCACAGAAAATCCATGTTAGACATGCTGAATGAGGTGAATACTACTTTATTACTCTAAAAAATTAGGATTTGTTGTTTCTTTGGGGGGGGGCATTTGTTATTGCAGCATACTTTAATTTCTCATAACTGATATAAACATTAATGTTGAAATATTAGGGGCACCAGGGTGAAAAAAAAAAGCCACTCTCCCACAATCATACAAACAAGCAAGCAAATAAACAGTAAGTACATTACAGAACTTGCACAAGAAGCAAGCTCAATTCAATCGACTTAGGTTAGATATAGAACAAAGAGACTCAAAAAGCTTGAGAAACAATGTCAATGTTACAATAATTATTTTCAGCTAAAAATTAAAAGCAGATTCAAAAGTAAGAAAATAATGCTCACATAGAGAAATCTTGAGGCATTGGGTTCTAGGAACTGAGCCAGACTCAAATAATTCCTCTATAAACTGTGTTAAGACAGTCATTCTACATAGATATTTGACATAGCATTTAGGGAGGGAAAGAAGTACACAGCTGGGGAAAACACTGCTAAAGTCTGAAGGGGAAGGGGTAATGGGAGAATGAATATTGGATCAAGAGATGAGGATGATCCAAGACATGGAGAGAATTATATTTCAATTGGCTCAGAAGAAGGGATTCAGTACTAACAACTATGAATTTTCAGAGTATTGGAGACTAAAAGGTGCTATTAGTAAAAAAAAAAAAAAAAAAAAAAAAAAAGCTTCTGAAGAATTGCATTACTAAAGCAGTGTTCCCCAGCTTCTATACCCCAAGGGCTCTGCAGTCTTACAGCTTATAGTTAAACATTTCTCCCAGACCTGATGCCTAGAGAAACGTCTGGATGTTGAAAATAAAAGACTACTGATATTTATATTATTGGCAAAAGCACATGATGTTTACTGCCTGCGATGTACCCCTGGGTTCACAGATCACTCTGCTTTAACTGGGAATGCTACTTTTAGTATCTGCAAGTTTGTGCTGCAAAATTTCCAATCAAGTATATGGAAATTGAACATGAGACCATGCATGACTCTTTAGAGATTATATCAATAGAAAAGTCCAATGTGTGAACTGGATCTGTCTAGTTTAGTTGGAGCTATCTCATTCTACCCTCACAGTAATCAGCCTAAGGAGATATTATAGTTAAGCTCATTTTGCAAATGAGGGAACTGAAGAGGTAGAATAACTTGCTTTAGACTTTATAGCCAAAAACGGTGGGGGCAGGCTTTGAATTCATATGATCTAGTTTCAGAGCCTGTGTTTTTTAACCACTAGCCAAATGGCAGCCAGTATTACTGTTTAAATCTATTTAGTTGTAAATATTTTTGTGATTTACCAAAATTATGGTAAAAAACGGGATAATATACTTCAGATATTTTTCATGTAGCCGCAATATCCTTAAGGTTTCCTCTTCACACTTTATTTGACCATGGGTCTAATTGTGTAATAAAATAATTAAGAGAATTACTGTTCAGTATTCAAAATAAACCAAAATATAATCTTAAATTTAATTAAGATTAGATAGGAATTTAGGTTATATCTCTATAAAAGGAGTTAAGACCAGAAAAGACCACTTGAATAATTTGGCAGCAGGGAGAAGGGGGATGTTCTTCCTCTCCTTCCTCTAATTTATTCAGTTAGCTGACAGAAATTAAGGTGTTGTTCCTGAATAATTTGTGAACATGTGCCTATTCTTGGCTTCATGTGGGCTGATGGGATAGGATTCTATTTGATCCTCACCTCATTATTCAATGGCAGTGCACATCCTGGGTCAGCAGTCAGTAGCAGTGTGGTGTGTAGGGGTGAATGGCTGGCCCATTACCACTGATAAGCCTTTTACCAAAGACAGCTCACACCGAGAGGAGAGAGCAAGACTCCAACTGTCTACAAAGTGGGTTACCGATAAAAGCTCATTACTCTCCAAAATTTAGCTCTAAGACCAGAGAGTTATCCTGAGGAGGCTGGAGTGAGTTCACCTAATTATCAATTACATTGTATCTTCCTTCCTCTTCTCTCTAATTTCATCTCTTAAATTCATCTTTTGAATGCTAACAGCTTGAATATTTTTGATCAGAAACACAATCAACCATGAAATTTTAAGGGAAAAGGGTAAAAGATAAACTGTCGTAGAGAGCTTTATTATGAAAAAATGATGTCTGATGTGTAATCCACAGAGTCTAGAGATTACTGGAAAAGAAAAATGAAAGATAGCAAGGCAATGAGGTCTGTCTACAATTGCACCCTGCAGGGAGGCTCCATTATCTCACAAGCCATACATAAGGTTCCAAATATGATCCTTAGTTATAAAAATAAAAAGTAAATATGTGGAAGAGGCAGACTAATGGCGAGAAAAAAAGAGAAAGCTTTTTATTTCACTTTTCTCCAGTTTGATGCTAATCCTTTGTGTTGAGATGAAGAGCTGTGTGTAATTTTCATAACTGAAGAATAGTTTTATCATTCTTAGCAGGAGGGAAGCCTCTATCTGATGCCTTTTTAAGTTTTTTTTTTTAGAGAAGTAGGATTATATAATCTAATAATTTCTGTGACCCTGTTTTTTGCTAAAATTTCACAGTATGTGCTGTTCAATATTGCAAAGTGTTGAAAGTGGTCTGTCAGTCCAGGATTGGGAACAGAACTCAGAATCTTCTTCAAGATTCCACAGTAATACATTTTCTCCCTCTCAGAAATGGTTACACTCACGGGTGGTATCTGTTCAGCTATTAAATCACTCTGTCCAGGAGAAATGACTAGCCAGACAGCCCCACTAGGTGGTCCTCCTGTCAGAATAAATCCCTAGGGCACCCAGCAGGGAGAGAGACCCTTGCCAGCCTTCTGCCCTCTGATTAGTTCATGAAAGGAAAAGCTCTCCCTGAGTTCTCACCCGAGTCTCTGCAAAGCATCAGAAGCCTTCAGAACTTCCTTTGGCTTCTAGAGGAACTGGAGGTAGCAAAAAAAAAAAGAAAAAAAAAAGTCTGTTTTTTCACAGCTAGAGAAAAATCTCCTAATTCAGATCAGAGAGCATCATGACCTGCCTGTAGCAACTCAGATAAACACCAATAGATAGGTTTTCACAATATAGAACCAGAGGCTCTGCCTAATATGTACTGTGGCTACTGCAAGTCAGCAAGCCCTGCAAGTATGAGTAGTGACACATTCTGCATGGATTTTGAGAATTCAAGATCAAGGATGCAGCACTTTCTCCAATAACTTCAAGGGAATCTCAATGGGAGTGGAAGTGGGCACACGCTAAGTTCGATTTCTTTTTCAGGCTCTGTGCTAAAGGAAATTATAATACATCTAGCAGGAGAAAATATGCTTTGTACACAAATACAGAAAACAGCCAATACTTTAATATATTTGTGCAATGTCTTCTATATCCCTCTTATAGACACTCAACCCGCTTCCAGTACATCCTAGCTGATTAAGAAAAAAATATTGGAAGGAAAACTTTGAACTATTTAGACCACATTATCAGATAATTTTCAATGTGCCACCTCTGTAGAGCATATCTGGGTATGGAGTATTACTAAGACTTATGAGAAAAACATGAAAAACAATCATTGCCTTAATTAGAAAGATTTTGTTATGCACATCAGCCACGCTGGATGGGTCAAAACCAGAGAATTTGAGATGGCTAGGTAATATGGTTGAAAATATCTGTTGAAATGAATTGAAAGATGAATGATTCTTATTGGCTGTTGCTAAAAAACAAACAAGCAAACAAAAACAAAAGAAAACAAAACAAAAGCAAACCATAACTTCCTTAGAGAATTCCAACCATTCTTTGAGTCTCAACTTCAATGCCATCTTCTTCCTTGAGCCTTTCCTGGTTTTTCCCAAACAGGAATTGATCTTGGCTTCTTCTGAGTTTCCATGTCATTCTGTCTCCAATTCTCTCTTGGCACTAAATTCATCTAATATTTTATATTTTCTTTAGGAGCTGAGACTGTCTCTTGTCTCTGCTATGCCAGCCTTAGTTTCACACATAGTAGTTACTCAATAATTTTTGATTAATAAATGAGTGAATATGTGAATAAAAATATAAATACATGTGTGCTTTGCTTTTACTATTACATAGAAAACAGAGACTAATTAGGTTTCAGAAGATAAGAAAGTGATAAAAGGTCCACCCTAGACTGGCTCTTGGCTTTGGTGTTACTGCCACTTTTCTTTAAGAGTCCAGGCCCTGGGGGGAGTGAGCATCAAATCTCTACCACATCAAACTTCCAAGCTCTGCGTATGTGTGTTTTGAAGAGAAGGTTGACATAGTTCATGTGGGGCATGGATTTCTGATCCACCAGGCTCCCAGGAAACCTGAATAGTCAAATATTTAGGCTTCTGACATACTCATTCTCTAACATCATGACTTTTAAGCTTCTTTTGTCTTTCTTTTTTCTCTTATATTTAGCCCTAGTTCCATAAATGCTTCCTTTGTGTTCTCTGCTGTGGCTGCTGCCTTGTCTAGATTTTTTTTTTTTTTGCTTTGATTAATTATTGAGCCCTCAGTGCAAAGGGTTTTCCACTCTCCTGTTCTCATTACTGAGGTCTTTCTGCAGTGTTCTGTTCTGCTAGCCTTGATGCAGGGCTTGGCAAATGCTCCATGCTGAAAGGGTTTCACATGCGCATAAACAGCTGTTTTTCCAGTGTGCTTTTTTGCATGAACGTGGCAGGGACAGGATTTTTAAAACATTTCCTCATGTGTGTGTGTGTGCATGCATGTGTATATACACATATGTGTATATATATGTATATGTATTTATATGAAGATACATATATACATATACACATATATTTTTATTTAAGAAATTATATATATGCATATGTGTGTATATGCATATATTATATAGATATATATTTTTTAATACGTGCCAAGACTACATCAAAGCACAGTGGACAGCAACACTGGAGTTGAAATTTATTTTGGCAGTTTCTGCTTGACTCTTTTCTACTTTAATTCTATGTGCCAAACTTCTGACCATTTCACCTTTAGAAGAGAGTTATTTTTATTTATTAAATGTTGGTATATTGCATATTATCAACTGCTGTATCCACTTACATAGTCTTTGGAATTTCCTGGAGCCCTCCTGCTATGCTATGCACTACCCCCTTTCTGTGGCTCTATGAAGTAAAATTCACTTTCATGATTTTAAAATTACCTAACATGATTCTTAGTCTTATTTACAGCCTTATAACCAATTTTCTCTCCTCCTCTCTAACCTGACCCTGGCAGGGAATGCCTGCATACTGAGAAAGGGCTATATCAGGGGGGAATGGAGAGAATTTGGTGAGGCCATGATAAGTGCGGCAGTTCTGACAGCAGTGTCCATTTTATCAAAGACAGAGCTCTTGGGTTTGAGAAGAGTTTTTTCCTGTGATATTTCTAAAAACTTGAAAATATCAAGTACTGACAACACTTGATTTCACTGAATCAGTCATTCAGTTAAAAGCTCTCTTTGGTTTTGTTTATGAATGAACATGAATTTCCAATTCTTTTTTTTTTTCTTCGATCTTGCCACGCCTCTTTGAAAATCTTGGTGAATATGAGAAAGGATCACAGATCACCAGCACAGCAAAGTGTGCTCTGTGATGTGCTCCCTCCCACAATGGGTCTTCCTTAGAATTTGACTCAAACCCATGAACAACTGAAAAATTAAATTGAGGTTTGGGGTTCTATTACCAATGACTTACACAGGCTGCAGTTAGGTCTCTTTACTTCTCTCAGTATTCATAAAACAAGGGTAATTAATTTCCATCGTCCTCCCTCACAAGAAGAGCACAAAAATTAATGACCTAATATCTTTACTTTGCTTCACCCCCTGGCACAAAGGTATGAACAGAGTGCAAAGAATAACTGTGACCATTTTGTTTCTGATGACTTGATTTTTTTTTTTCTTTTTTAATTTCCCCACAATGAAAAACTATTTAATTCTCCTGACATGGAATCGAGTACTTCTCTCTGATATGGTCTGATTCACACCAGAGATTTTTTTAGTGAGAAGAAATTAACCACAAACCCTTGCTCACACACAGTTCTCCCTGTCCCTCATATTCATCTTCCTTTTATTATGGCTGTTATTGAAAAGAGAAGAGACTTGCATCCCACTCAGCTGTCTAAACATGTGTCTTTTTTTCCCTGTTCTTCTCAAAACTCATTACTCTAGAGGGCACAGCTGACCAAGGGCAGGTCATACAAGTGAGGGGCCATACTCATCAGATCCAGCATAGCAGTGGGGAGTGACAGGCTTCAACAGAGCGGGCGCATATTCATATAGAAGGACAGACAGCACTCAGCAGAAGCATGTGAGCTAGGAGCCAAAAGGGCCAAAGCTTATTCTGAGCAGCATAAAAATGCACCATTTCACGGGTTAAGTTTGTGGCTATCCTAGCGATGATGCTTGTACTGTTTATTTCTCTTTTCAGATTTAAAGGCTACAATGCTGAAAGATTATATTCAGTGCAAAGTAACCCACAAAATAAAACTAACATTAATGGGAATGAAGTATTTTGTTAAAGAGAAAAGCTTAAATAATTTTTAATATATGTATTTTAGCTCGGTGTTACCTGGGTCATGTGGTTGAGATGATTATACTTTTCCAATACTTATATAAGCATATATAAAAAGTGGATAAATTTTTTGTCATGAATGCCAGGAGGAAGTCTCATAAATAATAGAGCAAAGTTGGCAAAAGGTGGGAATTTGGTTAGAAATGGTAGACACCTTCCTAAATGGGAGTAGTAGAGAAATGCTCATGAAACATTTTTTTAAAATGATCATAAACAGCACTGAATCTGAAAAAAAAATAGTTTTTTTAAAAGAAATTACATAAATTGTAAATAAGTAAATTAGTAAAGAACTACTTTTCTTTTTGTTAATGTTTCTTCTTAATGCTTGTTATTTTGTCTCTGTTGGCTTTAATCAGTTCCATGGGTTCTAAGTTATAACTAATGGGCCTTAGAAATGTCATATATTTTATCCCAATCAAATGATTTGGCCTTGTGAGCTCAGACTTTGTCAGGGAATAAATGAGACCTCTTTCCTCAAATTTGACAGGCAGATTTATGGTTTGGAGAAGTAGTGCTTATCAAGTGGTCACATAGCTTCTAAAATTTGCTTACCACACTTCCAGAAAATAGTTTGACAGATTTGTTTGACAAAACAATGAGCTCACATGAATTTACACAATTTCTTACTCATGGCATGGTGTAGTTATGTCAGTTTCCTTTGCTCGCCAAGTTCCATGGGAGCTACATGGAAGTGTCCCAGGCAGGTGCCACACATTTAGGTCTGTGTCACAGCTTGAATATATTAAATTTAGAAAATTCCTAATGTAATAAGGGGCTGCTTGTAAACTTGCCCATCCTCTCGTCTTAAGAGAGAGATTAGGTTTTTTAACCCTAGAAAATAAGCAAATCCTCTCTGAGGAGCCGTGAGAGACTTGACTATCTTGATGTTCTTTCTAGATCTCTGTCTTGAGAGAGACAATAGCTCTAGCTTCCATTCGTAAAGCACACGCCCTGTCAGTGGCTCAGAAGACATGCAGAAATGCCTGATTTGTGGAAAATTATCTCTCAGTACTGTGGATTAGTAGTGAAATGCACTCTGGAGACAGAGACCTGGGTTCAAATCCTAACTCTAATATTTATTTCAGGACATTTGGGAGATATACATAGACTCTCTCAGCACTAAAACCCTTTATCAGTAAATATGTAAATTGTTTCATTCTTGCAGAACTCTCTAAAAGCTGCAATAAAGAACTTAGTACAATGCCTAGCATATATTAATTGTTCTTTAAACGTGATTACCTCCCAAATTCATTAAGCTTCTGAGATAACTCATCAACTATATGCTTTGTATTGCTTTAAGTAGCAGAGGGTGGATTACAAATAACATCTATTTTAAGAAAAAATTTATTAACATGAACAATGCGTTTATTCCAGGAAATAGACAATTATTTATTAGCTTTCTGGGCTTGGGTAAGCCATCTGACCTATTTGAGTTTCAATTTCTTCATTTTAATATAAGAAAATTATTCTAAATAATCTCTAATTGCTCTCTTAAATTTTAAATTATTTTCTAAATATTGGGGAGAGTATAATCCTTGACCTGACTATTTAAAACTACTGCAGTTTTTTGAATTTTTTTTTCTGCAAACAACAAAGTACAAACATTCTCACAATCAAACTTTTCTTAACCCACACTTTTTTACAAAGCAGTCATAAATATACATATTAAGAATGCCTCTCTTTTTTCCATAAGGTTTCCTTAATATGTGCATATTTATTGCAAGATTAGAGGTTTTACAAAAGAGCCAGTCTTCAAAGATTCACATGAGCCGGACAAAGTAATGAATATAATCCAAAGTGACACAATTCATATGACTGATATTTGGTACAGGATTTGTTTATATGCTTGCTTTTGCATGTAGGTATCCTTTGTGTACTGGGATTGCATTTTAAACAAAAAGTGAAGCCATATTGAAAGCTGGCCTAAGAAATAGGAAAGAGGATGATTTTGCTGTCGAAATAGGATTTGTGGCAGGCCATTTTACCCTTGAGCATAGACTATACCTCCTACCTTGATCTGCTTTGACAAATTCTACTTCCTAATTTTCCCTCAGAACTTTGGTATTGCTTTTATGTACAAATTTAAGATATATCCTTTATCAAGTACTTGCATATAATTCTTAACTTAGCTCAGAGTTGAATATTATCCAATAGCTCATCCACAGAACAAAGATAAAAGGTGAAACAAGTCTCAAGGCAAATTTAGTAGATAAGAAGAACAAAGAGGTTAAATTGTAAGTTAAAAGAGAACAAACTTCTAACAGGTGGTGTCTCATTGTGGTTTTGATTGGCATTTCCCTAATAGCTAGTGAAGCTGAACATGGTTTTATATGTCTGTTGGCCTGTTTTTATGTCTTCTTGGGAGTAGTATCTGTTCAGGTCCTCTGCCCATTTTTTAATTAGATAGTTTGTTTCATTGAGTTATATGAGTTCTTTATATATTTTTGATATTAGCCCCTTATCGGAGGGGTTCCTTATAAATTTCTTCTCCCATTCAGAAGGTGGCCTTTTTGTTATGTTGATAGTCTCTTTTGTTGTTTGATATAGTCTCATTCATTTATTTTTGCTTTTACTTCCCTTGCCTTTGAGGTCAAATTTATAAAATTCTCTCTAAAATCAAGGTCCACAAGACAAGCAACAACAAGTGTTGGAGAGGTTATGCAGAAAAAGAAACCCTAATACACTGCTTTTGGGAACGTACATTGGTAGAGCCACTATGAAAAACAGCATGAAGATTCCTCAAAAAAGTAAAGCTAGAATTGCCATATGGCCCAGAAATCCCTCTTCTAGATATCAACCCCCCAAATTTGAAAACATTTATCTGTAAAGATATATGCACCCTGATATTCATTGTAGCATTATTCATGGTGGCCAAGACATGGAAACAACTGAAGTGTCCTATGATAGATGATTGGATAAAGAAGCTGTAGTATATATATATACAATGAAATATTACTCAGCTGTAAGATAAAATACTGCATTTGTGACAAATGGATGGGTCTTGAGATTATTATGCTAAGTGAACTAAGTCAAATAGAAAAAGCTAAGAATTATATAATTTCACTCATATGTGAGATATGAAATTGAAAGCAACAAATGAACAAGACAAACAAATGGAGACTCAGGGACATGGACAACAGTATTGCGGTTGTAGAGGTAAAGGAGGAGTTGGGGGAGGTAGATAATGGTAAAGGGGGAGAAAAAATGGTGAAGATTTGACTTTGACTGAACATACAATGCAATATACAATTATGTGTTATTGAATTGTATACTTGAAACCTATATAATTTTATTCACCAATGTCACTCCAATAAATTCAATAAAGAGAGAGAGAGAGAGAGAGAGAGAGAGAGAGAAACTTCACCTGGCCTATGGATCTGCTGGAAACCAGGAGATGTCTGTGAGCCAGATTGATACAGAGGAGCCCCAGCATAGGCTGAAAGTAGAAAATACTTAGAACTGGTCAACACATAAATATATCAAGAAACAGAACAATGATATGGTACATAAGTTAATTGTGTTCAAGGATTGAGCATATCCTGTTAAGTTAGTTCCGTAAAATAGAATTCAACAAATACTACTGAACTTCTATTGTATGCAAAATATTATCCCAGCCATGTCTCTCTCAAACTGAAATCAGAGAGCCAAGAGAGCCAGGTTTTTGGCTCAATTTATAGTGAACTGCAATATCATTAATTGAATTATAGCACACACTCTTGTACTTTTCTACCCATGCCTCCATCTTACATTATTTATAAGAAAACAAAAAAGATTCTAGTCATAAATACTAGTTTAAGAATGTAAGAATAAGTGAAATTTTGAGAGCACAATTCTATGAACACTGCTGAATTTTTATACAGATAGTATTTTCTGAATAAAACTTCATTAACCAATGTCATTCTTTGGTTAATATTCTATATGATGCTTTTAAACCTTTTCCATCTTTTTTCATTTTCACTTTGCCAAACTGACTTTATTGTGATAAGTGCTTTTTCTGTGTAAATTGTACAATAAATAATTGAAAGATCAAGGTCTTCTGCTCATACTGAATTTCACCAATTATAGCTTCTTCTTTACATGTAGTGTTTCTGTACTTGTATGTATGCATTTAATTCTACCAAATCCAATTTTTAAGTCATTTTTGTAGATTTAAATTTTGTCAAGAATATTTTTTCTTTCAATTTTTAGTCAGTAACATGTTATTATGTACAATTTTGGCTGTTCTTAGTTATATATTGTTTCATTTGTTTTTTAATTGTCTAATTTTTCTTGGGTCAATTTTTGTAGTTTTCAGTGTTCTCATGAGATTCCCTCATTGAATCAGTTTTTAAACATCACAAACTTTATTATTTGTAATTTTGATTTATATTATTTCTACAAATTTAATTTTTTCTTGGGTCTGTTGTCATACTTCTTAAATTTACCAGCAGGTATTTCTTATATAACAAGCAAAGGACAATAGGTACTCTGTAGAATTAAATTATCCTCAAGACCAAAGCAATGGCATAAACACATTCTTTTCAGTTGATGATATAGGTAGCAAATTGGATGAGAACAATTATTTAAAAATAATCTCTTTATATCATAGCCTAGTAACAATGGGTGCATATTTTTGAGAAGAAAGATAATTCCCAGTACCAGAACTAGCCATAGAAATATTGGTCTATTGAAGCATAGGGTAACCAGATATTTCTAATTTTTCTGCAGTTTGTCAGTAGCTGTTCATAACTAGCCAGTGAGAAATTGAATGCATTTTCAAAATCTCATAAACCATCTCTTCTTGGACATTGCAAAAATTCAGGGAGATTCATACTATAATTTAATTGCAGGGTGTCCAAACATAGTTTGAAATTTAAGAGATATAAGCTAAAGAATATTACACTTCCAATTAAAGATGGTAGCTTCAACACAGATATACTTCTGCCTCTTTTCAAAACTTTACTAAGTTAACAAAAGAAATTATATGTGTGTGTGTGTGTGTGTTTGTGTGTGTGTGTGTGTGTGTGTATTTTGAAGAACAAAAAGTAAAGGAGAGGCAATGAGTTTAACAAAACGTTGAAAACTGAAAAGCAGATCAGCTAGTGGTAAGTGACATAAACTGAACAGAGAAAGCCAGAATCTAAATAAGATAATGGAAACCTATGAGACACTAAATTTGCCCTGCAGAAACAACTTCCCTTTTCAAGGACAGGTATTTGTAACAACCAAACCCACCAGAAGCGAGGTAAAAGAGCTGAAAAAGGAGGATTTTTAAAATTCTGTTTAAGAGTAGCTAAACTTTTCAATTCCACCCCCAATTATGTTTAGGGAATGCTTGTCCCTCCTCAACTCTCCCAAAGGTCTATTTTCTGGATAGGATCAAATAGAAGCTCTTCATTGAGGAACGCTGTACTGGCATAAGTCTTTCTTAACTTTCTGTGAGATGTAAGTAGGCAAGTGTGTGTATAAGGTTATACAGTATGTACTCTTTTTAAATGATTTCATGAAGATGCCAGACATGAACACATGTTGTGCTAGCTGCAAGTATGGTCAAGTGTGCTTACAAAGACATGCTGAAACAAAAACACAGCCTGACAACAGTGAGCATGTATTACCACTCATCCTGCCACACCCATCCTTCATTCTGAAAGATGCCATTAATTTTAGATAGAAATCAACAACCAACCCATACAGACCTGCTGTTTCTATAATACTAACACTGTAAATTACTGCATTTTATAGAATTTATCATAGAAATAAAGTTGAAGGGGAAAATACACACAGAAATAAATATTCTCATAAGTTAGGAAGCCACGGTTACACTTTTGTCTTTCATTTTCAAATGCAATACGCAACAGGTTAAGAGCTGTGCAATGAGGCATAAAAGCAAATACTGAACCCATTTCATCTGCTCAGCCCCCAAATTTCATAATGTAGTATTCATTAGATCACAACAGTGTTACCAGGGCACAACTGAAAATTTGAAAGTTTTCTAAATCTACTATCTTCTAGGAACCTGCTGAGCCAGCTATAATTTGCTCATACCTGTCTTTCCCTGGGTCACCACAGCATGTACAGTGTTACTTAATGGGCTTTAGCTTTGTCCCCAGGCAGTCTTATTTATTGTCAATTAATGGTACAATACCTTCAGGTCAATATCTACAACAGTCCACTCTGATTTTTAATCTAAATAGAGCATCCCATCTCTGCTTTCCTCTTCTTTTCTTTCAGAAGCCCTATACACCATTGTTATTAGTAATACCAAACAGAAATTCTCAATAGAAAAGGTAGGTTTGAGATACAATGAGAAGCAGATTTAATTATTGCATATGAGTGCTCTAATTATGAGACTCAGTCTCTCTGTGTACCAACACTGGCACTAACACTTGAAGTATTCGATTCTCCAGCATGATTCCCTCACATGTCTTGCATGACTGACATGGTCTTTTATGTTAACTGATTTCTGGAAGTGTAATGTGGGCATAATATGATCAGTACTTATCTCTATCAACAGTCATGTCCTGAAAGTGTTTTCTGGTGGTGAAGAGGACAGAATGTGGCATCATGGGCTATGTGCTTGGGGTCATATTTAAATCCCAGATCTACTACTTACTAAACAGATCTTAAACAAGTTGCATAACTTTCCTAAGCTTCAATTTCTTCAACTGCTTATCTCATGGAGTTAGTATGAAGAGTAAAGACCACATGGAGAATATGTAGAGATCATGGGGATAGATGTATAGATATAGATATGGATATGAATATGGATAAGGATATGGATAGAAATATAGATACAGATATAAATTATACAATGAAACTGGTACAAAGACACACAGTAGGATCTAAAGATCCAATTCCTACTGTTACTAGGGAATAGCTTTGCTGTTGGATACCTTTATGTTGAGCAGTATTACCATGCCTGGCAAGAAGGCGCAGAATGATTTGCAGTAATAAAGAACTTCAAGTCCTTTCTCTCTGAATTTAGAGAACAACAAAAAGAATTAAGTATCCAAAAGATTCTCCTCCTTTCTAGCTCCTTGGACATTGTGGTCTGGCTCCCTCGAGAGAAAGGCTCCCACTGGTTACATTGCTGTATGAACCATTATATCTTGCCAGTCAGTATAGACAGAAATTTCTTCTCTAAATGTGGCCTCTCATCAGAAGTTGTGCCAAGCCTGTGGCATCTCTCTGGCAAGAAAGCATCTCACTAGGTCCATTGTCATCTTTCAATGTCAAGTCAATGTCAAGTTCATTTTAAGAATCAACCTTTTGAGACTGTTCCGGGGCCACTTGCCATCTCCACTAAAGGCTGCCTTTATGAAGCTTTTCTTCTTCTTTTTTTAAAGTAGGGAATTCTTTTATCTTTCCCTAGATATATGACACCTTTGAAGTTGACCATGACAGAGTCAGAGATTCAATGTGATACAGAACTTCCCCTTGTCTGCTGCTAGCCTTTGGCCCCCTGATCTTTGACAAAAGAAACAGAGAACAGGGACATGAGAAAGATAAGAGGACCTCCCATTAGGAGTCAGAAATTGATTTATTTTTTGCCTCCTGGAAAACCGTTATGAAATGTGAGGGTAGAGAGGTTACCAATTCCTTTTCATACTGAGATGTTGTCCTCAGAACTATCACCGAGGGCAGCATTGGTAAACTCAGCACATTGTTGCCTAAAGCCAGAAACCATAGCTATGGCAGTGGAACATACATTTTTAGGTAAGCATATGAAAGAATTCACACATTTTTCTGGAAAAATGGACATAGAGAAATCAACTATTTTGGGGAACTAAAAGGAGGTTCAAGAAACAGGTATTTCTAGGGCTATATCAGCTAACTATAAAGCAATTTATAGCTGGAGGGACCATATGTGAATGGTGCTTAACAGATAACACAGGAGAACACTCAGATATAAACTTGTTCAGGATACTCAGGACTGAAAGTATCAAAAGTGTGAGACAGAGAACATTCATTCACTGAGATTCAAATTAATGGACAAAAGAAATAAACAGATGGAATTTTCTACACTTTTTTCCCCCTTGATTAAAAGCAGGATTGGAATTACATTTTATGGGTCATAAAGCTTATACATTTTGGGATAGGGTTCTGTGAGAAAGTGAATTCAGTATTAGAAATATGACATTACTAAAGTCCCTCATAGGGGATACAAAGGGGCTTGTGAAAATGGGGGTCTTAGGCATCATTAGTCTGACAAATCCACCTCTGGTTAAAGCTTATTTATGATGAACATGCACTGCTGCTTGCATTCTTTTTATGGGCACCAGCCCTGCAATATCTTGCAGTACCTATCTGGTTAAAGTGGGTGCTGGCAAAGAACAACACTGTCAAACCTGGGTTGGTAGGTCTGTAATGGAAAATTTGATATGGGAAGGGGATTTTGTTCTAGTTTACTTTGCCATGTTAAATGAGATGCTGAAAAAAGTAATTTAATTATGAGTAACATAACTAATAAAAAATAAATTTGGAAAGTAAATAGAAATAAAGAACACCCACAAGAATCATGCTATTACACTTCTTTCTAGTCTTTTTCAAAAGCCTGTGTTTATGTGTGTGTGTGTGTGTGTGTGTGTGTGTGTGTTTAATTCAAATTATCCAAATTGTGTTCACAATATAGTCACTCTATCAGATGTTGCTTTGTTCATCATATAGAAGATTGGATGATTGGCTTTTTCTTCTCTATTATTTACATACATTTTCATATATTTTTGTTGGCCTGGGTGGGATTTCATTCTATAACCAAGCTCAACATTAAAAGTTTTTGGTTTTAATATAGAAATAATATAGTTTTAGAATTTCAGCCATCAAAACTATAGATAGAAAAACTATATTTAGATATGCATGCTGAAAACCTTGGCTGAATTAATTCCCTGAAATCAGATTGCTACAGAAGCAAAATTTTCCATAAGGCCCAGGGATCCCTGACTAGATGACTGGCTGGCTTCTGGAATGGGGTCCTGATCTATAATTCCCATCCCTGGCATTTATCATCTGTCATTTCAAGGAAGCAGAAAGAGGGATTGCCTTTTACATTAAAAAAAATAGGTTTAATGTATCCAAACAAATACTCCAGAAACAGTAAAAGCTTTTTTGGGTGAATGCCATACTGCCATTCTCCAACATAATACGTTTCAGAGATAATATTCAGTCATTATTTTTTATTTTTTCACATTTGTATGCAAGAAAAATAAAACAAGGCTACATATTATTTTTTTTAGATTATATTTTTATAGTATGTGAATTTCATTGACTTCTTTCCCAATTTCTTTTTTTAAAGTTTGAGTATCTCAGAAAGCAACTATTTCTTAGAAGCAGAATGGTGTGGCAAAGGGCATACCCATTACATGTAAGGAACCTTTGATTCTTGTCCTAATTCTCTATGGAAAACCTTCTGCTTCCTTATTTTTACAAAGGCAGATTACTTTTACATAATACTGAATTACTTCCAGATTTAATAGTTTATTTTGTTGCTCTTTTCTTGATGATTTTGAAATGTTATCCTGGTAACCACTGAATTACATTGATTCTCTTTGTGCAGTCACCACTCCTGAATTCAGCGTCTCTCACTCAGCTCAGCTGATGGTGTACTTTAAGTGCAGCAGAGAACACCCATATCTATGTACTTGCTGCAGCCAAGCCAGAGAAATCTTTATGCAGTTTTTCTCCCCCAAAGCTCCTAAGGAGTTTTGATGGAGATACAGATGTAAGTTAAAGTTGACATCCATTTGCCCACCTCCTTTTTTTTTTTTTCCTATGTTAACCTACTATATGCCAGGAATCACTGCAGATACTAGGAATATGATAATGAACAACACAAGTAAGTTCTCTCTTTTCAAATTTGCCTAGAGTCTAGTAGAAAAAGCAGAAATGGATCAGATCATAAAAATAAATATGATCAGGCATGCCCAAGGGCCTTCCCAAGGAATTAAGGCTTACCTCAAGAAAGAACAAAAGGAGAAGGAAAGGATTTGAGGTAACAGGGCATGTCACATGAAAATGTCTTGCAATGGCACATGTTGCTAAAGAAGGCTAGATACCATAAAGCGAGGAAGAGCCTATAGAAGATGAGATTGGAGACACTGGTAGAGGCCTGACTCTGCAAGACCCTTTTGGCTCAGGTAAGAGGTTCCATTTTTACCCTAAGAGCAAAGGTAATCACAGATGGGACATCAGCATCTTAAATAGATTTACCTATTGATCACCTTTCACTTGAGAAAGGAAAGATATAAGGGAAATTTATTTAGAGTTAGATTGTTAGGAGAATTAAACGATGACATAATAGCTATGTTGTTATTCTGATTCTTCTCTGAACTGATAAACCTAACTGTCCTTGAATGTCTCATTCTCTAAAATATATCATGGGACTAGCTGGGATGGTACCAGGGGGACAATCAGAAGCTATTGTGCCCTGGTTTATTTCTGCATTTTTTATGTCATTTAAATAGATTTGGACATCTGAAGGACAGTCTTAGGTTCCAGAGGGTTCCCCAAAAGCAGACTTTTAGCTCTGCCAGATGAGAAGATACACAATTCCCCAGGAGCATTATTTGATGAGAGATGTCTAGTACTTGTCAAAATGCCCAACAGACAAGACAGAAAACTTGGAAATTATTCCTGTACTTTATCCTGGGCCCTTGAGATACTTTATATTTTCTCCCATTTTTCAATTAAATGCACACTTATTTCTGAGAAACTATATAAATTCCATGAGAGATTCCCATTCTTACTAACTAGCATCTCACAACCACACAGCCATCATTTGAAAAATGATTTCTTACTATATCAAGCACCAGAAAGCCTACAACCATTCTGGCTTTGATTACTCCATTATTCCTGTGTAGTGTTAGAGCATCTTATTCAGTATGCCCGCTTCTGCCTTTCTCCTGCCCTAAGGCTGTGGTGATTTTAGATCAATGAAACAAAGAAGGGCCGGATGGGACATAACTTGATACTTATTACTTCAGCTTTTCCAACCCCTGTTTTTTAAGGCAACACTAACAGAATCTTCTAGAGGGTGATATTACAACATCATAATGTTTCAGATAATAAAAATCATCAGACTTTTAACCAGCTCTGACCCTGCTTACTAAACAAAACACAGGTTCAAGACACATCAGACTCCTAGTAAATGTTCAAAAGGGATTCCATTCACCTTGTTTTATGACTAAGCCTACTTACTGACCTGTCAAGGTTGGCAATGCTTAACTTGATATTAGGGGAAAGAAATCAGGACAAAAGATAAATGGAGGAAGAGTTAAATGGGTTTGGGGAAGAGCAGGTAGATTGTTGGTTTCTGACCCTTATAAAACTGTATATGTTGGCCAGTGACAAGAGTTTAAGTTAATCATTTGTTCCTTTGTGTGCCCCAAAGTTCAGAGCACCTTCCAATCTAACTAAAATTGTTCGCTGACAAAATAAACAGTCTGCTAATGGAAAAGAACATAGGGATATTTGAGTAGCTTTAAAAGGCTATCGTGGTTGTTAACCCCATTTGAATACACAACCATCAACAACAAAAATAGAAAAAATGCATAAAGGTTTGATTACTCTGTGCAGGGATTCCTTTTTTACACTGTTTTGGATAAAAGGAATTAAAACATAGGAGAGCGTATGAATATCAATGGCAGTGTCTTGCTGCTGTTACCAAAGGTTTGCTCATTTTTCTGTTGTTCCTCCAAATAAGATTAAATAAATTTTATTTGTTTACGGATTGCCTAAACAGTACATCCATCACCTTTTTTTCTCTTATTATTCTTTCCTCTCTTTGAAATTTGTATTAAAATGAGAGTAGAATGGTTAGTGACTGTGATCATTAGCTTGCAGAAGCTGGATTATGAAACAGATTGTTAGTGCCATAAACACAGCCCTAAGAATTCTATCATCCAGTCCCTGATGTGGCATGTCAATTCTCAGGGAATGGCTTATTCAAAATAGTGTTTGCTGTTATTCATAAATATATAATGACAGTGATCCTTAAGTAAACTTCATAGAAATCACTCAATCCTGAACTAGTAATGATTGTACATCAGTAAAAAACAGTGTGAGGTAGCTACTCTACAGTGTTTATAATATTAGCCATTATTCAAATACTGTGTCATTCATCCTTAACAGCTAAACAGCTAGTCTCTTGAACTTGAGAGAATTAATTCACTGTGGTGGAATTGTGAAATTTCCAAGGTAAAATATGAAGATAAAACAATGATATCAGGAAAATGGAGCGAGTAATGAAAACAAACATGTTAGAAGTTAAATAATAACATTTTTTCCTAAGAATTTATTAAAAATTTCCATGGAATTAAAAGTGAACGAATAGAAACACATGTTTTATTCTTGGGTGAAGATTCAATATTTTAAAGTTAGTATTTTTCTTCTAAATTAATCTATAAAATTAGCATAACTCAATTAAAGTACTAAGATAATCTCAAGTTTTATATGGAAAACAAAATTATGTAGACATGTCAGGATAACTATGAAAAATAAGAATGAAGAAAAATTGTCATTACAATATATCAAAAGAATCATCTAAAATATTTAAAATAATTTACACTGGCTCAGATTATCAAAAGAACAATGAAAAAGGGCAATCATATTTAGAGATAAGCCCTTAAGGGGATTTAGTACATAAAAAAGGTGAATAAAAGGTAAATTATCTAGCAAATGTTGGAAAAACTGGTTAGTAACTTTAAAAAAAATAGTTGGATCACTTTCTTACATGAAAACAAATCCCAAATAGAAAAAAGAATAAAGTATAAAAAAAAGAAAAAAGAGAAAAGAGATTATATAAGAACAAGATAAAAATATGTGGGTTTTTTTGGTTAAATTCCGAGGTAGAATATTAAAACTGAAAAAAATCATAAAATTTATAAAATTTGCTCCATAGGAGAAAGGAAGCAATTGGCAGGATCGTTTTATGAACTATATAGATCTATAACCAATGTACTGTCTACTTATAACTAATTAAAATAAATTAATATATAGATATATTAAAACTTGTGCAAAAATTGAAAATTTCTGCCATTGTTCAAATGATCATAAACCAAGTCAAAAGAGAAATAATAACTTCTAAAGTTATTCTGAGGACATACAACATTCTAAGAACTAATGCTTTTGGTATTAAAACAATTTTATGAATAAAATTTTAAAACTATTTGATAGGAAGATGAGAATAATGACATGAAGAATTTGCACGAATACAGAACACCAATGTTCAAATAGCAGAAGAAAATGTTTAAACTAACTTATAATTAAAGAATCTAAACTAAAAGTTTAACTATTTCTTACAAATAAAAATGGTAAAATTTTAAAACTTCAATATGACCTATTACTGAAAGGAAATGTGTTGAAACGTGAGGTATATCTTGGTGGAGGTTTAAATCAATGCTCTTTGGACAGCCTTTGACAGCATAAAAATGTAAAATCTACCTATTCTTTGACCCAATACTATAGAGGTACTCACTAATTTTGCAAACTATGTTTATAAAGAATATTCTTTGTAATAGCGAAGCAAAACAGAACAAAACACACAATAAAAAATGAAAATCTAGAAACAACATAAAGTCACAAAAGAAACTGATCAAATTGTTATACAGTGATTAAAACGAAGTAAATCTATTTATAAAGTATACTTAATGTCCTAGCTGCAGTGTTATGTGAGAAAAAAAGAGTAACAGTGTGCATAGTTCAATTGCATTTCTGCTTTTCCTCTTAAAAATATAAATTATATATGAGCTTTTATTGTTAGAAAAGCTGAACAACACTTTTAGCTCATATAACATCCCTGATAAGCAATGTTTGGGAGCCTCCAGTTGCCTCCAACTTACAGTCTAAACTTTAAGGCCAACTAGTAATTTCTACTCTCATCTCTCCAAAGCTAATTTATTCAGTTGCAAGGACCCATGGAAGCATCTTAACTATCCAAGTTTTTGTCTGGTTTAATGTTCCCAGAGAGAAATGAGAACACAATACAAGTAAGTGGACTGAATGAATTATTTACACTGAAAAACATGAGTGTTATAGATCGGTGGATGCTATATAATGGCAAAGATGTCTAAACAGCAATCTATAAATAATTGCAGTTTTAAGTACCCATGCATATGGGTAAAAAATAAAATTTATGAATTTTATCAGTATATTAATCCCACTGAGTCCTTCTATACAACTCAGTTAATTTCCAAAAGGCAAACTTGATCAAAGGTAGAAGATTCTAAGAGGGACAGTATTTTCAAGCAACATGTGCTGGTGTATCTTTCTCCACTGTTACAAGAAAAAAAGTAAAAGAAATATTGGAATCTGAAGAAATCATGGGTAAAGATGTAGGAAAGTCGTTCTATCCTGCTATGTCTAGGTCACTCTAAAAGAGGGGAGTGGAGTAAAGGGAATTTGAACCAACCTCCACAAAGATGTTACTTATTCTTATCTCTGTGACATATTTATGCTACTTTCCAATTGGATCTTTCTGGGCAACATATATTGTCATAGACTTGTAGATTCTGGAATATATAGGTTCTGAAATTTGCCAGTTTATTAGGACAAGTTACTTAATCCCTCCAACCTCAATTGTCTAATTGGGAAACTATAAAAGCCCATGTCCTAAGCTTACTGAAAGTACTAAATGATTGGAAGAATGTAAGATGCTAAGCATGGTGCATGGCACACACTAAATGCTCAGAATGTGCTATTTTTATACTTCTTTACAAAACTCTGATTAAAAACTGTGATCTAATATGGTGTTTCTCTGATGTCTTTTATTCCTACACTTATATAAACTCTGAAACATGACATTTAGCACAATCTTTGACTCTATATATTTTTGTTTGTGTTGTCAGAAGTCTGTTGGTCCTCCCTATTTCCCTCATGTTGTAAGCAATTCCAGTGTAGTGGCTGCAAACACTCTTCTCTTGGTTCTCTTAACACTGACTAGAACATGCACACACAACAGATACTCAATGAATGTTGTTGCCTTAGCTCTGACAGCTGGAGAGATGCAGCACTTCCAGGTTATAATATTTACTGCCTGTGTCACACAACTGAGTAACTAGTTAACCAGCCATCCAAGGAAGATAATAATAGGCTGATCAGAACTTCTGGTAATAGCTCCTGTGGGTCAATTTCAGAATTCACTTTCTCAGTCAGTATGTTTCACTCTTTCCTTGGGAGAGAGACACTCTGTGGCTACATGTCATAATTCCTCTTCAGTATATGGGCTGCTGTAAAAATGGACACAGTAAGTAAAGAAGAAACTGCTTACTTCCTCAGCTTGGTAAATATCATACCGGGAGAGTCATCTTTGCTAGAATATGTCTAACAGAACAGTCAGAATATTCTCAGGATAAAGGTCTCAGTTGAATATTAAAGAAATTAATCTCTATAAAACCAATAGGGCAACAAAGAAAAATCACTGATTTGGGCCAATGTTTAATTTAATTTACACTCAGTTAATAAAATAGATGAGGGACTGCTTTTCCTTATAAAAAAAAAAGTTCAAGTTGATTTTTTAAGAAACTGAGACTCATCTTAAATTACCATGTCAAGAAAGTAAATGGAATCACAAAGCCGGTATTGAAAACCAAAATATCTATACTTTGGGGCTGGTGGTTATTTGTTTGTTTTGCTTTCCCCATCATTGGCCCCAGAATGTCTAAATAGGGATGGATTTCAAGAAGTCATCTGGTTAGAAGGACAAAGGATTTATTTTGCAGTTGTCTGAGCAGAATAAGACCCTTTTTGTGTTTTTGGGTTGAACTGACAAGGAGGTCTTCCGATGGAGAGTCCACTTAGCTAACTTGTGCCACTATCATTGTTATTTTCACATGGTATATGGAGAAAGAGGGATGGACACAGACTTTCACAAGAAAAGTTTTTAACTGTTACTCTAAACAATCAAAGTTGCAGCAGATAATCCTCGAGTTGCTTTGAGTGAAAGTTCTTTACCATATAACTAAGTTTTCTCATCTATAAAATTAAGGAGTTGGATGAAATCAATTCTGGTATCCTGTGATTCTTTTATTACTAAAATCTCATCAATGTCTGACAACCAGTAAGATTTTATAAAGCTAAATTATCAGTCTGGAAACTGATTCCAGCGAAAAGGACCTTCTGCAAAGCTTATGTTGTGGTAGTACATAGGAAGGCAGTAGATAGCATGATGGAGAACGGCCCGGCTTAGTAGGCACAGCTGTGGGCTCCACACCAGCTTCACCACTCTAGCTGTGTGCCCTTAGGTGGGCAAGTCTCTCCCCTTGCTTTTTAGATCTCTTAGGTTGTTAAATTCTGAATGTCCGCTGTTGTCATTATTAAGGAGCCAATGGAAATAAATGCTAAGGCAACTGAAGGGAGAAATTCATACTTTATGGACCAGAAAAGATCTCTCAGAATCAGGACCATATTTACACAGGACATTTCACTCAGTTATAACCAGCTGCACATTTATATTTCACTCCTAGTATTAAAATATTCATTTAATATTTAGTAATTAGCAGCAAGATTATTGCAGTAATGTTCCTCTAGAAGGACCTTTCTCTCCTGTAGTTCTGAAGAAAAAAAAAAATAAGCTGTGTGTCTGATTAAAAACTCTTATCGCCTCACCAACAGACACCAGTTTGATTTCTCCTTTTAACTGCAGTGAGGTCACACTCCTGTGTTTGTGACATAGCAGTGGGTTGCCATGGAGATGACAGCTTTATCAGCAACTCTGCTTTGCAATGACTTCACAGCAAGGTTACCAAGAAGCAGATGGGCTGTGAAGGAGACAAACCCCCTTGTCTAAACACAAATAGCATTGATAATTAATTAGCTCAAGCAGCAGGGGAGACTATGAAAATGTGTGAAGGTAAAAGGATTTCTATTTATTACACATTTGTTAGTTGTATTGTTTTTGCCAGAGAAAAATCACAGCCCTCCTCATCTTACAAATATTTCATTGTATATCAAATAAATACTGCACTAACTGGTTTGAGTATGTGGGGTTCACCTTCTAGACACGTTGATTTCTTGGTAAAAGTAGCAAAATAAGTTATTTTTTGTGACTGTGTTTTTTAAGGTCCCCTCAAAAGATTGTAAAACAGAACAAAACTACCTCAGATTATCGAGATGATTAAAGGATCTCATTGTCAGTATATTTAGATTTCTGACAACTCATTCTGAGTATACCAATTCTGTATTTGAAAATACTTCATTTAATGACAAAAGTCCTTTCTATTAATTTTCTAGGGCTGTGGTCACAAAATACAAACTGGATGATTTAAGCAACATAATTTTTTCACAGTTCTGGAGACTAGAAGTCCAAGATCGAGGTTTGGTTTCTTCTGAAATCTCTCTCCTTAGTTTGCAGAAAAGCTGCTTTTTCACTTTGTTCTCACACGATCTTTCCTCTGAGTATACACATCTCTGGTATCTCTGTGTTCAAATTTCTTTTAAGAACACCAGTCAGATTGGATTAGGGTCCATCCTAACAGTTTCATTTTTACTTATTCACTTTTTTAAAGGCCTCATCTTCAAATACAGTCACATTCTTAAGTACTGGGGGCTAAGGTTTCAACATATAATTTGAGGGGAACACAATTCAGCCTACCCTATTTTATCATTTAGATAAGTATAAATTACATAACATTGTATGCAATCTTTCCTAACTAGATCTCTGCCTCTTTGATAGCGTTTACCTCCAGAAATATCACCACTAGCAGCATACAGTGGAAACATACCAGATTACCAGAAGTTCTGCAAATATATGCCACCTCTCTTCACCTTCCTTGTAAACTTCTCAGCCACTTTTCAGATAATACCTCCTCTTTGATGCTGTTCCTAACCACTGGCTCCCACTGGCAGAGCTAAGAATCCTTTCCCCCTCTGCACTTTGGGCATAACTTACTAGAGTCCTTCACATTGGTCTAATTGCATGTTAATTCAAGTCTGTTTGTCCTAGGAAATGGTGAGAGCTGAGACGACAGACAGGCTTGCATTCTCATTAAGGCTTCTACACCCATATTTCCTTCAGTGCTCAGTGAAATGTTTTCCGTATGCCTGGAGACATACAACTTGAAAGTTGGAAGGAAGAAAAAAAGTATACACTATAAAAAAGAAATACTGCCCTTGAGAACCATGGGTAGGCAGACATAGAGGTGTGGAAACTTTTTCTCTCGGATGCTGGCAAATCTATATGTCTGGCTTCTTCCAAGAACATGTTCTGAGTTGGGCTCACAACTTTAGGTCACACATCTTCATACTAGCCCTGCTGATAGCTTCATTGTGTGTGAGTTAGGGTTTGAGGCTCTAGTCATAGACTCCTGAGAGTTCATCTTATAAGAAGAGTTTTCTCTTATACCAGTGACAGGTAAAGACTTAATCCTGTGCTCCACCATTTTATCCACAGCCCCTTGTGTGGACAGAGGCTAAGAATTAGGGGTCACCTCCTCTCTGTCAGCTTATACTCCCAGTGCTATGGAGCTTCATTATCTTCAGGACCTTTTGGGTTTTTGGAGCAGAGAAGCTGGCTGAAGCCAATTGCGTTGTCCTGCCCAATCAACCAATTGGAGGATCTGCTTTAATTCATGTGGCTGGGGATGTTGAAGTGGCAGTGGTGTTTTGAAAAGCAGGTGAGACCCCTTTTAAAAATGTCCTAAGTATGTGGATTAGAAAAAGGCTATTTTGATATGATCAGCCCAAAGTAAAAATTTAGTTAAAACATTACCTATCTTTATTTCAAATTGGAATATAAACTCAGTGTGGTAAAACTTATTATTATAAACATCTGAAGCTCTAATTGATAGCTCTTTGTATAGTTAAAAATAGACTAATTTAATAATTACTTAATGTAGTATGCTTGGTATGAAAATATGCTTGCTACTTTCACATCACTGAGCTAATATTATTTAATTCCTCCCACCTCAAAAACAAAATAAAACAAAATGAAACTTGGTGGACAGAATTATTATTTTCCTCACTCTGCCTATGATAAAGGCTTAACATTTGGCCTGAGGAAGTGATACAGCTTTTGTAGATGCCATGATAATCTAAATTATTCTAATTTCCCAACTAGTTGACGAACATCCCTACTATTTTATTCTTTATGTCACTTTCTTTTAGAACTGTCTTGTTAAGAAATCAGTAAATTATTCAGCCCTTTCTTTCATATATAGTGCCTACTGGCTAGGTAACTTCTGATGAAAGTACTTTTCCTTTGTAAGTAAAGACAGCTGGATGTAGCTCTCTGAATGTGGTACCCTGGCCCTCTTTCATCATCTCATTTGAAACAGCTCTGTCTCTGCATTCTTGATAGAGGCACCAGGAAGGAGGTGATGTATAATTACGTGTCTGGTGGGGTTTTAAATGTGAATAGCTGTCTGTCTACCAGAAGACAATAGCCATTCATTCTTTCTTCAGTCAGTAGATGATAAAAACTTTAGGAAGTGAGCAGAACTTTGAGATAATTTAAAATGAATGACCTGAAGATCAAATATATGATTTATGCCCACTATCTGATTTTTGTTGAGAATTGGCTAATTCCCCAAGCCCGCAAACAAAGAAAATGAAATAAACAACAAATTTTAAAGATGAAGCTAAAATCACTCTGGAATCAAAAAAAGGATATGTTCAATGTGAGCCAACTGTAACATCTTTAAACCTTCCATTTGTGGGTGTACATTAGAAAAAGGAAGATAAAACCCCAAATGACATCTAGCCTGCTGGCTGGGTAATTTGATTTTCATGTATTTGTGAGCTAGTGAAGCACGCTTGCCTCTATGTGTGTGTAAGCATTGAGGCTGGCAATTAACCCTATTCCCTTAAGCAATCAAATGTGTTTGCTGAGACCTCACTCAAAGCCACCTCAGATGGGGCCCCATGCTAATGACCTGGGCTGGGCTTGACTAACATTGAAGTGGGAAGGATGGCAGTGGGGAAGATGTGGGCCCTATTTTCAAAAATATTTTTATGTATGTAACTAACTGGACGGATTAGGAAAACAAGGTTATTGGAGAGATTATTGAAATGGTATTCAAGAAATTTTCTTGGTATGAGGTTCAAAAGAATGCAGGAAAACAGAAACTTAGAGAAAGATAATAGACAACATGTGAAAAGATCATAAAGATTATCTTGGCTATAAAGTCACCTGCATCTTATAGGATGTAAATCCAAATTTGATGTTCTGCAGGAGATCTGGTGGGTCTCTTCAGAAGCCCTTCCCTTGTTATTCAGTTTATAATGATCAACCTCTACTCTGAGTTTAAACTGAAACATGTTACACACACACACACACACACACGCCATAAGTTTTTGAAAGTAGATCACTTGGGAAGTTTCTTCTCCCTCAAAAAAGAAGTAGCAGGCCAAATGTTGTTTCCTTCTTTGTTGTTTCCCCAGGAGAAGCTTCTTTCTCTTCTAGTTCCTTGACGGCTGTGATCATTAAAAAAGTACCAGTAGTACAGGAATAAGTATCTGAGCCAAACACTTTTTCCTGGTGTGAATTCTTCATACATTTCTCTTGTGTATTATTATTGTGTGCATGTATGTGTATGTGTATGTGTTTGTGTATGTGTATGTTGTATGTGTGTGTCTTAACAGTTTTGTGGAGGTATAGATGATATATTAAAAATATTAGGCCTATTTAATATATATAACCTCATAAGTTTAGAGATATGTATACACCCATAAAACATCACCCCAAGCAAGGTAACAAAATATCTATCACCTCCCAAAGTTTTTTCTGCCCTATTTTTGTTGTCGTTTGAATTTTTGTACATGGTAAGATATTTAACATGAATATCTCCTCTTCTTTATACCACACCATCTTCACCTTATCCTAACTCTTCTGTTTGGCTCCACTCTTAACAAATCAAGACATAGATTAAATTCTGTTATAAGATTATCTATCTATCTATCATCTTTCTATCTGTCTATCATCATCTCTCTATGATAATAACAAGTATCAGTTCAATATTTGCCTCTTAAGTAATACTCAATACATTGGGATTTGATCATAGCTAAAAATGTAGATGGCACATTACCATTCATCTGTCCATCCTTATGTTTGACAAACATTCATTCAGTATCTATTATGTGCCAAGCACCATGTTAGGTTCTGGGGATCCAAATATTAAAGTGAACCTCTTGCCCTCCATGTATTTTACTAAAATAGAATTTTATGTGTAGAAACATTCATTTGAAATGGGAACTTATTTCTTTATCCTGGTCATTCTCGTTTATCAGGCAAGTTATCAAACTGACTACAGTCAAGCAAAGCACATGGTACTCTCTTTGAAATCTTCTCCTTATCATCTCTTTAGAATCTGTCTTTGATTCTAATGTCCCAGGAACTTTCTCCAGCCTTCCATATCCCTTGTTTCCATCTTTTCCCTCTGAGTTATCTTCATAGATTTTCACTATAAACAGGAGAATTATCATCCCTGAATTTCTGGAATCTAATTCTTCATCCCTTACCCCTCCTCATCACTCTGAGTGGCAACTTCAGTCTAAGTGCACAACTTTTTTTTTCCTTTTCAATATTTTGTTCTACATTTCTTCACAGTTTTTAGTGTACCTTGCAAAGAACTATAAGATGATACAAAAATAAAATTATAGAGAAGAACATACCATAACTGTCAGATTCTTCCAAGTTGATAGTAAGAGTTTTGTGAGAATTGTTTCTAAATAGCATAAGAAAACACAGGACTTGAGATCTTTGACCAGTATGGCTTTTTAAGTATAGGTTGATAGAATGTCAACTCTTTAGTACTTTAATCCACTTTTACCAGCAAATTTGGTTACTGAACTGATAAGATTCTGAATTGTTCTCTGCCTCTGGCCACTGCAAGTGAGCATACCTGTGAGGCAAGAGAGAGGGTTTGGTGCCCTAGTTTACTGTTGTCTCCTCCTGTTATAAATTTTTTATACTCAGCCATGCAGCTGCCCCCACTTACTCTACTTTTGGTGTAGGTCTGGGGAGAGAGGAAGAACATTGTGTTGTTCTTTAGTCACCTTGTAGAAAGGACAAATTAAAATAAGGAGGCTGGTTTAGAGCCTTTCTACTCCAAGTGTGGTTCACTGAGCAACAGCATCTTCATCACCTAAGAGTTTGTTAGAAATTAACAATATCAAGATCTACCCAAGGTGTATTGAATGAGAAGCTATCTTAAATAAAATCCCACCAGTGACCTACAGACACACTGAAGTTGAGACAAAGTTGAGAAACATTGGTCTAGAAGGTGTGTCTGTCCACTGACAAAAGGCAAAGAAAGAAAGTGTCTCACAAATGGGGTACAGAAACTATCTTGGAGACAAATAGGGAGAAAGTAATAAAAGACAAAGAGGAGAATCTGTGTGTGTGTGTGTGTGTGTGTGTGTGTGTGTGTGTGTGTGCTTGCATCTCTTAATACACACACACACAGAGACACACACACACACACTCTAAAACTTTTCAGTCCTTTCTGAACTTTAGCTGCTAGGTGTTAACTCTCAACTGATTGCTGGACATATCTAATATCTGTATTCTACCTGAGATGTTCACAGATGTTCGCAGGAGAGTAATCCTTAACTTTCTTTCTTAACCCAAACATTAGGTTTGATGGATGAAGGTAGTGTTCCTGATATTGCCCTCACTGGCCAAAGGTTAAGAAGCTCATTTAAAGAAGTTCTCCTTATAATGATTTGAAGCAGGAATGCAGCAGTGCTATTTTTCCAGAAGTGACACAACTTTTTCTTGATCATTTGAGAATTCTTCTTATGCCATCATCAAACAGAATTGTTTATTTTCAGAATTAGAAGGAACCATAAAGGACCAGTCTGATTTCTTATTTGATGCTAAAATTCTTAATTAGTCATTGCCCAGCTGATGCTTGGCTGAAATAAATTTTGAAAAATCTCAAAATTCATGCTTATATGCCATCAAGTGTTCAGTGATATTGCAGTTATTTTGCTCATTATTTGAGAATTCAACATTCCACTGATGACATATGTTACCCTCTTCTCAGTCTAGCATGCTTCTCTTACAAAAATTTAAGCTCCCAAGTGGTGATGTAGAGAGAGAAAAAGTCCCTTCATAAACAAATCCCTTTTCATAAGTACTCATAAAAATGGTAATTAGAGCCCAGCATTAGAGATATTGATTTCTCACACTATAATAACAGTAGTAGTAGTAGTAGTGATGATGATGATGATGATGATGATGATGATGAAGATGATGATATACCCTTCAAGACTTACCATTCCAGAGAAATATTTGCTATTAATATTATTATTGTTGCTGTTATTATTATTATTGGATTACTGCTAATAATAGTGATAGGTTAAGTGTTAAGGGATTGGGCCTTCAGTGTAATTAAGTAAGCATACTTAGAAAGGGCTCCCCTGAAGGCATTTCTTCAATTAATAAAGGAGACTGACAGATCTCACAGCCTACTGCCAGGTACCAACTGATTAACTCTCTTTAATAACTGTTTAATTTGCTTTCTTGTACTAATCATGTCATGCAAATTTTTGGCCTCTGCCACTTGGTGACAAAGCAAATGTCATTTCACTATGCTGAGGTGCACTGCCCACCAGTCCCATCCCCCACTTTTCTTCCTCCCATCCTTGGCCTTTTCCATCCTTGCCCTGCCCTCCTCCTGCCTGTAACCCAGACACATATCTGACCACTCGTTTCTCTGGGAAGCCTTGCAATGGCAATGAGAAAGGAAACTGGTCAGATCTTTAGAGCAGCAGCTGCGAGAAGAAAGAAACATCCCTTTGCTGTGTCTCATGACCTCTCTCCATGCTTAAAAAATTCATAAGCTTACAGCATGAGTTATCATGGCCTCATTATAGACACAGAATTAGGGTCATATAAGGCCAAAATGAAAACGAGGTGATTAAAAATAAAATCAAAGTCCCACAAGCAGGGAAAATTGTACCAGGGAGACAGAGGTGACAGGGAATGAACAATACAGTAAATATGATGAAAACATAGGAGTGAACTAGACCATTGATATGCATCCCATTAGGCATATCAGGGAACTCCAGGACACAGTCACATTTGATGACTGAGAAGTAGATGTTGGCAATCACCACTCCACCCTGTTACACATAACTCCTGCGTCTCACCCTTGGGTACGCTAAGATTTTTGGCATCTTGCTTAGCCTTCATCTTTTTGCCTCACAAAATGAAAGACCTACAGCACATCAAGCATGGAGAAGCATACAGGTGGTTGAAACCACTTATTTTAAAATTCTCAAATGTACCTGGTGCATTCTCATGTCTACATCTTTGAGGACACTATTCTGTCATCTGGGCAGAATGCCCTTCACATTCCATATGAACAATCAAGGATCATTACAAAGAACCCACCTCTCATAGGAAGCTTTCTATTCCTCCCCAGAGGACATAGAGAGTGCTCCTTCCACACAATGCTTTTCTGCTTTGCACCTGTTGCTTAGCTAAGAAAAAGCAGACCCATCAGTCTTCATACAAGCCTCTCTGTGCAATAACCTAAACACAGCTTTCTATTCTACTTTCTACTACTTCTCTACACAGATCTTGCAGCCACATTTTATTAAACTTCATGCTTCCCTCCCCTCTGTACCTTGTCTTCGCCTTTCCTTCTAGCAGGAATTTTTTTTCTATACAGTCAGTGTTCAGTAATCACACATCCTATCCATTAAGTTCAGCACTAAAACCATTTCCTTCTTAAAAATGTAGCAGGATATGATCTCTCTTTCTGTTAAACTCTATATCATTTATGTCATCTGCACAGAAATTTAATTTTTTGGAATGATCAAAAATTATTTGAGGAGAGATAATTTCAAGACTCTCTGCTAAGCCCCCATAGAACTTCTCCCCCCCACCTCATGGGAGTAACAGTATGCTTTGACTGCCCCATGGACATTTGTAATAAGTTTACACAGGAAACTTCATAAGATAATCTAAAAGGTAGAAATCTTTTTTAGCTTGGATTTCAAACAGGAAGTAACTTTCCACAGCAAGGAGTTTAAAATTCCTTTTTCTCACCCAGAGAGTAAAGAGAATGTTGATTTTATCAATGGGAAATAAGCCAGAAAAGAGAAGAAAGATACAGGATAGTAAGAGTATGTAGAGGCATTATGGCACTCAGTCATTTCTGTAACTAGTAAGCAGATAACAATGGAGGAAAGCAAGGCCTAAAGAAGAGTTTTCTTAGTAGAGATTTGGAACTTAAAGATGATAGTATAAGCAGGTGATTCTAAACCATAGCCCAATACCAAGCTAATACTGTTACCTAAATGAAATATATTAAAAAAGAAATGTTTTTGGCATTGAAGAGTAAACACCTCAAGATGATGCTCAGTTACTAAAACACAACTAACACAAGTTGTCTTTGGGATATCTGCTGTTTGCCTGACATTGATACTGGGACCAAGCCAGCAATTTTAGAGGTGGGAAACTCTTCGGGAGGAAAAAGAAAAAAAGAAGAAATAAAACTTTGAGAACTCTGTGGAAAAAAAAAAACAACCAATGAACAAGCAAACGAAGAAAAAAAAAATCTAAACTAATGAAGACTACACAGAAGACTGCAAAAAAGTGTTCCTATTCCTAGCTGACAGAAAACCCCAACATCACTGGCGTCATTCTAGTTTACATACACTACAATATTTTTTGCTGGGATTAATGCAATGGTCTACTAACAAGCTTGCCAGCCACAGCCTTGTTCCCTATGAGCACATGCTCCACACAGCAGAGCACTTTTTCTGAATGAAAAACCATTTCATGGCCTTACCATCCCGCACTACACTCTGTCCCACTCCCTCACATGCCCACTTCATCCATCCACTCCCAAAATATTTATTCGGTCTTTAGTAGGCACTAATGGCATAAAATTAAGCAGAATGTGCTGGATCTTTGTATTCAAGGAGAGGCTTATTCTGCAATTAGCCCAAATTTCTTAATGTGGCATACCAGATTTATACTTTATGGAAGTTGCTTCTCCCTCCAATCAATCTCCTGTACCACTTCCCTTTGGCTTCTACACTTGATTTTTACATTCATACTTACTTTCATTTTTTCTGTTAGAACTCTCCATACTCTTTTTTGCCTCACATTTTTTCATATGATGCTTTTTGTGTTGAAATACCTTCCTCCAAGCCACCCTGACTCCCCTAGCTAACTGCTACTACCTCTAGTATATACATCCTTTATCACCCCATTTTTTTCTTTGTGAGTCTGCCTCCTCCACTAGACTGATAGCTCCTTGAGAGAAACCAAGTGTTATTCATTGGTAACTAACTCCAGTACCTGATTTATGTTGATGCTCAATTATCATCACTTAGGTGAACTAATTACAGTTTGACCTTGTATTGCTGGTTTCTACTAGATTGAGAGGAATAGATTTCAAATTGTGCTGGAAAGCAGGAACTTTGGTTGATGACTCTCTCCAGCTTGGTGAATAGCAGGCACTTAATATTTATCAAATAAATGAATGAAAGGATAAATTCAAACAAAAAAAATACAGTATTTAAACTATGTCCAAATAAGCACAAGTGTGATCAAAAATGAAAGCAGACTTTAACCATCCTTTGGCCCAAATAGAAATCTGGAACATTCTCACAGATGGTTATTTATTAAAAATATATATATATATTATTAATTTTCTAATCCTTTTTGTCTAATCCAATCTTTCTTTTCCTCACAAGGCACAGTATAAGCATGAGAGTTGAAACTGTTAAGACTCTGTTTTACATTTACATACGAATTATGAAATACTACATTCACCAGCCTCTACTAGCAGCAAGGCAACATTAATATTAATGTTTGGAAGGGCCTGCAGCATGGCAGTGGGATGATTTAAAGAGAAGAATAATCAGGACTGCATCTTAGTAAATAAATCCAAGGTCCAATTTGTTTATTCTTTCACCCACATTTTTAAAGGGAAATTAATACTCTTCTAAAAAAGCAAATCGATACAGTCTCTGAACTGCTGACTTGGTAAATTTAAAATGAAAATATTTCTCTTGTCTCCACTAGCCTTCTAGCTAATGTCCCTTTATCCAGTCTCTCTCTATCCCATTACAATACCCTCAAAAGACCCTGCAGGAATACCCTTGAAATATCACTCATGAAGTGTTTATTAAGTTTTTGCCATCATACGCCTGGCTACACCTGACTATTATGGGAATACAGACCATGGAAGAGCCTGTTATTGTCTTGAAGAAGTTTATATTTCAGACAGGGAGAGAATCTCTCTGAGATCAGGCATACAAAGAAGACTCACAACAAAAGTATTCTAAGATACCGTGATAAAAACTATTTTGACCACGTAATTTCTACTCTTGCAAATCTCCCATGATTCTTCCGTGATTCATGATTTCTCCCACCCCCAATATAGAGGCACTAGACACACATACACACACAGGCGCACGTGCTCACACCGCTGATGCATAAAATCTCATTTAATCCTCAAAATAACCCTGAGAAGTTTATAATAGAATGACTATTTTGTAGATGAAAGAACTGGGAGTTGAATGACTATTTCAAGATCCTACATCTGGGAAGCAACAAAACTAGTATTTAGAGTTTAGTTCTGCCTAATAAACTTCCATGCTTTCCACCATGCTCTCTCTCTCTATAAGTTTTTATTCACTGACTTTGGCAACACTCTATTGCTTCTCAATATTTCTTAAGATCTCTGTTCTACTGAGGCCAAGTTGATCTCTCCAGCATTTCTAGAACAAATTTTGCTAAAACATATTTTCATGATGTAGTTTGCCCACCCATGACCATGAAAAACATAGAAGGTGTCAGCACAATTTATTGATTCAAAGCGTAGTGTCAGAAAGCAAACAATCTCATATACTGACTTCACTCCTTTATAGGTATATGACCTTAGGCAAGTTTACTTTACCTATTTGTGTTTTTTTATCTGTAAAATGAAAAAATCATAATAGTATCCACACAAATTTTATTAACTATCTTTGATAACTAATACTGGTTACTATATTTACATTTGTGATTCAGAAATGGTCATCTAGATGTAAGGGTCCTAGGAAGTTATTGGATTAAAGATTCAAAAAAAAAGTATGAGGATATAACATAAATATCATATTGCCTTGCCCATTGGAAGATAAAATAATAATAATTTAATAATAGAGATAAAATTAAATTTGTATAATCCTCTCTTTTTTTTTCACATGCAGGACCACTGAAGCCCAAAAATGGTAAAACAATTTGTCCAAGTTTACATATCTAATAAATGAGCTTTTCTAGAAGTCTATACTATTGCTTTTGTCTCAAACAGTTCCTGGCAGTACTAACTCATCTAGCCCTTAAATGTTCTTCCACACTCTAATCTCAAAAAGAGGGCTCTAAGCAGCTCTGGCACACTCATTTGCCCCAGTTGTAGCCATTTCTCCATTGACAAAAATGCTGGTTCCCTGTAAAGCCCAACTGAGCTTTCTTAGCCAGGTATTAATATTTATTTTGGGTTTAAATTATTTCAAAAGTTATATGCAGAAAACAAGTTTTTTCCCCTATAAAATAAATGTTTTAACTATGGGTAAAAAATCTAGTTTAACTCATTTAGATACATATGGCTCTGGCACCACATGCTAGACGTTGGGGATAATAAGGTGGAACGAACAGCATGGTTCCTGCTCTATTTAGGCTGTTTCATGAGGTTTCACATACATTATACATTAAAATTTCTCTTCTCTTTAATTAGATTAGGTTAATAATACTGAAACAAACATTTACTGCCTGATTATGAATGTATTATTTTATCTAATTTAGGGAGAAATAAAGAATAAGGTAAGAATTTAGCAATTTAAGTGTTCCATGTTTCTAAGAGCTCCTTATGACATGTTATTTATTTTATGAATTTAAGTCTTCTCCTCCATCGTTTTTCTTCTTGGATAAAAATTTTTGCACTGAATATTAACCAAGATTTTGAGACTATGTGCCAGATTCTATAGGCTATAGAAAACATAAACAGACCCCCAGACACACAGACATACACACACGCACACACACACACACACTCTATAAAGCAGATTATTTATTTATATATTAGAATATGTTTTATATAGTAAGATATTGTAATATTTGTAGAATTTAAGATCTAGTGGTTGGTATTTAATATTCCTTAATATAGAAACCATAATAATATAAGTGCCACCATTACTATTTTTTTCTTAGTCTTTAGATATCTTATGCTAAGGATTTTATGTATGCATTATCTTGTGCCATCCTTACACAGAAATAGAAATTATCACCCCCAGTTAAGGCTTAGTCTATATAAACTTGACCAAAGTCATGTGGTCTATACATAGTACAATTCAAACTGAAATCTGAACTGAGGCCTACCTGACCAGATTTTGTGCATTTTTCTAATCCCAAGAAAAAAATTTTTTTTTACACAATGCAGGTGTTCAAAGGGTCATTGTTGAAAGCTGAAATAGTAAGAAAGTAACACAAATGCTACTTTGTGAAAGAAACTCACAGAAAAGCTTAGCAACCAGACTTGGAAAGAGTTGTTAAAACAAAACCCCTTGCAAATAGGCCTATATAGATTTGTAAAGACCCTGAAGCAGCTTCAGAGAAATTGGACCAAACATGCAGCAGTGAAATCTGAAGGGATTTTTAAATGCATTTTTATTGTTACAGAAAAGGAAATAGAATTTTTGGTCATCATTCTTCACATAAACAGTCATGTTTGGGAAGCAGTAGTCTATAAGGGGATTTAGCAAGTTTATTCCTGCAATTACTAAAGCAGATAGTAATGAGCTACTAACAGGAACATCTACAATCATTTCAAGGGCTTGTTCATTTGACTGATGCTCTACAGTCCAGTTGAAAGTGGGACTGAATTAGGGTCCTGCAACCTTATTTCATGCACTATGGCAATATGAAGGCCAAGCTAAATTTTGGTAGTCACTAACGGTGGGTTTACTTATGATGTTTAAGTCTTCCATTTCGCATCATTAAAATGTGTCCTCTGTGTTCTTTAAGATGTTCACCTTTTCTATGAAGGTATTTCTAATTCGTCCTCCCATTCTAAAGACTTTTGTGTACATGTATATCTAAGCACTAATTTATTCTAGTACTATACCATGTTGACATAGTTTCTGTGGCTTTGTATGTATCTCAGAATGGTTAGAATCCTTCAGAGTCAGGAACATTGTAATTAACTCTTAATTCCAATAGGGAAAGGAGAAGCCCAGAAAAAGAAAATATTGAAACGGAATTTAGAACTGAGTCTATTCCTACCTTCACTTCTTGGTTTTGTTTTTATTTTTTTCCTTAAGGAAAACGGTCCTTGGTTTTCCCCTAATTACACGAGGATTCCTAATCTTTGTCCCTGATGGAAAATCAAACTGTGAAGTCGAGTCATGTTTGAAAATGAAAAAGAAGGAAAGCTCTACTTCACTGAGCAGAGCTGGTCGAGCAGATTTGTGATCACTCCTCATGTCAGGGCTTTAGCCTAGCTTGTGGACACAACCACAGCTGTGCAAATTTTGGAGTGGCAAGGGGACACTACGAACAATGTGTTTGCCTCACATGGCTTTTGTTACATTAAGGTCCCCATCTTATGAGCTTCACTTTGCAATGCTGAGAGTAGGGATAGGATATTCAAAGTGGAATTCATTCAGAACCACAGCATTTCTCCTCATTTTTAGGTCACAACCGAAATTAGATTTTAATGTGAAATTTGCCTGAGGCTCAGCAGATGGTTCCCAAACACCACAAGCATCAGTTTGCCTTCTGTACATTGATGTAGTTATAACAACGTATAAAACTGCTAGGGAACTCATATCCTGTACAACTATGCCCTTCCCCTGTCTCTTCTGTTCCTCCCATTTTTTCTATTTATATCATTTGATGCTGCATCACACACCTTGCTACATTCAGCCATGCTGACCATACATGTTATGTGATAAGTGGTGAGTGTAGATGGGAAGAAAAGAGGGAAACATTTTATGTTAGACTAGTGGGCTCAGGTCATGTGTTAATTTTTCTCTTTCTTTAAAAAAGTCCCTTTAAAATTTAAGGTAAAAAGGTAGGCAAATTAGATAGTGGATTGATTTATTCTGATGCTATGCCTTATAATTCTATCTTTAAATCATCATTCAGCTGCACTTCCAACCTTTCTGAACATCAGTATTAATGTTCCCAGTTCCTGGCAGTAGCTAAGCTAGTAGAGATGGCATTTTATAATTCAGATGTAAAAATTAAAAGCCAAAGGCTAGAGGGGATACACAGTAGCACAACAGATCCATCCAAGTGTTGATTGAAAGCCCTTCAGAAAGCCAGCCTTTTTCAGTCCTCCCTAGCAAGGAAATGCAATGTTAACAGTGGTAGTCCAGAAATCCACTTTCCTTCCTTAGTTGGAAAAAACAAACAAACAAACAAACAAACAAACAAAAATCAAAACAAAACAATACAAAAAAAAACTATAAAGTGTATAGAATGGTTCCAGAGATATTTTCACTTTGAAAATCTTTAATTATATTCTCAACTGGTGCACAAGGGGAAAGGGCTCTGCTTGACCAACAGATGCATGAGAGTCAGTGGCATTCTAGTCAGGGAGTAAAAAGGCCATGCTTACTGCAATTTCTACAGGGAGTTGATGTCATTGGGAGTCCGAGGAATTTGCCTCTCATTTCTATTGGTAGAGATCTCCATAGAGAAAGGTCCTATGATCCCATTATTCACTAGTCATCTGTGCTAGGACATTATTATTTCTTGATAAAAAACTGTTCTTTAATATTTTTATTTTGTACGGAACCTATATTCTCGATTTCCTGCAGAAAGACTGACTCGTCATTATTCTCTTTGTATTATTCTTTTCTTTCTACGAAAACAAGTAGGCAGGTCTCCAAATTTAAAAGATGTAGATCAAAGAGAGTTTAAAAATAATCTTAATTATAAAATAAAATAAATGATTATTAAAATAAAATAATTAAAACAGGTACTTCAACATAAAATCAACATTGCAGTCCATCTACTCAAAGAAGGAAAACTATCCTTGTTTTATCACCACATATTACTAAAGCTATCTCCTTCTGTCAGCTATCTGATATTATTTTAGAGTCAGAACAAATAAAAAGAAAAGAAAGCAGACAAACGCTGTTACTTTCTATCAACTCTCTTATCTCTCCCGGTGTTTTTTCTTTGTTTGTTTTTGTTTTCCTGTTATTTGTTTTGTTTTTAATATCTAGCCGTCTTTGCAAAGAAGAGAGAGTGGCCTCATGTTAATTCTGGCCAACATCCTGTTTTCTTGGCCTCTTCTTTCCATGATTTAAAATGGTGTACTGCAAAAACATAGCTACTTTCTACAGAAACTCTGAGTCAATGTCTATATCCAAATTAGTATTATCAGAGAATCGATTTGTGAAAAATATCATAGTTGCTTATAAAGTTCAGTTTTAAATCAGACCTCTTTTTCTTAAAAAGATATCATGGTAGGTGTTTCCAAAATGTTTTTGTTCCCTCCCCATGGATCTTAAATAGGTAAGTGTCTGTTCGTTGCACTGCACTCTGGTAATTTCTGTCCTAATCATAGCTAAAGTGATTTTTCTAAAACATCAAAGTAATCATTGTTTTTAAAAGAGTGATTTTTCTTTTGCCTTCTGTTTTACTTTCTCCTTTAAAACATATTGAAAATGTGGTTTTATTCCCAATGAATCCAGTACCTTAAGAAACTGGCTTTTTAGGGCCTGAAAGGGATAGAGTATAGACTAATTGTTATAAGTCGCAACAATTTCAAAGCCTGAAAAATAAAAAGTTGAAAGAAAAAAGAGAGACAAAAATAGCCTGTTCATTAGCCTGTTGTAGATCTGTGCAGAGAATACCATTACATTTTAATTACATTTTTAGCTTGGCCAGTCTCTCATTTAAAGGAATGCTTCCTAACCTGTCTTTACAGCCTGCCATGAATGAGAAGCCAGGGACTCAGAAGGCTTATAATAGCTACAGGCCATGTTTGTGCTAACCAAAGCCAGGCAAGGAGGCCAAATTCCATGAAACATTGCAAATATTGGATGGTTCAAAGGGGATGTCCCTGGTTAGGAGGAAGTCTATAAAACAAGATAGACAAGAGATTTTACAAAGCTTAGCAAAATAAAACGGAGGATAGGTAGAGGAAAAGAACAAAGACAGTTGGAGTTCAATGATGGATTTGGATTGTATGAGAGGACAGCTCATTAGGCCTGAGCAGATATGAAGTCTTTATATTCTTTCTGCAAAGAATAATAGAAACTCCAGACTTTAAACACCATGAAAGATGCTCCTAATGCAACTCAGACTCTGGCCTCTCACCACGCACACTGCCCTATCTGATGCAGTTTGAGTCCACAGGCACCACAACAGATTGCTCACCAGCCACATACTCTTAAGTATGCAAAAGCAGATGACAGAAATCTTGGTGACTCTTGCAGAAGTGGATAGGAGAAAAAAGTAACAAGGCCATGCTTACTGGAATTATCTTGTACACGTAGTTCCTCTTTCTTCTGATGACTTTGTGAATGAGATATTTTTAAATGATGTGAAAGGCACCATTCTCCTTATTTGATTAGCTCAATAAACTTTGCCCCAATTTCAGGGTATTAAGTATCAACATGGAATCTAAAGGGCAGTATCTAGTTTTGTTTGGTTCTAGTGGGCACATTTTCTTTCTATAATGCTATAAGGATATGGAAATGTACAATTCTCCTAAATTCATTATTTTAAATAATATCCCCCCTCCCTTCCATGACAAGCAGCTTTAGAGTTGCTGCCATTTCTCTAGGCACGCACAACCATCTTCTCTCAGCCTCTTAAAGGTTTATTCCACAACCATCATAGTCTTGCTGTAATAGTTGTTAAAGTGTTTTCTGTGTTACACTGCAATTTGTGGACAGTTTCATCATCCATGGAAACAACCCAGAGACTGGCAGAAATACTATAGATTTCTTGTCTGTGTGGGAATAAATGAAAGTAAACCCCAGCTGGGTTTTCAAAATAATGAGCACCATGTCCTATGTCAAATAGTCTAATTTCAAGGTCCATAAAGAAGTGTACCAGAATTTTCATTGAAATTCAGTGGAAATAGTTCTGTTTTAGAAAAAAGACGGTGTTATGTCAGAAAAAGAAATTGTAAGCAATTGGATTACCAAGAGCGAGGTCTCTCCCATGGTTGGGATAGTGTAAAGTTTTACTGTAATAAAGGAGTAGAAGAGCTCTTTGAGCAAACCTGGTTTTGCTGTCACTGTTGTGTGTAATTCTAAGCATGGCTCAAGTCAAAATAGAACACTGTGAATTCTTCACAAATTATTCATTAACTCAGCAGGGAGAATGTAGAGCATAGGGTTCCAGAGCCAAGAAGTCTTGGTCTCAAATCACAGCCTCAATATTTACAAACTTGGTGACTTTAGATATGTTACTTAACTCATTCTGTTTCCTCTTCTGTAAATATGAATCATGATTGTAATTCCCATCAAGGTTATTATGAGAATTAAGTGATATAATACCTAATAAGCCATTATGTACTTTTTCAACATTTAGGAACTGCTCAATAAATAGTAGAAATGAGCTAGAGGATGTCCCATATTTTCTAGCATTAAGTCAACATTCCTAAAAGCTATAACTAAAAATCTGTCTTAAACCCTACCACATTGTTTCCGTATTGAACAAATAATGAAGGAGTGGAAAACCATGTTAATTATAATTTTCTTATAAAGCTATTCACTGTTGAACATTGATTCTTGATGTTTTTCACCGTAGAACAATGAGTCTATGTTCTATGTTTTATGAGTCCATTCATCCAATGAATATGTACTGAGAACTTCCCATGTACAGAAAAACTGATGGGATTCCTTCTACTGTGTGAATGCCTAGTCTAAGTGTCAGACGCATTGCATAAAAAGTAGGACCCACATCCTAAAAATCTCCGTGTGTGCTAGACTGCAGATACCTGGGGACAGCCATCTCAGTTTGATTCCTGAAATCTCCAGAAAATGTTTTTTCATAAAGCAAACAACCTAGAAATATAAAATATTTATGCTGGTGAAATATACATACATTTACATGATTCAAACAATAAAAATTCTACAGAACACTTTCCAACTATTCACTATAAATCATTAATATATCGATTTTTACGTTAGAACACTCAGGTTTCAGTAGGGATGACGTAGGAGCTGGAATCCAGCATAGGAAGTCTTGGGTCCTCCATCTCTACTTCATTCAAAGCTTTTATCTGTTTTATAGAGTAGGTTTTTGATTAAATTGTCTAAAAATAGAGGTGGTTCTATTGCTGAAAATCAATCAAATAAATAAACAGTTTGAAAAACACAGCATTAAGAAGGATCAATCGAGTTTTTTTTTTTAACATCTCCGAAGCTCACCTGTCACACAAAATTTATAGCAGCTTAATGTTTCAACAGTGTGTCAAGGACTACTCCAAAGTTAATGCTAAATCTGATCCACTCTATAGCATAGATTTTCTCTTCTTCCTCTGCCCTAGGAACCTTTTTATTTGTGTATTCTGAATGAGAAAAAGGAATTGGACATCTTACAGAGGTATGAACTGTATTTGAAAACAAATCACTAACCGCGCGCGTGTGTGCATGTGTGTGTGTGTGTGCACGCGCGTGCTTCTGTGTGTTTACAAGATTTTAAGGGTGAAATATAGGCATAAAAAATTACATGTAAAAATTATATGCATTTAAAATAGCTTTTTACTTTAACTCTCTCTTAGCTTCATTTGCTTTTCATAATGACTTCTTATAAATACCAATTTTTGATGAAGATGAGTGAGGTCTGGAAAACAAAAGTGAAGAAGCCACAAGACTCAGTTCTTCTGAACTTCCAGGAAACATAGATTTTTGGCAACTTGATGGATCTGAGTTACAGCACATTCTTCTAACTTCTGGCTCTGCCCATTGGGAACAGTTGAAACAAAACACACGTAAGATGTTAATGTTTTGTAGGCAACAGAGTCTACTTTCTTCTATGTCAGCTCATCTACCATGAGCCTCTTCTGTTTTCAGGTTCACATAGATCCTCACGTTTCCTGTAGTTTCTATAAGGTTACTTCTTCAGGGTGTCACTCTTAGCAATATTCTCTCACCCTATAACTCTTTTTAACTCCAGGGCTACTCCTAACGATGTGGTTTTTGTAAATACCGACTTTTCCAGATGCTGTTGTGAGGATCTAAGCACAAATCCTTTTTAATTACCTCTCTCTATACTTCAAGAATTAATTCCTTCCTTCATTCATCCATCCATCCATTTAATAAATCTTGCTGAGTCCCCATCATGTTACAGAGACTATGAAATGATGAAATGAATGGACCTACCACAATCCGGGACAGTATGATTGGTGCACACTTACTTGGAGACCGCTTGTTGAAATAGAATGAGCTAATTCTAGGGTCAAGCCAGCCATGGTATGAGTCTCATTTCAGCAGTTAGAAATTCTGTGAGCTTGAGTAAGTGACTTGTTTTCACTGAGCCTCAGTTTCCTCATCTGTGAATATCTTCATAATATCTTCCTCACATAGTTATGATGATCATGTGTGGAAATATAAGTTCAGAAACTAGCCTATTACATAGCACAAAATATTTACCCAGCAAATGATATGAATTGTTTTTCTTTGAAAGGCAGCTCAAGACCATGAAATATAACCACATCTCTGCTGTAAGCCCTTAGAGGAGTACTCAGCTAGCAATGCATTAGTGAAACCACATATTTTTCAAAAGGCCCCACAGCAGTCTCCATTGCTCATAACTTCTCAGGAAAAGTTATATTGTCTCCAAGCATTTACTAAATTAACGGAACTCTGACTTGGTTTAGGAGCATACTTACTTAATATAAACTGGCCTTTATTATGTAAGTGAATGCCATGCGAACCCAGGTATAAAACATAGAGGGTAGGTTCCCAAATACTTTCCAAATCTTCTTTATAAAAATGATAATATAATAGATTATCCTAGGTTGATACTTTTCCCAGTAAAGGAGAAATCCCCTGGCATGACTACGGAGATTTAGTCCATCATCATCATTGAGACAACAGCTAACACACTGAAGCAGTAATGATTAAATGGTACCCTGAGTTATTAATACAAAATCTAGAAGGGTCATGATGAGGATATGGCTGTCAAGCAAAAGCAAGTTTGGCTCCATAATACTTTGCACACACTGCTTATTTTTAATGCTTAAGGCTTAACACTGTGAATACATTTGAATTAGTATTAGACTTTTCTAGTGTATTAGTTTTCTGTTGCTGCTACAACAAATCATCACAATCTTGGCCTAAAACAACACACATTTATTACCTTGGAATTCTGTAAGTCTTGCCTGTGTCTCACTGGGCTAAAATCACATTGTGGATAGTGATGCATTCCTTTACTGAAACTCTAAGAATGAATCTGTTTCCTTGCTTTTTCCAACTTCTAGACGGCATTTTCATTCCTTGGCTCTTGGGACCCTTGCTGCACCTTCAAAGCCATCAATGTTGTATATCTCTGATGCTTCTTCCTTTACCTATCTTCCTCTGACTACAGCCAAGAAAAGTTCTCCCCTTTTAGGAATTCATGTGATTAGATCAGGCCCACCTGGATAATACAGAATAATTTTTGCATCTGAAAAGTTTGAACTGTGGTCATATCTGCAAAGCCTCTTTTGCCACATTAGGTAATACATTCACAAATACTGGGGATTAAAATGTAGATCTGTTTAGAAGGTCATTATTCTGCCTAACACATGTGACATTGGGGGAGTAGGCTATTATAGATACTGTTAAAGGACATATTGACTGTAGGTCTTTTGAAGACTCCACAGTGTACAGCCATTAAAGAAGACATGAACATTTCAGAAAGTTTCCTGAATTACAACGAAGCCATAGGTCTAAATGATCACTAGTTACCCTTCTGGTTTCAAAGGGTGAGATGCCTCAAGTTTATATGGACTAAAATTTATGCACTACTTCTTGAAAAATTTGGATGATTCAGATTTCAAGGCAAAATAAAAATTCAGAAAAGACAAAATAGGAAAATAACAGAAAAGATACTATCTAGACCACTTGGATTAGCCAATATCATGATCTCTGTACTTGGTCAGTCCCTACATAGTATAGTGTTCCTTTGGCACTGCTTTTTTTTTTTTTACAGGAGTGATCAACATGCTGAGGTGAGTCTAGAGGACTGTGATCAGGAAAGTGAGAGGACTTCCCAGTTTGAAGTGTAGTGAAAGGAAAAACAGAACTTTACTTAGAGAACAGAAAATTGAAGAATGGTATATAAGGAGGATATGATAACTATCATTAAACATTTGTCTTAATTAAAGAAAAGTCTATCTTATTCTGTGTAGCTCTAGAGAGACAAGGGTAGATCAATGAGGAGAAGGCATAGGAAGATTCAATATGAGAAGAAACTTTCCAAGATCTGGAGCAAAATGAAAGCAGCTTGTGAGACAGTTAATTCTGTATGATTAGAGGATGAGACTAAGCTAGAGATACTGAAGAGGTGATTTTTCCATTGGTAGAACCTTTATGTGGTGGTCTTAAAGAGTCTCTCTACCACTAAACCTCTAGAATATTATAAATCTAATTACTATATAGATGTTATTTTTATCTCTAATAAAATTAAAGAGGGCAATTATTCAGAATGTGTGATTTAGATTATACCTAAGGAAGAATTTCCATTAAGCAAGGGGTAGATGAAGTGAGGGATACACAAGCAGAGAAAGTTCCTGAATACTTTAAATGAAGAATTGGCATTACATCATTCTTAGAATTAAAAGGTAGACAAGAGCTGTGACTTCCAAATTGTGGCATTGGGGTCCTAGAGTCCTCCTGAGTGAGTCAGCTGCTGCTAGGAATCAGAAGATAAAGAAGAGAAAGAGTAGAAATGAAGGGAAGTGAGAAATTGGGCCTACCATTCCTTGCATATGCTTTCAACCACAAAAGCTCATTTTAGGGTTCTTCATAAAATTCCCTTTAAGGGAAAAAAATATACCTCAGATGCTTTAAACAAAAGAAACTACTTGTTTAGAGGAATATTTAAAATATGTAGACACACAAGTAGAGGATCTGAAATGAAACAAACCTAAAATTCTTTCTCCAATAGTTCAAAGGTTTATTTATAAGATTGGTACTTTTTCTACCTGTGTAAATTTCTACATATCTTCATGTCTTGATATTCTACCATTGGGTATAGCTCTGTGGCATGGCCTGACAGAGATGGAACACATGCATTTTTAACATCTAAACTGTTATCAGACTCTATTTCAAGAAACTCCATAGACATGACTTGTGGAACTCTGAGGCTTCATTCAACTTAGATAAAAATCTGCTGCTCCAGAATATAATGCCTTTAACTAAATTCATTAGAACAATTCCTAAGTGTATAGTAGCCAATAACAACAAATTTTTGCAACTTTTTAAAAATAAAAACTTCTAAAAAGATAAATAACAAACTAGGGGGAAAATACAACTCATCACAAAAAAGCTAATCTCTCTGATAATACAGGACTCTAAGACATTGATAAGAAAAAGATTCACAATTCAACAGAAAAATGGGCAAAGGCCATGTATACAGACAATTAATAAAAAGAAAATATAAATCAGATTTAAATATTTTAAAATACGTCTAACCTCAATCTTTAAAAAGCCTATCATCCTGGCAAAATTCAAAAATTTAACAGGACCTTGGTGAGTCTGTGGAAATTAACAACCTCATATATTCTTGTATGCTCTTCTATTAAAGGTTACTTGATAATATTTATCAAAATTATAAATAAATATATTCTTTGACACAGCAATCCTAATTCAGAGTATTTATTCTTCAGATATACTTGAATATATAAAATGATTTATGTATGAGGTTATTCACTATACTGTTGTTTATACCACAAAATTGTAAGCAACCTAAATAGACTGGCTAAATAAATTATGGAAATTCATGTAGCAATATAATATGTAGCTATAAAGATGAATGACTAACTTTGCAGGCACTGATATAAAAATCTCTAAAAAATCTTTCCACTAAAAGAAGCAAGACGCAAATCATTATGCAGAATATTCTACTTTCTATGTAAAATGTATCAAATGATATGTATTTATATTTGTTTTTATAAACATCAATAAAATTTTAAAATATATATACTCATACTGATTAAATTGTTATTTGTGATTGAGTAGAGGAAATTGGGCAGATAAGAACAAGAATGGAAAGTTATTTTATTGTAATATACTTTAATTTTCTTAAATTACATGTATCTCTAATCTCTAATCACTTTTTCAAAAATAAGTTTAAAAATAATTAAATGGCCAGCTTCTGACAAACTAAGACTCGAAACTATTTACTTTTTAAAAGTAGCCTATTTCTTTAAAAAAATGTTGAGACAAATGAAAACAAGATTTTCATGTTAAAAATAATAAAACCATAAATCCATGTAGGTAAATAAATTAAGTATGTCAATTTGAATAAAGTAAGTAATAATTAAATTGAATCCTGAACTTTCAGACAACCAAAGAAAAATTTTAAAAATGTTAAATTTATGTAATTATTATCATCTGATAAAACATGGCCTATCACGTTTTTCATAATCATTACAATGATCATAACCTACAATTTCTGGAGATGGAAACATTCTATTCATAAAATTTTAAGAAGGTGCTTCCTTATCTTTTAAAAATTATCATGTAGTAATTTCAGCAATCGTTCTGTAGAGTATTCAGAAACATGAATCATATTAAATAAACATTAGCTGTTTTTATTATGTAAAATGGTTAGAAGACTATTTTAGGTAATAAAAATAGCTAATAATTATCTAATTTTTACCATGAGCCAGGCAGTGTTAAGAGTTTTTTTCCTAAATCATATCTGCCAACAACAAAGTTAACATTCCCTTTATACAAATGAAATAAGCTATAAAGCTGGATAACTTAACCAAGGGTACAGAGTCATTAAGTGAGGGAGATGGAAGTTGAACTGACAGTCAGACTTCAGAGGTAAAGTCCTTGTTTATAATACAATACAATGCTGCTGCTACTAGTCCAGCAATAAAAACCTGGGGCAGCACATTTATGGGATGATTCAAGAAAGTCTGCCGTAGAAGAAACAGGTCAAGTTGAGAAACTCTTTCACACCAGTACGGCTTGCAATTTGTATTTTTCAAAGTTCTCCAAATATTCTGAGTTAGCTGGACAAAAGTCCAGCATTGAGAATGGTTGCTATAGACTTTCTTCTGTGAATATGATAGTACTTAGCTGAAGGTTTGAAAGAAGCCAAATAGCAGTCACTTCCAAGACACACTCTTGCTAGAGCTTGGAGTGCTGCTATTCTCTGCTGCTGAGGAAAGAACGATCCATACGCTATGGCTATGAGGCTTGCATTTGGCAAGGTCAACATCCTTGGTCAATAGAGTTTTTGTGCAGTTAGAAGTATGGTTTGTGGTCCCAGGTCATAGCCAGCAGTGCCAGTCCGTGCATAGGCTTCAAGAATTAAAGGAGCTATTCTTTGGGAAAGATGTTTATTCATTTTACTTGGGGCTTTGTTTTGTTTTCCTTCTACTTTTCTAGTAAGCGTTCCTTGAAAAATTTCCACCTTGTGATTAGAAAGCTGGAGGGCACAGGCGAGGTGGTGGCAGCTGCCATCTCAGCTGGATAACATTCATCCCCTTTCCATTCCCTAGCAGCTGATAAGGCCGAGGCTGAAACTCACAGAGGCAAAACCCCTGGAGGAGGGACAAGACAGCTGTGATCACCAGTTCCTTTCTGCTTGGGGTGATCTCTCAATGTTAGACTACAGCACCTTTTAAATATCTAGATAGATATATTTACAAATATGCAAAAAATAGTGAAATCATCAGTGGCTTCTGCAGTTGTTTAGTCTTTAAAAGAAAACAAGGATTGCTTTTGAATTTAAGCATGCAAATAAGCTGCATCTAAAATAGTCTGAGATATTACATATAAACTACATATAAATGATAATGAGAGAATAATATGTTCAAAGGGTATACTTTGCCTTTAGCAAATTGTATTCCAATGTATTTATTTCTGATTTTATATTGTGTAGAGAAGGAACAAACCTTCCTGGGCACTTTACAGCCCAAAGTACAAAATATATTGAAAAACCACTGAAAATAGTATTCCTTCTTTTCTTCACCTGTTTGTGCAGTGTTGGTATGTGATTTCACCCAAATCAGAAGTAGCTAGATTTCAGTGTTTGTGCAAGAATTATAGTCCAGTTATTTCTAGGTGCTGGTTAGATTGCATTTTAATCTCTTCAACTGAGCCGACCTCTCACTGATCTCAGTGGGTGTGTTGCCTGAGAAAAGGTGGTAAAATTAAGCCTCATAGTTTATAAAGTACCTTGGTCTTTTTTTTTTTTTAATCTAATGGATTCATGTTCTATTCAAGGGTGCTGTGACTCTTCCATGCACTAAATTTTCATTGACTTTGGAGATAATGCAGGACATGGAAAAGATAGGGAAATTCAAGGCAAATTTAGGCTCTAGCCAATATCATTATCCGTGAAGGAGCAAATGCTAATGCCTTTTTTTAAGAGCAGAAACTAATGCATGTCTTGACTATTTGCTCCACTGAGAAATTGAATATTGAGAAATCAATCTTGTAGTTTTACGTGAGCTGAGGTTTATGAAATGGTACTGAACCAAGCTGATATTGCCAGATTTATTTTGCATATAACCTTTTTAATCTTACAAATATGAAATGCAACATTGAAAGTATTCACTATACAATAAAGGCTTTATATTGCTTAGAGAAATAGTCAATAAACATGATATTCTTTTTGAGCCAAGATAATATTACTAAAGCTCCTTGAGATTCATGCTGCCCACACAAGACACCTAATAATAAAAATTAGACTATATATCAATACAATCAATAAAAATTCCATGCCATTTTATGTGTCATTCTCTTACTGAAGAAGGGGACATAGACATGATTTTTAGGATGGTATAATGTGGTAAAGAAATTAAAGAGAATATAAGAATGTGTCACCTGAAAATAAGATCAGTCTTTGTTGGTGGATAATAAATAAAATGAGATTTTGTGATACAATTTATATCATTCTAAGGAAAGACAATTACAAAAATACCAAAAGGCTTGAGAATTAAGAGGGATAGCTCAGCTGTTCAGAAAACTGATGAGTCCTATAAAAGATATAAATAACTAATAAGCACAAGCCTCCTCTGGGAGCTTCGTCTAATGTAAGAGTTAAACAAACTTTAGTAAAACTCCATACTGCATAAACAATTTTCATGCCTTTCAGAACATGGGAATATAATTAGAGCTAAGCCAAACTTCACAGACATATGCAATGGAATTGCCATCATTACTGAAAAAGTTATAATTAACTGAGAAATTTTTGTGAAGGCTTTGAGTTTAGGGTGGAGTTTTGAATGAAAACAACCATAGCCCTCAATGAAGAGGAAATTAGCAGAGGGTCTGGTTCAAGCTCTTATTAGACTAATAAGTCACTAAGAATAGGTACTCTTACTTGAATACATTGTTAATAAATATACATTGTAGTCTATAGATGCTATTCTCATCTATTGGATGCATACCATTTCCCAGCCAATGTGTTGATTGTTTTATAAGTATTTTCTCTTTCAATCCTTTCAACACTGTGAAATTGTATTGTCTTTTTAAAGGAGAAGCAGACTGCATTCAGAGCAATTGAGTAAAGTTCCCATGGCATTTTGATTGGGTAAAAGAGGCAAGTAAATTCAATGGTATTACTAGAGACTGAAAACATTACAGTGACTCTTTAGGAAGACACTCTTGTTACACTTGGGCTATCTCAGAGAAGAGGAAGAAGACCGAGAAAATAATCTTCCGGTAATTCTAACATAAAGTGTATACTGTGAACAGTGGCTGAGAAGGGGTGGTCTGAAATTATGCAGGGCAAAAAAGCAGCAGAGATGTTGAATATTAGTGCAAGCAACAATTAAAGCTTATAAACTGGCCCTTAAGTGACCATGCAGAATATGTTTGTTCCAACAACTTTTTGCATGACAGTTCAAAGCACAGGTTCTGGTCAGCTTCCCTAGGCTTGAGTTTGACTCATCCAAGTGCAAACTTAGAGATCTTTGGTAAGTTAATGAGCGTCTATTATCCTGAATTTTCTAATTGCAGAGGATTTATTACCATCAATAGCTCCTACCCCATGGTACTGTTTTAAAAATTAAATTATAACTTGCATATAAAATACATAAGGCCTAATCTAAATAAAACGTGTTCAATGAATGTCAGCTATTACTGGCATACTATAACCTCAAGTACTCTACTCCTTTCTATATATAAAAGCCTGGAAAAATATGCAATCCGTTCCTTCTTCTCTAAATTCAATGTCTTTCAATGTTTTTGTAACAATAACATGACATGAAAAAACCTCACATCATGATCATGTGTGCATGTATGTATGCATACATTTCATAAGAATACCCTTATTAAATGCCATAAAGCTATGATAATAATACATTACATTCTCTTCTATTCTTTCTTTTTAAAAATACTGGTTGTGACTCAATTGACTTTATGACTTACTAATGGGTAAAGAGAGTTAAATACATTAAATTCATGGTCATAGAAAGAGCCTTGACTTTGGGTGGTGAACACATGATGCAATATACAAATGATGTATTATAGAATTGTATACTTGAAACCTATATAATTTTATTAACCAATATCTCCCCCAATAAATTTAATACAATTTAAAAAAATAATGTGCAATAAATATGATCAAGTTCCTAAAATGGAAATAAAATTTCATTTTTAGAGACAGTGAAAATTAAAACTTAGATAAATTTCCTAGTAATTATATATTACAGAGAAAGGAAGATGTAGTGTAATAGAAGGATTTGGGAACAGCCAAAATAAACTTATAGTTTTAACTTAGAATGGAAAATTTCCATCTAGTTATACAGATAAATGGATGAATGGGTGGATGGACAGATAGGTGAATAGGTCAATAGATTAATGAATAGATAATAGATTGACAGATCAATAGATGATTCAGAGATGTTCCAGTTTGTGGTGAAGGAGAGCAAGTAATCCAAAAAAATGTAAAATGAGGTATTAATAAAACATGACAAAGTATAAGGAAGTACACGTATACCAAGTTAAGAAAAGCATCAAGAAGGAGAAGAATTTAATAAAAGAAAAGGCTGTGATGTCCAGAAATACAGAAGAAATCTCTGAGTGTGGCCAGGGTAACAATATTAGTGATAAGAGCACATATGCAGCCTCAGGGCAATGAGATGAATGGAGGGCAGATTTCAGGACATCGAAAAGCAAGGTTTTCTGTGGATGCTGACTGCAAATGCTATGTTGAGTCTCCAGGAATGCATTATGCAATTTTAAATACTAAAAAGATGAAAATTTTCTTTATACATAACTGAACTGTATTTTCTACAAAATTAGAGTATAATTATCAACTAATAAAGGAAGAGCATTATATGTGAAGGCAAAGACTTCAGTTGCTTTAGCCCTCACAGACATGCAATGTAATTAGCACAAATTTCCTTAAACATCTGCTACTAATGCAACCAAATTGTTTATGGAATGTGCTGGTTTTAAATATGATTAGGTTAATTAAATACTATGGTTATTTATAAATACCAACTCTTAGATAGCATAGTTAGGATGACTGTTCATGGGCATGGAATAATAATATCTTTCTGGTAGTTCACATCTAATGTGCAGTATTGACCAATGTGCATTAAGATATTTACCAAAATAGAAAAAGGTGAAAATAATTACAGTCACGATAGTACTTTTAAATTAATATTTTAAAATATTTTTATATACTCTTTAGTCCTTTGAGAAGATTTTAGAGAGAAAAATAGTTAGATGAAGATTAGGTCTAAAGGAGATAAGAGATTCATTGTGGAGAAATGAAGAGTAGATAGAATAATAAAAAGGAAAGATAATTGTTGGAAATGGGAAGAGAAGACATGTGATAAATTGCTAACTAGGTAATGAGGAACAGACAAGGCCAGAACCTGGTGTCTATAAAACTTACCGTGAAATAAAGGCCCTGAAACTGATCTCAGCCTGGTAGTTATCTAGAGAAGAGCAGCCACTGCCAGAGGCAACCACTGATGTAGAGGGGGGTGCAAGTAAGTAAGATACGCATAATCAGAGCATCGTAGAAAACAGAACATGTTAGAGATTGCCTTGTCCAATGCTCTCATTTCACAAATGGAAAAGTTGAAATCCAGAGAAGAAAAATGATTTGCCATAGTCACTAGACTATTTTCATGGAAAAGCTGGAGCCAAACCCCAGGACTAAATGCCTAAACCAGAGTAAAGATTCAGTAGAGAAGACTCTCCTAAACCCTATGCAGTCTTTCCACTTTTCCAGTGATCTTCCTGAAGCTTCTCCATACTTAGTAACAATCTCTCAGTTGCAAAGTTAATGGCTCACAGGCCTGTATAACCTAAAGTAAAAGAGACCAGGAAAGAACCTGAAGTTTCAAAGAACAAGCCTCCCATTCATCACACAGAAAACTAAAATCCAGGAAGTTGCTATTTGCTTATACTTAGCTGGCTAATAGTAAGATTAAAATATTTGTCCCCTGGATCATATCCAATTGCTTTCATCAAAGCTTATATGTGACAGGCATATGTGTATTTGTATGTATGTGTATAAATATACATATACATGTGTATATATAGATACTCATTTTGACTATATGTCTACATCTCTCTATAGTTATAATAAATATACATAATCACACACCACCTGGCACTTCTGCTTAATTGTTTCAGGTGAACAGCTTTGGTCTTCTCACTTACTTTGTGAACTCCCAGGGGTCAAGAACTATCTCTTAAATAGTGTTTCATCATCTTGTGCCATCAATGTCTCAGGCTTGTAGTCACGATGTAAATTGTACCTACCTAAAGCCTTGCAAACAGGTGGCTGCTTATCTCAATCCTTGGATATGATTCTAAATTAAAATTAAACTATGTTTCAAATGGTCCTCATGATATTCTGCTCCAGATATACTAATGACATTTCTACATTTAGAAAGCTCATTGACCAATTAGATGCTCACTTTGAGAAATGCCATTTGATAGGTTATTTTTATACTAATTCATAATCTACTTTTCCATCACTCTCTTTCCTCTCATTTGCTGTCACTTTAAGTAGGCCCAAGAGAAGTGACTTTTACTATTTGCAGTTTCTCTGTTGTTTAATCAAATGGTGGGTGGAATCAAGGTTGGCTGCTCTAAACCACATCCAAGAGAGATTCTTAGAGGGTGGAAATGTCAGCCTACCTATTGGGAGCTATTCCAAAGCCAGCTGGAGCTGCCTCAAACACTCTTAATTACCATTTTGCATTTTAAATGTCTCAGCCAATGTGGTCTCCTAAAATTAAAAAAAAAAAAAAAAAGATAAATAAGTTCAGGTAAACAAAAAAGAAAGGAAAACTGGAACGATTTTTCTCCAGACTTCACCTGGAGGAAACACAGGTAAGATTTTCCTTGGCATGTTCTTTCAAAGATCACAGTCACCTGCTCAAATGCACAAATCATTTTTTTCAATGATTTTTGTTGAGAATTAATTACAATTGATAGCTCAGCCCTCATTCTAACCTGATTTGCCAAGAGAGACATTTATTTGGGTGGGGAACCCAATTATTTGGAAATCACTCTACAAATAAAACTTCATAATCCCAAGGTGTTGCCAATGACTTTATCAAAGAAATAAACCTATTTGAAAAGAGTAAAGACAACATTTTCATTAGTTTCCCATTTCTAGCTTCTTTTTCTGTTTTCCCTGTCTTTGACCCCCACACTTGAAATTTCAGTTTGTTTTGCTCAGCTTTGGTACCCCTTTAGTCAATGAAGTTACAGACATAGCTGTCAATAGGATACCATTGAAACACAAACATTATGTATTTATACCACAAAAGTGTTTCCAATGGACATATAACACAAAAACCCTCAAGAGGCTCTAGACATACTGTTGACAATTTTTTGACTTTTGGTTTATGGCAACCATCTTAAAAATAAGAGTTATAATTCTAATTACACACCATCACAAGAATTCACTGTTAGAGAATGTATATTTGTATTAATTAGATGATCCTCACTAGAATTTCTATTCTTTATTATGTGCTTAAATAGAATCAATTTAAGGCCAAAGTGGGTTTAGACTGCATTTCTAACATAAAATCCTTGTAATAACACCATGGAAAAGCCACTTCTTTAGGAAGCTGCATAAGACCAGCGGGAAGGTGAGAGATGCTAACTGTAATGCTATAAAATGAGTATTATGTTTTATTTAATGAGGCAGATTTGTGATTTTCTTCATATTCCTTAGAAGAAACTGTAGAAATGAATTTTAAATTGAATTTATATTAGTCATGACTTTAAAGTAATTTAATTTTCAGAGGAGGTAGAAGAGGGATTGTTGGTATTATTATTGTTGTTGCTATTGTGTGTATGTACCTGACTGTGTTTTTGTATCTATATGTATCTTTCTTTCTATGAGTGTATTTCACAAATATACCAAATTCCCATTTCCAAAGGACATTTACCTTTAAGAGTCATAGAGTCTATACTTATTTACTTACAGAATTATTTTTGGAATGAATCTTAAATTTATAGTCACAGAAGAAAAGCAGTTTTATTAATGCTTTAGATGGAAAAAAAAAACTGTTTAATTTGCCACATTCAATTCCAAATGCTAATTGTTCTCAAAAATGAAACCCACTCTTAAAAGATAGATTCACCACTTTTGGTGATATGCTCATAATGGAGACCAGGCCTTTATGGTTATGACCTCAAGACACCCTTCCATGATTGTTTGAGCTATATCAGTATCATGAAAATACATATATAGCTTCCAAACATGAATGCTTTGACAAGGATAGAACTCATTAGAATGTATAAATTGTTTTGTGCAAAAGAAGAGAACCTCAGTCACACTACCTTACATTCTTACTGTGTATATAAGTGAAAGAAAGAAAACTATCATTCAATTATTAATATATTAAATTTTTAATAAATATTTTTAATCATGAACTATGTGTCAGGCAATATGATAAACATTAGGTATATAACAGGTGGCTGTTTTAGCACCTGGGACATTCTCACAAAGTTTACAGAGTGCAAATAATTACAATAATGACTGCATAAAGAAACTATGATCAAAATTTTGAGGTAAAAAAAAGTGGTACACTAGGAAAGCAGAACACGTGGCACTGAACACAGCTGGAGGGTCAGGGAAGACTCCCTTAAAAAGCAAGACTTAAACTTCAGTCTAGCCATGGTATTAACTACTTTGGATACTTGGCCTTATTTTCACATAATTTTTGGCAATCACATATTATTATCCCCATTTCATAAATGACAAAACTGAGAGTTGGGAAGATTAAGTAATTTGTCCAAATGCACACTGCTCACATGAGGCATAATTAATAGTTAAATCCATGTCTATCAGATTCTTATGCTGCTTCTCCTACATTATACGATCTCCAAGAATGCTCTTAGAGTCTGGCAAATCATGTTGCATTTACTTGCTAAATCTGCAGAGATTCTAAGTATGTTGAATGTCACTCAGTTGACATTGTCTGATGAGGACTATTTGTGCCAAAGGAATTTTTAATAAGATAATTCAATACAAATCAATATTATTTTGGATGAGGACAAATTGGTAAATTGATCCAAATCTTTCTTTTTGCTGAAGTCAATTTCCATGGAAAATATAGATCCCCTAGGTATAATAAGCAGCAGCTATCTAGGGCATGGTGGATTGTGTCACTGATTTAAACAGATTCTTTGAATGATTTTGCTTCATCTCTCACACCCAGAGACTGCTGTCATTATTTGGCCAGAAAAATCTGGCACTCTTCATCAGATGAATGTATATTCTAACAATCCAAGAATTTCCAGTAAAACATTTTGTGTGTTCACTTTAATTTTTCAAATATTTATTAACACAGAGCTTAGCATTGTGCTAAGCTTCTCTTTCCTCCAGAAATAAACCAACCAGAGCAATAATAAATAAAGGGAAATAATGGGAAAAAAATGTGATTTAAGGGCCACCAAAACAAAGAGGAAAGAAAGAACTTCTGGTTTCTAAAAGAAGTGACATTTGAGGTAAAATGGAGAGAGTGGTTTGGGGAAAGAAAGAGATCCCCTAAGTTGATAAAAGGAAACAGTTGTCTGGGGGGGGCGGGGTTTGGCACACTCGTGCATAGTGGCTGCATTTGATTGAAATAGAGGGTAACTGAGTTGTGGGAGAAGTTGGTAATGTTGTGAAGGTATTCTTTGAAGGTAACTGGGAACCTTAAGAATTTCGAGGAATTGATGAGAATGTTTCCAAATGCACTTTAGAAACATAACTTGAATGAAAATGTATAGAATTATTTGGTTTGGAGAGAGAAGAGATAGTCAAAGAGGAGAAAAATTTGGAGATTATTAACTATTGACAATGCGAATGAAAAGGCCATGCTGATGAGAGGTAGTGGGTGTTTCTATATTATATAGTGACCTGTACCAATACTGTATTAAACTGCAAACTGCCAAACATCTGTATTTGCTTTTATTTATAAAGAAGAAAGGAAAAAATGGTCTGAATATGGCTTGTACCAATTGTTTGCGAGAAACCAAATTTCTCATATACTGATTGAGGTAATAATGTACATTGGTAAAACTATTTGAAAAACTATTTAACATTATTCAATAAATTTGGATATATGTACAATGTTGACCCAAAAAATGTCACTTCTAGGTATGTCCAAAATAAATGTATACATAAAATGAAAACATGTATATAAGGATGTTCTTAGCATTTATAACAGTCCCAGTGTTTTGTTGCTTCCATGCAATACAATTGTCCATAAATAGAGGGATGGATAAATGGGCTGTGATATAGTCCAAATGGAATACTTTATAGCAGTGAAAATGAATGAACTGCCATTACACACCACAACATTGGCCAAAGGAAGTCGGACACAAAAGAGCACACCAAGTATCATTTCATTTATATAAAGTTTAAAAAAAAATGTCAAACTAATCTGTTGTGTCATTTACTTATGGGGTAATTTGTGCTACAGCACAAACATCCTGTATTGAATTAGTTTTTCTAGATATTTTAGCAAGTATTTGTTTATGTGTGTTTTTTTTCTGTGTGTGGGGTCTCAAAAAAAGGACAAAGAAACTGATGGCCCAATGGTAAATATTCTAAATATTTGCTTTGTTAAAATTTGTGCTGTCACATTCTGGCATCATCATTTTTTTTACAGTTAAGTATATGGTTATTAATAATGTGTGTACACATTATTATTAAAACAGTTTAGATAGGCCTTACTTGAAGGTTGATTAGTCAGAGCTTTAAGTCTTAAGTCTGGTCTGACTCTGTTTTATAGGTCAATTATAACTGTATTCACATGATAATGATCAATGGGCATTTTTATTAAATAGGTAAAGAAAAAAGAATGAAATTAAAAATTTTAATAAAACTTGACAGGCATAGGGGTAGTTTGAGTCATAATGGAAATACAAACTGTTAAGAATTTAAATAAAAATATAGGGCCGATTTTTTTTCTTTTGCCTTGGCTCTAATTTGTCATTTGCAAACTATTTGGAATTGATGTTAATGAACTGTCACCACTGAGCTGGATTTGGGTGAATAGAAGCTGAGAAATGAGTCTCAACAGATCACCCTTTAAATGCACCAGTATTAGAATTTTCAGCACAAACCAAAGACTAACAGTCACAAAAAGGAATTAAGTATCCTCTCATTACAATGGAAAATTTCCTCAAAGGCAGGTCCTTGAGCAACAAGGGGACAGACTGGCAGAATTTCTCACTCCAGGAAGCAATATCATACCTTATTGTGGATAGAAGATGCCTTTCTTCTGGGTTAGCTGCTAACTCATTTTTCCCTATATTGAATCCATTTTCACTATTAAACGCAAAAACCATTAATATAACAGGTTTGACATCCAGGGCATGATTAAAGTGCTATGGCACTAATCTATTTTTTTCTGGAATGGGAAGGCAATTTCTGCTGAATCAGAAGGGTCGCTCACTATGTATCACGAGCCAGGCTCATGATATTTTTAATTCAATACAATGTTCATTCCAGTGCATATATACACACTCATAGAGGGGAGTAATGGTATAGACAAATCTAAATTAATACAGCATATTGATGTACTTAGAATTTTGGTGTACTTGACATTTTGCTAACCCGTACTTAAACACACACAAAACACAAGCCTTGGGGAGAAGATCTGACCAATGAAAACTGAAACAAATAGTCCAATCAAATAATTGCTAATTCTTTAATTCTCATTTTATCCCTTTATAGCTTGATGCAGAAAACTTACCCAAGATGTACTAGCCTTCCTCATTTTCACTTTTCAATACTAAGGAAATTATTTGATTGTTTTGTTTTAAAAGGCTTCCTGCAGAGCCGTAGATGAGCTGGGTAAATAAAAATAAGCACAAGAGAGTAAATTATGTCTGTACATGATATTGTATCCCACTTAATTATGCTAATAGGGACTCTAAAACCGTTATGAGATGACTGTTCCTATTTATGCCACTCTATTGGTACAAAATTTACTTATCTCTTCTAGGACTATTTGAAATCTGCATTATAAAACTCTCCTCTTTTCTCTGGCTTTTTTCTTTTGACCATTTAATTTGCTTGGTAGTAGGCACCAGAGGAAAGTAAAATAAAGAAGGTGACCCAAACCAGTCAAGGAAATATATATTCAAATGTTAAAAATATTTTTAACGTCAGACACCTGTATTACTTTTGTCCCTGTTATGACTAAAGTTCAGAAACCGGAAATAATTTCCCTGGCCCTTTTGGTGAAGTTAGAGAATGGGGGACATAACTAGACAGAAAAAGATGATGTTAAACAGGTAAGCTTGAATTATTACTTTTCTTTTCAGTTGGCAAATGTGTTTTCTACTATATCTCAAAAAATCATCCTGGAATTCATTTGACTTCTTTCTAACCCTTACCCATTCGCTTAAACTATGGCATCCTATGCACCCACAGCTTTAAAGTTTAACAAAAGGAAGCGATATGAGAGGAAAGGAAAAACATATTTATTCCGTCAAGGGTTTGCTATGTTCCAGAAACTACCTTGAGTATGCTGTATGTTTTGTTCATTTAATTTTCAGATTAATTTTATAGAAAAGGATACTTTTCACTGAGGTTCAGGAAAGTTAAATAATGTGTCCAATTTCATATTGTTAATAGTTGCAATGTCAGAAATGTAACTAGGCTGTCTGATCCAGAGTCCATGTTTTCTTTAATACAAGTTACTAAAAAGTACATATGCATTACTATACATTATCATCCATTTTTTAAATTTGTGTTGCTCTTATGCTGTCGTGAAAGTAATTATAGTTACCTTAAAATAAAATCAATATTTTATTTAAAAAAAAAAAACTTGAGAAACAGTTATCTCATCAAGATACGAACAGCAGAATACAACTTCATTTGTAATGCAAACTACCCCCAAATAAGTGGCTTTATCTCTGATAAGGTCCTAATGCAGTGTGCAGAAGAGAAAAGGTTACAATAGTGATCATGGAGAGATCAGTGAAAGTGTCAATCTTGGGACAGAAGATCAATTGTATGCATTGTAGTTCTCCTTGCCCAGAACCCCAGGGATTAAATTGTATCCTGCTCTACTTTCAATGCTTCCTTTCTCTCTGCTTTTGAGAAGTCCTGTTTGGAAGCAGCTGTCCAAAGTTCATGTGCAACTGACTCTATATGAGAGAGTTCAAACATTTAGTTGAGCGAAGAACCTGTAAGAGCAGATTATTATTAATTTTATCTTTTTTTTTTTAATCTAAACCACTTGTGACTTCTAAATTAGGATGGCAAGATTTCAGATACTGTATTTTCTGCTTCCAGTCAAGTCAGTTAATACTGTAATTTACCATGTTAATGGTACCATTTGTCCCTTCTGATCTCACCCCACATGCAGAGGCAGCAGTTTAAAAGGGGTTGCATAAACTCTGCTTCAACTAAAGGGGAGAAGGTTTGCGATTATAAATAATGCACTTTGCAAAATAAATAATGCACTTTGCAGAAATAAATCAGCATCCTTAGATATCGACTCTGTAGTCATTTTGGCAAACTTGATGGCATTACCATTAAAATGTGCCTATAAAGAGCATGACTAAAGTACTTAATGCTATATTTCATATCACATGGTACATAACTGCAGAAGCAAATTTTCGCATTACTAAAATAATAGATGAGATCTGGTCACCAATTATTAAGGATACCTGCACAAATAGAGTTGCTAGCAAACTGCATATATTTTTAATCAAAACAATTGCACAAAGAAAGTTTTCAACCTTGAACTGCCAAAATCTAAGATTACTCTAATCATCAGCTATCCTTTGCAGTTTTCTTCTCTTTTAAAATCTGCCTTTGTTTGCCAGTCTAATCAGGGAAATCAGGAACTGAAATTTCAGAAAGACACAAAGAGACAATGCAAACTTTGATCCGAATGTTTCTTCTTGTACAACTCCAAAAAGCAATTTCAAGTCTTACAAATTCTTTTGCCAACAATGATTAGAAGCCCAGTGGCTGCCACAGTAATTGCTCCATAATCATATCTGTAATACCCGACCTGGTTTATGCATACAATCTATATTCTAATAGCAGTCAACAGGTCACAAGTTAATAAAAATACCATTAACGTCCCCCTGTGACAAAGGAAGAGAGATATTCATCTTCCTAGGCCGCAGTGGGCCAATATAATTTCCTTGGCTGTTAGTGTAATTAACTGTGCTGGGCTGTGGATTTCCCTGGAGGACATTGTGGGCACAGGATGACCTTGAAGCAGACTCTTGGTGGTACTATGCCAGAAGGGGCAGTTTCTCAAGTGTTTGGGTTAGCGTTAAGTCTGATTCCTCGGAAGATATACGCTTATGTAACTTCTGGACACCAAAAGCATTTGCACACAATTTCTATTATCTCAGGTACAGTTGCACATAAGCACAGCAACTGACAAAAGTTGGGAATTTGCCCATTTTCCTTTGACATCTCCAGCCTCCCTTTTTGCCCATCTTTTCAAGCTTAAGACTTTCAACTTGGTTTTCCTATAGATAAAACACACCTTCTTTCTTTCCAAAGTGCAGCTTTACCTAATCTTAACACAAAGGATTGATGTCAACTTTTAAACTTTGAACAATATTCCATCACATTAAAGTTTAAATTCTCTTAGTTTTTTCTTCTATTTTAAAGCCTGCTTTCAAAACCTGGATAGAAAATGTTTTTATTTTTTATTGGCAAGAAGATGGGAATTCAAGATCTGAGGAAGGTCAAGGAGTGTGGCCATTTATCCCTGAGACGCCTCCTACTGACCCTCATAGTAAATTTGCTTCATTGATGTCTAGGGCTGCACTAGGGGACTAGGGAACTGGATCAGGAAAGTCATGGAGGAGTCTAAATTGTGTTTTTCTTCTCTCCCATCGATCAGAGCTCTTCTGTTTCAATATGTGAATCTCACTTGTCACTTTTAAAGAGAAAAAAAACATTTTAAAGATACAATAAAACATTTTAAAGATACAAAAAAATGCAGAGAATAACTTTATAAACACCGCTGTAACTTTCATTTTTCTTTATTTCTCTTAATATTTTGCCACATTAGCTACTGACTGTTTTCTTTAAAGAAATAAAATGTTACAGAAAGAAATGACATTGCTTTTCTTCCATCCTGAAGGGTAACCGCTGTCCTAAAGTTTTGATATTGGTAAATGCTTTCACTGGTAAGGAACCTGTAGTTGAGTTCTTCACATTTTTAAAGTGATGTCACCCCAGTTATGAAATGAACTGTGCCCTCTCCAAATTCCTATGTTGAAGCACACTAATCCTTAGTACCTTATGACTGTATTTAGAGATAGAATCTTTGAGGAGATGATTAAGATGAAGAAGCTGTTATGATAAACCCTAATCCAATTTGACTGTTGACCTTATAAGAAGAGGAAGAGATACCAAAGAAAAGGCTACTTGACACTGAAACTTGATCTTGGACTTCTGGCCTCCATAACTGAAATAAATGTCTTGCTTTAACCACCCACTCTGTGGTAATCTTATGGCAACACATAAACATAATTCCCTTCAAATTGGTTTTTCTTTCTCCAGTTTTTATTGCCCCCCTATTTTGATACATGTTGCTCATGTTCACTTATTTTAATATCTGCATAGGATTCCATTGTATGTATGTGCCACAATTGATTCATCTCCTTCCTCTCTGACGAACATTTAGGGCAGTCACAACTTTCTGCTAAAATAAACAATGTCGAATTAAACATGATCGTTATGTTTTCTTGCACAAAATTGAGAGTGTTTCTCTACTTATATGGCTATATCCAGAAATTATTTTTTCCTGTTTTATAAGGTATAGAATACACATAACTTCACTAGTTTAAGATCTTGCCAAATCACTATTAAATGTGCATATAACCAAAAAACTCTCTTCCTTGAAATGTATTATTTCTGCTTCTTCACAGTCTCATAACACTTGGTAGTGGTAGTCTTTTAAATTATTTTTCTAATCTGAAGGATGAGAAATGGTAAACATCTCAAAATTTTACTTTGCATTTCTCTGAGTAAACTTGAACATCTTTTCATGTTTATTAAACATTCTAATTTCCTGTCCCTAAAATTGCCTAATCATAACATTGGCTCATTTCTTAGTTGGATTCACTTGTCTTTTTATTATTTTTCTTTTTACTAATTTGTATGACTTATGTTCTCTGGTACTTGATCTTTGTAGTATCACAACTGCAAAAATCTCAGACAGTAGCTAGTATTTTAAATTTGTAAATGGTGTTTCTAGTTTGAGAGTAGTAAAATGTAATAAAAATTATCTGTATGGTTTGGAAGTTTTGTCTTATTTCAGAAATCTTTTCCTATAGCAGAATAAAAATACATATTTTTTCTAAAACCTTTTAAATATTGCCTTTCAGATTTTGTTTGTTAATATCTGAAATGCAATATACCATATGATATAAGAAAGGTCCAATTTTACCATTTTTTATGTAGCCAATTGTTTCCATGTCATTTACTGAAATCCATTCTTACTTCTCTAATTACCACCTCATATACTAAATTTCTATATACAGTTGAGTATGTCTTAAAAATGCTAATACAGTTAGCCATTTGTCTATCACTGAGCCAATGCCACTCTGTCTTAATAGCTGTAGCTTTATAACTTGACTTTTGGAAAAGCAAGCTCTCTTTCTCAGAATATGATAATATTCATTTTCAAAATTCTATCAGCTATTCTTAGACCTTTGTACTTTTAAATATATGTTAGAAATACTTTATCAAATATTGTATTTATGCTTTCTTCGTGTCTTTCAAACAATATTAAACTTTCTTTTTCCATCAAGTTTTATACTTATTTTGTTTGATTCTGGCCCTCTTCAGGTAATATATTTTCTTCTTGTTATTATAAATATTATTTTTAAAATAATTGTATTTTCTGTTTTTGTTTGTATGGGAATATTATTGATTTTTGTATAGTGATTTTTCTACCTAGTAAACTTATTGAATACTCTTACTGATTCTGTTTTTTTTTTTTCTATATAAGTACATGCAAATAAAAAAGTAATTACCCATCCAATCCTCAGAGATTATATTTCTTTTCTTGGTTTACTATACTGACTAGGTCTTCTGAAATAATGCTGAATAAAGTGGTAACTTTATTCTTTTCATAGTTTAAAAAAAATTTTTTCTAAAGATTCAGGGTGATTTTGGTAAGTTTTTGGTAAAGACCCTCCATTAGGTATTGAGACTTCCCATGTGTCCTCCTGCCCTACTGGGCAAGCTTTAGTTAAATCATAGCCTCAAACACCTCCTTACCCCCACTCCCAGGCTTCTTTGTCAAGCCCAGGAGCCCCACCTGTGTTAAAGCATTACTCCAACTCTAATCCCTTACTCAGGTGAGGCTCTCTTAGACTGCTTCTCACACACCTGAGCCCAGTGGCTTCAACCTGTTACATTGCTTTGCTTTCTAGTGTTTCTCCTCCAGAGTGGTTTATCTAATTTTTAGGTATAGCTATGTTATTTAATTCTCATGTCATATATGTCTCACATTGTTGTGTTTTTGGAGTAAAAGGACACATAAAAGCATAAACTTAGAATATCTAACCTAGGAGTCATCCTATTCTGACCACACCCACTTCACCCTGCCATGCCTCGCCTTGCCTCACCTCACCTCACCTCACCTCACCTCACCTCACCTCCCCTCACCTTACCTCACTTCACCTCATTCTCTCCACTCATATGTTGCTAAGAGTCAAGGAATGAGGAGCTGATGGGCTCTGCGGTTCTTCTTCCCAGCTGCTAAATTGGAAAACTGAATCAGCTCAACCCTCCAGAATCCAAGATACCTGATCCTGGAGGATGGAACAAGAAATCACTGCTCAAATACCTGGAACCCAGATTTGTCAATAGGCTGAGGGAACAGAAGAAAGATAAGAGGTACAAACATAGAATGAATAAACTTCAAGAAGGGCAGGGGTCTTCATCTTAGCAAGGCATGATTAAAGTGCTATGAGTTACTTGGTGATTTCATGATAAATGACACATGAAATTGAGTAATTTTCAACACATGTTGACTTCATAATGATAAAGAGTGTCAGACATTATTTGGTTTTGCAGAACAATAAATCATTATATTTGAACATTTGGATCATATTATGAATGTAACAGCATTTATTTGATTATAATAGCAAATGGCTGTTTTTATGTTTTCAAAAGTCATGATATACTATTATGTGAAATGGTCATCTATATTGAAGATATGTTGAAGGAGAAAAAAAACTAGAGAATACATAAACCAGAGGTGAATATAGAATTCTGAGTATGACTTGTACGCTCTTACATTTTAGCTCTGAGGGTTTAGATACTAATCTACATACAGTAAATGAGCAAATACTGAAGCATTGGATCTGGTTTGTTCAATTAATTGAGTGGTGAGGGAGATTAGAGCAAGGAGACTAGCATGACCTAAATTTTCTATCAATTACACTAATAAATTGTGCATGAAAATGGGAAGACAGGAGAAAAGAGATACCTTACTGTTCATTTCAAAACAAATCTTTGAAGTTGAGAAATGGGTTTTATATGTTTTTGTTACCTGGTCTGTATAAGAAGAAGAGAAGTTGTACTAAAAGCTAGAAATAAGTAGTTAATTCCATTCCATTTCCCCATCATGCCAAGCTATGAAGCAGAATTCCTACAAATATTTCTTATAATAGTTTCACAGTTTTACCAATTTAACATTAGAGATATGGCTTTTCTATTGAATTTCCCTTACAAATATTTTTCTTTCTCCGTAAACATTACTCCTATGCACCTTCCTCTGGAACACACCCCAATAATCACAACCACCACAAAACAAACTCTTGATGACATGACAACTGTTCAACTGTTAAAAGGGAAGCGGATTCAAGGACTATTTCTTGGCTGGATCTTTTCCATGACCGAGGTGTTTTAGAGTCAATATTTTGCAGCAGAGTAGCGCACTAAAGCACTTCTGAAGCATCGGGGAGCTGTGAGCCAACAAAATTCCTACAGTGCACAACCACATTCATTCTCTTTGAGCCACACTTTTTAATTCTGGGGCCTGCTATTTGAGTAATGTCAGAGCACTAGGGAAATAACTGAAAAGCTGTAATAGGTTAAAAAAATAGTATACATGTATATGCTGGGCATGGACAGAATGAGTGGTTTTATTTAGAAGTATGTCAAATTTCAGTAGATCTGTCACTTGGTTGCTAATAAGTGCTATGAAAAAATATATAAAAATGCATGAAATGACCCATAAAAATACATAAAGTAGCATACAGGAAATAGTAGAGGGGTCATTTCAGTGTTCTTCCTAGATAATCCTTTAGAACCAACCATGATGGATGGCTAATAGCTGGGTTCCTCTCCAGTAATTGTCATTGTTTAAAATGCTTCACACGGGTTATGAAGGAATGCTCCACCTAATGACTGATCAATGTTGTGATACAAAGGGCTGGTCTCCTAACAAGTCATTGTGCTACAAAGCTTTTAATAGAATTAACTGAGGCCTCTGTTGTAACTCCACTGCTGCCCAAGGTCACCCTCTGCCCAGTCCTGCATCCCTATTCCTCACAGGTGTTGTTTAGAAGAACACTTCCTAAAAACCTCTTTAAGTAATTATCTGTCTCAGAGACTCTTTCTCAGAAAAACTGACCTAAGACTTTTGATACCAGAAATGAGCCTAAAGAAGACTTCGCAACAAAATCTGAGAGCTAAACTACTCACTAGGTTGCTGGAAATGAGTGCCCCATTTCTAGTGGCAGAAGGAATAATGATAGCGTCTTGAATGTGGTTTAATACAATTGTCAAATCTTTCATCAGGGCAGATGCACTACTTCAGGTGTTTGAGAGTTTTGGAGAAGTAATAATTTTAAGAACTATAGAATCAGATAACAAATTCTAGGGTGCTCAGTGCCTTGGAGTAACACAGCAAAAGGCTAAAGGTGATTAATCATCAACATACGGCAAACTGTGAGCACCAGAAAGTCTTCCTGGCAACATGTAGACTCTCTTTTCTGAAAGGCAGAGGGCAGAAAAGACTAAGGATCAGATCTAAGACTTAATTGTAAGAGTAGCAGAGCTCCAGAGAAAGCTGAATTTCCAACCTAGCAAATTTGCTATCAAGATCAGGAGTGGGACTCTGAAACTGAGGATGGGAACACCTGTATGGAGCTCTCAAAAACTGTAAATTCTTAGGATCCCATGACTCTAGGTCTCCAGAAGAATCCCACATGCTTATCTGCTAAAATCTAGAGCTTATCCTTTGTTTGAAGATAATGAAGAGTCTTGAATTTTGCAAGACAACAAGCCCTCTGAGAGCTACCACCACTTCTCCTTCTAGATATCAGGCAAATAAATAAGATCAACTGTCTTCATAATCTTTCCATAGAAGTTTTGAAGCTATTAAGGAAAAAAAAGATAGTACTCTGAAGGAGTTTTAGGATCCAGTTTACATGTCCTGGCAGGAGCTGGGGTTATATATGTGGCCCTTTAACCTGTAAAATCATATGTCTGGAACTGGATCCTGAAGGTGCTGATCAATAAAAATGAAATATAAAATTGGATAAGGAAGATATTATTAATATGGAAGTATTCTCCCATGATATAGAATTTAACACCTTACCAAGGACATTGGGAGACAATGCTCCTAGAATAACTCTGGAAACTTGAATAAAATGAAGGTACATACAAGTTGAGTAGAAATGTTAAATCTTTCATGATAAGTGATGGAAAGGCTCATAGAAGTGTACATACTAAAGTGGACATATTACCTGAGATCAGAAAGCCAACCAGGTAACTCTATTCCATGAAAGATAGTTTTTTTACCTAAATAATAAGTGATTTGCTAATAAGAAAGACACTAGAATGAATAACCACAGTGGTGACCATTCTCTCTAGGTGAGGGCTGATGATAAGTTATAATATTAAAGAACTGGGCTCTCTGATAGTAATAAAGATGATTGGATTTCCAAATAATAGAGGCCAAGTAGAAGTATTTAAGTCCATTAGTACTTAATCAACTATTACTCATTGATTAAGAATCAGATAATTGCAAAGTAGTACGTGCCATTATTGGAATAAAAGACTTTGCCAGAATATCAGCCAGGCCAAGGAATGGTGGCATGGGAGGAAAGTGCATTTGATCCACAAAGAGCTGTGGGAATGGTTAATAGAACACAGTGTTCCCAGTAGCAATACAGATGGGCAATCCACAAAGGCATTGCTCAATTTATACAACCAAACCAAACCAAACCAAACCAAAACAAACCAAACCAAAACAAACCAAACCAAACCAAACCAAAACAAACCAAAACAAACCAAACCAAACCAAACCAAAAACAGAAATACATGATCAGGATGCTGAAGGCAACTGATTAAATAAAAAGTTTCTATCTCAAGCCCAGTTTTCAGATCTGACCTAATTCTCAAACCTAGAACAATCTGACTAATGGAGAATCTGGGTCTCTATCAGGATGGTTCCTGCAACCTAGACCTGTCTTATGACTTTTAGCCATTTACTTAAGTAATTATACCCTGGGTAAATGGGGATACTCAAAGATTACAAGGACTGTTGGGCAAATGTTAAAGTTGACATTATTACTCATTGACTTGAAGCTTCATAATAGCCTTTGTGTTGAAGTGGAAGCCACATAATAGGGTAGCTATCAAATAGAATCCTGGCCCAGATCAATTCATATTAAGTTCATTGCATGTAATTAAAATTGACATATTTAGTAGTTGATAGAATCTCCACATAGGTTCTAAAGATAAGAGTTATTTTTAGTGGGGAATGTCATGTGAATGTCTCTGAAGCTGCCCCATACCCGAGTCAAAATTAAAAATCATAACAATATTGCATCATAGGAAGAATGGAAGAATGAGGGCCACCCTAAAAGTGTGCATATGTGATGGCTGCCATAATATCTTCATTCATTTAAAGGTTTGGCTCCAACAGAAACCAGAAAGATTCCAAAAAAAGACAGTGAACCATCAAAATAACCAAGAAATGCCAAACTGCAGATATTGGGCCATATGTGGTAGCTTTCTTAGAATACATTAATATAGTCTCAGGTATATGGCACGTATTCATTAGTCTGGTAGATGTGTTCTTGTCTATCTCTATCAGGAAGAAGAACCAGAATTAGTTCACATTTATGGAGGAAAAACAAAAGTATTATATTATAATCTTGCCAGCGGGCTCATTAAATCTTTCATCCTCCATGATAATATAGTTCAAAAGAATTTGGATCATATCACATTTATCCACTATTTGAAGATTATTTAAAATGGACTTGATAAGCAAAAAATTTGTTAGAGGCTTTGGTAAGACATATGAGCTGCAAGGATTTAGGGATGTGCCATAACAATGACATTTTTAGGGATCCCATCTTGACCGAGCTAGGATAGCCCCTCCAAAGAAAAAGACATCTTCGTATCTTGCACCTCTCACAAGGCATAATGCCAACTGAGCCTCTTGGATTTCAGGCAGAAGAATATTTTACATTTGAAAAAAACAATTCTGACCCATTAACTGAGTGATATGAAAAGCTGATTGCTATGAGAAGGAGTTGGAAGTAGAAAAGAGCTCTGTAGGAGATCTAGGCTTCAGTGCTCACAATCCTGCAACTTAGACCATACGACTCATCAGACGCTATTGTATTATAAGTATCTCTTATGAGAATAGCCCTTATACAGTTATGATATGTTCAATAGGAGAAGAATACAGACACCTAGGGTTTCAGAGCAAGGCCATAATGTCTACGGCAAAGACCTATACGTTATCTGAAAACTTCTAATCCCTGGTAGAAATGAAGTGTCTTGTGGTGAATATCCAGTGACAATGAGGCCAGAGCTGTCCATCATTAGCTGCATTCTTTTAGAACCACCAAGGAAAAAGTCTAAGTTTGGCTCATGGAGGGGACATAGTGATATATTTGTGCAAGCTGAAGATGCACTGCTGCTCTACCACACTCCTATTCAGGTGTGAGGGTAAATTCTCTCACTGGGCAGAGATTTGAGGGGTAGACTTAATTATATATTTTGTGTGAAAATAGACCTGTCCTGAGATAAAAAAATATATTGGAAAACAAAGGCAGTAGTGAATGGCTTAGTTGGTTGGTCAACGGCACAGGAGGAGAATGATTAAAAGATGAAACAAAGATATCAGAAGAAGAAGCATGCGGATGGGCTTCTGGAAATCCACAAAGCTTGAGGACTTTGAATCACACTTACCAAAGATCAGCAACCAAGGAAGAGGCATTAATAAAATCAAGTACAGGAATTGAGCCAGTCACTTGATATTTTCTGTCCTCTGTCATTGGTCATCCCAGGGCTAGCACAATTTGTACATGGGTGGAGTACCATGATGACAGAAATGGAGGTTATATATGAGCCCAAACACCACGGGCTCCCACTCACTTAATCTGATCTAGTTATTGCTCCTGTCAAATGTCCAAACTACCAGCCACAGAGACAAATTCCAAGTTGCTGATATGGCAACATCCCTGAAGGAGAGCAAGTCACTGGTAGATGTTGTTTACAGAGGGCCCCTTCTATCCTTTGCCTTAATTGGGACAAGCCCATGTGCCATCATAGCTCTTGACTCTGTATAGAATGGGCTGAGCTACATTACTGTTGAGCTTCTCTCTCTGTCTAATCCTGCTTCCTTCATCCCCCACAGGTGTTATTCTGCAAGTCCTCCCCAATAAATCTCTTACAAGCAAATTTCTGTCTCATAGTCTATTTCCCAGGTAATCTCATCTAAAACAGATGATAAGGTACAGAACTTCTCCAATGATGAAAGTAATTACCTTCAGAAGAGAGCATTAATTAATATCAATGGTCATATTTCCACATCTGCAGATTCAGTAAAATGGTATTACTTCTTATTTGAAATATGAATTTTCTGTTCCCTTAAGGGTGAGTTAGCAGCAATAATTTAGAGAAATAAATGATTTTATTCACATTCTATTAAGATGACTCATTGTCTCTTTGTTGTGACCTGGAGAGTCACAGCATTAGGTGTTAGTATGGACCCCACATATACATACAGTCTACCAGAGTGCTTCAAGCAAGTAATACTTCCTCACTTTTGTACATAACAAATGTGAAGTTGAAAGAGATTAGTTGCCTTGCCTAAGATGCATACTGAGTTAGTGCTCAAGGGGAAATCAGAAAATAGTTCTAGCCATACTTACCATACTGTTTCTTTCTATTAATATGCTAACTTTCTAACTCTTTGAAACTTATTAAAGTCTCAGTAAAATAAATCATGTTAATGGGAATATTTCACCTATTTCTAAAGGACTATTTGCTAAAATATTGTGTGCATTTCTCAAAATACCTTAAATAATGCTATTTCCACTGGAGAAAAAGAGTTGTAACTAGGCTAACTTTTGTTGGAGAGAGAAATGAAAGGATTTGTCTTCAAGTCTACCTGAAGTATAACTATCAAAAAAAAAAAAAATGGGAGAGACCATCTGATCTCAATTTTCTATGGAAAACAGAAATCTTTCAGTCAAGATCTTTTATTTAGATTTCAAAGGAAAGCGTTTCTGATACTAACATATTTCAATAGTCAACTTTCACCATCAGCTTAATATTCTAAAATTCAAAGTCTTTTGGGATTCATTTTATGTTGATTGCAATGTTTTCTATTTTTAACAGCAATAAGAAAAAAATCCTGAGATGTTATCAGTATGTTCTTTGAATAACAATTACAAATTGAAATCCTGTGTGACTTATTTATAACTGAATTATCCACTGACAACAAGTCGTACATCTTATATTCCAAAAAGCTAACTAGATTAAGAAAATGCAATATATATAGCTGATAAATAACCCAGATAGAATCCACTTTCATAGTCTATCACATTCTGGCTTTATCATAAATTGGAAAAAAAAATATGTAGTACATAAAAATATGCAGAGTATGAAATCATAGCCTGGCACCAAAAAGAGAAGAGAAATAACAGAAAATAAGGGAAAAACTGGCCAAGAATTATTTTTTTAAGAAAATTATGTAAGTAAGATAATTGGAAATAATTTTGTTTAATGGCAAAAAATAAGAAAACTAAATTTTAAATAAAGAAGATAAAGCAGTAACATTTCAAGAACAATGATCAGTTTGGCTTTCTTAGAATGAGGATAATTTTTTTTAATGGTTGAAGTATTTGACTCATTATGAAAATGATGAAGGGGAAGGTATACTCTGCCATACGCAAATTGAACCAATATGATTGCCCTGAGAAGAAATCAGCTCAGAGGACTATTCCTTCCAGCTGAGTAGTATGAGAAAATTTACTTAGCTTCTCTGTGCCTTTTTATTTTATTTGAAAAATAAAGTCTTAGGAACAGTTGATTGTAGTCCTTCTAGACCTACAATTCCATGGCAATTTTCTTGTTTTCCCAGGCTTGTTACTTTAAGAGATATAAAATATTAAGTAATTATGAAATATTTATTGAGCACAGACTCTATTAATCACTCCATTTGCGTAAAACTATTTTTCAAGTGCTTTCCATTTATATTCCTCATCTCAATTAATACTCAAAATAAAACTGTGAGATGGGTAATTGTATCTCCATTTTATCAATGAGAGAAAGTATGCTTGAAGAAGTAAGTTACTCAAGATTACAGAGGATCAAGGGTAGATAGGATTCAAAGCTAGGTGCCCTCACTCCAAGGCTGCTACCTAATCTAATAATTCTGAAGAGCTTCTTTGGAGACTTCATTGGATCTAAGAAGTAATCATTGCTTCAAAATTATTTCAGATTTCTTTTGACTGGGAGACAAAGAACTAGAAGAAATGGGAATACTGAAAATTTAAACACTTATGTGCATGTATAGTTAATCTATATAGTGAATCCCTCTATTTACACAGGTTCATATTTTTATTATATTTTAATATGTAGTTTAGATTTTAGAAAAATTGGAAAAATTATACAAATTACCATTTTCTACACATCATGCTGCCTGTTTTAACGAATACTTACTCTCTAAAAGATTGAGGTATCTTTTGCAGTTCTTAACTATCCCCACCAAAAAAAAAAAAAGAAGAAGAAGAAGTTCTATGGTTCAAAAAGGTTAGGGAATGCAGACTTTAATTAATTAATGCTTATTGCCATTTGCGACAACATGGATGAACCTCAAGATAATCATGTTAAGCAAAATAAGCTAGACAGAAAAAGTTGAAAATCACAGAATATCACTTATATGTGGGATATAAACCTAAAAGCAACAAATGAACAGGACAAACAGACAGTAACTCATGGACATGGGTAATAAACTAGTGGTTACCAGAGGGTAGTGGGGAGGAGGGAAGAGGGAAGGTAGATGGGGTACAAAGGGTCAAATATGTGGTGACAGAAAGAAATGTAACTATGGGAGATGAACACACAATGTAAATATATATATGCCTTGCTGTTAAAATGTACAACTAAAACTTACTGGATTTCATTAACCAATGTCACCATAAAAAAATTAAAATAATAATAATTAATAATAATAATAATAATTAATGCTAACTTTAATCAAAGCTAAAGTTAATCAGTATTTCTTCAGTACAGGGCATCTCAGAGCCATAATATGTTACTATGCATTGTGAATTATTAAGAGAAGAAACATTTTTTGTGTTTCTCAGATTTGTTGAAGTCTTGCCTTTTTTTTAAAAAAAAAAAGAAGAAAACCTAATATCTTATCAAACTTCTGTTCTTTAGATATAGTTTGGGAATTTTGTCTCTTAACATGTGGAAAGGGCCTTAGAAATTATTTATTGCAAATTCTACATATTATAGATGAGTAAATCAGAGAGGTCTAGTAACTGCTTCAAAGTCTCATAGTTGATAACATGGCTTATGACTAGAACCCAGGCCTGTTTCATTATGTACAGCTATATTGCACAAAATATGTTTATAAATTAATATGAACAGTGAATATAGTTTTGCCACCGGATACACAGATACATATTTGGCACAGCCAAAGTCAATTTGCAATGATTAAATAATATATAGTAAAACATCTTTTCAAATCTGAGGTATTAATCTCCCAGAGTATGTTTTACCAGAAGTCAACATATATGGTTTTTATTTTATTCTCAAAATTTGAAAAAAATGTATTATTAGCTTTGTTTTCAATAGGAGATGAAAATAGGGCTGGGAATGTCAATCCCATAGTCAGTTAGTAGAGGAGTCAAGGTTTTAATGCAGCTCTGTGTTCAATTTCTTTTTTGTGAAAAGGGGGGTAATATCTAATTATGTCAAATATATAAATTAGAACACTTTATGTACCATAAAGTACTTATATAAATTACAATTCCTATTCTTAGTGAAGAGAACATACATTAAAGACTGTTCTTAATTTTCAAGTCCTTCAATAACATGCACTTAAAGACAAGTATCCCCATTAGGGAAAAACAGTAAGAAAGTTCATGAATTATTCTTTTGTTGTTTTAGCTCTAAAGGTTCTACATTACTTTAAAGTTGCACTTGTAAGCCTTGATCATATTTGTTGATCAAGCATGTGTAAAACTGAACATCTTTAATGAGAAATACAAGATTTATAAACTTAAAATTTGCTTTGGGAAATGAAGCAAAATTTCATTTAGTAATGGTTGCCAATAGCCTGTAATCAAGACGACTGCTAGGAAGGTAAATAAATAATTTGCTGGTTTTATTTGACGTGTAAGCAGAGAATAATCTAGCAATTTGTTCATTATTTTTTATCTGCTGGGCCCTTTATCTCTTAACTCCATAATGAAAAAGCTGGATATAAACGGAATGTTTTTATATTATAGTATATTTTAAATAACCTAGGTGAATTTGTGTTTACTTTCTAATTTAAATTTTGTTTATATCTACATTTTTTTTTTGTTTTCTGCTTCCATAAAGTAGACATTAATAGATTAAAATACAGTAACTCTCCACTTATCCATAAGGTCCAGCTTGTCAGAAGTCTGATAAAGGCCTCAGAGAAGCTAGAAATATTTACCCTGACATCCTGCATTAAGGCTTTCAGGGATTATGTGAAATTTTACTGACTTCTTAAATATATAATTCTTTTAAAGTCTAGCATCTGGCTTTTCAGCCTCTGATAGATTAGTATATGCAAACTAGAAAAGGTCAGAGGCTGTCTGAGGCAGGTAAAGCACGAATAGAAGTAATGGCTGACAGACTTTTAACACACCCAAAAAACCTGGTCTATAATGATTGTCCTGAATCATGAAGAAAGGGCTAAATGACATTAATGATGCTTGGAATTTTCTGGTTAAGTCATGCATTTTAGAATGATTGCCCCCAAATGTGGTTAAGTTCAGGTAGCTGTAAAACTGAGTTTGTGTGTGTGTGTGTGTGTGTGTGTGTGTGTGAGAGAGAGAGAGAGAGAGAGAGAGAGAGAGAGACTTGCAATGCCTTCTCAAAGTAGGCAGCATTTAAAAAGGGTCTTAGTAAAAGAGAAAGAGATCACTAGGAAGGTAAAAATAAAGCATATATTTTGAGAAGAGGGATACCATAATTCAGTTCTTTAGTGACTTGAAAGAGGGGTTAATAGTGAGTTGCCTAATATAGCTGGACTACAGAATCTAAAGGGGAGGGTGACCAGAAGCCTGGCTCCATTCTTTCTTTTAAGTTTTTAATTATTGTCAGTCCCCTCCTGCCCTGCAGACTACGGACTCTGCCTTGAGATGTCACTCAGTTATTTATACATTGCTGTGATTAAAGAGCCTGTAGTATAGTTTGGTTAGAAAAATAATGAATTAGAATATGGTATACCTTGGTATGTAAACAGGTAAAAAGGAAGTCAAAAAGGCAGCAATCTATGCCAAAAATCTACCATAAGCCATGTATCGTGCTACATATTTTTTATATCTAATTTTTACAGCAATCAGAAATCATCATCATCTTTATATTCATCTCAGGTACAAAAACTAAGATCCAGAGAAGTTAAATGTCTTACTCACAGACATAGAGCAATTCAGCACCAAAGCCAAATTTCATATTCAGATATGCCCAGTTCTATATCTGTGTTTTTTATTACACAATAATACTAATTTAGAACTCTGTGGAAGAAAAAGGAGTACACAAGTGAAGTATGGCTCCTAATAACAAACTTCGCCTACTGAAAAATAATAGTGGTTTGAAATCCTGGATAGATTTTTAGAAATGAATGAATAAATGAATAAATATTGAGCAAAAAGTATGTGCCAGTTATAATAATAATGACACACTATTAATTGAGCACCTATTATATTATAAGCAACATATTTTACATACCATGTTACCTAAGGAAGACGATATACTAAAAAGGAGAAAACTGTGGTCAAGAAATACTAAATAGTTTAGCAATCAGTGACATAATTTTAAGTGGTGCTTTCCCCCTCTTTGGTATGGTGCCTCTCTAATAACCTAAAAAGGATTAAGTTTAGTGGGAGAAAATGGGAAGCTATATGAGATCAGAAAATGAGTACTTAATGATGTTAGTAAGAAACAATGGATTTCTCATCACTATATATATTTAATTGGCTGTATGTGTTATATTAATCTTTGGTAATAGAAGCACCATAATGCTTCATGATGTTCCTACATCTATATAATTACCTGTAAGAAGGCAATCATGTTAAAAAGTCTCTACTGGACACAAGATTCTGCTATTCTAATTTTATAATGACTTGGAACTGCCAGCCTTCTACTTTACCCAAACCCAGAGAGACATTGGGGCAGTTTATAATCTTATCAAGATTACTAACAATGGGGGCGGGGAAACTAACACGAAATCTGCTCAAGGTTTTCAAATGATGTGGTTGAGGAAAGGACTGGCATAGCTATTTAGAGATCTAAGTCTAATGTTGGACATTTCACTAATTCAGCATATGCCTTAGTATGGATCATTTATATGGTTAGGGTTCCCTCTTGTCCCCTGGTATCTTACAAAAATAATTCTAGCATTATCCATTTTACTAGTCTGAAAAGACTGCAGACTAGGATCAAAAGATTCAGATTTTAGCCTTATTGTTTTTTAATTGTGAAACTGATCAACTCAGACCCTCTGAGTTTTATTTTTTCATCCATAAAGTTCTGCTCTCTTACTGGCCTAATAGAATTGTGCTGAGGATCAAAATGAAATAATGAACTGAAAATGCACTAAATTCTATAAAATATTGTAAGTCATAAAATAATCCACACAAATGTCTTGTACATTGTAGACATATTAAATATTTATGAAATAAATAGCAGACCAGGGACCAGTATTTAATAAGGCTTAATAGTGTGGTCCCTGAGTCTGACTGCCTGGGTTTAAACACTGACTCTACTACTTATTAGGTGAATAAATTTGGAGAAGTTACTTAACCTCTCTGTGCCTCTGTTTTCTCATGTATAGAACAAGCAAAGTAGTATCTGCCTCTTGGGTTACTATAAAAGATTAAATAAGATATTCCATGGAAGGCACATAGTACCGTATACAGCATATGTAAGTATGCTATAAAATAGCAAAAGTTAGTAATGTTACTCTTTTCCTGAGGTTCAAATTAAACCAACAGAAGAAAGAGAGAGATTTAGGAGACCTCCTTAGAATCCCCTGCCTTTTTGAAGCTTGTGAGTGCATGGGTGGAGGATGATTAATTTATATGGACACAGACAGTTTGAATTAAGTTTCTATTCCATTGGTATCGTTTCTAAAAGGATAAGAAAACTTAAGACTACCAGGTAGATTATCATAAAACATAGTAAGCCACCCCTCTTAATTTCTCACCTCCTGTCCATTGCTCTATTTTTCTAAAACTCAAAAGGAAGAAGAAATACTGAAATCAAGGTCAATAGGAGAAGGAGGAGGGGATAGGATATGCCATTTTATTGATTATATTTCTAACATATAGCATAATTGGAAAATCATATCCATGTAGATTATGTTCTTTTCTCTTCTGAAAACATCTTTCTCTACTTTTCCTGCCTCATAAACCTCAAAACTTCTTCCAAAGTCCGTAAGTCCCTGTCCCCTTCTATGGATGTATTTTATCAAATACTAAAACTATTTACTCATGGATGATGTATTTCATAATATAAGTTCCTCAAAGACAGGGACCACACTCATCATTTTATCCCTTAGAGATTACTTGGCATATATTAGGAACTCAATAAATGTTTATTAAAATAGACTAAATTGTTCTTCTATGTGATTATACTAATATATCTTAAATTTTAGATCACTTTTGAAGTAAATTCAAAAATCTAGTCTATAATTTTCTTGGCCAAATTTATTAATCATAACATTTTATAATTTCTAATGACAAAACAAATTAATATCTGCTAACCTTCAGAGTAAAAAGAGTATATTCATTCTACACAATACTTCACAAAGGCTCTTAACTTCCTACCATTTTTTATAACAAGTGATCTGGTGTTGACTTAGATTTATAACACAACTTAAAAGGATTTGCTTCTGCTGGTTAACTTTCAGTAAGGCTCTGTGATAGATGCCCATGTCTTTTCTAACTGAGTGCTATTACAATTGCCCTGAAGCTAAGTTCCTTAAGGCATAAAGCTGGAGTTATTTATTAACTAAGTATATTTATTGTTCAGAACAGGCAGTTCTTACAAAAAAGGGAAAGGATGTATACATCCCTGGTGTCTTACGAAAAAGGGAAAGGATGTATACATCCCTGGTTTGATTACAGTGAATCATAAAACAGCTATTTCTGTTTTTCTACTTTGTTTACCTAACTCTTTGTTTGAATCAAGAAAATTTTCTACCATGGTAGGAAAATCCTTTACCTCCTGACCTGTCTTTTCCAGAAATTTGTGCTGGCTTCTCAAAGACTACTGACCACTGACTGGGTGACTTTCACAGGATGACTGGCAATCTAATCATTTGTAATCAAACAGATTTTTATACATATTCCACATATATTTCTTATTTATATTTTACAAATCATAAATAACAAATATAAAATGATATAACAAAAAATGAACAATTTCTATTTCATTTAGACTGTTAAAAACATAGGTACTGGAACTGAATTTCAGGGGAAATTATTTTTCTTTACTTTTCTGGCCATTGCCCTTTACTAATATTCTATTATTAATTGGAATTTCATTTGACAAAATGCTCATTTTTCTGTTTCAAACTTTCTATGGCACAGAATTAAAAATTTTTTAAAAAGTACTATTTTTTCTTAACATTTGCATAGGCCACGTGAAGCAATAATACATGATCAGTAGTTTACATATGCAATATTCTTGAATGTGCAATGCTTACGTGAGCCTATATTTCTGTATATAAAGGAAAACATTTAAACTTGAAATAGAAATGTATCACATACTCAACTGAAATGTACATTTCTAAGAAAAGATTAGAAAGTGCAAGAAGCCAGAATTTAAGAATAATAGGAAAAAAATTGGGTAAGGTTACAATATAAAGGATAGAAATATCATCATCCTTGGTAAGTGAGGATAATGGCAAAACTGGTTGTATATACTGACCTTCAACCAAAGCATTATGAGTGTCTCTGGATCTATTTAAATATTCGTGCATTCATTCTCTTGTGCACACTTAAGTCATTGATGGTTATACAAAATAGGACACATATTCTCTTGCTAAATAATACAATAGTGATTTCATTAAATTTGTCATTATTGAAAATTGTACTGTAGAAAATCCAACCGGCCAATCACTTTCAGAACCATTCAATTTGCTCATGTCCATCTAGAATGAAAGGCTTGCTGCACAGCTGTGTTTAAGACTGTGTAATGACTTTAAATCTAGGACACAGACTCTTTTTGCATGTCCAATCAATTTGTGAGGAATCTGATCCTGTGCTAATAGGGCTGTGTGCATTAAAATTCATTCTTTGAAAATTGTATCTGAACTGGATGCTGCATACAGCCTTTGAACTCTATCAACTTGATTTTGCTTTTACTTCACTTTCCAAAAGAGCTTAGTTTTTTTTTTTTCGAGGAGACTACTATTTTCAGAGACATAAATTGAAGACTAGAAAATATTCACATACTAGTGCTATGAATTCCTATATTAATATGTACTGATTGTAAAGTAACCAGATTAAAATACTTGGAGGATATTGCCACAGTCCCTATAGAAGTTCATGTGGTCTTGAAACAATACTTTCTCACTAATTTCAGAATAATGACTTCATGCAGTTAAGCTCTAATACCAACCCTACTTCAAATGAGAGATGTGCTTGAAATAAGACTGTCAGACAAAGCATAAACAGAAAAAAAGTGAGGGCATAAACCAGAAAATCAAAAATCTTTGGTGACAAAAGAAAAGCAAAATCATGCAATTCTCTAGTTTACATATTCTGTTAAAAAAAAAACCCTTCCCCTTAATTTTTCTCCATTAGCAAAATCATTGAAAACTCAATCTAAACTAATTCGTGTCAACTGCCATCCAATGTTATGACTTTCTTGGTTTTGTAATCTTGTGTTATAATTACACACTCTTTTTTTTTAGATGTTATGGTAATAATCAATATATGACTGCAACATTCTGAACTCTGCATACAATCGTGTCACTCTATGTTGTTTTCATAATACCATTACACAGTATTAAGACTGTAAGCCAACATTTGGCATAGAGCTGTTCAAACCTTAACAGTGAATGAGGCATAAAATGTCATAACATGATTATCATACCTCATGAAACAAGTAATATAATTGTCGCATTCTGATTATCCAAGCTAGTGAAAAAGCCAAAATGCTATATACAACTACACTGAATACAAAGAACTCTCCTCTGACCTAGTTCAGTCAAAGCTAGCTCCACCTGACCTTCAAAAGAAGGCTTCTGTGCTAAAGGAGTGACCTTTCTTTCTTGTTCTGTAAAAGAGGCATAAAATGTGGTTGTCAGTTATGTGACGAAGTGATAACCATGGTTATCAGTTAAGTGACTAAAGGCTGAACCACCAGACATCAAGCAAAAAAGTCTGTAAAGTCCTAGTTGTAAAGTCCTTGAAGACAGGAACTATATTTTACTATTTTATCTTTATGATCAACGTATCATGCACATGGTTATGCAAGTCCTTGAAAATATATTTTGAATTGAATTTATTTATTGGATTATATAATTGATCACCTGCTCAGAGCAGAAATTCCTCAAATCAACTAAATTGGCTTGCTCAGTATCACAATCATATGTAAAGAAACAGGATTGCTGTTTATTATACCAGTTGAACCCTCTGAATCTTTTGAAAAAGGAGACAAGGTACAAATAAATGCCTAATTAAATAAAATTAGAAAGTTAAATGTGCTCCTCATATTATCAGCTGGTTTCTCTCCAGAATTCAAGTTTATCAAAAGATAACTCCTTTGACTACATGTAACAGAAATATAGACTGTGGGTGATGCTCACAGACTAAGAACATGAAAGAGAAATTTTGAGGCATCTTTGGACTACACATCAGGGTTTGGAAATGAAAATAAATTTGAGAGAGAGAGATAGAGAGACAAAGAGACAGAGAGATAGAGACGAGACAGAGACAGAGACACAGAGAGAGCAAAAGAGCAATCTTGATAAGCTGTTTTCTGACTACTCTCTCTCTCTTTTGTATTCACAGCATAATGAATTTTTCCCATGGTTCTCCTTTTCTCCCCCCAATTTAGACAGTCTTCTACTGGGGCTTAACTCTAGGAACAATCATGAGGAAGAGAAATCCCCAAGACTCACTCACTGATGTTTCCCTCAGCTCATTTCTACAAAAGTTACCAGGCACTCCTTCAGACAGAGGAAGTCAAGCACACCATGGGCAGGTGGAGAGAGACAATGGAGAGAGATGAACTTTCTCATGTGGAGGAAGTGGGGTCCTCCACATGAGAAAGTTCATCTCTCTCTATTGTTGAGCTCCAATCATGAGCCAGTTCTTATGCCTTTTCTGTTACAAACTAGATGAGCCAAACATGGTAATCCTAGTCCCTAGAGCAAAAATACTGTTGCTTTCTGTTTGAACCACACTATAGGAGTTACTTTTGTAACTATGGTTCGTGTTAACTAATCTATATAAATGAATAAAATAATTGGATAAATTATATATTCTCCAGTATGGGTTATAATAAAACAAATTTAAATACTCTAATATTGAGTTTCCGTCACTTCCCCACAGGGCAAAAACAAACTGTCTTAACAAATGGGGATAATCCCAATCTACATTTTTTTTCTATTTATTTACTTATTTATTATTTTTATTTTTTTCGATCTATGATCTAAAACATTTTCTTGTAGGGATGGATGTAATACTCCTCTCTTAGAAAGAAAATAGGTAGATAAATTAAAAGAACTAAAAGATAATCTCTTCACAATTTCTTAAATTTAAATGATGGTTGAAGACTTTAATTTTTTACACATTTCTATATTTAAAAAATATGTAATACTTTTAAAATCATTCTATTCTGAAGCTATTCAATGTCTGCAATGTCTTACGTCCTCTTAAAATGCTGAACTCTGAGTGCAGGGTCCATTTCTAATTAGCTATGAATTACCTTTATCTTTCTTTATCTTATTAACACTTTTTTATTATACTTTTGATAGTTGGTGACACATTTCGCTGCACATATTTATGTAATGATCAGCACGTAGAAACGTGACCATGTATCAGAATATTAAAAATTATTGAGCATTGTATTGTTAAATACACAGTTAGCTTTAAGACATTTTAGTTGTTCCTAAGAAGTCAGCTGTAAGTACTTACCTGGCAAATGAGTGATTGATTTTAGATAGAAAAAGAAAGTTTTATAAATCCTTATATTACATTAGATTACTTTTGAAAATTTGATAATTTGTAGGTCACCATCCCTGATAAAATCAGTTAATTGTCTTACACGGATCAGATTATCTTGTATATAAGAAAGAAATCTCAATGTAATACAGATGAAAGCGGACATTTAAAAAGAAAATTCAGAAGGGAATGCTCAAATACTGCCAAGTCATCATAACAAATTTTGCTACTAAATTAGTTTTGGGATGTAAATTGAATCTTTGAACCAATTGCATACATTCAGCAAATTATGCTTCTAATATATGCTATAATAATATAATATAAACTTTCACTTAATATTTAGGTATATCTGCTTCTCTGCTTCTATTCTCATGTGAAGTATTTTTAGACATTATACTATAAATTGGAGTTGTGTATATGTTGAAGTTTTGTAAATCAAGCTTTTTGTCAGTCACCAGTTTTTAAGAAGCTAGTTTGGTAGCCAAGATTGTATAACAATTAAAATCTTAAGTATATTACAACAGTCTTATTAATAAGACTAAATATCTAACATACTAAAAGTTTGTTTTAAACAGATAATGCTGCCAATAATAAAAAGTAAGGTGCTCCATAATCTAGAAGAAGATGTATATGAAAATAGTCACAAGTATATATGTATTTATATATCATATATATTTCATATGTTATTTAGACTAAATTGTGTATATTGTCAGATATTTTGAAAAGGACATTTAAATTCATATATAATAAGCTTTCTGTTGAGAAGGCTGCAGAAGCTTTGGATTAGGCTTTGAGTGGCACTCAAACGCAGATACATAAAATCACACAATTCTTCCAGACCTTGAGGTTTAAGCTTTATCAAGTTATAGAAAAATAAACAGGGGTAACCACACCAGAGATAACAATAGCTTTGCTGGCCAGGCTAGATACTTCCTGTGTTTATAGAAAAGCTAAAATATTACCATTTCAAGGATTCCTGCCTTCCTTTTTCTTCTAAGAGAACTCTGCCACCTGCACACTTTCTGTAGAACACTTCAGAAGATATCTTTCACTTACCTGAAAGAAAGGACAACAAAAAAACATTTAAACATCATTTCATGGTGAATTTGATTTTCCAATCTTAAAAAAAACTTTGCATTAAATAATAGACATGTTCCTAAAATGTATATGCATTGAAGTTTTATAAATCCTTATATTACATTAGATTACTTTTGAAAATTTGATAATTTGTAGGTCACCATCCCTGATAAAATCAGTTAATTGTCTTACACGGATCAGATTATCTTGTATATAAGAAAGAAATCTCAATGTAATACAGATGAAAGCGGACATTACCTGGTCATTTCATGTATTTAATCATAACCATTTAATCAGTCTTTCATTCCTTCATTAATTCAAGAAATATACATTGACTTTATTGTGTGCCTGGAGGGGATAAAGGCATTCATCTTGACCTTAAATATTCCACACTACATCTAATAATTCTTACAGGTAAGTTCTTTATCTGTCAAACAAGACTAGATGCAGAAGTCCACTATCCCTTGACCCCAGGCATACTCAAAAGGCAAACATAGAAAAACCTGACCTTTCTTTGGCTCACAGTTTTATGCTCAATTTGCAACATTAGTGTAAGACACGTTTCTTAGGCAGAAGGAAACATGGCCAGGACAGAACAGGGACTCTCAGAGACATTGTAGTAAATAGCATTTAAGCAGTCTGATAAGTCATCAGAAGAAACTTGCACTGCCTAGACAATAGAAGCCCATACCCAGCTCCTAGAAGTCCCAGTTTTAGCACCACTACAGAGGGCATTTCCCTCTGGCATCTGGCATGGTATATTGAGACATTTCAAAGGTCCTATGCTTAACTGAACTTTGACCCCACTTCCTCCACATGAGAAAGTTCATCTCTCTCCATTGTTGAGCTCCAATAATGAGCCAGTTCTTATGCCTTTTATATTATAAACCAGATGAGCCAAACTGGGTAGTCCTAGTCCCTAGAGCAAAAATGTCACTTGCTGCTTTAGATGAAAGTTGTATCAGACTCCTTGGGGACTTATACTCTGGCATCTTCTATCTGCCATTGGATGTTGCTGATTTATATTGTATATTAACAACCACAATGCACATTGGAAGCCCTTGGCTTTCATCCCACCCAATCTGAGAACAAGAAATGAATTCCTTTCAGTGGGCATGTGACAAATGAAGCTGTTATCGACATACAATAGGAGTTACTAGAGCTTTCACAGAGGGTTATGAGCGGAGCCCTGCATTATAACTCCTGGATGGAGCTGCTGTTCTACAGGATCCAATGCACTCTAGTAAATGAAAGTAATTAGATGGGGATTGCAGAACAAGTGAGGTGACTGCAAGGATGACTGCATTTAGAAAGGCAGCTTAAACAGCAAGAAACAGCTTATTCTCAGGTCTTCTGCTTAACTGAACTTTGACCCCACTTCCTCCATGTGAGAAAGTTCATCTCTCTCCATTGTTGACCTTCAATCATCAGCTAGTTCTTATGCCTTTTGATTTAGTATCCACTTGATTGAGGTGGAAGACATGTGTCTTCTTCATTTAGGTGTTTCAAGGGGTTTGACTCATTTGATTTTGAAGTGAATAGTTTTAAAAATGCTAGTTCCTGAAAAGTATCAAATAGTAAGCTTCCTTTCTAACACCCCTAGTTATTAAATGAATATGAGTATGTCTTAAAAAAGCTTTAAAACACTTTGAAAATATAAAGTGCTTTTCTACATTTTACTACACTTATCTGAATGTTACCAAGAGCCAATGAATGAATTTTGACAAATTTCTATGTAAAATAGGTGTGCATGTCTAAACCTATGTACCAGTATTAAACAGATTACACTTTATTGTAAATTCTCACACACAGACTTGTGAGGAAGAAAAATGAGATGTAGAATGTTTATGTGAATACTCATGTCTTTGAATATTGGGTTTTCTTAGTCCAAAATATGGATATTAAGTAAAATAATCAGACACACTCTAGATACTGAAGCTTCATCCACCATAATTGTATTGATCATTTGACACACAGTGAACTATTCTAATTTAGCCTGTAAGAGGGCCATAATTAATCTAGGAAAATAATAATAAAGATGCTTGATGACAACTTTTACATTTGCAAGGCTTCAAGTTCTCTTGGGGCCTGTAATGATTTTAAAAAATATCAGGCAAGAACTACTGAAGATGATTTTGAGGGAGTCAGAAAAAGATGTAATCCAATATTTTAAAGGCAATATTGTGTTGTGATTAAATGAGTGTATTTCTGGGTCAAAGTTCCTGAGTTTGAAAAGTTAAACTACGTAAGTCTCAATTTCTTAATTTGTAATTGGGTATTAATCTATCATTTATCATGATAAATCCTAGCATCTGTCTGAGCACAAGAGACCAGTACATGCTAGCTCTTATTTTTTTTCTCTTGCATAATCTCAGCTGCATCTCCTTTGCTTTGTTGTGAGAATGGTGGGCTTCAAGTAGAAAAAGAAAAGGGAACTACATATACAAAAGGTTTAGTTTATGGGTAGGCACGGAATAGGCTGATTGGCCATCTCTTTGGCAATGGCTTAGGGAGGTCACTGAGCAAGGGAGATGATGCTTATAAAGGTCACTGAGGAAAGGATGTTTCACAGGCCATGCTCTCAATGAGTTCCTATGATGAGCTTAGAAAAGGAGTATAGTGAGGACAGGGAGGAAAGTACAGGTAGAAGCTCACATAGACTCTCAGTTCACAGGGCAGGGACAGCATTCTGAGTCTCCATATTGCTGGAGAAGATTATTAGTAAAATCTTTGAACACAGTACTTTATCCAGGAAGTAGTGAACTGAACTTATTTTTCAGGTTGTCACTGAAATAAAATAATGAAGTTTTAATAATGTTGCAGTGCCTAGATTATTTTCACTGAAAAGAGAAAAGTGTTAAGCAGAAGTGTGACCACATGGCAGACCAGCCTTGTTTCTGGAGCCTGAAGCAAGAATATAAATAAAGGCCTATAAGGTATATGTACAATATTTGACCATTATAAATCAAGATGATAAACTGATAATAAAATATATTCTATACTCCCATGTTGATGATATAACTTCATACTGACCCTGTAATGCCAAGTTAAAGGCCACTTGGAAATCTACACCAGAACAGTGTCACAAGGAGAATTGGTTCCAACCACAGGCCCTGACTCCTGAGCTTCCTCCTGTTTCCTCCCACCCCCGGGTCAGTCAACACTGTGAGAAGATTTACATCCTTGTGGACACTCCCAGGCTTCATCAATACCTCAAGTTAACAACTGCAAACTTGGCCATCCTTCTGGTCTTGACATGTGCAAACTAATTGTATAATTTGTCCTTGGAAAACAGACCCAAGCAGCCATTTCTTACAAACCCTTAAAGCAGGCTCAGGGTCATTTGTGTAGGGAATTTCGGAGTTTTCTGACCTAGATTACAGACTAGAAAGGGTGATAACGGCCCTGTGTGGACTGCCAAAGATTCCTCACCACTGAGAAGGTGTGTCGCTGATGATGGGGGTGTTCAAAACCATGAGACTCATGGAGGGATCCTTTGTACCCAGAGCTAACAGTTACATTGCTCCATGGAGTCGTGAATAACACCCACATGGAAAAGAAAATAAGATTTTCCAAAAACTAAGGTCATTATTGTCTTCCAAGTGTACACTGAAAATCAACCTTAAAAGGCTCGCAACCACACAAATTAATTGCTTCTTTACGGCCTCTCTCATTGTTATCATTGTTTTGGTTTTTGTCCCCTCACTCAGTTTTCAATAGGTACTTAAGACCTGGAGAGTATAAGGAAGCAGCTGCTTAACAGTTGTAGCTAAAATGGAACAAGACACTTTAACCTAAAAGTCTTCTTTAAGGAATCTTGGGAATTTGAAGAAGAATGTACCCAAATTGAAATTGGGCCAGGCACTGAAAGTAACCCTGTCACTTTCTCAGAAGTATCATGGGATCTTCAACTATTGCCTATGGCCAAGCCTTGGTTTTTAAGTTTCTGAAGGATAAAAGTACAAGAACGCAGAATTACCATGTGAAAAGCAAACAGTTCAGCACTGATACATAAATACCAACCAAGGATGGTTTTCATAGGAGAGCTCCCACTGGAAGTTCCACATAAATCAAAAACATAAATAAATTAGATTATGTAAGTACTAAATGGAACTAGTGGTCTAAGATAGTTTAATCAAAGCTTTGGGTATTCTGAAATCAAATTTGTTTAGATTTTTTTCAGGCTCTACTTTTTACATCATGACAATGAAACAAAAGCTTTTCTAAAAATAGACAAAGATGAATCACTACTACCTTGGGTAAATGCCATTCACATTTCCTGAAAAAGTCACCTTATAAACTTAATGTAATCAAAACAATGGCAGGAAACTTCTGAACTCTCATTAAGTAACCACTAATTTTTTTATCCAAAGAATACATTGCTTATGAGGGAAAAAAAAATAAATGAAGTTTTTTTTTTTTATCTATTGAAACATAATTGCAATTTTTTTTAAATCAAAGGAATTCTATATAAATGCTATGAAAAGGTAGAATTTATTTGGCCTATGTTATCTGCTTGAATGGACTATATTGACTACATGACTATTGTTAGCCTGAGAGATAGGCAGCTATAGCAATACACATTGGCAGAATAGGAATTTGTATAGCTGAAACTGAAGAAGGAAAAAAGGAGAAGGAGGGAGGGAGAACGGAGATTAGTATACTTGAATACCGTAAGAGATTGTTAAGTATAACAAGGATGCTCTTATACTTAAATCACACTTTATAATTAAAAAAAAATTTTTTTACCATGTATCTCATTTGATCCACAAGACAATCATGTGTGATACTGTATTTAGGAAACATTCTCATCTCTCAACTTCCTTTAACAGTTTTCTGTTCCATCTCTAAACTACAAATGGGGAATCACCTTCACTGATAAAGCACAGACAGAGCCAGGACTTGACTTTTGTTCTTTCCACTAAGCTTCATTTTCTCCAGTAGCAATTTGTGGAATTTAAACGTAGAAGTAAACACTTTGTGTGTTCTACGTTACATTCATTCACCTGAAAACTTCTTCATACCTCTTTCTCCCAAAATTTAAAAATGAGACTGAGGAAGAAGCATTTGCTTGGCCAGTTTTGAAAACAATGTTGTCCCAGGAAATTGTCCCTTCTCTTTATTTCACCTCTGTGTTACTTTCATTTTCATCTTCTTTCTCAAGTTCCTCTAACTGACTTAATGAAATTATTCCTTTGTTCTAATTCCCTCATATTATTCGTGTGTGCATTTATTTACTTTTATTCATCAGGTCCCTCAAAGGACGAGATGACAAACTCTTTATCTTTGACTACCACATTATACATATTTCTTCTTTTGGTTCTTTATTATTCTGGAACAAAATAAAATAAGCACAAAAAGCCAGTGTTAAGATTTAAACTATATCAACATTGATATTTAATAAAAATTTTGTTATGTTTTTATATGCATATCATATCTACTAACATAACATATCAAAATTTATTTAATTCTATTTTTTTTTTAAATTTTCTCTCTCCTCAATGAAAGCAAATCAAACTGCTTAACTTGCTTTCTTTCTCACCCACCCCCTTTATATCAGGCAACTGAACTTGTTTCTATTCTTTTCCTGAAATCATTTAAAACACTAATACTCTACAGATTAAAGCTAAAAAAATTGAGAAACTTTACTGCAGTTCTACACCTGGTAAAAGGCAGAGCCAGGAATCAATTCAGTTGCTTGATATAAAAGACTTGCCTCTTGACCACTCTGCAATTCTGCCTCCAGGAAACAGCCTCACTCCTTGCCATCTGCCTTCTCCATTTTTTCTTCGTTCCATTTATAAACCACAAATGGGGAAAATGCAATGAAGCATAAAGATGTGAAAGGAAAAGGGATTTATGAATATTTTCTTCAATATTATAGCAATTGGTATGCGTGTAATAGAGGGAAAGCAATTCATGTGCTTGTCCCAGGTGTTCTCCATCGGTGAGTCTGATTTTGTGCATGGCACAGATCAGGCCCTATAATCAAGGTCTTTTCTCACACATTCGTGTATCTATTATCTAGGAACTGTCCCAAGTTTAATTTTGCTGCAATGCTATTCTGATCACACCCAGATTTTACAGGCAACTAACCTGCCACCCCTGAGAGGTGAAGGTGCTGCATGAGTTGTCCCTGTAGTGGCTACATCATCCCCATAACTACTGTGCTTCATCATTTGCTTCCTCAGCTCCCCCTGTGCCCCACTCCTTTTCTTTACAGCAGGAATGGAGGAGTAAATTACATTATATTCCTCTGCTCCATAAACTATGTCAATTTCTGAGGAAACTATATTAAATATGGTAATTTCCTTCTCTTTTTCTTAATCTATTACACTCTCTAACCTCAGTCACACTGAATTTTGAAAGGAAACAACTGCAAAGGCATCTGGGTAATGTCATTATGCTAATGTGCTAGTGTTAATCTCTAGAAATCAAAAAGTAGCTATTAGAGTGGGGAATCTCTGGAAAGAAAGCATGGCACTCCTTTCTGCTCCGTCCTCCCCTGTGCCTGCAGTCCACTTCAGCTGAGCTCTTTCTTTGTGGAGAGGAGACCATGAACTTAAGCTGCCCTGCACCTCTCTCACCTTAAAAAGTAATTGGCAGGGTTGAACTTGATCTCCTGAACTCTCTCCAGAACACTGGAAAAAGAGAACTCCTGTCAGAAATTTGGTACCTCTCTGGGAGGGGTGCTCACCAGATGATCTGAGAGAATTATTGGGACCGTGCTTTATAAAATGGGCAAGGAGGGGGCAGTTCTCTAACCCACAGCAGGTATCTGCAGAGTAGTAGAAGTTCAATACAACAACAGTGACAACAAGAAGCTGCGGAATGATGCCAGCCATTTTAGTCCTGTTCCTCACCCTGCTGCTAAGCTTTTCTGTGTGTACTTCTGTTAATGTCAGAGATCCTTCACCAGCCCCAGGTGGAATTAATGCTCTTAGTCCAGGATGTTCTAGGATCCCCTGGGACCCAAAGAATCACACAGTAGAAAGAAATCCTAGAAAGCATTAAGTCTTCCTTTAAGAGATCTGCTCACCATTTGAAGCAGCTCCCGGTCTCTCTCTGGTGATGGAGCAGACCTTGCTGTTTATGAGAGAAAGGGCTGCAATGACAGTGTGACACCCAAAAATTCTCTCTAAATTCTTAACGTATTTTTACTTACTGCAATGTTTAAATGGATCTGGAAGAAAGTATATTGTATAATTTCAAATCAGTGGTAATGTTCATATAGAATCATTTTTATTTTAGAGATGACAATCTCATGTATTTTAATTGGAATTAGATAAAAATAAATAACTCTAATCTGTCTCAAATTGAGACATACAGCTCAGCCTGAAATTGGTCTGATAATTAGAGAAAAAATAAAAAGGTAAACTATGCACAGTTGATGTTTTATTTTGACATAGCTCCTCAATTTTTTCTGGAGGTATAAATGTGTTTAGTCTATCTGCATTCTCCCATATATATTCTAGCAAAATCACTGCTTTATGACAGCAGACATGCATTAATTATCTAAATGTTGCTGCTTACCATTATAGCACTAAAGTACTTTATGCAACATGAAAGGACGGAAGAGGTTTTGCATATTGTTAATTCCTGTGTGACATTAGTAGGTTGAGAGTAGTTGGAAGCAAACGTGCTGAGTGGTAAGTGCTGAGTCTCAGGACAACTGTGTCTGTTATCACACTGATCACTTTAGGAAACTATTCTGTGGTGGGCGGACTTTTTCATTTGTTTTGTTTTGTTCATTTGTCTAACATTTCTGAATCTAGAAAATGAGCCAGTTTGCTGAGGGTAACTATATCATTCAGCATAAAATAGAGTTATGGTAAGAATAAGAAAGAGGATTATGTGTGTGCTAGGAGTAGAAACTAATAGAAAGCTGGATTTATGTGGAGCTTTGTTAAAAAGAAAGCTAGCATAAAACCAGAGAACAGTACAGTTGACAGCTATTAAATACAGTGCAGCACAGTGAAAGTAAAACGTACTGTTGGGGCTGTTCGAGAATAATCCAGGCAACTGGAGCGCCCCCAGGCTGAACTGCACTGTCCACTCCCTTCTGGTTCCCAGCATCACTGCTCCAGTAAAGACGCTCTTTCTCTCTGTCAAGATGGATCACTGTATCATCCACCCTCCGTAACTGTACCCAGTTCACCTCTCTCTTATCCAGTCTCGAGAGGTTTCATACTTGCCTCTCCAAAGTCAATCTAATAATGCCAGTTCCTCACTCAGAAAAGCTTGTGTGGATCCCAATAACTTTGCTCCTTTACATGGCATTCGAGCCTTTCACAGTCACTCTAAGACCTTCCTACCAGCCTTTCTGAAGCTCCCAGACATGCAGTCCTCACTGGAGCCATGAAAGCCCACTACAGGTCTCCATTAACATTCTCATCTTCACTTCCCTCTCATCACAAAATTTCTTCCAATAAATGCTATAAGATATTTTTCAGCCTGTCAAAACTTTGTCCATTCTGCCAGTATCTGTTCTAATATTCCCCCACCTTTGAAGTTGTCCCTGGTGCCTCTCTCCTGACCCAATCTCCACCACAGGCAAAGGTTCTGAACCTCACCCAACACTCCCAGAGCACCACATTTACATTACTGCAGTGACCATCGCCTTGCCATGCCTTTAGTATATAAGAGCCCATCTTCTTCCAGTAGATGGCAAAGTTCTTAAGGCAAATGAAGCCAACTAAGTGACTTTGGATTTTCAGACTCCCGAAGAGTACCTGTACCTATCAGGAGCTGAATTAATATTTGTAGACTCGAAGACTTTATTTAACTCCATTGAAAGTATGACAGTATGGATCACATTAACCAATATATTATGCTTACATCTGTTGGGTGCTGCATAATTCCCCCAGTGCATTAGCAGAATACAAGAGAGAAAAAAACACACTGAAATGTCAGTGCCCGGAAGGCAGAGCTTTGATGGCACAGGAAGCTGCTTGGGGATGTCTCCTGTTGTCTTTCAGCAGGAACAGTAACAGTAGGCTTTGGTAAGAAAAAGAAAGCTAAACCATCTCCAATTTTTCCATTCCTAAAGCTTCCCTTGCTTGACAAAACCTCTTGATGAGTGGGAAAGCCTTTGGGACTTTCTCTCCTGCTGTCAGGTATCTGCTTTCACTGTGTCTGACGTGGCTTTGCGTCACATGCCCTCTATCCCATCCACCTGCCCTGTTACATAAGGATTAATTGACATTACAAGTAAAAATAGCAGAGGTTAGATGTGAGGCCCGGGTGTTTCGATAAGTGAGCACATTCAGTGCAGCTCCTTTAAGGGGAAAAAAAACAATAAAGATATTGAAAGGGGGAACAGCTGTTATCTTTGTAAGACATCCATAAATCATCTCTAAAAACATTCTTCATAGTAGCATTTGCCTTTTTATTCTCTACTTTGAGTATCCTTTTCTGACCAAGGCTGCTTTCCCTTTACCCAGAGTTAGCTGCAGAATGCAATAACAACAATGGATTCAAAGAGTAAACAAGGGAGACATAGGAGATAAAAATCTTGGCTCTTCCAGGGTGCTTTGAGTCAAATGTTCTGCTGAGCTGCTTAGGCAATGAAAATGCACTTCCGTGCGGCTAGGGGGAGCTGGTATACAGTTGAACACTCTCTGTAAACTGAATCCTTTTAAAATTTCTGTCCTGGCTGCTCAGAGTGTTTTTTGAAAGTATTTCTTTTCATTGGTTTAAAGAAGAGGCGAGGCGTCTCTGATTGGAAGTTGGAAAGTAGACACAGCAGAATCCCCCAGATACATTCTAGGGTTTTTTTTATGGTGTCTGTGTCTGTCTGTGGGCTGAAAGGCTGTTCCTGGCAATTGTACATAGCTACAGCAAGAGTAATCAGAAAGATCATTTCATGGCTAAGAAAACTGGGAAATTTAAGATGGAGATATTTGCAACAGCCTTGTTTTCCCTACCTACCTCAGTTCTATTTTTAATTTTATGCCTTCTGTGATAGCATGCTTTTTCTTGTTCAGTTTGGAGCCATAATTGCTCTTATACCAAAAAAAATAAATGTGTGTGTGTGTGTGTGTGTTGTGTGTATATACACTATTTAGGTAAGAAGGAGTTTGTAACATGCAAACTAATAACAATATCCCTAAGGCAAGTTGGCTAGAGTGAAGTCCTAATTTACCAACAGTTTGAATACTGGTTGTTTGGTAGTCTACCCTCCTCCTCTATAAATAAGAAATTTCCTTGTGGAACTTAATAATTGCCATAATATAAAATATGCTTGATCCTTAATGTAAAGTATACTTGATTCTAACCTGAGAAGCAAAAAAATATAGTGAAGTTACTTCATTTACTGTGTGACCTTCAGCAAGCTATTTAATTTGACTGACTGTAGCTTCTTATAGTGAGGATAACGATCACACCTACATCTTTAGGTTATTTTGAGGCTCTAAAGTGCTTAGCACATTGCTTGGTTTATGTAAGTGCCTAATATTCGTTATATCCAGAATCTGTCACAGTGTTTGGGGTAAAATAAGTACTCAAAAAATTTTGTTGAGAAGAAAAAAGAATAAATAAATGAGCAAAGAAAATTTTATATTCAATAATATTTTCAGGGGAAATACTGAGAATAACATTTTCCTGACTTACTTCTCCCATCTCATGTGCTTTTGTTAACTTGGGTGAAAGCTGTGTCTCTCTTCCTTACTCCTCTAATAGCAATGAGGACATCTTCAATTCTACTTCATTTAGGCAGCTTTGTAACCCAGTAAGGATGATGGCTGTGGATGGAAATGAGAGAGGAACATTTAGGGGATGGGTCTCTATGCTTCTGATTCAGTGTAGAATAAGAAACATAAATACTAGTTGTGAGTCCCCAAAATTATAGGGGTGAAGAGATAGCAGTCTTGAAAGGGAGGAAACAAGGTCACCAGGACTCTAGAGGAAAGAAAAGTATATGTGTAGGAGGGAGAAAATCATATGCATAATAACTTAAAAGCAAGAGTTCTGGGAACTCATGGAAGGGCTATATGGGTCAGGGGAGGAATAATATGCTGAGAGATGGTATAATGGCATTAATGGGATGAGGTATGTCAATGGAGCAATAAAAAAGTAAGAGAAGGGACAGAGGAAGAAAATATCTATAGGATCAGGCTTCGGAACTAACTGTTCAAGTTCACAAGCAGGATGAACAGCAGGGCAGAAACTAGAGCCAGGCCATGTTTGTACAGGTAGTCCAGGTCCATTGTGTCGCTAATTCTCAAGAGGTAGAAAGGAATCAGTGCCATATATTCAGGCAGGAGAAGTTAAAAAGATACCAAGTCAGGAATAAAGATGAGGAACAGGCTACACCACAGGTAACTGGAGAGTAAAGGAAGACAGAGTTCCAGCTGGAGAACTGCACCACCAGTAATGTACAGTGAGATAGGCAACCTGGACACCAAACTGAAGTAAAATCTCTCTTGCACTTTACCAGTCTCAGTCTAACCCCATTCGCTCCCTTTTCTGGGCCTTGGAGATCGGGCCTAATATTTCTGGCCTGGCCCCCAGAGCTGGAAAAGGAGTCTGCCCTTCACTCCAATGTTGCTGTACTTAGCAAAGGTTGAAGCACAGGTTTCACCTCACTTTAGAAGATCATATTCTCCTACAGTCCTATGAGCTAGGATTCCCTGGAGTATCTTTGTCTTATTCTGGAAGTGCATATTCTCTTGTATTAGAAACCAGATTTCAGCATGAAGCCTGTGCCCTGTCTTGGTGACCCCTAGGTCAACCTCTGTAACAAAGCACAAAGGCCTTGTGGCTAGACCCACTTATTGGAAAAGACTCCCCTAAATAGTTATATTTGTCCAGTAAAGATTTCCCAGTTAGCAAGAGTTTATATGTCTGAACATCTTAATTGTAGGTTTGATACTTTAGTAGATCACATAGAAAAAATTCTACTAGCACTTCTATAATTAAAATTACAGAAGATGATTGGACATTCTTTGCTTAACACAAAGAAAAATATCCCTGGAGCCAGTTCACAGGTATTTGTAAATAAGCCTGTTTCATTTTGATTGTGGCATTTCATGTTTTCATGAATATATTATGTGTACTGGTGACTGCATGAAGGAGTCACCAGTGATGGGCATTCACACTCTAAGTGATGCATGGCTCAATTTGCCATCTTAAAACATAACAGTAACAAATAAATTTCACAAGCACTTCCATTGTTTTTGATTTAAAAAAGATCAATAGAAATTACTGAGATAGGTGATTTTTCTGAGGGAGGTTACTAACTCCAGAACTTCATTCTTAAATAATGTACCCTTAATATTCTGAAGACTTTTCCATGGGACAGAAATATTCAGCCCACTGAATACCTCACTGTCTTTGAGTTTTTTTGGTTATAGAATGAAAACTGCTATTCAAACTCACAAAGATGCTGAGAGAACTAAGAAATACCAAGGACAAGAAAAAAATACTTACATGGATATATGTGTGAGTGATTAAAAATGTAATTATATATACATATATATATATACACACACACACATATATACATATAATAATTTTTAACATACATAGTTAACTTAAATTTTGTTTTTCATTTATGAGATGAATAAGATTAATTTGTACATGGCAATGGGACTAATAAACTTAGGTTTTAGTTTGACATCTTACTGCTGTGTGACCTTGTTCAAGCCATTAACTTTTTCCGAACTTTAGTTTCTATGATAACCTTATATGAAAATTTATTTGAAAATTCTGTGTAAACAGCAAAGTGATTTATAAATGTATATTTTCTTCTGGAACATAAATGAATACAGGAGCATAAATATCTACAGTTTAAAGACATTAAGCTATGAAGTATTTCTTTGCCACAAATGCCTAAATTTAGATTCCAAAAATTATAACATAGAGGTATTCCAAGTAAATAGTGTAGTGTTTTATGCAGCAAAGAACATGGATTATATATGTTAGAAAATGCAAAGTGTTTCTTCCTTCCACCTAAAGAGCAAGCAAGGGCTTAAGTACTTTTAAATTCAGAGAGAAAGAAGAGAGAGTGAAAAGGAAAGACTACCAATAATACATGTTCTTATAGTAATATATTTTCTAGAGAAAAAACTGGAGCAGGAGGCATGGATGATGTTTGATATGCTATGGAGACACTGGTATTGGGTATTAATTTTTTTCTTGTAATAGAGTTCACAGACTCAAACTCTGCCATGTACTCATTACTTTTCTGTAACCTGTTACCATCTCGTCTCCTCCCCACTCCTTCCCTTTCACATATCCCTTCTTTTTGGCTCTAGCTCTTTTCCACTATGTTTACAAAGGGTAAAAACTTAAGACTGATACACTCACATGAAGAGTCCCTATGATTTCTGGAGTAATATACCCATTTAACTAGTGTGTATCCTCTCCAACAATCCTAATAATCCAAATCAGTTAAGAGCTTTACTTAATTGACATAGCTGTTGAATGAAACAGAACTGATAATCAGACCTAGTTGATTTCAGTGACTTAATGCTCTTTTCCAAAGACTGAAAAGGGAGTCCTAGGGGCATGTAGTTTGACATGTGGCAGGAAGACATGAAGGGGACGAGTCAAACAAGTACATATGCTTATGTTATATATATTTTTTGTCATGGGTTCTTAACATGTACATGGCTCATTAAGAAAAATATAGATGAATTTCATTTATTCTATAACCTCCCTGAAGCTGTAAGTGAAATTTTGTTTGCATATGTGTAAATGCATTTTTTTCTGGAAATAATTTTCATTGGATTTTCAAACAGGTCTATAACCTAAAAATAGATAAGAACAATGAAGTTATTTGAAGGTAATGGTGATAAAATTTCTAAAATGTGTTTTTTGTATAGGTGTTAACATTAGGCTGTTTCTCATACATCATTTGATTTCATGATGATCACAATTGTGATGGACACAAATGAAGACTATTATCACTGAGAATAACTTGATAGTACATTTTAAAGTCTGGCTTGTCTCAACATGACATAAAAAGAATTGGGATTACTCAGAAGGTATAAAATTTAATTTATAATGTACGTTCCACTTCAAATTAACATATTATAAACTAAATTCAATATAAAGTATTTGATGCACTTACCCAGTAATAAAACACATATTTATGGAACTACTTTGGAAAAAAAGTATTTCAAAAGAACAAAAGTTAGCAATTATTTAGTCAGCTTTGCTCAGTGGTACCCCAAGTACATGATTCATAGGAGATTAGACTCATGCATAATGTTATCTAATTTAGAGTTGACTACACTATGCATAGTAATAGTTCAGATGCCCTTTGGTATAATGTGCCCCAATAATCTTTCTTTCTATATTTATAGACAGGGAGAAGAGATTCACAGACTTTCTTGCCTTGTCAATATAGTGGGGGTATAAAAAGCTTCCAGGATTTATTATCTTACAGAATGCTGGCTACATCCTAAAAGGAAACCCTAGAGTTGGAACTTGCCAGACTCCTCACCCTTTATCTCAGGAAGATCAGCCAAAAGATCAGGAAAGTAGACTAAGAGCTCTATGTCCTTGAAGCTCTGTAAATAAAAGTTAAACCCTTCATGAAATCATTTTCACATTTGAAATGAAGTTTCAGGTGGAAATACCAGATTAATGATCCTAGAAACTAGATTTAGATGTGAAATAGGCATTGGGAATACCAGCTTCTTTCCATTGATGCCATATTGAGCAAAGAAACTGAGAGTAGCTTATGAGAAACAGCAAAAACAAAAACATCATATTGATAATCCATTCATTAATTCACTCAACAAAACTATATATGGCCAACTCCAAGATAGGTATCCAAGTGAAATGGAAGCCTATGTCCGCATAAAAATCTTTACCATACGTTTATAGCAGTTTTATCTATAACTACCACAAACAGGAAACACTACCAAAAGTCCTTCCACTGAGTAATAAACAAATGGCAGTATATCCACATGAGGGAACACTACTCAATAATAACAATAAACAAAGTATATATACATGCCAAGCATGGATGGATGTCAAATGCATCATACAAATTGAAAGAAGCTAGACTCAAAGGCCATATACTATATGATTCCATTTATGTGACATTCTGACAAAGGCAAAATATCAGGACAAAGAACAGGTCAGTTATTGTCAGGATAGAGTAAGAAGGGCTTAACTACAAAGGATTAGTAAAAGTGTGTTTGGGGGGTGGGTAATGGAACCATTTTGTATCTTGATTGTAGTGGTGCTATACAACGCTGCATTTGTCAAAACACATAAAACTGTACACCAAAAAGGAACAGATTCACTGCATACATATGAAAAAACAAATTCTAAAAAAAAGACAATAAAATATTCCAAGTTCAAAAGCAATTTTATCTAAGCTCTTTTATTTTTTTGAACTTTGTGAGTTCAGAGATGGAAAAACAAACAAAACAAAATACAAAAATTATTTCCCTTGACCTTAAATGTCACAATCTAACAAGCAAGACAAGCTTGTCAAAAGAACAGAAAAAACTTTAGTACCTATGGAAGAGGTAGGAACAATGTAAAGTATGAGGAAAATCTATTATTACTGGAATAAATTTTCCTGATCACTTTTGCCCGAAATACACTCTCATAGTTTTAGTTTTTGTAATTGAAACAAAACCAGCTCCCCTGAAGTAAAGGAGCCTTCCCCCTGGGGTTCTCATAGCCGCCCCTAGACTTTGCAAAAGTGAGAGGCATGTGGCCCTCCCCTCTCTTCTACCCCATCACCTTAACTGCTGTCATTTTGTGGAATGTAGTCTTTACCCTGCCACTCTACCCATACCTTTTCCTCCATATAAACTGATTCATGATGAAAAAGATATTCTCTTCCAAAGAGTTCATGATTTGGGGGTGTCAGTGGGCTATCAGGTGAAATAAACAGATTCTGGGGACCACAGAAGGGGCAATGCTTATTTCTTCATCTTTGATGGATATATAGAGTTGATAGTTTAAAAAATAGCCTAACTGCACTTCTTGTGGGCTTTTTATTTTTTATTTTTTCCTTTTCCATTTTCTCCATCCCCTGGGAACCAACTGAGCAGCTCCTTTTCTGCCTTATCTCACTGACTACAGTAATGAGCTCCAGGGGGACCTTTCTACTGCCTTTGAAGTAACACGTGTCTCTGAATACACTTTGAAATTTTTCTTCTACATTGTTTGTTTCTTGTTGGCTCTGAAGGTCTCCTTGTTGTGGGGCGGGGGGAGGTCTGACAGCTGTTGTGGGGAGGAGCAGTCCAGCATGACAGTCCTAGTATGTGTAAATTGAACTACAAAAACAGAAACAAAACAAAATAGAAAAAAAATAAATAAATAAAGGGGGAAAAAGAAACCCTTCCAGCCCACTGCCAGAGCAGGAATATAAGCCCTTGGACTGGAGTTTCTGAAGCATCCTACAGCCCCAGGCAGAGGGAGACAGTTAAGGACAGATGCAGCTGGGGCTCCTAAAAGCTGTCACAGGCTCTTCTGGGAAGAGCTGAGAGACAAGCCCAGGGGAGGGGCAAAGAGGGAGAGAGACTTTGCACCACTTGATTTGGCATTTTAAATGCACAAAGATCCTGCATCTGAAACAGTTTCATATGCCAGCACAGCAAGCAGAAAGGATACGCAGCACATTCATTTTAAGCTTTAAACCATCTACATTGGAAAAACCTAAAGCATTTTTCTTGAGATTCAGGAGAGGAAAGAAGATTAAATTTAACATTTAGAAGATGCAAAAGAAGAAGGGTATAAAATGCAGGAAAAAAAAAAAACCTAGACCCTTGATTTAGCCATCAACTTGCACTCAGGATGAAAGAATTAAATTTCAGTGTACAGAGAATTAATCAGTCACTATTTCCAACCGACTAGAGTGCAACTTGACAGTGTACAATAGTGGGGATATGGAGCAAACTGGAGTGCACCAGTCCTTGAAACATGAAGAGGATAATCTTCTGCCTAGAAATCCAGTGTAGAATAGAAAACCAGACTGGCAAAGTCCACTCATTATTATTGGACTTTATTTTCATGAAAATACTTGTCTGAGAAGACCATTAGATCTGGGAATGTGGGCTAGAGAACAAGGGCCCCTAGGAAAACTTGTGTTGCTCTAGCAGGACAACAGAGGCAGAGTGAAACTGATCCAATTGTAAGGATACTAAGAGCTTCCAGTGTGTTCTCAGTTCTACTTCTCTGGGACCCTTCTAAACATTTGCTTGTGAGTTTGTAATCACAACTCAAACTCTAATCTGAACAGGGACTTAGAATCCTGATTCTCTTGCCTTATGAACTTATTGAAATTTTTGTTATCTTTGTTTGATTTGTATGACTTCTCTTTCCTATCTTTATGGCCCTGTTGGTCTCCAAGTCCTGTTTATTCTTCTTTTGTGAGATATTTTGTCTTACTCCTTACTTCTCTGTCTGTTACTTTAAGCCTCTATAAACACTCAGCTAAACTCTGAAAGCATCCCTTGGCTCTTTCCTAAACTTCTCCTTCCTTAAACTTCAGCTCATTTTTCTTAGATTATTGTTTTAGTGTCCAATCACATATCAGAAACCTTTACAATTCTTTATTTTTATGAAATAAAGATAGTGGTCTTCAATTCAGAATTAGAAGTAGATGTAGAAAAAGCGTTTTAAAAATGCAACATCCATTTATGATTAAAAAAAAAACCCTCTCAACAGAGTGGTTCTAGAAGGTACATATTTCAACATAATAAAGCCATATGTGATAAACCCACAGCTAACATCTTACTCAAAAGTGAAGAGCTGAAAGTTTTATCTCTAAGATCAGAAATAAGACAAGTATATCCATTCTTACCATTCTTATTCAACATAGTATTGGAAGTCTTAGGCATAGCAATCAGACAAAAAAAAAGAAGTAAAAGATATTCAAATAGGAAAGAAGTAAAATTGTCACTATTTGTTGATGACATAATGTTATACATAGAAAACCCTAATGATTCCACCAAAAGCTATTAGAACTAAAAAGTGAATTATGTAAAGTTGCAGGATACAACATTAATATTCAGAAAGCTGTTTGGTTTCTATATACAAATAAACTATCAGAAAGAGAAATTAAGAAAATATTCCTATTTATAATTGCATCAAGAAGAATAAAATACCCAGAAATAAATTTAACCAAGAAAGTAAAAGACTTGTACTTTGAAAATTATAAAATTTTAAAGAAATAAATTTATAAAGATACACAAAAAAATGGAAGAATATATTGGGCTCATGAATTGGAAGAATTAATATCATTAAAATATTCATACTACCCAAAGCAATCTATAGATTCCAACAACCCATATCAAAGTATGAATGACATCTATCACAGAACAAATGATTCTAAAATTTATATGGAACAACAAAAGACTCCAAATAGCCAAAGAAATCTTGAGAAAGGACAAAGTTGGAGGTATCACAATTCCTAATTTCAATTATACTACAAATTTATAGTAATCAAAACACACGATACTGGTACAAAACAAAACAAAACAAAACAAAACAAAACAAAACACATAGATCAATGAAACAGAATAGAGAGCCCAAGAATAAACCTACACTTACATGGTCAAATAATGCATGACAAAGTAGGCAAGAATATATAATGAGAAGACAGTCTCTTCAATAAATGGTGCTGGGAAAACTGGATAGATATACGTAAAAAAAAATTAAAACAGACCATGTTCTTACAATAAATTCAAAATGGATTAAATACTTAAGTGTAAGACCTGAAACCATAAAATTCCTAGAAGAAAACATAGGGAGTAAGCAATTTAACAACAGGCTTAGCAATATTTTTTGAATATGCCTCCTTGGGCAAAGGCAACAGAAGAAAAAATAAACAAATGGGACTATATCTAATTAAAAAGTTTTTGCATAGTTAAGAAAACCATCAACAAGATGAAAGAAAACTTACTGAATGGAAAAAGATATCTGTAAATGATATATCTGATAAGCAGTTAATATCCAAAATATATAAAGAATTCATACAATTCAATATAAACAACAACAACAACAAAGAATTAATTAACAAATAAGCAGAGGACTTGAAAAGAAATTTCTCCAAAAAAGATATACAAATGGCTAACAGACACAAGAAAAGAGGAACGACATCACTAATCATCAGGGAAATAAAAATTAAAACCACAATGAGATATCACCACATACCTGTCAGAATGACTATTATCAAAAAGACAGCAAATAACAAGTTTTGGTGGGGATGTGTTTTGATGGTAGAACTATAAATTAGTGCAGCTACTATAGAAAACAGTTTGGAGATTCCTTAAAAAATAGAAATAGAATTGCTGTAAGACCCAGCAATTTCACTTCCGGGTATTTATCTAATGAAAATGAAAACAATAATTCAAAAAGATTATGTTCATTGCTTTTTAATTTAGGATTGCCATCTTTTTATTCAAATTTATTTTTCAATATGTATGCAGCGAATCCATTGCTTTTGGTATACATTTCTAGGTGTTTTGACAAATGTACAGTTTTATAACGCCATTATAATCAACATACAGAATGGTGCTATTATGCTCCCACATACACACTTGGGCTACCTTTTGTAGTTAAGCCCTCCTTACCCTTTATCTTGACAATGACTAATCTGTTCTTTGTTCTTACAGTTAGCCTTTGCCAGAATGTCATATAAATGGAATCATACAGTATGTGGCCTTTAAGCTTTGCTTCTTTCAATTTGCACAATGCATTTGACATCCATCCATGTTGTAGCATGTATCAGTAATTTGTTTATTTTTAGAATACTTAGGATAATAATGTACTTCTGGAACTTTATAAAGACTACATACCAAAAGGCACTATTAAAAGGCACTCCTTTACAGATCTGGAAATAGGACAAAGATGTTTATTTTCACTGTTGCCATTCAATATAAAACTAGCAGTTCTAGCAAATGACAAAACATGTAAAAAAGAAATATTTGCTATAAAGATTGAAAGAACTGTGGTAAAGCTGTAACTATTTGTAGAAGGTATGATCATTTACCTTGAAAATCTTCAGATTTACCACATTATCTATACTATTATCAACCTTCATGAACCAATGGCATTACTCTATTTTATACAAACCTATATGTTAATCTATTTAATAATAGCTATAACCAACTTGAAGATATAATAGAAATTAAGCACCATTCATAATAATATCTAAATAAGACAAAATATCCAAAAATATAAAGAAATTATCTTGGTCAAAAGTACACAAAATTTTTAAAGAAAAAATTTTAACTCTCTATTATTTAATAAAAGTAAATTTAAATAGTGATTGCCACCTTGTTCATGAATAACACTATAATGATATATATTATTTATAGATTAAGCTAAGAATTAAATGCAATTCCCAATAAAAGTACCAGCAGGATCAGCAGAATCATTTTTAAAAAATTCAACAAATTGATTCTAAAATATACACCAAAAAAAATTAAAAATCATATGTCACTAAATCTGCTTTGAAAAAGAACACAGAAAATCTTACAAGTATTAAGATAGATTATAAAGTTATAATAATTAAGCAGCATAAAATTTCCAAGATATAAATGAATTAAATGAGACAGAATAAAGAGCTTATAAACAGAACTATACATAAATAGGTTCTATGTACATGATAAAATAGTAATACAAATTTGTAGTGGGGTAATTATGTAAAAGATGTTTTAGGAAAAGTAGGTTCATTATATGAAGAACAAATAAAGTTGAATCTCCACTTTATGCTGTATTTAAAGATAAATGGATTTATAATCTATATATGAAATGTAAAAAATAATAATGTTAACAGAATAAATCAAAAAAACACATTTGTTATTTTGAGAGTGAAAGCATAATTTTTTAAACAAGATACAGAAAGAACACACTATAAAGCAAATAATAATATAATTTAGGGGTTTGCCTACATTGGAAATTAAGTATTTAAGTTCAGGGAAGATTACTATTGATATAAGTGAAATATATCATACTTTAAGAAGATATTTAAAATCTTAAAAGAGGTAATGTCAGAAACATGCAAAAAGTTCATACAATTCACCTACACAAAGGCAAAAAAGAAAAGAAAATAAACAAAAAATCCAAAAATAAAGTTCATAGAAAAAAAAGAAGAAAACATCCATAATAAGAATACAATAAATCAGGAAAGTACAAATTAAAACTACCCTGAGATACAAATTTATACTCACTTGATTGACAGAAAAAAATTGGATAATAAGTTTCAGTGAGACTTTAAGGAATGGAATGTTTACTAATGATAATGTGCAAAATGGTCCAGCCAAAGAGAAATCTGGCAGGATTTAATATAATTATATGTGGGTTTAACCTCAGAAACTTCAGTTCCTCTGTTGGATATATACTTTCACACATTTGTCTGCAAAATAAGGTACTTCTGGGGATATAGAAAAACTATCTAAGGAAACATGCAAGCACAAATAATTTTAAGCAAATCAGTTATCTGATCTTCAAATTTCTTGTATTCTTAAATTTGATGGGTTTCTTCTTTCCCACTACTTCTTTGATTATTGCTTTTCTCCCACTTTAAAATGAAAGGCCTACCTATTACCCATCTAGAGCCTTACTATGGGACATTGCTCTATTATTTAAAAACATGATTTTCTGATTCAATTAAAGGAACAATGTGAAATCTGCAGGATGATTTGTTAATTAGAAGCTAAGTAATTTGTCAATGGTGGGATATTCTGAACTCAAATACATCAAAGATTTGGAAGAGGGGTGAAGACAGAGCTCTTTTTATGACTTTAATTCCTCCACCTTTGATTATTGTCAAAGAATGCATGGATTTTAAGGAAGAGCCCTGTGGTGTAGCTAAGCTAATGAACTATCACTCAAAGGTGATGGTACATTGTTTCATCCTGGTAAATAAAGTACTCAAAAAAAGACTCTATGCCTTATCTACTGCTTTGAGAATTAAAATATTCAAAATCTGTAAGAATCATGCTGGACAATAACAATTTGTTATAAAAAGCTCCCTCTCTGCCTTTTTATTATTTCATTATGAGAAAGACCTAGGAAAATACTTTCATTTATCCTGTCTCTGCCTTAGTTGAACATTTTGCACCATTTTTAGAAAAATGAAGAAAAAGTTTCATTTTTACTTCTCATAGATTAACATTCTATATTTAACTTAATAAAACTTACATGAGAGAAATTTGTTTTGAATGTTTATTTAGAGCCTTAGGAAAAACATTTCTATTAATTTTTATGTAAAGTTTATATAGTATACTAAAACATTTAAGACTTAAAGACATATAATAGCAAAGAAAAAAAGATTTTTATATGTTAGTTTACATGCATTTATTTGTCACAGAAAGTTCTGATAGGATGATCAACAACATAATTTCAAACTTTTAAAGAGTTTCAGTAAAATAAAATTTTGTGAAGAATGTGAAATAGAAATAAAAGTTCAAAGAAGAAAACAAAAGATGTAAAATTGCTGACAGTTAAAAGACTTTTTTAGGTGTTTTTACTCTTTGTAGACTTATGGTAAATATAAAAGTTCTATGCTGTGTCCAGGTTGTTGTCTCTAAATATTAGTTACATTTCAATTTAAAAAAAGCAACAAACAAAAATAACAACAACAGAAAAACTGGTCTTTTGGAAAAGTGGATGATTTCACATTTGGAAGAGGGCAATTATAAGATAAGCCTTGCCATGTCCAAAAGAAAGTCAGTTATCAAAGACTACTGGGGTCATAGCAAAAGGATGCAAAAGTCAACTTAAATAGGCTTCTGTGGCCAAAAATGGGAAAGTATGAGAATTAAAAATGACTGCACTAGATTGAAACACACATTGAAGTCCAGAAGTTCACAATAATTAAAAAAAAAAAAAAAACAAAGCTCCTCATTACAACCTTTGAAGGTTGCTAGAGCAACGTCTCGTTATCCTAAAAACTGATTAAGGTAAAAGACGAAGTATTTGTCTTGCCTTTCCTATAGGGTTGTTTTTCAGAGTAACCAAGTGATTGTTAAGAAAAAGATCTTTATAGAAAACCACGGATAATGAAGGAAGAATGATAGAATTATAAATAAATAGAATTATACAATTTTGTAACTTTGATGAAATGTGGTATATAATAATCATAGACAGTTACTGAAACTATTTGACTGTCCTTTGGTGAAGTTTAAATGGATGGATCAGGCAGACAACATCTGAACCCACTGATGAATTTAATATCATGAATAGTAGGGCAACCTGCTATTCTGCACTTTCCAATGTGATTTAATAGAAAAAATAAAGCATCACCCCATGAAGTGTTATTGCAAAAAAAAATTTTAAAAGGCACATAATTCTTAATTGCATTAATACACTAGATCTAACTTTCAGTTTCCAGGAAATGGGGGGAAGAGTACAATAAAGACACAACTGCAAAGACTTATTAATTATTTCCAGAATATGAGAACTTATAGAAGACAAAGTATGAAGTTTCTTCAACAAATAAAAATGGCATGAAAAACAGAATAATTCAAAATAAACATAAAAAATTTAAAAAGTTAAAACAAATGTTTAAAAAGAAATTATTACAGATTTTAAAAGGTACTCAAAAGGTATCAACCATAGGCAATGTGTGAGGCTTTTCTGGATCCTGATTCAAATAAACTAACAAAAAAATTTTTTAAACAGGTGGAGAAAATTAATTACATACTGAGTATTAGATGCTATTAAAAGATTATTTTAAAATATGCTGGTTGTGATATAATGATATTGTGGTTTCCATGTGTCATATATATAATTTATATATCTGCAAATAAAATGATATGTTTAAGATTTTCTTTGAAATACTCCAACAAATTTTTTTAAAGTTTTGAAAATTACCCTTTGTACAGTTATTTAAATTTATAACAAAATGAGTTTTAATGTGAATTAACAATATCCAATTGTTCTTTCCAAAAGTTACAATTTTTCAAAAAATTTTCAGGAGTACATATACATAAAAGTTTAAAAAGTTGTCCTAGAGAAATTCTTTTCAGAAACATGACCCTTCTTACTGAGTCAGTATTATCTTAAGTGAGAGGAATTTTTGTTTGTTTTTTTTGTCTTTTCTACATCCACTCACTCTCTTAGCCTCTCTTACATTGGGGGATAGTCATGTGACTCAATATTAACCTGTAAAACAAGGGGGCTGATTTGGCATTTTGTGAAATATTTTCTTTCAAAATAAAATGAGATAAAGTGCTTCCTTGTTGCCCCTGACTCCTGCACACCTTACCTGCATGACTTTTGTATAGTGTCATACAAGGACATGATGCTAAAAACTGCTGCAACCACCCTGTAAAAAGGAAGAGAGAGTCATCTGAAAATGGCAAAAAAAAAAAAAAAAAAAAAAAAAATTTGAAGGTTGTGCTCTTCAGAAGCAAACTAAAATAGTGTATGGGGATCAATATCTATGAAAAGAAATTGGAGGAAGCCAGATTGGAAAAATCAAACTCTAATGTAGGCCCAATGAAGTTTCAAATGACATTCACTGAGCTCCTGAACAAAAGATTTCCAATCTTTAAATTCCAGGCTTAGCCTCCCTCCTTCACGAGAGATGAGCTTCCCTTGGAAGAGGTGCCAGGAGTGAGGTGGCTCCCTGCAGCTGAGGCTGACCCTCAAAGACACTGACAGCTTAAGGCTGTCTGCTGGATGCAGGCCACCCATCTGGGCTGCAAGTACTTCCTTGAAGGGGACCTTCCACTATATCTACTAGAGAACTCAAGTTCTTGATGTTGCTGTTGAACCTCTAAACAAATCCTGGGACACCTGTTTCTGATGTTAGTCAGGCAAGATTGGTGAGGTGAGTGTTGGAGTTTGTTCTGAAACATAGGTGTGGTTAGATATGAGACTAAAAGGTAAATGAGAACAAATACCAAAGGGCCCTCTGATATTTTTTGCTATGAGGTTAAGATCATATCCTAAGTCATTAAGGTCAATGGGGACCAAGGAAAATGTTGTAAGCAGGGAAGTCAGTAGGCAAGAGCTAGGGTGGCATGCATTGAGTAGTAGCACCAAGAATGGAAACTAGTAAATATAGTTTGAGCCATGTGTTTATTTTATATAGTAGTTTACCAAAGGTGTAGACATAATGGGGTAAGATTTGCCAGAAGAGAAATACGAAGAGTTGGCAGTTGTCATAAAACACAGTGCATACTTAAAAAGAAAACTTCAGTGGATTATTGGGTCAAGTGATAATCAGGAAGACTTCTGTTTATTTTCCATAATTCTGGAAAAATTGTATGTGAATATAAATGCTTCCATGTATATAGGGAATTTATAGAAAGGGTTAGCTATCTGTGTCGAGCTCAGACTGTGTTTAAAATCAGCTCTGTTGTTTGCAAGGTGCTCACTTTGGGAAACTTGCTTACTTCTCTTCTCCTCAGTACCTACCTCAGAGGTTTGTTGGAAGATTAAGTGAGAAAAAGTGATGTGCAGTGCCAAATATGTAATAAATTCTAAACAGATGGAGGTTGTCCTTACTAGTTTCACCCAGAACAGATGAAAATAAAAATTTTTAAAAGACAAACAAATTGGCTCTATGAGAGAAAGAGGTTTAACAACATGTAAAAAAAGAGAGAGAAAAAAAGTTAGGACTAGGAATGCAGTAATGTATACGCAAATGCCTCACTTATAAAGAAAGGATGACTTTAAAATTAACAGATCTGCATAAAGTACACATGGACCTTCCACATATATTCCAAGAAATGATTTAAGTTTACAAATACTATACAAATTAAGTATACTAATAATATCATTCAATTGTGTCCAATTAAATCCTATTATCTCTTCATTTTCACAAGAGACCCTTTAGTGTTCATGACAAATATGTATTCTAGAAAACTTGTTTGCTAAGGACAATCTAAGTTTAAAGTAAAGCCACTTGTTTTCAAACTTCAGACTGTGTACAAAATCAATAAGGAAGTGATATACCGGACTCTGAATAGAAAAAATAGGCCCCAGATATAATTAGTGGAGAATGAGTTACCACTGTTTTCCAAAAAGAATGAATCATGCATTTTTTTTACTGCCTCCCTTATGTCAGCCTTGAGCAAAGGCTCCAGAAATGTTTATCTTCGGTTATATATTGTCTACTATTGAACACTTCTTTAATTTTAGACCATAGTACAGAAAAAGGGCTGGTCATATTTATACAGGACACAATATAGGAAGGGTAACCCATCATACAGGATTCATAAAGATTATGACAGGCCGAAAAATGGACACAAATTAATAAGATGATCAGTATGAATTCATGTAAAATCCTGCCTTAAGGTTTAAGGCTTATGGCTTTGATTTAACATATTTTCTTAGGGGAAAAAAAAGTTTGATTTTGTTGATTATACAACAAAAGGATATAATAGAACTCTATATAATATACACTATATTTCGATACTGCTGAAAAACATCTATTATCTCAGAATGTGTTGATATAGTAATTCACTAAATTCACCAAAAGTTGTATCTATTTTGTGCATGACATTGTGACAATCTTTGTGAGAAATTAAAAGACTATGTGGAAGGATTTAAGATTTACTAGATTAAGAGACCAAATGGTCTCATGTACTGTTTATATAATTTATTGTAATTTATTACATATCATAGAATGGAAAGGTATTTGTCTTAAATTTTGAGATTTTAGGCTTCTTGCAAAGTACAATTACTTAGGGAAATCCAATATTTAATGGAAGAGTTGATCATATATCCACATATGCACACACACATACATTCCTGTACAGAGAAGTCGTAGTTAAATATTTAGAGGGTTTGCCTCTGGCCAAAGAGAAGTGGGTGGCTGCTTCACCTTGGTTATCAATATGGATAAAAATTCCCAAAGAAATGCTATTTACAGATCTCAGATCCTCAGAAATTCTAGCCTCTCTGATTGTCCCAGATTCTTTTCTTTCTTTGATCATCAGTTTTATTTAAGAAAGCTGATTTCTGAATTGAGCTTGATTTTGAGGAGATTTAATCAGTTAGTCTGCTAATTTACTTGATTAATTGACAAGACAAAGGTCTAGGAAGTGAGATAATTCCTCTATCCTTCAGTGTAATTTTTGTTTTGTTTTACCTGAGGTGACAACCTCATAAAGTCAGCTGAGTTTTTTGGCAGCACCATTTTAATCTTGCTTAGATACACTTCATTGATCTTGTTGTCTTAGACCTTGCTTTCAGGCAACTCAATACACATGCAAATCCAGTGTGCAGTCCCTGCATACCATTCTCTCTTCCTTTTCATTTTTGTTTACATAGATTTAGTGAGAGCAAAAAGCCATTGTCATGCTTTACTTATAAAATTGTGTCACCATCCCTACAACTACTTACAGATTATTTTTAGCACTTGTAAATAGTAATGGCCAACATTTACATAGTGTTTATTATATACCTGGAATTCTTCAAAGTACTTTACATAGAATAACATTTAATTCCTCAAACAAGTCTATAATGTAATCACTATTATTATATCAAAATACTATTAAGACAGTCTCTGTTTTTTGATCTGTAGACTCATGTAACACAGTTTAATTGGAAAAACTAAGAGATAGATTTCTTTTAATAATGGCATTGTACAGGCTTCCTGGAGAATATGTCATATGATTTGATGGATGTCAATAATTTTTTAAAAGGAGCAAATATACAAGGTAGAGAGAACAAGAAAGTGAAAGCACATTGAAGGTGTAGATGAGTACAAATAAAGTACCAAAGTAAGGAAGTGCAAGTTGTCTTAGGAAGACAGCTAAACAGTAGGCCAGAAGTCTATCACAAAGGCTTTGAACGCCATGTTGAAAACTTTGGTCTTTCTTCTGTAAATAAACCAGATCATTTCAGGATTAGAATAATGTCTCCCCTCATTTGTAAAATAAACTAAGAAAAAATACTCTTAACTGATCACCACGTCACAGATAGTAGACTGTATCCACCCCTACCTCAGGAGTATGGGTCTGGCAAAATTTCTGAAGTAAATCCTAGAATTTAAATATGTAAAAATCTTTTGACCTTCATTCAAGCTTATTAATATACTGAATACCCTAAACCACAGTTATCATCCATATTTCTATTAGTTGGTTATACAACGTTTGACTTCCGAAGAACTTTTATATGTGAGGTTTGACTCTATAAAAAAGACTGATATTTTCACAACCAGGTCAGAACTTGTACTCCCATGTGAGTGTTTTACTTTGTTGATATTAACTTGAACTTTACTGGTGACGCTCTTGTCAAAAACCTGTAGAGAATGACTGTCAAAGCCAGGTCCCAAGCCACATGAGAAAGGCAGTTTTCATATTTTACCTATATACTTTGTTACTGAGGTCAAGTGAAATTAAAGTTAGAATTATCTATTCTACTCACCCTTCTTAGTTTCAAATGGCTCTTGGCTGGGAAAATAAAATTCATACTCATAGTATGGAGTTTTCCTATCTGCATAGCAATAATAGCCACTATCATCCAGCAATTAGCATGCTGGAAACTGTGGTGATAAGTGATATATGTGATCCATTATGTGCCTAAGCCATGAGATAACTTTGACTTATGTGGGTTAAATATTAATTAAAAAGTCACATAGTTAGACATAAAGAAGTAGGAAAAAAAAACTGTCTGCAACATGGAATGCAGAGTATTTAAAATGAATATTTATGTAGCACTATAGTTAACAGTTGGTGACATATGTGGAGGTATCTGGATTTAAAATCTTGGCTCTAATTATTGATGTCTGATCTTGGGTTAGTTATCAATAACCTCCATTAGTTTCCTCATATTTAAGTTATGGTAATTTTTTTGATACTATACTATCTACACTATACTTAAAGAAGTAGTTGATGCTGGCCTTTGGCTGGTTGGTATAGTGAGTTTCATCTGGGAAGCTTGTCTCTGCTCCATATGGCTTCCCACCCTTCAGAAGACCAAATGAGGCTTCTTCAAATGGCAGTTTCTGGGAGAAATTTTAAGAGGATGAAGACAAAAGCTTCAAGGCTTTGATGCCTAGGCTCAGAGCTCTCACAATATCATTTTACCACATTCTCTTAGTCAAAGCATCTCACAGCTTCTATATAGATTAAAGGGGTAAAGAAATATACTGCACTTCCTGAAGAGAAGAGTAATAGTCACATGGCTAAGGATCATGGATATAGAAAAGAACTGGCTTTTCTTTCTTTCTCTTTCTTTCTCTGCCTTCCCCTGTTTCTCTCCTTCCCTCCCTCTTCGCTTTCTCCCTCCTCCCTCCATCTCTTCCTCCCTCCCTTTCTTTTTTTCTTCCTTCCTTCCTTCCTTCCTTCCTTCCTTCCTTCCTGCCTGCCTGCCTTCCTGCCTTCCTGCCTTCCTGCCTTCCTTTTTTCTTTTATAAATATGTAATATACTACAGTAATGTTAGAGACCTCAGGATAAAGTAAATTTACTTCCGAAGGACTTTAAGAGGGGAATAACAAGATGATCTAATTCACTTTTAAATGATTACTCTGTCTAAAAGGTGGAGAACAGATGAATTCAGTTGGGGTCCAATTACAATAACCCATTTCAGAGGCAATGGTGGCCTGATATAGGTAATGGCAGTTTGACAGATGTAAGTGGACAAATGGAGAAGCTCTTACAAGATCCAGAATCAAAAGAATAGGCAAATATGATGAGTTTAGAGAAATAAGTCTTTTTAACTTACCATCTTTCACATCACCTAAGTTAATGAATCTATAGCCAAACTAAATAAAGCTAAGGTATAGCAATCCATGAGTTTAAATGGAATATGAAAGAAAAAAATAATAAAATTTGCTGAAAATGAAAAGATTCAGCTCCTGATAACACTTATTATTGTTCACATGTCCAGTGATACTGTGGAATGGTAGAAAATCTATTAAGAAGTACTTGATAGCATCTATTTACAATGCCATTTTCAATAGGGCTTTATAGTTTATAAATTATGCAATATTTTATAAAGTAAGTGAAATCTTTTAGTATTCTAAAGTGCAACACTATATTTTTGGCAGCTTAAGAGTTTTGAACATAGAATTTCACATTCCCTGATTCAATAATAAGCTTTCTGAAAGGTGAGACCTGTGGAAATGTTGAAATGAGTTATTCCATCTCCTTGTCAATTTTTAAAAAACTAATTTCCACATTAAGTACTGTTCACATACAAACCATAATGAGGATGTCTGATATGCCTGCAGAAATGCTTAAAGTAAGTTAACATTTAATCAGGAATGTTTGTTTTAATCTTTATAGAGATATTAAAGATAAACATTCTGATGGCAATTGAAATGGACTCTCTTTATTTGTAAGAAATATGTACTTTAAGCATGGGAGAGTGGAAGAGGTCCTTTGTAAATACGTCATTAAAAGACACTGAAACTCAGTATATGGTACTGTTCCAAACAAGATCAATACAGACCCTTAGGGATTTGTATAGGTCTGATGTTGGCCACTCTCACATGAAAAGTGAATTTAATCACATGGCAGCTGACCATTTCTAAGAAGCATTAAAGTTATTGTTTTCAAGCATCGAAGCCACTGTGTTGATTCAAATCAGCACGGTCAAGATTCTTTACATAATTGACACTTCAGAATATCAGGTGCTAAGTGGATAATGTATACTGATCAGTTTAGTATAGTCTTCTATTACACATGGAGACTAGGGATTTTCAACCTTGTTTTTATGACATTGCAGTGCACTTCCAATAATCCCTAGGGATGCCTGAATAGTCTCAATTCACAATATACTTTGATTCACTTAAAATATACTCTATGGCTTTTTAAAAATGATAAGATAATAAAATAAAGCGTCTTTTAAAATTTTGCTCTCTATTGCTTAGATGCTTTCTTAGGTACTGAGAGTGGGGGCAGGGACTATTATTAATTACATATAAAATATTTCATCCAAATTCAATTTTATGTGGATTGAGGGAGGGAGGAAGGGAGGGTTAGAGGGAAGGAGAGAGAGAGGGAGAGAGGAAGGGGGAGAGAGAGAGAGAGAAAATTTGGTGACGTTTGTGTGTGGCAAGATAAGATGCCCGTCTACAGAAAATTCTCATTTTAATGGTTGGAAGAGACTTTGTGAAGGAGATGAGGAGAGATTTGAGAATAACTCCATTTAAAAGAAACTATTAAAAGTCATTATGAAAAATAAGAGCATTTTAAACCATGGCATAGGTTAGTCATGACAAAGAATGTCCTGACCAAAGATAACTAACCAAACAGGAAAGAAAAATAATAAAAGATATACTAGTAATAGGCTAGAGACAAAAAAGATTTTTTTCAAGGCAACTTTGCAAGGACTTGTAGACTCTTGAAGGGGCTTGAATTACAGTGGCCATTGAATGTTAGTGTTGGATAACTCCATAAGGCCAACCAGACAGAATCCATTCACATTGAACCAAGGAGTGAAAGGGTACTCAAACCTGGCTTCCTCCTTTGCCTCAGATGTGTTGAAGAGGCCATTGGACCTTAAGGCCTGATTCCCCTCTTGACACAATAGTCTTTGCACGGTCTTTAAAAACAGGGATGGTTAAAGAAGCAGTAGCAAAATATACAACATGTAAACAATTTAAAAGGTGGTAAGAAATGAGGAGTAGTCAAACCAATACAATGTTAGCTCATCTTCTAATTTATGCTTTTCTCTCCTTTTCAGGCAGTGAGCTTTTCCTTGACTTTTTCTACAGCCTCAGTCAGGAGATTATGAGGGGTAAAAAGCCTCTTTCCTAAGACTCCATTATCCTTCTCCCTTTACCATCAGTGTGTGGTCTGAATCACATCATAAAAGAAAAGTCATATTTAATAAGAAAGTAGGAAGAAGACAGAGATGAAGCAGGAATCACAGTGGCACAAAAACAAAAAAAAAATAAAATTGTTTGCTTAATAAATATTTATTGTAAGTGTCTGTCAAATACCTTTTAAAGATTTTATACTGTCCCATGCTTTTCATTTTTTTCATGTCACAGTTTATTCAAGCCTTGAAAAGTGTGTCAGGTAAACATTGATTTACATGCAAACTATATTTTCCTTTAAGTGAAAAACAATTGGACATTTATTATTTTCCTAATTCTTACCTTTAACAAAATTCAAATATTCAATATCAGTTGTGAATAGAAAAGAGTTTGTTGTGCTTTTATTTGACATGTGCTTCCCTGTGCCTTCTAGAAATCTGTGTTGACTAAAGTCAACAGAGCAATCCTTTTCTTTGGCTTATTTTTCATCATCTCCCTTTACGGTTTACAGTTGGACCCTAGAAGAGTAAGCCAGTCCAAATTCATATGTTTGGTTTATACATATCTGAGGACAAGGTCTCACTACATGATCCCAAGAGAATACCTATCTAAGGGCTGGACCAGGACAAGAAGAAGCCAAAGAAAGGAAGAGTGAGAAGGAGGAAGAGACTAACAACAAAACTGGTGATTTGAAAACCTTATGGTTAAAAACTAGTTTATTTCAAGTTTCTTTCCACTGGGAAAGTTTTAAGTTTCTACTCTAGTATGAGGAATACCATAACCTAAATCAGAGTTAAGAACATTTTCGGAGATTCTGTAAGAAGTCATTAACTAACAAAATAATCCAACTTTATTTAAAATTTTCAATACAAGGAGAAAAACACCACTTATGAGAGACAGATCCAAAAATAGAATTTTCAGAAAGTTCTGGGCTGTGACATCTCACCTTTGCTCCCTTCTTAATACCCTTTATCCTAATACATGTCCTTTCAGAAGGTTTTCTTAGTTCTACAGGTAAGAACCAGGCTAGTTGATAAGCTATTAGCTTGAAAAGAGAAGGATTCCTCTCTGGATAGAAAACAAAGGAAAGGTGTCAATAAGGGGGCTGCCAAGTAAGAGATACTGAAATGCCCAGAGCTTAGGAAGAAGGGAATAATTACCAGGGTCATTGACGCCATGAAAATATGGGGTTGCTGTAGTTGATTATAGCAACACTTGGGTTAGCTAGAAAGTGATGATAGTATATTTTGGAGCTGAGAAAAACTGTAAGTTGCCTATTCTCATTTTATAGGTCAGCTTCACAGGAGCAAACGTGCTGAAAAATGCCAAAATCTTATCTTTTGATGAATTTATGATAAAGCTAATAAAACTTAAGCTTCCAAGCTTCTCTCTTTCACATACCCTGATGAGTGCTGAGAGTTTTGTGGTGTTTTTCAAGTGAGTGAGGAGGAGAAGGGAGGTCAGGTAGTAAATGGGGGATATTTCTTGATGAGTTTTTGAGAAAAATGTTTAAAGATTTCAGAAATAAATGACTTAACTCTCCAAATCCTATGCAATTAGTGGTTATTTAATTTGTAATTCAAGATAAATATTTCATAAATAATTTTGTATGAGAAATTTTGTATTTTTAAGAGCTTCCCCCTGCCCCAGTTTAATAGGCTTGTTCAGGACCCACAAAATCTGAATCACTCCCGTGTTGTTTTTTTTTTTAAGAGTTAACTTTCTTTATGAGTTTAAACTTATTCAAGACGGTTAATTTCTGATGATTGTTTAAGATGTTTTAGGTTTTTCTATTTCAGTAAGAGAACTATAATTGTTAATATATAGAAATATGGTTACAGGAAGGAAAAAGGATTTTATTCCAGTGTGATCTGTTTCCTTGCCACCACCTGGTGGCAGTATCTCTAAAATACTTACTTCAAGTCCTAAAGCAATGTTTACAAAGGAGAGAGGCCTTGCTCATATAAAACAGTGATAAAATATGTTTTACTTGTTTATATTGTGACGGTCTTCTATTAAATCAATAATAAATTCAATAGAATAGAATTTTGTGGGTTTTTTTTTTCACTTTTCAAGAATACATCTGGCCTTTTTTTAGGTGTCTGGATGACTTTAATACAGATTCAACTAACTTCTGGGCAATGAGAAATACTATATTTGATGCTTAACAATCTCCACTCCTTGAGGGAGGGATGAAGGGATGACCTGTGTTCACACTCTTTAATGTTTCAAGCTTTCAAAAAAAAACATGAAAAAATATTATTATTTATTGTATTATTGCTATAATTATATGGCATTCTTTATCTATTGAAATATGTAGAATTAGATTAAAACTGATATGTTAAAAAGCTTACTAATTCTACTCTTTATAATAAGTTAAGTATTATAATTTTGTAGAAAAAAGTATTGCAGGCCTTTGTCAGTGTGTTGGTGGTTTGTCTCCTGTTTTGTGGCAGGCTGGAAACCTTTGTGGGGCTTTTACATAGATACACTAGACTTTCTTGAGCAAAAAAGAAACTCACAGATTCTCTGTGTACTAAACAGACCGTTGGCAATAGCTAAACAGCTGTTGGCTGTATGATACGTATTTGGCTAAAAACAAACCCATCTGTATTTAATGCATTATTGCCAAAGTGTAGTAACATGCTGTTTCCAGTCTGAAAACACTGGTACCCTCGTGTGAGATGATCAAATTAAAAATCTCACAACATGGCTCTTGCACTTCTTGGCTATGCAAGCAGAAAAATTGGAGTGTGCCAGAGGATGGCAGAATTTGTTTCCAGAGGCTTTATTTTCTGAGGCAAGGAGGTTGGCAGTGGATAGGCACAGAATACGTAGTCCTTTCCCTTAATAGATTCTTTATGTATTTTATCTTGTTTTTCAAAAGAATTCTTTAGTGTCTATAACTTCAGTGCAAATGAATTATATAATCTTTACTTTTACTGATTAAAAAAGTAATTTATTCATAATAGTAGGCAAATTGGGAAATACAAAGGGAAAAAAAAGAAGAAAAAAGTCAACTTTTATTCTAACAGTTTACTTGGATGGACCACTTTTAAATAAAGTTATTTAATGGCTTAGCTGCTTGACATGACTCAAATAATCCATTTGTTGAAATCATTGTGCTTGGATGACAAGTAAGAAAACAGACTAAGAGAGATCAGGCAACTTACTAAGATTATTTATCTATTAAGTGTGCAAGGATTTGAACCCAGGTTAGCTCTATTTAGAAGTGAGAGCTGGGGCTTTCACCTCTATAGCAGACCACCTCTCATTATAAAATTATCATTCAAAAAGTATGTCTGCAGAGGTCAATTGAATACTGATAACTGTTTTTATACTAATTTAAGATCCACTGGAGATTTTTAGAACTGGACTATGTAATAACTACAACTGAAAATAACAACTTAGTTTCGTCATGTGTAAAATATTTATAAATATACTAAAATGTATCTGTAAACAATTAGATTTGGGATTTCCTAGCATCTATCATTTAAAAAAAAATGTATAAGCTAACAAATTTTTTAAGTTAATTAGCTTAATGGAATTTTCCTCTAACTATTGGCATTTATTTTATTTGACAAAACACAGAACAATTTGTGGGAAATTCTTATAGTTTTTCATGATTTGAATAATGCAAAGCTTTTTCTCATAATTGGCAAATGTCCAAATCAACCTCAAAGAAATCTTCACCTGGAAAGCTCTAACTAATTGAACATTTTTCTCTGCCTAATGCTAGCACCCGCTTCTGTACTAAATAGTCAACAGCTGGATTGGTAACAGGGAACTCTCGATGGAGCTAATAAGCATCCCATATTGCACAGCTCAGAGACTGTAAAATACTTTTCTTTTGGACAAAAGAAGTCATTTACAAAAAATCTTACTTCTTTGTTTGAGTGTAGACCCAAGAAGCATTTGCTTTAAAGGAAGACACTCTGTGTACTAATAATTAAGTTCAAAAAACTGTAAAATACAAATTAAGATAATTTATAAAGCGATTGGTTTTGTAATATGCAAAGTCACATTCCCATCAAAACAGCCAAGATGTTTCTGGAGTGTGATTAAATCTAATAATGAATATTTTTCAAACATTATTTTCCCTGATTTCTCAGATGAAAAAAAGAAGAGATGACAACATTATCTATGAAAATGCTCAACTAAATGCTATAAAAATGCATAATACAGAGAATATATTAGTCCAAACACACTAGGACATCCTTGAATATATATTTTTAAACATGTTCACAAAATGCCACTTCACCTGGAAGACATTTTAAATAATTCAAATTGACTCTGAAAAATGTTTGTGAGCCTTTTGTTTAATTCAAGCTTCTCTCTTGCTCCCAACTGATGTTTGCTTTTGTTCAAAAATGCTTAGAAGAAATATTTCAGGCCCCTCTTAGACCTACTACTACTAGGTAAAATTTGAGGATCATTGAACAGAAATGGGCCAAACATACGGTCATATTAGAGCAGAATTAGACTACTCAGAAGAAAAGGAGACAGAAAAAGAGATATGAAAGAGAAACTTGAGTGAGAGAGAGAAGTCAACAATAGTGAGTAAATTTAGGGAGAGAGAATTGAAAGACCAAACACTTAGAAAGGTGGACCTGTTAGAGGAAGAGTGCACAGCAGAGAGGTGTTCATGCTCCAGAGATAGGAAAAGAGCATGGGGAGAATGTGGTGCAATTATAGTTCCCCAAAATAATCATGTAAATGAGTAATCACTGACCTTCACAGTTTAGCATTGTGGAAAGAAGACCCAAGCTGAGTCACACTGAGTACTTATTAATTGTATGACCTTGGCAATTAATCTCAGAAAGGATGCTTCAAAGTTAAAATAAGAATTTTTGAGCCTTAAACTATAGTAGCTTGTGTATGTATCAGTATCTAATACTTTATGCCATTTAGATTAGTAGATATTTAATGAGTGAAATTTAAGTTTTACTTTACAGATTAAATACTGACCTTCAGAGAGGTTCTAGAGTTCCAAGTTGCATACTCACTGATTTTGTTCATTTGTTTAAATGTGCTTAAAACACCTACCATAGTCCTAGCCTATTATAGGATCTCACTAAATGGTTGCTATCATTATTATCTTGCACTTTGCTCCAGGGTTTGACAGGGGCCCTTCTCACCATTTAGAGGTCACTTTGCCATTTTTTGATGAAAATTAAGAAAAGTATTACTGTGAAAACCTATTCTTTGATAGAACATAAAAAAATTTAGTTGCAAAAACCAAGGTGGCCCATAAATACCTTATACCAGATTTCAAAAAGGTATATTAATATGGTCTTTGACAGGAATAGCAGTCTAAGTAGCAGTTAAGACAAACTGAAATAGACATGATCATGGGTCTCGAACATCAGTGTTCAATAGAAATATAATCGGAGCTACCCGAGTAATAGTAGAATTTTTGTTCTAACCATTTTTAATGAGTAAAAAAGTAACAATTGATATAAATTTGATTATTTTGTTTAAGCAAATATATCCAAAATATTATTTTAACATATAATCAATATTAAAAAATGACTGACATATTGTACTTTTAAAAAATATTTTTGTAGTGAGCCTTCAAAATCTGGTTTGTATTTTATAATTACAGCACATCTTAATTTGGACCAATCACATTGCAAGGTCTCAATAGTCACATGTGTGTCAGTGTAGACATAGAAGAACCTAAGCGGGGCAAAGATGTAAGGGACCAGGACAGACACTAAACTTTTTTCTCACCCTAAGTAAGTTAACAGGAGAAGCAAACCCTCTTAACTAAAAAAACCGCTCCTTCATCAAATATTTACTCTAGCCTGGGGCATTGTGTGGTTTGGTTTTACTGAGAATAAATCAAAGTCACAAAATATACACTTCTTCACCTTCTTCCTCTTCTCAAAATGTCTCTGTAACAATATTCTCCTCACAACTTCTAAATAGCCAAAGGCTTTACCAATTCTCTTCTTTCTCATTTCTGTCTCAGAGGAAAAGTGGCACCACCACCCTAATCCAGATGCTCAATTAGCATTTGATTAACATTCCCCACCCTATACCCCTACCCCCACATAACCCCATAAAAGCTGCACCCTCCCACCCCAGGGCGCAACTTCTCTGGCCCCTCTCCTCTGGGGACCAGAGAACCTCACCGGAGAGCCCTCTCCCAGTAAAGCCAGCTTTTAAAACTTCTCTCAGAGTGTCTCGCGTTTACCTTAGAATCCCATTTAAAGTAAATGTGCTATGGCCATGCTACCCTGAACAAGTCTGATCTCGGAAGCTAAGCAGAGTGGGGCCTGATTAGTACTTGGATGGGAGACCACCTAGGAAGTCCAGGTGCTGTGGATATAAAAAAAAAAAAATTAAAATAAGGTATTGTAAACTGATAAGGTCTTTGCAATCTGTGGGGTCAACCAAGGGTGGCCTCACCTAAAAAAATAAATAAATAAAGTAAATTTAGCCTCTAAATACCAGGTAATTGTTCCATACCACTTGCCTCTCTGAGTATCTCTTAAGGGAAGAGGTTTATGTGACCCAGATTTGGGAGGATAGAGTCAGATTGCTGGAATTTAGCCTCCGGATAGAGGAAAGAAAGGCCTTCTAAAGAATAAAAACATGATGGTGTTAGTTAGTCAGACATGAGTGACAGGAGGAACAAAGGAATGGAAGCCCAGCCCACGGACAGCCCAGAGACTGCCCAAAGAACACCCCATTTGTAGTTAAAGAATCACTCTTGCATCCTGAGAGACAGAAGACCATAGGGCCATAAACCTATAGCTGGTTTTAATCTGGCCACAGACACTGGCGCAGATGGCACTACCCTAATCTGCCCATAACCCCAGCCTCATTATATCATCACTATAATATCATTCCTATGCCTGGAAGTTCATGAATCTAGTTATCACAGACTGAATTCCACTTACGCACAAGTGCTCTAGGCAAAGTGTTATATAGCAGCCCAATGTCAATCAATGACCTCATCTGTCAATCAGGAATGCCTTTATAACCTCCCATTGTGGCCCTAATATAATACAGACCTCTCCCTTCCATGGGGTTAGGGTACTCTTTCTTTGCTGTAACATGCTCCTCGTGGGGAGTTATGTTTTTATTTCCATGAAGTTAGCCAGTTTAGGTATGACCTGTTTCTACCTCAAAATGTGCCTTTAATAAATATTAACTTTCACAACCCCCTCTGTGCTGGAATCGTCTCTGCAATAGTGAAAAGAATCAAGAATCTTCCATGTTACGGCGGTAGGACCAGAGTTTAGATTGCCTCGTTAATGGGTTAGGCATTAAGTGACATATTCACCTATATTATTGAGCTTTTCAAGCTATCTGCTTTTCTCTGTCTCTCAGGAAAGCATACCCTCTCTAATTCCTAGCTCCAAATCACTCATGAGCTCACTGAAATCTGACTTACATTCTCACCACTTTTTGGAAACTATTTTGGCAAAAAAAAAAAAATAAATAAAACACCAAGAAGATCTCATGGAAAATCTCATGTACAGTCTAACCTTTGTCTTACTAGAAATAGCTTCGACACAAATTTTTTTCATAAATACAGTTCTCTTGTTTTCCATGAAACACATTGGGTTCTTGTCCTAGCTTACATTAAAAAAAAATTTATCGTACTTTTCTTCACTGGTTCTTCTACCCTTCTCATTAAAACTGGTGATTAGCATTTTTCTACGATCTTTCCTTGACCTTTCCTTTAATCTGTGTTTTCAATGGGGCAGCCTATCTTTAACTCCCATTTATACACTGTTGAATCTCTTGTCTATTTTGAGCATGGATCCCTTCTTGAGCTCAATCCCCTGAATCTCCACCAGCTGGACATATTCTTGTGGCTGTTCAATAGGCAACTCAAACCCATGTGTCTAAACTGATCTCTTTATCTCCCTTTCCCAATCACCTTGTTGCTCCTCTTGTTGTTCAAATAATATCTGTCCAACTAATATTTGTGAAATGAGTAAAAGAGGGAAATAAAAAAAGAATAAAAAAATGAAAATACAGGAAGACAGGAATTGTGTTTAGAAAAGACAATATTGACATCCATTGAACTTTCTAGAGTATTTATTCATGGTCCTAAAAAATTATGATTTAAGACTATGTTTCAACTTTAACAAAACTCTGTTCTCCCACAATGGTATGTGCCCTTTTCTTTGGATGTTGATTGTGGAGAAAAAGGGGGTGCTGTAATAAATCTATCCAAAAGTAACCCCACAGGGTGATTCCATCATAATTTTTAAAGGGGTAAGTCACGGTGTATAGTCACATTCCGGGCATATAATTTCTTTAGTGAAAGGTTTGTCTTTTGCCTTAAACAAGCCCTGCCCATTGTTTTTATTCATTTAGGTTAACATGCTTTTGAAATGTCTCTTTTTCAGACCACTTGGAGGCTTAACCAACCTATAATCTTGTTAACCATACTGTAATCCAATCCATGCCTTGATTTCTCTCACTTTCATGTAATCTTTCCTACCCAGTCTCCTCAATTCCAAACATATAAAGGAAATTACAAACTGTCATTCTCAGAAGAATTTTACTTACTTAGCCTGTTAAGATCTTGCTTCTAGGCTTATCCTCTGTTTGGCTCAAATAATTCTAATAAACTATTATAAAATTTCTTTATAGATATGGACATTTTTTATGTTGAAAACTTCAAACTGGGATAGACTTTAAAGAGTTTCATTATAACTTGTTTGCTTAACCTACCGTAATCAGTCAGAGAACTATATAGCCTAGTATCCCGGAATAAGGAAGACATCTTCAGGTTCTTAAGCCTTATTCCTGAGAGAAACACCACAAAGATTCAAGGCCAGTCTTATTATTACTTATTTTATTTATCAAGACCGTACAAAGCACTGATAATGTGCAAGGCATTGTCTAAGCAGTCCACATAGACATGGATTTTTACAAGATGGATACTATTATCTTAACCCCCTTTGTATAGGTTGGATAAAGGGCACAGAGAAACTAAAAACACCTAAACTCACACAGATAAGAAAATCCCTAAGACTAAATTTAAACTCAAGCAGTCTAGTCCCAGAACCTAGACCTTTTACCATTAGGTCATACTGTTTCTCTGGTGGGCGAATAAGTGAATACACATTTAGCATTATTTCATGGGTGCTAGGAAGGCTCATTTTTCTTGAACTGGCCCTCTTGTCATCTATTTGCTGATGCCTAAAATTCCAGGTCAGAGCATAATCCCTTTAGTGAAATACAATGCTCTTTATTCAAATACAAATAAAACCTTATTTGTCTTTTATACCTTAGTACAAATTGATTTAGCAAGACTTTTGTGACAGCAGATTTTGATGATGAGAGGGTCCAAGGAGACACTGAGATTGAGATTATAAAGTAGGAGCATTTGGTGAAGAAGAGAAGGGGTGGGGAAAGGAAGATTGAGGTTATGACTGGCATCTCAGGCTTGTCTGAACAGGCTGTGTAGATTGAAAAGTTTTACTGGGAATGGGAGAGTCGGAGGACGGAGATGTATTTTATTTTTCCATGTTGTACTGGAGGTTTCAATATTTCCATCTAAGTAAGAAGAGTAAAACAGACCTAAATTTGCCATAGAAGAGAAATGTACAGAGGTCTCAATCTATGGGAAAAACCCTCTAGGAGGTTGTGGAGTCATTTTTAAGGAAATCCTTGAATTAATATATCCAACAAGCATCACTTTTGAAATGAATAAATAGTAAATCACATATATATTTGTATGAAAATATATATATATGTGTGTATATATATGTATATGTACACACACACACACACACACACACACATATATATATATATATATATCACTGTTTCTCAAAACATGCATTCTAAATTACAATTTATTTAGAAATAAATGGTGGTATTTTTCTCATTATGAATTTTGTGAAATGATTTAGATTTGGATGAGTGAAGAGGCCACATCTTTTAACCTCACACTTGAATTAAACCATGGGTATAAGAGAAGAAATCTGGAATCAAGTGTAACAAGTAAGGTATTCTTCTCTGTGTCTTATTTGCTTATATAATGATGCTACACTCAGGACAGCATCTTTTTATCAGTATCACATTTGGAACAGATAGAAACTATCTAAAAGTGAAGAGCACAAGTCTCAGGGTCAGATTCCTAGGTAGTGTACTCAGCCAGATGGGTGTGTGAGTGCACTGTTGAGCCACATCTCTACAAGTAGCAACACCTTTTCTTGCATTCTTTTACCTTTACCTCTTTAATTCAGCAATTAAAATACTTGTAATGCCTAACAAATCAAGCTGTGCTTTTCTGACAATTATATTTAGATTGAGTAACAAGATCAGTGAAGACACGTTCATTGAAATACCCATTGGACCACAGACATCAACTGAATTTAAGATCAAATCAGGCTATTAAACCACAGGCCAGAGCATCTGTGATTTGCATGAGTAATTAGAAATGATTAATAGAATGTCTCGCTTAATTAAACTTATCTCATAAGGGCACTTCTTGAAAACTCATAAATTTGACAACTTATAATCACTTTCTATATGTTGGTTATAATATTTTTGCCTATAATGAAGGATTTTTTTGACCATGTAAAATAGACATGATATAATGGCACAAACCACACTGTCTTAGAAATTTAAGATGTGTTTGAAATTTAAGAATTCTGTGGAACAGTGCAGAAAACTCAAAATGATGATGTTTCAGGGAATACTATAACTAAGAAAGGGCTGTAGACTGTTTCAATGAGTCTATCTGCTAAGATGTCCAGCTCTTTAATATGAAAAAACATTTAAAAACAATATTACTTTTTTACTCAGTTTGAGCTGCTATAACAAAATACTATAGACTAGGTTGCTTAAACAGAGAAATTGTTCATTTCTCACTGATCTAGAGTCTGATTAGAGCAAAGAGAGTCAACATCTGATGGGATGCATCATCCTGATTTGTAGGTGGCTGTCTACTAAGTGTATCCTCACATGGGAGAGAGAGAAAGAGAAAGAGAGAGAGAGAGAGAGAGAGAGAGATCTGTTGTCTCTTCCTCTTTACATAAGGGCATTAATCTCATAATGGGAACTCTATCCCTATGACTTTTCCTAAACCAATTACCTCCTCAAGGGTCTGCTTCTAAATACAACCACATTAAGGATTAAGACTTCAATATATGAACTTGAGGGTGGGGTACAACCATTCGCTCTAAAGCAAATCAGATAAATATCTATTTAGTTTTTAATTCAATAGTTCAGATGAGAAATGAGAAAAAATCTGTCATGTATCTGCTGGATACCAACTGATAAGAATAAATGTTATTATAAATGCAAAAGAGAAGAAAGATGATGTTTGAACTTAAAGGGCACATAATAGAAAGAAAAATATTTTTTAAAAACTGTGTACTTATGTTAACTAACTTAGGTATAATTTTTGAAGTCAGGAAATATGAATTTAGAGTGAAAGTACAAGGTGAAAGAGATGCTAGAAGACAAAGTTTAAATATAAATTCTCCTGCTAATTCTTAAGAGGCACAATATCTTGCCAATATGTCTCATATTCACTGCCAGGATTCTTTCTTGTCTTTTAAAGCAACCTCTTCTTAATTCTACTGTTTTCTGGAGCAGTTCTCGCTTTGTTCTCTTCTTCCTTTTGGTTGGCTTCTACTGTTTATAACTACCTTTCCTACTTTTCTGTATAAATGCCTCACAATAAATAACCAGACATTTTTGACAATCCCAGTAATTGCTGCAATACAAAATATATATTTAATCTTTAGTGTGTGACATCAATTTTAAGTTTAAAAAGACAAATATTTAAAAAATATTTTCTATAAACCATTTTTAATAAATGCTTTTTGGTGGATTGATGGGCAGACTAAGGAAAGTGGACTTAAAAATTGGAAGGCTAAGCATTAGAAGCTTATATAGTCATCTAAAATAGGAATGATGAGATTATTACTCATGAAATTGTTTGCTTATATGTTTAATACAATGGTTGATTGCACACACTATTCTAGGTAAATTATTACATACTAGTTCCTGGATCTGAGTACTAGAAAACTCTGTTTCATCAAACAGTAAATCATTGTTCCAACAGGTGGCAATTTGGAGTTCAAGAGTAACTTTAAGAAAGCCATGTGTTCCTTTAAGTGATGTAACTCAACTGCTAAGCAATGGTAAATGCATTTGTCATATGTAAGGTAGCAGTTTTTACTTCTATTTCAGAAAGGTATGCTACTTAGAGGTTAATTTTGCATAAAGAAAATAGGATACAATAGTCAGCAAAACAAATAATTTGGATAAAGCATGGTGTTTATTCAGATCTAGGGTTTCTATTGTTAATCAAAACAACTAATGTGCTGACAGTTGTCATTCCAATGAGTCGTGAAGTGTGTTTTGAAGAGCAGACACCTACATTGGTCTAATTAATCTATTTTTGTCAGAAATAGTGCCACTTTTCAGCTCTGAGTCTTCTTTTTCTATTCTACCCATGCAAATATAATTTTAACAATACACTCAAACTCCACATAATATAACAAAGCAAGTGTATCTTAAACCTCTTTATGTGAAGGTGCATAAGAACAAAGCCCCTAATTTCAAGAAGTTTTCAAGTTCTACTTGAGAAGATAAAACAGAACCCATAAAATAAGATAAAGAAGGCAGAATGTGATGATTACTCTAAGAAAAACCCATTTAGTCTAAAAATTGTGGTGATTTTGTTCATTGTGCTGCAGGGTGCTATTGCTATAAATATTAATCTCTGTCCACGTATATACAAGAAATACATATTTCTAAGCCTAACAGGTTTGCTACAGATCACTAAGGAGCTCATAAAACTGCCTGAAACCTCTGAACATGGCTTTTTGGTTACTATCCTTTGAGGACTTCTCAGTTTTGTATCTCTTGTTGTTATTAAAATAGGGACCCAATAAACACTTGTTTAGGGTAGTTGAGATAAGTAAAATCTAGGTGAATGGACTGGTGTTAGAACTAGCTATTTCTTCACTCAGCATAGGCCTGCTGTTGACTCTGCACATGTTCATAGATATTGGGGAAAAATGGATCATTAGGCTCAAATGCTGAAAATTTCACCCTGCAAGGGTAGAGAGTTTATGTATAGGAAATGTGATATAAATTGTTGATTCCAAAGTCCCTTGATAAGTGGTGAGCTGAGGAAGAGCTAATAGAGACCCATTGCAGATGGTACAGTGGAATGAGTATTAGCCTGATAAGATCTTGTGTCTGCCATTAAATTGGCGGTGTGATCTTGGATAAGTTCCTCGACCCTTGTGAACTTCAATACCCCATTTATAAAACAAAATGGAGCAGGTTGTACACTAGGTCATTTCTATGACTTCCTAAAGTTCACAAATTCTATGAGAGCATCTTCCAAAATATGCTCTGGAAGAACTTAGTAATATGTTCCACAGAATGTGTTCTATGACAAAATAAGTTTGTTAAAAACATGGATGAAAAATAGATTTAAAATATGATAAGACTTTTATTTACTTTAGAATGTTAATGTGCATTTTGTGACTCTACAATGGGATTGCTTCAATCTTATTTGACTGAAAAATTCTTTATTTTGATGTAAAACCTATTAACAACTACAGGCATTATTATATTCCACAGAATAGAGTTTGAGAAATTCACCTTTATGATTTAAAAAGTTCTTTGATAGTCCTTTGACAGAACTCATCATAGCAACTAACAGTCCAGCTAACTCTGCAGATCTTCATTGAGTACCTCCTACACAAAAATATCTTTCAAATATTATCTCAGCCAACTATCACAACAGATTAGGAATGGAGACATTATTACCTCATGTTGCAGGTGAAGGAATTCAGTTCTGAGAAATTACATGATTTACTCAATGAAACAAAAACTAAGGAGTGAAGCTAAAATTAATATTCACTGCTTTTGATGCTATAGTGCTGTCTCCTTTGGCTAACAGGCTTCTCTACTACCAAAGCCACACTTTCACCTTTCAGGGTAATCTGAGGTGGGTTTCTCTGGATGCAGTGGCATTTCACAGGGGACAATACCCATGGGTCACTTAAAAGAGAACTATAACCATAATTCATGAATAACACAGTGGGGGTTGAGGGAGGCACAGACCTCTAATGCTTAATAGTTCACACACTCCAGGGGTATACCTGGGGAAAAGGTCTTCTTGGAATTACTCCCAGTGAGTACATACACATTCTATTCTAATTTTTATAATATGTATTTTTTTTTAATTTGTGAAACCAATGCCTTTTTTAATCACTTGTTTTCCATGAACTTATAGTCCCAACATAAGCTGAATAATTTGTCTTCACAACTCTTTAAAAAGAATCTCTCATTCTTATTTTATACAGAGAAAATTGGTGCATTGTGAAATTAATGACTACAGAAATCTTAACTTAATGGTTGCTCAGGACTCTTTTTCTTCACCTATGGCAGGATGCTCTAAAATATGACAGTTCTATCTCCCTGGCTTTTAGGTGAAGAGAAACATGGACCTCAGTGAGCACAGGTTTTCTAATGAATCAAAAAGAATTATAGATAAAGCTTATAGAAAAAAGGAGAACTAAACAGTCATAACTGGGTAAGAACTTTTTGACAAACTTATAGAAGAATTACCCTGCACCAAACTTGTTGAATTTACTATTTCAAAGTTCAATCAAGAGAAAGGGGAATTTCAATATTGCTTTGTCCAAAACTGAGGTTCTACTCTAAAATAAATAATTTTGAAGAAGGCAATGAAGTAAAAGCATCTTTAGTATCTTTTCAAAATAAAAAATTAGTACATCCTCAAATTTTGTAACCAAACAATAGATCCAAGGCCTACATTTTGACTGCAATGTATGATGACATCACCAAATATCAGGAGATTGTCCTTAATTGGCTGCACTATATTTTCTGTCTGAATCAGTGTATTCTTTCTCCTAAAAGTCACATAATAAGAATATGATGGAGGTGAGTAGAGTAGGGAAGGCAGAAAATGACTAATAGAAGATTCAGGCAATGCTCTATGTCTCACTTTCCCCATTTGTAAACTATAGCTAATTATTGTCATTTATTAATGAATTGCAATCTAGATAAACAAACTCCACTAATATATTGCAGTTAAATGGTATCTATTCCAGGTAAAAAACTTCTTAAAGATGCTTTTGGTTTTTCCCTGTCTCTGAATTTTCCAGAACTGCCCTTTGATGAAAGGACTGTGAACTTAAAACCAGCCAAACCTAGCAAAAAGATCAAATGACCCTAGGTGACCATTGACTACAAAGCCCAGTGAAACACTAAGCGGTGGTTTTGACCTCTTCCAGACTTCCCCAGAGAGAGCATCTTACAATGGATAGAGGAATGGACTCAAATCCAAAGCCCAGAGACCTACTATGGACTCTTTTATAGAGGTCGTTTGGCTTTGGCAATTAACCTTTCTGAGCTGACTCCTTGTCTGGGGCCATGGCTCTTGCCTTGTCTGCTTAACAGGGTTGCAAAGAGGATCAAATAAAACAGTGTATAAGAGTGCTGGGAAGAGTTACATGCTATAAAAACGGACCCATAGAGCATCTTACCTATAGGATGTTTGACACCACTCTATCTCTATAAAATTCATCTGCTGGGTGACTTCTAGCACTCTTTTATTTAAATAACAACAACAACAACAACAACAACAACAACAACAACAACAATAAATAAAACAAAAATTAAAAAAAGATGAATACAATAAGACCTGTGTCAGGGCCAGTGACTTGCTGCACATGTGCATGCCAGCAAAGGATTATTGTAGCTTTTGCTGTGAGATACCTTCATAGCTTCTGCAGCAGAATTACCGCCTCTATATTGCTGTGAAACAAAATGCATTCATCTTTGTGTTGTTCTCTACCCCTGAGCTCTCATTTTCCAGCTTTAGTGCAGAAGTAGACCAACACAATCACTCGTACTGTAAAAGCATGTAAAAAACTAAAATGAAAATTATGAAAAAGTTAAGAGCAAATCTGTCACTGGAAATACAGAGTAATGTCATTTAGATAAGAAATGAAGTCACGTAACCTTTCTAGTTTCCAGAAAGGCTGGAGCGGCACTGATGGTCATTAGGAAATTGAACAAGATTTATATGGAATAAGAACTTAAGAATGAAGCATTGTATCTTCAAAAGCCTGAAAACTTGGGCAGTCTCATGTCCCTTCCAATATGAAGGTAGATTCAAATAGTATCTAAGAAACATTAAAGAGACATTTCAATAATCATTTAAATAATTAAAGTGTTGGCAAGAGGGTATCTAAAATATTGTCATAGTATCCTTTTCAGGGTAAGAAATTATATTCAGTTTCCCAAAGTCCTTCAAGTAGCTTCTCAGAATAACCAATGTAACACTGCCCCCCACACCACCCCTCATTCCCATCTCTTCCTCCACACTCCTATCTCCAGCCCTGTCTGATCAGTTTTAATAATTCATCCCCTCTTATCCAGACACTCTAATCCCTCTTCCAGAATACTTGAGCCTTAATTTTTAAACCAATCTTTTTTTTTTTTCTAGCATTTTAATTTTGATGCTCATTCCATTTCCCCAATTAGACAACAAACAAAACAAAACAAATAAACTTCTGACACCTGTAGGTTGTTCCCCTGGTAACAAAGTTTCCTATTATTTTAGAAAGTTGACTGCAGGGAAGAGAAGAAACTGTGAATATATTTATATCATTCCATTTCCAACTCTGTGTAGGCAAGTGGGAAAAGTTTGATAATAGAAAATAAGCCCCCATTGAAATATAACTACATTATATGCATATGGAGTTGAAATACATTGAACATCAGGGGTTTTCCAAGAAAATGTGTTTATCTTAGAGATGGAGAGTACCAGAGAGGTACTGGAAGAGGTTCATGGAACTCAATAGTGATATAGCAGAGACAGTTGTGCTATAATTCTTGCTCCCCAAACCACTGTTTTTTCCTCCATGTGTTAGTAATAAGAAGTTGACTAAAATAAGCTCATGTATGCAGGTGCCTATAGTGTACAAGTTGTAAGATATTGTTGAATGTTTGATTTTTAGAGTTATAAGAAATATGATATGGCTGAAATAATTTATGCTAAAGACAGTTCTTTCTGGTTTATTCTGGAGGCCATCTCTATGCTGTTTTTGTTTCCATTTTTATAGGATTCTGACTTCTATAAACTATGAAACCAAAACTGACATAGGTAATAAAAATAATATACACAATTAATACAACTGTGATTCCATGATTAAAAACTAGTTTTTCTTCAGATAATTTTGGATAACATTTTATATCACTATGCTTTTACTTTTTCCCTAAGTTTTCTCTCCAACTAGAGTTCTGGCTTCTCATTAACTGGGTAAGTAAGCAATCACTAATGAAAATACACAAACACTCTCATTAAAAATTATTTCTCATGAATTTTTAGAACTTGATTTTTCCTTAATCTCAGCAACACATGTCTCTGGAATGTACTGTCCAATTCTCTGAATAAATTTGGTCCCTGGGTCATGTCATTAGTCCGGTTTATTCCAATTAGTTAGCAACATAATCCTTAGAGGTTCTGCTTCAGTGGTCTCTGAGAATCAGGACAAAAACTAGCCAGTTCTTATGCAAACTAGAGCATGACACCTATTACTTATTAGTAATTTCCTCTTCTCCCCACCTTTTCCTACCTCTACATGCCAAGAGCCCATTTGGAGTTTTTATAAGATAGGATCATTGAGAAATAGTTTTCCTCTAAGACAGGCTGGTAACTCACAGTCCCAAGGAGTATGGTATGTTTCCAGACCACATAAGAGGGGTTTTTAATAAGCTATCTGGCAAGAAGCTGAGAGAACAATGTGTTGGCTTTCAGAGACCGATAGGGCTAAAAAGATGCATCTGGGAACCAAAAGGGGAAAACGACCTTGGTTTTTCAGAGACTCATGGGAAGCTCAACCTAGAAGGTATTAAATAATTGCTTGAGGAATGCAGTAATTCTATATGGAGGTAATAAAGAAGGGGAGCAAAAAAAGGGCAAGAATTTACATTTCAAGTCTAAGAAAGGAGCTAGTTGTCCTGAGAGAAAGTTGAAGGCTACATAAAACTACTTAGTAACAAACTCAGAAGCCACATTCTTTCCCTTAAGCCATATTATTACCAAGGCACATCTAATTTAACAAGTTTAGAAATTTAGAAATTCAGAAAGAATAAATTTGAGGTTACCATCTTGATTTAAAGGATAGACTGGTGCCTGGGAATCAGGAACTCCTACTCAGTGTTTCTGTTATGGTTCTGCACCCACTAATTGAATAAGTCACTCATCCCTTTAGGCCTTCAATTTGTTATCTGTGAGATGAGTGAGTTGGAGTAACCAGATTCATGGGATCCTTAAGCCTTAAAATTCTTTTCTACATCTACTGAGGGAAGATGTGAAAGTGTAGGAAGGCCAGAGATTGTTTGAAACTCTTTCATAGGCTTCATATTACTTAATTCTTATATTATCCAAATAAATTATTTATTATTGCCCCTCATCTCTTTTAAATATGAAATTCAAGGTGCATAGTGGTTATAGACTATGTTCAAAATTACACAGTAGTAAATGGCAAAGCTGGGAATCTAACTGAATACATACTTATTGTTGCAAATTTTCTAGACAGATTAACAGGAAGCAGCCTCAGTCTCATCCTGAAAACAATAGTAATAGAATCATCACTTTAGATTGCATCCTGGTGCTTAAAATAGAACTGTGACATGAATTGTCATGAAATGATTATTTTCTTCCTTGTGTCAAATATAAATATGAGGGAACTGTGTCTAAAACTGAGAAAAATCTCTATAGGGTTTTGAAATCATCATTGGGTATATAATATAATGGTATTAAAACTTCATTAACCCCTGCTCTTGCTTCAATCAACTAAACTTTATTGAGCAATCAAATGTAGACTGAATACTAGATGGAGAACTCTAGTCAGCTTATTTTAAAATCCTTATAGCATGAGCAGGGAATAACACATGTAGTTTGTGTTCATAAAAATAGAAATCGGAAAGTAAGGATTTTAACTTGACTAAACTATGACTGAAAGTTATAAACATATACATCCTTTTGTAAATATCTAGATTCAGGATACACACTCACATATCAGAGCTTATTTATATATGTATATACATGTATATATCAGAATATATATGTATACATGTCACATATAAATATATATTCATCTGTTTTTAAGATCCAATAAATGACTAGATGTTAGATGAGAAAGTGTCAGGATCAGCAAATAAATATTTGTTTTCATGTGCTAATAAGCCAGAGAAAATTAATACCAGTTTGTCCAAGAAGAAGATGGAGAGGTAATTTCTGCATTGGCCCTACAATCTTTAGTTTTTCTCCTGAGCATAATCACATACACACACACACTCCAAATTTTAATTAGATTTTATTTGTTAGGACTACCTAATTTCACTGAGTGTGTACTAGTAGCTATTACAACTTTATATATTGAAGCAAATACTTATACATATACACACATACTTATGTATATACATATATACATACTTATATATCTCTATCTTTCTCCTTCTCTCTCTCTCCCTCTCTCCATATAAGTGGATTTCCCACCACAATAAGGTAACTATAAACTAGAATGACTGACATAGTCCTTCATGTTTCATAGATAATAATCAAATCATTATTTAGACCTTGAACTTCCACCACGTGAGAAATATATGTCAGACATAGAATTAATCTAAATCATAAACGAGTATGAACTATTTGCTTAGTGCTGTGTTATGCACAAACATGAAACAAACATGACTACTCTGCATTCCAAAGTCTTCACCTTAGACTAGAAAAGCATTAACAATGTTGGCAGAAATGCCTGAAAGAATGCTGACAAACTGTATACTCTCTGTCGAGACTTTTGAGTCTTACTCAACGGTACCCGGTGACCTTCCCACTTTTTGGCAAGCAGAAAGATTATGTTTACTCAGGCTTTAATTCCTTTTGAGAGTAGAAACCACTACTGTCTTGAATATGGTCTTCCCCAATGAGGACAATATGACTCCACATGGAGTCAGGGAATGAAAAGATAGGTATTTTATAGACACACTATGACAGAGGCTGTCTCATTGCTTTGAGGAGTTATAACCAGTTACTCAGCCTTGCTAAAAACCTTATAGAGACTCATGCTGTGTCAGGATCAGTCACTTTTAGGGGACTTATTTTGTGCTCTGGCTACCGTAGTCATCTTTGGTCAACTTTTTTCTTTCATTATTTTTTCCTCCTAGGCATCTGATATGCCTTGATTTTGACAGCATTTCTTATTAGAACTTGGCACCAAGATTTCTTTTTTAAATATAAGGATGACTTGACCCTCTTTTGAATAAATATTTTATTAACAGATAGATAAGAAGTAGCTCTATACAGACTATTATTTTTGGTGTTGTCTTGGACCATGCTTCCTACAGTGCATATCCACCAAGGGCATGGGGAAGGTTTCAGACTTTTTTTCCCATTAATTCTAAGCTGTCTGGCTCTTACAATAATCTCTCTTTTAATAGGTAAATCCATGCATAGGTAAGTAAATGTCAGAAAATAAATCATTTTTATTCTAAAGAAGAACTAGACTTTCTTATAGTACCCACTGTAAAACTGTTAAATTAACAACACTTCCCATATTGCTAAAAAGGGGATCTTTAATGTTATTACTTTCATCTTAGAGTTTATCAAGGCAGTGGCTCTCTTTACCAAAGGGAATAAAAGGAGATCCTTCCTTTTGCTATTATTAACACAGGTCAAGGAAAGAGAATGGGGGCCATCAAATAGAAAAATAAAGTCATTCCTGGTGTTAAAATAAAGCAGTCTAGCTCAGCAGGCTATAGCCCAGAGTTCAAATCTTAGTTCCACTATTTTCTATGTCCCTGGGAAATCTACCTATTTTTTTAAAACTCTACTTTTCTTATTTTTTAAAAAATGGGCTAAAAAATTTCACCTCTCAGAATTGTGAAGACTGAATGAAGAAAATTATGTAAAATGCAACAAAGTAGCTGATAGTAAGAATTCAATGAATGTTAATTCCCTTCCCCCTATTCCTGTCATATTTGAAAATGACAAAAACCTACAACTCTAGTCAAATTTTGTGAATGAAAAGACAAAGGCCATCTACAAATAATAAAGATCCTTAATGTCACTCATAATAAAACATAGGTAAGAGCTCATTGGGACACACAGAAAATCAATAGAAGTAAGATAATACAAAGTGATAACAAGTGAGTATCTGGTTAAGGATTATCACTAAGATTTTAGGGAGCGGAAACTACAGATTGATATTTCCCTAGAACAGGAGTTAGTGAAGTAATATTATATAACATTTAAGAGCATACTCTGGGGAGCCAGATTGCCTGTTCTACCACATATTATCATTATCTGTGTAATCTTGAATAGTTGTTTTATTTCTCTGTGTCCCACTGTAAAATGGATATATTAGTGGAAACCTGAAGTGCAGTTTTGAGTGTTACATGTATTAATACATGCAAAGTGCTTAAGTGAATGCTTGGGACATTGTAAGCACATTCAACAGTGTTAGCCTGTGTGTGTGTATGTGTGTGTGTGTGTGTGTGTGTATGCTCAAGCTGGTATAATAAATGACATATAGTTGTCCTTTCAAATTAGAGTATCTGTCATTTTCTAATAAATCAATTTGCCTTTTTCATAAAGCCCATGGGCTCTTGCAGATAATTCGAAACACAAGGACCTTGGCTGGGGGATTATACTTGACTAACTCAGAAAAGATACAATCAATGCCCAACAAAACCAACAAAATCATCTCTAAAAGTGGTGTTTTTCAGAGGACAGAATTTAGGCCACTTAATCAGAAGCCCTTGGGGCACTTGTATAAAATTAAGATTCTCAGATCCTATTCCTAAAGTGACCATAGATTTGAACTTGATTGTTCAAATCTAGACATTTTTGAGTGAAAGGGATTGCTATAAATAATCGTGCCAAGATAACAAGAAAAAACTGTGCTGCCCTAGGCAAAAGAGAACATAGGGTGCCCCTACACATCCCAGATCTATAGCACTTTTGGGATTGAGTCCCAGAAATTTGCATTTCTATTAAGTTTCTAAGTAATTCTCTTTGCAACGCAAAGTTTGAGAAAGGCTCTTAAATTGTGTTGTTCTAACAAAATTTAATTAATTCAGGGACTCTGAGAATTTTATATCATACCTCCAGGTCCTGAGGATCTCTCTTTGTTGTGAGGAATAAAGAAAAACGGAAAGAAAGGGACCACTTATTGACAAACTATTCCTGCGAAAGCCTTCTCTTCCCTTTGCATGACACTGCCTTCTGTTGTCTATAAGATAGGTTTACAGATCTTTTTCTGCTTTTGAAATTAAGTGAACCCTATGTGATTATGATAAAGCCACAATCCCCTAGCTATGAAACTACCACTTTACCACTACATACCACTTATGAGACTGATCCTGAAAAGAAAGGAGGCAGTGATTAACCAACTACCTTAATAACAGGGCAACAGTAACAGTCAATAAGAATTGGCCCAAGATGCTCTCAACCCTGCTTATAGCAGTCACCAGCAGAAGTGTAAGCCTCCCAGTCAAGATCTATTAGTGCATGAACTCAATCTCAAAGAGCTCTATGGCCACCTGTAACCTGACCAAAACTTGGGCATCTTTTTAGCTCTCTTGAACAATCCTCTAAGTGCCTTCCAAAAGTCAGTCTCTCATCAGCAAAATCCCCTTTACCTTTTCTCTGACCATGCTTTCTTCTTTACTTATCCTAATTGAAACATACATATTTCTAGAGGGCACAGATGCCCCTGTAGACCTCCAGAGAAGGCAGGTAGGCTCTCTTTATGCTCTTCATTGCCACACCAGGCCATGTCTCTTTCCTCCCTCCTCAATAACTCAAGAGCCTTTGAAATCTGTCACCATAGAACACCATATACTACTGCTTCTTGTTTGAATCATTCACTGAGAAACTTGTCATCCATTCTTTTATTACAAATATTTAAAATCTGGTCACTTTGAGTAGACTTGTATTACTGCCCTGTTCACCATACAGGTAGATAATCTAACACCTTGGGCTATCATTCAACTTTAAAATCTTGATTTTGAGCATCAAGCCTCTGTTTCCACTTTCTGTTCTTTAAAGTTGCTCGTGCTAGGTCCCTAGATGCTCTAATTCTTTGGCCCAGTGAAATTGCCAATCTATTTATTATTTCTTCACTTTCTCTCATTCTTCTTGTCCTGTTTTCATTTCTTTTTGTGCCAAATTCAGATGCCACAATTCATCACTACAAACAATCCCTTGCAAACACCATCAACTCAAAGTTGTTTTTTTTTCCCCGATGTGTCAAAACCCTAGTTGGTGAAATCTAGCCTTTCTCTTTTTCTACTACTGTACATGTGTAGTTTAAGTAGGTGAAGAAAAACATCAAACTTTGATGATGGGATCTACCTAACTTTGACCACACATTTAAAACAGTAACTTAGCACTGCCAGCAAGTCTACACTATTTTCCAAGTCGGTTTATCTTTTCATTTTTAGGATGAGTATTACATACCTTTTCTGCTCTCCTAGAATATCCAATAAAACTTAACCATACTTCATTATTAACTGATGATCTCAATATGTATTTGAGAAAACTGAGGTGGAATAATCTTCACTTGTCTTCCATCAGATCTACTAACCTACCTGAATTCAAATCAATATACCTTGCCTTTTTCTGTTAAAATTGAGAAATTGTTGTCACTCTATCAAAAGCCAACTCCTGCATTTGTGCACTAAAGACCATTTACTTTCCCCTACCAAAGGATTTTGCTTTGCATTCACCCTCTCTCTCCTTCATCATTACTTTCTCCTCTATAGCAGATCATTTTTGTTAGTAGATTAACATGTAGTAATATCTTCCAGAATATAAAAGTAAAATTCTCTCTTATTCAATATTCACTTCTGGTTTCTGCCCCATTTCTCTGCTTCTCCTCTCAACAAATCATCTCAAAAGAGTTATTTATATTTGTTGCCTAAAATTAATCATCTGACACTTTCTCTTCAACCTATTCCAATCAAAATTTTATCCTGATCATTTCAGGAAAACTACGCTTGCCAAAATAATGATTTCTACTTTGTTATATCCAATACTCAAATCTTTGTGCCTATCATATTCTATCTGTCAGCAATATTTGACACAACAGAAATACGATTTTCACCTGGCTACCATGATACCAGCTTCCCTTAGTTTTCTTCTTACTTGAGTAGCAGCTCCTTCTCCATGTCCTTTGCTGGATTCCATTCCTGACCTCTAAATTTTGGAAATTTCCAAAACTCACACTTCATCCATCTTCTCATTTCTATTCCCCCTGCAATTCCCACCCCACCTGCCCGATGGGTTTATTTTATTGTAATATATTTGACATATAACATTGCGCAAATTTAAGGTGTACAATATGTTAATTCAATATGCTTTCATATTGTAATATGATTGCCATTGTAGTGATAATTAGCACTGTTATCGTTACATAATGATCCTTTCGTTTTAGTTGTCGGAATCGTTAAGTTCGTGAGCATATTATGCTAAGTAAGATAAGTCAGACAGAAATAAAAGTACTGTACGATATCTAAAAAAGGCAAATGTAAAGACAGAATAAAACAGTGGTTACCAGGGGATGGAGTGGGGGATAGAACAGATGTTTAAAGGATACAAACTTGCAATGAGTAGTAAATAAGCTCTAGAGATATGGCAAACAGTATAAACAACAATGTTGAATTATAATTACAACCATCAAACTTTTTAAGAAATTAGGACTTAAAGGTTCTTCTCATCTCTATTTGCTCTCTATAGATTATCTGGATCAGATCCATGGTTTTAAATTTCAACCATATACATATTGAAATATGTATGTATTTATGAGTAAAATGACACAAAATCTGGGGTTTGCTCCAAAATAATATAAAAGAGAAGAAAGTAGGGGGGTATGGATGAAATAAGATTGGTTATAAATTGATAATTATTAAAGCCAAGTAATCAAAAATCTGGATGTATTATACTATTGTGTATCAGATATTTTTGAGATTTTCAATAATAATTTTATACACACACACACACACATATTCTAGATAATTTTTATGAGTTTACTTGAGTGAAAATGATGACATATGCCAGGGAAAATACATTATTTTATTATTTTTTTAAAAGTTTATTGGGGTAACATTGGTTAATACAATTATATAATTTTCGGGTGTACATTATAATTTGATATCTGTATATTCTACTGTGTGATTACTACCCAGAGTCCAATTTCCTTCAGCTACCATATATTTGATCCTCTTTAGCCACTTAACCCTCTAACCCTCCCCCTACACCCCTGCATTTAATTCCCTTTACCCTGTCTACTTCCCCACTCCTCACCCACTCTCCTACTCTCTTGTAACCACTAGTCCATTGTCTATATCCATGAGTCTCTGTTTGTTTGTCCTATGCATTTGTTGCTTTTAGGTTTATATCCCATATATAAATGATATCATGTAATTTCCATCTTTTTCTATCTGGCTTATTTCACTTGGCATGATTATCTCAAGGTCCACCATGTTGTTGCAACTGGCAGTATTTCATCTCTTCTTACGGCTGAGTAATATCCCATTGTATATATGGACCACAGCTTCTTTAGCGAGTCATCTATCGTAGGACACTTTGGTTGCTTCTATGTCCTGGCCACTGTGAATAATGCTGCTATGAACATTGGTGTGCAAATATCTTTTCGAATGTGGGTTTTCAAGTCTTTGGGGTATATACTCAGTAGAGAGATTGCTGGATCATATGGTAGATCAATTCTTAGTTTTTTGAGGAACCTCCATACTGTTTTCCATAGTGGCTGTACCAATTTGCAGTACCATCAGCAGTGAAGGAGGGTTACTTTTTCTCCACATTCTTTCCAACATTAGTTATTACTTGTCCTGTTGATTATAGCCATTCTAACAGGTGTGAGATGGTATCTCATTGTGGTTTTGATTTGCATTTCCCTAATAATTATTGATATTGAGCATCATTTCATTTATTTTTTGGCCTTTTGTATGTACTTTAGGAAGAAGTGTCTGCTCAGGTCCTCTGCCCATTTTTTGATTGGATCATTTGTATTTTGTTGTTACTGAGTTATATGAGTTCTTTATATATTTTGGATATTAGCCCCTTATTGGAGGCATTGCTTGCAAATGTATTTTTTCTATTTGGATGGTTGTCTCTTTACTTTGTTGATGGTTTCTTTTGCTGAGCAGAAGCTTTTTAGTTTGATGTAGTCCCATTCATTTATTTTTGTTTTTATTTCTCTTGCCTTTGAGGTCGAATTCATAAAATCCTCTTTAAGTCCAACGTCCTTGAGTTTAATTCCTATGTTTTCTTCTATGCATTTTATTGTTTCAGGTCTTATATTCAGGTATTTAATCCATTTTGAGTTAATTTTTGTGTGTGGTAATAGACAACAGTCTAGTTTCATTCTTTTGCAGGTGGCCTTCCAGTTTTCCCAGCACCATTTATTAAAGGGGCTTTCCTTTCTTCACTGTATGTTTTTGGCTTTTTTTTGTAGAAAATTATTTGCCTATAGATAAATGAGTTTACTTCTGGATTCTCAATTCTGTTCCACTAGTGTGTGTGTCCATTTTGCTGCCAATACCATGTCACTTTGATTACTGTCACTTTGTAGTATAGTTTGCAGTCAGGCAGAGTGGCAGAGTGATGCCTCCAGCCTTGTTTTTTTTTTCACATGATGGCTTTGGCAACTTAGGGTCTTTTGTGCTTCCATACAAATGTGATGATTTTTTTGTTCTATTTCTCTAAAAAATGCCTATGAGATTTTGATGGGAATTGCATTAAATCTGTATAATGCTTTAGATAATAAAGTCATTTTAACTATGTTGATTCTTCCAATACAAGAACATGGAATATCTTTCTATTTCTTTGTATCTTCTTTGATTTCTGTTAATAGAGTCTTGAATTCATTATATAGATCACTTACATGTTTCATTAAATTTATTCCTAGGTATTTTATTCTTTTTGGTACAATTGCAAAAGGAATTATTTTTTCTATTTCTTTTTCTGACGCTTCATTATTAGAGTATAGGAACGCTATGAATTTTTGAACATTGATTTAGTATCCAGAGACTTTACTGTATTTGCTTATTGTTTCTAGTATTATTCTTGTGGAGTCTTCAGGGTTTTCCATATAGAGAATTATGTCATCTGCAAATAGTGACAGTTTGACTCCTTCGTTTCCTATTTGGATGCCTTTTATATCTTTCTCTTGTCTGATTGCACTCACTAGGGCCTCCAATGTTATGTTGAATAACAGTGGCAATAGTGAACAGCCTTTCTTCATTCTTGATCTTAGAGAGGTTTTTATTTTTTCACCATTAAGTATAATGATGGCTGAGGGTTTGTCATAGATAGCCTTTATTATGTTAAAGTACTTTCCTTCTATGCCAATTTTGTTAAGTGTTTTGATCATAAATGGATGCTGTATCTTGCCAAAGGCTTTTTCTGCATCTATTGATATGATCATATGATTCTTATTTTTTGTTTATCATTTGTTTATTAATGTGGTGTATTACATTAATCAATTTGTGTATGTTAAACCATCACTGTGCTCTGGGATAAAGCCCACTTGATTGTGGTGTATAATCTTCTTAATATGTTGCTGTATTTGATTCGCTAGTATCTTATTTAGGATTTTTGCATCTGTGTTCATGAGAGATATTGGTCTGTAGTTTTCCTTTTATGTGTTATCTTTACTAAGTTTTGGTATCAGAGTAATATTTTCTTCATAAAATAAGTTTGAGGAGTATAGTTATTAAATCTGAATGTTTGGAGGAATTCACAGGTGAAGCCATCTAGTACTGGACTTACTTTTTGCAAGTTTTTGATGATTGTTTGAATTTCCATACTCCTGATCCATCTACTTAGATTTTCCAGATCTTAATTCAGTCTAGGAAGGTTGTATTTTTCTAAATGCTGGCCCATTTCTCCTAGGTTATCAAATTTGGTATTACATACTTTTTCATAGTATTCTTGTATGAACCTTTGTATTTCTGTGATGTCAGTTGTAATTTCCCCTCTTTCATCACTGATTTTGTTTATTTGTGTACTTTTTCTTTTTTCTTCAGTGAGTCTAGCTAGGGGTTTGTCAATTTTATTAACTTTTTCAAAGAACCAGCTCTTTGTTGCATTTATTTTTTCAATTGTTTTTTGTTTTCAATTTCATTTATTTCTGCTCTAATTTTGGTGATTTCTTTCTTTCTGCTGACTTTAGGCTTCATTTATTCTTCTCTTTCTAGTTTTTTAAGATGAAATATTTGGTAGTTTATTTGAGCTCCTTTTTGTTTTTGGAGATAGGCCTGTGATGATATGAACTTTCCTCTTATGACTGACCACTTTTGCTGTGTCCCAAAAGTTTTGATATGTTGTACTATCATTATCATTCGTTTCTATGTATCTCTTGATCTTTTTATTTCTTCTCTAACCCAGGTATTCTTCAGTAGCATGTTGTTTAATCTCCATGTATTTGTGGTTCTTCCTGATTTCTTTTTGCAGCTGAACTCTAGTTTCAAAGCATTATGATCAGAGAATATGGTTTGTATGATTTCAAAGACTCTCCCAGTATGTGATTGATTCTTGAGAATGTTCTGTGTGCTCTACAGAAAAATGTATAAGCAGCTGTTTTGGGATGGAAGCCTCTGTACATGCCAATTATGTCCAATTGGTCTAATGTACCATTTAAGGATGTTATTTTCTTATTGATTTTCTGTTTAAATAATCTGTCCATATTCGACAGTGGGCTATTTAGGTCCCCTACTATAATAATGTTTTGGTCTGTTTCTCCCTTTAGTTCTGTTAGTAATTGCTTTACATGTTTTGAGGCTTCCTAATTGGGAACACAGATATTAATAATTGTTATATCTTCTTGGTGCATGATTCCCTTTATTATATGATGTGTCTCTCAGTATCTTTATTTCTTTTTGAAATCTATTTTGCCTAATATTAGTACCTCCACTCTCACTTTTCTCAGAATGTCATTTGCTTGAAATATCGTTTTCCATCCTTTCACTTTGAGTCTATATTGGTCTTTGGAGCTGAGATGTGTCTCCTGGAAGCAGCATGTGGTTGGTTTTTGTCTTTTGATCCATTCTGCAACTCTGTGCCTTTTTATTGGTGAGGTCAGTCCATTTATACATTTAGGGTGATTATTGAAATATGAGGTCTTTTTATAGCCGTTTTATCTTTTGCTTTCTGGTAGCTTGGTGTTTCCCATGTTTCCTTGTCCTTATGTTTCTGTTTTCTTTATTTTGGTTAGCTTTTGTGGGTTTTCCCTCTGGTTCTTCTAGCTTTATGTTATATACTTTAGTTCTGAATCTTTGGTGTGTGGTTACCATTATGAATATGAAAAGGATAGTTATATACATACAGTCATCCATTTTCTTGTGCACATGCCTTATTTCCATTCCCCTTTGTTAATATGAATCTTTGAATCCTCTCCTTTTCAGTCACTGTTGCCTCTTTTGTTCCTATTTATGCTGAAAGTTCATTAATATCTTGCTATAGCAATTCTCTTTTTATTATTTAAGCTTATAATGTCCTGTTCTTAGTAAAGATTGCACTCCTCTGCTTCTATTTGCCTGATAGTCACTTTACTCTTAATTATGTTTGTTTGTCTTTTTTTTCATTTTGTTTTAGGTGAGCTGACCCCTTTCTGAATTTCCTGTAGTACAGGCCTCATAGTGGAGAATTCCCTCAATTTTTGTATGTCTGGACAGATCTTGATTTCTCCTTCATATCTAAAGGAGAGCTTAGCTGGATACATTATTCCATTCCTTTCTGACTTATGTAACGTTTGCACAGAGAAGTCTGATGATAACCTAATGGATTTTCCTTTATAATTTACTGTTTTCTTCTCCCTGGCTGCCCTGAGGATTCTGTCTTTGTCATTGATTTGTCATAACTTTAATGCAATGTGTCTTGGTGAAGGCCTTTTTAGGTTGAGATAATTGGGTGTTCTGTTGACTTCTTAAATCAAAGGTCCAGTTCATTCCTTAGATTTGGGAAATTCCTACCCACTATTTGTCTAAAATTGCTTTCTAGTCCTTGCTCCTTTTCCTTGCCTTTAATAATACCAATTATGCTCATGTTTCCTCTTCTGATGGTTTAGCTAGTTATTGTATTTCCCTTTGGTTATTTTTCATTCTTCAGTTTCTCTCTTCTTCCTTCTGATTTATTTTTAGATTTCTGTCTTTGATATCACTGATCCTTTCCTCCATTTAGTAGACTCTACTTCCCAAGCTTGCTATTTCATTTTTCAATTCTGGCAGTGTGTGTGCGTGTGTGTGCGTGTGTGTGTGTGCGTGTGTGTGTGTGTGTGTTATCTCCAGATGATCTATTCTGTTCTTTTTGAGGGTTCCAATCTCCTTAGCTCATCTAGTTGTTTTTTCAGTTCCTGAAATTGTTGATATAACTCATTTCAGAACTCACTGAGTTTTTTTAGAAGTACCATTCTTAATTCTTTGTCATTTAAGTTGCATATTTCTATGTATGTAAGTTTATTTTCTGGAGATTTTTCTCTTTCTTTCTGAGATGCCTTATCACCGTGGTTACTCATGGCTTTTAATGGACTATTTCTCCACCTAGGTATTAATGGAATTCTGCTGGAATGGAATTAATGAAATGCATTCTGCTGTTTTTCCAGAAAGAATATTTATTATATAAATGTCTCTCTTTAGCCTGCTGCAAAGAAGGGGCTTTTCTTTTGGTTTCCAGTAGTTGGCATCTAAGCCTCTTGGATCCCTGCTTTACATAAGGCCTAAATAATGCCTTTTTAATTTTCTTGTAGACATTTAATCATGCTTGCTACCCTCAGTTTCAGTCCCTTTCAATGTCAGCTAGAGTCTTGGCAGCATTTGCTCAGATTACCCTGGGACACCGTGGCGATCGGTCTCAGAGGGTATGGGGATAGAGGCCCCTGGGTTGGAGTTGAGTGCTGTGGCTCAGGCTTAGTTTTGCAACCATGGCCAGTAAAACTCAACTGTAGTTTCTCTATCATCTTGCCCCACTTCTCTTTCTGCTATGATGACTGGGCCCTGCCGCTGAATGCATGGAATTTGCAGCACTTCCCCTCCTCCCATAGGGAGCTCAAGAGGCTGCAAGAGGCAGCTTCTTTATTTTCCCAGTCTACCACCAGACACCTGGGGTTCTGACCTGTGGTAGCTTTTATGCACAGATCCCATGCTGAGATGTGCTGCTGTGCCATTTGGGTGTTTCTTGTTGTGTTTTAGATGTTCAGCTTATTGTTTTTTTAAGGGGAGAGATCTGAGGAAGTCTCTCACCCAGCCATATTTTTCCCCTATAACAATATATTATTTTAAATACTATCTCAAATTTTCTCCTCTAGTTCCAATACCTTCCAAATTCTACATACATATAATCAATTTCTTATTCAATATTCTCCCTTGGATTTCTAATAATCATAAAAATTAACATGTCTAAAAGAGAACTTTTGATGTCCCTTTACTTCAAATCTACTCTTCCTTTGTAACCCTAATCTTAACAATAGAATTAATATACTCCATTGGCTTAGGCCCCAAACTTACGAGCCATCATAAATTTATCGCTATTTTCTCACAAACTGCAGCTATCAATCAGTCAACAGACTAGTTAGTTTACCTTTTGTATGTGTAATTTTCATCACTTCTCACCATTTTTCAGCTATCATTCTCATGAAGCTATCACTTTTCACCTAAACTACTTTAAGAGTCCACGAACTCATCTTGTTTTGTCCATCCTTGCCCCCAAAGTATCCATACTCATATGGTAGCATGGTAATCATGTAAGTCACTTTATGCCATTCCCATGGTCACCCATTTAATCATGCTCTTCCAACTTTTAAAAACAGTCAGAATGCATACCAAGGACAACAAAACTCAGTGTGGTCCATCTTCTGTTTACCTCTCTAAACTCATCTGCTACAAATGTTGTCATTCATCTACTCCTGCTAAAGTGGCCTCCTATTGCCCTCAAGTTCACCAGGCTCATTTTCACTTTAAGGTGTTTGCATATGCTGCTTCTCCTGTCTAGAATGTTCTTTTCTCAGACATTTAATGGCTCAACCACTATGTCCCTCTGTATATCAGCTTGTTATGTGGTCATCCTTGATAAGCTTTTTACCTGTCTGAATCTTTTTTTCCTGCTTTGTCTTTCTAGCACTGGTTGTTGCTTAAAATTATATTCTTTCTATATCATTTTATTTGTTAATTTCCAGTTTTCTCAACTATAATGTAAGTTACAGAAAGACTGTCTTTTGCTATTGTATCTCCAGGGACTAAAGCAGGGCTTAGAGTCTAATAGTGAATACACACATGCATACACACACAGATAATATAAATGAATGCTAGACTCTGCTATGTGTTTTCACATAAAACTAACATGTATGTGCATATAAAAGTAGAAACCTACTGCTATGAAAATGTCTTTCTCTGTGAACCTTCTTTGACATAATTTTAAGCTTGTTTAGTTGAACAAGCATTAAGCACCTCTGCAAGGGCAACCCAACATCACAGTGAGATATTTGGCTTGAATATCTCACAGTTTGAACTGTGAGTTCTCAAGAAGTCAGCCTAGGCTTAACGGTCCACTGCTGTTTCACTGACAGTTCTCTTTACCTACAAACCACCCAATCTCTTAATTCCCCAATTATAAAACATGCAGATTACCACAGGGGAGATAAAGCAACAAGAGACTACTTTCTTAGTAATTCAGGATTAATGAACCTTTTACAGTCAGTGATATTTTAAGAGTAGAAATTTCTACTTCTCTGACCAGGCTCTTTCTATAGATGAAGTGCAACCCCAGGCAACTTTCAGACAATGGATTTAATCAATCCACAGAGTTCTCTTTTTAGCTAGAGGTATAGTGAAATTCGATTGCAATTTGGCTCTACCAAATAGTTTGTGAGTTTTCTTTACATCATTCTGAGTTTCTTTTGCCTCAGCTTTCCTGGCTATAAAAGTAGAAATTTATTTCTAACTTTCTTCTTAATAGGTGGCTCTTACCCTAGCTCATTAGGTCAGTATTATACGTGTTTAGGTCAAGAGAAAATTCTAGTACACTATGAATACCTCATGCACTTGAAATAGTACACTCATTTGCAGTGAACTTCAAGATTCGTGTTCTCAATGTGTGCTTACAAATACTTTCATTGGGGTCTTTAGTAACTGACCTCTGGCTTGAGTATAATATATCCAGGAAAGAATGGGAACAAGGAAAGATATGCTTTGATTTCTACAATATGAGCAGAGTGGTGGTGGAGAGTTCAGAAGCTAATTTTCTCCTGCAGTGTCACAATCCAATGAATTTATCTGCAAATTTTCTCCCTTTCTTTTCTTTCACCCCTACTTTCCTGAATTGTTACCTGTGTTTATTTGTTACATTAATGAAGTAGTTTATGGAGCCCAACCATCTGTGCCTTTTTCTTTCTCAATGCATAAAACCATAATTCATATACATAAATTTATAATCCATGTGCACTGCTTATAACTCTATTAAGATAGTGAATGTTCCAGTGCAATTAAACTATGAGCTAAAGAGATGACAGCAACTTCAGACTATATCATAAATACTTGGGCCCTTGAAGCTATACACCTGCTGAGAAATTGGGGTTAAGCTGAATTTTTAAATACCTTAGAGTAATACTAACAGAATAGCATAAAGTCACAAACCCTTTCTCTCTAGTTATCCAAGTTCCCATGATCCAAAATCAGAATAAAAAAGTTTGACATATTTACAAAATATTCCTTCCTCTCTGACTTGCTATATGAAACAAACAAACAAACAAACAAACAAACAAACAACTGAATAGATTCAGATACATTTGTATTCCTTACTGCCTGCATATACTATTTGAATTCTCATTATCTAAATCCAAGAACCAAATAGAATTGGTTAGTGAAAGACACTTGCAACTTATATTTGTTATAATCATCACACACGGACAGCCCAGATCATCCAGTCATCAGAAATCACAGTGAAGGATACAGCAGATCGTATTGTTTCCATCCTCCAGGACTATATTTGAGCTCCTCTGAAAGTAGACTGCTATTGATTAGGTCAGTTTAATAAAACCTGGATTTCACAACAGAAAAGAGCACTGAGTTGTGTAGTTCAATAGCAATTAACATATCTCAAATGTCATAGGATTCCTCTACTTATTTTTAGGACTTCTTTGTCACAGTCTTGATACTTATGTGAGATCAAGATGGATAGAAACCATCCTGGCACTAGAAGACATGGCATCTTTATAGGGCTTAGTACAGCATCTTTCACAGACCAGATATTTAAACACTTATTGAGCACCGATGAATTTATTTATAAAGGTTTATTTTGAATTCTCTTTTGAGCCATGAGGAAGGAAACTGAATTCAAGGCAGAAGCAAGCCTGACAAGATCAGCCTAGGAAAAATCTTTTACCTGAGAAGCAGAAATAAACTAGAAACTCAAAAATAAAAGCTACAGAAAGCTGTGTTAGTCTTGAACTTTCAAAAGTCTGTGTGTTATTCATACGTGGACATTTGGAGAATTCCAGGCTAGAAATGCAACATGTTCTTTCTTCTCTGTGTTGATAGTAACCAGAGTGCTTTTGTGTTGGCAGTTTTTAAGATATAAAATAAATAGCTTCTCAAAGGCTCAAAAATCATGAGTCCGCCGGAAATTCTTGGGTTTGGAATTTGCTTAGGGCCCAAACGTTGATCTTTTAGATAGTATGCAAGTAAGATGGAAGGTGTAAAAACCTTTCTAATCAACTAGGGCATTTAACAGAAGGTAGATGAACATCCAGATATAGAGATTTGGATGCTAATTCTTTGTCAGATATATGTGTGCCCTGCCTATTTGTTTCTTAATGGTATCATTTGATGAGCAAACATTATAAATTTTGATCGAGTCCAAAATAACCATTTTCTTTATGGTTAATGTTTTCTCTGTCTCATGTAAAAAATCCTTATATATCTTAAGATTTCATGTTTTCCTATGTTTTCTCTTCTGAGAAGCATTATGACTTTGGCTTTTATGTTTAGGTCTATTATCCTTCTTGAATTAATTTTGTATATATTGTGAGGTAGGCAATGAGTTTCATTTTATTATTTTATTTTATATTTTATTTTATTTATTTATTATTTTTTACAAATAGATATCCAGTTGTCCCAGGATAATTTCACTGAAAAGAATTTCCTTTTATCATTGATGGCTATGGTTTCTAATTGTAAAATTAACTTCCAGGATTTTTAATAGTATAAGACATGCCAACTCAATGAAACTTTTATAGGTAAACAGTATTCCATCTCCAATAGATACACAAAAAACTGAAGAAGCAATTACTCACCCTTTGACATATTTGCTTACATAGGTTAAGGTTTATGTCAAATATTCTTATCTTCTCTTAACATGCCCATAAAGGAATAGACTTATGCTTCTATGGCCTTGCTTATGGTTTAGTGTGGTGCCCTTCATAAGAACACCCAGCAAAGGCAGACCAATGCAAGCTGAAATTCCCTCTGTGCTCGTATTGGTCAAGCTGTTCATCCCTGGGGACATGGGTGGGAAAATACTTACAACTAAACAAGAAAATGTCCTCCAAGTTCGTATGCAAAAGATACTCTTTTTAATTCTGTTAGAGAAAATACTTTAAATTTTGCCCAGAGGTGACAGACAGCTTTATAAATTTCTATAACACTGCTGTATATGCTAGCATAGCTCTACACTGGTTATCTGACCATTCTTGAACCTGTAGCACTCACTGTTACTGATTCTTCTAATAGTAATTTTTTTTTTTCAATCTAAAACTGTGGAAACACAGTAGGGTGCCTGCCTGTGTTTCATCTTTCAGGTTCTGATCATTATATATTTTGTTACTTTTGGCTATTTGCTGCCTTAGCACCTTCCTTTATAAAAAGACATGCCATTTATGATAGTCTTCTTGCCAATTAATAGCTAAGAGAATTCCATTTAATTGCAATATCTATCACAAATGTGAAAGTTGTATTATATATCTTGTAATGTTAGTAGATTTTAATCTGAATAATAATTGTGTAGCATGGCACCTAAGGTTATTCTACTAAGGTTTTAGAGGACCAACTTCATTTTTTCTATCACCTCCCTAACTTCTCACTTCCTTGGTGCCAGGTTCCTTCTCTTGGCAACCTCTCCATGCTCTCGACCATCATAATACATGAATGGATGTGAAATTTGAAATGCTAGATTGTACTTATAAGACTTTCAGATGTCTGCTTAAATGCATTTATTTTCACAAGTAATTCCAGTAAAATTTCTATTCATATATCTTAATTTAGAGTTGAAGAAAGAGATTATAAGTAGCATAAAGACTTGCCCAAGTTTAGACAGATATTTCGGAGCAAAACTATGTCTAGAACCCCTATGTCTCCAAGCCAGTCTCAAAAACAACCTGCAGGCTCGTTCTCTCCCCATAGTTCTAAACTCCTTTTATGTTAAACAGAAACTCTTATTCTTCTTCCCTTTAAGCTATGCAAAAAAGCATATGTGGAATGGACAGAAATAAGAAAGAATGTGAAAAATAGGAGAGTACTTATGCAAAGAAGAGAAGGTATGAAATAGTTATCTCAGTGAGTGGAAAGAAAAATTGTCTAGGAAAATATAATTCTATTGTTAGGTGAAACTGAAAGCCCATTTGAAATCTGTAGTCATATAATTAAGGTAGGCTTAGCTGGTGTAGGGGTATGGTATCGAATTCAGCTGTCGGATGGATATGCAAAAATATCAGTGATTTGCATTTAATTAGGTTTTGGGTTTTGTTGCATTAGTAATAAAGTAAGAGAGAACAGTCAGGGAGGTGAGCATCTATGCAAGGTTATGATTACACTGAAAAAAAATAATGGCATCTAAGTTGTAAGGATCTAAGTGAATGAGAAACACAAAAAAAATGTTGCTCAGAAAAAAGATAGGTCTTGATGGAGCCAAATAATTGTTGGGGAGTACATATTAGAAAAAATGAGTTTAAAATATAAAAGAGAAAAAATATTAAAATGGAGTTTTTAGTAGCTATTGGTAGGTTGATTTTACATATAGCAGTGGAGGTAGAACAAAAAAGAGTGTGCCAGTCAGTTACTAGAATCTGAAGAATGAAAGGTTATATGATTGAAATAAAGAGCAGTAGTAGATTATACAGTCTGATGAGAAGCTCCAGAGATACAAAGGGTTTTGAAAAAGGAGGGAAGAAAAGTGGTTTATGAGAAGCAATGAGAAAAAAGTACTTCAATTCTACCTCAAAGACCTGTTTTAGATGAGGAAAGGGTATAGAAGGAAAACCAGTTATCATTTAAGACAGGACAGTATCTGGATCTTCAGGTGAATGCCAGGTTTCTATTAAAGTGAAGAGGTAGAGGGGAGCTCAGTAATATAAGATATTTTAATAATGACTGAGAGTACCAGGGGAATAACACCAAATCACATTAGAGATGAGCAGTGCCATATGGGGAGATGGACGGAACCACAAGAATTTTCAGTGGTGATGGGGATCAGAAGCATGAAGTTATCAGTTCTGTTGCTCTATTAGGGGAAGGTGGGCACACATGCGTGCGTGCACACACGCACACACACGTACACACACAGTGTAAGGTTTACACAAAATAAAACTGCTTAGTATTTCCTGAATGAGGAAATCTATATGTTTCCAAAATCTATCACTATGCTTATTTGCTTTTCTGTCTCTTACAATTTATTTCCATTTTAGAAAAGGAAAGAATAGTAAAAAAAAAAAAAAAAAGACAATTGGAATGAAAGGCATTGTACAACTAATTCAGAAAACCAGAGATGCAGCTGCAAGAAAGGCTGTCTGAATTGTTTAAGCTCTTGTCCCCAGATTTTGTGATATGTCTTTCTTGGGTACAGTAACATCCATGAGAATGAAAGAAAAGATGAACACAGCAAAGACATAACAGAAATCCTGCATTTTCAAGGGAGAAAGCATCAAGAAAACTAAAAGTGCTTCTTATTTCCTCTAGGGATTCCTGTTTTATAATTTCCATTTTAAATGAAGCAAAAATACTTCCAATAACCAGAGAAACACTTAAAAATTAAGAAACACTTGTTCTAGTTAATGTGTCTGAATAGTACTAAGAAAAAAATCTCCCCCAGGAGGTCATTATTATTCAAAAATTACTCTAATTAGGTCATGAATACATTAGGCCTTATTCAGTGCCAACAAGAGAAAAAATAGAATTGGAAATGTGACACACATAACACTCCCAACATGTTAGGGCGATTTTATTCCAAAATGCCATTAAAAGATGAAAAGGTCACCCTGTAGGGAAGTAATTGGTACAGCACTCTTGTAACTGATTAAAGGGGCTTTTATTTAGACCTTTTATTTTTCTTTCTTTGAAAATGAGAATTTCTAATAGAAAATGTGTGTGTATTTACATATATACAATTCTGATTGGATTGGTTGGCTATTTGCCTGTTTTAAGACAATAAAGCAAGAAAAGAGAAAAATAAGAACTCTTGACATATCAAAATAGACACATATGTAGAATTAGAACACATTGCATAGAGCATGTTAAGAAAATATAAAAAAATATAGGTATTTCCTTGTATGATTTTTTTCATTCAGTTAATCCATCACTATGGTTTCTTAGGATACTGCTGCATAGACAAGTTTTGCACTTAATTAGAAAATATTATAAAATTTTGATGAGTTGGTAATGCCCAGAGTAAGAAGGTAGGAGGCTGAAAGCTTTTCATTTTTCATTTTTATTTTTTCTTAAGGAACTTAACAGAATCTGATAATGAAACCCCTGGGGTAGTTTGATGGCAGAACTTGTAGATTTCTAGTAATCTACATCAAAACACACACACACACACACACACACACACACACACACACACACACACACACACAGCCAAGCTAGGGAAAGCATCTGCAGGGTTTTCAAAAGGATTAATTGTAACTGCATACAAACTTCATTTCTTTAGTATAGTTTTCTCTCTAATTCAAGCTGATTTTGCCCAGTAATGGCATTGTGACTCACTTGCTTTTTTCACTCTCATCCTTTTACTTCTGTATGCCTGCTCCTTTAATGATTGAGCTTTAGGAGATAAGATTAACTGAGCCTCAGGTCTATGATCACGAAGACTATAGGTTTCTGTTAGACCTTAGACTAAGGATAACACCTTGGCTTTAGGTGTATTTCAGCCCTAGGCCAATCAAGGATGAAGAACCTCACCAGGCCACAGCACCAGACAGATGGCACCATGGCTGATTCCAGAAGCAGATACCATGATCAGTTACCCCTCATCCCCCTTCAACCATCCAATCAGTAGCACCCACAACCCCGACTCCCTTAGTTTCCATGACTACTGAATTTTTCTTATATAACCTGGACCCCCAAGACATCTGGGGAGTCAGGCCTTTGAGTAATAGCTCTCTCGTGTCTCTGGGACTTGCAACTCTCTAAATAAACCTTACTTTCTTTTGTGTAAAACCTGTAAGTATCTGATTGACTTAGATGAGTAGGCAGATGGACCCCTTTTGTTCCAGTAACATTATCCCTAGTTGAAAGCCTAGAATATGGGGAACTTCTTTTTAATCAGTTGTAGAATGGCTTTTATTTTCTCTATATAAACTCATATTGTAAATGCAATTCTATGTAATAGTAGTTTGCAACATTCATAATCAAAATTACTCTTTAAAACATGCTAAAATTTTGATCATACACACAAGCTTTCCATTTCAATGACATGATGCCTAAACATGAGACGCCTGAAAACTCACCTTTTCCCCTTTATTATTAGCCTCCATGACTTAGTGTCCTTTGAGAGTTCTAAGTTGCAGAGGGGACCAAGAATAACAGATATCTAAAGTGACATTTTTTTTCTGTGAGTTTTGATGATATTAGATGAATTCAAGTTCTAATTTCCTCATGTGGCACTCATTCATTCTATATTTTTTATTATACCTTTTTATTGTAACAAATATCAGACTTACAAGCAAGAATAACAGGGTAAAATGCTCAGTCTCTCTAACTCCACCTTGTTCAAGGCTGCCTTGTTCCCATGGCCTTCAGGCAGTAGCTACCTCCTGCTTTGTCTTATATATAGACAGACAGGCTGGTCTTTAGAGAAATTGGTTTGCAGCTTGAGTTTTCCAAAAACAGCCCCTCACCTTTTCCCTTCTCTTGACATAAAATAAAGAAGAAATCTGTACTTTCTTAAGATGAATTTGAGAAGCTACTAGAGTTCCCATCTTCTTGGTCACCACCTTCTCTATCAATAAATCTTTCTTGATTTCATACTCTGGCATTTTGAGTTTTGGCCTTTCGAAGTGTCCAGCACATGGACTATGGACCAGTAACACCAGCTACTAGATTTCTCATACTACCTTCACTCAGATTCCCAAATGTATATAGAAACACATATGTGTATATATTCTGAACTGTTTGAAAGTAAGTTGTAGATATTATTCCCCTTTACCTATAAATAATTCAGTGTGAATTACCTAAATATAATGACATTCTTCTATGTAATGACAGTCTAATTATCAAAATTAGGAAAATAGCATTAATATATCATCTAATTTACAGATCTTTTTTAGATTTTGCCAGTTGTCCCAACAACTACTGTTAGGTCGGCGGGGGAAAGGCCAGCCGGATGCCTGCCTAGAGACTCCCCAGCTTGATACTGGGAATCCAGACCTGAATAGGGCACACCCTAAAGCCCTAGGCATCACCACCCTAATCCGGAGGCTTAATTAGCATTGATTAACGATTAACGTTCCCACTCTATACCCCTACCCCAACATAACCCATAAAAGTCACGCTCTCCCACCCCAGGGCGCGACTTCTCTGGCATCTCTTCTCTCTGGACCAGAGAACCTCACCCGGAGCCCTCTCCCAATAAATGCTTGCTTCTAAAACTTCTGTCAGCATGTCACGCGTTTACCTTACAACTACTTTTTGAATACCTAGGATTCTGTTGTGTACAGCATCTAAAGGTAAAGAACTTCTGAGACAGTGAAATATTCAAGACAGATTGTTTATGAGACTATATTTCATTTTAGTATAACATATTCAGTACCTTTTAATTCAATAAAAAGGTACTGAGTGCCAAGTTTTTATGTAGAATACATGATATAGCTCTCATTTTTTGAGTCCTTACAATGGGTCAGGCACCATACTGCAGATGGTCCTGACTTAGGATGGTTTGACTTATGATGTGTTTTTGTTTTTGTTTTAGTCTTTTACTTTATGATGGTATGAAAGCAATACTCATGGAGTAGAAACCATGTTTCAAATTTTGATCTTTTCCCAGGCTAGCTATATGCAGTACCTTACTCTCTCATGATGCTAGATAGTGACAGCCAAACTCAGCTCCCAGACTGCCAGTGATCATGAGAATAGACAGCCAGTGTCTGTGTTGCCAGGGTTTTTTAGATACTGTATTCAATAAATTACATGTGATACTCAATACTTCATTATAAAATAGGATTTCTTTTAGATAATTTTGTAGGCTAATAGAATATTTTTAATATTTTTAAGGTAGACTAGGCTAGACTGTGATGTTCAGTAGGTTAGGTATATTAATGCATTTTTATTTTACAATATTTTAAACTTACAGTGGGTTTATTGGGACGCAACCCCATCATATGTCAAGGAGCATCTGTAATTTATTTCACAATGTTCTTATAAAGTAGATATTATTTTGTAGAGAAAGAAAATTGGGCTCAGAGAGTTTAAACAACTTGTTTGGTAACAGAGCAAGTGAGTTACAGGCTCAAAATAATCATCAAAATCTTTCTGACACCAAAACTTTAACTCATTTATTTCATCATGGTCCTGATAGCATGAAACAACAGACACTGATAATACATTTTCTACTGTACTGAAGCTTATAGTCATCTTGAGAGAAATATACAAACACATACGTACAAACTCAGAACATTAGAGTTGGAAGTTCGTCTTTATTTAAAGTTTTAAACCAACTGCTGACCTGCCCCTGGTGCTTCAATTTTCCTACTCCTCACCTATTTTCTTATTTTCTGCATAGCACTTGTCATCATTTAACTCATTATATAATATACATATTTACTATGCTAACATTGCATTCTCTTTCTACAGGAATGAAACTGCAAGAGAGTATCCAATTTTTTTTAAAAAATTATTAGATCACCAGCACATAGAAACATACCTTGCATAAAGTGGGCATTAGTAAAATTCTTTGTTGTAAAACCCAGAGAGATAGAGTTGCTCAAGGTGAGAGTAATTTAACAACATGAAAGTCACTGAGCTGAATGTAAACAGGAATCACCATGAGTGACACAAACAGAGAGTCCCATGGAAGCATAGAGAAGAAAGAGGGAGAGATGGTCTGAGTATGGTAGAAAACGGGGAGCTTCAAAGCAGAGGGAAGAGAAAGTAAACCATAAGTAATAGGTAGAAACCCTTTCATGAGCAAGAGAAGGAAATTAATGAGGCAAATTAATAGGGCATATTAGAAGACCAAATATATAGGAAGCCTCATTATGGGAAACTATGGTAAATCAGGTTTAGCAGGACCAATGCTGCCAGATTATGGAAGATTTTTATTTCATGAAGTGAAATTTGCATTCCTATAGGCAAGGTAATTTGGATATTTTTCTGATAGTAATCATATTAAATCATCAATGGCATTATGGCTAACCCCCATCTCTACTCTAAGCAAAAGCATTATAGATAGCAAGAATGAAACAGGGTTTATTTATATCTTCATCTCTCATTTTCCAGGTTAGTTATTGTTTTTAATAAATTTGTTACATCATGGTTCAGATAATAATTGAACAGATTACACCTTCAACTGATGTTCATAAATTCCAATAAATAGATATAAAGAAAATATTTAATAATATAGTAAATAATAGAAAGAGACAGCTGTTAGAGAAAACAGGACAAGGAAGAGAAAATGTGTCTGGCTCCCATTTGGTCCACAAAGCTACTGAAATGAGAAGCTCACCATTTAGATGTTTCATTTTTGATTTCAGCAGACATAAACCTATCCCATATTTAAGATTTTGCAAATTCTGGAGCAGCCATCAATTTTTAACCATTCTGACTTAGAACCCATGATGATTAAACTATCTGCTCTGGCAGAGGTAAAGAGAGATCTAAAAATAAATTATGATATATTTACTCAAAAACAGAACCTCTATTTATTTTATATCATATTGTTTATAAAGTTTCTTAGAACTCTCTGATTTGTTAAGGTTTGTTATCCTAATTTATGGATGAGAAAATTGAGGCTCAGAGGGTTAAGTGACTGTTATAAGCACATCCAGTGTATATAAAAACCAGAATATGTGTTTAGATCTTTGGGCTTCAAGTTTCATGCAACAAGGTCCCAAATCTGTTATATTTGCTCCATTGCCTCTGTGTTAAAGGTAGGAAATATACTTCCTCATTTGATGTATCATTACCAGTTGTTGAGATTAGGTACTGAGGAGTATTATGGATTCACAGTCATGAAAGTACTGCCTTTTTCGTTAATATTTGTGAGAAACTTAATGTCATTATCAAGTCTAAGAGGAATTAGACATGTCATTCTTGCTGCTGGCTCATGTCACCCTCTTTTGTCAATCCCTTAAAAAGTATTTATTATTATTATTATTTATTATTATTATTACTATCACTACTACTAAATTAATACAGCACACCAGAAGGTTATAAAAGAATAAACACAAAATTTTTCCTCCTTCTTACTCTGAACCCATTTCTATTTCCAAAATGAAAACCCTGCTTCAGTTTTCTTCAGTTTGGTTTGTTTTTTGATTTGATGTATTTTTCCCCAGTGTTTTTTATACAAATAGAATCAAAGTTACTTCATTTATTTACCAATATATTTTAACCAGTTTTTTATATTAGTATATATAGAATTCCTTCATTCCAGTACAGGAATGTAACAAATTTAACCAGTCTTTATTAACACATACTTTGGTCATTTGTAGGTTACATTATTTAAAACAATTTTGCATTGACAATTATTGGACACATATCTTGGTAAACATGTACAAATAAATCCACGAGAGTACAAACTGAGAGATGGAATTGATGCCTCAACAAGTATGTAAATGTAGGCTTAAAATTTGCTAGATATGGCCAAATTTTTATTCAAAATGTGTGCCAATATATTCTAATCAAAGGAATATCTTAACACAAACATCCCTATTTTCCCACCAGTTGTACATATTATGGTACTTTTTAATTTTGCCAAACTTACCAGTACATATTTATAAAAATGGTTGAAATTTGCAAATCTTTTATTATTAATTGAGAAATATTTGTTGATAAATATTTATTTATACATTTTTTGTGTGATACTTGCTCATGCCTTTTTTCTATTTGTTGTCATTTTTTTCATTGTAAGAATTTCTACATTATTGAAATTAGCTCTTTGCCATATTTTCTCTATGATAAATTATTCTTTAGCTTATCATTAACCTTTATCTTCTGACATTTTGTCTATATAGATATTTAATACTTTTATGTCCCAAATATTTTTATGTATAATTGCTTTTATATTTTTATTTCTTCAGAGCTTTCTAATGCTTCAAAATTAAATTACAAATGCTTTCTTAATTTTTTTTTTACTTTTTAGGGTTTTAATTATTATTTAAACTTTGATTCATCTGGAATTTATTATGATATTATAATGTGGTATGAGTCCATATACTTTTTCCCCCCTGACTACTAGTCAATTGCCCCAAAACTATTTACTAAATCTGGTTTGCCCCTCACCATTAAGATATAAGTTCTCATATAAATGTTAGTCTATTTAGGACCTCTCTATTTTCTTAATTTCTCTGCATGCCTATTTTTGTGTCAATATCAAATTAATTTTTGATAACTTTTAAGAATAAGTTTTACTATCTGAAAGCTTTCCAACCTTCCAAAATTATTTCAGAAATTTTCTTTTTATTTTAATATTCCTTTTTTTAGAAAAATTTTAGTATTATTTTTTCAAGTTTCACAAAACTCTTTTTGATACTTTGAAATTAAATTTATGTTATTTTTAGGCATAATTTTATTTTTATAAAATTGAGACTTTCTGAGCTTCTGTAGGTAAATGCTGTTCTTGCCTCCTCTCACAACCACATCAAAATTACAATTACAGATAAACTATCATTGGGGGTTGCCTAAAGTCTAGTTGAACAGAAGTCCTACAACTGGGGACACAAAGAAGAGGCCACCCTGAGACTGGTAGGAGGGGAAGAGACATGAAACAGGCTGTTCCCACACCTGCACGTGGTGGTGAAAATCGGGAGGGATATCTTGGCTGCAGAGGTGCCCCCAGAAAAGTAAGATGTATCAGGCCCATACTGGGTTCCTGAGAAAAGAAATTCCCACAACATCTGACTATGAAACCAGCAGAGGCTACGACTGAATGAAACGGAAGAGTCACAGACTTTCCTCTTAAGGGGTCCCATGCGCGGACTTACTTGGTGATGGACTCACTTGCTCTGAGCTCCAGCTCTGGGATAGCAGCTTGAAAGATGAAAGGGCATACACTGTGTTGTAAAGCTTCAAAGTGAGGACTGTAGGGGTGGCTTTCTCCCAGATAGAAGTGCTAGCAGAGGGCATTGTTTCTTTGTTAAATCTTCCTCATTGGGCTTGTAGACTGAGGCAGTGGCCATATCTAAATCTCCTGCAAGGTAGCTAACACTAGTTGCCCTGCCCTGCTGATTCTTTGAGACCCCACCCTTCCTAGCATGCAAGTTCATCTACACTGCTTCCAGTGCATTTTCCATACAAATGGCCTGTCTTGGGTCATGCTGCAGACTTTTCTAAAATTTCTCAAAGTTTCATAAAATGTAAACAAGCAGCATTTGGCTTTGATGTTCCCCATACCTTCCACTGAGCAGCCCCAAGCCTGGCATTAGTGGCAGCCAGCCTCAGTTTGCAGTATGGCCTCTTGAGGAGATTCCAAGACTAGTGAGGGTAGCAGTAATCAGCAGATTGCTTGGTGGCTTCTGGGCAGGAAACAAGCTGCAGCTAAACTTGGCCTGTGTCAGGGCCCCTCCCAGGAGGCCCTAGCCTGCATATCTGATGGCCAGCCTTTGTAGGAGCAAAAATATCACCCAGGGTCATATCTGAAAATGACAAACCCAAAGGGAAGAAAGGGAGGCACCAGACCTCTGCTAAAGTGAACCCTGCTCTGTAGAGTCAGCCCCTACAATACAACTTCTCTACTGATGATGGCAAGTCATCCCAACCAATCAGCCTGAGGATCAGTCCCTCCTACTGACAAGCAAACAGCAACCAAGGCTCAACTACAACAGGAAGACACACACAACCCATACAAGGTACACACCTGGAGCACCTGGCTCAGGTGACCAGAGAAAATTGTGCCACTCAGCCCCACAGGACACTTACTACATAAGGCCACTCTACTAAGACCAGGAGACATAGCAGTCCTACCTAACACATAGAACAAACATAAATAGGCAGCCAAAATGTCAAGACAAAGAAACATGCTCTAAATGAAAGAACCGAACAAAGCTCCAGAAAAATAACTGAACAAAATAGAGACAAAAAATCTACCAGATGCATTGTTCAAAACATTGGTTAAAAGGATGCTAAAGGAACTAAATAATAAGCAGATGGAATCTTTAACAAATAAGCAGATGGAACTTTAACAAAGAGATAGAAAACATAAACATGGAGATAAAAAACAGAAAAAAGTCAGAAATTAAGAATAACTGAAATAAAGAATATCTCAGAAGGAATTAACAGAGGAAGCAGAGGATAAATCAGTGATTTAGATGATAAGGTAGCAGAATATACCCATGCAGAACATTAACAAGAAGAAAGAATGAGGCCATTCAAAATGAGGACAGTTTAAGAGGCCGTTGGGATAACATCAAGAATATCAACATTTGCATCACAGGGATATCAGAAGGAGAAGAGAGAGAGCAAAGAATTGAAAACCTATTTCAAAAACTAATGACAGAAAACTTCCCTAACCTGGTGTAGGAAATAGACATGCCAATCCAGGAAGCACGTAGAATTACAAATAAGATAAATCCAAGGAAGCCCGCACCAAGACACATCATAATTAAAATGCCAAAAGTTAAAGACAAAGAGCAAATTTTAAAAGCAGCAAAAGAAAAGCAGTTAGTTACCTACAAGGGAGCTCCATAAGACTGCCAACTGTTTTCTCAAGAGAAACTTTAGGAAATATTCAACGTGATGAAAAGAAAATACCTACAGCCAAGATTACTCTACATAGCAAAGCTATCATTTAGAATCAAAGGACAGATAAAGAATTTCCCAGACAAGAAAAAGCTAAAGGAGTTGATCATCACCAAGTCAGTATTACAGGAAATGTTGGAGAGATTTCTTTAAAAAGAAGAAAAAAGATAAAAGATAAAAAGTATGAATAATAAAATAGCAATAACCACATGTCTAGCAACTATTACTTTAAATGTAAATAGATTAAATGTGCAAATCAGGAGACATGGGGTGGAGGAATGGATAATGAAACAAGACCCTTACATATGCTGCCTGCAAGAGACTCACTTCAGACTGAAGATACACACAGCCTAAAAGTAAAAAGATGAAAAAAAGATGTTTCATGAAAATAGAAAGAAACCCTAAAAAAACTGGAGTTGCAATATTTATATCAGACAAAATAGACTTTAAAATGAAGGCTATGACAACACACAAAGAAGGACCCAGTAATCCTCCTTTTGAGTGTTTATCCAAAGAAACCCAAGACACTACTTAGAAAGGGATGTGTGAATCCATATATGTCCATTGCAGCACTATTAACAGTAGCCAAGGTTAAGAGTCATCCTGGATATCCATCAATGGTGAATGAAAAAAGAGGTGCTACACATATACAATGAAATATTGCTCAGCCATAAAAAAGAATGAAATTTTGTCATCTACCTGCAACAACATGAATGGACCTAGAGAGTATTGTGCTGAGTGGAGTAAGTCAGACAAAGACAAATGTTGTATTCTAGAGAACAGAATAAACAAACAAATAAAAGAAACAAGCTCATAGGTAGGGAGAACATTTTGATGGTTGCTGGATTGAGGGAGTAGGAGGATGAGTGAAAGGGGAGGGGATGAAGAGGTAGAAATTGTTAGTTACAAAATAGTCACAGAGGTGTAATGTGCAGCATGGGGAATATAATCAGTATTACTGTAATGACTATGTATGGTGACAGATGGGTATTGAATTTATCAGGGCAATCACCTCATAATTTATTTAAATGTCTAATCACTGTGTTATAGAGCTGAAACTAATATTGTATGTCAAATATTTTTGAAAAAATATAAAAATTAAAAATAAAATAAAATTAATTCTTCTTATTTTAAAATAGAGTATGTGTTTCTATTCATCTAATATCTTTTTGTTCCTCAGTGGAGTTGTGACATTTTCTTCATACTGAACATACACAATGCTTTTTAAGCTTGCTCTAAAATATCATATCTTTCCAACTGGTTCTATGAATTGAATTTTTCTTTCATTCACTTTCTATTGGTTTCCAATTATTGTATATATTATTGTAATCAACCACTTTTTTAGATTTACTTATTATTTCTAATTGTTTTTATTGACTTCTGTGTGTGCCTAGACATACAAGCATATCATGGGCAAATACAATATTTCTCCTCTTCTAATATTTATATTATGAATTTTATTCTTTCATAAAACTTCATTATATATAATATCCAGAATAATATTTAATAATGTTTCCTTTTCAAAACAGTAATGGAAATGCCTCTAGTGTTTTATCATTACCTGTGGCCTTGGATTTGAGTTTATAAAATATATTTATATTATGTTAGGAAAGTACTTTTTTAATTTATGCAAGGTTTTTTTTAAATTGCTTTCGAGTTTGTAACATTATATTCGTTTACTCCTGAATTCATTTTGATAATTTTTTATGATGATTGTATCAATAGTCACATGATAAGATGTTCTTTTCTTTCTTTTTTTGAATGATTGTTTTCAGGCTTTAAAAAATTGGAAGAAAGTACCTAAGTAAATTTCTCAACCTTCCTTTTATTGATATTTGGCAGGTAGATAACTTTCTCAATGTCTCTTCTTGATAATTTCTGATTAAATATATATTTTATTGAAACTTAGATAACTTCCAAATAAAAAGTCTTTGATTTCATTCATGTTTTCAAAGTATTTTTGAAAGAAGTTTAGAGAAATATTCATTTACTGTTTTATTAATTACTTTATTTCCCCAGGGACTATTTTAAATGTTTTTATTTCAGATTTTGTGCATTATGCTTTCTCTTTTCTTTATCATACTGAGCCCTTTTCCTCTTTTTTAATCAGCACTTAGATTTATTTATCACTAAAAAAATGAAATTTTTTCTTTGGATATGTTTGTTCCTTTTTACTACCTTTTCAATTGTATAGATCTCAAGTATTGTTTAGTCTTATAGTACTTTAAGACCATGTATTTTCTTCAAACATATTTTTAATATGCATCAGAAACATTTTAATATGATCACTATTTTCTAGATGTTCAGCTCTTTTTGTTTTAGACATAAGACATTTAAATATATATTTTGCTCATTTTGTTTAATTTCCATGTCATTGAGTATGTTAATTTCTATTTGGGTTGACAACATCTAGCATAATTATTGTTTGGTTAAAAAATATGCATTATTTATTTTTTGTTTCCAATTTATTGAGGCTTTTCTTTGAAGCTAACATATGGTCAGTTTTTATAAGTAATCAATAATTGATTATAAAAAAGTTCCATTCTCTGTTTTTAGAGAACAGAATTTGATATATACCAATAAAAACAAATATACTAATTACATAATTTGAGTTCTTTAGGATCTTATTATGATATTTATTGAAAGAGATTTCTATAAAATATGAACAAAATCATAATTGGGGAAAGAAATGTGATTTAAAAAATATCATGGAATATATTCCTAATTTTGTTTAAAAAGAGACAACTTAAATATGTCTTCAAATTATACATCTTCTGAAATAAGAACTGTCTAAAAGTCGGCCACATTTATATGTGTAGTCAGAGGTCTTAGTAGTACATTTTAAATTGCATTTTTGTCAACTGGATGCTTCGTCAAAGACAAACACAATAATAGCCATCTCAGTAAGCAACTATAGATTGATAATAAAAGGCCTTCAGTACAAAGAAGAAAGAGAATGGCCAGGCACTCTTCCTAGGTTTTTTGATGCTCTCTGCTAGAAGAAGGGCTTGTTAATTATAGCCCTTTCTGTTCCAATTTCCCTGGGGACAATAAGATCATTACAGTCTTATTAAATAACCTATTAAATAAACTGTTAAAGTTTGACCTTGCTCTGAAATCTCCAAGTAGAAAAGAAAAAATAGTTCAAAAATAGGCTCAACACTTCCTCCTAATATTTATTTTAATTTGTTAACATTGTTAAATTGGGTGAAGATAAATGATATAAGTGAGATTTAAACATGAAGCTTCATTAATGTACAATAACTGTCTGTAATGCAGAACTCTCTCTCCAGATATATGGATGAAAACATGATGATCACATAGACAACTCCTTTCCATCAATAAAAGCTCAGCTTTCTCTCTGGGTTCTTTTGTGTGAATGTGTGTCTCAAATCTTTTCAGAAACTGCCAGTATGTTTTTTCTTTGATAAAGGATTTCAAAGTAGAACTGAAAAATATGACACGAACCCTGAAATGATAGCTGTCTGGAGTGAACCAGACATAAAGAAGATAGAGCTCCATTTCTTTCTGTTGTAAAACAACAACAACAAAAAATCTCCTCTAATGAATGCTCAATTAAAGATATTTTGTTTTAAGAAAAATACCCTATTACCATGGTCAGAAGAGATACTTATCACTTAAATAATTTATTTCTTCCAAATATCATGGTAACTAATTAGAAATACACTGTTTTCAACATTACTATCTTTCCCTCTCTCATTCACACTTATTGAGTAGGACTCATATAGGCTTTGGTGGAACATGGCATATCGAAAGCAACTTGTGAAATGTTGTTGAGTATTTCTCAAAATGTACTTCTCAACCACCTGTATCTTGATCACCTGTGTACCACATCTCTACTGAAATTTCTGAAGCGATTAGCTCAGGAAATACTACAAAACACCCAGATAATTCTTAGTCATGTGGAAATTTAACAACCTCTAGAGATTGTCTTATCAAACCTCTTCTGATATGATGACACTATTACACACAAGTTAAAGTGTTTTTTTAAAAAGTACTAAAACAGCCTCATGCCCTAGTAAGTATGCTTATATGTGATAACTAGTAGCCATAAACCTAAAGTCATCAACTGCATTCCAGAGAATTGTGCTCCACAAAAAGCTACTATTAAATCTCTTGTGCCTGATGGAGCTTCCTAAAGCATGTTTTTACAAGGTTTGAGACATCCATGGTTTTGTCCTAGGCACTTCAAATAAAAACGTTTCAAGATTCCTAATATTGTAAATCATATAGTCCATCTTATGCAACACTTACAATTATCATCTCTCCTAAAATTATATGGAAAATGTTATGCATATGCACTTATATGGGAACTGAGGGTTGGTCTAAAGACTTTGACAGATCAAAAAATGTGTTCACTCCCTCTCCCCACCTCCCAGATGCATGGAGCCACTCCTGCCCTTCTAAACTTTTTCTGGCATGTGGGAGTTCAGAGTCGGAGTTCTCTGATCTGTTACTTAGAAAGGCATCACTGGGCATTTCTGTGTTCTCTTTTATAACTCTAATGAAGATTGAGCTCTTTTCTCTGTTCAGTTTAGCTGCTTCCCCTAAAATGTGATTTAGGAGAATTAATGTGGGCGTATTAACACAAGGGGACTTCCTCACAGAAAAAAAATTAGGGTCATATCCTCCTATATTATACCCCCAGCTACTGAAAAGTCCCTATCCCTCCTAAATGAATAGTGAACGATGCATACTTATACAGACTATTGTTGAGTGAAGGGCTGTAGTACTGGGGCTGGCGATGAAGGCGAACGTAGGTAGGCTGGCACAGCTGAAAATCCATGCATTCTTTACATTCTTTTATATTAAATATCTTTTACAACAGGTCAGCTCTAGAGGCTGGAGAATGACTGATAATGGTGACTGCTGAAACAGGCTGAATAATGGCCACTTAAAAATACCAAGTACTAATTCTTACAATTTGTAAATTATTTGTAAAATAATCTTTGCAGATGTAATTAAGAACTAAGAGATTACCCTGGGTTATTTGGGTGGTCCCTAAATGCAATCTCAAATGTTCTTATAAGAGAACAGCAACAGCAGAAAACACAGACACAGAGATGAGAAGGTGATGTGCAAATAGAGAAAGGGATTGTAGCAATGCATCCACAGGCCTGGGAATACTGCAGCAGACACCAGAAGCTGGAAGAGGCAAGGGAAGATTCTCTCCTAGACTTCTCAGAGGGAGTACAGCCCTATTGGATTTTGGGCTTTTGTCCTCTAGACTTGTGTCAGAATAAATTTTTGTTGTTTTAATACACAAAATATAGTCATTTGTTACATAAACCTCAGGAAACTAATACAGTTGCCATGTCCCATAACATGTGCCTATATGTTGTACTGATTTTCTAGGTAGCCTGGCTGGACCTCAGTGGAGAGTTTTCAATTTTCCTTTCCTTGCTAATATATCTTTACAATAAGGCTTTATCACCTGCATAACTATACTTTTCTGTTCCTTGGAACACAAAATAACATAAGACACTTTCCCAACGAGTTCCTATTTGTCACTATTCAGCAACTCCTCACATTGTCTCTTTCCTCATCTGGCCAGTGTGCGCTTGAAGAATTCAAACTACTTTTATTAAGATCTATACAACACAAAATTAATAAGATTTAAAAATAAAGTAGAAATAATATGTTTTAAAAAGCAAAATAAAAAAACATAAAAATTTTTTCAGTTTATGTGTGCTACTCTTTCCCTCCAAAAAGTTAATGGAACTAGAAATTATAACATAAAATGAAAGACTAGTATTTTAACAAATATACCAGAATTTATACATTCATGATAGATTAAATATGAACATAATTTATTTTTAGTTCCTTTCATTAAGATGTGGACTCTATTTTCTATTGTTTGAATTTAGGTTGGTCTATAACTTGCTCTGACCAAAAGCAATACATTTTTTTTATTGAGGTACAACTGACATACAACATTATATTAGTTTTAGTTGTACAACATAAGGATTCAATATTTGTATATATTACAAAATTATCACCATAATAAGTCTAGTTAACATCTATAGTTATACTTTTTTAATAACTTTTAAGATTTACTCTTAACAATTTTCAAATATGTAATGCAATATTATTAGCTATAGTCATCATGCTGTACGATATATCCCTATGTCTTATTTATTTCACCAGCATGAAAGTATGAGTTCATATGGCCCTCAAGAGACATTGAAGGTTTTTCCTGTGTCCTCTTAGAGTATTGCCCTGTGACCAGCATGCAAGGAAGTTGGTCTGAGTCCCTGTGAAGGCAACTAGAACTAATTCCCAGATATATCATTGAATACATCATGTATCATCTCATCTAGAGGACTCTCTCCTTCCAAATGCAATCATATAAGTGAGCTCAGTGAAACCAGCAAAAGAGTCATCTGACCATGTCACAGAATTGTAAGAAATATATTCTTTTAAAGCTACGAAATCCTAGGATGATTTGTCATGCAGTGAAAGATAATTAATACAACATTCAAGGAGTGTTTTCCTTCACAGAAACTTGTCTGTGGAAGTCACCTTTATATTCTATTTAGAAGCCACACTCACTGTTATGAACTACATTGTAACCACCCATCCCTCAAATTCATATGTCAAACTTCCAACTCCAGTATCTTAGAATGTGACTGTATCTGGAGACACATTTTTTAAAGAGGTAGTTATCTTAACATGAAGTCATCAGAGTAAGCCCTAATCCAATATGACTGGTGTCATTATAAGAGGGGATTTTGACACAGGTGTATACACACACACATACACACACACACACACACACACACACACACACAGAGGGAAGACTTAGTAAAGACACAGAGAGAAAGAGCTATCTACAAGCCAAGGACAGAGGCCTGTAGCACATTTTTTTCTCCTGGATCTTAGAAAAAAATCAACCCTGCCAGTGGAAACTTTCATCTCAGACTTCTAACCTCTATAACTGTGAGAAAATAAATTACTGTTGTTTAGGGTTCTCTGTCTTTGTTGTTTTGTTACACAGACCTAGCAAGTACAATCTCCATTGTTTCTGGAAAAAAAAAAAGAAAAAAAAAGTAAGTGAGGGATGGGGAGGGAGGGGAGAAAGAGAGTGACAGAGACAGAGAGACTAAAGTAAAGATGGTTTTGCCAAACTTGAATATTCACCTTTCTAATAGACTTGGCTTACTCTCAAAGAATTCAGATGTACTTCACTTAGAACAATCAAAATAACATGTAAGTGACTCCAGAAGCAATTTTCCAGGAGAAAAGTTTCCTAAATATTTTGAACTATGACAGCATAATTAGAAAATATATTGCTTCCTTTGGTTAGTACATTAAAGAGAAAAGCCCTAATTTTTTTTAAAAAACAAAAACTATTGTACTTTTATGGTCACTTTTTTTCAAAGAATTTTACCTTGTTCCTCATCTGCATGGTACATGTTTTAGGGATAACTTTAGTCTTTATAAACATTTGCATTAACCAGGGAAATAACATGGTCTTATACAAATGCTCTATATCCAACAATGTTTCAGATTTGTTTTAAGGTCCGTTTAATCTAAAATAGATCTTCCTTCCCAACCATATACCTCCACCTTTCTCCCACTCTGGCATTATTAGGTAAGTAGAAAACAAAAAAAGAACTTTATTATCTGAATTTATGGGAAAAGGAAGAGTGTCAATTAGACAAAAATCCTAATAAAGGATTAATTTCTGTATTCTCTAGTGGATTTCATCTCATTGTTTCACTTGCTGTCTCTCACAAGATACATAAGTAAATGAGAGAGTTAGGACTACAGATTTAATAACTGTTGTTTGTTAAAGCATAGAAATACACTTCAGTGTTACTTCTTTCTTCAATTAAATCTCAGGTAAACTACTCTTCTATTTTGTATAGATCTACAAAGATGACAGCCATTTTATTAAAGATTTATGTAAAAGAAATAAAAAATGTGACTTTCTCTAGTTTTCCAGCTGGTAGAGCACTAGTTAACACAACCTCTTTTGTATGTTCTTTTCTTTGACTGTGTTTGGTTTATCTGTAAAAATCAGAGCTACTTTTTTTTTTTTAAGACAATGGCCTAGAAGGCTCAAAGAACATTATCTCTGAAAAGAATTATAATAGTAATTCTTTGGCCTACTCAGCCAAACATAAATCAACAAGTCTAGTCTTTCTCTAAGTTACAAGTGTCTTTTTCTAAATGCTCAGGTTAATATCTAATTGTCTCTACATGGTATAAAATGGCAAGGTTGTCATGACAACTGCGTAGAAAGTTTAGCTAGAATAACATTTTCTTTTAAAAGAATGAAGCAATTTTAAGCTTTTTAGTGCTATCTGGAATTATAAAAATTGCTTTACATCCCCATTTTTTAGATTGCAGGTGGTGATTGATCATTTTTTAAAAGCTGGCTTACAGATTCCCTTAACATCATTCTTGAAATAGTGTGTTCTTTTTCTTTTCTTTTTACATTTTTTTTAAGTAGCATTCTACACTTGTGAATGAAGCAAATAGTTCTCTTATTCATTAGTTCACCGGACCTATAACACCTGAATATAACAAATATTTAGCTACAATTCATTTGACTGGTATATTGTAAAACTACCCTAGAAATAAATTTCTGGTTATTAAATGAAGAGAAACAGTACCTTTGCTTTTATACGTTGTAAGATAGAGAATGAGATGAATATTTTAAAATTTCCAAGTGAATGCCCACTAATAAGACATGGAATAGCTCTGATCTTTGGAAAGAAACATACACAGTTCTCTTTCTTTAATAAAATTTTCTTCTTTTTTCAGAGAGCTGCTTTAATTATAATTTTTCATAATTGCATAATCATTTCTAGAGTATCACCTTTGGTCATCATGTTTATTCTGAACACATAATGGACTGATTGCTTTAGATAAATCAATTGATATTCCTATAATGCCAATGTTGTTTAGGAAAAATCAAAAAGGAGGAATACTTTTAAGAATATATATTTTGGGCGATACTTGCCTCAAAGTGAGGAAAAACTTTTGGTGAAAACTTGCTACAAATTTTGGTATCACTGTATTTACCTTTTCTATTTCAAGGTTTAGCAGAGAAAGGCACAATAAATCAGAGTGAAATAGACTTCAAATGAAAGGTGCAATCATCTAAAACTATATTAATCACAAAAGCTATGATCACAGTGCTGGCTGTGGAGCTGGGACATCAATGGCAAAGGATGGAAGGGAGCCTCTATGCAAAATCAACAGAATTTTCCCAATAGGAATTTGGGGACAGCTCAAATCTCAGTGCAGGTGTCAGTATGTGGAGGTCCAGAATGGAGCAACAGGGGCATCCCAGACAGTGCAATCGATGAAAAGTACAATAGATTTCAAAGGCAAAAATAGAAATAAAAGACAAAAAATGTTTGTTTCAAGGATCTGGTGACCAAACTGAGATTTGAGGGTTGTGTCTACATCCTCGGGATAGGAACTATTAAGAAAATGGCAAGGCCCAAGTTCTAAAAAGACTGAGCTCTCTGGTGCTTATGTCTACTCAGTTGCTCAAAACCAGAAACCTAGTAGTCATCTGTGAATCCCCATTTTCTTTTATCTTCTATATTCAATCTTTTATAAATCTTCAACTTTGTTCTTAACTATCTCTTCTTTCCTCACTATGCTGATAACTACTCTCTCCTTCTTTGTGTTTTAGGAACTAAGATGTTGCTGAGTCAGCAGAAGGGGCCAATAAGTACAGCCCTGCAAAATACTGAACTTCATAGTTTGGTGATAAGATAGAGACTGACTCCATTCTGAATGTAGACTTTTAATCCTCTGCCCCAGTTTTGAAGATGTAATTTTTCTGCCAATGTCATAAAAGTATACAAGCCTATGAAGTGATTTGGATACAGGGAAAGGGTCCTCATAGTTAGAGCTCAATATATGGAAAAAATAAGGCCTAAGTAAGAATACTATGATCTTTACTGAATCTTGTGCTAGAATCTTGGCAGTGCAAGTCACTAACCAAAGCAATTAGAAAGTCTTCTACTCAGAAAGAATGGCTCCAAAATGAAGAAACACAGTTACTAGAGAAACTAGGAAATAAAAGTAAACATCTCTCCAGCCCACCTTGGGGCTGATGACAAAAATTGGGAGGCCCTGGTCCCTGCAGGCAACATTCCTCTGAAGAAACTCCAATATACAGCAAAGCAATTAGAAGAATCACATGGAGAGCACTGCAAGTGACCCCTCACTACCTTAATCAAAATATTTCCCTTTTATGAGGAGCTCATTTAGAGGAGATGTAACGAGCCAGTGTCACCTCGATTCTCTAGGGTTAGAGTCATGTCACGTGAGCTCCCAACACTTCGTGCTCCACTTTCAGCCTCCTATTTCCTCACTGCCTAGAATAGACAAGGCTGTCACTTAGAAGATGAAATATATTTGCAAATTAATTAACTTTGTCCAGCAACTAGAGAATTAGATTTCTGGTAAGGGTTCTGTCTGAGTGATTGATTCTCAAGACATTGAAGGAATTAAACACCACTTTTTTTTTTCTTTTTACTTTTCTGCAATAGGATCATACAGCTATCATTGTTCTGTTTCTTTCATCCACCTTCCATTTCACCTACAAAGCCAGTGGAATTTAGTTTGGTTGGTGATGACTCTTGTGAGGATTTTTAATCTCTGTAAACTCTTTATCAATTCATTACAAAACCTAGAAGCTAATAAACATCAAGTTGAAGAAGAGTAGGAGGCCGCTGTATCAGAACAGTACTTTGTAAGGATTTTCTTTCCTTGACTGGCTCTTTGTTCTGATTTTGAAATGCACAGGAGGAGGCCAGCAGACTATAAAATGAAGACCAGGATTTACAGAACCTTGGATATGCAATGTTAGCCCATTAAGGGATCTTTGCAATTAAAAATCCCTGTCAGGGATAAAGTATTTCTGGTTCTCTCTTGACCAGTATTAAAGCACAAATGTGTGCTAATGATGGATGTGTTTATTTGTGTTCACTTTAGATTTAAAACAGTATACACAAAGCAAAATTTTAAAGACACTGGAGTGTACAGTATTAGAAAAGTTGCCTTAATGAAAACAGAGAAAGCTGAAAGAGAGAGTATTTCAAGGACATGTACTTAGATTATGGTTAAAAAAGAAGTCCTGAAACATCATCTTTTTCTATTTCTCTTTCCTTCTTCCTCTATCGCTCTCTCCCTTTCTCTCACTCACTCACTTTCTCTTTCTCTCTCAAAACATATATTACATAGTGAATGTACTAAAGAATTATGACTATATCTATTATCTTAAATTCTTAATAATTTATTTCTGGCAAATAAACAAGCAAGCAAAAAAAAGAATAATTAAAAATAGTAAATGTATATATGTGACTCATTTATGAGCATATAGCACACAACTGTCAGGCCTTTAGGGTAAGGAAGGGCTGGCAATTAAAAACTTTATTTTTTTTAAGGAGAAGAATGAAAATGAAATAAAGAATTATGGAGTCAAACAACTTGCTAAATAGAATTGAATTGGAGCTCCTTGAAGATCAGGGCAGTATCTCTATTTCGTATGTCTAGAGCCAATCAAGGCACCTAAAATATTGTGAACAGTCAATAAATATTTAAATGAAAGCAGCAAAGTAGTACATCTTTGGTTAGACTCTCAGTGGATAACAATTCTTCTACTTTTTCATTTTTCTTTTTTTTTTTTTTTTTAACTCTCATAAGATCTTTCTCAAACTTAAGGGATATCCAGTAGTTGAATCATTGAGATCAACTTCTTGGTATTATGTTAGTCAGTTACTTCAGGAAAGTGTTTCAACAGCACAAAAAATTGTCTACCCTTTCTGAATGATTCCCAAAGACAGAACTAAGTAAATCTTACAAACTCTCCTGAACTAAGTAAAATGAGGCCACTCTAAGTAAAGCTTTAAAGTCCCACAGAAAGGTGATTTAGAGCAATGTTTCTTTGTGAAAGTGTGGATAAATGCTTGGATGGCAATAGGAGTCATGGACTGCTGAAAATGCCCCATCTGTAATGATATGTGACATTCTCTCTTTTTCTTTTCTGGATTCTAATGGTACTTCCATTTAGCAAAACGATATTTTGCCTCATGTAAAATAAGTTTTACTAGCTTTATTTTTCAAAAGTTTTTCTTATAAAAAAATATATATTGTTTTGATGAATATTCCATTCTACCTCAGCATTCCAATAGTGGCAAGTAATCCTTGAATATCTTATCATTATAATAAATTCAAATCTATGAGAGGGAAAAAATTTACTGAGGATAACAATTTGTAACTATCCCTTGCTATGTGTTCTCTTGTGGATAAGCAGATATCTTTCCTTACTCCCCATTTACCATTATGACTAAATCCTGATGTTTAGTGATTCTGGGAAATTGTGCATGTCCTTCCAGGCAGAAAAAAGAAAAGGAGAGATGGTCTCTCTTGGCTGGTGGACTGTAGAAGATGAAGGAAAAATAGGCAAGTTAGAGAAATGGCTTTTGACTTTAATGTTTTGGAAGGTTTGAAGAAAAACCTAGAATTGGTAGAATTTTTGGCCCTTTTCCATTTTTATTTGCCTAGAAAGACATACCTGTGCTGGAAGGTCATGGTCCAATTTGGAGAGGGTGGTGCTGGTCTGGTGGAGAAAACTGGCTAGAGAAATGATTCTTAGATAGTGCTTCTGCCTCTTCCCTCTTATACGTGGCATGTAGGAAGTCCAAACATTTCTAAAGTTTCTGTTGAATTGACATAAGCATGTTGAGAAGGTGAATAAATCACCAGTGTCCCAGGTTAGGATAAAGAGGTAGGTGACTAGAACCAGGGTCCAGCAGTCCCTGTTAGCACATCATTCCCAGGCCATGGAGGACCTGACTGTATATTTGCGTTCATCAGTCCAAAGCCCAAACCAGACTAGCTACCCCATTACAGCAATGAGCTTCATTATAGACATTCAGGCCCCATTCCAGAATTCTCATCTACTTCAGTTGTATGACCTCATATTAGAGAGTTCCTGTCTCTCAACTAGCAGCCTGATGCCAAGTTAGGCAGCCACAGAAAGTGATGTAAATGCGAATGGCACTCTTTAAAAGACACATGGATATCCAAAATAGATGATTGAGATTAGAAGACAAAGAGACTATTAATAGTTAAAAAATGTCCTCCCCTCTCTATCCTAAACTCAGTCTACCTAGCAAGTAGAAGACTAGAAGAAATATTAGAGCAATTACAGAAAATTAAAGAAATGACATTTCTGATTGTCATCTGAGTAATAGTGTGTAAATTTCCAAACTAATTCAACCAATTGTATTACTAGAGAATTACAAACTACTCTCTCAAACAATACTTTTTCCCTTGAGTTCCTCAAGCAGAATTCTGTTCTCCTTATCTGTAGAGAAGGCTGTCAGTATTTCTTCACTACAATTCAGCAATGCACCAGCTGTCATATGTCAAGAAGCAGAATGTCTCAGTCTCCCTCCTTTGCTTCCATTTTAGATGACAGGAAGGGTAAGAGCCATCAGCACACACTGAATTCAGATTCATAAGTATATTTTTCCTCCCTAAAAGCTAAGTATCTCCTAGGAACCACATCATTTTCTCATATGAGCTGTAATCAATTTTTCCTCCTCCTCTTCTTTTTACTTGTTTTGAATTTTGTTTTTTCCCTACTCCCCCCTACTCAAAGCATAAACTAGAATGATAAAATTTCATACTCAGCCCACATTTTTATGCCCACTTATGAAGTATTAGTGAGGTAATAAACCTGCTCTTGGGAGCACTGCTGTATTTTTCTTATTACACATGGGCAGCCAAGGGTAAAGAGTAGTCAAGCACTACTACTCTGGTATTTGCTCTCTGTTGACCATGAAAAAATCTTATTCCTGTATATAATAACAAGAGATAGTGACTTCTGAGTTTCTGTATCGAAGCCTACAGTTTAAAATTCTCCTTAAATATTCTGTTTTAGGGAGTAATTTTGCATAATGTCACCCACTGAGATTTGCAGCAACCCTATAATTTAACACACCAGGGGACAATTAGATTGTATACCTGGTCTTTCATTCATTTATTCATTCATTCATTCATTCTAAAATACAATCTTGCTTCATTCATTGATTAATCTTTGTTCCTTCTACTAATTTTTTTTTTAAAAAACTTAGTTTTAACGTGCTAATATATTCAGTACAAGTGCATTCTTCTATGTATCTTTCATTATGATATCTACTACACCCAAAACATAAGATATCTTTTCAGGTCTATGATTTTTTAAACATTAGCATTTTTTTTACCTATAATTCTTTAAATGCAATAAACTTCACATTCAGATGCATAAATAAGTATGTACCACAGTCTAGTAGCATTTAACTACAGAAAATAATTTTATATGGCAGATCGAAATATCTGAATTTTAAATATATTTTGGTTAGATTAAGGTTACTCATCAACCCATAACTGCATTATGCTGGTCATGGTATTATAGTTTTAAACTAGTGGGCTTAAGTTGCAGTATATAACATAATCTAACTGCATTATACTGCTCATGGTATTATGGTTTTAAACCAGTGGGGTTAATGACTTGGATTATGTTTTATCACTGGCTATGTGATCTTGAGTGAGTCATTTACCCTTTTTGAGCTTTAGTTCCTCTGGAAAATATACAAGATATTACTTTTACGAACCATTTCTTCATGACTGTTGTGAAGTTAAATGAGAAAAGTCATGAACTCTTTGATACAATGAATTATGGTATGGTAGAATTATTTTGATCATATCATCCTAAAAGAAAAGCAAAAATCCACAGTGTGACTGAATTACAAATTCAGAACAAAATAGAACTATTTCTTCTGAATAGTACCAAGTTGTGAATGCAACTTTCAGATTTTTATTTTTTGCCTGTGACTAGACCTGGCATGATGTGAACCAGGAGGCCTCAATAATATTCCCCTATTGGTAAAAAGTAATGAGAGATATTACATAAAGAAAAGAGTTATAAATTAAACACATTTTACATGCACTGTAAGTTTTGTGTGACAGCTCCTATAAGCCTCTTTTCCCTCTAAGGCTTTTTCTTGCTGCCCTGTACCTCTTGATATAAGAAGAAACTAACTGGTAAAATAAATACAATCAATCAATATAGAATTAAGTAGCCTGTGCCATGTGCTTTGATTTTCAAGATACAGAGCAGTGTAAGGTAAGATCTCTATTCTCAATGAGTCTATATGCTATTTAAAAACTATAATAGTATAATCTCGGGGATCATAGAGTTACTTAAATGATTCATCTAATACATGAGTCCCCTCTCGAATGGAATCCCCTGAGTCCATTGTTCAGCCAACTCTTAAGGATATCGTTATCTCACAAGCCATCTTATTTTCCCCTTTGGGCTGCTCTCAATCAAAGCATCCGACATTAACTTTCTCAGTAGCATCCATTTCTCCACCTTTAAATCTACCCTTTGTGGCTATATATTTAAATGCTTTATCATGTAACTGATAGGTGAATGTGTTAGTTGTTCAAAGAAGGGAAAGGGGAAGCTAGGAACATAGCAGGTTAGAAAAGCTTGATCTGTACCTGGAAGAATGCCCAAGATTTAAATAATTAAATGGGAACAATCCATAATCCAATATAAAGAAGAGAATAGCCAAGGCCCAGAGACAAAAATGAGGGTGAGAGTCTCAAGGATTCCCTCTCTCTGGACTACTTGCACTTTGAAAGAAGCTAAGGGCAGAGATTAACACTTTCACTAGAAATGAGGGCCAGATCTAAGAATGGTAAAGAGGATGCACTTATACAAACTTCAGTTGGACCATAAACCCTCTCTCTTAAAAAGAGAGAGACAGTGCACATGTTGGTAGCCCAGAAACAGAGAGATATTCTGTTTTAGGGAGTAATTTTGCATAATGTCACCCACTGAGATTTGCAGCAACCCTATAATTTAACACACCAGGGGACAATTAGATTGTATACCTGGCCTTGTGGTTTTGATAATCTTAGCTAATGAGAAACAGATGTTACTGGAGTATGCTGAGAAATCCAGATTTTCAGAGCTCAAGAAAGCAGAGGTGGGATAAGTCATGCACTCTAAAATGGTTGTTGTCCAATGACCAGTAGTAAAACCCAGAATGGCAGTGAATTTTCAGTAGCAGTAACCAGCAGCTCTGTGTCCAAAAAACTCAGGAGGAATTCACAGTTTATAGGAATATGTGTGAATTAAAAAAAAAAATTAGAATAAATAAAAATACTTACTGACTCATAGAGCAAGAAAGGGATTTTCTCAAAATACAAAGATAAGAGTTACATCCATATTTTAACCCACTCTTTCTCTTCTAAACCCTTGTATTATTTGGCAATGCTTACAATCATCTCAGAAAAGGCTTTTGAATAAAATGTTTTCTCTTCTGGACTGTGAGATTTGCACCTTCTAAAGATACAAACATATTTTATTAGGTTCAGAAGACTGAAAATAAGTGCATCTTTTTTGTCCAATGTACCCCCACCCCTGAAACACACACACTCCAAAAACAAAAGGTGAGGAATTGAAGTCCACAGTTTGACAGTTTGGAAAATCTAATGGAAAAATTGTATAGAATGGCTTATTGCACAAAGCAAATTTAAGAAAATAAATCTTTCTGGGTGTGATAAGTGCAACACCATTCTTTATAACATTACCAGCCACAATATTTTTGGCAGTGAAATTAATCAATATCCTACTATGATAAGGAACTTCAAGTTCTCTGTGGAATTGTAATATTCTTTGGAATAGATAAAGTCATATATTAGAACTCAAAATATGAAATATTTTTATTTGTTTATAGTGCTTGTTTTTCTTAGTATTTTTCATTGGCACTAAATATATAAACACCATCACACAGCATTTAGTATTAAAAGAATATACTGACAACAGTTGGCATTTCAAATTATGCAGGATTCTGTTTTGGTCTATAATATAAGGTTGAATGTGTGACTATGAGTAGGAGTAAAAGAGATGGTGTATAATGAAAGAGAGGACTTAGGAGTCAGATGGTGAGCTTTCTTATAAGAATAGGCACCATTTACTGAGTGCTTACTGTGTGACAAGGACCACCGTTTCCAAAGGTTGCCTCATTTAAACCTTGAGATTACCCTAAAAGATAGACACTAATATCTTTCCCTAATTTATGAAAGAGAAATTGAGGCTGCAGTTTAAAATAGATAAAAATAGAACTTGTTTGAGTCCACTCAGCAATAAAGTTGGGGCCAGATTTCGATTCTAGGCTGTCAAACACTAAAGCCTCCACTTTCACCCTCACCCCCCAATAGTCGTTGCATCTTTTTTTGCTTGCTGCCTGGTTCTGTCATCCTTCCTGTGCCTCCATTTCCTACTCTGTTCAATGCAGATGATAATAATAGCAACTGTTCTTCTCATTCCATAAAATTATAGCGAATAGTAAAGAACATTGTGTACACGAGAGTGCTTTGTTAATGAGAGAGCATAAAGGAGTTTTAATATAGCTGCACTTACAGTTTCACTAATGTAAAACAAGGAGAGTTCACAAGTTGCATGTTCATTCTCCTTTGATCAGTTTTTACATGGAACAATCTTTTAAGATTTCTCTCAAAATCCATGTGGTATGTGGTATGACCCACTCACGAAGCAGGTCATTCTGCACATGGAATAATCACCAGGGAACCTCTTTCTCTGGCCTACAGATATCTGAAATATCACAAGGGAAATTAAGGCAAATCTCGTGAAGGCTTAAGGCAAATAGAGGAGTGGTCTCTAGAATCAAATAACAGGGCTGGCAATCAACTGGACTAGAGGAATTTATTAGTTAAGAAAATACTGGAATATTCTGCTTCAATAGCAGAAATCAAGCCACTGCCTTGAGCCTGTAGTGCCTCTGCCTTATCTCCACTCCTCAGCCACTCCCCTGGGACCTCCTGGACCTCTCTGTGCTCCACCAGCTGAACTAGTCTTGGGCACAGCAAAGGGTCTTGGAGCTCTGGACTGTAACCATCTCTATTCTGATCGGTCAGTCCTCAAGCCATTCTGCTTGTTAAATGTTTTTAATATAAACTCTGGAAATACTGGTGAAAAGTAACATTTCAAACCTTATTATTCATATGTTGGCATCTTATTGTGAATAAGAGCTAATGGATTCTCCTGACTGGTAAGGAGAGGAGTTGTGCTCCAAGCCTCCAGGCTTACTTCCTCATTACCTTCCAGAGCACAACATTCTGGCGTGCATAGCAAACATGCTGCTTTGCATGTATCTGTTTGCTTGTTACTGTTCTTCCTGGAGGATGAGAACTATTTCTTCCCTGGTGCCTAATCAATGGTGATGGTGAGATAACACTGGGGCAAGAGAATGGGGTGAATGAAGGGGAAAAGACCAAGGGCAGTGGGGAGTACAGCAGGCCTATTGGCATTGTCCAAAACCGGAGATGGCTAACCTCAGAGTCAGAAGTGGAATCCTTAATTTTAAGAACATTTTCAGACATTCTACATTCACTAATGCCCTGTGTTGGTATAGATTTAGTTAAATATTCCTGTTTCATACCCTAATTGGGAAACCCCTGGGATTTGCCTCAGATGTATTAAAGAGAGCACAGGACTCAAAGTCAGACAGACCTGAATTTATATTCTATTCCCACTTAGAAGGTGTGTGTTCTCTGGCAAGAAACTGCAATTCGCTGAGCTTTAATTTCCCCCACGTAAAATGGGATTCACCACATATACCCAATTATACTAGAAGTAAGTGCAAAACAAAATGTGCAAGGAATTCTGAGTATTGTCTGGTCCTCAATGAATGATGGTTACCTTTCTCTTATATAGCACTTAAAAGAGTTAAGCTTGTATAAGCTTTATTATGATAGTATGAAAAATTATCAAAGCAATTGAAATTCACAATTGTAATGAAAGGAACCTGAGACTCAGATATATAAGGCGACTAATCAGTAAGCAGAAGTGCCAGGACTGGATGGTTAGTTTAGTACATTTTTGAGTCAATAGAACTCTCAACTTACAATGCAGAGGCCCTTTAAAAGGAAGTGGTAGGGTTTTAGTTTACTTGGACAGCAACCACACCCTGCACAACCTGTGTACTGCTGCATATAAAGGTGGCCTGGTGTGATGGAAAGAATACAAGAGGAAAAAGCAACAATCACAGTTGAAGGTTTTCTCTTCTTGCTATTACTTTGTGATCCTGGGTGAAATACATCCCATCCCTTCTTTGGGTCTTCATACTCTCATCTTCAAAACAGGTGTTTTAAGAGAATTAATTTATGTACCATATGGGATTTGTAAACTCTAAAAAACCACCTAGATGATCGTGATGTCACCATCATCGTGCCATATAACACAGCGTGCATTTCTCCAAAGATATAGATTTCTGTTTATTAGGCATTCATTTTCAGAATCAGGACATAGGCCCTTTGTGGCCTATTGTTACTCCAACTTCTAATTCTAATGGGCAAGATTAAAGGACAGTATGAATGTTTTTATCGTCCTAAAAATAATTACGTTAAAATTATCATTATGTACTTTGGATACTAGAAGTCCAAATGTGATCTAGAGAAGACTCTGAGATTGCACATGCCAGTCAGGTTATCCATCATACATTTTTATGTTGTGTTACTGTAGCTACTGCACAGCTGTTGTGCTGTATCTGGGTGGCTGCATTCCAATGGTGGGGCACAGAGCCGTCTACGTATGCTAAATATGCTGTACAGTAATTGCTAATTCGGTATATTTGGATCCACTGGGGTTGTAGGCATTACAAAAATAGACATAGGAAAGTAAGTAACCATTAACAAATGTTCCGATTTTTGAGGGAAAGGGGAACCTTATGGAGCAGTTGTTTTCTAATTTCACTGGAATTGAATTCAGTTCATTTCAGGAAAGCACTGTGCTGGGTGGTGAAAAGGCAAATAATATAAATGCTGGTTTCTGTTCCTGATAGAAGATTTATTTTAGTGGAGAAGACAGAAATGCATGAGTAAAATTTCTCTACGGGTCCTGGATCTCTGTGACTGAAGTGTGACAAAATCATATTTTGACATAAGTGATTTTGAATAGCACCCCTCAGTGCATTCTCCTGTTTATATGGAAAGAATTATACTTTCCATTTGTAGCAGAAACAGTCATTGTCCCACACCCACAAGCTTTTAGCCAACTTGGGAAGTCATCAGGGGCTTCCACGGACAATTCCCTGACCTCCAGCACCTGTGTTTCACTGCCTGCCTTCTTAGGCTACAAGGAACTTTTTCTTACTGTGGAGCAGAATGATAATGATGGAAAGTTAGTGCTTCCAGGAGTAACCCTCAACCAAGGAAAGATGAGAGTTTGTGGATAGAGCCTTCATTTTGCTTGCCTCATGGTGGAGCAATTCTGAGGTGTATTCCACATAGTTTCTCAGAGTATCTCCAGCAGGACAGAGACATCACTGTGAGCAGTGGTCACATGTTTATTGACACAACGGTCCCCAACCTTTTTGGCACCAGGGACAGGTGTTCCTATGAGAGTCTAATGCATGATAATCCAAGGTGGAGCTGAGGTGTTGATGCTAGCACTGGGGGGAGTGGCCGCAAATTAAGATGAAGCTTTGCTGACTTGACCACTGCTTACCTCCTGCTGTGCAGCCTGGTTCCTAACAGGCCACGGATTGGTACTGGTGCATGACCCAAGGGTTGGGGACTGCTGTATTAATAGACTCCTCATTGGATTTTACCCAGATACTTTTCTCAGAGTCTAATTTAGAAACAACCCAACCCTAAGTCATCTCTATTATCTTAGAATAATTTTTGTTTTGAGAATTTAAACCAATAAATGTAAAGCCAACAGGTGCTCAGGAACTTGCTGTTATATATGTTTCATATTTCCAGTATCCTAAAGTTTACTGTATACATTCCAAGACGAGGCATTGAACTCTGCGTCTCAGTTTATGCTGCTCCTTTAACCCTGATGACTTCCTCTCTGTCACTGATTTATGCACTAAATGAAAGTGATCTCCCTAACCCCTCAGAATTTTTCAGATTCCACCCTATCATCTATTTCACTTTGCGTTCTGCTGGCCAATCAAGAACTGATATTCCTGTCACCTTGTCTTTCACTAGAGACTTCTTTTGGCACTGACCTTTAGTTTCTAACTCTTCTGTAATAAAATATCAATTTGCCCTTCAGATTATTTCTAAGTCTGGCCATTATAGGGAACACTCCAGTCCAAACCAGAGCTGCCCCTAACTCTGTGCAGGTAAACTTCAAAGGTCATTGCCTTTCATGCAGTATTCCCCAGACCCTTGCACCTGGGCATGAGTGTTTGGCTCGATATTTGCTGGCAAAAATCATGCCCAAACAACTGATATGCATGCTCAGGAAAAACAATGAGCAAGCGAGTGATTCACAGGGAATTTCTAAGACCTCTTTGTGAGGGCACTTTTTTTTTTTTTTTAAAGTTGCTTAATGAGAGAGATGTTTAGTCAGAGATTGGCCACACTAGATGGGAATTATCTGACATAAGACAGAAACAGGAAAGCAGGGACTTAAGGTCAGATGGGCATAATAAAAGAGAGCTGGCCTCCCTCAGGGCAGGGGAAAGAAAATAATGAGGTCCAGATCAAAGATAGGCAACTATCAGAAATCATAGAAAGAAGGAAATAAAATATCCTGCAGACTGCGATACACAACGATAAACAATATGATATACTATGATATGTAATATGCTCTTTTATTGAATCTTTGAAAACTATTTATAGATAGCAGATGGGAGACAAAATCACAATTAAATTAGTCATTTGGGTTCAGATAGGATCTATGGAACTATTTGACTCTATAGTCGGGTCTCTTTTCTCAATATCACACTTAGTAAACTGGTCATAGTAATCATTTCACACTGTTTATGTGTTTCAATATATTGTGTTGTACACCTTAATTTTTTTTTTTTTTTGTCAATCATACCTCAATAAAGCCGAAGGGGAAAAAAGGCCAGTCAAAAAATTCTGCATTTAGAGACACATATCTTTCCTCTGACAGAAGTATGCTAATCCAAAAATGTAGGCAGCCCAGAATCCATGGAGGCAAAAAAGGCAGCAGATGCACTTGAAAAAATGCCTTTTAGTTTTGACAGATAAGGAGAACAAAAGAAAAAAATATAAAGACTAACTTCTCTGAATCGAGAAGACTTAAAATTTTACCACACACCGTTGCCACCATCCAAAGCATCTGTGCTGAAATCAGTATTAATTGCAGTAGTTAAAATAAACTAAGCTGAGAGGTTATATGCAGTAAAATCTCCAGTAAATTCTAGTGGGTAAAGAAATGCTGAGGCAACAAGGCTGGTGTTCAGGAAGACTCCTGCAAGTCTAGGTAAGTGGGCATGAAAGTAATGTATCATCAGATGAGCTTCATTTAGCAAGAATAAATGTAAGGTAATATGTTTTGAGCAAAATAATCCAAACTGCAGGATTATGGACTCCAAGTTATCACTGAAAATCTAGAAACCCATGAGTACCCTCTTTGCTGAAGACAATGGCAAAAATGTTCTGGGCCAAGAGACCCATGAAATGCTTTACTTCCTCATGGAGTTTTATATAAATAGAACAGAAAGCATTATTTATTCTTGCACTGGAAAAAAGTAAAACAAAAACAATATAGTATAACAATGCCTAGGTGCATCATGCATTTGCTCATCATGCTCCAGAACACAGTGTAGATCCAGAAAATAAGCATGGTCAAGATGGAGGGGTTTCCCCTGAAGACAGTGAGATTAAAAAACTACCATTTGATAGGATGGCAGCTGCACAAAGAGATGATGGAAGTGTGTCTTCTTACCCTTAAATTATATTTGAATAAAACCCAGAAATGAATATTCTTAGTACCTGCAAATTCCACATCTAGATGTATTTCAAATTTGCAGTACCCTCCAGAATGCCATACATTCTACAAAGTTCATGCGTCCCCTATATCTACATGCATTTGTTTCTTGATCTAACAGCCTATTATTACTTACTGCTAATTATTGCCCAGTCAATGAAAAGGTGTTGGGATTAGGTGTTGGGATACAGACATAGACAGAGCTTACTATATTTAAAGAGTAAAGCAAGGAAATATATATTTATAATATAGTGTGATGATTGACATTGGTTGAAGGTTATTCCGAATTCATGATGGTTGCTGGGAAATAAATCCTGAATTAACTTGGGAGGGGGCATATAAAATGTGCTTTCTATTATGTGGCCTTACGTATGTTTCCTTTTTATATTTCCTTTTGAATTGCAACTGACTTTATCTAAGCGAAATAATAAAAATAGTGAAGACTGGATTCAAGTACCATTAAAACTGAGCATTTAGCTTTTTCTGCTGTTATTAATATAATAATTCTTTATTCTTATAGATTCCTACATATAAAAATTTATATTTGCATACTCTTTTCCTTTCCTAGTAAATGCTTATCATAATTTATGGCATTTATTTTTTTTGAATGCATAATGCATTTGTTTCAGAGTTTATAATACTTGAGGTTATTTTTCTTTTTTTTTTTTGGCTTTGGAGTGCTTAATTTCTCAACTTTGACCTTGCATCAACATGAGATGTTAAATTTAATAATACACTGCATTTTTATATGCTCTTCATCATCATGGATCCAATCATACTTTATTAACTAAAGTGAAGACACTAGGTAAAAATTATTTTTCTAAACAGCAATGGTAATTGTCCTACGAACTGTATCTCAACAACAAAGTTAAAATCTTTCTTGCCCACAAAGAATTAATGAAATCTGATAAGGAAAATTCTAAGACTGATCTAGTAAGCCTCCTTGCAATGCAAATGCTATACCAAATTGTCTATTTAAGAAAAGTTCAATAACATTTTCATAGAGTTATTATTAATATTGAATTATACAGGTTATCACCTTAATAAATCATAAATAATAGAATGATACAGGGAATACACACTAACTTTTAATATTTCTTATAATTTCTGTTTTATTTTTATGTCAACAAATTAGAAAATAAAAGGTTTTTAAAAGCCATTTCTATAAAATTAATATCTTTTAGAAAAGCGCATCTGGGAGATTTTGATAACCATATTTGAAGAGAATTTGGATCATCTGATGTAGTTTAAATAAAATAATTCAGAGATATATTTTGTTGCTTTCTTTTCACTGTAAATTTCCCTGTGATAGGTATAGATATTAGAGATATAGTTTCTGTCTTCTTCCTGGGTTTGAAAACAGAATGTCTCCCCTTTTATTTCTTGAGTAACCATCTTATCTGCACCAGCAGCTTCACTTTGTACCCTAATATAGTCAAGTCAAACTTGCCTTTAAAATGCATGAGTCAACCCTCACTTGCACTGAATTTTTCATCCTTTGATTTCTCATAAGACTGTTACTTCACAATGTCAAAAAGTCTGAAAGGTTTGGCTTGAATATCAAAACTCAAAGGCACCCCATGCTAAATTAAATTCTGAAACCACAAAATCAAAACTTTCCATTTCAGCCACACGTTTTGCCTGTTGTTTTATAGCAATAGAAGTAGCAATTAGTAGAACATGGCTTTATACTCTTCTAGCCAATTTTTAAAAGTTCAACTATGAGATAATTATGAAAGTAATAACACAGATGTATTTTATACACATATGCACACAAACAGTATGATTATGAAGACACTTCTACCCTAATGATCATTGTCTCCATCTCCTTGGATGGCCCAACAATGTTTCCTCTCATCTTCCTACTGGGAATTGTCTGCAGAGCTGGCTTATGACGAGATAACAACATCAACAGGTATCGGCTGTCTCAGGACACCCTCCTTTGATTTTTCTCTGTTTTCTCTTTCTCTGTTTCTGGCTCTTTATTCTTTCTCCTGCCCAGACTAAGGAAAGCTGTGGCTCCTCAAGGAACTGCCGAACTGAGGCCATCTCTAAGACAAAAGTCAATAGGAATAGGAATTATACCTGATACAAATTGCCAAAATAAAATATTGATATTATATTTCTCAAAACTATGAAAAAGTAATTTGCACAATACATTTTTAAAAGTTGGGTAATTTTAATGAGATAAAATCTTGCTAATTAAATATCTATTTCAAAAATGACAAACCATTTGGGTTATTGAAAAATGTAAATGATATGCCCATTTAACATTCTTCACAGAATATGCTTTCTGAGTACAATTCTTAGACTTTGCCCCAAAGTCTATATCAAAAAAAGTTTTACAAAATGTGTATTTTAAATAGATAGGTAGATAGGTAGATACACAGATAGATAAATAGATACTCTTGCCTCTTTTCTAATTTTTAAATAACCCACATTATATAATAAGTTGAGGTTAAAAAAATAGAAGAAAAACAAACAAAAGTTTCATGGTTGATAGTTTTCTAATACAGATTATAGAACTAATGCAGAAATAAAATATAGTAATAATGAAAAATTTAATTACTTGCAATTCTGCTGAAAATATTGTATTAAAAGTAGAACATCTGATAGACTTTCAACAAGACTAGAAGAGGAAGAAAAAGTATGAAAAGTGCCCTGATTTTGTTTGATCCTAATGCTCATTGAGTATCTTTACGTGTTCATGAGGTAGTTTTTAGAACAAACAATAAAATATGATGTCCGCTCATTGAATTCATGAACAAAATGTATATGGTGGTTTTACTTATGACCAACAAAAAATAGAATTGGACTGGAAGGAGTGAGGGGACGCTTAGGAAAAAATTCCATTGAAATTTTGTAACTGAAGGAGGAATGAATGAGAAACAGTTTATTTTAGTTTATTATTTTTATTTTAATCTTACCTTCTACAAAAGAATTTGTGGTGATTCACAAAGATGTAGACATAGCAAGTAATGGTAGGTATAAGACCAAAATGAAGTTAATATAAAAATGCATGGCATGAATTCCTATGCTGCATACTTTATAATGAGAGCCACAAATTCAGATCTTAACTTTCTTGAAGAAGAAAGTAGTATCAGTCAAAATATTGACCAGAAAATCATAACTCTTCCAGATATATAATATAAAAGCAGTTTATAGTGAGGACACAGGATTATGACAGCAGTCAACAACAAAGTCATAGATTTCACAGGGATGATTCTTATCTTGTGATGTCCCAGGTAAGACATGATAGTATATCAAAATTAATTTCAATTAAAAAAATAATTAGAAGTTTGCTCCATTGATTAATTGATTGATTCCAGAGATAATGAGTTTGATTTACACTCTATAGAAAGTAACTGGAGGGAAGCTTGTTCCTTTTCTTACATGTGTTTGGGGGCTGCATAGGATATAACAAGTATGACAGTGGGAGCAGAATTGATATTCTTTAAAAATTAAGAAACCTAACAAGGCAGGGTCCTAAGTAACTGTAGCCATCTCTCTAGCAGAGGTAAATAAAGCTGTATTTACACAAAAGCTGTTTCCCAAGGGACTAATTTTGTATAGAGGTTTAACATATAATGCCCCTTTCCTCCAAAGTCAGAATTATTTAAAATAACTACAACTAAAGAATATGAGAAACCATTTGAATCACTATTTTTAGAAAAAGGGTGTGTTTAGGTTAATGCAATTGCACAAGTATCTCTTGTTCATATTTTTAAAGTCATATAATAAAAGATGAAAAGAGACATATAAAGATAGATACTATATGTGCTGTGAACATGTAAACATAGTGTCAAGAAGGCTTAAGGTCAAAATGAGCTTCAGGTTCATGCAATAGCCTAAAATCAAAAAGAAGTACCTATATTCATAAGGTTTATTCAGAAAGCTTGAGGCTTAGGGAAGATAGTGCCCTAGCAACAAATGGAAAAGAAAAGCCAGGATTTTCAACTCCTGTGTTTCATGCTTCTTCTCTAGTAAGAAACTAAATCTTCCCAGTGGAAAGAAGAAGAAGAAACATTGTAAAAACAAACTAAAGTTCTGGCAGATGAGGTGGTAGTAAATTATTACCTGGGCAATTTAAATGTCTTTTAATTTTCAGTCCCAGAAAGATTTTATTGCAAGAAGGTGGGGGTTGTGGGGGAGGGGGAGAAGGCACCAAATTGTAGCTATTAAAGTGAGACAAAAAATCTCAATTTTAAGAAATGGGAAAAATTATGGATCAATGAATGTAATGTTTATATCTAGCAAAATTCTAGAATGACTGGCAATAAATTAGTTACAAGCACTTATGAAGAAGTCTGTTACTATTTATGTAGGAATTAAACTTATTGTTTTTGATAAAGCAGCAAATCAGAAGTCTTTTGATCTTTTTTGTCTTTACTTCAGCCAAGTATATGAAAAAGCATATGGAAAATGTAAACAGATTGTAGTTGGAGTACTAGTTCACCACAGTTGATTGACTCACAGATGTCAAATTAATTGAAATGCTTAACATCCCTCTCATCCCAAAATGCTATATTAATCAATAGTGAAATGTAGATTGAAGTTATGTTTCCCAAGATGTGCCATAGGACATTCATGTCTATCTCTATCATCTGTGTCGATGTCTGTCAATAGCTCAATTATAAACAGAGAAAGAATCTTATGGTATTTGTAGGTAACAGCACACTGGAATGGATGACAGAATTAGAATTCAAAGTTATCCTAAAATAGAAAATCATTGATTTTTTTTCATTTATTATCAGACATATTGAGAACCTAAATTTGAAAGTCAGGGTTATATGCACCTGGACACAAATATTAAAAAAGCCAGTCACAGCCCCCAGTATGCTCAAAGTCTAGAGACAGAGATGAACATATAAACAGATACCACCACAAGTGACAAAGTGATAAAACAGAAGAGAGAAAAGATGCTGTGGGAAGCCAGGGAAGGAAGTGCCTGGCTCTACCTGGAATGGAAGGAGTGCCTGGTGGAAATGGCATCACTAAGGAAGAAAGATTCCAACCAGGTGGTGTTAAAAAGAACCATGAAAAGAACTGTGAGGAGAAAAGCTTACATGAAAAAAGCGTGGTGGTCAAAGCTGAAAGTCTCAAAAAATATTAATAAATATATTTTGTCTGATGCTTAAACAAAAACGACTAACAACTTCAGAACTTTTAATAGAAATACTCTCCCAGAATTAAAGGAGAGACTAAGGGGAAGCCTTGACATACTTTTTGACCCTTTCTAACCCTAATTCTCCATAGAAAATACCTAGGTACAGCAGTGTGATTATGTGTTTTCCACCCTCCAACAGAGAGAACATCTCACACAGCCAAATTCCCCTTCTCACTAGCTTAGTGGCACAAAAGAAGATATAGTTGTTTTGTCATAAAAGCTCATCTATATAAATGTTTTTTATTAAATGTGTCTTTCATAAAATCTCTAAACAATAAAGCAAAACAAATCGTAAAATTTCCCTTTCTTTTAAAATCTTACTTCTCTTTTCCCTAACACCTTCTTGTTTGGTTTTATCTTGCATGAACACAACCCTCATTAGGGAGAGAAAATGTTTCTTCTAAAATAAATTGAGTTTATCTTTAAGATTTTACAGTTAATAAAAAGTCTTAGAATTGAAGGAGAATGTATTTTACTATATTTTGCTTTTCACTAAGTTAAAAAAAATCTTGAGTTTCATCTAAGGAAGACCTAAAACTATAGAGAGACATATAAATCATAGTACCTGAATGATTATTTTTTAAAATCTGAGTGCAGACAAACACACAAACACATGCATGCATGTGCTTGCATGCGCACGCATGCACACACGTGCACACACACACACGCGCACATCCTCTAGAGACATGAATTCAGTACTCAGTAATCCGGTCACATCACCTAACAACAGGCTGCTTTTCAGGAGAAGTTCTCAAAGACGTGGCTATTCAGATGAAGAGTCTTCATACTTATTTTTAACTGTCTCATTTTTCTTTGAAAGCTTTCTTTGAAAGCAGAGGACTCTAGGTTGCCTAGGTAACATAACAGTTGACTAGAGTAGCAAAAGGTAAGTTCAGGATCAATCTACACTCCAGGTGAAATTGTGAGAAAGTTGGGAATGCTGTGGCAATTCAGAATTCAGCCATCACTTAATGTGGAAAGATTAACCTATTCTCTTGTAAACTAAATTATTCCACCTGAACTGCTTTGGATGCAAAGAATCCAGTCTGTTAAAATAAACTATACTTAATTTGTTTAACTGAAATTCATGTGTGTGACTGTAAAATGGACTCGGAAGCACCAACATCTGCTAAATTTGTGTAAAACCTAAACAAACCAGAATCATATGAAGCTCAAGTAAATATTTCTGGGTAAGTGAAATATTTACATAAATATGTACTACTTACAGTTAGGCATTTTTTTTTAATTCCTGCAGATGAAATTTAACTCTAAAGTACATAAAAGTTGTGCATAGAATTAAGTAGAGGTAGAAAAAGAAAGGGATGATTATTTTTTAGCCATCTATGATGTATTTAAAATTAGTCTTACTGAATGATATTATGCACAAGGATATAACCACAGTGCAGACTGCTAGCAGCATTGCCAAATATGCCGGGCTTAAAATGAACTGAAGGAAAGACAAAGTTGCTGGAAAAATGACTTGCAACTATGATCTGAGATTACATTGATACACATTACTATTATTCTGAAGCTGCCAGTTTAAGGGAGATAAGAGCAGGGATGAACCTCATGATTGCAGGTGGATGAGGTTTTCTATGTTGAAGTGGAATGAGTCCAACTCATTAATATATAGGCCTAACAGATCGTCTGAGAACTCTAAGCCATAATTTATCTGCTTGGAGTGGAAAGGTTAATGTAATAATGCCTTGTATGTTTTATAGTTGTTACAGCCAGGAGAGTGGTTACCAAGAGCTACCAGAGAGATTCAACAATTATTTAATCCAGGTAGACCAGTCCTACTGATTCAGCCTTACTCTATAGGTATACCCATATACTCGATACTTAATCAGGACACTACACCTAATATTTGTCTAGTGTCTTTTCATATTTATGTACATACTACATTCATATGTTGTATGTGTGTGTATATGCATGAATATTTGTATGTATATACACAAATAATCATAAAGCCAACAGATATCTGGTACTTGCTGTCAAGTACAACACATACATGTTACATACATACAAGGTTGTTGTTAGGATTTAATGAGAGAATTTTACCTGCATGAGATATTGGAGTCTTTCCAAGACTCCCAATGAATGTCTAAAACTGCAGACAGTACTGAATTCTATATATGCTATGTTTTCCTATCTACACATACCTATAATAAAGTTTAATTTATAAATTAGGCACCATAAGAGATTAACAATAATAATAAAATAGAACAATGATAACAATATACTATAATATAAGTTATGTGGCTGTGGTCTTTCTCAAAATATCTTATTACACTGTATTCACCCCTCTTTTCATGACAATGTGAGCAGACACAATGCCTACATGATGAGATGAAGTGAGGTGAATGATGTAGGTAGGCATTGTGACACAGTGTTAGACAACTACATGAGCAACTTGAACACAAGTACTGCGATACCACAACAGTCTACCTAATAACCAAGAGGACTACTAAGTAAATGATGAGCAGGAGTGAATATGACATGGATGTGCTAGACAAAGGGATAATTCATGTCCTAGGTGGGATGGAGAGGGACAGAGCAAAATTTCATTAAAATATTCAGAATGTGCTATTTAGAACTTATGAATTGTTTAATTTTGTATTTTTTTTCCATTTAATATTTTAGAACATGGTTTACCACAGGTAATTGAAATTGGGGAAAGTAAACTGCAGATAAAGGGAGACTACAGTACTCCAGTAGGTGCTGGGGTTAAAAAAAGTTTTCAGAACGCAAAAGGCGTCTAATTTCAAGACATGTACAATTTAGATATGAAGAGAGGTGATAAAAAAACGCTCATGAGAATGATAAATACCATAAAAAGTAGTATGGAACCTTGAAAATAAAGCAGATAATTCCACTAAGTCTGGGATCCTTGAAGAGATAGCAATGTTTGCTGAGTTCTAATAACTGAGTTAGCTGGGTAAGGGAGAGAGTTTCAGGCAGAGGAAACAGCAAATACCATGACAAGAGAGACTTTTGAACTTTTAGAATAACTGAAAGAATTGTAGAAAACGTGGAACCAAGAGGACATGGCAAGGCAGGCAAGAGAAATCATGCAAGGGCATAGAGGCCATGTTAAGAACTTGGAACTTTATCATAAGGGCAATGAGAAAAACATGAAAGATTTGGAGCTCAGAAAAATATAGTCTTTGTGCTCATCATCTCGGTATATGCTCACAAAAGCCTTTTATGTATGTAACAGACACCATTTCATCTCTACAAAGATGACACTAAAAATCACAGAGATTAAACCAAATGTCCAAGGTCCCAAAGCTGCATCATGTCACAGGCACGTTTTGAACTCTGGTGTTTAATTTTAAGTCCAGTGCTCTTCCATATGGAAATAATGTCATTAGCTGCAGAGTTTTCATTAACAGGATCCTGTCAGTAGGAAACATCCTCAGGCCATTTGGTATTAGAGAAAAGAATATGCAAGGAAAAAGGGAGAGCTTTTTGATAGTCCTAGAGTTTTTCTTTAAATACTGCCTGCACTTGAAGGGATCAAGAAAAAGAGATATACTTGAATGGGCAGCTTTTTTGACCTCCATCTTTTTATTAATAAAATTGTGAAAAGAGGTGTTTAGATGATCTCTCAGACTTTTTTTCTTTTTTTTTTTTTTCAATTTTAAAACACAACAATATTTATCAGGCTCAGATCACAGGGCAACATAGCATCATGGACCTCAGGTTACCACTAGAAACTAGCAATCACAGGAACATCAGTATCTGAGAGCCACGTCACAGCTATTTTCATGTCTGGATTAGAGGCCAACTGCAGAAGAACCAGGGCACAATTGAGCTGCATATTTTTACCAGAAAAAAAACAAAACAAAAAAAACTGGTGCATAGGATAGGATCTCAGATGGGTACATATGTATCCATTTTCTAAACTCCTCGACTATCAGTTAGAGGAAAAAATATTCACTTGAACTGGAGCAATAAGTGTTAGTTAGGACCCATCTTTTGTACTTCCTTCCCACCTGATATTGACAACCATCTCAATGTGATAGGTCAGTCACTTAACCACCTGGTGCTTCAGTTTCCATCAAAGATAAGATGAGAAAAATAAATTCATTTAATTAATATTTGTGATTATGGAGGAAAGGGACTTGATCAAATGAAATACTATTAGCATTATCGTAATCTTTTTTAAGGTAACCCTATTCTTGATTAACTATATTGTTCTTGCAAAGTATAGAAGTAGAAAGCTGTTTTCCTTCTGCTTTGCTTGTGGGAGGCAGATAAAATTTCCACCAAAACATTTGAAGCACAGATATCAAGCAGACAATGTTCTTGAAAATTCCATCCTCTCTAATGTCATGATTTATGCCACCTGCAAGATAAAGCAATACAGGAAAACTACAAAGTAAAATGTTGCATAGTGTTTTTTTTTTCATCTCCTTCTCCTGCTAGCTATATTTAATAAGAATATCACTTCAGAATTTTCTAAGAAAAAAATGCAAGAAGTAACATTTTCAACATGGCCTAGTATAATTATTAAATCATGATTTCTAGTGTATGGCAGGTTCAACTTGCAGCTCTGAATTTCTTGGTTGTGTGACCTCAGCCAAGTTAATTAACCTCTCTATACCCCAGCTTCCTGATTTCTAAAATGGAAATAATAATAGATCTACCTCATGGGATTGTCATTATGACTTAAGGAATTAAAACATATAAAAAAACTTAGAGAAAGATCTAGCACATAATAAAAACTCTGTAAATATTATCTATCATTATTACTATCATTCCTTTCTCATACTTTGTACATTTCTATTCCCTGCTCTGCTTTTTCTTTCCTTCCTTTTTTTTTTCCCCCACCATTAATATCTTCTAATTGTCCCCAAAAGGACTAGGGCTGATGAGGGGTAAAAAAGAGAACACTGATGTTCCAAGATCTGTGTCTCTTAATTATGATTCTTATATTAATTGTAAAATTGTTGACACTTTTACAGAAAATAGAGGCAAAACTACAGAACAGAGCCCATCTATGCATGTGCCTGAGTGCATACACTCAGCCTGGTAGAGCATAAATGAAAACTAATGGGGCTAGAAAAAAAAAGAGCAAGACATTATCTTCAAATATCATTTAGGGAATTGAAGAATAATATAGTTTAATAATACTATTTTACATGAACAAATTTTCCTTCTTAGAGAAAAACTTAATGTGCTTAATTTGGTTTTCATTTATATTAATCATTTCTTATCTCTATTAAAGCACTTATCGCACTGCATTGCAATTTATCTATTTATACGTCTCTCTCCTACCAGACCATGAAATCTTTGAACACAGAAGCTCAGTATTATTCATCTTTCTGGCCTTAAGGCTAATACAGGGGCCTGGAAATAACAGGTGCTCAATTAATATTTAGTAAATAAACAAATAAGAGAATGAGCTCCTCGATCATATGGTTGGCTTAATTAATTTTTATTATAGATTGTCCAAGTAATATGCTTTAACCAAGCCTAAAAGAACTCTACATTTGTAATTTGACCAGTAAATGTGCAATATCCACAAAACAGTCCTTTTTAAAAGGATCAGGTCACAGATTGTATAAACTGTAAACTTCCTGGTAGTCCAAATTACGGCATTAGAAAATTTTTGCAGACAACTGGACATTTCATTCAGAGATTATCCCTGCCCCTTTAGGTCAGCTCAAGTGGAATCAACATGAATTTTATTCCTCTTCTCCCACCCTGAAGGCATACCCTATTTGCCTTCTGATGGCTCAGTCTCATCCTCTTTCTGACAGGAACCTTAGTCCTGGGAAGGGTTAATAAAGAGATCTCAGAAGACATGGCTGAAATGGAGTCAGTTTGAACTCAGTTTTCTTGCTCTTTGTCCCAAATCACTGCTTGTTTTGTGGCCCCCTTCTACTTAGACAGGCAGGGTCTGTTTATTTCTCCTGTGACCATTCATCTCTAGGCCTACGACCCTGTCCTACATTTCTGATGTCTGATCTAAAGAAATGTGCTGAACTCTCTTTGCTCTATGACTGGATTTACATCTCAGATTATAAAATCACACAATGGCTAATCTAGATAAAAATATCCACTTCTGAGTATTTAGCTAAAAAAATTCAAAACATTAATTCAAAAATATATATGCACCCCTATATTCATTGTTTACATTAGCCAAGCTATGGAAGCAACCTAAGTGTCCATCAATAGAAAAAGGTATAAAGAAGATGTGGTACATATATACAATGAAATATTAATCATAAAATGAATGGAATCTTGCCATTTTTGACAACATGGATGGATCTAGAGGGTTTTATGTTAAATGAAATAAGTCAGAGAGAAAAAGACAAGCATCATGTAGAATCTAAAAAACAAAACAAACAAAAAATAGAAACAAACTCACAGATACAGAAAACACTTTGATGGTTTCTAAATAGGAGGAGGATTGAGGAGAAGATTGACAAAGGTGAAGGGATTAAGAAGTACAAATTGGCAGTTATAAAACACTCACGGAGATGTAAAATACAACATTAGGAATATAGTCATTAATATTGTAATAACTATGTGTGGTGCCAGGTGGGTACTAGATTTACAAGGTGATCACTTTGTAAGTTATTTAAATGTCTAATCACTATGTTGTACATATGAAACTGATACAATATGTGTCAGTCATAATTGAAAAAATAACTTTAAAAAATCCCTACTGCTTATGCTGCACTTCCCAAAAATTAAATTAGAATCTCTGGGGCTAAAAAATAAGAACAGCTAGGAGACATGAGGACTACAGAATTATACTGACATCCTAGGGTAGTTTCAGGGAGCATGCTAGAACTTAACGCCCTTGTCTATCCTTTTCCTATTATACCATGGAGACTTGACTAATCTATTCACAGGAATCCCAATTCTGTAGACATTTCTTCCTCACCTGTCTAACATGGCAGGTCCTGAGTACTTCTTGTCATGATTCTAGAACTTTTATACTACATGACTCCTTTGTTTTTTCTCATCAGCTGGGCCTCTATCTTTTTTTCTTTCTAGATATTCTTTCAAAGACTTGGCACTGACAAATCCCCTGTAAGCTTCAGGTAAATGCCCATTGTATAACTTGGAGATATAACCTTTTGACAAATTTTTGAGTGTCCATAATGCCCAAGGCTCTGACTTAATTTATCTTAAGAGAATTCCCAGGGGATCACATATCCTCTTATCTCCTTTGATTTTTTACATTTACTTGAATGACTTGTCTGATTTGGAGCTTTACTATTCCAAATCTTAATATCTGTCATTTATTTATGTAATTTCTCCATGATTTACCCTGACCTACTATTTACCTACAGCTCTGTATTTCCAACCATGATTCATGACATATTATTAGGTTATAAAAACAACTTAGTGAGTTTTAATGATTTTTTAAAAAATGGAATAGAAAGGAAGGGGAAAATATGCCCTACATAGAAAGGCTAGCATTACTTTGTAAAACTGTAAAAATATATAAATATACACACTTATGTAATATACATGTGTGTATGTATATGTTATTATTTACCTGGCTACTAAGAAGAATATGTTTTTTATTATAGATCTTTATCAAAAACATCTGAAAGCCACTGACCTAGAATATATTTATTTTACTTCAAATGAGAAGCTAAAATATTGGCATGTCATTTTTCTTAATGACTTCCAGTAATTTTTATGGCTAACTTTTAAAATCAAGTATATTAATGGAAATAGCCAGAATAAAGTAGGGTCACAATCTCTCCCTCAGCTCTCAGATGCTCAGAAAATGTATGGTCAAATTTCCAGTGCTATTTTACTTTTTTAAATATATATATATATATATATATACACATACACACACACACATATATATATATATGTATATATATATATATATATATATACACACACACATACATACATATATATATATATATTCAATTGTGGTTGACATAATATTATATTAGCTTCAGGTATATAACACACTGATTAGACAAGTGATCACTCTAATAAATCTAGTATTCATCTGACACCATACACAGTTATTATAATACGACTGATTATATTTCTTATATTATACTTTACATCTCCATGACTATTTTGTAACTACAATTTGTACCTCTAATTCCCCTCCCCCTTTATCTATCCACCTGATCCCCTCAATCCAGCAACTATCAAAATGGTCTCTGTATCTACGGGCTTCTTTCTGTTGCTTGTTTGTGATCCCAGTCTCTAGATTCTACATATAAATAAAATTATATAGAATTTTTGTTTCTCTGATTCACTGCACTCAGCACAATACTCTCTAGGTCCATCCATGTTGTTGCAGATGACAAGATTTCATTCATTTTTATGGCTGAGTAATATTCCATTGTGTATATGTACCACCTCTTCTTTACTGATTTATCCACTGAGGGACATCCAGGTTGCCTCCATATCTTGGCTACTGGAAATAATACTGAAAAGAACCTATGCATGCACATGTCCCTTCAAAGTAGTATTTGGATTTCTTCAGATGGATACCCAAAATGGGATTACTGGGTCCTTCTTTGTCTCTTGTTATATAGCCTTTGTTTTAAAGTCTACTTTGTCTAGCACGTGTACTGCTACCTCAGCTTTTTATTTCCATTTTTATGAAATATCTTTTTTCATCCCTTTACTTTCAGTCTCTTTGTGTCTTTCAACCTGAAGCAAGTTCCTTGTAGGTGGCGTATTTAAGGGTTTTGTTTTCTTATCCATTCATACACCCTATGTCTTTTGATCAGAGCATCTGATCCATTTATATTTAAAGTAATTATTGCTAAATATGTCATTATTGCCATTTTATTATTCATATTTTTTATTTATTTTTATCCAGTGAACCAAAAGTCTAAAGCTATTTTAAAAGATATGATTTATATGCAGTTTTTCAGAACACCCAGTACTGGTGGATGATTCTGCCTTTTTTGGTTAATACCTGCAGATTAGTCAATTCCTAGCTCTCTTTGTTGCTTTTCTTCTTTGCATACTGTTTGCTACTCTTTTATTACATTAAAATCTTAAACTATTTGACTAGTATCCCTGGAGCACATAATGACTTGGATGTCTGCTTGAGATATTCTTATCTGCTTTGAGGAAGGAAAGAGCAAAAGCAATGAAGAGGATTACTATGTAAATCTTTTCTGTATGGAAAGGTACATGAATAAAAAAGGAAAACAAAGCAATAAAGCATGTTCTAAGGCTGAAGATTTTTAAAATCAGAAAATAATGTATCTTCCAGTTATCTAGATTGTAAAGTTTTCAATGTTTTCTTATATTTAAAGGAAAAACAGTCATATAAAATATACAAATGAAAACAATAAATAAGAATGACCTTTTTGCAGGACTAGAGATCAAAAAGAATGTTGACACAATTAAAAGTCTGAGAAAAGAAGATGGTTGTAAATCCAGTCTTTTTGTCACAACAGTGTGATTTACAAATCATTACAGCTACTTTTTTAATGGACCAAGAATGGCTTGGAAATATCCTGTTTCACTTGTCTTATTATGCTTGTTTGTTTTAAAGTGGCAAATTCCTTATTTATTAGTTACTATAACAAAACTTCATGATCCAGTAAAGAGATAAACCCTGACAGGTCTGAAGCACACATACCACCAGATGGGAAAGTCCTCACAATGCCCGTCAGCTCACCTCTCAAAGGCTGATCTGATTCTTAATTTTCAAAACAGTATGTTTTATATTAATTTTCTTTTTCTTTTATCATGTAAGAACACTTAACATGAGAATTAGTTTCTTAATAAATTTTTTAAATGTACAGTACATTATTATTGAGTAAAAGTCAAATGTTATAAGCCAGAACTATCGAGTTTAATAATCTTACTTAACTAAAACTTTATGCCTGTGTATTAGTTACTCCCCATTTTCCCCTTCTCCCAGCCCCTGGCAACCACCATTCTACACTTTGATTCTATGAAATTAAAGACTGAGCTATTCTTAAGCTAAGAACAATACAGGAAAAGTCATGGAATTTAGAGAGTTAGAAGACTTGAAACATCATCTACCTAACTTCCTTATTTGGTCAATAGGTACATTAAAAAATGAAAGGAAATTTACACAAGTTTCCATTACACAGTCAACTTCCATCACTGCTTGACCAGTTCTACAAAACTACCACCATCCCAGATTTGTTTAGATAAACACTTTAACTATGATAGGTACCTAACTATTTTAAAGGGAAAGTGCATTCTTTGAATTAACGAAAAAACAATATCATGATCCCCACTTCCATTAAAACTGAGAGGATAGTTTACAAAACAGACATTCATTGTAATATGCAGACAAGTTCAATATTCCACATTAAGACCATTAGTTTTCTCACTTCAGTCAACAATGTTAATTCAATTGTCCAAATTCTTACAGAAGTAAGTAAAGGAGTTTAGGACTGCAGTATATTTGATTCCAAAGGCCATTCTTTAACCTCAATGCTGAGAAATAAAGTACAGATAGAAACATAATCTTTCTCTTAACACTTAAGTCATATAATGTTTTAGAACTAGATATGTCTGGATAATGAGATAGTATATTTGTGAACTGAAGTTCATCAAAAGTGATTCTCATCATGGCTTTACATGCCAGAGTTCACTTGTTTGAATTATGCACAACATATAACCCTAAAGCTGTGTAGCAATTGAAAATGTGTGGATTTTTCTGATGACTTCATGATATTTTCCACAGCCACAAACTCAAAACCGATTTCAATGTGTTGGTCATAATTACAAACCTAGGTACAATTTAGGGAATGCCTCCTTCGTCACAAATTGTGCCCTTTTTCTGTTTCACTTCTTATGGGCAAAGATGGCTTTCTTTTAAAGATCTTCATACATCCCAAATTTTTCTACAAATAACTTCAAATTTAAACTTTGCCTATTTATTCCTAAATTATCTCTTACTCTTTTTAAAAAATGAAGTAAACAAATAAAACATAATGAATGGAAAAATAAACTTCTTAATGACAGATAACGTGCCCTTTCATTACTACTATTAGAATGATTTATCAGAGCTCCTTTCTTTTGGTTCCAGAACAGGAGCCCTTTATTCTAGCCAGCAGGATATGCTGTCAGTTATTTTTTCTGGCCCTTCTAGTACCTGTCTTCAAGTCAGTAAGATGAAAGTGTTTCACTTAAACAAATATCAGAGTGGCACGATCTCCATGGCAACCAGGAACAAGAGATTTTTTTAAGACGGAAAAACAAAGTAGGGGAAGAAGAGGTATTATTATTTATTTTATATTAAATAAAAATACATGCAAGTTTAATAGTTAAAAACAGCCTAGCATATTAGAAAGATATAATAGAATAGACTCCAACTGTACCCTCATTTTTTACCTACTTTCCATTATTGTGAACAAAATCTGAATCATCCAATAGAAGAATTCAGCTTCCTTTCATGAGAATTACCAAATGATCCCTATTATTTCTAGCCATTTATTATTAAAAATCTTATGGAGTTCATTTTTTAAAAAATGGGCATATGTTAAAAAAGAGAAATTGATGAGAAGAGCATGAGACTCTCATTGGAATTCTTAAAATTCTAGTTCTGAATTTTACATATGTCAAATACCAGTCAACAGTGGATCTCAGGAACTTTGTCAGAAAATGGGAAAGGGATTTAAATTTTCCAGCAGAGTTGTCTTTAAGGGAACATTTCAGACATTAGTAGGCATTTAGTTTGAACACCTTGCTAGCTAGATTTCAATCAATCTAAACTTGTTTTTAAACCAATCCAAGCTGCATAATTGTACATTTCACATGCTTGCATTATTCATCTTTCTTTTTTCTTCACAATTAGTATAAAATAATATGCCATAAATACCAACTGTATTTCTAACATACACACTTAAATATATTTAATGGACTTGCCAGTACATTTCTTGAAATCTTGAGGCTGAAAGAGTTTCATTGTTTAGTCTTATAATATAGATATTTAGAAAAAAAGCTCAATCTTTATATTGTTAAGAATGTCATTATTTTTATTGTCCTGAAGAAATTAAAGGTAAAACTAGAAGCACTAGTGAGAAAATTATTGACTTTTGCTTTTCCTTTAAAATAGAGTTGTACAACTACCTCTGTGTGAGACAAGAACCCTGCTGACTTAGTGACAGAACAGGGAGTGAGAAATAAGGAGATCATTTCTCTCATTTGTTTTTGGGATTCTCTAGATATTGGTTTTTGGTGCCATGAAATTTTGAAATAAGGGAGTCTGAGACAGACTTCACAGAAACTGTCTCTACCTGCTGATTTGGGGAGCAGAGTGGTCTTGGCCTGAAACAAAGACTGAACAAGAAATTGGTAATTCAATATTCTCATATTTTATTTTGTCTGAGTGAAATAACCCTTGCTATTTCCAAATAACTTTTTAGTTTAAATAGGCCTCACCAAGAAATGTAAAGTGAATTCCTCTAACAACCTTAACTAGATAATTCAGGACTTTCCACAGAATCTTCAGCCATGTAAGCTTTGCCTATGAAGGAAATGTAACTAGAATTAACAATTAATACTGGCAGATTTTCCTGATCAGAATTAGTCTGAGAAACTTTGCTGTCATGAAAACTTTTGCTCCTCAGCCTGTGGTGGCAGCTTCAGACTTGTCATCATAAAGCAGCATAAGGAAAATCTGATTAGTCTTGTTTGAAAAAACAATGGACAAGTTAGGAAACCCAGCTTTTCATTTTCACTCCTCCATGCTTTTCTCTGTGAATGTGCAAGAGTAACATCTTTCACAGTAGAGAGACTGTTGGGGCTACCAGGAATTTGAAAGACTTTTCAGAGTTTCTCATTGTTTTTTAGAGTAAAAATTACATAAGGTGTTAGTTACTAGAATATTAATATACAAAAGGGCTCTGGGGCAAATAACATTGGGAAATGCTAGGTGATCAAAGTCAAACAACACTATTTAATACAAGAATGCTCAGAACTTTTAATATGGTACTTATATTGTGACACTCCAGAAAGTAATTAAATACCCCAATTTTCCACAATTTTATATATATGTGTGTGTGTATATATATATATATATACATATATATTATGTAATTATTATTAAGAACCTTGAAAAGACTGTGTTTCTAAGAACAAAATTTGAGAAGCCTGATTCCACCCAAACTTTTTAGCTTATTAGGAGGAAGACTGAGACCTTAAAAGGCTTAAGTTAATTGCTCAAGGTCCCATAGTAATCAAATGACAAAGCTATGACTACAACCCTGCTCTCTTGACCCCGTTTTGGAATTCTGTCTACTATACAATGCTGTCCTTCTAAACTTTGCTGAGTTCTGTTTTCTACAACTCTAAAATGGGGAAATTTAATTTTTTTCTGACCCTTTGACAAAGATACTATAAGAATTAAATGAGAAAAAAGTATGTGAAAACTCTCATGTGGATTAGTATGTGAAAGATACCAACATTTCACATTAGTATGTGAAGTATGTAAAAATGTATGAAAAAGTATGTGAATTAGTTACCTGATACACATACATGGTTTTAAAATTGGTGGCTGTTTTTATACTTTCAGAAAACTATGTAGTTATAAGGCACTTATTTAGGAAGCTGCAACCATCCTTTGTGAGAGCCAGTTGCAGTCTCTCCTTTGCCTACATGATCTTTATTCAAAATGAATTCTCTAGGGCACAGGGGATTGCATAAAGAAGCCTCAAGTTGGCCAGGACCCTTCTGAAATTGTATTTTTAATTCTTTACTCATATATGTGTTTCCCAGATTCTGAGGGACCCTTCAAATATTTTTTTTCAATCTTATGGGAGTTATAATTAAATAGAGCCTGAAGCTAAGAACAAAAAGCTCTGAGTACCCCAATTCTGAGTCAACTCCCCAGAAAGCTTGCTGAAAGTGCTATTTCAGCTGGACGAGCTGTCTACTCTTCTCCCCATGGTGAAGAAGTCTAAAGAAAGACATAAACCTATTATATGATCCATTTATATTTCTCCTAGGTATTTACCCAAGAGGAAAGAAGAAACATATGAATGCTTATATATGAATATGTATATCAACTTTCTTTGTAATAGTGTCAAACTGGAAACAATCCAAATTTCCATCAATAGATAAATGCGCCAACAACATGTCGTACAGCCATACAGTAGAATAGTACTCAGCAATATAAAGAAATGAACTGGCGATACATGCAATAACATGGAAGAACTCAAAGTAATTATACTGAGTGAAAGAAGCCAGACAAAAAGAGTACATACTCTATTATTTCATTTATTTAAATTTTTAGAAAATCATATTAATTTGTAGGAAAAGAAAGCAGAACAGTAGTCACTTGAAGACAAGAGAAAGCAGAAAGGGGCAGGAGGAGAAAATTATAAGGTATGAGGAAATATTTTGAGATGATATAAATGTTCATTAACTTGATTGTGTTATGGTTTCACAGGTAGGCGCACATATCAAAACAGCAAATTACAGGCTTTGAATAAGTTCCATTTGTTTTACTTCAATTAAACTTTGATACAACTTTTTTAAAAAAAGAAAAAAGAGAAATAACACTAGCATCGTTTGTCAAAATTGGGAAGCTCTTTGAGGGAATGAGTGACACTTTTTTTGAATTCTAAAACTTGAGGAGTCCCCTTCTCTCACATCTCAGACTGCCCACCTGATTTCCAGCAACGGATCCACAATTGTGCCTTTTAGAAAATCCCCAGAGCCATGAAAACTCCTCTTTCTTTCTCCTATTCTAGGGACACAGTGTCTATAAAATAGAATTGTTGATTCTCTTTTTCTCAATGGTATTTCTAAGAATTACCGCAGTGTGTACATAAAGGCAGTTCTCTTGGCAATTAGTTCTCTGGTGTGCTCCCAGCTCTAACCTTTCTTCCTGTGAAATTTTATTGTTCCTCAAATGCTTTAAAGCTGCAGTGCTCAAGAATATTTTTGCCAGTAGCATCAAACATAAAAGAGCTTCTCGTGCTCAAAGAAATGACTGCGAGATATGTTTTCTTGCTAATTGACATACTTACTGAGCATCATCGGATTTTGAAATTCTGTTAAAAGTGCCTATTTTCCACATTTATATGGTATTCTCAGTGTGGGAGCACTAACAAGATAGAAATTTTGCATTATTAAACTCAGAATATTATTTGTCTTCACATTATTTGTGGTATGCTTTTAGATGAAATAAATTCTTTTAATAAAGCAACTTTAAGTTAATGCACAAGAATATGTTATTATTGTTTCTATTCTGCTGGGTAGAATAGACAACAGTACATGTGAAGATAAATGTTAATTCTCAAAAATTCTCTTAAAGATAGTTTGGGAAGCAAAAGCAAAGTCCAGAAAAGACAATTTTGAAGTGGAAAGTGCACAAATATGTGTCTGAAAAGCTGAGATCAAGTCTTAGCTGTGAAACCTTGGGCATACTAGTAGTCTTTACTGGGACATGGCTTCCTCACATACTGAATGAAGGGTGACAATACATGTTCCAAAGATACTTTCTAGCTCTCCACTAAAGATCAGTACCTTCCTTGGGCACAAAATGGGACAGGGAGAAAAGTCACAACCTCTCTTAATTGTAGCTTTCTTTTAGTTATAGCATTGTATAAACTGTAAGTTTTCTTCTTGTATTACTTAGAGAAACAAAAAGGGTCCTTTCTAACTTATGTGTCTAAAGTAAGGTACTCATACCATTTGGTATCATGCACTACAAATTATATGTACAAATATTTCTTCATATATTTGCAAATATAAATGCCTTGTTAGAAATACCCTAGCAATACCGAGTATAGTACCTAATTCTAGCTATAGTAGTGGTAATTCAGGACAAGTGTTTACACTACATTGACAGAATGAAGCTTAATATAGGAATAGTAAAATAAACATGATAAACTTCTATTAAACAACACCTCAGCAGATACTTTTACTCGATGATATCAGGTTTGAAATAATATCATCATTTTGACAATCTGGGAACACTGAATGACAATTCAATGCCCAGAGTTTAGAATCATCCCTCTTCCCCAACACTGTGGTATGTGAGGTTTGTATGTATGTACTGTAGAGAATATTAAAGACTTATACAGTCTTGTCTGCCTTTATTCTTATGATCCATTATAAAGTAAAAATTTTTTCAGTGCCATATTATTTAGCTATTGGCCATTAGTGTTACAGATGTAATTTTTTTCCCAATGGAATAGTAAAAACATTTTTCTTAAGTATAATGACTGACATGAAATTAGAGAAAATGCTATAAAAGTGGTTACAGATTGTTTTTAAGTGATGTTGAGGAAAGAAATATTCATCCTAATTGTTTTATAACAGCCATCAGGAAATACAGAAGGCAATAAAATAACTTTAGTAGACTCTCTCATAATTGACCATTTCTTCCTAAGAATCTCTAAGGTATAAATCATTAGGCTTTTCAGAATATCTCTCTTTTTTCTCTCTCTGTTATATTACAAAATCTTTAAAACTTATAATTTCATACGATTATTTTCCAGAAATTCACATGTAAAAATCTGAAAGAAAAGAATTTGAAACAATGCCTCAATTTTCTCCTCAGGTGGTTTGTGCCCTCCTGCTGGCCCTGGGTTCTTCCTGGCACTGTTACTGATTGAGCCTGTATGCTGGGCCTTGGAAAGCCCGGCTTTTTGTTTATTTTTCAAACAAACTCTCGTTAACAACAAAATATGTAAAAAAAAAAAAAAAAGACTTTAGAATTTAATTTATTCCAGTGTAATGAGGCTGCCAAGAAGAGATTGAGGTAAAAGTCAACCTTCTTTTTTTTTTTTTTAAACAGAGCCAATAAGAGCCTGGCTCTCTCCAGTCTCCTCTGTAGCCTCCTCTTTCTGACAGGCATCTTATAGTCCATCCATACTAAACAACTTACATTGTCCATCAAATGCCTCCTGCCTCCACACCTGTGTATATGTGCATTTACTATTTAAAATGCCATTCTCCTCTCCTTCTCCTCTCCCTGCTAGCTCTAACTTGTCCTCCAAGACCTGTTTCAGGGCTTCCCCTCTGGAAAACCTAAATATTCCCCCACAACCCACTGTCAGTTCCAGCCAGGATAGTTGTGTGGTTTCTCACTCTGCATTCTCATTTCATACATATACAAGTCGTAGCCCTTGTCTCTCCAAATTAGCTATCTCTGTGAATATTTGTCTCTGAACAGTGATTTCTTTTAGATCTGGGATTGTTGTTCATTGTTTATCTCCAGAGTTAGTCACATACCTGGCCTTCAGTAATCATCCAGTCAGGTTTGGATGAATGAATAAATGAATGAAAGACCCACCTAATGAACGTACGATTTTAATCTGGAAATGATAGCTGATCTTTATTTATTGATTAATAAGTATCATGCTATCTTTTTAGTTTTTCATATGTATCATGTCATTTATTCTTAGCCATGATACATATCATATTTATTCTTAGCCAAATCCAATGCGGTGGTACTATGACTATTCTCATTTTGCACATGGAAAACTTGAGGAGCACAGAAATTAGGTAAACTGAATAACTTTGGGCAGAACAGGGTGGAGCGGTTTCAAAACAGATGATCTGACCCCAGAGCCCAGCTCTTAACTTCTAGCAGAGAGAGATTGCCTGGGCTGCAACTGTAGACAAACGAAGAGAATATCTCCAGCATCTGAGCACAAAGTGGGAAAATATTATGAACTCAATAATTGTTTCTATGATTTTTTTCTGAGCGTTCTAAAGGCTGGAGTCCCATAGAACAGTAATGGCTTTAATCTCAACTGAAAATAATAACTCTAATAATTAGAGTTATCCAACAATGGAATGGGCCAAATCTGCAGCAACTCATTTGTTAAAATGTTTAAGCAGAGATTGAACTACTACATAATGGGGTCTTTTAGAACTGGAATTCATACATGTGAGAAGAACTAGACACTAGTAAGCTGTCTGCATTACTGCCAGAGTTGTTATGCTTTGGTTAGCCATATACTGAGATGTAGTCAAGACAATATAGAACTTGTCCAAATGAGGACACAGAGCTCTCCTGGAGAACAAAGATGCTATTCAGACCTAACTTACGAATTTTCTAGTAGCAGCACTGGACACAAGTCACTATGGAAAGCACACAATATAAAAGCATAGTAGACACATACCTGTCACTCCTAGTCAAGTGACAGTATGTATGTCTTTCAGAGACTGAATTTCTTCAGCCATAGGATGGGGTAGTAAGAGCTTCCATATGTTCAATAAGTGAGGATCAAATAAATTTGTTGAAAATGGTAAGATGAGATATAAATATAAATTGCCATGGAAGTGATATGAAACAGATGTAAAGTTATGAGGCAACCATCAATTAATGTCAGGTATATATACACTTATTCTGCCTAAAACTATTACAGTTATGGTGACTCTTAAACATTTTCCAGCATGATTCAGGTGTCTTTGTCAAAAATGTCTCACTCTTAGAGTCTGAATATTTTGATTTAACTCATATGAACTGGTACCTCCCCCTGGATACTATTTTCTATGCCTCAGCCCTTATACCATATTCACAGTATATAAGAAGCCCTGACAATGTAAAATTCTTAAGTTACTGAGGTCAGAGAGACATTCAAAAATTTGAGGTTGGCAGTAAAGGAGTCATTTTCTTTCCTTTTCATGCATATTCATATTTGCTCAGGTGACACCAGGCAAACAAGCATAGTAACATCCTTTGTTTGGTAATGATACTGGCAGGAACATCCACATATGCAGATTTGAATTGTGGTTTAATCTCAGTGGCAGCCAGCCTTGATCAAAGGAAGAAAATTCTGGTCTTCAGGTTATAGAATTGCTATTGGTGAAAAGCACACTTTCCACACTAAACTGTCAAATGATTTCAGATGGAATTTTTAAAAAAATGCACTCAGAATAAATGGGAAAGAATAGAGGGGGAAAAAAAGGTAAAGGAAGAAAGAATAATAGAAAGAGTGAAGTGAGAAGATGAAAAAGCTCAAGGAAAAAAATTAAAACAGAACAAAAAAAGTAAATAAAAAAAAAACACTCAAGTGGTGAAAAAAGAACAGGTCCTTCGTACCTGTTTTGCTGGACGTTCAGTTCCCTGAACCCTGCATTTCTCCTAACTACCAGAGATGGATTAGCAAAATAATACAAACCAAGCATAAATTTGCTGACTGTAGTGGTGCACAGTCACCTTGGACCTCATCAGCATTGCTAAACATCACCCGTAACCTTTTCATTATCACTGAGGGTCTGCTCAGCACCAGGCCCAACTGCTCCAATAATTTCAATTACTTTCCCTGACAAATTTTATGTTTCATGTATTTTAGTGGCCTGATAATTATGATTTCTCTCATTTCTCGCTATCGAGCTTAATGGGTTCCAGCATGAGTGTGCAGTTTCAGAAATGAAGTTCCACTTGAATTCACAAGTTATTATCTACTTTCATTAATGGAATTGGAAAAGAGAGAGTGGAAAAGAGATAAAGAATGAGGAAGAAGGAAGAGATGAGTGAGCAGGAGTAGGAGAAAAAAAAAGTTGTTGGGGAAGGAGGGGAAAAGGCCAGGATTAAGTAAAAAAAAAAAAAGAAAAGAAAAGAAAAGAAAAAACTTAACCAAATGGGGAAGAAAAAGTCAGACTAAATAGAAAGTAGAAAGTATGTAGTAAATTCTCTTTTTTTAATATGAAAAGCACTGAATAAATTATTTCCATTATTAGACATATATATGACTGAAAAAAACATGGGTATTAGAAAATTCTCAGGCTTTGCAGAAGGACCACATTGGGTTTAAAGAATCTGGTTCTTTGACTTACTAGCTATGAGATTGTAAAGATGTTACTTAACATTATTGAAATTCATCTATTTTATTCTCTGTGTGGATGAGAACACTGACTCTACGAACTAATTCCCTTTCCTCTTTCTCAATCCCTTGTGCGTGTTTGCATGCACACACAGCAATAATTTCTGGTGGAATGACAACTATGTACAAGAAATTGTGCTGGTGCAGGCAAATGGGCTTTCTGAGAATTTTCAGAGCTGGATGCAGAGATGTACGTAGGGATTAGGTTTCCTGGGTGTTGATAGACTTTCCTCTTAAAATAGTATGATTACTACTTTTTTGGTATAAGAAATGGGAATGTCCTTAGTAAAACAGTTTATTTGTATCAGTTTTAAGTTATTATAATGTAAGCCCCAAGAGGGAAAGATTATGATGTCACAAGACAAAAAAAAAACAAAAACAAAAACAAAAACAAAAAAAAAAACACCCTCAGATTTATTAGCATCTTGTGAAGGATCCAGGTAACACGAGCAGCTCTATGTAAGCTGTTAAGGTATAGGTATGCTTAATAGGTTGCAATTTCTCTTTCTTTGAAGAATTCTGATTTTTGGCCAAATAATTGGTCACTTAATATGACCTTACACTGGGTGTATGCTTGTCATCTTTTGTTAACATTTAATCCATATGAAAAGTAGGACATAAAAAGATAAAAAAGAAATAACCCTTGACTTCAAAATGTTCATAACGTAGTAGGGGACATAAGATATAAATAAGTGTAATAGAAAATTAATATGATAAATGCTACAAAGAGGCACATTGGAACACACAGGTTGAAGGAAAAATATTGTATCTATTATAAAAGATTACCTTTTAATAAAGACCCAAGTCTTAAGCTAAAGGAATGAATCTCTAGTTTTACAATTTCAAACATCAATCAGTTACTTGGGAAAATAAAAGGAGAATTATGAAATCTTTTCCTATTTTCCTGAAAATATGTCACATAGATGGCAATAATTAAGCCCTATACTGTAGGAACTTAAAAAAATATAATGTTAAAAATTTAGAAAGAAGTAATTCTCAAAGAAACATTGGAATTAAACATTTTAAAGGTAATTAAAAAGCAGCAGTGAAAAAAACTAAAAAATAACCATACATGAAAATAGCTAAACTGATGAATAATTTAAAATGTTTTCCTTCTGTATTCTGCAGCTAACAGGGTGTCAGTTTTCTCTCATGATTTAAATGGGGAACACTGAAAGATGGCTTGTCTTCAGTTAAAATTAAGTCAAAATGGCTTCTCTGTTTAATGTAAACTGAAGGAAAAAAACTAACTGGACAACGTGCTCCTCTATCATAAATTATCTTTCTGCAAAGGCAACTAAAGACACCTTGGAATTTCTAAAGGTCATCTATATTTTTTTCTGTGAATAAATTTTAAAAGGCCATTGTATGGAAGGAATTTGATCAGTTAATCAATTTATTGACAAGTCAGATCAGCCATGGCTTTGAGTAAAAGCACATGACCATTCAAAAACTGAGGGTATATCTCTCCCTCTTCAGGTGTGGTGTGTGCCACATGAAATACAAAGAGAGGAAATCTGCTCTTGAAGCCCCCCTGCTTTATTTGGGGAAACAAACACATGCAAAAATAATTACTGACTCTGTCAGGGAGGGGAGTGCAAAGTGCTGTGGTAGCTGATGAGGGAGGGAGGTGACAACTAGGTGTGCACAGGAAAGGAGCAAGCTTAACAAATAGGTGGCCCTTCAAATGGGCCGAAAAGTAGCCCAGGGGCCTACTTTGTGGTGAAAGGAATGAAAGAAGTTCAAATGTCAGGAAGCTATTTGTAAGACTCATTAAGTATTTAAGCAGGTGCTGTTTGTCCTACAATCTAATCATTGACTAACCCCAACTTATTACTCAACTGAGGTAATATTAGTGGTCCACACAGAACTGTGGCAATAAATTTTTAAAAAAATAACATTTCAAAACCAGTGCTATCTCTAGCGACTCTCGTGATTGAGGCACAAAGTTGGCTTCTTTCAGTCACAAGTTTATTTTACCTCAGCAGGATCACAATAAGCCCAAATAAATTGAGATTATTAACCTTTTAGTCTCATTATTTTTCACAATGGCCTACTTTGCCTCAGTTAATAGTGATAGAGGGGCACTGAATGTTAGACTAGAGATGGTAATTTGAAAGGACCTAAGGGAACCTGGATGTCCTATGATCAGAAATCACCAGCTCATCACAACCTCTCATGGAGGCTACAGCTGAAAATCTCAGCAACCATAAATACAGAATCTCAGAAGCAAGTCTAAGGTTTCATTGACTTATTTGAGACACTCAGGAATCCTGCCTTAGTTTCTATCATGTCCTATTATAATACATAGACATATCAAATAGTAGAATGTTTTATTTAAAGTCAAATATTACATAACTTGGTAAGATGACAGCTAAGGCAGTTTGAGAATAAAACCCTTCTCAACCTCTCCATTTCTAGAGTTCAGATAACTACTTTTTGGGAGTTATACTGTGTTTCTTTAACTATTGTCATACTAATTTTGGACAAGCTCAGTCTATTCATATTTCTGAGTATAAAGAATGGGAAGAATCACCATGTTGGCTGAAAATTTCTGTCTTCTGTTTTTTTTTTTTTAAGACAATGGAATTAGTTACCTCCTGTGATTAATCTTTAAAATAAAATATGGGCTAAAATTATTCTTTTAAGCATAGAAGTATGCCTATAATGTTCTTTATATTCTGATATCATCCTCAAAATATTACTTTTTATTTTCTGAAGCATCTCCAAACTGTTTTCCATAGTGGCTGTACTAATTTGCAATCCCAGCAACAATGTGTGAGTTTCCCTTTTCTCCATATCCTTCCTTGTTGTTTCTGATTTATTGATGATGGACATTCCGAAAGATATGAGGTGATATCTCATTTTGGTTTTAATTTGCATTTGTCTGATTATTAGTGATGTTGTGAACCACTTTTTTTTATACACAATAAAGATAAATGATTTTTAGAAACATTAAAATTCCATTTCTATCTGCTCTCTGTAAAAAGAAATCTTATCCATGCTGGAGAAGAAAGAGAAATAGATGTAGTTGAAAGTGACATAGTTGTAAGGAGGAGAACTGAGTTGAGGGAAGAGAATTCTGTTGCAGGAGAAATTTGGAATTTAAAATTTGAGTCAGAGATATTTATACAGTGCTGTCCAACAGAAATACAATACAAGCCACAAATGCAAGCTACAGGTTTAATTTTAAATTACCTAGTAGCCACATTAAAAAAAAAATAACAAGTAAAGTTAATTTTAATAATATATTTTATTTAAGCCAATGTTTCTGAAGATTATCACTTCAAAATATAAACAACCGATAGAGAAATTTTACATTATTTTCTTATATGAAGTTTTGAAATAAGTCTGATGTCTATTTGAGACTTAGGACACATCTTCATTAAGCAATTTAAATGCTAAATAGCAACATGTGGCTAGAGATTACTGCACTGGACAACACAACTCTCATAGCTTAAGAAGCAAGCTTGACCAGAGAAAGTGCTCACCAGTATTTTACATTAAAATGAACTAATTTCAAAATAAGATGATGAAAATATAAAAATGTATATGTTGACAATTAGGGGAAGAGAAAATATCTACATTAGAAGTAAATAGAGAAATAGGATAGAGTGGAATGAGCAGGTATTTTAAATCCATTGTCTATCACTAAGGCAGCAGAAAGTTACCATTCTCCCCAACATATAGAAGAGAATTCTGAAGCTTAGAGACATTCAGTCACTTGTACAAGTTTCTACTTTCTACTATTTTATGAATCCAGGACTGCCCAAAATCAATAGCTTGTATCTATCTTCTCACTGACTGTAGTTTAAAAAAAAAAATGTATAATCTGCCAGCTGACATGAGTGTGTGTTGTTGATGAGAGGCAGAGACAGAGGGGATTTGCAAAGGGAAAGGTAGGAGGAGGATCGAAAGCTTTCAAAGAACTGTGTTTCAAAGACTGTAGCTTCTACCCTTAAGCTGTTAAGGAGTTGAAGGCAGAGAGCCAGGCCCCAGGCAGCTGTTGTACTGCACAGTTGTTATTCAGAGGACATATACCTGCTGTTCTCTTGGCACAGCTGAAGGGAAAAGCAAAGGATTGGTTTTGACATGTAGTCAGAGAGCATTGGTGGAAAAACCGAAGAAACCCCTGCAAATGAGGTTGGTTAAGAATCAGAGGAGCTTGTCCAATGGCCTGCTCTAGATATCCAGACACTAGGACAAATTCTTATCTGAGTTATGCAAGCTCAGTATGTCTATGAGCTTATATTTTTAAACGTAAAATAACAGTCATACTCAAACATGTACATGTGAAATGCAGATAATCTACATTCTGGAGGGATAGATTATACGTAATCTTGTGTCATGATGGTGAGATTTTTCATCGTATGTTCCCTATACAGTCAAGTGAGAACGTAGAGAAACAGAAAAGCAGCACCAGACAGCTCTAATTAGCCTTACTTTCATGAAAACTGATTTTCATAAAAATCTAGTTATTTTCAGTTAAGAATCATTGCTGAAAAGAAAGAAAAGCCAAATGAGCTGAAGAGTAATAACATTGTCTTTAAAAATGAGATCATAACAAATTCTCATTTTTATTTGAAGTAGTTCACACTTAATTACTTAACCTATAGGATTATGAGAGAATTAAAGGTTAAATGATAGTCATTCAAAATTCCTTCAACAGCTTTTTTTTGAGCATCTACTATGTACTACCTGCTATTCTAGCTTTGATTATAGAGTAGTGTGACAAAAGCTGCTAGTTGATGCCTGAATCCAGATCATCTTCTTGGAAACCCAACTAGACTACATTTCTCAGCCTCCTTTGAGGTTAGTTTTGGATACATGACTGAGTACTAGCCAATGGAATGCAAGAAAATGTGTTATTTCTGCTCCTATCATGTGGGATTCTCCAGGATTTTTCCCTTACCATGGTGGCTTTGGGAGATATGTGGAAGGTAGTGTAACTACACAGAAGAAGAAGGCAGAATCATCACTTAGAAAAGAGAAAAACATCTAACTGGTTTTAGACTAGAGGTAAACTAGAAAGAGATGGCTATAGCAGTTAGAGTGATTTTAACATAAGCATGAGCAATAGTCTTGCTTTATTCCCTCTTGATCTTACATTTCAATGGTACACAGGCAATAAATAAGCAAACCTTATAAATATAGATATATGGTTATATGTGAAAATGTTAAGCCTAGATATAGAGGCCCATATAGTTATGCTAAAAAATTTTAAAATGTTAATGATATGTAATAATTTACATTTGACTTTAGAATAAAATCTCTTTATCTCATCTGCCCCACCCCCCTTCAAACATACACACATACCTCTTTACCAAATAAAGTCTATTTTCTAAAACAGTAATGAACTCCAAAGTATGTAGAATAAATCAAATTATCAGGAATTTGAGTTCAGTTTTCTATACTGAAGGTTAATTCACTTATAGAAAAATGTAAATACATCTTTTCCCAGGTAATAACGAAACATTGAGTGGCTATTTAATTTTCTCCTATGAACAAAAATTGAAATGCTGAATATATAGCCAAAGAGCAGAAAGATGCCTGAGAAGGTAATCAACAAGGTCTGAGATTTAGTCCTAATATACAATGTTTGTTAAAGCAGTTACTCCTGAGGCCTTGGTTTCCTCACTTACTAAATCGTAAATTTGGGCTAGTTGATCCATAAGATGTCTCCCAGCTCTCACATTTCTATTTCTAATTTCTGAACCCAAACCCAAACTCAAACCCAATACTTTTTTTTTTTTTTTGGACAGAAAACTGGAAGTGGGGCTCAAATGCTGTGCTTGGGAGATATGCTACGTGATTCACAGGTTTGAATAGTGAGACCCAGTATGTGAATGCTGAATCCTGAATCTCAGAGGCCTGACACATTATCTAGATAAAAGAAAGCTAAAGAGACATTGGAAAATTCCAGGTCATACAGAGATTCTGTTTGATTATCCAAAAAACTGCCCAGGACTTTTGTTTCGTTTAATGCTTATACTTCTGAAGTAGATCTATATGTACGTGTGTGTGTGTGTGTCTATACACATATATGTATGTATGTATGTATGTATGTGTGTGTGTGTGTGTGTGTATACACACACACACACACACACACACATACATATATAATTTGTGGTCCTGATTTCCCAAAGCTCTGAGCCTCCTTTGTTCTTTGAAGCTTCAACCTTTCAAAATAAAAACTATATTGTTTTAACAATTGGGTCTCTATCCTCATTTTTCTACCCCCTGCTCAGCTTCTCTCTTCTTTGTGTTCTCTCTCAAGCCCCTCTCAGATTCCAGCTCCTGCTGGTGTGCATTGTGATTTAAAGTACTCTATGCTTTCCTTTCCTTACCATGGTGCCTTTGAGTTAGATACAGATGGATACATTATTGATCAGATTTTGCCTGCTGCTCTAAACTTGCTGGCGCTGCACTAGTTACTAATAAGCTAGTAAGAGAAGAGTGAGAATAGCCTGTCCTCTTTTAAAAAGCAAATGTATGACAACTCCATATCCTCCATTTTGGAATCTTTAAGAAATGTTACCTGCTTTTCCACTAGAAGCCATAGTTTGTTTGCTAAGGCATCATCACTGCACAAAGGCTGGTGGTCCATTCACCAGGCAATGAAGGCCTGTTTGGATGAAGAAGGTGATACTGTCATAGACAGAGGACCATTCTTTGTTCCACAGTGCATGAGCGGTTGGGCTTTTTTGCAAAATATTGTGCATAAACCCCAAGTAGCCATTTGGAACCAGATTCTTTATAATCCTATTTCATTACTGCTACCAACCTATGATTGGGTCTTTAGTCATTGAACCCACACCTATCTTTAGATACTAGAGGCTGCTGTGCTGGAAATTCTCTGCTACTCACTTTTCAACATAGTTTCTGAGTCATCAGCGAGGTGACTGAAAAAGTTATGAAAGATTTCTTTATCCTGTATAAAGTTTCCCTCTCCTTTAGACATTCAAATGCTCTACCTCAAAATATCAAATTTTTGACCACTCATGTCCTTTAACCCAATAATCTCACTATTACACTTGTGCTTTCTAAAATTTATGTGTTTGTGTATATGTAAGTACACACACACACACACATATACACAAACACACACACGATTATTGTCCTCTGTAATAGCAATATCTGAGAAAAACTTAGAGATTCCTTAACTAATTTACCTCTTACATTCATATAGTTGAAGAATATGCAACTATGTAAAATGACATAAATGTATGATTTTGAAAAATATGTTATATTATTAAATGAAAAACATATTTGTATAGACTAAACTCTTTTGTCAAATATGTTCCTATCTACTGTTTATCCTTTCATCTATCCATCTCTAGCTATGCTGGTTTATGCATCAAGCATTTTATAATTTGTTGAGACTATAGATAAAATGTTATAGCAACTTCTACTAGGGAAAGTGACTATAAGAAAGAAACATATATTACAGTTTACCTTGGCTGTTTTTTGGATTTCTAACTGTACAGATATTGCTTTTATTTTTTAAAAAATGTCATGTCACCTGAAGTTACATGGACACTGATATTATGGATAATTCCTCTTCTTTACTTATTTCTATATTTCAAAACCTTGATGTCTTATTTTAAAATTCCCTAATGTTAAAGTTTAAAAGTTATATAAAAATTTAGTGTCAGTCACTTTCTTGAAAATATAATTTAAAAGATGAAAAGAGAGAATCATGGGAGTTATAAGTCCCTAAATAGTACGATGACCCTTAGGGGAACAAAGAAAAGCACTGTGGAGAGAGAAAAGAGTGACACTAAACAATTTGTTTTTCCACATTGCATAGAGGCAATGGGAAGATGGTAGTTAGGAAAATTGGATTCCAGCCTTTCTCTGCCATTTGCTACCTTCTTGCACATGTCACTTAACCTCTTTTAACCTCAGTGTCCTCATTTATAAAATAAGGGAATTGTGTTGGATGATTTCTGAGGTGCCTTTTGGCTCAGAAATCTATAAAATTTCATAAAACATCATCTTTTCTCCCACCATATAATTGGCAGGAGGTGGTAATGAAATGAGGTTCAGAATATAATTTATCTTTCAATGTACATTTCTCTGTGCTTCAGATGGCACCAGCTGATAGGTCCTACTTTTCCCTCCTGTTATCCTCATTGTAAGTGAGGGCAAACTCCCAATACTGAACATCACAAAGACTTCCACCCTCCAGGAAAAACTGAGCTGGCCTGAAAATACTCATTTGACATAATACACTTCCAGTCAGAAACGATGAGGCAGGCATAGTCTAGAGAGTGATCAAGGTGTTTTTGTGTTTTTGTTATTTGTTTCTTAATTTTTTAACCAGAAAAATAAGCATCATTTGTCATTTGGAATTTTGTAGCTTGTGGTATTTCCTATTTTATCTGAATCAACCCACCTTTCCTTTCAGAAGCATTTTAGCTGCACTAAAGTTTTCTATTCCAAACCTACAGACAATGAAAGAAAGCTGGTCCCTTCCATCCCAGAAAACTGTCCGGTTCTTTCAATCTTTTAAAGCCTGTGGCTTATGGTTATGAAAGAAGACGAAGCTATACATCCGATGCTTACTAGTCAATGGTGAGACCTAGGAAGCCCAACACAATTTGAGAAATATTTCTTGAACTCCTACCACATGTTTGGCATCATTCTAAGTTAAGGCCCTACCTTGAAGGAAATAGAAGTCTAAAGGGTGTGGGGCGGGGAGGGGTAGATCAATATATTTGGAACTACAGTTCAAGTCTCATATCAGAAGGATAAACTGAAGCTACAAATGGAGGGGCCGTTTAGTCTACTGCAGAGTCATTTAAGTTGGGCTTTACTGGCAAATAACCAACATCCAGGATCTTTTTTCTACCAGTTTCTGACCTTACTGTACCAAGGAAATTATCTCCATCCTTCTGCATGTGTGATGCAGCCCTATAAGTGTGAATGTATGGAGTGTGAACAGGATGTCTGGCATCAAAGGATGAAGAAAGACCCAGGAAAAGCAGAGCAGGTATTAGAACCTGGAAGGGTAAGAGAATGCTGAGCAAGCCAGAGAAAGAATGGGCTCTGGAGGGAAGTAATAGGGAGACAGACCAGTATAGGGGCGGAGTGAAACATAGGTGATGGTATGTGCCTCACAGACATTGCAGATTTCATTCCAAAATTATCTTATTTGCCTTATCTCTTCAGAGACTGGGTTTCATTGGGCATCCTATAATAACTGCTGCCAGAGTCTCTCACTGACTATAAGCTATCATGAGCATGGCAAGCTTTGTCCTGAAGCCTTTGGCAAAGTGGAGCAAACCTAGCAGCACCACTAAAGTGTGGACACCCTACTGAGGTGAAGATGAATGAAAACACAACTGGGAAATATTTCACAACCAGGAAAGATTTCATGACCAAGTTGTGAATAGATGGAGAAAGGAAAGCAAATATTTCTATCATGGAGTGATTTACACTAGATTTAGACTAAGACTCATAGCCAAGTGTAGGAATCAGCTGTAAATCACATGCGAAAAGCAAATACTGCATTTTTTCCTTCAAGCAATGTGTACTTTTCAATCAAATCAGTGAATACTTTTAGTGACATCATTGTTCCCAAAATGTTGTCATTCATTTAGTTTTCTTCTAGCAGAATCAGGGTCAGAATCGCTGGAGTCACAGGGTCAGGGAGAAGAGGACGTGATAATAATGTGACCAATGATTAAAGTGAGTAATAAATTAAGTAGCTCTTGTTTATTTCTGAATCCTAAAGATTGTCCCACTAGCCTAAAATTTCTGAGGCCAGAGTTAATACTATGACTTTATTTCATAAAGTAAAAAAATTACTTTATTTCATAAAGTTATTACTTTATGAGTTTTCATAAAGGTCCTATTCAAATGTTAGTACCTGAAGCTATTAACATATTTGTTCTGGCCAGGTACTTTGTGAAGTCATGATGCAGAAAGAGTAATTGTGTTTTGTGATTGTGGAGGAAAATATCAAGGTAAAACAGTACTCCATTCTGATGCCTAGTAATATATCAGAAAAGGAGAAGAGATATTAGTGACAAATATTTTTTTATTTTAAATGTTGACTTAGGGTCTGATAAATATTTACCAAGTCTTGAGTGATTGCAGAGTTGCAGTTAGAATATCTAAAATTTTACAAAATGGGGTCTTGTGTTTTAGGTGCTGGAAAACTAATAGTATTCATTGATTTTTTTTTCAAGGTTCTGGACACTACATAGTTACATCAGTTTAATTGCAGAGTACCTGAAATCCATATAATTATGAGCTATATTATCATATGTTTCCAGCTCTGTTGTTTATATAGGAATGAGGACTTAAGATATACGGTTTTATATATCCTCCAAATCACAAAATGGGACAGTCAAGGTCTTTTCCAAGGTTCTTAATTGATATGTGATGATAACATAAAAGCAAGAACAAAAGGAAAACCCTGAGCTTCCAATTCTCAGTCCAATGATTCTGTCAATTCCACTGTTTCTGAAACACTGAAGAGAATTCTAGAGAATACCTCATCAGAGAAATCACAACCCTTAGAGAAATCAGAGTTTTCAAAGTTATTTGACTAGCAAATCCATGCCTTCTTCCAGGCTTCATTCATTTCAGCTCTTCGAGCTATTACATTTAGAGGTTGTGTGATTTCATGCAGAGTGTGTGATCAGCAGGTTGGCAGGCAACTTAAGACTACATGAGACCACAAGGGCATGTGATTATGCATATGTCCCAGGAGCAAATCTGAAAATGAAGATAAATCAATAAATAAATGAGAACTGTGGGTAGAAGAACCTCACTGTGGTTTTCTGAATGTGATAATCGATCTAATACTTAATCAATGAGCAAGTACTTATTTTGAATAACCTATGTCCTCAATATCATCTAGAGAACTATAGAAGGTAGAGACAAATAATGGAATGGTGTCTACCCTGAGGCAACTTAGGGTTCTACCTAATGAAGCATATTCATTCTCATCTCTGGTCCACTGAAATGTAAAAGGACTACTTTCACTTATCTCAGAATCCTCAGATATTTTCACCTGTGATGGCATACAATTTATGTTGTTTTGGCTATGACCAGTATAAAGTGTGTGTTCTTTTTAAAATATTAAAATTAAAAGATATGCAAAGATAATTGATATGAGCTACCATTCCTGAAACAAGTCCAGGCATATTTATACACATGTGGTGCTGACTTGAGGGGAAGTTCTATAGTAACATAAGGGTCAGCTTTGTCAGATGGATTTTCATAGAAAATAAAGGATATAAAGGAGTGGAGATGGCTTTCTAACTTCTCTGAAATATGCTGGTGCTCTTACCGGGAAAAGGTTGCTCCCCTAAAGCAGGGAGTTACGAACCAGTGACAACTATGTAGAGAAAATTTAGAGATTTAAGACCATTTGCTGTAGATACCATCTTAATAGATGCACCCTTAATCAACTAGTCTTAATAAAATGTTATTCTTGGCATAAGATGATTGGGACTCTAAAATAAAATCTGGAGGTAAACAAGCTTTCATAACTTCTGGCAATCCCCAGGATGTCTTGGTATGGATCAGTTATCATTTATCATTTAGGGAGGTTCATTACTGATGCTCAGTCATTGTATTCTTTCCTATAAAACTTCTGAAAGTAAAGCGACAGTTTTAAAAGTGCTTATTTTGTGCAAAATAAATTAATGTCTTGCACATCAGGCTCGCCAAGTTTTAGTCTCTAATAGAAAGATATTATTGCTATATGTAACTTTCCATAACATATTCCTGAAAGTTATGAGTAAATATTTTTTTGGATATATCAAGTTACATATAAATGCACTGTGAGAGTTGGCCTATTTAAAATGGTTCTGTCTAATTCAACAACTTTTACTAAGAATCCATTTCATTGCAGGCAATGAACTAGGTATGTGGATGCACAGATTAATATAACTTGGTTCTTGTCATCAAAAATCTGAGAGTTTAGTGTAAGAGAGAGATGCTTTAATACCAAATGTCAATATCATATGCTGACTGCACACATAGAGTAAGCATGGGGTACTGTGAGAGAACAAAGAAGGAGCGACTTGTTCATCCAGTGCAGATCAATAATAGTGCTTGGAAAAAAAAAAGAAATGGCTGAGCTGAGTTTTGAAGAATGAAGATTCTTAAAGAATTCTTTGGTCCAGTAGTCACTCCTTAATTTATTCATACTGTTTGTGTAACCTCAGCCAAAGCACAGTCTTATTTCTTGCTAACTCTTCAATTGTGGTATAGGGAATTGGAAGCAAATTCAGCCGATAGTTAAGGTCGTTTTCATGTTGATGAGCTATACATTCTTTGGTCCTTATAATTTTGTTATTCATATAGTAAATGTTCTTAATGCAAAACATCTCTGGCTTTTACTTGTACTGTAAATGTTATCAGTGTATTTATATTTAACCAGAAAATATAATGTAAAATGAGTATTAGTGGTACCCTAACAAGTCTTATATAGAACATCTAAACTAATTTGAGAGAAAAGAGAAGTGCATTTGTTTTTATAGCTACATTAATGAAAAGGGTTATACAATGGTTGGGAATGACCTCCTGGAGAGAAAAAGACTGAACAATCACAACACATCAAAAGCTGCCTTCTGAGAAGTGTCTTTAACTATTTGTCTATTATCTTTGTGTATCAATCTTCACTATTAAATGGCTCTCTCTTAATTTGCATATTAGTGTTAGAAGAGTTTTTATTGAATCAATTTACATTTATTTTCCTCAGGCTTTTACTGGGTGTGTTTGTGTGGTGGGGAAGGTTGTTGTGGGGAGTGTGGAGAAGGATACTGATGAGAGAATCCCATAAATTCAAAATTTCTGATTGAAAGGGCCTATACTCAGTTGTGAGAATAATTATACCTAGTGTGTAAGACCACATGGTATTGAGGTTAGGGACAGGAGATCAGATCCCAGTTCCATCTACGCTGTGCCATAAGAACAAGCTTCCTAGGTTCTCCCACACATCCTCAGTTTTCCCATGTGTAAAACACAATCACCTGGATACACTGAAGATTGGCTTTCCCTATCTTTGTTTTGTTTGGGATGTTGAGTCATTAAAATATCATATTATTAAAGAATATTAATGTATTAAAGAATAATCTACAGAATTAGAAAAAATATCTCATAAATACATTAATTAGAATGATACTGACTATCCACATGTAGAGGAAAACCATGCTCTAATGAACTGTTTTAGGGCATATTTGCCATACCCAAGATATGATAGTGTCCAAATGAAAGACAAGAACTCCTCCCAAACAGAGAGAGCAATAAGTGAGAGAGCCTTGATAAATGCTTTGCTAGCTAATGAAGCCGAGATGAAGATACGTATTTAATTAGCCTTTGGGCTGTCTCTAAATGCTTGCTTTACTTTTTTTCTTTTTCCCTTAAGAGTGGCATAGTATATGGAGAATCTTAATTTGCATATGCTAATGAACCTTTATAAAGCCCTCCTTTAGAAAAGCTGTTTTAAATGTTGAAGTAGCCTTGACTCTAAGGCTTTATAATGCTTCTGACTTTAAAAACAAAATGTATAAATAGAGCTACTTTTTCTTAAACCTGTCAAACTTTCATCAGCCAGTAGTGATTTTTATTTATTCATTTATTTATTTTTTAAAGCAGGGAGGTTAGAGTTTACGAACTCTCATGTGTTGTGGAACTGAGAGTAATTACAGTTACGATGCCTGATTCATTTTTCATATATGGTGTGTATCTGAGGGTTTCCATGCTGGGGGGCTTTTTTATACATAAGAAAAAGAGAAATGCATAATTCTGCTCTTTTAAATCTGTAATCTAGAAATATAAGATGCATAATGAACAATGGATAATAATGTTTAACAAGAGTATATTTTTTTCTTACTGGACAATAAATCTCTCTGATATACAGACAGGTCCTTGAACAGAGCAGGCAGAGCTCCAATAACCAAACTCTTGATTATTCATGCACAAGAGGGTTTTGGTTTTGTTTTTGTTTGTTTGTTTTGACTGAGAAGGGAGTATTATTAAAGGAAAGAGCTTGGTCTTTAGGTTTCAAATTACAGTGTCTTTATTCTGATTTGGGATACTAGTAAAAATGAAAACAGAAGTCTATCAAAGTGCAAAATATTTCACACAAAAGTTACATGTGTGTTTACAGACATGCAGTTGACCCTTGAACAACGGCTTTGGGTTTGAACTATGAAGTTTTACTTATATGCAGATTTTTAACTTTTATTTATTTGAGAATTTATATAATAGTTTATTTGAGCCAAACTGACAACACATGGCAGGGAGCAAAATCTCAAATGCTCCAGAGAATAAGTTTTGCATCTTTTTTATGTATTTGAAATTAAGGAAGGAATTTACCTGAAGGTGATTGAAAGCAAACATGCAGGTTGGATTACAGGATCGTTAAGAAGATTATGTGCTCTCTTGAGGGTGGTTATGGTTTATTTCAAAGGTGTGTTAACCTAACCGCACAGAAACAATGTACAGGGCTTGCTTAAGGCACAGATAAACCTTTTACTAAAGAAGTTATATGCTTAGGATGTGATCACCCACCATGACCTACCTGCCCAAGTAGAAACTTATAATTAGATCACCCTGTGAGGTTACTTTTTGTGGAACCCTATCTATTTTGTCCACAGGACACATTGATGACCAACCTTTAGATTGAATATTGTGGTCTCACAGAGTTAGGAAGGCTCATTCCTACCGAGTCTCAGTATCCATGCTTTTTGATAACCATTGGGGATGAGGCAATATTCTAACTAACTATGGAATCTAAGTTGAGGGTGAATTTTCCCCAAACAGGAAGGGCAGGTAAAAAGAAGGCAGTCTGATCTTACAGCCTTTATTGTGATAAACACTCTAGATCATTTCTATCCTGTGAACTACATATAAGTTTTGCCTTCTGTCTCATTTTCCTGTATTTGACATCTAGTATAACATTAACAAAAAACACGAGAGTTTTAACAGTTATCCAATACATGTTCAGTAATCATAAACAATTGGTCTATTTGAAAAAACCCAAAGAACTAGTATAACTATTATTATGACTAACATATATATAGATTTTAATAATAAATACACACAGTATTATAAATGTATTCTATCTCACCTATAATTTTCTTAATTTTTTTTTCTCTAGCTTACTTTAAGAACATAGTATATAATACACAAAACATAAAGTATGTGTTAATCAACTATTCATGATATCATTAGGGCTTTCCAGTCAACAATGGGCTATCAGTAATTAGATTTTGGGGGGAGGGGGGACATCAAAAATTACATACAGATCTTCAACTGTATTGGAGGTCAGTGCCCCAATCCCTGTGTTGTTCAATGGTCAACTGTTTATATAAATATAAATATATATGTACCCGTGTGTGTGTACACACACACACACACTTACACGCATGCATGTGTGAGTATATAAATGAGATTTCAAGAAGAGAGAGGTGGTGGTTGTGCAGTTCTCCTGCTACTTTGGGGGAAAACTGAGGCTGGAGCCCATTTGAATTGTTCCAAATTTTCTAGTTTTGCATGCCAGTGCTACTTTTTACTCTAAACAGCTGAAATTTGATAAGAAGAAAGACAAAGTAGATGAGCAATAGTTGCTGTTCTAAGCTTTTATTAAATTATACTTTTAAAATCTCATGTCTTTGAAACCAAATGTGCAATGCAAGTAGAGTACATGGAAGAACTTCAAGCAGCTGGGGGAGTTACAAAATGGAAGAGGGAACAAGAGAAACGTGCCCATATGATCAAATGAAAAACAGCTTTCAATACAGCCCCACTCTGCTGACTCTCAGCACAGAGATGAACAGTAGCAGCCCCTGGTAGCATCCTTTTTTATGAAAAATGCAGACTCAGGTCACACAAACATATTCACCTGCAGCTCTGGGCTTGTCTGCATTTGGGTGGATGCCCTCTCCTCTGCAGACACTTTACTTGCACTCAGACTCTTTATTGGTCACAGGCCACAGGCGCTTGTGATTCCAAAGACAGATAATGATTTCCTTTCCTTGGGGTGCTGGCCTTCTTCCTTTCAGTGTCTGATTACTTTAGGTCACATCTCATTTGAGTGCACAGGCTCAGAGTTTAGTGTTAAATCAGAATTTGCACCGTCAGAATGAGGACATTTCATCCAAAATTAATGGAGCAGCTATTAAAGAGAAACAAGAGAGGGGCAAAGAGGGGAACTCTTCTCTGCACTTCCTCTCACTGAAAGCCCTAACTCTGGGTATAGTTGTCTATTATGTCAGCTTCTATTTGGTCCTCATATACTGTATGAGAACTCCTCTCCTTTGGTCCTCTTTATAGCAAATGTTGTTAACTTTTTCAGTCTGGCTGTACTAGACAGATGACATGAAAGCAACACACATGGCACATTTTGAAGAACATACCAAGTATTATACACACTTTTTGACTTTGGCCTTTTTACCACTCTGCCACATCACAAAATGAATAACATAAATGATAGGAAGGGAATTATCATAAGGATTACCTTGAGTCTGTTTAAACTATTTTAAAAATTGTTTGCAAGCTTATATATTATCATTAGACCACATTATTCACAAGCATCTTATAACTAATCTTGACACATTTACTAAAATTTAGCATGAATGAATTTAAGGTCATCATACTTGTCTAAGAGGCTATAGTGTATGGTTAGATAATTAAATTTATAAGAATTCCACATCCAGTTTTACTTAATTTCACACTGAATGTGTTTGTGGTTTTGTTGCTTTTTAACACCTCAATTCTATAGAATACCAAGGAATGGAGAAGTAAAAAATCCTACTTAATTGGATCAATACTAACATGCCCTTGGCTTGCTGCCAGCCAGAACACCAAATGAGAAAAAACCCAGAAAAGAAAAAGATAATAAAAAGGTCCATTTACTTCAGATAATTGATAAGCATATGCTAACAAATCAGCTTTCTAATTCTTCCAACTAAATATTACTGCATTTCAAGTGCTTGGAAGAGTTTGAAATTTGCTCATAACTTTAAGCCAGTTCTTTTATAAATTTTAGATTTTGGGGAGAAAATCAAACACATTACATACTTCCATTATTTTTATTTTTTTTTTTCTCCCAGTTTCTTATTTCAAATTCTAATCAGGTTCACCTATTTTAAGGACATGGGGTTGCTGAGACAGTTGAAGGCAATGGATAATGGAGAGTTTAGGAAGATTATCTTTAAATCTACAGAATTTGCCCTTAGGCTTCTCTCTGTCAATACAAGAAATCAAGGACTAACCATAATTCTGGCAAACAATCTATAGTTCTGCTCATCCTTTGGGAATGTCTTGCATGCATTATGTATGATATTCATCTGATATTAGCAGTTAACAGTGTTAACTATGGTGAAAATGATGATGGGAAGTAAAAATTAAAAATAGACTATAGCCTTACCAAATTAGAACTTTAATGAGAAAAGAGCTCTTCCTCATTAAAATTGTTCCTGTCTCTTCTGAACCAATCTTTGTACCACCTACTGCTACGCCCATTTTATTCTTCAAACTAAGCTTTAAGGTAGAAGTTCCACCTTTGATTAAGGAGGTCCAATTATTTCATTAATGAAATGACTAATTATGTCAAAACTTACATAGCATACCTGTATTCTTTTTCTCTGAAATGAGATTGGGTTGAAATAGCTCTTCCCTGAAGGAAAGCAGTTAAAGATAGTTGCAGCTATCTTTGACTGATTAAACCCTACTCAAAATTAGATATTTATAATTCTGGACCAAATGAGGGTTTATAGTAACATTGTATAAAGACATTTTTCATGTAAAATATTAAGAAAGTTTTAATACAATTTATTATAATGTACACAATCAATATTTAGGATATGGAACTCTGCTTTGTTCTAACTTTGAAAACCAACCCATACTTGGATAAGATTTATTCAACAATCTCTCTGGATAATAACAAATAGTTGAGTTTAACAAATAATAGTAACCATCATTACAACTATAATCATTGTCTGGTCTGCTACAGATTTGCCACATAATGCAAATGAGATAAGAGCCAGTTACTTTGTAGGAATCTTATCTATTTTGTTTTTCAGATAGAGATAGAAACATTGTATCACGGCAATGAAGAGCTTATGTTTGAAGTGGAGAAGCCTGGACCCAAATTCTGTTTTCTCATCTATCAACTGGGAGTATGAATCATACCAATCTCATAGAGATGATGGTATAATTAAAAGAAATAATATGTGTAAAGCATTGAATGTATCTAACACCAAATAATATTAACAATAGAAGTTATTTATTGCAAAGTTGTATCTATTTAAGAGAGATATTCCTGAATATTACAGGTACCTTATCTTTTCCTTTTCCTGTTTTGTTCTTATTTGAAAGTAACATCTCTTTTATTTATTTATTTATTTATTCCAGTTATGTCTTTGAGTGTTTCAGAGGCATAGGCTATCATTAAGGGTCAGAGTTAAGATTATCAAACACCTTAAACACTGATACCAGTTGGACATGGGAAAGAATGGCTGGAAACAACTGGGGCAGGATTTTGAGAGCTAAGTTTGAGGTGGCCTGAGTTAGTAAGAATGGGTTCTGTGGGCCTATGGAACTGCTCTGACTATCCTGGAAGTAATTCTAGGACAGGTATTCCTAAGGGAAAGGTATATCTAGGGATGCCTATGTGTCCATGTATCTTTGTAAAGTTTATCACTCTTTTCTCAAGTGCTTTACTTAGCAAATGAGCTCAGCAATAATCTCCTTGAAATTGCTTGCTCTGGGGGCTTAACAAATAGTTGACTATTTAATGGCCCAAGGTAGAGCCAGGGAAGGTTAACACACTGATAAAATGAGCAGTAACTATGATAACAATGCTTTTCATGGGGGATTATTGCTCTTGTAAACCTTATTCAACATCATTTTGCTACCAATAATTTTTCTGTTTTTCCCATTTTAAAATTGAGTCATGTTTGAGAATGTATAGGACACAGGGGAGATATGAAAACTCAGTGTTAGACCTGTAACAGCCTTTTCATAATTCTCTGTTGTTGCAAAAGAAATACTCAGATGCAGAATTCAAAGCTTGGGTACATGATATTACTGTAGCTAGATGTAGTGTATTTAGGAAGAGAGATGACAATTTATTATATAATATTTTGACAATGACTCATACCCATTTCTCCCAAACCCTACCAAATATCACTTTGATTGGACTTGATGTTCATGGACTCAATGTCTTTATTTTTTGTTGTCTGAGTAGCAACTCTGGCTTGGACAACAAAAGTGAAGCATGTTTACATGGAAAATCCCTACCCAATTGCACATTGCCTGGTTGGGAAACAAACAACCTGAAAACCCATCTAACCTGCTCTCATTAGCATAGAACATGGATAATTGATTATAACATCATTTGGAAGATAAAGTATCTGCTTAGTAAGAATGAGTCATTTCTCTGTTAATATTCAGTGTGGAGCACAAGGAAAGAACAGCCATGCAGGAGGGTACATTATCTGAAAAAAAGGGTGTTTTGGTTTGGATCAGGAGAGTGGGATCCCTAGTGTGGTTGTAGCCTCAGAAACGGCAAGTTTTGGATGATGGGCTCTTGATAGAGCCTGTTCCTAAGCTGTGAATGACCTATCCAAAAGAGGTGGGGGAGAAATAAAGTCAAGCATCTTGCTTCCTAACTCTATATAGATGAGAGTGATAAATAAACCTTGGGTGAACTTGCTGAATCAGCATTTGCAGCTGAGTCTCAACAAAGCCATTCACCAATGAGCCCACAGTCTGGAAGACGTAGTATTGCTGATTCCATTCATAGATTGAATTTTTTCCTTCTACTACTTGAGCCAGAGTAAATTTGGTGTCATCATTTCTTTAATCCATGTATATCTTTTTCATTTATTTTAGATATATTTTATCTTTTTTTTTGGCCTCTATTTCAACTGTTGATTTTTCCCCATTCTTAGTTTTGAATTATCTTCTTTGGTTATTATTTTTGCCTATCCTCTTTAAGAACTTACTATATTTTCATTCTCTTCACACACACACACACACACACACACACACACACACACACACACACACACACACACACACATGCATGTACTCACCCCAGAACACAAAAAGAAACGGGAGTGTCCTTTTCTTCTTACACCTTTCTTCTCCCATTCCCTTTCCTATGCCAGCTGGCAGCACTAACTGGCAGGGCTGCTCCATTACTCACCACCAACTTTAGAAAAGAACCAAGAAGCTTTTCCTTAACTCTTTCTTTTTCTCTGTTAGCACCTCTAGCCTGACTTTAATTCTCTAGTTTCAATTCATCAGCAGCAAGTTCCCTATGTACTCCAACAATATGCAGTATTAAATTTAAGCCTCCTTCACGTTATCCTATTTTTTAATTGAAGACAGAATGGCAAATTATATACATTTAGTGATTTTTTATTGTATTTATATATTTCAAATTACTTATCATTAGGAAACAGTGACATTTTGGAAAGCTTGTGATAGGTGGTCAGGCAGGCTCTATTTGATCACTTCAATTGAAAAATTCACTACCTTGCAAGACAGAAAGCATCATTCTATTCTTAGTTTGATTTATGAGAATATTCTTTTCTAATCTTAGACACAATTTATTTCCTAATAACTGTCGCCCATGGACATTTACTATGTAAAGCAAGGCTAATATCTTTCTTATTTAGCATAACTTCAACTTGTCTTCTCTAAGCTAAATATTTCCATTCTTTTCAATATTCATCATAAGGAAGATACTGAACAATTTTAACTGGCTGCATTTGTCTCTACCCTGACTACACCATGGTGTTCAGAATTGAACTCAGAGTTCCAGATGTGATCTAAGTCATAAAGGACATAGTGCTTATTTTTAGGACAAATTTAAAAATAAAACACACTAGCCTATTTTCTGGAACTCATTATCCCCTCAGAATAGCCTAAGTTGGAAATCAATAGAATCAAGAAAGAATATTTTTGTTTTGAAATTCTAGGTATCTATAAAATTAGTAGGCTTTTAAGGTCAACTAGAGCTATTTCTGTTACCCCCTTTCTACTTACGACCCAAATCTATTAGAATGGATGCACTGTATGGCTACTATTTTATCCAAAACAAAATGGGATGGTGGAACTGTCAGGATCCTTATTTTACAGTGGTCAGAACATGAGTCTGACTCATTACAGCAATTCACAACCCAAGTTCCTTGAATCTTGACAACCAGATCAGACCAATCCCCCTCAAGGGTCTTTTGGTCCCCCAAATATCTGGTCTTCAGGCATGTATAGAGTGATGCTATTCCACCAACTGATCCATTATAAGACTGAGGGAAAGAGGGCACAATCCAGCTTGCAAATTTCACAGTAAAACTCACTGGTTTTGGAGCAGCCAGTGAGGTGTTCTGTTTTAATATTCTAGTTGGTATGCTCATAAACCTTAAACCTGCTACCTGACCAACTAAAAAAAATAGATATTTGATTGGGTCTGAGAGACTTATAGGCTATTGTGGAGACAAGGTCTTTCCACTCCGTTGTGAAACATTGCTCCTTTGATCTCTTGTAGCATCTTTTAAATGGTTATGTGTTTGGGCTTATAATACATTGTATGTGAGTTCATAGTTAAGAAGAGAAGACTTCTCCTTAGAGAAAAGAACGTGACTTTATCAAATCCAAAAAGGTGCTATATATCTTTCCAGGTCCCATGTGGGAGAATTATCTCATGTTATCTCTGTCTAACTCTGAGAGAGAGCCATGCCAGGGGCACAACAAATGGTCTGGGTATGCTGGAATTTGGGAAATAGAGACAGTGGATCAGCACAGACCCAAACTTTAAATCAAAGTCAAGTCCATGCGAATACTGCCTTTGAGGAAATTAATCAACTTCTTTCTTCTTTTGCTATGATATATGGGTTACCAAACAAAGGTAGACTGGTGACAGAAAAATTGCTATGTACATAACTATCCTTTGCAGTGAGTTGGCTGTGGCTGGCATTTGAACAATATCCAGAGTGGAAAATTACTTACATACTGGCAAACTTGTCAAATCTTTGCCCCTTCACACTGATGTTCTGTTAGAAAAGCTCCAGGCTTTTTTAGCTACTGTTTCTCCATTCCCTGGGTGGGCCACTGCATCCCAGTTTTCTGTATCTCTAACCAAAATGTTTTCTTAATGGATTCTGATTTCTAAAGCACACTGTGTTCTATCTACCTAACTCCACTGTTATAACTATTTGATGGCAAATAAGATTTATCTTCCATGTCAATAGCAATTGCTTAGTATTAGCTGCCTGGAACATAGATTTAATAAAAAATATAATGCTGTCTTTGGGCTCACTGTGATTGAAAATCCCTGTAGTGGATACAAGGTAATGAGGTGGTAGTATTTGTGCCACTCTCTAATAATTTCTCATGCAATAATCTATGACAAGTGGGCAACAAATGCATATCCTGACAAGTTGTTTGTGTACACGAATCAATTTATATCCATAAGTTGCCTGTATAGTAAATCTATCATCAATAATGGATAATACAGATGCCATTTACTGAGCAAGACCAGTGTGATAGCCACTATGCTTGGTGACTCCCATGCATTATCTCAAATCTTTCCATCAACTCTACAAAGTAGGCATTGCTGTACAAGCTTTACAAATGAGAAAATAGGCTCAGCATACTTGAATAGCCTTTCAAAAACCAACTAAATAAATGAGTAGAAGAGGCACAATTCAAACTTCGGTTCACTGTGTACCCAAATGTAACAACAGAAAGAACAGAAACCCTAAACATCCGTAGACCCACCACATTGCTTAAAGAAGAGACTATATTTTGAAAGGGACAAAGAGGAGCCATGTGAAGGGACTTAAGCTAAAATTAACATGAAAAACATTAAGTCAACCTTTTAATATTCTCAGGAGCTAGAATTATGGTTTCTAACCCCCGAGATGAGCAAAAACAAGTGGTTTCCTTTTAGTTATACTTTCCATTATGCTATGATTTCTGAAGATAAAAATATTGGTGCCTATGACTTTTGCTACTAGATAGTAAACGTCATGAAGCCAAGAGTTGTATTCTCATTTTGTTTCATCCTTGCCACAGTTAAGACCAAGAACAATTCCTTAAAAGTCCCCACACAAATGTTTGTTACCTCAGTTTGCATTTACAGTAAACAAAAACAAAGGTATAAGAAAAAAATCATGTGCTGACGGGATGCTTATTTTTCTTAATTCTTAGTAAAAACATGGTGAATAGAATGCCTAATTTCTAATCAAGATGATAAAGCAAAGAGCTAGCTTCCAAATTCTGATTCTTTACCATTAAGAATCCATTTGTGTTGATAAGTCCCTATGCCATGATAAAAAAAAAAAAAAAAAAAAAAAAAAGGAGCTTAATGGTAGTCTCTAAATGTACAGCCTGTTACCTTTAAGATGTGGCAGAGAGTTAGAAATTCTATGTCCAGAGCCATAACATTCTAGTATTTAGTATTCATTAGATGGGATCAAAGACAAGAACTGCATGTGAAGAGTTAAGTAATTAAAGCAGAAATAGCAATGCTATCCTACAAGTTGTGGGGACAATGTAATGCTACATCATCTTATTTTAGTAGCTCAAGTAATTATTTATGTTAAATAACCACAAAGTGAGTATTGCCAACATAATGATTACGGTTTATGGTGCAATGTAGAAGGCCAAACTTGTTATATAAATGGTAAACCTCAATAATTCAGTTTTTCAATAACAGTTTGAGATTTAATCAACACAGAGTAATTGCATTAAATCTAAATTAAGTTGACATTGGAGACATGATAATATCAAGCAGAGCATCTCATTCCTTTTTCTAATATTTAGAACTGAACCTGTGATTGTGTGAATCAATGCAGTTCAGTTCAAGTTCACTGAAGAAGCAGTTTTCTACTAGAGACCACAGGTAGTATATCTCCATCGATATTAATACATGAAGCTTGCCAGTAAGTCAAGAAATTCCTTTTTGAGAATTTATTAGAAGAATGCATTTTCTCCAAACGTTTTATTCAAGATGTTTTAAAATTTCTTTTAGTATTCTCAGGTATTATTTTCTTACTCTATGTCATGCATCTCAAATTTTAGCACCAAAGAAGACCTATGACATAAGAGAAATAAACTTTTGCCCAGGGATCAGAGTGCTCAACCCACCAAAACTTTTAATTTCCTCTAACATCTGGTATGTTATCTTGAAATTTATTATAAGTTTTGAAATTCTCTTCCAGCATTCATCTGGTTTTGTTCTCATACCAACAATAACATTTTAAAGCACTTGTTATTAAAGAAAAAAATTGTGCAGTTTATCTTTGAATTATGCAAACTTTAGTTTGAGAGGCCCACCTTCAGATACTTCACTTAAGTAAAAATATTAGAAAATAAATATTTACACATTAGAAAGTGGGTCATAATAAACTCACTTCCCTAGTTTTCTTGAATTGCAAAGAGTATTATTTGAAAGGTCAATTGATTTTCTTAAAGTTTCTAACAAAGGTTAAAATGTACCTCAGCAGCTTAGATTTCCTCATGGATAGATCATAGAAACATTTAATAAAAGCTTGCTTGAACTGACTTAGATTTTCAGGTTTTATTACTTCAGGATGTCAGTGAGTCCAGACATTTACTCTTCCTACTTTTAGTGGAATCCATAATGTGGGGGGGGGGGGAATCTTTTATAAAGCGGTTATGGACTTCTAATCTTATAAGGAGTTCCATACATAGGAAAAGGACTCCATGGTCAAGGTTGGGAAACTAAGCATACTGTGTGTTTCTTGTTGATTTTAAGTACATACTCGCATATTAAACCCTCTGAGAAGTCCTGTAGAGACCCAAACAATTCTGATTTTATTTTCACAAATTAATTATTAACCCCTTGTTTAACTCATGCTTCACAGAACACAAAAAATACACAATTATTGGTCTCATGTGCTTATGTTACAATCCATCTCAGCATTTGCCTTTACAAATTAAAAAATAATAAATCTGTTTTTATTTGGCTGTTTCTTCACTCTTCTGTTAAATTTAGGAATGCTAAACTCACTAGCTCAATCATGTGTATTTTGTGTTTGGCATAGAGGCATTTCTGTTTGGTTTGTTATAACTTTTCTAATGATGCCCATTCATTCATCTTTTTTATCTCCAAAAACACACTGGGTTCATACTGTTGACTTAAAAATTATTTTCAAGTGCCTCCTGCTTTAGTAGTGGAGGCTGAGAATTCATCATGTTTATCAGGGTTTCAGGTTTATATTTTTCTTTATGTCAATTACCTTAAGTAGACCACTCAGGTGTCCACCAGCTACTTTTAAGCTCTTACACAAATACTTTTAACTTTCTTGAAATCTATCAGTCAAGTTGAAAATATTCATTTTTTATCATACCTTATTAGGAAATTTGCATTTGTTCTTATCAATTCATTGAATCTGACAGTAATTCTTTTATTTCCCTTCATCTTTACCCCTTATTTCCTGTCTCTCATCTTTCTCCTCTCCAAGATAAAACAGCAAAATAGCAAATAACATTTGGTTAACCTATTACACTTTACAGAGATCTTTAAAACACATTAAGTCATTACGATTCTGACACAGAATACTAAAAGAGCTGCAGGGAAGGAGAATGAGAGACTGCATAGCCCAGTGGGGAAATTACACTGGAAAGGAATAGAAGCCCACAGAGAAATCCAGATAAAATAAACTGGAACATGAAATGGAAACCTGAGGGAAATGAAGTGGAAGATGGCAGAGGGCAATGATACATTTCAAAACAAATAGACTTTATAATAGAGTATATGAAGAAAAAAAATCATAGTGAAAGTAAATAGGATGAAGAGAAGCCTAGGAAGTTGATTGTTAACCCTCAAATTTAGCAAAGAACAGAAGAGCAAAATGCAATCTATTGGTTTGGGAAATTCAGCAATGGTTTCATTAATTTCATATATATTCTATCTAATAAAAATAATTCAAAATGAAGTGGGATAGTTATAAAATAAATTTACTGGAAATTATTTATTCAATTCAGGTTTTTAATAAATTTATTTTATTGGCATGTTGGTATAGTGGCAAGGAAGCGACACAACATGATGATGAGATCTAGAAGATTCATGTTTAAAATAGAGACTAATGATAATGTCAGGGCATGTGTTATGTTTTTGAGTATCCAGTATATAATATAAATTCAGTAAATATTTAATACTGAAGAAGATGATGATAAAGACCTTGCTTCTCCATGTAATGTGTTCTATAACCAAGTCAACCTACCTCATGGCTGTGTTCCAAAGATTAATAATACACTTAAAATTCCTTACAAGATGAAAGATGTCATAATATAGGGCATAATGGAAAATAAAAGTGTGAGGTGTGTAAAAATTGGGATATGTAAACTGCCTGAAATGAGGGTGGCAGATTTCTAGATGGCAGAAGAAGGGGACAAACTTAGCTTTACATAGCAGATAAAGCGCAACCAGGTGGGGTGCAGTATTTGGAGAAAATGGTGAGTAGATGGAAAGCAATTCAAATAATAATGATTAGGATAGTAAAATCAGTGCTAACAATTTGTATTGTGCCTACTCTGTACCAGGAACTGTACCAGGTCCTTTACATTGGTGCTCTTATTTAACTTAATCCTTTCATCATCCTATGATTAAGTACCATTTAACACATTCAAATCTGTGTCTGCAAATCAGGTTAAAATTCCTTCTACTACCCCACTTAACAACCCACATTATGCAATCTCAATGTGAAACTCCTTCATAGTTCTAGAAAGGTGTGGGTAGAACTGAAGTACGAAGAATTATTTTTGATAAAAATGAGAGAGAATCACTAGAAAGTGCTATCTCATGGAAAGAATCATCATCACAGCAAAGTTATCCTTGGTTAAGAGGTTCAGCTTTGAAATCAGATAAACGTTACTTAATGTATGACCTTGAGGAAGTCTTCAACTTTCAAACATTCTGTTTCCACACCTGTAGAAGGGGGATAATAATAATAGAGGTAATTCCATACCTACAAAACTGAAATGGTTAAAACAGCAACCAGCAGGGAATGTTCAACACAGAGCCTGACATCTAGTAAATACTCAATAAATACCAATTATTTTTCTTGTTGCTATCTGCTCTTCTACTGTTATTAATGTTACCCCCTTTAAGTCATCTGTCTCACTTCCAACCCCCCCTTCCCCTTAATATGTTTATGCTTTAGAGTTCATCTAAAAATAAAAAAGACATTTAGAAGTAGAGGTGCTAGTGACTTGCAGAGTTAAGATACCAACCTGGTCAATTATAAATTCCAGACAAGCTAGAATACTCAGGGCTCACTGGTAAATTTCTGTCTACCTAAGTTATCTCATTCAGTTCCTCTTAAATTTGGTGACTACTCTTAAATATGTTGATTACTCTTAAATTTAAACCTTCAGCCTAGACTTTTCCCTTGGAATCCAATCCCTTATAACCAATTCCTTAGTTGACACCTCTGCCTTGAGTTCTGATAGATATTGTCAACCTTAACATGTGTAAATTGAGCTCTTAGTCTTCATCAAAACTTCTCTTCCTCCTCCCCATCCAAGTTGATGGCAAATTCATCCTTTTGAAGGGTGAAGTCAAATACCTTGCTATCTTCATTGACTTCTTTCACACTCCACATTTATTCTGTCATGAGATCCTGTTAGATTGGTCTGAAGGGAACACCACAATCAGATCACTTCTTGCTACCACCAACATTATTGCTCCCTGGTCTGGGTCGGCAATTTCTCTGGTCTGAAATACTTCAATAGTCTAACTGTTACTACACTTGATCTAAGCTAAAAGGCCAAAAATTGATAAGTCTTCTGAGCTCCTTAATTCTTTCTTGCCCTTTACTGTATATTCTTTTTATATCAACTAGTGTGATTATTTAAACTTTTAAATCAGAGCTGGTCACTTTTCTGCTCAAAGGACTCCAATTGTATAACACCTCATTGAGAGAAAAAGCTCAAGTCTAAGGGCTGTACACATCCAGACTGCTGTTGCCTCTGTGGTCTTGCCTCCCTCTTACACAGGCTTCCATAACCACACCAGGCTCCTCCCAGATCTTCACATATACCAAAAACACTCCTGCCTTAGTTCTTTTGAACTTGATATCCACCTCCCAAGAATTTGGCTGGCTTATTCTCATCTCAAGTCTTTTACTCAAATATCACCCTAAGAAGGGAGGTGTCTAAAATTTTAACCAGAGTATCTGAAATTTATCCCACACCTGATTATTTCTATGCCTGGTGTGTGTGTGTGAGTGTGTGTGTGTCTATGTGTGTGTGTACACAATATATACACATATATAATATAATATTTAAATATTCATATATTTATATTTTTATATATATTTACATTAAATTATATATGTGTGTGTGTGTATAGTTTTTGTTGTTGTTATTTTATTTTCTGTTTCCCTTCCCTAAAATGTAAGTTCTCTGAGGGCTTATCTTTTCTCTGCTTCCATCACTGCTTTTCCTTTTGCATCCAGAACAATGTATGGCTAAATAACGAATAAGTGAAATAATTTTGGATATAAGGCTCCATCACTCAATCTCTCCATATTTAGTATTTATACTAGTGTCTGTATATCTGTCTCCCAAAAGAAGTTTGTTATATGTGCATGTAATATGCATATGTGTAAGTTTTATTATAATGTCTTCATGCCTGGAATTTATTTAACTGTCACATATATGTAGCGATGAGGATAATTATTCTAAATGCATATAAATACTTAATTAAATGCATATAATTAATTTTGATCAATCAACTATAAGGAAATTTCCTGATTGTGTAATATATGTTCCCATTTTCTCTACAAAAAAATGAATACGTTTAATAAAAACCATAAACACATCCTCCCATTAGTCACAATGAATAAACCTTCACATTTGCCTTCATCTTTCTTCTATCTTCCCTCTTGCTTTTTTTGTTATGAAATTTGTATTTATAGCCAAGGCAGGGCTGAGTAAGATGCAGTGATTATGGCTGATTTTATCGCAGCTGTATTACTTAGCTGCAAGGTGAAGCGCCATGGTAAAATGGATCATGAATTCCTGAAATTGACTATCCATCACCTTTATAATCCTGATGGAAAGGCAGGTCAGATCAGGTCTGACAACTTCCCATGCAAATAAGAGCACCAAAGCAATGTTCCTGACCCAATTTGTCTGAAACGTAACTACTAAACAACAGACAAAGATGAAAAAGAAGCCCCAAGTAAAACTGGGAGCCTTCTGTAGAGTTTTACCGCAATACATGGACTGGATGAAAATCATCTGAGCTATAAAAATGTATAAAATTCAGGTTTATAAGACATATACATTTAGAATTGCCTCAGACATTATTAATTGCTTCATTTCCAATTCCTGCCCTAAACTCAAAACTTCTATAAAATTTTTGAATTGAATATATCTTTGATGTTTCTAGCTTAACACCCCCTGACACATAATCAGGAGCTCAATAAATATTTGTTAAATAAATGCATGACTGAACAAATCAATGAACGAATATTTAACAGTCATCTAGTCTTTGCTATATCTTTATAAGGATGAGGAGCTTATCGCTTTATAAGAAAAGCTATTTCATTATTGAAGAGGGTTTTAATTTTTCCTTATAATGAACTAAAATGAGCTTCATTGTAACTTCTATTAGGAATCATCATGGCTAGGAGTCAATAGTTTTGACTTAATTATCTCTTCTGTACACCAGCTTATTGGATTTCTTACTATAGAAATGTCGGATAGATTTAAAATTCTTTTTCACAGTACGCTTCCTTCAAAAGTTTAAGAAAAATGCTACTGGAGTAACTCAGAGTTTTATACCTACTGATTAGAATGGGCCCTAGTTAGGGGAAGGTCTCTCTGGTCCACCTAATATTAGCAATTTTGTATGTTCTTTCTTCAGTTGTGTAAAACTACATCTTCCTTCCCTTTCAGCTGAAATTTTTGGAATGTACTATATTTTTACTTTAATATTTACTGGGAATTCAGCTCAGCATTGAGTGGCAAGTATGCATTTCAACACTGAACAGTCTCTCTCAAAGAGCTCTAATCATTGCATATATATTTGAGTTTTTCTCATTTCTCTTGGAACTTTGGCAGAGATTAATCCTCATAATCCAAGCTGTGTTTGTACTTATCTGCTATTCTAAGTCCAAGATATTCCTCTGATGAGAATGCATGGGATTTTGAACCAATAAAAATGCAATGCTGTTGGGCACAATCATCTTTTTTGTGAAGTACTGCAAGTGGCTTCATTTCTTGCAGGGAAAAAAAAAAAACAGATCTTCAATTAGATGATTGGACAACTGATTACTTAGAATATAATCTATTCTAATAATGATGTAACAATAAGCTCCATTATCCCAGAGGTACCTCTCATTCCTCTTCTCCTTCTCCTGAGAAGATGGTTTGGTTGTGTTCTATTTCGTGGTGTGTGTGTGTGTGTGTGTGTGTCTCTGTGTGTGTGTGTGTGTGTGTGTAGGATTAGCTGCCTTTGCAATTCATTTGTTCCTTGCTAATGAAACTTCTGCGTTGCCAACAAAGCAGAAAATAAAAAAGGTAAATAGCATCCCCAGAAACAATTTGTTTCTTGTACATGCACTCTTGTTAAACACCATCTGAGGGACTTTTTGCAGAGCAAGGAAGAGGCAAAAGCTGCAAACACAATTAGCTGAATCAAAAAGAAACAATTGCAGTCACAATGCAGTCAAATGGATATTGAGACACATATGCCTGTAGCCCAAGGAGGAAATGGAGCATTGCAGTCAGGGACAGTCACAGGGAAGTTGACATATGAGGGCATACATAGGTGCTGATTACCAGATAGGTCGTCATACCAATTTCATTAAAGATCATAGGGAGAGCTGTCACCCCTGACCCTCACAGCTAACCACCTGGGGTCAAACAAATCCTGTATAATACTCAGTAGAAAAAATAAATGTTTAAAAAATATTACCAAAACACATTTTACTGAACAACTGTAATATGTAAGGCAATGAGCTGAAATTCTAATGAATATGTTAGGATAGCAATATACTGGAAAAAATGAATCAGATAAAGTAGTTATGGTAGGTATGATAACAAACACTACATTCCTCAAACTTTAATTGAGAACTGATGACAATTGACCATGTTTTGCTGAACACAATTCATAAACTCTCATGAAAATAATTGAAGCAAAACAGCACTACCTTAAATACTGCAGAAAGGTGAAAGGACAATGTAAATGGACACTCATTATGTCATGTTTTCCCATTAGCCACATACCCAGGATGAAATATTTTAATGGCTGGAAAAGACTAACATTATTAATGCACTATTTTTATAGTCTAATGTGAGCTGTATCTTCTGCCCATGTCTGGAGCCCTGACTAAGTTATAATCTCTTAAATCACAGTGTGAAGTTCAGTGGTAATGAAAAACTTTAATACACCTAGGGGCATAAGGGATTTCCTTAGTATGAAGTTAGCATTGGAGATGTTTGTAGTTTTACTAGGATTCAGGAAAAAGTATTCTTCATTTTGTTTCTACTTCAATATGTAGAATCTGTAATTGGAATCCATCCACTTCAGGTCATGACCTCCAATCGAGAAGGCACAAGATTATTTTCTCTAGAGTGTCTACAGTGCCTGACAGCTAACACAGGGTTCAAAAAATATGGGTTAACTGAAATCATTTTAGTAAAATTATACATGGTTACTCACAGCCCTACACCACACTATTTTCCATAAATTTTAAAAAAAATTGTGTTATAGGAATCTGTGCAGTGAATATTTCGGTCTCTGCTAAGGCTGAATAAGCTGAACATAGAACAACAGTTTTTTAAATCACCAAGAAAATAGAAGAATCAAATATGCACTCTAGCATTATATCCTCAAGAGGCATCTTCAAGAATGATATTCTTGAGCATTCTGTTTTGGGGACACTCTCACCCTAAACCTTCTCCACATCCCTTGTTCTAGGATCTGCAGTGCCATTTCTGTGCTAGAATCCACTGAGAAACTTAAACAATGTAATAAAAAGGTTTGCGCTAAAGCCTCTGTCCTAAACTCAACAGCATGTACTATCAGCGGCTCACTAAATATTTAACTCTGAATCATCCTAATAGATAAAAGCTTTAAATATTAAAAAAAAAAAAAAAAAAAGCTTGGGCCTTGTTACTTGTATCACCAATCACATGAACACTGTGACACTTCGGGAACTGGAAACATTAAAAGGGTAACACACAGGGTATCCAAACTTTTAGTAAGCATTTCTTCAAAGAAAGTATGAATTTTAGACCCATTAATTTTAGAAGCAGATTCCTTATATCATGACTTCCTGATTAAAGCAAATTGGGGACAGTTCCGGAGCGGGCAGTTGTGACAACAGCTTTCTAACTTGATGAGTAACTTCGTGATTAGGCAGCTTTCTAGAATGTATTTCATAACAAAGATAGCAGAGCACTTGGTGACCTAGTTCTTTTTGGGAGTGAAGCCTAGAATTTGCTTCCTCATGGTTCTCAATGATCCTGAGCTATCTCTATTTTAATAAATTTGTTTATACATAAAAAAGGTAGACTGGATTCTATTTCATGTAAGTGGAAGTAGGGATCACAACTTACAACCCATTTTTCTGATCTGCCTAGGTGAGAGAGGTACTCTAACTTCTCAAATATGTCTTTAGAGATGTCTATCTCATTAAATATGTTAAAATTTCCTGAAATATTCTGTCCTGACTCCAAATCTCTTCTTTGATGATCTCTTTGCTGTTGTAGAGAATTGTAATGGACTCTTAATTTGGTATAGCTTCAATATGAAGACACATGTACCAAGATTATAATTATTGCTGTAATTTCTATTTTTGGAATTCCAGAAATCTGAGGTTGGTTCAGAGGAGCTACCAGGACCTCTGCTTAAATTCATTATTGGGAAAATAATATCATACACAGAGTAGCAATTATTCACAGAATCTAATCTTCTAAAATGGTTGATGGCAAATTTAAACAAGAATATTATAGATCATTTACTTGTCTAAAGTGATTTCTGATAATCTTTAAAAAAGACTTCTTAATGATAGATAATTTAGCATTTACATATCAGGCTCCTAAGATGCAATGGCTTTAATACATTCAAGGAAGATTCTCAAGAATTTCAACTACTATATTCACATTGTTCAAATTAATTTAATATTTGTTGAACTCTCTGCTTCATTTTTCTTCAGGGTTATGCTCACATATAGTCTTATGCATTCAATTTGCCCATATAGGCTTAGCTTAGCATTTGTGGAAAGGCCTTAGAAAAGATTACCATCCAGAGGTTTCTACTCCTTTAAACCTGATATTCAGTGACTTTTGAAATTGTTTCCTCTTTTCTATGTACCAATGGAGTTACTGACATTTTTAATTCTGGTAATCAATAATTGGCAAAATAACCAATCTAGTGCCGTTGTCACTGCCTTTTTAAACTTAAAGAAACATAAAATATTAAACAATTTCTTTCTCTAGAAGAAAATATAGATAATATAAATATATAAATATTTGGTGATTATATTCCCTGTGTTGTTTTTTTCTCCTTTTACAAACAATTCCAACATGCCTATACTTGTTTTCTACTAACATTTATTATCAGTAAGGATAAGTATAGAAGATGAGAGGTGTCTTTATTCTACATTATAAAAATACGATTTTCAACAATAATTGAAACTTTTAATATCTATGTCCCATATTGATGTCATGTTTTACTATAAGTTATTTGGGCTATGCCAAGTTTGGCAAAGTCATTTCATTGAATACAAAACAGGTAACTTCAGGAATTAACAGCTTTAACAAGAATTAATATATAATAATTACTCATTAAACATTATTTGAATAATTGTTGAGCTTTATAATTGCAGGAGTTAGTCATGTTGAATATTTCCATATTTAACCAGATGAGGCTATATCAATACATAGAAAATTAGTTTTGTTCATCTCTATAATAGATTTTATTCATTGCAATATTTTGCTTTCAGAGAAATAATCCAGTGACTCACTCCTTTAAAGTATCTAATGGAATATGTAAAATCAGATAAACACCTTCTTTCAACCTAACTGTAGTTTCCCTTAAAATCTCTTAGTATTTCTATGACATTATTTAAATTGATTAATTCTCATAAAATCTTAGGCTGTAAACATTATTTGACTCATTTTAATGACTGGTGTGGGTGATTTTAGTCAAGTTTGCATTAGTTAGGGTGAAGGCTAAACTGCTGTTAAAAAAAAACAGTGGCTTAAATAAAACAAAATCTTCTTAACTGCTCACAAAATAGTACCAAGGTACATAGTCTAGGTTTGGTGGGCAGCTTTGCTACTCACTATCATTCAAAGATTCAAGTTCTTTATATTTTGTTACTTAGCCCTGAGCATCCTATCCTTTTCTACCTAGTCGACACAATCATGGCCATCTCTATGTTTTCACTTGTGAGAGAGCATAGAAGAACACACAACAAATGTCTCCAAGTTCAGACTAAGAAAGAATTCATCACTTCCATTCATATTGCATCGGCAAAGACAAAATCACCCAATAGAAGGATGGGAAATAATAGGCTCCAAAAGAGAAACCATGTGCCTAACTATAGCTCTGTCTCCAAGGAAAAAAGGGGAAATGAATTTTAGCAGACAACTAGTAGTTTCTGCTATATTTGCCAAACCTATCAATCTGTTGACCAAATTCAGCTAGTTTACCTCAATTAAGAAAAGAAAACATTTTTTTTTAACAATTAATGGTTCATGCTTAGATTTGATCACTTACATTTTCCTCACAAGTGTGTTCTACTAAAGGATATTTAATGATACCCCTTCAGTCTTTCTAGTGACTGATTGAGAATCTGAATGCAGACATATTTCAAGTTCCATTACAGACTACCAATAAAGAAAGTGTTTCAATAAAGTGAGTTGTAATCATTTTGTTGGTGGAGGAGCTTGCTTTCAATTTGTGAAAAACAATGCAACACCTGTGGAGCACAACAAAGTAAAACACAAAAAAACGAGGTAGGTCTATAATCTTTATTTCACCAATTAAGCATAAAAATAAAGTTAAGGGATAGAGTGATGGGATTAATCATTTTACTACCATCTTCCTACAATGCATAATGGATTCAGAGAGGAGAAGACTTAAAGAGAAAGAGGATGTCACTTTATATGAGCACATCAAAAGGTCTTTCTGGCAATGCCACACTAAACACTGATCTTTTGACTCCTCAAACTACTTTATAAAGGTTATAAAGAATGTGCTTTCTGAGTCACTTCCTACAGCATTTCAATTTTTTTAATAACAGAGTAAACATAACAATGCTATTAAAATAATTAATAACTCACTTGGTTCCTATATAACTCACCATGACTGTCTAACTTCACATAGAGATCAACCTTTAGAGGTGAAACATGGCATCAACAGGTGTTGCAGGATCACACAGGTGATTCCCATTAGCCACATGGTAAATGTCCTGGAAACATCAGTAGGAATGCTGCAACTCGATGCTACCTTTGCATCAAGTCATTATGTTAAATGAAGTTATTATTTTGGTTAAATAAATTCCAAGCCATTATGATAAACACATTAATTAAGGTTGATGGTGTAATGAAACGAGTTTATTGTTAACCTCACAAATGTTACATAGGTGGAATCTGCAATAATTTAGTTCTAATAAAGGCCTCAAAATGATACTGTAAATATTAAGGGCACTGCACTTGAGACAGAAACATATTTTCTGTTTGGACAGTGGCAATATCCAGATCCAAAATTAGTAGACTTTTCTTAAAATAACTTAGTAAACTGATTAAGAGAGCACAGGCTTTAAAATGAGAATGATCTATTTTTGACTATAGGCTGTTACTTATTTCTTTATGGATGACATTCAGCAGTATATCATATCTAAATCTTAGTGTCAACATCTGCAAAATGGGGTTATTAACTGTTGTTTATTATATAATTGTTGTGAGAATTAAGTCAGAACTCCTATGTTAAACATTTTTGCATGGTGTCTGAAATAGTGAAGGGCTCAATAAATGTTAACATTTATTATTGTTATTATTATTCTCAAAATGTTTACATTTCCTGCCCACTCATTTTGTTAAACACTAAAACCTATGTTTGAAACAGAGGAAGAACTATATCATGTTTTATATAACTGACAAAGGTCATAAACTTTTTTTTACCCCAAGAGAAAACACTCACATTTTAACCATTGGATATTGGAATCTGCACAAGCATTCTTTGAGAAGAGGAATTAAAATGATGAACATAAATGGGTGACACATGGGTAAGAATATGTGTTTGAAGAACCAAATTGGTAATTCTACAAACTTTCAGAAAAGATATCCCAGAGGATTGTGAGCAGTTATTCACTTCTAAATATGAGCTGAGGGAATGAGTATTAATCTGTAACTGAATCATACATGTAGAGAATTTTCTGTACATATCAATAAGTATAATTAAAAAAGGTAAACAGTTTGGATCATCCACGTTTAACATGTTTGAAGAAATCCTCATTGTAAAATGCCTTCAAGAACTGATCTCACTGAAAACTCAAATGAATAAATAAAAGACATAGAGATTGTTAAAAACACATACATACATACTTTGCCTCTGGGTTTGCTATAAAAGGATCTCAGGGGTTATTACCATCTTATCAAATATTCCATTAAGACTAACAGCACAAAAAGAGAACTGTCATTTGCCAAAATTTCCTCTGAGCTCTAGGAATCTTTTTGTCAGTGTCATGCCTGGACTAGGATTTAATAGAGAGAAGAATGAAGTCAGAACCTGGTTAATATATAATTAGCAATAAAAGAAGTTGGGGCATTTAAATAATACATCACATGGTCACATGAGGAGAATACCAAGAAAATGGAGAGAACATGAGGTAAAGATAAATCATGTATAAGTGGTAAGAAGGGAATTGAATGGCAAGTAAAAAAGGGATGATAGCAAGTAGTAATAATATTCCCTATTTTTATCTACTCTTTCTTAAAAGTAGTCCATTGTTAATATTTATTTATAGCATCTGTGAGATAAGCCTGGAATAAATATCCAAATGCTTATTTTGAAAATAAAATAATTAAGATAATGACTTGTATAGGGCTTCTTTAATGAGTCAAGGACTCAGCTGGGACTGTCAAAACTATGCTATAGCTATACAGACAAAATACTTCCGAGTGGTAATGAAGGAAACACAAATACACGCCCACATGCAAACACATTTGTGTTCCACCTTATCCTGTAATATTATGATAGCAAAGTTTATAGTCTCTGTTCACCATATCTCCCTTTATATTAGAGATCCTACTATTGCTCGAAATCTTTGCTAGTGTGAACTTAGAACCAGCAACATCCATATTATCTGAGGCTTCTTACAAATGTAGAATCTAAATCCAATCCTAGATATACTGAATCAGGATTAGCATTTAGCAAGATTCTAGATATTTTCTTTGCTCTAAATCACTCATTGCCAGTCTTCCTTTCAGTACACTATTCAAAGTGGCTCAATACTTGTTTTCCTATTTTAGTTTACTTTTACTCACATCAACACTAGGCAGAGAAGTAATAATATATAATTTGATTTTTTGTTTGTTTTTCTGAAATGCTGAAGGGTATGTCAACAACTGTCACTTGTTTTAGCATAGCTGAGCTCCACAACAGTTTTCCTACCAATGCTTGGAGAAATGTGATGCAATGTTACCCTTTTTCAGCTCTATTGTATTTATGTCTCTGAGATTTCCCCAACAGCAGAAGCCAGGAAAAGCACTACTGAAAGGGAGGGCACATTAGAATTGCTTCCCTACCCCCAACCATAGCAAGAGTAGCAAAATTGCAAGCATTTATTTCTTAACAAGAAAAGTAATTGAGTTTGATCAGGTGAGATACCCCAAGAAGGTACATTTATAAAACATATTGAAGAGTGGCTTGGCTTGAGCATTTTGCACCTATCCTAATAAAGAAAATAAAGCATAATTTTTTATCTCTTAAAACTCTGGAAAAGATGAGTACTGGTGTGGACAATGCATTAAAGTGTTCTGAAAATTTAAATGTATAAAAGAACATTATGCAAATTCTAATGATACAAATATGTTAGATAAGTTTGGTTCTTGAGTGATTCTGCTTTCAAGGAGTTTAATATTAAATTTGAAATAGGAACATAAGATTTCACGCATGGAAAAAACAGTAAGTATTAAGGGAATCACAAATAAAGTACAATACAAGTTTAAATATGACTCATGTTTGAATGAACCCTATATAAATTATTCCATAAATCCTCCTATATGTCTATATAGCTCATTTTAGTTCTTTATCTCAAACACAGAAAGTAATGGTTCCTCAGCTTGAGACAAAGAAATTAATGAGACAAACCTCATTTATAATTAATTCATTAATAAAAAAATATTAAAATTTCTGGTGAAGATGGTAGAATAGGTAAGTGCTTTGTTTGCCTCCTCTCACAACCACATCAAAATTACAACTAACTATAGAACAACCATCACTGAGAATCACCTGAAGTCTAGCTGGACATAAGTCCTACAACTAAGGAAGTCACCTTAAGACTGGTAGGAGGGGCAGAGACATGAAATGGGCTTGTCCCGCACCCACCTGTGTTGATTAAAAATTGGGAGAGATAGTTCAGTTGTGAAGGTTCCCCCTGAAAAGCAAGGTGTCCCAGCCGCACACCAAGCTCCTGAGTCCAGGGTTCCAAGGCTGGAAAGAAAAGCCCCTATAACTTCTGGCTGTGAAAACTAGCAGAGATTGTGGCTGAGTGAGATGGAGGGTGGCTAGAATTTCTCTTAAAGAAACTGTGCATAGATTTACTTGCTGAAGGACTCACTTACTCTTAACTCTGGCACTGAGGCAGCTGCTTGTAAAGTCCCAGAGACACACAAGGAGGAACTGAGCTGTCTGGCTTCAGGACAAGGTCTGGAGAGGCAGCTTTCTCCCAAACAGAGGCAGCTTTCTCCCAAATAGCAGTATCCGATGTTCCTTTGTTGAGCCCTCTGCTTTCCTGGAGTGCAGATGCAGGCTGCTACCATATCTGGGTCTCCATTAACCTGGCTAACATGTTTTGCCCCACCCAGGTGACTCCCTGATACTCTGCTCTACTCAACCTGCAGTTCCACCCAAGCTGCTTCTGGAGGCTTTTCCATACAAAAAACCTGTCTTGGCTCATGCTGCAGACTTTTCTAAAATTTCTTAAAGGTTCACAAAACTCAAACAAGCAGCATTTGGCATTGGGGGGCCCTATACCTCTTGCTGAGCAGCCCAAAGCCAGTACTAATGGGCTGAGCAGCCCAAGATCAGCCAACCTTACATTGTGACTTGGCCTCACAAGGCACTTCTAAGCCCAGTGGGGGTGGTGGCCACCTGCAGATTGCTTGGTGGCTCATGACAGGTGGTCCCAGGAAGTGCTCAGTCTGTAGCTGAACTCAGCCTGTGGTGGGGCCCCTCCCAGGAGGCCCTAAGTTCAGCATGCTGGGTGGTCTGTTTGACCCAAACTGGAGTACCATCTAGGACTATATTGAGGAAACACACCCACAAGGTAGACTAAGCAGGTAACTGAGTCCTGTTAAGTGAATCCAGATCCATGTGTCAGGCCCTTGCTGGCCAGTTCTCACAACCAGTTCTCAGCCGAAGGGTCAATCTCTCCCACTGACGTGCAAACAGCACCCAGGGCTCAACTACAACAGGAGGGCACATATTACCCATACAAGAAACACACTTGGAGCACTCTGTTCAGGTGACCAGGGAATATTGTGCCACTGGGCCCCACAGGACACTACTAATTATAAGGGAACTCAACTAAGATCAGGAGAGAAAACAACCATACCTAATACATAGAACAAATCTAAGTAGGCAGCCAAAATGGGAAGACAAAGAAACATGTCCCAAATGAAAAAACAGAACAAAGTTCCAGAAAAAATCCTAAATAAAATGGAGACAAGCAATCTACCAGATGCATAGTTCAAAACACTAGTTACATGGATGCTCAATAAACTTAGGGAGAAAGTAGATGAACTCAGTGAGAACTTGAAATAAAGAATATATTAGAAGGACTCAACAGTAGATTAGGTGAAGCAGAGAATCAAATCAGTGATTTAGAAGACAAGGTATAGCAACAAGAAAAAAAAATCCCCCCCCCCAAAATGAAGATAGTTTAAGGGGCCTAGTGACAGCATCAAGTGTACCAACATTTGCATCATAGGGGTAACCAGAAGAAGAGGAGAGAACAAGAAATTAAAAGCCTATTTGAAGAAATAATGACAAAAACCTTCCCTAACCTGGTGAAGAAAATGGACATAAAAGCCTAGGAAGTCCCAAACAAGATGAACCCAAAGACGCCCAGACCAAGAAGCATTATAATTAAAATTCCAAAAGTTAAAGATTAAGAGAGACTCATAAAGCAGCAAGAGAAAAACAATTAGTTCCCTACAAGGGAGCTCCCATAAGATTGTCTTATTTCTCAACAGAAACTTTGCAAGCCAGAAGGTACTAACACAGAATATTCAAAATGATGAAAAGTAAGAACCTATAGCAAAGATTCCTTTACCTAGAAAAGTTATTTAAAATTGGAGGATAGATAAAGAGCTTCCCATACAAGAAAAAGCTAAAGGAGTTCATCACCACCACATTGGTATTACAAGATATGTTAAAGAGACTTCTTTACAAAAAAAAAAGAGAGAGAGGAAAATGAAAAATATGAATTCTTAACATGGCAATGACTACATATCTATCAATATTTACTTCAAATGTAAATGGATAAAATTATTCAGTCAAAAGATAGGATGGATAAATGTATAAGAAAACAAGACCCCTACATTTGCTGCATAAAGAGACTCACTTCAGATAGAAAGACACACACAGACTGAAAGTAAAGGAATGGAAAAGATGTTTCATAAAAATGGAAACTGAAAAGTTGGGGTAGCTATACTAATGCCAGACCAAACATACTTTTTTCAGAAAGCTATAACAAGATACGTAATCCTACTTCTTGGTATTTACCCAAAAAAACCCCAATATACTACTTCAAAGGGACATGTGAATCCATATGTTCATTGCATCATTATATACAATAGCTGAGATATGAAAGCAACCTAGGTGTCCATTAATGTATGAATGGATAGAGAAGAAGTGGTATTTATATACAATGATATATTACTAAACCATAAAAAGAAATGAAATCTTGTCATCCACAACAATATGGCTATACTTAGAGGGTATTGTGCTGAACAGAGTAAGTCAGACAGAGAAAGACAAATGACAAACTATTTCATTTACATGTGGAATCTAAAGAACAAAATAAACAAACAAAACAGAAACAAATTCATAGATACAGAGAACATTTTCATGGTCACCAGATGCAAGGGGGGTTGATGAAAAAGGGGAAGGAATTAAGAAGTACAAATTGGTAGTTACAAAATAATCATGAAGATGTAAAGTACAGCACAGGAAAATAGTCAACAACATTGTAATAACTATGTATGCTGTCAGATGGGTACTAGATTTAGATTTATTGGGGTAAGTTATACAAATGTCTAATGCTATGAGTGGGCCTGTGATTCCATAAATGGATGAGGGAGGGAAAATAATCAGAGCTAAAATTAGATGACAGTCATATAATACTATATTTAAAGGTACAAGATAGGGAGCACACTACACAATACCTTGATACTAATGGGGAAAAAAAAGAGTGATCAACTGGAGAGAAGGACTATATAGAGAAGTGTTCTTACAATTGCTGTTAAGTCTGTCTGAAATCTTACTTGTTGTAGTAGGTAGAATAATGGCCTCCTAAAGATGTTCATGATCTAAACACCAGAACTTATTAATACGTTACTTACATGGCAAAGGGGGCTTTGCAAGTAATTAAGTTAAGATGTCAAAATGAGGAATTGTCCTGGATTATATGGGTTGGGAGGGCCTAATGCAATCATGGGAGCCTTAGAAGTGGAAGAGAGACAGAAGAATGAAACAGAAGGATATTTGACTATAGAAGAGGAGGTCAGAATGATGTAATGTGAAGAAAAGCCTCAGCCTATGATTCATGGTTTTGAAGACAGAGGAATGGGGCCATAAGCCAGGCAAGGCAAAGAAAAGGACTCTCCCATAGAGCTCCTAGGAAAAAATGTAGTACTGCCTACATCTATATTTTAACTTAGTGTGACCTACATCAGACTTTTGACATACTGCACAATAATAAATTTGTGTTGTTTTGAGCCTCCGAGTTAGTGATTACTTGATACAGCAGCAACTGAAAACTAATATACTTGCTTAGTCTATTGTGCTAGCAAGAAGAGGGCTCTTTCATTCCTTCCTAAGCCACAGATATCTCATTTCCACTAAAAAAAGAAGGATTTCAAATTTATTGATAAATATTATTTATGACTTTGCTAAGTGATATCAAAAACTGTTAAACACACAAAAGGGTATTTATTTAACTGGATTCACAGTTAAAACTTTACATCTTGTTAATCTATGTCTAGATTCCATACAAGTCATCAGAACAATTGAACAAATTCTGTAATATTCGATGGCAGAATAAAAGTTTTGAACAAGAAGTTAAATTACCCTTCTGTAAAATAACTTTCTAGTCATATGGGAGTCCCAAGTGGTTACATGGCTGTTCAAAAGTATACCACAATTTTTGTTCTGGTAGGCCATTGCCAACCAGTTTAGACCATGGCAGATACAATCTAGTTTAGATTAATTTGAAATGTAGAATTGTTTTACAGAGTGATTAATCCTATAGTACACCTGATAAATTCACAACACTCAGCAATCAGGAACAGTGGAGGAAGACGTACATAGAACCTTAAGTTACTCAGGAAGGATTTACAAAAAGAAACCAATTTGGAACCAAAGAAAAGCCTCACAAGGATACACCAAACTGAAGCAAGTTTCTTGATATATTTCTGGTATGAACTATAGTCAGAAGAACATTGAATGAAGTGCAGGCAACAGAAATGACTAAATCCAAGACAAAATTTTATGACCAATCTATTTCTCTTAATTATGTACTAAGTACTGCCTTCAAACTACCAGCTCCTGCAAAGAAATCAGTAACTTTTCTATAAACAGAGACAGACTCATGGAATTATATACCACAACAAAAATATTCTGACCATATTTTATGCATTTTTTTTGATGTGAAAGTAAATTGCCTTTTAGCAAAACCCCAGCTAGATAAAATCTCAGCACATTTTGTGCGAAGAGTCTATGAAACTCAAAAACTGTTCTATGACAAAGTTGGACAGTTTGATTAGTGATTATATCAATGATTTCAAGTATAGTATACTTAAAGAAAATATTGTGAGGAAAGGACATATTAGAGATGAGAGGTGAAATGCCACATGATATAGAAATATATTAAATGTCATAAATGGTATTACAGCCTTCAAGTTTTATTTAAATAACCTTTAGTCTCACAGCATATTTACTAGGAAATAGTATATTCACAGCACATTTTTAGAATAGTGGTGGAAAAGAACATTTCTCCAGTGAAGAATTAAAAAATACTTAATTTCTTTATACCAGAAAAACTCAGTAACATACGTGATTCAAATAGAGAATATCTGTTTCATCAAGAATGCCTGTAGTCCTCTACACAGTAAATTAAATGTCCCCGAACAACATTCTTGGAAGTCAAAACTCAAAATGTATTGATTCATTTTACAGGAGTAAGGTAATCTCTGTCATCTTTTTTTATTTGTAAAATTCCATTATTGGAGTCAACAGCATTGTATAAATTGGGCTAAAATGGGTTTACAGAGACTGGCCTTGACTGAGAGGAAGACAGAAAAAGTCTATTGAAAAGGCAGAGGTTGTTCCTCATTAAATATTCCAAAAATTATCTTTGATAATTTTTTTCATTTGGTTTGTTTCTCTTTTCTTGAAATCATTTGTAGAGAATAGTTGGTTGACAAAGATAGAAAAATGCTTAAATGTAAATGTAGACAATTTTGTTAAGAATATTTTTAAAATATCAATATAACTTCAAAGGTATGTTTGGAATCAAATTACCCTAGTCTTATTTGGAAGGTAAATGGTGTGTGTGTGTGTGTGTGTGTGTGTGTGTGTGTGTGTGTGTGTGTGCGTGCACGCGTGCACGAATGTATGCATGCATATGTGTACATATGTATCAGTATTTAAGTCTTCTGTCCCTATTGTCTTCTAGAGCTGTGTAAATTGCTCTGATATACTATGTAATTCTGCCTAATCTACATCTTAGTTTCTTCTGCATCATCTTCACAATCAATAATGAATATTTTCTAAGTGAATATTTTAAACATGCCATGATTCTTATACCAATCTGGTCTCAGGGCCCAGTTCTAGACAGTAAATTTTATAACAGAGAAAATGTTATACATTCTTAGTTCCATGGTCCATTCAGATCTGAAACTTATTTCTAAGAAGAGCACCAAAATCATGTGTGGGCAAGTCTACTAAGCCCCGTGATTTTAAAACAGACCATAACTACAAACATATTTAGTTTATCCTAAAAAGTTACAATTCTGAATAATGGAAACTTTCTTTTTAGCCTAGTATGTCATGTGAAAACATTACTTTGAAATCAGTCAGAACTGGATTTCAATACAAATTCTACTATGTACTACTAGCTGAGCTCAGTCTAGACCATACATTTTTAATGTGTGAAGTGAATTTGTTAATACCTCTCTCATGTGTTTACTAGTGGAATTAAGTAAGAGAACAAAAGTAGATTGGCAATCACACTGTCTGAAACTTGGTAGATATTTAATAAATATTAATTTCCTCTCTAATCTCCACATGTTCCTCTGGGAAGTACTATCTCATTGACTATTTCTATAAACTTCTTCCTAAGTAGGATTAATTTTTGTTTGTATTAAAAAAGATATTCATACATTAAAAATAATTTCTAATTTTCACATGAGATTTAATAAACAAATACATAAAGTTTGTCATAATTTTAATGGTCTTATTTTTCAATCATTATATTTCCAAATTAAAGAGTAATATCTATCTTCTAATATCTAATATCTAAAGTAATATCTAAAGAGTAATATCTAAAAGAGTATAGTAATATCTAAAGAGTAATATTTATGCTCAGAGAAATATTTATTTTCCTTGTCATTTTTATCAGATTTCTAAAATAATTCTCTTTGGTTTATGGTTTTCTTTACAATATCACATATTTCTTGAAGGGTAAAGACATGAAGTACATGAGGAATTTAAGAAAGAAACATTATCTTTAATAGAAATTAGAGAACTTTCTTTTTTCTGAAATGCCTACTACTTTGTTAACTAATTTTATCAATGAGAAATCAGTCTTCCATGTATTTTCCAGCTTTCCGTTTCAATCTGTATTATTGGAACAGACTGCCATATCAACAAATATGAACTTTGCTCTTACTTTCTTCTTGGACTTTAATTCAATATTGCTTACTCTAAAGCATGCCTACTTGTTCCTTTTTTCTCTTCCTTTCCACTGTGTACTTTGTCATTCCTGATCTACTGGGAAAAAATACCTTTATCTTCAATCTTTTCCTGAAATAGTCCTTCTGTGGGTGAACTAGGTTAACATAAATGAAATTTTTGACATCAGGGTTGTCCTAAAGAGAATCCATAAGCTGAGGAAAGCACATAAGCTTCTGGAGCAGAAGTAAGAAACAATAAATGTGGTGGTGGTAAGAGCAATGTGGGGTGATATAAATTAAGGTGGAGAGCAGGGAATGGTGAGGGATTGAGTTGGGAATCAAATATTGGTACTTCAATTATTCAGGAAGAAGGGAAATGATTGTATTATAACTAGAAGTAAAGTACGTATAAAATATTAAGTTAAAGCTCACAACAACTCTCTAAACTACAGTATTCCCACTTGTAAATTAAGAAAATGGAGAGCAGAAACACTAAACAATACACCCAATGTGTTACAAACAACAAATGGCCAAGCTGGAATGTGAACAAGAATATTAGACATAGCAGAAAGGATCAGCAGTCTAGATAATCCCATGGAACAGGCATTTCCTATCTTAATTGGCTTTGTAACACTTGAGGCATAAATGGCAGCCTTCTATTCTAGCATACCTTAAAGATATTTGGCCGTTTCTAAGACTGGTTTCTTAATCAAAATTGTGATGTCACGAGACCATCTCTTTAATAAAACTTTCTTTAGTAGCATCTGTTCCTTTTCCTTGAGACTCACAGGGCCAGAATATGGTGGTCAGGATGCTTACTCCTAGTGGTTTATCACCATAACTAAACATTGGCCTGACCAATCCTAATATCTTCTCTTCTGAAACTAACCAATTTCATTTACATTAATATAGTGGCTATGAAAATGAACTGCTTAGATTTCCTGCTGTAGAAAATAGAGTTGACTAATAGTCTTAGCCACTGTCCTCTAAATTCACCACACATTTATACCAAGGCCAGTCTTTCCCTGGTTGCTCTCAGCTAAAGACTGAGCATGATAATGATACCATCCATGTCCATTTTTGAGAGACGTGGGGGCTCTTCAGAGGGGTGACTTTGGACCAAAGAGTTGGTTGTCATAAAAAAGTTTTTAGAACTGCACTAAATTCTGAGATGCCTCCTAGCCAATCCTTCTTCTTTCTTTCCTTTCACAGATATTAGACTTATATTGTGACTTGAATTCTTTTCCAGTCTATTTAGGTCCCTTCCCTCTATCTTTCAAAGATATTATCACAATATGTCTCCTATACATCTAATTGCATTTATCCACTTCTTGGAGGACCCAAAGGAATACAACCACCCAAATTCGTTCTTGTTCCTCATAGTATGCCACCCTTCTCGATGGCACTTACACCATTCTCATGTATGTTCTTTAAGTCTTTCTCCTGGCATTATGTGACTTTGTGTTATCTTCACTACAAATTTTCTCAACTCTAAATCATAAAATAGGCCTCTTCACCATAATTATAGGTTCAGGAGAATTCTCTCTCTACTTTCGATCATAACTGGACTTGAAATAACAGTCTTTATTTGCTATCTACCTGCCCATTAACATTGTTATCTGCCCATTAACATTTTTACCTGGCTTCTATGTTAACTACTTTTTTGAAGTAATATTTTTTTCCAAATTCAATAGACATATTCTCCATTCTTACTTTCAAGTTTTATACAGTATATGATATAATGGATCACTGCCAGCTTGAATTCTTATAGTTATCTGGCTTTTGCAGAATTCTTGTTTACTGTTTTTTATTTTTTCCTACCAACCCTATGACTAAACTTTCTGTGAATTGATTTCTTCCTCTGGAATTGATTTCCTCCTCTGGAACCCTAAGAAACTAATTATCAAGGGAGGCATTATAATATAAAAAGAGGGTAATTTTAATCAGTATCATGGCTTTAATTATCACTCATCATGGCTTTAATAATGACCAAATCACAGTCTCTGACTTGTATTCCTCTCTGAATTGCTAGTTCTATATTTTAATTTGCCTGTTATATATCTGTGGTATATTAAGCTCTACAAACTCATTTTATGCCAAACTGAACTTACTTTATTACTTCCTAAACTTACTCTTCCTCTCAAATTTACAATTTCTTTAATGACACCACATTCCTACTCAAATTTCCACAACAATCTTTACTTAATTTATGTCTGTTCTGACTTCTGCCATCCACTTCAACTCCCTTCTCTTCCTTAATCCAATTAGGCAACAAGAAGTATTGTTCTGTAATAACACAAAACTCCAGGTTCCTTCCTATTTCCATTGCCACTCCCCAAGATCAGGTCTTCATTATCATTATGACCACATCCTGCACGTTATGTCATCTGCCATGTGTGGTAAGGAAGAAAAATGTCAAGAACTTTTAGTCTTCAAGATCAAGGCCATGTTCCCTTATTTGACATTTCATAGCACTTCACAATTTGGCCTTAACTGTGTTCTCTTCTCCCATTTGTATTCTCTTTTTATTAACAACAAACAACAACCGCAAAAATCTAAATTCTTTATTGCTCACATATATAATTTATGCCTGTTTTTTTCTCCTCTACCTTTACCATGTTATCCCCTGTGCTTAGAAAGCCCTGATGTTTCACTACACAGATTAGAGGTCTAAAGGTCAATGTTATCATCTTCATGAAAATTTAACTCTCCTTTTCTCTCAAGCTGATGCATTTTTCTTAGGCAAATGCTTTGGACTCTGAAACTTAATAGTATTTTACCTACTGTTCTGGTGAGACAGGTAATACTTTGTTTAATTTTCTAGTGTTAAAAGTAATATTTTAATCACATACTAGAATAGAAGCCACCGAATGTAGGAACTATTTATTTGTATCCCCCACAATTCTTGGCACATGATTGGTATTAAAAAATATCAAATAAACAGATTTGTGAGTTATGTATTAAGTTTATTCATTGGTTTGACATGTCTCTCAGCAAATACAGCATTTTCCTATATAAAACCCCCTCCTAATTCATTTATTCAAGTATTAAGTCAAATTATTCTCAGTGCTTTTCCCAGGAATAACACTGTTACCATTTCTCCATTCAAGAAGAAAATTTATCTCTAAACTTAGTTCTCTATTTCTCATGTACTTCCATTTTTTTCCCCCTCAATCCTCTGATGTGTAGAGTAACAAATCTTGTTTTGGAAATGTTTTAATTACAACATATTTAATAAATTGCTTCAGGAAAACTAGTGGATTAGTTAAATACAATTTTTCCCGTAAAGAAACTATTCTCACCTTCTCATTGCCCATGTTTGCAGAATTAAAATCATGTTTCCTGATTTTGAGCTCAACATCAAGCTTGTTTGTCCACTATACCCACAATCCATTCTGGATGTAAGGTCAGCTTAACTTGAATGGGGCTGGGACTGACACAGGGTTGAAAAGGTACTTATAAAAAAAAATTTTTTTTTAAATTGAACCATAATCATATAATACTGCAGTGGATAGAGGTACTAAGAGAGGTCACTTAATTAATTCCTTTGTCCTGGGCACAGGAATGCCACTAATCTATTATGAAACAATAGTTATCTTCTTTAGTCCGCAGAAAAAAAGGATTTTATAGTGATTACCGTGGTTTCATTATTTTCCCCACAGATTTTACTTTCCTGTGCTGATTAGAAATAAGAAACATTTGTCAACAAGTATCTTCTGACAAGAGAGATATGCTAACCCATTTGCCTGAGTTATAACTTTGAGTTTGGTATAAAATTTTAATATTTTGATCAAAATTATCATTTTTGACAATTTAGACTTTCAGTAAATAGAGTATAAGCATTATTTTTCCACCAAAGAAACCTAGTTTTGTAAGACTGCAGTTGAAAATTTCCACTGACAGTGAGAGACACACAACTGTTCATTGTGAAAAGAGGAAAATAAAAAAAACTAAGAGGCAGAATCACAGTTGATGGTTCCACCAATGGTTTGGTGTGCACTAACACCTTCCAGTGCTCCTCGATGACTACAAGTTTCGGAAAGTGATGGTATTTTTTCAGGAAGATAAAATGGTCAAGTTAACTAAAACCAACTTTTGATTGTCTTTCCAACAGGGATATGGATAACTAAAACATTCAAGTTCTTCTCAAATTTAGCGAGATGCATTAGTGTAACAGAAGACAGTTGGTACTTAGGCTACCACAGAGACTACATTTCTAAAACTGCTGATCCACGAGGGTTGTAAAAGAATTTGTCACAGACATGATTTTCTTGCATTGGTGGGCTTTCATAAATCATTTCTTATTGCAGACTCCATGGAAAATGCCATAGAAAAGACTGAAAGTCTTTTTCAATGTCACAGTGGAGTTTGTTCCTCAAAGGCAGAAATAATCAGCAGAATTTTCAAGGAGAAAGGGAAGTTTCTGAGCCAAATCTCCCTACATCATAAAGAAATGATATGAAAGAATCATGCCATTGCATTCTATGTAAATGTATACATTCTCCCCCAACACAAAATGTGTGTGTGTGTGCGCACGCACATGCACACACACACACACACACACACACACACACACACTTTTACTGCCCTGTCCTTTGACAGCCAGATCAAAATTTCAGACACAAATGAGGTGAGCTCAAGAGAAAAGAGATTCATACTGAAGTGTGAAAACATTCCAGAAAGAAAAAGACAGGTCCATTTAAGAGTACAAATACATCCAATAATTCATGATGAGCTTAGTGGTGTGACTGCTCTTCTTTCTGGCAGCTTTGTAATTACTCTTTCAACAGAGCAACAACTTTCTTTAGAAATAGACACTCTATATGCAAGACGATTATAGCACTGTGTATCACTGCTGGCCAAAGCCCAGGCTACGTATGTCACAATCCATTAGTTAGGAGATGTATCTGAGCAACCTGAGGTTTATTCAAACCAAGTGCCACCTTTTCTGATCACTTTTCTCAAGGACTCCCAAGAGTAGTCATTGACTATTTCTAATAGTCTATCAATCCAGTCTGCAGATAATTCTCTTCAAGTCCAGACTTTATGAATTATTAACCTGTTCTATGATATCTAGTAATTCTCAAATCATCTACTCCAAAACAATCTTCTGAACCATTGTTAAAGCTCACAATTCAAGATTCTCAGAAGACACCTAAACGAAGATCATGATTTCACTTTACCCAATTAAAATATGATTCATCTGGTTTTGTCTTTCGGCACCCCAGAGCAAATCCTGGGAAGTTCAGTATAGGTGGAACAATGTCACTAAAAGTATAAAAGACATTCTTGTTTTTGTGTGTGTGCCTGAGATCTCCATTCTCCAAAATACCTGAATGTGTTTTATGTACACTTCCCTACTTCATATTTAAAAGTATGCAATGCCCTGAATTATTCTCTAATTGGTTCACATATTAAAGCATCATTTTCTCAATGAGTTTGTAAGGGAAGGGGGGGCCAAGTCTTGAATGGTCTCATCTTGCCAGCAGTGGTTTTCCATGAGTGCTCCAAAAGAAGTTACATCTTAATAATAATTGCTGACATTTTTTGAGTACTCATTAGATACTGAGCACTGCACTAAATACTTTATACACTATTTCATTTCACTCTAACAATGTTACAAAGTAGGTGTAATTACTATCCTACCTTGGAAATGACAAGAGAGAAATTTAGAGAGCTTAAATAACTTGCTTGTTCACATAGCTAGCAAAGAATAGAGCCAAGCAAATCTGGTTCTAGAACACCTCTTCTTAAACACTGTACAAAAACGCAAACTTTGTCAGTAAGACATTTGGGCCTCAACGAAAAATTAATAGTTAAAAACTTAGAAACTTTAAGAACATTGGTGATAACAAGGAAAACAACACCATTAATGATGTTTTTTTTTAGTTTTTTGATATCCAAATGGCTGCCAGATTTCTAATGATTGAAGAGCTGATAACAGAGACTGAGAAAGATTTCAAAAAAAATTGCATGAATGCTCATTCAGTTATCCTGAAAATTTATTATTATAGAGATCACAGCCAGAACAGAGGAAGAAGTCTACTGTGGCTGATCAAATGTTGCCAAAATAGTACATTTCCTTCTAGTTAGCAAAAGAGACATTGATCAATTGAGTTATATTTGGGGAGACCATTCAGAAAAGTGAAGTGAGTGAACATCTTGAAGATGAAGAACACTAGACTAAAAGAAAAATGAACATACTTAAGGTGGAGAAGAGGAGAGTTAAAGGATACATCTATCAGAAGTGTTTGCAAAATTTTAATAAGCTGTCATGTAAGAAAGGTATTAGGTTTACTTTTAACCTTAAAGCATAGAGTTGGATTCAACTTGGGAATGTTAGAGAAAGGAATATTTTATCAAGAAAGAACATTCTAATGATTATAGCTATTGAAAAACAAAGTGCTCTTGCTGATGCAGGAGCAAGATTTTTACATCAATCATTGGAGATGTCTCCATTTTTACAATGGAGACATTGAAACAGGGCTATTTACCCCAGCATTAGAGAGAAAAGATGGTGTTTAAGGTCATGTCTGATATTTCCTTGTTTTAGGCAGAAAGAGAATCAAAATTGTCACTCCTAATTATTTCCAGCCTCATATCTTTAATCACAGACAATCTAAGTTTTCAAAAATCAAACCCATTTTGGACAGCTCTTTTTAGAGGGCATTTCAAAGGGATATGTGGCACAGACAGTGGGTATAGAAGAGATGAACCAGAGTGAAAAGTGTCCATTATCTTAGCTGAAAAAGGCATCTTCTTACCTTAGAGTTGGAGGTGGCTATTTTCACCAAGTAATATAAAATGTTAGGCAGTTCTGGAAAATGCTATGGGAAAGAAGGTCCAATTGAAAAAAAGAGCAAATAATCAAAGAAGAGGGATATAAGATATTTAGTCAGAAAGACTGTTGATGTCCATTGCAGCATTATTCACAATAGCTAAGATACAGAGACAATCTCAATGTACATTGAGAAATAATGAATAAAGAAAATGTGGCATATACATACAGTGAAATACTGTTCAACATTAAAAGAAAAAGAAATCCTGCCATGTGCAACAATGTGGATGAATTTGGAGGGCATTATGTTAAATGAAATAAACTCATCAGAGAAGGATGAACATTTCATGATTCTACATTCCTGTGATATCTGAAATAGACTCATAGAAACCAAAAGTAACATGCCAGGGGCTGTGGGAGAGGGAAATAGACAGTTACTGATCAAAGGTTACAAAGTTTCAGTTATGCAGGATAAATTCCAGAGATCTGATGTATAATATTATACCTATATTCAATGATACTGTATTATATATTTAAAAATCTGTTAAGACAGTAGATGTAGTGTTGTGTTCTTACCATGATTAAGACAAAGTCAACAGAACATCAATTCCAGAAAAATATATTCTGAGGAGGGGGAATATTTCCTATTTGTAATAGAAAAGTTAGCATAAGGTAGGAATAGAATGTAATTTCTCAATGTATATTTTCTAAATCTTGGATGACTACTACATGTAACTGTTATGAAGAGAATACTGGTTTACCTTACAGCATTTCTTTGGCAACCTCTTGTCACTTTTAGCATCTCACTGCTCTAATCAATAAGCATATTATTATAGTCTCAAGTATAAGTCTTAACTGTTTTATGATAAATACAGTAAAAACTAATTTGACCACATTATCAAAAATTTTCTGCTGAGGGTGCTGTTTATCTGTCACTAAAAACCAAACATTTTAGTCATCTGGTTTGTTGCTTCTCCCATTCAAGGGGTGGACTAGGCAATAACTGCAAGCTTCGGTTCTGTGCTTGGACTGCCTACATTTGAATGCCAATTCAGGCTAACACTGGGAAGCTACTTAACTTCTTTTTGTCTCATTTCTATGTACAATAGGTATAAACATTGTACTTCCCACTTAATTGTTGTAAGAAACAAATTAAGTAATATATGTAAAGTTAACATATAAGACAGTGCCTAGCTATAATAGATAACAACAATGACAACAATAAAAATAACAAGCTATTATTTTATTACCATCATCATCAACTTTAAAAAAACAATTTATGTTTCATTTCACTGTTCAGACTGAGTGAAATTATTTCTTTCAGTGTTATATAGATATAGGCTAAGAATACCTTAATCCTTTTCATTAGACATAGGTTAATTTATATTTAAACAACAATGACAATGTTATTGACCTTAATTCATTTTAAGATTGGTAATGCTAGGCTAAATAATAAAAATCTGTTTATCTCCGATTTACTGAAAACCCTCATGAAAAATTCACATCAGAAATGATTGCTCCTGTTCAATGCACATCATTTTGATGTGAAGTGTAATTGTGCTTCCCAGTACCTGTATGTTAGCTATTTGGAGAACAGTAAAGTTAAAAATAATGTCACATTTTATCTTCTTCAGTCCCTGCAACTATAACAGCTTCCTAGTGAGGCAGAGATTTGATGACAAAGGAGGATGGATTATTTGAAATGATTTTAAAAGTTAAAAGGAACTGTTCTTAGAGAATAAAAGCATGTATTTGTATACAGACTCATATTGCTTGACAGTTTGGATTCTAGAACAGTTTTATACTTTGGAACTCTGCTAACATTTTCAGATATTTAAGCTGTGGTTTCCACATGTGGCTGTCATATTGGAAAGTGCAGATATAGAAGCTTTACCATCACAGAGAATTCAATTGAACAATGTTTCTAAGGTGAGATTGGGAGTTTAAAAAAAATATTCTTAGACTAGGAAAAATAATGTACCCAAACAGAATTCCATAGTTGTTTTTTAAACATTGGAGTTAGAGGAATAATTAATAACACATCAAGCATCATTTTCATTGTGTGGACAAAGACTATTGTACAAAGAGTAATTCATTGCCATGATAATGTGCTTCTTCCCCTCAGCAATGAGTCAGCCTCTAAAGGCCTGGTGTGCGGGAGGCAAGCCACCTGGGATTGTTGTGATTATAGAGAAATGCATTTCAGCAGGAAACTGGGCATCCAAAATGCCAAAATTAAAAAAAAAAAAAAGAAAAGAAACAACAAAAAAAAAATGTTTCCCACAGTTTCAGCCAACAGACCTAATCACATATTCTTTTAAAATTCAATTCTCAGAAAGATATCTCTTTTAGCAATAAGCTACAAGCACTTTTCTTGCTTCTGCCCTCTGCCAAACCATAGATGAATATTCATACAAGGTTATTTTAATCATATTTTTTTGATGTGACATAATTTTACATAATTTATTTTTCCTTCTTGGAAGTTAAAAAAAAAGCCTTGTTCCCTTCGTTGATAAGTCCGAAACTTTTTCTTTTCTGGCTCTGAGACAGAATAGGATGAACAATGACACAGAGAGGTGACTACACTGGCATGTTACCATTGATAATCAATGCTTATGTCATTGGCCTGTGCTGTGGAATGTAATGGTCTGGAACACTACACTCTGCAACAAGACGCAAGGTATCTGAATGAATCTATGGGGTGGACTTGTCAGGTTACAGCAGGTCTTTGTGGGGTCTAAGAGATGAAGTGTGAGGGAGACTTCCAGAATCGACACACTCTCTAGCCAGGCTGAAGGCAGTGTTTCCAGCAGTGAATGTAGAATCCAGTGTGAATCTACTATTCTACCTTCATTATGGGGGAAGAAGTGGTGGGAAGGAGTCTTCCAGAGAAAAAAGAGAAAGAGATCAAGGCAGAGAGAAAGATGAAGACAAACATACGCATGCACACTAACACATTAAACTTTGCAAGGAGAGACAAACACAGACAAATTGGGAATAGACAGAAAATAAAATAATTTTGAGTGTGTTTACTGTTTTTCTTTCTTTGAACCCTCAATAAATCTCTATCTAATAAAAATTATTCACTTTGTTCAACATTATTTCCTCTAAGTAAGAACTAGGAAATTCTGTGTGACTAAACTCAAAACTAAACAAGGTGGTGATATTTTCAAGAAAAACGTCTATTTATCTTTAATTAAGAATTAATAATACAATTGGAAAGATAGTAATAAACACCAGCACAGAAATCACTAGTTTGTATCTGAATGTTGCTTTTTTTTCATTCCAGAAACACAAGCTCTTCATTTTCCTTTTGCTCTGACAAGCTGTTTGCAAAAAAGTAACACTACCCAGAACCTAAACCAAGAGCAATTTCAGGACCTGTCACTTTCCTTGCTTGTCTGTCATTAAGAAGTGAATAAAAATCAAATGAAGCAAACCAACATTTGCTGATCTGTTCCTAGCATGGATTAGTTATTCCCAGATGACACTGCTTGCCTTTCCTTTTATCAGTTGTTAGTTTCTACCGTGTGTGTGTGTGTGTGTGTGTGTGTGTGTGTGTGCATGCCAAGCGTGCACGTACTTCCTGAGGATTCAAGTAGAGAATTCTGAAGCATTATACTAATTTCTACTATCAGCCTGGGGGTATTACAATATCTGAACAGAATAAGACATTAAAGAAGATATAGGCTGGGTGGACTGTCAAAGATGTCCCTATCTGGACTGAACCACTATTACATACCTTTAGGTGAAAGACACTGTTAGGCAATTCTAGAATGTCTAGAAGTGGCTTTGGTGGCCTAGCTCCTTTCAATGTTAAGAATCTCTTTTTGTACTTATCTAAAGTATGCCCACCATTATAATCTTTGAATTCTATTGGAAATAATACAAAGCACTTGTATAAGAACAAAGATTCAAATAGAACCTATCTAAAATGTCCAATTTCACAGTGCTGCAATATTTGCATTTTATAGAAAACATTTTAAAATCATTTTAGTAAGTGGAATCCATTTTCTTTCATGAACTGTTAATACTGAATTCTTAATAGCTTCCCCAGGGTTTTTGGGTCGTGCTATGAAGCCTTTAGTGATTTCATCATTGTTAAGTCACAGTAAACAAACGCAGTTTATGTTCATATTCATAAAAATCTCAATATATAACTTGCCTTAGTTTTCATATGCTTAGAAATGGAAAACCTATTTTCCATGCAATCTGAATATAAGAGAATGCTAAATTCATTTATAAGCCTAACGAATATTGGTATAAACATTCCTAAATTGCTTTAATGTATGATATTAGCATTTGAACTCTTATAGAGACAATTACGCTTTCAAATATTTCAGGTTTTTAAATAAGACACTGACTGTTCTTTCCCTTTACAGTCTTCATTTTTGTTTCTGGTTCTTAGCTTTTGTTGATAAAAAACCATGTCAGTTTGTCCTTCTTACAAGGAACACCTCTAAACCCACCTTTGAAATCTTCAATTTTCAGCCTCTCTTCCAAAATTTTTTAAAAAATATATTACAGATCTTGATTTAAGCTTGGTGCACGCAAAAAAGAGATCATATGACAAGGAAAACATAAATTATAAATATGATATATGAATCATTTTTTTAATTTTCTCAACTGTGAAATGTATGCTCACTGTTTTATTTTTAAATTACCTATAAATCTATACAGACAGTAAAATTAATATGTTATTTAGTCTCTTGGTATACATCTCTCATATACTGATGAATCTCCCTTTAAACATTTTTCCCCATCTGATCTCAAAAGCTAAGCAGGGTTGGGCCTGGTTAGTACTTGGATGGGAGACCACCTAGGAAGACCAGGTGCCATAGGCATAAAAAAATAAAAAATAAGGGATTGTAAATTGACAAGTTCCTTGCAATCTGTGAGGGCAACGATAATAGGGGATTGTAAACTGACAAGATTCTTGCAATCTGTGAGGTCAACTAAGGGTTGCCTTGCCTAAAAACGAGCAATTCTAGGTATTTTTCACTTAGGACTTTGCATACAATTAAAAAAACAGATGAATTATTTTTGAAAAAATGTGATCTCAGTATACGGTACAAAGATATATACACATTCCAGGGGAAGTCATGGACTACTTTTGAGGATATAATGAAAGTACCAGGTTTCCTGAAATGTTCAGAGTTGTGTACAGACATAAACAGTACTTTGCACAAAGCTCTAGGGTTTCTAAGAATTTAAGAATCCCAACCATAAGTTCTAGGTTGAGCAATATTTTTACTATATCACTATTTTCTTTTTGTCTCATTGATCTAGGAATGTCTAAAGTTATTGAATTTAAACAAAATTTCTTTGCATTTCTAATAGTTTTGATCAATTATTATAATGTTATAGTATTTGATGTATAAAGGCTTAAAGGCTTAAAATTCTTAAAATTCATTATAAAATCTCCCTTTTCAAAATTCTTATTAGTAGTTATTTTTAACTTTCCAAAAATAATCTTTTAAAATGTAAAATATTACAAACATGTGCAAAACTACAGAAACCAATATAACCTACAACGTACCAATGTTGCTGTCAGATTTAACAGATGTTAACATTTTGCTCTACTTGTTTCAGATCTTTCTCTCTCTTACAGAAATAAAACATTATATAAAACCATATATAAAACATTCTATTTGATCACAGTTAAATAAGTCAGTGAATTAGATATGCAAATTTGACCTTTATTTGGAAAGACTGGGACTTCAGCTCAACCAAATGCTTAGACTTAGAACATACTTAAGGGTTTGGAGGTTGAGAGCAGCAATAAAATGCTCGGCCTTTTCTAGGTTCTATCCTTGCCTCTACCTTTATCAAGCCATCCCAAGCCTTTCTCCAGCAGCTCCAAAGCCCCAGTTATTACAGGGGATTAAGTATTTACCTTAGTCACCGGCACATGTAGTAACTATATTAAAGTTGTGATCTTCAATGCTTTGAATAATAACTTATATTTTGACTCAGCTGGTTAGAAAATTGGTAATTCAAAGGTTAACTCTTCATGGTCAAAGAACCAAAACAGCTTTAAGACTGCCATTTCAAGGTACTCACACAAAGCTATGCAACTCTGTAATTAAAAAAAATCAAAAACTGGCTAGATTTCTATTTAGGCGACCATCCACATCGAAGAAATACTTCCAGGGTTTTCCTCATCTTGGAGTATTATAATCTCATGAATGTGAAATACAAATCATTACCTCTCCCTGTGGTTCTGACTGTCTAGTCGCAAATGGAGTACCATCTGGAATGTGTGATGCAGAACGTTCTGAGGAAACAGAAATGACACAATCACTTTGAATTAAAAATAAATAAATAAAATGAAGAAAGAAACTATTATAGGTAGCGCCAAAGTCCAGATCCATACTCCTCAGAGAGAACCACTATCCTAAGGTTGGGGAGGATTAGCCCCATGCATATTTTTATATGTTCAATGTAGAATTCTATATTTCTCAAATTATCTAAGTTAACAGAGTTTTGGAGTCAATCTAATGTAAAGTTAGAAATTTAGCACTTTTGTATTATACTATTCTACTTATTCTTGCTATAACTCTAATAAGTTTTAGATGTAGAATACTATGTCTTATTAAATTATATTTTTAGATCACATATCTTTTCATTTAATAATTTTTTTAGGCATTTCCCTTCAGTTTTGTAACTATAATTATTTAGCTCTTAGTTTTTAAATAGTTTTATGTTCCCTACAATTCTATTTTACATGCAACTTCCCTATTATTGAATCTTAATTTTATTTTCTCTCTTAATCAATTGCTGTATATTTTAAAGTAGTTTAAACTGATACATAAATAATACATTTTATAAGCCATTGAATATCTAAGAATAACTTTTAGAAACTCTTCATAAGAAAAAATACCTGTAAGGAAAAAACATTTCCCCAAAATTTTATTGTCCACTAAATATATAGTGGAAATTGTTCCATTGTCCATTGGACTTTAGTGTTGCAAAGTAGGCCATCATCTGTCAGCACTCTTACTATCTGACCACACGTAAAATTTATTTTTTCTTAGTTTTGTAACTCACCAATCTTTTCAGTATGTTTCTAGACAAGAATATCTTTTTACTGATTTTGTTGTATGATAGCAATCACTTTTTAAAAAATTTTATTTTGTTATTAGTTTTGAGTATACAGTACATTGTTTAGACATTTATATAGATTATGAAATGATTCCCTTGATTGCTCTGGCTCTTCACCTAGCCATTACATTAATGCTAACTGAATTCCCTATACCGTGCTCTCTATCCTTGTGACCATCTATTAACTACTAATATGTATTTCTTTAACCCTTCACCCTGTTCTCTCAGTCCCTCAACTCTCCTGCCCTCTGGCCATCACCAAATTGTTCACTATATTTATGAGTCCGTTTCTTCTTTTTTGCTCCTTAGATATTACATATAAGTGAAATCACATGGTATTTATCTTTGACTTATTTAACTTCACTTAAAAACTTCTAGGCCCATCCATGTCATTGTGAATGGTAGAATTTCATTTTTTTAATGGCTGAGTAATATTTCATTGTATATATGAACCATAACTTCTTTATTCAATCATCTGTTTATAGGCGTTTAGGTTGCTTCCATATCTTGGCTATTGTAAAGTATGGTTCCATGAACATAGGGTACATAGATCTTTATAAATTAATGTTTTGGTTTTCTTTAGATTAATACCCAGAAGTGCAAGTGACAAGTCAAAAGGTATATCCATTTTAAATTTTTTGAAGAACCTCCAGACTGTTTTCCATAATGGCTATACCAATTGATAGCAATCACTTTTGATGTGTTTACTCAGGTCATCTTTAAGCTCTACAAAGTTAATTTCAATTATGTCTTTAATCTTTGTTTTTGTTCAAACTTCACAGTTTTTTTTTCTAATAAACATGTGATTATTAGCCTAGGTGAGAGATAACACTCTCTGCCTTTATATTTATTGGATTGTTTCACAACATTTTCCTTTCTCTCACCCCCAAATTTATGTATCTTCTATTTGTAAGTACTTTATGTGAAAATTTATCAAGTTAGAGTGGTGTATCATTAATCTGACTTTTTATTGACTTGTTTTTTCAAATTATTAAGATTTTGTTATGACTATTGTATCTTTGTAATCAATACTAAAGTCCTCCATTAGCTTTTATCTAATAGTCTATTGTCTTTTCATTTTAATGATTGCTTTCTGCTTATTAATTATTTCCATAAAAACAAGGTACTCTTGTGTACTTTTGAAAGAACAAACAATTTTCTAAAGTTGACTCTGTTACCTATCACTATTGCTTATTAGATGATCATATCAATAGATGCATTTCATAAGACACAGCATCCATTTATGATTAAAACACTTAATGAAATGGGTATAGAAGGAAAGTGCCTCAACATAATAAAAGTCATATATGATAAACTCTTAGCTAACAATATATTTAATGGTAAAAAAAAACTAAAACCTTCCCTCTAAGATCAGGAACAAGACAAGATTGCCCACTATCACCACTATTATTCAATATAGCATTAGAAGTCTTACCAAAAGCAATAAGGCAAGAGAAAGAAATAAAAGACATCCAGATACAGAATGAAGTCAAATTGTCACTTTTTGCAGATGACATGATTCTCTATATAGACAACCCTAAAGACCTGACTTAAAAAAACTATTAGAAACAATAAACAATAAACAAATACAGAAAAGTTTTAAGATGCATAATCAGTGTAAAATATCCATAGTGTTAGTATACTTTAACAATAAATTTTGAGAAAAAGAAAAAAATTCCTTTTATAATTTCAACTAAAAGAATAAAACCTAGGAATAAACATAATGAAGTATGTGAAGAACTTATTCACTGAAAACTATAAGACATTATTAAAAGAGTTTTGTTCTCCTTCTGTATCAAGCTAGTGTCCTCTTCCCCAAGGTGGTAATATTTACTAGCCTGTGTCTTCTTTTCTTTTATTTTTTTTTTAATTCTATTTAGTCAACCACATATAGAGGGCAAATTGACTTAAGTTTAGTGTTTATTAACAGATGTGGTTTGTACACCATCGTTGTTCTTACTCTCTGTTCACTTGTGTGTTGGTCAAATATTTTTAGATTCACTGACATGATAGTAAGTTGATATGCACGACTCTTGGTCTTACTCCTGATCTTTTAATCTTCTGCTCTGTGTAGCTCTGGTGATTGAAATAAGATAGTACCTTTCTTAAAGGGCCTGATTGTCTGACACAAAGGACAAAGGAAGAACATGGCAAAATTAGAGTTCCCAGTATTTTGTGATATGATTTTTTTCTTGCCTCTGCACTGTTCTCCATCTATCTCTTTACTTGTTTAACTACACATCTCAGAATACAATGCATTACTGATTGTCTTACAGTCCATCTCATTTATTTATTTATTTTTTAATTTTTAATTATTTAGGCAAGGCAACCCTTAGTTGACCTCACAGATTGCAAGGACCTTGTCAGCTTACAATCCCTTATTTTTTATTTTTATGCCTGCAGCATCTATTTATTTTTTAAAAGATATAGTCACAAATGAGATGTAGAAAGATGGGCAGCTATAAAGAGGACATTGAAAAAGAGCATTTGGCTGGCTGAATAAGCACCTCTTTAGTTACAGGGATCACTTAGCTGCTCTGCTTTGATCTGGGGGACAGATAACAAGAATGGGAAGATACCTTTTTCTACCCTGATTCAGGTGGGCAGTTGCTTTCTGTGTCTGACTCATCACTCATCGGGTTTCTCAAGCCATTTTATCAGTCTTACAGTTTTAGAAGATGGAGAGAAGACTAATAGATAGATAGCTTTTTGATGGTAACCTGGTGTTTCAGTTAGCATTCCTATTATCTTTGAGTTTAACATATGGAAAGAGAATAGAGGCTTCTCACCCCATCAGGTAAGATTCTGGAGGTACATTAGTCTGGTAAGACAGATTTGGTCTCCAAGTTTCCACATTTAGGCCTTCTGTCTTATTTTTCTGTTGTGTATGGCCTTTATTCTCAAGGTCACACCATAGTCCAAAATGGCCTATTACCCAATGCCACGCACATTATAGTCAACAGAAAAAAGGGACTAAGAAGAAAGAATAGAAGGCAAAGGGCATGCACAAGCTACCTTTTAAGGGATGTTCTAAGAAGTTGTCATGACTTTCCTGCTTACCTTTTTCTGATGAGAACTAGTTACAGGGTCATAGTAACCTTGAGGAGAGAGTTTATCTGAGTAGAGTATTCACTCACCTAAAAGTAAAAGGTTCTACACTAAAAAAATAAATAAATAAAATAAAATAAAAAATAAAAATAAAAAAATTGAAAGAGAGAAAAGAGATTGAGGACAGTGAGCAGACTCTGCCACAGTTGTGATTTTTTTTTATCTTTCAGGCCATGTTGTTGCAACAGAGCCCATTTTTAACCAACAGAGAAACTCATTTTAACCCCTGAACATGTCAAAAAATTTTGTTTTACCCTTTAATAGCCTTATGTTAGAAAATGGTCATACAAGTCCACAATTATATATTTTAAGTAGAAAAGTTTCTGATATCACATATGTTTGGTGGCACTGAGATCTTGATTTGCCCATGAGAAAAACACTTGTGTATTCTTAATAGAGGTACCTTTTTTCCCTATTCTCCTGAGAGTGTTTTTATTGTGTCCAAAACAATTCTTCAAACCAGTAATAAATACATGACCTGTATTTGTAGAGATTTTCAAGTGGTCCAGTCAGATACTGTTTTAAGAAGCTGTAAGTGGAAAAAGAGATTATAGTTGAGAAGTGATCAGGGGTTTTTGGAAATGGCCACTGTGCTCCTAATCTTTTCTCATCACTGTACCCATAATTCCACCTGATAGTCTCCATCCAGCAAGCTTAAGTCATGCAACTTTATATATCAAACTGTCTTCCTGAGAAAAAGCAGTTTTAATCACTATAAACTTGCCTTTTGCTCATGTGGCCATTTATCTTTAATTAATCCTTCCACTATCTTTCTAGCAGATACCTTCAACTTCATCAAGACAATATTTCCATTATTAGTACATCAGGAATGATTTTCCCAACAGTTTATCACTGTCTAATCATTAAATGTATCCCACAAAATATTATCATCATCTATTTTACACTCAAGCCACAGACCACTGCTGGAATAAGCCTAAATTACTAGAAATTGATTTTTTAAATGTCACTTCTATCTTTGTGGTCTCTTGACTGTGCTATTTATTCATCTCACTGATTCTTTAGCTCATATCACCCAGTAGCCATGTAAACTTTCTTTAATTCATTGCCTGTTTTCTCCTTAGTCATTGGTGATCTGTCCTCCATTGATTATGGAATTAGTTCCATATACTTGTTTTCTTCTATGTCTCTTTGTCTACTTGCCCAAAGCTCTTACATGCTTCTTCCAAATCCATCTTATAACAAGGTAGGAGACTAATATTGTGAAAAAGTTATTGCTACAGACTAGATGATACAGAGATACATATATCTTCTGTTTGTTTAGTTTTTCTGGAGAACCCTGACAAACATCCCTTACTCGAAGAGACACCAGAGTGTTCTTTCTCTTTAGCTTTCTCTCTGCATGTATGTAATGAGGAAGGACCATGTGAGCACATGGCAAGAAGGCATCCATCTACAAGCCAGGAAAAGAGTTCTCACCAGGAACAAAATTGGCCGAAACCTTAATCTGGACTTCTAGCCTCCAGAACTGTGAACAAACAAATTGCTGTTGCTAAAGCTGCCCAGTCTGTGGTAGTTTTTCCTGTGGCAACTTGAGCAGACTAAAACAGATAAACAGAGATCCTGAGGAGAGTCTCTCAATCAGACCATGACGAGAGAAAGATGAAATGGAAGACTTTCTAGTTTTATGGGAAATAGCACCACATGCACAAATACTAACACAACCCAGGTGCTGTCATTATTTGTTGCCACCGTCTAAGAGAGACTGGGCACCAGGTGGTCCTTAGCCACCTTTGCTCAGACTTTAGTACTATAGGAATGCACTGAGCAGACATCTGGAATGACTGTTTTCACTCCCCTGAAAATATTTGAACTCCTTTGTTAGCATGCTAAGGAGTTATTATTCACACATTATTATTCACACATTATTTCCTAAATTTTGATTTAGTGATGGAGGTGAGGAATGGGATAGAGAATAAGAGAACCTGGCATCAGATTCTAGCTGAATAGGACTGAAAGCCACGCCTTCAAGAGGAGCTGCAAACAATAATATGAGTCATGCCATTATAAAGCCTGCGTTTAGTTCACATATGAAGTATTTGATGCATTTATCATTTATGAATATAAAAGTGCACAGAAAAAAAGACTGTAGAGAAATATTTCAACAGGTTAAAAGGGGAACCTGTGGATGGTCAGCTGAAGGACTGTTTTCTAGCTGCTTTAATCTGAAGTGTTCTGTGTTATCTCATTATCAGAATAAAAGCAAAGCAAAAACATGTCACGTTGTACACACTTAAAAATGTTTAATACTGTGGACTGATATCTCTAAGTCCACACTTTTCCTGTTATGCGAGTTTACTTTCATGCCAGGATCTCTGAAGTTTTGGGACACTATAAAGCTCATGTGTCTGTCATACCACATGTACTTATGTGAATAGCCTTGAAGCAAACTGTTTGAGTAAACTTTTACATATTTTCACTCAATAACACACATCATTTCACAGAACTTTTCTTGCTTCTACCACATTACTGAGAAAATCTGTTAGAAAGAAAGTACTGCTTTTCTAAGAACATACCGTATTTTGAATGAAGGATGATTTGCATTCTTAACACGGCAGGAGTTCAAGAGAATTTCTATGCATCAACATCTTAAAAGATTTCTGTCTCAACAGGCAGATGTAGAATGTTGAATATTTAGCATTTGTTATTAGAGAGAGGATTGCTACTTATATTCGGGATGTAAGTAGTTGACTGCTTATTAGAGTGCACTCTGCCACTCAACTGACTTAGCTGTTGTTATTGTTGAAGTTGTCTTGGCAGTAACCTGGTTATTATTTCAAAGAAGAAATCTACGAATATGAAACCAGCATGTGGTCCTCACATAGAAGCCCAGCAATCTATTCCTGCTATAGCTTCAGTAGCATGAGCTCCTGACCCCAGGCAGCAAGATGTAGGAAAAGCTCATGTACTCTAGGCTCCTTTAAGTGGTAAGCGGTTTAGCCTCTTCCAACTGGTGAGCTGTATGGATTGGTTGTTGGCCACTCTAATTGCCTGCACTTGCTCAGACAAACAAAACAAACTGGCAACTACTGATAGTGTGAGTTCTACTGTCAAAAACAAAACTGCAAGCAACAGATTGAAAGCACAACCATACAAAGAAATATCTCAAGAGGGATAATTAAAACACACATGCACACCCAGAGAAAAATAGATGACTTCCCCGACTCCTCCATCCCAATCTTGTATTTTCAACAAGTAATAAAATAGGAGAAAGTGGATGTATGCTAGAGTGCCTCTAAAACTGGCAATTAATAAGGATGCTGCTTTGATGGTCTAAGATTTTCTTCTTGCTAAATGTTCAAATATATCATTCTGTTTGCCTCCACCCACATTCTGTCTGCTTCAGGGAAGAGTTCTTGGTCCTTTTGACTTCCCTGACTCTAGATGTGCACGGGGGACTTTTTCCTAAATTAAAAGATTTGTTTCTGTATTTATTTGTCTTCATAGGTACAAAAAATGAGCATTGTAACTGTGTAAGTCAAGGTAAGTTTTCTTTGCAGATGTATGCCCTGGGCTTCTGCTGGCTTTCTTTTAAGCCTTCATCTTTGAGGCATGCCTGTGTGTGTGTGTGTGTGTGTGTGTGTGTGTGTGTGTGTGTGTGTGTGTGTTTGGGTGAGGGGGGGAGGAAGAGAGATTTAAATCATAATCTACTCAATGTCTTGCTCTTGTTACAGTTTATTAGGATGTGACTGTAAAGGAGGGTCTCAGTGCTTTACGTACAAAAAAAGCTTGTACCTGGACCAAGAAAGAATAAAAACTGAAAGAGCCAGTATTTTTTTCTCTCACTCATGCTATATGCAGAGCCTGTTCCTCATTGCTGACAATAGGGACACAGTCATCCAGGTATCTTTATAAAAAGATAAAAGCTGAATGGGGCTGCAGATAAAGTGACACGGGTGAAAGGGCAGAAGGATGGATGAGTGCTAGGTATTCCCAATTAAAGGTAGGAATATTTTTAAGACTTCTACCATGTGATGCTGTTCATTATCCAGATCACTTTAGTGAAGTCTGAAGACTGTATCTATCTAAATATAAGCTCTTTTATAAATTGATTTATTCATTCAATAAATATTTATTGGACACTTATAATGTTCAAAGCATCCTGGAGGATACAAAATGAATAACAGTCTTTTCTCTCAAACAGTTTATGATTGCATAGAGGAGAATAATATATATATGCAAATAACTATATTATTTTATTCAGCACCCTTTCAATTGCAAATGACAAAATCTAAACACAAAGTCACTTCAACAGAAAAGAAATGTACTGGTTCAGAAAACTAAAAAGTCTTTGAGTAGATCTTCAGGCACTGACAAATTCAGGGGCTTATGTGATATTATTCCCTCTCACTCTTACTCTTTTTTTTCTTCTCCTTTCTGCTTTAACTTCTTGGGATTTGGATTCCCTGGACCAATCACTGTGGACGGAGGTGTCATGATTGCTCAGTACTGAACATATAACCTTTAGCACCTAAAACTGCCTGGACCTTGGCAAATGTTCATTAAACATTTGCCAAATAAATAGAATGCTTCAGTAACTTGGTGAGACTCAATGAGATGAAACACAGTGTACTAAGTAGATGAATGACACTGTGAGGAAGAAAAGAAGACAGAGTATAACTAATATTTCAAGAATTTCTTCTACATGAGGAAGGAGAGAGAGGACTGTAGCACTACACTAGAGAGAATCCATTTTTGTACCGAAAGGGAAAGTATATCATACTTTTAAGCTTATGAGAATAAAGAAAATTAATACATACAGCACTGTCCTTAAGGAAGGGTGTGTGAGTGCATGCGTGTGTGTGCGTGTGCGTGTGTGTGTGTGTGTGTGTGTGTGTATTGGGGGTGGGGGAAGTGAGAACAAGATCATGGGTAGTATTTCACTTTAAAACAGGAAAACATAATTTTCTTCCAAAGCAGGAGAAAAAAGAGAGTATACGTGAGGATATAAAGATTTCAAACGAGAGTGAAAAGGAGCTGAATGGTTCAGAATCCAGTCTTTTTGTATTCTTATTCTAACAAAATAAGAGAATGAAATAAAAAGCAGAGAAGATAGCCCAGCCACTGTGATGAAAGAGATACGAAATATATAAGAATGAATTAAAATGATTTTTAGAGCTAGATGAAATAAATTGACAAAGACAATATTTGTGCCCTCCTCAAATCACATGTTGAAAGTCAGTTCTCAGTGTAATCATATTTCGAGGAGGGGCTCTTTTTTGGGGGGAGGGGATTAGGTCACAGGAGCAGAGCTCTCATGAATGGGATTAGTGCCTTATAATACCTTGCCCCTTCTGCCAAGCAAAGACAGAGAGAGAAGCTGGCCATCTGTGAACCAAGAAATGGACCTTTACCAAAAACTGAATCTGCTGGTGCCTTTACCTTGGACCTCGCAGCCTGCAGAACTATGAAAAATAAGTTTCTGTTGTTTATAATCTACCTAGTTTGTAGTATTTTGTTATAGCAGTCTGAGCTAAGACAGAAATTTTGGCAAACCCAATGGCAAAACAAACAAAATCTTTATCCTTTATGCAGGCCTCACTTAGAACAGAGAATGAGAAAGCATAGGAACCCAGAGGTATGAAAATTAGGAAACATGAGAATACAAACATATAAAGAACTGAAGTTCCTGGCAATAGGGTCCATGTAGGGTAAAGGGACAAATGAAGACAAAAGCGAGCTCATAAACTGTGATAATAGAAAAATGTCCAAGGGAGTAGAGGTTATGAGGAATATCAGAGCAGATTGAATAGAGGCGAGAAAGTAGGAAACATTAAAGTAATTGTGAGCCTTGAGGAGAAATGAGTTTGATGCTGGTCTTGAAGTGTGGCTGTGTTGCTAGGCAACAGAGGTGGAGAAGGAATGAAGGCCACTGGAGTTGAGGTAACTGAGGCACTAAGAGTTCAATTTCTGATGTGTCTTGAAATTACACCTATAAAGTCTCAAAGTCACAAGGGCAGACCCAACCCTAGTGGTAAGAGATGGAGAGACTTGGAATGAGGTGAAACAAGATGGAATCATCCCCACGAGTGAGTAATCTCTGGACACCTGTGCATTTTTTCCTACCACTATTTGTAAACAGTGATAGCAGGTTCTTAGCCAGGCAAGAGGTGTGGAAAGGGTAATCAAACCTTGCCTTGTGCACTGGGAAGAATAGGTTGATGGTTAGTTGGATAGGTGTGTTGTTTTGCTTTAAGCCTTAAATCTTTTAAAAGTACCTGATAGTAAGGATACCTTTTCCCCCAAAGTCCTATGACAGTCCTCTGAGGAGGGAATTTCTCCAATTACGATATCCTAAGAAAAGTCTGTACTCTGTTTTAAATGTATAATAGCCTATATGATGCTGTCTTTACTCACCCTTACTATTTGGTAAACATTTAAATTTTCAATTTGTGTCATAAGGTTTATTAATTTATTCATTCACTAACTCATACAACTATTTTGTGTCTAATTTCTCCTTTTAGAATATAAGATTCAGGAGAGCAGGTATCTGATCTTCATGAAGGTTATATTCTAAATGGAGATGTTAGACATAAAATAACTATAACTATAGGTTTGGTCTATTTTATGTTCCTAGTTCCCTGATCTTTGCCATTCCAATAGAAGTTGAACACACACACACACACACACACACACACACACACACACTATAATCCAGTTAACAAACTAATTATACAATTACCTATGCAAAATTTTCTGATAAATATTTTTTGTGCAAAAGGACCAAAGATAAAGTTGGTACAATACTAAACAAAATAAATATTTCTTTTTCTCTTGCCAGGGTGTTCCTAAACAGTTTATTTTGCTTTAGTGGTATGTAAAGGATAGAGCAATGAAAAATAGTAAGGAAATAAATTATGTGGTTCATCCCATTGTCTTTTCACACCTGTAATTATTTCTGTTTTAATATGTCTTAATCTTTGTCTAAAGAAATCAGTTTGTTCTCTGTCTTTCTATCACTCTTTTCCTTTCTTTTTTTCCTACCCCACATCTCATACATACACTCATCTACAACATGTTCATCATTTACTCTATTTTTCAGATTTCTAATTTCCATGTGAGTACTCCAATGTACCCTCTCTTCCACATGTCTCTCCTGATTTACATCAGTAATGCGAATAATGACATTTCTATATTCAGTACTGTTCTTGCTGTATCTTTTTAATCATCATCGCCTTATTAGAATAACAAAGGAAAGTACCCATTTATTTGGAGTAAAGTGCTAATAAGGTAAATGTAATAGGTTCAACCTCTGGGCAGGCTAGTTAGTAATTTACACAGGGGAAAAAATGGTTTTATAGCTATGGACTATACCCTTAATCTCAACCAGCCATTTTACAAAGGCATATCATTGGTTACAAGTAGACTGTGATAAGAGAAAGGGAATGAATTTAGGCAAATCTACAATTTAGGCAAGACTAGGGTCACTCTCATAACTAACTCTGTTACCTTAGACCCATAATCAAGGATTAAACCTTAGCAAGCAAGTAAAATGAACATTAACAAATAGATAGTGAATATATTTCAAAAATATAGGAACAATTTAGACAGAAATAAATATTATAAAATGGGTACCATTTTGGGGAGACAATGTCAGCAATTATACTAAAATGTTTAAAAATATTATTTTATTTTAGGGTCCCTCATACAGCTCCACAGGTTGTGCACTACACAACTTTAAAAGAAACTTTTTACATATCCTATTATGTTAATGGTTCACACAGGGGCATTGACTCTAATTTTTATATCAGCTCTATAACGTAAGCACTACTATCCACCACCATCCCTTCCACAAGTTAAAGAATAACTTGCCAAAGTCACACAGTTAATGAGTGTTGAAGATAAGATTCAAAGGTATTTGTTTAAGTTAAAAAAAAATCTTCAGAATTAGAAAAAAAATTATTTAATTTAGGAAAGATGATATATGAAACCTAGGAGAAACCTTCTAAAACCAGAAAGGGAAGTACCTTCATTACTTTCAGGAAATCCCACATAGAAAATAGAGAATAGTCCAAGATCCTAAAGGTTCCAGAAAAAAATTGCTGAAAAAGCACTGAATGTCACCAAGAACAGTAGTTCATATACTTATTATAACATTCTTGTTTAGGGTAAATTGTAGCAATGAAAAGGTACAAAGATTCCCTGTTTTATTTTCTAGACCTGGGATTCTTCTGCCCTTTACTCAGGGCAAAGATAAACAGAATATTCTTGTATTTTTCATAATTTTTCTCCATTGGGAGAGGAGGATGTTTGTAAAGAGCATATTACCATAGGGTGCTCAACCCCCAGTTTCTCAGAAGACACTTAAACACATCAAAATTTGTGAAAAACTGCCCAAAAGGTTGAGTGAGGTAATAAAATGCACCCAACTTCTAAATACCACACATAAATAGAGGATTTGGGAACAGAAGAGAAAAACCCAAAAAAGGAAACGGAAATCAGATTCAGTCATAAACACTGAGTCTCTTTCTGGACTCTAGCCTCAGTTTCCTAACTTGTATGAGGAGAAAATTACTCTCTTGGGTATTATGAAGGTAAAATGAGAGGACTTATGTAAAGCACCTGGTATATTAATAGTCCGCACTGATGATAAATGTTGTGGTTATTGCTATTGTTGTTAGAAGACGCAGGGAAGATCACTGGACTTAGAAAACCTAGTTGTTTTAAGCCTGGGCAAAGGCATCAGTTAAAATGAGTTCCTACTTGTTAAACAAAGAGTTAAATTACTCAACTTCAAGTCTGACACAAATTTGGCTTTGCCTATATCTTCATTATACTGTTTAAAATACGGTTATTGTTAAGTAAAAAGAAGTAAAAAAAATGCAATGTCAGGAAGAGAAAGATTAAAGGATCTTTGATACCAATGCACACTTCAGTCTTTCTGTGTGGTCCCAGGGGTAGAGAGGAGTAAGAATAAAGCTTTAAAAAGAAGAGAGAGCCTCCTGGAGGCTTTTTATGGGGCTAAGGAAAGGAAGACAAGACAGTCGAACCATTTTTTTTTTTTTACTTTCAATTTTATTATTAGTTTCAAGTATACAGTACATTGGTTAGACATTTATATAGTTTCTAAAATGATCCCCCTAATTTCTTTTTCTTTCCTATGGCTCTCCACTTAGCTATTACATGAATGTTAATTGCATTCCCTATGCCGTGCTCCCCATCCCCGTGACCATCTATCAACTACTAATTTGTACTTCTTTAACCTTTCACCCCTTTCTCCCCGCACCCAACCCCCTCCCCTCTGGCAGCCAAACCTTTTGAGTTTGCTTCATTTTCAGGACTTCAGTTATAAAAGAAAGACATAAGCAAGTGCTTGCATAAATATGATATTATGAAAATGTTGTTGAGAGAGTCAATGACTTTGACTCTAAGAGATATTTTCTTCTTGATTTTTATGACATGGATGAAAGCATCTGGCATGAGCTTTAGGAAAGGTATAATCTTTGATTTAGCTTGGTGTAAAAAATAAACAGTGACAAGTCAAAGGAACTGCTGGTTAGACTTGGCAAAAATTGCCACTTATAAGAGCATGATTGAGAGAGGCGGCTTGCATGCAGGAGTGTACGTTGTCACTAATTCAGGATGTCAGGGAAATGGCAGTGTGCTGGTTAATTGGACATTAGGCTTTCCCAAGTGTTTCTGTCATTATGCTGTGCATATGGATTACCAATTTTCAGATAAATGAAATGCACGCGGAATCTTAAAATATTCAGAGGTTGTCTGGTCTACTGCTTCCATTTTATAGATGAAGACATTTAGGCCCAGTTAGTAGTATTATGTGTGAAGTCACAGCTAATTAGTAAGATAGCCAAGATCAGAAAACAGATCTCCACATCTTTAAGTCAATGTTTATTTCCAACTCCCCCCGGCGGTTATCGAACTCTTAATACTCTTGAATAATTTTTTTGTGGCTTAGATGTTTAAGTGCCTTGGAGGTCATCATTATTGATAATGTTTTCTTTGGACCAGGCTCAAGGATAGAAGTTATAGACATAGGAGATTGGGCTGAATCTCTGCTCACTCAATTCAGTACCCTCAAACTTCCTGTTTTAAACAGACCATCAAATAGTCACTTGTTTTTCTCACTCACAAAGTGCCTTGTAAAATATGCAAATGAAAGTGATGAGGCTTTGTGGGTGTTGCAGAAAAAGTAGTTTCAGATGGAAATTTAGAAATGAAGTAGGTGTGTAAGAAAACATTTTAACATAGTATGATTACAAGAAGGCGTATATATTGGAAGCAATTGCCCACAGCTTTAAATTTTGGTATTATAAAGCTATCATAGTGCAGACTGACCTACGCTCAGTTGAAATATTGGAAGACACAAGTTCATAACATGTGAGAGATAATTTTGGAAAAAATTCTCATTTGTTAAGCCCCTGCCTCTGACTCATAGAACTTATAATCAGTCTACCTTGAGATCAAGACTGCTATGGAAATGATCATTTGAGGACATTACTTGTATTGGAAGATATAAAGTGGAGAGTTATTTTACTCTTTATCTGTATGTCTATGTTTAATCTCATTAATAAATGTATATTACACTCTACACATATAGAGTTAATGATTCTGGAGTCTAAGGTAGATTTCTAAAGGAGACTTCTCAAATTCTAAAGTGCATATGAATCAACTAGTAACTTGTTAAAATGTAGATTAAGATTCAGTAGGTCTTGGGTGGAAATCACTATTCATATTTTTAAAATTCTTTCAATAGATGTTAATTGTACTGGTCTAAGTACTACATTTTGAGTAGTAAGGGTTGATTTGAGTGGGGAGAAAGAGGAGGATAGAGCTTCATTATTTATGGAAATTATGTCTCTATAGTTGATCTATTTCTAACTAGAGATATAAATAATAACTACTCTTAATCAAAGTAAAGACACTGATTAAAGACTTGAGCTCAAAGCCAATATATTTTGGTGCTAAAAAAAAGTGTGTGTGTATGTATGTGTGTACGCACAACTATTTATGACTGTATACATGTACATTGTAGACTTGCCCACAGTCCTGTTCTTACCACCTATCCTCCACACTGCAGAGTAATTTTTTAAAACTCTAAATCATTTTACTCCTTTTAAAAAACTTTCAGTAGTCCCTTTTGTTGTACAGACAATGTGCAAACTTATAAGACAGTTTACATGGTCTAGTCACTGCCTCATGTCTTATCATGCTCTTCCTCACCATCTAAGCTCTAAATACAACAGACATTTATTAATCCTTCAAACATGTTTTCTCTTTCTCCTAGGTCTTCAAAATACTGTTGCTTCTTCCTGAAACACTCTCTCCCTTCACCCACTAAAATTCTCAACTTTGTTTCCTATTCCCTGTTTTTCTCTCTGGGGAAGTCTTGGGTTGCTCAGAGTCAGGTATAAGACCCTCTGCTATATGACTCTATGGCACCTTTGTTTCGCCCTATTATAATCCATCACACTGCCATAATCAGTTTACTTGAAAGTCTTCCCTGCTGTACTCAAATCTCCTTAGGATAGAAACAACTTCTATTTTGCACATTATTTTATCTTCTTTTCTTGGCTGAACACTCTTTAAACAAACAGTTAATAAATAATGAATAAATAAATGAATAGCGACTGCAATCCTAGATGAAAAAGTGGGTGAGGGGTGATGCGGGCATTATTCAGAGAAACCAGAAAATGTTGGCTGGGGGAATTTAATAAGGTTTGGGTAGCCAGAAAGTATTTTTAAAAAAGAGGAGGCCCAAGATCATAAAACATCTATATTGAGCAATTGGGATTGGGAAGGAATGAAGAAATGAGGAGTTTTCAAAGGTATGGTGAAGAGGAATATTGAAGACAAAACTTACAGCTCTAATAGTGGTTTTTCTGGGGCTATTCTGACAAAATGATATGACATACCCGACAGACAGAAACCCTGCAGTGGGAATAGAGAAGATATAGGGATGAACAGAAGCTAGAATTAAAATATCTTTTCAAAATCCTGTAGAAGTAAAGGATCACTATACTGGGACTGACAGTGTGGATTTAGGAGATATATAATTATTTAAATACTTTAAGACTTGAGAACAGGCTTGTAATAGTTTACAGAAAAAAAAAAATAAGATTGTGCACCACCCATGTGACAATTCCGGGCATGTTTATGAAATACTCTATGTCCAGAATAGAATAGTCAGGAAAAGAAAAGAAGAGATACGAAGGGCTCCTAAAATAAAACTTGCCTTGGGCCTTGTGCATGCAGGAGGATTATTCACACACACAAGTCAGGGAAACGCTTGTTAGTTTTCAGTGGTGACACTTCTGACACTTGGATTTAATTTCTTAGGATATCTCCTAAAACTGTTGCTTTCAAACCTTCTAACAAACAATGTCAAATAAAATATTACTTCTTAGGGCAGAAAAGGATAAGCAGGTTGAAAAGAAGTGTGTGGAGATGAACATCAATTCCAGTCTCCTATACCCTCCCAATATCCCATTGGCAGCCTTTCAGATTCTAGGCAGAACCTCATGCCTTTGAAATATATTCTCATAATCCAATTTCTTCGATGTATCAGTACCAGTATTAGTCCTCCCTAAACGTTTAATGACTAAAATTTGCATATACCCTATGAACAGCTTGTTCCATTGATAGTTGAAACTTTAAATTCAGTTCAGACTCCAAATTATATAATATCTATATTCCACATGTGTATATGTAATATACACATATATGAAACTTTATATATATATATATATCTAAATATGCATATGCATGTATATATCTATACCTATCTATGTGAATAGATGAACTATTTACCAGAAGATATAAACAAACACAAAAATTTAATACAGATTAAGATTTAAAGGAAACAAAAGGCAACAATAGTCAATTTTTTAAATTTTAATTTTACTTGTTATTAATCACCTCCTAACAGAATTTTGTGTTTCTAATTTACTCTGAATCTTCTCAAGTCATTGACCTTACTAGTGAATGATCAATACTGGTCAATAATACATCCAGCCTTCATGAAGAGATCCCCTAAAAGAGATTTTTAATAAGCTGCTTGACCTTAAGAGAGTATATAACAGGCACTCTAAATATTTGTTAAAAGGTGGGCTGAATGAATGAGTGCTGGGTTTTGTTTTTCTTTTTGAAAATTTTATTATATTACACAAGTCATTATAGGGTCTGAATTATAGAATAAATTACTGTGCACCTGGAATCAAAATGTTTGCGTTAAGTGCCAACTACAGAGGATTTCCTGTTTGATGCTAGGGCCCGTTTTTATTTTTTATAAAGTGGGAGTAGCAGGCAACTCCTTGAAAACTATGGACTGCTATAAATATGTGAATGACTACCTTCGTAATATTTGCACTTCTTTTGAGCCTAAAGGCTCATTTTCCTCAGGAACCCAAAAGAGAAGAGCAGACTCTTTCTGGGCTTTGCTCTCTATATTTAGTATTTTCCTTGTTTGTAACTATTCTATCTGAAGATAGCTTTTATCCTCTGATATTCTCTCTTGTCTTAAAGTAAGACTAACTTTTAAAAGGTCTGTCTGTACTATAGACTGAATATCTGTTTCCCCAAAAAAATTTAAAGTAAAATCCTAACCCCCAGTATGATGGTACTAGGAAGTAGGGCCTTTTGGAAGTGACTAGGTCCTGATGAATGATGGAGTCCTCATGAATGGGAGTACGACTCTCATGAAAGAGACCCCAAAGATCTCCTTTGTCCCTTCTGCCAAGAGAGGACAGAGAAAGAAGTTGGTAGTCGATAAACCAGAAAGTGAGCTCTAAATATGCCAGTGCCATAATTTTAGACTTCCCCAGCCTCCAGAACAATAAGAAATAAGTTTCTGTTGTTTATAAGCCACCCAATCTAAGGTGTTCTGTTATAACAGCTGGAATAAACTAAGACAGTCTGTAATCAGCTATTTGGCTTGGGAATATCAGTAGGCCTCCCTGTTGACTGGTTGTATGCCTGAACTTTTGCACTCAGAAACATAAGAGATAATTCCTATCAAACTGTTAAAAAGGTGGAAGCATCACACAATGTATACACCATACTACCAAGATACATTTCATAAATTGTACCTGCAATACAGGATTAGAAACTGACTGCAGAATATAATATAGCACAGCTTAATTAACTTGTGGCATGATAGTTTTGTTTTCTCTTTTTTAAAAATTATTTTTTACCATTTAGATGTGCCAAGATTAGACTTAAGCACAACACTGAAAACTTATACTTTCTTATTGATTTAGAGAGAAGAATTTAGAAAACAGCATTTGTTAATTCCTATTACATGCTATAGGAGTTTATTTAATCTTCCTAACAGCCTTGGGAAGTAGGTATTATCATTTCCATTTTATGGACCTATATTCTTAAGCTTAGTCCTTTAATAAGTTAATAAATTACCCAAAGTTACACAACACAAAAGCAGTGTAGTTAAGATTTGAATCCAGGTTTGATAGTTTTAAATCACAACTTCTTTCTTTAATACCAGTCAGTTTCCCAAGAAATAGGAAGACAATTCTAAAAAGATATAAAATTTTAAATTTTATATAAACATATTTACATGTAGATTAGATATAAATACAATATAGAACACTAGTTTTGAATTAACTTCACACATATTAAGACACAGTATTTAACCCAAATCAGATAATTATTAACTCATTAAATACTTATTTTGTAAGTGCCTTCTGCATGGCTGGTAAATGCTAATTACTTGATTTACAACTATAGTCAAGATACAATGTGTTTTTAACATCCCTGGCAGTGGTTATACCCTTAAATAGTACCAGCCCCAGTCCAAATGTATGTCAGCAAAAATGTATAGATGAAAGCTGGATCTTTCATTGATAGATCTTGTTTGGGAATATAAATTGTTACAGCCACTATGGAAAACAGCATGGAGATTCCTTTAAAAATTAAGAATAGAATTACCATATGACCCAGCAATCCCTCTGAGTATATACTCCCCCAAATCTGAAAATATTTGTCATAAAGATATATGCACCCTGATGACCACTGCAGCATTATTCACAGTGGCCAAGACATGGAAACAACCAAAATTCCCTTCAGTAAATAATTGGATAAAGATGTGGTGTGTATGTATGTATACACACACACACACACACACACACACAAACACACACACACACAATGGAATATTACTCAGCCATAAGAAACAGATGAAATATTGTCATTTGCAACAACATGGATGGATCATGAGATTATCATGCTAAGCGAAATAAGTCAGACAGAAAAAGTTGAGAACCACATGATTTCACTCATATGTAGGATACAAAACTGAAAGCAACAAACAAACAAGGCAGTGAGTCATGGACAGAAATAACAATTTAGCTTTTATCAGAGAGAAAGGAGGAAGGAGGGGAGATAAAGAAGGGTACCAGAAGTCAAATTTATGGTGATGGAAGGAAATTTAACTTTGGGTAGTGAACATGGATGAGATTATATATATATATATATATATATATATATATATATATATATATATATAATGTATTATTTTATATAATACATTATATATATATATATATACTTGAAACCTATATAATTTTATTAACCAATGTCAGTCCAATAAATTGAATAAAAAAGAACAAAAATCTTGCTCAACTTTAAAGACCAATAAAAATAAGAAACTGAAGCATCATCACATTTTTATTCTAAATTAGTTCTAAAAAATATAACAGCCTGCTCTTTGTTTCATTATATTATCCGGTTGTAATAAATCCATATTCCCTTTTTAGAAGACAGAAGCAGACATCAGGAACTAGATGCAAACCTCATGAGTCTGTGTGTTAGTCCCCTTTTCATTCTCATCTTTCCAACCAACTTAGACAAAAGGGAGTGAACATTTGAGACAGAGAAGAAGCAGAAAAGCTAGTCACCCAAGAAATAATTGAATCACTCCAAGTTTTGATTTCTCTAGCTAAAAAGGTGAGTCTTGTGTACCATGCTTCAGAAACATGCTTGAGTTCCACAACTCATCCCCTGCTCCAGTAGCAGTGATGGATTAATATTGGTACACATGTATTTATACCTAAAACCACTGGGATACAAAATTGTGAAATTGTTAGACAGTTTTCTAGTTTAAGACTTGTGCCTAGATAAAAGTAGGAGCTATATGGATGTTGAGCCTGATATAAGAATAATATCTGACACTATTTTGCAAAAAGATAGATATATAGATGATAGATAATCTGAAAATTGTGATAGAGCATATAATTATTTTAATTATTGTGAGAGTTTTAATGAATTTTGATTCATAAAAATAATACATATGAACATTTAGCCCAGACAGGGGTCTAGTGCCCTCTTGTGGACAATTTTTGTTGCCCGTAGAAGTGGTCCACAGGAGGGCATATAATTAATGCTGCAATAAAGTTGCCAGCAACATAGTATAATGAAACATTGGATACCATTCAGCAATAACTGAATAAGAAAACACAGAGCAAAATATGATGTTTCTGATATAGCCTCACTAGTAAACAAACAAACAAAACACCATATTTTAATGAGTACCTATCATGTGCCAGTAATTTGCAGTTTGTTTGTTTGATCCAGGTGAACAAATTAGGTATGTCTATTTTCTGGCTGCAGTTTGATGTACCGGCCCTGACTCAAAGAACAAGGGATGCACATTTCCTCAAGGCCTACTGATAGGATAGCAGCTTGTTCTTTTACTTAATAAGGACAAAGATGAGAATCTGACCAGGGTGAACATGACACCGGATCCTAAGCTTTTTTTTATCATTCTGCTTTATGAAATAGTCACTCCTTCTTTGCTCATTTACCACATTTACTTACCGGCTTTTCACACAATAGGTTACTTATTGCCTTTATTCCTCATTTTGCACTTCGATTTTCTTAATGATATTACTCCAAGTTTGCTATCCTATGTTGGAGACCTTGTTCTAGTGGAAATGTTGCATCCTATTGTTTGAGTCGACAGATGTATTAAACTTCAGCCAGAAAATAAACATATACACATATATAGGAACATTTTTTTATCTGCATTTATGTGCTACACTTTAAATTACTGCACACATGCATTGAAAACTACCTTGTATATTTTATTGACAATAAGATGACATTGATTATAAGATAAATCAATAGATATGTTATGAGTCACCATGAAAGGAACATGTAGGGTCAATTAAATGATAACATAACACTTTCTTATCATCAACTCTAAGATCTAATTCAATTTCACAAATACTAATTTGTGATTCAAATATGAGCCTTAGAATTGATGAAATATGGTATGTGTTATGTAGCTCTCATAGTATGTTATATTGACAAAGGATTCTTTGCATGGATGTCATTTACACACACAACACACTATTCATCTACCCTTTACACAATTCTGGTTCTAGTGTGCATGCATAGGCAGGTTGGTCCCATGGCTGCTCTTACAGACTTTAGAACCACCCTATCTGGGTTCAATATGTGCCTCTACCTCCTACTAGCTATATGTCCTTAAGAAAGTTTCTTAACATTTTCGTAGATCACGTTACTCTTCTCTAAAACACAAATGATGATAAAATCTTACATTGGTTATTGTGAGAATTAAATCATTAAAACTGTGCCTTGCACCTATTAAATGCCTAAAATGTATTTGGTATTAATATAGCTGTTATTATGATTACAGAGTACATGAAGATGTGGGCCATATTAAACTCTCAGTGCAAATCTTTGCACTGCCCAGGGGACTCCATCTCAACTTCAAAATGCAAACCTTTACAAGAATGCAGCTGTTCTGGGCATCAAGAATGCATGCACAGCCCATAGTCATGCCAGTTATGTAACCTGCCATGTAAGCCACATCCTTTCAAATCATGTATCCCCAGAGGACATACAAAGCTATACACAGAACCTGCTCTCTCTTAAGTATACCCACTTTCCATAAATTTACAATTAATATTAATCCTGATCTTGAAAATAAGCTATGAACCAAAGCAAATCGCCTTAAAAACAGATTTTCATTAATGAGAAGATTTACTGTAAGTTTCTCCCTGCCTACCTTCCTACTTGGCTTTTGTGAGAAATTGCAAAGTATCTTTCCCTAGTGAGATTCATACCATGACTGCTAATACAGTGCTGAGAGCACTTTTGTACTTAATAAGTGAAGAAATGCCAGTAAAGGCAAAACCTCATTCTCTTCTCATTTATTTCCTTTCTGTTTACCTTACTGTGATGTTGCATACTGATATAGCACCTATATGTTAGCCTTGTGTCTAACAAGTACATGATCTCAAGGCCTAGGCAACTTTTAACCTTCCATCTCTCTTCATGCACACCTTGAACATCAACATGTATGTTTGTTCAACTCAATCATTCATTGAAAGTCAAGCACATTTGTAGAATTCCCACCTTATCTAACCCTTCATCTTGTACTCCTCCTCCTCTACTCATTCTCCTTGATCATACTTGCTTGAGCTGTGTTTCTTAAAGAGGTAGATACATTTATCCATGGCTTTAGTAAAAATTTCCTTTTCCTTCCTCTATATATACTGCTGTATTTTTAGATATTAAGCAGAATTAAATATCTAGCATTCTGATTCCAGATACATCTCAGATAGGCCAGTGGAGTTGGATCATGGAGGAAAAAAACAAGTTACTCATTAGAAACATGTGAAAATAGAAGTACATCCTCATCTCTTCCTCTTGTTTATTTCTTCTCTACCTACTATTCTTAAATAAGGATAACAGGGAAAGACTGCATGGCATAGCAGAATCAAGTGTCATGTAACCAGCTTTGTGTAATCTAACCTTATACCTTTTCATACAGAAGTAGGTAACAAGTGTAAATCGTGAATCATGGGATTATCTAACTATATGTCTATGTCCTAATCCAACCAATAACTTCCTTAACTTTGACCCTTCTTCAGAAGAGCCCAATCATCCTAGAAATTAATAATGAAATAATCTCATTTTCTTAGCATTTGGCATGCTATCCTAAAAGAGGGCCAGTTAGTAAGTCCAATAGTAGTGCTGGAGATGGTGATGACACACATGGTCATGGATTTATACTGATATTTTCACAAATGAATCACCATAGTAGCTTATTCTCCATTATAAAATGGGGAATGAAAGTATTTGTCATCAATTGATAACTTCCAAGGCAGACTGTGGCTCTCTACTTTGTCAGTAGTGTTTTGAGCTCTAGCCACCTCTAATTTTTCTTTTTAAAAGTTAATTCACCTTTTCCTTTATATTTAAAATCCTCTCACCTGAGTTTTCTCACCTTAAATTTAGACAGCATGATACATTCTGGATTCTACTAAATCATCTATGATCTCAGTTCTTAAAACACTTGTGGTTTAAGCAAGTGACCGTTAGACAAGCATTAGGTACACAATGGTGATTTCAGTCCCCAAACAGCCTAAGAAATGATGTGAAATTTCTACTGGTCTATATTTGGGGCCCTTATATTTGAAATAGGCCACTGAGGCAAGTATTTCCTTGTCCTGACTCCCCAACATTTCTCAGTGTCTTGAATATGGTTCTTATGGGCTAGCATTATGTCAGTGATGTTTGAAAGTATGGTGCTCAAGAAAGTCTACTGAGAGGAATGAAGGCAACACAGAAAGTCACCTACCACTTTTACAGAACCTGAGGAAATATGAACACATATTTATTCATTTTAATAATGTAATTTATTAATAAGAAATTGCTTTGTGCCATCCCTGGGCTAGACTCATGGGACACACACACTCATTATCATTATCATAGTTTTTGAATATTTACTATGTGCCAGATACTGTTATAAGTTCTTTATTTCTAATAAATATTAAATAAAATACTCTTTCTATAACCAAGAAATAATTACATATTTTTACTCATGCCCAGGAATTTTCCTTTCAGAGATTTTGAAATTGAGAAAATAGCTCCCCTCCTCCCCAGTCCCACCACCAATTCTTTCCAATTGGAATGACAGAATTTATATGGGATCTCTCACCAGTCAATCTTATCACTGGCAGCCCATGTTGTATATTTAATAAATTTCCTTTTATTAAGTTTCAAACTTTTCAAGGTGGGATATATAGAGGCAGAAAGGCCAGGACAGCACCACGGCAGAATCCCTAAGATACCTAAAAGTTTGCCTTCTATTAGCCACAGTTCACATGCCACTTACATTGGGTCATTTTAATGTAACAAACCAAAATAACACATCAAAAGCATGCCTGGAGGCAGGCAGATATTTCCAGAATACTGTCATTGCTTTCAAAAAAAAAAAAAAATGGAGAAAACAATCCTCTCCCGGTTATTTATTTTGAAAAAAAAAAATGTTAACCATGAGACATTACATAGAATTAAAAAAACAGCCAGATGTAAACTAGTTCAGAAGAGGGTTTCTCTGTTCTTTACCACCTTTACTGCAGCAGAATATTTCTTTCTGAAAATTAATGTCTGAAAAAAAAACAAACAAACCCAAGAGATGAGATTCTGCAGGCAGAGCATGAAGTGGGTGAGATGTGAATAAGAAATGCTGAATAACTCAGCAGGACCATTATTTATTTGTTTATTAAGTTTTCCAGTATAGTAGATTGATCTGAAAATAACAGAACATTTATGAAGCATGAAGCGTTTCCTAAGCTTTCAATTAAAATGAAATAAAACAAAATGCTAGATGTGTGTTCATTGTAGGAAACCTCATTAGAGCACTGGTCACCCCAGTCAGACATGGCCTCATTACCTCGTACTGTTACTTCAGCTCACTGCCCACTGGCTCAGCTCAGACACTGAGTGCAAGTGATGCTGCTCTTCACTCACATGGGCTTTGTTCTCTAGAGTTGAATATATCACAGTGATCTTTTAACAGAATTGTGACACCACTTTATAAATGAAGAAAATGAAGTACATCAACTGGCTGTTTATAAGATCAATAGTAAAAATTAGAAATAGAACAAAAAGCTCAGGAAACAATGCTAACTCCCTGAAATGCTTGCAAGCTCTATGTATATATTTAAATATGTACATACTTAAATATATTTTAAAATATATACTTTTTAAATTTTTTAGTTACAGTTGACATAGAATATTAGTATCAGGTATACAACATAGCAATTAAACATTTATATAATTCATCACCCTGATAAATCCAGTACTCATTTGACACCATACACAGTTATTACAATATTGTTGACTGTATTCTCTATGTTATACTTTATACCCCATGATTATTTAATTACCAATTTGAATTTCTTGATCCCTTCACCAGATCCCCTAAACCTCTCCCATCTGGCAATCATCCAAATGTACTCTGTATCTAGGAGTTATGTTTTGTATGTTTGCTTATTTATTTATTTATTTATTTATTTATTTATTTTTTAGATTCCAAATATAAGTGAAATCATGTAGTATTTGTCTTTATCTGACTTATTTCACTCACCACAATACTCTCTAGGTTCATCCACATAATTGTAGATGGTAAGATTTCATTATTTTTCAAGGCTAATATTCCACTGTATATATGTACCACTTTATCCATTCATCCATTGATAGTTAGGTTGCTTCAATTTCTTGGCTATTGTAACTAATGTTGTAATGAATATACATGCATATGCATTTTTGAATTAGTGTTTTGGGTTTCTTTGGATAAATACCTAAAAGTGGAATAACTGGGTCCTTCTTTGTCTCTAACCTTTGTGTTAAAGTCTATTTTGTCTGGTATAAATATTGCTACCCCAACTTTTTTGATTTTTGTTTTGTTTTTCCATTTTCAAAAAATATACTTTTCTATCCCTTCACTTTCAGTCTGTGTGTGTCTTTCTATTTGAAATGAGTCTCTTGAAGCATCATATGTATGGTCTTATTTTCTTATCCATTCAGCTATCCTATGTCTTTTGATTAGAGCATTTAATCCATTTACATTTAACTTAATTGTTGACAGGATCAGTTTAATTTCTGAGATCCAGGATTAGTTAAAAAAAATAACAAAGTTATTTGTTATTGTCTACAGCAACCAGGAGCAAAAACAGCAACCAATGTTAGCCCTATGATAAATTTCTATTCTGAGTTTTAATAATCTTTGTATGTTTTTTTTTTTCTTGGACTAGTAAAATTTCATTAAGCTATATTTCAGGACTACTGACATTTGGTGTCTGTTCACTATTGTATGTCTTAAAATCACTTCTACTTTTCTCAGTCCTCCGAAAACATGAACTACATTGAAATCATTCGTCTGCCAAATTCCCATTACTCTTGGAAAAATTCCAAATGTGGACACTTTTCATCACACCTGAAAGGCCCCTGGAAACCCACACCCAATGGAAAAGTTACATAAAAATAGTGCATAATTATATCCTGAAGTGGCTCCAAATGAAAGGCAGGACCAGATACAGAATATAGCCTTATAGTTCCAGTTTTTTATTTTTCCTAGTATTAGAGTCAGATTTCTCCTGTTATCTAAAGAAAGCAATGGCTAAAAAGTGAAGTTTTTAAAATAAATTATTTATCCATGAGGCCATAATAGCACTCCTCTTCCTAAGCATCACTCTTCTCGTCTTGTTCATGAACCACAGTGGAGTTTAGTTGGAACAGCCCTGGGTAGCAATAAGGTAACTTGTAGTCGGTCCTAGCTCAGCCTGACAGTAGCTGTGAGATCTTCGGCAAGTCATTTAGCTTGGAGTAGCACTCTGCAATGTGTAAAGATCCTCTGATCTCTGGAAGAGTGTGCCATACAAGGAAGCATGCTCTGGTTTAGGTTCTACCACTTCCTAGTGAAAGAGCTTAGGTAAGCTGCTTAGCTCTCTGCCTTAATTTCTTAAATAGTAGAAGTGAAAGATCTCATAGGTTAGTGAGGATTCAAGGAGATATGGCTTCTGAAGGGCTTACAGTGGCACTGGCATATAGTAAGCACTCAATGACTTTGAGTATTTTTGTTATGATGATGCTTTATCATCTCCAACAGCAGTATTTCTTGTGTGCCTGGTGTGTGTCTTTAGCCATACATTTTACTAACAGACAGACTGGGAAGGTAATGATTTGGAATATCAGCACTAGGAGCAGGTTTAGAAAGGAGAGTCTAGCTGATTGCTGTTATATTATTTTTCTTCTATGACCCATAACCAGTACTTATTGAAGTAATATGTATTCACAAACTGCTGTCCCAGGAGTTGGAAGGGAAGTAACTATTTAAAGGTTGCTCATGTTGCCTAATTGGTACTTTGTGGTTACTACACAGAAGTAAATGTTTGGATTTAACCAGTGCGATATGTTTTAGTATCTCAGATCTACTTCATGTACTCTGGATGGAAGAGGCCAAATGAATGAATGAATGAAAAACTAAGATATGTTTATCCTAGAATTGCTTAAGGTTTAGTCAGGCATACAATTGAAATAATGATGTCTACTAAAATAGTATATATCTATGCACATGATATAAGCCAAGTATAGTCATACATTTGATAGAATATTCTAAATAAGAAAGTTTCAGTGAAGTATGATCTTTTTTAAGGAATCTCTTTGCTTAATATGAATTGTATACAAGTACTTGAAGGAAGCTTGATATTTTCAGAGTAGAGAGAATAGATAAAGAATTATAACAAAAAAGAAAGGAATAAAAAAACATTTCATGGGAAATTGTCACATATAGATAGTGTGCTGTGGAGAAGGTCTACACTGGCTAAGGGACAGGGAGGCATGACATAACATCTGTTAGATAAGGGGAACTCATGAGTTCCACATTTCATATTTTTAATTTTAACACATAGGGTATTAGTTTGACAGTTTAGAGTTTTGTACAAGAAAGAACAAACAGTGAAATAAATGAAGACTCTGATGGAACCATATAAAATAACTGATATTAGACCAGGTTTGATTTACTGAAATGGTAATTTAACATGGTTCTAATATCCTTAACTCATTCTGTCAGTTAGTAAGAGTCAGGGAGATTATTAGCCTGGAGGCTAAACACATTATACAGAGATGAAATCCCATGGGCTTTGGTAAAGGTGGGTATTTTGGACAAGGAGAGAAGAGTGAATTTTACTGTTAGAGTTTTGCTTGAGTTTTCTTAACCTCTATTTTCTATTTTTCTTTCTTTTGCTCTTACTCTCAGAAAAACAAAGCTCTTGTTTTCTCACATCCTTTTGGGTCCAATCATGATGATTCTGATCTTTTAGCGGCTGGACCTGTGGGTCCTCTACAGAACACTGTGAGGCCAGCGCCTTCTTAGAGGAGCAGTGGAGATGAACTTTGTTTCCTAGGCTAGGATTGTTGTGCTGTATTTGAAAGGGAAACTGCAAAATGCATGGATAGGCACAGCTATTGAGAACCATTTTCTAGTCTCATTACCAAAGTTCTTCATTGGATTAGAAAAATTTTACAGGTCTAAGAAAACCAAACCTTCTAGGCATATTCTTGATTTTAAACATATTAGAAAGAAACACTGGTACCCAAGAGAGTTCATGAAACTTCATACTTGGAGTAGTCATATTAGGAATTATGTAAGGAAGTGTGTATAATTAATAAAAGGGGGACATATAGCTACTCAAATATTTTCATCTTTCAAAAATGATGTGGGGTTCTGTATTGAGATTAGGAAACAACACAAATTTCTTTGAAACACTTCCCCACTGCTAATTCTGTATATAGATATACAATACCCAACATGACAAAATTAGGTCACCAACTGATACGCATCCACTGAAATGAAATGCTTATAAAGTTATACCAAAAAGCAACATCATTCAAGTTTGTAGAATTGAAATGGCAGAGTATTTATGATTTCTGTTCTATTTTTTACTTTTTAGTTATATATTGTACTTAATGCCAAAGATTTATACCTGCTGAGTCATTAATCTAATGATATATTCATTATTAAAAGTAGTGGCAGTTTTAGGGGATGCTTCAGACTACCACAGAAATTTAGAATAAAATGGAAACCCACCAATCCCCCGTCCTCATTCATCAAGGCCTGTAGTCACCAGGAAAATCTGCTCTGGCTCCTGTTCTTGTTACCTATTCAGTTTAGATTTTTTTGTTCAAGATTCAAGGCAGAGCGGGCAAAAATCAGGTAGCGACAGGACAAAAATTAGACACCTAAAATGTACCTCTGAATTCCTCTCTGGCACAATTTAGAACCATGGCTAGAGGAAAGACAGAAAGCCTCTTGATCTCTTTTCTCTTCTAGACTAACTATAAACTGACTTCTTTGTCTCCTGTGGAAAAGATAGATTTCCTGTCTTTGCTCTGGTCAGAAACTCTGAAGGCAACACAGTACTGGGTGTTAGATGCCAGAACAACTGCTAAATAACTAGTTAGGAAAGAAAGGGGCCCCCTTGTTTCTGTGTGCACATGTGTGTGTATGCGTGCAAATGTAGTGATGTTTTCTATTTATTTGTTCAGTGCGACCCACTGCTATCTCTCACTCCTCTTAATTTATAAAAAAGAGAGGGGGAATAAATGAGAAATGTGGAAATTTCTCTTTCAAATAATGACTGGACTGATTCTAAGGATGTGTTTGGGAGGACATGTACCAAGCTATCCTTTTTGCTGACACAATAAAATCTGAGTGGGCTGAAGAAAATAGATTTAAACCTTGGCCAGGAGCTGCTTAACAGTTTAGGAACATGGACAGTTGCATTCATAGCCTAACTCACAAAGTACAATACAATTGTACTTTTGTTTCATGTTTCCCTCACACATCTTAGCATCAGACTATTATTTGCTAAATGGGTCATGTTTATTAGTTTTGTTTCACCAGCTTGGCTATGATATGAGCTCCAGAAAGTCAGAGCCCTACCAGACATTTCTTTGTATCTTTCACAGTGTGTTGTGCAGAGATCAAATAAATACTGGAGTTACATGAAAGTGGAATAACAGAGAAAGAAAGAAAAATATATGAGGGAAATCTAAGAAATTGGAGGTAAAGGAGAGTGTTCAACATAGGATAGAAAAAGGCAATTTGGGGGATGCATCCAGAATCTACAAAAGAAAAACAGCAGAGTCATTGTTGGTGGCCAGTGTAGAACATTATCTAGGAGACTAGAGGGCAGCAGAGCTGCACAATACTCAAAACCCAATCCAGGCCAAGGCCACCTTTCTACCTGCGGCTCAACTTAACACACCTCTCTCTCTAGGTTATCTGCTCTAGTGTTTGCCTTCCCAGAAGGCCCCATGAGGATGATGAAAAAAAAATGCATTGTGAGTTCTTAAAAAAATTTCTCAACAACCCCACAAAATGATGCCATTTTAAAATCGTTGTTTATCAAAAGGAAACATCCTTTTTCTTCTCAATCTTTTTCCAAAGGGAAACATGGAACCCAGGTCTATGAGGTAGACCATGTGTGACTGTCATCTTTGTTGAAAAACAGGTGACTCTATGGTAGGTCCATTTACAAGAAAGTACAACATTCAGCTAATAAACATTGAGTTTGCGGGGCCATGGTCCTCAGCAGACATGATTTCAGATCAATTTGACTTCTCCATCTTTCCTTTAAACTCTCCTTTCCTTTATACCCCACATTTCTGTTCTTATTCCTCTCTCACCTGACTGTGGACTCTTGGGTCCCTTTTCTTACTTTTAGTATTTCTCTTCGGTGTTTTCTTAAACTTGCTTCTGTCTATCCTTTCTATTTTGCAGTAGTTCCATTTCTTTCCCTCTATCTGCCTCTTCTTTGTCTGCTTCCCTGGAGATTTACGCAGCTCGACTTTATCAGCTCACTGTTCCACCACGAGAAAACAGTAGTGGAAGCCAGGGCAGGTGGGAAGGGGGCTCTATTTTACCTTGTAACTAAGGCTAACAGATAGCTCATTGTTGTGGGTATGATGTGTTCTGGTCTTTTCTTATTTCTGAATAGAGCCCTAACAGTTAGCTCCATTACCTCTACAAGCAGGGGGATGCTGTTTGCTTTTAAAGCGCAGGTGCTTGCTAAAAGCGTACCTATCCAATAAAGTCTCCATTGTGCTGACCCTCTTTGCATCTCCTCCCACCTTATGCTTGTGAGGTTCCTGCCACGGAAGTTAATGTTATTCATCAGAATAAAATTTCTTCCAAAGCACTGACTGTCGTGCCCCGCTCATAACAGGGGAGTGATGAGACTTCAGGATTGCCTTGTCTACTATGTGATGCATTCTCATAAGAGAGACCTGGGCTGAGGAAAAGGGGTAAAAGATAGATATGTAAGGCAGTCTTTCTTTTGTAAGAGTCATATTTACCTTATCATAATATTCAGAATTTTACCATAGCTGAGAGGCTGACAGCAAGCATATATCTCTTCTGAGAAGAGACAGACTGAACATTCACTCCAAACATTTAGCCCTGTTTTTCTTTCTCCTGCTTTTCCTATCTCTGTCACTGCCATTCTGTCTACCCTTTTGGTCTCTTTCCTTCTTTCTGTTCTTGTTCTCTCTCTCTCCTAATGGTATCATTAACTCAAGGTCCTAAAGTAGTTTTTCTAGCAAATTGTGAAACAGCTTATATGGATGAACTAAAGTTGACACAATCTTTAACCCTCTCATGGCACACCAGTTGTCAGATCATGTATTAGCAGATGAAGAGTCATTTCTTCAGAGATTAAATTAGGAATACCGGTTCTCATGGAGCTGTAGAGTCTGTTTTCAGTGGCCTGAGGATAGTCTTACAAATGATACTGTGGAAAGCTACACAGATTGTCTTGGTCCATTCAGGCTGCTATACCAGAATACCACAGACTGGGCAGCTTATAAAGAACAGAAATGTATTTTTCACAGTTTTGGAGGTTGGAAGTCCAAGATCAGTATACAAGCATGGTCATGTGGGGGCCTTCTTCCAGGTTGCAGACTTCTCATGGTGTTTTCACCTGGTGGAAGGGATTAGGGAGCTCCGTAGTATCTCTTTTGTAAAAACATTAATCCAATTTAGGAGGGCTTCACCCTCTTGACCTAATCACCTCCCAGATGCCCCACCACCTATCTCACTGAAGATTAGGATTTCAACATGTGAATTTTGTGGGAAGGATATAAATATACACATCATAGTACTGATGAACCCAAGCAGAAAGATGAGATTAGCTCTGCTTGGAGTTATGGTTGGGCAACAAATGGTTGACAGCACAAGGGGATGCAATCAAAAGATATGAGGTAGAAGACTATTACTGAAATAAATAACTAGAAAAAGGAGAAGGAGACATAGATGAGAAGGACAGTAGAAAAAGAATAGCTAAATAGTAAACAAGGACAGGCCCCAAGTTATCTCATTTTTCTCACATTATCTCTTTCCATGGCACAGGTTTCTTCATAAATAATTGTTTCTCAGAACTTTCATATTCTTCCATAATTACCTCCTTTTTAGCATTCTGTCTTCCCTGTCCTCTGTATACATGGCGAGCAACAAAGGCCTGGTGCAATTCCCACTCCCAGGGGACAGATGTTAATGCCTTCCTGGAGACAGAATCTGAGTGGGAGCCCTCCCAGAGTCAATAACAATTCATAGAGGAAGAGCAAGAGTATTAGTTCTCAAACTGTGGGCTTCTTCATTAGCAGAGAGGTACAGATTGCAGAGAAGAAGAGAATGAGGCAGGAACTAAGTTTTTTGTTTGTTTGTTTGTTTGTTTGTTTTCTCACTTAATTATGGCCAAGGGTCTTGATTCTGAGCCCATCTCTCCATTCTCACTTTCTTCCTTATATCTTTATTTTCTATCCCCACATTCTCTCAGTAGTAACAACTTTATGAAACAGAAAGGTCAATCTAAATTTAAAAATGTAAAAACTTAACTGAGTCTTTTCATTACCTCTCATATCAATTCTCTCTCTCTCTCTCTCTCTCTCTCTCTCTGGATAAAACACGGGATGGTATTATACTTGGTAGAAAGTTTTGAATTTGTTTCAGTAAATATTATCAACAAAATAGAATCAATTATATATTCATAAGTAGGTGAAGAGAGTTTTACACTTGTTGGGTATCAAGGTCAGCAGACATTAAAATAGCCACAATAACAACAAAAGTTGGATAATCAAATATTAAGATTGTGAGAAATCAAGAAACTATTGTGAGCTAGTGGCAAAAAAATATTGCTTGTGTATTTCTGTACTCTCTTTGATCAGACCTCTAGATTTGGCTAGACGATATGATTTTGAGTGGAAAGCCAAAATTTTAGTCAGATTTTAATTCAAATCTTGATTCTGCTACTCAGTAGGTAGATCATTTTAGATAAAAAAGAAATACCTTCTAAATTTTTTGCCTCATTTGTAAAATGAGGATGATTAAAGTATCCTTAGAAGGATGGTATTATAGAAGCTAACAATTTAAGAATTATTTATTATGATCTCATATTTTTTCTAGTAAAACTATTTCTAATGAAATATCTAAGTGAAATGATGACATGTATATTTGATTGTGAGTGTTTTATATTAATCCATTCTAAGAGAAGTTTATTTTTTCTCCACATATAGCTTGGCCCACTAGAATTTACTCTTGCAATTGGTAATAAAAGAAACCCCTTGTATCCATGGAAATTGATTTCAGGCCTTTGCACCAGACATAAAAGAAGGATTTCTATGGCAAGGGCTTATCCTGAGGTGTTTCCCTCTGGAAATATCCTTAATAATTTTTCTCTTGTCATTTTCCTGTAATGAAAATTGCCTCAGCCAATCAGAAATTCAATTAGCTCTCAAGACCTGCCTGCATCCACTCTGTTTGATATTCTTAATTTGTATTTTTGTCCAAGGCAGCACTTGAGAGCAATTAATGTTGAGATGGTTTATGTCTCAAATAATAAAAACTGATCTACATAAAAAAAAAAAAATTCAAGGTCTTCTTTACTAGGATGAGGGCTTATGAGTTTCAAAACCTTAGAAGAGCCTTTCCAGAGGACTAAAGAGAACACTGGGGCAATACCCCAGGGATAAAAGCAGAGTAAATCTTGATATATGATACATCCTTATAGAATTTCTAAGTTAGTTGTTAAAGATTTTGTTAACATAAAATAAATGCCCTTTTCTCCTTTGAAAGAGAAGTGGTTAGGGTCATTGCTTTCATTTTAAGTATCCAACAAAGATAGCCCACACAGTCTGGCTGTGATTTTATTTTACAGCAACTGAAAACTGAAGAAGCTTAGCAAGAAACTTATTCTTCACAAACATCAAAAGCTGGGTCAGTATGTTAGTTTTCTAATGGAATTAAAACCAAGTTAGCCTTCAATTACTGTACATGTGTAATTCTAATTAACCAAATGGTATTGCATTCTATTAAGATATGTTTAAAACATTGGATTTGTAAGGATAAAATGAAACTCTAGGAGTTCAGAGAACATATCTCACTTGAAAGACCTTATTCTTGACTATTTGGGGGGGGAGGCAAAAAAATAGAAGCAATAGAGCCTAAAATAGGTTATGGAATGTCCTTCTAAGAGATAATTTCAAAGTTTTGGCAAAACAAAAGTATGCAAAAAGAAATGCAGAAGAGGATTTAAAGGCAGGAGCCAGAAAAGAGGTGCATTTTCTGTATTAACGGTAATAATTTGGTTTTCTACTTGAGATGTATTGAGAATGTTAAATAATAAAATAAATAAAATAAAATAAAAGAGTAGGAAGAAAAGAGAAGAGAAATAAAAATAGAAATTTGGAGGTATAAATTGGGAGACTAAATCTCATATTTAAATAAGAAAATGTTTAGGAGAAAAAAAGGTGTCTAATATTATATTTAATTTTTTTCCCACATTTAGATGTAAACTCCACTGTCTCCACAAGTTAAGAAACACAAATACTTTGTGTAAGTTGTTTCTTGTTTATTTGCATGTGTATTTTTTAATTTGTGGTAAATTAAGAGTAGAATCTAGTTCTCAGTTTCACGTGTCAGTTAATGCCAAGTGTTACATGCATAAATGATGCTAGAGTGTGAGCTGGACTAAAAACTGAATTAATTCCATAGAGGCAGATGGTTGGAGTGAGATGTGACTGTGAAATCATAAGCTCTCAGGAATTTACAGATAATTTGGGGAAGAAATTAGACAATCTTTGGAATAAGGTTTTTAGGCAATTACCTATATATAAATAAACAAAACAACTCTAGTTAATATCTGGAAAACAAAACCATAAAGATATGTACAAAAGAGAACTCTTGGTCAATAAGATACTCTCATGTAGAGATTAGTAGTTAAAAAGAAAATAATTCAGACAGGCTTCCTGCTGACCTGTGCCATCCCCTTGGGATTTAAGTTTTGGCATCTTGTAGCATTCAGGATAATGTTTAAAATAAAATAGGGTCTGTGAGTAAGTTCTCTATTATAAGGAACAGAAACCTGTACTTTATAAGCAGAATAATTTTTATGTCTCAGTACTCCTTGTTCCTGGGTTTCCTTTGTGTTTTGTGAAATCTACTGGAAAATGATAGACTATATGGTGTCATGTGTAATCAAAAAAAAAAAGAATAACATGCATTCTTGGGCTGGAGCTTTAAAAGTGGAGCTGCAAACCTAGATGAGTGGTGGAAGCAGGGAGGATGGGCTGGAAGGAGATAGAAGAAAGGAGGAGAGAATGTGTGTGAGAAGGTGGAGGGGAGGGGAGAAGGGAGAAGGAGGAGGAGGAAAAGGAAGATGGACTAGGGTGAGGAGGGTAGGGAACTAGGAGAGAAGGGGGAGAAGGGAAGGAGAGGAAATTTGTGGGTGATAGTGGCTGAACAAACCAGCCTTTTATGCCCATCCTTGTTTAGTTTCTTCAAACCTTAGAGCAGACCTCTTCGCTACCATTTGTTCCATACCATGCGTACTGAATCTAGAGAGGTGACCAAATGTCAGGTGCTAGAAAGGAAAGGAATGGCAAGCAAATGTTTTGTTTTGCTTTTTTTTTTTTAACTCTATTACTTTCCTTAAATGAAGTAGAACTGTCTTACATAATCGCAAACTCTTACCTCAGAAACAGAACTTACCATGACTTTATGTTTAAAAAACTGCTAAGCACAGTTTGGGGTAAGATCCTGTGGCACTTATTTTTTCAAGTATTATTTATTTATGGCCCAATAATTAACTTTTTGTTGCAAATTGTGACTTACTGATTGACACTATACTTAAAAAAATGACTGCTTATAAACAACTGGATATATTAGTGCTGATATAGCAAAAAGTTATAAACCAAGATAGATTAAAAATTAAACCTTGTGAAAATCACTTGTGGAAAGATATATGCTAAGATATAATATTAAAGTTTAACTTTGAAGCAATAATAAAGGCAGGAATAAAAGAAACAGGGGACTTGATGCTACAACTGTGCATTTGTTTTTCTCCCACACTTGTAGAGATTTTTTTTTCTTAATTTATAGAAAAAAGTGCAAAATAAAACACATAGTATAACAGGCAAATCTTCCACTGGATTAACTCAAAAAATAAGATAAGCAACTTTTTAAAATACCAGTAAAACACAGAGATACCAAATAATAATGATGCAGATAATAATAATAATAATAATAATAATAATAATAATAATAATGGTTTAAGTATATCTGAAATCTCAATATAAAAGTGTCAGTGCAGACATCATAGGAAAAAATAATTTCCCGTACTTCCTAGGATTCTTATGGCAGTTTGACTACTGCTAATATTTGGAGTTGGGGCAGGAAAGGGGGCACCATAATGCTTTCAGTATCTACAGTTCTCAAAGGTCTTAACCTGACCCTGACCACAGAATCTATAAAAATTAAATAAAGGCAAATATTCCCCTTTTAAAGCCTATGAAAAAATGTTGCAATCTCACAATTCGCATTAGACGTCCCCATTATAGTGCTGGTTTAGTCAGAATAAAGATGGCATCCACATTACAGTGACAAAGACACATCATGTATCAAGATGCATTTGTGAAATATTATTTAACCTGCCTGAAAACTAAATCTTTGCTATATCAGAAGTTGATGCACTATTTCTAGTCTGAAATGTTCTTTCAAATTCAGTAAAATTAGAAAATTGTTAGTTTGTCTCTTTTCTTGGAAGGTAGATAATGTTACTCTGGTACCCTACAATTTTATGGATTTAAGAGAATTGGGACATCTCCAAGTACTTTTCCTCAACCCCAGGGACCTGGAGTTTGAGGTCTGAGTCATAAGTCATTGGAGAGCAGTAGACCTGCAGGACACTCTTCAGTTCCAATCCTCTACTTCCAGACATCAGATTGTTAGTGCATTTTATACATATGCCATCTCAGTTATCAAGATCTACTTACCCAACTCCGATATCAAGAATAAAATCAATTCTCTTTCAAGAAATCATGAAGAAGAAAAAAATTCTTATATGCAGCAGACACCTGTACTTTCTTACTGCCTACTTTTTGTTCCTAAAGACTGGGGTTCACTCAGTTAACTTAGAGTTCTCACTGAATCTTATTTCAAAATTGAAGAGTTGAGGTTGTTAAAACTATTTTTACTTTGAACTTCACACACCACCTGTAATATTTAAGAGAGGCAAGAGCATCTGTATTGATGGTACTTAGCGAGTTTCTGCTAATTAAAGCCTATTCACCTGAATCAAGCAAGTGGCCATACACCATATATGAATAAATGTTTTTCCTGATCTTGCCTATGTTACAGATTCACTAAAATGAGTAGAAGATGAGGTTCGACTGCTGACTTATTCTAGAACTGCTTTATGTTCTATTATGAACAGAAACTAGAAATACTGGAGATACAGGTTTTAAGCCCTTTTCTATGCTATAGGCTGTTTAGCTCATTTTTTTTTCACGTAGGAAGGTAATTTTAAAAATTTAAAATTGATTTATTTTGAATTAATAATCTTTTTAATAAATATATCATAAATAAACCATATATTTTTAATGAATCACTAATTTAACTACTGCTTAAACAATTATATACACCATACTTTTTAAAAGAATAGGCTTATACTCAATGTTATGACAATTTAAATATGGTTTCACTAAAACCTTTAATTCTTATTAAGTTCAGGAGACATCTGCATGATATACATATACATAAGTGCTTTGACATCTACCACTGAGTTATTAAAATATCCATTTCAAAACCTGTCTTTCCACAATCAATCAAGTCTTTCAACAGTGCACAGAGAAAATAAATACCTCAAACTGTCTATTCAAGTGTTCTTAAAGCTTAGAGACTTAGATAGGATTATCATCAAAGAATGAAACAATGTGTTAAAATTTTGAGACTTACATTAGAGGAGAGTAATCTTTCCACTTAGAAAAAAAATATATCAATACACATTCACCAGTGTCTCTCTCTCTCACACGCACACACACACACACACGCACACACACATGCACACACACACACACAGATACACACATCACAGTTCATCCAGATAATATAACTATAGGATAGCACCTTAAAGGAATGATATAGGACACATTACATGTGATCACTCATTCCCTATAGACTGTTTGACTTCCAGACTTGGGGGTAAGTATGGAAGTGATGCAGGGCATGGCAGGACATGAGAGAGAGAGAGAGAGAGAGAGAGAGAGAGAGAGAGAGAGAGAGAGAGAGAGAGAGAGAGAGATCGGAGATAAAGGAGGCAAACAGCAGCTTCTAAAGCTCTTGTACCTCTCAAACTCATGGAATCCTGCTGGTAGGCCAAGAAGGGTAATCAATAGCTTGGACTAAAATGACATCTTCAAACTACTAACTTATTACACCTGGACTTATTTTCAATCTACACTGGCATAACACAAGAGTAACGTAGTAGATTTATAGGAGGCTTTCTACACTGACACAATTCAAGTTTGAAATTTAGAAGGTAAATATCAGCCTGAATGCAATTATTTTAGAAATTCTACGAGACTGGAAAGATGCTATGAACACATAGTGGTGACCATGGAGCTGAGAATAAGAGCTAATTACCTTCATTTTTAGGCCTCCATCTTGCCCTGATTATGGTTTCCTTTATCAGTGGTTTTGCTCCACATTGCCTGCTCTAAAATTAATAGATCTCCTGTCTGAGCTTTATCCATTTAGTAGACTGTCTTCTCCAGAGATCCAAATCTGACTTTATGATCTTAATTCTCAAATATGAGTCTTCCAATGTATTCTTTATTTCAGGTTAAGGAAGCACCATATATCCAGTTCATGCTAGAAATCTGAAAATAAATTTAGTTATGCTACTTTTCCTAACCCCCAACAAACAGTTTATCCAAAACTGGCCCCTTTTGCTTCTAAATCAATTTTCTAACTCCCATTTACATTATATCCACATTACCACTAATTCAAACTGCCCCATTCTCTTGCCTGATAACTGCAATGGTCTTTGTTTGCTCTTTCCACTTCTAATCAGCTTTCAAACTGAACTCAGAGAAATTATTTTAAAATATAACATTAAGCATGCTATTGCTGAGAGGTAAGGGTTAATTTATACAAGAGAGATTCCCTGGGCCTTCTACAAAGATCCAAAGGGCCTGAGCTTAAAGCAATGAATCAATATTGCCCAACTACAAGGCTTGAACTCTAGGTCATCCTCATGCCAAAAGTGGAGCCAATGCTTCCTGAAACAGGGACAGTGATTTGAACAATTCTATTCACTTGTTGCACCATATACCTGTGAACCTTAGTGCCCTGATCAGGTCACAGGAGGGGCTGGTTCTATTCACAACTGAATGCTAAACAGGGCTAGGGCCACATTTCTGCCTCATAATATTGCTATCATTTTTCATGCTCCCCTAACCATGCTGCTTCAAAGCCTCACATATCAAGGGTAGGGTCCCTCCTGAAGTTTTGTATCTGGACTTGCCAGACTTCTGTGGCATATTCTAGAAAACAATCATACTTGCTACGGAGCCCGTTTCCATTAGTTATATTTTGGGTTAAACTTTAACTTCCTAATTACTGTTTCAACAGGTTTGGTGTCTTTGACTACATGACAACTGCCCAGCTTAAAACACGTTAGAAGCATCACATCATTTTTAAGATAAATATAAAAGTACTTATCATGGAATGCAAAGCCCAGCATGACCTGGTTCCTGTCTTCCCTCCCAGATTACCTTTGCATAACTTGTTCACTCTTTCAACTAAGTGGTCTCCCTCTATTTTTTACAAATGCAAGATCTTTCTTTCTGCTGCAGAACCTTAAAATTGCTTTTCTTTCAGCGGATGTGACACTGGACACACATGCAGCCTACCCCAGCCTGATCCTCTCTAAGAATCCGTGACAATTGCTGTACAATTCCTTCAGCAGGATCTCCCTGGCAACCTGAGCAGTTCGATCTGTTTCCCTTTGTCATGGGTTCTTCATGCTTCATTGCTGGGAGACATTATTGGGAGATAGAGGTGAGAGGCAAAGCCAAGTGGACCACAAGTGTCTGTGAAGAATCAGTATGCAGAAAAGGGGGAGTAAACTTGCCCCCCACCCATAATGTATTCTGGGCAGTGTCCTTGTAGTATGGGAAAGAAAATTGGGCTCTTACCTCCCCAACAACTGCCCTCCTCCTGCAGACCCCTCTTTGGCTGGTAGGAATTTTCTTGGATTATAATACTGGTGAGTTCTCCTTCTACAACGTGGCAGAGAGGTGCCACCCCCTTACTTTCTCTCATGCTGCCTTCTACATCTGGCTCTACTTCAACTTGTGTTACTCAGGAGGCAAGAATGCAGATCCTCTGATTATCTGATGAGATTTTGGGCCATCTTGGGAATCGTGGTCATTCCATAGAAACTTCCCCTTGAGGAAGTGAACACAGGCTGGACGGGCTGTTGGCCATAATCTTACCCCAGACATTAGGCATCTTGTTGCCTTGACACTTCCTGCCCATCACAGCAGGATATCCATGCTACTTCCCATACCCTTGCAGTGGGGAAGAAAGGATGTCCATGTTCTCTGTCATCTTCTTCATTCCCACGAAAATTATGAGATGTAATGAGAACCATCAAGATTGCTCAGAAATAAAAACTGGATGCCTATCTCTAAAAAAAGAAAAAACAACTGCTCTTCCCTATGCTAGAGGATCCTCTCCCACTCAGACTCTGACCTAAAATCAGAAGTTACTTCTCCAGGGAAGATCTCTTCAATCTTCTACACTAACATGGCTGCCTATTATACATCTTATATTGCTTAGCCAAAAGACAAACAAAAACAAACAAAAAAAATAGTCATTTAAATAATTTTTTTTTCCTTGTAGCTGTTACTCTAAATTTGAAAATCAGTTTTAATAGGAAAGGCTCATGCTATTGATCAACAGTTGCAGAAAAAAAATGTGTTTATAGCAATAGAAGTGTTTTCAACATACACACTCACTCTGAAGAAAACCACGCTGTCTTCTTTACTTGAATTCTTGCTCCTCTCAATAGAATGCTATCCTCACTTCTCATGCCATTTGATATTTATTCCTCACAACACTTAGCACAGTTGCAATTATATGCTTAAGTATCAGATTATTAACTTTTAGTTTTCCCTCTAGGGTATAATTTTTTGCATGTGAGATGAAACTTGGCCTGTTTTCTTACCATTGTATTCTTACTGCATAGCACAGAGCCTGGCACACAATACGCATTCCATGCTATTTGCTGAATGAATAAATACATGTCTAAAAATGAATGTCATTTCTAGTAAGAAAAATAAAAAATAAGAGGTATTAAAATTTAAAAAATAAAAATAATACATAATTTTAGAAAAAGAGAAATAAGAATAAAAATATTATCTCTAACTCCACCAAACATCTTTTTAGTTTTTTTGTTTATATTTAATAAAGCATAATGTCTTTACCACAAAAAAAATGTTTCTTCTTCATGAATAAGGAAAAAAAAGGAAGGACCAAGAGGGTAAGACTGAAGAGCCAGTTGACAACCACAGGATAAAAGGTGCTGTCATGTGAAAAGGAGGGGCAGAAGGACATATATTCTGTCCTTGGTTTTTATAAGGAAAGATAGTAGACTGAGATGTTAAATAAATAATTTGTTTTCGTTTTTTAAGAAACGTATTAGAGGGAGTCTCATTTGCTAAATGTCCTTGGAAACGAGCAAGAGAAACAGATGAGAATTATTAGATCAAATAGTGGTTAATGTACAAGATGCTCTACATCTAATAGTTAAACAAGACATAGAAAAATCACCAGGACCAGATGGCAATTCTGTCCTTTCATATGTAAAATTTTTCTCTCCAAAACAGAGATGAAGCACAAAAACATGGCTAGGTTTAGACTAACTGCAAAAAGCAGGGAGAAGAATAAGTCAGTCCATTTCTAAAGCTGCCATCTTTCACTAATATTGCATTTATAAATAAAGAGGCAATAGAAGTATCATCCCATATCAAAATCTTTTGTAACTTTCCTAACCACAAAATTTGGTCTGAAAACAAAATAAAATATTCCTAGTCGAATTTATGCCTCATATAACAATCTAAATAAAGGGAATATTTTGCATATGTCTGCAATCAGATACAATGACACTCTACAATATAAACACATACAGTAGATTTGTATTTTTTCTTCGCCTTTTAATATGAGATTATTCAATTCTAGTTCTGGTATTTCCAGCCAGAAGGGCTCTAGACAGCTGGTTGAGTGAGTCATTTCACATCTTCAGAGAAACAGACATGAGATTCATTTGTTTTTTGCTTATGGGGATATATTAATGAATCTTCAATCTTGCTCTCACTGTCCCCTATGGCCATGATGCATTTGTAGAGAAAGCAGGTTTACATGGCAGAAAGGCTTCTGTCAATAATATTAAACCTGCTGTTATTTATCTTCCTAGTCTTATAATATGGAAGTGAAGGACAAAATTTTAAGCATTACGTTTGTTTAACAATAAAAGATAGAATTCTCTTGTAGTTTTTTTTTTTTTTTGGTTTGGTTTTGTTCTGTTCTGTTTTGTTTTGTTTTAATTTATGGTTGTTATTCACAATTGTGAAGCTAAATCCTAAAGGGGGAGCCAAAAATATTAGCCAATCGTTCTGAAAAGATGTGTTTAAGGTAACAAGTAATTTGGACACACGGATTCACTGTTAAATTCAGTGCTAGTCTGAATTATTTGTTATTAAGATTATTATTTGAAATATTCTTGGACAACAGATACTTTGATCAAAACAAGCAAACAAGTAAAATATTGGGGAGGTAGACAGAGAGATGACTTGTAAAGATCACACTATGCTTAATGGCTAACCAAAAACGGGCATTATTTTTGTTTGGTCTGTGAGTGATTTCATATTTTGCTTGGGTTTGTGGTGTGAAAATGAAGCATAAGAAGAACACTTGAGGGAGACAAGCAGGAATAATGGGGTGAGCTTGGGCTAGTGAAAGGCTCAGGGACAGGAAAAAAAACAGGAAACAGCAGAGGAAGCTCTACATTATATTTTACCACCTCATTCTGTGAACAGAGCTCCCTGGAGCTGTGCAATTCAGAAACTCCAGTGATAAGGAGCTTCCCCAGTATGGTCTTCAGGATTCTATTTATGAAGAGACAGTGAAAGCACACAGACGTGGTCAGGGGTGGCAAACTGTTGTCCCTTTTTTTCCCTTTTGTTTCTGACTTGAGGAAAGAAAATACTAAACTAGGGGTGCACATATGATGTTACACAAGGGAATCAGAGAAGAAAACCCGTTAGAAAACAATCAAATCCCACTCTATCCAGTAAAACCTTGGTTTACATTAACCATTGTAAACTCTCCTTTTGGGAAGTACATCTATTTCAATTACTATCAAATAATGCTATGTTGTAAGAGTACTTCCCTCTGACAATTTGAAAGCCCAAGCCTGGCTGGGGTGCTGAATGGCTGTTATAGGGGTTGGGATGTGAAAGAAGGATATGCTAGTGTCAAGGTGGGAGACAAATAATAGAAAGATGTAGAAAGACCAACTTTACCCACTTTGCACTCTGACTATGGTTAATCCTCTGAACATACAATAATAAGACCACATTCACAGTTTTATTTCTACAAGATCCTTTCTGTCCCTTTCTCCTCATTGCATTGGACACTGAAAACTCATTTGTTGTCCTTTTTGGACTCATGCAAAAACCTCTCAATTTTCATTTCTCCATCTCTTTCCATAGAATTTCATTTTCCTAAAAATGTAGATTAGATAGTTGCTAGCTACCATCATCAAACACTTCCATTCCTTATAGAACCAAGTACAAACTTCCACTGATGCAATATGTTAACCTACATAACTAATTTCAAATTCCTTAGAATAAGGTCCTTATTCTATTCTTCTCCGACTATCTACAACGTCCTTAATGTAATACACTCATTGAATAGTAGTTGACTGGACACATAACTAATTAGCAAAAGTAAGCTTTTGTGAAAGTTATTGTATGAACACTAAATAAAATGGGACATAAAGATGCTATATCTTTATAGAGGTAAAATCCATTCCCAAATGGGGTTATATGTATGTATATGTGAAGAACAATTTAAATTAAAGTCTTCCTAAGGTGAACATTCAGTCTTTAGCAAAGAAGAGGAAAATATTAGTTCTATAGGAGGCTTTTCATTGTCCATACTATCATACCATATGAGCACTCTCTTGAGTATGAAGGTATAGATAATACAGAGGTAAAGAACATGAACTTTGGGGCCTGACCTGAGTTCAGATCCTGAAGTCATCCCTTTCTAGATTTGTGGCCTTGGGCAAATTGCTCAACTTTTCTAATATCTGGGGATAATACTAACTCAAAGAATTACTGTAAAATAATGTGTAAATAAAGTGTTTGCTTAGGGCATAAAAGACTAATACTTGTCTTTTATTGAACCGTCAGTATTTTTTTTTTTTAACAATCATGCTAATTTAAGTAAACCTCTTAAGGCTTTAAATTTTGAATACAAATTCATTACAAAAGTATAATAACTTGGAGCATATGATTTTAGTTCATCTGTGGATGATTTGACCTAAACATTTTTAAATAAAGCTAATTCATCAACTCTATATGCCAAGGTAGCATAGGAATTATAGTGCATACCAATGAATTCATGTCTGAATAGTCAAGAGACAGAGTAAAAAATAAATGAAAATACACACAATTATTAAAAATAGACTTTTAAAGTAAAACCACTTTTCTAGTTTTCATTCAGCTATTGACCTTATTGAATTATTTATCTTGCATTCCCTGGTGCTTTTTTTTTTTTTTTTTAATGAGGTTAAGAGTCATGGAAAAGAGTAGTCCTATTGTACATTACTAATGGGAAACGTCAGTTATTAATCTTGTTCATTTGATGACAAAACTCTTCAAGGAGCAGAGAAGACAACGCAATTCTTTCTAGTGAAGAATTTTTCAAAGGTACCATCAAAAACTACAACAACATCAATAACAACAACAGTGTCAAACAGTGAAGGCAGATATTAGACAGCTGTCAGTTAACTGCCCTTTCCCAAAGGTAGAAAAATCAATTTCTGTTTATAATTAAATAATAAGGTATGTGCATAGGTATTCAAAATATATTTTTAATATTTTATTTGTTTTTCTTTTGATATACAGAAAAATAAATTCATTGTAAGAAGTAAATTTCTTAGAATTATTTTCAGTAAATGTGCTGTATAACAAGGTGTCTCTCAGAAACTATAATAACCAAAAAAGTAACACTGAAGTTGAATAAAAACTGTCATGATTCCCTCATTTTGTAAAAATAGAAAGATAATTTGACTGATTTGCTAGTTATGGCATTGAATCTTGCTGATTGAGCTGTGAGAGTTTTCAGTTTCTTCTGCTTCTCATTTACCCTTCAAATTCCATATCATAAGCATTTATAGAGTACCTGCTCTGTGTTGAGAACTGTGGGTACAAAAAGAAATGAAAAAGACATTCTTCCTGCTAAACTCTACAATCTATTAACAACATATCATTGAGTGAAAAAGTATTTGCTTTTCATGAAGTTACTTTTACATTCACAAAGCTTTGATGTATAAATTAATTTTATATTTTTTGATGAAAAGGAAAAACACTTTAAAATGAATTATAAACACATAACATTAGTAATTAGTGCTTATGTATATTGAGTCATTTAGAAATAATGGTGTCTTACATTTTCAATGATACAATAATTTAGTCATTCACATAATTTTTATAAAATACTTAAAAATTTTTTTCAAATACATTTGACATACAATATCATATTTGTTTCAGGTATACAAAATTATGTATATTCATTTTTTTTTTCATTTAATCATTCTGACTTCCAAGTGAAGTAAACATTTTACTCCCATTTTCTAGATGGGCAGGCTGCCGCTTAGGGAAGCCATACTATTTGCCCAATGAATCATACATATGTAGACCAACTAATTAAGTAAGAGACCCAGAGATGAAAATGTGGCCCAGTTGCTATCACGTCGCCAGGCCTCCAGGGTTATGTGCATATAAGGTGTCTTAACCCACAATTTCATCATCTACTGCTTCAGGTTCTACATATTGAAACCCAAAATAAAAATAAAAATTTACCTAGCAGAGGAAGATTATTCAAATAGTTAGATTAGTATCCATTACATTTTGTCTATTTGGTTTAAAAGTATTCCAAGAAAATAAAATTTTAAATGCTTACCATTACAAGCAAACTAAATATATTTAACATTTGTTTGACTGAGAATGTCTTTTTGCACTTTGCAGTACCCCAGTACAATAACAATAATAGGAATAACTAATCAACTTGAATCTGCTTTTTCAGTCACAATCTGAAAGTTGTTTTTAATGTTATCAATATTAATATATTTATTCAGCACTTGTTTCTTCTACATGGAGTTAAAAATATGTAACTAAGAGGTTTTTGTCCTCCATGTTTAGTTAATAGAAATATCAGGTTAATAGAATGCTAAGTAAACCACGTTTTGCATTATTTGATACACAATAATTTTTAAAAATAGTAGGGGAAAATGATTACTTAAGCAAACTGCCTGGCAATACTGCATTCAAGTTATTCCTATATGACCTAATTTTGCTTTTTACCTAGAATGTAAAAACTGAAAAGAAATTTAGAGGCCATGTGGTCTACTCATTTCTTTTTTTATTTGTGGAAAGTTATAAATAAAGAGTAGAAACAGCTTATTAAAAACTCAATAGCAATTTTTTTTTTACTCAAAATTTTCTTGGATTCTTTGGCAGTTGGTATAGCCCTGGTTTCCATTCCAGACATGTAACTGTATTTCATATCCTGAGTATATGACAGAGGATGTCTGTGCTACTGTGGCAGAGGTCAGCAATAGCATTTTTAAATAGAGGAGTTAGAAATGTTCTCTCCGAAGAGGTAACAGCCTCAAATTAAAAACAATACTCATTTGGAAATGATTTGATCTTATTAGTATATATACTTTAAACATTATGTTCCTTATAAAAAGTTTCAAATTTTACATGAAAGTCCAAACAATGTTTCATATAAATTCACTGACTTTTAAATAATTTGTATTTATTCCTGTTTTTATTTAAAGAATAGACAACTTTCAATCATGAAGTGGTTGTTTTTAGCATATTGACTATCATGGCCTGCTGATTTCCTTGTTCACTCTAATTCGATTAAAATATATTTTACTATTTATTATAATCTTCGCATATATAGAACTGAAAGAAAAAGTAATCCAAATCAATCTCTTTATTCTGGTAAAAAAAAAAATAGTTGAAAAGGTGGGTAGACCATTGGCCAATAGGTCATTTCCATTTTACTTTCTGTAAATTAAATTTACTCAAGCTATCTTCGTTCGCTATGGAAATATAAAAATAAAATTGGTTTAAGGAGAAATGACAAATTTTGCATTAAGTTCTTTCAATGGGGCTAGGGAAAGGAAGTACGTACCTAACAGCCATTGTCAATAATGAATGCAGATGTAGACTATGATTGCTTAAGATCAGGATACAATGATCAGGAATTAGGTCTCTGCATACATCAAGAACATTACTAAATTGAGGTGAACTGGTTCAATCAATAGCCTTGGCTTTAAAAGTGGTTATTTACTGTTTAAAAGCCAACGCACATGATGGTAACAAACAACCTTGTTTTTTCTTAATATTTAAAGTTTATTTTAATTGAGTGCAAAGAACATGTTATTTCAAAATGATATTTTTATAGAATTTTAGTTGGGGAAATTATGTGCATATGTTAGGCAGATAGATAGACATGCGCAATGGGGCAATAAAAGCCCAACCCAGAGACCTCCTTTAGGGTCTCCCAGAAACACCCATTTTACAATTAAAAATTACTATTACATCCAATAATACAAGAAAATAAAAGCTACAAAGCTACATAAATAACCACTGACTTAATCCAGCCACAAGTGCTTGCACAGTGAGTACATATACTGACCTTCCTAAACCTTAGCCTCATTATACCATCATTACACTATCGTACACATGCCCAGAAGTTCATGAATCTAATTATAACAGACTGAATTCTGGGTAACCACATGCACAATAGACAAATGATTATGTAACAGCTAACTGTCAATCAATTGACTTCACATACTAATCATCTAGCCCCTACCCCTGCAACTACCCATCAAGGGCCAATATAAGGCACACTTCCTGAATTCTGCAGGGCTACAGCCATCTCTGGCATAGACCATTTCACTCTTGAAACATACTTTAATAAACCTTACTTTTCCTAAATTTCGCTGATCTGTAATTTTTTATTGCAAAGAACCGAACTCTCTCAGTGCCCTCCAGCAGTGACACATACAGTTATGGAGCATTTTGATCAAAGGTTTAAATTTAATTCACTTCTAGGTAGCATCTTTCAAATGCTGTTTTCCAGTAAAAGATAACAGAATGAGATAAACCTTTTATGAAATTGAGTAGTGAAATTTATTCAAGCAACAAGACAAAATATAGCCAGGCCACTAAGTTCTGAGTTATAATCAATGATGTTGTCATGTAAAATTAAAAAAAAAAAAAGTCCTTATATATACTGTTAGAGAGGAGGGATGAGTGAAGATTATATATATATATATATATATATGCATATATATACACATATACATATATATATACTAGACAAACAAGAACAAGAATAACAGTCCATTTATTCATAATTTGTAATTATAAAGATAAATTAAACCTACACCAAAATCCAATTAAGCCTTAATTGAATAAAAAAAACTGACTTAAAAAAATATAAAAACAAACTAAACTGGGAATTGTTACTAAATGCTACATTTGCAAATTGTCCAGAGTATATGCAAATTGTCCTTTTTCCTTGACTAGGAAGATCTAACCATATACTAATTAATTAATTAATGGATGGATCTATTCATCATTCTATCATACTAGATACCAGCACAGTCATGGAGAGTGTGGAAGTTGCAACTAGAACAGTGATCAACTGTCATGCTTTTGTGTAGTTTATATTCTATTATTTAACAGATGATAATTCAAAGAAAATAAAAGATAATTTTGAATTGCTTTCACTATTAATAAAGAAACAAAGCAGGGCAGCTATTATTGTGATTAACTGAGGGTATAGGCCCTGAAGAGAGGGTTTCTTTAATGTTCTGATAATAAGTCATTTGTGCAATATCAATTAGAAAATAAAAATGAAAACCACAAACCAACTATTACCTGTGTATACAGCAAAGCATTTAGAGATATAGGGTAAGGAATAAATATCGTAAATGAAAGACTGAGTTTAGCAGGCAAATGGAAAGAATGTGAAAATTCTAACAATGAAGAAATGTTTGCCCTGTTTTCATTCCATTCTAGTCCTTAAATGTGCTCAGAATAAAAGTGGACACCTTTGCTGAAATGCAGGAAGAATCCTACATATTCTCCCAAGCCAGATATTTCTACTACCCTTGATCTTTTACATAGACTCTTGGTTTATGTACTCAACAAAATTTTATTTACTAATTTATGGGTATAACTTCCTCTGAAACAAAACTTTTTATTTCTCTCATTTTTAAGTATATGCAACATCTCACCAATTACAGCAAGACTAGGGCGTGGAAAGGAAAAGATAGGTGAATAGATAATGTTTGTGATTTTCATAAGAATGTCTTCAGTCCTGTTCCAATGATTCTTGCAGGGTTAAGTTGACTTTGCTGGGTAGGAGAGAATAAATATAAGAAGGAATAAAATAAGTAAAAGCTTCAGCAATTGAGCCAGCTCTCCATTTTTCTCTTTAAAATAGATGTGAGTGTAGATAGAGCACAAGTAATCATCAAGCAAAATCATAGTGCTTTGCTTTTTCATTGGTATGTTGTAAAGAACTGGAAAATGAGACTAGGGTTGTTGTCCTTTATTCATTCTCAGAATTTGTCTGGGATATCTGCCTCCCAGATTTCTGACTCTTTTACAATTTCATCTTTTTGTCTCTAGGATCAGATATTATCTGGAAGCAAAGTAAGCTCATGTGGGCAATTTTTGATCCTGCATGGAAATATTCCTTTCTCAAGTGCTGAATTAAGAAATGTTGATATTTTAAAATAAGGAGAAATATTATTAATAATAATAATCTAGTAAGGCACTAAAGGTTTCTAGTGCAATATCTGCTGAATTAAAAAACAAGAGTCTAGCCTTTTATTTGTCAGTAAAAAGTAACAATTGTGTTCTTCACTTACACAACTGATAACAGTGACACAAAGAAAGTGCAGGAGTGACATTTGACTTAAATGAAGTTGAAATAAGGGAAAAACACTGAAGAAAGCAAGCTCTTAATTGAAGGACAAAGGTGAAGCAAGAAGGCAAATTGTTTTTGTTTTTGTTTTAGTTAACAAGATTAATGAGACAAAGTTAAAAAGATGCTGAAGTTTTTATTATGTGCTTAAAGTAGTTCCTAAGTTAGGGATCAGAAAAGCAGTATAGCAGTACAACCAAATAAACCTGGCACCAGTTCACAGGAGAAAAATATGAGCTGTGTATATTGTAATTATGATAAAGGAAAAAAATGCCCTGAGTTTCCTATATTGAATAAAGTTCACTAGGTGGAACTTATACTTCACTCTGTTATTTTCCAGTATCTTTTAATGACATCACGGAAAAGACTACATTTTTTTTCACACCATTTTTCTAGACAGAAAGAGTTTAGGTAATTTAAATGACTATATATTTTTGAAGCAAATGCTACAAAGATCTATGCATCTGAGGCTCAAAAAATTATTTTGAGTGTATATTAAGTGGTGTGTAGAGTCTGTTGGATCAGTTCAGGAGAATAATTTTGTTTTCATTTATTTCTAACCAGGTAATTATAATAAAACCATTTAGCCACCATTAATTCCTTAAACTATGCTAAATTTTTAATTGAAAGTAACAGACTTGTCCTAAATGTTAGTATAACAAAATTGTCATACTTTAAGAAGTGAGTGTTGTCTGGTTCTTGTTAAATTTTTGAAATACATATAATCTGCTGGAAGGGATCTGAGAATTCTAAGCTCTTCCCAAAGACTTTATTTTTATTCTCTATCAGACCTACATCCAAACCATCCATCTAAAATCATCAAATATAATAAAAAACACTGCGTATTCTATGTACATTTCAGCTTCAAGGCCAGTCCCTTAGCATCCCACTTCTCTTCATGGTATTGCTACTCACAAGTGCCTCCTCTGTAGAAATTTGTAAGACACCATTTGGCTAGGTAACATTCAGAATGACAACTTAACATTTTATTCAGAACCTCATGTTCTAGGAGACAAATACTCAAAATAAGTTTCTTTTACAACAAGGGCATTATTTGTGCTAAAGAAAAATATTCCCTCAGTGTCTAACACTCTTTCTAGAATTATTTCCCTTATATAAACATAGTTGTGTAATGGGCTCCTTTTAACTGCTTTCTAGAAACTGACTCTGCCTTAGCAGTCAAAAAATAATATAAAAGCGTCAACGCTATCAAAGAGAACAAAGGAAAAACAACCAAAGTGAAGAGCTGAAGGAAGAGGAGGCATTCCTGTTTCTGTAATCTCGCTTGCTTCTTTCCTACTGAGGCAGCTGAAGGGACCTGCCAGCAATTTCACTGCAAAGGTAAAGATTCGGAGATGAGAAGCCACTTCAGATTGACACAGGACTGCTTTATCTGTTAGTCAAGGTATGAGGTGAATAGTGGAATAGTAACAATGTCATTAAAATTATATTTCTTTTCTTCTAGTATATAAATTTTTTATTTTTTTTCTCAAATTGTTTTCTCATATCGATATGTTCTTGTATGTAAAATAGTGTATTTTTGAGTTGCCCTTAGTTGATAATAGACATTCAAAAACTTCCATGGTTCGTTGACACAAATTCTGTGAGTTCAAGAGTATTAAAGTTAATTGAGATGTTGCATTATACAGCAGTGTGCATATGCAATAACCTTTCACCCCTAATGTTGTATCTATAGATCTGGAACTGTTCTTGATGACTGTTTAGCTTTTCCAAGTTTGGTTGTGAAGTGTCAGTAGCCTCTCCCTCTCTGCGGAACAGGAGCAGGTGCTGGAATGCTATTGCCCTGCAAGAACATGTGGTAATAAAACGGGGGATCAGCATGATGAGGATTTTCAATTCCCCTCACAGGCTTGTGAGATTGTATTTTCTGCATACCCAGGAGGTACATCATGGCCTCTCTATAGGAAGTTGCAAAAGTCATATTGTTTCTTGTGAGGGGTAGGAAGATTTTAACCTAATCTCTAGGAGATGTGGCAAAAGGAATGTTTGTAAGGAAAGAAAGAGGAAAAGCTTCAATTTTAAACCCAATGAACTTTATATTGTAGAAAGCTGATCCAGGGTCACTGGGGCTCCTGTCAGCTGAGATGAAAGCTGGATTTTATTACACATGTGAAGAGATGAAGAAGAGTATGTACAAATGTTTGTTGAATCTATCAAAATATTATGACTCAGGAAAAAGAAAATCCTCTATATGCCAAAGGAATTTGAAGCTAGAGAAAAAATGAAATATTTATCATAACAATATTGAAGGCACAAGGCAATTTCACATATATCCATGAACAAGCTGCTTCAAAGAGTATATCTAAACAACATATCAGAAGATGACAGAGGGATTGAAAAAAGTAAAATCTATAAAAGCATTAAAGATAGCATAATCAACCAAGGCTTACTTTCTTTGATTTTTTTTCTTGAGATAGGAAGAGATCACTATCATCATTCTTGCCATTTGTTGAACACCCCTTGTATGCAGAGCAGTGTGCTAGCCAACACTTTTTATTACTTTCTTCAAAGGAAATCCCCAGGTTCCTTAGACTAGCTTCAATAGGGTTGTCAAACAGGGCAAAGTCAGAGGCATCATGAGAAAAACTTAAATGAAGTACATCAATAAGTAACGGTTAAATCAACTGCATATGTGTGAAATGGAATGAAGTCTGTCTGCCCTACATGCATTTATTCTAGAGGTAAGAATTTTGCCCCCTCAGAAAAAGAGAGATAAAAGAAAATGAAATAATCCCATAAATTCATTTAATTCAATATGTTTTCTAGTACTTATTGTTTACTTAGTTTTTGGTCATACCTATTCAAGTCCTCAAAAACTTTCAATCTAATTGAGAATAACTAAAAACTAAAAATAAAATGGCAACACAAGACAAGTAGTTATCTAAATCAATGTTAAAAGGAGTTTAGTGCTATTGGCATTTATAAGGAAGCTCTATCCCTGAAGGTAAAAGTAAGAATTAAAATAAAATTATGCTATTCTATCTAATTCACTGGTTACTTTTGATATCTTTGTTTGGAGGATTTTGAGCTTTGGGTGCATGGACTGGGTTTTATTAGAGTAGGAATCATTTCCTAAGGAGTAATTTTTCTCCAGTAACAAACAGGGATGGGAAGTTAGAAATATGAGAATATTTGTTGTCAAAAAAGAGGTAAAAGTTATTTAGTGAAAAATACATAATAATGAAGTTTGGCTAGTTAGAAAATATGCCATTGCTTCTCAGGAAGGCTCTTCTCTCTTCCTACATTTTTTCGTGTGTTTGTCACCATGATGTCTTTATTCCTACTTTCCTATCCTAAATCATGACAGTAAACCTTTTTTTTTTTTTTTGAGACTTTCAGCAAGAAACTGCAATATTCTTAATACTGCATGTTTTATTAATCATTTTTGCTACAATATAATACCTTTGAATTTCTTCTCTAATTGCTTCAGCTTTTTTCCCCAAAATACATTATAATTAATGAAGCATAGAGAACAAGGCTACATAATAGTATCCCTACAACACTGACTCAGTGTTGAATATACAAAGAAAATTTATAAATAAGTAATAATTGAACAAAGGTAGAAATAACTAATATTAGCCCAGAATTCCTTTAGGATTATTAAAACTTTTATAACACATATTTGTACTTTTACCAAAGTTCAAGTTAAGACCACAGCTGGTAAACTCAGAGTCACAACTGTTTTGTTGTTGTTTTGTTGTTTTCCCCTGGGCCATTGTAATTCCCATAGGGATCTAAAACAAAACTGAATATTTAGCCCTCAAGTCTCTTTTTTTAATCAGTATGTCCACTCTGAGTCTCAGCTGGTGAAATCCTATTGATTTTTGGCTTCTTAATTTTCATATGAAGGTTAGTAATATTAACATACATAGTATATTATAGCAAAGGGCAACAAAAAATATGGGGAAAAGATGCCAACATGATTATATGCCCAGAAGAAGAAACAATGAAACATTTTGGACAAACATTTTTATGCAACTGTCAATTCTCTGATAAGTTTAAATTTTTTAAAGTGGGTAGTTTAAAGAATGATCCAAAGGAGCTTTCCTAGAATATAAAATATTTTTTCTATATGTTCTAGGACTGTCAAAGGTGTGTGTGTAAAGGAGTAAGAGAGCATTGCTGTCTTAACATGTAAAAGTGTGAACCTTATCACACAAACCAACCCCTGACTCTCCTATTTTACTGCTATTTTGCTCATCCTTTTATTTCTTCTTTTACCTACACCTTTAGGTCATTTGCCTCCCTTACTGAATGTGAATTTACTTTTCTGACAGTAAATTCTCTCTCTCTGGCTTCTCTGACAGGTGGAAGCCATACAAAAGCAGCTGAAGAGTACAATCTAACAAAAGGAATTGGGTGCTCCGAATTCATAGTTAAGAAATACATATAAAGGTTCTTTACACAGTATCTATACCACATATGTATGTGTATTTACCGTAAGTTTAATCATAATGCTTTACCACCAATAGCTTCTCACCCAATATTAATTTGAATTTATTAGATATTTGTTATTTTCACAATTACTTTATCAATGGTGAATAGTTCTACTTGTTATTTACAAATATCTGTAGGGAAAACATAGATTCGTCTTAGCTTTCCCCAAAAGGTATGCCAAAGGTGGGAAGAAAGCAAGCTATTTTAATACATCTGTGGTTAAAACACCTTAAAATTGAATTAAATGTAATACTTATAGTACACACAACTACAATGGGGAATGTGAGTGGTTTGAGAGGGCAAGTATCTAACATAACATCAAATCATTTCACCTCTTACCTTGTCGTCCATTGTTCTCTTGAATGTGTTTGGAAAATATGTTTCAGCATTTTGCTTCAGGTCACAACTTCCAACTCAATGTCACCTCCAAATTACTCTATCCACAGAGTGGATGTCATTAACCACCACCCAATTTCCACCCAATATGTAAACTAGATTCTCTCTTCAAAACCCATTTCACTGTACAGTTCTACTTGCATCCTTTTTATTTGAGTAAACTATTTCTTCCTCCATTAAGTGTTTATGCTTTTCAAGCACGTACACCCATACCTCCCTCAGCCAAGCTGTGTAGACATAATTCTTTCAAACTTTTCCCATAAGTCAGCTTCTTTCCCCTAATCAATTGTGAAACTCTTCTTTGGATTCCTTCCAATTTGTCTACTTATTTTTGGTTGTCAGGTAAACCAAACTGAATGGGGCATTCTAGAACAGGTCTCATGAATGTCATTGAGAGTGGAACTGTCACCCTCTATTTCATGATGAAACGCTATAAATAGAGAGCATCCAAAAATAACATTATCCTTTTGGGTGCCATATCACACTAAAAATGTGTAGTCTTTTCCTTTTTTTCACGCTATATCTCCAGCTGTTCCCTCCTATCTCTGGGACATATCCTCATCACTTCAAAGATTCTTAAGCAAGTACACTTTTCAATGTTCCTCATAAACATGTCTAATTTGTTCTTTTAAATTTAATTTTTCATATAATTCTTTAAGTTATTTGTGATTTTCCTGTACACATGTGTACCTCCACCCCCAGAAAATTCCCAGTGGGAATTTTTCAGAACACATCAATTTCTTAATAACCCCATTGCCTAAGTCTTTTGATAAATATGAATAAAGAAGGGTTCAATCTGAAAGGAGAGCTTGATAGGAAAATAAAGATGTCATAAGAGAGGACCTTGAATTCCCATCAATGTCTTGGCCCACCCGTACATCAGAGCATGTTTTGTATGAGTCTCCTCTTGGCCTTGAAACCACCATGATTCAAATACAGCATAAAAGAAAAAAACACCCAACCTTTGTATGCCACAGTTTCTCTGTGAGCAGAGCGGCCACAGTCATAGTGTCTCTGCCAGAGCTGGTTGCAGAGATTAAAGGAGTGGTAGAGCACTTCACTCAGTGCCTGGCCAGCACCAAATGCTCCATAAATATCATCTATTAGTACACTGCTGGGCTGAATCTTTTGGGTGATTATCTCAGGTTGACGTGCTAACATCAGAATGTCACCTCTGAAATGTAAGTAAAACTAATTTTATTGATTTTACGATACAAATTTATTAATGTGTACCTATCATTCACCATGACAAGCAAACTTTGTAGTTATAATTTTCCCGGCACCAGTTACTTTGCTTACCATGTGTAAATTTTCCAGAGACAAGATAAACAGCGACCAAGAGGTAGAGAGGTGCTGCACTGGTGTCAGTAGCCAATCTTATTTTAGCCACTACCAGTTCTTCCAGCATTTTCTCTGACCACCTCTGCCTCATCACTATGCCACTTTGACCCATTGCCCAAGGGCTTCCTTTCCACACCAGTTTTTACTCCTACCCCACAAAACCCAGGGGCATAAATGCCAATGAGCTTTACATTTCAGAGTTGACATTTTATCTGCTGATAAATTCTATGCTGCAGTTGTTTTTCTCCAACCTAGATTGAAAATCTCTAAATCAGGGACTGTGTTGTGTTACATTGCTTATCCTGCATCACATAAATCATCTACACATAAATTATCATAAGGACACTGTCAACTAACCTCATGTCACACTGCCAGGCCTTCTTTTAAACTGTATTCCTTTTTCTGAGCTGGCTTATCTCCTCTTAATATTTAAGTGAAAATGAATTAATTTAAAAATTAGAAACCTTGTGACATAGCTTATTTAATTCTGAAATAAGAGGTATTATATTTCTTATACCTATTTCTACAAGAACATTTTTGGAAAAGAAATTATCTAGCATGTTGAGCACGGTTTGATAAAATTGTTTTCTTTTGTCATTCATATTTTCATTGCATCCAGAAGAAATTTACACTTGGCCTTATCCACCCTTTCTTTAAAATAATAAAGTCTACTCTACAAGTTATTGTTCACCAGATATTGATCATTGTTATCATGCTTATTCTCCAGTTTCCTGAATTTATTGCTATCTATTATTATTTTCCCACTTGCTATTTTTAAATCTAAGCCCTTCTAAGTAGTCTCCACATAGCTTATTAGGTGATTTACACTATTGTCTCATTTCCTATAACTTCTTTGAATATTCTACATGCGATGTTATAGAAAGCTGTTGTAACCTTTTTTTTTTTTGTCAATTCTAACTTATACATATTCAAGCATGTTAATATTTTTCTGTCAAATATTTTGACAGGCAAATATTTGTATATAATATTGTCACACACAAACTAAAATATATTGATAAAATATTTACCAAAGATGAATTTTTTGTCTACCACTAAAATATCTGCCTAACAGCTATTTCATAGTTCAACAATTTCTTAGAGAACTGGCTTTGACCTCAGAATTTTTTAGCCAATTAGTATATTTACAAAAATCATTTTTTTTCACTTAACATAATTACAGAGCTATGTTTATTGCTGTGAGTTAAAGGTGTATTAACATACAGTGATTAGTCCCTTTTGACTTTCTTTTAATTTTAGAAAACAGAAAAGAAACCAGATTTTAGTCAAAATATCTTGGTTTTTGTTTGTATGTTTGCTTATTTGTTTTGTTTTTGATAAAATACCAAGACAGTAATCTTGGAGAAGAATATCACGGAATAAATTTCTAAGTATCTCAGAATAAATTTCTAAATTTCTAAGGCTTCCCAGGCATTTGTTGAGGTCTTCTCTGAAAATTTTCAGTAATAAGAGGAAAGTTATTTTACACCAAATTTTATCAAAATGAAACTAAAAGTATTATTATTATTATTATTTTAAATCACTGAAAGTGAAAAATATATCCAGCCAAGATAGAGTCAAGTCCAGAGCTTGTCATGGGATAGTCACACAGTAGGTACATATCCAAAAAACATTTGTTCAATGAATATCAGAGTATAGAGTTCATGCAAGGAGGGAGCAAAAGCTTGGGGAGAAATAGTAATACTAAAACAAGTAATATTTATGAATTCTTTCTGTGTGCCAGGTAAGTTATTAAGTGTTTTACATGCATTTTATTTAATCCTCACAACAACTATAAGAGGAAGTGATATTATTAATACCACTTTAAAGATAAGGAAACTGAGGTTCACAAAAGTTAAAATCATAGAGCTAGAATATGACAGAGCTGGAATTTTAACTGAGACATTCTTGACTCTACAACCAGTATTCTTAGCCTTTCTTTCTGTCATGACCACCAAGTCCTCTATCTAACAGACAGAGGAAATGGAGAGCAGGATCTGGTTAAAGGGTCTGGTAATAGGCACAAAATATTTATAGAAAGACTAAAGCTTGGTATGTGCCAATCAAGGTCTTGGTCAAAGTCTTTTTATAGCTTCTTTTTTGAGGCCAGAACTGGTTTCTGAATAGAAATGTATCTTAATCCAAAAGTAGAAATTATCAACCTCAAGGGGGAGAGGAGTAGAGCCTGGCAGTAACTGCATGTAAGAAGTTTAGGGAGCTCAATAGCTAAATTAGTGTGTGTGTGGGGGAAACTGTTTATAAATGACATGCTCATGAGCAATTATTTTGAAATGAACAATTTAAGCATAGTCAAAAGTCAGTCCTAATTTAGAAAAGTATTGATGGCTACCAAATAGTACCTTGAGATTCACTGAAAACTTGGGCTGAACAAGGTATAAAATATTGACAAAAATCTCCTCCCAGTTGCTTTTATTAAGGTCAAACTTGCTCAGGCATTTTGAGCCTGAGCTTTATCAGCAAGACAAAGAGTTTTACCAAACTATGTTGTGAACAATTAGAGGAATCAAGCAAAATCTCATATCCATTTAAAACTTTGGTGGATAAAATTAGCCTTGTCTATGCTGCTGAATGTCTCACTTCTAATGCGAGTGTATGCTGAGCCCTGTCATTAGGACAGTGCCCACGGAAGTGTTGTCCCTGCCATGGAGCAAACCTAAACCTGAAGATGCTCCATTTGTAGCAGTTATGTGCAGATGCTGCTCACCTGCACTGCCACTAAGTGTATACATCCAGGAATGTTGGCATCTTGGGTGCTAGGAACTCTTGCTGAACTGGAAAGAATATTGGAAAACTGAGGTTTGGGTGAAAGCAGAAGTATTATATTTGCCCCATGATGGAAAGAAGCCTCTTTATGGTAAGACTTAGAATTAGATCGCCAATCTAGAGTTTTTCATTTGTTTTTTTTATGATGTAACCCATTGTATTCTGTAGTTTAAGCTCTTTGACATAATTTTCTAAATTCTATGACACCCAGCAGCAGCACCATATAGTTTTTGGGTGTTCTATAAAGGATATGCCATTATCAACATTTTACAAGTTTGACACTGTTGTTGCAAATAAAGACATTTTTTCTCCTGGGGAGTGGGGTAACCTAGAGCAATAATTGAATGCACTGTTATTTGTCACTTATAATAGCTGAATAAACTAAATATCATTCTACTAAATGTTTTCTCTGGTTTGGCCTATAGAGCATTCCAATTATGACAATTATTTAATATCTGGAGTGGTGATGTGTGTATATGTGTCTCTGCATGCATATAAGTACAGACAGCCAAAGTCCTTGAAACATTCAATATCTGTTCAGCTAACATTTCAAGTGTATTTAAGCTTAATGTCATCCATTATTAATTTACATACAATATAAAAGTTTCAGCCTCAACCTTTGCCTAACATTTTTGAGTTGACCATCAGCTATCCACTAATATAGGACAAGTCTATTGCCAATTGTGGCCAAAGATAGTACAAGAGGATGTGGCCAGAAAGTAAATGTCCAGGAAGAGACCGGGCAAGGACATTTAATGGAAATCAGTGAGAGGATAGAAAGGGGAAAAGCTGAAATTGAGAGAACAAATGGAAAGGAGTATTCACAGAAATGCAGTGAAGAAAGAGATTTGTATCAGGAATGCAGAATGGAACTAGGGGGCATAGAAGAGCTTTGTTATTTCACATATTTGGAGATGTACTCATAAAAAGAGTAGTGACTATTTTTGAAATGTAAGTTATTCTTCTTCTTAAGAAGGAAGAAGCTCCTTTAACTCCACTTCCTTTGCAACCAAACTGCACTTCCACTGCCTTCTAGGTAAGTGTCACCTTCATCTCCAGACCTTGTTTGTCCCTGGCAATGGCTGAAAAGCACTTGCCCTGGACTCCTGTGAGTATGTCAACTAATGAAGACATCTATTAATATGGGTACATTACAGCTTGCCATCTGGCTCTGCCTCTTGGACTGCTCTCCTCCCTATAGATCTGCACACACAGAGCGTGCTGTGCCTAATCAATTATTTATCCATTTCCTTCATTGCAGTGACAGACTCAGCCTCCCTTTTCTGCTGCAAGGCTGCAGAGGACTGATGCCATACTTTCAGGCCTACAAACATTTTTACCCAAACATTTGGCTTCGGAATCCTCATACTGTCCTCATCCTGTCCTTTCCTTTGGGTCCCCTTATTGTTTACATTATGAGAGGACATGTAGATCAGTAGTATATTCCACAGGCTCCTAACCAGACTCTGGTGGGAACACAACTTTTCTTCCAACTTGTGACCTTGGCAAAGTTGGTTAACTTTGTTTGCCTTGGTTTCCTCACCTGTAAAATTTGGATGATCATAAGGACCTATCACCATTATAAATGGCTTATTTTTAGTATTAAATGAATAAGTATATGTAAAGGTCCCGGACCTGGTCCATAGTAAACACTATTAAGTTATTATTTTGTTCTTACTTTTCCTTTTTTTACTGCCCACACATATTAATCTGCTCATTCTTTTACATGTTCACTTTCACTTCACTTGAGTTTCTGTAATAAAGATAAACTTTATTTCTTTCACATTATTCCCTCAACACCTCTTGAACGTTTTCCTTTTAAACAGTAATAATATATTGTCTCTCTTATTGCTCTTATTCCTCTTATTTTCCTTTTCAAATTTACTCTTTCCTGCCCCCTTGTCTGAACTCTAACATTCCTTCATTCCATGTCATTTTTTTGTCACTTCATAAACCTTTTCCAGAAAAGAAACGAATGAGCTAAATTGTAACATTGGTTTTTAATTTTCATAATACCTCACTATGACTGTTTTTGGAAAATATAAATACTTAGTTCTTGTTTAGATTATTAGAAAACATTCAATTTATTTTCAAATAAAGCTGAGATTGCTTTTCATTCTGTTACTATGATGCTGTCTCATTATGAAAACAAGCCAGTGAGATGAGAAATCTTTCCCTTCCTCTTTCAGGCTTAACTCCCTCTCCTTCTCCTCTCCTACTCTGATTTGTAACAAGTATCTTTTTTTCTTTTTTAATGAAAGGAGTAGAATTTTTGTTTTAATTTCAGACTTTCTGTTTACTTTGTTTTAAAAAAAAACATATTATTGACTATTCACATCTGAATCTTTATTTTTTTTAATCTTTGGTTCATGGCCACTGGTTCAACTCAGTTGTTATGGTTGAAAAAGAAGAGCAGGAAGTCTGAGTTCTACTGTTTGCATACTACCCTGGCTAGCATTTATTCACCCAAGAGTTATGCAAATTGGTGAAGAAAAATAAAGTTCCTTTGACCAAAAAATTTGCAGTTCATTTATGCATTTATTCAAAATTTATTCATTCTAGTATACATCCAGATCATTCATGAGCATTAAACGAGATATAACAACAAACTAACAAACAGATATGCCCCTTTCCTTGGTACCTTCACTTAGTTTCCATGAATAGGCATGATTTTAAGAGATACCAAATGTCAGGGGCAATATTTTCAACTTGGCAAAATTACTGCTCTGCAGGGAAGATAGTGGTGATGCCAAAATGCAAATATCTACTGAGCACTGTTCCTCAGGGCATGTTGCTCTATCTGTATTAATGAAGATGAGATATGGGCTTGAATCTGAGTGAATGGCTGACTCTCTGTGTTTTTGCAAAATGACCATATTAGAGGGGAAGAATATTTATGCTTTCTTTTATTCTTCTAAACTTTCCATCAAACTGTCTGCCTGTGCTTTAATATTAGCATTAATAACATAAATTAGAATAACGTAATTAAATACCCTTGGGCATCATGTGTTACTGCCTCTCTGCTACAATTCTTTGGTCCTGTCTGCAATCAAATTTACAATTTACTGTATTATAAAAAACTCATTCGATAATTTATATTGATCTTCTATAAAACTTAGTTCCAGTGGAGGCAAGAGAAATCCTTCATCCATGGCATACAAGGCACCACCCAGGACAAAGGATTTTGACTTTTCTATACTTGATGAGGCTATTGGTGATATTAATGTCCAAATGCATTAGGAGTGTTACACCCATATTATACATTTCAGGATCGCTGAAGCTGCTTTGAGTAGAGGATAAAAAAGCTAATCACTTTACACACTGAGACCAAATATTTTACAAGTCTATTCCTCCCAGACTCAGCAAGCAAGACTAGATTCTTTCTATATTGAGGGAAAGACACAGGGGCAAAGCAAATTAAGAAAAAAATTAGAAGACCAGCTGGAAGGGGAAATCAGACCTTCACAGAAGACTTGAGAAACAGCATAAATGAGGTAGGGAAGTGTTAGATTGAAAAAGCAGACTGAACTGAAACATATGAGAACATTAAATCATAAAATGCGTAGTCTTAAAAAGACTGAAAAGCATACAATTACAGGGTTTGTGAATAGTATTTTGAGGATGCTGAAGTGCACACTCTTTCTAACAGATACTGAAGTTAGAGAATTTTTACTAACTTTTTCTGCTCTCCATCCATACCCTTCAAGGATGACTTTCAAGACTCAAGGTCATTCCCTCTCTCCTTATTCAAGTTTCTCTCCACCCCCCTCCCCCTCCCCCCATACAATAATCTGGAGACTGAGACTAATGCTCTGTGTGACTTTCCTTGGCCAGGAGAGCAGGGATTGCAGAATGATGACTGCTTTTGGCAGAAGCCCAGAGAGGAAAATTTATTCACTGCCTTGTCGATGTCTAGTGAGATGTACTGCTGCCTCTCCACATTCATTATAAAGTGCTTTTGGGGCTAGAGGGAAAACTTAAAAAAAGCTTTGCTTTGGTAGCCTGGATGAAAATTCTAAGACTCATAAGATAAGAAGTCACAATACAGGACCAGTCTGGAGATACACCAGCTGGTGGAATGGCAAGGAGAAAGGAACCCGCCACTTTCTTGTTCCTCATGGTGCCTTATTTGAAGTTTTACCCCAACTAAACTAAGACAAAAAATACCTATCTGTTCATGTGATATTTTAAAGTGAAATGAATAACATTCAAATGATAGCTTTCCTTTTAGTTTTGATAGGATACTCAAAATAACATGTAGCAGTTTCAAAATACTTTCACCTTCAGCCTGATTTAAAGCTAACAGTTTGTGATTCATCAAGAATTTTTAAAATTAAAGATCATTACTTTTGCTACATTTAAATTCAAATTGCCTGGGATACTCAATTAATCTTTAAACAATATTAAAATGCTAAAGTCTTATCACACTGTTATTTCTGGTGAAAGACAATTCAGATTCAAGCCAAAGTGACAAACCAGTCTAAGGGAAAGTAACTTAATATAGTCTATCAGGACTTCTCGCTGGGCCTTTTTTTTTCTTTTCTTCTTTTTTACAATAAAGGAGAGACATATGGCTGTGCAGAAATGGCTGTTACCATCTTACTCTCCCGTCTGGCTGTCACATGGCTAATTGTCCTAAAACAGCTGGATGAGGCAATAGCATCTTTAATGGCTCAACTTAAAAATGGCCAGGCAGAAAGCATAACTATATGCTCTGTTTTCACACAGCAAAATATCTACCCAAAATATGCTTATAATAAATTTGTAGCCCTAAATCTTTTCTTTCCTTTTTCACATCAATGTCTGTGCTTTCTGTGATTTCCTCATGTAACAGTTTTAATTTCTTTCAGAGAAATCCACATAAACTGCCTTTCAGAATAGAAAATATATCACTTTATTTAGGATGCTGAGCATTCTAGTTTGTGATCAGAACTGGAAACATGGTAGACATTATAATAATCTATTTATGTAGAATTTTCAATCCCCAAATTCAGCAAGTTTTTTTTTCATCTTCCTGTGAAAGGCTAATAGATGTTTATATAACAGCAAGTTCAAAATTTTGAGAGAAGGCAATTTGTGAATAAATGGTAATATCCACTCACTGGTTAAGAAAAATATTCTTATAAGCAAAACATCCCATCACCAGTCATTCTTAATAAAGACTATTTAGTATAAAAGCCTTAATATATAAGATGTTTCATTTCTACAGAAGGTGTGTGCAATATGGATTGGCTTTTCTCTGATAGTTAAGGAGCTTATTCTCGAAGTCAAGACTTACGAATGTACAGGATGTTATTCTAGATTCTAAAACTGCTTTTGCTAATTATATTTATATAAATCTTCAATCCCCTTTAGAGTCTTCCTAAATTACTTTCTTAATATTGTCCAGCATGAGTAGTTTTCATAGGTTAATTATTCCCACATAAAAGAACAGAAGGTTTGTCCCATCAAAATTTGTTAACTTGTCCTTTGATTGACTCTCCTCTGCTTTAAAGAAACAAAGGTGAGGAGTCACTAGCCATCTATTCAATAATAATACCTGATACTTACAGAGCATTACTACTACTCCAGCTCTATGTATCCATAAAAACAAGATGGATCTTTGGTTGCAGAGAAAGAGAGAGAGAGGTCATCAGTTTTACTCCTACTCTGGGTCCCTCCATTGTTCGTAAAGAACAGTCTAATCTCAGTGGCCCATCCTGTAACGTGTGAGTTAACTCAGAAAGGGCATGTTTGATTTAGCTGAAGGTCAGCGAGGGAAAATGGCAGGTCTTAAATTTAGACGAGGGTAGTCATCTTCTGCTAGCAGATCTCCATAGTATAATATCCTCTTATGCTGTTTGCTTTTTTCCAACCCTACACTGACACCTGGAAGTGGAGGAGCTGTGTTGTCTTAAACAACTGATCTGTTAAAGTGGTCTATTAGTTCAAAAGATACATGTATATCTTTAACTCACCTACAAAAACACTCTCTATAATTCATTCCCATAACCATAGAATACACCTTCTATCTACTTTATCTCCTAATTTTTCTTTAGGCTTCTAATGTTCATTTGTCTCTCTAATGTTTAAGCTCCCTGAAGTGGGAGGTGAATTGTTTTTAAATATCTGTGGAAATCAATTTCAAGGTCATGTCTGCATAACCTGGCACTCAAGGCCAGCATATCTAACTATATTTTTTAACTCTTCACTTGGTTGAGTAATAGATATATTTAATTAAAATGTCTAAGATAGAATTCTTAATTTGATTTTCAAACCAGTCCCTTACTCTGAATCTTACTCACCTCAGAGAAGTCATCATCATCATCAGCCACCAAGTTACTTAAGGTATAAAATTTGAAGATGTCTTTTTTCACTTCCCTTTCTCTAATCTGTTACACTCAGTTTATCAATAAATTCTTTTGGCTTTAGCTCCAAAGTATTATATTCAATCTGTCCATATCTCTTATATCCCAATGCTGCCTCATAATCTGGAACCATGATCTCACCCAGACCCCTAGAATAGCCCCTGCATAATTTTTATCTCTTCTACCTTATCTTGAGTCACTCACTCAATGTGTACCATACCATGCCCACCATACTCAGGTTGATGGTCCCTGTCCTCCTAGAATTTACTTTCTTATGCGAGGGAGAGGAAAAAGTTAGAGACTAATAATCATAATATTCACATCTGTGGTTAAATGCTACATAGAAAAAAAGCAACTCACAAAAGAATAATAAGAGAGTACTTTGATACTTCTCATTTTTTGAGTCTCAGTAAAAGCTATCTTTTCAAGGAAAACTGCTGTGAATAGCCTTTCTTAAACAAGGGTAATTATCATTGTCTTAGTACGTAGTGGAACCTCAATCTTGGTTATTGTTGAATAGATGACTCTAACTCTCATTTTTGCTTGCTAATTTTATCTCCCTAGTAATTCAATTTTTATTCTTTACTGTACTTACTAAAAATGACAATCTTAAAAAAAATTTAAATAAAGAAACCATGGACCAGAGTATGTGTGTGTGTGTGTGTGTGCGTGTGTGTGTGCGCGCGCACACGTGTTCTGTTAAGCTAAAATCAACTCGAATTTAAATGCAGTTTTCTAACACTTTGAATTACTCATTCCTTTTACTTCCTGCCTTAGGGATCAGATTCTATATTGGTTTATTTTCAATGACCAGAAATTTAGAGTAAGTTGTCAGATGGAATAGCTAAAATGTCAGTTACAGCAGAGCATAGGTATTAGTTTAAAATTTGTCTTTTTGTTCACATTGCAAGTAGTTTAAAAATAAATATATCATTTAAGGTTTTGAAGATATATATGTACACACACACATACATATATATGTATATATATATTTATATTTATATTTTGATCCTCTATTCTAAGATTGGCAATTATCATTTGAGTAGCTTGACAGACTTGGTCTAGCTAAAAATATGCATTCCTTTGAATCCTAGGTTCTCATGTTTCTCATATTATCCATGTATACTGTATAAAAAATAGAAATAACTAAAATAGTCCTTCTAATGATCATCCTTTAAATTCAGATAGAATTTTGAATATGATGGCACACAGAGAGTACAGATATAGATACAGATACAGATATTGTTTCTCATTGTCCATCAAATCAGCAAAATCTCTCCTAAAATCATCTTTTTTCCCCTTATTTTAAATGACTCTTCTCAGGGAACTATTTATAATTAATCACTCCATAGAACATAGCATTCTGAAACTCTAACCTTTCCTTTGATGATCTCTTCTGGCCTAGAAATCTAGGGTCATAGCAGAAAATGAATGCATTTCATAGATATATTTCCAATATTGACTCCCATGAAATTAAAAGACATATGTCCCTCACACTCTTTTAGAATATTAAGAAGTCCTATTTATTATCAAGTCTGTCACAGCTGAGGTGGTGAAGGTAATAATAAGTCAATATATAGTTAAGCTACACCTTATTAATGTGCCTCTTACCAATATGGCATATAAGTAAATACTTGTCACATTTTGTATATTGTGCTAGGTAACTTTAAAGAAATTTCAAAATAAATTTATAAATTAATTTTCTCAAGTTTCAAAAAGTATCAAACCTATTGTAGTGGGATTCATAGGAATAAAACATTAGAATAACAAAGAAATAGAAGAATCTATTATTAAATATCTATTCTTGAAAATAAAATTTTCCTGATAACATGAAATAAAACTCATAAAAACACTTACATAAAAACACTTACATATTTGCCCATGCAAAACACAGAATACCTAAAGATTAAATAATATGGACATAAATATTAAACAAATATAATTTCAGGTTATCTCTGGCTTTTGAGCAGATAATTATTTCAAAGAGGAAAATAGCATAGAAGGATCCCACCAAGGGGACAGGGAACTATTTTCTTGTAAGTGCTCAGAATGAGTCCTGGCCTACCACAATTCTTTCAGTGATCACAATAATATAGATTTCTGCTTAAATATCTTAAAGTGATTGACATCGTGGATTCTATTCAAGGGCTGTATTTGAATAAAATCACTGACATCTATCAGAAAGTAGATTAAAACAAACTAATTGATAAACAAGACTAAGAATTGCTCAATCTTATTCAGAGGGAAAGTAGCTAAAAGAGGCACAATTCTAGCCTATTTTTCCTATTCAAAAATCTGATGTCAATTTTCAATTATTATATACTTCTCTGACCTAAGGATCATAAGGTATATTTATTATACCCTATGAAAGGTTATCTGCTGTGGGTAAAGACTCTTTTCCACCTTGTTGCATCTGCTTTGCAAATCAGCACTGGCCCCATGCAGCACAGAGAACTTTGTGGGGATTGCGACTGTAGGCAAAATCCCAGAGCACCTGTCCCAAAGCAGGGATCTCTTGGACCAAAATCCTGTAAATCTATGATCTTCCTGGGAAATTCATATTTGTGAATTTTCCTTGCTATAGGAAAGGAACAGAAACTAAAATTTCTCTCACTGAGGTAAGCATAACTCTGAAATACAAAGGTAAAACGTAAGCCCACATATCTTTCTATCAGGGAAACATAGATAAAGAGTCAGAAAAAGTCAAACTAATTCATAATTCTCTATTTTCCAATCTTGTCTAATACTTTCACTTATTCCGTCTTTGAGTTCTTATTCTTTATTACCCTCAGGGTCTGAGCATTTGTAAACCATATTGTATTTTTTTCTTTTTTTTTTTTTTTTAGTGCTCTGCCTACAGTTGTCAAATTTAGCTAATTGATTACAGAACAGCCAGTTAAATTTGAATTTCTAATAAATGTTGTTTTTAGTATATCTCAAATAATGCATGGGATATACTTAACGCTAAAAACTATTCATTGTTTAACGAAAATTGAAGTTAACTGGACATCCTCTATTTTGCCTGGGAACACTAACACTGCTTCTTGTCCTCTTCATTTTAAGTCCAATTTCTTCTGTGAAACCAAACAGCTATAGCCATTATCTCCATAGATTTTCTCTAGCCATCTTGGATCTGCTTATATTTGGCACAGTAATTAGCTGTCTGGGACCCCATCAGGGTGCAAAAACATCCAAAAAAGATGAAAGGAAGAATATGCCTACCCATTGGATATACCTGTAGCCATGTTCTGAACTAAAGCCTTAAACACAGATTCAAAAAGCCACCAAAAGAAACAGTAGTGGGGCACTTGGTGGAAACCAAATATCTCCTTTATTTTAGCGGAATTACATTTCCATAACATTCACCCCATTGAGATATAAGGTGTATAAATTTTAATTAATTCTAAATTGTGGAATTGATGGAATTTGTCCTCTCCCACTTAGAAATTCCTTCAAACCAGAGATTCAAAACTTTGGGTGAACATTATCACCACCTGACAGCTGTCTAAAAATATAATGCTAGACCCCATCATCTATTTTGATTTAATTGGTCTGAGTTCAGTTTCAATTATCAGAAATTAAAAAGCCTCCTACGTTTTTCTAATGTACAGCCAGACTGGAGAGCCACTGCTAGTCAATACTCTCCTCAAAAATTGGTATATTCGTTATAGATGTCTAGCTTTCTTCTTAAAACATAATTATACAGTTGTAAATGTAGTGATGATAATAATAACATATTAACAGGTGACTCATGAGCTTCTGTTCTTAAAATGAGGCAAGCATGTTATATTTATAAATATATTATTCATATACATATATATTTCCATAAAGAATACTCAGGGTTAGGGTAGATCTCATTATTGTTTAAAAGTAAGGTAGCACAGGTAATATCTGGTACATTTGTTAATTTATGTCAATAAATCTTTCTGCTATTTGAGGTATCTTTCAGCCTCCTATAAAATATAAAATAAGTTTCCCAGAAAGTAAAAAAAAAGGAGCAGGAAATGGGAAGAGGTGGGTGATAAGGAGAGAGAAGACAAATGAAATGAGAAATGGGCAGGGAAGGAGGATAAGGAAAGAAAAAAAAGGAAGAGGGAGAGTATAGGAGAATAAGAGAGAACATTAAGAAGAATTAAGGTAGAAACTTTTTTCTTTCATTTATGCAAAGGTGACTTCTTAAAGCATGCTTCTGAATCCAAGCAAATAGAATAATTCAATGATCAAGAGGTCTCTTTCCCAACAGACACAATTGATCTCTTTTTACCTCTTCCCTTTTTTTTTTCCTATAAGAGTTCCAAAAAAGATCTGGTGTTCAGCATCACTGAAGTGGCTTATTGTCAGTTTTCACTGTCATTTCTGGCCCACTAGAATGTCCAGCCACTGGACATGCACTGACCCTGTCAAATGCATGGGTTTAAGAATAGTGGACAACGTACTATGTATTCAGATTTTCTTTTTATGGGCCTTGATGAAATTTTAACATCCATTTCAAAGGCAGAAAGAAAAAAAAGAACAATTTATACCAGATCATAAAAAATATAATAGCTATTGAAAATAATGTGTTAGAAAAAGAAACATTTATATGATGACATTAACAAAGCACAATTAGAGCTCAGTTGGTTTCTACTCTCCCCTAGAGGTTCATAAACCCACAAATGAGGCTCTGAATTAAGAGCCAGATGTGTCAAGATCATCGTAATTATGTCTTGTTTAACTTGACCAGGAAATGTCTTGGATCAGATGTCATTTTATCTTTTTCTTTTCATGCTTTTTCTTTTAATAAATTATGACTTTCAAAAATAGAAAGGGAAACCATTATAAAAGCCTGGAGTTTTGAAACCCCCCAAACAAGGTGGGGTGAATATTTTTCTTAGTAAGAGATAATTATCAGTAGGAAGAAAAAGAGGAATCTATGAGTTTCATAGAATATATAAGTAGTAGGTAGCTTAATTTCATTGTTCTTTAAGAAAAAAAAAACTAAGGAGAAATTACCATTTGCTCATTATAAAATAAAGAATACATATACACACATACACACACTGGACAATATATACACACCAACTGTAGACATTTAGAGACATATGAAATAAAACTGAAAAAAGTCAATAACTCAGAAACAGACTAGAAATTTACTCAGCTACAAAAAAGAGCTACCACTAGTTCTTTAGTTAAAAATAACTAGAAGTTATATCTTTAATAGTAGTTAAACATGTATAAAAATATATACCATAAAATGCACACCATTCTTAAAAGAGAGAGCAGACTTAGTCATTTGTAATAAATTCTTTATTTTTATAAAGCTTTAGGTCAATATATCTGTCCAGATGAGGGTGTGCACATACAAGTGTCCTGAAGTGACAAGACTGAAGTGTCCTGAATCTCCAACAAGAAAAACAAAACAAAACAAAACAAAACAAAACAAAACAGCTCTCTTTACAGAATTCTATTTTAATGAAGCTTATGTCTGTCTGGGTGTATGGCATGTTACATTAACTAATTTATAAAATAATCTTTACCTGGGGTCAAACTGTATTAGAATAGAGCAGAATTTCTTAATAGAACTAGAACCCGCTAAACTCTAACATTTTTGTAGAATACTTTCGAATATCACAAAACTTTTTTAAAATATAAGTTTATGCAAGTTTCAAAGGAAATTAGTTTGTCTCAGGTTTAATAAAAAGCCATGTAAAATTTAGAGATATAAGTTGAGTATTACACTGAGGTTTTATAGAAGCTTATACTGGAGATTAAAAGAGAAATCTAGATGGCACAAAATTGTAACAATAGAAAAAAACAAAACAAAGTTTTCAGAATCTCTCTGCATACAAACTCTGATGATTTCCCCCTGTCTATAGGTTTAGAGTATGTCCTATAACACACAGAATGTGATAAGAATAAAATAGAACAGCAAGAATAACAATTGTGCCAGAAAGAAATATATGAGAAATGAATTTCAGGGTTTCTGGAGAGTTCTGACTGAATGCCTAAACTATATTATTTGACTCACTTTTTATATAATTAAAAATAACAGACAATTGCATAAAATTCCAAATTAACTGTCACCAATCAATGCAACAGTACTGGGAATAAAAACAAATTAATTGCTAATAAATTCAAAGAATAAGTGTCTCTTTACTGTGCATATAGTACATACATTCTTTTCTGTAATGGTCAACATAGCAACATCTACAGAGAATCTGGAAATATGTCACATTATTCTACAAGTAGCTACCAATGTTACAGCTATCGCTAGTGATGGTGTAACTACAGTGGCAACATTACTCTTCTCAAAGGATTGAAATGGTGAAAATTGATATTCACATGTGGATATTTCCATAGACAACAATGTCTATAGTTTAATAATAGAAAAGTAATTGGTAAAACTTAATTTATTTCTCTGAAAAACAGAGCCATGCATAGAAAGAATCTTTGGCAGTGATGACAACCAATCCTTAATAAAACCATGGAAGACTAAAAGAGCAACGACAGGACTCCAGTACTTCCTGGAGAGAGATGAATTCTCTTTCCCCAGTCTGACTTCATATCAATTACTTCATCTATAACATTTCTCTAGTACTTTGATGACTTTTATATATATAAACTTTGATAAGTTATTCACAATCTGATATCATTATGCCATTTGGATAGGGAAATAAGCTGTAGAAAGAATTCACACTACGCCAATTCTCAAAAGTGTTTCAGTACAGGTGGGTGTATAGTAATTAATACATTTAGAGAAAAGTAATTTAAGCTCAATGGACTAAAGCCATGCTATAATTCAGGAATAGAGCAAAAAGGATTGTTATAGATTTTTCTCTAAAGTCATTACTCCAGTGTGTTTTTGATTGAAGTCAATAAAATCATTTGTACATTTTTATTGTAATTTTTATGCCTATGAAGTTATAAAAATTTTGATTACCACTACACAAAACAGTCAATGGAAATAAAAAGATAGGAGATGAGATAATATAAATGCTCAAAAACATGGAAAAGCAGTGGGGCTTGTCTACCAACCACCAACTTACTATTTCTCTGCAAAGGTCTTTTACTTAAGAGAACAGATCTAAGTGTAAGGTAAGAGGACTACCCCTGACAAATCAAGACGGGTAATCACCAAATGTGATTCATTGCAGGCATACGGTCCTCATACCTTAGTGTTTAAACACCTATACAGGGGACCATTTATAAAACCAAGTTTTCTGTACTAGAAAGAGACACAATTTTACTTTATAAAAAAAAAAAGATAACAAGATTTAGAGATCATAAAAAGTATTGCTTTAGAATAATTTTTAAAAGTTATTCACCTGAATTATAAATGTAAAATCGTAGTTGTTTAGATCTAATAAAAAAATCAAATAACCAGTTCAATATTCTCATTTATAGATAAGACTGATAAAACTGATGTGCAGCAACAAAAAATGCTGAGTAGCAAAGTTGTGACTTAAACTCAAATATTCTGATTCCTAGTATACTGATTTTTCTAATATTCTGCATGGCTTGCCTCTCTTCATCCTAAAGATATCATCAAAAGGTGAAAATCAAAGTAGGTAAATAAATGTATCAAATAAGTACAAAGACTATATAGATAAGAGATTTAAAATATGCTGTTTAGCTAGTACTATACTTCAATAAAACAGGGAAAAAATTAAGTTAGAGGAATTGGTAAAGATCTAATATTTTTAAGTCAAGGCTAATTGTCATGTGCTATAAATCATGTCTACATATTACATTGAAACAAAAATATTGGAATTACTATATCATTTTTTCGTGATATCATTTATTTTCAAAATTTTCACCAGATTCATTCCTCACACTTTCTCACCTGTTCTCTCTGTCTTCTCTCACTGAAACATCAACTCTAGGTATTGATAGTCTTAAGTGTTTCCGTGAGTTGGCTTTCAATCAATGAAATAATTTATGATGCTATTTATGTATAATTAGAATTACCTAATTGCTCTATTAAATATCAAGAAATTTTCTAACTTTACTTTTCTTCACCAATTTTTAAGAATACTATAAATGGCTGTTACTGTCCTCAATTTTAAATCAATTCATAGTGATTTTAATAGACCTAAATATTAATAGATACCCTAAGAACCCACAGTTTCAAGTAAGTTATGTAGAAATTAAAAAAAAAAGGTTTAGAACACAACATAAGTTCAAAGAGAATGAAGAGCATTCAATATACAATTGGATTAATTAAACCCTAAGGTTTTACTTGGTCTATCATCCTGGAATTAATGGAGGTTTGAGTCTTTTCCTTCTAGTTTTTCCTTGATTTCTTGGGCATTAACTTCAGTTCTATCATAGAATATTTTCCTCTTCTCTTTTTCCCTTAATTTGAAAAGCTTTCCTAGTCTAGACAGCACATTTCTGCAATATCTTTCTTACCATCAATTATCCCCTATATTTGCATCCCCTATGTTTACGTTGGGCTTGTACAACACAAATGACTAAATACTCCACACAGTGCAAATACCACTTCTTTTTCCCACACTCTCTGCTATCAGATTATGCATGGAATATGACATATATTCTTATCCTTTTACTCTCTTTCTCACCTCTTAGTCATATTTTGAGACTCAACTATATTTCACAGATAGGATGATGCATGTGACCCAGACTGTCCTTTCTTGCTCTGAGATTAAATTATTTAAATATGATATCAAATCAGTTTGAAATTCCACTCTTCTATCACAGGTTTATTCAAACTTATACTTCTCATCTACAGAAACTATAACATGCATGATAGATTTGTAATTCTAGTGCACTTATCATATACTGTTCTACATTATTACCATATCTTATGTATGTTACTCTTGTAAGTCTCTTAAGGATAGACATTATAGTTTACACTGCTGTACTTGGACTTATCAGAGAATACTTGTAGAAATCTCTTCCCACCTGTCACTGTCTCTGTCTCTCTCTCTATCTCCCTCTTCCTCTCTTTATGCCACCTGCTACTTTATGTCTACTTACATAATTTGATTTTTTTCCCCTGAGGAATCATAATCTTCTTTGTCCATTATTTCTCTTTTAGGCCATTTCCTATCACACGTCAATCTTATTAATCCTTTATTTTTCATCAAAGTGTATACTCAATTCTACCTCTGCCATTGAATCTTTCTTGTTAAGAAATAAAGTATAGATCACTTAGCACTCCAAACATATACAACTCACCCTCTCTATGATAAAATGTACATGTAAACACAACGTTTAACCCCTATCCCATCAGTATAAATGCACCAAAACATGTATAAATCTTTCCTCTTTAGTTTATACATTCCCAGAATGGGGAGAGGGCCATCCTCCATGATTCCTAATATGCCTCACTGACAACATGAATATACAATAAATACCACTCAGTGTCTCTGAAGATAATAAGAAAAAAATTTTTAAATACTAATTTTTTAAAGCATAAAATGATGTTGTCAAGTCAAATACTCTTAAATATAATCCACATCAAACATGCTTATATGTCTAAAATATGTGTGTATTTATCTAGGCAGAATCTTTAACTTTCAGAAAATTCATTTATCTCTCATACTTCATCTCTGCATAGGAAGTAATTTGTCGGAAAAGTTTCTGCAGCTGCTATGGCTGCCATACTATTTTTACTTTCCAGATAAAGAATTTCAGCCTGTAGGGCAATCAAACTAGCACCTTCCACCAATGTCAACCTCACTTCATTATCCTTTTTTTATAAAAGGTCACAACTCTTTTTATGTCACACATTGCTATGGGCATATTTTCATATATTTGACACAGTATAACAAATATATGACTGTGCAGAGAACTCTGTCAAGCCTATCCTCAAACAAGCATTATTTATTATTTTCATTGTTAAAAAATATAAGAACTGGTATACATGAGCCACGCCAGGCTTGCCTTTCACTTTGCTCTCCCTTGGTTTCTGCTAGGCCTTGTTACATAAGATATAGAGAGAAAATAAACGGTCCTACGCTGTGTTAAAATCAAAAAGCTTTAACCATGTGACAGATTTCCAAAAAATGAGGCACAATCAAGTGTCTTTGGAACCCAAAAAGGTGGACTCCAGAGGCAATATAATTATTCCAACAATTAGGGCTTTTATGGATGCCGTACTCTGTATCTTATAGTTTGCGCTAGTTAACTCACTTAGAACAGTGTACTAATGAAGACAAGTAGGAATCAATATGTGACATAAGTTCAACTGTACTTGGCTCATTATCCCACTTTGGGGAGCTTTGCTAAAGTAGAGTAGGTTTCTGCCTTTAGGGGAGAGTTGATGTAGTCTAGAAATCTCCTTTGTCTGCCTGTGCTCCCACAGAAAGTTCTCCTTTTGTATCCATGCTTAAAATATTTTCATTGAAAATTCATTTCCTTTCCATTAATATTAGCAATCCTGTCCTCGTGTTCCCTTCTTAAACAGGTATGTGACAACAGTGGTCTAGTTATTGGATATGCCCTCTTGTTCATAGTTGCAAGAGCCCAGAAAAAATTATCAATAAATATACGTTAAATGAAAAAAAGAGGATCGAGGCAAGAAAGTAAAGATGATTTGGTTAAACATATCTGCTCTACTAGATTAACAAATAAATGTACAAAGGAGATATATCTAGTTTACATTTATATACTAAGGACATCATCTTTCATTGTCTTATAAAGGTAGGAATGAAAAAGAAACAGAATTTCACTATATGAGACTTTTGTTAAAGAAGGCAAATGGGGGGGCGCAGAATATTGAAAAAAAATTTATAGACACTCTCTAGAAGTGTGGGAATAAGAAGACAGCAACAGAGTAGGGTAAATCAAAGCAGAGAAGGGAAAAATATTACTAGCATGAGGCTATTAGTATTAGCCTACTGATCCTAAGTTGCCTCTTCATTCCCTACTCCTAGCCTATCCCCACTGCGCTGCATTTCCATTCTCTATTCTTGCCTAACCCAAACTCTTGCTCCCCTAATAGTCTTTACAAGAAAGCATTTATTATGAAACCTATGGCCTATATATCACTTAGGATTCTTGGGACTCTTATGTAGATGACAGAGTGTGTACGTTGTTTGCTCACCTGGTTAGACCAAGTTGCACGAGGCCCACCTCTAACTACTACTCATAGTGTAATTCATTTTTATGGACATTCATTGCACTGCTATCAGATTGCTTAGATTATATGCTTGAGGACCCTTTTCATATGAAAGCTAGAACATTCAGCTATCTTAGTACATTATGTGGCTCCATCAAATGTGTCTGAAATAAGTATCCCTTTTTTGCATTCTTTGTAGGCTACCCATGGCCATGTCCTACCTTAGTTTCAACCCTACTCAGATATATAAAAGATACCCTCTCCTAAGAAACTTTAGTTAGATATATTGGTTGTAGAAAGCCAAACTTCTTTTTGTAGGATGATTATGATGACATGTATCTATTCTTCTTTTTACCTCATAAAAGAGTTTCTATAGTATACCTGAAAGCTCATTTTGTTTTCTAATATCAGAGAATGAAGGCATGGTTGAAGAGTAAGTAAAGAATGAACGTCTGTGGTTCATCTGAAGACGCATGTCCTACCCTAGTTAAATATCCAGTGCCTATCTAGAATTTCCCACATTAATTTGGAAAAGTACCAGATAAGGCAGTACAGTTATTTTCAGGCCAATTTCTTTGATCCTTTCATTTTATTTCCTAACTTCTGCTATGTTACAGTAGCAGTTAGTTCCTACTTATTCCTAGTCTTAAAATCTTTCAGTGGCCTATCTTATTCTACTGCTTCATAAACATTGGTTCTAAAATTTATATTTCTTAACTAAATTAAATTAAAACATAAAGATTCTCCTTATTCAATGATTATAAATATTCTTAATAAGTCTGAAGACATAAATGGGTCCAATAAGGCTTAAATTTGTTAGCTAAAAACCCTGTACATTCAAACAGACACATAATACATAAAAAGAAATATCTTTAGATAAATTAATACCAGGAGGGAATAGAAAATAATTTGTAAATTAAATCATAGAGGATTAAAGTTTAAAATGGAATCTAATGTATAGAAGTTCAAAATAGATAGGCATTTAAAGTAGTTCTAAAATTTATTCAGACCTTATAATCACTGAAGAGCTCTATAAACTTACAAGTGCTTGAACCCTATACTTAAATACACTGAATCTGAAATTTAGGAAGAAGTAATATGGAATCTTCCTTTTTAAAGGCATTTAATGTAATTCTAACACACAGTCATGTTTAACAAACACTAGTTTATAGAATTCTTGTGACTGTGATTTGTCTCTGGAATATCTATAGCAGACAGCAACATGCAGTCCAGATGGAATGGGAAAGGGCAAAATTTTAAGAAGCTGAAGGTTATCTGTAAACAACTGGTATGTATGGAAAGAAGAGGTATGGCTAAGGAGAAAATTTTTTCAGACTATCTTGCACAAGAAGGACATTTTTTTTTCTTAAAATGAAAACTTGCAACTTACAGTAAGAGTATGCTACAAAAGTTAAGAGATACACATACATATTTAAATTCAAGCTGAAGATATTATCAACTGATTTGGTTATTGTGCTATATCTGGAAGAACTAGGTAAGTAGGTATGAAGGAGAGAGAGCCATCATGGTTGGCTTTGCTTCACCAAAACAGAAGACACTCAGCAGCAGGTTAAAGAAATGTCTCTGAAAGTCTTAGAATGTCATTTTAAAACATAACTCTAAACCAGGTCCTTGTAACCAATTCATTCTTCTTAAAACAGGCTGCCATCAAAGGAAGATTTATTTTTTGCTGAAATTTTCTCATTACTAAATTCCTCAGTTTTAAACCAAAGCCTCTATTTGCATTATGTAATCCATAATGTGTCAGAAGAGAAAAAATAACCACAGGAACCTGAAGATCCTCAAAATAAAAAAAGACTAGTGGGAGAGCCAGCCCTAACCAAAATGGAAAATATGAGCAAGTTTCATAGTCATTAGGAGAAAACAGAACATCAGTAATGGTGTGATTACTGAACAAACAGTTGAACAGTTGAACTAGGGGGGAGCATATGTTTAAAAGACATTCAAATGGAACAAAACTGCTCTGTCACTGAGAGAACCCACTAATATGTGGGTATCAAGCAGATCTGAAACTATAAGTTTGATGAGGTTACTTAAAAAAATGGAACTTGTAATGGGAAGGAATTATAAAAAATCTGGATTTTGCTATATTCACATTCATTCACATCCTTCAGATAACAAAAATATATTCAACAAATTACCCATTGAAAACAGTCAAATAAAAGCTCATGAAATGGTACTGGAAAGAATCATGTAGAGTAATAACGATTGGGAAATTTGGATAAATTGTCTTTGCTTCTTTGAGCATATCAAGGAGAGAAAGAAAATATCACTCATTTTAGGACTTGTCATTAAGTACTATACACAGTAGTTAAGTATTAATAAATAAGTAGTTAACATTTATGCAATGATTCATTTCTGTTAAAAAATTCATCAACTGCTCGTTTATTATTTATCATTGCCTCCACAACAGAAAATCAGACTAAGTGGACAGAATTGCCATTGTTTTTTAAATATTAGTTTGATTTTGACTAATATACCCAGATCATAAATAAATGATTATCTTCTGCATTGAAAAAATCATGATGATGAATTAACAGTAGTGCGGCCTACTTGTACACTCCACATGAGCTAAGCTTCAAATACCAGCTTCCATATTTAGAAAAAAAGAGAGTATAGTGTGCTGCTTGGGACTGAGAGGATCACAATAATGAAGGCAAATGCCCTCACCATTCCAATTCTTCTGCCACTTCACATTCACAGACATCTGTACCATGGCCAATTATACCTCTGCTATCTTCCTGTGTTATAGTCAATAATTTGATTATGCTAGCAGTTGTTCACGAATACATTTCTGAAAAGGAAAGATCACGGATTATCCTTGTGAAATTGAAAGTTTTTGCTTTTATTTGTTTTTTAGGTGTCAAGAAGAGTATGTATTTACTTGTCAAGAGGATTATGTATTTATTTATGTTATTTGCTTAATCTATGTAAGTTCATAGGTTTGAACTTTGGGTTTTAAAATAACGTAACTACCAATGCTAATTGTGAATATTCATGTAACATTTTCAAGTTTTATATTTTATCTAATTCAGTACTTCAAACTATGATGTCACTTGGAACGCAAGCTAAGGTCTTTAGATGTATCCAGTCAGATGTGAAGATGTCCAATATTGCCTGAATCTGAACACTGGGACCCACATGCATGGTAGAAACTGCCCTGGATTAGAATCCAGACAAACTGTGCTCAAAACCTGGCTTGTGTTTTACAGATTTGGATAAGTCATTTAACCTCTTTATATTGAAGTTCCCTCATGTGAAAAAATGGAAATGATAATGCCTACATCAGAGACATGTCATGAGGATTAAAGGAAAGTGTTTTGTAAACCATAAGTGGCCATATAAATGCAAGGAATTATGATTTAATAAGACCTTAAGGTAAATATTTTTTCAGTCAACTATGAAACTCATGGTGTCTGAGATGCAGACCTATCCTTTATTAACATAATAATGCTTGAATTTTTTCCCCCCTATGGAAACCTTGGGAGTAAATCTGTTGCTTGAATCCCTTGATAATACAATAACTAATGGCAATGACCCTTCAATTCTCCAGGACAGCTAACAAGACTTAGGTTTAGCTTTCCCCTCCCACATAACTCAGGCTCTCCAGCCCTCAGATGAATTTCTCAGAAAATGTGTCAGAATCTTAAAGCCCAAATGCTAAAGACAGGAAGCAATTAAATATGTAAATCAAGGAAATTACACTGCACTGATGACATTTAGCACTGTGCCTACTCCCACCTCCTCTTTTTTCTCTCTGCTTCCACTCCCCTTGGGACTGAGGCTAGTGTGAGATCTCCTTCCACTCTGCTCTCTGCTAAGTGTTTTTTATTCTCAACCACCTGCCCCAGGCTTTCCCATCAATTATTAATCAAGTGCCCATGAATATGCATAAATGTTTGTCTGTGGGTTTTATTAAATTTATATACATATATATATATACATACAAACATACATCATACATAGATACATACATAGATATAGATATAGATATAGATATAGATATAGATATAGATATAGATATAAACGTGTTCTGTGCTATGGTTGAGAAAAGATCAGATGGTGAAAGTAAAGAGGAAGAGGAAAGGACAAGTTTGGGCGTTTTTTGTTTTTGTTTTTGTTTTTGTTTTAACTTCGTTGATGGCACAGCATTTCGAGGCAACTGATTATGCAGGTTTCTTTGTTTTATTTGTTATTTCAAATGTGTTTGTAAATTAACATTTTTAAAATCTTAAACTCTGGACAATACACAATACTGGAATCTGCTTTCTTTTGATAGATGTGATTCTTCATGTTTTGGAGGTGATAATACTGGCTAGGAAGTAACAGGGACAGATTCCTGAAAGATCACTCTACAAACATGTCTCATTCTCCCATTCTGAGACCCATCATCACATGTGTGGTGTACTGAGGCGGGGAGTGAATCCACAAACTCAGGAACCCCATCTTCTCTACTTTGTGACATTATCTGGTCAGATCATTAATGTATTTCATTTCCTGATTTTCTAATTTGGTTGAGCCTTCCTTTCCAAAGAGAAATATTATCTCCTTATCATGAATAAGGCACACCAATGTGTCTGTGAACACGATTAATGCTTTTACCTCATCAGGTAACCATTTCCTTATCTCAAATAGCACACCTCTACCCTGCTACATTTTATACAATTTTGTACGTACCCCTCTTGACATATATAATTTGTTTATTGCTTCTTGTGTCCTGTACCTTGTCTGCTATACAAGCTTAATGAAAAAAAAATTTTGTCTATTTTGTCCAATGCCACTTAAAAATTGTTTTAATAAATAAATGAACAAAGCATAAAGATATTATTAAAAATCATTCTTCTAATTCCTAATATGAACTTCAAGGACAAAGAACTTCTGTGCTCAAGCAAACTAACCAGCTATAACATGGGATTTTGACTGCTTAAACCAATGTTTCCTTACTTTCTCTACAGTCTCATACAAGTGGTTTTACTGTGTGAAGCTGGCTGATACTAATGCAAATAAAACCTCAGTATATTTTTATATTAAAAATTATGTGTCCCAATAAAAAAATTACTTAGAAGTGAAATTTTATTTTGTTTTGTTGGTTCTTCTTTGATCCTAACCATATCATAGCCATACAGAACAAATATAAATTTATTTAGCTAAAAGTGCGGGTGGAATAATGGTTGTGGTTTTTGTCTTGTTCTTTATTCATGTCATATGACACCTTCTTCCCATATATCTTTCTGTTTCTCTGACTCTCATATCTTGACATCTAGGCCATTTAGCATCTGTTAGCCTCAATGTGATACACACACACACACACACACACACACACACACATTTATACATATATATGTACAAACATATATACCAATTAGATGAACTCCAGGTATTAATTAAAAATAAAATGTAAGAGCAACTCATGAAGACAACAGAACTGCTTTAATAATTTCCTTGCTCATAACCCTCAATTTCTTGTTGGTCATTAATGTCAAATCAATAGTTACATTTTCAGCTTAGAATTTCATACTTTGTTCTATCATTTATTCCGCTTCCCAAAGAATATCAAATGTAACTTGCAGAATAGTGCGCTCACCTAATATGTTATTGAAAAAATCTAATTTTATAGAGTGCCATTTTAACAGAAATGCCAGTTTTCAGTAATAAGGGTCAGTATAATGTTTAATGCCTCACTGACTTTTAACTAGCTAAAATGCCCTTTAAACATATATGCCTCCATTATTTCAAATTCAAGTGTGAATCATTACACATTGATGAGCATTCCATCACACTGAACATTATAGTTAAATTTTCCTGTTTAACAGTCTCATTAATATCTCACTGCTTTCCTGACCTCCCCTAATGTATTCATTCAGTAACAGCTACTGTGAAAACAAACCGCAATGGCTACAAAGAACTAATGTAGGCGCTATTCAGGGTACGAAGTGAACAATCTCTCAAGGAATTGACAATCTGGAAAAGCCAATAAGCTCTGCAGAAAAATAGCTATATTATAAAGTAGAATGGTTCCAGTGAGTAATACAGAAGAAGTACTATCATCGGGTCATAGAAGAAGACATCTCTACTGGCTGGAGTGATCACGAAGTTGTCAGAGAAAAGGAAGATGTGAGGAAGGTCTCAGAGAATGAAAACAATATCGAGGTATAACTATAAACCAGGCCACCTAGAGCACACAATTTATTTATGGTGCCTTGGACGATTGAAATGGGAGGAGTGAGAACGGCAGATGAAAAATTTTCCTATACTTCTTCCTGCCCTCTTGCTTCTCATGTCCACCATGAGTGGTCAAAGGGGTTAAGAAAATAAGGATGATGAGAAGGTCATGTGGGAAACATTTAGGAAGTAAGATTATTGGCACCAGAGAGTGAGAACATAAAAGCTTCTCTCCCATGTTTCCAAGAGGGTCTGAACTAGAATTCTAAGGCCTGAACTTGTCTCAGGTCCCTTAAGAAGAGCACTTTAGTCCTCACCCCTTGTGCTCCTACCTCCCCCCACCAAGAAAAAATATTTAACAATCTTCTAAAGCTGAGATTAAGTAACTCACACATCAGAAAGCTCATGCAGTGTTTCCTTAAATCACCAATGTTTTCTTAAAGAAAATCTTTCTTACATTTTATGACCTTTGCTCCCAACCCAGTATATGTGTGTGTGTATGTGTAGAAAATAATTCTAACTCACTTCTACTTATGTGTATAAACACATCCTATTTTACGGAGTACATAGCTTTAGGTAATGGAAATATTTTAAATAAATCAAACTTATGAATAAATCATTGCCAATTGCTTGGGGATTATTGTGTGCACATGGAACTGGTCTGATTCCTGAATGTGAGATTTGTCATCATAAATGAAAATGGGCCTGAAAACAGGAAGATGGCATAGCCATACACAGCACTATGAGAAATGAGGCAAAAGGGCTTTGAACATGCAGTTGCCCCAAGCACTCAAGAGAGATGATTTTTCAATCTGACATAATGGAAGTCCCTAGAGAGATCCATTTTTCATTCTGACATGACTGAGATAATAAGTCAAAAGTTAAAATATGTGATGTAAGTCTCAGCACAAAGAAAACTATTTCTATTTCAGAAATGGCAGAGCACACCCTGCTCTGTGTTGGCTAAGATAGGCATTCTTTTCCTCATAGAAGCAGCCCAGTGACTTTAGCTTAAAAGAACAATTTTTAAGAGTAGAACTCATTGAGAGAGACATGAGAAAGATGTTATATGAAGTTAGACCCTTTGTGGAAACTCTGAGATAATCCCACCATTTGAGAAATTGTTTTTAATAAACAAAAATAATTAGTGAACAAATTAAATGAACAGAATTCTATGGAGAGATGAGGTCTTCACATTTTATTGATGCTAATTTAGAAAAGTTTTAGTAGACCAAATTTGAGATATTATTTTTGATCCTCATGAACTATAAGACAAATAATATATAATAAAATGAAAAGAATGAGTCATGATAAATTTAATTTTATATTATTTATTTTAATGAGACTAATCTAGAATTCATACTGTTGGAAATTCAGAAAAAAAGGGAAAATGAAAATTAGAAAGACGTTATGGAATAATGATAAATGGGATATTTTTAAAGAATTCTTTAGAAAACTAAGGTATTAAAGCTCTGGACTTTATGCCCATCTGAGAAGTATGGAGTAGAGCCAGATCCACAAAAATCATTTTGGATTATGCTGCTGCCTATTACACTTCATGCTGTGGTGTATAGGCTATTAGGTCTCCTCTCTTAACTAAATTTATCTTAGGATGGTAAAAAATAAAATTTCCAGAAAATTCCTACCAAAAAAAAAGGAAAATTATTTTAAACTTCCAAATTATAACTGTTCTGAGAGGCAGGAGCCAACAGAACCCTGTATGAGTAGCTTCACTGAATCAGCACCCTCCACAGAAATTTTTTAGTTTCCAATTTTTCCCTGGGATGCAGTATCAATCTATATTCTCCTCCAATATATAATTTTTGGAACAAAGTTCTGCAGTTGTGTGTATATCAAGACTTACCGTATAGATAAGAACTATTGCATATTAACTGCAGAGTTTTCTACCTAATCTTGCAAAATTTCTTCAACAGTATGCATACTGTTTACCAATCACATCTTCCATTACAATTCAACAGAATTTCTTTAGGCCTTCAAAAATTATTAATTGGTCCCATTTTCTTCTTTTTTTACAGAATTGCTTGTTCCCACTTGATTCTGCTCTTGTTCATCTTTACCCTTTGAATGTTTTTTTTTTTCTGGTCCCCCTCCTTTCTGCAGCATTATGCCCTTATTCTTATTCAGAACACCAATTTCAGGTCAACAAGGAAACCTTTTCTTTTTTAACTTAGCTGCCTCTCCAGGTGCTTTTATTTCTACCTTCTCAACATAATTTCCCGCCTTAGGCAAAACACAAATTTGTATGGGGTTTTGTGCATACTTAAGTTTTTATTTAATTTTCTTTTGTTGAACACCCTTGCACTTCCCCTTTCTTTTGTATCATCATGTGCTGCAGGTAAATTAATACTTAGTATTTATCAGAGTGAAGACAAATAGCAATACCATACTACTGTTCTCTACCATTGTCTCAGAACTTAAAACCATCTCTATTATAGTAATATTTTCCTAAGGATGAAATTTTTTGGTTTATACTTTCTTGATAAATCATTCGGTCATCCCTATACCACTGTTAATTTTTTTTATATAAATCCAGAAGTTCTTCTGAGTTTCAGCATCATCTAAGTCATAAGGCTTTTCCTCTAGGTAACCTTGCTCTGCTACCATTAGAACTTTAATTAACACAAAAATTTCCTAAAATCCAGTCAGAAATTCTCTGTATCCTTAATTTGAAGGGTCTTTCTGGGAGAAACAGTAGGAAGGAAATACAGCAGGTGGATCAGTAGAAATTCAGACTAGAAAGGGTAAGCAAGAACTGAGGAAAGTCCTTCCCTCCTGTCACCCATCTAGATGTGGATGGATCTTTTCAATTCCATGATATGAAGGTGAAAAACTGACAGAGTCTGGGTACATTCAGTTTAATAAAGGGTATACACACACACACAAACACACACACAATGATTCCACTCCACTGTGATCAAGAGGGAATCCCTTCTTTTCTATCCTATGAGTTACTCCCACTTACTGAAAAAATAAGTAATAACTACACAATATGTCCCAGGATCCTAATCCCAAAACACAAAAAGACAAACTCCCTCTCTTGAAATGCAGCTTAAATGGTAAGCAGCCAGTGACCTCAGTGCCATGAATGTGAGTGTAACTACCAAATTTCCCCTTCTCCAATGAAAGGCAACAAACCCTTTTGGGCCACGGAGATCATTTTATCTTCACACTTACATCCCCTCAGATTCTCCACTCAAGTCCAAATGTGGCTCACAAACATAGAAAATACCTCCTCCATTCCCACCAACATCTTTCTATACCCTTCCATCTCTCCCTCTGCCCCAAACACACACATTAACTTCTGAGAGGTAAAGAACAGTGAATGCCCATTAAATGGCACAGTTATAGACCTGACTTTGCCACAAAGTTGCTATCTGGGAAGCAAGAGTAGGGGAAGTACATACTTTAGTTCTTGCCAATTCTTTCTCAATTACTGGATTTTTTCCCCTTCATGGTCATTTATTGTAAAATTGTTTATAAAAGATCAACTCCATAGATTCTCATCTGTCCCTGTATATCTAAGAGCCTTTCTGAGTTGCTTTAAATTACAATTTGGCAAGAAGTATATAGAGGTGGGTGATAGGATTGGCAAGGAAAAATGCTGTAAGACTATGGATTTAGTGTGGCTTCAGGTAAGAGTTAGTGGTCACCGATGCTACCCTGCAGAGTCACACCAGTGAAAGAAGACTCTCATTTTGTAAAAAGTCTGTAAAACTTCAGACCAGTGCTATAGGTATTTAAATAACTCTTTATTCTATTTGAAATTATGTCCACAACAACTGATTATTTCCTGATAGATAGAGGCTTTTGCCTCCATTAATAGCAAAAAAAGAATTATTTTCTACTGGACAGAAGTAAGCATGCAGATCACAGAATCTGAGATTTAGAAGGAGGCTGAGTATAAATCTTACCTTGCCAATGGAAAAAATGGAGTCCAGGAAGACACATTAGAGCATGATTTCCCCAATACCTCCCAATCACTCCAGAGGACTCTCATGGCCCTTTCTGTCTCTGCATGGTTCTTGCTCTCATACAATATAACCCACAATTTGTCTTGCAGGCACCATTAACTCTTCAGATCCATGGGTCATGACTAAGTCCTAAACCCCCAACTTGAAAAAAATATTACCATGAGGCTATAGCTCAGAATGTCATTGTATCTTTTGAACTATTTCACCAGGCAGCTATTTCTAAAGGCTTTTTTTTCTGGATCTGCAAATCATTTTGTATCTGCTCTCATTTGTCATAGAAGTCACTACCTCCATGTTGTAGGCTTGTTTTCAGGTACTTATAGATTTCCCTGTGAGTCCATGCCACTAAATCCTTCAAAATACATAATGGCCCACTGGAAAAGAATTGTGCTAACTCAAATTTGCTCTTAGGCAGTCTTCATACCTCCTAGCTACTTTAATGTCCTTTATTTTACTTATGAAACATTGTTATTAGACCCCAGGGCTTTTATGACATGATAATTCTTTAATAAGGATTTCACAGTGAAAAATTTCTATCACTTTCATAACATGAAAGTAGGATAAAACCATAGAAATGGTGAGGTAGCATGGCCCACTGTTTATGTGTTCACATTCTAGAGTCACACAGACTCCTGGAGCAGCCTCAGTAAGCATTAGACCTCGAGCCATTTCATACTCAGAATGCCATGATCTGCAAAATGAGAATAATTTTGTCTCCCAGAATTCTTGGGACAATAATGTATAGAAAACACAAACACAGTTCTTGCCCCATATTAATGTTCAGTACATTATCAATAGCCTCCTTCCCTTATTCAGATGAACGCATGGAAAAAATGTGCAAACTAAACAGTAATAAAGGAAAATAAAAATATCAGTGAAGCATTCCTTTTCAATCATCAGATTGGAAAATAATAGGAAAATAATTATAATTCCTAGGGAGTTCTACAATTTAGTGAAACAGGTATTCTTATATTCTTTCTGGTGGAATTCATTTGGCATAAACTGTTTTTTTTTTTTTTGTTTTGTGTGCGTATTTGCACATGGGCTCATGTATGTATGCATTTTGCATCTCATCCTTTATCCCAATATCTGATTCCCACGTTGACCATTCCATTTGCTTTCTTTTAAAATACTATCTTATCACTTACACATACATGTAAACACCATATATAAGTATATGTACATTTATGTGTGTGTCTGTGTGTGTTGAGAGAGCTCAAGTGCACAAGAAACAAATACATTAATTTAGTTACTTTGTTCTTTAGAGATGTAGAACTTTATTTTTTCCACCTACAATTCAGTCTTATTCACCAATGTATAATATTTTATGAAGACGATCTAGCACAGTTTGTTTTTCAGGTCTCCAAGTGATGGATACTTGAGATATTTCCAGATTTTTATTATCATAAACATTCCTGTATATGTATCCAGTTACATACGTGCAAGAATCTCTTTAGATATTTGGTAGGGAAGCTGCCGAGTTATCAGGCATGAAAATGTTCAATTTTAGAATATAAAGGTATTGGACTAGTTTCAACTCCCAATGGCAAGATCTAAAAGGTACAGTAACATATTCAGTGGCGATATTATCAGAATTTTATATTTGTCCATTGAAAATCTATAGTAATAGAGCATCATTGTCTTTACTTTTTTATATATTTATTGTACATAGTGTTTTCTCTTTTGTGAAATGCTTATTCATGTATATATTTTTTACCATTTTCTTTTAATTGTTTGCAATTTGTGGCCAATGTCTAAATATGTGAATACCTTTTAGCACACCATTTTTAATCCTAGGACTTTGTCATATGGAGATACACTTTCAAAGTGTGCCTCGAAATATTCATTAAAACTGTATTTGTAACAGCAAACTTCAGCAAATATGCTAAATATCTGATAAATAAGGATTGTCTAAATAAATTATAAAGGTAAATTTTAAAAAGAGAATACTTTATATAAATTAAATAATGTTGCTGATTATATAAAATCAAAGAAAAATATTCATAGTCTTATGTTAAGAAAAAAGATAGTCTTAAGAGTATAGACCCATTATGATTCTATTGTATGTATGTCTCTGTGCATACTTGTGTGCACTTATATGCTAAAAGTCGAAAATACTCCATGTTATTAATAGTCCTTGTCTCTGGGTGAAGAAATTTAGAATTGCTTACATTTTATTTCTCTTATTTTTCTATAGTGAAATTCTAAATTACACCATTAAACTATGTCTATACTTTAGATATATAAAGTCACTGAAATCTTAGACAACTTGCCTAAAGGTGCATGCTAATAAGTGGCAGAGTCGGGCTTAGAACCCAAACATTTTCAGATTACCGAACTCAGCACTTGTTTATTCTTTACTCAACTCACTGGGGTCCTGTTCCAAAAATTTTAATATCCATGGCCTCCTAGTAAAGTGATAACTTTTGAAACTGTAGTAAAAGTGACTTCTCCCTACCTCATAATGATAACTAGATGCATGAACATAAAGAAATAGCATGCAATGATAATAAATTGGGGGATGGAATAGGTGAGAGGAAATCCAACTCTTTCTTCATATCTACTTAATCTAAAATGAAGAGTTTATATAGAGTCAATCTAGGAAAAGAGGCTCTTTCTCACAGACTTCAATTATTTTCTGATATAAAGAAAGATTTTCTATTAGCATAATTACAAAAATTATTGTTCCATACAAACTTTTAACAGTCTGATGACAGATTAGTAAAACTATTGTAAACTATTTGGCTCACATGACTGGGTGTGAAAATATGAGTGAATTTTTAAGAGAAGACTATCCAGGTTCTATCATTTTAATGTTATTAAATTGAATTTTACTATTTTTCAAATCTTCATTTTTATCAGTCTCTATTCCTCTCATGCCCTTTCTCTCATTATTTTACATAAAATTTCATACTTTGTTAATAATATTTCCATGGTGTTTCTTGAATAAAACACAATAAAGTCTAAATTAAAGGTAAACAGAATATAAAAGGTGACAGGTATCCACAGGGCCATTAGTCAATCTATCCTCACTTGAAACTGATAAATCTATTGAAAATAATTTCTCAAACACAGTATAGCCCTAGATTACACCATAATCAGTGCAAAAAAAGTCAAAGCTTGTACTTCTTAAACTGAGATCCAAATATCTGAGTGAGGTATACCTAAGGAGTTGAAGAGACATAAAGGGAACGTAATGTTGAATCTAGAATTTAAACATCAACTAGGAGCTCTTCCCAGTGTCCTAACTTTCCTATTATTATTACTACATCTTTGTTTATCTCAGTTTTAGCTGTGTTGGTAATCAGATCTCATGGCTGTTGCCACTGTTACTGTATATAAACCTACATCTTCCAATTATCTGATATATTTTTCTAATACATGTGTAACATTCTCTTCATGAATAACCGAGGACGGATCATGACTGAAATAGACCATATCTGATAAATAAGATTTTTAAAGAGTGACAGCTCTCTTATAATCCACTTAAAAATCACCTGGAAGATTATGTTTTCTCACAGCCTTAAATATTTGCCAATAATAAATTTCTTATTAAATTATCCTTGTTTTTTCTTGCTAGAATCAAATAATTTAAGAACATTAATTGCTTATTATATCATGATCTATCAATGATTAGCTAAGTTTTGCTTAGTATCGGGGAAAGAATAATAATAATAAAAAAAAAAAACAAGCTTCTCTCTCTACCCATGTTTACTAGATACATGAGCCCAAAAGAATAGTTTTAGGTCAGAATGATTTTGTGTTTTAAAACATGGCAATCCTGCTGTGATATCAAAAATGTTATGGGAGGAGAATATGATGTCAGCAAGATGCGGAGGCTTTTGCCCTGTTTCCCTACATAAAAACAACAACTTAACTACAATTTACAGAATAAAATACTTTATAATAACCCCAGAAACCTGTGAAGAAGTCACAGTACTCCAGGGGAACACAAAGCTGAGAACAGCTGCATTGAAACAGGCAAGAAAAGCCTTTCATTCTACCAGTAATCACCCTTCCCCAAGCTGACAAGGCTCAGCTTGACTGGGAGAAAACACTCAACCTGAAGTTTCTCCCATGGGAGGGAAAAAGAAGAGTGTAACATGTGTCTAATATTCTGAATTTTTGAAGGGCTGTCCGAGGGACTGGGTTCTGTCTCACCTCAGTGAGAGAGCTGATAGAAGTCGAATACTTTGGATACCTTGGTCTTTCCTGGAACAAAAGAGTTAAGCATCTTGTGGCAGCACCAGAAAACCCGCAGTACCACTGACTGACATCAGAGGGAGGAAGGGATTATGAGCTCCTGAAAAAAGAATCCGCAAATCTCTCTAATTGGAAATTTACACTCACGGGACCCAGAGAAAATACATCCACAGGAAAGGTTTTAGAGGCCCCTATTCAGGCTAATTGGTGAAGGTCTTCCCCTATACAAAGCCAGTCTATAAGGACTAGGAAAGATGGGTTTTCTTTCAAATGTCCATGTCTCTGCAATAATAAATGCATAATACATACAATCTAAAAACCACAGTGCATACAAAAAAAAAAAAAAAAAAACAGTAAAACTTGACCTAATCAAAAGACAAAACAAATCTCCAGAAACCAGCTGTGAGAGAGGGGGAGAAAAAAACAAAGAGAGGGAGAGAGAGGTAAATTACCTGAAGTAATTCTAAATAAATGTCTTAAAATTCAATTATCTTAACAGAAAATGGATAACTAAATGAATCAAGAAAACATGCATGAACAGAATGAAAATATCAATAAAGAGATAGATACTATGAAAAAGAACCAAATAGAAATCCGGAGCTGAAGATGACAGTAACTGAATTGAAAAATTCCCGAGACAGTTTCCACAGCAGACTTAAGTCAAAAAAAGAATCAGCAAATTCAAAAAAAATATCACTTGAAATTTTCAAGTTAGAGAAGAAGAAATGGAGAAGAAAATCTAAGGAGAACTTACAGAGCATGCTGGAAAAAGTAATGGCTGAAAACTTTCCAAATCTGAGGAAGGAAACAGAATTTGAGAAGCTCAACAAATTCCAGGTAGGATAAACCAAGAGAAGCCCATATTGAGATGCATGATAATCAAACTATCAAAAATAGAAAACAAGGAAAAAATCTGAAAGCAGAATATACAAGGAGGCTCCAATAAGACTATCAGCTGATTCCTAAGCAGAAACGTTACAAGCCAAAAGGAGGTGGGATGATATATTCAAAATTCTAAAAGGAAAAAAAATGCTGACCAAGAATATTACATCTAAAAATCTGTCCTTCAAAAATGGAGAAATAAAGACTTTCCCACATAAATCGAAGATGGAGATTGTTACCACTAGACCTTCTTTACAAGAAATGTAAAGGGGAGTCCTTCAAGTTGAAATGAAAGAATGCTTGAGAGAAACATGAAACATAAGAAAATAAAAAGCTATCTGGTGAAGGGAAATACATAGACAAACAGAGAATCCTAAAATACTATAATGGTGATACATAAATCATTTTAAGATAGATGTTAGATTTAAGATAAAAGCATTAAAAATAACTATACCTATAAAAGCATGTTAAGGGATATAAAATATAAAAAATGTAATTTGCGACATCGAGAACATAAAGTGGCAATGTGAAGGAGCAGAGGTTTTGTATGAAATTGAAATTAGTTTGTTATCAGCTTAAAATAGATTGTTAAAACTAAAAGATATTTGTGTTATCCTCATGGTAACCACACACATGTGTGTGTGCGCACACGTGCGCACGCACACACACACACAGCCCTTATAAAACATAATCAAAGGTAAAGAAGAAAAAATTCATGTCATACAAAAATAATCAATGCAACACAAAATAAGGTAGCGAAGAGAAAGTTTTAAGATACAAAGAAATTAATAAATGGCAATAATAGTTCTTCCCTATCAGTAATTACTTTAAATGTAAACAGATTAAATTTCCCAATCAAAAGACATAAAGTATCAGAATGAATAAAAAAACAAGGTCCAACTCTATGCTGTCTACAAGAGACTTACTTTAGATATATGGACACATATGGGTTGAAAGTGAATGCTAAAATAATATTTTCCATGCAAATGGTAACCAAAATAAAGCAAGGATGGCTATACTTTTATGAGATAAAATAGACTTTAAGTCAAACCTTTCACAGGAGACAAAGAAGGACATTATATAACGTTAAGGTCAATTCATCAGAAAGATATAGCAATTTCACATGACCTAATATCAGAGTACCCAAATATCTGAAGCAAACTTTGACAGAACTTTAGAAAGAAATACAGTATTATAAAATTAGAAGAATTTAATACCTTTCTTTCAATAATAGACAGAACAACTAAACAGAAGATCACTAAGGTAACAGAATATTTGAACAACACTATGAATCATTTAGTTCTAAAAGATATATGTATATATGTACATATACACACACCAACAACAGCAGAATACGCATTATTCTAAAGTGTCTACAAAACATTTGCAGGATAGGTCATGTTAGGCCACAAAAATAAGTCTTAACATATTTAAGAAAGTTAAAATTATATCAAGTGTCTTTTCTGACTGTAATGTAATGAAACTAGAAGTCACTAATAAATGGAAAACTTGAAAATTCACAAATATAGGGATATCAAACAACATACACTTGAATAACCAATGGGTCAAAGAATAACAAGAAAAATTATAAAATATATTCAGACAAATGAAAACAAAAATGCAACCTACTGAAACTTATGGGGTATCGCAAGAAAAGCAATACTAAGAGGGAAATTTATAGTGATAACTGTCTATCTTAAAAAAGATCTCAAACAAACGGCTTACACCTTAAGGAACTAGAAAAAAAACTAAATCCAAAAATAGCAGATGGAAGAAAATAATACAGGTTGGAATAGAAATAAATAAAATAGAAAACAAATCAACAAAACTAGGAGCTGTTTTTTTTTTAAGATAAACAAAATTGACAAACATTTAACTGGACTAAGAAAAAGAGAGAGAAGACTCAACAAAAATAAGCAAAAGAGTAGACAGTAGAATTCTTAGTTTCTAGAGAAGTAAAAAAAGGATTATTAAAAACCACTATAAATAATTATACACAAATTTGATAACCTAGAATAAATGGATACGTTCTAGAAACACAACCTATCAAGACTGAATCATGAAGAACTTAAAAATCTCAGCAGAAATGTAACCCATAAAAAGACTAAATCAATAATAAAATACTTCTCAACAAAGAAATTTCAGGACCAGATACTTCACTGAAACATTCTACCAAACATTATGAAAAAGAATGAACACCAATCCTTCACAAACTATTCAAAAAATCAGAGAGGAGGAAACACTTCCAAAATCACTTTACAAGACCAACATTATATGACTCCAAAGTCAAAGAAAAATACTATGAGAAAACTATAGACCAATATCCCTGATAAATATTAATGCAAAAAAAATCTTCACAAAATACTAGCAAACCAAATTCAATAGCACATTACAAGAATTGTACACCATGGTGAAGTGAGATTTATCCCTAGGATACCAAGATGGTTTAACATATAAAAACAATATGATATATCACCTTAGCTGAAAGAAGGATAAAAATCATATGATCATCTCAATTAATACCACAAAAGCATTTGACAAAATTCAACACCATTTCATGATTTAAAAAAAACAACAACAAACTAGGAATAGATGGAAATCACCTTAACATAAGAAAGGCTATATATAGAAAGGCCAAGGCTAATATTAAACTCACTGAAAAAACTAAGTTTCTTCTCTGAGATCAGGAAAAAAAAGCAAAGATAACCACTTACTATCTCTATTCAATACAGTCCTAGAAATAAAAAAAAATAAATAAATACAAAACATTCAAATTCAAAAGAAAGAAGTAAAACTATTTCTGTTTGCAGATAGCATGATCCTGTAGGTAGAAAAACCCTAGAGATTGTAAAAAAATAAAAATTAAATAAAATTAAAACTTAGAACTAATAAATTAATTTTGTAACAATACAAGATATGAAATCAATACTCAAAATTCACTTATGTTTCTATATAACAATGAACTATCTGAAAATTAAATTAAGAAGACAATCTTATTTACAATGGCATCAAAGATAATAAAATACTAAGAAATAAACTTAACCAAAGAGATCAAAGAATTATACATTAGAAACTATACAACATTGATGAAAGAAATTGAAGAAGACACAAATAAATTGAAAGATATTCTACTCTCATGGACTGGAAGATGCAATATCAATAAAATGTTCATAAATACAAAGTGAACTACAGATTCAATGCACTCCCTATCATAATTCTGACAGCATTTTTATAGAAATAGAAAAAATTCTAAAATTCTTATGGAACCACAAGGACCAAGCTATCCTATTAAACTGAAGAACAAAACTAGGGGCCTCACATTTTCCAATTTCAAAACACATTACAAAACAAGAGCAATCAAAACTGACATAAAGACAGACATATAGGTCAATGGAACAAATGTGGTCAAATAATCTTTGACAAGGGCACTAAGACTACACAGGTGGAAAAGCCTCTTCAACAAATGATGTCAAGAAATCTGGATGTTCACATTCAAAAGAATAAAGTTGGATCCTTGCCTTATACCATATGAAAAAATAATTTTAAATGATTAAAGCTCTAAATATAATACCTTAATCTATAAAACTCCTGGAATAAAACTTAGAAAAAAAGCTTCAAGGCAATAGATTTGGCAAAGATTTCTTAATTACAACACTAAAACCACAAGCAACAAAAGCAAAGATACAAATGGGATTACATGAAACAGAAACATGTGTGTAGTCAAGGAAACAAACAAAAGAATATAAAAGCAGCCTATAGCATGGGAGAAATAAATGTGCATCATACATCTGATAAGCAATTAATATCCAGAATATATAAAGAACATCTACCACTCAATAACAAAAACAAAACTACAGCCAAATAATAAATAACTCAATTAAATAACAGACAAAGAATAGTATGGAAATTTTTCAAAAAAGTTAAAAATAGTTGTGATATGATCCAACAATCTTACTTCTTGGTATATATCCAAAGAATTTAAAACATGATCTCAAAGGAATATTTGCATCGCCATGTTCACTGCAGCTTATTCACAATAACAGAGAGATGGAAGCCAACTTAATCTTAATTGGCAGATGAATAACAAAGAAAATGTGGTATGTACATAAAACAGCATATCACTTGAACAAGGAGGAATTGTTTTATGCTACAGTATAGATGAATTTTGAGAACATTACGCTAAATGAAATAAGCTAGACACAGAAAGACAAATACTGTATAATTCTACTTATATAAGGTACTTAAAATAGTCAAATTCATAGAAAAGGGTTGCATGTGGTTACCAAGCACTAGAAAGGAGGAAGAAAGGGGTGTTGTTTAATGGGTATAGTTTCAGCTTTGTAAGTTAAAAACAGTTCTAGAAATCACAATGTGCATATAGTTAGCAATACTGTACTATGTACTAAAAAATAATTAAGGTATTGAAGTTTGTTATGTGTTTTTATCACAATTTTAAAAATTTAAAATTTATAGAAAGGTTATGAGCACAGGCACTGGGTTTCAACTAAGTTGGGCTTAAGTCTGGATTTAATCTTATACTAGTCCTGTGGGCCCAGCAAGTTAGTTAACCTCTCAAGCTGGCTTCCTATTTGGTAAAATGGAAATAATAACTGTTCCTAACTTATGTAATTATTATTACAATTTTTTTCTCAATAAGTATGAAACATTGAATACAGTGCTTGCAGTTAGTAAGCACTGAATCAATAGTAGTTTAATTATATGATCAGCAGATCAGAAATGAGAAGTTTAAAGGACTGGGGATAAGACTGATGGCTTTCTGAAAGCTTTGAGGATGGTAGAGATTGTAGGTGTGTAAGTATTTGAGACTAGCTATATTTACCTTATTGTTGCACCCAGACCTTGGATGAACACCTTAACCTAACATCCAGGTAGAAATCCAAGTAAACTACTCCTAATTCACTTACACTCCTCCATCCAAGGTTCTGAATTACCTTTGGCATACACTCTTAACTTTTTTCATAAATACTACAGAACCAAAATGCATTTTGCAAAAGATAAAACCCATTTTTAGAAACAAACTGAAAAAAAAATACAGTTACAGAATTCCCATTTGTATTTTCATATTTTATTTTATTTTTTTAACTTTTAGCTTTTCGGTGGGAAGAAAAACAGTACACTAAATTTAGGAGAGTAACACAATAAAAATGTTTGCCATGACTCAGGGAGTATTGATTATAGCTCCAATCTCACATCCTCACAATCAAGTAACCTTTTTAATAAGGCAGATACTTTGTTCACAAAAATCAGAAATCAAATCAGAGTTTTTAGTGGTCTTCTTAAAAATAAGCATTTCAAGAATAATTTTTTCAAAAAGTACAATCTTTTTCAGTTCTGCTGATAAAACAAAAAATTTGAATATGTAAAGAGGCTTTGCTGCTCCCTTATAAAATCTCCCTGTTGATACTCCCAAAGGAAATAAAATCTGGCTTATTTCTTTGCCCACCTTCAGTGAACTTTAAAGTCAATCTATATGTATTAAAGAATCTTAAGTTCATTTTCCCTCTGAGATGGATTTAGCATATGGTCTGCTCCTAAGGCAAACATTTATTTAAACTTTATATCTAAAAGAAATTCTTCCATGTTATTTCTAGTTTTGTTTCCTTTGATCTTGCAAGTAATTAATTTTCAGTGTCAGCTAATTATAAATGAAGAGAAATCACAGTCTATGTGGTTGTTTGTTAGGTAGAAGCTTGGCAAAGTGTTTTCTAATTGGCAAGTCTTTTTGCTCTATGCATTTCAATCCATTTTGCACTGTATTTATAATCCTGGATTCATATAATAACCATGACCTTTCATCTAATGACAGAATCTCACACAGAGAAAAAATAATTATTTTAACAGAGACACTAGGACTATAAAGACAAATGAGAGAGGCTCATTTGGGAGGATGGGAGGGAGCAGAATGTGACATAAGAACCACAACTAAATCTACTTCCTGCTCTTCATCATTACAGTTCCATGAAAACCTCCCTATATCAAAAGACATATGCATTTCTATTTGATTTGGAAAATCCTCTTCCCCCAACTGACACAGAAATTGGTTCCTAAAAAATAATACAGGAATGGAGAGACACATAGGTGAAGATAATTGAGGTCAGAGGTGCTACTTACTGTTTTGTGTTAATACTATTCATCTAGAGCACAGAAGAATCCGAATGCTAATGACATGCCAGTCAAATGACCCTTGCCACATTCCCCACTTCCCTGAAACTGACCTTTAAAAAAAAACTCATCAATTCTTTTGTCATCAGCTCTTTCCTTTTCAAAAGAAAAACCAGGCATCTTAAAATATGCATTGTCTGTTTAAAATAAATACGTTGTAATGATTTTCTTTTTTTTAAACGTAACTGAACGCAATGAAGAGACTTAAAGTCTTTATTTCTGAGGAAGTACTTTAAGCTTCCTAGTTGTTCTAAACTCTTTAACCAATCAAAATAAATCAGCATCACAGAAAAGTAACCTTCCACTTGCTAACCAGAGAGAAATCTCGACTTGGCCCTCTTTAGTTATGGTAAATTCATGCCATAAAGATATTGGGGGGGGGGCTATCCATCATCTTCTCCAAGTTTCTATCAAGTTAGACCATCAGAAAGCAATATACCTTCACCTTATTAGCATATACTCATGCAGATACCAGCTGTGAGTTACTTTCATGGACTTGGCCTAATCAGGGTCAATGGCAATTTCCCTACTTCTTACATTACTGATAAAGTAGTCTCTGTGTTTTCCAGTAAGCAACATAAACATTTTCTTTCCAAATACAGTACAAGAATGTTGATTCTCTTGAAGAACTGACATGTCATCTTTTATTAATAATATAAATTTTGTAATCTACTGCATTTGCTTTTATTACTACTACTTCTAAGAATTATATGAAAAGCACACATGATCCAATTACAGTAACTAAGCCTATGTAAATTATATATATGTATATTTGACTCTTCTAGGTGAATTTAAAACTTTAAATTGTATTTTAAAATGTTTTAAAATATATATTTTAGCCCTCTATATTTGAAGAAAATTACATTGTAAAAAATCTTTAATATCAATAACTGGCTTGAGAATCTAATGAAATGGAAACGTTTTCTACTTCTACTTGGAATTTCAAAGATATATCTTTAAAGATAACACCCTCATTTTAAGAAATGTATTAAAAGTGCAGATCATTAGCACTAAGGTTAATAAAGAGGTACACATTTTACACATTTTACAAGGGACTAAAATGTCACATTCATGAAGCCAAGATCACACATATAAGCCCTTATGTAGAGTTTATATGGTTAGCTACTTTGTAAACATAGCTGATGGATTCTAAAGGTTAAGTAGAATATTACCCATGGATTGGTAAATATTCATCCATACTGCTGAGAAACTAAAGGAAAGCATGTCATTGTTAGAGCACTGCTAATATTTCTTTCAAATACCTAGGTTTGTATATATTTTCATTTTTAGAAATTACAAGAAAATGTTATATATCAAATCTTTATATCTCTTTAAAGGATCTCTTCTGAAGACCTAGCTGTCCACAGAGCTATCTCATTTCCACCCAGTCCTTTATCTCTATACTTCCTTAACCATCTTGAGAAGTCAATCCCAGATATCATGGGAGTGTGCTCTGGGCCTAGAGTATTGCAGATATTTATAGAAAGCCCAGCTAATGAGCAGGAAGCCTTTTCAGATTGGCTTATTTTACTTAGCATTTTGCATTTAAGATTTATTCATGCTTTTTGTGGTTTGATACCTCATATCTTTTAATAGCTGAATAATAGTCTATCATGTGAATGTACTATAGTTTATCTACTCACCTTTGATGAGCATTCTGGTTGTTTCCAGTGTTTGGCAATTGTGAATAAAGTTGTTATAAACATTTACATGTATATTTTATATAGATATAACTTTCAAATTAGTTAAGTAAATACCAAGAAGAGTGATTGCTGCATCATATGGTAACGCTAGCTTAATTTTATAAGTACTGCCAAACTGCCTTCCAAAATGGCTGTACTATTTTGAATTTCTATAAGCAATGAATAACAGTAAAACTGGCCTTATGGAATATATTCAGGAGTGTTTCTTCTTCATATATTCTCTGGAAGATATTGTGGAGAAAGAGAATTGGTATAATTTCTTTCTTAAATGTTTGGCAAAATTCACCAGTGAAACCATCTGGGCCTGCTGACTTCATTTTTGGAAAGTTATTAATTATTAATTCAATTTATTTACTAGATAAAGGACTATTCAGGTTATTTTGGTAGTTTATGTCTTTCAAGGAACTGGTCCATTTCATCTAATATCAGATTTGTGTACATAAAGTTGATTATAAGTTTTATGGCCCAGAGTATGCTCTATCTTTGTGAATGTTCCATATTAGGTTTGGAGTGAAGATGTGAGTATGAGGAGGAAGAGATTCTGCTCTTACTGTTAAATAAAATATTCTATAAATGTCAATTAGATCAAGTTTATTTTTTTACTGTTCAGGTCAACTGTATTCTTACTGACTCACTATGTGCTCGATCCATCAATTATTGACATTGAGATATTGCATTCTCCAACTGTTTCTCCTTTTAGTTCTATCACTTTATGCCTTATACATTTTGATGCACAGTTTTGATGTATATATACATTTAATATTAATATGTTTTCTTAGAGAATTGACCCTTTTTTAATTACTAATAATATGATAGTTTTCCTTGATAGTTATCTTTGTATTGAATTCTAATTAGTCTAAAATTAATGCAACTACTTCAGCTTTCTTTAATTTAGTCCTAGTTTCTTTTCCTTTAACCTATCAATAATATAATGAACTTGATCTAATTGACTTTATAACCAAACTAACTAAAAAAAAAAGGTCTAATACAAATTAACAATACCAGGAATAAGAGAGGAGTCACCGCTGCTGACCTACAGGCAATAAAAAGATAATAAAGAAATAGTATGACATTTATAGAATATTCCATTTAACAATGTAGTGTTGGATGTTCTATTCTGTTTCATTCTTTTATTTTTCTTTGAAGTTCTGTTTGGGCACTCTTCTCACCTATCTTCAAGCTCACTGATTCTTTCCTCAGCTATGCCAAGTCTACCAGTGTACTCATCAAAGGCTTTCTTCATTTCCTTTCTGCTGTTTTTGATTTCCAGTACTTCTTTTAGATTTTTTCTTAGAATTTCAATCTTTCTTATTACATTTCATCTGTTCTTGCATGTTGTCTACTTTTTCCATTAGCTCCTTCAACATATTAATCATAGTTGTTTAAAACTCCCTGTGCAATGATCTCAACACAATGTCATATAAGAATTTGTTTCTGATGTTTGCTTTTTCTCCTCAGGCTGTGTTTTTTTTCTTAATTTCTATGTGACTCATGATTTTTTGTTGTTGTTGTTGAAAGCCATAAATGTTGTTTAGAGTTACAAAAATTGAGAAAAATAGACTTCCAGTGTGAGGATTTATGTTAATAAAACTAAGTTGAACTTTGATTAATGTATGCTGTAGCTATAGGTGCCAGAGGCTCCAAATTCCTCTCATGATATAGATTTTGTCGCATCTTTTGATTTGGAGTATACTAAACTAAACACTATTCAATTTGAGTTTGTGTCTTGTAACTCTTTCAGTGTAATAATTTCACCTTTATTAATATACTGGAGCCCTGCTGCTATGGTGGTAAGGTGTGGGAGATTCTATAATATTTTGGTTAAATCTTAGTATTTTAATAAGCTTGTATCTTTGACCTATGACTTATACAAATGTTTCTTCCTGTATATCCCCATCCTCCACCCTCCTTACATATGATATAAACGTTGGATGGAGCTGGAGTAAGACGAATGACCTTCCCTTACTGCTCTGAGGCAAGGCTCTGGTAAAGTCTTTCCTTCTGAGGAGTAAGCTATCGTTATGAAGAAGGCTTTGGGCTTATTTCACAGGGTTATTCTTTTCTTCCTATATGAGCCCTAAGGAGATATTTCTTTGCTTTTTATTACAAGAATCTGATATGGTTTTTGGAGGCAATTCCCATCAAAGACTGAGAGCTCTCCTAAGACAACAGCCCCCAGGAGTTGCTCATGCTGTGTCAGTCCACACTTAGCCTCTAACAATTTGTTGAAATTGTCATGTAAGTGTTTTTACCAGTTTATGGTTCCAGTGGCTTCTGTTCTACATAATCAGAGCTTGGCTGTGACTCTCTTTAGTTTCACCTTTTTTTCTAGATTTTGGAGTAGAGATTTGCTCTGAAACTTCAGTTTTCTGATTGATCAAAAAAAAATAATTGATTTTCATTTTGTCCAGGTGTTTTTATTTTGATGATGATGATGATGTGAGTGACAATTTCTCAGCTTTCTATATGTTGCAAGTATAATTAAAAGTTAAGATATGGCTTTTTAAACATCCAGACTTACCATATATCCATGTGTTAGTGGCCTTGAAGGGCTACTAGATGAGATTCATATAGAATTCCAATCTGTCTCAGTAAATTGTATTATTTTCTAAAGCATATTATATGAAGAAAATAGTCAATAATATTATAATAAGTTTGCATGATGACTGACAATTACTAGAATTAGTCATGTAATTACATTGAAAAGTATAAAAATGTTAAATTACTATATTGTATACCTGAAACTAATATAACTAATATTGTGTACCAGTTGTACTTAAAAATAATAAAACTAAAATAATTAAGCATATTATAGACACTGTGGCCCTCCTACCAATTCTTCTAGATGGATCTAGAAACTGAAAGTGAGATGAGCAACAGGCATATAATCACTTGACACCAGAGAAGGCTGTATGCTTGTGACCAATACAGGCTTTAAAAAGCAAAAGACATGTGTCTAATTAGCTTAAGATCTCTGATTTTTCATAGCTGCTTTTAATTTCATCAACTACTTTATAGCTTTATTCTCATATTTTAAATTATCTTTTTCAAAAAGAGTTGTTGCTAAATCTCATAATTTAAATATGTTATAATTTTGTGATTAGTAAAACACATGTGTGTGTTTTTATTGCATATGTTTCAAATGTTCTCATATTTTACATTAATATATGAAAAGATGTCTTCCAAAAATCATTCATTTATTTATTCATTCTTTATTGCTACATTTACCAATTAAGAATTCAAAGAATCTACTATGTCCAAAATTTGGTTTAGGGTGGTTTGGGGGAATGGAAAGATAAATAGTTTTCAAGCAGCATCTTTTTCGCTGATATATTTTAATAATCCTATATTTAATTAGAAATTATAATACATATTTTTGTCTTACAAAGTTATCTTTTTAAAGATACATTGTGTAACAACTTTAATGGAGAATATATTAATGCAATTACTCAACTTTAACCTTATTCATCTAATAGTTACATTATTACTCTTAGTATAATTCTATATTCAAAAGACATAGAATTTTTAAAATAGAAAAAGATTTAAAAAATCGCATAATCTAGATCTAAAGAATAAATGGTCTTTCAGAAAGTACTTGACTACTTAGGGCTTTACTGAACTGAGTACTTTGGCTTCATCTGAGTTAATGATGATAGAAGATGATATAAAAATGTCAAGACTGCATACAACTAGAGAGTCTGTTCTCTAATATGGCCTATAACATTTTCAGGAATTTGTTTACAGCTTAACTCTCTAAGAAATGGTAATTTATATTTTAAAAGAAATAACAACATTTTTTTCTAATGGTAACCTGAGCACTTTAGGACTAAATTCTGGAGTTCTGATCACTGGCTCTCCAAGTTGTGGTGCTGCACAACTCCAGGGGCACACTAACCACATTCTGTAACCTCCGCAGGATTTCAAAGAAACACAAAATCTTAAATCTCTCCTTTACTTTGAAAGACCAATTTTCATCAACCTATAGTTCCTCCAAGCAAACTGTTAATACAGGTAGAAAAAGGAAAGTGATAATTATTTAAGGATGTTAAAGTAGATAATTCATGGGTTAATAATTGGTATGTGCCTAGAAGAAATCTATTCTTTTAAGTTAGCTTCCCTATGTGAAACAAACCAACTCTAAACACCCTATACCAATGAATAATGTTCTTGTATTTAACAACTTGATCTTTAAAACAAGAATGAAATCAGAAGTACAAAAATGTCTCAACATTGTTTTCTTATACTTAGTGAACACACAAAGCATACAAAGAAGGGCAAAAGAGAGAAGTGAAAATGATTAAAACATAATGCTTCTATCCACCATTTCTCATCCCAGGATTCTTGACTCAAGTATTTTGAATCAAACAGAAAAAATACTAGAAGCTGTCACAGCTCCCCATCTCACTACCTCATGTATTCTACTTTTGGGCCATGTTGGTGGCTAGTTTTAATGGGGTAGAACTAGTCAAGTTCTACTAGTCGAGTTATATATATATAACTATATGTAGATAGTTGATATATAACTACATAACTGTGTGTGTGTGTGTGTGTGTGTGTGTGTGTATAGTAATTAAAACAAGAAGGTAGATATGTACCAGCATTTTGGAAATTCACCCCTTCTCCATTTTGTCTCTGGTTTGGGTGGGCTCTGTCTACCCCATAGTACCAGAAACCCCATAGTATCAGAAATAAAGTATGTAACTTAGATCTAAATCAACTAATTCAATACAGTCCCTTTACAGAAAGTTCGTGAAAAAAATCAGTGCCAATGAGCTGTTGTGGGTCTCTGGCTCGAAGACTTTCACAGTGACTCTCTTTTTTATTTTCTCATGAGATTTGAAACTAAATTTTATTAGAAACTGAGAGGCTAGGCCAGAAGTAACACATTTGAGAGGCTGAGACAAAGTAACCAGGTCCTGATGAGTTCTTCTAGCATTTGCGTAAAGTTGTGCCTGAAGCCCTAGATTTTTTAGTTACATGACCTATAAATTCCTTTTTTGCTGAACCAGTTTGCATTGAATTTTGTTACTTGCAATGGAAAAATATGTAAACAACACTGGAAGAAAACATATGGGAAAGAGATGATCTTGTGGTGGGTATAAGCAAGGCGACTGTATAGGAATTTAGGAGATCTAAGTAATAGAGCACACATTCCAGTTAATTCATGAGTTTCCTATTCGAAGTTACTTTAGAGTTTTAGAGAAATCTACGCATACATTGTTGAATTTTCCTAATTGTATTACTTGAAGCAGTTATTACAAAATATGTGTAACTTGATAACATAATACTATGCAATATAAATGCATGTTCGAGTATCTAAATGTTAAGGTTTTCTTTTTTTATGCTTTCTTTTTTAATGTAAATTCTAGATAAACACTTGAGAATTGAAAATTTCGTATACTATTTTCATGATTCCAACTACTATATTTTCGTGTCCTTGTTATTTTGTTTTCATGCCATAAAATGAATGTTCAACTTCCTGAGAAAAGTTTTTGAAATGGTCTTCTAGAAACGCATAGAATCTCATTCTAGTATAATTATCTACAGCACAGTAACGAAACCAAGGACACAAAATAAAATAGCTGACAACACTAAGAAGTCATAATTTCAGCTTGTTATACACTCTCTCATCTTAAGGACTATGAATCAAAATTCCTTGCAATTTGCGTCATTTCTGAATATGAAGGACTGTAATATTCAAAGCTAAATTTGTGCTTCTTTTAATGGACCATGAAGCTAATTCCAGCAGATGAAGACTGCTTCCTTCTGAAGCACTAACAAAACAGCCAGGTTTTATGAATATTTGCTTCTCATTTTCACTGGCACTTTTCACATTTTCTTTGGTAGCTTTTGTGGACAATGTTTTAAGATAAGATTTTATTATCTAATATCACTAGAATAATATTTACCTCCTGGGTTCTAAAATATGATGCTCAAAAATGCACGCCAATCATGGACCACCTTTAATCTCTGATCATCTAAAGTTCAATAACTATTAGAAGTTAAACAGCCTTTTTAGTATATAGCACACTAGCCGACTCTTAATTTTCTAGGAAGTCTTAAGAATGACATTCTGAAAACCCAAAGCAGCAATGAATCATCAAAATATCAAACAGAAAACTGCCACACCACTCCTAACCAAGTACTTTTTAGTGTTAATGGATAAAAGCCAAGTAATGGTCTGATACCAAATGCAACTTAAAATAAAAATAAGACAATCTCTTTGTAACCTGGAAAATAAAGTTATATTATAGGAGAGACTTACCATTTTTTCAAAAGGACATTCTGGAAAGATTTAAAAAGTGGCAGGACTTACCTGGAGGAAAGAAAGAGAAAAAGAAGAAATTAAAACCATAAATAAGAAAAGGTAATAGTGAAGGCATATTTTTTAATACATTTTAAGATGACCAAAAGCAAGCCCACACCATCTACAGAAGAGTAACTCTAAGAGAGGGAAAATACATTTTTTTTTTTAGCTTTTATTGCCTTTATTAAATACCAAAAAAAATATACAGAAATGAGGTATTTATTTTATGTTTAACAGAGTTCTTCATATTAGCACAATCCTCAGTGGAATTGAAAATAGAGCCTTTCTACTATCTCTAAGAGGAAGAGGTAATTCACAATGATAAATAAAGAAACTAAGTATCTTAAATAAACTCAGGAATGAAATCCTAAACAAACTCTGGTTTCTTAAAAAATTTTCTAGGTTCAAATAAACAAATCTGTTTATGGCTCTCACAAAGCCTTTATTAGGTTTCAGAACAGTCAGTTTTTATTTTGTTGATATTGAAAATAGTTTTTGCTCCCTTATTGATTTTTATATAGGATACAAGCAAGTCATGGAGTTTGTAATGATGATCATTAAAATGATAATATTTTAATCATTTTATCTCTTTGTCCCTGAGAAATCTTAAAAAGCAAATAACTTCATATGTTCTTAAATCTTAAAAATACTGGTGTACTGAGCATTAGCCATAATGTTATCAAAAGCTTTTAAATTCAGCCAATACGCAGATGACAGAGAAAAGAAATCAGCTCCCTGCAATCTTGGAATGGTCATTCCAGAAGTTCTTTTCTCATCTGAAATCAAGTTCCTGTGGTCTCCTGCCATTGAAATAGGTTAGACAAGTATACACCTACCACCCTGCTGACAGAATTTCCCCAGAGTGGAAGGAGAGAGCAAAAAGAACAAAGAACCAATTTTTATCTCTCAAGATATATTACGCAGGGCCCTTTTATGAAAGTGTTACGACAAAAAGAATTTGTGGACTCTCCTAACCAATTAATTATTGCTGACTTTCTAATATTTTGCAGTGAGACCGAGGCAGCCTAGCCTAATTATGTAGATATTAAATTTCTGTGCTCCCTTCCATTCCCATTTTCTAAAGAGAGTTATCCTTAATTCCCTCTTCTGCTGGGAAAGAAGCAAGAGATTGATCAGAAAGGCCAGCAGAAGAGTTACAGGCTACTTTTCTGTTATTTTTTTTTTAATTGGCCTAAATTTCAAGGCGCTAAGGACACAAACAGATGCTCACCTCTCACACTCTTTCGTATTTAACATAACTGAAACAAATAGCTAACACACCTCTTCCCTTACGTGCCTCAGGGCCTTTTTACTTGAACTAGAGTGAGTTTTATGATAGGGACTAAATACCCAAACATTTTCTACACCAGGAATAATATGTATGACTAATATATAATCAAAGTTCAGAATACAGGAAAATCATTGTGTAAATGAATGAATGTCTGGGCTAAAACGGCATCTAAGCTTTGGCTGTCTAATCTAATAATTGAACGAACACACACATAATACCTTCCTGTTAGTCCTATGTGTTTTTTATAATGTTAATTTCCAAAAATGTTTCTTAAAATATTGCAGCATGATTTTTTTGCTTCACTATATAAATAGTAACAGATATTCCTTTTTTTTTTTTTTTTTTTGGTCAAAGTAAGCCATTTGATTTTTTATGTAGTATATCTATAAGGCATGTCTTTCTGTACCCTTCTCACTTCTAAGAACTGATATCAGAAATTTCTGTAGCTTCATTATGTAGTCCTTATACAATAATGCATACCATAACTCCAGATTAGTCACTGGGAGGCATACTCTACAAGATCTAGTCCCGTAATTATCTCCCTCTGAGACAAATATTGAAAACCAATTTTATTACTGACAATATCATGAAGTTTTTCTGTTGGTTAGCAAGGGCTTTACCTGCTGAGAAACGGCTAGATCATAAGTAGAAGCCTCACTCAGAACCATGGGTAGCTATTGCCTTTTAGTTTATAGAAATAAACTTCTTTATTTACTTGTATGTCTTTGTAAATCTAATGCTGAAAAGTAAGTTACTTGAAGTTATGTCAGTCTTGTAAAAATGCATTATATACTAGATACATAATAAGTATTATATTAACATATTATGTTATATGTGAAATATATATAATATGTTATATGTTATAAAATATATTATTTATTTTTTAAATTGGCTCACATTTATTTGAGGGTGGATGAAAATGATAATTCGGCCCTTTTCTATTATTTAAAAAGCACATAATATCAAAAGTTTATTTCTATGGAATAAGAATTAAAAGTTGTCTATCTTAGGCCAATAGAAGAAGATAAATTTTCAAGCCTGAGTTAAAACATTTGCTACTAATGATTGGAGAAATGAATAAATACTATTTTTTGGATGACACATTTATGGTGGAAAATTTCTTGTACTGGCTACTGATGTGTAGAATAATTTAGTGCTAAAAGTTCACTATATTGGTACATCACAGTGCACAGCACATTAATCATCATAAATAACCATTTTTTGAGAGCGGACACCTTAATTGCCCATTAATTTCTCTAATCGACACAAGCCAAAGTTAATGTTTATTATTTAAAGAATAGCATCAGTCCCTGGGATTTATTTGGGCTTGCCCTAGGGAATTAGTTCAGCAGATAACTTGAATTATATCTGATCTTTCAACTTTTTTAGGCACCAGTTAGGTTCTTGCCTGATGCTTTCTGCTCTCGTGGAGTAAGAATCTAAGAAGTTCAAAGAGTCCACCACTTTAGGTCCATCATACCTCTTCTCATGACACTGTTCCTTGTGATCCACTTTGTGAAGTACAACATCTACTCTGGATTTCAAGGCGTATCTCTGTCATGATCTCTGACTTTTAAATGCATCCATTTCTCCTTTGTGTCTGAACTAGGCCCTCCATTCCACACAAAGTAATCTACACTGACATGACCATCCCTTTCCTGCAGCCCTTTGTTTCTCAAGTAGCTCTCTTTGCACTCCCCTTCCTTTCAGCCTTTCTGCATCCTTTTGACTCATTTGGAATTCAGTTAATTCTTACTTACCCTTCTTTCCTAAACATACTGTGCTTTGGCCAGTTCCCAATACATGTCAGCCCTTGCCCCTTCATTCTCACTGCTTTAGCTTCATATCCTGTCATTTCCTACAATATTTTCTTTGTTCCAGGTTCACAGAATTACTTGAAATTTCCAAAATATATCTTACTCTTTGACATCGCTTTATTCTTATTTATACCCTTTCTGCAATTTTAAAAGTAAAGTTTTCTGACTTCCCAAGGTTCATTTTAGGCGTTTGTTCTCTAGTGTCCTTAGCCTTTGACACCTCAATTTTAACCGTTCTAATATTTGATAATAAATGCTAGTATCTAGTATCTCAGATTCCTAGAACATTGCCTGATGCATAGCAGTCATTCAATAAATGTAGAGAGAATTATATCAGATTTAAATTCCCATTGGATTTTGTGTTCCTTAAAAGCAGGAACTATGTCTTATTTATTTTTCAATGTTCAATGTCCAGGCCAAGGTTTGGCCCAGTGCAGGAATCAAAAAAAGTAGATCGATGGAAGAAAAGACATGGTAATTATGGCTAACTTTTGACATATTTTAATGAACATCTGTCATTTCTAAATTATATTGCTTTTGGATATTATGCCCATGCTTGATGATTTACTTTCCTATAAAATATGTTCATGGTAAGTTTGGTTAATAGGCATATCTATCAAAATTAGGCAAATCTGGACTATCTCATTCCTAAAGGTTTTAGAGTAGGTACAGTTTTTTATGATTAAGAAATACATAAAGTTGTCTTGTTTGTCTCTGCCTCTCACACCCTTTCTGTGTTTATAGTAGATTAATCATAAAACCAATGTAACTTTTAGTTTCATCCCTTAATTGGTAAAATAATCTCAGATAATTGAGATTACTTTGATTTCAATATCAATATTCTAAACTATATAACTACCAACATCTTCATTTTGCATCACATAGTACTATACAAAATAATTTATTTTGATTCTTGACATCAAATTCTTTTAAATACAGTTCTTCAATTTAAAAGTTGATCTTAGAATAAAAAAAAAAAAGAGAAAGCAACTGCTTAAAGAAAAAGCTACAAAACAAGAGGAAGATGTTTTATTATATCTTGATTATAATTACAACATTCAAATGCTGTTATTGTTTTTAGTTAAGTTTGTACAAACCAGACCCCTCCTTTTCTCTTTCTTCTTTCTTCTTTAATTTTATTTTTACAAAAGTATATCACAATAGGTGTACATATGTCAGTATCCTTATGATGAACCGTCTAAAAATTTAATCTCATATCTTCTTGGTCTTTTCACTCCAGCAACTTTTACCTCCTTTAAAATTGAATGACATGCAATACCTCACATAGTGGGTCTTGTCATTATGGGTCTAGTTTCAAGGTCTTGACACTATAGTTTTATCCATTTACCCACCTTCTCACCTACCTCTCCTACGCTTTACCATCTCTTAAATCTACTTTCTGCCCTCCTTGTGAGCCTGACTCTGCCAAGCTCTGATAACCTTCAGAAGCTCATCGGCCTGTTTCTCTGACTTGCTTTCCTAAAAGCCAGCTGTGCCAGGCATGGATCAGTCTTTTCAAAATTGTTCTCTTCAGTAGCCAAAGTGAAAAATAATATTTTTTCAAATATATTCCACTTAAAAATAATAATCTCAAAATGTCAATAGGTGTTTTGAAGGGAAAAATAAGTCTCTTATTAGAAATTCCCAGTATGTACTAAACTATTAGAGCTTCTCAGTCATTTGCAGTAAAGATATTAGATCAGTTTGATCTAATATCTATTTTCCAAGTTTTGAAAGCCGTGGTATCTTTTTTTTTTGCTCAATAAAACCTTAAGTAATTTATGATTTGTAGAACACAGTTTGGGAAAGTATGATCAAGTTAAAAAAGTACTGAGTTACTTTGAAAACTCTGGATAATGATGATAATAGCATTAGTAGCTAATTTCAAACAAGCCAAGTACAATTGTAGGTGATTTACATGTATTAACACACTTAATTTTGTATAAAGTAAGAAATACTATTAGCTTTATCCTACAGATACAGTAACTAAGATTCTGAGAGATTGAGAAATTTGTCCATATTTACATAGCAAAATTGGGATTCAAACCCAGGTAATTAGGATCTACAGTCCAAAGTTTTATGCTATTCTGCCTCTGTTGTGTGTTAATTGTGTAATCTGAGGCAATTTACTTTACCTCTCTAGGGCAAGTTTCCTGTTGATCAAACAGGACTAATGTTATCTGACATGGCTGCCATCAGAAAATCAGTATTTAACAGAGCCTAATGCAATGTCTGGAATATATTGTAGGTACTCAGAATATCTATTTATTAAATAAGACTCAAGAGCTCTAGATTTGCTCATCCTCCTTGCATGTACATACAACTATCAGTTACCTGTCATTATAAGAGAAACAGGAAAAATGCTGTACTGAACTGCTTGACTAAAATTCTTACTCTAGAACTTCAACAGGATCCTTAGAAGCACTCATTAATCTTGCATGTATCTGATGATCAGCTATTTTGTTTTTGTTGTGGTTGTTGATTGTCTCTTGAATTCACACCATAGTGATTTCAAACATTGTTTGTACTCAAGCCTAAGAAACTCAGGGAATGATTCAAAACTGTCACCTGAGGAGTTACAGTATAGCCATGCATTGGCTGGCTATATTGCCTTCTCACCAAATACCACTGTCCTTTCACAAACTTTTATTTCTCAAAAGGAAAAAAAAATTCTCCATTTCATTCCAAAGCTAATATTAAAAATACATAAATATCTCTCCACTTCAGTCCATATTCCTCTATTTCTTCCAGGATTTGGTTCCATCACTCACTCCATCTTCTATTATTATTTTTTCTCCTCTCCTTCCTCTCCTTCTCCTTCTCTCCTTTCTCCCCCTACCTCTCTTCATCTTTCTCCTTTTCACTCTCCACTTCCATCCCTCCTTTTTACTCTCTCATATGCACAGTACAGACCTGTCCTTAAATCATATTTATACTATGGCCCTCCTACCCACCCACACCAAACAACACAGCAAAGCACACATATTACTTTATCATAGCATCCCTTCTTCTCTATATTTCCCCTTAACTTTAAATGTCTCAAAAGTATCTACCTGGCAGGCCTATTTCCCTAATCAAATACTCTTTCAATCTTGTACAACTCAGTTACATTCCCACTATCTACAAAAATCAGTTTTCTCAAAGACAGCCGCATCTACCTAACAGACAAATGCAGTAGGCTTTGCTCAGCTGTGATTTTCTTCAGCCTCACCGAAACCTTGTTGTGCCTATCTCCTTCTTGACACTCCCTTCTTCTCAGATCTCTCAGACACTACATTATTGTGATCTTCTGTCACTGCAGCCAATTTTTATCTGTTTGTCTTGTTGGTTTTGCCCCCTCATTTTGCATTTTAAACATGGATTGACCTCTGTGGCTCTAACCTCTGCCTTCTGTTCTTTTCACATTACCCTCTCACTAGGACATTATCCACTCCATGGCTCTAACAATCACTTTTATGTAGATGGTGCATGAAACTAGTAAATTATAACTATGAGAAAAGGGAACATATCTAATTCAAATTCCTAATTTCCATGGTGTCTAGCAGAATACCTGACACATAATGGCTGTGTTTGTGTGTGTTGCATGCACAGGCGTGCGTGTTCAAAGGGAATATATAAAATGAAAGAACAGGTTATTTATTTGACCTACCATTATAAAGTAATAAGTGTGTTTGAGCAAGAAATATTTAACTTTAAATGCTAAAACAGATGCCTGGAAATTGCTATTCTACCTCTTGAAGGGCTTGTGAGTTCAGTTCCTTGATGCCCTGTGAGTTGGAAAACCAGGAATTATACACCTAGAAGGACTGAATAGTGGAGAGAAAGGGAGACTACAGGCGTAAAGAGAAGCTAAACTGCAGAAGATCAGATTGGGTATTTGGCCTGAAGTGGTACCACAGAGAAAGATGATAGTTTGCCCTTTGAAGAGAAGAAAGAAAAAAAGATGTACTTATAAGTCCCAGCCCTTGAAGCTCCTTTTGCAAATGTTCACTTGTCCCCATGTATCACACTCAGATTTTGGTGTCTCACCTCAGCAAGGACACTGGTGTGGCCCAAATAAATTTGTAGAATTTCCAGAAACTTCTCACTTCTTGTCAAGATGTTTGGTCAAGCTCTGGCATCAGAATAGTGAACAATGGGTAAAAGAAAAACAGTGAAACCAGCATTGCAAGTGAGATTATTTAAAAAGTTAATTGCTGTATTAGCAGAGAAGGATGAAAAAAAAAAGGATAACCAGCTAGTCTTTTGCTAAATTTGTCTTTCTTAATCCTTAAACTTTATTATGCCTAAATCTATATAGAGAAAAGGGGTGATCAGATTATTTATTTGAATATTTGATAAAACCTTATTATATTTTCTTTCTAATCCTGTGTCATTAGGAGCAAAATGGTATATTTGGAGAGCATTTAGATAGCCTGGTTAGAGACCTTCTTGACCTCCAATATTATTATTTTTTAGCAGGGTCATTATGATGATAATAACTAGGAACAAATATTTCTATTCAGAGAAAGGAGAAAAACAAAACAAAGCAAACAAAACCCCCTACCATTTAACATTTAGATAAGCCTACAATTGTAACACAAATTCAAAAGAGAAAACCTACATAATTTAAAGTCTAGGTTAATTCTTGAAATTGGTGAGGATAATTAAAGAATGAAAGAAGTCAACTGTGTCTGAAATAATATATTGAGTCAGATTCAATCTTTTGCTGGGTTCCTACAAATGTTGCATTATATGTAGGTTAATGTGCTAGTGAATGATACAGTTCATAATTTGTACTGTGGTTTAGCTTGCAAAGTATCATTCAGACCTGGGGTATCTGCATTTTAAAACTGAACCTGTGACTACCAATAAAACAAAGGCCTACATTCCTTATAAGTCTGAGATTCTTTTGGTCTGTGTTTCTTCCTTCAGCCTCAGGGGTAGTATTCAGTGTAATGAGAAGTGCTTTGTCTATATTCAAAAACTGAGAGACTTTGGCAACTGACTGACCTTGGTAATTCACAGAAAGCTTATTTTCAACACATGTATACATAATATCACAAGCAATAATTATACAGTATCCTATCCACACACACACACACACACACACACACACACACACACACACACGCTGAGAGAGAGAGAGAGAGAGAGAGAGAGAGAGAGAGAGAGAGTTTTGCAGCAGAGGGGTTAGAATTTGTTTAGTACCTTGATGGAGGGAGGAAGGGAGGTAGGAAGGGAGGGTGTGTGTGTGTGTGTGTGTGTGTGTGTGTGTGTGTGTGTGTGTATCTAGTGTTAGAATGTGTTTTCGGCTCATATTCCAATGAACCCCAACATAATTTAAGAGGGGAAAAAAAGGAAGCAGAGCCTAGATGCTGTTGGCTAGAACCCAGAATCCTCAGATTAGAAAGATGGTAAGTCAGGGCAAGGCACAGTCATTTCTGGACTAATAAGTAAGGCTGGGAGCCAGCATTATGCAAAGCTTATTGGAGGGAAGCAAAGCCTCCTTTGGCAAAACAGTGATAACAAATTAGAATTTTCTGAAAATAGTAATAAGACCTCAATACAAAGACCTGACCAATCTCAGCAAGCATGGCAGGGGACAAGTAAAAATTGGACCATACCAGACGTTATGCTGAACCTAAACAAAATAAAAAAGAATACATAAAAGACCAGAGGGCAATTAATCTCTTGCCCATATTTTTGAGTGTTAAGCAGTGTTTACAAATTAGTGGTATATTTAAGTTATCTATCTGATAAAGTGCCGGCATTTCACATTACATATGTAGATTTAGCTTTTCTCAACTGGTATATTAGTTGTTGTCATGAAGTCCATAAAGAATGCTTTCAGGTTTTATAGACTGATACCTGTGTTGGGGAGAGCTCTATTAATGGCTCAGAACAGAAAACCTGGGGCTGTAATGCCTTCTACAAAATGCAGCCTTAACAATAATTATTCCTGGTTGGGTTTCTGAGTGCTTGTGTGTGCACATGCATGTTGAGTTCCTAGAGGAAAGGGAACAGACCAGGAAAGAATGTGATATAATAATAATTTCTTTAAATTTCACTGAGGAAACTGGCTTTATTGCAGAAAACTTACATCTTAGTATCAATTAGCAAAGACCTCTTTAAAATCAAATACTGATAGATCCTTCAGGTGTATTATAAGTTCAAGACAACATTATTACTTAAAAAATATATAATCTGATATGAAAAACTGTTATGCTCACATAAATTAGAATGAAATATAAAACTGTAAAAGCAAGTGCTAAATTACAGAGTTATAATAAATTTTAAAACATTTACTGGTTTCAGACTCCATGCAAGTTACAGGGGAATAATTGTGTACGACACTCCAGGGAATCTAGCAATATTATTAAGGAGATATAAGACACACCTAAACATAAAATGAATTAAAGAGGAAAAGAGACTGGAAGGAAAGAAATAAAGAAAGATAAATTTAGAGTGGTGCCAGTGAGAGCCATCGAAGGCTTTTGAGCAGGGTAGAAGATAATGAAAGGTTTTAGGAAGATTATATGGAAGGCCAGTCAAGAGATAATCACTAAAATAGGCAAGGCAGGGTAGTATCTAGGGACCATTTTTCCTTATCATTCAGATGGTCAAGTATGAAGTATGTAGTCTTGAAGTGGAGCCTAGGCCCAGGGCGGTTCTGACATGAACAAAAGCAAAGCCTCCTCCTCTTCCTTCTACTTTCTTCGCCCTGTATTATCCCTCCTAATGCAATGTTAGGATTTATCTTTTTGTCAGAAAATCTTAGCTTTCTTGAGGTAAGAAGAGTCTCAGAAACTACTCATGGTAATATTTTATTTGATCCTCAGAAACTACCTATGGACCTGGCAGAAGAGATAGTATCTCTATTTTCCATAAGGAAAAATTGAGACTCTAGAAGGTTAAGTGACTGCCTCAAGGCAAGCTAATAAATGATGGAACTAGGATGAAACTCAGCAATCCCATTTGCCTGATAATTTTTCTATTATGCCTCATGGCATTTTAATATTATGTTTGGGGTGTTACATAATTAAGGCTGTTTGATACTTTGTATGTGTCTTAGTTGAAAATATGTCTTAGTTGAAAATATGCACCTTTGAAAATAATATAATAGAATCTGGTTCTTTGGTTATAATTCATATCGTCAAAAGTAGAGATACAACTTTCAAGAGATTTCTACCCATACCTCTTGATAATGCCTTTGAGGAAATTTTTAGGTAATCAATGAAATCAGTCAATGTCTCCTACAAGTTCTTTCTTTTTTAGTATGCTTTGCCCGCTTTCTGTGCACCCTCCCTCATGATTACATCTCCTTTGAAAAATTACTCCTATTAAACTAAATTTCTCTGTCACTGCAAGAGACATAAAATTAAAAACTATCTGTCTTTAATCATGCCAGGCTTCTTTCTTATCTCCCAGGCTCCATTTATCAATAATTAATATATAAAGAAGACTGAAATCCATTTCAATTTCAAAGACTCAAACATTTCGCTGATTAATAAAAAATGGTACTCATGAAGATAGACGGACACGCCATGGTAAAATGATGGAGGACACGGTATTGCAGGGAATAGATCTGCAGGGTCGAATGTGCCTGTGGCCTACCCAGATGTGAAATAAGCCACGTGGAGGAACATTTCTGCCGGGATACCCCCACCAAACCTGACATCGCTGCATAATAAGAATCCATGTCTGCAATTATTGTTCTTTTCTGGTCCGTTTTACTTCTCTACTCAGGGTATTATATAAACCAAAAAAGAATTAACACATGCTAAAAATCCACTCACTGAAATTTTAAATGCATCTGATTTACTGAACCATTAGTATTCATGTTGTTACATATTCAACACTGATACTATACAGTGTGGACTGGTGAAGCCCATAGATAATGTGGCTTGAAGTTAAAATGTTTGAGTCTTACCAACTTTCTGATCTATCTAGTTTATGTCATTGGTAGATACCTTCACATTCAGTTTTGTACTGTCTTCTGTCAGCATGGGATTTAGTATCTAGGTAGTTTTAATACTAATTTAAAGGAATTCAGATTTGTTCAAGTGTCCCAGTTCTACACAGTGTAAAGTCTCCATCTAATGCCTAAGATCTAGTATTGTACAGAACCACCAATATAGACGGTTCATTCTCCTATTCTTACTTTCCAAAATACTAGCTACAGAAGTTCATTCCCAAGAACTGACTAGAGTTCTAGCCTCTCTGTTGAGAGGGTCACATTCCAAGTCTCTCTGTGCTATACAGCAATGGGAGAAATTCTTTTAGCTCCAAGATTTTCAGTGGTGTAAAGCACTTTCAAGTTGAAGAAATTTACAGAGAAACTAAATAGTACTTGGGTAAAAATGGATAGATGAGTGTTGTTCAACCTAAAATTTCTATGGAGAAGTCCTAAAAGGGAAAGAAATCTCAACACTCCTCACAGAAACTTACAAGAACTTTTTATATACCTCACTGATTGGACCTCATAGAAGCTTTCTCTCTTTTGGCTGACACTTCCAAGTTTAATTTTGCATGGAGTGTTGTAGATACCAATGTTAATGGTGGCTGGACTTTTTTTCTCATTTAATCAGTCTGAGATTCTTTCCTCTTTTGTTTCTAATCACAGCTAAAATGCAGAATTCAGATTTATTGACTGTCTAGTGTATAAAGTGGAGAACTGAGAAAACAAGATATTTCAGGTTAAGAAGTAGCCCTAATTTTACGTGTGTGTGTCTATTTTCTGCCTTTGATATATCTGCAAAGACAAGATATCACTGAATATAAGATTTGGGGAGATAAAAGGGATTTGATGATCAAATAATACTATTAAGACTCAACAGGTTGAATAATAATTATAGCTAATATTTAGTGAGAAGTACATCTAAAAGAGCGTTTTGATAAATGTTCAACATAATTCTCTCATGAAATTTTATAATAACCTTATGAGCAGGTACTACTATTTTTCTCTTTCTATAAAACAAGGAGATAGGCTGGGAGAGACTGAGACATTCGCCCATGGAGCCCCCACTCTTAAGTGGTAAAGTTGAGACTTAAAAAATTCTTGCAGTGAAATTCCTAGGCACTTAGTCTTTATCATCATTCTCCATGATCAGTTGTAATCTCTATAAGCATATAGCCAGAATCACATGCTCCAACCTGCTTACCCAAAGTGCATCTCCTGCACTTCAATGGGTCACGGTTAATGAAAATCAAATGAAAATCAACAGTTAAGAGAGCAACAGACTCCTAAGTGAGAACATCAGAATTCATGAGATATTTTTGTCATTGATCTGGATAATAAATTGAAGGGAAGCAGGACTTCCCACCCCAAAATATGTCTGTTGGTATACTGAGTAATTTTTAAGAAGACTCAGGAAAAACCTCTGACCTTCCCTCTCACTGCCTAAGAGGAATTTAGATAAAGGACTGGCTCCAGGAAGAAAGGTATCATCATAGGTAACTATGGTTTAATATGAACTAGTGTATAATAGGCAAGGAGGAACCTAGCAAGGTTCATTTGTTCAAAGTCCTCTCTGTGTCCCATTGTTAAAAATGGCCTAGTGAGCATTTATTTACCAAACACTTGTTTTTCCATCTCCATGTGAATTGCCTTACTGGCCTCTGAAGTCCCAAACCACAATCCATCTTCTCTCCATAGCTCAAGATGGCATATAAGCCTCAACTATCCAATCTATCCTCAGGTCTTCTGGCACCCCCACATGTACATACATATTAAATTTGGTTATTTTCTCCTGTTAATTTCTGTCTCATGTTAATTTGATAACTAACCCAGCCAGAAGAACTTAGGAAGGTAGGAAGAAATTATTTTTTGCACCCACACACAGTCAAAATATTTTAAACCGAAACAGTTCTCCGTACTTTTATCTTATAAGGTCAAATCAAAATATTGGCAGATCTGAGACTTTGTTCTGCTGACTGTGTGTCCTTTTGACTGATATGCTGTCACTGTTCTTAGAATCTAAGGAGGGAGATGTAGAGGCAGAATGTTCAAATGTTACCATTAAAGTGTATAAGATGATGCTGTGTGACAGGCCTAATTTTTCTTCTTTCTGTTATCCCCTCTCACCTGCTTGAACAATGCCATCAAAGTGATGGCAACCCCACTTCCAAGGCCAAGGCGAAGCAATAGCAAACATGGTATATGAGTCAGTGATTACAATTTCACAATTATATATTCCATAACCCAATTAGAAAGGATGTCATTAAGCCTAAATAGCAAAATAAATTAATTAATTTAATTAATTTTAAAAAACGGTTCTTGTTTTTTCAAAGCAAACACCCTGGGAAATAGCAGTATGTCTTTTGGTAATTACTATGGAACGGTATAGGAACAGATCATTATTGGTGTCTAGCAAAAGAGCAATCACATTTTGCCTACTAATCACAACAGCTCTTAGGAAACACAGCGAGCAGTGCACCCTGCTGTTACACCGCAGCAATAACACTCATTACCCCAGTAAACACCATGGAAATGCACAGTAACACACGGGGGTCCCCCTGCTGAGAAGCTTTGGCAGAATCACTCATTAGGCTGGGAAGTATCACCCAATTGTCTTTAATTACTTCCAAAATATATAGTAACCAGCCCACTGCTACAGTGCAGTGGTATCACATTACTTTCCTACACTTATTTTTTATTTTTAACTTACTAAGGAACACTGCAGTATCCTTAGTATAATTGTGATGTATTGCAACTTATACAAATTTAATCACACTGATTTGTGTGTTTTTAGACGTATAAGTACACAGGCTCCCAATTGAAATGAGCATTGAGAAAAGTATGCAAAACTGACATCTTTTTGGTAAGATCCCTTTTCTCACGTAACTGAACTGTGGCAACATTGTTGTAATCTTTCTCTTTTATGCTGGAAATGAGAATGATAATTGCACTATGGAATCCAGGGTACTTATAATTATATCTAGCTACCAAGGAACACAGCAATTTCAAACCTATTACCCACAGGTATCATTTACGTTTATTGCCCTCTTTACGTAACCACCACTTTTACTCTGAATGCCAAGTGGCAGGATGTTTCAGTAAGGTATCTGAGTGGTGAAGAGAAGGAGGAAGGAGACAGGGGCAGAAGGATGCTAGAAAGCATGTCTATACCTTCTCAGGAGGCATGTATCTTACTTCTATCAGAGAGGGTCTGTCCAGGCCATTTCTGAATGGTAAAAGCAGCTTCTGGTTTGGGACTGTTTCCTAGCACAATTTGGAGAGAGAGCTCAAAATTTGGGGGTTCTGTGTCAGAATGTGAACTAATTATGGATCATGAATTGCCCTGAAATTGAAGTAATGACAGGTAGAATGGCAGTTTGAAAAATAATTAAACCTAGGTATTGCTGTTTTCATATAAAAGAAGAAAACTGCTATGTCAGAGTATTCATCACTTGATTTGGACAATTTGTCCTAAAAATTCATGTTTACGGGAGGCTCTTACTTATCCATCCACATTTCAAAACAGAGTGATATAGAGATGAGCTTGTTCCTCTCCTGGGGTATTTGTTGGAATTGATTCATAATGTTATAATTTTAAAAGGAAGACAGAGTCCTAGACGAATGAATAGTAATACTATTTCTAAATATTTAAGTACTGCTTAGCCATAATAATTATTCAGAAAATAACATTACTTGCCCTATTTAGAGATGCAGAAACTAAGCCTCTGAGAAATTAAGTCACGTGCACTCTGGATTGTTCAGCTAGAAAGCAGTAGTCGCCATTTGAACACAGTTTGTTCAAGCCCCAAAACTTATCCTTTTACTTATGTTATCATGCCCCTTCCTCCATCTGCCTTTGCGTCTATTTCTATTGGCATTTACAGGCATATCTTGGAGATACCATGAGTTCTGTTCCAGACCACCACAATACAGCAAGTATCACAATATTGAGAGTTGTAAACTTTTTGTTGGTGGAGGATCTTGCCTTCAACTTGTAAAAAACACATCTGTGAAGTGCAATAAAGCAAAGCACATTAAAATAAAGTATGCCTGTAGTTCTGTAATGCTTCCTAACCAATACAGAAACCTAACTCAGAATGTTCAAATTACAAATATATTTTCTCACATTCAATGCTAATATAATATTGTATATCAATTGTAATTGAAAAAAATAAAATAACAATTTAAATAAAAACATTTAGGTCGGCAGACACACAACTTAAATAAAATCCAGTTTCCTTTGGAAGTAAAATTTAAAAAATTTTTTTTTTCTCACAAAATTTCCCTTCCTCATGGGGAGAGCAACTCAGGGTGTTTTACACCTATATTCTTGGTGGTTTTGTCTATCTGTTCCTTTACCCTGTGTTAACAGCCACATGAGGAAATATGAAGGCCATATTTTTACCCAAAGCTGGGCTGTTGGTCTTACTTATCACTGTAGTCTTCTCTAGGTCAGTACAAACTCTCATAAAAATAGGGAAAAGAGCAAGCAGAAGATAAAAATTTGGACTTCTAAATCTGGATTTGGGATTTTATTACTGAATCTAAGTATGGGACAGGGCAAGGTCTTCTTGCTTGATCCATTAGTTAAGTAAAGAGCAGATGTTCATGTTTCTGTAGAATAACATTTTTATATGTAATTGTATTTTTCTTATTTATGTTCATATTCCTTTGTAATAGTATACTTTTGTGATAACTCATTTTTTTCAATAAAGAAACCAGTTCAAGTTTTTAAATGATTCACTTAGATTCTCAAAATAGAATATTAGAATAGTAAATCTAATATATTTTAATAAAGGAAAACCAACATAAATGTGTACATATTATACACATTGGGATAGGACCTACTGAGGTACAATAAAACATGTAGTTCCAGAGTTAAATATAGAGAAGTTGTTTTAAAATGCTTTTACATAAAACATGTTGAACAATAAAAATAATAGTACTAATTTTATTTCTCAGATGTTTTTTCAAAGTGACATCAGGTGAAGATTACAAATTTATAAAAGTGTCTCTACTTTACCCAGGCAGTGTTGGCCTTTGTAGCAGGTCATCCACTGGGACTTGACCCAAAGGCATTTTGAAACCAGGGCTTGACACTCCATGGTATATTTCATGGATGCCAAATCAGTGGGCAGAGGGCAAGTGTCCTACACACTGAGAGAGCTGCATTTATTTCTGGTTGGGTCACAGATGCAGGTCATCAGGCAAATATTTCATTATCCTCTAAGATAAATAAACCTGAATATCTCAGAAATGTATGTTTCTGTTTTTCTGAGACTATTATTAAAATTAGTCAAGAAAAGACCTGGTTCTTTAAAAATTTGCCAAATGGAGAGAGGAATAACTTTACTCAGAGTAAGAAAACTTGAAATACAAAACTCAGTTCTGGAACTTGTAGCTACACCTGCTGGCAAAGCTCCTTCACCACCATCCACAAGATGATAATACCACCTTGATACTTAAGATCCTGAGGATAAATTAAGTAAAGAAATGGGGTCTAGGTGTTTTACATCTCAAGCTGCATAAAAAGACACATTATTTGACACTTTTGAAGTATATGTTTGGTTTATATCAATTCACTTTTGAGTTTAATTAATTGATTGAATGATTGACTTTAGAGGTGGTTGAGATGTTTGGTTCTCTCAAGCAAAGCTGATTTGAATTCATAACATCTTGATTCCAAATGTCAAAAATTTGATTTATGAAAGTGCTTCAGTTTTCATTGTGATGTGAGAGCTAGCATAACGATCCCCCTTCTGTACTTCACAGCCCCCACTGTACTCATTTTTTAAAGCTAAGTTTTCTATGGTGTATTTATAAGCACACTAATTTTTGATAATAATTTTGAGATCTTTAGGGCATTCTAAATACTAGCTTGGGGTTCGATGTTTAGTGTTCATGTGCACAAGGTATAAAGTCTTCTTCAGTTCATTAAATTTTGCTTTCATTAATTCTGACACAACTGTGTAAAAGAAGGTACACTTTGGTTTACATTAAAGCATGCTGCTTAGAATTTATTTGCTTTTTTCTGGTATGTGGCTTTTGTCTCTGTGATCCATTCCAGTCCATATTTTAATGTAGCTCATAAAATGAGGTGAAAAAGGGAAAAATTAAGTGCTTAGTTAAATTTCATAAAGACTGTATGTACTTTAAAATACCATTATTTTCATCAATATCCTCGTCACCCTCAAATAAAATAAACAAACACTTTAATGCACTCAAAAGTGACCACCCCCCAAAATAGAAAGTTGGTTCTATTTCTAATAGTCTACATTGGGGGATGAACATAACAACATTTTTGTAGAGTTGACAGTCTCAAGGCATTATCTCATTCAATTCTTACATCACTTCTATGAGATAGAGTATAATATTCCCATTTGAAAGATGAGAAAAATCATGGTTCCAAGGAATTAAGTGACTTGCTTAACTATGCAAAGATTAACTAGGCATAATATAAATCCAAACATTCTCATTTCAACTCTGAACATGTACTTATACACCCATATACACAATGTGCTACAAAGTAGATGAATGAAAGTTGCCCGTCCTATATTTGATCAAAAGAAACTTAAAATGTTGTGATAAAAACTCTTGAAATTATTCCCAAACTCCTTGTTGCATGATCTTTTTAAAGAACTTTCATGAGTCACTAACAGGTACCAATTATCATTCTCTGAAGTTTCCGTGGTTCACCAAGAGTAAGTTCTCAGTAAATGCTGTCTGATTTTTGAAAGACCATGCTCATCCTTTCACCTCTCACTCAGTATCTCTTTTACGGGTAGTTAATTGCATGTGTAGTCAGGTAATAATGCTTGTTTTTCACAGTGAGTGCATGGAGACTTGAGTAAGTCAGGTAACAAATACAAGTATAGCATAATGATTTACTTTGCCACTACTAATGTAACAATGTGACTTTTAATAGTCATCTCCATTTTCACTTCATTTGAAGCTGAAGAGATCATTTTCAGGTTTCTTCAAATTCAAGAAAGTAAGCTTTTCCTGTCTGTCTTCCATATTCTCTAAACAGCTATAAACAAACATCCCATGTATATGTCTCTAGCCTGTGTACAAAGCACAGACACTCAAGAAAGACTTCCTTGCACTAAACATGTTAAGAATATGTAAAAATAAAAGATACATTGGAAAGGAGTTTGTAGAATAAAAATGTGTAGACAAATGCAAAAACTAGAAAAGTTTTCTATATTTAAAGTAAAAAGAATCCATGACTGTGTCAAAGGATGATTGTGTTAAAAAAGCTATTGTAAAAAAATATACATTAGCAAATGAATACTTTGGAAAGAAATAGGTGTCCAGAAAATAAAGCTATGTCTTAAGACTTACAAATTGCAAATAGTACAATAGAATAAGTGATACATTAAAAAGATGTTTCATAATCTTTTACTGAAACAGCTGTAGCATAATTTTTAATGAAAGATTTTAAAAAGTATGTAGCATTTTTGCGTTCTGCCTTGAGTTCTCAGAATGTCTCTTACATGTCTTCATGTTCTGCATGGCAGATCTCTCTCACTTATTAGGGCAAAAACACTCAGAGAATGTGCTCATACTTGCAACATGTGGGCATCTTCTCTGCTTCTTACACATAAAGCTCTCACTATCTATGCATGCCTCTGCCAGAGAGACAATGGAATCAGAGTTATTAGTGACAATGGGAGCTCAGTGCAGTGCTATGGTCGGGTTTTGAAATTAGGGAAAGGTGGGGAAAGATGAGGATACGTAAAACTCTGGATACACCATTCTAGTTTCACTGAAACCATAAGGAATTCTAAAAGGTAATATATTTTAATTATGCTTTCTCCAAAGCAGTAAGAAGAGAAAATTTGGCCAGCATTTTATTTTCCAATCTATTTATTTACAGGACATATTTAGAAACTATTTTGAGTGTGAGCTTCTATATATCTGAAAGACAAAATTTGATTATGAATGGGCAGAAACTTGTGACTTATCAATTTTCATTGTACTTGTCTTTGGAACATCTACCAAAGACCTTATAGAACTGTACAAAACATTATCTTTCTCAACCATTAGTCATCTGGTATTTCAAGTCTTTCAAGTCATTGTTTCTCAGGGAAGGCTAAGAATAATTTTCATAAGCTTATAAAAGCAAATTCCTTTCCAATTTTTCCTTAGCCATCTAGCCAACTTCTATCACTCTGCACACACACACACACACACACACACACACACACACACACACACAATGGAACATTAGTTCCTCATTTGTGTTCCAGGTCCCTCCTCTGTAAATATATACTAGTAATTGCATGTTGTAGGATTAGTGATAATGTATTGTTGAGGACTCAACAGAAGTGGGATGAACCCCTCACCCTAAATTTGATCATGATAAGATTGATGATGCCACACACACCAAGGAAGGATGAACAGGTTTATGGCTCACATAATGAGGCTTTCTGGAGAGAGGTGGGCAAGCTCCTAAGCAGATCCAAAAATGACTTGAAAGAGCAGACTAGGCAACTAGTTTAGGATTTTATGCTGGTTAGGGAGTGGAGCTGAGGTGAGGGTTCCCTTGCCCAGGCCAGGAAGTACATGGTTTAAACCTACTGGTAGTGCCCAAGTCAGGGAGCACCCAGGTTTTCTTAATAGCTTGCCTAGATATGAGCAGAAAGGTAAAGAAGAGTGGTGGGGTTGAATGCTCTCAGCAGTCAAACATCAAAAAAGCAGTCAGATTTTTTATCTAAACATATAAAGAATTTAACACAGTACATCTGGTAGATGTCCAGTAAGTTCTAGCTTTTAAAATCATTATTCTTAATACAATCATCACATTCATGTCTGCTTCTTGCTGCCTGGCTGTCATGATGAGAAAAAAGTTTTGGGACATGGATCTAAAAGAAAATCTGGAGGAATAAGACTAAATTTGAATGACTGGTTTTGTGACCCAAACACTACACCCAAGTAACAGTTTATAGTGTTATGTTTAACATCACAGATATAAAATGCTGTGGGCTCAGATGCACTATACCTGAGCTTAAATCTTAGCTCTGTTCCTTAAGAGCTGCATGATTCTCAACAGTGGCGTACATGCTCTCAAACTTATCGGCTCAATGCAAGTAATATCACCAATTCAACTGGATTGTTATGAACAATATCAAAACAATACAGGTGCCAGTATGTATCAAATCTCCCGGTACTTATTAGATGCTCAGTGAATAATAATTGAATATAATTCTGAATATAATCCACCTAGCCACTTAACTTCTCTGAGGCTAATTCCCTATATTTATAATATAAGGATAATAATGTCTAACTTACCTATCATATAGAAGGATGATTAGAATCAGCATCAACAGGAGATTATGTATCTGATAGTACTTTCTAAATAGAAATGTATATATTAATATAAGACATTATCATTAAAGACATCGGCTACCACATAAGCATCAAAAAGAAAACACTGAAGATGAATTACTAGAATCCTGACAGTGCTCAAACACCTAAGGTGCTCTTATGGTCTCAGTTTCAATGAAGAATTCTAAAATCAGGTTCACTTTTCATTGTATACTTGCTAATCATATTATATGTTGAACCTTCTCCAAAGCCCTGGCATTTTCAAACAGGGCTGAGTTAAGATTGATTTGCCTGAGGGTCCCAGATATTTACTTGCTCGCAGCCAAGCAGCCCCATCTGTTGATTTCCGTTGACATTTGATATAACCTGCCTCCAGTAACCACCAATTCTAAACCATGACTTCTGAAAACAGACTCAGAAGATTAAAAACTCATTTAAGTTTTAAGCAAGGGAGAATGACTGAATAAGCATACAAAGAAAGAGTTGTAATGGAAAGCAGAAAACATAGAGAACAGAAATGTAAGTGGACATGAGGTATAAAAGTTCTTTTGAAACACAAACAAGAATGGCGAACAGGGCTGAGAAACATCTTTCACACAGGTTAGAGTCATTCCAAGATTTTAAGATTATTAGTCAAATCTCTGAGAGGAGCCAAAACACAGCCATATCCTCATCCCTTTCTTCTCTCCCTTGCCTTTATGCCTCTCCTGCATTAAAACTTCATTACAAAGATATTCAAGCCAAGTATGGACTGTTTGCTAGACTTAACACTAACCTTTATCATAAAACAATGGAAACAAACAAAAGCAACACAACATAGCACTCTGTTATCTGCTATTCTCGTGTTGCACTCCACAACAAATGTGGCGGTCAATATTCTAGAGGGATGTGAAGCATAATAGGAAGCTGCCATGTCTTCACTGTTGCCCCATCCCTATAAGGAGATCTTTTCTTTGCTCCCCTCTTTTTCTCTATGCCAATGGGTGTATTCAGACAGGCATTCTGGCAGTCACCCACTTCCTTAACCAAAGAAACTTTTAGGCATTTAAGGGAACTGATTACTTGGAATATATACAACTTTATTCTATTGTAAAAGGAAGATGTGTTTGTTTATATTCACTTGCTATTAGTATTTGAAATCTCATAAGATGTGTCATATAACATGGAAACAGTAGTGAAAACACTTGTCATCACACAATGTCCTTGGCCTTAACTCACCATTGTTTTATTGTTATTTAAGGATAACCACATTCTGGTATTTTTGTATTCACCATTTTTCTTCTCTTACAAAAATTGGTTAATGCTGAAAATGTCTTAAATTATTGGAATATATTTTGCCTTCCCAAATGGAGAAATTCCTTGGAAGGATGAACTAACACTATTCTTCTGTATTTCTCCAAAGCACAATTTATGATTTCGATGTTTAGTAGGTATTAAAAAAATATTGTCATCAGACGGATTAAATGACTGACTGCATAGCTTTTTACCTTTCTTTTCAGAAGTTAAATAACATTCATATTTTAGCAAGGGCTTGTTCCTTTGTAAATTATTGATTCAGAATCACAATTTACAACAGCAGAGCTCACCTGCCAAAACAACTTCAAATTAAATAGCAACTTTTGTTACAATGTTTTGGAGCCATATCTGAGAAATGCAACTGACACTGGCATAGAGTAGAATAGTTTCAACAAGGCAAGAAAAGGCATATTGACTGACAGGAGCGTGCTCTGTTGCCTTGACAAACAAGAAAGAACTCAGCCTCAATCTGTTGGAGTCTCAGGGCTCACAAACCTGCCAGATTGCCATCTTTGTGTGGCATGCAAAATAATCACAGTAGCTAGAAATGATAAATTGTAGATGACTCGGGTGGGAAGCAACACATTTAATCAATCTTTCTTTTCCACTCTGCAGTCTATAACTGCATTCCTGCTAAGAGAGAATGGTTTTCATTCTCAGCTTCTGGAGGTAAAAGTGTTTCGTTCCACAATCCCTGTGCAATCTTACCCATACCTTTCCACTTTAATCCACATTTAGGTTTATGTTGTTGATGATAGTCCTGCAATTGTCTTCAGTGATTTTCAAGGGTCCATAAAGTAGAAATTTTTAGCTCTTTAATTTCTTAGACCCTTCCCAATCTGGTTCTCTATTATCATCTTGTTGCCATCTGCTTTATCAATGCTTTACTAAGCTTTTACAGCATGTTCAGATTCTATGCTAAGGATCTTATTCTATGGGAGCTATTCTGGAGATAAAGGGCATTTAATGTAAAAGCACAATATAAATTCAAGTCTTCAAGATATTATTATTCCTGGAAAGTGGACTCATTTAATTATCTCATTTCACTTGTCAAACCAAAGTACTATGATTTAATCACCACTTTTTAAATAGTTGTTTTTCTTTTAAATTTACTATAATATAAAGACAAATAAATTTCATATAAAAGTTGTATCATTTTTGCAAAGTAAAAATGGCGTAGATGATAGAGGGTTTGTTCATCTGTTCTTATGACCACGTCAAAGTTGTAATGGAGCCATAGAGCCTGGGTCTCAATGCATAGAGAGAGAAATAGGAAATCACCCTGCAACAAGAGGAGGTAGGACAGGGTAAAGACACAAGGCTGCCCAGTTCCGAGCAGCTGAGTGGGACAGAGGCTATGGCAGCAGATGCCTTTTATAGAAACCGTGTCCTATGAGTAGACTTTTGTGGTGATGGATTTGCTGGCTCTGATTACCAGCACCCAGTCAGCTGCTAGGGTGTGGGGGTGCCAGGGACTTACAGGAGGACACTGTGTTGTCAGAGCAAGGGCCAGAGGTGAGGCTTTCTCCCCTGCCAAAGTGCAGGTGGTATCCATTTTTCTTCTGTGGAACCTTCTCCCCTTTCAGTGTGTTGACACAATGCCACCAAAGGTGACATATCATCAAACTAGAAATAGAGTTTGCTCTACCCAGAGGAGTCCCTGAAATTCTGCCTCCCACAATTTGGGGCCCTATCTAAGCCACATTCAGTTGTGTCCTTGGTGAGTCGTGTGCAACTTGTAGTGCAAGCTCCAAGACTCACACTGGTGCCAGCTGGCCTTGTTTTCGGGCATGGTTTCTTGAGGCAACTATAAGCACAGTATTTGTGGATTATTTGTTTAATTATAATAGGTGGCCCCAGAGGGACACTGCCTGGGGCTAAAATTGGCCTGCAGCTGAACCCCTCTCAGGACTGTGACTCTGGACATCTACAACACAAAGCCATGCCAATAAGACTGGGGAGACTTAGGAGCTTTGCTTAGTACATAGAAACAGATACAGAAAGCCAGCAAAAATGGAAAGACAAAGAAGCAAAAACCATGTAAGAGAAAAGAACAGAGATTAAGGAATAATGAATCAAACAATCTAAGAGATGCAGATTCAAAACGCTGGTTACAAAGATGCTCAATGAATTTAGGAGAAGAGTAGATTAACTCAGTGAAAACTTTAACAAAGAGATAGAAACCATAAAAATGGAAATGCAAATTATAAAAAGGAACCAGTCAGAAATGAAGAATACATGATAATAGATGAAAAATATATTCAAGGGAATCAACAGAGTGGGATGAAGAAGAGGATCAAATCACCAATATAGAGAATGGGGAAGCCAAGTTTACCCGAACAGAAAGGCAAGGAAAAGAAGCCAAGAATATAATAATAATTAAGGAATCTTCGGGACAAAATTAAGTGTAAAAACATCTATGTATTAGGGGTACTTGAAGGAGGAGAGGGAGAACAAGAAGTGAAAAGCTATTTGAAGAAATAATGATGGGAAATCTTCCCTAACTTGGTGAAGGAAATAGACATCCAACCCCAAGAAGCTCAGAGAGCCCCAAGAAAGGGGAACCACACCAAAACACTTCATAATTAAAGTGCTAAAAGTTAAATACAAATAGAGAATCTTAAAAACAGCAAGAGAAAAGCAGTTAGTTACCTACAGGGGAGGACCCATAATACTGGCAGCTGATTTCTCAAAACATTGTAGGACAGAAGGGCTTGGAATAAAATAGTCAAAGTGATGAAAACTCACGATCTACAACCAAGAATACTTTACCCAGCAAAGCTATCATTTAGAGTTGAAGGACAGATAAAGAACTTCCCAGACAAAAATAAGCTAAAGGAGTTCATCAACACCAAGCCAGTATTACAGGAAATGTTGGAGAGACGTGTATCAAAATCATGAATAAAAAGTGGTAATAACTACATTTCTATCAATGATTGCCTCAAATGGAAAATAATTAAGTGGTCCAATGAAAGGATGGGTTGGCTGAATGGATAAGCCTACAAGGGATTCATTTAGATTGAGACACAAATAGACTAAAAAGAAGATGAAAAAAGATATTGCCTTGATGGACCTAGAGGGTATTGCACTAAATGATGTAAGTCAGATAGAGAAAAACTAATACCATGCAATTTCATGTACATATGTAATCTAAATTACAAAATAAACAACAATAACAACAAAACTGGAAAGAAACTCATAAATACAGAGATTGTTTCGAAGGTTACTAGACAGTAGGGAGTTTGGGGGAATGGTAAAAAAAAAGGCTGAAGGAATTAAGAAAAACAAATAGATAGTTACAAAATAGTCATGGAGATATAAAGCATAGCATAAGGAAAATAGTCAACAATGTTGTAATATGTAATAATAAATATGTTGGGAGAAGAGGGGTACTAGATTTAGTGGGGCCATCACTTGAGCTCTAATTACTATGTTGTACAACTGAATCTAATATATTATTGTATGCCAACTATAATTGAAAAAAAAAACTCATTTAATTGTACAATGTAAATATGAGCAAGTAATTATTTATTATATTTCAATAAAGCCAGGGGAAAAAACTGTCTCATAAAAAATTTAAGTGACCATAGTTTCAATTTGTTTTCTTCTTTCTGTCTCTTTCTGTCACTCTCATCCTATACTTTCTTTCCACTTTCCCTACCTCCAAATAAATACACACATACATACATACATACAAACACACAGAGAAACAAACATATTTCCTAATTGCTCATTTATAAGAGTTCATCACTGTCATATTAAAATTTAATGTCACATCAAACTTATGTTTTTTTTGCTATTCGCTATATTGCTGACTCCCATGACACACATCAAACTGGTACTAGGGAATACTACAGACCTAGGAGTAGACTACACTTCTAAAGCATACCTTTTCCTGGGACCATACTTTAAAGCAATATGGAGCATAATTTTTAAGTCCAGATTGTTATCTCCTCATCTATGTTCATCTCGCTACTCTTCTTCCAGAGAGCAACTTGATCCTGATTAATTCTTGGAGTTTAGCAATCTTGAAGGAACACTTGTTATTTATGAAACACAGTTTAATATACCCACACAATGATTACCTTTCAATAGGTTTATGGAATACTGTCACTCATTTTTCTGATGTCATCTATATAGAATGCACAAAATATTTTCATGGTAGTTTATTCAGAATTCATTTAGAAAGTGATTTGTTTTCTTTTGTAATCAGTTCTGAACTCTTTATTTTCAGGGTCCTGCTTCAAGTATTTTGTAATTCATATTTTTATTATTTTCTATTTATCCTCATATATCTCTATTGTATCTCGTGTTTTTATTCCTTTATGTATCACAAATGAAAATAATTCCTTTAAAAAGTATATTAGTTTTCCATCTCGGACAAGAATTAATAGATTTCTTTTTATTACAGCATTGCAGAAACCGAGAACTAGAAGGGCCATGGAGATATTAAGATAGAGATTGATAACAATGCTGAAAGTAGTAGGTGCATACTAGTAGTAGTAGTAGCATACTAGTGATGCTTTAGCTGGTTGTCACACTTTTGTCAACTCTTGGTAGATTGCTGGCATTTTGGGGTGAAGGACACAAGCCCAGAGGCGGCAGCTCTTTCCTACTCCTTTTGTGATCATTGCTATAGTGCAGAAAAAGTAACTGTATACCTAGAAATCTCAGTATTTGGAATAAATGAAAACATATATTTTTTTAAATTATGATACCTTAAACTGAATATAATTTCCATCTTATTTGAGATTTTAAGAGAATGATTCAAATATCGTTTTTGGTAGCCTATTGTTATTATAATCACTTTTATGTTAATGAGGCTATAGGCTTAACAGATTTCATGTTCTTAGTAGACATGTAGGGCAATTGATTTGTATGGTTTTCATAGCATTTCTTTTTTTAAAAGCAGACTAGGGATCTTCTAGTCTTCCTGTGGGAAACATTTCCACTTTTTACCACTTGCCTCATGACACCTCTTCTCTATTCCTTTTTAAAATCATGCTCTTCAGCATGCTATCTACTTTCAACATATCCTTTTGTTTTAAATAACACAGCTGAAATTTGGATGAAGTTTGTGTGTCTAAGCTCCTTGTAAAATCTTTACATGCCATTGCATACTTCTGTGACTATAAAAAGGAGAAGTAACCTTAATGTGAAGTTGTTTTACAGTTCAGTCAGTCTTTAACTTCTTCCAAAAGCTTCCAATGCTAAGCCAATCCACATGAAAGCTGCTTTGACCATGCATTCATCATTTACTACCTTATTTTATAGGTAAGTATCATTTGGTCAAAAGTGTAAGTATCTTTGGCTCTATCTTAAAAATAAAACAACTCTCTAAGCAATTAAAAATAAATTTTCTGCTTTCTGTGAATGCAAGGTTTTTTTTTTTGCCAGCATAGAGTAAAAATTTCAAAACAAATGCATCAAAATTAAGCAATGAGCAAAGAAAGTTGTCAAAACATTTCAGAAAATTTATCTGAGAGAGATGAAGTATAATCAGTTTGATGAAGAAGAAAGAGAACTTGTACTATTAAATACTACAATTTTGAGATTTGCTGTACTTAAGCCATATAGGGGTCCAGAGTCTGGGTTAGAAAACATGACACAGCCTTATTGCTGTAAATCTAGCCATTGTCACTCAGGGTCTTACTGTCGCCATGCCACTGTTCTCAGAAATAATCTCTAGATGTTCAGATAATTCTGGATACAAAAAATTAATTAATGCAGTCACAAAATATAGATGAAACCACATATTCTTACAGACATTCTTTCTACACATACTTGCTGAGCATCTTCAATGTGCAGAAATTACTTCTTCTGTGGAACAGTAAGAGTACCCAAGCAAGTTTGAACCTATTGCAATTTGTACATATGAAGTCATACTCTCCTTGAGGACCAAAACCAAATCTATTCATTTAATTCCCTAGTCTTAAAAAACAGACAATGCTGGCTACTAACTAAATTAATGGCTTGAAAAAGAAAAAAAAATAGAAATGCCTTACATATGTTACCTATGATGTGCAGTGAATTCTCCCATCTGTGATATGCTAAGCAAGATAAATTAATAGGCATGTGTGTGGTGCTTAAGGATTTAACTTTGACACCACATACCACATTTCCTTTGGAAGTTTATGATCAAATAAGTTAAACTGATCTGCAAAATAAATATGATCTGAATAAAAATCTACTTGATGTCTGAACTTTTTTACTTTGTATTTACTTCTAAAAACTAAGCTTTTTCACCTTTGCTGTAACATTCTTAAATGGGGTCATTTTACATGGATAACTTTGACCTGTTTGTTGTTGATTCATCAGGTTTTCTGAATTGGAGGCAAAAAAAAAAAAAAAAAAAAGGAAACTAATGACAGAGATATCTGTATGCCAAGTTTCACCTTAAAAGTTGTTTTTTCCAAATACTCACAAGTGAAAATACCATAAAATTTAATGACTTAATTAAGCTAGTGGTAAAGAGCAATACATCTGGGAGGGTATTAGTTACAAGAGCAGAATTATTTGTTTTTTTGCAAGGTGGTCTAGAAAGAATCAGGCTTTGAAACCTAAACAATTAGATTTCAAATCTGATTCCTCCTTTTAATGGGATTTTTCTGTAGATTACTGTTTCTAAATATTAATTTTCTCATGCAAAATGGTGATATATATTACATATTCTGAAATTTGAGAGACTTTTTAAACCATCCAACATCATACTCCCATCTTTTCTCCCAACTCTACAAATATGAGAGAGACCGATAGAATTGTGTGGGGTTAACTGTTATAATAATAAATGCTACTATGCAGCTCTGAGTTATAAAATCATAAACTGAGCTCTTTTCCCTGATGAATCTCTAACTTTGAGGAGTACTATTCACATTTACCTTAGTAATAAGCAATTACTTAGAAACATCAATTTGTAATAAATAAGAAAACATATATCTTCATAGATATTAAGTGAAATATTACCTAAACATGACCTAAATGTTATCATTTATGTTTTTTATCTTTGAAAGAATAACCCATTTGCTTGCAAAGCAAAAGGTACTGTGACTTGCCAACAAGATCTGACTTCCTTTTGCATGTTATTTGTTGTTATGGCAAGACACTTTCTAAGAGTGACAGGAAAAGAAAACATGAATAAAGAAATAAAGCCAGTTGTTATGGAAACCAATTCTCCTAGAATGAGGGGTTGAATGAACTCTCTCCTTAGGACTTTCTATTTCCTAATTTTGAGTCAAAAAAGACACATATCTTTAGGCAATCACAAGGGTTATTTAAAAACCTTTACTGCATATATATTTTTAATTTAATTCTCATATTTTTTGGTGATACTTAGATTGTGAATTTATTGTATTACCTAAGTCTTTTGAATTCTTTATAATGAAGGTGACTGCTTGTGCCAATCACAGTCTTCTAACTTTTACATACTAGAAGAAAATGTGTCCTGAACTTTAGTCATTCAGCTTTGGTGGGTAGAAGCTAATACTTAGTGATTAGTGCCATGTGCCAACAAAAGATAGAATCAGGCTAGGCAGCTAGTGTGGGTCACAAGGGGTTAAGAAAAAGTTACGGTAGAATAATCAGATAAAGTATTTCTGAATCCAGGTTACAAGATTGAAGAAGCATGATTTTTACTTTCTAGGTCCTGTGGTATCTGAGATATCTACAAGGCAGCTTAGGAACTGAGGTCAAAGAGTTAATGCTTTACAGTTTCTTGGGTGCTATAGATAGAGAATGTGGAAATAGTCTGTGATTTCAGTGACACTAAGAGTGATGGGGGATTCCACTTAATTTTATGTAAAGACATTGGGCCCTGGATCTGAAGGACCTTGCTGAGCTCTGAATGGGTCACTGTCAGTATCCCATAGCAGCAACAGCTTCTCTGTGTTAATGGGAAAACAGAAATCTGAACTCACATGAGTTAGAAACTGAACTTCCATTTATTTCTTATCAGAGGTCCTTACAAACTTTCTGCCACTACAGAGAGACAGCAGATATGAGGCAGGCTTGACTTCTTCCTATGCAAACAGAGACCAACCACCCAAATGAAAGCAAGTTAAGAGAGGTTCCTCTTCTGTGACAGCCATTAATTCACCTCTTAGAATAGGAGCAAGAATGCTGTTTTGAGAAAGCAAAGCTCCAACTCCTGTAAGGTAGCTTCAAATGATGCCAACAGTTCACAAATGTACTCCCACCATCCAGAGAGGGAATCGTGCAGTCTTCCTCTCCCTACCTTCACTACCAGGGTCCACTGCTAGTACACAATTCTACTTCCACGCCTTGCATGGGTGTAGAAGAAAAAGGACACTTAACCTTTGTCACATATATCTTATGGAAATAACCTGTTTTCTCTCGATTTGACGACTACTAATTTGTCTGCTTCACAAAGACCCCACTCTTCTCCGAGTCTAAGAACCAAATCTTCCTATGATTCATTTCAACCAGCTTTCCTTGAAGCACTTTTATATAAAGTTATGAATCAAAAGGACAATCAATAAATATTAGATGATGATGGATAAAGTTTAAGCCACAGAGTAAAGACTGCTACTGAACTGAAAGAGGTTAGTTTTTAGCTGGCACGATAATAAAAATTTCATTTTATGTACAGATTTCAGATGGTCTGGTCATTCGATAGGAAAGCATAATTGAAACAAAATTCCCTTGGCAGACACTGGCCACTGGTGAACTTTCAAATACATAATACAGTTCAATATGACTACAATAAACAGGTAATAAAATGTTGGCCTTTGGCTTTCCACAACTATTCCTTTTAACAACTTCATTGCTCCAAGAGACAGGTCCACGGATATGTATGCTTGTGAGTGGGCAACTATTCTCTTGCATTTTCTGATAGTCGTTTGCTATCAGTGGTTGTGTCAGATCTAGTGCTTTAGTTTCATAACTGTAATTGGGTTGTCTTGACTTTCTAGTCAATTGGTACATGATACTTTCTATTTCTCTCTCTTTTTTAAAAAAAAATCAATAAACAGTTTGTAGTGCCTTTAATAGAGAGAAATCTGGTTTTACCATTTTATAGAGTTGACATTTTTAACATTTATCCCCAAAAAAGACCATTGGGTCTGCCAGATCCAATGCATAGGTTTTGAATTAATTGGGTTGTTTGGTCCCAGGGATGTACAATAATGCAAACACATTTCACAGTGGAAATCAATGGATCAGAACTTCCTAAACTATAATGCCCTGAACTCTACACTTATAAATAGAAACAACTTTTCCTTTTCTTTCTCTCTATTTTTAAGCCCCTTGACTTATAATGAAGTTATAAAAGACACAAATAACTATGTTTAAGCCTGAGACTGATGATGAAACTACTAAAATGCTATGGATATGAATGTACATATATATTTTTTTACTTTTACACACACACACACACACACACAAATATATATATATATATATACACACACACACACACACACACACACACACACACACACACATATACATATATGTACATATGTATTTATAATTGGTTACATGCTGGCTTCTTAATTAGGCATCCCCAGTAGTCGGCACAGTTTGTCATGTAAGCTCAGTCAAGTTCTGTTTCCTTTTGCTGCTCCAAAAGGAAAAATCAAAAAAAAAAAATCAAAGGCATTTTATCTCTATGGTGTTTTCTTAAATAAGCAGTGTCACGGGAAACCATGTGTACAGGTGGACAGCCCCCCACTGCCACCTCTGTCTGTATATATAAAGTCTGTACATTTACATATATATATTGACTTTAATTAAACATATATTCACATATGCACACATAAAGACCTGGAACAAAGAGTATTTCTGTTTTTAGGTGTAAATCATGTTTGATGCAATCATACAGTTACAATTCCGGAACGGTGCTATGAGACGAAGATGCAAAGAAAAGATGAATAAGGCAGAATAACCACCATCAAAAGTCTTAACAAAGAATATAAATTGCTGCAAAATAATCAGTAAATTTATATCTTTTAGCTTTTGGTTAGTAGCTTGGTTCTTTTGGGAATCAGCTTTGCACCACTGGCTCTGTATTGACTTGAACAAAAATACATTTCAAAATAATATAGTGTATTAAATAAAGACTTGGGGCTGCCTGCTTAGACTCAGATTCATTCCACATTTTGTTGCTATCTCTAAGTATTCATTCTGCAGGAGAGAAAGGTTTTTCCCATGGATGGAGATCATTATCAAATGTTTTCATCTTCCTCTGAAGCATTCACTATTAACTGCTGCTAGAATCAGGATTCTAGAAGAAGTAGGCTATTGGTTTGTTCTGGTAGGTTTGTTTTGAGTTTTAATGGCATACACTGGAAAGGAAAATAAAAAAAAGTTTATCAGAGACAAACTTTAATATTTTGAATAGCACTTAATTGATTAATCTGGTGTGTAGAATTTACCTTTTTAAAAAATTTAATTGCTAAACATGAAAACTTGAAGTTTAAGAATACAAAAAGAAAAAAAATTTTTAGGTCATAACATTTTCCTTTAAAATATCCACTCACCTAACTCAATTTGAAAACCAGATTGCTACGTTTTCAAGTGGGTTTCCTGGGGGAGCAGGGAGGAGTTGAAGTAGAATAATACACTGTAAAGAGTAGCAGTCTCCTCAGAAATTCAACTCAAGGAAGGAATGGACAGATATTAACATATCAGCTGCCCCATAACCTGAAATTCCACTTGTTTGTTCCTTTCAACCTCATTGGTTCTTATTTATCTGGGTTCCTGTTTGAAAAGTCAAGGGAAAACACCATCTCTTTATGTGCCAAGTGATATTGGGACTATGATTCATTTTAAAATCAGTTATGGAGAAAAAATGTCTTAAAAATGGTTTGAATTATCTGGATTCAAAATTTATTTTGGAAATAAATCACTAGACAGTGGTCTATTCCATTTTATTATACCTATCTCCTTAAGCTGAAAGAACAATGTCTATTATATGAGTTATCCAGTTTAGCCATATGATATTATTATGTTCGCAGGACAAAAACTGTCAAAGTCACGACCCTATTATGGTGAATTAGTTAATGTGGGGCCAGATTACACTGGCAAGGACCTCTATATTTTATAAGATATTGCTTGTAGTTTCGTGGAGAAAAAAAATGTTTAAAAAATTTATAGGTACATTGTGAAAGAACTCCTCTTAATGATTCACCATAATCAGTTATTCTTCATAGTAAAGGCTTTGGAAAAGTTCGCAGCAAATTAAATTATTTAAATAAATTCCTTAGGGAATGTGCTGGATCATTAAATATATTTCCTAATCAAATGCCTATCAAAATTTTAAAGGGCAGTAATGTATCATAATTGCATGTAATGCAATTTGGAAAGCCCTGCCCAGAAACGAAGTTTCTTGTGGACCCAGCACTTGCCTGTCCTTGTACTTCCGAAGGTTAACTCAGTGCCTGACCTGAACAGGGTTGTTTCCGAAACTAAAAATGATGGCTTTAGATACACAGTTTGTAATCTAGCTCTCATACTGTGCATACTATTTTAGAGGAAATCATATCTCCTCTCCTCATCCAGCAAATTGGCATTTCGTAAAATAAGCTATGCGTGCTGAGATTGCGTAAATTCAGATATTTTCCTTAGCATACATTTCACAGCTGGGGTATAACATTCTGAACCCTATAACATTATTCTTCTTCAAAAGGTATAAGTCTGTCTGTTCATGTTAAACTTGTTTTTTGTTCTATGTGTGTCTGCAGTAATTGCCTGTGATTGTTGGAATTGTTATTATATGGGAGTCTTTCCCCCGAACCTATTTTTAAGCACCCAATGTGGTTGCTTGCAGTCTATGGCACCTCCATTAATATTATTTGAGAATATCAATAAATCAAAATCCATAGCCAACAGTGATTACTTTCTTTATTCTGGCAGCAAAGTGGCATTATTTAGACACAGTTGCAGAGCAAGCAACAAATGGAGATACCTTTCTACAGACTCCAGTTTCTGGGTTATATTAGTAACGGTGGTATGACATCACCGCCACAAAGGGATTCTCAGTCTATACTCTGTTTAGCAGATGTGTGCCAACAAGCCTGCAATTTATGTTTCCATGTTCAGCTTTGGGAGTTGGGGTCCTCAGTCATGCAAAAGCCTTGTCCTTTCTCCTGTACTCTGGATCCTCCTTCTCCTACACTCCTTAGGTCTGTCTTTTCTCTCTACTTCTTTCTCTCTCTCCTATATCTTCAAACTCTCTATTGGTTTCATCCTTTCATAACATAAACGTACTAAAAAATCTTCTATCTTGAAAAAGGATCTACTTGCATTTCTACCTTCCTCTGTCCTTCCTCTTTTGTTATGGAGAGGTTAGTCTATTCTTTACTTTCTCACCTCCCTTTTGCTACTGAAACCAAAGACAGTAAGTTACGCTAACCCTAATTTTTCAGAAGAGTCTTCTCTGTTATAAAGCCTTCCTTTACTTCTCCCTTTACTCATTCCACCTCGCACTTTAAGTTTGGAAGTTTACTCCCTCATTTGGTTTCAAATGCACCTTGAACCCTCCTCTATTATAGAACTTGTCACTTAATATTGTAATGTATTTCATGTCTGCTTCTCTTTATAAAAACACAATGTCTCAATCATCTTTGTGTCCCCTACATCCAGCATAGTGCCTGGGGGTAACTGCAGGGATTTAATAATGCCTATTACTGGCATCCAATGTTTTGGACCAAAAAGTTTCTAAAGCCAGCATGGAGGAAGAGAATTGGGAAAGTTCTCCACATGCAAACATGCTGTGTATTTTGTACTACTGAAAGCCTCTGATAAATGTGGAGGTATTATCCAATTAACTTTCTAGTACACAGGAGAGAATGTTATGGGTTCTTCCAACTTACCATCAACTAATCTTAATTGTCTTTTGACCTATGCTAGTTGCATTGAGGGTAGGGGGATAATTGGTAATGTAGCAATTTAAAGTATTAACCTTATATAATATATAGATTATATAAAGAAGATCTGATCTGTTCAGTAAAAGATAATGGAAGTTAATAAAGAATAGGTAGTAGGGCTTAGCCAGTTAAATTAGAACTTCAAACAATTTTAATATAGACTTTTATTCTCTCTGGGTGAATCTGAATGATATGTTTGATATTTCTTACTACAAAATCCTTATTTATAATTTATGAACATTTTTATCCTTCTACAGACTCAGCAATATTAATGAGTTAATGTTCATATGCTTCATAATTATCAAATAAGAGCTTAACGTGTGTGTATACCAAGGTCATCCAATGATAATTACCTTCTACCAAATAACACAGTCACACATCACCTGTCAGTCCCCACCCTACCTTCTCTTGTTCCTAGTCTCACGCTACTTTGCGATGCTATTTCCTAAGAGTTCTCTTTTCTGTTCCCTTAAGAGGCACAAGTCACTTAGGAAAGCTACACCTCCAGAAGCCTATTCCAGACCCATTATCACTTCCCCCAGGAACTCACAGGACAACCATTCTATAAAAGAGGTCATGGGGACAGGGCATTTTGGGAAGGGAGGGCCAGTTCCCAGATCATTATGTGAGCTGAGGAAAGTCTTAATTTTCTCAAGGAAAGATAAAACATTGTTTCCCCATCAAGGAGTCCACAGGCATGAGGCGTTCCTAATATCCTAAAATCGAGAAGTGACCCAGAGACACCATAAAATAAAGGATGGTTCACTTGTCCAGGTTTCTGATATAGTTCTACTATATTATTTGTTAATATGACCTCTTTAAGTTAGCAAGGAACTCTATGCCAAATTTGTTTAACACATCATAGCAAACAGAATTTTATAAGGAATATTCAGGTCAATTTTTAGGCCACAGGTCTAGGATCCTATTTGTCATAAATTATGAAGAAGAGCCCTCTGACGATTGACATCAGCAGGGGGACTCATCTGACCCCTCCTCAAAATATCCTGAAGAGCAAATTGAGAACTGAGCTAACAAAGATTTTCTTTGAATTATATAGGTAACTGCTCAATAGATATGAATGACCCCTAGACATGACAGGGGTTTTTCATATTGAAATAATGAATCATAATCTTGAAACTGTAAATCCTCCACTCTCAGATTTTCAATAAATCATCAGAATGAGGATCAGTTCCCCAATGTTTAAGGGTGTGACTGCCTTCAGAGAAGTGGAGGTTCAAGGCATCACTGAAGTAATTTATTGTAAACTACACATCTCAAATGGAGGCTTTTTCTGACAGCCATGCTACTTGGACTGAAATTATCTGGAGGTTTCCTCCAATTCTCCTCTCTGTTATGTGTAGATCAAAGCATAATGACTTGGCCTGGGACAATCTGAGAAATTAATAACCAAAGCAAAGGTTTTAAAAAATCTATAGTAATGACACAAATGAGACCTATCAAATTAGAAAATCAAAATGAAAACACACTAAACACTTCAAAATTTAATTAGAAAAAGTTCCAAGTTCAGACCACACTGAGGCCATTTCACAGAGAACTCTATATTGGAACCTGAAGAGGAGAGTCATTATGGTGAAATGTGACCTTGGGGAGGAGGCAATATCTGCTCACTGCCTCCTTTACTCTGTCTGCCTTTCAGGGCTTGCCCCTTAACATTTTAGAAAAAGGCAAGGGCCACAGAAAAAAACAGGCAGGCATATCTGCAATTTAACTTTCAAAGGAAGCAGAATTCAGTATTTTTTTTTCTAATAATGACGGCACTGCAATTGATTTGAGACTACTTAGCATAAACCATTTGAAAATATTTTTTCCAATTAATATATTGGCTGCTGATCCCTATGAACCTTTCCCATTGACTTTTAAGCCCAGTACTGTATATCATGTAAGGCTCACTTTCTTCCTCTGTGACATACCGGAAAAAAAAGATTGCAGGTTATATATGTTTAGAATGAATCATCTTTCTTTTCTATAGCCCCTTTCATACAAATTGTATATCCTTCAAACACTTTATAGACTTCTATAATATAAGAGAGTATGAAGAATAAATTACAAGGAACAAGGGAAAAGACAAGACTCCACGACTATGTGAAGTTTATATGGTACCTATTTCTGAAGGCTCTATATGCTTTACATTATTATTTCACACTTTCAAATTTAGCTCACTTTGTTATGCATTTAGTTCTCAAGTTATCATTTTGTATTGGCATTGGGGGTGAGGAAGGAGTGTGTGTGGCACAGTGGGGTTATTACAACACATATTGTACCCACATTTCCCCCAAACCAGCTATCTGAGTTTTTAAGTTAGTGCACAGTGTGCATACACCCATAAAATTCCAGTTATGGGAAAATCTTAGATTCAGTTCTATTAAGAATGGTCTGTATGTGTGCATTACAGTGGCTTGAGTCCTGATCCAAGCCTTCTGAAGCCTTGCAGCCCCCTATAATTTATAGTCTCCTTTCTTGACTATCTTTGGAAGTTTCTCTATTTCATCTTGGTCAACCCAAAACTTTTCCCTCCCATGACTGGTTATTAATTCTCATTCCCTCATTTTATAGCATTCTTCAAAAACTTAGTTTGGTAATAGACCTTCATTCCTATATTTCTAAGAAAAACACACTAATTTTTAAAATTGCTAGCAATTTCTCTCTCCTTTTGGAGAAACTATCTCCTGTGACTGAGGTGTTTCTTTGATGTGTGCCAGCTTTAAATATGTCGAGAGTGGGAATCTATGTACCTTATTTTGGGATCCCCGTGCTCCTCATAGAGAAACTGGCAATATTAAATGAGAGGAAGCTGCTTGAGTAAGGATGGAGTGGGCTGAGGACCAGCCAAAGGCACCCCAAAAAGGCCAGAACACCAGCCGTCTTTGTGAAATTCAGACATAAAACAGAGTTCTTCCCTAAGGCAGGTGCTGTTATTAGCCACATTAAGAGCTGCCATCTAATTACTAGACCCTTTTCTAAAGTGTGATAGCAAGAGAGATATTATTTGTTCCATTTACAGATGAATAATCTATCTTTTTAAAGCAAATTTTATACATTTACCTGGAGAAGCCAACATTCTCCATGTACTACAATTCCTTCCAGGGTTATGAATTAAAGCAAACTCTTATTATTTATACAGAAACACTCATATACTCATATACTCATCTATTTCCTAGTAGAAATGGCAAAATTTTGATGGGTTTGGTGTGGCTAATACATGAGTAGATAAAATAATACATAGGACTCCTTATCTATATATTAAAAACACCACACAGAACTCTTTATCTATTACCAAGTAGAAACAGATTATTACATATTTTCTTGGTAAGATATTTCAGTTACTGAATGAATAAATGAATGAATGAATGCTTCATGGAGACAATAGTGCATTATAATTCAATTTTGGTTGTAACTGCAAATGATCCACCTCACCTCTCCCCACCTCACCTCTCCCCACCTCACCTCACCTCAAAGTGCCCAGCTTTGTTTAAAGTTACACATCAAGAAGAGAAAGACTGGAATAGCTCCAGAGAGCCCATCTACTGCTACTGTGGCTTAGAAGATGTATGGAAGTAAGGCACGATTCCATAAAATAGTTTAAAACCCAAGGCTGGGCTTTTTCCCTTTCTGATCAACCCTCACTCTCATTAGTGAACTGGAATTACAGTCCCCAGAGAAGCAAACATGACAGTCATCTCTCAGTGCCCTTCTGATGCTGACTGGAAATCAGAAAGTATGTTTCTAAGACCCAGGAAAACCAGGGATGCTGCCAACAGATCCAAAGACCTCTTGGGATTAACAAGGATGGGCTTTTCAGGTTTGACACGATAAAGAACAACTTCCTCCTTTTACAGCCTTTTTTTTTTTTTACAAAATCAGCTTGCATCGAATAAATAAAACTAGATTTTTGACATTACAGCCTTTTTACAGAAAGACAAGCTTGAGTGACAGGTAAACAATAGCAAAGGAATAAGTTTCTGTAAGTATTTATTTATGAAGAGTATGTGGCATGCAAAATAAATAAACTTGCAGTCTTTTTTTTCTTTTTTGAAGTTACTAACCTGTCATCGTAGGTTAAATAACTGTCAAGAGACCTCATATTTGTGATGTTTTAAATAGGAGTTGAAATTGCTGTTTCCCTGTGGTAGATGGATATTTCTAAACATCGTTTTTTTCTTTCTTTTCCAGAAAAAAAATTATAGTTAAATGTACAAAAAATAGAAATATATATTCCATGTGTGCAGAGGGATCAGGATGTGGAATGGAGGTGAGGTGGTGAATGGAGGAAGGTCAATTTATGTTATACCGCTTCTCTTTATTTGCAGCGATTTTTATGCATTTTTAACTCTGCAGGTTAATCTAGTTTATTTTCTATTATTTCTTCCTATTGATTTTAATTGCTCCGATAATAAAGTGTTTTATTCGATTGATCTTTGAACATTTCACAGAAACATATTTAGGGCACCACTTACAGTATCTTTCCTCCTTTTCACTCACCTTCTGTCCTCTGAATGGGTTTCTCTTCCAGGCTCATTTACTCACTTTGATTTGTGTTTTCTCAGTCGTGTCTCTCCTTTGCCTTCCTCTCTAACCATTTCTTTCTATTGTTATAACAGTCCTGTGGATTTCCTCCTCTTCTTTTTTTGTTGCAGCTGCCGCCTTTTCCATTTTTCCCACTGCTGCTTGCTGTTGTCACCAAAAACTCTTTTTATCTTCCTGTCTACTTATTTTTTTCTCTTTCTGCATGTATCCTCATTCTTGTATCACCACTAACTAGTAAGTTTTGAGAAAAGCAAAGAGGATTTGAAACTTCAAAGTTTCAAAGTCACAGGAAAACAGAAAACTCAAGCTTGTCTCAGCAGAGATTGTATTCCCATTTCTGCAGTAGATTTTATGAAACTAGTTTAGTAAGTGAGAAGGGAAGCTGTGCTGGCTTGTGTATCATTTAAATTGAAGAACTGAATGTTGAAGGAGCTGTTCCCATGAGTAGTCATCTTAGATAAACCTCTAATAATGAAAATTAGGCAGTTTCCACCCTTCATGAAAAAAAAGTACAGCAGCAAGTCTGTGTCTCACCAGCAGATGAGCAAGATTCAGTGGAAGGAAGAAGTCGTTCTGGCTTTACCATTCCATTTCTATCCAGATTTTTTAGTCTTGAACATCAGTGCATCCCAAAATGCCCATTTGAACCACTGTCAATTTTTTTTAAAACAAATTTCCTTAAACTGTCTGTAGAGATAAGCACTATCTTGTATGAACCCTATAGTATTTCCTCCAGTCTACACATAATCAAGGGACTCCTTTTTTTTTTTTTCTTTTTCCTGTATCTCTCATATCTTACTCAAATGATGCTTTAAAAAAAAACATTTTTACATTCTTTACTACATTTGTACCTATCTGGGACGGTATGTATATGTGTGTGTTTAGAGTTATGCATTTCTCCAAGCACAAAAGCGCTGGTGAAATATTGGCACCCAAGGAAGGAAGGAAGGAAGGAAGGAAGGAAGGAAGGAAGGAAGGAAGGAAGAAAGGCAGGCAGGCAGGCAGGCAGGCAGAGGGACTGATTTAATTTTTCTGATTCTGATACACTGTGCTATTAACGAGTTGAGAGAGCACACAGATAATGTTTAACATGATAAACAACCAGTGGAATGACAGAGTTCCACAGCTATGACAATGCTTCCTGTCCTATCACACCTCCTGTTCCATAGGGAGAATCTGATGACTTCGAAACCAGAAATAGCAAATATTGAGGGTATCCCTGGGGTACAAGGATGAAGAGGGCACCCTTGTGGGACATAGTTTCCTGCTAATTGTCATTTAGGCCACATACAAATTTTGGAATCTATAGATTGTTACTCGAATAAAATACAAAACTCTAGATTCCCCCTACCCTCTTTCCCAAGTCCCACAATATCATCCCATCCTACTCCCATTCTACTCCTACCTTCCACAGAGCCCTAAACCAATATGGATAATAATTTAATTACATTTGCTCATAATCAGATGGCCATTCTTTTACTCTGATCTTTGGAAATCAGCTTTGAGAAACAATATCTACTTCCAGTCTACTATCCCTTTCCTGGACAATGGGCAATATTTCACAGGCTTTTAAACAGGATATTGACATTCCATCAAAAATATCAGTGGTCTGAGCTACCAATATAGCACCAGGCACACTGTCAAAAATGTGACCAAGATTAAAACATATGAAGCTAAATTATATTATTGTTAAGAACTGTTTTGGCTGGGTGAGACATACCCCCTTATACAGCAAGGCCTCCTATCTGCAAAAATCATGGTTTAATTTTAAGATGAGAATTATAGTTTTTCCTCAATGGGTGGGAATGAGAAAGGCACTGAGCATCTGAAGTAAAATGAAAACAATTTAGCTATGTTGAATGTCACCCTCTGTTGTTGATCTCCACACATCTGTGCATTTTTTTCCTCATCCAAGACTTCATTTAAATATGCTGGTTTCTAAGATGAGAAAAATCCTTAATAAAAGTTGTCTTGCTCATTGCATTCACATTTTCATAGACTAGTATCTATCTAAAAGGAGTTAGCTCTCCAGAAAGATGTCTACACACAGTTAGATAACATGTTGTTGTGGTGAATTTTGTTTGTTTATTTTTTTAAATTCAAAGCACAAAATATTTCAGCTTGGAAACTCTGCATTTTTCAAAGAATGTCACTTCCATGTCACCGTAGTTAAACTAGAACCCAGCACACAAACTCTAACTGGAAAGGAAAAAAAGGCCTTAATGCCAGAACATAGCCAATACAGCACAGGACTTGGTCTCCCAAGGAAGGCTGGATTAGAGGTGTCCTTCTTCATTTGCTATTTGCTAATAAGGTTAAATTGTATACTCCTCCAGGTCCTGACAACCTGAGAGGGATGTGCGATTTATCTCAGCTCCCTTCCCAGATGACAAGCAAGTTGTAAATTGTATTCAATCCCACTCACTCTCCCTTGTTCATCTGTCCTGGCAGTCCACTTCAGCTCTGGTGTGGATGGGAACCTAGAGGCCATCTGTGACCTTTTTCAAGCTGTTCCCAGCTATCATAAGTGCCTCTGTCCTTTTTTTTTTTTTAATTTTTCTATCTGTTGCTTCTATCAGAGCTCTTTCTTTCTCTTTTCTTGACTTCTAGTCTCTCACCATACATCTCTCTCTTTCTCAAATCACCTGCATCTTTCAATTTTATTACCTTACAAACTACTACTTTGTTCTACCCCATCTTTCTTTTTTTAAAAAAAACCTTTCTTCATCTTTACATTATATTTTATTTGTATTTTTCCTCTTTAATTTCTAGCAGAAGCAACTCAGTACATGAAACAGTGTGCTAATGCTTTTAGAAATATTGAGTGATAAAAAAGTAAATAAAAGTATCTCTATTACTTCCTTCCTCTTCATTCTTACTTGCTGCTCATTCTCAATGTCCTCACATCTATTTCATTCTCCCCTCTTCTTTACTATGCTTCTCTCTGTGTGCATCATTTCCCTCCACTTATCTGCTATTTCAGATCTTTAAATGTCCTACAGTAGTCAGGATGTGAATGAGTACTGGCCTGTGATGCTTACTACCAGAAATATTCTGCAAGTGCAGGCTTTTGTAAGAAACAGCAATATATTATGTTTTATATGTCCATTTGGGAAACTTAAGACATATGGGCGTTAGGCAGAAACATCATCAACTTTGGCATAGTGCTCAATCATTCCCACAGAGAAGAACATTCTTACAACCTATCACCGTCTTCTAGAAAATGGGTACCGACTCTGATGGAAAATAAATGAAAGCTGGAAGGCTTTAGAAAATGCTTCCAAGTCTTTTGTGGAAGACTGGATTAATAAAAATGGTCATATTATTAGGGCAAGATTGTGACACAATACGCCATTGAATCATCACCATTGCAATACTTATTCTGTAAGTATGTGGGTATATCTGAAAAGAAGAAAATTTTTTCTGATATTCAGAGCTTAAAGGCTCAGCTGTGCCTTTAAAATGTTTTTCCTCCTAATGTTGGCAGGAACAACTTTTTTGGGTCTCATTTTTTATTTTAAAAATCTGATCATCAACCCAGAAAGATTCACTCTAAAGCAAAGGAGAAATTCCTGTGCTATGAAAAACAGGAACAAAGATTATATTCCAATAACCCTTTGTAATCACTGCAGGGAGCTGCTTTATACACTTTTCTCACTTTTCCAACATGTCTCCCATGAATGCTCTTCTCCTAACTCTGGAGAAAAACTGGAGGTGAGGAAGTCTATGCAAAATGAGCAGGCCATGTTTTATTAATGAAACCACAGACCTAATACCATAGATTCAAAAATAGTACTGTTATCTTTTACTCATCATTTGCTAACATCTTTATTTTTTCGAGTGTAATTTTATATTAATTTAGTGTTTGGATTTTATGGAACTCTAAAGAACTTTTTTTCAATATGTCAGACGATCAGAAATATTCTTGTCTAAAAAATGTTTCAGATCTTTATCCATTTATTAATACTAATGTGGGATTTCTAAATGAATTATGGTTTAGAAATCTCAAAGACCTAGTTATTTTTGAAGTCATTGTTGCCATCATTGATTAAAGAGTTTACGCTGGTAGTTAAATATTTATCAATTTATTATAAAGAAGAAACACTAGTGAAAAGCATTCATAAGTGGTGAAAACATTAAGAGAGTCCTTTGTTTCAAAGATAAGAAAGTAAAAAGACAAGTTCATCTGAGTCAGAGGCCTGACGACCAATGGCTCTTGCTGACACTCTATATGCTGACAGCACTTTCTTGTTCTTTATTTTCCCCCACTTCTTTTTGTCTCCCTATTTTCTCTCTGTATTAAAAATGATGCTCATTTTGCTGCTAGGTGATAAAGGAGAAAGAAATGCCTGTTTCACAGATCAAAAGCAAGGCATCCTTTAGAGCAACACTGGCTTAGTGTCTTGTGTCATACATTTCTCTGGCTTTATCCATCATCACCAACATTTCGTCTTTTGCAGCTCTGAGGCTGATGGAGACAGGGCAGATATTACCTGAATACAAAGAAACTCAGGTGGGTATAAGAAGCCCTGATGCCATAACATCAGTACTCTGACACCCGAACCAGAGACTCACAGTCTTCCCAGAATAGGCACAAATGGCACTTACTTATTCATTTTATTCTCAAGCATTTACTGAATTTTCATTACCTCTGAATTCTTGGAATAGTCTCTCTGCTGCTCTAGCCCTTCTTCAAGCTATTCGCATCTCAGCATCCAGAATGACCCTGTTAAAACTTAAATCATTATTCTCTTTGAAGGCCCCCTAATCTACTCAGACTAAAAGTTTGTGTCCTTACGTTGGCCCTATATATAGTCCTCATTTGTCTCTCTGACCCATTTCCTGTTAGACTCTCTTCACTTGCCCAGCTCCATCTCAAAGACTTCTTCCCTGTTCTTACAGGAAAACAAGTGAACTCCCACCTCAGGACCTTTGTATTTGCGGTACCTATCCACAAGGAGTTCTCATCTGGGCATCATATCTAAAATAGCAAGGCCTCACTCAACACTCCCTATCCCTTTTTCTTGCTTTGCTATTCTCCTTAATACTTATCAATATACCATACTATATATTGTTACTTAACTTGTTTATTGTTTATGCTCCCAACTGAATTATAAACTTCATGAAGGCAGGGATTTGTTTGCTTATTTCATTACCATATCACAGTATCTAGAAAAGCACTTGAACTAAAGCAAAGCCTTAATTAATATAAACTGAATAAATAAATTAGGACAGGGAATTAATGGTCAATAAAATGGGCATGCTTTTTGTCCACAAGGATATCACAGTCTATTGGGAGAGATCATAAACATTTAAAGAAACAAATAACCAAGAGTTTTAAGGTCTTATGTGCACTATAAATAACAGACAAGATATTGAGATGGAGCTGAAAAGGAGATATGTCATTTAGAGTCAACAGTCATGAAGGCCTTTTAATTGGCAAGACTTGAAGGATGAGGTAAAACTACACCTGGGTTGATTATTGGAGTAGGGAGTGGGGACTGAGAGAAAAGCAAGTAAAAAGACTTAGGCGTCTTGAGGCAAAAAAAAATCTCAGTGTTTTGAAAGAATAGAAAAGACTTGTGAGGCTGGATTAAAGTTGACTATTGAGCAATAACTTTTGTTCACATTTATGAGTCTGTATTAAGATGCCAGACACTATTTTAAAGGTTCTTCCTATATCAGCTCATTAAATCCCTGAACAACCCTATGCAGTGGATAGTACCATATCATCCATTTCCTCAGAAGAAACAGGGGCACAGCTAGTAAGTAATAGAACAGGAATTTCAAAAACTAGGCTCTGAACACTACACTATTGCTACTTTCTTATGCAGCACAATTCCATGCTTAAATGAGTATGTTGAGAATTAAAAAAAAAAAAAAAAAAGGATGTGTTTAAGCACTGTATATCTACTCAGAGAGTATTTAAAATCAGGCAATAGAATAACCAAAACAATAAGTGAGATATACCTTTTACCTTGGGGTAAAAAATGAAGCTGGATAAGCAGTATATTATCTTGATCTTCCAGAGAAGATTGGTGATATAACTTCTACAAGGTTACGGTGACAAACAAGTGCAATATAAGAATGAGAATCTATCTTTCCTTACCCCACAGGTTATGTGTCCTGGATCAATCAACAGTGCCATGACAAATCCCTGTATACTTGCAGGCCAGCGCCAGCACACCCTGATGCAGGGGGCCATGAGCACACAGGCACCCACAGATCTTGTTCCCAGCTACCTCCTTGAAAAAACCAAGAATACAATACAGGAGTGCCTTTGTGTCTTTGAGAATCCTCACAGAATCTCTGAAAGACTCGAAGAGAAATTATCTTAAAAAAAGAACCAAAAAAAAAAAAAAAACTTTAAAAATGAACAGAGTTGTGAAGTGTGTGGGGGTGGGAAAAGCTTCCAAGAAGAGAAACGGTGAAGAGAAAGCTAACTCAAAGCAACCAGAATAGCTTAGTGAGCTGAAGAATCTGCAACTCGGTGGTTTTGCTCCGTGGGGAGACTGCTGGCTCCTGGCAAGGTGAGAATGCCTCTTACTATGCTGCGAAACAGGTCCAGTTTTTGGACTTCGCAGGCCTCTTGCTGTGTACAAAGGACCAGACCCAGAGAGCTGGGTCTCTTCATGTCACATATTCTTCTGTTCTGAAAAAGCTAAGGGCATGATTTCCTGGGCCTCCCTACTGACCAGAGAGTCTTCTTTGTGAGAGAGACAATGCTATGAATTCTACCATGTAGTGTGCTCTGCCAAGTTGTAGGTGGGAAGCAGTCCTTGCTATCCTTTTGCAATCCTGGCCAGTCTCATTCTCACATGTTGGCTTTCCATAGCATCTGCAAGTTCTAGCATGAGCCTTCTTATTGTAAAGGGACTTTGGTTTGGGTAGCAGGCATTCATTTTTAACATAGTGTTAATTGTTAACAATAGCAGAAACAAGCCAAAAGAGTACAGGCAGAAAAAGGCCAGATCTGCTCAATTAAAAATGGGTAAATGGCTCAGCAACATGGCAGGGTGCTGTGGACACAAAAAGCAGGTAGAAGTGACCTGTGGTGTTGACATTTATTTGTTTGAACAGCTGAGAATTATCTCCTGACCCATGTCACCTCCATAACAGGTGGCCTTTTCTGTCTCAGTCCCACAGCACCTGGTTTGAGAGAATACCAAACCACATATGAAAAGAGAAACTTTTCTCTTCCTCAAAGGAAAAAAAAAAAAAAGTAATATGACTGGCTGTTCAATTATAATCATTTATTTGAATCTCTCTGTGGGAAAGGCTATTTCTTTACTTAGTTTCCACATCTGTAAAATACGAAAACTACTAAATGATCTATTTCTGTTCATGGAGTTTTTAGAGAAAGTCGTACAGTAGAAAAATAAACAGAAAACAAACAAATACCCTACACAAAAACAAACAAAAACCCATGTTGTGAATGTCAAGTATAAAGTTGAAACAGGTAAAAATGTTTGCAGAGAGTAAAGCACAGCCCAGAAAAACATCACTAGGTTTGAAGAAATTCATGACTGGATGATGTGATGAGAGCTTGCTTTGCCAGAAAGAGGTAAGCACTGTAAGACTGCATTTTCCAACGTTGGTGGCAATTTTGCACGAGTTAGAAAAACTCCAAACCACCATATAACATATGCCTTCCTTATACTCAGCGATGACATATGTACAAAGAGCCAGTGGGGTCAGCTGGACTCCTACAGGTAAGACCTTTGGCGCCAGCTTCTTCACCAGGGGAATGGGAGGGGATGGCGTCCCAGCACTGCTAGAGAGGAAGGCTCCTAAGTTATTAGAGTCAGGAGACACCCACATAGCAAAGAAAATTAGAGAGAGTCACACCAGACACTTGCAACTAGTGAAAGATCGCGAGAAAGTGAAAGTAAAGAGCACTTTTGCTGAAAATTCAGGCACAGAAAGGTTTGAAGGACTCTGAAATGTCATCTTAGTTGAATTTCCATCAGTTTTGGTGACTTGGAGATACAAGCCCCACGTGAAAGGTTCTGGGTACAGCATGGACACCCTGACTCTACAGCACCCTTATCCTTAACTCTATGTTGTTAATTGTTGTCCAAGCAGTCATGGGGCCCCATCATTGTGGTAGATGGACCACCCACTCCAAAGAGAGTTGGAAGCTGACTCCTACTGCAAGGGCTCCCCTTAAAATTTACTATGGGGTCAGAACAATCTTTATCTGGGTGGCCTGTCCTAAGACTGTTAGCTCTTCCCACATGTTTCTCTTGGATCTGGGCTAGCACCAGGAGAACCCTATGTGGTACTTAATGACTGTCAGAAATGGCACCTTAGGCATGACCTAACCTGGCTATGCAGTATGGCAGACCATCTTTAAGCTTTTACTGCCTACTTGAAAGACATGCCACTTAGCAAAAGTGCCAGAAAGAAATTAAGACCCTTCAATTTGGATACAATTTTGAGAAATTGCAACTGAGAAATATCCATCAAAATAAACACAGTCAATGCCCCCAGATTTTAAAAAACATGTCTATGAATATGCATGTGTGTGTGAATAAACAGGTAAAATGCACTGACAGTCATGTACATATGACAGCTGCTTTCAATGGTGAAAGTATTATATATGCAGAGATCTAAGTGTCATTAATGATATTTATGAATACATCACATGTGCAAGTTTTTACTTTGCAGATTAAAAAAAAATAAGGGGACAGTAAAAGAGACATGCTGAGACTCCATGCTGCTCGAAGAAAAACCCTCATTTGTATTCCTAAGCCCTTTGCCATGAATTGCTGATGTCCCAAAACAAAAAGAAAGCTGTGGTTTTCTGTTATGGTAGATTAAAAAGCCCTTTAGTTTAACAGCAAAGCATCTGTCTATCTTGTTATACATATGGCATATAATCAGAATGCAGGAGGTTAGGGCAGAAGGGAGTGAGTAACGTGAAGAAAGGGGTAGGAAGCTAAGTGAAGTATTAAAATAAGATTGTTGGAGTGAATTAAAAGGTAAAAAAAAAAATTATAAAAGAAAGAGGGGGCTTAAAAAGTGAGAATCAGAGAGGTAACCAAAAGATAACATCCAAAAGAAAGAAAATCAAGGATGAATAATAAGAGAAAGATGTGTAAAAGTGAAATAAAGTTAGAGATGAGAAAAAGATAAAGATAGCACAGCAGCAGATGGAGAGCAGCTGGAAAGAAGGGAAAAGGTTCTGATCGATCCCACAGTCTGCATGAGCTCAGTCTTAGGGTTGTGATGATCTTTGCAATGGACTCAGCTCTGCTTGCCAGGGTTTGATTGAATCACGAGTCTCCCCTTGAGCGCTTCAGATCAGCATCCTTTGCTTTTATGTCTCATCACCACCCAGAATCTCTCTCAAAAAAAGAGGCTGTTCTGTCTTGAGAACTTTTGACAATAATTATTTTTTAAAGAGTACATTAAAACTTGAATAGCCTCTGTTGACACTCCTCAAGGAGAGAAATGCCCTAGATACTAATCGCTGTTCTGTGATACCCTGTGATAGAAAAATCATAAAGGAGGAATGAGGAGGCATGCTAGACGGTGACTCAGTTTCACAGCACGATTAAGTCATAGGTTTATGATAAATTATATAGATGCTGGTGTGTCTAGTTGATGTCCACTTGCCCAGTCACCTCCGGCTCTTAAACAACTCATCTTTGCCTCTACCATACCCAATTTCTGATCTAGACGAAGGTCTTTGGAGTAGAGTGACATACAGCTATTCCAAGAACACTTGAGAAGTCTTCAGGCATGTAGACCTGATTATAATCTCATGAGAGTGGTGGGAGACAAAATCTTTTCTCAGGTAAAACTGTTTCCCAGAGGACAGGCCCAGACTTCACTTCCCACAAAAAAGTGTCCAGCCTGGGTAGAAGAAGCTAGCTACAGCCCAGTGAAGCAGATTATTCACCAATTTCAATTATCTGCACTAACGCTCCCCTTCATTGGTGAAGGTAATTGAGAGTTGAATGTATTTACGAGGACGGGGCTATAGCGGTGAAACAATTTTACAGGTGTGGTGTGGAAATAAAAAGGTAGAAAAAGCACTGGTCCAGATGATACTTTTTGAAAACGTATTTCACATAACTCTGGGAAAACTGCTAGATACTGAGGAGAGGGTGGGTATTTCAGAAGAGCTATTAGAAATGCTATTAGGTTTTAGGGGGTTTTTGTGGAGTTATTGAACTTTTCATATTTTAAGTTAGGATGGGGTATTATCTCTGAATCCAATTCCTTTTTCTCCTTCTATTTCCAAAGGCACATTGGTCTTCATCCTGCCGTGGTTCATCTGCTCCCAAGGGCAATCTAGCATCCCAGTGGAAAGTGGCCGACCTAAATGTGGCTCTCTAAAGACAAAAATTTTATTCTGGGTAGTTTATGATGACCCAGATACGGTATAATATAAAACAGAGATAATATACTACTGTGGGTCCCCTAATGTCTATTTCACAGCTTCCTAACCTAACCTACTTATAGTATTATTATTTTTAGGTCCCGCCTCTCCCTTTACAAGGATTAATGACCATGGGGTGTCATACAGAGTTGATTATATTACATTAACTCTCAAAATAAGAAGCCAAAAAGTTTTGTTGCTCTTAAGTTTGTTTTTTAAAACACATAAACGACTGTTAAAAAAAAAATGATGAAATCATTGAGTTTATAACTTCTTAAAATACCAGTTAGTTTGGTGATAAAAATAAATCTAAATGAGCATGAACTTATCAAAATTACAACCCTTAATCTATAGCAGGACAATTTGATGCTCCTGCTGCTAGTGAGTATGATGAAGTAAACCACACACATTTCGCCTTCACAGCCGTTGCACACATTCTGGGTACCTCTACCCTGCATATGACAGGCCCTTTCTCATCCTCTGAATATCAGCTTGACGGTCACCTCCTCAGAGAGGCCTTCTTTGATTCCTCTGCCCAAAGCACTTTATCTCTACCTCTGAGTTCTCTTTGTTTTATTACAGTACTTACCACTATTTCTAATTATTTTGTTTATTTGTTGGTTTAAAATACATGTCTTCACAACTGCTCTGTCAACACTTTAAATTAGAAATTGTGTTTCTCATATTCATTCTTTCATCCCTAATGGTAGCAATGAGCATGGCCTGGCACAAAGTAGATGCACAACTAACATTCATTCAAAGTTATGCACAGATGAACAACACCTGGGTTGTCAATGTGGTGTACAATTCTTCTTTCGCCGCTATGTTACTCTTAATCCTCTCAATAATTAGATTTTACTGGGTTCTCGTTAAAGGAAAAAGAAAACTCTTCACTTCAATAAACACTTAAAATACTTTTCTCCTCTAGTACTTCCACTACCAATAGCTAAATCTGTTGAGTGGTGACTATTTTTCATGCATTCCTTTATTTAATACTCTCAATGAACCTATAAGAAAGTACTTTAATTACCCCACTTTTCATATAAGAACACAGAGAGTTGATGAGATGAATAAATTTGCCATATCAGCTTTTAATAAAGGACAGGATAGAATTTTTGCAAGCCTATCTGATGTCATTCTTTTAAATAGTATCTATAATAAATTAAAAACTCACTATTAAAGCCATCTAAGAATATATCATACATATTTATCCTGCCTCCAAATATAAATTATTATTAGGAATAAAGGGCATCTTCCTTCTCAGCTTATCACTCTCTTTCTCTCTCATGCACACAGATAAAAGCATATTTATTCATTTTTCACATATATATTTCTCATTCACATGAGAATTATGAATTGATTCTCTTTAATTTACACATTTATTCACACATATATTTAATTCTCATAGAACGTAGAACCTTAGAGTATGTGCTCTATAAATGTGGCAATACCAATAAACAGGTCTTAGAAGGAGACCTGCAAAGCAGCAGTGACAGAGTGAATATTAACCATGGTGGGATGAAAATCCATATGCTCAAATTTTTCTTTTCTTTCTGCTAATAGTAGGGATCAACACTCACTGTAACAGATTATGTGTACAAATTGCTTTAGTTAGCCAACCACTCCTCACAATAATATCTAGGTCAGTTTTTGTCTAGGAATAACCAAAATAATAAAAGTCACCCTGGAAACTATTTTATTGATTAGCTGACTAGCCCATTCTTTCACTAATTAATTTAAAATTAAGTAAATCTAATTGAATGCTAGCTCGTTCACAGGTCCTGTGAAAAATATCTAGAAAACATTTTTTGGGGGGCACTAGGTTTTCAGTGGGCTTACTTATCAAAATCCCTCTACTTTAGAGTGTTATTTTTAATAGCATGATTGGATCTTATGGCACAAACCCTTGCAATTCCATCTATTGAACCACACAAAATTTTTGACAAGTTAAATTCTATTTCCCCACTTGGAATACAGAAATTGAAACATTCGCCAGCCATTGAACTCTCAGAAATGTAACCAGAGTACTCATGTCCTAAATTTCTTTGTCTGGTATCTCATGCAGAGCACGCAATAGACTGTACACATGGAGGCAGTGGAAGTGTTTGCTGAATGAAATTTCTGTAAGGAGGGATTCATGTCATAGCAGGATTTCCACTGCAAGCTTATTTAAGACTGAAAATATTTGCCCTGTCTAATCAACCAAAGGATTGGGGATGGAATTTACACACACACACACACACACACACACACACACACACACACACACACACATCTTTTTCTACTATGGGGCACCTATGTCATTTGGATTTATCTAAGCAAGCAAGATAAATAAAGATTTGACAAAGTATGTATGATGAAATCAAACCAAGTAGCACATCAGAATAATATGGCTTGTAAATTCCATTTTACACAATAGTCTTTCTCTTTGCCTACATTATCAACAATTTTATATATTAAACAACTGAGAGAAATGGTTTAAAGACACACAACTGTCCTATTGTTCAAGTTAACAGGATAATAACTGCTTCTATTCTGAAAATAGTTTTGCAAACATTCTTATCAAAAATAAAAGACATTGTAATAAAAAATGCTACTTAAAAATATTCTTACTGCAGTATCCATGAACATATGCATTTATTAATTATTACAGAATGGTACTTAAATCTTACAGAAATCATACCATTGCTTATCTAAAAGACAAGACAATGTGGCATATGAGCTAATAGTGAAATGATTATGATTAAATCAGTGACCTGGACAATTAAAGCAATGGCTTAAACTTTCCTGAGTAGTTTTACATTTTTTAGAATTTGGTTTATATCTAACTCATATTAGCCAAGAAAAAAAAATCCAGAGTCAAAAAATCCAGAGTCCTTTTAGTTTGAGAAGTATTGCCATACATTGGAAGATTAACTCTTTCCAAAGGTAGAACTGTGTTTCAGGACTTTTAAAATAGTACAAGTTAAAAAACAAATTTTAAATAGAGGCATATATACAGGCTGGCAGTGAGCTCCTGAATATTAAAATACATTTCTTTACATGAGGAAAAAAACAAAGATGTTACTTGTATTACTCAATTGTTTTGAACTTACTGCTTTTTACCTAACAGTTTTTTTCTGTTAATTTGTGTTCTCAAAACTGAATCATACCCCTCTCTACACTTCAGTAATCAAACTATTTACAATTAAAATATTTTATGCATAGGAATCAGAAGGCACAGTTACTGAAAAGAATGCGCTTTCTTAGATAGAAATAATGTAATCATTGAAAAATGCTGGTGATTGATGTTTCTCTTTGCTGCTACATTATATGACCCATATCATAGCAGAAGATAAATATTGTGTGCTCATCCATTTAACATTTTGCAGTACCTCCTCTGTTCCAGTAACAGTGCTCTAACTGGGGGTTTCATTTTGCTTATGCTTGATTTAATCAATATGGTGAGTGGGGGAGGGAGAAAGAAAAAAAAAAGAGCACAGAAAAAGTTAAAAAGAGAGCTCTGGAAGTAGAGCTAAAATGAATTATTTGAGGACAAACATATTTCTAACTTCAGAAACTCTATCTTTCTTTTGAAATGTCCAAAGCAAATGGTATATTGATTTTTGCAGCATACCCTGCACTTTCCACTGATTGGTATCAGGGTTGTGAAGGCATCTGTTTAAGTGAGCTCAAAATTCTCTCCTACGTGTAAACAAAATCCACAGTTTTAATCAAATTTAATGTACTCTGGCTTATATGTGTCTTGTGAAAGTCAGAGTGGTCTATGACAACAGAATTGAAAGCATACATTAAAAAAACCCTCACCTTTCAGATCATTTGAAAGCAGAGATCTTCAGAGGTATTGTCTATATGTTCTTTAAGTCACCTCTGAGGAGGCAACAGGGGCATGGGGAATGAGATTTGCATTTCAGAGTTGGAGCCAACATCAGGTTACAGAGATATGATGAATTAAAATACATCTATATCTGAAGGACAATGAGATCCTGTGGCACAGGAGTTCATTTCTTACAGTAAAAAGAGCAAGGATTTCAGGTATTCACATTTCAAGGTTCCATCTCAGAAGGCATCTAGCAAGGAAGTAAAATGCTGTTCGCATACAGATGAATTTTCCTCATCCAGAAATGAGCTTGGCCCTACTCTAAACTGTTGCTAATGACAGTCAAGCAGAATTCATTTGCTCCTCAATTCACGGAGTCTAAGGCGATGTGCAGTTGTACTAAATATGCTTTACAAATATAGTTAATATTATAAGAAAAACATTTCAGTATAATTACTTTTCATCAATTTATTAAAAAGTAAGATATTGCATTTATTACATATCTTATAAACTTTTTCTAGAATTTTTGTTAACAAAAGTATCTTTTGCCATAGACAAGAAACCAGCCAAATAGTATCAACAGGATTATATAGGGAGGATCTGTGAAAAGAATATTAAATATTCATATAAGGGAAGAATTCTGGAGTTAGTCCACAATTGGTGGGAATATGGCATAGAATCAGGGCAAAGATAAGATTTATATATTAATATTTTTATGTCACCCAAGGGAAGACATGCATACTCACATTGGTCTCAGCTTTCTCATCTGTTAAACTTGAATGATAATATAACTGGTCAATGGTTGCCATGAAAGCAGTTTGTTAGTGCATAATTATTTTTATAGTGATGCTTCTGTTATCTACACAAAATTTTAAGTACTTAAAATATATATTTATTAATTGCTAAGCTAACCCTACATCCTAGTGAGTACATGAGAATGGTGTTCTTATAATACCTTGCTTTCCCTATAAATAGCTAACTAGCCATTTAATACCTGTGAAGCAGCAGGCTAGATACCAAATAGCCTGCCATAACATCTCTTCAGCTCACAGTTATTGAGCTGTCATGATAATCATTTAGTTGAGAATAAAATGGAAAACAGCATAGCTTGTTCTTTCCATTATTAAGGAGAACACAATGGCTGTATCTTTATAAATCTGTTAAAGGATTCTACCACCTTTTTAATATAAGTAACAGCTTATTGTATTTTGCCTCCACTTTTCCACACAAGATTAATGTTGAGATACTCATAATGTGTCATAACACATACACATATGCGTGCATATTGTACATATCCATACAAACATATATGTGCCCATTAAGTCGATTTAAGGTTTTTATATTTATATTTTCGATTTCTGTCTCTCCATTTTTCTCCATTGAAATGTAAGCTTCACAGAGGCATTGAGGAAGTCTGAACTTATCTGTTCACTTCTATGAAACTATTTCATATATAATATACATTATATGCTCTATATTTTATACATATGTTTATACATACTCTCTATATGTTATGTATTATATGTTATATATTATGTTATACATATAGTATCTCCATGTGTATGTATGTGTGTATATATATATACATATATATGTATTTGTGTGTGTGTGTGTGTGTGTGTGTATGTATACTCATTTAACACACTTGGCTTCTTTTTATTATAGCTATCTCTATAAATGTGCAACTTTCATTTTAATTTTCAGGTCCCTGAGAGCAGAGATAATAAATATCTTTCAATTATCCAATCCCAGAGTCTAGCACAGTATCTTATATAGAGTATGTACACAGCAAACTTTTCTCTGCCTAAATCCTGTATTTTGAATCACTAGATAATAATCTATTATTTGCACAGAGGTCCACATGCACAATGAGAACCTTTATCCGACTGGACTTTCAATACCAAACCTGAGGTCCATGGGTGGCCATTGCTCATTTTATCTCTCTGTACAGTCAAAAAACTGATGTAAAAGTCTGCACCTGAGTTCTCCCTGGCTTTTATTTAAAGGTAAAATAAAGCACTTTGTTCAAGTTTTTCTAGGATGATTTTCCTTTTTTAGATGGAGATATTGAAACACATTAATTCTTTCAAGAACCTGTTATTGAAAAAAATTCCCAAGAAGAAGCAGAATAACAGGATCACACCCATTCTATCTCTTTCTATCCCTTTCTCCTCAAGCCCACTTCCATCCACAGACTACACATACATGGAACAAGGAGATGGAAGGAATCACAGAGCAAATAGTACACATCGAATGGAAATGAAGTGCTGATTTTCTAATGATAAATACATGGTGATAACTATTGTACTTGGTATCAAAAAATACTAAGTTCTATGGCTCCTAATTAGTTATAAAGTTCTTAGAATAAAGAGAATGTTAAAATCCAGTTTTATACTTTATGACCTAAAGAACTGAGGATCCACCTTTCTCAGTGGGATAGTTTTACTAATACTAGATCAGGTTTGCCTGTATAAATTTCTCTGGATCCTAAATAAGGATTTCTACCAAGTGATAAATATAGGGAATTATGGTAAATGAGGAGTAAACTGGCTGTTCCACCAGGCCAGAGGCATAGAATTCATGACTAAAAGGTCAGGTAGCTTTTATAAATTTAAGAAAAAAATCTTATTTATGACTTTAAGAGTAAAGAGGTTTAGACCTGTGCCTCATACTTCTTTTTAATGTTTAATTATGTGTAATAACAAGTCTTAGATCAATCAATGGTTTAGAGTCACTCTGGCTGTCATGTTACATTTTTTCCCTAATTTTTACTCAAGCTGACTCTGTTTACTCTATAGTGCCTGGTGTTCAGGTCCAGGGGTATATTTTGGTTTATGTTGGAAATTAGTTATTTGGGATTCTTCTCTATCTGATTCCAAAATCTATGCTTGCTTTTTTTTTTTTTAACCATTTGGTGACCTGGAAATCACTCTCTGGTATCCTAAAAAATAAGCCAGGCTTTCAACATATTTTGTAGAGACCTGGCAAATCCCAGTGTCTCTCAGTTTACCCTCATGTTCTGTGGGATGATGAGGCAGTGACTTTATCACCTACTGAGTGAGCCTGAACTCAGTAACTATCCTCAGAGAGGTGACTAGGTTTTTGTTTTTTTTTTCTCTATAGCAGAACCTGATGTTAACATTAGGGGTTCAGTATTTGCTGATGTATGTAGTAAATCTAGAGCAATACAACATTGTTCTTGTGAAAAGAATATCAATAATGTGAAGGGGCCTCATAATATTTGAAAATGATACCTTGGAATTTTTTAAGAAAACTTTCTTTTAACATCGTGTGCCCATGAGAGTGATTCACCCTCACCTGGAACCAGGGATAAATGCAAACTTGCCTTCCACTGAAACTACTCTGATATTCACCTACAAAGAGCTCTTGCCTGCCTTGACTTCCCCAGACTATGGCAGTGAAGCTTCTCAAAGCTGACTGCAATCTCTTGGTCCTACGGTGAAGCTAAAGGCAAGCTTGGACAGAACCATGGGAGATTTTCATCTGTGCTTATGCAAGTTGCTCACCAGGGCCTATGAGAGAGCAAGCCCAGGGCTCAAAGCTTGAAGGGCTGAAAAGAGTTTCATCTTTTGGGCCAGCACTTTAGGTGACAGAAATGATAGATAGTCTCTCCTCTTTTCTATAACTCTCATGAAGTTGTTAAGCTAAAGCCACCAGAGAAAAACAATGTCATATCCTATGCTTTGTGTATTTTTTAAATGGGTGATTAGATGGTCTCTCAATATCCTTCTGGATATCAGCCTATTTAACACAGTCATGGAGACTAAAATCTGGAGCCTAGAGTTTGCAATTCATCTGAGACAGAATGCCCTCACAGAGAACTACTAGTAAAAATACAGTTATATATTTGCAGAATTCTGAGATGAGAAATAATTTCCTCAGAATGACATCAACGTCAGACAACATCAAGGAAAAATGGGAAAGAGTATTAGATTTGAATACATAAATATGTAATCTCTCATGAAAGTAAAATATAAATAATAAACTGGGAAAAAAGGTTGCATTGATAGACTATTTGCAAGAAATATATATATTGCCAAAGCAAATTAGCTATCAAGAAATCTAAATTAGAATAAGATGACCACTGTGCCACTGAATTCATAAAGATAAAAGCACATCCATTTCCTAGTGAGGCTATTGTCAGATTTGTAAATTGGTACAAGCTTTCTGGGGTAGACGTGGCACTACTCATCAAAAATTTTAAAAATAATGGTAACAATTTGATAGAGAAATTTTTATTTCTAAGAATTTATAATAAAGAGGCAACTAGGAATGTTCACAAAGAATTAGTCATAGAGATATTCATTCAACTTCTGTTTATGGTTTTCAAAGACAACTTCTCTATTGAAATAAGACCCAGCACTTACATTCTTTGGTAACCAGAAAAGGTTTGATAGAAGTTTGTAATGTAGGAAGAAACAGCCAATCTAAATTTCAAACAATAGTGGTTGATTAAACAAATTTTAGAGAAATCCTTACAATAGGATGCTCAGCAGCTATTTAAAATGGTGCTATAGAAGTATATCTATTCACATACAATTGTGTTATGTTGATAATGTAATGTTAAATGCAAAATCCATTATGTGCACAGAAATTTACCATAATTTATGAATTAACACAAAACATAAAAAAATGCACACCATAATTTTCACACTAGTTTTCTCTGCGTAGTGAATCAGATTCAATTTTTTTTGTTTCCTCTTTTTGTTCACATGAATTTTCTAATATTTCTGTAATAAGTATATATTACTCATGTAAAAAAAGGATGCTAAAAATAAAAGTCCCTAAATGTTAGTCTGGAAAGAGAATCCACAATAGTAAAATTTGCCTTCCTCCTGCTAAAATATCTCATCATGTAGAAGCATAAAGCTTTACTGGGTCTAGAGAGGGAAATACCCAAAGTAAAAATATACCTTCATTTTACTTAGAATGAAGAAAACCTACCATTGCATAATGAGGTCACAGGTTTGACGTCTTGTAAAGAGCATGTACTTTGCCCTAGGTCCAGTCTCTGATCGGCCCTTTGCTTGTGTGAAAACATGGAAAACTAACGGTTTCATTTTCTACAAATGCAATGTGAAGATAATAGTGCTTATAGCACAATGTAGTGAGAATTAAATGGCAATGTATTAGAAAGCATCAGGCATATGGTAGGAGCTCAACAGTGTTAGCTTTTTTTCCCCTCTTCCCTTGGAGGTCTTGGTACAAGGCATGGAGATTAGAGCAAAGCATGGCCTCCTTGGGCAAGTAGAGACGAAACTTCCTCATGGACTGAGGGAGAATCTGCGGAAGAGGGGGCGAGTGCTTGAGGCCCTGGAGAAGGGCTGGCCTCTCCATCCTCACCTTCATCCCCCATCGGCTCTTGCTTGGATTTTCTCATTTACTTTCTGTAAGTCCTTAAAACTCTTCTGCAAGAATGTCTCTGAGTGTTGGGAGATGAAATGTGCCCTGTGGCTGAGATGATACTGCAGTGAGGAAGCTGATGCTGAATGAAGACTGGGATCAAGAGTCTAAACACATGGCCCTTGAAACAGAATGAAAATCTTTAGGGTTTAGGGAAGGCCCATTTAATACCTAGTTATATTTCCATTTCTCACTCTTTGTTCTAGCTCTTGCTCTCGATTTCTATCCCTCTCATTTCCCCAGAGCACATTAGTTTGTTTTCCTCTTTTCTTGATTTATTTCCTCTCTATCTTCTTGTCCCCTTTCCTCCTCCTCTTCTTCTCTCTTCCTCTTCTCCTTCATATTCATTTTTCTCTTCCTCCTTCTCCTCCTACTTCATGGGGATTTAATTCAGATAAAGTCTTGATGAACAGATTATTCTATACTTAGAGCCCAGCAGAATCTTCCTAAACTCTTCTGGGCAACATTCCTTACAACAAAGTCTTGTCTTACACATCTTCCTTTATTTAGAAAATGCATTAATTGTCCAAAGCCTTTTTGAATTAAAAATTAAAGAGTTACACTTCACATAGAAGATCTGTAGAGAAAATGAGAAAGAATGAGTCTTGGTAATGGGCAAAAATTGAAACAATAGAGAAGGGAAACAAAGATAACTCCATCTTGGATGATGGTCCTTCATGGAGAATTTCTATGAGTGGGATTTAGTGTTCCTAAATCTGGGTTGGATGGTTTACAAAGACAACTTTTCTACTTAAATAAGACCCAGCACTTACATTCCTTGGAAACCAGAGAACGTTTGGTAGAAGTTTGAATGGGAAAAATGCACACTGGAGCTGATTTACAATGACTGATTTTCAGACTAAGTGACCAGGATTTTACTCATACTTACACGCATCTCTGGTAGTAATTGAAGTAGCTTAAAGAAAATCTATTTTTTTCCCATTTTATTTAATGAATTCCTTGGTGTATTTTTGCCTCAAGTACATATAAAGGTGAAAACAAAACAAAACACAAACATTGTTTAGTGTGAGGCGTGTGTCACTTTATATAACTATATCTGACAAACCAATCCTGAGAGTCTGATTAAGGCAACAGGGTCTTGGGGTCAGGATTCTACAAGCCACCACTGACTAATTAAGTTCCACAACATAACAGCTAAGCTTCCTCTTTGTTGCTCCGAAACAATCACACAGTATATGCGCTCCCCTAAATAACATTGAGTCAATAAAAAAAATTTACATAAATAAGCCTATATCTTTTTTTAAGCCTATATCTTAAAACGCTTCTTAAAACCATGTAAATTTAAAGTGAGAACAAAATAAAATAAAATAAATTTGCCAGGTTTCTTAATATATATATATATATATATATATATATATATATATATATATATATATATACCTCTGATTGACTGCCACCTTCACCTCTAAAGATAAATTGCTATTTGCTTTACCCCCCAGAAGCTGTTCATTCTTGTATAGATAGCGCACTTAAATTCGCACCTGCCACTGCTGATGGCCACTGCCAAATCAATTGCTCCTACATGGTTGGTATATTATCAGAGAAGAAGGCACAGTGTTTCCTTCAACATCTAATCAATTTATAGAGGCAGCTTTCAAGTCTCTTGGCTTTTATCAGTAAATTAATGTTTCTTCTGCCTGCGCTGCACCCTACCCATCCTCCCCGGCCCAGTGAGGGTGTCCCAAGTCACCTGGTGCAGGATAAAATGCCCAGACAAACATCACAGACTTCTGAATAAATAGACAGCAAAACTGAGCTTCCTTTCTTTGATTCTATGATTTTCATGCCCCTCCTTCTGTATATTTACAAACAATTAGTAAGAAAATAGGATTTTCAGAATCATTGTTTCTTTACCCACAACCTTCTTTTGGTTCTGTCATATACCTATCACTCTCATCTATTCATTCACTTAGCAAATAGTTTTGCTCAAAAGCTGAAGAGGCAATCTTTGTGATCAAGGAGCTTTTAGCAAAGAAGGAGAAAATATTAGATGAAAGTTTCATGACTGGTACAAAGTGCTGCAGAATTTTAGAAAAAAGCAAGAATATGACATTGGATTTAAAAACAATTTAGGAAATGTTACTTTCAAGAACAGACTCATTGTGAGTGGCTGTCCCCTTTGTTATCATAGGACAAATATAACCCCAAAACGTGGGACACAAGCACCAGTAAACAAGTGAGCAGAACAGCATTTCTCAGAGTATTCCACAGTGATCCTGAAAGGTGTCCCATCATGAAAGGATCCTAGGGCCACTATGTTTGGCAAGTGCACCATAAGCCACCTCCTTCCTTGTGAGTCACTATATGCATCAGCATATTAAAGACTCTGAAGTCTTGCAATTAAAACAGCAGCACCCACGCACTCTCACTTTCTCCTCTCTCTCTCTCTCTCTCTCTCTCTCTCTCTCTCTCTCTCTCTCTCTCCTCTCTCCAAAAACCAAAGAACTGTTCATTAAATTCTGTTTAATCTTTATTTTTTTTCTTTTTGGAGTGAACACATATTAGTGCTGTTTCTTGGGAGAACTATTTACTTGCTTGTTTATTTATTGAATTTATTACCATTTCTACATGTCATTGTAGTGGCATTGTATATTTGTGGGGCAGATGATGTGCTAAAATCTTGGAAGTACAAGCCAGATGGGTATGGTATGTGCTATTGAAATACTCCACTATAAGATTTTTAATCTTCCTCTTATACCAATCTGCTGGAAGTTCTGCAGAGCAATAGCTGAGCACATATGTCAAGAAGAGTTCTTCAATAAATATTTGGAGAGTATGATCCTTCACAGTAAGTATTTGTTTCACTGTCTTTAATTATTTCTCATTACTTTTCTACAAAAAGTAGAGAAGAGACACATTTCTATCACTTTTACCACCTGCCATCTTCCTGGTAAATGTCAGCAATGGATTTTGTTTTTGGCCTCTTCTTGTTTGCGTTCTTACCCAAAAAGCTTCACCTTATCTCAAAGCCTCTTTAAGAGCCTATTTCCTGGGACATTTTATCACAAGACCTACACACCAAAGGCCAGGAACAGGGCAGCTCATAATATCCCTATGACAGTGCCTGAGCCTTTGCTCATAATTCCACATCATCAGTTGCACTGGCCCTCAATCATAACCTGTCAAAATAGTTTTAATCTTTCAAGTTCAATGTACTTATATTGTACAGTGTTTAACAACATGGGGCCCAAACCAGACTGGGTTCAAATCCAGGCTCCATCACTTAAAGTTGAGTAAACTTAGGCAAGATATTTAACTATCTATATTTCAGTTTTTCCATATATAAAATGAAAATAATGAGAAGTCTGACCTCTTAAGAGTGTTGTAAGAATTAAGATTTGAAGGCTATTTAGCATATTAGAATTCAATAATATTTAACCCAAATGAAATAAAACCAAAAAAACATATTTTCAAAAAGCCTTCTCTGATGAACTTATTAGAGTTTCTCCTTTGGCAATCCCTAGCATATTAATCCAACCTCTTGTATTCACTGATAACATTGTGTCTTCTAATGTCTGGAGCAAACTGTGTCCTCTCTTCACTGTCATAACCTCTCAGTTGTGAGTTCATAAAGGCAAAACTGTCTTGTTCATCTTTTTAATTCTCTTACTGTATGTAATGGGACATCACTGGCTTTCTGTACATATATACTAATTTAAAAAATGGAGACTGAGGTCCAAGTGAAAAATTAGTGAAGCTTTATTAAATATGCAGAAGAACAGGCAGATAGGAAAGAGAATATTTATTTCTAAATCCAACATCAGTGTTATCTATTTGGTTAACTTTTTTTCTTTTTAACAAGTATGCAACACATTTAATATTGTGATGTGAATTTGACCCTGTCACCTAGGAAGGCCTTAGCACAGGTAGCTTAATGAAGTGTTAGGTGAGAAGCTGTCTCATCCCCTATTAAGCAGTGTATTGTCTAAATGAGTTTAATTACCATGCAAATTACTATGAGCTCATATGCCTAAGGCCTAAAACATATCAGATGGCAGGTCTAAGAGAAATTCAGTAAGCCATACCTCTTTTTGCATTAATGTTTCTTGTAAAAGGGGGAGGGAAAAAAGATGATAAATATAACAAGAATAAAAGCTATACTCTTAGTAAATTGTGGCTAAATTAGTAAAATCACAGGATCAGGTAAAAATTATAGTAAGCTTATAGAAAGTTCAATTTCAGCAATTCTTTTTCAAAAATTATTAACCTTTTGTTCGCCTTCCTCTAAAAATTGACTGTAAATGAGTAAGTGTCCAAGCCCTGTTTTCACATGGAAAAAGGCATACATATAAACGATTTATGTCCTAGGTCAACTTATAAGATAATGTGATCTTGGGCAAGTCACTTAAAAACCTGAGTTTCAAATTTCTGCAATATAGACTAACACTAGTTATGGGGATAAGATGTAGAGTAAATGACTTCAAGTGTTTTAAAAAACTCTTTAAAAACATAGATATTAGCACATAAATATGGCTTTTTTGTTTATTTGTAAGAAACTGAAGATATATTTCTGTTCTTGGCTTCTATCCCTACATGAACTTGGGGTTTGTCCAAATATTACCACTGCTCCCTACCCTGGACATCATAGTTCTCACAAACGTGGACTGACAGAGCGTGGTATGTCCTGCAGGTGCTAAATAAATATGTACAGGGTAAGACTGAGATTTTATTACTACACTTGTTTTAACATCTTTCCAAATACTGACCAAATTACAATGTAATGAGATATGACCATCTGTTATTCAATAAATAGAATGACCCAATGGATTTAAATTTTAGAAGTTGTCTAACTTACTCAGGGCCAAGAATAAACTGGGAGAAAACGCACATGAATTCAGAATAGATTTCTAAGATTTACTCAGGAAAATCTTCACCAAAATGTATCTAGAATAAGTCACATTTTATGAACATTAAAAAGGCATGTTCCATAGTAGCTTTCAAAATTTTTTGACTACAACCATCAGCAAGAAAGATATTGCATTATGACTCATTATTTACACACACACAAATATTTTATTTTACAATGTACATTGCATTTTGGTATTTTCTATCCCATCCTACCCGTTATGTTTTATGTTATGTTATGTCATATTTTACTTAAAGATAATGCTGTTCATAATGTGTTGATGGGTTATGACCCATTATTTGGAAAACATTATGCAGTGGACACAGCTCTGCATAAGTACATAACTGTTTCATAGTTCATTTGCTTATTTGGAGAGATGAGGAAATAAGACATAGGTGCTTGTAAATGCATCCTACATGGCATGAATGAGAGCTGTAAGTAGTAAATGGTTCTTTGCAGACTACAAAATCAGTATGAATGGTGAGCTTCACTACAGAGAATTTTTTTGTGCTTTGTTTCAATAGCTATATGAAGGGCAAAAAGGATATTCTCCTTTATTTCTGCAAAGATGGAAAAACAGGTTTATATGGGTAAAAGGATGTTAATATAGTGGTTCGGTAGCAGCCCAATAATATGATTCAGTGGGTTATATTAGATATTTTTTCTATTTAGTTTGTACTAATGAGCAGAACTTTAAACTTAAATTTATTTATTTTTTAATTTAAAGAAATTATTATTATAATTATTTTTAATCTGAAGGCATCCAAATGGTGAATGTACTCTCTTATGGTTTACTGGGACTAGGATGTTTCTCATCAGGCTCTATTCAACCACAACCTGAGAAAAGATTTTTAAGAACTCTTATGAAGTTTCCAGCACTGGGTAAAAGAGTAGATAAAATATCTAACCATGTACTGATTCCAATTCTATACTCACATGTGGCTTTTGAGCACTTGAAATGTGACTAACTTGACTGAGAAATTGAATTTTTAGTTTTTAATATTAATTTAAAAAATTTAAATTTAAATAGCCACATATGATTTGTGGTTAGCATATTAGACTGCACAGACCTAGAGGATCCACTGTTTTATCTGATAAAGTAAATATGACCACTGATAATATGTTATATTATCTTAATTCATGATGCATCCTAAACGCAAAAAAGTGATGTTGAATCCATAAAAGTGGTAAGTACATAATCAGTATGTTAAAAATAGGACAATTTTGAGACTATGGACAAACTTACTGCCAACTCTGGGTTTTGGTTTTTATGCTTCTCTGATGATAAATAGGTTTCTTCCAATTTTCCTGCAGAGACTGCTGACCTCACTGACTCTTATTAGTGCTTTTCAAGAAGTCATGCTCTAAATTTCAGCTGATGCTTGCAGATCAAATATGAGATACTGACAAGAAAATTCTGCTAGTTCCCTGAAAATGGGGCTGTTTTTCCATTTGTCTTGATACAAAAAATTAATAAGACAGGGAATATTTTTGTAAAGTGGGTCATAAAATATCTGCATGATGGGAATCTTCTTATAGGTACATTTAATTTTAAAGACTATATACACATAAAACTTTGAAAAATATAATGATCTTTAAATTCTCAGTCAAAAGGAAAACACAGTAAAACAATATTTTAATAATATTTTGGTTATATCTGATTTCAAGAAGCTCTTGATTATATGACATTTTTATTGACTCAAAAAGGGAACCCACTTCAGATACAAAAGCAATTTGTGATATGCCCAGAATAGACGTGAATGGACAAGAATAAACTACTGCTTTAGAAATTGAATCTGGGACATTTAAAAGGACAGGTGAACAAGTACAGCCAATAAAATTGAACTTAGGAATTGTTCCTTCCTAGATATTTTCAGTGAGCAGCAGAAAACCAGAGGAGACAGCAATCAGGAAATTTCAGTATACAAATTATTTTTATGTATGCAAATTACTAAGCAGAAAACTTGACTTTGCAACTCGGAACCCCAGACCAGAGACTCCCTTACTGGGATCCTTTCCAGTCACTTTTTAGAAGCTAAAAAGTTTTTCTTAGATTACAGTCAGCCCTGAGATTTGAGCAGTCTGCAAGAGGTTATTACTTAACAGGCTGTACAGGAGTAGAGTTTTAGGAAATTACAAGAATTCTAGATTTTACATACGTGGATAGCACCTAGGCATAAGTTGTGCTAAAGCCACCGGGGACTAAGAAATGTGGTTGACCTCTGAAAACAAAACTAGTTGATGCAGAGATAATGTGGGTGTACTGGCCACCTGTAGCAATAAAAAATAAAAAATAAATAAATAAAAATTTTTTTAAAAAGGCCATGATATTTATAAGCATAGGAACAAAGAAGTTTGATAATTCTATACAACTTCAGTGTGAAGTAGGAAAATCAATGCAGCATTTTGATTGAAATTTAATAATTTGGAGTCCAAGCAATTATTGTTCATCTTTTCCAGAGAAAAGCTGAACAAAGCAAGAAATAGTAACTTGGGTTGTAGAAAAGAGAAGTGAAAGGGCCAGAAGTTGCTAGAGTACTTATCACAGCCACAGAGATAGTCTTTTTGCCAGAACTTGACCACTTTCCATGATAACTATTTACCTTAAAGTGGGGTATTTAAAAAAACTGAAGTCTGCCACCAGATTACCTTAGCTCTGATTTATACTTTTTTTCCTAACCTTGGGCAACTTATTTGTATCTCCATGACCCAGTTTTATCCTCTATAAATGAGTATAAACATAGGATCCACCATCAGAGTTGTTATAAAAATAATTTAGTTAATAAATGTCAAACATTTGTGACAGTGCCTGGCCCATAGTTAGCTCTCAGGAAATGGTTGTAATTATCACCTTAAAGATGGCTATATGGTATATGTCAATTTATGTGTGACTCATGGAACTAATTATCCCTGTTTTAAGTTCATACGTACTAAGCAACTTATTGTCCCATACCACATGGATTTGACTATAAGGAAAGATGCACTAGGCAGGCTGATTTTACTATTCTAATTCTTGCATCACTTTAAATTTATAACTTGACATTTTTGGCTCATAGTTCAGTCTTTTTTTTTTTTTCAAGTTTTAATATTATTAGTTGGCTTTGTAAATCAAATCTACTTTGGACACTGGTAAGATTGACACTTGAACCACTGAGGCTGAAAGCTAGACTAAGAACTTTAATACATTCAGTAAAGGTGTGTGAACTGTAAGGTCTTTGAGCAAACAGCTAAAAAGCTATTTCCTGAAAACTACCATCTATCTTCTTTCAAATGTCAGTAATTGACAACCAAGATTTTCTCAGATGCCAAGTGTTTTGGAATTCTCAAAGAAAAAAAATTAATAGAATATCTTAGAGATAGTTAGACTTGCAGAAAGGTTGCTTTTGAACAAGATATATCAATCACTGAGATTTGTCCTACCTAATGCTTGAGGATTTGGCAATGCCTGGAGACCAGGGCCTGATTGAATGTACACAAAACAGCAGAGCTGTCGGTGATTTTTAGTCCAATCATACTACATTTCCACTTCGAATAAACCAATATTTCTCCTTATCTCTCTATCTATGAACAGAGAATGCAACAATCTACATTCTCAGACTGTGGTCCTAGAAATTTGTGATGTAGACTTTTTCTCAAATAAAAACAAAAATGATATATTTCTATTGCTGATTTAGAGTTTAATAGCAATTTTCCCACTTTCTACAAAAAGAAATGACTTTTGACATATCCTCTCCTATGTAGTATAAATGGAAAAATTCCAATGCCTCAAATGTAATTTTTAAGTTTGCTCTGGGCTTTATGCTACCAGCTGTTGCAACTTTCTCTCAGCTGAAATCTCCTTCCTTCCTTCCTTCCTTCCTTCCTTCCTTCCTTCCTTCCTTCCTTCCATCTTTTTTTAAGATTTCCTAGGGATAGGTAGTTATTGATAAAGGTCCCACAGGATTCTGGACAAGGACCATACTGTGGCTCCTAAGTGTCAAGGGTTCGATTTATATAGCCTGTGTTTTGTAATAATTCAAGTCCAGTTATAAGAGTAAGATTGAGCCTGTGAGATATATGATAAGGCTGTCAAAGAATTCCTCAGAGACTTCACAGCTAAGAAGACAAGAACAGCTGCCACTCTGGCAAAGAGGTGAAATTTGCCAACCTTCTGCCCAGCAGTGCCACACCAGTGTTCTGAACATTAAGCGTAGTTTACTGCCTCCCCTGTGACTATGCCAGTCACATTTGAGAACATCTGCTACAGTCTTAATGACAGAGCCTATGGGAACCTAATGAGTACCCCCTACACCTGTGCAGCTTTACTAGACAGCTGTTTCCCTCTCCTCAACCTCCTTTCTCATTCTCCCCATCATGTGTGCTCAGTTTTCTATCTTCCCCCTAGGATACAGCCTGACTCTCACACTGGTCCTGTGCTTTTGTTAGGATTTCATTTATCTCCATTTACTTGGCAGTTAAAGGCAGTGAATAGAAAAAGCATAACATCTTTCAAAGTGCTCAAGCTTCACCATTTGCTATGTGAAAATGATGCTGGGGACTGAAAGAGTCAATCAAAAGAACCCATAGTCTAAGAAATAAGAGGACAAAGAAGGAAAAAATGAGAAGAGCTGCTTCCCTTTCCTAGGTGAAAACTCTCAGGCACGAATATGGTAATTCACAAAGCCATGGAAATACTTCACAGTTTGCCTATCTATAGAATCACTTCCGTAAAAGCATTTTCTAATTGAGATAACTGCTAGTGGAAGAGCAAAAAAAAAGAACACACACATACACAGGCAAATAGAACAAACCCAGTACTTCTTAACAAAACTACTTTAAAATTTGGGGAAACTCTGATTACAATAAAAGTGAACAACTTTAATATGATGCATGACAGAAAGAACCTTAATAATTGTGTGACCTTTGGCAAGTTATTTAACTTCTTTGAATTTCTATATCCTAGCTTGTTGAATGAAGATAATTATATGGATTTGGTGAGGTCATAAGAAATGAATTATATATATTATATAAAGAATATCACATTGTATTTGGCACAAACTAAAGGTCTTGATAAACACTAATATTATTATTACCACAGAACTCCATTTCTCACAGTTTTATTATAGTTGATGAAAAAACATTTGTTCTTGTTATAAATATATTTTTCAGAATAAATCATTCTATCATTCTCTTGGTGACAAAAGAAAATACTTTCTCAATAATAAAAACATTAAAATAATTCTCATTTTTCTGTCATCAAAGCTAATAGCTAGAATTTCGGATATACGGCTTATGGAATGCAGAATTTCTGTTACCGTTAATTTTTGTCAGTTCATAAGCCAGATGTAAGAATTATATGTTCTATGATAAATAAAAGCCATGTAGTATGATAAAACTCTGACTATATCAGTTGTCTGTGTTAAAAAAGAATATTCCCCCATGTCTCTAGACCTGCACTGTCTAATATGGATGGAGACTGATAGCACATGTATCTTTTGACTATTTGAAATGTAGCAGTTCAAAATTGAAGTGTGGTATAAGCATAAACTGCATACCAAATTTTTGAAGACTTAGTAAGTAAAAGAATATAAAGCATGCTAGCAACAATTTCATATTGCTCATAGGTTGAAATAATATTTTGGATCTATTGAATTAAATAAAGTATGTCATTGAAATTAACTCTACTAATTTATTTTTACTTGTTTAAATTTGTCTACTAGAAAATTAAAAATTATATGTGACTCAACGTAATTCTTTTGAGCAGCATAGCTCTGGACCAATGGTTCTTAATAGTCCTTATGCATATATTTATACTGTGTTTATAAATGTCACCAAATGACTTGAAAAAATTCATATGGTAGAAGTTCTCAATGATTTTGGTTCTAATGACCAAGATATTCTCATTTTCAACAAGAAACTGGATATTTCTGACATAGATGGTTACTGGACTATGCTTTGAGAAACACTGCTGTAGATGTATTCTAAGTTGTAATATGATATTAAGAAATATGGGTATAACTGAGAGGATGTTTATGGACAATAAATAGGCTAATATAAAGGCAGAAAAGGCAGGAAAGATGCAAGTTAGTAGAAGATGCCCATAGTTTTACTTTCAGGGTCTCTTCACTGACAAATAGCAAAGATTAGTCTGTTCCTCTTTCTCATATTCTAGCATGAATAGGTGGAGGCAATAAATATATGCAATATGAGGACCTCTCACAGTAAATAGTAAAATCTGAAGGTAAGACTGTGGTGAGTAAAAGTGATGTCAGAGTTGTTGTTTTCAGTGGCAACTAATAAAATCTTTCTTAGCTAATAATACCACTGTTCTTAATACTGCAAACTGGCTTATGATAATATGTATAGATGGTAGAGACCAAATGTTTAGGAAGAGAAAGATTCCACATAGCCTCTGCATCCCTTCTCTAATGATATCCCCCTTAGTCACTATCCATCTAGTAATCACATTCCAGGCACCAGGTAACAGAATCATAATTACTAACTACAAGCTACCACAGGAACATAAAGTTTCTTCCTACCATGTCCAGCAAATAAGGTTCTTTCTTGGCTGCCACAGTGGGGAAAAAAATCTTTCAACTATAAAGAAAAGACTGTAAGTGGGAAACAACTGATTCAACAAACCCAACTTATTCTCCACAGATGTCACACCCTTCTTTGAGATTCACCCACTACCAATGCCCTTTTATTTTCTTCCTACCGACATAATGTCCCTGCCTCCACAACTCCTTTCTCAGTTTGCTGTGCTTTTAAGCTATTGTGTCTTCTGCTGTCTTTCCCTTGTCCAGTTTACATTAGATGTTGAACTGATAAAGTCGTGCTGAATGAATCGTGACTGTCCAAACCCAACAGGGCATTTCTTTCAATATTACCTTTCAAAACCATCATTCCTGGAGGACAGAGCAATGACACTGGCTGGAGATTTTTGCAATCAGGTTCCATCCTCATTTTGCTGTTCAAGGCAGCAGGGCAAGCACCTCTGCTACTGAGGGTAGTATGCCCTCACAGTGAGATCCAGAGAAGAGCATTATGAAAACACTTGGTAGCATATTTCTACACTTAAGTTAACAATTAAGGTTATTCCATCAAATATAAAAATTTATATTATAATACTTACAAAGTAAATATATAATTGTTGAGTTAAATAGTATTGAGGTCATTTATTCCAATTTCCCTTACAAAAAAACATCTTAACTGGATGCCAGACATTCTAAACATAAACAATAATAATCAAATAAGTTCCAGACAGTGTTTCTAAAATTTTACAAAAATTAACCCATTAAATTCTCAGTACAGGTATTACTGGCTCCCTCCCTACCTTTACAGGTGATGAAACAGAGTCAAAGAGAAATTAAGTAACTTGTCCAAGGTTACAAATTGAAGGTGTGATCTGGTATTTGAACTCAGGAAATTCATTAGAGAGAATTATGATTTAAAACAATGAATCTGCATCGTTGAAACCCCAAGACCACAGTTTCAGTAAGAGTTCAGTCCAGGCTTCTTCTAGAAACTGCTAAGAAAGAGTAATAGTGGCTGCTGAATTGATAGGATGTAACTGTGAAACTTCTCAATCATCTTGGCATTATAAGTGGTGAGTCAGAGGTGGAGAGGTCCTAGACTCTGTATTCTGCTGTGTCTACAATAAGAATTTACTCCTTTCTCTAATATGTGAGCTAACACATTCTTTTCTTTTAAGCTAGGATTTTTTCCCCCTATCACTTAAAAACAAATAAGTCCTTGATGAGTGAGCAAATAAGAAGTTGACATAAAGCTCTAAGTTATTAATGCTTAACCTACTATCTTGCACCTATTAGGTATTCAATAAAATTACTTTTCATTTTTCTTTATATGATTTTTCATGAACAATGATTATGTATTGTTTCTCTGTTTTGCATTATGCCTAGGAAAGGGCTGAAAACATTTTTTAAAAATTGAATACATACTGATAGATCAACTGACAGGTTGAGAAGTTAGGCAGTAAGAATGTACCCACTCATCTTTTCCACTTCTGGCTCACAGTGGGAGTCAGAGAAGAAAAGTGCTCTTAGCATGGCTCATAGGGGAGACTCTCTCCCAACAGGATTATACAGATTGAACCTGACACACAGACATAAACTTGCCAGACTCACCCCAGGGCCACCTGGTTAACCAAAGGGCCAGGAAGTATCTCCAGAAGAAAGACTTAAGGGACCTAGGGAAGTGGAACGCAGTTCACTGAAGTTACTGGCATCTGCCTGAAGGCACAGCTGGAGATATTAATAATCATTTCTCTCATCAGACTGCCAAAAATGAGCACAGAGAAGGAAAAAAACAAGTGTTTTGCTGCCTCCTGTTTGAATTAATTTCTTCTGACAACTGCTGATTTGGGTTTGTGATTCGATCATCCATATGTCTAGCTCTATTGGTCAATTAAGTGCAGAGGGTGATTGGGGGAAGCAGGGATGCTCAGCCTGATTACAGGAGGAAGCATCACAGGGCATTTAGAACATGCAAATCAGCCTATTGAGCTTGGCTTAAAGAGAGCCAAGACGAGCAAGGGTGGTGCCTAATACTGCCAGGAGGGTCAGGGGAGAGTTGAAACTCAGCTCTCAGTGCACTAATTGAGCAAGCTGGATGTCCAACTCAGCTTCCCACAAACAATAAACAAGGTATGGAGAATTATGCAGGAGCTCTAAGGTCAGTGCAAAATTAAGCCCTCTAATCAACCAATTCACATCTTCTAGATCGTTCAATCAATAAACCACTTTTGATGAAATATAAAATTAAAAACAGGAAATAAAGTTGTATTTAACTTAGCCCAAGTTATACATTTTAAGAGATTGTAGAGTTAAGAAAAGGGACAAGAGAACACTTAAATTAGAGGAAAACATAGAAGCAATATAACACACACATTACTCTGTAGTAATGAAAAGGCTTAGGAGCTGTGAGTTCTAGTTCTACCTCTGCTACGGCTTGTTGGTTACTTTGCAACAAGATTATTTTTTGTCACTGTCACCTCCCCATTATCAAGGAGGTTGATGGAGGCAGTGGGGTGTTATTGTAGTCTCAAAAATACAAAATCAAACTAACATCTCAAAAGAATGTTTTGACTGGAGTGATGACAGCCTAAAATCTTTTATGAATTTAGTACTGAAGCACCTCGTTTAACTATTAGAAAGAATAGCTAATAAAAATGACTGTACATTTTAGAAAAGAAAGTTATATATCAATGCATAATAATAATTGTAGCAGGCAACAAGCTCATTGAAAAGTAACATTACGTCAAGAAGCAACAATGATTTCCAGGATGGGGTCACAGACTTAGAATATCATAGAATATTAGTACTTTTGTTTTCTGTTCTAAAATGATCTGATTTAGCATTAATTCTCAGTAATTTACCTAAACTCCAAATGAGAGAATACTGATATTTGAATAACAAATACTTATGATTTAAAGCCTAACAGAAAATATTTCAGTTGTTAAAAATAAATGGAAAAACATAGGCTGGATACCAACTAGGTAGGTGTGCTCTTAATTGATAGAATAACCACCTGAGTATTAACACAGGGATCTATAACATTCTGAAGGAAAAACTAATAGCCTAGCAAAGGCTGTATTCTAGGCTGTATACTATATTATTCAACATATTTATCATGATTTAAAGATTTGTTTGTACCTCCTTTCCTAGTGGAAATTTAAAAAATAAAGCTAAGGCATTATAGATGTAAAGTACAAAATAAACTCTAGGTCACTTTGAACAAGTCAACAAAATAAAATACATCATGGACAAATATAAACTTCTTCACCTTGACCCACCACCTTCCCATAAGTACCAAATGGCAAGTGCAATTTTATAGTATTGCATCATACTCATTGTTATTGACTACATGCCTCATTATGGGTTGATTCTGCCATGAATACCCCAGCTTCTTCAGACTTATCGTAAGTACAGTGGTTTGAGCAAGGATGGTCATAGAACTGCTCTATACCATGATCATCATTGCATAGATCAAATATATATTTTAACTCTGGCCACCACACTTAATCGTGTTGAGAATTTTAAGGTTAAGTGAAGAGCATCTCAGATGGTGAAAAGGATTTGAAACAGTGTCAGTTGAAGAAAAATTGAAGGAAGTGAATCAAAGGAGTGTGGGTTTGAGGCAAATGAGATCAAGATAATCAAGTTAACTATTTTAAAGGCTTTTTACTGGAAAAAATTTAGACTTATTCTAAGCAGATCCACAAGATAAAACATTGAGTAGAGATTTCAAAGACATAGACTTTGACCCAAATAAAAAGATCTTTTAACAACTAGAATAATTTTCCTAATAAATAGGCAGTTCACTGACATTAGAAGGAGCTTCAATAAAAAAATAAATAAATAAAAAATACACAAAAATTTACACTGTAAAAGAGATTTGTGTGTCAGTTAAGCATCTAGACTAGATGGCTTCTGAGATCACATCTAATTCTACAACTCTTCAATTCTACCACTAAAGGGGGATTAAAAACTTTATTTGATGTCTAGGGAACCATGCTAATTCTTGAGATATATATATCTCCCAGTTAATACTGACAAAAACAACATTCATAGAGTTAAATGTTAATAATTTTATAAGTATATCATAAAATGAATAAAATCTAAGGATACCACTGTTAGGTCGGTGGGGGAAGGGCCAGCCAGATGCCTGCCTGGAGACTCCCCAGCTTGATACCAGGAATCCATATCTGAATAGGGCCCACCCTAAAACCCTGTCACCACCCTAATCCAGAGGCTCAATTAGCATTGAATAACAATTAACGTTCCCCACCCTACACCTCTACCCCCAGGTAACCCATAAAAGCCACGCCCTCCCACCCCAGGACACAACTCCTCTGGCCCCTCTCCTCTCTGGACCAGAGAACCTCGCCGGGGAGCGCTCTCCCAATAAACGCTTGCTTTTAAAACTCCTGTCGGCGTGTCACGCGTTTACCTTACATTTGGTGCCGAAACCCGGGAGAAGATAGTGTCCCTCGGCCTCCCGGCCTTGAGGGGCCTCTCCTCCCTCTTCCAGGACCTTCACTGCCCACCTCCTACTGTCGGATAGGGTAAGTTCCCTTTCGGTCTCTCCACCCTCTCTGGGCCTGGCCCTCCGGGCCCCTGTCCGCAATCGTGGCCGCGTCAGGGGCGACCCTCCGTCACAGTTGACTTCCGGCTGGTAAAGTTACGAGAGACGTCTCTAACCTGCCACGGTCCTTCCTGCCGCTGGGTTAAATCAGAGTCTCGGGGACGCCTGACCTCTGGTTTCACCTGTCCGGGTGGCTGAGACCATGGGGACTTCTAATTCAGAACCAGACCCCAAAAACTCCGCTTGGGTGTCTCTTATCAAATTCTAGCCGTCTAGGCCTCAATCAGGATCTGAGACCTAAAAGACTGACCATTGACTCTACCGTCGCCTGGCCTAGACATCCACTAGCTAAGTGGCCTGCTGAAGGTACCTTTAACTTCCACATCCTGACAGATCTAGAACGGGAAAGTTGGCGGAAATCCTGGATGTGCAAGCCTTTATTAGGAGAGCAAACCTTGAGATCTATGCTCCTGTCCCTCCCTCCTCCAGTCCCTCAGCTCTTCCTCTGCCACCCATCCTGCCAGACTCCACTACTCACCCGATATACCCTTCTCGTCCTCCTTCTCCTCCACCTGCTCCAACCCCTATCTCAGCTCATACTGCTCTCTCTCTGTCCCTGTCCCCGACTCTGACCTCCTCTGCCCTCTTCAAGAGGTCGCCGGGGCTGAAGGTGTCTGAATCCACGTTCCTTTCTCTTTACAGGATCTCTCTCAAATAGAAAAGCGGTTAGGGTCTTTTTCTCCTAACCCCACTAATTCCATCAAAGAATCTCGCTATCTCACTCAGGCCTATGATCTAACCTAGCAGGACGTGTTTGTCATCCAGGCCTCTACCTTCACCTGAATAGAAAGATCGCATCCTCACCGCTGCCAGGGCCTATGCTGACCAAACTCACCTCACGGACGCCACCATGCCCACTGGGCCTCAGGCCGTCCCGGGAGCTGACCCGGGATGGGAATACCAAGCTGGGCAAGCTGGCCGCCGGCGACGTGACTTAATGCTCCGATGTATCCTCAATGGCATGCAAACTACATGGGAGTTAACTCTGAGAAACTTCGGGAAGTAACCAGGGAGCTGACGAACATCCAGCTCTCTTCCTTAATCGCCTCACCGAGGCTCTTACTCAATATACCCGCCTGGATCCAACTTCCCTAGCGGGCACAATACCAGCTACCCACTTTATTACCCAATCAGCCTCAGATATCAGAAAAAAGTTAAAGAAGGCTGAGGATGGCCCTCAAACCTCGTTAGAGGAATTGGTAAAAATGGCCTTTAAAGTTTTTAATGCCCGTGAGACAGCTGAACCTTGCTCACCAGCAGGGAGCACTCCAAACCCAGGCCTTGGGAGCTGCCTTGAGGCCTGCAGGCCCCAGGGGCCGAGGAACTGGGGTCAAACCAAAATCAGCCCCCTCTGGGGCATGGTCCAAATGCGGCCATGAAGGCCACTGGGCCCGTCAGTGCCCTAACCCACGGGCTCCCACGAAGCCCTGCCCGATCTGCAGGCAGACGGGCCACCTGAAATCTGATGGCCCAATGACCGGATCGTCGTCGGCGCCTCCATGCGGGGATCATCCAGTCAGGCAACACCTTCACTGGAACTTCTCGGGTTAGCAGACGACTGATGAGGCCCAGACTCCGGGACCCCACTCACTCTCGCCGAGCCCAGGGTAACGCTCCAGGTAGCGGGTAAGTCCATCTCCCTCCTGGTGGACACGGGCTGCCTTCTCTGTTTTGCCATCTCACTTGGGTCCTATGGTTCCCTCACCTATTTCGGTTATGAGGACTGACGGCACAGCCTCACGCCTGCCTAAAACCTTCCCTCTCTCATGTTCTCTGGATGGCTTCCCCTTCTCACACTCTTTCTTAGTCTTTTCTACTCCCCTCTTAGGTAGAGATCTCCTACACGAGTTAGGGGCCTCTCTATATATAAGGCCACAGACACAGGTCTCTCCGTTCCTGCTACCTCTCCTAGCGCCAGATTCTACTCCCCTCCCCCTACCCTTTCTGACCCTGTGGGTCCCTCCGTCAGGAACACATCTACCCCTGTTTTTGCTACTCATCACACTCCCATCCGTATTTGCCTCAAAGACCTTTCTCGCTATCTAGCTGGCCTGCAATTTTCTATTTCTGAGACCCCTCGTAGGGGCCTTAAACCTACTATTAACAGACTTCTCGGCCAAGGGATCCTCATTCCTACTAGCTCACCATGTAATACTCCAATCCTACCTGTCTGTAAGCCCTCCGGAGCCTACGGGTTGATCCGAGACCTCCGCCTTATTAACGAGGCGGTTGTCCCACTCCACCCAGTAGTCCCCAATCCATATACTCTCCTTTCCCACATCCCCCCTTCCCCAACTCACTTCACAGTATTCCATCTAAAGGATGCATTCTTTACCATCCCTCTCCACCCTGACTCGTACTTCCTCTTTGCCTTTATCTGGGAAGACCCAGACACCTGTGCCTCCAGACAGTTAACCTGGACAGTCCTCCCTCAGGGGTTTAGGGATAACCCACATCTGTTTGGCTCAGGCTTTAGCCACTGACCTGACTTCCTGTCCCTTGCAACCCAGCATGCTCCTACAATATGTAGACCTGCTCCTTTGTAGCCCTTCATTTAAACAGTCCCAACACAATACAGCAATCCTCCTAAACTTCCTAGGGTCTAAGGGATATCCGGTTTCACCTTCTAAGGCCCAGCTCTGGACCGTACCCCCTCTGTCACCTACCTCGGAGTAGCCTTAACTCCTACAACCAAATCTCTTACAACTGACAGGATCCAGCTCCTAAGAGATGAAACCCCCAGCCCCCCAAAATGCTGAAAAGATTCTCTCCTTTTTGGGCCTCACAGGGTTTTTCCGACCTTGGGTCCCTAACTTCACCCTTTTAGCTAAGCCACTGTTTCAGGCAGCCAAAGAAACCCCTACAGGCCCTCTTACTGCACCTGCTCTCGTTAAACAGTATTTTTCTAAGCTCCGAGAAGCCCTGGCCTCGGCACCCTCTCTCACCCTACCTAACCCCTCTCGACCCTACCACTTATTCACTGATGAACATTCAGACATAGCCACAGGCCTACTGGCTCAACCACTAGGTCCCATGTATCAAGCAGTGGCTTATCTCTCTACACAGCTAAGATCCCACCACAAAAGGATGGCAGCCATGCCTCCGAGCTTTAGCAGCAGCCACTGAACTCACTAAAGAGGCCATTAAAATCACCTTCGCCCAGCCTTTGACTGTCTTCTCATGCATTGCCTCACTGACCTCAGTCATCAGTCTCTTGCACTTCTAGGCCCTTCCAGGGCACAGCTTTTCCACTTACTCTTCATTGAAAACCCTCACATTGTTCTGTCACCCTCCCCTCCTCTAAACCCGGCTACTCTCCTTCCTCTCCCTTCCACACAGGGGTCTCCATCTCACTCCTGTCTCCAACTCATAGAAGATCTCTCTGCTCCCCCTCACAGAAATGCTGATCCAAAATGCTAAATGCACCTTCTTTGTTGATGGTAGCTCCATCATCAGACCCAATGGCCAGCGATGGGTGGCCTATGCTGTTGTCACTCTGACAGACATTGTTGAGGCTCAGAGCCTCCCCTTAGGGACTACATCTCAAAAGGCTGAACTCTTAGCCCTAACTAAAGCCCTCCATCTCTCCAAGGGCATGATTGTTAACATATACACAGATTCTAAATACACCTTTCTTATAGCTCACACCCATTCAGCTATCTGGCAGGAGCGCAGCTTCCTCCAAGGACACACCTATCATTAATGGCCCTCTTATCCACAAACTCACTCAAGTCATACAGCTTCCCAAACAGGTGGCCATCATTCACTGCAAGGGACACCAGTCCCTTGACAATCCTGTAGCTAGCTCATGGCAATGCTCGTGCAGATGCTATCGCATGCAGTCTCACTGCCCGGCCGCCACCAGCCCCTGTTCTTTTCCTCACTACCCCAACTAAACCTTCTTACTCTCTACCTGAACAGACAAAACTTCTTTCCAGGGAAGGATCCCACACGCCTAAAGAGTGGATCTTCCTCAATGAATGACTAGCACTTCCTCAACACCAGGCGGCTGCTATTGTCACCCAGGTCCATCAAACCCTTCATATTGGGCCCAAAGCTTTATACTGCTTTTTAGAGCCCCTCTTTTACCACTCCTCTCCCCAATCTATAATTCAACAGGTCCATGCTACCTGTTCCAAAACATCTTTTCAAAGTGCCATGCAATCCCATGCTGCTACCCACCAGCTCTGTGACCACCAGCCTGGCAAAGATTGGCAAATTGACTTTACCCATATGCCCAGACACTGGTCCTTTCAGTTTATTCTGACCCTTGTTGACACCTTTAAAGGTTGGATAGAAGCCTACCCCACTGCTAAAGAAACGGCTGACGTGGTTGCCTCTACTAGAACACATTGTCCCAAGGTTTGGCCTCCCCAGGACTATTCAATCTGACAACAGTCCTGCCTTTGTCTCTGAAGCTCTGCACATCACCTGGAAGCTCCATATCCCGTACTGCCCCCAGTCTTGGGTAAGACTGAGCGAGCCAACGGGCTCCTCAAGGTTCAGCTCACCAAACTCTCCTCAGAGGCTCGTGTATTGTGGCCTACTCTCTTGCCTCTGGCTCTTACCTGCCTCCGGGCCGCACCTCGAACCCCTTTTGGTCTCAGCCCCTTTGAATTCCTTTATGGGAGACCCTTTCTGCTCACTCATGACTTATTCATAATTCCCCCTCCACTGATTTCTTATCTACCTTATCTCTCTCTCCTCTGGAGTTTACTCAGACAGCAGGCGGACTCGTGCCTCCCAGCCCCTGCAACAGATTCAGCCACCAGACCGGCTTCCTCGAATACTGATCCGCTGTCTCTGGTCCTTCTCAAGGAGCTACAGCCTCTGTCACTAGAACCTTGGTGGTCAGGCCCACACCCCGTCATACTGACCACTCTGACAGCTGCCAAACTCCTGGGTCACCAGTGCTGGTACCATCTCACTCGCCTGAAGTGTGCTCCACCCCACGATGCATGGTCTGTTGAACCCCTGGGGCCCACTAGGGCCCTTCTCCACCGCCAGCTTTCTGTCTCATTCTCCTCTTAACCCTTTACCTACCTCCAAGTGACCTGGCCATTGCTTCTACACAACCGCAGGCCAGTCCTCTCTTTTGTTGGTGATTTTTTCTCCATGAAACCTATCAGACCAAAACTCCCAGTGGGTTTCACAACTCCTCCCAAACAACTAATGCCTGGGCACCTCCAGGAGGTTTCTTCTGGTGTAACGGTTACTCTCACAAAAATCCTATCATCCCCCAGTTTATCTAATCTTTGTCTCCCTGTAACTTTAGTATCCAAGCTCACCCTATATAGTCAGGCGGAATTCCACATTCTTTACGCCCCTCCTCCCAGTACTGCAATGGCCATCCTCGCGGAGCCAAATTCCTCCCCCTAGTAGTCGGAGTTTCCCTAGCATCTTCACTGGTCACCACCAGCCTGGGAGGGGGTGCACTAGCCCATTCTGTCACTGTCACTAGAGACCTGGCAGAAAAGCTTCAGCTTGCAGTTGATGCCTCAGCTCAATCCCTAGCTTCACTCCAACGTCAAATCACCTCTGTAGCTCAGGTAGCCTTACAAAATCGCAGAGCCCTAGACCTTCTGACAGCGAATAAAGGGGGTACTTGTTTCTTCCTTGGAGAAGAATGTTGCTACTATATCAATGAATCAGGCTTGGTTGAAACTAATGTTAATACCCTTTCTAAACTCAGTGTTGACCTCCTCCAATCCCACTGAGAGGATGAGGCACTCTCCTCTTGTTGAAGATCCAATCTCGTTACCGTAATTGCACCAATTCTAGGGCCTATCCTTCTCTGTCTACTACTAATAATAGCCCCATTTCTACTCCGATTCATTCAGGAACGCATCCGTGAAGTCTCCCGGATCACAGTCAACCAGCTACTCTTACATCCATATGCTCTCCTCCCCACCAAAGTCCCGACCTCAGACCCCCAACCTCTTCGCCGCTGGTCTGCAGGAGGTAGCCAGATTTGACTCAGCATCCCTATATCAAAGAGGTCGGGATGTTAGGTCGGCTGGGGAAGGGCCAGCCAGATGCCTGGAGACTCCCCAGCTTGATACCAGGAATCCAGACCTGAATAGGGCCCACCCTAAAACCCTGTCATCACCCTAATCTGGAGGCTCAATTAGCATTTGATTAATGATTAATGTTCCCCCACCCTATACCTCTACCTCCAGGTAATCCATAAAATCCATGCCCTCCCACCACAGGGCGTGACTTCTCTGGCCCCTCTTTTCTCTGGACCAGAGAACCTCGCCCCTGAGCGCTCTCCCAATAAATGCTTGCTTTTAAAACTTCTGTCCGGAGTGTCATGCGTTTACCTTACAACACTTAAGTCATTCTTTACATAATCTATATAAAAAGAAGGGCTAACTCCCAATTACTATGAAAATACAGTATGTGATAGAGTTCCAGAGAGTAACTCTAGGCCTGATTTTTAATAAATAAAGCAAAAGTTTAAGAGTACCAGCTCCAGATTACGTGCTCTCATTCAAATTATGGCTCTGCCATTTGCTGTATGTACAGCCCTGGGCATGTCACTTCTGTTTGCTACACTTTATTTGTAAAATGAGGATAATAATTTACCTGCCTCATATTGTTATTGTGAGAATTAAATGAGTTAATGCATATAAAGATTTTAGAACAGTTCCTGAAATATGGTAAGGGCTATATGACTATAAACTATTATAAAGTTATTTAATTTTTTTAAGAAAAACATGACTAGAGAGGTATTCAAGTGAAGACAGATATGGTTTCAAAATTTTTGTGCATTTAATAATAAATAGGTTGACAACATAGATCTATATTTGATTTCACTATTATACTTATGTATTTGGCATTAGCCTTCTAGGCTAGTTATCTGCTAATAAACTGATTTTTATCCTAATGTTGTCATTGTCATTATTGATGAAGATAGTGCACAGAAAATTAAATCCACTAATTTTAACTATTACCTAGCTTTAGCAAAAGATGAAATCTAACAGAGAGCAGTAAGATTCATTCATACCTCTTTTTTCCTTATTACAGTCCAAGGTATTGGTGTGAAATGAATGGCCAAAAAGAAGGAAAGTCACAAGGAAGTCTGTCTAATTATTAAACTGCATAACTGACTCCTGCATAAATAAGAGTTGATTATAAATAATAGGTTACCTAAAACTGGATGTATATTTTTAAAATAACATTCAAACTGAGAAATCTGATTAAATGAAAATAAACTGTAAAAGTAAAAATATTTAAACAAATGACAACTAAAACCATTATGAAACATGAGGCATCAATTCATTAACTTCCTTGTTAGTCTGGTAGAAAGTGGCAGATTATCTTGCAGGTAGTCCACAATGTGGTAATTCTAACAAATATTTTCTTGATTTAGAACAAAGATGCCCATCTTCAACATCTACTATACATCTACTTGGTGTGTCTCAAGAGAAGCACAATCAATGGCAAATAGGGAATGTGAGGGAAAATGACATGCTTAACTGAATTCCATAGAACAAGTACTGTATCTTTCTCTAGAAAATAAATCAAACCTTTGACCTTCAGAAAAGCTTAACTCTAGGCCTGATTTTTAATAAATAAAGCAAAAGTTACCTATTTCTCCCCTTCTTTTCTTCATTGGTTTTAATGGAAATGATGATACCATTTTACTAAGCAATTCTACTTCCACAATTAGGAAGTGATTGAGATCTTTGATTGATTAAAGTTCTAGTTCCTATGTAATCTAGCTATAAAACCTTGAGAAAATTTCTTATCTTCTCTAGTATCAGTATTCTCATCTGTAAAATGGAGATATTAGTACATACCTCATAGGTTTTGTGAAGAATAACAGTACACATTAAGTGCTTGGCATAATCATACAGATTTTCTAAATTATCTTTATATCAAAATGTGTCAGTCATTAGAAAGTTATTAATTTTGAACAAACATAATATAATCCTCCATAGAACTAACTTTATAATCTATAGTTTAATAATGTTATCTCATATTTTACTGATAGTAGATAGAAGAAACTCCACAATAAAGCCTGCTTTTAGAGTTGTTATATCATGGTTAAAGGAGTTGTCCATTATAATTGTTAAGTACCCTCTCTTTAAGATCCCATAAAATTATTTTAGTGGGTATTACCACAAAAAATGTTCTTCTCTCTTGAAAAAATAACATTTTTTTTTCTTTTATCAGTTAATATAAAAAATGGATTTCTCTTTTTTGTTTTGGCTTCCAGGAAACACAGATTGAATTTTACATTCATATTTGCTCTATATTTTTGCAAAAATTTTTATATTATAAATACTGTATAAATATTGTTAATAAGCTTATTCAACTATTTTGTAATGTGATCCAGAGAATATATTATTTTAAAAAGTAAAATTTAACTAAAATTTTTCCTTTCAGAAATAATTATGTTTTATATTGTTAAATATACATTAAAATTACATAAGCTAATATACCTTCAAACACAATTTTTAAAAAAGATAAATCTCACTGCTGGTATAGGTGCAGGAAAAAAAGCATCCTGGAATACTGTCTGGTGACAATAAAAATATTCATAGGGAATTTGGCAAATCTTTATAAATGTACTTAAAAATAGGTAAAACTATTTCAAAAAGAAATTTTGTTTCTAGAAATCTATTTTAAGAAAATTATAATAAGGATAACAGTTTATGTACAAATATATTAACTGCAGCATTAAAATTGTAAAAATATTGCATGAAAATATCTCCAACCAAAGGAAATCATGAACTAATAACATATATGCCATTCCAACTTGTCATATATATTTAAATAAATTATTTTGCTTAAAGAATAATGTCAGATAAAAAAAGAAGTCTTAAAATTTTGTCATAAGCATACTTAAACTTACAGATATAATATTTTAAGAGACTGGAAGAAAATACATCAAAGTATTAACCTTGCTTAAATCTTGGTAATGGGATTACCAATGATTATTTAAAAAAATTTTCTGTGTTTTCTAATTTTGTACAATGAGTATCATATTAACAAAAATAAGTTAACAAAAATATTTTTGGGAAAAATTGAATGCAAAAGGGAAAACATGAAGAATTTTCACAATATTCTTATTAAGGGAGCTTAATTAGAGAGAACGTCTAAGCAAAGTAATTTACTACTCCACTTTACTATACCCTGAGATAAGCATATTTAGAATGATTCTGAGTTCTAATATGATGTAATTTGGACAAAACGCCCCTAATTCCACATAGCACTAAAAATTATAAAAGAAATAGTTGGGAGCAAACTTGACAATCACCATTAACTTTATTAATTATGATGCTTTTTAATGTGTTGGCGCAAATTCTCAAGTTGAATTGATTCTTGCAGCACTCTTCAGGGTAATTAGATTTCATAATAATGCTTTTGTTACTCAAGGGGGTTGAATGACTAAGTTCACTCACAGCTCTCATCTCACATGCGGAATCAGGACTCTAACTCAAGTCTTTAGAATTAAAGGCTTTGGGGAAATCATGGGTCATAGTTTTTCAATGTACTCAATACCATTCTCACTCTAGCCCTCTCACTCACTCTCCTGCTCTCGCTCGCTCTCACTCTCACTTTCTAGAGCTTGGGACACAGAGCACACGCCATAAGTATTTGTTAAATAAATAAAAAGAAGACTTTTCATATTGGCTTGAAGTAAATATGCTGCTTAATCTCTTTTACTAAGAAACTGTTATTATTTACATTTCAAGAGAAAAAAATCCAGCCAGAACCTCTCTTGACTCTTTTTCTCTAATAATTAGCCTCACTTATATGTGAACTTTGGGAATTTATATACGTATAGTAGTAAAGGTGCATTTGCCACTCATTCCAATTCTGTCAGTCATGCTGTCCTCCAACAAACAGAAGTCAGGTACTGATTGGCTGTGTAAGGGATACATTCTGCAATCCCATGTACTTTGATGCTAGTACCATTGCAGTAGGCCTTCAAAATTGGCCCTGTCACTTTAAATATAACAGACAATAAATCATCCCTCTAAGAAAGCCCCAAAGGAAAATAAGGGAAAAAATAGAAATAGCATTTAAAAGCCCTTTTATATTACAGTGCCTCTAGGGAGCTTTTAAAATTGGAGCTTTTTTAAAGTGGATTTTATGCTTTTTGGGGCTTTTAAAAATGCTTCTAGAATTAACCTTACAATTCTATGACCAAATCTTCCATTAGGTACTTTAAGTTGGGGTCTTTGTTATCCTAGTATTGTCATATTTGCTCATCTTCTCTGTGCTGCTGTCTTTAATATTCTATTATCAATCAACCTCCTTTCTTGGTGATTTACACACTCTATTTCTCCCTCTTTCCTCTTCATCTTCCTGCCAGTATTTCTTTATTGGTGTTCTTTTCCTTCTTCTTTTTCTATTTTCATTAATCAATTTACTTTTAGTTACCTCTCCTCTGATACCCTTCGGTCTTTTGTACCTTGGACACAGAAACTCCTAATTATGTGACTGTGTAGATAATCCAGAATTTTCCAGTTGGTGGAATGAAGCTACCCTTCTCCTATTGCAAAAATGTCTGGGGCACAGCTGAACCCCATTCATTCCTTCCTTACAAGCCTCCCCCTCCCTTGTACTTATGGCCCTTTATATTTGATTAAAAAAAAACACCAAGATAACAAAGATATTTGACTTAGTTTTTTAGAGAAAAAAAAATACCTTAATCCAATCCTGAAAAGAGTAAATACTAGATATAAATATACAAAGCATAGGTTTATATGAAGGGTCAACTTTTAATTAAGAACAGGTAATCCAAAAATCACAGCAACTCTGGGGAAACTCAGTTAAAACAATTCACATCCATACGTAATAAGTGGCACAATAAAACAGTATGGATCAATGGCCTTTAAAAATCTACAATGAACAAAACAGCTACCTTCGTATTGAAAAACATAAACATGAGGGAAATAACAGGATAACAGCAACTGCTTCTAAACACTAGTAGTACCTGTTTTCTTAGACTCCATGCACAGTTAAGAAAGGGAGGAGAAATCCAACTCAGTATTGAGCTGGTGTCTTTTGATGAATTGGAAAATCAAAGTATGAGGCAAAAAGCAGTGAAAAAGGTTATTCTTACACCTTTTGGAGTTACAGACTCCCCAGGCTCCTTAACTGCCATTCATCTCGCCTGACCTGCAAGAGTCACCACAACCACCTTCTGGGTGAGTGCTTATTACCAACAAGGAAGCAATTAAATTATTGCAGGAAATTTACAGATTGAGATAAATAAAAGCTGTCTATGTTTCGCATTATGCCTTTTCTGGAACCTGAGTCTCATGAGAAGCTCTAAAAAAAGTCCCATAGACCGTCAGCGAGTTCAAAACTGCAAGCCTAACCCCTCTGCAGAGCCATTAGCATGGTAAAAGACATTAACAAGTAAGTACTTTGTTACGCTCAGTATTTATCCAAAGCCATGACATTTTTAGTTTAAGTAAAACAAATGATAATTATTTGAAAATCTTTAGAATGCCTAGACTAGGATACTGGCCTAAAAGCGGATCCTATAAGAGAACTATTTTTGAATTTTGTAGGTGGTGGTGATTGTGAAACCAAGTGATTAAATGAAGAAAAACAGTTCCAAGGAAGACTACAAGTTTGTATTAATGATTTCCACCACTAAAATAGAAATGACCAGCAAATCACAGTCATTAAAAATGACCCCTCAGTGGACAACAAATTACATAGTGAGAAACCCACGTTGGAGAAAAATCAAAGAGGTGGAGGTCATGTTTTATTTCACTTGTAGCGCTTTACAAATTCAGTCCTAACCAAACCTGATTAAAGTAAATTCCTTTTTTTACAGCCTGTGGAGTCTATAAGATTATGGTGTTAATGGAAGTGCGATTCGATCCGTCAGTAATGGTGCATGTCGGGACCCTGGCGCCTCTGACAAGTCCATTTTTTAAGATGTATTTATTGTTTATTTTTTTTTCTCCCTTCTGTTCTCTGCATTGTGGGGTTTAATTGAACAGTTTAAAGTGATTCTTCTTCAAGGCCCATTAATTGATTTTATTTGTGTATTCTCTAAGGGTCAAGGAAAAGGAGAAAAAAAAACAATAAAATTGCAGCTGTGGTTTTCACTGTCATATTCTCCCTTGTAATTCATAGCTATAATTTTGTTTGTTTCTTTCTTTTCCCCGCCTCAGTCTTTTTTCTTCTGATTTTCACAAGGTGTAACTTTATATGTCTGTTTTGTTTTATGTCACTGATTTATTCAATTCTGAAAGAGGTTCACCATGGAGAAAATAATAAAATGTACTCATATCTGATAAACCAGGTAGTATCTAGCAGTTCCTCATAATAAACCCTGTCGAGGGGGAAGCTTTCAATAAAACAGTCATACAACCTTTTATTCTCATGTTGCAACAAAGGACCATAGCATTTTCTTTCTGTCATAATAGGACAAAAATCTCTTGAGGTCATAACATGTGTATGCCTATATGCGCACAGTATATTCATATTTACTCACAGAACTGACCACCAGTCCTGACTAGACTTAGGTCTGTTAAGTAATAATGAAGATAACATATGGATTACAAAACAGTATACTCAGAAGGTGGAAATTATAGTAGAAATTAAGATTCTACCAAGGGCAAAAGCTGTGCATGTGTGTATACATGTCATGACATCATATCTCAAGAAACTTTGCCCTATTATATCACAATGTCTTATGTCACACAATATAATCTGTGTCATTTTTGAACATTTCTTTTTATCTAACCCTTACAATGATATTACAAAGCAGATATTACTATTACCACTTAATTGTTAAGGTAATGAGACTCAGATGTGAAGGAATCTGCCAATGATATAGGTGGGTTTTAAATGTGGATTTGATTTGCTCCAATGCCTATACTTTTCCACAATTTGAATACACTATTGCCTTAGAAGCTTAGTTTGTGATGTCCTTTATTTCATTAAAGAAAAAAGTATAACGTCATTTAGAGAGATGGATATATTTTTTTCACCTTGCTTCCCCAGAGTAGGCCCTAAAATGAGCACTAGGTGAATGACTAAGTAAGACATCTACCCCCATTACTATCATATTGTTCCTGCTCTGAGCTTCATTTCCAGACCAGTCCTTTGTGGATACTATGCTGCCAAGGCCCACATAAAAGGTGGGAAAGTGACAGGGCAAGTAAACAACAAGAAATATCAGAATGTTTACTTGTCAGGTGGTTAGAGTGTAGAGGATTTTTTCCAACATGAAGGAAATATAAAAAACGCCGCCTTTCACTTCAGCTGTTGCTTACAAACTTGCTTTGAATCAGAGGAGATAGTTGTAAAGGGAGGTGATACTCTCTTTTTCACAAACCTTCTGTCTTTATTTTTATTCTTCTGATTTTCTTCTGAGATATCAACATGATAATAGAAGATGATCTCTCTGGGAGCAATTTAACCCCAGGACAAGCACATACAGGAGTGGGGAGAGGGCAGGGGGCGGAGTTAGAACCAAATTCATATTAACATAAGAAGGAGAGTTCTATATGGCCTTACTTTAGTCTGATTTTATAATCAGTTTCCACTGAAGCCTTTTCTCATTAGGAGAGCACATAATCTCTGCAGTCTAGGTTTCTACGGACAAAGGAATTTGGGTAACGGATTCTTTTACTCGCATTTATAAATAATTTCGGTAAATACAATCTCTTCCTGCCTTTTACCTAGTCTCCCTAAACATCGAGTTTACAGGTAGAGTGAGAATCTAGACTTTCTACTCAAAATTAAGAAATTCTTCTCATATGCTCATTACAATCTCTATGGATATTGCCAAAATTTGTTCTAAAATTCTGTGTGAGAGTCCACATAGATCTGCTTAACTTGGTCAGACTTAATTCTAGCTCCCAATTAAATAATTTACTCAGCCTAGACCTGTCTAATCCAACAAAGCCAAAGATTCATTTTTTCCAGTACTTTCAACCATATAAAAATATATCATACTCTGTCAAACTAATATACTGTTATGAAATTATACATGTACAAACTCAGCAAAATTAAATCACTTCAATAATAAAGTGAATGCTAAGGTATCAGAATTCCAACTCTATTTTGCTGTTCTAAGCAAATAGCAGACAGCATCACTATTAGCTAAATCAATGCTAACTGTATTAATGAGAGCAAAACGAACATGCCTGGATTTGAATCCTTCTATCACTCTACGTCCAAAGCCCTTCTCTGATTTTAGCTTTAGTCTTAAATGACAATCAAAAACTGTGTGCTTTGGCCTCTAAGATAGATAGCTACTGCCAAACTAATATGTGTGGGACCAGATCAGGAGAAATTGCCCAACAGACCTGCCAGGGCTTGTCAAGGTCTGGAAATGGTGGAAGTCAGATGATTATTTTTCCATTTTGTAATTGGTGGAGCCTGTCACAACATTGCTAAAGCCAGCAGCTGCTCTCTGCTGAGAGTTAATTCCAGCTGATCTATTTAATATTATAATGAATTTAATCCCCTCCACATTCAACCAGAGCCAGGGAGCACAATTGCACAGGTAAATCTGCATTTGCAGAGAGATGACAAGAGCCCCTTCTGATGGTAAGAATTAATTTAGAGAAGGGTATTGACAGAGTTACTCAATCCTTCATTTTGGTTGTTATTTTTGCCTTCTTCCAGGGAACAGGTTTAATATGGTCTGAATTTCTCCTTCTCTCCTTAACAACTTTTGAACATCAGAAGTAAAGTTAGATATTGCTAGATGATGAGCTGTAATCCTCCTTCCCCAATCTAAATTCATAGGCTGAACCCCTAACCCCTAGTACTTAGAATGTGACTATATTGAAGGCAGGGTGTTTAACTCATTTCCTGTTTAGAAAAAAAGTGCAGCTTACTGCCAGCTTTAATTTAATTTTCCATAAACATGTTCTTTGAGGCTGAACCAAATTTGACTAGTTTTCAATATGAAAATATAAAAATCGTTCTTGGATTTATTTCTAAATAGAACTTGTCTCTAATCCTAATGTAACAGAAATATATACATAAATCAGATTCATCAAATGAATCTTTGGCTAACAATTGCTCAAGAATGATGTTAACATCACATGTGGAAATGCTACGTTTTCTAAGATTTGACATTTTCAGTGATTGAGACTTACTATGTTTTGTGAATGGAAATACCACTATTAAAAACAGATTGCTATAAGTGGAATAATGTAATTTGTTTCCAAAGGCTATCATCACACTGGAGAAAGGCAAAAATAATAGTAAAAGCTAGATATTTTATGGTAAACTTTGGGGTACGGTTAGAATTGTAATCCACAAGATATTTCAGGGTAAACAGTACAGCTGCAAGAACTACCTGCGAGTATTTTGGGGGCAAATGGGAAATGGGTTAAAGAAGCAATTAAGCTAAAATAAAACAGTCGAAGTGGGCTGTAATTCAAACTCCTGGTGTGCTTAAGAGGAGAAGAAATCTGGACACACAAAGCACACACACACACACAGAGAAGAAAGGCCATGTGATGACAGAGGGAGAAGGAAGCCACCCGCAAGCCAAGGAGACAGGCGTCAGAAGAAACCAAACCTGCTGACACTCTGAATAATGAACTTCTCTCAGAAACAGTGAGTAAATAAATTTCAGGTGCATAAGTCATTCAATCTGTGGTATTTTGTTGTGTACCTCTAGCAAACGAATACAAATATTATCTAGTGAAAACCAATGTAACACTCTCCTCTAAAGAGTTCTGTAAGCTTTCACTAAAATACAGCCAGGAAGGGACATCTAATACAAGGCAGCCAACTACATTTTAAAGATCGTTTTGTTAGAAAGTTCTTTGTACTGAATCAGATGCTCCTCCTTCTAACTGACATCCCATTTTCCCAATTCTGCACTCTTGGTTCAGAACCACGTCAAATGTCTCACTTGGCAGCTCTTCAGTTTAATGAAGGCAGCCGTCATGTCTCCATATTCCTTTCTTAAATTTTCCCCTTCAAGTTAAAACTTTCCTAATGCTTTCAAGTACTCCTCATATGCCACTGTTCCGAGTACCTTCTGTAGAACGTCTGTCCTCCTTTCAAGGGTCATTTCTTCTATTAAAAATACCACTGAAGATATCAACTTGGATGTTATCCAGAAAAAAGAAGTTGCTTTAGGATTATTAATTCTTTTGTTTCAACACCATATTTTAGAATCCTCTCCATTAGGAAAGGATGATACAAACAGATCTTTAAGTCCTGTTATAAAACTGATATGAGGTGAGGGTCCTAAGGAAACATGACGACTTCCAAAAATGACACAAGGGAACTGAGGGCCACAGACTATTTTTCCATCAGCTGAGTATGTTTAGAAGACATTATTTTAAATGTTATTTTAAAACCTCAGTATTATATCTAATATATCTATATTGATATACTGATGTATGATATGTGTGTGTGTGTATCAAGAATTTTATCCAGATACTCAGAAATTCTAAAATTAAAAACAAAAACATAAGTGTTATAATGGTGTCTTCAGGAGTGAACAAGTTCCCACAGCCCACTTAAGATGAGGGTTACTGTAAATACCTGTTAAACTTAAATATGCCACTTAGTTGAGTCTGCAATTTGCAGCTTAGGAGGAAATGGACAGAAATGATGAAGCCCCTGGCATTGGTACATGAATTACAAAAATACAATAAAGCAATGTAGATGATTGGTTTCTATTTGCTGATGTATGTACTGTCAGGCAATATCTAACTTCAAAGGATTCTCATGCTTGCCCAGTATGGAGCATAATTCAAAGCCTATCCCCCTGAATACTGTGCTTCCTTACAATGTTGAATATAAGATCCAACCAACATGGAAGCAGGACACAGGTATACTGTAGAGTATCATATTGACTTCAACAGTTTTCCTATTATATAAACATATCAAATATACCTAGAGGCTGAGGCAGGGCTATAAAAATGTTTGGCACATGCAAGAGAATTTGAGAGCTAGCTTAGAGGCACAGTAAATAACAAAAACATTAGTTATTTTGATTACTGGAGAAAGGGCAACCAATGTCTTATTCTCCCATAACATCCATTTTCTCCATTCCACTATAGGAATGATCTCTCTAGAGAATTATTAGCCATGATATATTTGAGAAACTTGCTCTGAAATGTAATGACAATATAGTAACACCTTTCAAATTCCAACCTAAAGAGAAAGATCTATTTTGTTGTTGTTGTTCACTACCGAACGGACTCCTCTTCATCCCAAATTATTTTTGCAGTTAGCATTTTAGCTGCCAGAAGGTAATGTCAAAAAAGACAAACCACTTAATGGAAAAGAAAAGTTAATGAACTAACAGGGGAGCCATAATTACTCAACAAATCAAGGAAAAGATAGAAAGGTTTCCAAGAGAGAAATGGATGTATCAAAATGTTTTCTTTCTAGAGACTCAAAGCAGTGTGTTTTAAAGACTAAACTCTGATGGGAAAAGATGTAGCAACAGAACAATCACATCATACTGTGTTTCTGAGTACAGGAGAAGCAACAGCAAAAGAAAGATAAGAGAGTCTATTCTATCAGGCAAACCACTTTTCTGCCATATGACGTTAGGTGATACAAAGTAAATGCCAGTGACTTGGGAGGCCATTGGGGGGGCCTTCTGGAGGGAGCACGCATGCCTGACACCTGTCACAAAAGCTCAAATACTGAGTTGACATATTTACAACTAAATGAGAATGATTTAACCTTCATTAGACTCTATCTGTGTTGATGAAGGTACAGAAAGTAATTTAGAAAATTTGGGAAGGAGGATGAAGACTTGATTTTAGACAGAGTAAAAATTTTGTGAATAGACTAAATACTGCTGTGTCATACTTCCAGGCTGTCAGGCTTTCTGCCCAGAGTTCCATTTATTTGGAGTCTGTGAACCTGAAGTCAAGGATACCTTGTGCTCTAGTGTTTTCAGTAGAAAAATAAGATGAACTGTCAATTGAAAGATATTTTTTTCTATAAAAATGAACAGCCTAGGATTTATGGGGCAAATAAATATTGTGCCAGAACAGCTGGCAAGCGTGAGTAAGAGCACAAACCGCTGATATGTTATCTGCAACCTCCCACACACATACTGTGAGCTGCAACTCAATAAGTGGATGATTACAGAGGTTATAAGAAAAGTAGAAATAAATACAGTGAAGTTTAAAGAACACCTGGTATGAATGATACCTTGGTTTCCAGCAAAGACCTCAGTTTCGTGGGAAGAAGTTTAGTGTAGTGGTTAAGAGGGACGGTTCTAAAGATAGATGGCCTGAGTTCATAATTTCATATAATCATTTATGAGTTGTGGGACTGGAGCAAGCCACTAAGCCTCTCTAAGCCTCAATTTTCCTATCTTTACTAAAGGTTTATACTGCTGCCTGCCTCATCAGGTAATTGGAGAAAAATAAATGAATTACTCCTCCTAAAATACTTAATGACAGTGCTTAATGCATGATACATGCTTAATAAATGCTAGATATTAAAATCCACATTAATAGTGCCTTTGGTTTGGCATATTCTGGTTTATGATGCCACTGACTATTTTCTCATTTTAAATACTATCCATTTCAATTGAAGGCAGAATAGTAGCAGCTACTTAAGTTGGAGTCCATGGGGAATAGTTATAGAACATACTACGATTTGAGATGTGTTAATGCTCCAGGTGGATTTATTGCTTTAAAAAAAGATAATCATCTTGATGGAATGGGTTAAACATTGCTTTATTTCTAGGGACAAATGGAAATAAGTAGATTTCATATATATTTTTTAATATCGTATGCACAAAAAAGGGACAGTTGAACTAATCCAGTTTGTTTAGTTTCATTAACCTTTACGCATGGGTCCACTGCAACCATGCTTTCTCCTAGGTATGTGTAACATTGCTGGCTTGAGCTTTTGAAAAAGGAGAAAGTATTTTGTTAAGAAAATGCAAGTTAAGTCATTAACTTAATGAGCGCTCTGAGAAAATTTACATAGATTCATAAACACATCGATTAACTTAATAAAGCATATTAAAAAAATACATCTAGTGATCTAGTGTTAACCGGCTTCTTCAAAGCCCCGTGAGTTTATCGTCCCAAACTCTTTTGAAGACCACCAGTGCCTAGCACACAGCCTGCTCAATCATAACTGATAAATCACTGATTTATCTCGTGTGTGCATGTGATAATTAGACTCCATTCATAAGGTTTACTTCATTATACTTATGATATGCTCCACTAATTATAGCTACTATTTTGCTGAAACACCTTATGTCAGATGCTTTAGAGATACTATTCCTAATGAGTTCAGTTCAAGGCGGCATAACTAGTAAGACCGAGATCACATGTGAAATTCCAATCTGTTCATCATTTCATGATACTTTCCAACTCAGTTCATATTTCAGCTCCTGTGTGCCCAGATATGTGGTATGAGTTAAGGTGTACAAAATTATCTCTTCAATAGTTTCTTTTTATCTCTATGAGAACATTAGACAATAGGAAACACTAATTATTCCCTCGGCACACCCATTAACAAATAAAGATTTATGATAGTATGTAGCATGGATAATTCTCCTTTAATGAAACAAGTTTTCATATATAATCAGATCTTAGGAATATTTTATTATTTCATATACATTTGATTTTACTATCTGCATTGCCCTTCACTCAGTTGTGTTAGTTTTGACAAAACAGTTAAACCTTACTATTCACCAACTCTGTCCCAACATTTGTCCTGAAAGCCAAAGGTTTTCAGCTGTAATGGGTATTTGTATTTTATAATATTTTATCAATCTAAGGAATGTTACAAATAAATCATTATTTCTCTGTTGAAAAAGGCTAGTACTCTTGGGTGTGCATAGGTAAACTTTCTTGGGTTTAAGATGCAAGTAAGGAGGGTTTTATACACCCTTTTAATTATGAGAAAATGTAGAATTCAGTGATGCAGAAAACCATCTGTAGTTTTGCCCAAAGGAGATCTTTTTCAGTGACTTTGTTAAACCTGAATCAGACAGTAAAATCTTTATTCATTTTTGGTCATGGCAAAGGCCAGATTAAAGTCCGCTTTCTGAAAATAGTAACATATTTAAAATTTTTACAGTAAGAAAAATAACCTCGATGAAACTAAAACTTTTCTGGAAAAGCATCTCTCACCTTAAATATATGAAATATAACAATATTTCTCTATATAAATATTAATGAATTATTGATCCCCTATAAGAGAAACTACATATCTAAGAGATTGGTTTAGTTTAAATAAATCATAAATATATTTAGGAAAACTCTTCATTAATGAAAAGTTAAATACAAGAAGCATAGTATTAGTTAAAAAAATAGTAATAATAATTATCATATCTTCCATTTATTGGTAGCTTATCATGTGCCAAATCCGATGTTGAGTGATTTAAACTCATTAACTCATTTTCTAATACCTTAATCTTACAAAGCAGATACTATTCATATTTCCAAATTGTGCTGTTTTAAATCAAAACAGATTAGAATTAGCAGGTAAAGAAACTTGACTACAGTTTTGATGTTAGTGTGTGACACATATATGCCTCTGACTGCATGTGTAAACTCTTAATCCACATGCATATTAAATGTTATAGGTCAGTGGTTTTGTTTCCAAATTTCAATGCTAGTGTAGGTGCTAACACTTAAACTTTCAGCAGTCCTTGGGGAAATTAGAAAAATAAGCATAAGAAAGAAACATTTCAAAAAGTTACATTTTTTAATTACAAAGAAATATAGTGTCTTCAAGTTATTTTCTTTTTGATAATGATGATATGTGGTAATCTAGTTTCAATTTTTATTTTCTTTTTAAATATGCTTATCTGAACAATTAAAACTTTAGTAAGTAAATGTTATTCTTTCAGGTCAAAAAACAAACAAATGCACTTTTACTACTTAAAAGAGAAAAGGATATTCAGACCTGTACCAGATATGTCTGAGTCGTTGTCTGAATGACAGCATCCTTAAGGATGCTCAAAGATGACAGTGTTAAAGGTCAGCAAGGAGAGGAAAGTAAACATGTGAACAACAGTCTAGATGTGAGAAATATTGAAGCTAAGCAAAAAATGCAAAAATTGTTATGAGCCTAGTTGATCTGGAAAATTCAGAGAAATAAAAACTCTGAGGAAAACCATACTCTATTAATTTGGAGATATGATGAGTTAACTATTAACTTGCTTTTGAACATGTTGAATTTTTGGTGAAGGATTAAGGAGGGAAAATATCCAGCAAGCAATATAAGGACAACTCCTGGTTTCTGGATTAGATAAAAACTGAATTCTTCAAGGTAAGCAATGTGGTCACTCTCTATAGCAGGTTGAAGGTTGGGAAAATGGTTAATCGCTCAGCCTTGATTCCTGTTCCTGTGATTCATTTCCTTGGAGATTTGACTTAGGTGAATATTGTCACTACTGCATTGGTTTGGGGTGGGGGCACATCCTCACTTTAACATTCTAGCCTGAGATTTAATGCACTTTCTTTCTCTTAATTTTCCAATTCAGAGGTGAGACCAGGCTGGTATATCCCCCAAAGGCTAAAGGCTCAGGGTAACAAAAGGAAAATTAATAAAAAGTATATAACATATAATTAGATCAATGACTTTCGAACTCTTTTGGGTAGTTTTGAAATCGGATATATTTCCCCATATATACACACAATTTTGCACTGCCATGGGGAAGCTTCTCCCGCATACCAAGTTTCCATAAATATTATCCCAGGGGAGAAAAAGTGACCTGACAGATGAAGGAAGAAACTTGTTCTTTGGCTATTTAATGCTCATTTTCATCTGTACATGATTGGCCTGGGGGCTATACATTTCCTTCAGTGATATTTAACCTGCCTCCCTCTGACACAGGGGTCCAGTCTTAGTTTATGACTCCCAAAGGTCAATCATATAAAATATAACAAAATAAGTTTATCATGGGTACAACAGAAACACATGTGCAGTACAAGAGTGTACTTTCATCACAGAAATACCTTAATAAAACAGGGCTTAGTGACTCCCCAATCACAAAAGCCATATCAACTCAGCACACATTCAAACTAAACACTAATCCAAAAATCTACTTTCAGAACACTGATTGGTACTATTGTTCTGTACTAACGTTTTTATTGTGGGGGGAAAAAGAGCTCATATTGACAAATACATACAGCAGAGTTGTTAAAACCCTTCCTTATCCACATCTCTCTCCCCACGGCTCCAGACATCAGAGCCTTTGCTTAAATCTGTTCAAACACTTTAGCCACAGGCCTTTCTGTCTTTCTCATTCCTCAGTATCCTCTTTCTTCACTCATGCTTCCTCTTTCCATCTACCTCATTTTCTTTCTTTAGTAGGGTCTCTCCATACTCTTTCATATGAATAGGTATGTATGTAAGTATGCATGTATGTATGTATGTATGTATGTATGTATGTATGTATTTCCATATGAAGACAGAGCTGCGCACAATACTCTTTGGGAGGAGTAGACAAAGGACACTTTAGCCAAGTTGAATTTCATGAAAACTTTATTTGGTTTTGTTTTCACCAGTATTCTGAATATCTCACATAGTTCTTAACACTTAATAATTTCTCAATATATATTTGTTGAATAAATGAAGAAAATCTGGTTGAATTTTATTTCAAGTTTAGCATTAGAAATATTAAGTTGGAGATCACCGAATGTCAGAATGCTAGACCATATGCAATACAATGAATGAAGCCCTCTCTGATATAACTAACAAAGTATGACTACAGAAAGGCTATCAGAAGAAGAGTATGTAAGAAAAGGAAATGTTAGATATACCAGAAGTGGATCTTAAAGAGAAGGAAAAAAGACAATGAAGAATTAGCAACTGGCAGGATCATTTAAATAACAAGAGAAAACAGGAGAAACAATAATGTAGTATCCTGGATCCAGGAAAGAAGAGAACTACAGAAGAAATATTCAAGGTCAGCAACCTATCACTGAGAAAGGCCCAAATAGCATAATCCTTCACATTAGTGTTTAATTTAATCAAAAGGAAATATTTCCTTTTGACCTTCATAATCAAAGTTTCTTGACTGGTGTGCTTTGCAAAGAGATTGGTTGCATCTCTAAATCAGTCTCTAAAATCTTTGGCTGATGAAGGAAAAACAATAAAAAATAATCTCACTATGTTCATAGCCTTGAGGATTAAATAGAATACTCAATTTTTAATCATGTGCATATGTGATTCTATGCTATTTTTGGAAATAGTTCATTTTCAGGTTGTCCTAGAAGAGTTATTTTTCAAGAAAGAAACAAACTGTAGAAAGTCCAAAACTATTTCAATTTTGATTCTATATTTTAATAAACAGTACTGCAAGTTAACCTCATAAAGTTCTAGTATTCAATCTGTTGGGGACAAAACTCATTACTAGCAATAATTAACCTACATTATGAACTAATCATCTGTAAAATTTCAATTAAACTTCTGATTTTAAAAGCATAAGGACATTTCAACCAAATAAGAAACTTTGTTTCATTGCTCCATATCTTTAAATGATTAACTATCACAATTAAAAAAAAGCAAACAAACATTTCTAAAACATTCGAGTGTATAGATAGATCAATTATAGATGCAATCTACAATTACTCAATAGAGGAAAACAACTCTAACCACACATGGATTATCAATGATAGGTCACTGGAATTATTTCTTTACAGCAATGATGTACTAAGTAAATACAATAAACAAATACATTAGATATTACATCTCACTTTATAAAATCATATGGCTGATGTTTCAGTAATGTAATATGGAAATACAGAGACGTGAGCACAGAGTGAGAGGAACTGAAGAGTTAGACTGTGTGTTCATGTGTGAGAGATTTGTTCATGGAAATCAGGAAAGAACTCAAGAAGCTCTGTTCTATCAGACTCTGATAGGAAAAAACTCTTATTTGCCTTGTCTTCCTTTACTTGAACGACACAGTAGAATTAGTGCTGCCTATGGATGTTACCAACTATATTAATTTCTTCAAAGACACCTAACCAGAGTATTATCAAATGAATGCTCATAATAGTGATTTTCATAGTCTTCTCTTAGTGATAAGCAAAGGTGAAAAGAGTTTTTACTGGTTGAAGAAATCCTAAAATATGAATTATAGAAATCCCTTATTCACTTCAGCTAAACTTTGGAGTGTGTTCACTTACCTTGATCATTACTCAATATTTAGACCCCAAAAAGCAGGGCATGGCTGATTCTCTTCCATCTGCAATGACTGGTTGTATCCAATGGATTTGTTTATAAGACTGTATATGGAGTTAGCTTTATTTTGTCTTACCGCCAAAATGTATATATCTAGTCTCGGCTTGCATTCTTGCAAATTCTCAAGGGAGACTGCATTAGAGAGTGTAGCTAGATCAAGTGTAGATGTAATCTACTATTACTCAATAGAAGAAAACAACTCTAACAACACATGGATTATCAATAATAGGTCACTGAAATTATCTCCTTATAGCAGTGATATACTAAATAGATACAGTGTTTATGCAACATAGCAGGCCTGAACAATTTTTTTAAAACTGCTCTATTTATTTTTTTAAAGTAAACTTTTATGGTTAGTAGTTAGATAAAATATTTTTTCATTATTGAGAAAAAAAATTATTTAAATTAAAAGACAAATGAGAGAGGCTCCTCATCTATTTACGGTTTTTCTTTACTCTTGCCTCAAATAGTTTTATGAAATGCAGAAAATATTAAAAACCTTTCAGATGTACTCTTTTCCCAGATAAAAGTATTAAAGAAACCAGAGACCATTGACTGGTTTACTCATAAACCTTTTGTCATTTTCCAAATACCTGTGAGATTGAGATCTAGTTCTTTCCAAACCCCGCAAACATGTTTTTTATCTCCAGGGGGACACTAATAAATGATATATATAAAAGTCATTGTTTTCCAAAGCCACCTGATAATGAGTATCTAATTTCTCAGTTCTTGAGGAGAGATTTGGGTTTGGATGCATATTCAGTTGAATGAGAAAAACTATATTTTACAAAATTGATCTATGAATTTTTTTTTCATCAAGCAAGTTGGAAAGGGAGATAAATTAATAAATCTTTTCAAAGTACATTAGGTGTTTGTTGTAAATGTAATGAATTAGTGCTCACATTGCATTTGATGTACTTTCTAGCACACTTTCCTATAATGCCAAGGTGGGAAAGCCAAAAACTACATCTCCTGGACTCCTTTGTAGCTAGATTTTTTTTTAGATGTCATTTAGATTGATACAACTAGAACACTTCCGTTAGATTTAGGAAGGAGAGGAGGAGAGACTAGAGGCATCTGGTTGCTTGGAAGCACTGTTGGCAGAGGTCCCTGTTCTAATCATTAGCTTCACGGGTGCTGTGAAGCAGAGAGAAAAACATCCTTGATTTGGAACAGTCTTACATCAGATGTATCATGGTTCTAGACCAGTCAGTCACAATGGAAATATCTAAGTGTAGTATCTTTTGCAGCCATAGAAAAGGCACAACTTCTTTTGGTGTGTTGGTTTACTGATGTCTTTGGGTATTCTTCTTGCGAACCCAGCCTAAAATCTATGACTGAAACCAAACCATGTGTATTATAAGGCTTCATTTACCTTTGATATAGTCCTTCCTGTTTAAAAAAACTAGAGTAGATTCTATTTTCTGCAACTAAATTTGGAGCAACACAATAGGTTTAAAAAATCCTATATTCAGTACAACATAGAAAATATAGCTAATAATAATAATATATATTTTTAATTGATTTATTTTTATTATGGTGACATTGGTTAACAAAATTCAGTGTTTTATGTATATAAGATATATATATATAAATACATAAAAATATATTTATATGTATATACATATGTATAAATAAATATATATTGCAATATATATATATTGCATTGTGTGTTCCCCACCCATAGTTAGATTTCCTTCTGTCATTGTAATAATTTTTTATTGTGACAGATGGCAACTAGATTTATCATAGTGATAATTTTGTAATGTATAAAAATAACAAATCACTTTGTTGTAAATCTAAAACAAATATTATAGTGTATGTCAACTATAATTCAATTTTAAAAATCCTGCATTCAGATTAAAATTATTAATCCATTATTTTCACTCTTCCTGTTCTGTTTCTAGTACTTTGAGCTTTGATGAAAAAGTGGCTCTTTCTGTTTAGAAACTAGTTGGCTTAACTGAAGAATCAAACTGGAATAGCCCCCTGCAACTATGTGAAGTAACATTTGGCCTTTACTGATAATTTGATCATTTAATCAATGTACAAAGTTTTCACATATGTAGACTTCAGTTTGTTCCCCCAATTTCAATATTTACTTATTTTCTGAAGAGCCTTAAGATCAAAGTGCATGAAAGTTAAAATATATATATATGTGTGTGTGTGTGTGTGTGTATATATATATATATATATGTGTGTGTGTGTGTGTGTATATATATATATATATATATATATATATATATATATACTGCAGAGATATTTAATGAGCTAGAAAAATGTTCTTGATACAAAATTCCTTACAAAAAGCATGCTACTAACATGTATGAGAAAGGATTTTACTCTCCTCAAAAAATGCTTACATGATAATCAAGAGACTGAAATATACACTAAAATATTAACAGTGATTACCTTTAGGTAGTAGGATTATAAATGGTTTTAATTATATATCTTGCCCTAATTATAATGCTTTGCCCTTCTCACGCAGAAATGCTGCTTATGAAAAGTGACCTGATGCTTTATCTTTAGTGTAACAGTCCCTATTCATTAGAATAATGTCTAATCTATTTTATATTCAATATAAAATGATACCAGGGACATGTTTAATGAGGTTACCTAGGAAGAGACAAGGTACTAAAAAATCAGGTACCCATTTTCAGTTCAGATGTAAGCAAGAAGAGTCTTTCCACCAAAAAGATTTACAAAATCCTCTCCTAGTATTATTACCTGATTAGAGAATGCAAGAACAAAAAGAAAAGTCTTAGACTTCAAAGATGAGAAGATGGGGCAGAAGAACTGTATAGTATCTCTGGATGAATATGTGTTAAAGAACACATTTTGAAAACATGAAAAATAAAAGGCTGAATATCTGAGAAGAGACATAAGTAGAATACAGCAAGGGACTGCCTGGGAATCTGTACTTGGAGGCTATAAAAGAACACAGAGATGAGGATCTAGATTAAGCAAAAGAAAATGCTCATGTCTCATCTGATTGTCAATTTTTATTTGTTTTTGAGAGAAAACTGACGTATGTACAATTTTAAAGTCAATAGTCTTGCAAATTCTTCTAATAATCATCCTCAACAAATTAGATATTTTCATGGAATCTCAGTATAAGTAACTGTCAGCATTTTCAACATAAAAAATAACTAGAATGGTTAGTCCTCTCCTATTAGATCCAAAATTTTTGTGTTCAAACTAAGCAAAAATGAGGCAAGGAGAGCCACTCCAAATGGTGTTATATGAAAAGGTATATTTGTCTGGGTGTATTATGTATTATCGGTGCATTAATTCAAGCATATTATGCTTCTCTGTACTCTATAATTAGCTAAAATTTATTTTGAGGCAAATGGTCAAGAGGAGACAGAGGGATATTAAAAATGAGAATTAACACAAAAAGAGACTGAAATATAGAGCCAACAGTTATAAATTTCTAACTCTAAGTAAGTAAGTCAGGTGTAGTTTTGTCAGATGTTGACATAAAAATTAAAAACAATAAAATAATATAGACAGAAAAAGTCTGATAAGTAGTATACAATGTTTCCTTTGATATGTTGTTAGAGTGTGACTTTTTAGTGGTACATGGTTAATTTTGGTAGGAAATATGAGAAGTTTCAAAACTTTGAGAGACTATAATTTTGCATGTATAGTTTTGAATTTTTTTTATAAAAGGAATACTAGAACTTGGACCTTTGGAACTTCTTGAGACTTTAGGGGCATCTCTTTAGGGGCATACTGCTTATTCTTAGTAATCTCTTTTTACTCCTTAGAGTTGAAGGGCATTGGAGGATCCCAGAAAAGAAACTTGAAATTGGTTGACTATAAGAGGAATTTTTGTCTTTTCTATCTTGCTTATACAGTAAAGTTTATAAGGGTGGAAGGAAGGCCAGGATTCAAGGTATTCTCTTAACTATAAATAAAATAGAGCAAATAATCATAGATCTCCTCAAACAGTATTTGTCAAAAACTTGAATGGGGTTACATCGGGCTAGGAGGTTAAGAAGTCCTCAACGGAGCTGCCCAAATCTATCTTCTCAGTAATAGGCCCATATAAAGTGTCACCAAGTATTGTTATACACTAAGTGGCTTTCTCCTTTTGGTCCTTTACCATATTTTCAGAATGTAAAAAGCATTTCCTCATGTGATTTTTTACACCATTCAAACTTAATATGTACTGGGTAATGTTTACCTTTCATGCTCTACTGAGGCTGGATCAAGCCAGTGACAAAAACTGGGGGATCAGGGTCAATCTATAAAACTAGGTTCAAAATATAAATGAGTCATATTTGTAGAGAATTATTTTATCACCTTACTTTAACAACTGAAATTAATGAGATCATAAATAATTTAAGACATAACTCTAGGAGTTGAAGATATCTATCTTCAAAAACCTTAAAAAAATAAGAACAAAAAATCATAACTTTTAGAATAGTGGTAACATAATAAAAACAACAGTGAAGATAGTAACAGCAATAATTATAATAACCCCCTTCAGGGTCTTTTCTGCTGCCAACAATACTCTGGTAGTTGGTCTTTTTTAAGGAATACCAAATCCATTTCACTCATGTATAAAAGCATTTGCTATTTTCAGATTATCCATTCATATCATTCCTTCAAAAGTTTGTAAAATTTTCTTTGCTAGCCCCTTGATGTTTCCTTGATATGGTAATTTAGTCCTGAGGTTTTCACATACAGAAACTCTGAAAAATAAAAAGTTCTTTTTTTGGCACTAGTGCTCTTATGGCCACGTCAACATCATTTCAGTTCCTCTGTAGGAGTTTTTCAGACTATATATCTCATTGAACATTGGTGGAAGATGTAAAATTTTGATTCTTCATTACCTTCCCCCATCTTGTGTAGTTTATACTTAAACCTAGTTTCACATTAATTTTCTTCTGTTGGATACGTTTGGAGCTTTCATACTTGTGTATTAGTTTTTTAAAATAGTCTTACATTTGACCTCTCTTTAGCCTCCTATATCACTACTTCGAGAGTGAAGCTTTTCCATGTTTTCTTCATATTGTCATATCTCTCAGTCTCCTGTGCTCTCACTGACTCCCTCCAGTTCATTCAAGCTTTATTGCTCAATGTCTCCCTCTTGCCCATTGCCACTTATCTCCCTGTACTCAGTTTTACCCACTCTTAGTCTCAGTGAGCTATCACTTTCCAAACAAAAATTTTTTTGAAAATGACTTCTGTCTCAGTCCTGAGTTGTCTGGGAATTGCAGAGTTAGGTGGGACTGGTTCCATCCTTAAAGGTGGCAGCCATATCAAGTGTTTCTCCACACAAGGAGTGGTGACAATTGAGACTGATTTTGGTCGAAACAGAAACTGGAAAGGGAGTGAGAATGCAATATGGAAACTACTTTTGAGCACAAAGCCAAGCTCAAATGAAGGACAGAAAAGCATGGTAAGAAATATGTCATTCCTTTAATAAATTATGGAGAAGCCATCCTCAGACAGATAATGTAATAAAATATGGACAAGAAGAGATGTATCAGAAAGGAGGAATAGACCAGGAGTAGACTAGATGCAGAGTGAGCATGGGAGAGCCTGCCATGCCTGTGTTATCTAAGGATTCAGATCAGGAAGAAAGGCAGATAATGTGCTGTCACAAGTACCTGAGAGCACTAACAAATATAGATTCGGGCAGTGGGAAATGAGTGAAGGGGAAGACTGGCATGAGTAACTGCAGCTTACTGAGGTAGTAACTACTTGCCAACTACTATGGATCCATATATCATCTCATTTAATCTGCAAAGCATTTCTATGAGGTAGATGTTATTGCTAGCTGCATTTTACAGAGTGGAACTCTAAAGTTTAAAAGGTTAAATAACTATTATAAGCAATTTATAATGGAGGAAATAGGACTTTGAACTCAGGCTACATGCTTCCAGAACCCATACTTTCAGCCACTACTAAGCTATACCTAGTAGTGGCAATTATACTAAGTCAATCTGAGTTAGAACAAAAGCATTTTAGAAAAGAGCAGTACAATATCAACACAAAAAATAGTTGCAATCGTGGTTAATAATGTTTTCTGTAGCTTTCTGATAATTGTTGAGCATTTTCTTGATCACAAATGATTGGTAGAAAAGCACAGTAAGAAAAACAATATTCCTTTAATGAGTTATAGAGAAGTCATTCCCAGACTGATGTAATAAAACTTTTATTGTTCCTTTTTCCCTAATACCTCAGTGATCCTAATAACTGATTGATTTTATTACTTTCTTAAATAAGATATTGTATTTTTGTAACCCTTAATTACTTAAATAAGATAATTTTAACACTGTGCTTATAGGATTTTCAATTATACTTTCTAATTACAAAAAGAAAGGAAAACTGGAAATGGTCCAGATTTAAAAAAAATGTCAGAACAGGCTACTCAACACAGCCTTTCAGCTGCTTATATGCTTGGTGTTATCTTTATGGACTATATTATAACTGTGAATACATCACTGTATTTCTAAAACTATTCTAAGTGTGAAATATCTCTTTCCCTTCCTTTTCCTTTCATTTCCAAAGAAAATAATGTGGTGTGTTAGCATAAGATGGATAGTAAAGATGTCCTTATACCAAATTGGCAAGCATAAAAAGTAACTAGAAGACAAATCTTTTTTCAAGTGCTGTAAATCTGTTGTGTTTTTTCTCAATTCCTCAAATTTGCTCTGGTTTTGTTAACAGAACTGTCTAAGTGGGGAATAGAATTAACAGGAAGGAGAATAGATAGGTTCTCTTTAATTATCATCAGGAAAAAAAATAAGTACACACAGAGTTCTGGAGTGATTCCTTTTTAAATAATTCTAACCATAATTAATTAATCCTTAAACCTTCTGATTGGCATCCATTTAGTCATTCAACAAATTAATTTTGTGACTCATAAGCATACGGTATTACTAGAATATGAAGATGAATATGATATAGCTTTCATGATAGACAAGATAGGAGCCCGGTAGGAGAAAGACATGGCAACATGCGCATACAGAGAACATAAATGAAATGTCAACTGGGATCAATAAAAAATTACAAGAAAGTACTGTGAAATTAGGACTTGGTATGATGTGACACAGTACCATGTTGTGGGAGAAAAGGTAAAGTTTTATGGGAAGACTAATTTTTTTGAGCAGGGCTTGGGAGAGTGGGTTAAATTTGAATATGTGGTTATGTGTAAGTCTAGGGAATTGTATGAGCAAAAGCACTGAGGCAAGAAAGCCTGTACAAATAACAGGCAATTTAGTTTGGCCTGAGAATCTAGTGTGTGAGGAAGAGTAAAGGCAGATAAGAGGTGAAGTCTACAGCATTTCTTGGACCTGGAACTGAAGAAAGATTAGCTACTCTCTAACTTTGCCAACCCAAAGCTAAAGCTGTTCACATTACAGTGCAAGTGACACCTCTGAATAATTGGTTTCTTCTATTGCCTTACCAGAAAGACTTCATTGGTTTAAACATTTACCCTTAAAATTTTATTTTTCAGTAATGTTCCCTAATGATAGTAATAATGGTTATAGAAAATATCTTGGGGATTTGTTTTGTATTCATTTCTATCCAGATCATTTCACTAACTTCACCATCTGCCTCAGATCTTTCATTATTATGAGATGGATGAATGAGTCAACAACACAGCAGCAGTTAGCTACCAATTGGGAAGATTTCTGACCTTATAGAGCCTGGGTCAGAATATCTAAGTGACAACCTCTGGTTACTCAAAGGCAAGAGAAAACTAGCCCAGAACCAAAAGACATGATGGATGGCTGAAGTTTGATATTTAAAATCATGGGGTATTTGAGCCAGAAAAGATCTTTAAAATAGTCCAGCCAGTGGTTCATAGTCTTCATTGACACTTGACTCTGTAAGGGTCTACAAGGATAGAGGATCAGGGATCTATTTTTAATATTTCAAAAGGCTAGTAGAAACTAAGCATTTGTTTCATGTAGTCCTACAGAATCACCAAAATGGCAACCATATTACTAAATAGCTAATTTTCCTATGGGTGGTCTTTCTCTCATTTTTCATTGTTTTTGATATATAACCAATAAAAAAATCTCTAATAAATAAAAACAGGGAAGTAAATTATTTACTGTAATTTGATAAATTAAACATTTCCAAATAAATCCATGGAAATAAATAATAAAAGAACTTCTTGTGTTTAACATGCAAGAGCTACATTTATTTGAACTGCTCAATTATATAGAGACCAAAAGAAATCGAGACATTTGTCAAAGATCACAGAGCTAATTAGTGACTAAGAAGGCATCGAAACTCTGATCGTAATATGTCAAATTAACGTAGTTTCTGCAATAGCAACCTACTAGGTGGACTGCCAAAAAGATTCCAGAGTAGAAAGTAGGAAAGATTAGGTCCAGAGATCATAGTTTGTAAAAATTAAGATGGTATCAGTTAATTTTGTTTGATTTATAGAGAATTCCACTCACTAAAATGCATAATGATAAAAGAAATGGAAATATGTATTTGATTTACTGTTGCCCTAAAATGAAGTCTTCAAAGTGCCTGACATGTTTGATCAGTTGGTTTATGTATTTGTAATAACACTATTTTCTGTTTCAACATACTAATGACACTCACATGGGGAGTGATTTTATCAATTTTGTAAATATTAAGTTTGAGGCCCGAGAAAGTTGTGTGTTTTTCCTAATCTCTGTCTGTAGTGAGATTGGGACGGGGCCATATGGATCCTAAAATGTGCTCCCAATATCTATTTTAGTTTCTTGGAAGTCAGTTTCATCAATTTGACTGTAAGCTGTTCCTGGAAATGACAGGGACAAGTTAAGGAAAAGAAAGAGAAACATGAGAAAAGTATAAAGCTATGTAAGGATTTTTAATGTGTTGTCCTTTCCTTCGCTTTTCTTCATCAACTCGAATAACAGAATTGTCTGTGAAACATTAATCCCCAGAAGGGTTGTGATCAAGTCATTAGCAGCCAAAGGTGTTGGGAACCATAATATGCCATATTAATTTTGATGAACATTAAGAAAGAAAGAGGAGGTACATCCCAGTTAGTGTAGGCACCATTGGAACTGACAATAGAGACCTGTGCCCTTTCCTCTCATGGTTATTCTAATCGGAATATCATTAAGGAGACTCTAGTTCAGGTCAATAGGTGGCTAGAAATTCTAACTCTTGTCAATTCCAATAACGGTTTTAGACAGGAACCATACTACTTATTTCTATATAAATAAAAATGTGGATTTTTTCCTCATTTTCTAGGCAATTAATGTATTTAAAAATTTTTTTTGCGTCATTTGATATATTTATTTGCAACAACTAGGTATGCCTATGAGGGGAGGCTGAGGAATAGTTTGAACCTGGACTATCATAGTGGCTATAGGAATTATATTCATTGTCATTAACAATTATTTATCTTTTCATACATAGATACATTGATATGCATTTATAACTCTTTCAAAATTGACTAGGCAACTATAGAACTGGACAATTAAAAGAATGATTAGGTATTAGAAGTTAAAATATTATTTTAATAGTATATTCAAAATTAATATAAAATAAAATATCTTTATAAAATAAAAGATATTTAGTATTGCAAATACATTTTAAGATGACATAACTAGGAATGGAAAATAAAAAGATGCCATTAAATTATATACTTTTTATAAAAGCATAAGGCAAATTTTCTGAAGATAAAAAAACTACTGATCTTTAAAATCTGTTTGAAAAGCTAAATATCTGTGATTGCAAGTCACCCACTACAAATATGGAAAGTTTTCCAATTACAAGCTTATAAGAAGGATAAACAATCCCAACTTTGACTTACTTCTTTAAAACCCTAGCCTTCAAAATTGTTAAGTAGCAACTTATACAACAATAGAGTCTAGCTCATAGAATTGTTGAGCTTTGGGGTTGCTCAGTACATTTCCTAATGCACAACAAATAATATAGAGGCATGTTTTTGTTCTTAAACATAATATCTAAATAAATACATTTTCACCAGTGTGAGAATATGATATCTATTACTGTGGTAAATGTCCTAGAATTAGAAATTTTTAAGTGTGGCTATCAATGTGTGAATTGCCCATGCACTTGTAAGATATATTAGTTAAAATAAAATAATTTTAAAAATAAATATCTACTAAGAAGCAATAGCTATATAAACGAGAATAAGGTGTTTTGTAATATAAATTCCCAAATAAAAGCTGCCATGCCATCCTTGCCACCAAGCACATCTCATAGACTGAAGGAAATCCTGACTTGTTTTAGATTTTCATTTAAAGCTCGCCAAACTGTCCCCAAACAAGTTAAGGGCTAGATATCAGAGTCAAAGTATTATTTACTTAAATTCTATTATCATATCTACCCCCCTTTAACTCTTGCTTCTTTCTTAGAAAAGAAGCTTTCTCGGTCTAATGTAATTTTTTAATATGATTTATCTCCCTCTTGACAAAAACATCAAGAGGCCCAAAGCAGCACCATTTATAGTATTCTTGCACCGGCAACACAGTTTATATTTTAATAATTAATATTTACTCTGTTAGATTGTAAAACCCAACTAGAACCAAGGATATAAAATGGTTCCTTTACTGACACCCTAATAAACCTGTTTAAGTAATTGGGTAGTATTTCTTTACATAAAAGTCAAGAAAATGTATAACTTAAAACAGCCTTGCTTGAAACCAGTAATAAGTTATAACATTATGAATAACATGTGCTAGTTCTCCATCAATAAAAAGATTAAAAATTTGGGCCTTGGAATCATGGCCTATGTTTGTTTAATCATATTCCACTACTTATAAGCTGTGTGACTTCGGACAATTTATCACTTCTCATTTCTCAAATACTCCAGTAAAGGGTGTGTAATAATAGAGTCTAGCTCATAGAATTGTTGAGAAAATTATATGTGATAAAATAGATGAAGTAATTAGTACGATGCTTGACCCTAAGTACTCCCTAAATATTAAATTATCAGCAATATCCATTAATTTATATAAAGGCTACATATTCCAAACAAGGGAGCAGTAAAAAAATGCTTAAAATAGTAACTTAAGGGTCGGACATTTTTAAAGTCATTTGGATAAGATTTTCAAGGTTTTAGATTGATATTTTTTAAAATCAGTTCAGGTTTGCCAAACACACACACACACACACAACATGCTCATACAAAATTAACCAAAGAATCCACAAACGAAAACATTAGACTATGTAGACTGTGTTCAGTTATTCTTGCAACCTCCAGATAATTTCCCTTGAAAATACTCTATTCCCTGTGCCAGATAGTATTGTAGCTTCTCTTGCATACATAAACACTAAGGCTAAAGTGTCCAAGAGATGCTAGGCATGGCTTAGTATGCAAGGTCCTTTCTTTCCACAGATCATACTAATGTCTCCAAATTGAATTGCTGATACTAAACATCTGGAGCTCACCCATAAAAATATAAAAACTCATACCCAAAAGTTACTGAATGTACCTCTAAATATTTTGCCTTTGGCTACAATACCCATTACTTGGAAACATCACAACTTTTAAGGTATGGTCATCTGAAATGTCTACCTACCATTACATGGGGAAGAATTTAACCCAACGAAAAAAAAAATAATAATAATAATAATAATAATAATAATAGAAATGTTTTGTGAAACCTGTAAATTCTTAATGACAGTTTTAAGCAGTGTGTGTGTGTGTGTGTGTGTGTGTGTGTGTAGAGAGAGAGAGAGAGAGAGAGAAGAGAAAACTAAGCTTTTGGATTAGTTTCTGCAGATATGGTGGTAGTGTGAGTCAAAGGGTAGATAGATATTTGAGTAGAGAGGCAATTAGTAGAAAGCAATGGCAATCATTCACAAATATAAGTCCCCTTTTCTCCCTAAAATGGTAGAGCATAATCTTCCTGACTTGATGTTTCATGATACATCTCAGCGATTATACCATGTTACTTTTGGTGGGTGTGAGGTAAGTGCGAGGAAAGATTCTGAAAAGCATATCTTTGTTTCTTTGTAAAAACAACTCATGTTCTCGAACCAAATCAAACATCTCCCATCCTGTTATAAAGTAAATACTGATATAAGACAAAAAGTCAGTATCTGGAGACTCTAAATGCCTCATACTTTGATTAAAAATCCTTCTGTCAATTACAGATTGATTTTGTAGCTCATTATAGTGATGAATGTCGGGGCTGGCAGAGGTGGTATTTTACCACTTGGCCTGAGGGTGTACTCTGTTAGAAGATGGTAAAATTACAATTATTTTCCAGCACTCATCTATGTGCCTACACTGACCCAATGGATGCCACTAGAGTAATTTGAAAGATTGTTATCATTTAGAATAGACAAAAGAATGGTAAGTCAGCCCATTTAGAAGAAACACATTTTAAACAAATATTTCTTAACAACCTGCTGAGAATCTTGCCACTTGATAAGTAACACTGAAACACATCAGCCAGGTTTTGCAGTAAGAATGGTTTTGCAGTATGTGCTTAAAAAGGCTGCAGCAAGAAATATGCAAATGTCTCTCCTTGTGTACAACTATGAATATTAAAACTATACATATTTTATATAATGTATATAGGCACGAACATCTACACATATAAATACAAATGTACTTTCCCCCCCTTCTTAAATATCAGAGGTTATTAGGAGTTATGGGGAAATTAGAGGACATAGGTAAGAACTGCAGGGATTAGAAATCAATATTCAGTAGTGACTGAAAGTGAAAAAAGGAAATTCATCTCACTTTGTAATATATTCATATAATGATCTGAAATGACCTATATTTCTGAAGTCACTGTGTGGTTTCTTACTCTGATATCCCTGGTTTGTTCACAAGGTATTCTCTAATGGTAACTTATGTACAACTACATCTCTATAATAGCTACATGGCCAAAGCAGTAATATCCATCAGACATGTAAATCTTATATGCTGTATACTATACCTACCACCTGCTACAAAAGTACGATGACTTAGACTTCAATTAAAATTTCAAGACAATCGATGCTCAATATTAGGAAAAAAGATTATATGAGATTGATATCAGCAGGACTTAAAATTAGAAAAAGAAAAAAATCATTTCAAATTGAGGATTAGGTGGCCTGGCTACACTGTGGCTATAGAAACAATGGCCATACATCTACACAATTGCTTTTTACAATAGTTCACCATGAACGCAAACCTATTTATGGCCTACTCTCACAGTGATATATCTCTTTTCTGCTAGTTATTTAGAATCCCAATACTTTGAAATGGAACTGTGGTGACAAAAGAATAATACTTCATATAATGAAATGTCAAGAAATCTAAGTTAAAGTAAGGTAACGAAACATAGGTTCGTGGTATAAAATCTGATCTATGCGTATAATCCAAGTGGAAATGGACAGTGGAACATCATTAGAACATCTAGATCATTTTAGAAACTAATTATGTTTGGCATCAAAGACCAGATTAAAATCTCATTTTTCTTACCTATTTTTTATAACAGTGGTAAAGAAAATAGAAGGAAAAAGGTGTTCGTAAATTCAGGAAAATATAAGAGATGGATATAGATGCTTTTTAAAAAAGAGACTATATACAATAAAAAAAAACAAATTTATGGACATCCAAGATATTAAAAAAAGATATTTCGATAGTTAAAATTAAGTAGAATTCTAATTGTTACAATAACATACTTTTAGATGCTTATTTTTGTGTCAAAGGGTCAAAAATGAAGTAGAAATGATTCTATATAAGCAGTCTTTGCTGTAAACAATCTCAGGACAAGTCTTGCTGATGGGATAAAATCTGAAAGAAAATATAACACTGTCAGCAATAAAAAGTGCTTAGGGCAGCAATGACGGCAGCTTTGTTAATGGTCTCAAGCCTTTGGTCTCAAGTGCTGCATAGTGTCTACCTCACAGGTAAACATAATTTAAAATATTACCTGCAGGGGATTTCCAGTCAAGATGGCAATGTAGGTAAATATTGTGCTTGCATCCTCTCATGACTGCATCAAAATTACAACTTAACTGTGAAACAACCGTCATTGAGAATTGCCTGAATTCTAACTGAACAGAAGTTCTGTAACTAAGGACATACAGAAGCCATGCCGAGACTAGTAGGAGGGATGAAGATGAAGAATGGGCTTGTCCCCATACCTACATATGGCAGTTAAAAATTGAGAGAGACAACTTGGCTGCAGAAGTCACCCCTGAAAGGTAACAGGTCCCAGGCCCACACCAGGATCCCTAACCCAGAGCTCCAATGTCAAGAACAGAAGTCTTCACAACTTTCAGCTGTGAAAACCAGTCAAGACTGTGGCTGGGTGAGATTATGCTGGAGTAACAGGCATTCCTCTTGAAGGACCCACACACAGAATTACTCATTGCTGGGCTCACTCACTCTGAGCTCCAGCACTGTGACAGAAGTTTGAAAGGTGTCAGGGACACATGCGGAGAAACTGAATTATCTGGCTTCAAGGAGAGGACTGGAGAGGCAATTTTCTCCCAGACAAAAGTATAGAGAGAAGCCATTGTTCCCTTTTTAAGCTCTTCTCATTCCCAGTGTGCAGACATAGGAAGCTTCCATATCTGAGTCTCTATCAACCTGGTTAACACCATTGGCTCTGCGCTGGTGGTTCTCTAAAACCCCATCCAACCCAACTCAGGCCTTTTCTAGTGGATTTTCTACACAAAAAGTCTTTCTTGGCTTATGCTTCAAACTTCTTTAAAATCTTTCAAAGGTTCAAAAACCCCAAACAAGCAGCATTTGACCTCTTTGGGCCCTGTACCACTTGCTAAGGAGCTACAAGCTTGGCACTAGTGTCAGTGGCCTTGTTTTGCAGCTTGCACTTCCCAGGCTCTCCAATCCCCAAACAGGTGGAAGACATCTGCAGATCACATTATGGCCCATGTCAGGTAGTTCCTGGTAGGGCACAGGCGGTGTATCCCCCTCAAGAGGCCCCTGGCAAGCATGCCCAGTAGCTGGCTTCAGACTGCACCAGAGCACAACCAGGTTACTTCCACAGATGACACACCCAAAGTATAGACTGGGCAGGCACCAGCTTTGATAAAGTGAGTGTTGCTCTGTATGGTCAACCCCTACACAACAGCTTCTCCATTGTAGTCACAGCCAGTCCTCACAACCAATCAGCCTGATGGTCAATCCCTCCCACTGATGTGCAAATAGCACCAAGGCTGAACTGCAACAAGAAGACATATACAACCCATACAAGAAACAAACCTGGCTCAGGTGACCAGGAAGACTGTATCACTGGGTCCAGAGGACAGCTACTACATAAAGCCATTCTACTAAGACCAGGAGACATGGCAGCTCTCCCTAACATAGAGAAGCAAATGCAGGGAGGCAGCAAAAATAGGGAATCAAAAAAATATGTCCCAAATGAAAGAACTGAACAAAATTTCATAAAAAGAACTAAACAAAATGGATACAAGCAATTTACCAGATGCAGAGTTCAAAACACTGGTGATTTCAGTGAGAACTTCAATAAAAGAGTTAGGGAACATAAAAATGGAGATAGAATGCACAAAAAAGAACCAGTCAGAAATGAAGAATACAATAATTGAAATAAAGTATACATTAAAAAGAATCAGTTGATTAGAAGAAGCAGAGGATCAAATCAGTGACTTGAAAGATAAAGTAGCAGAAAACACCCCATCAGAACAACAGCAAAAAAAAAAAAAAAATCCTAAAAAGCTGAAGATATTAAGGAGCCTTTGGGATAACATCAAGCATACTGAAACTTACATCATTTTGGATACCAGAAAAAGAGAGCAAGCAAGGAATTGAAAACCGATTTCAAGAAATAATGGGGTAAAACTCCCTCACCCTGATCAAGAAGATAGACGTACAAGCCCAGGAAGTACAGAGAGTCCCAAATAAGATAAACCCACAGAGGCGCAAACTAAGTCAGATCTTAGTTAATATGCCAAAGGTTAAGGACAAAGAGGGAATCTTAAAAGCAGCAAGAGAAAAGCAGTTAGTTACTTATAAGGGAGCTCCCATAAGACTTTCAGCTGATTTCTAAACAGAAATTTTGCAAGCCAGAAGGGATTTTGAAGAAATAGTTAAAGTGATAAAAGGAAGGACCTACAACTAAGATTACTCTATCCAGCAAAGCTATCATTTAGCATCAAAGGAGAGGTAAAGAGTTTCCCAGACAAGAAAAAACTAAAGGAGTTTATCACCACCAAATCAGTAGTACAAGAAATGTTAAAAGAATGTCTTTAACAAGAAGAAACCATCAAAAATATAAATAATGAAATGGTAATAATTACATATCTATCAATGATTACTCTCAATGTAAATAGATTAAATGCTCCAATCAAGAGACATGGGATGGTTGAATGAATAAGAAAACAAGACCCTTATATAAGCCACCTACAAGAGACTCAATTCAGATCAAAAGACACCCTCAGACTGAAAGTAATGGAATAGAAAAAGATATTTCATTAAGATGGAAATGAAAAATAAAACCAGATTAGCAATATTTATTATATCAGACAAAACAGACTTTAATACAAAGACTATATCAAGAGAGAAAGTAAGACTCGATAATGCTGTCTTTGGGCATTTATCTGAAGAAACTCAAACACTATTTTGTAGGAACATGTTCATCCATATGTTCATTATGCAGTATTTACAATAGTGAAGATACAGAGGTAACCTGGCTGTTCATCAATAGATGAATGAATAAAGGAGAGATGATATCTATATAATGGAAAATTACTCAGTCATAAAAAAAAAAAGAATTAAATCTTGCTATCTGAAACAACATGGATGTTTTTAGAGGGTATTGTGTTCAGTGAAGTAAGTCAGACAGAGAAAGACAAATGTTATATAATTTCACTCATATGAATCTAAAAAATAGCAATAACAAAAAACAAACTTATGGATACAGAGAACACTTTTAAATTATCAAGTAGGTGAAAAAAGGAAAGGTATTTAGCAATACAAATTGGAAGTTACAAAACAGACATGGGGATGTAAAGTATAACCTAAGGAAGATAATCAATAATATTGTAATAACCATGTATGGTGTCAGATGGGTGCTAGATTTATTGGGGTCATCACTTCATAAGTTATATAAATGTTTAATCACTATGTTGTACACCTGGAACAAATATAATATTTTATGTCAACTGTAATTAAAAATATATATATATTAAAAATAATAAATAAAATAAATATTACCTGCAACGAAGTAGCAAATATTATTTAGAAAAAAAATCAAATGAATACCTGTCCTAGTGCCACACAAATGAAAGAAAAGGGCTCTTAGTTACTCAATTCACAGGTTGCTAAAGCCAAAGGTTTATCCACTCTCTCTGCTGAGGAGAAACAAAACATCAGTGTAGACACTGGTGATACTGTACAGTATTTACTGTTCCATATACAGTAGCATTGATAGATCATTTGATATCATTGCCTCATCTCTTTCTCCTGCTAACATTCCTGTTACAATTCTCCCATACTTTTACATTCCTGGGGCTCAGTTTTTAACAATTGAAAGTGTTCTTGAGTGCATCAGGAGTTCTGAAAGGAATACAGAAGTTCCCCTGCTCACTAGAGCCTTAAACTTGATTATAGGTAAGCTATGAGGATCCTGTACTCTGACCTTTGTACCAAGAAAACCATAAGGACTTACCAAATGATCAAATATGAGTTCATTTTTTTTCTTTCTCACATGGTCATCATAATAAAAGATGAGACAACATGTTGAATTCATGTCCTAGTGTCCAGAAAACTTTCTGCTGCTTGCCTCTATAATAGCAGTTATTGGGCCACATTTATTCTCTGTTTACTGATCTGAATGCACTTAATTCTCTGTGAACTCCAGATAAAAACAGTTTACCTTTGGTCTGTACTTATAATACTTAATATATTACCTGGGTCATAGGAGATGCTCAACAAATGTTAAATGGATGAATAAATATCTATTTGAATGGCAATCCCTAACTCTCTAACTAACTAAGTATACACATAATTGATTCAACTAGGAATTTAAATCTTTTATTGTACCCATGAATTGGTGATAGAATATAAAATTCCATGGAAGATTTTAGAGATCTCATTAAATTATGTTAAAATATGTGATAAAATGATCAGAAAACCAGCTAAACAAAATGTATAAACTTAACTAAATGTACTAGAATTTGTAATTTGCTTTCACTTTGACATGAATTAATTCTAAAATAACATCAGCTTTGAAAAAAAAAATGAAAAATAAGACTAATACTAGCTGAACATGGTCAAATAGTTACAATTAAGCATGAGCTCACTAACATTTACATGGACAGTAGAGTGTAGCACTTAGGAGTGGAGTCTAGGATCAGCTAGACTCTTGCTTACACTACTTAAAAATTATGAGATATTATGAAAATTATCATTTTCTACCTCAGCGTTGTGATCCATAAAATAGAAAAAAAATGTCATTTTTCTCACAGGCTTATACTGTGCTCGAAAAACATCAACCTTGTCAGTGATGGACCAAGGACAGCATCGTAGTGGCACACTTCCCCATATGTAGGCAATAAGGATTATTTGAAAAGAATTTTAAAACAATATTAAAATCAACTGAAGGTTGAACAAAAGCTTTTATTTAAGTTACACCTGGCAAGTCTAAACAAAGACAGATAAAATACTTCTTAGTGGCAGAAACTTCCAACCTCTCTGTTTTAGTATGACACTAAAGCCTATAGTAAGACTATGCTAAGAATAAAGGTGTATTACATAAAGGAAATATATATCATATTCATGTACTTTGGAATAAAACCATAGACATTTGTAGAAAGATTAAACAGTCTCTTTAGGTTCACTACAGATCTCATTTAAAGATGCATAATCTATTCCATATCAATTGTTCCCCAGTCATCACTAAACTGCTGTGAATCAATCTTTGGCTTTAATTTCTCTCACTGCAAATTCTAGTGGCAAACATTTGCTTCTTGGTTTATTGAGATATAAAGAGGACAGATACAGTAATGTTGCATTTGTAAATTATTTTCAGTTGCTAGGCAAATAGTGATTACATTTTCTCAATGGAAATTGTGACAGAAATAAGGGCACCTTCATTTAGTCGTCTTCCATCATTACCCTGTTAAGTATTTTTAAAATCACTTACTTTTTACTTGCAATTTTTTTAAGTTGATGAGAACATTAAATTTATCAGCTATCCAATTACATCTGAAGTTTATTAAGACTCCATGTTGCCTTTGAACTGGAAATAGAAAAGGAAAAGAACTTACTTTTAAAGAAATTAAAGTAATAAAGCAAAATGGGTACCACTTTATTTTAAGTACCCATTAATTGGAGCATAAGAGATGGAGTCAAAATGGAAATCTCAGAGAAATAAACATATGAAACACACGCCGTTCTTTCTACACAAACATGGAGACATTAGTCCAGCAATCAGATCACCCAGAGAACATGTCCAAAGCATTTCAAACAAGAATACTTTAAAGATCTATTTCCTATTATTAAAGATGGGTTCTCATTGAAATCTCAATTTGTGTGAGGGAATCATTTAAATGATTGAGAAAACTCTTTCATTTATTGATGATAAATCTTAATTCATTTTCTCCATTAAGCAACTGCAAGTCTTTTGGTTGAGGATGATATAAAGATGCTTTGTACAAAATGATGTGATTCACGGCATTTTTATTCCTTGTAAATGGGATCAACACAAATTTTCTTAAACTGTGAATATTATTTTTGGTGTCTTGAAGAACTGCTAGTTGCTTCCTAAATCTTCAAAATTTGCTTCATTTAAATATGTTGGCTAATTGCTGGAGTTAATGATGATGAATAGAATCAGGATTAAATTTTTAATAAACTGGATTGTCTCTAGCCTTGGCAGAGCCCAGCTATATATACACTGGGTTCTTTTGAGTTGCCTGAAAAGTTCCCTATGTTAAAACCATTTTTCTAATAGGTAATAATATACCAAAAACTTAATTTAAAGTCATTTATTTAAACCATTGGTTACATAAAATCACATTAAAATACCCATCAGTGAAGTGTAATGAGATAGCACTTTAGTAGCTATTATCTTTATTTCTTAATTTCTCATACCACATGGTGGTTTTGTAAATCAAAAGATGTTGAAAAATGGGGCACTGACTAAATCCTAAGTGGGAGACCCAGAAAGGTAACTAGGAACCTGGAATGAAGGCTGTGTAATGTTAGAAGAATCTGACCTAAAGGAGGCTGGATCTACTACGAAACCCTTTCTAAGGCTAGATAATCAACTAACAAGACAAAAATAAAATACTTTCGTAAATGGTTGTTTTTTCCTCCCTCAGCCTTTTCATTTTTTTTTCATATATTGATAATACAGTTGGCTTAAACAGGATGAAAATTCACTTGCATAAAAGAAAACACTTAAATTTTTTCAGAATTTTGCATAAGACCTAATTATGCACCTCTGTAAATACAAGATAATTGATGACTGAAAGGTTTAGACAAAAGATTGACCTCAACTTTTGCAATTTATAAAATTAAGCTATTTGGCCACATGACTTACGTGCATTAATTTGTTTCTATTAGGATAATGACTAAAACTTAATAGCAAATATAAAGAAAAAACAATATGAATATATTTAAAAGTGTAGAAACTTTATTCAAGAAGATATTTTTATGCATTTATAAAATTTTAGGCCTGTGTTGGAAATATGATTCTGACATCAGTTCTATTGCTTCCAAGTGACTGGCATTTAACTAGAACATAAGCATTTTATTTGTAATATATTTATTTCTTGAGATTATGATTTTATACAAAATTAACCAATCAACAAAATGAATGCACAAGTCATCATAGGCATGAGTGTTTTCATGTGGTGATTATAGATGGATTCAGTGTTACAGATTATTTGCTGTTTTTGTTTGTTTGTTTGTTTGTTTTTCCTCTTTGAGAATAGAAAGAAACATGTAAATTCTGGTTAAAGGCCCTGTGGCTAGAATGAGAAGCCAATCTCTTTGGGAATCAGCTCCTCAGAGCTATCTGGCCAGTGTAGCATTTCCCTGAATTAGCATAGCTTAGAGTGGAGAATCTGTAGAAAATCATCTGTTTGATATTCTGTGTCCTGTTGGGGATAAAATAACCTTGGAGGTTAGCAACTGCCAATTTGCTTTCTTTGAGCAGACTTACTCAAAACAAACTCAGGCCTCTCTTCTATCAAGCTCTTGAAGATAGCTTGAAGACATATGACAAGTGAGTGCAGAGATATGCATGGGAAGTTTGTAATTAGGCTACTGTTTTCTCCATTGTCCTAGCTGTAGTTCTATATAAAGACATTGGTCTTTGAAAGGCCCAACCCAGCCATTTCCTCTAAGTAAACAGCACTCAATGAAGGTAATCATATAAAAAATATTTTATAATGTATGGGATTAAAAATAAATATCAAACCAAGGCTGGAATTAGGTTAAAGCCAAGTATGATATATAACAGGTCATAGACATTTAAGTAATGATTGTAAATCAGATCTATATCTATAACCGTGCTAATTTTATTTATTTAAGGTGCTTTTTCTTTTCAAACCAATTAACTGCCTCAATTCTTTTAAAATAATAAAATATTAATTAAATATAATTACAATATTCATAGTGAATATATTTTAACAAGAAAAATACACTTTTAGGGTACATAGCCTCATTTCAAATGAGAGAGATCAAAATAATCAAGGTTTGATGGCAAAAGATATGGAATATATTTTGATTTTTACTTCACAATACCTACTAGACGTATAAACTATTTTGTCTAACAAGTTTCCAGACACATGAAAAATCGACAATTAAAAATGATATTCTATTTCTTATTTTTCTGATGCCTAATAGTATCTGAACAAAGTTCTAAGAGAGTTAACTTTAAGAGTAATATCATTCACAAATGTGCAAAGATCATAATTGTACAGCTTTATGCATTTTCACAAACTTGACATATCTGTGTATATAGTACCAGATCTAGAAACAACATTATCATTATTTATTACTTCATGTGTTTTTTCATTCATTATGCCCTGCTTCTGATTTCTATCAGGATAGGTTAATTTTATCTTTAATTTACTAAAACAAATGAAATCTGGTGGGGTATTTTTGCTCAATATTATATCATGCAATTTATTCATAGTATTGCAGGTAGTTATATATTGATCTTATTGTTTCAGACTATTTTATGTGTGAATATAACCAAATTTATTAAAAACTACATTTTAAATTTATATTATTTGGCAAAAAGAGCCCTTGGATTTTTGAAGGGGGACAATATAATTGAATATAATACAAAAACATAAATGCTTCAGAAATTAAAATCCTATTTTTAAGCACAAGAGAGCTAGGAAGAAACCACAAATGCAACCCTTTTTAATCAAAACATGTTAAAAATATATAGAAAAATTCAATATACTACACCAATTAAGAAATTCTAATTAATATCTGTAAATACTTTAAGTATGATAAGCCATATCGAGCTTTCTTTGCTAAATAAATGACCAATGACATGGACATTTTGTGAAATTGATAAATATTAATTGGTAATTAAGGCGTTAATGATGAAAAAAAAAAAAAAGTTAAGAATTATCAATTTGACCTCAGGAGGGAAAGCTCATCCTAATCGGTTAATGCCTAAATCTGATATGTCTTTAAACTGTAAAGCAGCTTTGGCCTATGAGAACTCACACTAATTTAAATTAATGACTACCAAAGGATTCATAAAGCAGAGATCCTGCTTTAATTTGGTTTATTGTATAATAAAGCCTCATTTATAATCAAGAGTTGAATTTCCAAATTATAAATATGCTAGAACTCATTAAAAACCATTATCTTGAAAAACTTAACAAAAGGTCCCCTGATACTCTTGTTTACATTATCAATTTTGTAAACAAAAAAAATGTTCTGGTTATAAATTTCAAATTAGAGCTCTCAATTAATAAAATGTAAAAATCATCTTTGCCAAACCTTTTATATTTTCTCTAAATATTTATGATATTTGGGGCATTTTCTGAAAGGAAAAGTCTCTTTACCTCCTAGATGTACCACATCTGATGTGTCCATGCTCAACCTAGATTTTCACGGCTATTTCTGCAGAATGTCCATAAATTTCCACTTTTGTCTTGCCACACCTTGTATATATCCTGCTGTCTTACTTGCCTTTGATATTTGCTACATTTATTCTGTAGCCTATCTCCATAAAATCATCCTTTCCCTTTTATATCTTCACAGAGAAGATGAAAAATGACTCTGCCAGTAATCATCCACCTCATGACTACTAGAACAGTATCAAGAGTCTAAAGCATTTCCAAGAGCTGAGTGTCTTTATTATCACAAACACATGACTGGAACTATAAATTCAGCCAATGCAGAGAATTTTTATTGATTCAATTTTGTATTGAGGTTTCACAGAAATGACATTGTCTCTCAACATACAACAACAAAATGTCCAATAGCATGTAGCTAATAAAGAACCTGGCCATAAGGGGCATCTCTGTCAATGACATTAGTAAGTCTTCTGTACTCATTAAGCACAGAAGTGAGAGGAAAGGATAAATAGTTGCACAACTAGGATTACTAGACTTCAAGTGAGTAGTAAAAATGAAAATAAGTTTTATCAGTGGGACAGCTAATGATTGAGGGGATTTCCAAGAGAAGAAAATATTTCCTATATGTGACAAATTAAATCTAATTACTGAATATTTACCATATAAAAGTGCCATGGGAAAAAAAATACCATGGACATTAATAAAAAGAGTCAGCCTTGTTCATAGTCATTCACAGTGTGTGAGATTTACATTTTAGTGATAACTATACTTCATACCAAAAATGTTATTTAGAAATGCACAACAGTAGGAAAAACTATTTTTACCTCTAAAGCATGGCATCTTTGAACTTGAATCTTGAGATCTGATGATTTCTGATAAAGCTAATTTGTGCATTTTAATTATGGCATTTATCAGAAGTGCTCATTGAGAAGAGAGGAAAAGGAAGTTTGAGTAGGAGAGTGTCTAGAAAAAAATTATATTGGCAACAACAATTAGTTAACAGAGGAGAAAAAAATGGAAAAAGATTTTCAGCTTCAAAGGCATCTCATAATGAAAAGAGGCTTTAGGTAATGTCCTAGCCATAAAATGGTCCAGAAGTAACTTGCAGCAAAGTAGAATTATTGTTGTCATTTGTTTAGTTTTCTGAAGCTCAGGTGATCTAAAAAAAAAAGTCATTGGCTTGGAGGTAAGGGAATAAAAGATATTATCATCTCACTTCTACCCACATTCATAATATTTCTAGGAGAAGAACAATTACTCTAGAATGCCTCTAGCTCAGCTTGAAGCTGTCACTAATGGCATAGCAAACAGAAACTGTGTTACTGAACCTGGAACTTTGGTAACCGCCTGCTTCCAATTAGAAGAGCAGGCTGAGCCACATTCCAGCCAGGTAAGCCTAAGTCAGGTAGCAGGAAGGAGGAAAGATGGTGAAAAAGTAGATAGTTCAAAGCAGTGGGTGTATAGTCCTGAAGAAATGCTCCGGCAGCTAGAAAGACCTTAGAGATTTGGCTACAATATGTACAACCTTCCTGGCTGTAGTTGAAGCTGAGATTAATAAAATACATTGAATTTCTGGAAATCATGTTCACTTTCCACCTGCATTCCTGATCTCATCCCCTGTTTCCTTTGCCACCTACTTCTATCAATAACACACTCCTTCTTCCATCTTCAGATTCTGTCAGCTCCTTCCTTCTGGATGCAGATTGTATTTGTCTCAAAAAACATAATATACATTATTTTCTTCACTCCCAGCCAACTGAATTCTTCAACAAGAAGACTATGGCAGTAGACAGGGCAGAAGTCTTGGGTACCTAGGCTAGTTATGGGTGTTGAAGGGTGGAGTTGAGTGAGGCATGGTGGGTGGACCTGGTACAAAAGCTGCACAAATTGAAACCAAGGTGATTCTAGTGACAGAATAAACAATGAGCCAGACAGTACCACTAAGGCATAAAAACATTTTAAAAAGACAGAATGAAACAGGATAAAATGCCCTGGAACTCTTAGAGTTCTGAAACTGTTGGCAATTTTTCATAAGCACATTTTTTTATGAACATGCAGATGGTCCAGCTCACTCAGTGTGTACTTGAACTGCCACATCATTTCTGCAATGCCCTTTAGCACCAAACTTTAGAAAAACAAATTACGAAGAGTTACCTTTTCATCTCCAGTCCCATACCAGGTGAACTTTCATAAACATGTGTCTCTATTTTTCCTTTAATACTTCATTTTTTGACATCGCTGGCAATTCCACCATAGCCAAATTCAGTGATCCTTTCTTGTCTTTCATGCCCCTTAGCTTTTTTTTTTTTTTTTTGCATCATTCAGTTATAATTCTGTTGCCCCTTCTTCAGACCTTCTCATAAAAACCAATACTACCTTGGTTTTCTGTATATTTCTGTTCACGCGTTCTTGATCTTCACAAAGAACAAAAGAAAGAGAAGAAAAACCAGAGCACACATCAGTGGACAAAGTAATCAGATTCTGGATACACTGAAGGCAGTGCCACAGGATATGGTGGTAACTCTGACAGACGGGGGAGATGGGAAGAAATCCTAAAATTTTGGATTATACAACTGGAAGAATGTACCTCTTCAACTAACATGAAGAGGTACATGAAAAGAGGCAACTTCAGAAGGTCAGTAGTTCAAGTTGTTCTATTCTGTGTTTTCAGTATTTATTAGATATTCTAACAGGATATTAAGTGGGCAGTAAAATATATAGCTCTGCACTTCAGAAAAAAAGTCTAGGTTGGGGATTAAAATCTAGGATTCACTGACATTTAGATGGACACATGAGCCAGGTAGCAAATATCAAAACAGCAAGATCTTGCAAAAGTTGTATCAATAAATATGTATTAAGCACCTTCCATATGCCAATCTCTGTGAGAGGCACCTTCAAATATTTTACCACATAGAACTCTCACACAAACCCTGTGAAAAAGTTTTACATAAGAAATGATGAGGAAACAGTCCTCAAGAGGTGGATGAATTTTTCTAAAAGACAAAGCTAGCAGGTTATAAAGCAAGTATTCAAATCAGTGCTTGTTCCACTGCCTCATTTTTAACCACTCTTGGGTATCAATAAGTGCTGCTCTTCGCGGGACTCATAATTCCTTAGTATTTATTTGCCCCTCAGATATTTGTGTCAAAGGAAAGGGATGAAATTTAGTGCCATGTGACCTCAGGACCCTGTAGATAAATGACATGCCATGGGAGCATTCTGCTTTCAGTGGATGCGAGCACCCCAGGTCATGGGTATGGGGCCTCTTGCCATGTGACATGAATAGCCTGCCTGTTCTCAAAATGCTGTGAGGTACATCGAGAGACTGATTTCTCTCAGCTGCACCCACTCAGGTTCACTTCAGAGTTACAAGCAGCTCATCATCTCTGAGGCTCTGGTGACTCTCTGCAAATGCGTCCTCATCAGCCTCTTCTCCTCAGCTTTGGGTGTTCTTTTTTTTTTTCTTTCCATTTTCACCTCTGCCCCCACTTTTTTTTTTTCAGTTTCTTTGAACTGAAAAGGAAATGCTGTCATTAAAAGTAGAAACCTGAAATGATGGAGACAGAGGCGGGTGGCAGGGAGGAAGAGCGTGAGGCAGCTTGACCTTAGTGTCAGGACAAAGGAAGGCAATGCCAGCTAGCCCCTTTAGACTAGAGATCTGCCATTTTGGTTTCTTTTGATGCTTTCATTTTTTTCTTCATAGAATATCTGTGATCATAGAGCTAGAATATGAATTTTAGAATCTCCCATTTGGTCTACCATTTTAATGTCTCTGACCTGGAGAAACACCTACCTTTTCCTCTGAACGTTTTGAAACTGGTTTTTTAGAATCTAAGACAGCCTTCAGTCTATCTCCTGTGTCTCATCCTCTTCTTTCTAATTCTCTATTATGTGGAAATCCCCCAATCTGGGAGTTTCCTAATTGTTGTTTACATGTGTATCATTTATCCTACTAGCTTCCAAGTTCTTCAAAGACAATATCCTGCCTTAACTTCTCTATGTCCCCCCAGTACCCAGCCCAATAATAGTTCCTTAGTAAGTGTTTAAATTATAGCTGTTGAATTATTACATTTCAACACCTCCCATGGCCCCTAACATGGCCATGGACTGTGGCTCCTAGAGTTACCAAATACCTCAGACTCTGAGATAACAGACTGACCACAGAGGATACCCTCTACAGCTAAAAGCAGAAGCAGCAACCCGTTTGGCTCACTGCCTTTTTCCTGAAGCTTCAAAGATGTAGCTCTTCTGCCATCAGGATTCTTACTGCAGTTCTTCCCTGATGCTCAGACTCACCCGCTTCTCACCAAAACTTCTGCTGTCTGCCTAGTACTAGAAAGAACTACCATGTCAACTCTCCACTCTGTATGTCACCTTATCCTGGTGCCTTCTATATATTTGTTTGCATTTATCTCATGAAAAATCCTTTACTAAAGATGAAAAAACTGAGGTCCAGAGGAGATAAATAATTTCCCAAGATCCCACAGAGAACAAACAAGTGGTAAACTGAGGTATAGAATCCAGATCTGTTTGCCACCGAGCCATTCCTTTCTCCTGATTTCACACTGCCTTGATTATTAATGATGAAATAAAAAAAAAAAATCAAACTCCACTTTCCTTGCATTCTAGTTTAGCGATATACTATCTTTAACTGGCTTCAATAATCATACTTTTCTGAGCTTTTCTTTAATATGTTTGATTCTATTTAGACACCATATTCCCCTCCTTTCCTCTTTCCCTTGCTCCTCAGATAGAGGGGTATATGAGAGTTCGCTGAGTCCCATCCTTTTTTGTCTTGTGGGAAGGTCATTATTGGTAATACTATTTGCTACCAGATTTGCAACTCCCACCTACATGCTGACGATATCCAGATTTGTGCCTCTGGTCCTGCCCTTTCTAATGAGCTCTAAACCTTCCTATTGGACATTTTACTTGGATGTTTCATAAAAATCTCAAACTGCAAATTTCCACAGCTAAATCAAATGTCTTTTTTTCTCCAAATGTAAATATTCACTCCTCCAAGTTTTAAATTTCTGTCAAACATCATCTACTCATTCAACCAAGAAAGAAAATGTTAGAGGAGTCACCCCATACCTGTTTCTTTCTCCAATCCAGTCATCAAGTCCTCTCTATAGTACTCCTCAAATGTCTCCTACCTCCATTTCTCTTGTTCTCATCCCCACTGCCATTTTCTTAGATTAGATCTGCATCATCTCTACAGATTAGTTTATCTGATTTCAATCTCTTCCCTTAACCTGGTTTTCCCCATATGCCATCAGAGCTATGTTTGCAAAAACAATCTAATATGGTATTCCTGTCTTAAGAGATTCATCAGCTGCTATGTGACAGGACACAAAGATGCTCAGAATCCTGTCCTGCTAAGCCATCACTATACATTGCATTGACAACACTTTTGTTTGTTTGTTTTGTCTTTGGTGCCATTGCATGACCACTCCTTGCAATGTCTTTGTCCCTTCTATTTTGTATTCATTTTGCCTGAACTGCCCTCCCCCAACTCTTCACTATTGGAAAAATCTTAAAACATCTTTCAAAGCCAAGATCCAATTTCATTTTTGTGAAGCTTTCTCTGACCCATCTGAGTGGCCTTAATTACTCCATCCTTTTTGATTCTATAATATTATTTTTCATAGAGCATATTACAGCATGCATCATACTCTGCCAGTTAATTTTTGAGGCCTGATTCTCCAGCTAGATTGCTAGCTTCTTGAAGGTAACAGCTGCATGTCATTCATCTCTGAAGTCTATACATTCAGCATAGTGTGAGACATGTAATAGGCCCTTGGAAAAATGTTTGCTGAATTCAACTTAATTTAAATGATACATAATGGGGAAAATAATATTTCATATAGAGAATTGACAAAACCCACTTAACAGACAACTGTTTAGAGTCATATCTATTCCCCAAAATGAGATGCTTCAACAATCACAGTGCAAAAGGAAATAATTAGGTTTGCCATATACACAAACTTCTGTACTTCCAAAGTGACTTCAAAAGACAGAAATTTTGCACAGAACTATTTGTCTTGAGCAGGATGTAGCTTTCCCCACAGCAAGTACAGGGGAAACAATTAAGCCTCCAGAGTGTTACTAATTTGTTCTTATGGAGGAGTGTAGCTGGCAATCCCTGAAGCGACTGTTAGGTGGGTTTACAGACATCTTGAGAATCATCTATAACCTGTAAGACTTGCTTGTCCTCGGGGATGTCATTTCTGATATGTAGCTGTAAAATCCATAATGGAGACTGGCATAGAGGTTTGCATAGAATATCTCACTAAGTGACTAATGATCTCCAAAGTCCTGATGCTTGTCACATCAGCCTTTCTCCGAGACCATGGATTATTATACTTGCCAGTCTTCAATCCCAATGAAAGAACTCTGGACAGCCAGGTGAGAGGCTCTGTAATGTGACTCTAATAATAACTATCAAAGCATTACAAATGAGACAATGAACATATAAAATCATACATAAATGACATACAAATTATCTTTTGTATAATTTTTATTTACAATTCTGCCTTGTATTTAATCTTGATTGTTGTGGTAAAGTTTGTATATTTACTTTTATATTATCTTAGCTGCCACCATGTCCTCCATTTTGTGCTAGATATCTGTATTTAGGTTTTCGGGACTAGCAAGAGTAATCAGATCTTCTAGTCTCTAGCTGAGGGCTCTCTGCAAAAACACAGTATTGCTCAATTTCATTCTCATCCAGATATGATAAATTATATTACATTAATCTTTACCAAATTCTGGTCAGAGGAAAAGAAAAAAGCCTTCCCTTTCAAAGTCATAAATAGAAAAATGCATAAAATCCAGGAATAGAACTCAGATTACTAGGTTCTCTATGTAGTGCATTCATATATATTTTGAACAATGAAATAAGGAGTATAAAGACATACGTCAAGACCATTGGGAACGGAAACATCAAAAGGTGTATGTGTGAAGGGAGTCAGATAAGAGCTAAAAATAGAAAGAGTTGATGAGAAAGGCAATAAGAGCAAGCTGCTCTCAGGTGGCATTAGCTGTAAAAGAGCAATCTTGCTGGTCAATCCACCAGTGGTACTTGAAGGCTGGTAGAAGGTGATTAAAAGAAGGGAGTTTTAGGAGTGCAAAGAAATCAACTGGAAGATATAATAGATTTTAAATCCTAAAGTGAATTTGAAATCAGCCTGTATTTCTTTTTTTTTCTTTTCTTTTCTTTTCTTTTTTTCTTTTTTCTTTTCTTTCTTTTCTTTCTCCCTTCCTTCCTTCCTTCCTTCCTTCCTTCCTTCCTTCCTTCCTTCCTTCCTTCCTTCCTTTCTTTCCTTCCTTCCTTCTTTTCTTTTTTTAAAGCACAGAGGGAATCTGACTGAATGAACATCTTAGCTTGCAGCCCAGCCAAGAGTTCACAAGGCCCTGAGAAAACCTTCTGCCTGCCTCCCCGCAGGCCTCTGAAGGTCCCATAGGCTCTGCAGCTGACAGGAGAGGCTGCTGGAATATGAAGAGTGGTGCCAAGACTGTCAGCATTGGCTCAGTTAGAGAGACTTGTGTTCATTCACTGTCTCAGCTTAAGGGGCCTTTGTGAAGAATGGCAATCCGCAGTATGAATTTCAATAGGATCTTTAAATCTCTCAGAAATTTTTCTCTTTTCCAAGGAAATTTCCCACTGTTTAACACTTGTAGATTGACAGCTCTGCAGGTATCGCTCTAATATAGTGGTTCCTTTCTTACTCCTTACTGTACCTAGGGCCTTGTTTCCTAAAGGCTTAAGTACACAGACGTACACACACACACACAAATATATATATATATGGCTTTAAATTTTTATTTTATGGATTTCTTTTGTAACTGGCATCAGCTTCAAATGAAAATGAATTGGACCTTGGCACTATACAGAAATATTGTTTGTATAGGTTTCTCAAAGTAGAATGTATTAAAGAAGACATCAAGTTTCTAGGGTTTACGCTGCCATAGTAACCCTTTAAACACAATCTAGAGAATGGGGAGGGGGTGAATGACACACCCCCTTAGACATACTTTCCTCATCTATAAAACCTCTGAGTGAATTATATTCCCACTGTTTGTGGTTTTAAGATGTAGAACAAGCAGAAAATATGTGGGTGGGAAAATTTGCATGTACGTCGTTTTACTGAAAAAGGCAGAGGTGAATTACAAAGGGGCACAAAAGTGCTCCAGTGTATTTCATAGAATTTTTAAATATTAGAGTTTGGAACCCATGAAGAAATGAGGCTGAGAGAAATGGCTAAATCATCAAGCGAGGGCACATCTAAGACAAGAAATAAATGATCTTGCCTCTCCACAAATAAAACAGTTGTGTTCCAGATGAAAAAGGAACACTATTTCCTTTCAGCAGGCACAAATTCTTTGAGATACTGAGCTGATAGAATGGTAAACCCTACCTAGAATGAAGGCGTCAATAATAGTAAGTAACGATTTGAATATTTAGGCACAGTAAATTCTCTCTGAAGAAGAAAGTAGAAACTAAAGCAGGAATTACTTGCTTAAATTTTTTTTAGCCTTTATGGATATGCCCTACATGTAGTTAAAGGGTGAAGTTCCACATTATTCTTTTGCATTCTCCCCGATGTAGCTAACCATGGGCCCTGAAGCTGGTGAAAGTGTCTCAGCTAATTAGATCTCTATGATAACTGTGAAAACGTTTCTTCATACTCTCCAACCAAGCTAAAAACTTGTCCCCCTCCAAATCCACAACAGGGATGTTCTCACCTTCTGGCTTTTCCTAGCTTCACCATTTACTTATAACCCTTCATGAGATTCTATGCTTAAACTGCATGTCTAGCCAAGAACCCTCAAACAGAAATATTTGCAAGCAACAAATTAGAGAGATGTATATACTTTTAAATTTCTGAATAACCACATTACAGCAAAAATAAGCAAGTAAATTGATTTTCATAAGCCCATTTTGTTTAACCCAATACATACAAAATAGTATTTAAACATATACTCAATACAAAAATATTAATGAGACATTTCACACTTTCCATACTAAGACTTAGAAACCTGAGGTCCATTTTACATTTAACAGCATATCTCATTTTAGCCACATTTTAAGCATTCAGTAGTCACATGTGGCAAGTACCAAATGCAATGGAGAGCAGAGATGTACAGTGTGAGAACATATTATCCATGGGTCCTCTGAGGAAGAGAAAAAAAGATTAACTTTTCTCCTTCTCTACAGGTTCCTCACCCTACCATAACTTTGTCTTCTCTCAACTTTATGCAGAGATGACCTACTTCAAATCGCAGAAGATAATTTACCATGTCAGCAGTTCCTGCTCATACAACTGTTTCTCTAAACTTAAGTGTATATGATAAAAGCTAAAATTTAAATTTAGAATATAGTACGCTCACACACACACACTTATAAACACTCATATGTATGTATATTAATACACACACACATATGTATATACACATGGCTAATTTTCTTAAAATCTGAATTATTTACTTTTTTGTTGTTTTTACTTGAATAATCAGATAATCACTTTGGTTTCCACTCTAAATTTTCTCTGGAATAGGGTGAAGTATAAATAAATAATAACTTATTTTTGTATCTCATTTTGTCCTAACAGTCAAAACATTAATGTAAAAACTGTTTACCCAGTGAAATATTTCATCAGAACATTGACACTGTATTTTATCAGAAGAAATTTTTTAGCCAAATATGACCCTTTGTTATTGAATCATATATTAATAATATAAAAATTATAAACAGAAAATTTGATTCGGAGTATAATGAATGTCTAAAGTATTAGTTTTAGTCTTACAGTCTCACTACTTCAGGCATACGAGTGAAGGAGGCCCAATTTAACTTCTGTACTAATGTTTTTTTTTTTCAATGCCCAATTCCCATTTTTCCTTATGTCTCTCATGTCAACACATTCATATAACTAGCTAATCTGACAAATCCACATCTGTTTATGTGTAAGTGGAAAAAGTCTAGAAAAGCCCATTTAAAGGCTATCTCTGTCTTTCTAGGTCCTAGGTGTCAAAAGATACTTTAACAATCCTTGTTGTAGAGCCATTTTCTTTACTTCTGTGGTCTAGTAGAGAAGTTATGGTAGATGAAGACTTCAGATCAGGAAGAGGAAAAGGTTGGGTTAAGACAGGTCTGATACAGGAGCATTTGAGAAAGTCTTATGTGAGCATTGCATGTGTGTGGGTGTGCACACGTGAGTGAACATGCACCTGCTATGCCTGGTATGTTTGTTTCACCAAATCTCCACTAGAATGTCAGACATGAGTAGTTTTATGTAGGATGTACATAAATTCTAAACCATTAGATTTAACTCAGTTGCTAAGACAGAGTAATTTATTTGCTCCATCTATATTTAACCCATAAACAAACAAACAAAAAACTAAAGGGAATTATTTCACAATAATGCATAAATAACCCCCAATTTGTAACAGGATTCTTACAAATACCATGATGGAAGTTGTTTATTTGAAATATGGCTCTATAGTTTCCCACAGAAGTAATTTTATAAGAGCATGATGGATAATATGGATACTACACATTGAGTTCTAACATATACAAAACATAATATCTATTCTTGTCATAATAGTACTTCAAGGAAATTATCTCCACATTGTAGATGAGACAAATTAAAATTAGATGACTTATTCATGGTTATAGAAACAAAAATTGGCAGGATCAACATTTGTCATTTGAGAGGAATCCTTCCACATCCCAGTTCTATGTTTTGTCCACCAAACCAGAGGCTTTCTTGGGGTTGCAGTACTCCCCATAGAATCCAATTTATCCTTCTCATATCATATCACTATTACAATGTTCATGAAAGTATAAACTCTAAAAGCTATTTGTATCATATATATTCTATATTAAACTTGCTCTCAGGTCTAGCTTAAGAGAAACACACTTGGTGCAATCCTGGCTGGACTTAGATAACAAAGGTGAGGAATAGGGAAGGCAAAAGTGCCACAGCTGTGGTGGTGAAGAAAGCAAATGTGGTGGTCCATGAATCAAAAATAAGAATATCCTCAGCTATACAGGGAAGAAACCAAGTCACTTGGACTGCAGCTTTATGAACTAAAAGATTATTCTTATTCAAGAGATGTTTACAGGTCAATTATCAATTAGTGAATCAGAAATTGCTTATATTTCTTATTGTAAAAATGCACCAAATGACTTGCCACAAGCTTAGACTCACTATGCTTGTTCATTCTGATCACACCTCTTATACAATAAAATTACAATTTAACTCTACAAAGTGTTAGCTATTCAGCTTAATTTGCTGCCATCATAGACCCTTTTCTTTAGGCCTTGGAAGAACGAAGAACTCTCTAGAATAATAATCAGCCTGGCACAAGTAAGCTTTCCAATTTATACAGCCTTATGCTTCCGGTGATACTGCACTTTGGAAAGGACATCAGAAACTTGATCACAGAGGTGGGGAGTCAGGGAAACAGGGTGGCTGCATAATTTGAAAGGATTCCCAGTGATGAGTATACAAGATCCCTTACACCACCCCTATCCACTTCTTTTGTGTTTGTTGAAAGTACTGAGATAGTTGTCACCTACAGTAGCCAGAAATCTGTACTCTAGAACCAGACTGCCCAAGATCAAACCCAGTAAACATGAGTAACTAAATCTATGTCTTCATTTCCTTGTTTGTAAAATATGTATAATGAAATGTATCCATAAGGTTTTGAGAGGTTAAGTAATTAAGAAAGTACTTGAAACAGTGCCCGACACATAGGAAGTTTGCTAGTAGTAGCAGTAGCAGCAGCAGCAGTAGGAGGAGCAGCAGCAACAGTAGTATTTTATAGTGGGAAACTGAGGCTGTGTAGACCACATAACGTACGTTTCTTTCTCTTTTTTAATCTTTTTAAAAAATTTTAATTAGTTTCAATTATACAGCATATTGGTTAGACATCTATATAGTTCATAAAACAGTCCACCCCACAACTGCTCCCTCCCTCTCCTGACATTCCACCTAGCCAACATATTCAATCTAATTACATTCCCCATGCCGTTTGCCCCATCTCCATGTCCATACATCACTTACTAATTGGTATTTCTTTAACTCGTCCCCCCATTCTCCCAGCTTCCCAAACTCCCCTCCCCTCTGTCCATCTCTAAATGGTCCATTACATTTGAGTCTGTTTTTGATTAGTTTGTTCTTTTTATTCCTTAGATTCTTCATATAAGTGAAATCATATAGTGTTTATCTTTCTCTATCTGACTTAAATACTTTCTAGGTCCATCAGGGCAATCTGTTTTTTCATCCTCTTCCTTTTAGTCTGTGTCATTTAATATGAAATGTGTCTTGTTTAGGCAACATATAGGGGTCTTGTTTTCTTTTCCATTCATTCACTTTTTAGTTGGAGTACTCAATTCTTTTCCATTTGAGGTAATTATTGATAGGAATGTAGTTGTTATCATTCTTTATTCCTGTTTTGATGCATGTGTTTTCTCCTTAAAGAAGTCTCTTCAACATTTCCTGTGATAAAGGCTTGGTGATCATAAATTCCTTCAGTCTATTTTGTCTGGGAAGCTCTTTATCTATCATTCAACTCTAAATAAAAGCTTTGCTGGATAAATTATTCTTGGTTGTAGATCTTGGGTCTTCCTTCTGTTGAATATTTTCTTGCTAAGCCCTTCTTTCTGCGTAGTTTCTTTTGAGAAATCAGCTGGCATTCGTACAGGTTTTCCCTTATAAGTAACTATCAGTTTTTCTTTTGCTGTTTTTAATATTATTTCTTTGTATTTAACCTTTGACACTTTAATTATGATGTGTCTTGGTGTGGGCCTCTTTGGATCCATGATTTTTAGACTTCTCTGAGCTTCCTGGGGTTTTATGTCCATTTCCTTCACCAGGTTAGGAAAGTTTTCCATCATTATTTCTTCAAACAGCTATTCAACATCTTGATTTTCTTCAGTTATGCCAATCACATGGCTATTTGCACCCTTAATAGTTCCCATATGCTCCTTAAATTATTTTTAGTCTTGGCATCTTATCTCTTGTCATTCTGATTGAGTGTCATTGGCTTTCCCATATTCCATATAGGGCATTTGATCCTTTTTATTTTTCACTCTGCTCCTTTATTTATTCCATTTAATATACTTCCCATCTCAGATAATGTGTTCTGCATTTCAGACTGGCTCCCTTTTATAATTTCCACTTCTATCTTTATGTTTTTTTTATCTCTTTGTTGAAGTTCTCACTGCATTTAACCAAAAGTTCATTGAGTATCTTCATAACCAGTGTTTTGAACTATGCATGTTAGATTACTTGACTCCATTATATTTGGATCTCTGTTCTGTTCTCTCATATGGTTTGTTTCTTTGACTTCCCATTTTGGCTGCCTGTCTGTGTCTGTGTCTATGCAGTAAGCAAAGCTCCTAAGTCTCCTGGTCTTATTAGTGTGGATTTGTGAAATAGTTGTCCAGTGGCACAGTCCTGAGAGGGGCTCAGTTACAGGCCAAATTTAGCTCGAGCTTCAGCCCCTCCAGGGCCACCTGTTAAGATTTAGCAAGCAATCCCCAGATTCTGTGCTTATGGTTGCCTCAAAAGGCTACACCAGAAACTGAGGCCAGTTGCCTCCAGTGTGAGTCTAGGTACAAGGAGCACTTGACTCTCTGAGGATAAACCTGGATGTGGCTTGTGGCTTGTGCCTTGGGTGGGGCTGCGAGTTAGGGGAGGCTGGGTTTCAGGGAATTCTCTGGGTTATTCAGTTTAATGACCTCATGGCAATGGCAGTGCTGTGTCCCTGCACTGAGAAGGTGGGAAGGCTCAACAGGGAATAATGGATACCACTTGCACTTCTGTACAAAGCGAGTCTTACTTCGGCCCTCACTCCAACAATGTCTCCCTATAAGTCCCTGGTGCCCACTCTGTGCGGCCGAATCAGCACTGGTGCTCAGAGCAAGCACATCCGTCACTGTGAAAACTTGCTCATAGATGTGGCCCCTTTAAGAGGCTTCTGCTGCTGTTGCAGCCTCCATCTCACTCAGCCACTCGAGACTGAGTCGCCCCGCATCCTTGCCTTGTCCTACCTTCTGCTGTTGCAGGGTGCTTTCTTGTATTTCTTTCTAGTTGTATGGCTTGTTCATCAAGATCTCAGGCGACTTTTTCTTGCTACTGCTCCTTATTTCCATCACAACTTTGATTTGGTCACCAGAGGGATGAACAGAGCCTCTATCATCTACGTCATTTTGGTTCTCTCCCACCAAATGACTTATGTTTCTTAACTAAGAGCCCATAGTAGAATGCAGATTACCTAACTTGAAAGCTAGTGCTCTTTTCATGACACCAAGTTAACCCCCAAACTGCAGTTAATAAATGAATTTTTAATTTTCTTAGCTTGTTTCTATCTACTCAATCTTATGCACTTAATGGGATCTTTAAACCAACATTGCTGGGAGTGAGACTATTAAACTAATTAAAAAAAATTTAAACTAACATGCATTATATCTCATAATATTTTAGGAATTTTTCACCCAAAGGAACAATCAAGAACATCATATAAGAGAGAGATCTGCATCACTCAACAGATACTATCATCCAGGACAGAAACCAGTACCTCTGCTTTTCTACCTACTTTCTTCTACGAGCTGTAAAAACTGCAAATGGGAGAGTTAGTCAATTGAACTTTGTACAAGCAATGTTATTTATCCACTAAAAGCAGAATATGGCAGGGGAATTTGGAAGGAGTGAAATGAGAGTTGTCAGACTAAACGTGACAAATGGGATGCAATTGTTTTACAAAAGCTTGAAGCCAATGGGTCTCCCCTTTTCCCTTCCCCTTAAACCCCATTGCTTCTTCCCAGCCTGCACACAGAAAAGGTGGTTAACAGAGGAAAGCCCTGTGAATAACATGACAGCCATACATTCAGAAACTGATGTCATTTCTCTAAATACTGTTTGTAAATGGTAATTATCTGCCAAGAAATGACAGCTGGCACTTAGTATAGAGACACAGAGACAGAAAAAGAGAGAATGAGAATAAAGGGTCCCTGAGTAATTTACCAAAGGGCTGAAAGAGAGAAAAAAATATAATCAGAAAAATAAAATGATTACCAGTGTGTGGTGGGGTGAAAATTGCTTTGGGAATTTTTTCTTCAGAGAATACAAGATTGAGTCAGAAGAATGAAGCTACAGCTTCATGATAGACACTGGAAGAGAAGAGGTTGTATTAAGGTTGTGTTAGAAAAGAGAAATACTCCAAGGGTCCTGGGTTGTAACAAATCACAAGCAAACCTCACATATACCCACCCTTCCAAACAGGGACCAGTCAGCCCATCACTACTGTATAATCTACCCAAGATTATGGCTCCAGTTCATCTAGGTCTGAGAAATAACTTAGTAGCCTTGTGTGCCCTTTTCTGTTACTTATTGCAATGGTCAATGTTTGTGTCACTTTTTGGCTAGTAGTCTAGCCAAGTAGCTAATTACTTCACTTTTATCTTCCTTAAAATACTTTAGAGTTTTTACATTTCCTCATTTCATTTTTCTAACGGCCCAAATGAAAGAGGGATTACCCCATATTCCATTTTACAAATAAGAAAACAAAGTCCTATAAAGCTGAACAAGTTGGCCAATATATTTATGTATCTGATGATAGCTGCCCTTGAATCTCCGTCTTTCTACTATGCTAATGCTGATTCTATTACTATGGAATGTCAGAAGTACATTATCCTGCTAACTTTTCATTTATAAGTGAAGAAACTCATATCTAGAAAAGCTTTGTGATTTATCTAAAACTACATTCCTAGGTGTAAGGGAAAATACAGGTATTTAGATAATAAATGTTTATTCTAAGTCTCCCTGATATGTTAAGACAGTTTGAGAGGAGTTACCTGCCCTGCTTATTCCATAATGGATAGAAACAATGCCTTGGAAAGCTCACTGGATGGATCATCAAAAGACCTGGTTCTGGTTCTGCCATATTGTCAACTATTTGTTAAACCTTTGGACACAATTATTATTTTTCCTTTTAGAAGACCTCTATTAACTTCATTTGCTAAAAAAGGGGAAAGAAAACAGATGGTGATAAATAGCTTTTACTCTTAAAGATTGAAGAGTTATACTCCATAAGATCACAAATAGAGGGAGGAATAGTTATGGATGGTTCTTTAACATTTGATATCCAAACAGAGACCAGAATCCAGGAATAAATGGAAGGACTACATTTAGAAATTTTTGAAAAATTTTGAAACATACATAGATTTCTGTAACTGTCAGTTTCATTATCCTGGGTAGATATTAATAGTAAAATAATTAAGAACAAAAAATAGTTTGTATTTCAAAGGCAGTAAGGATATAAAGCTTTCTATAATTCTCAGAATTAACTGTCTTCCTTAATTTTCCCTAATTCAGTTTTCTTGTTTCTTCTGGTAATGCCTTATTTTGGTTTTTTAGGGCAGCAGTAAGAAGTACAATAAATCCAGTGACTTAAACAACAGAAATGTGCTGGCTCACAGTTCTAGAAACTAGAAGTCCAAAATGAAGGTGTCAGAAACATCGTTTCCTTCTGAGGGATATGAGGATCTGTTCTGTGCCTCTCACTTACCTTCTAGTAATTTGCTGGCAACTTTTAGCATATCTTGGCTCACGGACGCGACACTCTGATGCCTGCCTTTATCTTCATGTGGCGTTCTCTTTATCTACCTACCTATGTCCACACGCCCCTTCTTTTAAGGACACAAGTCATATTAGATTAGGGCCTATACTCATGACCTCACCTTATATCTGTAATGACCTTATTTCAAAATGAGGTCACATTTTGAAATACTGACCAAGAGAATCACTGTACATGTACTTGATAAGTGTATCAGTTAAAGTTCTATCAGAGAAACCAGAACCAGTAGAGGAGTACATGTATATAAACAGATATAGATAGACAGACAGACAGACATGTCTATAGATATCCATGTACAAATGTACACATATATGTATATAAAAGTCAAAGCCTCCCCTCACCAAAAATAGTTGAATTTAGTTATCATTAAATGTAATAAATATAATACATATATTTCAAATGAGTCCATTACGAAAAGGAGTTTCAGTCCATTACTGAAAAGAGTTAATACTTACGACCTTGGAAAGTTTTTTTTTTACTGAGCCTATTCATTTACATAATTCCCCCATGTCTGACAGAACCCATTGATTATAAAGTAGTTTACAGACCTCAGCTTTCTAGGCTGTGATGTCTTTTGAAATTATAAGAAATAGAGAGTTATGCTGAAATTGTGTAGTACAAAGCTGTCATAGTTTAAAATATAGTTATAGATTTCAGAATGTAAATGGTTGTCATCAGAATAAGATTACAAGTTTCATGAGCTCTGAGAAACTTAGCTTATTTAACACTGAGTCAATGACTTCACAGCCCAAGTGAGTTAAAACATTTCAGATTTTGAAAGAATATGCTCATTAAATTTACACAGCAAGATTTCAAAATGTCCAGCATGTTTGCCAAGGCTATTTTGAAGAACATTTAAAGTAGCCTAGTTTTTCTCAAATTTAGTCATCCTTTTTTCACAATTTTGCCATCTTTGCATACCATCTGCATTATTACTTAACTGGTATTTTTTAAATACTTTTTCTTCACTTAAATATATTTATTTTAATTGTAAAATTATAGCATTATTATTATTCATGGAAGATAAGTATTACTTGTTATAAACATAAAAATACTGTGAAAGTAAAAAAAATTGTATTATCATTTGCTTAGATTGTTGAAAGCTCTGATCCTAAATCCTATGCTATATTTGTTATTGTTGTTTTCATTACAAAGTGTTTATAAAGGCTTTAAAGCCTTATCAGCACCAAACCAAGACTCCTATTGGTCTAATCAAAGAGTTGAAAAGATATATAAAGAGAATAACTCTCTCACCATGTGATTCAGGACTATTGTGTTGGAATTCTGTGTTGTGTAGTATCTCTCAAATTATTTCACATACCACTTTGGGAAAAACTGAAGTAATACATTGCGATGGACTAAATGTTTATGTCCGTTCAAAATTCATATTTTAAAACCTAATCCCCAATGTGATGGTACTAGAAGCTAGGACCTTTGGAAGGTTATTAGGTCATGAGGGTGGACACCTCATGAATAAGATTAATGCCCTTAAAAAGAGACCCCAGTGAGTTCCTTTGATCCTCCATGTGAGGACTCAGAAAAAGAATGACTATATAGGAAAAAGAAACTGGGCTCCCACCAGACGTTGAATCTGTCAGGACTTCAGACTTGGATCCCCCAACTTCAAGAACTGTGAGAAATAAACGTTTGTTGTTTGAGCCACCCAGTCTTTTATTTTTGTTATATCACTCTGAATGGACTAAGGTCACACTAAGCATTTGAAATTTTATATATTCAAGTACATGTGCACTTATAACATTTACTCACCATTTAGAATACACAAGAGGCCAGTTTTTCATACGAGAAGACGAAAGCAGAATAATGACTGGTGTAAAAGAATTTAGAAGAAAGTCATATCAGAGCAGAATAAAACCATAGAGGCCATCTGATTTAAAGATGAAAAAAGGCTAAACACTATTGTATCTTATTGATGGTCATAGAGCTAAGAAGGGACTCAAGTACAACTGGAATCGAACTGTTCTCAGTGTTTGCTTCACATCACCAAGACGATCCTGTTTTATCTACTTATAAAGAAAGCAGTTAATTTCATATGATTTTATACATTTATTATCTATGTGAGAGTATGTAGTCCTTACAATAGGGGCCCTCTGGAGGAAACAACAATTCAAACATACCTGTAAAATTTAAAAGCATTGCACTGTAATGAATCTTAGTAATTCATGACTCAATAAGACACTGCTAATGATTACCCTAGATAAGAGAAAAATGTAGGTCCAAAATTATTTTTTTAAAGATTCTCCCAATCTTCCTAATGAATGGCTGATAACATGAACACAAATAAGTAATAAGTTTTTTTGGCCATCCTTGGAAGGGTATCCTTTTTAAAGTATACATGTCATCTGACTTATTGTATTAATATATCCCCCAGAGTTTTTTTTTTTTTTTTGTGGGGGGGAGCATGCAAGGGATGTGCATACTTTATTATATTTCTTCACTAGATCCATATCTTTGATGGAATATTGTTCTGACTTGAATTGCTTTATTCTGCAAATGTTTAGTTTTCATACTTTCATTTTTTTTTTAAATCGGGGGTTCTTTTTGTTTGATTTTTCCAGTTCCTCTTCTTCTCATTCTCATTTATCTTCTTCCTCCACATCACCAAATACTAAAGCTTTAAGACTTTTACCAAGGTTTTTCATTTTTTTCCTAATTTCTAATGTATTTGGAGGATAAGGTGCAAAAAATCCCGGCATTGTGACCAGGACTTCACCACTGGTCTACTTATGTAACTGACACCAGCCAGCACTGTGATTTTCACTGCCTCATGTATTGAGGCAGGAACTAAGAACTTTTATAGTCTTATAACAAAAAGGATTATAACTGTTTTATAAAGTATTTTACAAATACAGAGTGCTAGAGAAATAATAAATGAGATTAATGGTCATTGACAGTGGTGACTGGCCATAATTATCTCTTCATTTCTGCTGTTTCTCATGTAAATACTATTTTAGGCGGCATTTCCCCTCCTTGAATCCAATGAATCTATAACAGAATAAAGAGAATAAGCTTATTTTTAGCATTCCAAACAAATGACTTTCAGTGTCCAATTAGTTGCTTTATAGCCCATCATTCTTTTTAAATAAATTAGCTGTATTTTTATTTTTTAATTTTATTTTATTTTACATTTGAATAAGGTAGGTTTATTATATGACTACAAACATGTTTGGATTCTCTCCAGTGAAAGAACAATCTACACATTTTATCTTCTCATTCTAAAAAAAAATCACAGTCCTTGTTGAGCTGCAAACTATGATGTACAAAAAGGATGTATATTATTGAATATTATGCCACTTAGCCAAGTTAGCAATCAAATTATTAGAAAAGAAGAGTTAATAAAAGTGATACAAATCCTTGTTAAATATAGGACACTGGATTATCTTCATGACAGAGAGACAACAGTTTAAGAATGGAAAACAAAAACATTCTAATTTGTCCACTTGCATAATGTTGCTGTGTGAATTGAGAATTACTTAGGAACTCTATTCCTCTGTATCTTTCTTTCTTGACTTCAGAGAAGACTTAACTATTAAACTGGTTTATACTTGCAGCTTAATTTGTGGGTTTCTAGTGAGAATTTGTTCTGCTTACTACAGAAAAAAAAAATTACATCACTTATATTTACTGCAGATTTGTAAATGATGAGCCATCAGCAAGAATCTGGAAAACTGATGAGACTAGTAGCATGAGTTGGACTGTTTTTAAAAACTGTTTGGGGGAATTGCACTATTTATTGAATCTAGTTTATGTGAGTCACTCCAACTTCATGAATAAATTAAAAAGTTCTACAATAAAGAAGTAAGTACTTAATTAGTGAGTGAAAGAATTTTGAAACAAGGTGAGACATAGAACTTCTTACTTTCGGTTTGAGTTACATTAGTGACAGAGTCTAACAAAATCAGAAATGAAAAAATAAAACAATATTAACAAAAAATGAAACAAGACTTAATAGCCAATTGAAAATGGTTCAGGCACATCAAATAGGCTAGAGACCAAGGGCTCAGCTCTGAGGCTAAGAGTTTCAAGGATTCATTCAGTCATCTAAACATGTATTATTCTGTGAGTTCTAATAACCAGGTGCCCTCCACATACAATGTTGCAACTGAAAGACAGAAACCTGTTCTTACAGAGTTTACGGTCTAGTGGAAGAGGCAGGTGACAAAAATAAAATCGAATCAATAAACTCTGAAGTTATTAATGAAAGGAGTGAACTTACTAATTGAAATATTGAACTTTTTAATTGGTTTGTTTGAAGGACTGAAGGTCAGGTGACATGTGTGGACCTTTAGCATCAAAGGGGAAAGTAGTTTTGATTAAGTATGCATATATAAGATCCAAATGAAGAAGGGATTTTAGACTATTGTCAAGAATTTGCATTTTTTAAAAGGAATAGGGAAGCTGTTAAAGACTTTTAAACAGAAGAACAGACTCATAATTCTGGAAGTTTTGCAAAGGACTGACTAGCTGGGAGAAGTAAAAACAGGGTAACCAGCCAGCAGGTTACTCCTTTCTCCTTAAGTCTTCTGTCTTGAAGACTTAGCAACAGTTATCAAAGAGTTTATTCAACTTCTAGAACTTCTAGGTGTTAAAATTTACTCTTTGGAATAAGAGGACTGACACCATGCTTTTAGCAGAGTATTCAGGATCGGGCTACCACTCTTAGGGTGTCATAGTGAGAAAAGGGTATGTCCTTTATAAATAACATGAGAAGCTGGGAGCCACTGAAGCAATTAGTCAACATCTACTAGGAGACAAATTTGAAAAAAAGAAAAACAAAGTCCTAACACCATGTTTTAGACATTGCAGGTACTTAAATCTTATAAAGGTTAAAATCAGAAATGTGCATTTCTCACTGTTCTTGCTCGGCACACCCATTGAAAAAGCTGGATGCAATACAGATGTAAACCCCTATAAGTAAATATGAATTAACATTGTGATGAAAAAATAAATGAGATCTGAGAAAACCACCAAAACCCTGTGTCTAAGCTTCCTATGTGCCATCTGTCTGTATATCTTCTCCTTCTGTTTGTCATTTTTCAATGAACTGTTCTCTGAGTTTGAGGTTTTGACTATTACAAATGCAGTTGACTGCAATGACAAGGAAATCCCTATTCAACCAAGAAGCAAAAATATTAAGACTTGAAAGGAATCATAGAGTAAAGTTCTAAAGGGCCTTAAATAAAGTTTCAAGAGGACTGAAATTTATATGCAAGACGTTGGGCCACAGTGGAGTTTGTGCAGGGAAGTAAAACTCAAAGAAAAAGACAGACAAGCAGAGGGAACAGTTGGTAAGAGAAGTGAGAAATGAGGATTTCACATGTTTATTACATACCTACTCTCTGCCAGGAGTTCTAAATAAATAGTCTCATTTATTCTTACGAGTTTAGGTACTATTCTTCTTTTACGAAAAAGGCAACTAACTGAATTTCTACTTGCTAAAATAATGTCTAAGTTCACAGAGTACATGGCTGTGTTTTTTAATCTATATTAATCATAACTAACACTAAGATAAAAGCCTAACTGTCTTGAATTTGAAAACCTACTGCCTGCCCCTAATAAGTACTGTACTTATAGTTTACTGGACCTACCCAAACAAAAAGTTATAAAAATGCAGCAAGTCTTGTCATAAAATCTTTGACACACAAAATTTGTTCAGATTTTTAGGATCATTACAGCTTTACATCAGAATCTAAATCTAATAAAAGAGTATAAAAAAGAAAAAAAGAATAAAAAAATCAAAGAAAAAAATAAATGCTTCTATCACCCAAATTAAGACAAAACATTGAACAAAGTGAGAAATTTAAATAATTATAGATTGTATCTATAATTGTATGAGCAGACACATAAACTATGGCATATCTGTAGAGCTTTGATTAGAATAAAACAGAGTTGGAGATAAGCTGAATCATCTCCTTTCCACTATTTCAAAATTACAAAAAGACGATTGTAAGTGTGACACTGAAGTTATTTAATAAGTAGGTTTTCATAATCACTAAATGTGCTTTGTTTCTATGTTAAACTTCTCTATACTCACAAAGTTGTCTTTAATACTTAAACTAAGTTTATCAAGTGTAGCCCAAGCCCGACTTACTCAACTCTGAGCGACTGGTGGGAATAATTGATCCCTTCTCTCATTTATAGTATCTCTTTCCTCTGTGTTAATAGTTACTCTGCTTCTCTGTTATCTCTCTTCCAGTCTGAACATGCCCAGTCCCTTAATGTATCCTTATAGATCTCATTTTCTAAACCTTTTATCATTTTTGTTGCTCTCTTCTGAACTCATTCAAATTTATCTGATTCTCTTTCAACTAAAGAATACTGAACGCCGTTATCCAATTGAGACCTAAAAAATGCTGGTAGAGCAAAATAATTACCTATCATTTCCTCCATGCTCTCCCTATTAATATACCCCAAAGCAGTAGCTGGGATTTTATATGGCACCATCATATTGTTGACTTATACTCAATTTATCATTCATTATACCTTGCATTTCTATCCCTGTGGAACAATTGTTTGTGCAGTTTACATTTGTTTTTATGAAATCTCTTTTTATTGATTTCAGCCCCATGTCCTATTTATCAAGATTGTTGATTGTAATACTAACCTCCAATGGCACATGATCCCCAAATTCTTAACTGTGTACATTATTAGGATATTTTCTGTTTTATCGCACCAAATCTCTGAGTACAGTTAAATGTGTATGTGTATGAATGTGAGTGTGTGCGCGCGTGCATGTGTGTGTGTGTGTGTGAGAGAGAGATGGGCAGGTTATGCAAGGATGTAAGATTTTTTCCTCTTACTTCTTATGCTGCTAATCTCAAAACCTAGGATTTATTGAGTGCCAACAATATTGCCAAGACTATTTACCATCACCTGTAACCATATTTGTGAGGTCTGATTAACCGAATTTTACAGAAATTTAAAAGGAAAAGACTCTGAGGCCCATTGGTATCCAGTAATTTTCTCAGTGTATAACTAGGAAGAAGTGGAGCTGGAGCTGGAACTGGTCTGTTTCATCTCACAACCAAGCATTTTTCAGTACACCAATAGAAAATGAAGTTCAATTCATACACAGCAACTTGTCTTACCAACAGGTAACTCATTCATTCTGCTATTACTAGATAGGACTTTATGAAAGCCATGGCAGTGTCTTCACTCCAGGAAGTCTTCTTTGAGAGGGATGATGCTAGTACTATAAATGATGATGAAGCCATTGTTCCTGGGGACTGGGCTGATACCAGCAACAAAATTACTGTTTACTGTGAAAGCCCTGGTATCTGAAAGCCTACTGAATAAAGTTGATCAAAGGTTTTTCCACCTTTTTTCCTAAATTAAAAAGCATCGCAACTAAGACAATATGATAATTAACTTGACTTCTATTTGTTTCCTTATTTTAGAGTAATTGAATCCAAACACTATCCATCCAAATCACTGGCCTAAGTCAATGGCTGCTAAATGAGGTGCTAAGGCTCTGTCGTGTATTTAAAATTTTCCTATGGGATGCTGTAGATTGTAGTATACTAGAATTAAGAAAGCACAATGTTTATTTAATTAAGCTTTTATGAGCTGACTGTGTGACTTGCCCAAATCAGCAACTTAGCCCCTATTTTTTCAAACCTGAAGTACACATACACTCATTTAACTGGTAAACACAGAATTCAACTGCTTCAAAGAATGGATATCAAGGCCTGTTTTGCAAAATAGGCTGCTCATAAGGTTAATATAAATATGTCTGTTTCTTAGAAAAGGATATATGATTCAAGTTGTAAGGGACAAGAACCAATGGTTGATAATAGATTTTATTAGTATTAGAAAGCTTAGGTAATTCAAAATAATTATGAAGAATAAATGAGTTTCCTGTTCTAGAACAACTGCCCAGAAACGGGTATTACTTAGTGTCTGTATATACTTTATCCTTTCCTTGAATGCATTATTGGTAGAACAGAATGTGTGAAAAGGTTTGGTTTTCAACAGACAGATGAAAAACTTATTTACTAAATATAGCTACTATCTAATAGGCCAAATTAGCAGAGAATTCTGAATTCTGATTTTGTTTAAAATATGCATACTGTTGGTGGAATATAAAGACTCTCCTGAGTTCGAAATCACTGCCAAGACACTTAAGTAGGTGGAGGCCAAAGCGTGAAACCTATATCGTGAGGAAGGTAGATGGTTTCGGGTTATTGTGAGAAAAGGGCAGCTCTCCTAGAGCTGTGCCATGTCCCCTGAGTGCCTAAATACAGGTCGTCGACAGATATAACCTTTGTGTCTGGGTAAGGTACAATTTCCCAAACACTTGAGATACTATAAATGTGAAATAAGAAGGTCAAAAAAGGCACACATTATTCTCTACCCATTTCCACTGCAGATTCCTTTCTTACTATTTGAGGTTTGATCTCATCAGTAATAAATAAAATTTTTAAAAACTCAAAGCAGATATTGTAACTTTATTAGTAATAATTTTAATTTATATTGAACACATTAAAATAGATTCTTAATAGATTATAATATTCTTTCTGAGATTAAAAATAGTTTTTCACTGAAAAATATTTGATAACCTTTTTCTTAGTTTTAGCATTCCCTCTTACCCTTCCTTTAACACGTATTCTCTCAGCTGAGTCTGCCAGGATTTTTGTTTGTTTGGTTCACTAATTTTTCTGTTCAGTAATGTGAACAAAAATATATATTAAGAGACCAAATTTGTTACAAATATCTCCTTAAAACTTAAAAAAAAAAGAAACCAATTAATCCAGGAAAGATCTCTTGCAAATACCAAATCATTTACTTGACACCATGCATGCAATAGTGTGACAGGACTATCTGTGAGAGACGAGATTGTGGAGTGGAAAAGTAGAGTAACCAGAGTTACGATGAATATCCTGAAGGACGGAGGTCAAGAAATTCTTGTCTAATAAAGTAGTCAGGTAGTTCCATCCAAGTTGCTCTAGTTAAGAGTAACAGGTTCGTGAGAAGTTAGAAGGGTCAGATTAAAGACAGGGCGAGACTTATCCACGTTTAAGATTCATTTAGTTAGTAACTTAGATATATGAGAGTTCACTCTCCTTCCTTTTTCAATATTTAAAAATATATATGGTTAAAACATAGGCTGTCTTCAAAAATAAAATATTTGTTTCAATAGAAAAAACTCATACATAATTAATTAGGCATTATTCTCTATATACTTACTATATGCATGTACACATTATAGACACAGGAAAATAAGAAATTTAGTTATTTGAACTGCAGAAATGCCTAATAAACAACTTTCTAAGAACTATGAAGATGCAGGATCTATAAAGTTAAAAACGCCAGGAAAAAAGACAAACAAAAACTATGTACCTCAGCTACTTCATTGTGAGTCTCATGGGTGAAAATTAAGCCAAATATTTTTTTAAATTAAATTAAAAAATATAATTATAAAAACACATTCTTTGGGATTTTAAGCAAGTAACTATTTCCAAATACCAACTTGCTTCTCATATAGTTTTGTTCAATGGCAAATTGTTATTACTAATGTATTTGGTTTTCACTTAGATTATCAAGCATGTTGAGAATTTTAAAGTATTTTCTTTCTTCTAACTGATGACAAAACAGCAAATGACCGTTTTTATTCTGTTGACAAGAAAAAATTTACTTCATAGTTTCATAAATTGCTCAGAGGCAAAGAAAATTGTTTAATTTTCTTATCAGAGCCAATGCTAATAATTTATTATTAACATTAATTTGAATACAAGTAGAGGAGTCCCAGAGAGAGTACTGTGAAATATTCAGAAGGAAATTCTAACCTCACACAAAGTGGAAAATCACCATTCCTTTCCTGGGTTTTTTTTATTTTTAGTTAAAGAGAAATCATTAGAGTATTTGCTATCTCATACTTAGCTCTTTGTTTTCCATTTAAATAAAAGATTTTATATTTGGAATTTTTTTAACTGGTAGTATGCTAATAAAGTGTGTTTCATTATTAACCATCTACTATCAGACATGGTCAAATATTTTAATTATTAGGACATTTATTTTTTGGTGATACAAGCTTTGTTCTAATATTATACCCAAATCCATTCTCCTCTCATTAATTACTTCAAATCATGCTATGCAAGAAAATTAATATACATTTCAGTAATAGAAATAAATATTTAAAAATCAGCTCTGACTACTGTATACTGCCAAAAATTTTTGATAGGTACAAACGACCACATAGTTTTGCTTTATTTAATTTTATTTTTTAAGACGGGAATGACACAGATAAAAACAGATGAATTAGAATACCAAAAAGTCACCAAAATGGTATTTAGTAAAACACAAGTCTAATTTAATTGGGAATGCTCTATATTGGCAGATCTTTGAATAAAAAAATAATTGCTATGCATACAGTGACATATGGAAACATCTGTTATAAAATAGGTTCAATCTAAACAGATTTTATTACACTGAATTCTAATAGGTAACATTAGCAAGGGTCAACTGAGATAAATTACCTTGGATATTATAATACTATTAAGTAGAATTATTTATTGAAGGATATTATTTAAAATGAGAGTTTATACTAGCTCAATTGACTCTCATCATGGCTAATGTTCATTTAATTTTAAAAAATTAAAAACAAAAACTGAAGCACACAGAAATAAACTTATTTCTTGGGAATTTGAATCATTTATTTATCGTCCTTTCTGAGACTACTTCATTTTAGGGACCAGACAAATAAAGTCTGTTCTTGATATTAACCTATTACCTAAATTTTTATTTAGACTGTAGTTCCTTCAAGACAGAGACATAATCTCTTTAGAGTTGCTTTTCTAAGGTCTCCTTCTCTGAACAACATTATAAATAGTGTTGAGTACTTTTCAAGTTGAATCTAGGAAATGTCTGGAATCATACCATCTTCCATTTACAATGGAAGCTTTGTTTTGCCAAATAAACAACATAAATGTCTGCTTAAGGAGCAATAAAATAATGCCTTTTGACATTTATTTCAGCATATCCCAGCTGTGTTTTTGTGGCACACATGCAGCTGTCTTCTAAAATCACCAAGCATGGCCAGGTATTTAAATAAAGACATTTTTTTTTCCTTACAAAAAGCACTTGTAATTCCTAAAGAAAGATAAAATGCCCTCTAGTCTTTGATAATTTAGTTCACTATTATTGGTAGTCTATAGATAGTTTGTTCTTAGTATAGTAACTTCAGGTTGGATGTCAGCAACGGATCCTCTTCTCTACAAGAAATTGTTTAGCAAAAATGCCTAACTGTGTATCTCTAGCTGTCAACACAAATAACTGGCAAAGAATAGCAAAGCGTGAAAACACACTAGTAAATTCAGTTGTGTATTTTTTCAGAAATAATCAAAATCAGGCAAGGAGAACCTGAATTTTTAGACCTAAATAGGAATTTGCTTCCTTGTCAGGCCTAGTGACAAAAAGTCCTATTTCTTTCTGGTGTCTTATTACTGCTTGAGGCCTGGGGTTTGATAGTAGAAACAGTGCACCTCTATAATCATTTCTTATGTCCAGCCATGCCTTTCCACAAAATAAACCACAAAAATTGGCCACTTTTCTCAAGATAAAAATGGTAGTTAAGTTTTCCACAAAATCAAAATATACTTAGTTTTTCTGGTAAAAGCACAAGTGATATTAGGCTTGCTCTAAAAATAAAATACTCCACCAGTGAAAGAAATAGCAGGCTTGCACATGTAAAACAGAATTCTGTCCATTTCCCTCAGAAAAAGATATGGCTACTTTGGAGATGGTTCAGTGCAACTGTGAGTGCCTTAAGGGTGAGGATCTTGTTAGTTCATTTGGCAAAAACAGTGGCACAGAGAGAGCATGCTAATCTTTAGTATATGGATAAAGTAGTTAAACAAAATCAGGCCCATTAAATTTTTACTCTTTGTACAATAATATAAATGCCTTATCAGACTTTAGGTGTTTAAGGTCTTGAAGATACTCTTGGTCCTTCCCTCTCCTTCATTCTCATACCTCATTCAGTACTCTGTCATAGGTAACCCTTGAACCTTGCAATTTCTCTCTAGATGAACTGCCAACATCTTAGTACATCTCTTGCCTATAATAGTTTTCTATTTGGTCTCCTTTTATCCACTCTGGCCCCCTCCAATTAATTTTGTACACTAAATCAGAGAGAGTTTCAATCAGATATGAAAACATTATTCCCTCCATCTACCACCATACCTTTAAACCATTCACTGGCTTTTCATTACTCTTACGATAAAGACTAAAATCTTTGGACATACCCTGAAGGAACTTCATAGTCTGTCACTGCCTCTCTCTTCACTCTTATCTTAGACTGTATACTTCTCTCACTTTCCTCATTCTGAGCATACTAGACATCTTTCTGATGCAGAAATGTGCCACACTGTCCATGGTGTTTCCCTTACTTATAATGTGCCTACCCACCTCCTCCTTTGGTCAGGGCCTGTTTGTTAGGATTTCAGCTAATCATCATTTCCTTAGGCAATCTTCCTGACCTGAGTTATGTACTTTGTTATCAATTCTCAGAGTACCGCATTTCTCCCCTTCAAAGTATTTAACTCGGTTTGAAGTAATGAATTCACTACTGCAATTATTTATTAAATTCTTTTCATCTTAGATTATAATTTTCATAAAGAAAGAGAATATGGCTTATTTTGCTCACCACTATGTACTTGGGACATAAGAGAAGGTCTGGCACATTACACTAGCTCCTCAAAACTATTTATTGGATGAATTGAATAAATGAATAAGTTTTGGGTCCTTTTTACAGAATGAGAATGGGCAGTGAGCACACTACACAGATTCTTGCCTACTTTGGGACCAGAATCAGCATTTTTGAGAGATTTTTTTGTTGTAACTAGATTTGATTAAGAGACATTATTTTTTTTTATGTGATACCTACAATAAGGATTTTTATTAATCTAAGCTGATACACTAAAACCTACCATTTTACTTTCACTAACATCTTTTTAGAATCAGTTGAGCCACCCAGCTAAGCTCATTTACCATAGTCATTATCTTGAGAAAGATGCCGGTATTTCTAGAACTTTCCACTACTTATTGATGATATAATGATTCCTGAATTTATGTAACACTTCTAATTCCAAGATTCCTTAACAACTATTATGCTGTTTATCTAAAAAGAAGCAGTTAGTGAATGGGCATGAGTATTATGACCCCCATTTAACTACTGGCAAAAAGGTAAACCATACTCTGGAGGACATCTTGTTATTTGAGTTTGTATTAGTTTGTTTTTACTTTTTGTTGTTGTTTTTTTTTTTTCCCTACAATATAATCTGGTAGTCACCTTAGAAGGGCTATTTACACAACAGACTACTAGCATAGGATATTGTCACCTTCATTTAACATGTCTTGAAGAAGAAGGCAGTAGTAGGTAAGCACTTAAGAAAATCACCAAGTAGCTGACTTGGTGTTACATGAAATAAGAACAAATTGTAGCACTGCAGGCCAAAGTTCTGAGCAAGAGTTCAAGGAAATTGGGACCATTAAGGGCTGACATAACAAGAGGATAGCAATCCTTGAATCCCACTCTGCAACAGAACTAAGCACATTAAATTTTTTAAAGAAAGTATTATCAGTAGAAATATAAGCCCTGTCTTCATGGGCCCTTTATTTTACAAATATGTGTTTACTTGCTGCAGCCCATACAGTATAATGGGTAAAAACATAAGTGCTGGAGTTATACGGTCAGGGTTCAGAACCCCTCTCCATCTGTTCCTAATTCTTTTTAACTTGAATTGCATTTTAGTTTGTTCATCTGTGAAACAGCAATTCTAAGCATCTTCCCAGGTTTCCAGAAAAGACTCAGGTATTATAAGACCTGATGTTTATATAATTGTGGAAATAGTGTCTCCTTATGAAAAACCATATGTACAAAATGTCCATAAGCACACAGCTCAGACTGCTCTCTCTGGGCTGTGGTGAGAGGCAGTTGCAAGCAGGGACCCTAAAGCTCAAGTTTGAAAGCTCTGCATTCTTGTTCAGTTACAATTTTTTAAAATGAAGACTGAATAAAATAAACTTCATAGCACATAATGGTACACAGTGAACATTCAATAAGTATTAGTCCTCATCCTCATTATTATTTCTTGTACAATAAATCCCACAAGTGTGAGAGCAATTTTCATTCTTAATTTCTCAAACTTTAACTTTATTCTTTTGAGGTTAATTGCTAGAGAGAACTAAAAAGACTTACTGAATGAGAAAGGCAGGCCCAGTGTATTCATTCATCTGTTTACTAAACAAAGTATATCAAGCAACTACTCTGTGCAAGACAGAGTGAGGAGTGAAACAGATGAGTACATGGGCAAATGCAGAGCAAATTTTAAAATAAGTAATAACAAATATGTGTGTGTGTTACAGGGTAATAAGAGAGTGTTGAAATAGAGAACAGGGAGGAGAGACGTTAATTGAATAGGATAGTAAAAGAAGACTGGCTGGAGGAGGTTATCATTAAGTGGAAATTTAAATATTGTGAAGGATTCCATAAAGGTAACTTGAAAATGGCATTCCAGACAGAGGAATGTCATCTTTAAAGGCTCTCATGAAAAGACCATGAAACATTCCAGAAATTAAGGCTATATAAATTGGCCATAAGTTAGCAGAATGGTGTGAGGCTGTGCCTAATGAATCATAGGTACTTCAGTAAGTTCCTAAAAAAATAAAACAAATTTTATGGAGCCAAGCACACAGTTTGAACTTAGGCTTCTGAAAAAAATAGCTTCCTCTATATGATTACGATCTTTTAGAGTACACATACTTAAACAAGAAGGCCTTGATTCCATTCTAGACCTATAGCACCCTCAACACTGACAGCCACATTAAAATGGACCAGATGATTTCCACTAAAGGGCATTTCTTAAATGTAAGATAATGGGGGCTATGAAAGAATTCAAAAAAGTTGGTTTATATTTTCAAAAATAATTTGAGGGGAGAAAAAATGTATATAAAACTAAAGCATAAGTATTCTAGCCTAGAACAGTACAGAATAGGTGAGTACCATGAAAGTTTTATGAAAAAAGATGTGCTTAGGAAGAAATCAGAGTTGTGAATTGCTAGTAGGAAATGGGAGGAGTATAGAAGATGACTATGTTTAAAACTTCTAACATCTTCCTTTCATCCATTGGTGTATGCAGAAGGAAGTCTTCAAATTCCAAGAGTAATGCTCTTCATATTTTGTACTCTTCCTTACACAGGGAGTCTCTTCAGTTTAGAAGGAAAATCCTAAAAATTTGATACCCATCTCATGGTCCAAACCAAAGAAAGGGACAATATGCCAATGGAACAGTTAAAGTTTCAGGAGATAACAACCTTCTGGAATAAAACTGAGCATCCATCTTTTCATCTTCAGTCTATGAAACCAAGTAAATTAGTTGTGAATTTATTCTCTGAAATGATGACCCAGTATTAGTCACCATCTATGGATTGAATTGTGCCCCTCCCCGCCTAAAACAAAAATTCATATGTTGAAGTTCTAACTCCCAATGTGATGGTATTTGAAGATTGGGGCCTTTGGGAGGTATTAGGTTTAGGTTAGGTGATAAGGATGAGGCCTTCATGATAGGATTAATGTCCATATAAGAAGAGATACCAGAGTTTGTGTCCTCTCTCTTTCTCTATTACCTAAGGACATGGCAAGAAAGCAGCCATCTGCATGCCAAAAAAAAAAATAAAAAAAAAAAAAAGATTTTTCTCAAGAATCAAATCTGCCTACACCTTGGTCTTGGACTTCTCAGCCTCCAGAACTATGAGAAATAAATGTTTGTTGTTTAAGCTACCTAGCCAATGCTACTTTGTAATAGAAATCTGATCTGACCGAGACACCATTTTAAATTGCTTACAGGAACAATTCAAACTTATCCCATGCTCACGTCATAAAGCACTTATGTTGAGGGAGCTAAATTCATCTGTATGTAAAGAGTAAAGATGCTAAGTATTTTTGTGGAAGTAGCCAATTAATGCTTGTTAAATAAAAACAATACAAGCATATGGCTCTTGCAGGAAATCCAATTCCAGAGTTGTCCCTATTGATTTAAATAGGGGCTCAGTGGCAAGCCCATTAATTATGTGTAGCCAGGGTTACTTTGAAGATCCATTAAGATATCAAACACATCTTGGTGCCGTGAGAAAAATGCATGCCTTCCCAATCAAGTCTTGCTTTGGATCAACCATATGATTTAGCCAGGAGATTCTGTCAACAATAAAGTCCTGCTTCTTTTCATCATTTCTGCTTTTTTTCAGGGTTCAACATCCTCTCAAGCTGTTGAAGGGTCTCAGTAAGACTCAGAAGTGGGTAAAATTCTCATTAAGTCAGAAATTAAATTATAATGTTCTCAGTGTCTATCACTGCCTCCAATTGGAAGTCTAAGTCTTCCTCTGACTATCCATGCCTATAAACTCTATAAATGCTCATGTTCTAAGGGAGTTCCTCCATGCCTGTTCATGTCTGTCAGCCTGGCTTGAGGTTTCTCAGTAATGAAATGGCCTGGCTCTAAGAATCGCGGCACTGTTTTTGCTGAATAGAATATTTCCCTCCAATTAGACAGTCTGAAGCACTACTCTGCCTGTTTTGTCACTTTGATGGGACCTGAATCTATGCTTTTCCAAACACCTTGTACTTATATGTTATAAGTGTTCGATATAAATTGAATTAAACTACCTTCCTATATATCATTATTCCTAGGGTGAGAACATCAGTAGAGCAAGCACACATATCTCTGCATGAGCTGTTTTGACCATGAAAACATGGCCACCTACACAAACCATTTGATTCTCAATGAGCCATAACATCTATGCTGGGTAAATAAACACAAAAATAGTGGTACAGAAATAAGCACTGCAAACAGTTGTGTTTGCATTGCCTAGAAGCCCCACAGGCCCTGTATAATTTATTATGAACATGTAGTAGGTCTTATATTGGGATGAGGCTTATTTTAAGTTGTTTAGTGCAGGTTTTAAACAACAAATGGCATCTTTACAAGTTGCCAAAGCTTTTATAGTCATTCCAGGCCCTAACATTTTCACATATGTTGTCTTGATTGCTGACAAGCAATTTTTTATGCTAAACCAGTAAGGTACAGATTCCAATAGATGTCTCACATTCTTGTCCTGGAACATTTTGATTCACAAACATTATCTTCTGGACAATTTCTTTTTTTTCTCTGTGGTCACCTACTACTTGTCTGATTATGACTCAAAAGGAGGCATAATGTATGTTGATTTAGACTGCTTGAGCATTCTAATCTCAAGCCAAATACATTTATCTTACCAAATGGAATGTTATGCAGACCGCTAGTCCTCCCTCTTGCTTGTTGTGGCAGAAGATTTATACTGTAATCTCCCAGCATATTTGAATTGGAGATGTGAATCCTGATGGCAACTGTCTACAGGTTGAAATTATAAAGGTAAATACTTGGTCCAGCAAATCTTTCTCTCCTTTCATTTAAAGATTCACTTTCCTTATGATGCTCTTATTATTTAGCAGTTTCTTTTTATTTATGTTAATATATTTCTAACAAATTCTACTGCATTTTCATTAGTTAGTTGGCAAAACTTCTCAGTAAGATAGTGAGTAATGATTAATCTTTGATATATAGAAAGTCTTATAACTAAGTCTTCAGTTGCCTCATATCTCTCTCCCTTACTTCACCTGCCTTTCTCTTTGCCTTCTCTCTCCTCTCCTCTCCTCTCCCCTCTCCTCCCCTGCCCTCCCTTCCCCTCCACTCCCCTCCCCTCCCCTCCTCTCCGCTCTGCAATGCTCTGCTGTTCTCCTCTCCCCTCTCCATCTCTTTTTTCTTTCCCACCTCTCCCTCTCCCTTTCTTCCCTTCCTCCCTCCCTCCACCCCCCCCCCCACACACACACACACACACACACACACACACACACTTTTCATTTGGGTAACCCAAATGAAAAGTTATTCCTTAGTGTATAGAATATTTTTTGCTCTCAAATGTCTGTCTTCACATATACTTATTTGATCCATTCAGCTAAAATCAACATGCATGTTTTTTTTTAATTCACAGTTGTATTTGCTAAAGTTCATATCTCTTTGAAAGATTAATTAATACAGCCATGACTAATTATCTGTATCTGTTTATATGAGCAAGGCCATTACACACAGTGAATATCATAAAGATAATCACTTTTTTAGTCTCTCAGCACAGGTCAGGATAAACACTTATTATCCTTCATAAATAGGAACACTGGCCATCACTGAAGAGTGAAACGTCTACTGGTCCAGTCTGGTGAATGATCTTTCAGTGCAGCAGCCATAAAGAGTATTTGGCAAATCAATTCAGAGAGAAAATAAGGTGGGCTATGGGGGAAGGAGACCACTCATAATTATTTTTCTCATATCAAAATTCCTTGGAATAATCTGAATCAGAAAAATATCACATGGCCTGAGAATATCTTTGAGGTTATTCCTCATCATAGTGACTCCGAAGGACTAATTTAGGATATTGTCTATAAATGTGTTTGTCTGCATGTATGCGTATGTAGATGGGAGGGAAATGCATATTTTATCACATAGCCTTAGTCTATAAATCAGTGTTCAACAGTGGGGTACCCAAAATGTTTCTGGGACATTATCTTGAACTAAGATTGCTAAAAAAAAATCTACAGGTCTGGCATAAGGCCCTGAATCTGCATTTTCATTTATATCCCAAGAAATTTGTAAACTGCAGCTCTCTTTTCTTCTGTCATAAATGATTAAGAGCTTGATGTTGGGGAAGCAGTTTGGAAAGGCAATGCAAAGCTCTAATCCATCAACTGAGGCTGATAAAAGTTGGGGCGGACAAATGCTCAACAGCCAGTCTATCTAGTAGATGTCAACCCTAATTTGAGAGGTTTCTAAACCTTTGAAAGGTCAATGTATAAACTGCAATATATCATCAGAGGGAACCATCCATCATGTCCTGTCAGTGCCTCCCCACTGCCTGACCCTTCAAGGATTTAAGCTGAGAATCTCAGAGGCCACATTATCAATGGGGCCATTTTCCCTCACCAAATTTATTTTTCATGTTCTCCTTAATTCTAATGCCTTACTCTTTTCTACTTTTGTTTCTCTTCCTGCTCTCCCCAATGGAAGTCTTTCATCCCATGCCCTGACCACCTACCCCCCAGACCCAGCCATTGACCATATACATTTTTAAATAACCAGACTAAGGGTATGTCCCCTTTGGAGATGTCTCCAGCTATACATGTTCCTCCTTTATGAATTCCATTTTCATCCTTTGTTTTGCTTTTTTTTAAAATTAATTTTATTGTTGTTAACTATTTTATTTACTTTCCCCTATGCTCCCATGGGCACAAGGGATCCACATACATTTGCAACTCCCCAATAACAACTATAGTAGATGCTTTATACAGATTAAAACAAGGTAGATTTCTTAAAGAATGATCTATGGAAAACTACATGGAAATTAACCGAAGATTATGAGTAGCATGCACATTCTTGGACCCTGCCTTAGACAAGCTGGATAGAATCTTTGCTTTTAAGCTACCAGCAGATATGTATGCACCCTACATACAGTTTGAGATCATCTGGCCTAGAGACATATTTTCCCTAAACTGCCTATGCGTTAGTATTATTTGAGGTCCTTGTAAAAATTACATATTCCAGAGCTCTGTCAGACCTTCTAAAGGATGGAAAATCTCAAAAGCAATGGCCTCAGAATCCATATTTTTAACAAGACCTTTTCCACACTATCCTTGACCCATCAGATAATTTTAACCATTAAAAAAAAAGCAGTGTAACCTTTTCTAAACCATTAGCAATTCTTTGTTAAATGAATAAAAGCACTTTACAGAACAATGTAATACAACAATTATTTTCTCAACATTTTGCTTTAATTATAATCCCTTTCATTATTTAAAACATTCATAGCTTGGGAAATGTAAACCAAAGAATAATGCATTCATTTTCTAAAGTATTTCCCCCTGATTGAGATAATAGCTTGACAGCTAATCTGGTATAGTGTAAAAATAGTGGAATTTATAGTTGCCAGTCCTAGTTTTGACATTTCTGGACTGGGGGGCATGGTAAAGTTATCTAATTTCTAGGGGAATGAGTTCTGTCTTAACAAAGATGGGAGTGATCACAGCACCTAACCTGTAAGCTAACATACGTAGCAAAGTGCAAAGGTGAGCCATAGGGCTTTATTCATCCATGATTCTAAAACTCTCAGCAAAATTAGGAAAGCTTGAAAGCTGCCTGGGGTGGGCTGCAAAAATCCTTGTTTAGATCATGGTTCCAGTCTGCATCAGCAGAGAGAAGACCCCTCTTTTCAGGAGGTTGTCTGATGCCTTTCGTGGGCTGGACCTGCATTACAGAACTATAGTTTCCACCCTGCATCTCAGCAAGAATAGAGGACTTTTCACCTCTCTCTTTAACCCTCTTGAATTATACAAAATGTGGAAAAATAGTATTCGTAAATGCTCACATATTTGTTAAACAAATTATATTTGCAGTGATAACTTAATAACTATATGGGCTAAATACGTTAGAGTCTCCTGTTCATTGAGTTCATTGTTTTTGTGTGTATTTGCTGAAAATAATTTTTTAAAAGTAATCATAGTGAATGCTCAGAGAAAACAGTTATAAAGGCTAAATTTAAAACCATTCAATGAAAGTCACTGTTACTATTTTCAAGTATGGAATCCCATTTTCCTAGAAATGCACTTTTTTAAAATTGGTATAATTTTTACATAGTGTTTTTCATCTAATATTATCATGCACATTTTCACATTTGTTCAAATATTATTTAACACAATGGTTAACAACCACTTAATATGCCTTACTAACAGTTCTATTATCTGTTTAAATACTTTTCTATTATTAGACCTTTTTTCTTCTGTTTTGCTACTATACGTTTTTAAATAAATATTCAGGAACATAAATCTCTAATACACCTTTAATTACTTTGTTAGAAGCCATTTCTAGAGGTGGGATTACTGGGTCAAAGGGAAGGCAGGTTTTAAATCTCATGATCTATATTTTTCTCAAATGCTTTCCAGAAATGTGGCTAATTTAAGCTCTATCACCCTCTTTCCTACCCAAGAAGGAATGCCATTATATCCAACACCAAAACCTTAATAATTTTTTTTGGTTAACTATTTTCCAAATTAATAAACTCTAAAGGAAATTCATTTTTAATCTGCATGTCTTTGGTTACTATTAAGGGTTATCCTGTTTCATTTACTCATTGTCCATTTTATTTTTTTCTGCATACTGTATTTGCTTCCTTTTCTAATGAAGTGCCAGTATATATTTAACTTTAAATTTTGTTAAATATTAATCTTTATTTTCATAGATATATTTTTCTTTTCCTGAAATTAGTTTTGAACACTGTGTTTATATTTTTAAACGTTGAGAAAAGCTGAAAATATTATACAATGACTACCTGAAACCTACAACCTACATTCTAAAATTAATTATTATATTTGCTTTATCACATACCTATCTATGGGAAATGGTTTTAAATATTTCTAGTCAATTCTTTTTATGTAATCTCACTTTTAGGAATTTAACCTAAGGAAATATTACTAAAGCCTCAGTGACATGAAAAGTAGGTGCCTTTACTATCTTGCTTTCAACTGTGTCTGCAGTATCTAGAACAGAGTTCATCACATTGTAGCTCTCACTACATATTTGACTGAGTGACTTTTCTTAACTGGGAAAAACTTTTTCTTCTCTAGGACAATTAAAAAAGCCTTTTAAGTGTGTTTAGGCCCCAAGACCATAAAATCTGTTTAGTACAAAGCAACACAGTATATTCTAACAGCCAGTGAGCTATAACTAGCCAGCTTAATCAGTGTGCTAAATTGCTGGAAAAGTATATTCAAAATATTGGAAACATCAAATATCATTTATCTATAAAAAAGCAAAAAAAAAAAAACCTATTGATAAATAGTCATAAATTTGGGGAAATAATTTGTATCAAGTAATGACAGCAGTCCATATCTGGGAGGGAATTAGAATTCAAAACATTTTTACTCCCTTCTGGAAGATATGGGCTAATGCTGAAATGCCTATGAAGACAGAGAATAAAAGAAAATGTTGCAGGCTAAAGCATCTGACGTGAATGAGGAAAAGTGTGTTATGAATTGTAGAAATTATCTCATTGAGAAGGGAATAGAAAAATGATGCATGATATCTCAAAAGAGAAAAAAATCTGTCATGCATCTTCTGAGTCTGGAGAGACTGGGTGAACAGAAATGTAGAAACAAGCTAATTACTGTCTGTCTTTTACTCTCTTGGTTAGAAACAAAAGGAGGAAAGGAGCTACACAATATTTTTGATAGCACTAATGAAAAAAAAAAACTTTTATTGTCGCTTTTCTCAGGAGTCTTGGAACAAAGGTACCTCTGCCATGCGGTTGCAGTTAAAATCACTTGGAAAGAGTAAAAAATAAAAATAAAAATAAAAAATTTGAATGCCCAGATCTTATGAAATCAGAATCTCTCCAGTATGGAGGAGTGGAGAGTATCTGAGGAGAAAGAATCTGAGGGAAGTTATTTTATAAAAATTTCCCTAAGTCATCCTAATGCACAGCTATGATTGCAAAACATGGGATAAAAGAAAGTAGCAAAAAAAAAAAAGCATGGAAGAGCCATGTTCTGTAAAGTGCCAAGTTCCCATCCAGAGTTCTAGGAAGACAACCATGTAAAAATGGGCAAAGATGAGAAAATGCTTTCAAATGATTTTGGATATCAGCTACCTCTCACCCAAAACAAATGTCAGCACATGCATTGATTTCCATGGAAAAGGCTAGAGAAGGATATTATCAGGAGTGTTATTTTCCATTTGTGTTTAGTGTATAGGTTATGCTAATACAAATTTAAGGAATATCTCCTTTATATAAAGTAAAATAAAATAAACCAAAAACAGGAATGAACGCAGGTAGCTCACTACCTGTCATGTGGGCTCTGGATAAATATTTGTCCTTACTTATTTACTTTAGGTGTCCTAAGATTAAAATAAAATTTAATATTTCTGAAAATAAAATCAAGTTTGTCCTGAGAAACAGGGCAAGTGGCCTTTTTAGTCAAGTGGCAAGTGGTGTGGTGAGGACATTCTTCTATGAACTGACTTTCTAAGTGTACCACTTTTTTTATAAGCACCTTACAAATTATATTTATTTTACAGACAAGAAAACTTTTAAAGGAATACAATGAGGATTTGAACTAGAACTGCCTGAATCTAGTGCTTCCTGCTCTTGTAATTACCTTTTTCCATATATGCTTAACCATTTATTCTTTTTGACATTTAAAAGCATTTCTAATTTCCAATCATTATAAAACTGATGAATAATTTGTGTATCTTTTCCTCTATATTTAGACTTACTCCTCTGGAACATAATCTTAGAAGTGAATTGTCAGAGTGTGAACATAGTTATGGCATTTCATATAAATTGCAAAATTGCTTGATAAAGGGGCTGTACAAATTGACAGTGACTCCAAAATTTTATGATAGATAAATCTCAAGTATTTATTTCCAATTTAATAGATGAAAAATTATATTTAATTTCATTGCTTCATATCCATTTAGTTTATTGATAAATGGGACAATTTTTTTAATGTTACAAGTATTTTGGTTTATTTATCTATTGGAATCTTCATTTATAAACTTTGATACAATTTTCTTTATAGAATTTTTCACAGTTGCAATGAATATTTTTGTGACATTAATCCCCAGCTAGACAGTAAGCCCCTTGAGGGTAGATGTCATATCAGTCATGCTCAATGCTGAATTCTAGTGCCATTATTCATGGTATAAAATGTGTGAAGTTATTCATAAATAGGAAGACATATTGATTTCCCACACTTACTGGAAGAAAATGTGCAGTCTATTATATTACACTGAAGAATCATAGAATAAAAAAAGGCAATCTAAACAGGATGGGAATGTTCTATGAAGCCTTCCTGAAAAGGGTGGACCTTATTTTTTAAATTATTATTTTTTTTTATTTTGAGATAACTGCAGATTCTGATATGGTTATAAAGATGGATCTCATTATTCCCAAACCTTTTTAAATGAAAGAGAGTTTTATGGCACTCTCTTTTGGGGGTTCTGATAACCTTTTATAAGAGGTAATGGACCCAAGTGAAACAACCTGTACTCTGCAGGATATAATGGACTTCTAATTAGTCCAATTAACATGATGGCTTTAATTTGTAAGAAAGCTAATGGTTTAGAATCTGATTTCTTTGAGATCATTTCTCTCTGGGATGTAAAACAGCAATGAAGACACACTCTTATAACACACTCTTCAAGTGGCTAAATACTGTATTTACTCATTGCATTTTTGCATCATTTCTTCCCCCACATTTAAAAAAAAAATAAAAGGTAATTTTTCTCCACAGAACTCCCCTGGCATAGCACCTTTGTCAAGACAGCAACCAAGAAAGCACTAAGGAATAATTTCACATATCTAAAGTGATTCCTTAGTATTTACTTAGTATTTACTTAGTATTTACTTAAGACTAGTCCAGTGCAGAATCCCCAATTTGTGGTCATATGGGCCCAGTCAGTGTTCCAAAATATTTGAGTTTGCCCTTTTCTATGGAAATAAGCATCATCATCATCATCATCATTTTATTATTATTATTTATTATTATTATTATTATTATTATTATTATTATTATTATTGTTATTATAAAATCCTAAAGGAAACTATGATGTGTGCTTCTAAGGCAAACCAATCTTGTCACACTCTGCTGCTTCCTATGAGCTGAGAAACATTACAATAAATGGCCCATTGTCTCTGCCTGTAGAAAGTCTGATTAGCTTTCTAGCAATCTGATCTACAGAAATAGCCCTTCCTTACTATCTGAGTACCCTCCCTTGGAAACTGCATGCTTGCTGCTCTGTTCAGACTCCACTGTTTTTTGTTTTCAACCAATTCCTGTGAGATTCTGATGGTTTTAAATAAGTAAAGCAACCAAAGATTTTCAACCAAAAAATACTACTGAGCCTGATAGGAGCTCCTTGATTTATGTAGCTATCACTTGATATTAAAAGCCCCCTATGACATTTGAAACTATTGTAAATTTCCTTCCTTTCTCACTCCCTTCTACTTCCTTCCTTCCTTTCTTTTGTTCCTTCCTTCCTGCCTGCCTGCCTACCTTCATTTTCCTATTAGCACATATTAAGGACAAGTACATGAAAATAACATGGAAACACAATTGGAAACCACCACTAATAATTTCAGTAATTTGGCAAAGTATTTTCTATATTAATGATTAATAAATATATTAATCATATATTAATATATTTCTCAATATTCAAAAGTTACATTTGACACAAGTATAGTGGTTATTCATTGTTTCTAAAATAATTATTAAAACTACTTCTAATATTTTGGAACTTAGCTATTCATTTCAGTGGCTACTGGCCATATGTGGCTATTTATGTGACTATTACAAACTGAGTTGGGGTATTAAGTGTAAAACATACACTGAATTTTGAAGACTTGTTATTAAAAAATATGAACTGCTTATGTCATTAACATTTTTGTGTTGAAATGATAATAGTTTATAGCCAAATAAAATATAATATTAATTTCACCTATTTTTCCTTTTTTAAACATGTGGCTACTAGAAAATTTAATATTACATATGTGAATCACATCATACTTATATTGACAAGCATTGGGATGAAAATATTTAGGCTTCAGCACTCCTGGAGATCACCACTCACAGGATGATCAAAACATAGTCCTATCTGTTGCCTTTCCCAGCTCTTCACCAACTGGCTATGCAGCAAGAGAACATGAGAGGAATTATTGATAAACATTGACTAGTCAAGTCTAGAGCCTGGACCTCAAGGGGAGCAGACTAGACTAAGACTAAGGAAGTAAGCCTCTCAGTTCCCACTGCCCGCACTGCCAGGCCTATGACATGTCCTCTATACCGCAGTAAGCATTTCAAACACCGGTGGCAAGCTGATATGGTCATAATTGGAGCCCAAACTCTTCAATTTTTAATTGTGCCCTTTGACCAACAACATTTTCAGAAGGGGTTTTAAGTAGAAATTTGAGTAGTATTTTTAGCATTTTACAAGTAAAAATCTCCAATAGTTATTGATAACTTATGAAAATATGATTAAATATAAATTTAGAGTAATTTGAAAACCTTCATCATTGGGCAAATAAATCTTTAAACTAGATTCTATAAAAGCGAGGTTCTTATATAGCAAAATTAACTGTAATAGTTGTTTAAAATGCATATCCCAGGGCCTCACCACCAATACTAATGATTTAGTAGATCCGGACCAGGGAACAGGAATTTCAACTTAAACAGCTATACAGCTAATATCATGAATTCTAAAATGTGCGAACAAATCTCTACTGAAAGGTATCACTTTTAATTTTTTTAAAAATTCTGTTTTAAATAACTACAATATGTATCAGATACACTGCTATATCATGATCTATTTAGAGATGAGAAAATGGATACAAAACGCCCCAGAACTAAATTGGTTTCTCTATTGCCTATTCATGAGAATCAGAACACAATTATTTTTGTCATAGTTTTTTGATAAATTTAAAAAATTACTGATATCACTTATATGTCTAAAATTCTTTAATAAAAAGTACTTAATAAATATCTTATTCTATTATTTTTCTGAATATAAATCCTATAAAAATTTATAATATTTTATGCAGTTATAAATTATTAAGATTGAAAAGATTGATTTTTTTTTTATGTTCCAAGATTTAGCCAGTCCCTGGAAATACATGCAGCAGAAATTTCTTAGAATTTCTATAATTATACCATGTAAACTGCCACTCATTTTGTCTCCCTATAGGTATAATGAGGAAAAAAATTTTTTTTTTAATTCGGTGGTTATTTGGAGCTAAAAGTGAGATACTTCAGACAGCAATATGTGTCATAAGAATCAAAAAAATACAGTTTTAACCTGAAGTCATGTCATGTAACACAAAGAGACAAACAGTAAATTTCAGTTACAGAAAATCTGGATTTTTTTGTTGTGGGGCTACCCACTAACAGTCATGTGGGCATCGGCTGCCTCGCCTGAAAATTACAACTGGTAGAAAAGATGATACTAAGACATACTGTGACTTTCTGTGTTTTTATTCTGTACTTGCAGGGCTACAGACTTGCCAGGACAGAATCATGACCAGATTGGGAAAGGTTTAGAAGATCTCAGAGAAAAGTTTGTGTGTGGTAATCGTATGGAATAACAAGAAATACTATAGAGCATATATGTAGGCAGAAACATGAGGTTTCTAGAATGCTACAGCTGCTGTAAGCTAAGATTGAATTGTGGGTGCTGGAAAGAGGTGACTAGGGAGCTAAGCTGTGACTATGGATGAGGGAGACAACTTCTGAGTCAAGCTGCCTGAGTCCAATAAGAGGGCCTGAGGGCAGGGTCTCTGCCTGGAATGTCACAAGGGAGAGAGAGGAGAAAGCGCTCTCAGCCCTTCACCTCATGAGCACCACTATTTAAACAGCAGAGAAAAAGGAAGACGTGTGTATAATTGACATATCTTCACCTCTGTAGGAGACAGACTTTCACAGTTTTTCATTATTTTCAAAAGAAAACATCAGAAAAAGCTGGTCGAACCAGCTGTTTTTTGAGGAAACAAAGAACCAGAGTTCAGGAAACAAGGATGACAGAAAAAAAGGAAAAGTTAGAGGGTAAAATATTTGTCTTCCAACACAAATTGTGTGAAGTTTCTCAAAACTTACATCATAAATAAAGTATATTGTACTAATGTTTTGTTTTTTTTTTCTTCTTTATTGGCTCACCATGAGACTTCTGTCTCAAAGTTCCTCACTATTCTGCCATGCTGTTTTTCTCCTCTGGTTGTCTAGATTCAGAATAAAAGATTTGGCTCATATGGTAGATCCTGCCAGAAGCAAAGGCAAGAACGTTAGATTAGTGGAATATTTAATAAACCTCAGAGCATACTTGGCCAAGTTCCTGCAAGATCAGAGTTTTATTTCTAAAACTTTTTTTTATTTGTACCTTGAACCCAGTTGACTACTTTTTTTAACTAAACTATGTGGGCCCAAGTCCTTTGCAATCCCCTCACCACATAAGCACATGCCTTGTCCTCAGAGAACTTATAATTCAGATGTATTACTGCTTTCTGAAGTATTCTCAGGAAAGCTCTTTTCACTAATGTTCAGTTTCAACAATAGTATTAATAGCTAAATTTTATGCATGGCTTAGTGTATTCAAAGCATTCTCAAAAGCATTTTGCATATCTTTACTCATTGATACTTATCATAACTCTATGCACTAGGTAATATTATTGTCCCCATTTCACAAGTAAGGAATCAGTCATCAACAGAGTTTAAATAATTTGTCCATAGTCACACAAAGAATAAGTGACTGAGCTACTCCATGAAATGCTACTCTTGCATAAGAATAGAAAATTCAATGATGGTGCCACATAACATATATTTTACTTGAAAGAAAGAGAATGGACTTTGAAGACAGAGAAGCCTAGGTTCAAATACAATGTAGCCACATACTAGCTACATGATCCCTGGACACGTTAATTAACTTCTTTGAGGTTGGAAGTGTTCTCATTTCTAAAAACAGAGCTAATGTTTCAAGAGATGTTGTGAGGATCAAAAAAAAAAAAAATGTATGAGAGGTACCTGATACATAGTAGTCACTCAAAGATAGTTGTCTATGTATTTTTTTTTAAATTAGTTAACTATAAAGCACTACCTAAAACTATCACTCCCTATTTTTCTTCCTACTGCAATGAGGTGTTGGCTATTTATCCTCTCCATTAATGTATGGTGATGCAGCACCCATAATAGGGTGTAAGCAGTATGACAAGGCCATACTTGGCCACAGCATATGTCTGAGATACCCAAGACAAGCTTTGTTCACTGCATGGAACAACGGCTGGTTAAGTTAATCCCAAAGTTGCATTCTCAGTAATGATACATCTCAGGCCATCGATCCATCACCTTTTTAAATCAAGCTTATTTAAGCAGGAGCCATGAAATTCAGAGCATCACACACATGTGCAATATGACGTTAAACCTCACCCTCTTGCCTCCCTAATTCACTCAGATACCTTCTTTTAAGAAATGAAATCCAATAAAGTGATGAGTTTGAGAAATTTTTTTTAGGGTAATTTTTCACACAATGATATAAAAGATTGTGTGTAGAAAAGCCATCCTGTTAGTGCGAACCCAAGCTGTTTTCTGGAATAGTATGCTAGAAACAAGAATCAGCATTGGTCCTTGAGGCACAATGTGGTATTACAGGTGCTGTGAATCTTCTAGGAATTGTAAAATACATGTGTATAAAGTAGAAATGGTTTTAGTGTTCTTTTAATAGCCAATAGGAGTAAATGTACCAGGCCTATGCGATACAAGGATAACCCTGTGTATATTTTGTTATAAGGAGCAAAAGAAACTCAAGTCTACACTAGCCATAAAAGCAACCTCTTTCATTCTTCCTTTTCCTTCTCCAGAGATGATATATAGGCAAGATTGCCAGGTGTGCCAGAGTTGCAGGAAAGGAAGTATAGAATCCATGCCGGCCTGAGTGCAGTTTGGAGAATCAGGAAGGCTCTGTTATTCTCACATTTGCCTTAAACATTTCGGAAAACTCTCAAACAATTAATTTAAGATTAAGGGACTCTTATTTTCTTCTTTGGTAGAAGATAGGGGGAGGTGGACTACAGTAATTTTCTCCAGAAATAATATTATCTTATTCCTTAAATTTAATAAAATTGTATAAAATCAATAAGGTTCATACTATAAATTTCCAGTACATTTGAAAGAAAAAATCTAAAATATTAAAGCTTAATAAAAATGAATTCCTTTAGCTTCACACCATAGGACTAACTCCTTGGTTCTAAGTTTTAAGACTAAGTCCTTAAAGTAGGGCTGTTCGTGACTTGCCAAAAAAAAAAAAAAAATCTCAAGAGTAGGAGTTCAGATATATGACATGTCAAACTTGTACTTTATAGAGCCTGGGCAAAATCTGATGCTGGAATACTTGCTTGTTTATAGTAACTCCTACATAGCTTCTGAGGGGAGTGGGGCTGGCTATATACATTATGTGGAATGTGGGTTTTAAAGTGCTTTATGGGCATTAGGAGAACTGGCTTCTGTCTTTCCATTTGTATTTAATATTCTAAAGTTCTTAAGCTGGAAATAGTCTGAGAATTCTCTCTGAAACTCTATTTCTCAATTTTTAAATAATCAAACATCATCAGCCAATTCTATTTTATCCTTCAGACATGTTTAAAATATGTACATATATGCTATAAAAATGTTTGTTTTTTTTTTCCAAATCTCATTTCACAATCCAGTATGCTTGTTTCCCAAATAAAATATTTTTTTTTTCCCCCCAGGATTTTGGCGGAAACAAATGTTTTCTTTGGAGCCCTTCAAATGTTTTCAAGTTTTTCTGTTTCTTTCCATTGGGGGGAGCACCCCCTGGTGGAAAACTGTGAAAATGCTTGCCACGTGTTTTGACTGTTACGTTCAATAGGCAGATGTGTTTTGAAAATATTAGTTTTACACAAAGCACACCAACAGCCATATTTTCAATATTAATGTCTTCAAAGCTCCCTTTCCTTCTTTCTTATCATCACCATAATATTTAGAATGTGCTCCCTTGTTTTAGATGCTGTTGGAAATGCAAATGCCAATCCCTGTGGATCAGATCAGAGGAGGGAAGAGTACTCTTTGATAGTGTTTTAATACATGGGACCTTATCTTTCTCTTCCTTTCTTTCTTCCTTTCTTCCATTTCTGCCTTTCTGCTCTCCCTCCCCCTTCATTCCTTCCTTCTATCCTATCTTCCTTCCTCCCTCCCTCCCTACCACTTCCTTCCTTTTTTTCCTGCTAGTACAAACAAAACTGTATTTTATTTCCTTGAGGGTCTGAGTGTTTGAGACAACAGTCAGCTATGATGATAACCACTTGTATGTAAAGATTAAGTTACATTCCTTTCCAGAAAAATGTCTCTGCCACAGTAGCAGTAGGTAGGATAAATAAGAAAGTGATTTGTTGGGAGTTCTTGCTCATCTCCCACTTTCCCCAAAATAGAAACTTAAAAACTGAAAAACATAGCAAATTAATCAATCAGCTGCATTTTTTAGACAAAACAAAACAAAACAAAAAATAAGCAAACAAACAGAAACATAATTTCTAGGGTAACTAGAAAGAGCACATTGCTTATCCTTACTGTTATGGGTTAAATTTTGCCCTCCCCCTGAAAAAAAAATTCATATGTTGAAGTCCTAATCCTCAGTACCTCAGAATGTGGCTTTATTTGGAAATAGGGTTGTTGCAAATATATTTAGTTAAGATGAGGAGATACTGGAATAGGGTAGGTTTCTAATCCCGTGTGACTGCTGTCCTTATAAAAAGAGAAATTTGGACACAGACACACATACAGGGTGAATGATATGTGAACATAAAGGCAGGGATCAAGGTGACACATCAAGAAGCCAAGGAATGCCAAAGATTATCAGCAAACCTCCAGAAGCTAGGAGAAAAGCATAGAACAGATTCTTCCTTATAGCCCTGCCAACATCTTGATTATGGGCTTTTAGCCTCCAGAACGGTGAGACAATAAATTTATGTTGTTTTAGCTACTGGTTTGTGGCATTTTTATTATGGCAACCCGGTGGTCCCCTATCCCAACAACCTTTCCAAGTACAGACCGGTTTGAATGGACTAACTACATCCCATGCTTCCCTGGATATCTGTCCTCAACTATAGACAGAGATGGAAGGTGGATGACACCGTGTGATAGGCAATATGGCCTTTCTCCCAAGTTCCAAGTGTTTCTTCTTAATACCATGACCTAGCAATAATTATTACATAGAATCAAATTAGTGAAACAGCAAATGAGCCCAGAGTATCTCTCTCCACTTCCTTTGTTTCTAATAATGTGAGTATGGTTATTCCAACCAGCAAACAAAACAAAACAAATAGATATGTCACCTGGGATACCTGTGCTGGGTAGAGTTTCCTTGAAAACTCTCTTTCACCTTACCTCAGTACAGCCAGCCAGTAAGTACATCTTCTATACAAGGTCATGATCCAGCCAGAGGGACTGTCTTCCACACTGTTCTCAAACCCCCCAAGGTCTTTTCTCTATTTGAATTGCTCATTATACAACCCTCTTCCCCTAATGGCATTTAGCCCTACCTTTTATATGAAAACTTTTCCAACCAAACTGATTTTAATCTCTGAATTCCCATGGGACTTGTTGACTATACTGCATCACTCAGCCTTAGTAGACTTTTCTTCCTGAGTCAAAAAGTCCAATAAAGCCAACTACAACATTTCTTCTATTTCAATGGTACTTACAGTGGGTAAGTAATGCAGGCTTACTTTCTGAAACAACAGGAACAGGTCTGATTATTTTGATAGATATTTCTGTCCTAAAATCATATACAAACATGTGAATAATGACTTTAGAGGCCGAACAATGTTTTCATTTATATTTTGCCATATAATCCTACAGCAAGCCTGAAGGATTGAGATTCTTACAATAGCATTGATGGTTTGGGATTAGTTAGAAGGCAGTCTCCAAAAGAGCTTTGGAGTGTATTTCAGGACTCTGATTCTCAGGAGATAGTATTTTATAGAAAATTATATTCAGAGAGGAACTTCCAGCCTTTCAAAGCCTCCCTCCCCTTATTTTTCTCTTTCTTTCATTTAGACTTCTGGTTAATGAAACTCCAGCCTCACTATGATCAGCTACCCAACTATGCAGATTGCATTTGCATTTCTGTCACACACTGCTTTAAACAACCCCCCAAAAGAAAGAAAAATAATTCGATGTCATTTTCTTTCACAAAAATAATGATGAAACACAAAACGAGGAGAAAGAACCATTTAACAAAACTAGGACGGTTTCCACTCTAGCAAAATGCAGAGCAGCTTGCTGCTACGAGGCCGCTTGATTAAGGTGTCATACCTCCTCTTCGCTTATATTTATTATTTGGGGGGAATTTTTCCCCCTTTAGTGTCTGTGTACCTTTTCGCAGTTTTTATAAGTCATGAATCATAGTTTGATTTACAGCCTCTCTCAGGGGAGATAGGCAATCCTAATGAGGGAGCAGCCGGCAAGTGTAATTAATACCCGCCAGACACTCTCCTACATGAGCGTGCTGGTTCCCGGGCTGGGGAAGGATGAAGGCACAAGTCACATGCGCAGGGCTCGGAAGCCCCTCACCCAGGGCATCAGCAGTAATTAGAGCTACGAAGTGGGGACAGTTCAGAGAAACTCCATCCCAGTGGTCAAGCTTGGAAGAGGAGGAGAGCAGAGAGGTGAGCAGGAGCAGAGTGGCAGGGGGCTGGGTGAGGAAAACAGGCAATCGCCTGGAGGAGAAATGCGAGACAGGGACTCTGCGTGTGGCTGATGGATCACTCCCATTTAAAACACACAAATAAGGCAGCTTGCCAGAGCAGTTTGGGCCAGTTTCATTAAAACTCTTCATTCATCATACTGAAATGAGGCAGTGTTGGCTATTGCGCTGGTGCCAGCCCAGCACCAAGGCTATTCCAAGACCGGGTGCTGGTTCGGGGAGGGCAGAGCGGCAGGTTGTGGGGAGATGGAAGAACCGCTGCACTTCCCACGCTCTGCACCTGTCACGGGTCCGCCTTAGCCCTACACCCAACAGCCCACAGGCACGGGGGAAAGGCCCAGAACCTCCACGGTGGTGAAGAGCCAGGAACGCAGGTCCCCCCCTCAAGCCAGCCTCCTCGGATAAAGCAATGGGAACTACCATCAGTCCGGCTTCTCACTGGGGTATCATGGGGGAGCAGCTGCGTTGCCATACGTTGCCTTCATATGCTCACAGAACACCAAGATCCATAAACATAGAAGAAGGAACGAAAATTGGTGTGTGTGTTTGTGCGTGTGTACGTGTGCGTGCGTGCACGCATGTGTGCACAAGAGTTTCTCTCTCCCCCCCTTGGAGTCAGCTGTGAGATACAAATATGAAAACAGTTAAAATGACAGCATCCATGAATTTTTCCAATTATTTTCATCATCTTCAAACAACTCTTTTGTTTTCAAATACTTTAATGGGGCCATAGAGAACCCGAATCAGATCACAGGGTAAAGAGCCAGCACTAATAATTGGGTCTGACTGGTCCAGAAAATTCCCTGGACCTAATCACACAGAGAAAGGCGGGAAGGGGGGACCTGTCCAAGAAGCCCACCCCACCACCCCTCTGACTGTTGTTTCTCATGCATCACTTGCTGCATCCCTGGCCATGCTACGCTAATCTTTCCTAGGTACAACACTCAGTCTGAGATATTTCTGACAGTCAGATTATGAAAGCTTATGTAGTAGTGTTGTAGGTGCTAAAAAATGAACAAAATCCACAACAGCTGTGAGGACATGACTGGCAGTGATGTTGCAAGATGAGGAATGAGCTGCATATATCAAATTTGTCTCCAGTCTTTTGATGGATTCTTTGTTTTCTTCCTGACAATGCCAAGACTGCATCAGATGCCAATGCTTGGGCAGTACTAACGGAGGACATGCATTCTTGAGTTACAGAGAGCACTTCTAAGGAGGGTGGCTACTTTTAACAGTTTACTTTCCAGAATTAATGTTGGCAATACCAACTTTGAAATGCTGACCAGAAATATGGTATCTCATATGTGATATAAAGAATAAATTGTGCTCTAATTTTGTTTTTTAAAAATTCATTCATCATTCATTCATTTATTCAGTAAGCAGCAACACTGTTGCTAAAGACTAGGATAAATTCTAGATAACGGAGATGCAAAGAATAAGATACAATTGACCTGCCAAAGGTATACATGTGAAATATGTTTACAAATAATATGTCTGTGATAAAGTGACATAAGAACGATACATACCACTTCAGTGCTATAAGGATTCAATGAATGTGACAAAGTGCTGACAACATATATTCTCATATATGCACAGACACAAGGATACACACACAGTCTGTCAGTTTTTTTGTTGTTGTAACTATGAATTTGCCTTTAAATACAGAGCAAGAGACTGCATATTATTTTCAATAGTGCAATGGAAAAGTAACTACTACTGAAAATGCAATTTCACTGTAGTCTTGCGTTTGATTTTTTTTCCACTCTCTGACTTTTTCAAACCCTGAAATCCAGCAACCTACCTTCTCCCTGTTTCCTGGGGTATAGCTGTTGATGAGTGGCCAATAAAGGGCAAGCAAGGGGAAACATTGGTGCCAGGGACCGTGGATAATTATGAGACTGAATAATTGGCTTCTGCAAATATGAAAGTTGATTGCATGTATAAATTACTAGTTAACAAAAACACATAGGTCCATAATAAAAATTATAATATTCAAAATGGGTATTTTGATGAGAAGGAAATATGCCCTAAAAGTCAAATGTTAAAAATAACATTTATCATTCATCCAATGTCAACCGATTAATTATAAAATCACTGTAGCCTAGAATAGTTCACTAACAGGAAAGCAGTGGCTCCATCAGGTTTCCCTCTCATTGTCACAAAATAACTAAATAACCTAAAGTGTGTGGAGCTTCCATGAGAAGTCTTCCTGGCCCATCATTAAGCTACCCAACAAAATATATCTCTTGTCCTGCTACATATAACTTCAACTATTTTTTATTTATTGTGGTTGGGAAGGATAGAGATGCTATAAAGAAATCCACAGAAAAAGCCCAAGACTTACATTAGCTAATGGTTGTAACCATCTTAGAATTTTCATTTTGGTCTTTGAAGATGCCAGTTTTCTATATATCAGCAAAAGTTAATCGAATAAAAATATATTAATTTTTATTTTTCTTCTCTTTCATAAATATCCTTCAAGAAAAAAAAAACTAATATTCATTTAAATTTAACAGAGACATAGTAGGAGGATAGAATATGGTTCAGAGAAATATCTTGAGTAAGTATACTTTAGACAATTAAATTAGAATTTCTTGTGAAGGCACCTTTCTGCTACCTTTTATAGATTAAAGATTGGGGCAGTTATAGGACTAAGAGGTAAGGGAGAATTAACATAGGATGTATTCAGCCCCTATGATGCATCAGGAGTTATGGATGGGTTACCCCACTGATTATTTTATGACATGTTTTAAAAGGTACATATTATAATCCATTCAACAGGAAAGAGAGAGAGAGAGAGAGAGAGAGAGAGAGAGAGAGAGAAAGAGACTTAGAAAGTTTAAATAATTTAACAATGTTCAGTTAGCTCATAATAAGGTTGGAATGAAATCTCAGTCCTTCTGACTCCATTGTATAATGCTTCCTTTTTAACTATTTCTCTGTATCGGAGGCAGCAGGGAACAGTGAAAACCCCTGCATAGCCCTGATGAACATCATGGTTTATACACTTGGAATCCTTAAATAAGGAGATTTGATATCTACAATTTATTAGGATGCAAGCTGTATGTTTAAAAAGACACACACACACAAAGCAGTAATTTATTACCAATGGAGATATGTCAAACTTGCTTTAGAAAATCCTCTTTAAGGAGAATTTTTCACTGTATTTTGGACTACTTTTATTTTTATTGATAATCTTATCTCTCAGCACTTTGGTGTTCTCTTTCAGTTCAATATACTTCACATCATTCTGCAGCCAATAATGAAGAACAAGATTTTAAATAAGATGAGAGGCAGTATCTCATATTACCCTGGGTTCAGTTCTCAGCACTGCCATTTCCTAGCTTCCTGACCTTTGACAAGTTACTAAACTCTCTGTGCCTCAGTTTTTCCATCTATGAAATGAGAATATAATATGAGCATACATACCTCAAATGATTGCATTACAATACATGCATTAATACACGTAAAGTGCTTTAAAAAGTGCCTGGTATCCAGTCTATGCTCAATGACATCTTGCTATTATTACACTGATAATACAGATGAAGCATGTAGTCGAGGGCCTGATATCTAGCAGGGGTTCAACAATTCCTAGTTTTCCTTCCTCATGTGAAAGCACATAGTTGCTTTCTCTCAGAAAAAAAATGCAGTTGAATTAAATTAATTCAATATTCAATGTCCTTTTATTTCTCCTACTCCTCTAATTTTCTTATACCCTTACCTTACGTTTTTACTACCTTTGGGAGAAATATATAGTGTTATTCACACATGCTCTTACATATCTCAAGATCCTAATTACTATTATTCATTGGTTTATCTTGAAATTCTGATGAATTCATCTTATGACAAAAATAAAATATCCCGATATAAAATTCTGCTTGAACTTCATTATATATATAAAAATGTAAAATCAGACTTCCTGAGTTAAGACTTATATTAAATCCTACCTCCTCCCTTTGCCATCTGAGGTTTAATACTTATGTAACAGAACAACAGAAAAGACTCTGTTGGGGTATTTTGATTGTAAGAATTTTTAAAATGATGAAACTTATTTAAATATATTTCCTTAATTGAGCTGAAATCTTTCCCCCTCCCATTTATTGGCCCTGGCTTTGCCCTATAGAAAAATGGTAAACATCATTTGTCTTATGGTTTTGTAGTAGATGCCTGCTATACCTATAGATCATTCATCTCCAGGACCAAAACTTTCATTCCCTTGCTACTGAGTATCTTTCCAAATGAACGACCTTACATTGGGGACAGTCTTTGTCTAACAACTGGTCTCTTTAGGGCAGAAAGTCTTGGCTTCTAGCCCCAAATTAGATCAACTGAGTCTATTGTTATGAATAATATGTGGTTTAATTCCTTCTTTCTAAGTGAGCTTCCTTCACATTCACAGGTATAGATCTCAATACCCTCTTTTATCCTAACATAGCTTATTATATAGGAAGTAAGATTGAACCAATATACCAGTTCAGCAATAATAATAATACAAGAGGGAATGTAGGAGGAATAAAAAAAGAAAGAAAGAAGGGAGGGCAGGAGGGAGGTAGAGTGAAAGTGAGAGAAAGGGAGGGTAAGACTAACCTAGTTATTATTGAATCTACTGAACAGCATTGTTGAGGGATGTGTGTGTGTGTGTGTGTGTGTGTGTGTGTGTGTGTGTGTGTGTGTGTGTGAGAGAGAGAGAGAGAGAGAGAGAGAGAGAGAGAGAGAGAGAGAATGGGGAGCAGGGAGATTGAACTTCTTAAAGAGGTAATTCTCTACTACTTTTCTACTATGTCATAGTGTTTGGTGTAGTTTATTTTTTCTCTACTCATGCCATTATGTTTCTTCCCATTAACAACTTACAGATTATATCTTGTCTGTATTATCTAGCTTCTTATCCTCTTAGGAGATTCAAGTGTTTCAAATTTGATTTTATGCCTGAAGGATCTTGACACCCTCTTTCCCTTAAGCTTCCTACTAATCCATCTTGTCCCCCGCCCTGCTTAATATGAACCTTTTTAGAGAAATAATACATCCAATGAAAATGTCATAAGAGAGAGGATGGTAGAAACTCGGGTCTTAAATCTGCTCAATTCTCTCAGAAAATTGTGATATGACATTGTAGTCTTTCGTGGGGATAAGAGTTTTAAAATTAAAAACTAGTACTCATTTAAAAAATTCATAATTTAGTAAAATAAACTAACATGGAAAACACAGCAACTAAGTTATCTCTGTAAAGAATAATACTTTCATCAATTCTAAGAATTAGAACTATAAACAAAAATAAATGAATAAATGAATAAAACAAAATATCCCAAACCAAACAGAATTTTAAGTATGATTACCAGCAGTTAAAATTCAATGCATTTAAGCTTTGGAGATATGAAATATTAAGTACAAATCATAATTTTCAATTAGTCAAGTATCATCTGTTTCCACTGAGTTCAAGAGCCCAGATGTACCCTCACTGGCAAGAAAATATATATATATATAAAAAGAACAAAGGTGTGCAAGGAATATCTACTGACAATAATTTCACAGACCTAAAAGGAACTTACAACTGCAGCTGAATTATCTGATACTGAGCCAAGTTTTTAGAATGGTGCCAGGTACCAAGTAGACACTTAACAAATATTTGTGTGGAATGAATGAATCCCCTTTTGACTTTTGTAGGTATGTTGCTTCAAATATACTACTCAAAACACTCAAAGCCCAAATCCATTAAGCTTTCTTCCTTCTGTTTTTTCTACTTTTTATTTTCTTTTCTGATATTTTTTATAGTGGTACTGGGATATTTCTCCAGCTTCCAAGATATCATATTGTACTATGTCACACTTCAATAAATATTTAAATGTTGAACTATGTACTTTAAATATTAAGTGTGGGCAAGTTACTATAAAAGAAAAAAAAAGATTTTTGGGTAATATCAAAATTAGAGCATTAAAATAATTACTACACATTAGTAAAAGTTTGTATATCTCTCATTTCATATTATAGCTTAATATTTATACTCTAGCAGTACTAAATTATTTCTACTCCCACTAATACACAGGCTCTTTTTTCTATGTGTTTGCATGTGCAGTTTCCTCCGAACAGAACATCTTTCCCACCCCACTCCCAGAAATTAGCTGTAATTTTGATCATTTTCCAGACCTTGAGTTAGAAGTCACACTTTGAAAGACCTTAGATTCTACCATAGTTTTATGAGGTCTTCTAATACAGTCCCACACCAACTTATGGATATTCCTACAAGAAGAGTTATCAGTAGTCCCCAGTCTTTTCAGAACCAGGGATCTGTGCCCCTATGAGAATCTAATGCCCAACGATCTGAGGTGGAGCTGAGGTGGCGATGCTAGCACTGGGGAGTGACTGCAAATACAAATGAAACTTTGCTGTGCTTAACCACTGCCCACCTCCTGCTGCCCAGTACTTAATAGGCCACAGACTGTTACTTGTCTTCAGCCTGGGGGTTGGGGACCCCTGAGTAGATGACAAAAGGAAATAGACATTAATTATATTTGTTTCTCTTTATTTTAAAAGTGTGAGCTCCTTGAAAGAATGGACTGTCTTATCACCACTGTTTTCTTGCCACATAACACACAGTCTACCACTGGGTAGACAGGCCCTTGATAAATATTTCCTGATTGATCGACTAAATTACAATATCTGTAAATGCAACATATGCCAATTTTCTTTCATTTTGCTACAATCCTAGCATTGTATATTACCTCTGTGAAGCTGACCTATGAAAGCAAAAAGTTAACATTTGTGACAGGTAAACTTTACCTTAATAGCCACTCTTTAGGTATTGACTTCTTGTTAAAAAGGTTACTGCCCTGTTTCTGTTAAGCTTACACTTGACATCTTGGAAAATTTCTTCAGAGCATAAAAAGCCTCCACAAAGATATTCATTGTGACACTGTTTATAATAGGAAATGGTTGAGATAGCCAAATAAACTATAATATATCCAAATAATAAAATATTGTGCAACAATTAGGAGGAATAAGGTAGATATAAGTATAATAAAATAAATTGATATCCCATGGTTGAAGACAAAAAAAAAAAGCAAGTAGTTTAAAGAAACCTTCAGCATAATGCCCTCAGTATAATACCATATACCTTAAGAAAAATGCAAATTGGAAACAAACTACTAACTTAAAAAAATCAAATTCTTCTCAGGGGAAGCAAGTGTATATCTCCAAATACTTCCATTTAAAGCTCACTTTATACTTCAGTTATTTTGAAGTGGGTGGGGTTTTCAGCACGATCCTTACAGAAATGTCAGCCAATTTTTCTTGTTATCCAAGCATAGCACCATAACAAAAGATGTATGTAAGTTAATTTAGTAAACAGCTCTCTAGCATTGCAATTTAATATAAAAACAACATCCTCTTGGTCCATGTATTAGCCCACACCACATTCATTATGTGTACTCAAAAAATTTTAACCCTTTGTTAAAAGATATTTTTATTAGTCCTTGTCCAATAAAGCAACAAACTTAAGATCATTTCTGCATTTATGCACCCTATCTTTATGTACATACCTATAGAACACTAAGTGTTTAAAGCACAGTTTAATATATTTTTTTCATATTTTTCTGCTATTAATAAAGCAAGTAATGTATATATGTGATTTCTGACTCAGGATATTATATGTCTGTTTGCTAAGACATATTTAAACTTTAACTGTGAACAGTGGTTCTCCATCTGGACTACATCTTGAAATCATTCGAGATATTGAAAGATCTGACCCCTGGGTACCATATCTAGAGTTTCCATTTTAACTAATCTTGGAAGTGGCTGGGAATGAGAGCTTTTGAAAGCTCCTCAAATAATTCTAACATGTAGCCAGAATTGAGAACCTCAGAAATGAGTAGGTGCATTTCCTATCACACGAACCTGCAGTAATTATCAGACGAACCTGCAGTAATTATCAGACGTCTCATCCTCAGGCCAATGTGAGAATTTGAACTGATGTAGAGTAAATAAGGGACAGTGAAACCACTGTGAACCTGCTGTGAATGGCTTCTTTCACTCACTGAGGGCTAAGAAAATGAATGATATTCAGTCTTAAGAGAAAAATGCTTTTTAAATAACTTTCTTCACACTCACTCATTTTTACTTCTGCACTCTCACCAACCATTCTCTGCTCATCAGGCTAATGTTGTTTATAAACAATAAGAAAAAGTATAGAGACAGAAAAAGTGTAGAGACAGAAAAAGAGACCACAGAGATGAGACAGACAGAGGAAAACAGAATGTCATCATTTAACTAACAACCAACTAACTAACTAACTAACTATCTAAATAATTAAATAAATGTGAACAACTAAACAAACAGAAAATCACTACTCATTGCTCTTTTAGCCTCAAGCCCCAGTGTCTAATTTCCTGAACTACCAGGGTCCTCAAGGTATTAATTTCTTTTCTCAGGTGTCAGAACTTTTCACCTCAAGATACAGCAAGAATTTCTGATAGGAAGGAATTAGGGGAGAAAGATGGAAAATACATTGCCTTGTGGGCAAGAGAGGAATAGTGTCTGTCTTCTTGCCTTGCCTTCACCTGTCTCTAGAAAGCTCAAGGAAAGACTTTATGTCTAGCCAGATGATAGTCTGTGACTTTCTCCTGTACATCCAGAGGTCAAAATCCCCAGCTCTGATCTCCTTTCTTCTGCACACTTTCTGCACTGTCATTTCATTAAAAGGATGGTTTCCACCTCAAATTTTTGTTCCTAGTACTAGGAGTAGGCCTGAAATGTCTCACAGCCTTAAAATAAAAACTAATAAACCCTATTAAATATATATAAAAGCATCTGTTTTGATTTAGAATATCTTATATCATAATCAAATACAGTTATAGCTGAAGGGCAATTTGTTCTCTGGAGCATTACTTCTTTGAGTTCAAGAAAACACTTGTTTGTTCTAAACCACCTCCAAATTTACTTTGATTTGCAAATTCGGTGTACTTTGTGTAAACACTGACACCAAATTAAAAATACAATATGACCCCTCCTTTCACTGTATGAATATAGATTTTCATGCTCAGAGCATGTTTGTGTCCCTTTCACACATTTTACTTTGGATTGTACTGGGTAACCTTGAGCCTTAATTACTTTTACTTTATGCCAAGCTCTCTTATTATTCTTTGATATTCTCTTCAACTATACATAATCTCCTTTATTAAATAAGAAAAGAAAAGGGTGCCCAGTGAAGTGGTCTTCTGTTCAAATGGAAACACATTTCTATGTTTTTCACTTCCTACTGGTAACAACGCCCTAGGAGAGTACAAGGCAAAAAGCACGGCATGATAATTTGCTGCCAGTATTACTCAACCCTGCCATTTAGATAAATTATGTTACCTATGGAACTTACTCTAAAGGAAATTATTGTTCTGTTTCACTTGACTTCTTTATTCCTCACTATCACCAAACAATATTCTTCTTACATTGATTTTTATTTAGTATTCACTAACCAATCTTTAATTGAGAACTCCCACATGCCATATACCGTCCTACATACCACGGCACGGTCTAGATTCAGGATCTCAACCTTCAAAGAACTCAAAACCCATTCGGGGAGAAGAAATAAGGAAACCAATGAGATAGGCAAACATATCTATCTGACATACAGTCAAAGACTTTTCTCCATAGGACTGCAAAGGAAGGGTAGATAGCTAATGCATTTTGGCTGGTGGAAGAAAGTGAAGTAATAGCTAAGTAAACTTTCCAAAGAGAGTGACATGTGAATAGAAGTCATTTAAACAGAGAAGAGAAATACTAATAAATGGTATGCCATTCTTAGCAGAAGAAATACGATAGAGTCAAGTCTTCAATTTCTTTAGTGCCAAAATATATAAGGAAAATTTGCTGGCAGTAGAAATTACCCATTGAAATGTCAAAATTTTCCCAAGAAATGTAGTTTACATTATTTCACTTATACAACCCTGTATAATAATTTTAGGGCATTTAAGCTTGAGAACCACTGAACCAGAGTAAAGGAAATAACAACAGGGAAACCTCCGGGATACCTTGAGATTCAAACCACTCTGTATTTTAGGTAACTTCTATGTCAAATCCCTGTGATAAATGGAGGACAGAAGGGCAAAATCTGAAGCATTTCTGGTTAACTGAAAGATTCTCCACTCTATTTTGATATCAATATTCTCACCTTAATATATGTTAAAATGTTTTTTGTTTATGTGGACTAGATGTTATATGTCTAATTGCTTAGCACTGGTCTGGTTAATAGTAATACTTTAATAAATGTTTCCTATATCTGAATCAGTATTGATTAGCTAGACTCATATACTAAACCACCAATTTCTTATTCTGAATTGATATTTCTTAGAGTGGCCTTATCAAGTAGTTATTCCTGTCATGATCTGAGAAACTGGACTCATATCATGAGTAATTAAATTCTAAAGGCAGTGTGTAAGACAGTTGTTAGCATAATGAAACTTCGATGGAGAACTTATAAAAGAACAAAGGCACCCAAGTGCCATCATGTAGAGAACTTCAAGTATTTCCGTAAAGATGGGTGCACACTGCATCTGGAGTGGTGGCAAGAGGGAAACAGGGGAGACTGTGTATCACGTTAAGGAATGAGAATCTATCTTGAACCTTTGGAGACAAGAGATTGACATGAACATATTTTGTTTAAAAAGGTTACTTTGGTAGCTATGTGCAGGACACATTAAAGGTGAATACTGATCATATGAGGGAGAAAAGTGAAAAGGCTATTAGAATAATTCTGATGAGAAATTACAAAGAACTAAACTAGTCAGAATCAGTAGGGATGGAGCAAAGAGATTGAAACAAGAGATATTTAGGAAATAGAGAAACTGTAAGTCTTGATTATTGATTGAAAGTGAATGTTTTGGGTATAGAGTAGTAAAATCAGTTTTGGCTATTCTGAGTTTTAGATTCCTGTGAGCCATTCACATGGCATTGTTCAGATGGCAATTGTATGTAAAAGTTTAACGTTTAGTAAAGATTTTCTGGATGGAGATAGAAATTTCAGATATATTAACATGTAATCAGAGGACTGAAGAAGATCAAAGACTGATTCCAGGATAATTCTACCATTTAAGGGATAAAATATGACAAAAGCACAGGGTAAAAGGGCTGGAGGTATTTTTGTAACAATATAAAGAGCACGAGTATATTTAAGGAGTATATTTTGAGCAAAAAATAAGCCACTCTCCTTAAAATACATGTGAAAAAATGTAAAATTAATAAACCAATATTTCAGAGGTGGCAAGGGGACATGAGACCCCCAGCCTACTTTACAGGGTCACCGCAAGGGCGAGTTCAAGTCTCGAGTTCAATCACAACCCTTCTACCACCAATGTTGGTTTATAAGTGAAACCTCATAACTGACAGCAGCCTTTAAAAGGAATTGATGACATATAATGGTGGCAGAGAACATGAGAAATAAAGGAGGACTTGTTTTAGAACAGTGGTTTTAAGTGTCTGAATTAATTCAACTACAGTGTAATGAGCATTTCTATGGCAGCCATAGAAGAAGTGTGCCACTCAGGTGCCTTTCTATAGTGGGCCATGCCTTTTTAGGGAGCAGTGCTGTCTTAAAGCCCTGACTGCAGCCCCTTTGGATCAACCACCTCATTCTTGCCAAGAACACAGTCCCCCATGCTGTTCCTAGTCTATGCAGGAGCAGAAGTACTGATTATGGCCCATTACTGTTGGCTTTCTCTAATAAGCAACTTTTGCTTTTTGATTCTGCCTAGCCAAGATTTTTCTCAGGAATGTGCTGTAGTCCAGTGGTCTTCCTATGAAATTGTCTCTTCCCTGTCTCATTTCAGCACTGCAGTCTGAAGGCTCTCTTTGCCTACTTCTCCCTTTTCCCTATTGATCCACACAGGTTGTTGTCACCCAAACCTCTTGTGCTCCCAAACCCATCTTGGTGTCATTTTCTAAAATAAGCTGAACTAAATCAAAGGATTGCTCTGAGGACTGCATATTTAAAGTTGACGAGACAGAGCTCCTATCTCCCAAGATATTCCAAGTTGTTGGTTTTGGATAGAATATAAACACATACATCTTGATTCTATTTTCAGTTCCTGTGGACAGAGTGATCTACATAACCCTTCTTTTTCTTTCTTTTTTAACTCAATGTGTATATATTGGCACCCCTGGGATTCCTGGGATGATTTTGTTTCTCCCTCATTTTAAGATTATTTGGTTTCCCTTACATCTCTTCTAATATCAGAATGCCATTTTCCTCATCTTTTTGAACAATCTCATCATTTAAAATTTGTCTTTCAAAGCTGCCCCTTGGTACTGTGACAGAAAGTGAGCCATCATACACCCATGAATCTAAAATGATTCTGACATAATTCAGTAAAGATTAACTATCTCACACCTTTCCCCCTTACTTGTTTTTCAATTCTGGCTCTCTGCCCTGGGATGGCAAAATGCACATAACTTTCTATTCTCATTCCAAATTGTATTCTGAGACTGGAATGCCTCTAAACCCACGTGCCTCTCATCAAAATCCTAACATTGATTTAAAATGCATGAGTCATTTTATTCAAACCTTGGATTCTGTTTAGGAAAATGCTGATCCTAGAAAACCGGAAAGTCTCATTTCCTCCCCCTCCTTCATCTTCCACACTCCTCCATAGCCTATACAGCAATTCTGGCCAACCCTTTGTACAGCGGATGGCTTACAATGCTTCTTAGTCACAAACGCCCAATACTTGGCAGGGGTTTGCAGAATTACCACTTGATCTGGTGTACATGGGCACTTATTCTTTTCAAGTTCTTAAGGTCCATTTCTTTTGTGAACGGAAAAATTAATCCCTAGGTATGTGTGTGTGAAAAGGAGTAGGAAGGGAAGAGGAATTAGGGTTAGATTGGGAGGAGGACTAGGGCATCTCTCTGTGGGTGTATAACGACCCACCGTCTCTCATGGATGACATAATCCATTTCATTTTCTCCTTTAGCTCCTGTAAAGCATTATGAACCATCCCAGATGATCCATCTTGCAATAAAGTGCTGTTATATTCCAGTATTACTGTCTGTAGCTCAATTTAAACTTGACCCCACATCAAAAGGGAGTAAAGCAAGTCAGCTTCTACCTCCCAGTGGATATTCTTAGGTTGTCTTTGGGGCTTGAAAAATGTCCATGAAAAATCATGTTTTAAAATGAAGCATGTGATGGCGTGTGATGGTGTGTGTGTGTGTGTGTGTGTGTGTGTGTGTGTGTGTGTGTGTGTGTCTATCAGTAGACATGTGACATGCTTCACTGGACAGGAGGGAGTATCTATCATTCCAGGCCTCTGTAGAATGCAAGCATTAAAGCGCCACAGACTGGTGCAAAGAGAATCTAGGCTTCTCATTTACCTTAAAATAATACATTGTCACATTCAGGTACACATAAAAATATGAAGATGTGAGATGGGATTCTAAAGACATACTTCAGTAAAATTAAGGGCATAATCAGAAATCAGGAGTCTGGGTGAGCTTCCTCACCCCCTCAGATTCATCAGAGCAGTGACGATGATACAGAAAAGTAAAATGCTATGGGGTGAAATGCCAAGCTGGACAACATTTTGCTCCATTTCTGGAAGATGATTTTGTTCTGGTCCCACTGTGTCTTTCTAAAAGTATGTTCAAAGTTAATTTCATTTTTGAAAACATTACAGACTAGTCACTGTGCTTGTATGGGTATGTTAAATACATAAACACGCACACAGAGACACAGATGTTGTGGTGGCTCTACAGTTTCTTCTGTGTGTGCCAGGTTAGCTATATCACCCTGGTATGAATAATAGAGACTGTTTTGTATATTGGTCCTGTCTCTTACACTGAGTTGCAAACTTTTCCTGGTCAGGGACCCATGGCTACACAATACCTTGTCTCCAGATACCTATCTGAGAAAGGCACGTTATCCTCATAGAAAAACAGTAAACCTGAGGGTCAAAAAATCTAAAATCTATCCTGACATGAATTTAGTCAGATAACAATCTCCATGTGCTTCAGACTCCCCTGCTATAAAGCAGGATTAGAAGCAATGTCCTTATGGGGGTAGTCTAAAAATTCTGATGATGGGAGAAAATATAGAAGGGAAAGTGTGGAAATGCACAATGCTGTCTTTCACCCTCTGCTTCCAGTTGCAGAGACATTCAATTTTAAGCTGTTGGCTGTTGCATTGAAGACATCTTATTTTCTCCATAAGAATCTAACTCTGCCCCCTTGTGCTACATAAAGTAATTATTTTCTTTCATTTCAGCATTTAAATTTTTTATATCTATTTGAAAAATCCTACCCTGGTACCTTTTTCAATGAGTCAAGTTATATACATATATTTTAATAGCTTTCTGTAGTCACTTTTCCAAATTATCCATAATTTTTATTTTCTCTGATCAACTGATTTCTAACATTTTATGTTTAAAATGTAATTCTTCATCAGCCCTCCCATGGTGATATTCATGAGAGGTTTTTCTGTATCAAACACTGTCATAATTAATTTTATTGTCCAACCTTTACTATTTCATAGGGAACAACTAAGATTTAAAGGTCAAAGAGCAAACTGTGGTAGCAAAAGCTGAGGGCAGTTTTGAAACTTCGAAGACTGTGACAAAGGGATCAATTAGTACAGAAAGCACACTCAGGAAATTCAATTCTGTTGCCTTCAGTTCCCTGACTGAAGATATATTTTCATTATTCTGATCAGTAACTGATAAAGGTCCTCTCTAACAATTTAGCCATAAATGAATAAATAAAAAATATTCCATTATTCCATTAGATACCATAAGAAATAACTTGCCTTCCAGAACTAAGTCTAATTGCATATTTAAATAGCCATAAAAATCAGGAAAAAATTAAGTATTAGCAACATGATTAGCAAAAAAAATTAAAAAGCAGAGGGATTATGCAAGTTCTGAGGATGTAAATGTTTAAGTGATTGAAAAGAAGTAGATGATGAAACTTAAAGTCTTAAAAAATAAGATCTGGTGATAGTTAAAAGTAAATGTAGTAGCTCACAGAATTGATGATACGGCTGGAGAACTAGGTCTGAGTTTGCCTGGAAAAAATGCCCACAACCATACCTTAGAATTGGATCTGACATGGGAAAAGGCTACCTCCAGAGAGAGAAAAGAACTATACCATTCGTTTCTTGGAACTGTCTAATCCAAAAGCATAGGAAGTGACCACAGGATATTCAATTGACAAAATTCAGTTCTTTGGCTTATGACTCAGCTGCAGAGGATGCTGAGAAAAACAGTTTACATTACATTCCTCTGCAGTGGTGGGAGATGTCTGCTACCCACTGAGACACAGAGATATGGTTAGGAGGGGAGTGGAAATCTGCAAACATACACATGACAGGAAGATACTAGGCAGCCAGAGATGGTAAAACACTATCAGCAACTTCTTTTCAGTCAGCATCAGATTCATTAAGTCTTGAAAAGATTTAACAAGGAGAACATATTCATGTTCTTGACCTCTTATCTTAGCATTTTACAAGTAGCAGGGACTTTGGAACTTAAATCCAATCTCTTTGATGAAGAAACCAAGGCTCAAAGAGATGAAAGATGTGTCCAGGATCACACTGGTATAAAAAAAAAAAAAAAAAAAAAAAAACACGACTAATATTCTGGTTCTCTAATTCCTACCTAGGATAGAACTTGCACCCCTGTGACATGTGACATGTGTAAGCATAAGAGAAATCCTTAATTCCTTGAAGAATAAAAGCAGCATCACATCTTTTGTTTGCTTGAGAGAGTTGTGACAGGACTGTTCTAAGGCTTCTCCCAAACCCCTACATGGCTATTCTCTTCAGCCAGCCCCAGGCTATGCTTCTTTAGCCCTGTAATTCCCTACTGGTTTTCTCTGGGTTTGACTACAACATCTTCTATTCTCTTTGAAAACTCTGAGAACTGTTGAGACAGACAGTAAAAAGAAGTTGACAGAAAACCTCTGTACTGCTCCAATATATAAAGTTGTCCCCTTCACTTCTCTTTTCCAGCTCTTATTTCTCTGATCAAAGTAAATATTTCTGGGGTGTTTAATTTTGTTTAGTTTAATTTTGTATCTTTTAGAATTAAAAAAAAATCCAAACTAGGTGCATAATGAATATTTATTGATGAGTAAATAAACAGTGAATGCTTTCCTTTTTATATGCTTTTCTCTCACTTGCTCATTTTTAATCATATTCCTCTCTCTGTCTTAGTCTCTTTTTTCCACTCTCCATTTCTCAATCTCCCTCTCTAAAGTATTTATATACTTTATATATTATACACTGACACATATTATACAGATAAATGTTTATCCAGAAGCAAATACTACTCTTATCTATCAAGGACATAAATCTTTCATTAGGAAAACAGAACTTTGTGTCTTTACCATCAAGACAAGGCTATTTGGCCCTTTAAAACATCAGCCTTTGGCCCCTGCTTTCAGTTTTGATGTCAGAATCTATTGATTCAAACTTCAATGTGTTTAAAATACATTTTTGCTTAGTGCCCTCCAGATAAATGTGCCATCAATGCTATTTATTTATTGTTTTTTTCCAGATTTCTAATAAATATTTTAATTTATCCCTACCACTTGTTTTTGAAATTTCTCCCTAAGTAAAAATATGGTGAACCAGTTCTTATTACAGAATTTTCAGCCTATTGTATAAGAAATCATATATTTTATTCTGTATTAAACATTTTGTTATTAGATTGCAATTTCTGATATTCTCAACTTTTTGACCTATAAAAACTCCAACTGTACACAGTTAAATCTAATAAATGTATTGTGGAAAGAACACAAGACTTGAAGTTAGAAGCCATGAGCTAATTTCTATCACTGAGTAATTGTGGACATTTTCTTTTCTTTACCTTTCGAAGCCATGGGTTTCAGAACTTCAAAATGAAGCTTAAATTAGGTGATTTCTCATTTCCTCTCCAGGATTTTCAAAGTCTCTATATTCCTTTCATACAGCTTATTCAAACTTATCTTTAAACAACCTTTTAAAAATATTATTTAAAATGTTCAGAATGAAAACATATAAGAGACTTTGGAAAACAGTTCTAGCAGATTTTACATCAGAGGCTATTCGTATTTTGAAGATGGGCTCTATCTGCCACAGGTGTCGCAGAAGTTAAAAATATTATGTTTTAATTTCAGGTAACACTTACCTATCAGTTTGGGGGGAATACCTGCATGCTTATAATATAATGTCCAAATATGTAATGAACTAATCACCTCTCATAGCTTTGCCATGAGAAGTTTGCTAGTACCAACCACCCATCACTCAGTTTCAGTCTCAGAGTCACCCTTGATTTCTGCTCTTTGCTTACTCCATTCCCTCAGTTGCCATATTTCTACCAACCTCATCTCTTACTAATTCACCATTCCCAAACTAACCACCCAATTAAAGCCTCATGAACAATCACCTAGATTATTTTAGTCATTAATAACTATTCTTCCTGTTTCCAAAATCTTCCTGTTTCTTAATTTGACCAACATAAACCTTGCATAAAAATTTTCTTACCTGTGGTTCTGATCATATTAATCTCAAATACATTCACTGCCTTCCTAATGTCTCCCAAATAAGTTTTAAATCCTTTGGTCCATTTAAAAAATTCTAACATTCAATCAGAGCTATCTCTCTACATTATCTTTCTATTTACTGGTTCAAATTTTAACCTTCCAAGGCCTAGTTCAAAGTAAACCTTTTCTTAAAGGTGTTAGAAAAATCTTCTGAAAGCTCAAATTGACTCTGTCATAACACTCCTGACTTTCCAGCATAAATTATATTTTCTTGTGTACACACTCATTTTTCATTAAATTCAGGAACTGTTTCTTTCTTCAATCCTATAGCCTCCACTATCACTTATAGAGTGATTATTATAAAAATTTAGAATGCATAAATAGCATGCCTCTTTCTTAAAAAAGAAATTTATTTCTAAGGTAAAAATAGTGATGGGGTCATCTTTATTTATATTTAACTGAATATAACTTATTATTTATATTTTATATTTTTATTTTAACTGAAAATTTAAATTTATGTTACATTTATATACCTTCTTTTAAAATTCCATCTAATTTAAGTTTCATCAGCCATTTCTTTAGAAAGATGTTCTATTTATTTAATAAAGGCATTTTAGCTTCTTGAAATAGATTATACTTATTTATCTAATGTAATTGTTTCAGTATTTTGCTAAGTAGTGATATTCCACAAGTTCAAATTTAATTATTACTAATTGGTTTTGCTATCAAGTTTACTTCCCTTTTTGAAGCATGCAAAAGATAATGCCTATTCTTTTCAACTTAGCAAAAGTCACAAGTATTTCCTTAGTTTTCTAATAAGTATACCTTCCCATCCATCATCAGTTAGAACAGGATTAAACACATATCAGAAATAAATAACTTCATTAGTCACAAGAACAGACACTTCAATCAGCTTTTGAGGTCAAACATTTGATAGGTGTCAATGAGCTCTTTCGGATATCACTTTCAGAAACAGGATATCAAAGATGTTAACCAAAGTGCAATTGAGGGGACTATAAAACTAACTAAATGGGACAAAAGATTCCAACTGGTCATTTCAAGGTTAAAAGATGAACTCAGAACTCAAATGTACTTCATGATACTGTTAGTTGACTTAAATAGGTCAAACTGATGCATACTGAACATTTCCACAAAAAGTGATGCTTAAAGATTATTCAAAAATAAAAGGAAATTTATCTTCATTTGCTCTATTTGAATTTATACATTTATTGATCACATGGACAAAACAAGCTATAATAACTGACAACCCAGATGTCTCTCCCTCTACCTTCTGCCTTAGAAAGCCCTCACTATTCTCTGTGCTTTCCAACAAACTTCCTTCATTTGATTATAAGAGTTGGAGTCCTATGGAGAAAGCCAAAGAAAGGGATTTGCATTCTTGTTTTGTTCTTTGACTATGGACTGCATCCTTAATTCAAGCAGCTAGATGACAAACGCCTACAAAGAAACTTCAAACAATGGAAAGGACACTTAAGGTTTTTACTTAAGGTAATTCTTTCGAAAAATTGCAAGGTTATAAAAATTAGAGTTCATCATGTCTTACGGTTATTATCACCTTGAGGATAGATATATCTCTTCCCAGATACCTGCCCCTATTAGACAGACTCAGCAGAGTTAGCACTCACTCATATATAATTAGTAGAAACAACATACAACTGATTCCATATTTATTTCTCTCAGGCTCTTCTTGCCTCTAAAGAAAAAGGTTCATCCTCAACACTAATAATAATAAATAATACTGTCTAATCATAAAAAAGAGGCTATCTCCCCATCAAGATCCTCTCCCCAGTCTGCAACTCTGAAGGCCTTTCACCTTCATCTTCAGATAAGGATCTTGTTTTCTACCTCAAGGTAGCATTCCACTGACCAGATTTTCAGACATGGGTGCTACTTTTACATGACTGGGCATTTATCGCACTGTTAAGTGTCACGTTTATGGGGTCAGCCCATATTCCTAATAAGCAATGCATTGTTGTTTGCCTGAAAGGGATAGAGCATAGGGAATAAAGAGCAAGCATCAGTGAATGAGCTTGGCAGCCACAAACAAATTACTAGAAACATGTACCTTCCTGAGAGGCAGAGAATTATGGAGGCAATATTGCATGATGGGATATGTAAGTACAACCTTAGAGGTGCATGTGTGGATGGAAATCAATTAAGTAAAGCACTTAGGAAAATTGCTTTCTACTGTCTGGATGAGAATTTATCACGAGACTTGGTTTTCAAGTGAAAAACCTAACGTGGAAACCTAGACTAAGTGTTTTGTCCAAGGTGACACAATGAGGAAAGTAATAGAGAGAGATAAAAATAGAATGTTTGAAACCAGCCTCTTGATCTAATCACCAGACACTTTGCAAGTTTATCTGAAAATGTCTCAATGCTAAGTAGAATTTTAAGAGTGAGAGGTCAGCATAAGAATTGCAGCAGCCAACTGGGCAGCAATAGAAATGGAATTGATTGCTTCCACAAAGAGTGACAAAATGTTATCAATAATGACACAGCAAAAGAAAATAAGAAAAAATTACAATCCTATGTATCATGAAGGAAAAAGTATTTTCTCTGCTAGAATGCCTTTTACTAATCATTACTAGTCACTAAAGGTCACATGACACTGACCCTCTTTAATCCTAGCATTCTGACTTAAGTATAAGCAGGCAATTCCATTACATCTTTGTCTATTTTTTTTTAAATCCATTTTGGTATGATTTCTTTCACTCATTCAACATTTTACAAAGCATCTGCTACGCATCAAGAGCTGTATAGGGGGCCATAAAAATGGACTGGGCTTATTTCTACCTCTCAGGGAATTCAAGTTCTATTGCTCACAGATGCCTAAATAATCCTGCTGTATACAGGTGGTGAGTGCTCTAAGATAAGATTAGTCTGATAGGAACACAGTAGTGGGAGGAAGAGTGAGAAGTGAAACCCACCCAAGAGATCTGGTAACTTTGCCAGTGAATACAGGAAAAGGACATAGGAGAGAAGTTACTATCTAGGCAAAGGGGGTAACTTGAGCAAAAGCTCTCTGCTTCAATTACTTTGATTTCCTTTGTCAGACATTTATTTCCACTTTGAGGCATCTAGGCTTTATTCCTCATTAGCTATTTTAAGTTTTTTAATCTTGATGATCCTCAGTCTCCTATATGATTGTGTTACTAAGAGTAACACTGCCTAATATGGCAGTTGTGAGTATTAAATGAAAAAGTCCACATAAGGACTTTAATAGAACCTTGGCAAATTATGAGTTCTGCATTTAATTATTATAATTATATACTCAACAGATTTAGGGTATAAGTCCTCCCTTTCTCAATACTAGATATGAGTTAGATGAGGTCCATCAACAGTCCTACTTATTGAGGAGAACTCAAAGTCATGACCTTCAGTGGTCTTTTACCTACTTCAAATCCCACAAACATTAGGTGGATTGGGTCACTGTTTTTGGAGAAGAAAACATTCAATTAGCCAGCATTCAAAAAAAGAACGTAAGACCCTAAGGAGATGGGAAGCAAAGAGGTATATTTTGATATGGAGAAAAATCAAAAGTGTCACAGAGGAGAATGCTTGAGGCAATAGAATATAAGAGGAGCATGGTGTTCAGGACACATTTTGCCTACATCATGTCTGGTGTCAGTCCCCTGTAAGGCTTTTCTTAGGGGATAATCTATTAGAGTAGAAAGAATGCTTCTGAAGTCCATCATATCAACAATATGAACAGAATAATGGGGGCTGCAGGTGGAGTGAACTGCATTGTGGTAAGACTTGGACCATTTGTTTGTATTTTCTCCCTCAACTATTCCAAATAAATTAAAAGCATTTTATGAATAAGGTGGTTGTGGGGGTTACAAATGAAAAACAACCACACTTCAGTGCTTTAAAAATCAGTTTCACTGAAGAAAAGCATTACATTGCATTGCTCTGAATGAGCACTTATCTCTTAAAAATAAGTATGTGTGTGAGTGTATTGAGTTGAAGTTGCACAGGATGTCTATAAAAAGTAGCTAAATATAATCTGTATTTGTCATTTGAAGTTCATGGCATACAGTTAAAAATAATTAACACTGAATAGACAATTGAAAAGTGACATAGATGACCATAATCACTTAGGAAGTAAGAAGTGAAAAAAAAAAAAAAAAAAACTTGGGCGTGTCACCATAGCAGAGCAGTTAAGAATGCAGAGGATTATGATGTCATGTAGACCTGGCCTGGAATCTATACTCTGACACAAACTATGTGATCACATTAAGTTGCTAAATCTAAGACTGTTTCCATGTCTATAAAATGAGGATAACAGTACAAAATTCAAAGAGTTGATGAATTTTTTTAAAGTACTTGGCATATTACAAGATCTGATAAATGCAACTTTTTATTATCATCACCGTTTATATTAAGTAATTTTTCCAAGTAAATCAAAAATATGGCAGAGCTGGTATTTAAACCAAGATACTCTATCCTCATGTTCGCAGCTCTTAACATTTTCTACACTAATACTAATAATTTCTAAAAAAATATATATATATATATGTGTGTGTGTGTGTGTGTGTGTGTGTGTGTGTGTGTGTGTGTGTGTGTGGATACTTTCTTTTATTTACCATTTTGTTAAATAACTAAAGTCATGTTCATGGAAGTCTTGGATCCTATAAAACTTTAGAAAATCTGTTAAGCTTTTAGTCAGACTTCACAAACTGAGAATAGACCCTAATGATGAAACAAAGGATGCTTTCCTTCTCTGTGTGCAATGACGAATAAGATAAATATGATACCATGTGGTCATGTAGTGAAGCTGCATGGACCACATCAACTTCATTTCATTTGTGAAATCAACTAAAAAAATGGCTATATGTTTGCCAGCTCTTTTGCTGATAGCAGCATGAGCACCTGCCACCACAAGGTCAATGGTGGTACCCTGAGCAATGTTGGTGCTCTGTAAAGTGAGGCATAAGGAACTGGCTGGCTGGGAGCATGTCTACACCAGTATGGGAACAGCTTCCTATATGCTGTGTAGGTGATGTCTGTATAGTGTATGAGGCAATCAAATTAACAAATACAATTAAACCTATTCAGTCGAACAGAAGAACATTGGGCATGTACTACATTTGGGGTCTAAGCCCAAAAAATACAATCAGGTTGCAAAATCTGAAACTAAACACCTTCATCCCTTTTACTTTCCACATACTCTTAATATCTGTTTAATACAAATTCCTCCCCCAAATTCTAGTATCAATTGTCACCTGATGCAAAAGATAAAATTTTTTAGACCCATATTCTGAAGTTCAACAATAGGTCATGCTTAGAGAATCCATTCAGCGACTGTTCAATTACTAATTAAATGTATTCTATTTGTTCCTGGTTCATGATTTGATTTATAGGCTTGTTCCAGATCTATGTAAAGAAAGCAAATACAAATAGGCAACGTGCCAGTCACCTTTAGGCTTATAACCTATTTCGAGAAAATAGACAACAACAAGTAAATTTAGAGTATTTCAGAAATGAATTGACGTGAAGGAGAAAACTGGGGACATGTTTGTCCTCAGACAGTTGGTTTGCAAATTTAAATACAGGTGATTAGAAAAGGACATTTTGAGAAAAGGTCTGAAGGAGGTAAGAAGCAAACCAAGTAGATTTCTGGAGGATTTGTGCTGAAAGCAGAGCAAACAAAAAACACAAAGCCTGAGACAGAAACATGGCCAATGACTTTAAGAAGACGAGAAGACAGTCTGGCTGTATCAGTCAGAAAAGAGGAACAGCAGATGAGGTCAAATGGGTAACAGGGACAGATCACATAGGGCCTCATACACCATCATAAATAGTTTGGCCTTTAAATGAGATAGAAAGCCACAGGAGTGTTTTGAATAGAAACATGATATAAACTTATTCATTATTCTACAAGATCACTCAGACCACTGCCTGTTTTCATATGATCAATGAGCTAAAAATGTTTTCTACATTTTTAAGCGGTTGAGGAAAAAAATCAAATGAAGAATACTATTTCATGAGATGTGGAAATATGAAACACAAACTTCAGGATCTCAATAAATGTTTTCAGAACATGGCCATGCTCATTCATTTACCATTTTTTTACTGCTGCTTTCACACTGCAATGACAGAGTAGAGCCATTGTGTCTAAGGTCGCATGGCCCCAAAATCCCTATAGGGACAAGTAGGCCAACCCCTGCACTAGACTATTTAGAGCAAATGTGGAAACACGGTCCAATTAGGAATCACTGAAGCATTCAAATCAAGAGATGATGGTGGCTTAAACCAGGTGGTCAATGGCAGAGGTGGTGAGAAACTGCCAGGTTCTGGATATAATCAGAAGGTAAAGCCGAGTCCCTTTGCTAATTAAGCTTGTAAGCAGGGCACAGGGGAAATAGAGCGTCAGAATGACTCCAAGTTGCCATTTCCCATTTCTGACACTATTTCTCCAAACCCCAGCACCACCTTTTCAGGTGTTCTACAGTTGTTTTATGTCCTAACATATGCTTTCAAATTAGTCATTGTGCCCAAGTCAGTTTTTTCTCTAGGGAAGGGCTCTCGCACTTACTTGCCAATCTCCTCTCAGATTAAGGTTATATTATTGTCACTTAATTTTTCTTTGTTTACACACAAGATAGTGGAGAGAAGAAAAATTAAAGCCAATTAGAAGATATTTAAAGGAAGTCTTTGAATTGCCCTTTTTCTTACTGGTCAATGTTTACTAAGAAGCAGTGGTTTTGCAAAAACTATCTGAAAATGAGCAACTTTCATTTTGCTTCTGTAAGGAGAGAGACCAGAAACAGATGTCTAAAATGGCAAGCTAGCCTTCCAGAACAAAATATCTAAAAATTATATTTATAAACAGATAACAGTATTTTTAAGCAATAGTCTTATAACACTAAAAATTGATTTCTCGTCTATTTTTGCCAAAGAGCATACACATGAAATTGTACTGAAATTGCTATGAGAATTTACTGGAACTACTTTATAGTGCTAAATTTATATCACTTCCTTTATAATATTTCAGTTGTGAATAAAAAAGCTGAAATATACAGTTATCATTAAAATTCTGAGTTTTTTCTTTCTCCTTTTGTCACAGTTTTGCCAGGCATCAGTTCTTCATCAAAAATGACATACATGGATTAAACTCTTTAAGTCCTTTTTATTTTTAGCATTTTGTATTTGTAAATACCATTGGGGTTCTGCTAATATTCAAGTTTAGAAAAGAGGATCTTACTTGAAATTCTAAATCCTATGAGGCAAAATTCAATTCCTTGCCTTTTTGACTGAATATATTCCTTCTAACTGTGTCTCCTATTTCTGTCCCCAGAACATAGACTCTTGCACAGAAACAGTCTCTTTGCCAGGTCTTCTGTTCTCTAGAATCAGAGGTCAGTCTCCTCAGCTTATAAAGTCACAACTATCCCAACTGACTAAAGGCTGCAGCAAATGCCAATTACTACACCTGCAGTTAGAAGGCAATTATTTTTTCTTAAAATAATGTGTGTGCTATAGTCGAATAAAGAGCACAGCTAAGTAATGGAAGCCAGCTGAAGATTGAGCAGGGTGAAAGACAAGAGCAGTGAGGTGAGAGAAAGGTCAGGATACAGTATTTATTGAGAGAAATGGTCACAGAACTACAGAATGTTAGAGCTAAGCAAGATCTTAGAAATCATGGTGTCAGAAATATATCTTTGGCCCAGACTTCAGCTCTGGAAACAGGATGAACCCCTGAGCAGCTGACTCGAGAATTCAGATGCCTCAAAAATATTATTTCAATTGCACATATATTCTTCAAGGAAGCATATAATGGAAAAAAAATAATAAAGCACAGTGGGAAAAGACAAAAAGAGATGAATTCAGCTCTACCACTTCTTAGATCTGGATCCTATGGAAACTGAACTAGTTCCTCAGAATCCCAAATTTTCCATAGAAAAATGGAAGTGCCCACGTCTGCCTGGAAGGATTGTGAGTCTATGAAGGATGTAGGTAAGTCATCTGGTTCTGAGTTGGCACTTAACAAAAATTCTTTACTGTGTGTTATCTGACGTTATATCTAGGGCACTCTTCGTATCTGTTCCCGCTTCTGACATTCCCTACAGCTCTGTTCTCCAACCACCTCCATCTTTTTTTATTTTATTTTATTTTTCAGTTAGAGTTGACATTCAATATTACTTTATACTATTTTCAGGTATACAGCATAGTAGTTGGACATTTATAGAATTTACGGAGTGATTCCCCCATTAGCCTAGTATCCACCTGGCACTATACATAGTTGTTACAACACGACAGACTGTATTCCCTCCGCTGTACTTCACATCCCTATGACTGCTTTGTAACTACCAAACACATCTATCTTTCCTGAATGATTAATGTGTCTTCCTCAACCTATGGAAGGCTCCCATCCTGGGATACTCCTTTTCGGCCAATAGGTTAGATTGCAAATTTAAAAGTCCACAGACATCCCTCTGTAGCTACCCCGCTGCTCTCTGCTGCAATCTCTTGGAATGTACTTTATGTGGCATGGACTCCATCCTGGCAGGTGGAGTGTGTACTCCATTGTAGAACGCAGTACACATTTTCAGGAATGTGACCTCTGTGTGCAGACACATGCATGCACTCTGCATATGCACTACACATAATCTGAGTGAGGAAGGAATCCTTGAACTGGACTCTTAGGTTCCATGGTAAGGGTTCCTAGGAAGACCTAAGTCCATACCCAGTATGGTGTTAAGAATCTACACACCCCAAACCTCAGTAGGTTTGAAGAGACTGGGGCATTTTGCTCTTGGTTGATTATGTGGGAGTTATGATCTCCTCCCCGATTTCCTTTTTCCTGTATGGGGCACGTAAGGGTATAGAAAGACAATGAACTGGAAAACACCTAGTCAAGTTAGACTTCATTTTCCTCAGTATAAGCACTCAAATTTCTAGGATACTAACTCTCTGGGAGGGCAACCAAGGCTGGGAATTCTTTAAATCAATGTGTGTCCTAGAATCAACCTAGGGGTGTAAAAGACAAGTCACTCTAATACAACAAGAACAACAGAAGATCTCCCCCAAAGAAACCAGAAGAGAGAGTTCACTATCCTCAGATGCTGCCTTTACAAATCAGTGATTAATCTAAGGGGAAAGGTCGTATTTTAATTTTTCCTGCATCTATGCAAATGATATGAAAATCCATGTGTCACATTTGTATTTGTCATAGGCCTCAGCATTAATAGCTTATTTAAAAGTCATGATGTCACTGCCATTAATCAGGCCCTGTGGTGCCAGGGTTCAGTGTCACCTATTAATCACCAGTGTCTGCAGACACATGTCTTTGGAAAGGCTAAGTTTAGATCCATAAAGCATGATTTACTTTTTCAAAGTAGCATGATTGAAGATGTATTGCTATCTTGTTCTGCTTTGGAAACTCTCGCCATTGTGTCCTTAGGAAAGAGCTGGCATTTCCAAGCTAATATTTAAACAGCTATTCTGAAAAAGAATACAGTTTGTGAGGTCCTGAAAAAGTCACTGTTGAATATCTAGCTTCTCCTTTAAAAGATTTTAACTGGAATGCGCAGGGAGTTCAGTCTCATTCTTTCTGAGCCATCACTTCAGGAACTGAGGATGCTTCACCGGGAGGTGAAAAAGCCACACTATCAAAGGACAACAATCTGGAATAAGGACACTGAATCAAGTCCCATCACATTTCTTTCCATTGGGTCCTGCTTCTTATTTAATTTCCGGAAAAGAAAAAAAAAAGGATTTGCTGGGGATTCAATTGCTGGTGGATTTATGAAACAATCCTAAAATTGGCCACATCACAGAGGAGTCACAGAGTAGAATTAGTTCAGTGGTTGGAAAGAAAAATAAATGAATCAAATGGAAGAGCGATGACAGATAAGTGTAAAGAAACAGGAAACCAAAAAGTGAGGAGATGCAGAGAAATAATGGGCAAATAATGGAGAAAACGGATAAAATGAAGTAGACTGCAGAAAGAAAAAAGAAATGAGTAGTGGAAGAGGCAAGAGTGGGAAGTCTGGAGGAGAAGTAGGCAGAAACATGGGAATCATAGGCAGTGACTGTGCTCTCAGTGTAGAGTACTCTGCTCACTTCTTTCTCCAGTTAGAGCCCTTCTCTTAGAGTCATATGATCTGTTCACATTTGGTCTGCATTTAACATTGGGTTGTATGCTTTCTGCGTAAATTATATCATTTTCTATTTAATCAGCCTCCAAAGACTTTGGAAATGCTTCATGTGGATTACTTATGGGATGCATCTTCTTCATTATTTCTACATTATTAAAAGGTCTCAGCATTTTAACTGCTCCTGTCATACATATAAAATTTGTAGAGAAATGGAAACTTCCTCACACAACATTCCTCTAGTTCTCAAGGTTTGGATTGCAACCCCCGAAACACTTATGAAGGCTCAAAAAGGATTTGAGCATTATGCTTAATTCAAAAGAAGAAAATAAAATTGTTATTATAATTACATAAATTATTTTATATGCAGCTATCACTCTAAGATAATACATATATATTTTTTTTTCTCACTATAGCCTCTCTCCCTAAACTCTGACCGCACACATCCTGTTATTTTTCATGCATCCCAGGAATGCCATGCATGGCTCCTTAGTTGAGATAACTATATTGGAAGTAACTATAACTGGAAGATCTAAGTGGTGTTTCTCATGTTCTCATCATTTCTCTGCATCAAAAAGAAACAATGTAAAACATGCTTTTTAAAAATGATTTATACACTGACTTTTGACTTGAAAGAATATTTCATCATTACTTTGTGTCCATTTGTATAGTTTAGTTTACTTCAAACCTCCACTTAAGAAAGATTGTGAGAAGAAATGAAAGAAAAAGTACAGAGGAATGAATGAGTTCCAAATGCATTAAGCTCAGTATATTACCATGATTAAGGCAACACTCTTGGGTAAATAGACCCCAAAAGGAGAAAGGGCAAAAAAATTTTAAGGTTCTACCACAGAAGTCCTTCAAAGTTGCCAGAGGGGCTTGGAGAAGGCATTATTTCTGTTATTTAAATGAAGTAGGACAAAAGGGGAGATTTAGGGTGGAGTAAAGAGAAAATGTGTCAGAGAACTTGTATTTGCAACTATAGTTCTGAAAGGAAAAAAAAGTAGTAATGGAGGCTTTTGTTTTAAACATGGTAATGGGAAATTCTATTAAAAGAACAAATGTCTTTCAGCAATATTGTCTTGAATGAAAATAGATAATTATTACATACTTTGTATTTGAAATTTCAGACAATATCAGAGTTTAGAATATTAAGAAGCAAACAGCAGAACTCATATTTCTCACTAGATTTTAAAAACCTAGAATAATTTCTATGGGCAAATATCGGGGTCTACCTTAGAAATACATTGGACTAAAGTAAGTAGAAAATAAATTTGTGACATCTTCTACTAACCTAACAAAGATGACACTAGCAGTGGGGGACACTTGTAATATAAATAAATGCAAAACACAAATTATACCATGTGAAAAATTCTTGATTCTAATTAAAAATTATTATTATCCTGATTTCCTTGGTAAAAAGATTTGTGCACCTCTACTAATCTGAACAACTGTAAGAATTACATATTTCTAAAAATTCCAAAGATTTTTGCATGTATAGAAACTCGGATCACTTGTTACTTATAATTAAAGTAGAAATAAGTTTGAATAGGTAATTTACTCCCCTTTTTCTCTCACAGTGTCATGGAATCTTGTAAAAGACTGCTTTTACTATATTAAAAATAGACTGAGGTTTAAGCTGAATCTTTCTGTTTTAGCATTCAAATGGACAGTGAACAGATATAACAAAGGAAGTGCTAATGATGAAAGCTGTAAAATTCTGCAGACAACAAAATAAAAGGGCCCAAATTTTACCAGTATTCCCTCTTCAGTTGCACATATTCTCCTTTAATAAACAAAAAAACAAATCCTTTTAATTAGACTGTGACTTAGTGGAATGAATATTTCACAAAAGGGGTGATCGCATTCTGTAGGCCAGTCTCTTTTACTCCCAGAAACCTTGAAATAACAACAATCTTGTTCAGTTGATTGTTTCCTTGCCTTCTCTGACTTTTCACTTTTCGTGAGGATGTCCTTCATTGTTGCTCATTGTTTTAGTCATCTCAGGCAGTTCTAACATATATTATAGAATAGGTGATTTTACAGACATTCACTTCACAGTTGTGGAAGCTGGGAAGTTCACAATCAAAGTGATAGTAGACCTGGTTTGAGCCCCCTTCCTAGTTTGCAGATGTTCATTTTCTATTTCCTCATGTAGCCAAGAGAGAAGTCCTATCTCATGTTTCTTCTTCTAAGAGTACTAATTCCATTCATGAGGGCTCTACTCTTATGACTTCATTACTTCTTAAAGGTCTCACCTCTGAGTAATATCACATTGGGGATTAGAGCTTCCACATTTGAATTTTATGGGAACTCAAACATCCAGTCTATAGCAGTTATCAGTTTCTCACAAGGATCCATACTCCAAGTGGCCAAGCAGGAAGTGATAAAAAAAGTATAGAAGCTGGTCCATTTTCTCCAAGAACTAGGAGAAAATCAGTCTTTAAAATGATTCTAGCATTTTTACATTTGGTAAAATAACCTACTTTCCTTGAATTTTTACCTTTCTTCTTAATCTGTTTCTTTTATAAGACGACAATCAAAGCAGAAATATATCCTGCCTTCTTATAGTAGCCTTGTCCATTTTATCCAGACAGCTAGGTCTTTGGTCTTCCCCACTACAAGAGTAATGCTTCTCTTACTGAGTGTACTGCACTAGACCAGAAACTATTAAAACAGAGGAACTGCTTAATTTATAATATTGAATAGATTAATAAAAAACCTCTAATGATTTAATAAAGAACCCGGAGAAAAGCCTATCAACTCAGAGGCTTTATTTAAAAAATAAAACTATCAACATATTTTAATTAGACATACACATAGACATTAACTAATTTAAAACTACTAAGGCACTGTCTAAAAATAAGTTGGACTCAACTTATTCCCTCGGAGACTGCAAACAAACAAAAAATGGCTGAAGCTATTCCCAATGCCTTTCATAACAACACACGAGATCACATTATATCAGGGAAATTAGGTCCTATAAACAGGCCTCAAAGAGAAGGCAACACCATTAAACCTTTATGACCGACCAGAAAAAACATTCTACTACCTTTTTTAAATGACAAAAAAAAAAAGAAAAAGGAAAAAAAAGGACAGTATTAGGAAGTAAAGAGATGAAACAACTTTATAATGGCATCTGGGAATGACTTGAGAAACAACAGTTCAATGTTATATTTCAGCTGTGGATAGAGATGGGAGGAAACTAAAATAAAAGAAACCTTCCATTTATGACTGCTGGCAGAGAATTAGACCAGAGGCACAAAAGAAAAGAAAAAAGCAACAAATAAATAAATGGTAGAATTGGAAAGATCCGGGTGTAGAGCCAACCCCAAATTATTAGGAAAAAGATATCAGATATAAACATACTATCTCTTAGTGTTCCACTCCAGGTAATTCAAGAAAACTTCAGCCTTCCTGAGTTAGTTATGAAAGTAGAGCAATAACTCTCACTAAACAAAAAGTTTAATTTTTTAATGCATTTTAAAGGTATGTATAAAACCATTATTTTAACATTAGTTTCACTTCCCCATTGATTTCTATTAAGATGAAGCACATGAATAACCCCATGAAAAATATTTGAGGCTCATCTTAATAGAAAAAAATAAATAAATTTACAAGTTATAATAGTTCGAAATTCAATCTTTGTTTATACATCTATTCAGCCTTGAGCTCTTCTCAGTCTCTGTGAGAAACTAATCAAATCTCCAACTAATCCACATCATTGGATTGAGACTTCTGATTCCAGCTACGATAAAGTAGCTTGTAACAGACTACCCAACTGTGAACAACTATAGAAGTTGGACAGAATACAAAAAGTATATGAATGGATCAGAGAATGACCAAGGAAGCCATAATGTAAGTTCCAAGATCTGGGGAAGAAAAACACACTGAGATGAATCTAACTTTCTCCACTGCTTTTCTCCTTAGGGTACTTACCAATTTATAGCTGTAATGATGGAGAGTAAAAGCAGAAAAGTAGAGCTCAAACTTTTCACAGGTGCATGAAACTAGAGGGGTGAAAAATGCAGTTCAGGATTAGCAAGCAGACAGGAAATTAGGGCGCTGAGATTGAAGAAATGGAACTGCAGAGAAGTGAACCCTTCTTTACATGTCAATTCTTCCCTTGAGACATTTGAAGATTCCTAAAGTATACTAGGCAGTAGACCTAGTAAGGGGGGCAGGTGGCAGCCAATAGGAGTCTACAAAGTGAAGCAAAGCTTTCAATACTCTCAAGATAACAGAAAGATAAAAATTGGAGGTCAGATCCAGCCCAAGAGGGATCAGTGGTGACTACCTAGGCTTTTTGTTGGGAATTCTGGAAGTGTACAGCCTAGGAATGAGGGCAAACCTCCCCAAAGATGAGCTCTCACAGAGATTAAAAATTAGCTTCAAATTATCTCAGTGCCTTATTGGCTCAAGATAATCACCTTCTAATCCATGCATTCTCGACAAGGACTGAAGACTAATCTTTGAGTGGTATGAAAAAAATTGTGTTAGTTCATTTTCCTCTAAAACTCAACCTTTTGTTGCCTGCTCAACAAAATGTTATCCCTTAATATTGATTTTCTTTCACTGGGATTTTTGGGGTATCACATTGAGTTCACTGAAGATATACTAAATGAATCAAGATCAGACTACAAAACAACTGAATAGATGGTTATAATTAAGGACTAACTCTTGATTTCTCAGTATCAAAGTCATTTTAAGAACTGGCTGGCATGTATCTATAACATGACTATGCTATAGATGTTGTTTACATTTAATCCTCAGTGCTTTTAATATTTAAATATTAAATAAAAATTGTTTTATAATTTCATTCTGTAATAGGTATTCAACCATCATTAATTATGTTGTGCTTAAAAAGCAAATCTCAAAAATATCTGAATATACATCTGGCAAATACTTAAGTTAAAATTCTTTTCTTATATCATGTAAAGTTAAAAATTAAATTCAGTAAAAGTAATTTTTAAAATTAATTTAATGTTTTAATTGTTTTACTGCAAAAATATTAATCTTAAATTATTTTAAAAGTGATTGCATTACTATTATTATTATGTATTTATATAAACTCTGTGTATTTATATATAATTTTATACACAAAAAATCACAAACACAGTTGTAAAGTCAAAAGCTTTGTAATTTTAACTCTTAACCTAAAAATTAGCAAGCCATTCTTAGTCATGTATTGAATAACAAAGAGCAAGTTTTTACTTATTCTTTTTGTGTAAAAAACACAGATATATAGACACTCGAAACTAAAATACAGTACATCTGTGTTATTATAATTTCATGGGTGGGTGATTAAGAAAAAATCATCTCATTAGTAAGAAAATAGTTTTAAAAAGTTTAGAAACTGCTATAACTGTCTTCCAAAGGAAAATTAAACTTTCTCTGAGGGAAAATAATTTTTTTTCCTTATATCATTCAGAGACTTCAAAATTTACCATTCATAATATCTGGCACTTAATAAAAATTACTAGTTATGTCAGAAAATAGGAAGAAAAGATCAAGGACAAGAAGAAAAAAAAGCAAATAATAGAAAGAGACTCATATGTGAAAAATTAGAATGGATTTGAAATAACAATGACTATATTCAAAAAATAGATGACAAGATGGGAAATGAAAGCTGTGAATTAATTTTTTAAAAGAAATAATAAAATAGAAATTCTAGACTAAAAAATGCACCAACTGAAATTATGAACTCAGTTATGGTTTAACAACAGATTAGATACAATAGAATGGAGCACTAATATATGTGTAATCAAGAGATAAGGGAAACAGAAACAGTATCTGAAGAAACACTGGCAAAAAATATTTCAAATCAGATAAAAGACATCAAGGCACTAATTCAAGAAGCTACATAAACTCCAAATAAGATCAATACAAAGAAAACAACACCTGAATAAGAGTAGAGCAAAGCTACTAAAAACACAAAACAAAAAGAAAACCTTAAAGAAGTGAGAAAGTAAAAAAAGACACATTAAATTCAAAAAGAGCAACTATAAGAATTACAGCTGGTATTTTACCAGAAATGATGGAAGAAGGGATATGAATGACATCTTTAAGTGCTAAAGGAAAAGTAAATCTTTTCATCCAGAATTCTATGGACCTAAAAGTGTTCATTTTATACTAGAATGGGTGTAAACTGATACTATAGGAATGGCAGAACTTATTTTGTAGCAGCTCTTACACAGAAGGTATCTGTCAACTCAAGCTTTCTATAAGCTCAGTTCCTGAAAAAGCCAGGGGGGACCTTTACTATACCCTCATCCACTTCCTCATATATAGATCCAAAACCATCTGTCTCAGGTCAGGTTATAACTTATTCTTGGCCTGATTCTCCTATATCTCCCAATGAATAATCCTTCAAATTTCCTAGTTATTTTAAGAACCCAGCACGTACCTGTCATTCATCTTATCTATTTTCAACACTTCTTTTTTATCTCTTGTAATAAGCCTCTTAGGTAATAATGGCACAATAATTGTATTATTAGTGGCACAAATACTTCTCTCTCCCTACCTTTTTAAAAACTCCACTTCATGTCCTTATAGCTCAGACCCAGATTATTGCATTAGACCATTATTCTATTTTGTCTTATTTTCTTAAAATATCTACTCCTCAGAGTCTTCTGAATAAAGATCTGACATCACATCTTTTATGCTTAAATCACTGTCTCAGAACAAATCCCAGTTTATTAATATAGTGTAACAGATCTTTCCTAATCAAAGTCTTGATTAGCTCACAATTTCCTCTTCCTATAGTCTTTGGAGAGGTTTCTAATCACCCCAACCCTCCCTGCACACATACTTCAATACCCTGTTCATAATGTTCTCTCTACCTAGAATAGCTTCTCCTTCACTATTCTTGTACTTAAAACCGAAAAAATATAATCTTTAGTTCAAGGGTACTGAAGTCAGGAGCTATTTCAATGCTCAGTATATAGTAGACCCTTGATAAATATTAAAATGAGAATAATATGGCTCCCAAAAGGATATAAAATCTGAAATATAGGTTCATCAGCCATTATAAATTTAAAACACTGGTATTCTGAAATTACCAAAATCTGTTCTGGACTTAAATGTCAAATGATTCATTATTTCAGGCATATTCCCTTCTGGATGAATTCTACAAAAAAAAATATATATATATTAGATGGTAATTGTCAGGTATGAACAAGCATCATCTGTTGCCCAACAATGTCCAATTAGATCATTACTTTGGGCTTCACCCTATAGTGGAAGGTAGGTGAAGACTCTCATTCATTCAATGATGTGATCTTTGTAGCTTTTTTAAAAAATCCTGATTTGCTTACAAATTCCTTACCTGATAACCATATTCCCACAGGGGCATTGCATGAAATTCTAATTTTATGCTGAATTTCTGGATTTGATTTCAGCCTTTACATTTTCTTTTTTTTAAATCTCCAGTGCCACATGACTTGCAATCTGTCACATACAGTCCTGTCTTGTACTTAAAACAACTGCCATGCACCCACAAGGAACACACAGTTTTATTTGTCCTTTGGCACCCCAGTATCAAGTTTTATTTCCTAAGCATAAGTACTAGATCCTGACTTTAAATTCAATGAATGGTTTATGAAAAGTAGTAAAGAGGTCTGGTTTTTGAATAAATGTACCCTTTCTTGATTAAAATCAATCTGCTCAGGAATATTTATAGACATTGCATGAAAGGAGAAAAGTAACAAAAATAGTTTCTTGATAGCAAAGTCTAGTTTTTTCAGATGCAATAGAGGAAGACAGATGCTGGAGGTAAAGAATTAGAAGTGGAAATTTGAAGCAGTTTCTTAAAAGCATGGGGCGTTTTTAAGCCTCCAGAAGAGCTATATCTCTGGTTTCCTTTCCAGAATTCACCTTTCCCAACTTTGAATACCCAGTGTAAATTACTCGTACTGTTCAATCAATAAACAGAGTGACCTCTGAATATCTGGCACTGAAATTAGCCTACGGTTAGAAGATAAATTAACCTACTGAAGATGAGAGAATATAGTTTTAAGTGACTCGAGCAATTTCAAGATGAATTCTTACAAATACTAATGTTTCAAATTCAAAAGGGTACATTCATTCATTCAGTAAATATTTATTAAGCACATATTTAAGACAGGTTCTGTGCTAGATATCAGGGATATTAGAATGAACAAGGTATGTTTTGCTAGATATTGGGGATATAAGAATGAACAAAGTATGTTTTCCTCCCTTAGAGACATATAGACAAATAACTACGTAATAACAAAAAATTATGTAAGTGACAAGATAGAAAAAAATACAGTAGTCTGGATGCAAATGGCAGCAGCACATAACCTGGTGTGAGGGTTAACAGGGAAATCTTCTAAAAAAGAACTAAAGGATATGAAAGAGAAAGTCAATTTAATAAAAGGGATAAGGAAGGAGCATCAAAATTATAGCTAATATGATTGGCTAAATACTAAGTACAGTGATCAAGTAAGCACAGTGATAACAATTAGGGTAATTTATAGAAAACTTCTGAAAGTGAAACTTCTGACAGGTGTTGGTTTAGGAAATCACTTCTCATCTGTGCTCAGAGATAGCTTAGATTTTTTATCCCAAGAGAGAGAGCTGAGTTCTCAATATGAAAATTATAATTCTCAGCATTGCTGAACAGGAGAGTATGTGAGGGAAAATTCCATTATCTCAGTCAACACAAATGTTTAGGAATTCTAGCTATAAAAGAACGCTAATCATTCTAATTATCCAGATGTTGTTACTTTGAATCTGAAAAAGAGAACAAGGAGAAAAGGTTGGAGGTGGCTAGGAGACCTAATATCACTGACAGCACAGTCTCTATGGAAAAATAACTAGTCTAGAAAAGAATAAAATTGACCGTCTTACTGCCTAAACTTTGTCCACTGAATGAAATGTTAGCTAATAAAAGCTGTTGTCATCTGTTGTACAGGGTGAAGAGGGAAAGGAATGAGGCATATTTCAACTTCCTTGTGAATTGGTACCATTAAGACATGTCCGTCCTGACTCTCAGCCCTCTTTTCGGCCTAGAATGGAAGTTGAAGTGTATGAATCTTCCCTAATGGATAGAATTGTCCACAGTTTGTCATGCTATTTCCCTGACAAGAGATCCCACATCCTGTCTGACAAAAAAAAAAAAAAGAAAAAACAAAAAACGAAATCAGAACTCTGCTCACTCACATTGACTCTCTGTCTCCTGATCATTTCTGCTTCCTCTGCTCCAATTCTCACCCACAGACTCAATTACGATCACATTTACCTCTTTGGTGTGAAGGGGAAGATAGAAAGAAAAAAGTTCATCTTTCTCTTTCTTGATTACCCTGAAATTTGTCTAAATTAGGTTTGATGAAGGATGCCCTGTAACAGCAGTTCAAACTTTTTTTTTTAAACCATATGACACCTCTTTCAAATAAAAGCTTATGAGGAAATCCATACATTAAAATAGATAAAGTAAAAGTGCATTGTCTCAGCCCTTTCCCTTCATTAGGGGCTCTCAGGCAGAGTCCCTAAAGAAGATCCTTTATACTGAACTAAGCCTCAGAAAACAGCACTCATTTCAGACCTATCAGGACAACCCAACCAAATGTCCCTCACCCCACTTTGCTTCCGTCACCACACGTAACCTAGGTCTCTCTGGCCATTTGTGTTAACCCAGACTTATCTTCACACTCTTCTGTTCATCTATTCAGACTCAATCATCAAGTCTTCACTCCCCCAAGCTTCTTTCTACTGTTAATTTCTCAGAATATTCCCTTTCTCTCCTTATCTTAGCTGAAACCTAATTCTCCTCCAAGAACAAAATTTCTTCTCTAACCTTTTCAAGTAGTGATTGTGTTTTGTCTTATATACACTGTTACCTCAGAGCCAGAAAGTGACGTTAGTGTCCTCCTGCTTCCCTTTGTGGCTTCCGGACTATTACCACTCCTCTCCTTACAGAAACCACTACTCCTTTAAAATGTACACCATCTTAATAAATCACAGTCTTACCCTACTTGCTACAGTTACCTCCTTACGTCTTTGTCACTTCGTTTCATCAAATATTTCACCACATAGCTTCTCTCACCACAACTATTGCCATTATTCACAGTGACTTCGAGGTTCACATTAATGAATCATTCAGTTTGCTTCTCCTTTTCTTCAAGGCTTCATTTTCCTCCACCACCTCCCACCAATTCAAGTATATGGTCAAGTGCACACTGTGGACTTTGTGCTCACTAGAAACTCAATTTTAAATATTTTGATATTTGACTACTACTTCGAAAACTTCCCCAATGTACTCTGGCATTCTACTGCCACAATGCTTTGATTTCCCAGATATTCCATTTACTCTTCTTTGTTTCCACTCTCATGTTTTTCTGTTATTGTTTACACTCCCTTCCAAATGCTCTCAACTTCCTCTGTTATAGTCACCCAACAAAACTCCAACTCTGAGAGAATTGTACCATTAAACTTTTCTATATTTGAGCTTGAAAAGTTAAACATTCCTGCAAGAACCAGACCACTAAGCTAACTGGTTTCAAGTTAACTGCATAAATATGAATTTCAAATAGGAATACTGTCTAGCAATCCCACCATAGTATACTAGACAATTCACTTTTTTAGTCACCAAAAAAACTTCCATACATCTTCTTTCCTCAAAACCTCTACATCTCTGTCTTCTTTTCAATTAATTAAAGTCTTTCCTTTGGACTTGATCAGAAGAGACAAAAACAAGTCACAAATATTTTCTTCATTTTATTGTTTACTTTATCTGTTTGCAGACCCACGTGCATCTATATCCCTCTTCTTCCTCCTGTTACAAAACAGAACGTGGCCCTCATTCCATTAAAGCCCAGTTCCATAGTTTCAGTGGATCCTACTTACTCTCACCATCTCAAAAACACTAATTCTCCAGTTGTTCCCTTTCTCTCCAACCTAATTCCAAACTTCAGTCACATACAAACTTCTTAAAAGATCTATGCACACATTTCCTCCAATTCCTTTACTTATCAGTATATTTCAGACAAAGGCAGTCATCAACCAAAGTGCATATTATGACACCGTATTTTTAAAGAATAAATACTTATGTATACATGGATTGGCAGTCTTGACATCAGAACTGTAGTTCTATCCAGGTGATGGGATTATACCTATTTCTTTGTTATGCTTAAAGACATTTTCCATGTTCATGCACATGCATACATTTGTAATAATAAAGATACTGTTTTAACTGGACTTCTGATTTGCAAAACAACTTTCTGAACATTCATGAATCATGGCATACCACTGGTAACTAAGTTTCTAGATTTGCTTCACTGGGTTAAGTGACCTTGAGATAGAGCAGCCATATAAAAATTCAGAAATGCCCATTCCCACAATTCTAGCAGGACTCACTGCTGAAACTTGATCTAGTTATTCCACATTCTATTTCAGTCATCTGCAATTTCATTTGCTTGCTGCCATTATTGCCATACTTCTCAAGCAGTAATCTCCTAGAGAGCCCCTGCCCTCAGGCTAGATTTGCCATGCCTAGACAAGCAGCTTTAAAGATGAATAATACTCACAGCAGTTAATAGCACAGAAGAAAGAACTGATATACACCCTTAAAATATTAAAGAGAGTAGCTTTTATTATTATTATTATTATTATTATTATTATTATTATTATAGGACAAAATATAAGTAAGAAAGAAAAAAGATCCCACGGAGGAACTACTTAGGCGAGCAAAATAAATAAGAAGATTTCTTTTAATTCCATTGGTCATTGTGGGGGGAAAATTGAGGAGACCTATTCTAGCACTAAATTAATGCCTGAAGCTGTTTGTAGCACATAGATGATAGATTCTTCAAATGTTTCTTTGGCTATTTCTCATTCTATAATACTTTTATTTCTCCACATAGAAATGATGAGCTGGTGTCATTCTTTAATTCAGGTGCCTCTTTGGGATGCCTCAGCTTTCTTCCCCACTCTGATTTTAATGCTTCCATGATTGGCCATTTCAGGCAGACAGCATGTTGCGAGATTTTTCACATCATAGCTCTATTAAATCAATCCTATTTGAACTCTTCCTGCTATCCACTTCACTGAAAATAACCTCCAGAGAACTGCACAGTCTGCAAAGGGCAAAAGCTTTAGTTACTGCTTTGAAGAAAACTTTGTGCACAAAGAAAATATCAGACAGAACTACCCCTTTTCACATATCATGTTTACATGTCCATTTAGGGCTATTCTACTTTTTTAGAGATCATCTGGCATAATGTCTGAACAGGAAACTGACAATAATAGAGAATAAACAGATGTATACTTTTAAAGTGAAGACAAAGATAAAACAAATGGTTAATGACAGCAACAGTAAAAATACAAAAATATATCTGAAAACCACCAAACAGGATTTAAGAAGCAGATATAAAAAGCCCTACAAATGTTTATCGCAGCATAAAAACTTTCTAACTAAAGGAATACTTTTTCTGTTTTCCCATCCCCTACACTAATCTTACATATAAAAACCAAGGACTTTTATAAAACATCAAGATTTAGAGAAGATTGGAACAGAGGCTTCCCAGAATCACCCATCACAGGCAGCTCTCCATTTTAATCTACTAGACCCCCATTTTCCAATGAATGCAAACTGCATTCAACACCCAAAACTCCCACACCCGTCATTCAACAATAATGATAATCCATACAATTGTAATGCATGTTTACAGTTTACAAAGCACTGTGCATGCATGCATAATGTTTTTTAATAATGCCAAGAATAAAATTAATGTCAATGTACAATCTATCAAATCTGCTACTGAAACATGTGAAAAAGTTCTGGTACATTTTTCACAGCCATACACAGTGGGCTGAAACTTCAAGCTTTCAAGAAAAATAATAAGACTCCCACATCAATGCCACACCTATGAGCCTGACTCATCCTAAGCTCCTGGTCTTCTCCATCACATTTCTTTAGTTCGTATTATTCTCTCTCTCCATCCTACATCTTTTCCTTTTGCTTTCAATAGCCTTTTAGAACAGAGTCTCTAAAGCAATTATTTATTTTTCACAGTTAATATATTTTACAGTGTGCATGAGTATACTATCCCATATAATCCACACAGCTCCATAGGTAGACAGTCTGGGAATGAAACTAGTTTTCTATACTAAGAATATAAAGCCAAGAGAGGAGAATAGTCCAAGGACAAAGATGAAACATGTTGCACATCAGTTTTTAGAGCTATTACATATCCCTCCAGCTGTGTGTGCTTTTTCTGACCGAATCATCAGGATCATATTCACACTATCCCACTACAGTTGCTATACCCAGTGTGGTAAGCTCTGAGTGTGGACCAACAATCTCATCATTAGAACAGGTAGGACATCAAATATTAGACAGGGAGATGTAAAGTACAAAAGAAAATAACATTTTAAGTAGAGCAACATATAGATTTTAAGTTTATGAGTATAAACATTGAAAAACAAACTTAGATATTAAACACAGAACGCTCTAAAAATATGCCGGTGTAAATTAAGGTATTCATTTCTTTATAAGTCTTAATTCAAATATTGCTATTATATCAGAATCTATGAAATCAAATAACTAGTTTTTAGCTTTGAAATTGGAATGCTGTTAGAAATTAAATTTAATTTTAAAAATCTGGAATATACAATATTAATCTCCTAGTCCAGGATCTAGTCCATTAATCTCCTAGTCATATTTGCTTATATGACTAAGAATTAAGTTTTCCTCTTAGAAACTTTACATAAGACTTTATAAATACCATTGGATACAGCTCCTACCGCAATTATAGGAGGTGCTTGTGTCAAGAGTGCCTACCTTACAAACATAATCTTATTTTAGCAGCAAATATTCTGGGTTAAGTACTTGAGGGCTGAGTGAGCAGAAAGCATATTGGGAATCTAGCAGACTTCCACAGCTGCACTGGTGTCACAACAACCACCCACTAATTTCTAATTTTCACAAGGATTGGCCTTCATTTTTGATATGATTCTTTTGGAAGTTAGGAGATGATGTAATAAAATACCATTTAGGATATTTTGGGTCATTTGTAGTGGAAAGATATGATTTAGCCAAAAAAAAAAAATAGATTTGATGTTAAAAGATAGTTTGTGCTAGTCCTGCCTCTAATCTATTCCTCATCTGTGAAATGAGGGGACCATTAAGTCTTTTCTAGCTCCTGTAGTATTTGGGACAGAAGTGATATATGTGACAGTTCTCTGTTGAGATCTGCTCTAAAGCCATCAGGAGCTGGGCAGGTGTGGCAGTAAAGTGAGAGGAACCTATGGAAGGACATTTGTTCATTGAAGAATCCAGAGGAGAAAGAAGCAAAACAAAATTGAACCACACTCAAATACCAAGTACAAGAGGATTTCTACTCTTAAGTGTTTTCATTGCTTATGGTTTTCAGCTCCACAATCAGTCCAGTAGAAATTAGTCGAGAAAAAATCCAATCCCTGTAAAAGTCTCAAGCGATAACCATCAAGAACAATTTCTTGTAATGTTGAATTATTTCTTTATTTCATGCTATAAAGTAAGACAGTATTTAATGCTTATTTTTAAGTTCTAGATCCAAAAATGATTATTTTCATTAAAGAAGACAGACAAATTGACCATCCATGAGAATGTAGATGTGGTTATTGTTCTTCCCCAAATAATAGCAAGCTGTTTAACTGTTTTGGTCCATAAGCTATAGGAAACCAGATTTATTGCTGAGTCTAGTTGGCTGGATCACTCAGAAGGGAGACTGTGAGGCAGCACTGTCCAAAAGAAATAGAATGTGATTCATATATGTAATTTTCAATATTCTAGCAGACTCAAAAAAGTAAAAGCAATAGAATTTTAAATATGTTTTTCATTTAACATAACTTTTCCAGAATATTACCATTTCAACATGTAACAGTATAAAACTTGTTGGTAAACTATTTTGCATTGTTTTCATGTCTGAAATGTGGTATATAGTTTATGCTTAGAGCACATATCAATTCAGATACCAAATTTTCATTGAAAATATTTGATGTATATTTATAGCTCATAAAATTTACAATTAAAAAAAGTAAATTCACATATCTAAATTGTTCCAAGCTTAAAAGTTTTCCAATATCTGAATCCACCATGTTTTAAAAATTTAAGTTAATTACAATTGAAGAAAATTAAAAATTCAATTTCTGTCACGGTAGTTTCATTTCAATTATTCAACAACCACATGTGGCTAGTGGCTATGGTAGTGAACAATGCAGCTGCAGGCAAAGAAGAAGGGAGATAGGGCCCAAGAGTGGTGCTGATGATAATCCTAAAAAATTCTGATTATTCAATAAGATTATGAGGCACAATATTTATGAAATATTATATCTTCTGTTTGTATACTCACCACCACCTACATTTGTTTCCTAAGGATACTATAACTAATTACCATAGACTTGATGGTTTAAAACAACAGAAATTTATTCTCTCACAGTTTTAGAGTTTAGAAGCCCAAAGCCAGCAGGGCTACCCTTTCTAGACTCTTCTAACTTCTGGTGGCTGCCGTGGCATTCCTGAGTTTGTAAAAGAACCGCTCTAATCTCTGATTTCTCCTCCTGTGTATGTAATAGCTCTTCACCTCTCTCTTACAGGAATACTTTAAAATAGCTACTTGACCTTGTGATGGCATTGAGGGTCCACCAGTATCCCCTCATTTCAAGATCTCTAACTGATTTACATATACCAAGACCCTTTTCTAAATTAAATAAGATTTACGAATTCTGGGAATCAGGACTTGGTATCTTTGAGTAGTCAATTTTCATCCTACTAAAATTTGCAAAACTATTTGTTTTCTGCATTTCTAACATGAAGGTTGACAGTTTGGCAGAGGGATCTCCTTCTAACTGAACAAATGCATTCAAACGCAAAGAAATCCAGCCAACCAGCATCAATGTCCCTACTCTAAAAGGCAGTGACAAGGAGGCAGCCAGAGGAATCCTGAGCCAGTAAAGCACTAATAAACTACAAAAGGCCTAAAGGGAGCAATCAGAGTATATAAGTTGATATTTTGGTTAACATGTAAACACCTTCATCAACACACACACACACACACACACACACACACCCCTATACCTTTCTGGCAAAACCCAAGGTTTATCAACATAATCCTATCTGAGTAGATACAGCCGCCATTGCCTAGTATAGAAAAGTCTAGGGTACAGAATACTCCAAAATGAAAATTATAAACTACATAAATGAGCCATCATGGAGAAACACAGATGCTCTTAAAAGGAAAAGATGAGCAAATGGTTTATACACATAATTGCACAATTTCTACTACTCCATAAAAATATCGATGATGACCTGCATATATGTTAATACTATAATTAAAAAGGTACTAACTATAAGAAAAGAAAACAATTTAGAAAACATTTTTAAAAGGTAATATTTGAATATAAACGTATGGCAGAAAAAAAAAATGGAAAGATCCTCCCATGTGGTTCTTTTATTACTACAGAAATTGATGGATAAGAAGTAAGAATTCAGAAGAATCTGATTAAAGTTGAGTACTCATCTCCTATGTTCATGAATGATAACTCCTGATTAACTATCAGACAGCTAGAGGTAAGTAAAATCACAGACTCCAAATAATAGTGTATTAATAACTCTACTTAAAAAAAAGGAAAAGTATCACTTATTACTTTTTTATGGAAATTAAGCGTTTAGTAGATACCTATATAATCCTTTTTTGAATTGACAAGGGAAAAAGTGCTCAGAGGGAAAACATATTTTGGTTTCTTTTTCTTTTCCTGAAGGACTGAAACTTTAACAATAGCCTGTAAGTTTAGCAAGGGCTGCCTCACTTTCTAGTTTATTTTGAATTGGGTCATCATTTCTCTAAAGGTAAAGCAAGAAACACCTATTTGAAGAATTAAGAAGTAAGTACATCAGTTTTCAGGTTTTGTTTATAGTTGCCTAGAAATCTGGGTACTATCTAACTCAGGAGGGGAAAGAATAGGATCTTAAAAACAACAAAACAAAACAAAACAAAACACAAAACCTACCAACTTTTACCCAATATAGGAAACATATAATGAACACAGGCTTGATGGGAAGTTTCACAGTCTATGAAAAAAATCATTTTCCCATAATAGTAAAGGTTAATAAAACACATAAGAGCCTCTGGTCATCACTTAATCTGATGGAGTCTTGAGCCATTGATGAAAACGACTTCATTCTCAGAACGATTATGTTTCTCTTCCCTTGTCTCCCCACCAACTCCAACCCTATTGCAGCGTATCTTTCCCTGACTTCAGAGCAAATTCACGAAAAGACTGTAAACAAGTGTTGGTAATTGGACTATTGCAGGCTTCCATGGATAATCTGAGTAATTCTCAGCATTGTCACTGAATTTCTCTGCAGTCTATAAGGAAGCTGAAAGTAAGGCAAGCTCTTAGAAGACTTTGAGATAGTTTCTATTTTAAAAGGCAGTCAACCATCATCACAATTGGCCCTAATTGCTTCTCTTGTTGGCAGTCTCAGGAGAGAGGACAAGAGCTGAATGACTGAGGGAGACTTAAACTCCTCATTAATAGCTTTAGCCTCTATGGGTCAGGACTGAAGCATTTGGGGAGGAGAGAATAGTGCCTACAGTAGGGGCTCTTCCAGCACTGTCTTATGGGTAAACCAGATACCAGCCTAGGACTTTCAATTTAGTATCCTCACTGGAAAAACCTAAATTGATTAAATGAGAATAATAAAGAGGATGGAATGAGAAGCAGTGTACATGAAGGGAAGCTATCTTTGGTTAGGAGAGTGGAGAGAAATAAGTAACTACTGTAACTCAGAGGAGTTTGGAGAGTTTTTTTCCAACTTGAAATGTGGGACCTGATGTCTCATCACCTCTGAGCTGTTGTGGGGTTGCACTGAATATTTTCTTCCTTTTTCCTATTGTGAGGAGGAGATGCTCAATTCCATTCCATTTCAGAAGAATCTGCCAAGGCCAGTCTCAAAGATACTTTTCATTTTGTAGCTATCTTTCTCACTTGGATTCTGACAGTCTCCAATTTAGAATAATTTTTAAATTTCTTTTTTTTTTTATTTGATGAAATGAGATAAAGTGAAAAGGGATCCAGAGAAGCACATTTTGGGTAATTTAGAAAACTACTTTATATCTCAACTTTACTAACTCAATTTCATGCTCATATTTTTGTCTTTTATAAGTCATAAAGGTCAAATGGCATAGTAGGGCATTGATGCAAACAGAAATCTACCAATAGTAAAAATGGAGAAATATAGCTCATTCTCAGAATATCCCAAAGTTATAACCTTAAAGATGTGTGAAAATATTCTTTTTTTTTTTATTTAAAAGAGTTTTGAATGTGTATATGTGAACAACTCTGTAATTGAATACAGGCAGTTGCAGGATACTCTCCAAAGAAAGGTTCAGCAGGAAAGAATCCCTCACTCGCTGGGAGCATAAATCCGAAGGTAGAAGGTACTCATTACACAGATAAAATTCACAGTCAGTCATAGCTTTTCTCTCTCTCATATTAGACTCAAACACATTTATATTCTTTATGTACCTAAAACAGTTACCTAAAATTTTTTCCTGGTACAATAAGAAACATAACCCTTGAGACTAGAGAGTTTCCAAAAGCAAGAGTCCCTGCCAACCTCAATCTCCTTCTACCCTTATATGTATGTGTATGTATTAAGTGATTTCCATATATTGCATCTTCTCAACAATCTTAATAAGTATGTAAGTATTATTATTATTTTATAGGTGAAGAAATCAATTCTGGAAGAACTCAAATGATTTTCCAAACAGCACACAAAATTACTAGTAGAGTGGGAATTCAGAACTCAGTTCTTTCAGACATCAGCATCTTATGTCTTTCCAATCTAGCTCAATACAGTTCCAAGAATTTCCTCTCTTAAGTTTACCAAAAGGAACATTCTATAGTATTATGCCTCATCTAACACTGGAACTCCCTTTGCACTGTCTTTTGAAGAGAGAAATTAGCTTAAATACCCACTGATTAGACTATAATTTATCTATATAAGAACTGAAAACACGGTGATGCTTCACAAATTATAATCTATGTACTACTCTTATCAAAATTACCTGCAGTGATTCAAAAGCAGATTTTTGGGCCAAGACCAATTCTTCAGGTTTTTAAATAAAGAATTTTTAAATTATTCAATAATGCTCTATGGCTTAACTTTAGTTTTCAAGTAAAGGCAGTACATTTTTTTTTTTCATTTTAATTGAGATCAAAGTTGGCTTAGACATATTAATGTGATAAATTCTAGTTCATCTTTTAGTCAGAAATTTCATAAATAAACACAAAAATAATATAAAGAAGATATATCCTAGAATGTCAGGAAAGACATTTAGTTGCTTAGAAAGACATTTAGACTATTGTTTAAAAATGATTTAATATTATCTAGAAAAAAGTATCAGAAAATGCAAAATCTATCCCTATAAATGGTGGGTTAAAGTTCAGTTTGTCTTGAAGTTGAGGGATGATGAGGAAAGTGATGGGAGTGTTAAGTACAGCTGAGACAGAAATAGGCAGAAGGGCCCCCTGAACAAAATCCTAAAGAACAGAACAAGCTATAGAAATAGGAGAAACCTGGTGAAGAGAATCTTTCTATTCTCAGGAAGTCATCAAACTAGACCTCTAGGAACCTTAAATAAATCTGATCATTTAGTGTACCATCTTTTATGACTTTTTCTCTGAGAACCCTAATGATTAAATCAGCCTTATTCTCCATACGAGGTATAGTGTGATTTCAAACAGAAAAGGGACTAATAAAACCTTATGGAATTTCCCCATATTTTTTCCTGATTTCAAATCTTCACAGGTAAAAGATAGAATTTTCTTATCCCATGAATAGAAAAACTTGGAAAAGCAAATATATACATAATAGGGTAATTACTAATAGATTAAGATCTTTCTTCTGAGGAGAAAATAAAAAGAAAAAAAATTTTTTTTGTAAGAAAATAAATACCCCTGAACTTAGAAACAGATCTTAGTTTTTCTTACAAATAGAAAATTACATTGCATTTTACAATGTTAAGATATGAACCTTGGTTTTAGAAACTAAGATTCTGAAAGGGATAACCAAGGAGGCCTTGTGTAAGGGAGAGACCTAAAGAGATTGCTTGGATTGGAAAAGGGCTGTGCTATGACAGTTGAGATGGCATGACCCTGACCCAAAGGGGGCACTGAGCTGGGAGTAATGGAATAGATGGGCATCCTGGTAATGTTAAAAGCATCACAGTAGGCAGAGGAGAAGTGATGGCTTTATGCCCAGAGAAACTAAAGATTTTCCTGAGATGTATTCAGGGGTATCCAACATACAGTATGGAGAAAGAGCCAGAGCTTGACAAAAACAAAGCATTGATGAATGGAGTCCACTGGTAATGGCAGTGACTAGGAAGGGCTAAAGATGGTAAGTCTTTCCTAAATTCTCTAAGACTTTTTAAGACTCAGGAATTGATAAAACTCAATGAATGGGAACAACTTTCTTCTTCCAATTAAAAAACAAATCTTTTCATTGCAGTTGCCATGGCACAACCATGGTCTGCTCTTGAGGCCTAACCCTTGACTCTCATGTGTTTCAGAGTTTTACACCTTGCAGACTTGACACCTGCTTGATCCTGGTTCTGCGGACCTGTGTTCAATTCCCACTGAAACTTGCAGGCTTCTCATTTGTAACTTCTGCAAACTTACTCAGTTTAGTCTGCTGCAACTGTCAGCTTTGTGCAAAACCAACGTCTGAGGCTCCGGAAATAAAACAGATCCCGCATTTAGTCAAATGTTTCTTGCTGACACTAGTACCATTTTATCAATTCAAGTGAAATCTCCTTAATCTCATATGCCAAGATCATTCTGTCTCCTATATTTTGCCTCTTCTTGGAAATTCTTCCATTGTCTCATTATTTTGTTATTTCTAGTAGTAGAGAGAGAACATTTGGCTGAAAAGGACTATAGAAAACAGGATCTCATAACTAAATGCAGCCAAACGGTTTTTGGGTATTAAAGAAAAAGGCCAGGATGCTGAAATGAACCCTAGAGCCTCCACCATTTCGCTGAGGGTTAGCCCTGGCTGCTGGTAACTATGCTAAATCCAAGAAAAGCTGCATATGAGCTATTTTTTATATATGTCTGAGATTGTTCAAATTTGTGTAGTTTATAGAGATATTGGAAAGCATTAAAAATTCTTAAAAAGCATTAAAAATGGTTTATTATTTTTATTACAATTTACCACCACCATGAAGTTAAAAAAATTATTTAAAGAAGCAAGTAACTCCATGAAGCTCATAGAAGAATAACTTCATCAGAAAGAGAAATTTCATTAACTATTTTTAATGTTAAAATGTCCTCTGCAAACTTAAGGCCCATACTGTAGTCTGAGGTTTTGTCTGTGACAGGTGGGACAAGAAATTCCCCTGGGCAAAAAAACCCCTCCTACCCAAGCAAAATAAAACAAATTAAACCTGTGACCTCCCTCTGTATGAAGGTGATGTGGTCCTTTTGTTTATTTTATATATATATATATATATTTTTTTTGGAGCAAGATAGCATCTCTTCAGATGGGAGATATGATGAAATCAGAGCAGACTGTTTTGTGTGACTTCAAGGTTAATAAGAGGGAAGCTTGGCAATGACAGGACCAGCAGACAGGGGAAAAAAATCCTTCCTTTAAAGCTGCAGATAGAAGGGTTGGAGTGATATCTATGTGACATTTCACCACTGATGCTCCTGATTAATTATCAACAATTCAAAAGAATATCAGTGTAAAGATTGAGGACTCTTGACAATTAAAAGGGACATAACCTCATTAAATCTTTGGGATATAGCTTCTCTCAAGTCTTTTCAGAGATGGGAAAAATTATCTCAAGTCTGTAAAGCAGAAAGAGCTTACATTAAATTCTTAGCATCTATATGATTTCAAAAGCATTTATTACAATAGTAACATTTGCCATATGAATTGTAACACATGTTCTAAAAACATGTTATCAATTGATCAAATATTTATTGAAGCGTTGTTTGTAATAATGCAAAATTGGAAAAGAATTCAATATGTCAGTAAGTATTGGGATCAATAAATAAAATATGGTATATTCATATGTTGAATTTACTGTAGTAAAAAAGAAACGTGATCTACATGTAACACTTATATAGCTTCTACAATATATCAGGCACGGTTCTAAGTGTTTTCCAAGTATTAATTCATTTAATTATTAAAACAAACCTATGAGGTAGATTCCATTGTATTCCAATTTTACTGATGAAGCACTAGGAAACAGACACGTTAACAACTTGTCCAAGGTTAAACAGCCAGATAGTCTGGCTCCACAGTCTAGGCTCTTAACGACATGTATTCACTTTCTCTGGTCTAAACGCAACCCATATATATATTTTTTTTTAAATTAATTTTTCTATGAAAAAATAACTTGAATAATACTAAAAAGCCATATTAGAAAAAATATCATGACTTCATTCTACATCACATTCTGTTATATTTACTGGAGATTTTATACATATGTGTATATAGATACATGAATATATACACACATTTATGTATATATGCATATTTATGTATATATGTACATACATATATCTATATAGATTAGATATAGATATAGATTGTATAGTCTAAGGTTTTAGTAAAAGGGAGTTATCTTTTTCTTTATTGCCTAACTGCTAAATTAAGAATGCATCTATGCATCTCTTCTATAGTTAAGAGTTAAAATAAAATAGGTCTATTACAAGCATAGAAATCTTTTTGCAAAACAGGGGACAGATGACAAAGCAACCTTTATTTCTCATCCAAATTAGGTATAAACTACTTAAGAACCCTGCCCCTTCCACTGAGACCTGACCTCTTGCCTCATCCCCTACCACTCCTTCCCTTCCTCCCATATAGAGGGAAACTGTTTTTCAAACATATGTTGCATAACCTAACTCTAGTCTTCCACCTAGGCTCTCAGAGAGCCTTTCTGCAGGAAGCCGTTCAGAGAAAGTGTCTACTCACACTTGCTGTAATCTGGAATATGAAAACTGAGCACCTTTTGACCTGTGCTTTGTTATATTCCAATATAACAGAAAAATTACTGTTCTCTATTAGGCATGCCTCTTCTACAGTAACTAGCTATGGGCCTGACGGAAACTGGTACATCATAGATTGCTAAATAGATTCCCTGAGAAATTCCAAATGAGATGATGAAGAGAGAGGGTTGGAAAAGTGGACACATCATCCTCTGGAATGTCACTAGGGAAGACTCAGTACCAAGGTTCATTGCTCCTCATTCCTTCCTGATCACCCCACCAGGCAGATCTCTCTTTCTCTGCAAGTCTGTGTTTCCATATAAGGAAATGTTATTTGAAAACACCTGTGTGTCCCTAAGACCAGCAGTGGCCCTGTGACCAGCTGGGCACTAGAGCAGAACTATGACCCTACTCCTCCCTGCCTCTCAGATTATCGTTTTTCTCTCCAGCCAGCTCAGCTGAAGCCTGGTATTCTCCTTTCCTTTACTTTTCTTAGGACATCTGCAACTGCCTTTCTTGCACCTGTCTCTTGAAGGAAGACCCTTGTTCCTTATTCCCTCACCTTCCTTAGTCTTCTTCTCTGTTCTCATTTCTCTTGATCTTTACTGAAACTTGGTGGGGGATCAGCTATTTCTTCACCAGCTGCTTCAGTGCACAGCAGCCCAATAGATGTTCACACACATTTTGAGATCCCTGCTGATTTGTTTTTTCCTTTGGTTTCAACTTCACAGAAGTATCAATAAACTAATCTTAAAAGGTACAGGCCACAACAGGAACCAAAACCCCCCAAATATTCACAAATGATCTGAAAACACCATAAAGTCAGGAAGTAGAACCTGATAGTTCTGAAACATATTCTTCTTCTTTTATTATCTACCTGTAACCAGAAATAGAGAAGAACTAGAACAGAAAAAGATGGCATGTCTACATCACACTTTTCTATAATATTGCTTTCTTTCTCCCTGTCAGAGAGAAATGCCTGTATGTATGAAAACTATGTGCTTAAATCCATAGACCTTCTGAGTTCAAAAATCCAGAGGACCTGGTTGGAGGTTGAGATGGGGATGTGTAATAATGTTTACTCAGCACCCATATGCATCAGATCCTCTACATACTATTCCGTTAGGTAGATTCAGGCTTGGAGAGGGTAGGAAACTTGTCCAAGACACACCCCGAAATTCACCAGTGAGAATCTAAATCCAGGTCTACCTGGTCCCACAAACCGTACTATTGCCCCATCACATAGTAATGCTTTCCACTCCACCTGGGTGAGCTGTTATGGGAGTATTTCTAAAGACTGTAAAAATCATAGTTGGAGAATATTTTTAAAGTATAAATTTGGGGGTCTTATTTCCAGAAATTTTGATATTTGATGTCATGTCTCAAGTGGGGCTACAGAATCTACATGTGGTTTAAAAGTAGTCTCAGGTAAGAATGATGATCGAACAGGTTTGAAAGCCACTACTTTAAGTTACCCACAGCAAAAATTACAGAAGCACTCATAAACATTATATGGTTTGTTTTGATAACTCATTAAGGGTTTGTCAATTACAATCTTATGAAAACACATACAAATTTGTTTAATTTATACAATATTTAAGGGTGGGGAATTGTATAAATATATCCCTGCTACCTACACACAGAGTTACTATCTTCTACTTGCCTCTTGACTATTCACTAGCTCCCGTGACTTTCCCATGATTACAGTACCTTAGGGTCTGATCATCTAGTCTGGGTTTTTCTTACCTGTGCTCTTCATCATTCTAGAGAGGTTAGCACAAAGAAAAGTAATCATTTTAATGTACTCTCAATACAACACCCTTTTAAAAATCCCTTTTATCATTTTACTTGCCTTCTTCAGACTTTTTCCAGTTCCATTTCCTCTTTTTTTAAGGTTCATCAACCACAATCACATATAGTGCAGACAAACTAAGGTTTCATAACAAGGGCTTTTTTGCCCTTGCTGTTCCTGGGGGGAGCAATGTACTTATCCTAAAAAGGGTAAACCTCAGAGTATACAACCTGAAATAGTATACAAAATACAAATAGGAAAATACAAAGGGAAAGGAGACAGGCCCATGAATAAAAATTCTCCCTCTTTTCAGTCTCAGCCTACTTTTTTCCTCCTTACATCTTAACATGTTAAGAGAAAAAAGAGTGGGGATTTGTTGAGGGGCCATTCAAGTTGCAGTGACTCGGGAAAGCAGAGATGTTCATTTCTTTTGGCTGATCCATAGAGTTGAGAAGGTTCTGGGCGAAACTGTCTTTGTTACTATCTTTCTAAATCCCATATTTCTAGGCTTTCATCCTGTCTTTTGACTTCTCCTACATTTCTTTAAGCCCATTACCCAAAGTGTACCCCAAAACGTCATCGGCTTCCAAACCTTTGTCCTCCCTACTCCCCTCCACTCTCAAAAGAAAAATGCAAATTTGCAGGAGAAATTCTGCTGAGCTGGCAGCCCTAAGGAGCTGGTGATCTGATTATATGATTAAAGCAATTTACTCTGAGCATGAATGAATTTTAACCCTTCCAGTGATCATATACATTTTGAAAGGCATATCCCAAATCTAAATAATCTACGATTGATCACATTTTTGGATCATTTAAATATGCATATGTGGAGGGATAGAGGAGCTTTCTATTTTAAATAAATAGCTGCTTCTTTCTCTCTTTTTTTGCATACTGCTAGGCAGGGGTGTGAGTGTATGTGTGTGTATGGGGTGGGGTACATAATGAGCTAAAACATGAATCTGGCATTGCAACTGTACAAAATGCATCTTTGATTAAGTGAAATCTTGGGGGAAAGATACATGTTAATTGATGGAATTTCAAATTTTTCAAAATTAAAAATCTCGTAACTGTGAAGGGGTTTCTGTGTTTTCAAATTGTTTCCTCCTTTAATATCTTTGCCAGCCCACAGCATTACTTTCCCATATTCTCTTGTAGAATAGTAATATCTTCCTGGAGTTCATCAGTTCCTTCTCTATTCCCTTTTATATTTCTCTCCCTACAAATCTTAGTACCAACTGCAAATTAAACTGCAGGCTCATAGAATTTTGGCACTGGAAAGGACCAAAGAAATCATCCAGTGCCATTTGTCATCCTAGTTTTAACAGACATCTGTCATTATTGAGGTCCACTATCTAGTCATCCCTTTTCATGATAAAAGGTTAGCCTAGATAATCTTTCAGAAACCACTCCTCCATTTTCTCCGTCTAGGCAGTTTGACTGAGTTTGAGTCCATCCTTTATTAGGGGATGGTGGGTCTTAATTGGCTAATGTAATAAAACAACTATTATACACACCACCACACTGCCGGCAATAATTGGTTTAGGAGTGAACACAAGGGCCAGTTCTGACTAAGGGGAGTCAGTTCTGAACTTTTCATTTTACCGTGGATGACGGAGTTCTTTCCAGTGAATGTAAAATAGAGGATAGTTGTTCTAAAGTGCAGTAGCCATCTTGCCATCATGAAACTGAGCTCCTTTCAGAATGAAACCACAAGAAAGGAGAGGAAGTGGGTCCTGTGGGCAGCATCAGCAGCATGCATCAAGCCTCTGCATGACTGAGGCTGGACTAAGCTGGCCACTTCTCTGTTGTTAAATTTCCCTTTGACAGCATTTTAAGCAGGGTTTTCAATCCTTTGCACCAAAGAGGATCAAAGATGATAGTCCCATGATAGGCAATGCATTCACTTTACTACAGCCTGCTACACCAGATATTCTAACTATTAGGAAATTCTTCTGACCATCTTCTCCTTTGAATCATCTGCCCATTTGTTTAGGTCTTTTATTTAAAGCTTTATAGAGAAAATCAAAATTTCTTTCATTCTGTTATCATTCAAATATTTATGCAGTTAGCTGGCTTGTCTTCCTCAGATCCCCAATTCTGTGGGCTAACTATTTAAGTTACAAAAGTTGTATGACAAATCCCTAAAATTTAAATTATATGTATTCTAACAATTCTTATTTAAATGTGGTTCCTGTAATGGAATACCACACAGCCATGTGAGTTTAAACCCCATTACTACCAACCCCTCTATTAAAACTTTATTGTATTTATGAAACCTAATAATATTCTTTTTATTAGCTGCTGCATCACACTGGTGGTAACTTTTGTCCTCCAAATAACCCAGGAAAAGTTTCACGTGAAATGGCAGCCACCTCAATCTTATATTTTTAGGATAATATTTTTATCACACAAGACACATGTTATGAAAAATTAGACTTAACCATAAGAAGAAAATCTCATTTCTAAAATATCAACCACATAAAACACTGACCTGTTCCTGGAAATCTCTCCACACATTTTTGTTTCTACATATATTTGCCTATCTATATGCACATAAGCTTAATTTTATAAAAATAAAGCATATAACATTCTTCTGTGGTCTTTTTTTTATCAGCATTATCATTTATATATTTGCATGTCAATAAGTCAATGTTTATTGTATAATTTTTAATGACTGGTATTTATTAAGGTAGTGCTATTTGTTTGAACAGTTAACTATTCACGTTTTTGTTGTTTTTGCTTGTCTGTCATTAACCATTTTCCTGATTATTTCCATATCCTAAATCTTTCAGGTTGAATACCCAATTTAAAGGGTACACATATTTTACTGTTTTGGTTGTATATTTTCATATTTCTCTTTATGAAAATTGAGCTAACTTATAATTCCATGGGCAACATCAAACATTACTAAGTATTATGTAGTGTTCTTTAAAAACATATTCAGGACACTTTTATCATGTTGGTTTTGGCACAGAAGTTTAGCCTGTCAAGATTGTTTTAAGTCTGATTTTTTTCACTAATACATTATTTATATTCACCTTCTGTCACATTAACATCTACATCTGATAAGTTACTTTTATGACATAGCCAATAACATAGATAAAAATTTTGACTAGGGCCGTGCTTAGTCAAGGTTAGGCCCTTTGAGAAGTCTTTCCAGGTTGATGGTAATGTATAAGTCAATACTGTGTATTCAACAAGCAACTATCATACCTCCCTATCACCAACCCATGCCTTCATCTTCTCAAAAAAAAAAAAAATCAACATATACCTCTCTGTGGATCTTCCTACCACACTTCCAGTGGTTCTCCCTTGAGATTAGAATTAAGTCCAAAGTAGGAATACCCCACTATAACATCTTCTACCATAAGAAAGATGAAACTGTCAGCAAAGCAAATCAGGTCAATAATTTATCAGTCTGCTTTTAATAGATATTTCAGTGTGAATGCCCTCATCTTGGTCATTTATAAAAGTGTCAAAACTGGCCCCAGGAGTAATTCTTATGAGTCTTAATTATTAGCCTTTCTCCACATATATAAATGTATATTTATTTATATCTCATTTCTTTTTCTTCTTCATACTTCTGATCCAATCCCCTACTATAAATTATTTCTTCTAACTCTATAGTGATTCACTGTACTAGTTGTTATATAAAGATAACAATAACTTCTGATGTTCTAAAAGCTCTCTCAAACATCTCAAGAATATTAGTGTACAAGAGCATAGATGCTAGAAATAGGGACTGTTCAGGTATATTCAAATTGGAATGGGAAAGAGAAAACTTAGGCAAGTCATTTAATGCTAAGTGTAATAGTCTCAGTTTCTTCTTTCATCTATCAATCAGATTAATACCTACCATGTACATCTCACAGAAGTCCCAAGAATAACAAATGAAAGTGTGTGTGTATATAGCATCAAAAAGCACCAAAGAATAAGATACGATCAATAACATTTAATAAAAGTAAAAATAAATAAATAAAAAGTATCTCATTTAACCCTCAGTGAAATCAGTCAATAACTCAATTTTAATACATGCCACAATGAATCACTAAACCAAGAATTTGCTACCACTCCTCCACACCAAGTAAATGCGGAAAATGAGTCCACGGTCCCAGCACATACTATCCCAGAACAAAAGTAATTTGACTTTAGAGGTTGGGAGGTATGTGGCTGTAAATAATTTCCTACTTGTCATAGAATATCAAAGTCTGTAAATTAAACAAAATGATAATAAATACATTTGAGAATGCTTCAAAATTGTATCTTTGGTTTTATCACTTTTACTCACTGGTATTCCATGCTCTTTCCTGAGTGATATGAAAACAGGGTGAAGGTATAGCTAGGATTAAATTAGTTATTTTTTCTTAACATCCAGATTTTTTCAAGGGCCCACAGTAAGCAATGGATACTGATACGACTTTAATAATTGTGTTGACTATGAATTATTGCCATGACTGACTTTGGCTTCACTATAAATGTTTTTTTTTTTTTTTTCAAAATCTGGGTATGGCCATGAGAGTGTGTTGAGCATATGTATGTCATCTGTCATATGTGTCGCTGTAGAAACAATGGCTGGGAATTCTGGACAACACTAGATGAGGTATATAGTAATTTATATGCTTCTCCTTAAAAGACCTCCTCATGGAGTTATATGAAGTGTGGAATTATCTATTCCTCCAAGGACAGAAAATTTCATTATTTTAAGATTTTAGCCCATATAACTAGATTTTGTTTCCATAAAGGGGATCCTATTGTAATCCCTTAGCTACCTAAATCTCATTTAATTCAGGTCCTTAAAACAAAACAAAACAAAACAAAACAAAACAAAAATACTTTTTACAAAGTGGATCCTTTATAGCAGAACTAGTATAGATATGTAGAATGACTGAGACCTCAGAAATTTATTAATCAGGAGCAAATACATCAGAGGAAATAAAACACTTGGATGCCTAGAAATAGAGAAGCAGATGTCAATCCCAGCTTTTTGTGACCTGCTGAATTGAAAATATTTAAATAATTGAAATGCCATGTCTATTCTTGTGAATTCTCCTTAAACGATAACTGTTAAACCAGCCATGGAGTTCCTTGGGTATATTTCTGGATGGGCTATTTTGGTTACTAATGTAAATTTTCAACAGTGAGTATAGTTTAATTTATCTACTAATGGTTCCTCATTGCCAATTTTTATGTAATTTAAAACATATTTACTAATCACAGGAAACTCGTCTGACATCACCAGAGAAGGAAGTGTTATACATAAATAAAATTTTCTGCATAATTAAACTTCAACTATTGTATAAGCCAGATCTGCTGCAGTGTGAGAAGACCAACCCTATTTTATTTTTTCTAATTTATTTATTTTGAATTCTTTAATGTCATCTCATATTTGACCCTTTTAACCCCATCTACGTCACCCTTCCCCCAACCCTCTGGTAACCACTAATCTATCGTCCATGTCCGTGAGTCTCTGTTTGTTTGTCCTGTTCATTTGTTACTTTTAGGTTTATATCCCACATATAAGTGATATCATGTGGTTTTCAACTTTTTCTGTCTGGATTAGCCCTACTTTAAATGGGTCCCAACTATGACCATGAACTTTAAACTTCTGTTTCTGCTCTTACAGTAAGCAATCTGACAGCAAGAAAAAAGCCATGGGCTGAAAAACCTAATAACCAAGTCCTAAAACCAAATCATCTTACGTGAGAGTTAATATGCTCTGAGAGAGAGTTTGAAGGGAAAATTTCCTGAACTTTGATACATGCATAGGATACACTGTTTTGGGTGTGGGAAAAGGTGTTCATATATACAGATAAGAAGCCTGTTCCATATTGTTTCTCAAATATCCCACAGTGTTTCTGCTCATAAGAAATCCTGCTCAACCTACCCTCAATTGAGAATTGACTCTTCCTGCCATATATAGGCAGGGTGGGTAAATCCCACAAGATCTCTCTCTCTCATGGGCCGGACCTGGAGGGAAGTGTTACAGGCAGATCAAAAGGAAGCATATACCCTAGGCAGCAGTTGCATACACACAATCAGAGAATGTTCTAATAAAACAGCCAAAGAATATCTGTTCCACAAAAATAATTATCCTTGATATCTAAGTAATGGAAAGCACAACATAAGCCTATTTCATCTATAGCAGGTGAGAACTCACAAAAAAAATTTTAAACTCTCAGTAATTGCTGAAGCCAAGGCTTAGCCTTCTCTGCAATTAATTACAGGGATCTGACCAAAGCCAGCAACCATCCTGGGCACACTCTGGGAGACAGGCAAAGCATTAACAGAATAAACATGATGAAAAGACAAGGGAAACCAGGATGCAGTGCACTGTAGCCATGTCAGACTGAGTGAGAAGAAATTAGAATATCAGAAACCCATTCCATATGACCATGTATACTACTATTGCATTTCATTATCCTTAAATTAATGGTAATAAGCTATATTGAAACTTCAATCCATAGAGTACATTCAGTCTTATTAAGTCCCTAAACTGAAGGTTCCCACCAAGCATTATTATACTTTGTCAATGGCTGAGCCAGAGGGACCCAAAATGACAATTGCAGTTGATATTCTGGAATAAAGAAAGGGCTGGAGTGCGATTACAAATTAGGGTGTATGCAAGCTAACACAGCTTGTTCATATCAATCCACTAAGTAGTACAATTAATTGTTTTTCTTCAAGAGATTTTATTTCTGCTTACTCTGGGGACAAATAATGTTTTTAGATAAGAGGAACATTATTCTACATTTTACAAATAGGGCAAAAAATCTGCTCTAAGTACAAGCACTTCAGTTTCTGAAATCTAATTTGCAATTCATAATGGGCAAATCTGATACACAATAAACAATACATGCCATAATACGAATAATGCAAAATATCAGACCTTACTGTTTCTTCAATAATTTTGTTTCATTTGTTTCTTGGTTTCCTCCCTTATTTACATGTATGAATGGTTAAGCTGTCTCACTTTTAGAATGTCTAACAAGTTTAGGAAGAAATAAGTGGTTGGTGCATAATGGTTTAACTTAAATTTTAAATAATCATCTTGTCATTTAAATAATCATTTAATCAACTCTCTGAATAAAGATTGTGGCTTTTAACATTGCTACAAAGAATTTAACATTTTTCAAGGCGCAGTATATATTGAAACATTCAGAGACATGAAATCTAAATTGTTATCCTCTTTCCTATCCGTCCTTATATATTTATAGAGGTTAATATCTCTCTTTCCTATAGCACACCACCCATATTAATCATTACCTTAGCCACAAAAGATATCCCCATCTTATCTTTTTTATACCTCTATAAAGCCTCAGCATCTCTGCCATAGGGAGCACTCAGAATATTCTATATCAAATTAAACTTTTTCTTTAAAGATCACTTGGAGTGGCGAAGAGAGAGGAAAGCCCACTACGACCATGGATGGACATATAGTTCTATTATATTCAGATACTGACAAAAGAAGAAATAAAGAGATATTTCAATGTCAAAGCATCACATGAAATTAACACCAGTATAATTATTTATCCATAAAATAACAGCACATGATTCCTGGGAACAAGTACTCATGTACATGCATAAGCATTCTCATTCTCATTCTCTCTCTCCCTTCATCACTTTTTCTCTTTCTTCCTTTCTTTCTCTCCTTCTTACCCTCCCCCCTCTCGTTAGCTGACAACAGGGTCAGCTAAATATACGGTTTTTTCCCCTTCATTCTCATATGACAGTGATATCTGACAACTTCAATACAACCTAAAATAAGTTCAGAATACTATGCACACACACACATATGGATATACATAAAACACACACACCAACACTATTTATAGATAGTTTCTTAAATATTGTTAAGGCATTACAAGAAAAAATTAACATTTTAAAAATAATCAACACACATTTCAATAGAGCAAAAAGTATTATTGGTCAATAGCAAGGATGGCATGTTTACGAAAAATCAAGTCTTTTAGGATCAATGTAATCACTTTCTATGAAGGAAACTTAATGCCACAGAATGTAGGAGGTTGACAGAGATGCTCTTGCTTAATAGCATGAAGGCCTTGGACTGCATGAAACTCTACGAAGAGAACTAGAACTTAAAATTGTCTTCACACTTCAAACAAAATTTACAAATTTTAATGTTTTATAACTAAAAGTTGAGTCTCTTTATGAAAAAGATTGCAACAGGCTGCACATAATAAACACTGCAAGCTTCATCAGAAAGGATGTGTAGCAATGTTAATTAAGCATTCATTAGACAAGAAGGCTAAGTGAGCCATGGGAAAAGAAAAAGTAAGATCTAACTGTTAGTAATTTAGAAAGTCAGAATAACCTGTCTTGATTAGAAGTTAATGGTCTCAGTTTTGGGAGGATTACCAAAACAGTGAGTAGAATTGTTTGTTTGCTTGTTTGTTTGTTTTTTCCCTCTTTCTTTTTAACTTTCATTTTAGACTTCAAGAGCAGTTATGCAAAAAGAATGAACAGATATGTTTAAAAGGCCAGTATATAGTGAGAAAGAAACCAGGATGGAGTTTAAGATATCCTCACAAGGACTGATTAAGAAGACTATTGTAAGAAAATTAATGAAGGCAATTAACCCAGCATCGGGCAAAGCAGCTGGTGGGGATTTTTCAAGCAAAACTTGAACTAGCTTAAATGTCCCACTGTCAATGACACAGCCCAGAGGCTCCTGACTTTTACAAAAAAGATAACAGTGCATTGTAATTTAGGCCTAGGAAAGACTGTAAGAGTTTGATTAAGTTAAGAAATAAGTGATAATTATTGAGGAGAAATTAAAATTGTGTAAGTGTACTTAAAAGTAATAATATGTACTGAGAGTTCCTCAAAAACTGCAAGGGGCAGGCACATTTTGGCTAAATTCATCTCAGTTTGACATGAAATCTAATGTATATTACTTTAAGGTAGAACTTACCTTTCTTCTCCAAAATATCAAAAGTGGTTGGAACCTGAGAATCACTTTAATTAATCTCATTGTCTAATTATCGGTCATTGCTTATCTATTGTCACAAACCTGATGGGAAAATTTGAAGAAATTTTCTGGTCTTTGGCACTTACCTTTCAAATTTGAATTAATTCTCTGTTCATAAACAAGCTAGGAAACAGTGGGAAAGAATGCTTGCCTGAACTTGGAGAGGAAAACACAGAAATTACTTAAGGAAAATGAACTGGTAGGGACCTACAGTTCATTATCAGGAATTTCTCATTGATGGGAAAAACAGAGGCCCGAACCAAGAAAAGATAGAAAACAAGGTGAATGGAAAAAAGTAAAAAGCCTAATGAAAATGATAAGTTCAGGTGGTATTGGCTGAAAAAATAGAAGTCTGTCAACAAAGTTGTAATAAAAGAAGAAAAGAATCATCTACATTTCAAGTCTGAGGAAAATGGGAGTTGAAATGTGTGTTCAGTTTGGTGAATGAAGTGGATGTCTGTGCTAACGATTTTACTGTAAACATAAACTTGCTGGTATATTTAGTGAAAAACTGATAAAATTAGAAGTTTGCATTCTTTTCAGAAATACATGAAAACTGAGTCAATATATTTTATTTTTTCAGTTATAATAGCTTGTATTTAATACGCACTTCTTACATGCTTTGATAAGTACTTTGCAGGTGTTACCTCTCATGAGCTTTTTGACCAAACTTTTGAGGTAAGTACCATTTCACATCCATTTTACACATGAGGAAATGAAGACATAAGAAGCCAAGTTACTTTCCAAGAGTTCCATAGCTAGTAACTTACTGTTAACAGTCTACTTATATGAATTTTTTTTTTTTGCAAAGAAAAAGTGTGATTGTAAAATATAGAGTGGTATAATTATTTTCTTTTAAGTTCCTAATCATTATATTTAAGAATCTGTTTATGAGAGTCCAAGAAATATTCTCCTTGAATTGTGACTGAAACTGCATTGAATTTAAATTTTAATTCAGGGACACTTTTACAACTAAAATAGATTTCCCAACTGTACACGTTTTATTGCACATATCATATGTCCTTCCGTAATGTTTTAAAATTTTCTTCACAAAGATTGTGCTAATTTCTATTATTTTTTCATAGACGCCTTCTAGTTTTTGTTTCTATTGTGAACTGTATTGTTTTAAAACATTACATTTAGAATTGGTTATTGTTGATATAGAGGAATATAACTGATTTTTGCAGTAGATCTTGCTGAACTAGAATTATCTGGTCATCCAAGACCACTCTTTTAGCCAAGCTCCAGAGTCACAATTTGTTAATTATCAAACATTCCTTGAAAAAAGATTAAAGATAATTAGGATATACAGAGCATTCAATAAAGATTTTTTTAGTGAAGGGCCAATTTCCATGCATTCCTAAGAACTACCACGAGCACAGTGATTCAGAGAAGTAGGCGAGGCAACCTGAGGCTCGTAAACAGCAGAATGGTATTGAAAGACCCAACCGGTAAAGTACCTCTAACATCATCAAAGCCCTTCTATATAGAACTCCTATCTACCCCTTTTAATTTAATTATATGCAAAGAAAAGTTAACAAATCAACAAAGCAAAGCTTGAATTTTCAAAAGGTGACAAGTTCCATGAAAACAACATGTAGATCAATAAATAGAACATTCAGAATTCCCTGTATCATCTTAAACTCATCACAGCTATCCAGTCATCCAAGCCAAGCTGCTAAACTCCACCTCCCTTCATATCTGCATACAACACCAGTTCACGCTTTCAACACCTTTTGATCTCTCAAACCCATCACCTCTTTCAAGCTTTGTCACAGACTACTTACTTCCAAGATCATAGCTCTCCTTCCTGGGGATACTATGACAGTCTTTCACCTCGCCTTTCTGGTCTCCAGTCTTAGTCTTCTTAAAACCATTATGTGCATTATTATTTGTGTGACCTCTCCTCCATGAAGCCATCCTTGAACCCTCAAGTTGAACTCTACCCTTTCCTAAATGCTTTATCCTCACCTTCATAGTCAAATTTATAACTGTTTGGAATATTTTTGTTAATATGTCTGTTTCTCAAAATAAGTTTTATTTATAGTTGTACCCATAAAATTTAGTAGAATAGCTGACATCTAGTATATAGTCATGTGTTTCTTAAACTAAAAGCAAAGGATTTTAACCGCTTGTCCTTCTTTTAACAGACAATCCTCGAACTACTGCTGTGTTTTTCCTAGACTAATTACACAGACATTGTGTTCGGGATTATTTTTCCCTTTAGACCACTCTTTGATGTTTATTTCAATTTGATTTTATCTGAAAAAATAAATAAATAGATAGATGATAGATAAATAAATAAATAGATAGATACATAGATAGATAGATAAACAAACAAACAAACAAACACTGCTGGGTGAAAGGGGAGCCATATGGGTTATGTGTTCTGATTTATGGCCCCTAAGGGTGGGCAGAGATTGATTCTTTATTGGATAAAAGCAAATGCTCTAGTATGTGTATGCAGTAGAGGAACAAGGGTGTTTCTCACTGGGATGAGAGAGAGGCCCATAACATTTCTGTAACTAAAATTTTAAAAATGCACACAAAAGAATCTTGCATTACAGAAATAATTTCACTAGTGCTTTATATAGTCACTACAGGTCCTTATTAAGAACCAGAAAAGAGGTCATGTCTGACAGAGAAGATTTTTATGAAGTTCATGGCAATTTTAATACACAGTTTCAACTGCTTCTATTTATTACCATTGTATAGTTTTGCATCATTCCGTGGGTTTTCTCTATTTTATAATATCTGAGATAAGAGGAAACACTTCAGAAATGAAAGGTTAGTTTCCTAAATCATAAAAATAAGCTTTGCAATCATTTTCCTTTAAGCAAGGAATTAAAGGATAATAAAAGCCCTAATTAAGGACCTCGTTAGCTTAACTAGATTTTCATACGTAACACATTGCTATGAAGAACTACAAAAGAATGACAATACCTCCTATCCACAGCAAACCAAAAGAAAATATTGCTAAGATTTTTCCTTTGTTTCTTTCCATTCAGTGTTATTGCCTTTTTTTAGGACCATCAATTCTCTTCACCCATTTCATGATTCCTCCTTCTTCTCCTTTTAGTTGCCGACTCTTTCTGATTTCTTTCGCTTTCTTTTAAAATTCATCATCATTCATTCATTCATTCATTCACATATGCATGCATGTATACAAGAAACAGCAATTATTAAGACTTTAATATGAGCCAGGCACAAAGCTAAGAGTTTGAGAGTCATGGATTAACATAGTATGCTCTTTTCTGTATTTCTTGTCTTCTGGTCCACTCATTCATCAGTAGCTTTCTATGGAATTACTTGTCTTAGTCTCTCCCTCTCTATGGGCAAAATGCTTCTTCCAAAGTAGGCTTTAAAGGCCTTTCAGGTTCTTTCATCTCTTCTCATATACAATAACACTAATATTATATTAGTAACTTTCAATTTATCCAATTCCACAGTTGATATTATCATATGATATTGGGTTATTCGATGCCCTTTGTTATTCGTATATATTAAAATAAATCATTAGTAGAGATAACAGGCATATATTTTTACAATGTAACTTTGAAACTGGATAGGGCTGAGGCAGGTGCATGCAAAATGATTCCCTCTGATTATCTGGGAAAATGGCAATAACACACTGTCCTCTAATACATGGTATTTTTGCAGTTCACATTTAGCCTGATACATTATAGGATTTGTTGGGTGAAAACCTAAACTTTCTCTCAATTTTTCTGACAGCAAAATTCTCTGTATTAACTTTAAACCCAAAACCTAAAATGGGTTTCTTAAAGTCTTGAGATTTTACTCCAAGCTCATTGAATAAGAGTCTCCTACAAGCAGATCTCAGAGTTTGAGTAATTTAAAAAATACCTTGGGAGACTCAGAGTCTAAACTTTGAGAACCATGGGGTAAGTTTCAAAGCCATGGGATTTGGAATAAAGTCTCAGCTCTATACTGATTCTCTTTCACAACCTTTAGTTTCCTTATTTGCAGATTAACAATACCTAACTTATGGAATTGTTAGGATTAAATAACATGTATTTTTAAAAGTACTTAGTTCATGAAGATCTCAACAATTAAAATATTTACTGTACGTATTAAGAATAAAGTACCTTGTTTTACATTTTTAAATTAAATAAAAACTGGTTCTTACACTTTCTTATTCAGGTTTGTGAATCCAAAAAATATCACATGTTACTGGGGAACCAAAAGCCAAAAAGAAGTTTCTTTGAAAATAAAGTGAAATGGATTAGTAAAATTATTTGATCAAATAAAGTAGAAAGGATGAACTACACAAAAAGTGAAGAGATAGATTTTTGTTTGCTTTCAAAATTTCATTCTTATTGCTATTAATAACAGTTGGGTGCCTACAATGCATTAGGCTCTGTAAAAAGAACAAAAGTAGAGAGTACCTGGGCCCTCAGGAGGTACATTATTGATCCAGGAAAAGCCTCACTGAAGATGCGAGCCTAACCCAGGAAGACAGAATGATGAGTGGGAGCTAGTTTTTCCAGACCTCCTGGGTAGCAGGAAATAGGACACAGTGCATGGAGTGAGAAAAAGAGAATATAGAAATCAAAAAGTAGGTGGATTCATTCTTACAAGCACTATAAACTGTACAGGCAGACAGAGGTCTCAAAGCCAGAGAAGTAAAAAGTGGCAGATTAAAAAGGGTCAAGACTAATGGGAGAAGTGGAAGTACAGTCTATTCTAGTAATTTTTCATTAAAAAAAAAAAAAGACAAGAAAAAGGCTTAATCGTGTGCACTGCATGTGGTAGATGCTGAGTAAATGTTCACTGAATGAATAATAAGGAAAGGAATAGAGTGATTATGTAAAAGTAATAGTTACACTCTTAAAATCAAAAGATCATTTCTACATTCAAAAATATTTGGCAACTAAAATACGTAATATGCAGTGCTATATTGTATGAGTGTGTTTGGTGAAGCTTGGCTATAAAGATAAATAAAACTACAAACTCTGAGCTCAAGTGTTTAGACTATCAAGAATAATAATAGTTCAGACATATAGCATTGGTAAAGCCAGTATATTAAATGTAAAACGACTCATAGCAATTTAATATTTATCACCTTAGTAAGCTCAAGAACAGAATATATTGGCTTTTCATGGCATTTAAGACTTTTATGCAATATTTGATTTTACATTACTTTAAACTATTTGTATATTTACTAATTTAAGATAGCTAGTGTAAAATGACTGCCTCAGAAAAACGTCATTTTGGGGCTTGAAGGTCAATATCTCATCCATGGATAGCCTGAAATAGCAGCTTCTGCTTCTGCTCTTTAACCAACTTTAACTTGATGAGAAATAGCTTCCCTAAGGTTTTCAAGGTCTTATTATATGCCACCTGAATGTGCTGAGTTATGATTTTTCTTTCTGATCACTTAGGGATTTTTTTAAAGCAAAACACAGCCAAAGAAACCTAGCCATAAAGTTCATGTTGTCTAAAACTGAAAAAACACTCAGAGAATAATATTTACAAATACTCTTAACATGATAAATAAAATTTATTGTTTTATTATAGAAACTGTGCTAAGTAAGTATTTTCAATGAATTAATCTCATTTACTTCTACTAACAACCCAATGAGGTAGTTACTACTAATATTTCCATTTTATGAATGAGAAAACTGATGCACGGAGAGGTTAAGTAAATTACCAGGTTGAACAACAACTATGTTGCTCTTTTTTGCCCAGTTTAAAACCGTAAAAAACAAGTGATTGGTTGAAAATTGTATATCCTAAGAAAGGAGAATGCTAATTTCCAACCCTTGGACACTCTTTCCAAAATTTAAATCAGGTGAAAACAGAGGTATGTAATAGTATGTAATAAAAGGTGGAATGCTGTCCTCACTGACCCTCTAAGAGAAATCAATATACACATTTTGTTCCTTTAGAAAATCAGAAAAAAGATTTCATTTTTAACCCCAATTATTCAGAGAACCTAGTGCCATATATCTCATAATCTATTTCTCTCTGGCAAAAGCAGAGAATATTTGTGTTTAATGTTTTAATTTTCTGAGAGACAGTATGGCCAAGAGGAATAGATGACCAGTAGAGAGCTGCCCAACAAAAGTGGTACTGGTGACAGCAGCAGATGGAAAATAAACCATGGGTTTATTGGAAATAATCAGACATCATCCTACAGCTGGGAAATCAGCAAGAAACGAAGATCCAGCTTTCTCCTCATTAAATCTGTAATTAAGGTCTCATTCTGCTTCATTGAAATCCTGCAGCGTTGGTAGGTAATACCTTCTCTGTGCTGGGTTAAGGAAACTCCTACAAATGTCAGAATGATAAGTTAATCAAAGGATTGTATGGTGATAAAGGAAGATTGGTAATATTTGAGAAGAACTACGAATAATAATAAGATGATTCTGATCAATTTCCACATGGCTACCTCAATAGAATGTGGGACTTGAAGAATATGGAAAAATATTGAGGATACTGTGTTTCCAAAATAAATGTCAGTAGAAGGAATCAAAATCAGAAACTGTTCTGCAAGCTTAATAAATTTCTCTGGTATATATGAAATTAATACAATATTTAATATGCATTAGAACCTTAATTGAGACCATAAGAAGTACTGCAAAGTCAGATCCATGTATATTTAGCCAACTATTTAAATTTGACGGGCAATTCAGGATAATTTGTAGAAAATAATTTTTATTCTGTCACATCGGCATTTGAATGTGAGGCAGGTATACAAATAGTGCCTGTCCTAATTTGTCACCGATGAGTTTATATGAATATGTTTGTTACCATCATACAAGGCTGAGACTCCTAATGACAGCAATGGAAGAATTAGAAAAGATCACAGAGAACAAAGATGTGTCATTAGAGATCAAGGCTAAGATCAACCACACCTCTGTATTTCCAATTACTATGCAGATGCTAAGGTGATCAGTGAAGAAAAGCTGATAGGAAAAAAAAATGGAATCATTTGATCTATGGTGTTGGAAGAAAGCTCTGCAGATACCCTGGACTACCAGAAAGAAGAACAAGAGGGTTCTAATGCAGAATAAGCCGTAAGCATTGTTGGAGGCAAAAATGACAAATCTGAAGCTGTCTTACTTCGGGCACATCATGAGAAATAGGGTTCTTTGGAAAAGACAATAATGCTAGGGAAAATAGGAAGCATCAAGAAAAGAGAAAGATCAAATGCGAGATGGACTGACTCTATAAAAGAAGCCTTAGGCATGAGTCTATAGGAGCTGAGCAGGGCTGTGGAGGACAGGACAGTGTGGACATCATTCATTCACAGATTTTCAAGGACTTGTAGCTGGCTCACGGCATATAGCACACATCATATTAGCCCATAAAATCATTTAAGTAGAACCTTCTTTAAGTTTATTAATTTTCTCATAGGTACTTTTATTTATAAACCTATAAATTTCTTCTTTCAGACTTTAGAAGTTTTTATTTTCCTGAAATTAAATGTGTCAACACTGACCTTTGACAATTTGGTTAATCAGAGTTATAACCTTCTTGGTTTTTCCCATTTGTAAATTATTTGTGATACCTATTAAATAAAATGTAATGGGCTTTTGAAATAACTTTTGATATTGTTTTTAAAAAATCACAATATATCATTTTGTCTTCATAAGGGGAAAAAATGACATGTAATTGACTATATGTAAATGAGATATGAAGCCCAAATGTCTCTGGCAGCTATAGCATAAAATATATTTTATCTTGAGAAAAGAAAGAAGGAAGAGCCTATAGTATTGTTTTCTTTTTATAGCTTAGACACGGGTTTAAAATTCACTCATCCAACTAGTTCCTAACTTGTCACCATGAAATTCTCAAAAAATATGGGCTCATTTCTTTTTGCTATAGATTAGAAAGACCCAAGAAGCAGTATGTCTGAACTTAGACTATATATCTGTCACTTACTGGTTGTGTAACTATGCTCAGTAGCTGTGCTCAAGTGATAAACTTGATGAGATCATTTCTTCAAACTTCAAATAGGGATAAAAATACCCATCTAACATTACATTTCTGAAAGTGCTTTATAAAAATGGTAAATGCCTGTACAAATGCTAGTTGGCCGATGATGTGGTTCAGCGGGGGCCTAATAAGTCCCTAGTTATTTTCCCTAAATGATTTCCATTTTGTTTGGAAGGCCACAACCATTGTGTCCTCTGATATCAGAACCCAATTGCCATCTAAGTTTTGAGATATGTCCATCATATTTAAGGAAACTATTTTTAGGAGGCAAATAGTCATTTGGGATCATTATTTTGCCATTTGATGAAAACTGTCAATTTAATACATCCAGATTTCAACACACATTCCAGAGCAAGGCTTCTCAAAACTTAATGTGCTCACAAGTCACTTGAGAGGAATATCCTAAATATAGGATTTGAGGAAGAAAGTCAGGGATGGGGTCTGAGAATCTGCATTACTCATATAAGTTCCTAGGTGATGCTGGTCTCAGGCTACACTTTGAGTGGCAAAGCTCTAGACCCTCTACAGATACGTTCTCCAATATTACTACCAATAGTCACATGTGTCTATTTATACTTCATTAAAATTAAATTATATTAAAATGCATTTCTTCTGTTGCAATAGCCACATGTCAAGTGTTCACTAGTACAAGTGGTTGGTGTTACCGCTTTGCACAGCACAGATATAGAAAATCTCCATCTGACAAAATTTCTATTGGACAGCTCTACTCTAGAGTAGAACAATAAAATGGGGTTGTGGGGGAAGGTTGCCTCGACCTAACCAGTTTTTCCAAACCCTCTAAAATCATGCCCTTGTGTCTATACTTGGCTTCAATGGTTTAAACTTCTGTATCTTTTGCATAAAAGGAAAATATAAATGACCTCACTGTAAGGCACACATTGGGGCATTTATGATAGGAGAAGATGGGTTTTGAGTTTAAGCCTTCAGACAAAGAGGAGATGAATGGCAGTTCCTTAACAGCGGGAAAGAGAAGAAGGTCCAATAATGCCCGAAGAGAGAAGGACTAAGAGCCAGCCTTACTACTCTCAAAGGAAGAGTGAAGTGATATTAATCAGCACACTATTGTATACAAAGAGGGTTCTCTCAGGAGAAGAGCAGCGCATCTGTCCCACTCACACATCAAAGAGGCCTAGCAGCTGAAAATGCTTGTGTCAAATCTCCACTGAGCTGCTTTTTCTCCTTGCTTTCCTTTCCTGGTTCATTTGCTATTCTGTGAGCTGTTTAGCAATAAGCCCTTCATCAGATTAACATTTTAAACCCATTGTTGGTCTGTGCTGGCTTAAATGAACTAATCATCATTAGTACTTCAAAACCTGTCTGCTATGCGCCTGCAAGGGGGAAAAAGAAGGAAGAGGAGAAAAGGATAAAGAAACAAGCCTGACTCATTAAATGAGTCATCCATACATAAGTAGCTGGTCAAGACCAAAACAAAAGCAGAGTCCTGATTATTTTTTATTCATTAATCAATTCACGGACACTTGAGCTAGAGAGGCAGAAGTGGGACCTTAAATATGTACACCTATCTATATCTATATGTACATCTATATCTATATCTCTTTCCTGGGCAATAATGGAATAGAAAAATCTTTCTCAGGAAGATAAGGAAAAGAAGCTTAGAATCTCATTCATTTCTTTCTCTGTGGAAAATATTAGTTGTGACTGATTTCAAAGCAAAACTTATTACGGAACTAGTTTTCTATTCTTTCTGCTTTATCCACTTCAACTGAATTACATTCTCCAAAGTAATTGAGATGAGTCATCTATTTTACAGTAGTACTGATGTTGTGTTGCTTTTAATGTATGTTTTGCATCATATTACAGAATGCAGCTGAACCTACAGCCTTATTGGACCAGTTAAGCCATCAGCCTGGCTCAGCCTGAGTTTACCAGACAAGCTTTTGCCTAGAACAGAATTCCTAGTAAGTATATTCATTGTTTATTCTACTTTCTACTAGTTTTCATCATGATACTTTTAGTTCTGTGGCTGAAAATAATAAAACATACGCAGACTGTTTCCTGTGCTTGTCTGCAAGACCCAGAGAAAGTCTTAAAGCATGTTATGGATTTAAACGGTGAATTTCAAATATAAGCAAGATTATTTTTCTCTTCTTGTGAATTCAACATTACCTGATCCCTGTGATCTATAAGTTTGTTTCCTGAAGTGTGATATTTGTAAGAGAGATGGCTGGAGATGCTGAAATATCACAGCATTACAGAATATTGAATTATAGTGTCCCATATTCTCATTTCAACTCTCTTTCAATTCTTTGGTAAGGTCAAGGAGAAAATCTCTTTTGGTAGCTTATTTAGCACCACTTTTACTTGCCAATATCCCATTTTAACAAACAAATCAGTCCTTAAACTCAGCGTCTCTGAAAGCAATTGTTTCTAAATAAAAATTTTGGTATGGCTGAGTTTATCATTTTTAACATTTTCCTTTAATTTATGGCATATTGTACTTGTTTTTCTATTCATGGTAGTAATAAAATGTTTATCAAAAATATGGTACATAAAAGCTAGTTTTTAAACAAAATGTAATCTTAAAATGAAGCAAGTGAATAGAACAGAAATAATGAAAGAGTAGCACTTATTTAAAGCATTCTTTTTGCTTTAAGGGGTGAAACGTAGAAAAGACAATGTTGTTCCTTAGCTGTTAAGCCCTTCTATATACATAGTGGGTTCCATTTCTACATCAAACACTGTGCTTTGAAAATAATGTTTCATAGAAAATGCAAAGGAGAAGTTAAGAGGAAAAGTCTAATTCTTTTACAGAATGACTACTTAGGATTGAAAAAAGTGCTACGGAGCACGTAGGTAGCCTAAGTGGCAGGAAAAGATGAGCAGAAAAGTAGCAATAACAGAGGACATGTCAAAAACCATAAGAAAGTAAGAAAACATTTCTTATCCATTCTCTCTTGTTTGATTTCAATATGGTGAGTTACTTAGTTTGCCACAAACTTTTCCCAAAGGTGAGCTTTTAAGTGTCTCCTGTTATCTTTAAGAAGAGAGAAAGGAAACACAAGATGTATTTAGTATGTTTCAACTCAGTCACATTGCCATTTTTTAATAAATGGGACTTAATTTATTCTAAGAAGCAAACTTTCTGGGACCTTTTATTGTTAATTACCCTAATAAGAAAAAATACTAGTTCTCATTTACAATAATTTGTTTTTTAAATAAAACCCCACAATTATGTTTAATTAATAAACATTTATTGAGCACCTACTATTCATGAAGCAGTTTGTGTTTGCTGTATCAAGGATACAGAGTGGTAATCTGATACTTAAAGCTGGGTCTGTGGAAAAGCAATCATGGCATCACCTGGGGGGCTTCTTAGAAATGTATAACCTCAGGCCCCACACTAGACCTACTGAACTAGAATGTACATTTTAAGGTTATTCATATGCACATTCAAGTTTGGGAAGCTTTAAGACACAAGATTGTCTTAAAGTGGCTTAACAGCCCAGTTTGGAAACAATATGGAAACTGAAATCATGAAGTAATAACAAGGGATAGTTAATATAATATAAATGGTACTATGTAAATTTAGAGAAGATAATGATCTCCAAAAATCATAAAGGAAGACAGGAACTGAGTCTAAAAATCTATTCAGAATCAGAGGACAGAGCGTGCCCCCACCTGGAAGTGTGGTGATGATTTTTAGTCAAAGAGAGGAGAGAACTATATATATGCTGTCTTAAATATGCAGAAAAAAGAAAACCTGCTTGACTAGAGTGAAGGATACATGCTGAGGACTTTTGGGAAATTGGACTCAAGGGAAAGGGCAGGGCAGTTCTGATAGTCAAACAGAAGAGTTTACTTTTCACACCAGAGGAAATATATGCCATCCTTGAAAATATGCAGACTAGAAGGTAACAAAAGTAGAATCAGTCCACTGCATATGATAAATGTTCAGCATTTGAGAAATTGAGTTGGTTAAACTTTATGTTCAGGAGTGATTAGTGTAGCCCCATGGTAGGTGGGATGAATTGCAGGGGGAAAAGCCAGGATGGTAGAGGCTATAAATATCCTTGCTTTGATTAATGTCTGTTTAGCAAAAGAAAGGCAAAGGCCTTAAAAACAATAATTACATGTCAGAGACTAATATAACCAAACCACTGTATCACAATGACTATGCTGATTTGAATTTGCTTCAATTAAGGAGCTCTTTCATTGAAATAAAGTTTCTAAAAATGTTACTTAATGGCACTACTACACTGCTGTTCCATTCATTCAGCTGAAACCCATCTCTTTTTATTCTCACATTCCATTATAACTAAAACAACAAAAGTGATGTAAACTATGACATTTTAACTTAGGAAGCACCTTTTCTTCAAGTGAGGCAGCAGGCAGTTCGAGCAAAATCTAAATCTGTGGCGTCACACTTGGATTTGAAACACGGCTCTGGCCCTCTCTAGCCAGACACTGGTGCTTTATTACATTGGCCAGTGGATTAACTTCCTCAAATCCTTAGTTCCTGCATCTTTAGATGGAAGTAAATAATACTCATTTCACAGGACCACTGTCAGAAGGCCTGGCACATAGTTGCATCCTGAATATAGGTGTTGCTATTAACATTTAATCCTCACTCCTCCTCTTCACTGATGATGAGAGGACCAAACCTAACAAAGAGCTATCACCATACTCTCTTTAAATTTAAGAACCTGGCTCTGCTTTCACACTAGCCTAAGTTTCTATATAGTGATTCCTTAGTTAAGCCAGAGGCCTTTCGAATAAAAAAAAGAGAGAGAGAAAGGAAAAAAGTCAGTGCCCTGCAAATACTGAAGTGTACTCTATGACCAGTGATGTGCTGATACGGAAACTCAGTTGTGGGCAAGACTATGAGTACCTGAAATCTCTTTCCTTGGCTCTTTCAAGCTAGGCCCCATCCAGTTTTCTGGGTACTCTCTTCCACCCTCCTTCATTTTCCACTTTCTCTCCTCTGAATTCAACTGTTATTTAAACCACAAGAAAACCAATCCTCCCCATCACTCCTTCCTCCTCTAACACAACCCATGCTGCCCAGAAAATAATCTTTCTCCTGAGAAGAGAAAGTGCAGGAATCTAATCACCTGAGTCTACATAAATTTTTCTTAAACACCAGAAAGTCCAGAGCTTTCTAACTGTTACCAGCTCTCCAGAAATCACTGATAGAGCCTCCCCTGAGAAACTAAAAGAGGCTTTTTATTCACAGTGATGACTTCCTCTGCACCTAGTACCTGTCTGACTTTCTCTCGAGCATGCGTAGCAGCTAAAAGCATGCATATGTGCCCTTACTTGTAAATGAAAAAGAAGTTCCTAATTCGTTCCTAATTGAACTCATTTTTATTTTCAAGCCATCTGGTGGGGTCAAGAGTATAGTTGGTGAGAAAGACTTGAGTCTACATTATTAGCATATATAAGATTTAATCCACGACATTGATCCTTGTAATGATATCCAAAGCCTGGACATTTTCTAGAAGTGGAGCTACATATGCAAAGAGCCATTCTAGAGCCCAGGGGAATATCTTCCTTACTCATGAATCATTCATATACAATGGAGAATACTAACAGGGCAATAGCTTGAATGTCTAGGGCAAAGTTTTTATTTTTCGGTGGGGAGAGAAAACTTGAAATAACTTAACCAAGTTAAGTCAGGGCCAAACCCCTATTTACCTATATCAGAGGTTCTCAAGCTTTAGGTTTCATCACAAAACCATGGGGGGCTTGTTAAAACACAGATTTCTGGGCCCTATACCCAGAGCTTCTGCTTCAGTGGACCTGGGGTAAGGTCAGATAATTTCCAAATTCCCAGGTGATGCTGGGAATCTCTCTTTAAAAACGACTTCTCATACTACCTGTCAACCATGAAGAAATACTGTGAAATGCTCACTACATAATTTTTAAAATACTCATATTAAATACCATAGTTTCTACTTCTTAGAAGAGAAAAAGTTTTGAAAAACTGGATTATCTATCGTTTTATCATTATCATCTCCCTTTCTCCAGCCCACTCATTGTCATGACCTTATTAAAATCTAAGCTTTTATACACTATTGGCATGTTTTTAGCTCCATATTAGGTTATTAAGATCATGCTCAGTGATATATAAAATTAAACTAAAAGTCAACATTGCTCTCTTTAAAGGAAGAATTTTTTAACATAAAAAGGTGATATTGCTTACTTGAAAATATCATGCTGTGAACTTTCCTATATTTTTATCAGGGTGAATAAAGGGAGAATGTTGATTAAATAAAGTAGCTTTTAGAAAGTAAAAAGGCTGTGGTGGGAAATTAGGGGAAAAAGCAAAGAAATAAAAAGAAAATATGATTTTTGAGCAATAACTAGTGCCTGACACTAGAGAGGAACTTCCACATTTTCACATGAATATCCAGGCAATCTGCAATGTTCCTGGTGCAGCTGCTTGCATTTTTCTTCTATTTACAAAAGACAATTTATAATCTATGCCCTACTCTCCCCATATATACACATGGTCCCTCTTTTAGGAATTCTACCTATACAACATGTATGACCTGTAAAACATTCCAGTAACTATTTACAATAACCCTTTATTGAAGTAGTAGAACATTTCTACCACTAGGCAATCAAAATGAGATATTTATCCTAGGTCACATGGCTATTGAGTGGTAAAGCAAGAACTATAATCCAGATTTGTCTGATTCTAAGTCTGTTGTCCTTTTCAAAGAATCAAGGGTACTATAGAATTCTGTTTGTTTGCCTTTTATACTGGACACTACATGAAGCTCTACATATAAATAAATAACTTTGTGACGGCAGAACACAAAGAAATTAAACAGGTCTGGGGTACATAGATCTAAAATATATTTCCCTCCTCTCTCTCACCATCATTTCTCATTCTCTCACCGTAGCCCTAAGATTTTACTTGTTGGAACAGAAGCAGAAGAGGGACAGGATATGACTGCAGGAGAGGAGGAGCAGAGGCTCTGTAGGTTCCCTCCTTCTCTGCCCTGCACATACCCCAAGTGTGGCTCATGGGCACTGCCACAGCCGGACAGCTTTTTGGTTTCGCAGATGCATTTCCCTGAATATCATAAATACTCATTTCATTCTCTGAGTTGGTCAGCACAAAGAAAACCAAAGAAAGCTAAATAGCTGCTATTAAACGGCAGGCTGCCAGAAATCTGAGAAAGCACAAAATACAATATTTCAAGTCTAAATGGAGAATTCCAAGCCAAGATTTTTGCATTTCACTTGACTATCCAGCCAATCAGCATCATGGTTTCCACTCTCTGACACGTGACCTTTTTACTGGGACACTTAGCAGTCATCCTGCAGATGTTCCAGGTGCAGGCTGAAAGCAGTTGCTTTTATTTCTTTTTTGGTGCTGAAGGCCAGTTTGTACTCTATTTTCTATTCTCCACCCCCACCCTCATTTGTACACATAGAGTCCAGCACCAATGGAATATGCAATATTAATAAAAGACTATCCTCCTCTGAGGAACTCAGTGTATCTATTTCCCTCTCATTTCTGAAAGGAAAACTAATGCTGAGAAGAAAGGGATCAATAGCAGAAATAGCACATAGCACACACAGTGAAAAATCTGCTCAGCTGTTTGATGTCAGCACACTGTAGAAAAGCAGTATGTGAGCCTAGAGTGGCATTTCCTTCTGCTCCTTATGGAGTTCAGTGCAACTTAGCTGTTGGCTACTGAACTGGGTTCTGAGTTGAATTAATTTACTTTTGACACAGCCACTATGGCACAGTGTGAGACAAAACAGATGCTGATTTAAGTGTAACATTATGAATCCTAGGGTCTAATATCTTTGTTATAAGTAATGTGGCTGTGGATATTAATGGAATTGTATTTGTTTGTGCTCAGAACTTATGCAGGCCAGAACTGGAGCGTCAGAGTTTAAGTTAAATGATAAAGAAAACAGAGTTCAGGTTGTGCAAATATTACCCAGAATGTTTACCACACCTGTAAGTGTAAAGTACTATAGATGTGAAAAGACTAGAAGGAGGAGGACCAAGTTACCCATGATTACAACTAGCAGAAGTGACCATAAACCACAGGAAGCAGAGACGACAGCAGAGAACCCATAGGCTTGGCATTGAAGACTGACAGATTGACCAGATGGCAAATATCATTAAAGCACATGTCATATTTTGATTAGGATTATCTCTTAATACCCTTGATTACTCTTTAAAGTCTATAACAGAGACAAACTTACCTACATTTGCCATCCTTTTCTATTAATAATATAAAAAAATCACAGCATAAATAGAAGGATTTTATTTATAGTCAGTAGACATGTGTGGTGTATGGTCAAAGTACCATAATAACACTTAAAAACTGTCCTCCAGGTGGGAATTCTGGCATATTCACTTATAAAATCCTGCTTTTGTAACCTATGACTGTGTCTTTCTACACATTGTACCATTCTTCATCTTAGGTTACAATTAGAATTCAAAGTTTTGTCTTTTTTGTCCCCTCGTGGTTATTTACAAACTAAATTTTCTGTACACATCATTGTGTCAAGTTAATTCAGACTATAAATTCAACAGGAAATTTTTGAATAGCTGTCACAGGGGATGAGAATGTAAAGAATAAAAAGATACAGTCTTGGTCCTGAAGCAACTCTTAGTTGCTTCAAAATTAGTCGATGTCTAGTCCCACTCTAGCAATCAAATTTTACTTACTATTTTTGCAGAAATACTCTCTTAAAGTTAGACCAATACCCTCACTCCACTCAAAAGATACTCTACTAATTGCTTAACTCTCATTTTTTCTACTGCTTGGAAGCCTGCTTCTGCCTGCCTGTGTCAGGAAGGGTATAGTAATTTATATAGCAGTAACAACTGATGCCAACATCTCAATGTTTTACAAAACAAATGTCTTCTCTTGCTACGAGCCCATTACGGTTGGCAAAGGTTCCGTTCTACTGAGAAGCCCTGATTTTGAACAACGCCAGCTGTGCTGCAGAAGAAAAAGAAATCGTAACACAACATGTCCTGATCGTTAAAGTTTCTTCTTGAAAATAACACGCATTTTATTGGCCAGAGCAAGTCACATGGCCAAGCCTATACCGATAGCTCAGCGACATACAGTCCTCCTTCAGGGACAGGCAGTGAATATTTAGACACACAACAGCCTCCATTCCTCTACAACAAACTTGTTCCTCCAACACTTCTCAGCCTGCTCTTAAATGTTCCCATTTTAATTCTCACTTGCCCTCATAATATTCTTTAGCAGGGTCTATCTCTACTAAATCTACAAGTATTTTTCTGTCATATATTATCTTGGGACATTTTTAAATAATTTCATTTTTCCAATGCATTTGTCTTTGTCATTCAATTATAAATTTTTGAAGGTAGGGGCCACATTTGACATGATTTCCTTGTACATACACACTGTTAACAGGACTCAGAGTTGCATTTTGCAGAGGCTCTACTAGCCTGGAGTATTCCTTATTGATTAGCTTCAAAAATAACTCATCCTATGCATGTGCTGGGTTTTAATCAAAGCAAGTACAAACAAGACCCTGCCCCCTCTGCAAGCACTTGAAAACTGGGTACCTGTAACACAACTTCCTTTTATAGTACACAGGAAAACCATGTTATATATCATTTTACCACAGAACTCATGTCAAATGTCAAAAATATATTTGACATTATATAGCAAAGTAAAGGTTGCCATTATTATAAGAAACATAGAACTTCCAAGTTACTTTTCACAGCTACTCTGGGATAGAGAAAATACAAAAAGTTTTCCTAACAATGACCTAGAGAATAAGTAGGCTGTAGATTAAAGTGATTGAAGAAACTGTCACTAAATAGGTTCAGCCTAAATTTACTATTATTGAAGAAAAATTGTTCCATGCACGTGTCTCATGTTACATCCAATATTATATTTGTCAAAGCTCTCTGAGTATTGGCTTTGATTTTCCTGCTTATAACTATAGAGATATTGGATGCAGAAGCCTACATATCATTTACTTTTTAAAAAGTGTTTGGAGGATTGATAAAATAATTTGTTTGGTGGTTGTAGCATTCCAGGGAGAATACAAGGGAACCTAATACAAATAGTTGACCATGTGTGCTTCAGGGAGGATGTGCAATTAGGAAATGGAAACACAAGCAGGCAGATACATAACAACATCAGGACTACAAGGAATCACTTAATAACAATCAACTAAATACATCAGATGTATTTAGCTCCTTGAAATTATTTCATTAGCGTAAAAATTAAGCATATGCTGCTCCTGAGTGGAGGAACAAGGGATACTAGTTTTCTCGGGAGATTGGTAAAAAGCACACAAAGCTATTTATCTTGAAATTACAGGTCTGGCTTCAACCAAGAAGCTAAAGACAGTTATTGGTACTTTACAGCTCATATGAAATGAATTATCATTATCAGTTTAGATGCTCATTTCAGCAGGCTGTCACTGTAATATGGGTTTGGATAACCCGAATGGATATGTGGACACATGTCTGCCTGGAGAGATAATACAGTATACTGAAAAGAGCTCTTGGCTGAGAAACGGGAATCATGGTTTGTTCCAACTCTGCCTCTAATACACGAGTAATGTGGGCATCACTTCTCCTGTCCGGGTAGGCAGGGAGAGCGGGAATGAAGCAGATGAGCTTCCAGTTCCCTTATTGTCTTAAAATTGTTTAGGATCCTTTGTAGGAAAGTTCCTTTTGGTTCTTTCTCATAGGAACTTGTCCTCATCTTCCTCAGATCGTCACTGTCCTTGCTTTTGGATCTTAGTCGAAATATTACTGCCTTCCCTGGTAGATAAAAGGAATAGGATGCCATCTTCTGTTTTTTCTCTTCAAATGTGCAATCTACAAATTATCCCTTAATCTAGGAAAGATTCTTAGGCCTCGTTATATGGGCTGACTCACTCTTAAGCCTTTTTCTTTAATCTTTATAATATACCAAAACCTACTACAAAAGGTATAAGGATGCTATATGGAGTATGTTGGTTTCAAATAAATTTTTAAACAAATAATGCTACATTTTTCATGCAATGCATCTATCACTCTTTTAAAGAGGATAAAGTATGATGAGTTCTGGGTCCTTGTAATGCTGAATTGTCCTCAGCTCTTTGAAAGACTCAAAACTATTAAAAAAAATAACAGTGACTGGGACAGAACTGTGCATCAGTAGACTAATTACAACCTACCTGTAGGCCTCCCCAGTCACTGGCTATTTCTTGGTTTCAGTGAAAGCTGCACGTTTCTTTTTGAGAAAGGACAACATTAAGTGCAGATTATTAAAAAGATGGGTTTACATTTTTATTTTCATTTTCTAAATTGACACTTGGAGATTGGAGTTTATGAAAGGTGAGGCTGATGTTAAAGTTTCAGCTATAAACTGGAATTGTGACACCAAATGGAGGTGCTGGGGACAACAGGTGACAGGAATGAGGGCATGCAAACTTAGACTTATTCAGGACCTACCACAGTGCTAGTTCTCTGCTGTCTTTATGCATACGTGATCCTTCAGTCCTTGTAGCCCAGCAGGAGAAACAGATACATAAAGCTTAAATCTGTTGCCCAAGGATACATCGAAGGAGGGGGTCAGATTTATGCTTCAATAGTCTGACTCTGACACTAATTCTATTAACCATTAAACTTTTCTGCTTTGTAAACTCTGTATAAGGGATGGAGAAAGGAGCAGGCTTCATACCTACATGTGTCTGGCTTCAAAACTCAATGCCTTTAACCATTAGGTCAAGCTTCTTTCCCAATAGGAAGAAATGAATTGATAAGGCATAACAATAAACAGGAGCCAAATTCCTCCTCCCAACATACCATACTCTACACCTGAAACCATGGAGGAACACAGACTCTGATGTGCCTTGGTATGCTCTGGATGAGAAAATACTTATTTTAGGGAAATATTTATGCTTAGGAAAACTCTGAACAGCCAGTCACTTTCTAAAAGGGATTTGGTATCAGGGGATACTGGGGTGGGGGTCTCATCCCAGCTCTTCCACTTACCAGTTGTGTGATCTTGACTAAGCTACACAACATGGATGGGTTTCAGACTCTACATTTGTAATATGATGACATCAGGTACAACAAATTTATTAGTTTTCATTATTTACCCTCAAAATAGTAGAATCCACCATTTTGATAATCTTAGGTCCAAAACTAACATGTGACACAAATAAAATTGGCTTTTTCTGGGTAACAGAGAAATCACACTACCACCTCTCCTCTCACTCTAGGCCAGCAAGGTGGCTGGGGACTTCTCAGTGCTCAGGAGCAAAAGGCCTGCTTTAGATGCCTTAGGTGGTCTCTGAGCCCCTTCCTAACTCTGATAGTCCATGAAAGTCTAGAATCCCCTTGAGGAGTATCAGGGAATCTCCTGTTTGTTAATAAAACCTTTGCTGTCTCCTTTGAAGAGTAGTAATCATAAACTTTGCAATTAGTCCCCTTTGAATTACAGATGTGATTTATTTAGTTTTAAACACACTACCACAACCAGCACTTTAAACAGATTTACTCGTCAGTGCAGACAAATGAAGAACTGGACTTTGATCCATTACCACTGTGCCAGGAATTGATTTTGGGGAAGGATATATGATTATGGGATAGACTGTGAATGGAGACGGTTTGGGCCAACCTCAGCCCTGATTCTACATTTGTGTGTGGTGCGGCATGAGTGACATGGGGCATGAGGAGTGCTTCATAAGATGTAAAAGGAACTGATTGATTTATCGTTCTAAGGAAGACAGTCTCCTTGACGGAGACATGCTGTCAAACAGTGGCAGGATGTGCTGCTAAAAGCCCTCCAGATTGATAACCCTACCTGGCACCTGATCCCTCGTCACTGTGGCAGGTGAAGAGTGCTGGAAATGTACTCACAGCTGCATTAATAAGATAGGAGGAGAACAAACAAGGAAGCCTGGGTCAGGCAAGACTGACTGAGAAGAGGATTTCCCACTGCTCCACATTTCCTCAAAACTGAATGTCTGTCGAATAGTGTGATACACAGAGGCTGACAATGAGACAAAATAGCTAATCCAGCTGAAAATGTGTACGACAGCAATGACACCGCTGGCTTCTGAAGTTCTGTGATTTGGTTTTCCCATCTGTTCCTGCTTCTAAAATTGGACAATTCCTGTTTGAAATCTTAGGTAATTAGAAAATGCTTTGGAAATAGTGTAGTGTGACACACACCTGGTATAATATGCAAAACACTTCTCCTTTTAACCATGTTAGAGAATCTCCGCACACAAACATGGCCACATCCTACCGCATAGATAGATCAATAAGAAACCTTAAGAGGCACGCACACACACACTTTCACAGAAGTTATCTTTAACACAGACTTCTAGGCAAATCACAGCCAAGGGTCAAACACCAGTGATAATTCAGACCACCACTGTGGGCAAAAGTAATGGGGGGAAAAATCATAATGGTATTGAAAAGAAGGTATTGATGCTATTACTTCTCAGAAGACCAGTATAATCTGTGACAAGCAGAGTCACACCCTTCTGAAAAGAAACAATCTAAAGTCTTCAAAGAGAAATTAGCCAGCTCCAAATCTAGAAAGAAAATTGGAGTTTCTGATATGTTTATGTACCCAACAGGATGAAAAGAGTAGCTACAGATGGGAAGCATTAAAAATGCTATTGCAGTATTTCTAGCACTAAAATTTATACTGCAGAAGTGCATAAAGTTTGATCTAGAGAGACCAGAGAATTCTTAATCATCTTATTTTACCTATGAGAAAACTGATGCATAGGGAGTGAATTTCTCCAAAGACATATTTTATGTTAGAGGGGAAGGAGCTGGGATTTGACCCTGATCCATTACACTATGAATGCATAGTCAACCTCTTCCTTTATCTAGATCTTGCAAAACCTTTTAAACATGATTAAGTCTCCACTCACTAACAATAACAATAACAACAATAGCAACAATAAAAACAGTTATAACAAAAAACCTCTCCTGTGGCTACAATATTACCAACTTTTCTTCTTTTACATTTCAATTCTATTAACATAATTTTCTCCCCAGCCAAGACTAGATTGAAATAGGCTCCTATCCTTGACTTTGAGATAATAACATCCCACTCAGAGCACCCACCATCATTCCAGAAAGTGTGCCCTAACTTTCAATTGGTATATCACCAATTATAGAATTAGACAGTGTCAGATGATGGTCTTGGAAAGAGAAGAGGCCATTAAAGCAAAGCTAATTCTCTAGCTTCATAAAAACAAAATCTGGCAAAGAAAGCAGAATCATTTACCAACCCCAAGTTTTAGAGAGGGACATGAGCAGGTGAATTAGATCTCTGAAGATAAGATTTTAGGTGGAGCAAAAGTTCTATACAATTTCATAGCCTAATGAATACTGCTCCTGCACAATGTTTTTTGTTTTTGTTTTTGTTTTGTTTTGTCACTTTTTTTTAACAGGAGCTCTATAAATTTGGACAGGACTCTTAATCATTATTTTTGGTAAGCTCTGAATGTTGAAACAAATATACACACAAAAATGAGTTTGATTTCTTTATATTAACAACGAATTATCTGAAAAGGAAAATAAAAAAACAATTCCATTTGTAATAGCATCAAAAAAGCAAGATACTTCAGAATAAACTTAACCAAGGAGGTAAAATATACGTACACTCAAAACTATAAAACACTGATGAAAGAAATTAAAGCAGACAAATGGAAAGACATCCTGTGTTCACAGACTGGAAGAATTAATATTGTTACAATGTCTATCTTTAAAATTTTGAGATAACTATAAACAGTCTATTATAAGAAATGATACAGAGAGATACTCCATACCCTTTATCCAATTCTCTAATGGAAAGATTTTTCAAAAACTATATTATAACAATCAAGATATTAACATTGATACGTTCAAGATACATCACCATAGGGATCTCTTATGTTGTGTCCCCTCTACCTTTTAATAACCACACTCACCTCCTTCCCACACCCCTATATCCCATACTCTGTCCTTATTCCCTGGCAGCTACTCATCTGTTCTCTATAATTTTATCATTTCAAGAATATAAAATACATGCAATAATATAGTATGAACTCTTTTGGAATTTACCTTTTTTCTCACCATAATTATCTGGAGATGCAACCAGGTTGTTGCATGCTGAGTGGTATTCTATGTGATGCATACACCAGTGTGTTTAACCATTCTCCCATTTAAAGATATGCAGCTTGCGTTCAGTTCGGAAATAGTTCAAAAAAGCTAACAGCATTTGTGTCTACATGTGTGTGTGTGTACATAAATTTTTATTTCTCTGGGAAAAATTCCTAGGAGTACATTTACTGGGTCATGGTAGTTTCATGTTCAGTTTGTTTTAAAAAATCTACCAAACTGTTGGGAATTTTGCATTCCCAACAGCAATGTATGAGTAATCCAGTTGCTGTGCATTCTCATCATTTGGTATTACCACATTTAAAAAATTTTTTAATATTTTTTAGGCATTCTGATAGGTATGCAGTGATATTTCATTGTGGTTTTAATTTACATTTCCCTACTGGCTAATGATATTTAACTTTTTCCATATGCTTATATTCCATCTGTACAATATCTGCTCATGTCTTTTGCCCATTCTCAAATAGGACTGTTTGGCTTTTTACTTTTGAAGTTTGGGATTTCTTTGTTTATGTGTTTAGATAGTAGTCAGTTGTAGAACATGTAGTTTAAAATTTTTTCTCCTAGCATATAGCTTATCCTTTCATCTTCTTACTAGGATGATTTAAAGAAAAAAAAATTAATTATGGTAAAGCCCAAGTTATCAATTATTCCTTTTATGCATGTGCATTTAAAGTCAAGCACAAAAATTATTTGCCAAACCATAATTCCAAAGATTTGTCTATGTTTTCTTCTTAAAAGTTTTATAATAGTATGTTTTACAATTAAATTCATGATTATGTAATTTTTATATAAGGTGTGGTTTAAGTTTAATTTTTTTTTTTTTTTAGTCTGTAATTGTTCATCTGCTCTAGGCTATGTTACAAACCCTATCTTTCCTCAAATGCTTTTACAGTTCGTAAAACCCAGTTGAGCATATCTATGTGTATATATTTCTGAGTTATCTATTCTGCTCCATTGTTCTATAAAGTCTACCTCCTTGTCAAAACCATAGAGTCCTGATTACTGTAGCTATATGAGTCAGGAAAACAGAGGACTGATTTCTCCCACTTTCTTTTTATTTTTCAAAATTCCTTTTGCCTTTTGACATCAATTTTAGAATAATCATGTCTATATCCACAAAAAATCTTTCTGAGTTTTTTATAGGAATTGCTTTTAATCTGTTTATCAATTTGGGGAGAATTGACAAATCTACATTACTGAGTCTTCCAGTTCATGAACATGGTCTCTTTATTTAGATAGAGAGTCTTTAATTCTTTCTTCAGAATTTTGTAGTTTTCAACAAATTCTAAACATGTTTGGATAGATTTATATTAAGAATTTAGTTTTTCAGTAACTATAAATAGTATTGAATTTTTAATTTTAGTGTCTACATGCACAATGCTAGTTTACAGAAATACTGATTTTCTTTGTAAATCTTTTATTTTCTGCCCTTTAATTCACTTATTAGTTTTAGGAGTTTACCTATAGCATCCTTATGACTTTTGACCTACACCATCATGCTATCTGCCAATAAGTACAGTTTTATTTCTCCTTTTTGACCTCTATGGCTTTTATTTCCCTTTCTTCTAGTCTACTGCACTGGCTAGAGCTTCTAGGACTATGTTAAATAAGATTGGTAAGAACAGATATATTTGCTTTGTTGAAAATATTAGAAGTAGTAAGTCGTTTACCATTAAATAAAATGTTAGCTGTAGGATTTTTATAGGTTTTTTATCAAGTTGAGAAAGTTCACCTCTATTCCTGGTTATCTGAGAGTTTTTAATCATGAATGGGTTCTGATCTTGCCAAATGTTTTTTCTGTATTAATAAGTATATGTGATTTTTATCAGGTTTTTAATACTGTGAATTATACTGATTGATTTTCAAATACTGAAAATCAATTCTATCCCTAATACAAATCCTACTTAATCATAATATAAATTTCTGTTTATACGTTATTGAATTCTCTTGGCAATATTTGATAAGAAATTTTGCATCAACATTCATAAGGGACATTTTTATGTATTTTTCATTCTTTCAGAATTTTTGTTTTGTTGTGTAATCTGGAAAACACTAACATCAAAAAATGAATCAGCATATCTTCTCTTCTGTTTTCTGGAAGAGACTTTGTAGAATTGGTATTAATTCTTCTGTAAATGTTTGGAAGAATTATCTCATAAAATTATCTTATCCTGGAAATTTATGTTGCAGAGTTTTTAAACTATAAATTAAAATTTAACAGTTACATGACTATCAAATTTTCTTTTTCATAATAGGTAAATTATAATAGTTTGTGCTTTTAGAGAAATTGGTCCATTTCATCTAACCCTTCAAATTTATGTTTGAGAATTGTTCATAGTACTCTCTTATCATCTTTTTATGTCTGTAGTGTTTGAAATGATATCTTGTTTTATTCCTGATATTGGTAACTTGCCTCTTCTCTTTATACAGTTTTATTTTCAAATGTTTGTCAAGGAACAACCAACGTTTTGGTTTCATGATTTCCTTTATTTTTTTTTCTTTTTTCAGTTTCATGAATTTTTATTCTTAACTTTAGTATTTCCATCTTTCTACTTTTAGGTTTATTTTGCTCTGCTATTTCTAGGTTCTTCAGGTAGAAGTTTAGATTACTGATTTGAGATTTCCCCTTTTCTAATGTAAGCAGTAAATGCTATAAATTTCCTCTCACCACTCTTTTATTCATGTTCCACACTTATTGATATTCTGCATATTTATTTTCATTCAGTTAAATGCAGTGTGTGTGTGTGTGTGTGTGTGTGTGTGTGTGTGTTTCTCTTAGGACTTCCTCTTTGATCCATAAATTGTTTAGAAGTATATTATTTAGTTTCTAATTGTTTAGAGTTTCTCATGTTAACTTTCTGTTATTGATTTCTAATTTGATTCCACTGTGGTCAGTGAACACATTTTGTGTGATTTCAATTGTTTTAAATTTATTGAGATTTGTATTATGGTGCAGGGAACTTAGCACCATGTTGGTCTTTGAACTCAAAGACCTAACTGGTCTGTTCTTTTCTCTCCACCATTTGGAGTCTTCTACTATTTCTTTTATATATAATGTCTAAAGAATTTAATATTGCTTAGTGTGGGAAGAGAGGAAAGCACATCTACTCCATCTTTCCAGAAGTTGATCTGAATTCCTATATTTTTTTGTTTATGTATTAAAGCATTATTCTGGAAAATAACTCCATCAGCTTTACCAAAATGGCAAAGGAAGTGTGTCACACAATAGGTGAGAGAGCCCTTGGCTAGGCCTTTTTCTTAGAGCGAGTAGCCCAGAGCCACTCTTCCCTTCACCTGTCACTGTAGCTGATCAATCCAGCAGTTGTTTTTATTAGTATTAAACCCACCCATTATACGTTAATAGGAGCTGACATCAAATGCCTCTTATAATTCCTTAACTCCCAGGCATTCTCCTACACTTAAAGCCAGCTACTGTCCCAATCTATATCCTGCCTGACTATAGGTAATACGTTTGTTTCCCATCTGCAGGTACACGTGCACTGCCTGATTTCAAACATCAACTATAATGTAAGCTATAAGCTGGACTCCAGGTCAGCTTCCCAATCTATGTTCTTACTGAAGTTATCATGGCATTTTTTTGAGTGGGAAGGGAGCACAAAACTAAAATACTTTACCTGATCAATGTATGTATGTATGTATGTATGTGTGTGTGTGTGTGTGTGTGTGTGTGTGTATATATATATATATATGTATGCATGAATACACACACATACACACATATATACATACACACATGTACATATCTATAAAACCATAAGACATTTAAGTTATCATTTTCAAGATACTGGGAGAAATAACATTCATTCATTCCTTCTAAAACACTTATTCACAAATGAAAATAAACATCCACATAACATCACCTTCAAAATCAGTGGTAAGTCAGTGGAGTTACTTCCACCTAGAGACCTAAATTTCAGTTTGGGGAAAGAAGGGTTAGCCAGCTATTGCAAATCTAGGCAATTCCTTCATAAATCTCTACAGAAATAGAAATTCACCAGGATCTCAAAAGGTCTTTTCATACTTGACGCCCCGTTAGTGACATTAGCATAGTTTCACTAGCAGATATGAGGAGGGGAAATAAAAAAAAAGGAAAAGGATAAAAGGATAGGTGGATTAAAGGAGAGGGTGTAACCTTTGTCAGCCAGGATGAAGCCTGTCATGTTGATGAATGTTCTTAAACCCCTAAGGGGACTCTGCTGGCAGCTGTAGCATTCTCAAGCTTTGAAAATAAGGGTATTATCCAAGGAAAATATTTATTGATCTCAAAATGTGGAGGGTGTGAGATTTATGATTGAGAAATTATATTAAGTAATTAATTTATTTACTTACTCAAGTGCTGATCTTGGGTTCCTTGTAAATTAAATTAACTACAAGGACAGAGTCGTGAAAAGGACAACCATGCATCTCTGTGAAGTTAGAACTAAGGAAGTTAGATGTAACTAAGTCAGAAAATATTTGGGGCCTAAGAATTGGACCTCCTGACTTGGTTGGATGACCACTCATTCACTCTGCGTAATTTTTAACAATATGGTAGTCTATGGTTGAAAGGAAGATTTGTCTAAGTAGGAAAAAAAATACTGAAAGTGAAAAAGTGCAAGACAGATGTAAAATTATTCTCTATCCCCCTCTATCCTGGGCACTGGAATTGTTTGCACTGAGCAATTTGAGATACACTTAAGATTCAAGCTGTCACTACCCCTAAATACAGGGAAAATATGGCTATAATGTTTGACTACGGCAGCAATCCATGACTTAGATACCAAAGGAACTTAAGATTTAAAGTAGGGTAAACCAAAGAGAAACATGACCAATTTCCATTTACTAATTTTCCAAAGGGAGAGGTTTCACATATTCTTACAGCTCTACGGGTACCAGCTGATTAAAGGATGGATCCCAAACCGTGCAGTCAGTATTTCAGGAGTTCCCACAAGATCCTCGGGCTCTGGTGCCTGCAGAGTGAAGGTGACTGGACACAGAAAAATGGAGTTGCTATGCAGATAAGTGTATGATAACAATAATTACTGATCCCCTTGCAGCCTGTGCCTATCACTGCCCTGACCAGGCATTCAGAATGGCGACTGCGATGAAAAGTCTGACCTTCCTCATTGCTCTACCCTCTTATTCCAACTCCAAATCACTAGGAAATAATAAAGTGAGAACAAGAATGACTGCTGAAAAACAGACTTGAGAAAATGATTTTGTGAAACAGATATGCTCAAAATACTGGAACCATGCATTATCTAGTCATGAAGGAAAGAAAACCTGTGGGGTTTTCCCTCTTGTTCTGTGTTTGAATGACAGAGAATATTTAAGTGGCTAGAGAATGAAATGAGTGCCTAAAACTCAATTTCACTGCTCAATATCACTTGCTAAAACTAGATCAAAATATGATAGGCAATCGCTATGACATACTCCTATCAATAAAAAAGAAGGGACAAAACACAAGGACTAACATGGGAAACCTGTTCTTTACTTCTCCAGCAGAATACTACTTATCTCTTTATTCTCTTTGTACATTGCTCAGCTGATTAGGAGGGAGACTGAGAGGGACACAGGACTGCTTTCAATGTGGCTATCTCCCACAGGTCCTCCTTTAAGTTTAAATCTCTGGAAATATCTCTACAAGGCAACCATGTTTTCCTTTCACTGGCTATTAGACTCCACCCTCTAAAAACAGTGGAGGGGGAATTTGGTAAAGGGGAGAAGAGGACAAAAAGATGACAAATCTAGAAAGAATAAAAATAAAAACATTTCATTCAACCTATCCTCCCATCATTATTGCACCCAGGAATCATGCAAGAGTCTCTTTCTAAGACTCTCTTCAGTATAAAATGCTGTAAAAATAATAGACCTGGAAAAGCTAGAGATTCTGAAACTCTACAAAACATGATATCATCAATAATATATACCTTCCCGCAGCTTGGTGAAAATAAAATATTAATATACCCAGTTTTAAAGAGGAAAACAAGGCTGTGTGCTGCGGTGTTTTTTATCTAATATCAATATTCTTGTTCATACATATGTGCTCTAGTAAGTTTCATAGTATCTCTCCCATTGTAGCCCTGACTTGGGTACCTATACCTCAGCCAGGAGAGAGTAGTCATGGGCTCCTGGGCTAGTGTACAGTATGACCATGCTTCAGAGGAACGCGTGGGATGTTTTTATTTTTAATCTGGATATATTTCAAGCTCTTTCTTTAGCTTCCTCGGGGCTTTTTTTTTCCTTGTCTTTTCAAACTCAATTGTATAGTCAGTGTATGGGCTTTGCATTGTTCATTTGCACTTTCTCAAACAGGCTCTTCACTTGTCCTAAAATATAAGAATAGTTATTGAGATTTCAAAAAGTGAAAGGATTTAGGTAGGTTTCATATCCTCCCAGCTCAAGGGAAATGTTAATGTGTCTTGATGGAACATCATTAAGTCTTTATGACGGTATAAAAGCAATAGCAGAGCTAGCAAGAAAGACATAATATCCTTCAGATCAAATTTGGAAAGCTGGTCTTCAGAACTCTAGTATTTAAGCTGGGAAATGTGCACATACAGGATCATTTATCATACTGGTGTGTTTCAGAATTCCAAAAGAAATATTAAGGAAAAAACTCTACCCTAAAGACTAATGACAAATTTCATTTTAGTAAGAACATTTAAAAGTATTCATGAGTTCATGACCATTTAGTATGCTTGTTTAGTCAGAAAAAAAAAGTATGGCTTATATATTCCTTAAAGATGTTTATTGATTTCAGTTATATCACAAAAGAAATTTAAGAAACATGCAAATGACATCTAGATTTACAGAATGTTGTTCTAAGAGAACACCAGGGAATATCTAATCCAGTGACCTCAAACTGATTTTTGAAGAGCTCTAGGGCTCTCTGGAGTTGCCTAAGGCTTCTGGGATGGGCAGGAGAAAGGTGAATCGATGCCAGTAAACAGGGCTCAGAGCCCTTAAGTCTGCTCTAAATAGGAAAGCTCTACTTTTTATCTGCTTTTTATACCATTTCATAGCCTGACATCAGAAAGAGACATACTCATTAACAACATGCCTTCTCTATTTTGAGAAAATATTTTTCTTGAATTTTTGGGTAGGATTAAGTAAAATATCATAATGTGAAAAATAATATATAAAGTATATGTTTAAAATTAATAAAAGTAATATAAACAATGTATTTTTTATAATTGAGAAGTTACTTTTGGTAATAGTTATATTTCAAATGTGTACACTGAACCCTATGGGTTCCCAAAGCTGCCAAACTTCCATGTCATGATTTTTCTAAACTTAAAATTGCGTTATCGTATCTATAAAATTAACATTCTAAATTACTTAGAATAAATATGCATAGATGTGCACCTGTGTATTGGCCATGCAAATTAGCACATGCAAATATGCTTATAGATTAAAATCAATCAGGGTGTAGACCTAAATGAAATCAGTTTTGGTCAATTTCAATTGCACTAAATCCTAGCTCTCTTTCACATTTAGGTGAAGTGTTCATTGTGATTACTGAGAACTCTCTGCCCCATATGGCTTCAGATACCCTCAGAAGCGAAGAACTGTCTACAAAAGACAATGATAAATGCATTGCTGCTAAAGTTGCTAAAAAGCTGATGAAGAAGATGTTTTAAAAGAGAAATAACAAGAAAACAAGGATGTTCATGGAAATCATAGGAAAGTCCCTATGCAAGGTATTATGATGTGTGCTGCACAGAGCAAATTAGATGTCACTGTCCTTGCAGCCCGGAAGTTTATAAACTGATCAGACCAAATATCAGAGAACTATTTTAATGAGATTATAAGTATCTGCATAGGAGGAAGAATCTCTCAATTTCAAAAGATAACAGAGCTGGAAGTGATGCTGGTAATCACAAAGCGAATTAAAAACCCAAATGCATACAAAGGGCAGGCGAAAATCTGACTTAGTGAAGTGGGCTGGTGGAAGAACAATAAGTGGTTTGATTATGGCAAACTATAACACACTGAGCAGGATGACTATGGCAGATCCAACCCAAAAGGGAAAGCTTTTCATCAGTTCCAACACATTGTAACCATTCAGAAATCATGTTACCAGCGATTTATTTTGTCAAGGACAGCTAAACACAAATCTCTCTTTAAAAACAAACAAAAAGAATAACAACAAAAAAACTTATCATTTAATCCAGTAAATAAAACAAAATAATAAGGACCAAACAAATCATGAATTTGACTTGCAGTCACTGACCCCTATGCTCTCGGAGTTTAAAGTTAAGGAAATTGAGTTCCGGAGAGGTAAATGGTGCACAGGGCTCCTCAGTGGGCCTTACAAAGCTTAGATTTCAGCTCTTCTACCCCTTCAGGAAATAATCTGCACTTTGGAGATTATAAAGGTGAGAAAACTTTCCTCTGTCCATGCCTCATATTTTCCTTTCATTGTTAGCTCCTTGGTTTTACCTTAATGATGTGCTGGGCTTGCTCAGCGGTGGCTGCTCTGCCAAAGAGCCACTACCTTCCTCCTTTCCACATCCTGCATCAAGCCTGCTCTTGATGGTTGTGACTTTAGTTCTCTGCTCAGGCCAGAAGGAGCAAGAGGTTACTTCTCCCTGCCAACTCCCTCACCCATACAGAATTTCAGAAAAGTTATGTTTTCCCTCGCACTGCAAGAGCAGCAAGTTATTTTAAAGGTTTCAGGTCAGAACATATTCGAATGGTATTTGTTTTTCATTTCTCATCCACATGCCCAGTGTTGAAATTGTTCCACTTAAAAAATATATTTTTTTTTATTTTGGTTCTCACTTTTTGCCTGGCACTCATTTCTGTCAAAGGAAGGGAGCACCAAGCAGTGTTATACATGTCAGATGGAGGGAATCTGCTAAGTGTCATTGAGATAAAAGACAACGGCCTATATTCTGCAGCTGTTATGCATGAGCACGCCGTCCTTAAGACTATGGTTAGGGTTAGAGCAAATTATTCCTGAGAAATAGCTTGTGCAAACATCACGATCTCTTAATAATGTCTAATAAAAAGTAAGCAAGCTTCTTCTATCTCATTTCTAAGTAAATGGGTGTCTTGCCACTTAGCATTAACTCAAAAAGTAACCTTATCATATTTTGCTAATTGAACAGTATCATAGCTTGTCATGGAGGATGGCAGAGTTCTAGAGTAAGTTCTCCTTGTCAAAAGAAAACACTGGTTGACAAAGAGAATGGAGTGTTTTGTGATTTCTCATTAAGAGAACTTTAATTGGGAATTTAGGAGGTGAATAAAGAAATTATAAAATTATTTCTCTAACTCCACATGTGATGTGGGGTTAAGACAAGGGGCTTAACTGAATTTTAACCATCTGAAAAAGTTACACTTTTTACTCATTTGGAAACCTCCGTGAAGACTTTAAGCACTGACATGTCTGCAGTCGTGCTACGTACCAAAAGTAATGCAATGAAACCTTTCGTTTTCAATTGATCTCAAGCACAACATAAAATGAAGTTTGTTGACAACATGAAAAATATTTACAAATATTTGACATTATCAAATGATATCTTTTTAGTGGCTGTGCTTGAGGATGCCCTAACTAGGATGAAGACACAGCAGCAGGGGCAGAATTTGGTGCAGAGGGAAGTCTTTCATTGGTCAAAGGTAGAGCAGGGGAGGTGGAGACCACAGGCACAGAGAGCACTGAGCATGCTGCATTAGGTCAGCGCTGGCCACTTGCCCTCATGTGAGGCTGGGGTGGGGAGTAGGTTAAGGTTTCTCCAAAGAAGAATGGTGGGCTTGGCATTTAGTCCTATTTTGCTAAACTCTGGTTACTCCTCATCTGGGAAATCAATCTAACATATTTCAGACTGGAGAGTAAAATTATATAGAAAAGAAAATGTGATATACAAAAAGTACCCATTTGAGAGACATTAATATGAGGGTTAGAACACAGATCTTTTGCACATAGACATATACTATGTCAGTCTAGTGGGTGGTCATGTAATTGCTTTATTTTACCTCTCTCCCCCATCCGACTCCTCAATAGGTGTGTAATGTAAGAATTAGGACAATTTCTCACTGAGGCATCGCATTATTTCAAGAAAGGAAGGCAACATACCCCACCAACATGAGAACACTTCCATTCAAATAGCTCAAGAGCAATTGAGGGCAATCACAACTGCTGGGGTTCTCTCTTGCCTGGGCTCCCAAAGAAAGTCACTTTGGCTGACCTGGGCATGGCATTCCTGCCTTTAGTCTGCAGGGCCATCTCTTGTTGCACAGTAGGTTTCTGGCAAGAAGGGGTTGATTTCCCTTCACACAGTTAGAGACACAGAGACTCAAGCAAGAGAATAGAACTTTACAAATCTCTAAAATTTCCCATGAACCACAAGTAACTACTGGTAGGCTTGATCAACGTATATTAGGAGTTGTTGTATTAGGATATAAGTTCCATGAGAGCATAGACCTTGTCCACCAACTCATATGTGCCCACTAAAGCACAGAGCCAGCATATTGTGCTCAATGCACACTTATTAAACTAATGCATTAAACATTAAGGACATTTATTTAGACTAAAATTCTTATTCTGGCAGACTAAATTTTATTTTGAGTACATTTTCCTTTCATGAGCCATCAGGCTTCTCTCTCCCTTAATCTTATATATACACAAAATACCATTATTGTGTATAAACACTTGCTGCACTCAAACTCTAGAGTCCTCTAGAAATTAAAATTTCCTGAACGTTTTTGCCCTTCTGAGCTGTCTGGAGAATCAGCCATTATCTTGAGAGTGACACAATCCTTAAGTCACTGAAGGGAGAGCAACTCCATGCTTGATTACAGTTTACCTGGGATGGGAAACTTCTCTGGGATATATTTGCTAGAAGGAATTTGTTGGTGTTATAAATACTAATGAGTGTTCTAAAAATGTCTGGAGCTCTCTCTCTACATTGTGGAAGAAAGGCTCAAAGAACATCTTTCATAAACATACTTCAAAGCCAGTAATAAATTGCAAGTTTATATGCAGTCACATGTAACTTGAGCACATTTTCAATACACTTAGATAAAAAGCTTTAGCCTATCTCTCTAAATGTTTAGACCTTCTAATAAAATAAAATTTATAGATATTAATTTAAAAGTATGGAAATTTTCTAAGTTTAATTTATAGTTAGACTAGCAAATTAAACTTGGTTGTTGATAAAATAATTTGGGAAATCATAGGGTTATTTTTTATTTTTCCCATAGTATGTATGATTGATCTGACATAGCATAGCACATTAACTATAAGATGAACTAAATATTATTAGCAAATGTATCAAATAACAATAGAAGAAGCCAGGAAGAGGAATAGTGTCAAATTAAATAATATAAATTAGAAATAAATCTGTAGGTGCATTAATGAATTTAAAAATTTAGTATCCAACTATGAGCCAAGCACTATGCTAGGTGCTGCACCTAGAGTAAAAGAGACATTGTTTCTGCCACATGCACCATATAATAAAATGGGAGAGACACGTGTTAATATAATAATTGCATAAATACAAAATTTCAAAATGTGGTAAGTACTCTCAATGAAAAGTCAGGTTGCTCAGACAACACAGAGCAGAAGACCTGATCCTATCTAGGCTAATGTGGGGGGAGACGGCTTTCCTGAGGCATTGATGCCTGCACTGAGATCTGAAGGGTGAGGGAGGATGGAGGTAACCAGGTGGGGCCAGATGGTTATTGGAAGGAGAGCACAGCATGGGCAAAAGTCCATGGTAAGAGGGAGCCCATGCTTTCTGTAACCTGGAGTTGGCTAGTGCAGCAGCCTGAGCAAAATGAAAAAAAAAATGAGGCACAAAGCAGTGAAAGGTGTGGCTAAGAGGTCTTCAGGTCATACGGGACTCTGAGGCCATGACAGAGATTTTGGTCTTTAGTCTCAGCATGATGGAAAGACTTGATTTAGGTGATTCTCATTGTAAAAATACTTCTCTGCTTGCAACATGAAGAATAAACTAGAGTGGACCAATAGCATTTGTGAAATAAGTGAGGAGGCTTTTTCCCTGGTCCAAATGAACTGGGATAGTAGTTTGTAATGGTGCAGCAACGGTGATGATACAGAGGAAGAGAAGTACATGGACTTCAGCAATATTCAGTAAGTAAAACTGATATAGTGTAGTCATATATTGGATGTGGAGGATAAAAAAGGGAGATGCCAAAGGTACCTTCAAAATAAAAAGGCTAAAGAACTCTGAGGCACTGTTATGGGTTGAGTTATATTCCTCCAAAAAGGTATGTGAGGGTCCTAACTATTAATACTTCATAATGTGACTTTATTTGGAGATTGAGTCTTGCAGAAGTAATTGAGTTAAAATGAGGTCATTAGAGAAGTTCTAATCCAACATGACTGATTGGATACAGAGACAGACACAGAGGCAAGACGATGTGAAGACACAAGGAGAAGTTGCTCATCTATCAGCCAGGGAGAGGCCTGGAATAGAACCTTCCCTCACAGCCATTGGAAGGAACCGGATGTCCCCACGTCTTAACTTTAGACTTCAAGCCTCCAGAACTGTAAGACAATAAATCTCTGCTCTTTAAGCCACACGGGTTGTGGTACTTTGTAATTGCAGTCCCAGCAAACTAACACAGTCATGTACAGCCTAAGTGAATTGTTTTTCCCAACAGACACAGCTAGGAGATCATAAATGGAGAATTCCTGTTCTCTTAATGTGAACATCTAATATAACCAAAGCACATGAATCAAACACTAAAAAATTAACATGGTATATTACTATTGACTAAAATGCAGATTTTACTCAAATTTTCCCAGTTTTCTAGTCCTTTTCATGTTCCAGCACCCGATGCAGGATTTCGCATTGCATTTAGTCATATGTCTCCTTAGTCTCTATTTGTGATAGTTTCTCAGATGTTCCTTATTTCCCCCTTTTTCATGACTGACAGTTTTGAAGAGTTCTGATCAGGTATTGTATAGAATATCCTCAACTGGTGTTTTCTTCTCCTGATTATTGTAAGAGTATAGGTTTTGGGGGAAAATATCAAACAGGTAGAATGCTCTCCTCATCACATCTGGGTCACATGACATCAATATGACTTATCACTGGTAATATTAACCTTGATATTAACCTTGGTTAAGATAGTCTTTATCAAGATTTCTCCACTGCAAAATTACTATTTTCCCCAATCCATACTCTGTTCTTTGGGAGTGAGTCACTATATCCTATATATTCAAGGTTAGATAAAATTTAGATTATATTTTTAAGGCTGAAGAAAATAGTCTTCACAGAATATCTGTCGATCAATCTATCAATCCATCTATTTTTATTGGCCCAACGCAACCATCAACAATGTACTAAAAGAGCTAATACAGTGTGATTCAGCTGGCTATCAGAGATGAGCCTCTGAGTGCTAAGTGTTGCTTTTACATTGCAAGAAAACTACTAATGACTAAAAGGCAATGCAGAAAATTCAAGGAAGAGTATAAGATCAGCTGAAGATACTGAATAAACTAACTACATAAAAATTATTTATAAATATTGCACTAGCCTTAACAAATAAAGGTCAGCGTATGTTCTTAGATGACAATACCTTTAATTAAGGTCAGAGAATTTGCTAAGTTGTGACAGTCTTGGCAAGGCACAGCATAATTACTAAAGATAAATTAAAGTGGTAGTGAACAAGAGACATGAGACCCACTAATTTAGATGGGTGAGGAGGTGTCCTTTGCAGTTCACCTCTCACGAATTTTGCATATCTTGTATCCTGTCACCAGTGACTTGCAGTGGTCTCTAAACTGTTGAAACCACCTAATGGTTCACTAAAGGAAGGCTTCTTTGACATCACTCACTACAGACATATCCTGGTGCAAAAAGCAAACCAAGATCCTGAAAACTTAACTGGCATTCTCAAGTTTATAGGAACATTGCCCCAGGAGAGACCAGATTGAAAATTCCTGACTTTTCTCAAGTATTTTTTCAACTATCACTTTACTCCTCTTATTTTAGATGCTAGTCTGAAGCCAGGGACAAGATACAGAAGGTTGTTTAGCAGCTGGCTCAGAAGAACCACACAGACCCAGAAAATAGAGCTGTGAGTGATGAGGATAGTATATGGACAGACTCCACTCCGACTTCAATTTTAATTAAACTCTTTTTATACATACAGATTTCAGAACTCTGTTACAACATGGCTCACAATTACAGAATTTAGTTTTATCTTAGTTTAAAACTTGTTACCAGAATTTAGTTTTATCTTAGGTGAAAACTGTTCTCAAAAAGTTGAAAACTCAAAAAATAAGGAGCACAAGGATCTAGACAATATATAATCGACCCAGTATATTTTATTTGTTTCTCAACACCAACAATATAAATAAGATTGCCCATATAAACAGTCATAATGATATCAACCATCCTTCTTTTTATACTTGTGTATTATTTTTCAACAATGAATCACTGATGAAAGTATTTTCCACATGAGGACTCTTGAACCACCTACTTAATCTTAGTTAAATCCACTTGTTTAAAAGAGAATAGGAGCAAACAAGATAACTTGCACATATGAGGTACCAAAAAATCTATTTGGTTACATTACCAAAAATGATGACATAAATAATTGCCAGATAGTCCAGATGTTTGGGTGCACATTCTTTTAAATTGCATCAATTCATATTATCTTTTACTCTGGTAAATAAAGCCATATTCTGAGCTCATGACCCTTCCTAAATGTCAGAAATTAGCATATGCTTGCACCGAATGGGTTACATTTCTCTAACTCCATGCTTGCATACATTTGTGTAACTTGAACAGGAGAATTTACACAATATAGTAATAAATGCCCCCCCACCCCCACTTTGCTGGTTAAATCAGCTTGACGTAAAACAGTTTTCCTTCTTTTTACCCTCCTTCTCCCTCCTTTTCCCCATTTTTCTTTGGCATCTTCCTCATCACCACCACCTTCACCATCACTTCCTTCAACATATCCTCTTCTATCCTCATCCCGTACTTTTTTCTATCCCTGCTTTGTACCTCCTCTTTCTCTTCCTTCTGAGCAAACTATATGAGACTCATTCCAAGTAATCTACTACTGAAGTGGGAAGAGAAATGGAAAGATTCTTCCACACATGAATGGCCTGGGGGACACCACAGGGAGCAATGGAACTGTTTTTATAATATTCTCTAAATGAGAAATACTGATCCTTCATGTTTTCATTCAATGTGCTTTGAGGTTATCCTTAGGTTTCCTTTTAATTTGTTTAAAGTTTATTTACTTAGGAGCACATTTTTAAAATGGACTGTTCAATAATTCTAGAAACTTTTAAAATAACATAATATCTGTTTCCAAGGTAACAAGCTATGGGCAGGTGACGGGAACAGGAAGCATTGTTTTCAAATTCTCAAGTTGTAAACAATGTGTAATAACAGCACTAATTAAAGCATATAAGGGCCTTGACCCATGTCTAAGGCTACTCAAATGTTTTTCCAGACACAGTAATATTGAACAAACTTTGGAAAATAATTTTTCAGTTCTCCGGCTTAAATCAACATTTGTTTCATTCACTTACTTATGTACAACTTGTTATGTGATCTCGATAAGCTTTACCTAAGACCTCGCCCACCTTTATTGGTTTTCCCTTTTAGCAATATTGTATTACAGCTGCTCATTCCTGGATATATTTATCATGGGAAGAACATCAAACTCATACATATTGTATAACATACCAAAGGCTGGGATGGGTATCCAGAAGCTACAGGTAATCAAACATAAAGCTGACATTCAATTTATCTTAGCATGTTGTCAATAGGAAAGAGGAACGCCTGTCAGAGCTTCAAAATTCTGTATCTTTTTATCTACCACAAAATGACTGAAACCATTAAATAATATCTTATTTATTACTTTGCAATAATTATACCATAGAATAAAATGACTATGCACCTCAGTTTTTAGCATACTGTAGAAATGAGAATCTATGACATTTCCTGATATAGAATGTGATAATTAGAGACATTAATTTTAATGGTAAACTGTTGTACACTTGACCAACTAAGTTTCAACTGGTATAATGAGTTTAAAACAGATAAACAGAATTATAATCTGTATTATCACCATAATTGCCACGAATTTACTAAACATATTACTGCTAAATAATTTCATGGTAACTCATGCAAAATAAAAGCTCGTGCTTCCCCGATTTCAAAAAATTTAAAAAATTATGAATTTGGGAATTTTAAGGGATTAAAGTCAAACTAGTTTATAACTGTGTTTGTATATATTTACAACACATTTATCCCCAGATTGTCAACAAAAGAAAATATAGATATGTCCAATAAAATAAAGTGATCCAAATTCTAATAAGTGCCTAAAATACTGAAAGAAATATATGAATCCTGTATAAAACTTTCTCCTATACAAAAACTATGACTTAGTAACATGTTTTTCCATGTTTATCCATTAATGTCAAGGGCTCAGGCATTTGGTGTCCCAAAGCAGAGAAAGATTACACTGAGTGGATACAACCCAGAAATATCCATAGTAGGTGGCACTGAGGGAACACTCAGCAAGTATACACTGACTCCCATGGAAATTCAGTGGGTTGAGGACCCCTCTGGTTAACACAATGACCATTTGAAGCACGAAGGATGGGACACCATCCTGAACATATATAACCCTTAAGGCTCCCTCCCAATGAGCAGAGCTACCAGGTTTTTAACCTTCGATCTGACTGTACAGCTTGGCAACTGTTTCAAGGAAGCAGCAAAGTTTGCACACTGTAAAAATGTGTGGGAAGGGTAGAGGTGATAAAAGGCACTGAATAAGAAGTAGGCAAAGACTGGGTGGACAGAAGCTCTCTCTCCTTCACTGAGTTCCCTACCTTGGGAGAAAAGAAAAAAGAAAAAACATCTATAAAGAATTTAGAACAAAAACCAATACCCTCCTCAGATCTATAAAATAAGGGAAAAGTAAAAAGGGCAATGAGCTCAGCGTTAAAAGGACTATCAGGATTTTAGTCTTAATTTGACAACTAGCAGATTTGCTAAAAATGTGCAAATTAAATCACCATCCTGTGCCTTAGTTTTCTTATCTAGAAAGTAAAGAGGTTTGAACTCTCTGCTATCTCAGCTGGCCTTTGGTGCTACCATTCTTTGATTCTAAAACAAAAAGTACCAGGAAAAGTCTTTGAGGGCAGCTATTATCTTTGTTTCTGTCATTTCCCTTCAGGGTCCACAGTATCTTGCTCACTGAGAGCTCCCAGATGAATGAACAGACAAGCCAGACTCAGACTTCCCACAAAGAACATCACATGACTTTTCAGTGTTTGGAACTCAACCTATTTTCTTCTCTGTCCTTCCAATTTTGAAGGCCATTTTCCCTCATTCTATCATCTCTATATGTTTTATATGGCCCATCTTCTCCTGTATAGAAACATGAATTTCTTAAATAGATGCCTTTATCATTATTTAGGAAAAAAAAAGAGAGAGAGAGGCCTGAGTCTAAGTAATGATAGAGCTTCTGTAGAAGCTCTTTAAATAGTGTTTCTAAGTCTTTGTTTAAAATAACTTCAACACATCCCCAGGTGGTCCATGGGACCATGAAACTCCGGAGGTGAAAAGCTAGTGGCGGTAGAAGGACAGATGCTCAAAACTTGACATAACTGTGGATAGAAGAGCAAATGTAAGATGACAGATTTAATTGATGTTGGTAGCCCCCAGGGCCTCCTATTACGCTGGCATTGCTGACCAAACTTTTCATCGGACAGATATGAGACTTTTAAAAATATCCTGTGATTTGGCTTTTGCCAGGCATGACAAAAAATAAAACCCTAAACTTCCTAGTATATATGCATCTATTAATCCTTTAAACACTCAGTGATTCACATAAGTTGGAGGTGTTTTTCTCTCCTGAATGAGAACCTCATTGGCTGGCCTCAGCAGACACAGTTTATTGCCACACACACACACACACACACACACACACACACACACACAAAACCCACACCTCACAGATCACAGCTCTTCTTGGACTAGAACTCAGTTCTAATTCAGTTATGTCTGAGCCTCTCTACCAATGAACCTTCTACCACCTTCAATCTGGGTGTCTTGCTAAGGAAGGAGCACAGATGAGAGTAGGTATTCACTCTGTTTATACCCTGTAGCCAGTGGAATGTTATGTGTTAGACATTTCTTGAACATGTGAAATCTCACCAAGTCTCCTGCCCCATTCACCCAGCTGCTGAAAGAAAAGGAACTTCAAGCTGTGATCATGAAGAAACAGGTGGAACACTCAAATCCAGAAGTTGATTTCTTTGCCTGTAATTTTCTACTTTCCTGTTTCACTGTTAATGCCAGTAATTAATCAAAGTATTTGTGTTTCAGTGAGATTTCTGCTCCTCCCTCTCCATTGTCAATGTCAGCTGTGAGATCACACAGTCTTCTCTGCTTGTGAGGGGCAAGAACTATACCCCAAGGTGCCATGGCTTAAAAAGAAATAAAATGATGAATAAGGCCAGGGAAAAGGTAAAGCAAGAATAAAATATCTAACCTCTAGACTAAAATAAACTTGTTTCAACTAAGGATTTTTTAATCAATAATACTACTGTTTCTTGACTTATCTGAACTTATTATTTCAGTTCTAATAAGTATGTATAAATTACTTGTCTCTGAAACATGTTTTATTTCCCCCAAATGCAAGTTCCCCTTGCTATAAAAGGACATTCAAGGGCACGCTACATGAATTTTAAGCATAACAATTACAATGAGTAGCTCATAATCATATAACAATATAGAGACTAATTTTATTGCTGTTACCTTTTTTAAGTGGTTCCTATGCAGTATCTATAAACATAATTTTATTTGATTTCCATAGCAACAGTATAATGGGGTATACAGATAACAAAACTGAGACTCGGAGTTCACGTAGACTGCAAGGCTACACACAGCGGTTGTACTGAGTCTGTGACCCTGAAGCCAGTGCCCTTAATGACTTGATGTTGTGAGGTAGAAGGCTATGGGATTTTCTGTGAGAGAGATTATGTGCAATGTGTGGTTATAAGATGAGAGCACTGCATGAGAAGTCTAATTCCACATGTGAATCGGGGTTCCAATGTGCATTCATTAGGCAACCCTCACAAGGTCATATGTTTCCTTATCTGTGAAATGGGCATAATTGTTCAACTGACCAGACTTCTGTGTTATCCTGAAGGCCAAATGAGCAATAAACACAAACTAGCACTTAGGGAACAACAAAAGCTATAAAGTATTATTATTTCAACATTATAAAGAGACACATTAATATCCCAGCTTAGTAAAAGATGGATGAAGATGCAGGTATGAGCAGAACAGAATTTTGCAGGCACAAGAAGAAGTAAGGGAGATAATACAGAGCAAGAGAAAAAAGACCCATTGGAAGGAAAAATAAGAGAAAGCTTGGTGGGCTTCTCATGGCAGATGGAGCTCAGGGAAACCAAACAGCCCAGAGCCAGAGTCTACCACCCGTGAGGAAACAGACCTTCCCAGGCCAGACAGAAAAGCACATCTGCTAAGGAGAAAAATTATTTCAGACCCTCTGAACTCTCAGTCTATTTCCTAGGATATAGAAAAATATAAATCTGATTGTTGGTTAAATCTTAGATAATAAAAAGTACTGTGTGCAAATGAAAAAGTGAAGTAAATATGGGATAGGCTTTGAAATAAAACAGCAGCCCAAAACTTGTTCCAAATAGGAAGGTTTTATGTGCATCACTGTGGACATAGTTAACTTTCTGCTGCTACCTACAGCTTATTAGTCACACTCCCTCATCCTATAAAATATCTCTGCTCTGACTTTTCTTCATATTACCAGTTATATCACCATTTTTCTAAATCAACCAAGGTCAAAACCTCTGAGTTGATCACATTAAAAAATATAAACCCTTTTGACACAACTTGGAGAATTATGTTGTAGTCAGATAACTCTCACATCTAACCTGTGCATCATACTTACCCCTTTCTTCTTGGTCTTACAAAGTAAATGGAGCCGCTTCATTATTTCTGTACAGTAGTTTTTCATCAATTCATCTACCCATCTCTACCTTCAGTTTTTACTACCACCACTCTAATTTAGGTCCTCTAACTTTATTGTTGAGCAACTGAGATTTTTCTAATTAAAACCAATTTCTCATCTTTAGTCTTTCTAATGCATCATTTGCATGCTGCCAGATTAATATCCCTAAATTTCTTAAATCAAATCACTCTCCTAATAAACAATACTTTTATTGGCTCACCAATCTTAAAAGGACAAAACTAACCCAAGTTATGTCATTCTTTTCAAAGTTTTCTTTCATTATACCCTACTAAAGCCCTTAGGTTCTCTCAAAACATTTTTTTTTTCATTGCCTTACACACATCCCATATTTTCTTGCCTTTGTGCCATCCATCTCACAGTATGTCCTTCCAACACCTTTTTGTGCCTATAACCTTTTATTAACTTTGAGGCTTTATGCCTCATAAAAACCATAAGCGCTGTGTTCATTATTTTCCATTTGCTCTTCTAAAACTATAATTGTCGTACATGTTTTATATTTATCTAATTTAATATGTAATTTAAAAAGTAAATGCATATTATTAAACAAAAATAATTTGCCCCTAAGAGCTCTATCCTAATGTAAATTCAGGTCCTCTGAGCCTCACCTTGTAGTTCCCTGTCAATTTGAGAAAACATATAGACATTTCATGACCTGAAGGTCAACCTACTCAGGTTCATGGACAACAGTCCTATGCAAACAAGCTCAATGTCTCTTCTTATCTTCTAACCAATCCATCAAGCTAAGAATCCTTAAGCTGTCACAGATGCTCCCTATGGCCACCTCCCATGTCTAGTGTTGCTAACCTTGGCAGCAATAACTTTCTCCCTTTCACCGGGTGAGAGAAATACTGGTGGTAGATCATAACCTCAAAGCAGCAGGAAGACAGTGCTGGACTTCAACCTTCCTCCTTTGAGACGCAGCTACAGAGCTGTTCGCAGAGCAAGGCACCTGCTGTTGGACGGGAGCCCGGTATCAGGGAGGGCTCGTCAGCTCATGAGGCAGAGCTCTGCCAGAAATCAGTGAGGTTCCATGTTTCCATCCATAAGTTAAGTTGCAAGTATAGCAGAAAGAGGAACAAATATAGGACTAATTCTGCATGTGGTTGGGAATGGTGGTGGCAGGATGAGAAGGAGAAAGACAAAGGACATAGCATGCACAGTGAAAGTGGCCCCAGACGGCAACAGGAATCCAATAATATGGACTGAGTTTGATTTGTCAGGAATCAAGTTTCAACTGTTAAAAAAATATATTGCTTTAGATGATCTTCTGGTTTATTTCCCCTTCTTCATATTTTTAAAATTCTAGAAAGAAAAGTATCAGAGAAAAGAGAGAAAGAGAGAGTGCACTCTTGACTGGAACCAGATAGATTTACCCATCTATTCACTCCTACAATCTTCTCTATCTTTGCTATGTTAAGAAATTAATTAGAAACAACTGTACAAATTTACTGCTCCTTTTTCTCCTTTCTCTCGTTTTTCCTTTTTTCCTTTCTTATTTTGTTCTGCTTCTTTTCAATACCAGCCTCAGCTGCCATCAGAAGCTCACTGGGACTCTCTGAAAACAATACCTGTGGAACACATCTCCTTCTTGCCACACACAAACAGAGGTTATGTTGAAACAGCTGTCAGGAGCTTGGCACTGGCCAGAGTAAGGATCAACAAGAGATGAGAAGAGGAAATCAGGGCTCTCTCCTCTACCTGAAGCCAGTTCTTTTTCAAATCCTTCTTTGTCCCCATGCTATAATCTGCCAGACCTGGGGCTAAGCTTAGCAGTGGTAAACCATGGTCACAGTACCTTCAAATTTTCATGTAAGTAATGTAGCAGTCAGCTAGGTCTGTACTGCCTGTCTCGTATCTCCTGATCATCTCTCCTGCATTAGATGTTTTTACACTGAGAGGGTGACCTCACAAAACCTCTGCATCTCAGAGATGTTCTGATCTCTTTCTCTAGATCAGAGATGCTTAAGCCCTAAACATGACACATGAAATAAAAGAAAATCCTAACCTTAGTTCATTAGTAAAATATCGCTTCTCTCTCTTTTTCTGCTCAAGTTTCAGCCAGCCTCAGTCTCTACTTGTTTAAAGCATGTGCCTTGGGAAGAGGTCTTTCAGGATGCTGCTAGGCTAAAGTAAAAATGATAGGAGATTTATATTTTAAGTAGCTTTGTAAACGAAGGTTGTGTGTTACTTGGGGTTAATATTTAGAACATGAGGCTCTCACTAGAATTAATGGAAGCTGCTAATTATGACCTAGTTTTTTCCATGGATCCTTGCGTACCCTCACTCACCCAGAAGGCAGTGTTTCTGTGTTTCTAGAAGAAAGTGGGATATATATGGGTAGACATGTGCATTCTACACCTACACCTACCTACACACACACACACACACACACACACACACACACACACACACACACACTTCTTCTATGCCCCCACCCACTTACCCACCTTCAGATAAGGTCTAGAAGATTGTGATGAATAATAGACTTCTGGGGAAGAAGTTCAAACAGGATCTACAAAAAGCAGATTTCGGCCAGCTTGCCGACCTATCCAATATAACGTTCAAATCAAAGGAATTAGGGTTCCTTGAAGACATGCCTCATTCTAGTCCTGGGACAAAAAAAAATACTCAAGATGAATCGAAAATATTTTGCAATACCAGAAAGAAAGAAAATATTCCCAAACAAACACACTAAAATTCCACAATGATGGGGGAGATGTCAAAGGGACACAGGAGACAATTGAATGACCTCCTGATGGCCAAAGCTACACAAATGAAGCAACAAAATAAAGGAGTATTGGATTATAATCCAGATTCTATTCATGAGTCTATACTGTTATAAATAGTGATTGAATTATTAATAAAAAAGGGAGAACAGACAAATTTCATGTCTAGAACATTTTCCAAAAAAATTACATGCATGCCTCATCTTCAAGGAGATTGAGCATATCTTCCCACTTCTTAAGTATGGGTTGCAGGTAACGATTTTTTTCCAAAGAGTATGGAAAGAGGAAATAACAGTAACTTTAAAGTGGAGAAACCTGACAAACACTCCCTCAGCCAGGTGATCAAGGTCAACATCAACAGTGATAAGTCATATTGATAGTATACATCCTTGATATAATGTGTCGAAAATAATACTTTACCTCTGTGGTTTTCTTCCCAGAAATCTATAACCTCGATCTATGAGAAAAATATCAAACATATTTCAGTTGAGGAATATTTTACAAATTACCTGAGCAGTACTCTTTAAAAGTGTCAAGGTCATCAGAAACAAGGGAAGTCTGAGAAACTGTCACAGTCTAGAGGAGCCTAAGGAGACATGACTAAATGTAATGTGATTTCCAGATTGGATGCCAGAACAGAAAAAAGACATGTAAAAGCTAAGGATATCTGAATAAAGTATGGACTTCAGTTAATAATAATGTATCAACACTGGTTCATTAATTGTAATGAATGTACCATAATAATGGAAGATATTAATAATGAAAGGAAATAGGTGTGGGGTATTTGAGAGAGTTGCTATATCATCTTTGCAGTTTTTATGTAAATCTAAAACTCCTCTAAAATAAAAGCTTTAAAAAAGTATTAATAAATCTTAGGTGCCTTGTATTTTTTAAATAGCATTTGAGGGATAATTAATGCAAGGGAAGCACAGAAAAAGCACTAGCTATAGGCAGTGAGGGTACTTCTTCATTTAAAATGGCCTTCACTGTATAGATGTACCACGTCTTCTTTATCCACTTGTCTATTGATGGCATTTAGGCTGCTTCCATATCTCAGCTATTGTAAATAGTGTTGCCGTGAACATAGGGGTGCATATATCTTTTCAAATTAGTGTTGTGGATTTCTTTAAATAAATACCCAGAAATGGAATTTCTGGGTTGCAAGGTAGGTCTACTTTTAATTTTTTGAAGAACTCCCATACTGTTTTCCATCATGGCTACAGCAATTTACAATCCCACCAACAATGAATGAGCGTTCCCTTTCCTCCACATTCTTACCAACACTTGTCATTTGTTGATTTATTGATGCTAGTCATTCTGACAGGTATGAGGTGATATCTCACTGTGGTTTTAATTTGCTTCCCTCTGAAAATTAGTGATGGTGAGCATCTTTTCATATAACTATTTGCCATCTGTATGTCTTCTTTAGAGCAATGCTTGTTTGGGTCCTCTGCCCATTTTTTATTTTTTTTGGGGGTGCTGAGTTATATGTGTTCTTTATAAATCTTGAATATTAACCCCTTATTGGATGTATCATTGGAAAATATCTTCTCCCACTGAGAAGGTTATCATTTCATTTTGTTGATGGTTATGGTACGCATATACAATGGAATATTACATACCCATAAAAAAGAATGTAATCTTACCATTTGTGACAACATACATGAACCTAAAGGTATTGTGCTAAGTGAAATAAGTCAGAGAAAGACCAATACCACATGATTTCACTTATAAGTGGGATCTAAAGAACAAAAAAAAAATGAACAAATAAAGACAAACTTGTAGATAGAAAACATTTTGAAGGTTGCCACATGGGAAGGATAAGGTTAGGGATATGGGTGAAGGAGGAAAATGGATTAAGAAGTACAAACTGGTAGTTGCAAAATAGTCATGTAGATATAAAGTATAGGGAATATAGTCAATAATATTGTAATATTTATGTATAGTGCCAAGTGGGTAGTAAACTAATCAGGGATCCCTTTGAAAATTATATGTGTTTAACCACTATGCTATACACCTGAAACTAATATAAAATAATATTGAATGTCAACTGCAATTTAAAAATAAAATAATAATAATATTAAGTAAAGAGGCTCTCATTATCTGTTTTCTCTTTACTTCCCAGAATCGATAACAGAATTGGGTAAGGGAACCTCAGCTAAAAGGAGGATCTCTTTGTCTCTGAGCCTGGGAAGCCCAGGGTGACAAAGTGGGTTTAGGAAATACCTCTGAAGAGCTGAAATGGAAGAAATATGTTTTTCTAAAAGCCCTATGCTCTGGACATCAGTTGCTGTAGTTGACCATAGAGATGTTATTTTATTTTATTTTTAAAACAGTAATGATGAAGCCTCATCACATACTCAGTACAAATGCTACCTGCAGACAACTTTCACTCACAAATATATGAAGGACTGTCTAGTTGGGCAATGTTAAAAGCATAAAACGGCAGAGCTAGAGAGGACAAAGAGAAGTGAGGTGGCTAAGGAATGGAAAGAAGACCGATACTCTACTTTAGCAACAACAAAAAGTCCCAGCTCAGGGACATTTCTGTGCTGGGATCCCCAAAATAGCCATGTACATTTCCAATTCTCTCATTTCCAAAGTCTTTGTATTAGCAAAAGACAGATGGTCTACGACCGCCAGGCAATCAGAAAAACTGCCAAGTCAAGGAAAATTGGTGGACTGAAATGATGTGCTAATCCAGTTAGCTGAAAGATGAGAGCAACTCGCAGAGTTGGACAGGAACATGCTCTATACACAATAGCTCTTTTCCATTGCATGGTATGTTTACAAGCCTGAAACTAGCACCTTTCAACACTGGGTGTCCTCCCACCCCCACTCTGGAGCTATGAGTAGGGAAAGCCCGTATATTATATCTCAGGCATGTGAGCTGACTATAAAGAGGCAGAGCTGATTTGTTTCTGTTGTGTGGAACAGAAGCTCTATTGGCATCTGTCTTTCATTGCAAAAGCTCAGCACTCAGATGTTAAAGCTGCATCTCACAGAAGTTATGCTAAGTTCTTACAGATGATAGATTTTAAAGACAAACTAAGTGGTGTACACCACAGCTGTCAAAACTATCTTCTGCATCAGCTGAGTACAGTAATCTACCCTCTACCTTCAATGTCACATGACTCTCTATATATGAATAAGCACTTAATAAGGATTAAGTACTAGGTCAAATAAGCTGAACTCGGGAGAGATGGTAGTAAAAGGAAGGGGGAAGGAGTGGCAATCACCTCACAAGAGACTGGGAATTCACAGCGCAAATGACATTTTATGGCACACCTGGACTATGGAATTAGAAGTTGCAGGTCTTAGAGGTAAAAAGCCTCAGCTGTCACTTAATTCAGTGGGACCCACCTGTATGATGTCTTGGCTGTGAGCTCAGAGCTGTCAAAATTGGGGGGGCCTCTTGTATTTCTACTTACTCAATTTTTGTGGCCCATTGAGGCCTTGTCAGGCTCCAAGCTACAAGTTTCTATATGTAAAATCTCATTGAGCAACAGAAGAGGGGGGACAAAAGAAGGAAAAACCTAGGCAGTCATATTGAATTCCGACCTCTTCTTCTGCCCTGTTGGCCAGACAGCCCCTAATCCTTTCCCATCCCTTATATCCATGTGTTAGAAAAAATATCCAAAGATGCCATCCTTGCTTTCCATCTCTCTAATCTCCATTCCATCAGCTTGGCACTGACACAGTCTTCTGTGACTCTACCAGTGTCCTGTGTAATTCATTTGCTCAGAAACTAACCACAGCTTTGCTCTCACATCAAGTCTCCTCTCTTTCCTCAGATGTCTTTCAAAGGCTTTCCTAACCTGGCTCTATACCTCATTGCTCTCCAGCCAAACCCTCCAGTTTCATCTCATCAATCAATTCACTGTCCCTGAACTGTAGCACATTCATTTGCACTTCGGTGCCCATGGCACTCCTGCTTCTTGGGACACCCTGCTCTTCCCTCCTCCATCTGTGAGACCTACATGATTCTTCTGACTCAGCTCAGGGTTACCCTTCTTCATGGATTCTCAGCTCGATTCTCATTTTGTGTCATGATTTCTATCAAGCATCATGTAAGTCAAAATTCTATTATTTTTATAGGAAATGTTGATTGTTTTTATCTCATCTCATTCTAGAGAAAAATTGAAGTAGTTTCATGTTTTAGCCTTTCTTTAGCTGTGCAATATTGAGTTACACAAAGGATATGAAATATGTCTGGATTTCATCGTTACTTTCAAAATCTTAGGCCTGAAGTCAGGTCTTATGAAGGGTATGGACTAGTTGACAATGAATGGCATCCTCTGTGGCAAGGTAAGGAAGTTCTGGAATCAATCCATATGGTCAAATATTGATTGGCAAATTCCTAAGCACTTACCTCATCATATTGTATAAGGGTTAAATGAAATGTCACATGAAGTACTTAGAACAGTGCCAGACAAAAAGCAAGCCCTCATTAAATAGTGGTTTGTGTTGCTATTGTTACTATCTTTACAGCTCTCATCTTCAATAACAACTCTGGTCAGAGCACAAATGTATGCTAGATCTTTCTTCCATCATAGACTCCTTCTTAATCTTTTTTTCATACTGTGCTGTCCATTTTTTTTCAACATTATCCAGGGCACAGAAGCACTGGCACCAGAAGGAAGCTCTCTGATGTGGGGCAGAGTGATGGATCCAGGCTTCCCCAGGTAAAAACCCTTCAACCCAACCACCTGCTGATTTGGCTTCCCAAAACATCGGGCTATCCAGAGAGAGTCACCCTACAGGTGGACGTATGTACACCTCATAGTAGAAAAGGTTATCAATGCTGCCAACTAAAATATTGCTATTTTGAGTTGTAAAAAAAGCCAGAAAAAAAATCTTATACTGTCTGTAGTCATGTCAAACAAACCTGTCTGGCTGCCCACCCCTCCTCTGAATAGACAAATTTCAGTTATTCCTCAGAAGCTTTCATGGAGGGAGGCATCCATTGTGAGCCAAGGCCTTACATGCCCTCTCTCACCAGCTATCCCTTCAATATCTGTCATTTGGCAAGGTAGTGTTTATCTGGTTACCCTGTTACAAAAGTGCACATTGGTTATTTCTCTGCTTGAGGAAGACAAAGCTCTGAAACTTTAAATACCTGTCATTCACAGCCATGTATGAGGCCTTATATTATCATCTCTGCTCTATTGCTCCAATCTTTGTCATTTGCTCCTGCTCTTTTATTCTTCTCTTCCCTTTCTCATCCCAGCTCTTATTCTCTTTTCAGACAGATTTGGAAACCTCCAGACCTGAGACCAGCCTTCCAGGAAATCGTGAGCACCAAAGCCATCTGGAGAGGTTCACTCTATCCTCTCATTTGTTCTCAGTCACCCCTCCCTCTGCCTCTGCTTTACCCCCGGTGGATTGTGTTAAAGGCCTGAAACAATTCTGGCAAGGTCACACTGTTTGATTCTGCTGTCAGTTTAAATTATGTCTCAGCTTTTATATCTAAATCAAAATACAAGAGTTAAAAAAAGAAAGAGATAGACAGCAAGGAGACATGGCAACATCCTATAGTGAGTAGAGAAATGACATTTCAATTAACCAATTGATTTGTTCCCTTGACAGTTGCCTCCCTCACCACCCCAAGTCATTATATAACATACACAAACCGAGAGCCCACTCCCAGGCTTCTGTGGATGAAACATAACTCCTTCTTCTGGAGGGCTGGGGAATAAAATGATTTTCTATAATAATAAAAATAATAAATTATTTTAGAATAATGGTTTTATTAATAAAATGCTTGATCATTTTTGTAAAAATCAAGCTATTTGTTCTCAGAATTTATTACTGCAGTGCAAAAAATATTTCTTAAGTTCTTACAGAATATGTGTGGATTGTAGTGTCAGTATTTTTTTCAGGTTAGCAATTATCAAGACAAGGTTTTAAAATTGTATTCTAAAAAGTAAAACTAAAACTAAAACCATTAAGCTGCATTAAATAACATTTCCATAAAGCCACAGGTAAGAATGGCTGATTTGGTGCCTATGGCAGTTCTCTATTGCCCCTAAATTTCATATATTTTTATTCGACCAAAAGATACATCTTTTTTGTTTTGTTTTGTTTTGCTTTACAAGTTTACTTGGAGAATTTAACTGAAGCGTTCAAACAGAGGGTTAAAACATCTGTCCATTGGGGTTTTTTTATATGTAATTTTAAAATACAGGGCAGAGGTTGTAAGAAAAGTTGACAGAGTTAGGAGTAAACACTCTAAAGTACAATACAGGTGTGAAACACCACCACATTTAAACACGGCGTAAGTTGATATTTTGCTGATGATACCGCCATCTCATTAAAAGGGTTACAGCTTTTCTTATAAATTATAAAATTGTTCCCCATTAGAATAGAGTCCACTAGGTTTGTAAACTTTCTTGAGTGTATTTTAAGTCCTCATATTGGGCTACAGTTTTGATTGTTTATCTTCAAATGGTGTTTGGTTTATTCTGATTGATCTAGCCATAACACAGACCAGCATCTCTAAAAGTGGGTTTACACTGTAAATAGTAAATAAACATTAAAAGACATTGACTTTCTTGAAATCATTTATAATTAGCTAAAAGTCAGAAGTGCTCCTCTACTTCCATTCTACTGCTGGGTAATCATTAACTGACAAGTTTCTAAATTTCTCTGAGCCTCAGTTTTTTGTTTGTTTGTTTTTAATCCATAAAATGGAGTTACCACTACTTACATAGGTACTTCTCAGAGTGTTTCTGAAGACAATGAATACGAATTTATGTACAAAAGAACACAGATATCTTAACCAATTGCAACTTCGTGATCATGCTTTTGCAACCTTACAAAATCATATAGTTATAAAAACTCATTGCTGGGACCCCTCCCAGGGAGTTGGCACAGGGAGAAATGAGAGATTACATGAAGCTTAAGCTTCATTAGCTTTCAGGCAAATTGGTCTCTAAACACATCTTTTAAACTTAAGCACTTTAATAAAATGTAAGACTTATCCAAACATGAAAATATATCAGATATTAAATCAAAGAACCTAATAATTATATATGGAATTAAGACTTTCAGTATATGATTAGATGATTCAATTTTTATTGTTTACCTACAGCGATGTGCTAGCCAGGCTCCCTTTTGAGGAAGGTTCACAGATGAGCAGGAATTGCTCCTTACCTAGGAGGAGTTCAGAGTCTAGGTGTGCAGTCGAGCATATTTCTAAATAAATCAGCAAATGATCAAATAATAAAGCTCTGTTATACCAGTTATTTTGATATAGGTGATCTATAAAGGCTTCTCTAAAAAGAGGTGGATTCTAAACAGGCCCTTAAATCTTAAATGGTACTTGCTAGCACATGTGGGTAGAGCAGCTGTTAAATAGAGTCTTGGTAAACCAAAGCCTAGAGGCAAGAGATGCAGAACATGTATGGAAAATAAACAGGTATGGTCAGAATTAAGACCTGAGGTTGCAAAAAAAAAATAAATAAATAAAAAGGAAAGATTAACTAAAACAGAACTTTGGAGAACTTTGCATGCAAACACAGAAATGTGTTTACTTTTTCTGTACACCATATAAAATCTGCAAAGTTTCTTTGAATAAGGAGTTGACTTCAATATATGTGCACATTGTGCAGCATTTCTGCATGAGGGTGACAGGAACCAGGGACTCAAGACTGTTATAATGGTTCTGGTAAGAGTAGAGAGGTCCTCCCCCAAGGAAGGGATTGTGGGAATGAAAGAAGAGAATACATATGGGATACAAAAAAGAACAGAGCTGAAAAGACTAGCTAGATGAGGGGATATAGACAGAAAGGAGAGGAAAATGTAAAATGATACGAAAGTTTAAAGCTAAAGAATATAGCGACACTATTAACTGAGATGGATGTCATTGATGGATGAACATGGTAAGGAAATGAAAGAGAAGGAAAATAGGTAGAATTCATATTAGATACCCACAGAGTGTTCATGTGTGGCTTCCCAGCAGGCATCTGGAGTGACCATGAACACATTCAACTGTAAAGAGCACTGCTCTTTCTCCTAAGGTCTGAAGGGGTTTGCTACTCCTGAATTCTAAAAAATTAATGACACTCTTCAACTAATGGGATAGCTTCTGAACTTCCTTCAATAATCCTGCTCAGCATTTCAATCACATATTTTGCATTATATTAAATTATTATCATGTCAAGTTTGTAACTGTTCTCACTTCCTTCCCTCAGCTTACTCTAAAACTTCCATTAGAATAAGCTTTAAAAACAGGGATCCAGACTAAGTTTTCTAGTACACCTCTACCATGACCAACTCAGAACTCTGCAAATAATGGGCGGTTAAAAATAACAATAACAATCACTAACATTTATTGTGCTTCTAAATTGTCCACCATTATGCATATCAAATCCTATCTTGTAGCAATCCTAAGAAATAAGTTCTTAATCTTATTTAGAAGAGGAAAATAGAGCTAAACGATGTTAAAAACGTCCCCAAGACCACTCCAGTAGGGCTGGGTTCCAATGCAAGTCATTGTGCTTCAAAATCTACCATCCTTTTCACAAGGATACGAAGATTCTACATGTAACAATTTCTATTTAACCCTATACTGAACACAATTTCATTTTTTTAAAAAGAAGGCATTTAAATATCTTATGCCTCACTGTTGGATGAGATATAATAATTATCTTGTTCTGTAGCTGAACTGAAATATTCATTTTTGACATTTAGGTATTAACATAATTCTGCTTAATGTAGAATTTATATTTTATGTACTAGTTTTTAAATATGAGTGAACATTATAGAAGGGTTATTCCTAAATAATAAATGAACATTTTCCAACTGATATTATAAAATTCAGTTATTCAAAACTTAACATGTATATTTTCCCATTAAAATTATGTTGTAAATACTGTCTTCTCTTCCATTGCTTTATACTCACCCGTGATTTTACCACATATCATTTCTGCCATATATTAGAGTTACTACGTCTGTTCTCCTTACTTCTTTCCCTGCCCAACACAGACTATAACCTTCCTGAAGGCAGATCATATGCCTTGACTTCATCTTAATATACAACCTCAATATTTAATATAGTCTCTTACAATATATACTTATTCCTCCATTCATCCTTTTATTCATTCTAGAATTTGTAGCATGTCTACTATGTGCCCTGGGATAAATGTGAATGATATAAGGTGAATTAAAGAGACTGCTCTTATGAAATGCATTTATAATCTAATAAGGAAGACTAAATATTTATAAAACTATGTAATTTAAGTGTGTTGTATATGCTATAAAGAAAAATTATGAGGAATACTGAAAGCATAAATAAAAGGAACTTAAGATTGAGGAATTAGGATAGAAATGAAATAAAGTTTCCCATAGAAGAATGTGATAAATTATATCCATTGATGTGCCTATTACAGTGACTTTTTAAAAACTATAACTGGCTGTGATGGGAGTTTAAAAAATCTATAAACCAATATTCATTGATGACAACATTTCAGTGGGAACATATGTCCTGAGATCCTTCATCGATGGTTCAAAATAAAACATAGATCCTTTGCAACCCTCCATCCTTGGCAGCAGAAAACAGGCATCTACTTATTCCTGCTGAGACTTACTATCATAAAACCTAATAAAAGTACAAAAAAGAGCCAATTTCCTTCTGTCACTGAAGATGGTACAGCAATTGTGGGGCCCACAGAGAAGAGGATGATGTCTTCCAAGACAGAGTGTGAGGCCTAATCATCCTCTAGATCCATTCTGAGGCATCCTTAATTGAGGACCCTTGGAAATTAGCAAGAGAAAGAAAGGAATTTTACCATACCATTGTGAAAATGGGTGATTTCCTTCTGAGTCACTTTCCATCCAACTACTTCCAGGGCTTTCAAATAGAGAATGCTCAGAAGATATTGCCAAGTCTATTGGGACAAAGGTCTCTTTATGAGTCAGCATGAGTGCTGGCATGGCTCTAAAGCCACTTGCTATTTGCTTTTGCCATACATAGCCATGAGACTAGGTCATCCTGTGCACTCAGCACACCAGATGTTTGAGAGTCACTGATTTGAGATATGTGGCAGAGATAGCAGTGAAATAATTAGGGGATTGGCTTTGATCACTGAGTTTTATGTAAGCTACAAGTTAGGGCAAGTAGCAATACCCATACTTAATTAGCAATAAAAATGAAAATTTGAGGGAAAAAAACACTGAAAGCTCCCAATATTTCCAGTTTGAATAAACTAAAATTAAAACAATTATCTTTTATCTATAATCTTCATCTAATAATGCCAATTTTATTCAAAATGATTTTTTCTCATAATATAGCTGATTACATGTTTTCTTCCCATTGCATGTACCTTTATCTCCTCCTTTTATGGGTTATTCTACTTTCAGTCTTTTGAAAAATGACTATTTTGATATTGATTTTGAAATTATGAATTCTCAATTTTTTTTTATCCAATCAACCCTATATCTTCAATCTCTGTTCTTCTTAATAGATCATGTCAATCCAACTCACACATATATAGGTTTCTAAATAAATTGCAATGACTAACAAAATTCTCTATTCAATAGATTTTCAAATAAATGACACCACAGAGAAGAACTAGATTTCAGTTATAAAGTTTTAGACACAAAGAAAATCTGGTACAACTTATATTTCAAAGGAGCTGGACACCAGTTTCTTATTTTGGAAATAAAAAAGGACCATTTCTTAGTGTTCCACCAGTGGTTTGGAGATGCTTCTATTAGCATTTAATTTAAGGTGATGTTATTTTTCATTTGCCTCCTTTCTTCTTTACAAACATCTGAGCTCTCTGAGCACCACAATGATTTCTAATCTCTTCATATCTCTAGTATTTAACACAGTGGCTGATTCATATTAGGTGCTTAATAAATATTTGTGAAAGAAAGAAAGGGAAGAGGAAATGGAAGGGAAGTAAGCAAGCAAATTCAATATTAAGCAAGGGTTAGGGGATCTGAGTCAATATCAGACAACTTGTTTTGCAGATGTCTCTATTCTAAAATGGTTAGATCTGATCATCTTTAAATTTTGTCTAGCATTGTATTTTATGGCTCGGAATGGGGTGGGGGTTGAATTGTATATGCATTTTTCATCATGTGTATGAAGAATATTGCTGTGTAAGTAAAATAATAATAATAATAATAATAATAATAATAATAATAATAATAAATTCCACAAAAATAGAGGACTGCTTTTACAAAAAGTTTCTGACATAATTTTTGCAATTAATCAACATTTCAGGTTTTTCCTTTGAAATTTATAAATGCACCCTGCAGACATTTACTTGTCAGAATTCAGATAATCTAAAAGAGGCCTATTAAAGTCCCAATCAAGAAGAAGAGAAAGAAACAGACATTTATTGTAGACTTATACTATGCAAGGCGCTGAGCAAGGCACCTTGCCTAAGTTATCTAATTTAATCCTCATGACAACCCTATTAAGTTATCATCACTCTTTTTCTAAATGAGGAAACTAAGGTTCTGCTAATGAAGCTACAAGCCAAGTCTACAAAGTTAGTGACAGACCTGTCAGTCTGATCTGGTTCTGTATGACTCTAAACAAAATGCTTTTTCACCATGCAAAACTGCATCTGATGATGAAAGACAAGCTTCAAATTTTATTAACATCACAAACCACCTCAATAAATATTTTACATACTCAAGAACACTGCCTCTCAGAAATTTTCTTCAGAATATCTTAGAGGAGAGGAGAGGAAATGCATATATAGTCACCTCATATCTGCTATAGGGAGAGTACTGTATTAAAATCCATGTGTTTCTTCAATATTAAGACCTCATTCTTTTACATAAGAGACGTATGTTTGTTTTAATATAGAAATAACAACTATCTTTCTTGAAGTCAGTGAATAAAACTGACACTGCAGGAACATGCAAAATGTTTTTCTGTGGCTCCAAGAGCCCGTTCACTCCCTTAGGCACCCCTAAGAAGAGCCACATCTCCAACAAACAGCAACAGTTCCCATCTTATTCATAAGACATTGGGAGTTCTAATGTTCCAGAGCCAAGCTGAGGGATATTTACTTTCTTGCAAAAATCCATTTTACTCAAGTGCCCAAAAGCACTTGAACTTTGGTTTTTTGAACCTTAATGAGTAAAGATCCTTGGTCTTTTTCTTCATTTTTTTGAGGTTTTTTTTTTTTTTTTTGAAAAGTCTCTAAAAAATAGCAAATGTGAAACTTAACATTGTGAATATCATGGAATATGTTTTAAAATATTAGAAATAAAGTTATACCTCTTGTTTCTACTCATCTAAATATCAAAGCTTTGAAAATGTTCTCATTGTCTTTTTGACCACAGTTACAATATATTCTTTCTTTAATTCAGTGGATTATAGACTACTGGAGGTAGAAGAAATTCTATAGATCATTTATACCAACCTCATTTTCCATATATAAGAGAACTGAGACCCTATGAATGCAAATTACTAATCTCATGCCACAGAAGTAATTAAGAATAGATCCAGGCCTAGAACTCCAAACTCATGTTTCCCAGCCCAGTGCTTTTAGCATAGCAGATTCTTCCAATATTAATCATAACTTGGCTTTCTAAGAGAATATCCAATCTTGCATTTGAATTATATTATGTCAACAAAAATTTTGTATTACCAAGCCTTCAAGATTGCCAGTTGGGCAAGATTCAACAAGATACCCTACTGCCATTTAGAAGCTGCGTTATACGAAAGAGGCCAAGATGGTTCAGAAATGACTACTCTCATTGTTATCAATGGGTTGGCATAGTTCACAAGTGGCAAAATCTGCTCTCCAGAGGAATTAAACTTTGCATTTTCATTGGCCAATACACTTGCTTTTAAATTTGGTGTGATAAACAAAATACAAACTGAATTATATAATATCTATTTTAAAAGAACATGCTATAGAATTAGTTGTGACTAATATAATCAAATTTGTTCTCTGCCCTCAAGAAACAATTTATAGTTTCTTATGATTAGATGGAAACAAGAAGTAGAGGGTAGTAGGCTCAATTAGTATGTTTTTGTCGTTGTGAAGATTAAATAAGTTAACACATGAAAGCCTTTGGAGTACTTCCTGGCACATATAAAGATCTCAATAATTTCAAAGAAAATATTTAAGGACCATGTGCTTGAGGGAGAGGACAAAGCAATGACACTTAGGAACTAGGCTGGAGACAAGTTAGGACTGTTACAAAGGGCCTCCAGGAATTTCCGGTTCTTTTTGTAGGACTGCTTCTCAGCTTAGATCAATTCCTCAAGCTCCAGGAAGAATTACATTTACATAAAATGCCCCAATGGCCAAAAGGCTTCTTCCAAGACACCAGGAATTCATAGCATAGACATTTCCTACCTAAACTGCAGTTCTGTTCATTTAGTTAAGTATAATTGCACAAAATTATCCCCAACTTCTATGCGTACAATACCCACTCCAGCAAAACCCTGAGGTTATACTGTAGTTTTTAAGTAAAGAGCTCACAAGCTTGCCTAGATGATTCTTGCTAGTCTCTTAATTGAATTAGTCAGTTAATAGAATCAAATCGCCAATTTCCACAGTGATCGCAACACCTGGAATTCATAATGACTTATCCTTTATTCTCAACCCTTTGAGTTTCTGCAAATCAAAACTGATAACATCAAACCAAATTCCCTTCTTCTTTTCTGAAAATCAAAGGGGAAGAAAAAACACATAACCACTGAATTCTCACATCAACATTTAGATATGTATTCACATATGTTAATGGAAAATTTGCTTATATTAATTGATCTTCATCTTCTTTCTTGGTTTCCCACAGACCCAATGAAATTATCTGAGAAGTTCATCCTTTCTAAGTTATTAGGCAAATACATTAAGAATGGTTTCACAGTCTGATCTGTTTAAATGTAATAGCTCTAATGAAAAATAAATATCTAATAATTAACTCAATTTCTTCTGTTTCTATTTTCAACTACATTTTAAAAATTAAGTTTATTAGTATAAATGTAACACATGTACATTGTTGAAATTCCAAGTGTATATAAAAGCGAATGTTTTAATGAACTTTTAAGTCCACATTTAATAGATTTTTTTCTTAACTGATTCATAATTAGGATTATATGGTCCAAATATAAAATACATTGTTTCCAAATGTTCTGAAAGATCAGGTATAAAAATAGCATTGCATTTTAATATTATGTCCCTTTTACCTAAAATCTATAAGTTTTATTTTTTTGGGGGGGGACGGGGAGGAGGCAGCTATTCTTGAACATAATTCTACACTCACTACATTCCATCAGCTCCTAGCATTCTGCCTCCTGTCTTCTTACAGAAAGAGCCCAATAGGTGAGGTGAGCAGCCACAGAAGCAACATTCCTACACTTTTGAGGAATCATGTTGAGGACTGGGTAACTACTTAACCAAATCCTAAGAAGAGTTATGAGAATAGTTTATTCAAAAGTTAGGATAAGAGTTCTTGATTAGGCAGATAACATGGCATCTGCAGGAGGAGAGAATGACCAGGACACTCTATGCTAAGAATGAAAGTTCTCAAAGAGCTCTTTCTCTTATAGGTATGGCAGAGAGAAAAAATATACAGTGTATCTAGTATATTAGAGAAAAAAAGGAAATAAGCAAGTAAGTCATGAAATTTATAATTCTTCAGTGTAGGGAGATATAATTATGAATCTAGGTAGTCAAGTAGATTAAAAGTTGAAAGTCAACAGAAGACCAAATAGGTAACAAGGAGGTTAAGATAAAAAGAGGAGAACAGCAATTGTAATCTCTAATCTAGAGAGGGATCCAAAGGTCAGAAATAGTATATTCATGTTAGGCTGTGTATACATATTGTGTATATGTATGATAATGGAGAGAACAGAAGGGGTAAAGAAGAGTGAGAGGGCAGAAGGCAGTTGGAAAAGAAGGAAGTGAGTTTGCACCATGTGTTTTCAGTTTAGAAGAAAGAGACCCTTGACATTTGCAAGATGGCATTGTGGTTATAACTCAATCAGAGGCTAAGCCTCCGAGAACAGGCATGTTACAGAAGGTGCTAAAATGTAGGATGGTACCTTCTCTTTGCAAGGACCAATTTGCTTTTTAAGAGAAACGTAAAAATCACTGCCCTACTAATGACAGAGTGCTGGGTGATAAGTTCTGTTGGGGAGAATGGAAGCATAACTTTGAAGACAATGGCTATCTCATCATCTTCCAATGACTTTCCACAAATTATTATTTTTCAGTAAATAATAAACATAGGAAAAATGCACCTTCTTTCTCATTCACAAGAATATTATAAAAATCTGCTTATTATGGTTCAAACTGGTAAATACTCTATTAATATAATATGTAATTATTTATTTCCATGGGCCAGTACATCAGACAATGACTTTTAAGTGCATTTTAAGCTGAATTTAATTACCTGTTTTGAAACTTGAAGCTAGTCTCTTTCTGTTTGGACAAATGCAAGGCAGCATATCTAGCTTATGTAGGCTGATTTATTCCAACCAGCTCTCCTAAGTTAGTATTGGCTGGTTTATAAATACCAGTTAATAGGTGTTTGCAGGTTTCTCAGAAATTAATTACAGTAGATTTAAATTAATTGCTAAGTTGATGAAGGAATTCCCAAAGAATCTTCAACTTTTAAAATTTATAATGTTGCTGCTGGTAAATTACAGATAGCCATGGTTCCAGACATATCCTCTGTCATGGTTGTTATCCTTACTACTTAAACTATAACTAAGGATGACATTGCTACCCTTTCAGGCTATCTTTTAAATTCATAAATACAACATCTATTCAGTCAACAAATATTTCGGGGATAGTGGAAATAGAAGTATAGACAGACAGAAATGGTCTCTGACCTATTTAGTTGATGAAAGTATTTTACAATCATAACTTCTAACAAACACATAGCTCTTGAGAATGCACAAAAGGAGGAAGGGGTTGTGGGTCAGGCTATGGCTAAGGTGGCAGAGACATATGGCTCTCTGGTTGAAAATCCCTCAGCATGTCTGGCTTGGTAAACTTGTTATATACAAACAGATTATATAAGAAACTATCAGCCCAGCAAGTCAATGGTCAATCAAAACACTGCTTGGACAGGAAACGTGCTTAAACAGAGACCATTTACTCTACCTGGAATTGTTTACACTGACTTTTAGGAAAAGAAATTACAATAATATAATACAATAAAACAGAGTCAGTATATATGGTTTTCTATTATTATCTCGGAAATCTAGATAATCTAGGTAAAAAAGTTGTATGCTATAGTGGTTTTATAAATGTTAAGCATAATTCATTTTGATTTTTCTGTCATAGGCCTAGAAACTAATGGAATAGAGAATGTGAAAACTTAGATGACACCACCCCAGGACAGTCAAATAAGTAAATTAAACCAAATTGAACTGCATGCAAAAATAATGAAAGGATTCTCCTGAAATATGTAGCTTGCTCTAGACACCTATTTGATAACTTGAAAAAACTAAGAATTTATAGGCATAGAGAGTGAATGGAGAATATTGAGAGAGGAGTACTAAAAATGCTTAAAGACAAAACATATCAAACAAGAAGGAGCATGCACAAATTAGAATTTTTATAAAACCTCCCTATTTGGAGATTCCTGGAAAATGATATAAATAAGTAAAAATTCTCAAATATATATATTTTTAAATGCTGTTTTAAGGCTTTCAAATAAATGTGATGACTAACTATTAACAGAGTTTATCAAGCTTGCTGGACTAGTTTTAATGAATAGATGAGAGTAATGGTAATTAGCAGCACTCATCTATATAAAATGAATTTCTGATAATTTATTTAAATTGGTTCCCCCTTCCTTAAAATGGTCTGTAGAAGTGCTTTCTTTTAGAGTGAATTAAATTTAATTTAGTTTAGAGGCTTTCAGTGGATATATTGAGACATGTCCAAAATTAAGTGGAAGCATTTTGAGTTGTAAAGAAGAGGTTGAAAATCATTTATTTATAACCCTATTTATTGACCTAACAAAGTTAAAGATTTTATAACAATGAAAGTAATTATAAGCTAGATTATCTAATATTATGAGATATGCTGAATATGTATAAATTATAGATTTTAAAAAATGCTATATACACCAAGAGTGAACAACTAATAAAGATATGAACATGAAACTTTCCCTGATTAATTCTTCATGTGACATAATTCCAGATAAAATGTTGTTAGAATAGAAATGCATAAACAATCATCTTACTTAACTCAAGGTAGAAAGTACAAGTTTTAAAACAACCCAAAAAAGGCAAATAAAATATTAAAATTAGTAAAATAATTTTTAATTTTTGAAAATAATGTTAATTTTATAACAATAATATACTTCCATAGAAAAAGTTACATAATATAAAAAATGTAGAAATATAAATAATGCAAACCTCAAATGCCACCACCTAGAAATTACCATTATTAATGTTCTTTCATAATGACTTCTGGGTATTGATGCATATATATACATTTATTAATATAAATACATAAGCACACATGACTTTGAAAATGTCCTATATAATGTTCTGCAATTTCTTTTGTTCCACTCAAAAATATGTTCTGGACCTATTTTCAAATAAATTAATTCTACATCATTATTTCAATGAAACTATAAAATCTAATTATAATACAAGCCATCATTCAATTAAATAATAATTGATGAATATTTAGATTGTTTTCTTATGATTCCTATTATAAAGCAATTCACTATGAATATTCTTGTACTAATATTAGCTAGAGTAACTTTCTTGAATTAAGACTGTTAGGTCAAATCTATCTATGCACATTTAGGACTGGAATATATTATATATTAGTGCACAAGAATGGCTCATCCTCCAAATCTTTGTCCAGTTTGTTAAGTGAACAATGACATTTTCTGTTCTTTCTCTTTTCCTTTGTTTTTCCCTGTCTGACCTCCCCTCCCCACCTCTCTTCTTCACTCCCTCCCTCATATCCCCGCTACTCTATTCCCTCAATCCCTCCCCTTGCTCTCTCCCTTTCTTCCTCTATTCATTTATCCAGCTATCTATCTGTCCATCCATGCATTCATTCATCGATCTGTGTTTACTAGCCACTCTCATTTAATCTTTTCTCTATTGTCTATTTAGATCCTTTGCCAGTTTTTCTATTGAGATTAACATTTTTACCCTTACTGATTGGTAAGAACTTTTATATAGTAAGGAAATGACTGCTTTATCCATGATAGTACTACAGATATTTTCCATTAATTTTCTTCTTTTTTATTAAATTACCATATGTTGTTTTTTTGTCATTAAAAAGTGTTGTGGGTTTATGTGGTTATATTTATGAATCTTTTCCTTTATTATTTCTAATTTTTATGATGTTATTTAAGGGAACTTTTAATTCAAAAATTATTATACTTTCTCCTAATTTTTTGTGATTTTTTTAAATTTATGCATTTCAGTCTTTCATCTATTTTAATACAAGGTCTTTAGTCTAACATAAGAAAGAAAGAAATCAAGCTTTCCTTTCTTCCTAATAGCTAGCCAGCTGTCTTACACAATTTATTGAATAATCTACCTTTTTCAGACTGAGTTGAAAAGCTCTTTTTATCATAATGGCATTTTCTTATACTCTTGAATCTATCTTAGACTCTTTGTTCTACTGATCCATTATTTCAATTAAACCATAGCATTTTAAGTATTGAAGTTCTATAATGAATTTAGTAATTAATAAAATGTTTTAAATTTTTTTAAAGCTATCTGAGGGTATGTATGTAGTTAATTTAATCATGAAATAAATAATATATAGAACAGTTAAAAGCTTCCAATTAAGAAGTTAACCTAATAAGTCAACATTTCATTTTTCTGCATTTATGATGTCTTGACATAGGTTATCCTACTCACTCTTCTTTACTAAGATGGCACATTGGGTTTATAAATATACAGGTATTCAAATTAGGTATATATGTATTGTCTCGCTCTTTTTTAATACATCCATCAATAAACTTATATCTTTAAAAAGTTACTACACAATTAAGTAATTTTTACTTATTGTACCACTCTCAAATTTGAAAGCAAGACTCTGATACAAGTTATTTCAGAACTCTACCCCTATAGTGAACCATGCTTTGCATCTGATCCCTTTTGTCTTTCTTTCTCAGACTTCTTGAATGAAATAGCAAGAGGGATCTTCCTGTAGAAGTATCTTTCTCTGAAGTGACAAGGAAGCAGCATCCTTCACAGCTGGCAGTGCGTGCCTGCATAATACCTGGATGCCAGAAGTGCTCTTGAAGAACAAACAGGCAACCTGTTTCCTCCTGAAGCAGCAGCAAAAAACTGTCAAAACCACAGGTGCACCAGGAACCACCCCTCTATCAAGCTGTTTACATTCCTCTTTCAGTCTAGCATTTGGCAGCTGAGGTTGATTCTGGCCTTGGCAGCAAAGACAATTTATCTCTTAGGATTTAACTCATACAGATGGTGTTAGAATTTAGCACTTTAGTGCCTGCCTCCCACAATGCTATGGAGTCAAGTCCCTGAGCCAGACAGTGCAAGAAAAGGATGGATAGAATCATACAAGCCAATTTTGCAATACCTACTCTTCTTCGACACCTTTGAATTCTTGCTTTGAACTATACAGTCTTTGCATAGGTCATGATTGATGATTATAAAGCTAAAAAGCAAGATGTACTTACTTTTATTTTAAAAGCATACTTAGAATTATTAAGTTTATATATCCTCTTCACACATAACATGCAGGAACATTAATATATAACACAGTCTTTTTTAAATTATACTTGCAAAAATCACTGACCTCAACTTTCCAATGAGTTGAAAGAAACTAAGTCTTCTATTTGGGAAAAAAAACATGTATTTTTTTCATAATGTAATAATGTAATATTATATCTGTATTCCAAACTTTGTGACATTATATAAAATGTAAGAGTTACTCCATTAGAAAAAATAAATGACCACAATTTGATTCAAGGTGTCAGAACAAAAATTATACCTATAACTTTATATATATAAGTATATATATAGCTAAATTAAAGCTATATAGCTATGTGCAAAACATGTTTTATAAAATGTATATGTTTAATAGTCAGATGACATTCTGGCTTTAATAATAGCTTATATGAAAGCCGACCCCTTAAATAAATTGCTTGTTCAAGGATATGTTTTCTTTATGAAGACAAAAGTCAACATAATAAGAACCATATACTCTATTTTGGTTAGTCAAAATGTAAACTCAATTCTTTAAGTGACAGTCCAACTTAAATTTGACCTAGTTATTTTAGTAAAGATTTTTCTTTCTAAAATGAGGTTTATACTAATATACTAAAAGGAATCCTAATTTTCACTAAGCTTAATGAAAATATATAGCTTTTTGCCCTGCCAGGCCATATAAATATGTTTTCATTATAACCAACTTAGAAAATACTTCCATTCCATTATCATTTGAACAAATATGCTTCTTTATTATGCTTTATCAATAAACAGTCAATTTGTTTCTTAATTAAACTACTTTTTAAAGAAGCAGAATGATTTATTATAATGCATCTTTACTTTAAGTTTACTATGTTCAACTACAATATGCTGTATTCACTGAAGGTTCAGAGCTGCAGGCAACCCAAAACCCAAATACATTATTTGATATTATATTGATAAAAACAAAACAAACAAACAAAAAAAACAAACAAAAAAAAACAATGTATGGCATTAGGAGTTCAGAAATCCACCAATATTATTTCTTTCAAACATATACACTACATTATAAGGTTTTCTGTCATCAGGGGACTTGGAGTCTGTGAGTTGTATTCTGCCTGTGAAACTGTTCTCAAAGTAGATGAGCTAAAATCCAATAGAAAGATGTTGCCATGGTAAGATAGCAGATATTGTTTCTTTGGAGACAGAGTCCAGCCCAGGCCTCTGTCAAATCACAGTAAATAGGCAGCCTCACTACTCAGCCAAAATAAGGCAAAATTTTGTTGAAGTTTCTAAAACTCTAAAGAGAACAGAATGCTATAATTCTCTGGGCTGAAATGTCCATTTACCAGATATGTATATTATTCTGGACCTAAAAAATATATAAATGCTCCTTTGGGGTTGCTTGCCCTTCCTGGGGCTTGGCGAGTCAGAGGGGTAAGGAAAAGCTGACCATTGGCCAGTCTTAGTTGATGAGCTCTCTTGGCCTCACATCTGATTCATAAATTTGAGATTCCCAAGTCAACTCAGAACACTCTAAAAGGTGGTTATTTGAGCCCATTCCTAGATTCTTGGAGTAATACTTAATACTGTAAATGAAAGGCCAGTGTGGGCAAACCCATGAAACACCCTGTTCATTTTAAAGCATATTGTTAAAAGAAAGAAGAAGGAAGACAGAAAGAAGAAAGAAAGAAAGAAAGAAAGAAAGAAAGAAAGAAAGAAAGAAAGAAAGAAAGAAAGAAGAAAAGAAAAGAAAAGAAAAGAAAAGAAAAGAAAAGAAAAGAAAAGAAAAGAAAAGAAAAGAAAAGAAAAGAAAAGAAAAGAAAAGAAAAGAAAAGAAAGGAAAAAAGAAAAGGAGGGAGGGAGGGAAGGAGGGAGAAAGGGAGGGAGGAAGGAAGAAACAGATTAGCATCAGAGTGAGAGGCAGTAATAACATTAAATGAGACTATTCTGTTATTTCTCAATAGTTGGGCTTCAGTAGAGACATGCATAACGCAGCTAACACACAAGCCTCTGTTCCAGAGACCTGGCTGTGAGGGTAGTCATAGGAAAGGGGACTCCATGCAACACAGCCCCACCACATTAGGTCTCCCAAGTCAGCTTGAGTTCTAGTCAGATTGTGGAGAGCTACTAAAGCCACAGCTTATTTCAGAAACTCTCACACAGCCTGTGCATTTGATAGGGACAATAAATTCAGCTGCTATATTACTGATACACCACAATCAGTGCTACCATAACATAGGTAAGTAGGTCCTGGGAATGTAGTTTAAAACAAAAATTAAACAAATAAACAAAAAAAAAAACTTGATTTGAAAGAAGGATTACTGAGGAGAAAAATTGGTATTCAGGATTTCTAAATCAAAGAGCATCTGCTTTGTTGCTTAGTTTCAGAACTAAATGGTATCCTCACATCTCATAGCTACTTATGAAACAAGTATTCAAGGAAAGGCTACTGAGAGCAAAGCCCTGGGTCAGGTACTGTAATGGTAGCTAATGTTTATAAAGCATTCTCATGCTAACTACAGAGCTGGCCAAAATTCTTCAAACAATTCTGGCTACTAAAAATAAATGGTGCTCTCTCCAGCTTTCTTCAGGAATGTCAAAACCTGCTTTATCCTGATGAAACACATTTGTGATTAAAATCTCTGTATTAAGGCACAGATATTCCTGCCATCAACATTACCCTACACAGAGAGAAAGAAACTTTCCATTTCAATTAATTTAAAAACTCAACAGCAGTAATGCTCTGGTCCCTTTGCCAAAAAAAGATTGCTTCTCTAAAGACTGAAGATATTGAGTTGTCTCCATTTTATTTCCATTCTGTCTTAGGTCCTCAGTCCCATCTTTTTCTCCCTTTTGAAAAATACGTTTATGCTCCTTATTCTTATTTGCATAAAGTAAGTTCGTTCCATTTAAAAATAAAATACTAAATTTTGTTCAGTTTTAACTATATTTTTCATGCTCAGGTATCCTCTTATTCTATTTCTCTTGACCAGTTCCTTTAAAAAAAAATTATGGTCCTCATAGTCTCTCTCTACATCAACATCTGTTCTGAAAAAAGAATCAAAAAATTTCCTGCCTCAACATTCCTCTTAACCTAGAAATATCTTCATACTCTCTACTGAAATATGAAAATAACAGCCCATTTTCTTTTTAGACCTAATTAATACCCTCCCTGAGGATCTTAAATGTAAGCCCTAACAGTTTCGTGATAAACTGTTGTCTATCAGAACCTTTCCTTCCCTCTCTCCTTCTTCAATCCTTCCTTCTTCACTACTTTGTACGTTTTTCACAGATACATTCAACTGTTCCTTATTCCAACAAAACAGCCAGCAACCAAAACAGATAAATCAATTAAATAACACATACAAACACAGCTACACAGTTCCCTGTTTCCTCACCCCGCTTCAATGGCCACTATCTCCATTTAATTCCCTTGTCTGAGCTCTTAAAGCCCTATTCTACAAACACTCACTCCACCTTCTCCACTGACTTTTCTGTTTGAAGTCTCTACTTCTTCTAAAGTTATGTTTTTGAAAGTCTTTAAAAAGCCTCTAACATTCTAATCCAATTGCTTTCGGAGAGGTTCCCATTTTCTCTAATCTCACTTTAGCACTTGTTTCTTGCTTTGCCTCTGCTGCTATCATTTTTCCCCTGCCATTGTTCCACCAACAGGCACCTTTATTTCCTAAGTGGAAGCACTCCCTAAAGTATGTCATGTGCTCCTACTCTATGTTGCATATTGTCTTTTCCTTGGTAATTTTGTCAGTCCTCCTACTTAAATATCATCTCTTTGAATGTGATCATGGATTTTTTATTTCTAACCCAACTTATCAGCACACCTCCATCCATTTTGCAAAAAAATTATTTTGGTACACAATTCATTTGTCAAATACTCCAAACTCAGCTTGATGACTCTGTCTTTTCTCCTCTTAATGTCTCTTGATATTTGTTCTGCCTTCACTACTTCAGGCATCAGTTCTAAATTAGACAGCTCCTAATCTCAGATGCTCATTTTCCCTGTATTGCCACATTCAGTGTGCCACCACAGTCTTTGCAGTTTATCTGCAAAACAGATGTATTTCCGCACTGATAACACTATAATTGAGACACATATTGTCCCTTACCTGAAATACTTGGTCTTCTCACTTATACACACTGCTGACAGATTAATCTTCTTAGAATACGGCTATCATCTTATTATCCTATGCTTAAAAACCATCATTAGCCACTCACTACTTTCAATTATATCCTAATTACTTTACCTGACACTTAAGACCCTACATGGCATAGAATTGAAGCAGCATGACCAAAATTTCAGCGAAATAAAACTCAGACTCCTTCAAAAATATGACCTAGAGTTTTCTTAATCTCAATGGCTTTGCTGTTATTATAGATACCTATGAAACATTGCTTCCAAATCCACTTGAGGAACTGATTTTCATCTTTCTGGGCCAACTTAAATGCCAACTTATTTGTAACAGTATCTCTATACTTTCAAATTGGATGGGATTGCTTCTGAGCCATTGAAATATTTGTGCGGTTCCTTATGAAAGTTATTTTGAAATGAGGGGTAGTAAAAGAAATGTTTTAAACACTGCACACATACTAACATAAGAGATTATCATAGTTTTGTTTTAAAAAAACTGACCTAGCTTAAAGTGTGAACTTAATATTTTTGGTAGCACATAACACAGAAACAAGTTCTCAAAAAACATAGTAGATACTCAATAAATATTCTGTTGAATTGTATTTAATTAAATTACCTTAGAAATTAATTTGAATGATTGGGTTAAACCAACATATCTTTCTGTGATATTTATATTAAAACCTTCTAATCATGCAAGGAACGGTTAGCCTTTTATTAAATAAATAGGTTTTATTAAGTGGGTTGTGAAGTTTTTCTTTGTCACTGATTTGTTTTTAGTGTGCGAAGAGGATCTCTAGGTGCTGCTAAAATCACTCTTGTTTCTTTCTTCTCCTGGGCTTAGGGTAAGCCGTGTTTCTAGTATAAAGCTCTGTAATAGTTTTTGAGAAAAACTCTCTCCCAAAGACGTTCATCTTGAGCATGTCCAGCGTGCAGCAGCTATCACAAGTGTGTCACATGTGATACCAGCAGGATGCCAATAGGTAGACTGTTACCTGTCAGTGCCAAATGAAATATGTGACTGACTCAAGCTGAGCACAAATTCATTGTCAATAAGTCAGCAGTTAACTCCAGGAGAAATGAATAGAGATGAGGAGATCAGCTTTCTTCCATTTTCTATAATCCGCTCCGAGTCCACTGTGCTCGTACTGACTTAAACCGTGTGTGAGTGTGCTGGCTAAAAAAAGGTTGGCTGGAAAATATTTGAAATGAGATTAGAAAGGACTATAATTATTTTCTCATGTAGAAATATGCTGAGAGCATTTGACCCCTTGTAAACAATGCAATGTGGGGGACTCAACAGAGTGCTGAGTTCTTCGCTCATTAGCACCTCATTAAGCTATCCTAATACTAAAACTCTTGTTAATGCAGAGGCTGCTTATGAAACCAACAGAGAAATGCCCCTAATAATAGTATCTTCAGAATACTTGCCTATGGTAACACTGTGCTTTCATCACTTTGGTTTTAAAACACAACCAGGACTGCCGGGAACACTTTTCTTCCCATATTGCCTTGTACGAAGCCATTGCATATGTAAATCTGAAATGTATCACACGCTGCATGGTGATGTAATGTAGATAAAGGAAGAGCTGCAACCCCAAATGGAAATACCTCTTGTTATGCTAAAAGCATGAGAAGCAGAGAATGAGAAATGGAAAATTCTCTCTAGAAAGACAAGCTCATGCACCTCTAATTCAGGCAACTGGCCATGATTGCTCTCCTGGACTTCAGTTCTGCATCCATGTGTGAGAACAGCAGTGGGTTTTAGGCTAAGCAATTCTCCATCACAATAGATTAAAATCAACAACTGCCATTCTCTGTGGAAAGCCGGAGACTATGGAGCGGATGACTTTATTTTTACTTTTATAAGCAAATGAGCTGCAACACTTTGTACTAATTCAGGCCAGGTCTCCTGGATAAGTGCTTTGCATTCATCTGACTAAAAGCCCAATGACAGAGATGAAGTGACCATACTTCAGGGAAATGAGTGCATAGGGCTGCAATGGGGTCTAAACAGTGAAACCAAGGCAGGTTGGAACACAGCAGGTGGCTCTTCAATTGAGCTGAGTATTTATGTTAATTGGTTGATGTGATAAAATGTCATCTCAAGCCTCTTCAGCATCTTCTGTTTATTACATGGTGGAGTGTGGTAAACATGTGTGCTGAAGGGACTTGAAAAAAGTTTGGGAGAAAAATATCAATGGACCCCAGTAATAGAATATTCAAATTTCCCAGCTAACATACAAGAATTTCTCAGGCAGAAGGAATGCACAGGAAGGAAATTATCATTTATTGTGTATCGACTATATGAGACTGTGTGTTCTTGTGCCAAGCACTGTACTTACCATCGCATACTTATTTTAATTTTCATCACAATTCTAAAAGGTCGACATTAAAAGAGGCAGCTAAGACTCCTAATCATAAGCAGTGGCAATTTTTATGGAATCCAGGAAGAGCATATGAGTTGCCTGGTATGCCTGCCAAGAAAAGGAAATGCGTGAAGGGATGCTGTACAGAAGGAAGTCTGCTTCTGAGAAGTCAGAACCAAGCAGCTACTTCTGCTTCCCTGTTCCCCAACATTAGAGGGAGCTGGAGAAACAAGTATCATGTGAAATTATGTTTAAAATCATAATTAAGGTTGAAAGTACTAGGGTGGATCCTTTTCTCCTTAGTAAAATATAATCAGACTAGTGTGATATTCAGGCCTGTTTCTATTTTACACAAGGCCCAGGGCAATATTACAAATGGAGGCCTGTATACTATTTATCAAAATAATACCATCATGTCCTCTTAGAAAGTAGGTCTCAATTTCAAATCTTCAGCTCCTTGAAGTTGTGTCTGAACTATGCCTGACTGCTACTCTTTGCCCATGGATATGTTTCCCCTTCTCTTCCTATCTGACCTCAGTTCTATATTACATCCATTTGTAAGGGCCTCTTATCTTCATGTTTGCATTTTGTGACAGCCCCTTAAAACTTTCCTTGGCCAGTCTTTCAATGACAGGCTGGGAGAAGCCAATGCAGACCTAGGAAATGGATCTGGGATTCTCTGGGCAGGAATTCTCAGGTGCATGGGGCCTGGTCTAGAAAGTGGAGCATGGATGCCAGAAGGGCATTTTTTTAGGCTACTGGCTCTTCTTCCTCTAAGGAGGGATGTGGCTGTGGAAGGACCAGACAGAGCTGTCTAAGTATGAGGCCCAGAATGGGGGTCCTCTTTCCTTGGTTTAGGGTAGAACTCATAAGATTGCTAGTCTACCTCAAGCAACCAGGTAGGGTCCACAATCAGAAAACTGCTCAGCTAAGAAACCACTGAACTTTTATAAACACTGTGTGAATAAGAAGTATTTTGCATTTATCTCCTAGGTTTAGAAGACAGAGTGTCACATATCTTACATTATATATTCTTACCCAAAGATAGTAACCTAATCAAAAGAGTAGACATTTATTCCTTGATAGAAAAAAAAATTTTCCCTAAATACTGAAAAAAATATATATCTTTTGAAGGTAAGCCATCTGAGTAATTTTAGGTAAATGGCTGAATTTATATGAGTCTCGGTTTCCATAGCTATAAAAACAGGGCTAATGCCACTTTTTCCTAGGGTTGTTGAGAATATATTTACTATTTTATATAAATACAGCTATCCTTATGTTTAAATATGTTGGAGATGCTTAACAAACATTAATTTTTCTTTCCCTTCCTCTCAGTCATATTTTCTTAAGTTACATTTGCCAGAAAGCCCTTCTAATAAAATGATAAAAATGTATTTTCCATTCTAAGATTTTTGAGGGTTGATAATACATATTTTGCATTTTTCCATTAAGGAAAAACTATCTGTGTTTATTGCAATATTCTTATTCTTGTCTCCTGTGTTTATTCCTCCTCCCACATGAAAGCTAAAAGTATGCAGTAATCCAAATTTGTGCAAATTAAAAATTATTAAATGTACTGATACAACTAGAACATCCTTGAACTCTGTTTTCTGTACATTTCCCCCTCTTCTATATCTCCCTCTCCTTTCTCACCATGCTTTATCACTTCTAACTACAGAAAAAGAACAAATTCACCTTATGCTAGGAAAGAAAAAATGAAAAAAACAAAAGATCATGGCCAAGAGGCCACACACAATAGGTAAATAAAGAAACAAGAGGCAACTTGGTGTCAAATGAGTGGCCCCATGTGACACTATATTTGGGATTTGGTGCTTTTTTTTATTCTTTGCATAAAATATGTATTTAGAATTTTTGGTCTCATTGCTAAATATGAAAGGACAAAATGCTATGGCTTCTACTTGATCCTTTAGAATGTAAATCAACAAGTCTTTAGGCCCTGTATAAAGGAACATTATTAAAAATATAAAATCTTGGCCTCCTTAGACCCTTTAAATTCCTCAGCATACAAATCAATGCTTCATATTTATTTGAGAACCTGAACCATTTTTTTTTTTTATGGATATGCATTGTGCAGTTTCAGGCTGTTAAGCTTTAGCTTGGCCTGAATGATGCTGCTCATGCATAAAGATATGAAACAAGGCAGTGGAGAGATATGCATACATCTTCCAACCTGAAATGCGGAGACCATTCAGCAACTGCTATTCCTTCTACCTCTCCCTGAGGACATGGGCATTGATATACATAGGTTTTCCCCACTACCCAAAAATTTATTCCTATGAAACCTTTAATAAGCTGAAATGGCGTAAATCAAATAAGCAATTACATACCATTCATGTATATGAAAAAAATTTTGAGCATTCCCAGACCCCTAAATCAAGGCATGTATTCAGTCCTTGTTCACCACGATAGAAACAATTACATCCAATTTTACACTAAGCACAACACCCTTACAAACTCTCTTAGGCTTCGCTGACATCTTGGTACGCATCTTGTTCATCAGCGCACAAGATAAATCTAGATAAAGCACAGGTGCTCACAAACAGCTTAGAGCTATGGCGGCTTGATGCTGAGTGGAGCTCAGATGCCTGCGGCCTCCACTCACTGCAAAAAAAAAAAAAACAACAACTCTGAACACTATTTTCGTTCCTTGCCCTTTTTTTCACAAAAGCAAAAAGTCCTTTTCAGATTTCTTCTGGCTAGTGAAAACCACTAATGCAAGTCTTTCATGAAATCAAACTATGTTTGGTGTCAGACAAGTACTAGACTTACTGAGGTGATCACTTCATAAGGTATCTGAATGTCAAATCGCTGTGTTATACACCTGAAACCAATATAAAACCACATGTCAATGGTAATGAAAAAATAAACTTTCTTTAAAAGAAAGGTTGAAGTGGCACAATGCAAACTTTTAAAAAGCTGGGGATGCCTGTGCATGCCACATATGAGTAAGGGAATCAAAAAGACCACGTTCACAAGTTCACTTGGGAATAAGCAATAGATAGATAATCACATACAGAAAACACATTGTGGGGTGAGCAAGAAACTCAAAAAGCAACATGGCCAAAATACAGGCATAGAGGGACACTAAAATGTAGGAAAAAAAGGCTTAGGGGGAAATATCAATTGTAAAAGCATAGCAGGGTCACAGAAACAGTCGTCTTTCAGAAGTGGTGATGTCCTGTGGTTTCCACAAGGAAGAAGTAATTAAAAATAGAAAAAAAAGAAAAAAGAAAAAAGCAGACAAGAAATTTCACACTAAATCATGACTGGTGAGGAAAGGCAGATTTTATGTGCTGGTATTGCCAGTCTCAGGGCATGGAATTCCAACTCCCATGACACGAAGTGGGAAAAAAATAGAAAGACCAGATTAAAAAAACACAGGGAGAGGGCAGATGCTGGTGGAGGCAATATTCTCTTTCTCTAGCAGGCAGATAAACACACATACACATATAAACACACACACATTACGGCAATATTCATGGACTAGCTGGTGAAAGTTGCAATCAGCAAGGGTATTTCTGCCTGAATGACTTGTAGGGGGTGATTACTGAATTAAGTCTAATGAGAAAGAGAAAAGAGGCAGATCATAGGACAGAGAGTGATTATAGTGTGGGTCTTTGAAAATTATAGGAGGTGTGCACCTTGGCAGTGTTAGAAAACAGAAATGCGTGGTCCTTTTTCCCCTCCATTTTTAGTGACACATGGATATTACTTGTGAACATTTCCCTCTCAACCATACAAAATTCCAGGAAGAATGTTTCTGAAGTGAATTCTCAGAATCTACATTTGGAGTATGCTTATTGCCCTTCATATTAGCTGAAGCACAGAGCTGGAAAGAGTTTGGACTGGTGGAAAAGAAATCAGATTATGACCAGAGAATATTTAAAAACCCAGAAAATGTATTTCTCAGCATTGATCTTGAATTTCTTCATGGCTTGAGCTTGGCATTGGCTTAGTGTGCAACACGTGGTAGGGTGCTGACAAGCTTTTGCAAGCTGGGGTATTTTCTAATCTATCTGCAAAAGTAGAGCAGGCAGTTTCTGGGAATGGGAAGATACTAGTAGATTATGAATTAGATTATCTTGTTTCTTTCCTACTTTCCTTTGTCTTTCATCCATTCTGACTAGCATTTAAAACACACTTATTCTAATTTATTACTCTTTTTGTAAAGCAAGTTGATGTTATTTAGTTTGCTTTAGCCTATTTAGTTCAATACATTAATTGGTTAATAGAACACCTGTATGTACCAGGTGACAGGAGTGCTTGTAGGCATGCAATCATAACACAGGACACACAAAGTCACACACACTGCTGTTAAATAAGACTATGTGGAGTTATATCAAAATAGTTGAACTCATCTTCTAAGAGACTGGTAAGGTGAGGTTTTCTTTCCTGTTTCTATTCTACATTACAGCACTGTCCTTCATATTCAAAGTTCTGCTTGGGAGAGTCCACAGGCCATAGCAGTTCAGGAATTAATTTCCATAATTATCCTTTTAACTTCTTCATTATAAAAGGCATCATCCCTGGATGGCAAAAAGCCAACCTGCTGACCCCAACAGGACAGTGCTCTACACAGACACCCAGATCAGCATGTGACTCTTTTGTCTTCTTTAATACCACATGAGCCAAGTGAAGAAATGCTGTGTTCACTGTAAAATGGGATTACCAGAGACATAATAATGTGAAATAATGATCCTTTGTCACAGAGGCACCACAGTCCCATGAATATAGTGTAGACTTCTATATGAGATAACCTTGAATTTCAATCTCAGTTTCAAACTTACAAGCCCTGTCACCAAGTAGAAATCAGTTGACCTGTTTGAGCCTCATTTTATTCCTCTGTTAATGAAAGATGATAGTGTTGACCAGCTAGGATTATTGTTTAGGTTTAGAGATAATGACATTTCTCCATGAATGGTATATTTGTTAACAAAACAAGGGATATTTTGGGGAAATGTTAATTTAGTTGGGATGAAAGAAAGCCCTTTAGAGACACGGAAACCACAGTGTTAAGTGTTTCAGTGATAATGTGAGAGGCATTTTTGTTTTGTCTTTTGAGTCTTAAGAAGACAGTTTTAAGCTTTTATTATAATAGTACTTATGTAATACCTTATTGCAGACATGATTATTTGCAAAATATTTTACTAAATAATATTTGACATAGTTTCATTAAATCATCATGTGATATAACAAGAAATATATTTGTTCTTTGTCCCAGGTGGTTCATAGCATAGAGCTTCTAATACCCTTGGATATCTTCATAATGACTCACTTTTGAACACACCTGAGTTTATGCTAATGAGATGATTTAAGATGGGACCCCTTGATAACCTGAGAATGGGGCTAGTCACCCGAAAGACCAAATGATTAAAAGGCTGGAACTTTCAGACCCACCTACTAACCTCTGGGAAAAGGAGAAGGCTGGATATAAAAGCTCTTGAAAGAAGAGGTATAATGAACTTCTAAACTGCTGAGTACATCCATGTGCCAAATTGGTGGTGTACCCCAGTCCACAGAGACATAAACTCTTGTGCTTGGGACCCTTCTGGACCTCACCTATGTACCTCTTCACCTGATTGTTTATTTGCATCCTTTATAGTAAACAGATAAACCAAAATAAAGTTCTTCCTGAGTTCTGTGAGCTGTTTTCAAAAATTATTGAACCTTAAGAGAGGGGTCATGGGAACTTCTGATTAGAGCCAGTTGGTCAGAAATACAGAAGGCCCAGGAATTGGGACTGCTCTCTGAAGTTGGGGGTTGGGCAGTGTTGACTTCTGGGATCTGAAACAAACTCTAGATGGTGTAGAACTGAATTGAACTGTTAGACTTCCAGTTGCTGTCTGAAGAATGGGAATATTGGTTATTGGTGTTGGAAAACACCACATCACAATGTATTTGTGAAGTAGCAAATAGTTTTAATCTCCATTTATCAAATTAGAAAACTAAGGTTTATAGTGAGTAATGCACTGACCCAAGCCACATATTAGACTTGAGACTGTAATCCTAGTCATTGGCAATGGACATCTGATGCTAAATATGTTAAATGACATCATGTTAACTCTTTGGGCAATAGTTTCACTTCAAAGAACTGTTGTGAAAATAATGGATCCTTTTCAATCTATTATGATCATTATGTGACAAAAAAAAATGGTGAGTAGTGGAAGTGAAGATGATTAAAGCAAACTTTGTAGAGAAAAAAATTGAAGAAATGTGAGAAAAAAAAATGTTCCAAGAGAAGGAAACGCCTTGAGCCATTAATACAAAGAGAAAAAAATGTTATGTAGGGAGAAGAGTAAGCACACCTGCCTAGGCAAACCACAGACAAAGCAGTAAGTACTGAAGATGGATTTAATTGAAGAAAAAGCAGGGCACTGAGTCTCTGTTAGCATGGTGACTTACTAAAGTAGGCAACTGAAAGTCCCTGCAGAGTCATTCACTTTTCTTTTATTTATTCATCCATCCATCCATCCATCTGTCCATCCATCCATCCATTCCTTCTCACAAATAATTTTATATTTATTCTTAGACTGAGTGGTTACTGTGCATCAGACGTACTACTGAATGTTATATAAACAGAGAAAAATAATAGCCCTGGCCACAAGTAATCTAAAATACAGTGCAGTGACAAACATGTACGTAATACTGTTTGACCAGTCCCCAAAGATGCAGGGGTGAGGGGTGAGCAACTGTGAAGTGATCTAGGAAGGTTTCAGAGAGGAGTCTGGGTCACAGAAGATGACTAGAGTGCTTTGGGTGCCATCATATGATTGTGAGTAACTGGATTGTAATGGGTAGACGCTAGGGTAACAAAGGCCTTTTAGACCACAACTACAATTCAGAAGTGAAATGATTAGAGCCTAGGGTAGAGTTATGGCTATGAAGATGAATTTCAAAGGGAAATATCAGTAACATTTAGTCACTGATTAGATTTGGAGGTCAAATTAAAGGAAGTAATTGCACACATTTATGATGAGATTGGGGCATTAAGATCATAGTGAAATAATTAATAATTAGGAGATGAAGAAGGACTGATGGTACTGCTCCTTGGTGCTCCCAACACAGCCCTTCTCCCCATCCAGAAAAGATCTCCTAGACCCTAAAAGCTACAATATAATTTTTGCCTTTAGCTGTCCCTCCTGAATATAATAAATGGGCAAAAGGACAAGAAGAGACTGTGAAGGAGAATAAGCTGGCCCCTATTGAGCACTCAGTTGATGTTTGTTCAGCTGAATTTGATCTGAGAGGTGTGAGAAGCAAGGACATCACTGATGACAAGTCAGAGGAAATTCTGAGGGGTAGTACCCCAGTGTAGCAAAAGGCAGAGACTATGGGCTCCTGAGATCATCTGAGATGGGTTCTCAGCTCCCCCAAAAGTGGGAAATTTAGGTCAAGTGACTTCACCTTGTTCTGTCTCAATGCCCTTGTCTGTAAATTGGAAAGAATAGTTCTCTTCACCCTACAAGGTGTTGTGAGAATTCAGTAAGTTAATGAAATACTTCAGTGACTTGACTCTACATTTAAAATGATGAGTACATAGTGAGTGTTTAAAAAATTTTGCTATTATTACCACATACTGAAGAGAACATTGTTAAAGGCAAGGTAGAGGCAGAATTAAAAAAATAAGGTGAATATGAGTATTAGATATGATTTTTAAAAAAGCCATTTCTTGAAAGAGGTAAAAATGAAAGCTTGGTGTCTGCAGTCAAAGAAGAAGACTGTGAACTAAATGAATCAAGCAAAATACTCACAAATCAAGCCTTGAAGGATGTGTCTTTTCTAATATTACAAATAGAAATTCAAAAAAGACATCCTGTACATGGTAAGTAGAAGAATATAAGCTCATCATTCCATTCAACTGTTCCATTTAAATGCATAGACCAATATTATTAGATACCTGAGTTTATGAGTTGCCAGGTAAAAAATGAAAATAAGATAAAGCCTATAAAAATAGGCAAAGGCATTCAACTGACAAACTAACAGTGCCACAATTATGGAAGCAAACTGTCTGCACTTCAGATAATAATGAGGAAAACCACACATGTGACATGGACTCATGTAGTTGAGTCCTAGCGTGGTCACAGTTAATCTACTCCTGGGGCCTGTACTCCTTTCCCAGATACTCTCCACAATGCTAGTATTTCCTCTCTTTCTTGCTGACAAAATCTAAACAATCTAAAGCATCTCCAGTGAGTACAGGAGAAAAAGAACACAACTGCTAGCAAATATGCATTTGAGCTCCTCACACTCAGAGTTTTCAAAGTAATAAAAACCAATTAGATAATACTCAGCAGCTATAGCGAGAGTGAGCCGTGCAATCTTACTTCTACTAATAGGGTTTTTAATAATACATAGGTTTCTCTCTGCAGAAGTGTAGTTGGAAGTAGCAGAAGTATCAGTTGCACAGCATTCTGCTGACCAATACTCAATACAAAATGTTACATTAATGTAGTTGGTCTGTCAATTTAAGCTGATCCGTTAGAGCCAGGGCAAGACTTACAGAATGACCAGAGGAAATCCTGAATAGGTAAGAATTCCAAGGAAAAAGAAAGCAAGCATTCTCCTCAGATATTCTAAGCAAGGTTATAACCTACCTCAGGAGGAAACTAGGGAGTCTCAGGTCTGAGGAATTCAAAGGTAGAAGGTTAAATACTTTTGGACATGGAATGCTGGAAACTTTTATGCCCAGAAGATGTTGACTATGATTCCAGGAAGAATTGAACAACTTTCATCTGCAGGTGCAGTAATACTGTACAAACCTTTTATACCTAACGGTAACCAAATGCCTGTAGGGTTTTGATTGTTTTATTTTCACCACACTCACTATTCAAAAAAATTATGTGCCTGATGCTTCTTAGCTTAAAACACAAAGTATATGGAAAGTATTTGTCTTGTTGTCATAGAAACCATCATTAAAATAATTTACCAACTCTAATTAATTCATCATTCCCTCCTCCCTTCAAAATTGTCAGGAGTGCTCTGTAGAGAAATATTGTTTTAGAGAAGACAAGGACTGGGGGAAGGAGCTCCGAATAGGTTTCTCTGGGGCTTCCTAAAGCAAACTGGCAATACTTCCACCCCCATCCAGCTCATATATTTTTCATTCTTTTCTTCCACACCATTCTTTTAAGGATAATCATTTAGGTTTATGAAAGAAATTTCATCAGGGTGTGTGGTTATCCTGCAAATTCTGTATGATCAGATCAAGCTTGTGAATAATACATTTGTCTGACTAAACTCCCCAGGGCATGTCCTCCTAGCTGAGCCTCTGTAATGAACCATTTGACTGTAATTCAGCTAAGAATGCAGGAGATGTAAATATATGTGGGTGGAGAATGTAGAAGACTTCAAACCACAGTGAAACCATTTCCTCTCAAGATTCAGTGTTGCATTCAAATGCTACTTTGAGAAAACAGCTGCTAGCTGGCGTGAAGCTGAATCCTAATAGCATTTCAGGGCAAAGGAGAAAGAGAACTGAATTGACCCTGACCAAAATACCAGCAAGATAATCATGTGGAAAAGTGATAGACTGCAGTCAAAGGAGATCACTTCTTTCTACCTCTGCCAGTTTCATGACCCAAGACAACACATTTCATCCCTTTGATCTGTGTCCTCTACAAAGTAATGCTTCAAGACTATATACTCTCAAAGGTCCCTCAAAACAGCAGTGTGTGCTTGTAAACTTTCAAGCAGTAAAAGAGAGAGCAATGCTGGTATTCTCTGAAATTTCGCAAAAAGGTTAGCAGTGTGTTTATTATTAATTAATGCTTTAGAGGGACTACTTCAAACTACAATAATCTACAATCTTAATAATTTCCTCTGAATATGAAGTGATCATGTAGGAGTTCAGAACAAGTCACACCAATATGTGCCTCTGTGGTACTCAGGTTATTTTGAGCTAAAGACAACTGAGTCCCTGTGAGCTCAGAAAGAAATTTCAGTATCCACTTAACTATGTAGGAGAATTTAAATTAAAGGCCTTGCCCACTGTAAGAGTTATTACCAGAAATAACTTTTTATGACCTATCTATAGGGCAGGGTGAACTTTTAATTACTGAACACCTGCTCTTACTATTATCCTACAAATGACCTTCCTTCCCTCTGAAGCCCCAAGGCAACTTACCTCATCCTCACAATGTCTTATATACCTCATTTTAATTTTCTGTCCCTCTCAAGTATGTAGAGTCTCTGTCTCATATATGTAAGATTCCCATACACATGAGTAAAATTAAATTTGGTTATTTTATCTTGTTGATGTCTCATGTAGATTTAATTATTAGACCAGCCAAAAGAACATTGAAAAGTTTCTTCCTCCTCCTCATACATATTTCTTATTACCTCTTATCTCTTTAAAGCTAAGACTCAGCATGCATTCACAACATCTAGCCCAACATTTGGAATATTCTAGATATTGAGGAAACTTTTTGAATGGATGAATAAATACATGCACAAATGAAGGTATGATCAAACAGGAAGTAATGCTTATGTGAAATTTATAGATATCTTTATTCATGACGTGGGAAAATGTGACTGTAATGCCAATCAAACTTAGATGTAGGTGACTCTGGACAAGAAGCCACTGTCCCGGATAGGCTCCAAAATTTCTAAGGCTTACAATGTGTTCTCTCTTTTCCAAACATAGGCTCATACAAATATGACTGTTTCAGGTCCCTGAACCTTCCTTCTCAGGAACTACAGCACATTTTCTGCTCTGTTGATTTCACGGTCACAGAAACTAGGGGAAAACTGTTTCAGTGGTTAATCCTGCATCCATTTACTCAGCCTCTATTATCTGTAAAGCTCTTTGTTAAAGATAAGTGGAGAATGCCAAAATACACAAGAGATAATTCTAGCTATTATAGAGCCTGGATCTCTTTGGAAGAATTCAACATAATATATAAAACCATGACTGACCAGAAATCTATGTATCAAATTAGTATTAATAAGTAATAATGGAAAATAACAGTTACTGACCAACTAACATGTTGCTGGCACTATATCAACCACTTTTACCTATGTTATCTCATTAGATCTTTGCCATAATCATGAATGTGACATAACACTCATTCCAATATTCAGACATGGTAAGACCCAGAGATGTTTTAAGCAACTTGTCCATACTTACATTATGAGTAAGCGGTACAATAGCAAAGTGTTCCAATCTACTGAGGTGTATTTTGGATGGACATAAGCAGTTTCATGGATTAGGGTACTTTTAATGATGATGAGAATTTATAAGGACTGAAATTAAGAGAGAGAGAGAGATTTGCAGGCTGAAAAGGGAGAGCAAAAGACACAAATGAAAGTTAAAATATCAGTTTACTTAGAACAAACTATCTACACAGACCCTGGTGATGACCTTGAAATAAGAGTTCACACTTTATCCCATATGTAATGAGTTACCACTGAAAGTATGTAAGCTGGTGACCTAAGAAAAGAGATTTAGGAAATACCATCTGTTGTTTCTCTGCTACACAAGGGATGGCAATATGTACACAGAGAGGTAAAATGCATATCTTAATTAGCTAGATATAAATGAATTAGTAGCTGAGAATGCATTACATAGGCCCGAAGTTAAAATAATCTCTTCTAAACCATGAGTTCAGTAAATGAACATTATTTATCAGTTAGAATCACTATTGGAAAATTGAATCACTGAGTCGTGAAAGTAGGAAAGGATGTGGGCAAAGAAGTTGTCCACTGTGCAGGAGGTGCAATGCAGAAGAGCCTCTTCATGAAGGTATATTCATCTGAATTAATACCTGCATTGAAAAAGGCTTAGGCTACAAATTGCAGTTTGGTAAATCTGATCATATTCCACAATAGCTCTTAAAAAAAAAAACCTGCAAAAACATAAATTGAATCCAATAGGTAAAGACTACTATCAGAAAATAATTCCTTTCCTAAAGTGAACCAAAGTCAGAATACAGGTCATCTGTACTTTAATATTCAGAAAGGATCACATGACTGTTATGAAGTTGTAGCTTTAGAAAAATATGCTCTCTTGTTTTATCAAAAATAAGTTGAAAAGGAAGAGAAACTTGGGTAGCGGAAGATAAAACCAAACATTTTCCATTGTATGTTTTTAAGGAGAATAGGCGGTTTATAAAAACAGTAGCCAAGGCTTACCATTTGCCAGGTAGTATACTAAAACCTTCATGTTAATTAACTCATTCAATCCTCACAACATGATGGGATAGTACTATAGTACTATTATTATGTGGGAACTGAGAAACAGAAAGGTTAAAAAAAAATACCCCAGGCCACATAGCTAGTAAGTAGCAGGGCTGGGGTGCTGGACCCCAGGAGTCTGTCTCCAAGCCCATACTTTATTAAAACGCTAACACTCTGCCTCTTTGGCATCACCCTAAACATGCAGATGTGCTCTGTGGATTTAAAAGGTAAGCAATGAACCACTGGGATTGTTCTCACGTGAATCAACAACTCTGGACCCAAGAGAAAATACAGTGAACTGTCAGGTTGGGTGATGGAGAACTGAGATGACAGTCAGTTTAAGGCCTGCAGTCTCATGACCCGTGCTTGAGTCTTGGCTTTCTTACAAGGCCTCTGTCTCTAAAGAGCCTTAGTTCATAAACTGCTAAAAAGGTAAAAACTAATACCTGTATCATAAATATGTTGTGAAGACTAAACGAGAGTATGTGAAAACATTTCGTTAAAATCTTTAAAAGACTTGGATTGACTATAAAGTGCTATGTGAACATGGTTGTTGAAATATTTATTTTAAATGCTTTTATCCTATCATGACCTTCTCAGAAACAAAAAACCCTTACTCACTGCTGGATTAATCTTCATCTGAGCCATGTATTCACGTGCCCCTGAGTGCATTCCTAAATGTGCTTTTGCATGATTTCTTCTTCTACACTTTATAGATCCAGAGCCCACCAGTAGTAGCTGTAAAACTCACGGCTCTTGACCTTGGCGTTGGGCTTCTATGAAATTAGGAATGCTCTATCGGAAAACCTGATACTTGCAATTTTTTTTTCTTAAGTCAACCATTTAGACAATTGTTAAATCAAATTTTTGTTATTTCATATTCATTCAAGCATCCCAAGTTCATGATGACTTCTTTTATGGGTCAATCTTTGGGGAAAAAATAAAAATTAATCTTTCTACAACTTGGGCTCCAGGCTTAAGAATTGAAAATATATGGCTTCCTATCAATTGACCATCAATTGCCTTATTTTCAGAAGGTGATTGACAATAAGGTCCTGAAATCTCTCCAGATCAATTAGGTTGGCACAAAATATTTGTATCAAATTTGTCGCAAATTTTCTCTTTGGCCAGGTGGGGGCAGAGCATCAAGATTGAAGTTCAATGTATATTTAAAAACTTATAAATGGCAAAAATCAATCAACATGATTAAAGGGTGGCTCCATAGTGTAGTGGTTAGCACATCTGCTTTACACGCAGAAGGTCCTGGGTTCGCACCCCAGATGGAGCCACAGCCCATACCCCGGGTGTGCCAGGCCCCAGGTGCACCAGAATCCCCAACTGTACCAAGATACCAGGCCTCGGATGTGGCAGACCCTGAGCACACAAGGCCCTGGGTGTTTGCTGTGAGCATGTGGGGGCAGACGCCCTGACTTTAGAGATTCAGTTCTTAAAAAGGGAGACAGCAACATCCCTAGATCAGGGGTGGAAATGGAAGTGGGGTAGGGAGAATTAAAGAGGGGAAAAAATCAACATAATTAAGTTTGTGAATAAATTAATTTATCTAGATAGATGATTTTTCAAAAATGTCCATCCTTTATATTTGTCCTGATGAGTGCCTTCTTCTACTGGTCAGGATATAAATAATTTATTGTTACCTGAATTTATTTCTGTACCATTTTATGCCTAACCATTACAATTATACAGTATCCCCATATTCATGTATAAAGTTAATTAAAATATTTTATGCTTTATTGCTCATTGTCCCTCATTTTTTTCAGTCTAAAGGAACTATTGATATAAGTCCAAGTATTTTGCATGGATGGTGAACTAGGAGCACTGACAATACCCCAAATTATGGAATCATTTATATCTTAACTCATTCAATCCTCACAACATAATGGGATAAGTTACTTCCTGATTTAAGTTCATCTTCTATTAGAAATTATTCACTCTAATACTCCCACAAATTCCTGATTTTACCGTGTCTCCTAAGAACCATAGCCACAAAGAAACTTGGTACTCCAAATGACCATACCCCCTTGCCAGAAAGACTGGGAAAGGCAACTGCTTGCCCCCATTCTCCTCTAAGAAATAAACATAGGTAATACCTCCACTTTATTAAGCATTAAGAACCCTCCTTTTAATAAATAGTTGTCACATTTTTTTATATACAAATACTTTTACAGGTGATGTAATATGCCATGAGTATAACTAGGCTTTTCTCCTGTCTTTTTCTTTCAGGAATCTGCTGTGTGGGCTGATGTACCACTGAAAGCTCTTATCATCAAGAGACTGAAGGTAGCAATAGAATATTATAAAAAAGTCAACTTGACCTTAATTAACAGTTATAAATAGGATTTGGGAGAAAATTGTGTGTGTCTGTGTGTGTGTTTGTGTGTGTGTGTAAAATACGAAAATTAAAATTCTACAGAGTATATTTATTTTCTGGTGTGCTACCTGAATACTACTGAGAAACTACTAGAAATAAAATAACCATTCCAAAACTTTAAGTTAAAAATTATATAAAATATTTAAAATATTCTTAGTTAAAACATCAGCTCTGAAGTATCTGTAAAATTATGTGATTATTACTCCATTGTTACAGTTTGGAAAATGTTAGTAAAGGATTAAGCTAAGATATTGCTTGCAAGTGCTGCTTTCACACTTGCTCCCTATATTAAGAAACATGATGAGAAATATAAATCACTGAAGGATGAACATTTCCTCATTTCAATGAGAGACTAAGCACTCTTTCCCACTGAGGCCTGGAAACAATATGAAAAGAATTGTGGCAAGCTTGTTTTTTTTTAAAGTATGAAATCATTAAGGGTTTTTTTGTTATTGAATAAATTTTCTGCCATGTTATTTTCTAGCTATACCTATGCAGCATCCTAAAATATGCTTTTTCCAAACATTGTAGCTGCACCCAGAGTCAGGAAGATAGAATCCTCTCTCTCAGTTCTGTAACCTTTTGAACAAGAAGTGATTGCATTTCACCCACCAGTAGCTAAGATATTTGATAACACACACTCTTTAAATATCAGTCACATCATGCCTTCTTTCCTTCCTATGCTCCCGAGCCTATTTTGTGAGTCACATAGTCTTCTATGGGGGTGCAGTGCAGGGAGGAAATGAATTTTGCTATCAGACATACCTGATGTAAAATGTTTGATTGCTAATTAAGACAGAATGAACTAAGGCAAGTTACTCATATAGTATAATTCTCAATTTTATTGATTTAACAATAACAGAAAAATATCTACCCTTGGGCCTGACATTTGGTAGACCATCAAAATATGGTAGCTGCTACTAGTATGACTACTATTGTACATCTTTTTCTCTTTTGTTGTAATGTTTACTATCATCACCACCACTACATGCACTCTTTCCTTCCTTACTGGTATGTGTACGGTTCTCATTTATAATCCAGTTAGAGACTATGTCACACACATGTATAATTATACTGTCGTTTAGTCCCCAAGTATCCCAGCAACTGCTTAGCAATGGTTAGAGAGTAGTTTCTCTACCCCTCGATGATTCTTTATCTGTTAGAATAAAAGGAGACAGTTAAAAAAAGTTATCTGTACTGTGGTTTTATATACACAGTTTTGTTTTTTGATGTCATTGTTGTTTTCCAGGGATTTGCCAAAAAGCCTTAGAAGTAAATTCTTTAACTTAATGAGATTCTGAGTGTGGAGCTGAGGTTTGAGGAGCAAGGTGAGCCATTCGGGCTTGGAATGAAAAAGGATATAATGAAACTGAGGCTTTTTGGTCAGTCCTTTAAACCCAATATGTCATTAAGTCTATATGGGAGGGGAAGGGTTCAAAGATGCTTTTTAGAATACTAACTTTATTATTTTGCCCTGTTACAAAATTGGTCTCATGTAGGGACAAAAACGAAATAAGTTTAAACTTAAGATGCTTGTGTGATCAGGTAAATGTTCTTAAAAAGCTTTTTATTCAACATGCTCCTTACTCATCACATTCACGTTTCCCTACATTGTTCTTCCATATTCTTTAACTTCTTCCTTCAAGATTTAACCAAGCTATACACTCCAGTATGAAAACTCTCTGGAACACATACCCCATAGAAGATTTTCCCTGTCCCCCTGTCTGCTCCTCTCCTCCTCTTTTCCAGGTCCTTTACCCACTTTGTCCTCTTGGTTTGCCTCTATGCCTCTCTTTTCTCTTTCACAGCCCATGCTGTCAGCCTCTAAAGATAATGCTCAATAGCAGGTACAGTAAATTTGCTACAGTAAATCAGCTGTGCTGCATGCGCACACATGCGCGTGCACACAAACATACACACACACATACACACAAATAAAAAGATAAAGGAAAGAGCTATTGGATTTACTATATTGATAATTCTGGTTACAATGGCAAGAGGCAGACCCTAAAGATCTAGAAATAAAGAAGGAAAAAATTAAAAAATTTACTGACCAGAGACCTGTAAAATTCTATGAACATATAATAAAAATGTTCAGGAAGGCCAGGAATGACATGAGATGCTACAAGGACAAATGTGAAATGGATACTGTTGTCTACATTTTTTTTACTGTGGAAGAGGTTAGACCTTCTTTGCCCTTAGGAAGGGGCTGGGCAATTCCAGAGAAAGGTTTAGAGAAATCTGGGAAGGATGACAACCTAAGTATCTTCAGTTTAGCCCTTCATACACAAAGCCCTTATTTATTCTCTCTAGATCTAAGCCTATGGTAATGTAGAGAGACAGAAAGTGTATGGGTTAAAAGTAGCTACTCTGAGGCCAGACTGCTGAGTCCAAATTCAGGTTCTACCTCTGGGCAAACTGATACTTTGTTAAGAGCTAAAAATAGTACCTACTTCCTAGGTTTGTTCTAATATATGAGTAGGTTAATACATAAAGTTCTTCCATTAGTTCCTGAGGTATAGTAAATGATTTTAAAGCAAATGTAAATAGTGTAAGCTATTATTAGTAGAGGTATGCAATTTATTTGCATTTTATAAAATGGACCAATTAATTACCCTTACCTTCTCTTAATTATCCCCTTGCATGAGGGAAAATAACAAAGTTCTTGTTTTCCTATTGCTAAAAAGCTCTCTTAAGGAATGTCAGTTTTAGAAACCCCAAGTACTTACTTCTAACTTTTAAGTAAAAGATAATTTGTTGTCCACATTGAGGAATCTCATGCCATCTCACAAATACCTGAAGCTACTTTTCTTTTTTTGAAGAAAAGTAAGAGGATGATATTGCCAGTGATAGAGCCATGGCCCAATGTAGGCGATCACGGAATCTGGATGATTTCACTGTACCAGGGAGCCTGAGAATTTGTAGCATGATGTTTTTCTCTTAACCAGTGATTTATTTGCTGACATATGAAAACCAAAAAGTGAATTTATAAATGCCATGTTAAATTTTAGAACTCCTTGATTCAAGAACTCTTTTTGACTCTCTGCAATGCCCAGCTAGTCTTTCTAATACAAGCAGAGATGATGGCATGAGCAAAATCCCCGAGATAACAATGTCTCTATATGAAATGTCCTCCTCTTTATTTTCTCTGCATCTAGACCTTAACATGTACACCTAATATAGCCAGTGATAACTACAGCCACCACTCACTCAGCCATGTAATAGACACTGAGTTGAGGGCTTTGTGTTTAATCCCACAACAATTTTATGAGTTAAGTATTATTGTTACCAACCCTGTAAACATCAAAAATTGAAGCTAACAGAAGTTAATTTTTTTCCCTAAAGCCACGCCTAGTAAGTGGAGAAATAAGGGTGACATCCAAAGTCTGCTTCATTCCAAACTTCATGCATTCAAAAAACGACATCTGGAACTTCACCTCTCCACAATCTCAAGTATGACATCCTGCATCTAAAGACCACTTAGTGTGTTTTCCCTGTGGAAAACTTTGTTCATAATTCCTTTCTGATGCAACAAATTTCATGTTTAGGTATGCTCTGAGATCGCCATACTTTTCTGTTTCACCTTCTGAGAAACTGACATCCAAAATTAAGTCTCTATCATTTCCAAGCAGATTTTTGAAGAAGTGTAATTTCTTTTTGCTACTGTCAGAGTTAAAATCATCACTGACTCAGGATGTAAAAACTAAACATTGGTCTCATTTCTGAATGATGAATTTCCATGGAGGAATTTCAAAAATAATTTCCTATGTACCACTTTCAAGGATGTGAGGGAAAATTTTGGGAAGATAAGACCTCAGGCTAATAGAAGATAACTAACATTTTCTTTTAGGAGTTGTTAATTAAAACAACATTAAATATTCCCCTATAATCTTTTGCCTGTCAACAGGCTAGGCCACTAGAACTGCCACTAAGGTGCCCATCAAAGACTATAATATTTTCTCAGAGTAGCTAATTACAGTCATTTTAAAAGATTTCCAATGCACTCACCAACATCTTTTTTTAAGAATTCATTTCTCTAAAACTTTCAAATGTTAGTAGCCAGGCTTAGAGAAGATGCCATTTAGAAGCATTTAATCAACATTCTACAGTGATGTCCAGTCATTACTTCATACAGGTAAAATCTTGTTCTTAAAAAGCATATAAAAAGATCCAGTTATATTTAAGAATATAATTTAGAACCAAGCAGTCATCGTAAAACAATGAGGAGGAAAATGTAATTAAGCAAATGATGCTGGGAAAAGGGTTAAATATTTTGCATGATAAACAGAAGATACTCATTTTAAATCATATATACAAATAATTTTTTTTAGATAAAGAAAAACATATAGAACATATAATATTTATCAGATCTGTAGAACATCTATGAAATTTTTGAGACTTCCAAAGAAATCAAAAGAGAAAAAGTCAGTCTGTTTTTCTACAAAAAATCAATCTTCTAAGAAAGAAAAATTGAAGTAGAAAATAGGAGATAGGAATGTTAACAGAAAGATTAAATGATTAAAGTTTCTATTATATAAATGCCCCACTTATGTAAATAAGAAAATCAAGATATCAATAGCTAAGTGGACAAAGGCTAATAAGAAAAATTAATTATACAAGAGTAGATACAATTAAGTTATTGGCAATGATGAACCTGACATCTCAAACAGAAGTCTAAACTAAACTGAGATATTGGCTTATTCTACCTTTCATCCTTTCAGATGAAAAATAAATGACAACAATAACTAAATTACTGGAAGATAATCTTAAATCTTGCATACTCATGAACTGCTGTTGACAATGTGTAAAACTCTTGGGAAGAAGATTTGGCTTTATAATTCTCTTTAATTTGGCTTTATAAAACTCTTCATACCTTTGACCAAGTCATCTCACATCCAGAAATTTACTCTACAAGAAGCACATTGAGATAAATATATAATTAAGTGTAAATATACTTACAAAATAGGTTTTTGTAATGCTATTTATAAAAGAAGAGAAACAATGTATGTCTCTCAAGGAAGATTAATTAAGCAAATCTTAAACACATATAACCAATTCACAGAGTTTTTATAAAGAATAAGTAGCTACATGGAGAAATACAGAGTGGAAAAATATGATCAATTTTGAAAGAAGAAAAAGGAGAGTCCATTTTTTAAAATGGTAGAATTCTGATGATTTTTCCTCATTTAAAATATATGTTGCTGTGATAATTTTGTGAGTCAAATAATATTTATATGGGGTTTTCATTAGAAGAGATTTTACTGTGATAAAAACCTTGCAGAAAACGTTATCCCCAGTGTGATGGTGTCGCTTGTGACACAGAAGTACTAAATTCTAAACTCTTTATAGACAAAAGTGGTTGAAATATTTGATGTGGAGCACTGTTTGTAAGGTAATAAATTGTTCTTTGCTGAACCAATTACCAGCACTGTACTTCCAGACTACTTTTTGTTTTATGATGAATAGACTATGTAACAAATTATCTGAAAAATGCACAAAATTAGATGCTTTCAGTGTTGGAAAGGAAAGACACTATATTGATCTAACTAAATTATTCATAACTGAAATTCTTTTATAACTCTACCCTATCCACATCATCATAGAGACACAGAGATGGACACATTGTTTAAAACAGATGTTTATCCATGGAAGTTGGAGGACATTTGCCAGGTCTTTTTATTTCTGGAATAGAATGAATGAATCATGATAATAGTTAACATTTATTTAGCATTTAGTGTATGCCAGTCCCTCTGATAAACACTTTATATTCACTATATTATACATTGGTCACAATTGTCTCCGTTTTACTGATGAGGAAATTGAGGCACAGAGAAAATAAGTATGTTTTATAAGCTTTACAGCTTATAAAAAGCAGAACTAAAAATCCAGTTAGTCTTATATCTTCACAGCTCTGTAAGGTACCATTTTCTTCTTCCATTCTAATAAGATTTTATTTGGAATTTTATGATATAGCTTATTTATAATCCATACAGTCTAGGATTGTACTAATACAGACTTATATAAAAGGGTTAATTTTGCCATTGTATACACTTCTTAGGGTCATTATTGAATTATATCTTCTCTCACCTACTTACTACAGAATGTCAACAACCCAAGACTCTGTCTTGTGTGATTCTCAATTGAATCAATTTTCCAAGTGCCTCTGAGTCTAATAGCACTGATAGAATGGTAGAAATCCTGAAGCTTAATATTCTTACCATCATGTGTACAATTAGGATAAACAATCTTTTTAAAACTCAGTTTTCTTATTTTTAAGATGGAGGTGGTAACATCACAAAATTGTAGATTTGTAGTGAAGATTAAATAAAATTATGTAAAGTGTCAAGCTGTGTGTCTGACATACAGTAGGCACTCAAAATGTAATCAAAAAAATTGAATTTTTTCATTTGTTTAACACATACTTATTGAGCCATAACTCGTTGTCAGCATAGAGCTGAGAGATGGAGACGTAGCTGTTGACATGATAAATGGACTCCCTGTCCTGATGGGGTTTCTGTTCTCTTTGGTATGGAATTAGATGGCAAAAAATAGAAATTGTCCTAAAGAACAAATAAAACAGCATATACTTAATTCAAAGCTGTACTTGTCTCCATAAACAATTGCTCTGATGCATGGGATAGCACTAATAGTTTAATAACAACCACCGGATAATGAGGCAAACCATTTATTGAGAATGGAAGTGTCAACACAGGCATAATCTTCTAATATGTTAATTGTTGATGGACATTTGCTGGTTCATAGAAATTCACCTTGTCACCCATACAAATGTCATTTGTTATAGCTTGCAAATTTTCACACAGTCAGGCATTATTTCTAAACCGGACTGCAAAACTCCTTGTAGAGTAATTAATAAATATTCATGATGCTGGTATTGCTTTCAATGATAACAGATCTTGAATATTTGAAAGGGTATTTTAAAGATGATGATGTTAATCTTATAAAACAAAGACATTCTCATATCAGATTCAATGACCCAAGAGCCTTTAAATGCTATAGCATATACTTTTTTTTTTTGGTACTTGTACCTCTGAGAAATATGGAGTCATGCCCCAGTAACTATGTGCATCAGTTTATACTTTAAATATCTGTCCACAGGCTATACTTTCAATATATAAACACAGTTTATATATAAGCACTTGAAATTTTTGTTTTTCAAGTCATGACTACATTAAAGATAGATTTAAATTTCATTTTAGCTTCTGAAAAAAAAAACTTTTTTATTTTGAGTCTCTTCATATTTACCTCTTTGCCACCCCTCCCAGACACACAGTTATTCACACCAATATTTGCTGAGTACCTACTATGTGCCCGGCAGCATCCTGGACTGTGGACATATAGAGATGAGGAGAATAGGCATCATTCCAACTTTTATGAATTTTTAATCTCATATGTAAATATGTAAACACATGTATAAATAATTACAAATTATGAGGTTCTGTGAGACACAGTTCGGGTGTTGCAGTAAAATTTGGTCAGGAAGCGCCACTTTGAGGAACTAACCAATTTCGATTGAGAAAGTTGAATGAATCCATCATCTGAAGAAATATGAGAAAGTATTTTAGATGGTAAGAACACATGCAAAGCCAAATGAAGAAAAAGAGGTTGAGGTATGGCTGAAGTGTACTGATCAAGGGAGAAAATGAACAAATGAATGCTCAAAAGAATGAATGAATTTGACAATACTTTTCAACTAGTAATCTCTGAATTATTCATTCCTCAAAAGTATAAATATCACTAGGCTGAGTCTTATCCTCTCAAAGATGATAAACTCTTGGAGACCCAAGGTAAGAATCCAGGCCAAGAGCATTCTCACATATATGAGGGTTCCTTCCAATCTCTGCATCTGTAGGACCTGATTCATCTTCTTTTTTCTGGTTATGAATGTTCTCCTTCAAAGACAATCTGTGATTGATTCCTTCAAATCTAGGCTCATAATCCATTAGAAATCTCGCTTTAGTACCATGGTGTGGTAATTTCATTCTCTCAGCACATATGCATTTTATATGGTGTCTGAATTTAGCTACATGCCATTTGTAAGTGTTCATGAGGTTTTCATGTTCTAAGGTTTAAAACCTTTCATAAGTTATAAGGGTATGAAAGCAGGGTTTTTTTTTGTTTGTCTTATTTTTTGTTTTAATCTTCCCTGCCTTGTTCAATAGCAACACAAGGGAGAAGTTGTCTCTCAGGTTAATAATTAAATCAGAGTATCCCTAGGTTTTACTATATAGATGAACAAGTTGAGATAAATATAAAAACACAGATGGAGTTATTTATTTATACACACACACACACACATATGTCTCACCTTCATACATAGTATGCATATATTTAGGTATGAGTGTGTACATGCAGTATATATGCATTTTGGGGGGAAATTTCAATTTATTCATTCATCTACTCATCCACCTATCCATCTATATCTTTCTGTCCATCAATCTAGAGAGAGATGTAGTGGAACAGAGGGATCCATCAATAATCATTTAATTTGGGAGAAAACCTTGTTACAAATCTTACGGAAGTACCTGTAAAGATGTGCTTTGGGGATGCTAATTTTTTGTAATGATTGTTTGCAACTGTGCTTGCCTATTAGTAATGGGAGCAAAAAGGAAGAGCAACTTGAGGAAAGGGCACCAAAGAAGTGTAAAAATGGGTACATTGAGAGGGAAAAAAATTAGAAAGGAGTAATCTGTTGGGAAGATTTTTCTTTCCTACTCGCTAAGGGATGAAGAGAAGATGAGAAATGCCCAAACTGGTGGGATGTGGTACATGGCAGGTAAAAATGCTGCTGCTGAAATCCAGGCTACAATGGATAATGGTAGCAGGGAGGCAGGTATCATACTTGACCAAGCTTAGTGCAGCTGCATGGAGGACATTTTTTTAAAAGGCAAGTGTAATCCACTGCTTCCCAAACACATCACTGAAAACTTTTGAAAGAGACAAACTGAAGAGTTGCTGGCTGCTTTTATATCAGTCCTATTCATTTCATGCATTTCCTTGGACTTGTTCAAAGACAGAAAATATGCTATGAAATTTGAATTTGTGAACTCTACGCACACAAATAAATAAGTACTAATTTACATTGCATTATCTGATACTTTTAAAGATATGCTTAACAACTTAGTGCTAGTTAAATACTAAAAATCACCATGATTCATCATTTAAAAATAGATTTTAAAAATCAATTTAATAAATTTTAGAGTGTGTGTATTTTATTCTGTTAACAAAAATAAAACTCTCTCTCTATGTGTGTGTGTGTATATATATGTATATATACATACATATATATATATAAAATCTGCAAATTTTTTAAAAGACATTTTGGTTGGTAAAAAGCTTTTTGAGACCCCTGCTGACAACAAAGGGGAACTGCATCTATTTTGCCCTCACCAGAAAGTGAATACATAATTTTCCTCATTAGCCCGGGCATCTTAAATACACACAAACACACACACACACACACACACACACACACACACACACATATATACATTATTTATTTTTTTACTTACTTGTTTACTTATTTATACACACACACACACACGCCATTTCACAAATTTAAAGATGCATCACTATATGATGAGTGTATAAAGGTGAATCCTTAAAACAATATGATTTGTTACACATCGAGATTTTTATTTTGCTTGAGGCTTATAGGTCTCCTAAACAATTTTATGTCTTACAGCATATAAAATTACTATTTTGGTTTATTTTTTTCAAATATGAAAAATTGCATAACTCTTTACAAATATAGGTGTTATGAGAATAAAAATGTAGAATGTTCAAAGATAATGTGGCATTTTAATAAAGAATGAATGCCAATGTAAATAATTTTATCTGAAAAATACGTTCTTTTCTCCAATAAATTTACTGAGGGAATATTCTATATTAGATATTATTCTATGTCCTAGAAACAAAATTGTCTATATCATATTGATCAAGTACCTTGCTTTCAAGAACTTACATTTTTTGGAGGAATAGATAAATAATTATATCATTTTGGATTTTGATTAGGGTGCTAAATCACTATAAACATAGAAAGGGGACAGTGATAAGAAGGTAACATTGTTACGTTGGGAGAGGGGTCAGAGATTGCTTCATTGAAGAGGCAAAATGTAAATTAAAACCTATATGCTGATGGTAACACATATAGCTACGTAAATTTTAGATAGACTGAAGCAATTGAAAGATCTGGAAGGTAAAAGGCAAAGGATAAATATGTAAACATAAAAATTTTACATAAGAGAACAGAGTTTGGCTCAGTCTCCCCTAGGGTTTATAAGTGGATCTTTGTTCTCTCCAGTGGGCATATAGATGCAGTGAAAGATCAAGGTCTTTGAAACTAGACAAACAGAACTTGGGAACAGTCCTAAGGCTGTGTAAGAGAAACTCAGACAGGTTTCTGAATCCCTCTTAGGTCACTGCCTCATCTGTTAATTGTTGATAACCGTACCTACTCAAAAGGTTTTCTTGATCATAAAACCTGATAAACTATGAAAAAAGCCTACGTATAATAGGCACTCAGTCATTTTTCATTGACATTTTCTCTAATTCAAGGGTTCCCTGGGTCTCACCTCCCTATTAAGTCTCAGCTCAGGTATGAGAGACAATGAGATGCAGTGAGTAAAAATATCCACAGGGTAGGCAGGCAGCTAGATGTGAAATAGAGTCTATAAATAGCCAAGGGCAAAGATGCCACTTTCCTCTTCTTTGTAAACCCTAGGCCTAACACAGAAGCTGACATACAGTAGTGAAAAACACTTGTTAAAGAAAAATGAGACTCAAAAAAACTAGCATTAGGTAATCCACGTAATATAGTATATGGTCCCAAAGTAATATAAAAAGAAAACCAAGATTTTATGATCTCAATAGCTCCCAAACAGTCTAATAATCTATGATACTATGACCTCATTGCTTTCTCCTGTGAAAACAATGAGATGACGAGGTCATGTGCAACCACAAATCTTTAAGAAAAGGCTTTTGCAAAGAGGAAATTTATAATAGTTATAGAAGGCTGTGGGTGTCTTAGCATACCTACAGAAATCTTAGTGTGGCATTTCCCAAATTCTGCTCCACGGTGATAAAAAAGAAACTTTGAAATATTTTCATGAAGGTAACTCTTTTTAAATGTAAAGACTTCTTTTATTTTGAGATTACATCTTCCCTATATTTTCAGAATAGAAGTGCTTTACATTCATGAAATTACAGTGATAGCAAATGGAATATTTTATTGAACTTTTTGAAAAAATAAGATATTGCAAATCATAGGGAATACATCAATTTAATGTTATGTGAAATCTATCCCCAAAGATGGAGGAGCTTATTTCATAAAGAATAGATCCAAGGAGGAAGAAGTCTGATGTGAGTTTCATGAGGGGAGCAAGCTCAAAGGTTCAGAGCAGAAGGGGCAAAAGAGATTGGAAGGACAACTGATACAGAAGATACACTATGAATAACAAGGCCAATGCAACATGAACCAAGTAAAGAATATAGTAAAGTTCTTTCTTTAGGGGAAATTGGGAGGCTGAGAGCATTTGAGTAACCACAGATTCATGTTAGTCCAGAAAATAGACTGATGTTGAGAGAGATGACTAGAAGGACTTGTTATTAAAAATCCTTACATTGTTGCTTAGTCTTGGACTACATTTCTCAAGATCAAACTGGGTTGATAATAGCGCTCCAAAAATATCAGAGTAGAAAAAGGTGCAAAGAGAAATCAGTGAGCCTTATAAAAATATCTTGGCATACAATTGTTTAGGATTCCCAGTTCTGTACCTATTCAGGTTCAAGCTGAACTTGATACCTCTGTACTCATTCAGTTCCATAACTTGCTTCTTCTTTTTAAGGCAGCTTGGCTAGCACCTTTGCTTTCTTAATTTTTTTTTTTCAGTTGCCTGTTGCACATGTCTTCCATGTAAACTTACTATCTGCACATGTATCCTCCTTCATCAGAGAAACTATTCAGTGTCCTCCCTGCACTTATGTAATCAGATTATACTACAGTAATTTCTACTTACTGATACATCTTTGGTTTAAGTATTCTCAGATCATTCCATTTTTGAGTACTGTAAATGCTGAGTATGTGTGTGCCCTTTTTATCCACTAGACCACAATCATCTTAAGTGCCCTAGCTAAGATCTCTCTCTCTCTAGCATAGTGTCATGTCTGGGTTCAAATGCTAGCTCTAGCATTAACTAGATGTGTGAATATGGGAAATGATTTAAAAGTAGTTATGCCTCTGTTTCTTCATTGGTACGGATCATAATACTGTTCTGCTCCACAGAGTTCTGTGAGATTATTTATAAGAATGACTGATATTTAATATGTGATCAATAAATGTTAGAGAGGGTGTTGTTAAAAGTGTCCACTCTAGAACAATATTCCATGGGATCAATTCTCAGCCCTATCATTTCTCAGCTCAGTGATTTTTAAGAAAGTTATTTGACCTCTCTGTATCTTAGTTGCCTCAATTTCAAAAATTGAATGATTAAACCCACTTCAATGGACTTTTAGGGAGAACTGGAAAAATTTATATATCTCTTAGAGCAGTATTCGCAATGTATAAAGTGCTCAGATTATTATTAAAAATCAAGGAGGTTCTTTGTGTGAACCTTTTTACTCTCTGAGTTATAGATTTTGGTCAGTTCTACATAACCAATAAGTCTCAATTGCTTCTTATTTCCCTTTTCCATTCCCACTCTTCTCCCTCTCTTTCTCTTTCCCACTGGTCCCTTATTCATTTTCTTCTTTCTTTTCTTCTCCTCAGTTTTTGTTTTTGTAATTTAAAATCAATGTTCAAACCAGAGGGTCTTCAGGAAAAGTTTTCTCAAGAGAATAAAAAGTAACTACTTTAAACCAAGAAATAAAACCTATTTCAAAGGAAGTATGATACTGTAATATTTTTTTCTGAAAAAGACATCTGTAGCTATTTGTCCTGGGATAACCCTGCCCTATCAAAATTGAATTAGAAGGCTGCTAGGGGACTTGACACAGCATATCTTCCTTCTGTCTCCATCTTCTTTTGTAGGAATAGGGACAGTAGGCCATCTCAGTGTTTCGAATTCCCAAGTTAAACTCCTAGTAGTTAATTATGGGATATATTGAGGATCAGTGAAATTAGTTAAACCATTTGGTGAATGTGAAACACATCATAGTAAGAAAGACAGGGAGAAATATATTCAATGTTTTACAACAGAAGTCTAAAGCTAGGATTAATGGTCCCACAGCTGAAGAAAAGGACCAATGCATAGTGCGGGGAGAATACTGGAGAAAAATTTCTGGGCGAGAAAACATGGGTCTAAAAAAGAAGGCATTTTATATTGGACTCAGCCAAAGAAAGAATAGGGACTATCCTGGGGATAAGGATATTGTCCCAATATAAACTGAATGACTACTAGATAAGGATGCCACACCAGGTTTAGCAACACTTAAGATTAGATTTGGATGACCTGAGAGCTTTGCAAGTCCAAGACCCTTTGTTGCATGATATACATTTACAAAAGCAAATCATTCAGAAGAAACCTTAAACCAAAAGCAACCGAATACTTGGAGAAATTCCAAATTGTGGAATTTTTTTTCTCCTCAGCAATCTAACTTATCCCTTTTTCTATTTCCCTCTACATATTCAAATTAAATTTGTGGCCCAGCTTGGATATGCAAAAGTAATTTACAATTCTTGCCTTCCTAATTTGAAATTCTACAAGTCCAAGAGAGTAACCAGATTATGAAAACACTTGATTAATTGTGCAAACCAGCAGTTAAATATTAGAGTTTAACAACTCAAGTTAAAAATATTTCTTTTCCTTCAGGAAGAAATATGAATGTTAAAAATGTGGTGCCTCGCAGAAGAAAGCTCCATAATTAATCTATAGAGCTATCTTCACTGTCAGAGACAGAAAGGCCCCAAAGCAACTACTTTTCCTATAGAATGATGATAGCATTAGTACTAACAGTGATAAGAAAGACCCTGAAAAGTATGTGAGAATTTCTTTTAGAATCTTGCTTGGCGCCTAATAATAAGAACAATATTTCTTGAGCACTTACTATTGGCAAGGGAATATTCTGAGTGATTTGTATAAGTTAATTTCTTAATCCCCACAATAAAGAGATTAAGAAATTTGCCTATAGTCACCTAATTGGTAAGTGGAGAAACAAGATATGAATGGAGGCCATCTAACTGTGGTGTATATGTATGAATCACCCTAGATTACTATCTTTTATAGCCTAATTTGAAATACAATTGAAAAAGTAACCTTATCTGTGGAGCAGACATAATACCTGCTATTTGTTCCTGGAGCAGTGATTTATTCACTGTGCAAACGTGAGTGGCCCTTGTCAGACAATGTATGGAACGCTAGGTTTAGTTCTGGATCTCAACTTGAAGAATATTGACTAACTGAATGGAGTATATCTGACATCTTTTATCAATGAAGATTAAATAAAACATACAATTCCTCAATAAAGTCTTGAGTATCAATCACTACAATATTAGGGGAAAATTACTAGCGTGTCAAATAGTCTTCCCTTATCCACAGTTTCACTTTCCACCTGTTAAGCTACCTGTGATAAACGATAGTCCAAAAATATTAAAAAGACAATTCCAGGAATAAAAGATAAGTTTTAAATTGCGAGTTGTCCTGAGTTAGCATGATGAAATCTCACACCGTCCTGCTCTGACCCACCCATAGGTGAATCATCCCTTTTTCCAGCATCTCCACACAGTATTCTCTTCTCCACTACACATTAGCCATTTAGTAGCCATCTCAGTTATCAGATCAGTTGTCACAGTTTTGCAGTGCTCGTGTTCAGGTAACCCTTATTTTACTCTTGTCTTGGTGGACAAGAGTGGTGATGCTGGCAATTCAGATTTGCCATAGAGAAGCCCATAAAGTGCTTCCTTTAAGTGAAAAGGTAAAAGTCCTTGACTTAAGGAAAGAAACAAAATAATAGGCTAAGGTTGCTCAAATCTACAGTAAAAACAAATCTTCTACCTGTGAAATTCTGAAGAACAAAGAAGATATCAGGGCTAGTTTTGCTGTCCTAGCTCCAACTATAAAAGTTTTGGCCACTGTGCATGATAAGTGCTTTGTTAAAGTGGGAAAAGTATTAAATTTGTGGGTAAAAGACATGAACGGAAAATGTGTCCCAGTTGATGGCAATGTGTTGCACTGGAAAGCATTGAGTCTATAAGAAGACTTCCACATCCTGAATGGGATGATCACATTCACAAAACTTTTATTATAGTATATTGTCATAATTGTTTTATTTTCTTATCAGCTACTGTTGTTAATCTCTTAATGTGCCTGATTTATAAATTAAACTTTACCATAAATATGCATATGGAAGAAACAATATATATATAGAGAGAGAATTTGGTAGTTTTCATGGTTTCAGATATCCACTGGGGGTATTGAAACATATCTCCCACAGATAAGGGAGATTACTATATATGTGTTTGTGTGTAAGTATTTCTTCAAAAAATCAATTGAATATGTTTAGATCAATGTATTAATTTTACAGAAGATATTTCCATGTGTAATCACTTTATCATTATTCTACTCCATTAGACCATAGGACAACTGGAAAATTCCTTTCTCTTCCACTCCCTAAAACTATCAGATGTTAAACGTCTCCAGATTTATGCAAAGAATTTCCTCACATGATTAGAAGTGTGGTGTCTATGGACTTTCTGCAGTCTCCAACACGAGAGGGAATGATACAACCCATAAAAATAACTGACACGTGTATACTACTATGAAGTATTAAAAAACATTTTTACATTGTATTATTGGTTGAAGGTTTTTTGTTTTCAGTCTTAAAACTATGAAAAAAAAAATGCCCAATCTACCTTACTATCTGTTCTGCTATACCTCCACTCCCACCCTTGACCTCTGAAAAGCCAAGAGAACTGGGAAAAAAATAAACCCAGTTTGGAAAAGACAGTGTAATGTGTGCCAAGATGCATTCCTAGTTCATCACACATTTTCCTGAAAACAATCAATACAAGTAGCCCAAGGCAGACAATTTCACCATACATGCACTTTCTGAAAGCAGATCGTTATTACCAGATACCTTCTCTTACTCAAAAAGGCAGAAAATATGACAGAAACTATATACAGAGTTGGCCTGAGGGGAAATTGTATAGTAGGCAAAATGCCTCCTACCTCATTATATAGTCCTCTTCTCTCCCTTCCCTTCCAGCAGAACAATCTCTGCCTTGCAAACCTCCCCAGGCACCCAGAACCTTCATGATCTCACTCCCATGACCTGATCAAAATCTGCTTTGAGAAATTATTTTATCAACTCATTCCAACAAATGTGTAAAGGACCAGGACAGGTATGAGAAATATCAAAGCCTTGTACTCAAAAGACAGAGTTCAGAAAGGTACAGACGTTAACTAAAGGATAGTATTTTGTGGAAGCATATCTTAAGAATCCCAAATTCAGCCTCTTTGAAGGTTTCTACATAGAAAAAATAATCAAAAGAAAAGAGATGTTGAGGATTTATAAATTTTCATAGGTGATACTGAAAATGGGAATATTTTTAAAGTGGTCTTTGCTACTCTTCCAGAGAGTAGCAAAGAGGAGAGTGGAAGAGAAACCAGAAAATCCTAAATATTCATCAAAAATCACTGATACATCTTAGCACAGACCTGCACAACACTAAATTATAGAGTAGAATGAATAATGCTACATAGTCATACAATATAAGCTTGCTTACATACTTGAAGGGTAAGCAATCACATAAAACCTGGTGCCTGTTGCCATCACTGCCCTTGATACATAGGCCCTGTCACAGAGCTATTCTGTAAAGGGATACCACATCAACCTGGGGGACTACACAGAGAACACATCCTGGGAATACATAAGTTTTCATTGTATCATCATATGCCACCAAATTAGTCACAGCATACACTAAGGATATCTGTGCAATGTTATACAGTGGTTAGTCTGACATAGTGAACAAGGGTATGGACTTGAATTCACACAGATTTGGCTTCAAATCAGGCACTGACACTTGAGCTATATATGCAGTATTGTATAGTCACTTCTCTGAGTGTTGGTTTCTTACAAACTGGAAAAAAAATAATGATAAGGGCTTTGGTTTGTGTAAGAGCTAAATGAGATAATATATGTATGCCACCTGGGATATGTGGAATATAAAGCTTAGGAAGAGGTTTAAAATGATAGTGGAAATGATGCTGATGATAAAAATGGTACCACAAATGTAGGTGAGTCAAAAGGAAGGAAATTTCAAATCACACAGTCCTCGGGTCAATATTCATAGTGGTTTAGAACACAAACTCAGAAACCAAATATTTTGAACATACTACTCAAATTCTCTATTAAGTTTCCCACTAAAAATGAGATTAATAACAGTAAGTAGCTCATATATTTGTTGTAAAGGCTGAATGAATTAACATATGTAAAACACTTAGAATGGTGCCTGACACAGAAGAAGCAGAAGATTAATGTTAGCTATTATGATTACTACCCTTGCCAACAGTGCAGGTGAGAACACGGGAAAATATAAAGATAAGTCTCGGTAAGAAAGTCACAGCTCTCAAAAAGAATGGTAAGAACAGAATGCTGGGAGGGTCTCCTTTCATTCTGGTCATGCTCTTTTTCCATTCATTGGTTCATTTGCCCAGGTACAAATCATATGTACTCAGGTGAAATTCCATAGTCAAATCCCAGAAATTGCTTCATTAGGACATAACTGGCTTGATAACTACTGTGTCACTACTGAATCTTTTCCACTGAAAATCTATGGCTAATATCTAATAATATAACCATCCATCATCCTGGATACTTTTTTTGCAAATAATACCAAGAGTTTGGCAATGAAAAGTGTATATTAGGTGGTTGTCGGCTTTTATGTGGAAATTATAAAAACACAAAAAAACAATGCCTAAAAGAAGTTATGACACTGATATTTCCAAGCTTAGAACATCATTACCATCACCACAACCATCATCATTATCATTGTCAGCATCATCAATACCATCATTTTCTACATATCAGCTACCATTAATTATCTATGAAATTTGTTCTTAGCATACTCATGATAACTTCAGAAAGTAGTTAACATTATTCCCATTTAACCTACCTTTGTTTTTGCTTAAGGCAGAGGTTTTGGGGGCCTTTTCATTTCTGAAATTAAAAGTGACATAATGCACAGCAATACCTCTATCCTATATTTTTTGTATATAGCAGACCCACTTTTAACACACAATAGTAAACCACTGAATGAAGCACTCAATTAACAACGAAACAAAATAAAATATTTAGTGTATAACAAAGTGCCACAGAGAGCCAATTCCAAAAGTAACCTTCAGGTACAGCTGTTTGGTCTTTTGCTGCAAGACCATTCCATTGTGCTTTGTAATTAATAATTTCATACATGGATATTGATGACAGGATTCAAACAGAATTAACGGCACCTCAGAAAATCTGTCCCCATCAAGTGAACAGAGGGCTGGCTTGATGAGCTCCATCAGCTAGGATAATTATTATGAATAAGGAGGTGTGTTGCCTCCCTGTAAAGAGCAGGGGGTGCCTGTACCAAATTACATAAGCTACACACAAGTCAGTTTGTTGGAATATCTGAGATACCCTCAGTAAATGCAAATAGCCAAATATAATATGGCTGATGCTGTCTATTCAGAAAATGAAAACTGAATTTGGAAAGCAGGATAAGGAACTGAAGAATTGCTAAGTGTGAAAAGCCAAGAGAATGGCTAAGCCCAGGCCAGAGGCCAAGAAGAGTTACTGCCAATTTCCTAGGAGCAGTCACCGTTCAAATATTTAATAACTCCCAAGTATTCTTTTCCTTCTTTTTACTATTTATCTCCCATCTTGCCAGCTAAATCCTTCCTACTCTACACTCTACTGCTAAGAACTCATTTTCTTCAAGTCTAAAACTCCAACCTCCAAGTAGATTTAGATAATGCAATGGGAAAGATGCCATGCATTTTAATATTTCAGACTCTAGAGCACACCAAAAAGCATGCCAATTACATAGCTTCAAGTCTATCTTGTAAGAAGCAAAGGAACAAAACATAACTATCAACAAATACAGAGACATATACCTCAAATGATAAAAGAGACGCATACCTGAAGTCTCCCTCCAAAAGCTGTTTATTGTAAAGCAAATGCAGAAAATGCATTAGAGAAGATTGTTTTTTAATAGAAATTCACTATGGATATTGCTGGAAAGAAAATATTCTCCTCAGTTCTGTGTATAAAACTGAGATTTAAATAGGGTTCACTTACCTTAACAAGAAGTACAGCTAGACCTTATATGGTGATATAGATATAGCCATTTAAATATTTCTTAATCCTAGGTTATTTACTGGTCATTTAGCACTTAGGGGTAAAAACTCACAAGTCAAATAGTGGTGATATAAGATACTGAGACATCATTCTGCAGTATGTTCAGTGGAGAAAGTCATTATGTGCTGAGGCAGTCTGGTAACCACTGTTCTGTTGTGAAAACTGGTTGCACTTACCTAGGAAAAAGGAAAGAGAAAAAAATGGAGAAAATTTTAATACAGTTCTTTGAAACCTAAAAGTTGTATTTATTCTTTACTTCTTTTTTGCTCCCTTTTCACATTCTCTTCACGTTTCAGGGAAAAAGCCTTATCAGTATCTCAGTATTGGCATCAAAGACCACATAGAAACAATGGGGGAGATGATGCCCATCTTTGGCAATGGAGGATAACAAGGTCCACTCCTCTTATCTTGCTCTGTAGGTGTCCCAGGTGGGAAAAGTAATAAAATATTTTGTTTTGTTTGTTTCGTTTCGTTTTGTTTTGTTTTGTCTTTTTCCAGAATGAAAAGGCATTGGTCAATGTTATTTGAGTTAGAGTCATACTGGCTCCTTGAGAGTTTGCTCCTAATCTTGCTCTTCCTTCCCTTAGAATCTTTGCACATAATCCCCATTTTTTTAGCTCCTCCCATCCTACCCCTCTGCCCCGCCCCACCTGGCCATTCAGTCCTGTTATGCACACAGTTCTCTTTAGGAATAACCTTTTAAAGAAGCACTTATACATCTTTCATGCCCAAGTTAAGTGTTTCTTCTATATGCCTAGCTCTCTGTAAACTACTACTGATTAAACAGTAGTTATGATTTTGCCCTATAGTTAACCATTCACTTGTATACCGCCGACTAGAATATGAACTCCCTGAGAATAAAGTCTGCATTGTATTCCTTTTATTTTTTTGTGTATTCCACAGTATGATCTGGGATATAGAAAATTTCCATAAGTATTGTAAATGAATAAGTAAACTCATTAACAGGCAAAGGGAGCCCACACCAGAGCTAAAAAATAGAGACCTGATGGCCCAGGGGAACGTTAGTATCTAGGTTTTAAGGGAGAACCCTAAAGGTTTTGTCCTGTTCCTTTTTGGTCAGCTTCTCAGGTTAGAAAAATGATCACAAATAAACATAGAAGCTCCAGACTAGAACATTGTTTTTCAGAGACAAAACCTGGTACTCAGTGCTAGGTCCATTTGAAGATGTGGAGGAAGTAAAAAGCCTCTGAGTCACTCCACACAAAAGTGTCCATGTCATGTGACCATGTATAGAGAACCTCACTCTCTAACCCTTGCTTTATTCAGATGTAAATGAAAATAACCATATTTGGCCTATCAGTATCTACATTTTTTAAATTTTTATTGTGAAGTAATTATAGGCACACAGGGAATTACAAATTAGTACATAGAGCCCTGTGAATCTTTTCCCAATTTCCTCCAATGATGACATCTGACCTAACTGTAGTAAACATGAAAAGCAGAAAACATCACCATCTATTGAGAATGATAATGAGACATTGGAAATAAATATTTTTTCATTTTATTACTTTTTAAGTTAATTATTCTTTATTCAACAGTTACTTATTAAAGGCTTACTATGCAGTAAATACTGTATCATACATGTGAAATATATTTGAGATCAAAAGAAGCACATTTCATGTCCTCATGGAGTTTATATATTGTGGGAGGACACAGAAAGATTAGGTAATTAAAATGTGTAGTGAGCTCATTTAGCCCAAGAATTAAAAAAAAAAAAAACAGGGATATCTAATTCAGACTAGAAAAGATGAATATAGTAATATAAGGCTTTCCAAGGTGAAGTTTTAAGTCTAGACTCAAATCTGAATGAAGAGTTCAAACTGTCCAGGTAAAGAAACAGAGGCCATACATGTAGGTGAAAGGAAGAGCATATGTGAAAGCAAAGAGAAGGAAAAAAATCTGGCTTATTTCAGTTTGAATAAATGTTTACTTTTCAAAAATGATTGAGTAGTAGCAATTTTATAAGATTAAAATAATAATTCTGCAATGGCTATATAAGTGAAGAGATAACCTAGAACAAAAGGAAGATATGAATAAAATAGGATTTGGTAGGCCAGGGTAAGGAGTTTAGAAATAATTTTGAGAGCAGTTGTGGGCCCAGGGACGTGTATTAAACAGAGGACAATTGTAATAAAATTGGCATAGTCTGGATGCCTGGAAATAAATGAATATGATGGGGCAAATATGGAAGTGCAGGAAGGGAGATCATCTAGGAATGCAACATTAAACCAGGTAAGACCATATAGCAAATGTAGGCAAAACAGTGGACAATGGAATGGAGAGAAGTGGGAAGATTGCTTCAATGATATAACTGACTTAATTGGGAGATAAGCTGTAAAAGGGCATTAAAGGGCAGCCATAATAAAGGAGATACCAAGGTTTCTAGGTTGAGCAATATATCTTGATAACCTTCGAGTGGAGGAACAGCTTTAGGTGAGCTATAATAGTGAAAGCACTTTGCACACTGTAAAGTGCTACTAAAATGTAAGTATTTTCCTACATGTAGAACCTGAATTATATATGCATATACATTCTTAAAAAGATTAGAAAAAGAAGTGGCCATTTTTAGAAAGCAATGTCAGTGCATGTCTCCTACACGAAATACGATGATTGGTTTGTGGTGTCATTTAGTAATGCCAAGACAATTTGTTAAGAGAATCAAGAATATGCAGGTGTTTCCATTAGAGCTTCCTCTAATGCACACATATATACACTCAAATTCACAAACAACTGCCAACCTAGAGCAGAATTAAACTTTTTGAAGCACCCAAAGAATCCAATCAAGAAAACTGTAGTAGAGAGGCATTTTTCATTCAAGAATGGAAACTAATCCAAAATGAAAAAGAAAAATTGCTCAGGAGATTGGTAATTAAATAGACCATCATGCCTGTTACTTCTCAGAATATCATTTAAATAAATATCGATCAACAGATCCTACACTCTGCCACCGGCTGGTGAATTAAATGAAATTAGTGATGTCATCAGTTTCAAGGTGCCAAAGATCAATTAGACTATTCTTTTTCATTAAAATAATTTATTTGTGTTCCTTCTGATTCTACCTACTTGATTATATCTTGCTTAAGACCTAGTGACTTGCTTATATTTGAACTCCCTATAGGGTATAGCATAATACCTTGCATGAAATAAGCTCTCAAGAGTATGTTTGAATTTTAGGAACTTCATTAGAAACGAAATGTACTCAGTTATACAAAGTGATTTATTTTCAACCTAATAGTACTGGTAGTGATTACTTTAAAAGAGTGTTAGTGTTGGTAAGGTACTTTTTCAACTTTTCAGAAAAACATCATTTTTTCTTAAGTTGACAAATGTAATTTATCAAAGGGAAGTAGGGAGAGACAGAAGTTGCTTTGAATAAATTTCAAAAAATGGATTTCTTTGAAGTA